>OX388342.1:72658051-75158051 GCA_947579665.1 Sympetrum striolatum | reverse complement strand
CAGTTATGTATCGACGAATAAAATCGGCATGATTGCGACGGAAGAGCGCCAAAATAACCTCAGAGTCGACCTCACGATTGTGCTTATTCTACTCTGTGAGTAAACGCGGCACCCATCTTGCAGAAATTTTTTTCACAGACAATTTTTCATGCAAAATTGAATCGACTGTATCTTGCGATATGCCTGTGGCCTCAACTATTTTGCGCACTTTAATCCATCGATCACTCAAAATCATATTGTGGATTTTATCGATTGTCTTGGAAGTAGTCACTTCCTCTGGGCGTCCCGAACGATATTCATCTTTTGTGGATGAACGGCTACGTTTAAACTCATTCATCCAATTGTAAACAGTTGCAAACACAGGAGCAGATGTGTCATGAACTGCACCCAACTCAGCTTTGATTTATTTCGGCGTTAAACCTTTCAAATACTAATGCTTAATCACAGCCCGAAATTCAATTTTCTCCATTGTTATAAACAAACAAATGTTGTTCACATCAATCCTATTTTTGGACGGCATAAAAAATTTTCAAAAACGTTTAGAAAAATTTATAGAGCTGAAAGGAGATTATGTTGAGAAATAAAAAAAAATTATCCCAAAAAAAAGTGTTTTTCCATCTTTTTCTAAGAACTTATTGAACGACCCTCGTACCTATAATTAAATTACAATCTGAGTCTCTCAATTCCCTCCATTTAACTGGTAAAATTTGTTATTGCCTTGAATAATCCAAAAGATTATACTTGTGAATGTAGCTTGTTTTGAAAAATTATCAAGGGTTGAGGGAATTACCCCAGTTCCTCTGCTAGATCTACCACTATGAAATGTATATGGATTACATATGGATTGGTAGTATTCCCTTTCCTGATCTCAACTTCACTATTTTCCCATCACGTCCATTTACAGGATTATTGCTTGAGAAAATTTTCCTCTGAATTAGTCACAATAATATCAAAATTTGACGTTATTAGAGTGAATGAATTGTACTATAATGTCTGATCTTGTAATAAAACAACCATAATTTACATTTTCTTTTTGAAATTTAAATCTGGGTCCCTGGTATCACTTGGAAGACATGCTCAGCACCTCATCTCATAGGCAATATACCATTGTATATGCCTTTTCCTGCCTACTTTATCATTTTACTTGCATCCAGGACCAGTTTTGATACTTTCATTCAGCTAAGGAATCTAAGTAAATATTGATAGCTGCCAATATGGTAAAATATAACCACAAAGTAATGATTCATTTAATTTTTTAAAATTCTAGTCTATTTTGTATGCCATGAAATGTCATTTCCTGTATAACTGAGTTTCTTTCAGGAAATGGCAAATGATTCGATGAATGTTTGTATATTATTTTGCCTAAAAATACATTGATGATGATAATTGTATCTCGTGCAATCATTCAGGGAGTTAGGTATAGCTGTCTTAGTGTATGGCACATGTAATGTCGCCTGTCTCTAATATTTCATTAATTAATTTTGAAACTTTGTTACTGTGATAGCCAATTGCCATTTTCACTTGTTCTCCACCTTTTACCTTTGATTATTGATTTGTATGCAAGATTTTATGGTTTTGTTTTCCCAGTTTGACTCATTACAGTGCATAATTCTCCTCTACACCTCGTGGATTTATTTTCAGTTTAAATACATTAACCATCTTACCAGTTAAAATATCTACATTCTTTGATTTGAATTTAATAAATTTCTTTATTTATTGATAGAAAATATCTACCACTTAGAAGTTTTAATTTAATTTTTTTTAGAATTCATTAAGATTTAGTTTATCAGTTTCACAGGTAAATCTTGAAGTTTCTTTTTCAGTTCTGCTCTTTAAAATTTTCCAATTGTGACCTAGGAAGACTGAGTTTGTGAAGAAAATTTTTTTGATCAGCCTCTTAATTCTATACTTATTTCAGCATTACAATAGGGGTTGTACACAAGTTACATAATGCAAAATTCTCCAATTTTTTACCCCCTCCTCCCCCCCATGTAGAAGGACCGTAACATCCGGCAGTATCTCACCCCCTAGTTTGTTACGTAGCGAGTGCTTTGTGAAAAGTTTTGGGCTTATATTCAGGAAGGAAAGATTTTTAGTTCCCAATAATAATTCACTTTTTTAATAAACCATTTCAATTTTAAAAGCCATTCATACATTTCACCTCGATTGGATACCATGACCTGTTGATAATTAGCATCCACAAAACAGATAAGAAATACTTGTGCAGCCTACCACACTCCACTCGCACTCTGACTACTTCCGTTCGACATTTGTGCTTGCTCGGATCAGGGCTGCCAATTTTCCCTGATAATTGCACGAGAGTTTTCAATTCAAACTTTAAACATGCAGAAATTTTTCTATTTTTTGCAGTTCTAAAACTATGATGTAATGCAAACCTTCACCCCCTTCCCCCCACGTACCAGGACCGTAACGCCTGGCCGGACCCCCTCCTCCCCCCAAATTACATTTCGTAATTTGTGTACGTCCCCTTAGAATTCTGCAGTTGCATTAGCATAGTCCAAGGATTTAATGTTGACAGCAAATCAAAAGGCAGTTGAAATCTATCGACAAATAATGCTATAATTTCTTAAGGATCTATTTTTTTAGCTTTATTTTGCATTTTTAAAAAAAGAGTGACCTAAATTAATGCTGTTATTCAGCATCATTCGTACCTCATTTACTTTCACTGCATTAAAAAAATAAAAGAAATAATTAATATAAGAGATTGCAATCATTGAAATAAAGTAGAGGGAAAAATAACATGCACTAAGAATGAACTTTATATCCTCATGATGTAGCAGCATCCACACATATCTGCATGCTTTCTATTTATAATTAACTTATATTCTTATCAGGTACAAAGTGTACAATTAAAAACGTGATATTATTTAATTTTTAAAAATCTCAATCTCAAAATAATTTAACAGATGATGATCCTAAAAAGCTTCTTGCTTGGGAAGCCAAAATACCTTGGGCTTTTTTCCGAACATTATTAAATATAGATAGCATTTAGTATTTTATTGTTACATAGTATATTTGTGCATTTTCTGTAAGTTAATAAATATTCTGTTCAATTGCCCACATTAAAATATCAATTTGTATGAATATTATGTTTTAAACCTCCTGACACAAACCTCTTCTGTATGGACAATGTTTGTAGCTCACAGATCATTTAGCATAGAGATATAGATTCCACTTAGTAAATATATCTGAAACAACTGTTTTTTCACCCTCTCTTCCTAGTTGACTTACATATTCCTTCCTCTTCATAATTAATTAGCCCACATGAATTTAATTCTGAAAATATCCTAAAAAAATTTGTATGGGTGTTACAGTATTGTTATCTACAGGCTTTTCAGGAGTAAATTAAAACTTCTATGAACAATTGAAGTAAATTTCCCTTGTTGTACATTATTTTTCTGGGTTTTATTATAGATATGGAATTAGTATCATGAAAGTAATTGAGTTAAACATAACATGAAATACTGTATTTCCTGGCCTATAAGATGCACCGGCGCATAAGACGCACCTTGATTTTTCAGGTAAGAATTTACAAAAAAACTCATACTTTGTTACGTAAGGTAAACTCTTTATCGTGAGAAATACAATGAATTAGCATAGGATGACATCTCCGTTAGCCCAATGTGTATAAATTTTGCAACAGCACCACATGTGAGATTAAACTAAACTCTATACTAATGCACATGTGAGATTAAACTAAACGTGCTACATTGTATGCATTTCCGCTTTACCTGGGAATTTTTTAAAGAAAGTTCTGTCATCGAAATATTAAAACTGTATTCCTTATTACTTAATCAAAAAAATGATATTATCAAAATTTGTAATAAATGAACTATTTTCAATGTCTGATACGGTAAAAAATACTTAATGGTATTCATTTATCCCGGCGAATCGGCTTGCTTATTACAGGACGGAGTTATACCCGTATACCATCGGCGCATAAGATGCAGACTGATTTTAGAGCATATTACAGAGTAAAAAAAGTGTCTTATAGGCCTGGAAATATGGTAATACAAAGGTCCAAGATTATTTACTGAAAAATTGCATCACTCAGCCATGAATGGTATACTTTGCCTTTACTGTTTGAGTACCTTTTACACTAATAGTTATTTGCTTTTTAATATGAAAACTATATACATATTAAAGAAGCATATGGTGGGAAATTTCAATTAATACTAGAGTGTCTAATTTCAACTGGTAACTGTGAAAATTGGCTTTAAGTAATTAGCTCATATTATTCATATAACTGTTTAAAACCCACACACAGAATGAACCCACATAAAAGATGCAGCAAAAATGTTTGGTCTTGACCCTTTCATTACAATACCAATGGATTTATAAAATACCATAGAAAATCTACATTTATAATATCTATAAGATACTGCCTATTAACTTATTTTTTTCTAAAATGATTCTTCTTACACATGAGTATTTATGGTAAACATAAGTATGTAATGAAAAAGTAATTCTGCCTACTTCATAGTAACTAGATGTGCATTTTAATGCTCTAGGTTATTAACAAAGGCTCTACTTAATTTTAAGATGCATGAATGAAAATTAATAAGGGACTGAAAATATAGTTTACTGAGCTATCTTTTTTGAATTTCTCATTCTTCATTAGAAAGATAAGAAATTCTGGGCCGATGTTTGTGGATTTAAAATGAACAGTGTGGGCAATCTGATCGCCAAAAGTAGAGCAAAAGCTCCTGAAATTTCCACCGTGGTAGAAAAGGGTGACTTGCTCTCGAGTGGCACCAAGCTGTTTTCTTTGGACCTCTCCAAGATCACAGTGAACCAACTGGACTCATTCGAGGCCAGTAAATTCATCTCGGTAGATAGAGATGGAGAATACGGTGGCATTTGTCTGTGGTTCGAGTGTGGATTTCCTCATTTGAGCAAAGATGACTTGAATGAAGAAAAGGGTAGTCTTGAAAACTCTGATAAAAGTAGCTCCGAACGAGTGACTCTTTCAACTTCTCCCTTTCACCCTCCAACTCATTGGAAGCAAACCTTGATAGTCTGGCCCCCAGACACGGTTGCGCAAATAGCTGCTGAAAAGAGCGAGGAGGCTGCTGAAGAAATAGGGGATAACAGCAAGGACTTGGAAAATAGCTGTGGTGATGTGAATAAAAAGTGGTTGGTGGAAGATGGAGAAGTTGTTGGTTTTAAGTTGGCCTTAAATCGAGATTCAGAATGCCCTCGGCGGTATGAGATACAGCTGGAGGTGCTGGACCCAACAGAGGAGGATCATCCTATTCCGTGTGAATGCGGGTCTGCCAGGTGCACCGTCATCGCTGCCTTCCTTCAGCAGAATGAATCATCTAATAGCTCATTTAGCACTGATGGTGGCTGTGATGTTGATGATGATTAAGAAGAATGTTATGTTTAAAAATTATAAAATTTTTGCTCTTTAAAAAATAAATCAAGTTTATATTCTTATTGTTCGAAAATTTTGCCTTGATTTTCCTTTCTTTTGAAATCTTCCTTTGTATTTCCTGAATCCTTAAATGTGAATATGATACTTCTCAAAACCATTTTGTATTACAATCCAGGCAATCTTCATGAACATATCAATATTTTTTTTAACCTGTCTGACCATTAGGGCAGTAGTAATTTATAACCATGATAAGAGTACAGTGGAACCTCGGTTCACAAACTTAATCTGTTCCTGGACCCTGGTCTTGAACCGAGACAATTTCTCTCGTTGAAATTAATGTAAATACAATTAATCCCTTCCAGACTCTGAAACTTTGTATTTTTAAGTGTATTTTTGTTTAGAATACACGTAAATTACATGTAAATTTAGTTATAAAAATAAATAAAAATTAAATTTTGATACTTAACGTAGATATTATTTTTTTAAATTTTTTCCTCAATTGGTCTTTATGAGCGTCATTGACTGCGATCAGTTAATAGCTTGCATATACAGAAGAAGACCCATATGGGATAAAAGAATAAAAGAAAATTCGAAATAAATATAAAATACAGTAATTTGAATTTAAGATATCTAAATGTTATGTATTTCTATGGAATTTGTCCTGTTTCACTGATAAAGTAATCTGCAAATTGCTCACGATCTGTGTTCACTGATCAACCTGTCTGCAACTGTTTCTCAGTAATGATGCGGTATTATGTCAGGGTTGCCTACTGAACTGGTCGGCAGCCTTGGTTGTGAACCGAGTTGTACGCCAACCAAGTCAAAATTTGGTTGCCAAAGCTGGTCGTAAACCGAGCTGGTTGTGAACAGAGGCGGTTGTGAACCGAGGTTCCACTGTTGTTTGAAGTAATTTCTTAGGTGCCCTTCAGATCTCCTCTTGTCGCAAGTGAAACATTGTCAATAGATAGTTTTATGAATTAGGAAGTTTTAGTTGTTTTTGTAACTGGTAAAAAATACTGGTAGATTAAGTAGTAGTTCATAATTGTTGATGCTGTTATAAATTTACCTCTTACACTAATATTTCCTTATCTACTTTTTAATTACAATGGGAAACTACATAATTTTAATTAACTTTGGCGGCCTATTGTATGGATTTTCTGTCACTGAGAAGAAAACCCAGTTTTATTAATCTCTAGAACACCGAAAGGGTTAATTGTAATTTTCTCATAATTTATAAAATTTATGCATTATTAATGAATTTAGTCTAAATTCTCTGATATACCATATCATGATGCTTTGCAGAAGTTAACCTTGACCTAGTTATGAAATCAAAATCCTGAGAAAGGAGATGACTGAACTCAAAATATACTTAATTTCCATTTCAATGGACTTAAAATTAATTGAAGTAATTGTCAGTGGTTAGAAAGATTCCTTATTCAGGAGACAGTATAAAAAATCCAATTCAGCCTTAATTGGAAAATGCTAAATAGTCTTTGTAAAACTGATGAAATTTTCTTCAGATGCTTATTTGATTTGATTAAGTAATAAAAAAATAAAAGAAAATCTTACCAGTAGCAAATGAAATTTCCCCGTTTATGATGCCATATACTGTTTTATTTATACAGACTTTTTTGATGTTAATGACTTGATTTTTACATTATTTAGACATTTTAATCATTGTCTATCTTATTCCCAAATTTTCCTCTCACTTGATTAGTATTCTACTATAAGTATCTAAGATCATTTTACTTTTGAAATCTGAGAATAATTAAAATTGAACATGATAATGATTTAGTCAAACAGTAAGTGTAATAAAATTGATTAATTTTAATTTATATTTCATTAGATACTATTTACAGAAACTTTAATGAATTGATAGTTATCTACTGCACTCATCATGAAAATAGACCTTGCTGAATGCTATTCACGAAAAACACTTTGCAATCTTAGGATACATTCTTGTGGAGATTAACCTTCGTATGTACAGTTGACCTTAGAAATATCTTGCTAAGTTGATATAACATCAGTACAATTACAAATAAAATGTCGAAAATGCTACAAAGATATCACATGTACTCATGGTGTGATCCTAGTCAGCAACTTTAAGAAAATTTCCTCTTTTCTACTTTAATATATGTAGATACAACTTAAGAAGTTATATTTTCTATTATATAATCTCTTTTTCTAATTATATGAAAGTTTTGTAAAATTAATCCAGTTTTTAGTAAACCAACTTAGGTCATCTAATTTGATTTCTCTTCCATTTACTTTTCCTTGCTTATTTAAATATTAGAGATACACCTTCTGTTTAATTGATAGTCACCATGTGTTTTAACAGGGTAAGTACATATATATTAAATTATGGATAGAGTGTTTAATCTGAGTCTATTACTTGCAAAGTTTGAATTTTGCCTTGAAATTGAAACTACCTAATATTTAAAGAGATTAATATTCTAAGGTTTTAAAGAGATGTTTTTTGCCGAGAATTAAGATGAAATAAATTTAGATGTTTAGATGAGAAATTATTTTTCCCTTCAAATCATCACTTCTGGTAGACATTTTAGGTTTTTCTGTTTCCATAAAGAAATCAGTTTTTGTATTACTTCATATTAAAAATATCTGTTGATAAAACTAATCATTCTTTTGATGTGAAAATACAAATATCTAATTATTATTAAATTTAGTAGAAAAAAGTCAATAATAAGAACTTGCACTGGTTTGCCCTGTAGGAGAATTTGCAGTAAATCAATTTTTCACTGATTTATTGTATGTAATCTGCTGAGTAGAATATGTTCCCATTTATAATAGGGTAACCCCATACTGAGAGACCTGAGCTTGTCCTCTCTTAGCCAGCTCAATCCAAAGCCAATTATTATAACACTGTTGGCATGTTAGTATATTGGTATTCAAGATTTTAATAAATTTGCTGTGGGTTCATCTGATAAAATACAATGAGAAATCAAAAAAGTAAGGATGTAGTTAAGAGATGATTTTACTGATAATGATATGGTTTTAATATAACTGGGTGATGAAAGTAACCCAGTAGTTCAATTAATCTTTTAAATTTTGCAATCAAAGCTAATTTCAATTTGGTCTAACATTAGTATCTCAAACTTTGTCTAATTTTCTGCAAGCAATTAAAATGCCCTCTGTATCTTTGTGATACCTTGTTAGTAGTATAGTATTAGTAATATTATTGTTAAAAGTGCTTCGACAGCTTAGGTCATTTCGCACATTGGCTCTCACTGGGAATCAAACCCGGGACCGCTTTCACCAAAGGCAAACCCACTGTCCACATGACTATCCGGGATACCTTGTTATTTTAGATATTATATGTGGCTCATCATATTTAATTTATCAAAAATCATTATTGTCTCTATATATCATCATCTTTTATAATGTTTATGGTGTATTAAAGTATTCATGATGCAATATCCCTTTCCGAATTGAGCAATTGAGGTGTTTTGATGGACCATGCTTGTTTAGGAATAACTGTAACATTACGGGGACTATTCCACATTTTCACTGTTTTTTCTTCTATTTATCCTTGCTTTTTTATGGTTCTCACGTATATAAGTATTTAGATGTCTTCTTTCTCTCAACATTAAACATCATAGCTATTAATATTTTACATGAATTGTTTCATTTCTTTGATATCCAAGTTAATACTTGTATTGTGTTTTTTACTATTATTAATATTGATCTGATCCCTATTGATTCAATTTTTTCTCTGAAAATGTAAAAATGCCAAAATCATTTGGGAATGCATCCTGCTTAAGTAAGGTAGTCTGTAACTGTAGATCTGAACAACATATTTCATGTTATATCATTCAGTTGGATCTATATATGAATATTATTTCAACATCATATTTAATTAATGCTAACTGTTGGAATATGAAGCATTTAACCATTTGAACAATTCTTTTCAAATGGTCAAAATAATCCTCAAATTGAGCTAGGTATCTAATCATTCTTAGAGCTACCTTGTTTTCTTTTCCACCAGTTTGAACTTCCCAAAGATAACACCTCTTACTGCAAAAATAGGTGAATAACAGTCTGATTACCAAAGTATTGCAGCCTATTAGGTATTGAAAAATGACATGCACAGATGTAATTTCCCTGGATTAAGAATTAAATAAATTTATACCCCTAAAAGTGCTCAAAGTATTTCCAAATCAAGTGACTGAAGTGAGTGTTTAGTAATATTAGTGCTGCATAACTATCTTTGGAAGTAAGGAGAAAGTAGATATAATGTGTAAATTACCTTTGCCTGCAACCTCAGGAATCTCTGAGCATCTAAAGCAAGTAATGAAGTTCCCCGTTGATTTCAATGCATATGACATGCCTATGGACTAATCTTGTAGTTAAAAACACCTTTTTTAGACAGTTGTTCTTATTTTTGTGCTTTTTGTGTGAATTAAATAAGAATTATTTGCTAATTTAATGTTTTGTCCACTCTTTCACTTAGTCCCAAGGTACAACACCCTAAATCCCAAGGAACAACCTGGTGTTGTATCTTGGGATACATTGCAAGAGCATAAAAAATAATTTATTTTTCCCTTATTAAAAAACATTTTTAATTTTTAGATGTTGGTGTGTTGTTTAAATGCTGGGCTTTAATGTATTATGTAAAAAAACTAATATTAACCGTTTACAAGTAAAAATAAAAATATTTGTTCCTAAACTGTCTAAACTGTCCAAAGGTACAACTCTCTCCCCTATTGTGTGCTTAGCTGAAGGGGCAGGATACAACATAAAAGAGTGAGTGTATTGTACGTTAAAAATTCTAATTTATTTATTATATTTAATTGCATAGATGTATATGGAAAATATATGAGCATCATATTGAAGTAAGAACATTTAATTTTATATTTATCATTTTTTTGAACATACAATTTTCACGCTTTTGATTCTTTCAAAGCTGGCTAATTGCAGCATCAAGATATGGTGGATTTGCAATGCTGAAAATTTTATCCATTGTTTGGCATTATTTTCATGGTTAAATCCGGTAATCTTTAACAAAGAAACGAAGAAGACAGAGAGTAGTGTAATAGCGAGGGAACTCGTAGCCGCGTGCCAAAGAAGTGATAGAAATATTTCTGTTGAGAATTATTTTATGTCGTTGCCTCTTGCATGAAATTACTCTTATGAAAGAGAGAAATACATTTACATTGATTTTTTATTGGAGCTTAAATGTTTTGACTTAGGAATATATAAAAAGGACAGCGCCGTAGGAGTTCTACGCGCCAAAAAGCCCGCTCGCTTGTCGCTTAGGGCACGCGTGCAATAGGTTCGCTACCCCTGGCCTGAGAGTTTATTTCAAAAGCAACATAGTCGACTCCGGGATGTCTTTCGTCGGTGCAAGAGAGGAAAGAATAGGAATGTCCTTGGTGCACGTTGGACAAGGATGGCTTCGATCCTATCTCCAGAATTCACTAAACCGCCACACCTTTACCTGTCTGGCCTATGTGATAACTTAATTTTGTACGGATGTAATTTGGACGCGCCCTTCGCTTTCGTTCTCCCACAAGTACCATTATTTCCTTCCAATCTTCTAGCCGTCACATTCCTTTTCCACTAGCCGATCTTTTTCCCTTTTCTCGGTGAACCTTACACCACCCCTTCTCCTTTGAGCCCTTGTCATTTTTATTCGGTCTTTTCCAATGTCTGATCATTTCATGTTAAGTATTACGAGTAAAACGTTCCTGCTTATTGGTGGCTCCCCCAAATCTCCCTATATTGTTCCCTCAAAAGGACTTAGAAAGCTCATTTAGGTGAGAATAGTGAGTTATACGAAGTGGTTTCCCAACTTAGAAGACATTTATATTCTAAGGGTTTCCAAGCTTGTGGTTGGGAATGGATCCCCAATTAAATTTATACAGGGTCTTGGGAGGACCTAAAACTACAGCTAAAACGATCCAAGTGCCATGCTGGTCCGAATGGCCTATTTTCCCCTCATAAGGACATTAATAAAGATATTCCTTATATGCTAATACAAAAACTTAATTTTTTCCAACGTTGAATTCAGGAAATTCTCTAAAAAATTTACATGTGTATCAGAAAAAAAACTTAAATAGATATCCAAATCCTCTATGTCCCTTCTGTTACCCAAGAAAAAGGCATCGTTTGGTAAAAGAACAAAGATAAATTTTCTGGTCCCATATATTCAAATGTAACCTTAGAGGCAGAGAATCGTAAATTTAATATTTAAGTTTAAATTTAAGATAATGGCATTCATAATCAGACGTTTAACAATCGAACATTTTAAATGCCTCTTTTCGTCCCCTATGCACTCGCAAGTGAAGAATTTCTTTAGTTTATCCCATTATCTAAAAATCGACATCTTAACCACCAATTCTACAGCGAGATGTAAACAGCATTCTTACATGCGGAGAAAATGTGAACCAAACAGTCACGAGCTGTGTTAAATTTTTAGTTCTCCTTTTTAGTTTTCATTCTCCCATTTTCCCCAGTCTCTGCCTGAGGTGGACTTAGAAACTTGTCAAAGCGTAGGTGAATGTGTATTGATCGAGGAAAAACTTCACAACTTCAATTTCAACTTTCGTTTTCATTCTAGCTCCTCAGATCCGAGGTTTACTGCTATATAGTTTCAATGGGCCATCAAGGGTCCATCGCCCCCTCCTCTCTAAAATATTCTTCTTCCTCCTCAATCTTCTTAATCTCTTTCTTTAATCTGCAGTCACCCAAGCCTTTTCGAAAATAATCTGTAAAATTTTTTTGACAGAATTGAGAGCTTACGCGTTGCTACGGAATCACATTTCGAGTTTAAATCAATGAAGATTGTTTATCGTAGTATAAAAAAGTTTAGGGAAAAAAATCGCCTCATCATGCCCAACTATCGTCACTCCTTTCTTCAGCATCATTATCAGACCATGTCTATTTTCTACCCTATACAATATTTTAATTATTTTCATCCACCGATATCGTACAAACTTTCGTAATTCGTCGCTAATTTACGGAAATGGCGGATTTTACGAATTTAAGCGGCACTAATGATAATATGTATCTGCTGTGAATTTTCCTGAAATAGTTTAAAATACGTATAGCCGCTTTGCAAGTTTTTTGATGGTTTTGGAGTTGTTTTTTTATATACATGAATGGTAGGTAAATATTTGAATACATATGTGACCTTTGCGAAAGATTTGATATCTCTTGTTATTGGCTTTGTAGAAAAATCGTAATGAGATTCAAGCACAATTGATGCATCAACTACGTAAAACCTACGGGTTCAAAGTATCATTTGGTCAACAATTCTTATTCATTATCTCAACGAATTCGGTACTTTAACTATAGCACGTCCACATAGACTATTAGATTAGGTTCTAAGCTAAGGCTAGAGGTTTTCGTTTTGTTTATTTCGATCTCTTGAAGGTGGGCTTGTAATCGCAGGTGGTCATGGAAGTACTTTCCAGCTGATGTTGATGATCCAACTTGTGGATGTAGTTGAAGAAATGTTATTCTTTCTAAAAGTGTTGTCTATGATTTTTATCCAGGAGCTTGTACTGGTTTCTCGCACCCATGACAAATCCCTACCACATCGCTTTTAAAACTTTACCATTTCGGCGATTGGTAAAACTATAATACCTACTTAGTGACGTTTTACTATGATTTTACGTGTTTTATTGCACGGGATGTATACTTTTTGCACAATTATTCGCGAGGAAAATTGGCACTGTTTTTTAGCAAAAACCATGGAAAGATCGTTCTTGATTTTGTTCATCGCATGAGCGCATCCAGAATTTTCGCTTATGGAGGGAGATTGTTACCAATAGTATCCTGAACGTGTTATCATCAACATGATTCGAACTTAATAATTCTCACCATAAGAAAGTATTGTCTATGAGGAAATTTAAGCCTTCAATGTCTTCATTGGTAAAGCCTTAGAGAATTAGTTTCTAATGGTAAAATTATAAACCTAAAACATCTGGCCACCCCTTCGTGTGCGCGCCTGTATTATCGATCCCAGCCACAATTGAATACGTAAATCATTGTTACAAGTTTACTTTACCCGTTTCAATTTTCCCGCGTTTGTATTAAAACTCGTTTTATTTCAAAGTTGTTATTATGACATCTTTTTTCTGTTCAAGTTGGTTGCAGTTGATTAGAGGAAACACAGATCTGAGTCTTTCGTCGCTAGTCGTCAATTACTCCGTCAAATTCTTTTGTCAACTTTGTCTCACCATTAATTCCCGTTGATTCTCCAAGTTGAGACTTAATCTTTAAAGTGGGGATGTAAGGGTCGAATTGCCAGCTGACTTTTGGCACTTCAAACAAGAGGAATAAAAGCCATTTCGTCTGAGTGTCGCCAGAGCTTGTCGACGAGAGAGCTGTAGTCATTGGTCGAAATTGGCCACAAAGCTATTTTGTTTTATTTTATGAGGGCATGAGTTGTGAGCTTAATTTCGTGGAAATTAATAAAAAAGACTTTTCTAAAGAGAGGAGTTGTGTGTTTAAGTCGGTTCTGGAATAAAGATACTTTCCCTGGTCAAGATTTCTTACTTCAAGAGCGAAATAGGGACGAATATGCCCCCTGCATACGCCTCTGGCGGCTCGCGGGGTATTTATCTAACTCTAAAAATCTAAAATATTCTTTTTATGGAAAATATTTAGAATCACTCCGAATCCCAGCCGATTGTCATATAAATGCATTTTTAAACCTGACTATCCATTTTTGGATAGATTGATTTGCGCAATGCGTAATTCAGTGGCTGGACATTCTGAGTATTTGGGAATTTATTGGAAGAAGTAATAAATTACCTCTCTATTCAGGTACAAGGTTCGAATTTTATGATGAAAGTTTGCGATATCTTTTGCCGATAATAATGCAGCTTAACCCGGCAATTTCATTTTGTCAATGTATAATTACTTTCTCTTGCTACGTTCTCAATCAAAAAATAAATTTTAACGTTAAATTATTTTTCATCGAACATTCTTTTCAAGTTGTCATGATCATGATCATACTATTCTCATAGCGAAGGACTTGACCTTGATCTAATGTTGTAATCATTTAATTTAGCTTAGGATTTATTTATTCCGTGCCCAAATTGGTGAGTGAAATTAATATTACATTAAAATACAATCCAAAGAAGTCTAATAACTAATAAACTCATAGGGAAATAAACGTTTCATGAAGTTGCTTAGTATGCCAAAAGATATTGTTTCGTGAAATCAAGACAAGATAAAACAAGGCGTCTTGTCATTCCAATTGCAGAGGACCAGAAGGTTGCACATTTTGGTGCTGATGAAGTAGATTGGGCAGGTCTTGGATAAAAGGGTCAGCATAGTTTCTTAAGCGGTATTTTTAGCATGTGTCTTACGCTGAAAGGGTCGGAGATGCGAGAAAAGTGCGTATTACACGGGATAGCGTCTTCAGTTAGTATGCTAACCGTGATTGGTCGTATTTTGGTCAATTAAATGAATAAAGGCAAACATGTGTTTTGAAACGTCTAATCTTAGCCGCTTTAAGGCAGCTTTAGCCATTCAGGCGGACTTTATCTATACTTAGGTTAACAACTATTGACTTTTAAAATGAAAATAATACACATTGCCTCCAATTAATTGATTTTTAAACACGAATTTTCAACCTCTCGATAGGTCCACAACTCTTAAAATTACCTACTTGCCCTTTTAGCCAGTTGAATTCAAGCAAAAAACACACTCTTAACAACTAAATATGGCCTTTATGGCATTCAAAATCCTTTCTCTCTCTCTCTCTCCAAAACTTTCTTCATTCTTATTTCCTCTCATGCTTGCTGGTACTATCTCTTTGTGGTAAGAGCCTTTAATATCTTGAAATAAATGGAAAAAATACGACTTACAAGTAAATTTTCGGCTTATATTGCTGTTCCTAGCCAATCGAAAGAAATCCTTATACTTACTGATTTAAAGACTTTAATCACCGTGGATATTATCATCATTCATCTGCAAAATGCTGTGTTATCGGTATGTTCGTTATTATAGTCTAAGTATTTAGTATTTTCATAGACACCATTTCATTTATTTTTAAGTCCATGGTATCGATTAAGTGTGTGAACTGTTTGGCGATGAATTTCAAATTTAACAAATGTATCACAGTATCAGCGTAGAAAATATTGCCAAAATCAATATTTTTTTTAGCTTTGCGTTCTTCGGCTCGTGGGAATGGCGCACTTTTGTGAATAGAAATGAGGGATCTCATTTTCAATCATGCCCGCAGATGAATTATCATCCTTGTATAGGACTTCTTTTTTTATCATATCTGAATATTTCTCGAAATCGTTCGTTGCTTCAAAATTAAACTCTTCTCTTGAATGCAATAAACTTGTGAAATTTAGAAGGCAGCATTTTTCACCTATTTTATCGCAAGCGACAGAATTCAGCAAATGATCACCATCGATATTTGAGTTATAAAACACCTACTGTATTATGGAAGCTAAGAATGTCATACGAAAATAATAAAAAAGATTTTTGTTAATAGTTTCTACGAAATTAGAAAAATAATAGATTTTTTTATTTACCTTTCTGCATAGTAATGTTTCACTATAGAACTCCTTCTTTGTATTTGATTTTAAATTCACTATCTTCGAAGTTAATGTTCTGCAAGTCAGTTAGCATGATAAACCATGTTGTTGACGAGAACCTCAGTCCAAAAAAGATGTTCAGGTAAAAAATGAAGGCAGTTTTTTTTTAAGGAAATACTACTTTAATACAAAGAGGCAATTTATTGGTGGGTGGGTCGCAGTGGAGTAATTGGTCATAGTTTAACGCAAGACGAGTGAAGATATTAAGGAATTCATTGATTTGTACCCCAAATTCATTCGCGCCTGACTTTTATCAATGAATCCAGTTTTAAAGGAGATTCTGAAGAGGAAGTTGGAGGGTCTCATCCTCGGGGCTTTATTTTTTTATTCTCTCTTATAACCTTCATGACTCAAGTGAGAGAGGTTTCTTTTATTCCCAGAGGTATGGCTCCGAACCCTTCCTGAAATCTCTTGCCAAAAGAAAAAGAACAGCAGCTCGACGGAATATATAAAGCTGCCAGCGGCTTGAATAAACAGCTTGATGTATGCGCCTATTCCCATGGAGATACGGGAGGCATTTGCGGAATACAAAAATTTTCTGATTGACAGAATGTGGTCACAACGGAGACATCTCAGGGAAGACGTTTTCCTTGATACAAAGCCGTCTATTTCGTCTATAAAGGTGGAGCATCATCTTCTATTCATTGACAGCGACATTGCCTAGCGGTGACCCTCCCCCGGTTTCATCACAATGACCTCTCTTCTTCCTTCTTGACGTTATGCTCTCTATAGTTCGGGCCTGCCCAACCTTTACGTGCTTGCGATCTACTTTTCTGAAGAGAAACCTCGCGACCTACCCTTCATCATCATCAGCCATTTTCAGTCCGACGTCTGGTTTGTGTATCCCTTAGCATCTTCCATTTCTCTCCGATCAAAGCTTCTCGTTCCTTTGTTACCGCTAGATCATGTCACCGTTCTATCTCCCCTGCGGTCTTCGCATATCTTGGTTCCCAGGTGAGACCATTTAATATCCAACGGTTTTTGTTCATTCTCGCCATATGACCTTTCTATATCCTTTTCAATGATGTTATTTCTTGATGAGTTTATTTCACCCCTGTCGTCATTATCATCATCAATGTTAATTTGTCTCCTTTTACGATTCTCAAGAATAAAACTTTCCCTACTTATTTATCTCATCACAGGATTATTTCAGTATTTAAAAATTATTATTGTCTTATAGCCAATATGTACTCTTTTAGTGAAGCATCTGCTGACAATTCTCTGTTTTAGTAGGTCCTGAAATTTTTTTTTCTATAATTTCTTATATTGGTAATTTTTCTTGTTAGTGTGTATTTACTTATTTTCTGCTCGTGAATAAAGTTTATTATTATTATTTAAAAAAGATCCAAGTTGCACTACTCCATGTATGGCGTAAATGAAAAGTCAAACTTTAAATATTGTAATTTTTACTCTTATTAGAGACAAATTACTCAGTAAGATGAATCTATAAACGATGCAAATATCTCCATCAGATTTTAGGTAATATTAAGAGCAATGTTAGAGCAGAAAGAATGTTTGCTTTATTTTGTAATTTTGTTCTCGGTAGCTATGTTTCTTAAAGTAGAGCGATGCGTGTACATAAAGACTGCACGGGTGTTGGATGAAAAAATAAAATATACGAAAGAATGCCATATAATTTACCGCAATTTTACGATCGGCTGGATAAATACCTTTTTAAGGGAACTGCGCGAACATTATCGTAATTCTTCTACCTTACACGTGCCTTAAAATTCTCTATTTTACGCCCTTCCTTTACTTTTTGATAACTTATTCCTCTATTTGCAACACCCAACACCTTTTGCCTGGTTTCTCTTATGTCTTTTCTCTTACATTTAACCCTTAGTAAAAGCTCTCTTCATCCTCAGAAAATAGCTACAAAAATAGGGGGATTAATCCCTATTCTTGTTTTCCCCATAAATGTGATTGTCAATTTAGCTTATTTTCCTTTGTTAAATCTCATTACTTCATTTACATCTGAACTCCTTTGCTTCATAATTTACTTTGTATTTATACGTCCTCTTCTATTCAATTTCACTACTTGATATTCCTTGTTATTTTTATCAAGATTGCTTACTGTCGTAACGTTTCATTACGGACTCATTTTACGGAAACTTTCGTAGTACCGATTACCTCGTAGGTATTTTATGATCCGCTTTCTTTATTTCAAGATCGACAGCCGTCCCCTTGACGAACAGTGCCATTGCCGAAGTCCTGCTCCTGATTTTTTATTGCCGTTGTAAAAGTTTACCCGAAGAAGTAGGTGAATGTAATATAATGGAATCAATAGCGAAAGATGTTTCTAACCTTTACCTATAGACAATTTATAAATGTAATATTTTGCCTCTTTCATCTCGTAACAGAGTTTTGAGTTTCTCATATTATTGCATTTCCTCAATCCATTTATTCCACCATGTTTAGATTTAGCCTTTTTCAGTCGTATAAATCATTACTTTCCCGGCATACACAATTATATTTCCTAGGTGCTTGTCTTTTTGATAAAAAATTTGGAAAGGAGTCAACATTATTTCACTTTCACGTCCTGAAATAACTGGTTATTTCAGCTAGTCCATCAATAATTTCTGTTTACCTTTATCAGTACTTCTTAATTTATTTATCAAAGATATCTTTCCTAGGCTAAAAGATATTACAACATGTAAATTTTCTAGTGATTTTCTTTCATTATTGCTATATACCGCTGCCTCAACACACTTTGCACAATAATGTGTTAAATGTTTAGAAAAGGTTTTTAAGGGGTACACTTCCTCGTGCAAAGCAAAATTTCATTTCGAACATCTTTTTTCTGAATCGAGCTTTCGATCTCCATAAAAATTATGGATGTCAGTTGGTAAATAAAATTTGTCTTTGTCCGTTGAAATCAAGGGCTAATGATGAGAATAGTTTATTCCATACTCACGTGGGACTCATTAAATGGAAGAGATCACAAAATCGGGAGCAAATGTTGACATTTAAGTTAATGATTCCGCAAACCTCTTTCTCTCCTGCTTCTAAAGTTGTTAATTGTACGTGCAAATCGACGTAGAAATCAGAGACTCCAGCGTCACTGAATATATATGTCACGATTTTCTCGTTTCGCTAATTATCGGTGATATCCTCCTCCTTACTCTTATAATTAGCGCAAACGTTTAGCCTGCATATCATAATTGGTTAAAAAGCTTCCCTTTAGTAAAGTAACTACTCTTACTAGTCACAGTGGAACTTGCATTAATTTATTGATTAACACAAGTAAAGCTCGGTTCACACGGTGTATGTTTTCTAGCTTGATTCTTTGCGTGGAGCCCTGTATGCTCGCTAGCACGAAAATTTGGTATCTGCCTGCTGCTGGGCATGCTCCCTTGCTGGATTTTGACGAATAGGGCAAGTGCTATTTCTCCTGCATGTTTCGCTGATGGTTGCTATGCGTTGCTAGCTGAACTATTTATTGCTAGCGAGCATGCAGAGATCCACGCAAAGAAATCCAGCTAGAAAACATACACCGTGTGAACCGAGCTTAATACCTCTGTGACGACCAACCGTTTGGCTGTTAACAAACCTAACAACGTTTGTCAAAGTAAATAAAAGAAGAGAACCGACGCTTTTTCGAAGACAACAGTTTTTAAGACTATCTTGTCCTGTGTGTGCAGTTGTAAAATATCCCTTCCAAAATGGACGTGATAAGCTCACATGATATCAATTAGATATTACAGATATAAATACGAATTAATTTCATCACAACACATCCAAATTTCGTAAATACGTAAAGAATTGGTGACATGTCAAAAATTACAGGCCAAAGGTTAATCGCATAAAATTAGTCAAATATCTATCTACATAAAAATAAAGTGTTTCATCAATGAGGGGGCATTCAAATATATTACATAAACTTATTCCTGGTTATTTATACTGATACATACATATATGTGTATTTAATATTTGCATTAAATTTTGGTTTTGAAAGGTTTCTATAACATACTGGCAACATTAATGCTGAGAGCATTGATTTTAGATATTCTTTGAATCTACTTTGGTTGCTTTAAATTCTTCATATTGTAATGTAATTTTATGCCTGTATAGTGTGAGGTTTTTTCATAAAAACTCAGCCTGTCTATTGGGTATAATAATTGTTATTTAATTATGATTTATTATTATTTCTAATATTATATTTGTGTTCTGCCTAGCAAGGAGAAGCACCAGTCTTCAGTCCACAACCATTTTTGCCGTCGACGGTTTTCCACAGTAACGCATTATCATCAAGCACATTACATCAGGTATGTTAAATTAAAGTGTTAATATTATTCCATGGGGTTCTGTTGAACCGTTTTACTAACACTCATAATAGTCATTTCCTCTTTATGCATACTTTCAACATCTCCCTAACAATTTGTAAAATAATTGTTCAGATCTAATCTTTGTCACTTTTATACATCTATGTTTGTATATTATTGTATTTATTTTTATTACTGTGTGTTTTTTTTCACCCCCCTTCTTTGTGGGTGTTTTCCCTCGACGTGAGTTTTTTCTTTGTCAATCTTCAGTTGCAAAGATTTTTTCCCACACCCTACTATTTCTTTTTGCATTTTTTTAAATAAGTTAACTATAAATATGATCGACGTACGAGGTTAGGTGGAAGAGAGGCCTACCTGGGCCTAACCTCGCCAATAAAGGGTCCAACTAACTAACTAACAAACAATTGAACGGTATCAAAGGATAAGTGATTACCTAGTTATTTAAGGCTTGGGTCTTTTGGCTTAGTTATTTTGCAATATTGCTTGGCTATGCAGATATTTATATAGCGGGGAAATAGGTCACACAGATGAAAAAGAACTAACTCATAAGTTTCACCGGTAACATTGTGCCACAAAACGATGGAATCGTCACGAAGTGGGTGAATAAATGAAAGAATAAAATGACTGATTCCGGAATTACATCACACTCCATTCATGGATCTTGATCGTGTAAAATACTTGGTTTTTTTTAATTAAAATATCTATGTTGTTATGATTGTGGGCTATTGACGACCGTGCATCGTGCGTATTTATCGTTTATGGCAAAATGCTCCTGTGGTTAGCGTTTGCATTTCAATGGAATCTTCGATACCTTTCCCTCTTGAAAATGAGTGAACTTGCCGAATGTATTACTAATCACGTCGAGCTTTTTATTCGTCCAGTCATTTCCGCGAGCATCTTGGACGTGACAAGCCTCTAGAAACGGTTCCTATCAAATCTCACAGGGGTTAAAATTAATTTCGATTGCTATTAAATGCTCCGCATAATTTTATGTGGCAGCGAAAGAGTTTCGCCGTGGTAAGGCGAGATATTTTTCACTTCTTTACGATGGAAACACCACCGAGCGACTCTCCAGTCTCATTTTTTATGTATGCACCGCTCAATTCATTTCCTTTTGGGTAACTCAACTTTCGCACATGAGCAGAAGAAGCTTTTCTCGCCACCTTTCTCCCATCCCTTCTCTTCATCTCCTTCAACATGTGTAGATCTCTCCCGTTACTTCCCTACCAACACTTTTTATCCACCATTGAACCTTTGAAAGTTAGACCCATAAATTTTCATTGGCAAGAGTGGCTGACTCTGATTCTTTAAAGTGTTTTCGGAGAAATAAATTGAGATAGTATGAAAAGGGTGCCCGTTAGGCTTATATCCAATTGGAAACAGTTGTAACGTTGTAGGATTATATGATGGAAAAAATCTGTTAGGAAGATGGCTATACTTATTGATGTTTGTAGCTTTATTGTCGCCAGAAACTTTGCATAAATTTATCTATGTATCGTAATCCATTCTGACCCATAGCTCCAGCAGAAACGGTAGTAAATCGACTTCTTTAGTTGGTTGAACCACATTTACCGCTGAGCAAAGGAACCAGTAGAAGTAAATTCCAAACACCAATTCCATATTTAGGCCAGAAAAAAATTAAGAAACAGTTTACGTAATGTTTTCCAAATCAACAGTGATTCTGAGAAATTAATAAACTATTAGTCAGATGAATAAAATAAAAAATAAAATAAAAAATGACGTTGTTAAAGCAATGAAGTACACCTAGAGAAATAAAAAAATTATTTTTAATTAGTTTAGTTTTTGTAACATACATGCTTGGGAAGTTGAAACTATTTTAAATTGCTCAACAACTTAATGAAAATCCGGTGTATGAAGATATTTGAATCTATCAATACATCGATGCGTTTACCATGCTCTAATATTATTACTGTGGATTTATTTCATAAATTTTACATTAAATTGTTTATCCATCCTTCTATAATTTCCCTTAGTTATCGCTACTTTGCGTAATTTTCTTTCCATTGACTTATAATCAGTGGTTCCAAAAGGAAGTACAATGGCCTCGCTCTTCGATCGTTCTCTCCTAAATTTAACACATGTTATTGATATCACCAAATTAAGCAAACAGCAGTGGTGTTGGTCATTGTTCCATCTGCTTTCGTTTTAACATTTACTGCTCTATTTTCTGGTAAATCGTACGTGCCTTCAAGGTGACGCTCATCTGAAAAATTACGTTTTCTTCATGATTCCATTGGCCCCGCGTTGTTTATATTTTATTTCGAGACAGTAGTTGATAATAATTGAGCGTGATAATACGTTTTTGTATTACATGATGCGCCAAAAGCAATTTAAAATAAATATTTTAATATCATTCCGCACTTTTTTATATGCTGATACAACCGGCACAAAATCTCAACAATGGTTATTTATCAACAACTCGTTGACATCCATGTCACGCCAAATAACTACAGTCAACGAACTAATCATTCAAACATGAAGTTACGAGTGTTTTTAAACTCCCAAAATAAATATATCATTAACTATACTATACCATACGTTGAAGTATTTTTACTGCATATGAAACCATTAAAGTTTGGAATACTTTTGCCTGAATGAATTAATCAAGAAATAATTATTTTTACACGCGTTTTCATTGGCTTTCCAAAAGTATATCATTTGTTGTATCTATATTTGCCATCACGAGCCATCTTTGCTCTATATTTTGTGTCTTGCTAACTCACCTATTTTCTAAAGGATAAGACGGTAATTTAACAGTAACGATTTGTTCGCTGGGGGTTATAACTTGTATACTTCTCGGTGGTCAAATTAACTCATTCTGTAACCCTATTCACCTTTTTTTCCAGCTTCTTCAAATACATCACTTATCAGCTCACTGTGTTGTTCCTTACAGGGAAATTAATTACTTAATTTAAAAATATATAATCAGTTATTCATCTGGTTGGGAAGATGGTTTTTCAAATCTTAAATCCGCGAGTGTTACCGTTAGGAAATCGATTTTACCTGCGTATCATTAATAAGTCATCAATGTGCTGATAATATTAACGAGACAGTAGATTTAGTGCGATATAATAAGAAATATCTAACATTTAATTGATTTATTTCTGATATATTCGTTAAAATTGGGCTTTTATTAACGATCTACGAACAGTACGCCTGGACATAATAACTGTTGTGACCGGGTTAATTTTAGTATAAAGATGTGAATTATATTTTCATAAGGAAGGGCAACACTTCTTCGTGTTATCGTGTAACTCCATTCCGTTAAAATGGATCCATCCTTTCTTAACCATAGGTTTAACAACCGTCAGGATTTTCACTTCATGGAATTTGCGGGAAACTAACCCTTGTTTGTTAATTCATATCGATGGAGGACGACGAACAAGGTTTTTGAAACGAAAATTCATTATATTTTTAGAGCGAGCTTCGGGTAAGGAATATATTTTCTGTAATTTATTTACATTCAATTGGTAAAATTAAATGCAACAATAAGTTTCAATATTTTTTGTAACAAGCGGATTTATAATCTTACATAAGCGTTTTATTAACCACTTCTCCGAGATAAAATCAAGAATAATTTGACCCTTAGTTAAATTAAAATAAATATGGTCACAATTGATTTTTTTACTCAAAAACAATTTTACTTTACAAATAAATTAAATATATAAATATTCATATATAAATACTTTATTCTTCTCATGAAAAGGTTTAACATAGTAGGATTCTTTTTATACAAAGCACTACCTTGTGGACAATATAATGACAGTACACTAACGACACAATTAATAGAGAACTAAGATTAATTTAAAAATCAATTCAATTGTAACGTGGACAATTTCAACATCCAACGCTAAGTTTTGTTACCACATTAGCACGCAAGTCCCTTACAGTATCAACCACACATTTTTACGGCAAAAAGTTCGCTATACCTTGCCCTCCCTGACTCTTCAACCAATGAATCGAAGCATTAGAACTGGTACTTACTCTTCATTTCCTTTGATTCTCCCCTTCTCGTCTCCAAAATTCCTATACGATTCCCTTTTTATATTTCAAGGAAGAAATCGCCAACATTGAACAACGTTTACCTTTCACGCGAACAATGAAAGCGAGCAAGATCTCTCTCACGCCTCCAGAAGGTTTTGTGGCGGGGAATGTCTGAATCTGCTTTAGTCCCCCATTTTTTTCTCTCTTCCGTCTCCCTCTTTTATCTTTCTTTCTCCTCGATCTTTTCCACCTCTCACCTCTCCCTCCAAGTCCTCCTCTCCCAATCCGATTTTTCGCCGCAAATTTTCCGGAAAGAAAGGTCTTCGGAAAGGGATGCAATTCTCCTCCGGCACCTCCATTGAGGAGCAGCATTAGGGGAGATTCCGTGACAGAAAAAAGGCGTAGAGAAGCTGAGCACTAGACCGTATTATTGAAGAGTAGGAGAGAGGAGGGATTTTTGGAGAAATGGTCGTGGGGGAGGAGGGAAACTCCATGGTACACCTTCTCGATTCCTATATATTTTACTTCACGGATCGCTCGAGGTGGAAGTCGTTTCTTTCCTCGTTTTTAATCATTTCCGGATTTTGATTCCCTTCCTAAATCACCCGGAGAAAGGAGAAATATCTGGAGGAAAAAATACCTCCACTAGTCGAGGACTCCGGAATGGCTTTTGGATTGTTCCGAGGTAAGATTCCCGGTAATTTTTTCCACGGATTTCCCTCCCGAAGATGGTGAGCGGTAGCTGGGTAACCTCCCTCCCAAATAATATCCCGTAACGGATTAAGCGTCTCGGGACCGATTAAAAAACGACCCATTTCCTTTTATATGTTCCCCGCGTTTCCCGAGGAAATTACAAAGGGGCAGAAATAACCAGTGCCACACGCGAGGGTCCTTCTTCAGAGAGAGGGATAAACACCCCGGGTTGGGAATCCAGTAGGCTCCCCATTAACCAGCTTGCATGGGGAATGATATGCCCCGGATAATCGAATCCACGGAAAACCTGAAGAAGTGTAGAAAAATCCGAAAACAGAACTAAATATTGTTGTGATTGAGTTTTGAATCCGTCACTTCGTGAAATTCAGTCACGGGATGGAAATGAAAATAACTTTCTAAAGGTGTACTAAGAAAATTGATTTTTTGATTGAGTTACTGGTCTTAGACTCTGATCACAAGTTCTAAATACATAATGCTATCTATTTTAATGCTAATATTTCAAGGCAACAGCTGAAATACTTTTGCGAGAATCATTTCTCCATCCTTGACCTCTATTTCCCTAACCAATGAATCCAAAAGTGTCGGAACTGGTCCTTACCACATCGTTGTTTCCTTCGATTTTCCCCTTCTTTTATCCCAATACCCAAATCTGAATTGCCTATTACAGCCAATTATTGCTCATTATTTCCAATGCCCTGATTCGGGTTGTTTTGGGTTTAGAGCTCGATGATGATTCGGTGAGTCTAAATATGTCAGTCAAAAAGTTTTCTCGTGATACTTTGCTATGTTATTTCCTTTTCCATTCATCAAACCTCTTTTTTTCTTTCAACCCATAATTTTTAATACTTAAACTTATGATTACTGCATCAATAATCGAAAGTCTGACAGCATATCTCCAGGTAAATAGATTCTCCTTTAGGTAAAATGTAAAGAAAAATTATCCTTTGACGATTCGTACCAAATTTAGAAAAATAAAACTTTAGTGCGCAGAACAAAATCGAAAACGAAATCCACCTGGGAGTGGCAGCGCTTCTGAAAAGCCTTGAAACCACGTGTAACAAAGGTTCGTTTCCTCGCTCACTTTTCCATAGAAAAGAATTTTCACGATCAGATTCGCGCGTTCTGTAAAATCTTTCAAAAGTTTATCATTTGTTTCTCTCATGTAAGTGAAATATTGAAAACAGCTGTCTTCTAAGCGCTGTAACTTCATTTACTCCCTCTGTCTCATTGGAAAATGTTATTAGTTTCAATATAAGGTGTTAGAGATACAATCTGGGAATAACAGTGATCAAATAATGTCTATCAACGAGATAATGCGATTTATCAAATTCCACGATATTTATTGAAGATAAATAGACCGTATTGATATATTTACAATAAATAAATAACGTCTTAATTTATAACGCAATTTTGTGATTTTAAGTCCATTCCAATTATCGGACAATCAATTTAAAAAGGTTCTTAGTAATAAATGATACTAAAACTAATTTAAATTAACATAGAATAGGTGTAGTGAACTTAGGCGAAGTATCGACCGCAGGAAATCATTCACAATCAAGGAGGGTGTGCAATACCTGCGCAAACCTAGTGAAAGAAATAAATGAACGATATAAACGATACCCGTGTTTTAACCTAATATTAAAACATGGCCTCAATATCAAACACTCAAATAATGTAAGCTACAAACAGCACGAATGAACAATAAATTGTAGAAATTGTGATGAACCACAAAAACCATAAATACAGTGAGATTTCGCATGAGGTAATTTTCCAGATATCCTCTGGTACGATGTTTAATCATGCACAATTCGGCTCGTGGAGACACCGGTTAATCATCATCCTGGAAAACCCTCCCTGGTACACTACAAAAACTATGAATTAACAATAAAATGTACCATAGAGACGATGAACAATAAAGACCATATATACGAGATTGCGAGATGTACGAGATTGCGTTTGAGCTAATTTGCCAGATATCCTTAGGTACGAAGTTAAATCACGCATAATTGAACTTATGGAGACACCGGTTAATCCTCAACCCGGATAACCGGGATTCTAGCGCATAAAAATGGTTCCTCCGCACCTTCCCCTAGAGAGAGATCCCCGCGCTCCACCTCCGTGACCGACATTTCCTTTTTTCCCGGTTTTTTCCCTCTGCCGCGGACGTGGAAATATACCACACCGGTCGGACACGCAAGTAACCTAGAAAAAGAGCGAGATGGAGAATGAGATGATGGGGAGAAGCAGAAAACGAGAGAGAGAGAGAGTCCGTGGTACCCAAGACGACCGCCGTCACGTGAGAGGCTGCCACACACGTAGATCCTCCCTCCCCTCCGGCCCCCTCCCCCATGCAAACGCCTCCATCCTCAGCCCCGTCATCATACTCTTCCTCCCCCTCCCACAGCCTCCTAGACCACCCAGGTCGACCTCCCGCTCCCCTCCC
Organism: Sympetrum striolatum; assembly: GCA_947579665.1. Taxonomy (NCBI): domain Eukaryota; kingdom Metazoa; phylum Arthropoda; class Insecta; order Odonata; family Libellulidae; genus Sympetrum; species Sympetrum striolatum. Next base: position 75,130,628 of record OX388342.1, on the reverse strand, counting down.
CCGATCCACATTCATCGGCCTTACCTCCCCTCCCCACCTCCCCCGTCCTCCCACCTACCCGTCTTAATTTTTGTTAATCCCTCCCCATTTTCCGCTCTCCCCCGTTTCTCTCTCTTTCAATGTCTCCCTTCCTTGATTTACCTCCGAGCTGTAATTCTTGCCCCCTCTTGTTTACCTTTTTGCCCGGAGAGCAACCCCACCCGTGACCGGCTTACGTGCAACTCGCCGGGGATAAATGTTATCGCGTTTTTTCGGTCTCGGAATTTTTCGCTCGTCTCGCGAGACTGTCCGTGGTCCTGAACGGAACGTCGATTTTGGGGTATGCAGATTTCGGATGCAGTGTTATTGGTCGATTGCAAGTCTTTCGGTAGTTGTTAAAGCAGAAGTGGTTTGTTTCGTGTCGAGGTTTGCGAATTTATTCGTATTTGCGATTGATCCACCCTTGAAATTTCGAGATAATCAATTCCTCCAGCCGGCCGTAGTCGCACGTTAAATTTTAATCTTTCCTTACAGGTTTGTTGCTCTTCACGGAGATCTAAAGCTAAGATTAGCTGATATTTTGTTTGTTTAGTGAAATCCGATAGGACAAGGAGGTATTATGGCTGAGAACCCCCATCTTTATTAAATTTAACAAAGATTCTATAGAGTACATTCACAATACCTCATACTGGAAGGATGTTATATAAGATTGGACATTTTATTATTTCATAAATTTGTACAGCTGTTCAATGTATGTATTTGATGCGAAGGCAGGCTTGTTTTTAATTGTGTAACTATATTAGTAACGTCACATATAGGTCATGATTAAAGCCTTCCAAAATCTTCTACTGGCTATTCGACTCCAAAAGTCAAGCGACAAGTTTCAGTACCATTCAACGAATAAATTAGAAAGAATATTACGCATTATCAATTTTTAATTACAGAATGCATCTTTGCATTGCCTTCATTTATTGTGTAAGAAAGATGTTCTTAGTCTCTTAATTGTTAATACGAATAGATATTTAATTAGAAATTCGATATCGTTCGATTTGAGGTAAAATATCGTTCGATATAGCTTAGTGTTATGTTCGAAATTAGTATTGATGTATTCGAGACGCGATATCGTTCTATTCAAGGTTTGATATTGATGTATTCGAGATTATTATTCATTTTCCGATAAAAATATCGCTTCCTTAGCGATTCAATTCGTTATTAATCGATTTTCCATTTGCTTTCATTCGATATTTGATATCGTTCGATTCTACCTTAGGAAAATTGAGAGTTTCACCAGTTAACTAGCTCACATCAAACATTACCTTCTCTGTCTACATTTACCTTTCCTCCCTCCAAATATTTTCGAGATCATCATCCTTTCTCCGCCGTATGATCTCCCCTCCCCTTAGCTTTCTCATACTGCTCTCGACTGCTCCGCCACCCCTTGGCTTTAATTTACTTCTTCTCTCGCCGAGATCTCCTTCTTATCTGATCCGAGTGTTTTTGGCCGCGAATTGCTCCTCGTAAATACTCGCGACGACTTTAACCGTTTCCGATGGCGATAAATATGTGAGTGCGGGGGTGTCTGCTACGGGTGGTCGCCTGCGTGTCTTTGCAGAGATGGACTTTTATTGAAAAGGTCTGCAACGACGTCTTTGTTTCGGAAGTTGCGAAAGCCGCTCTCGATTCGCTCCAGTGGATTAGGTCGATTGCTTTCGTATTCTAAGAAGGATGATTTATATGCTACGTCAATTTTGAACCGGAGGATAGACGTACACGGTGTAGGGAACTCATAAATTTCGGGTCTCTGCTTGACTAAAATAGGTCTGGTTTGTAATAACAGTACTTCTCAGCCCGCCCAACGTAAGCAGGCTATTCCTTTGTTACTTAATTTGTAACGAATTTAATCACGGTTTATGAAGGAGCGTCTACTAAATTTTTTGAAATATTTGATAGCGTAAGGAAAACTTGCAATAAAATCATAATAATTTCTCTTTTAATTTTTTGAGTATTCTTCATTGCGAATGTGACTGGAGACAGATTAAAATGGATATATTTTGGATATTGTAATATATGAGTAGATATGATATTTATAGTATAGCAATAGTGTACATACATATCATATTTGTTTACAATATGGATCTTTGTATATTCATTGTTGAAAAAAGGTATAATATAAAGGTGTCATGTTATTCATACGTATATCATTAAGTTTAATAATGTAAATAACTGGATGGAGGAAGCTAATTCGTACGTATTTTAAAATTAGATCGAGAAAATGTGAAATTTCATCCAGATTTAAATCGTACTTTTCTCATGAATCACATGGTAGTTGTTATAAGAAGAATTGCCGTGCTTTCTATGAGAGGCTCAATCAAATTAATAATTTTCGATAAATTTATCTCAAAAATATACTATTCATATTCCTTAAACGTTCGATCAAGTTTACTCCGTTTTTGGTCTTTGATCTCAATCTTTAATGATTTGCGTTGTTTTTAAATTGGTCTAACACAGAGACGGATGGGTCAATTACTATTATATCTCCAATATTTTTTAGAATTTACCTTTGATTTGACCGCATTACTTTTGTTTCAAGGCAGTATCGGAGCGAAATATCGAAGAGAAAAACGGGGTTCGTTAGTGTTATTTCATCTGAATGTAATATAAACACACACTCATCATTAAGCTATTTTTTAAATTTAAATATCATATATTGATAATCTTATCCGAAGTCTAATTACTGTAATTTTGTAAGTTCAGCGTATATCAAATAGCTAACGCTAACAAAGTTTTTAGAATCCTCATTAATAATAACAATAATAAAAGGACTTATAAATGGGAAGTTATTTGAAATGTATGTGAGCCCAACCTACTAACTTGTATCTTTGTTGTTTTGGTCAAAAGATGTGATTCCATTTGTAAAGATACTTATGATAAATATGAAAATACTATTAGTTAAATCAATTAAGGGGTATGAAATTGAATATTTAGTTATGAGTTAACTACTTCAATTCATGTGAGATAATTCTGGATTTATTAAAATTTTTCACGCGTTAAGTTTTTGATACAAAATAGTTTATTTTTCATCAGGATACTAATAATCTCCTTTCTGAAATCCTACAATTTTTCTCAGCGGAACCTTTCATAAAAAAATGAATTCATTATTGTTTATTTTGATTCCTTTTTTCAGAGAAGCTTCCTCTTTTATCGACACAACACTAAAAATATATATCGACATATTTGTTTGTTTATTAGTACTTAGCCGCTGTTTGACTGTGCTCAGATGGCAGCCTCATCCAATAACCCTCGTAAATACAAACATAAAATGAATCTTTTTCATTAATAAAGTTGCTTACATATGACCAGTTTAACATAAAATAACATTCATTTAAAATACATGAGATACATGCTATAAAGTGTAGTAAATAATTTTAACTTTAATAACCTTTAGATATCTATTACATGTATATTTACAGGTATACCATATATTGCAAACAGAAAGTGAGAAATAGCTTAGTTTTTGCTCAGATATTAAGAGTGAATTTCATGCAATAGATTCCCAGCAAGTGCTCGTGTATTTTATTGTTCCGTGCTAAGTGGAAACGTTATCAATTTTCCCTCTTTCGAATTGCCAATTCCCTTTGCACGCCATCCGCTGCAGATGGGCGATCCGGTGGACTCGTTTAACGTTTTTAATGACGCTTACCGAGCGTCAGTGTTCCGCGTTGTTCCACCATTTGATTCCTCGTGCCGCTCATTTCTTTCTGTTGCGAAGGGAAAAAATTAATCGTTGATGGCTCAAGGATTTCCATCAAGGGAAGTTTATTTGTTGGTCTGCAGCAGGAGGGGAAAAGAAAGCTTTTTCGGTGTTATTTATTTTCGATGCTTTTCTACGCTCACTTTTTATCTCCCTTCTCTCTTCGCTCCTCAAACCCTCGTGCATTAGCTACAAAAAGCTATCTGAAGGGAATGAGGCATCTAGGCAAAGCGAGGGTTGAGGCAAAGGCCATTTCTTTCCTCACTGAATCAGAATGGTGCGATTGGCAAAACGTACGCGAAAGTTAATCAATGTGACCATAACTTTTGATAGCACTGAATAAGGAGTGATCAGGATATTTGCCTTTTCAGCATCACTCATATCACAGTAACTTTTATGCACCACTTCGGTATTACCACTGAAATGGAAAAAGCTGAGATATAACTAAATGGAAGATACATTTTCCTTTCGTATCAAACAAAGTTCTCTTTTTCGATTTAATCTTGAATACTGCTGCATAATTTGGGGTCCATATGAAGTAGGTTTAATCTCAGATTTATAGATGGTCCAACGTAGAGTAGCTCGTTTCGTTAGAGGAGGTTTCAGGTTCGATAATAGCGTTACAAAAACATTACTATACTTCGGGTGGAATTACCTCCAGGTGAGAAGATCTAATTAGCGATGGAAGCTTTTTGATTAATGGATTGGTTTAGAACTTTGAGACGAATTCAATGAAGTTGTAGTTATAGTAAATAACGAAAGCGATCTTCGAGTTGTATCGTCAAAACCTTGCAAGGAAGCAATCGAAAAAACAGATAGTTACCACTGTCATTATTTACGTAGTCTATTATAGAAGCTTATAGGATAAATTAGATAGAGATGATGGTGTTACTACACCCACTGCCATATACGCCACTGGTGGCTCGCGTGTTATATATCTATATCTAAAGAACTCTGAGATACTTTTCATTCCTCTAACTGTCATACTCTAGGTAAATGTCAACCCAATTTTATCCTAAATTAAGAATGTGTTTGCGTCGGATATATAAATATATCGTCGAATCCGAATGCAGTCTCAGTAACTCGGCTACCTCAAAATACTTGATTTATCGAATCACATGGAATAATCTATAAAATAACTCTGAAGCCAGAAGGTTCTCGCTCACGAAAGAATAAATCGCAAGAAAATCCCTTATGGAATTGCCCAGGAATCGGTTCCAAATCATCGCGAAAGGGTCACGTACTTTTGAGAATCGGAAAACTGTCATGTAAACTCTGGGACATCTATATTTGGGACCGACCAATATCGCAGGAAACAAGTCGCTATCGAGTATTCCATCTTCATGCACGAGCAGAGAAAGTAAAACGGCAATGTAATCGGCGGAACTTCCTCATTTAAATTCTCCCCTTCGTCGGTAAGAAAAACGTTCTCGACGAAATCACCGCGGGAAAAAAAAAGACCTTGATCGCATGTTTTGATACGTATGTTTTGGAGGGGATTACGTTGGGTTGCCAACTTCCTCGGATTCTACGGGTGGATACTGGATTTTCAGAATAATTTCGAGATTTATCCTTCCTTCTGTATCGCAGCGTTTTATTCCCGCTTGTTCTCTATACTTTTGCAATCTTGCAGATATTTTCAGCTTAATTGTTAATATTTAAATAGCCGTTTTGTAAATGAACCCAATTCTAAGGAAGATTATTGCCGTAATTAAGGTATCCGGAGACTGATAATGCGAAACCTGGATAATTACAACGTTCAGGACAAAAAATACGAGACAAAACGTGGAAAATGCATGTTCCATTTATGTACGTCGTAGTTGGTGCAAATAATGTATTTGTTAGAGAAATTATCCCCAAGTAACACCTAATTGCATGAAATTGCTGTTTATATATGCGAGAGGTGTGTTTATATGAAGACATCGAAGTATGAGTTGATGTAAAAGTGAGTTTAAATCTTACAGAATCTCACTCGCAGGCCAATTTACGTTTCCGGAAATTGCAAAATTATTGCCTTAACATTGTATGTGTTAACTTATTCAAGATATTAATAAATTATTCTTCTCCAGCTGATAAATTATGTAGATATTTTCTTTCGTTACTTATTGCAGGAGGTCTCACAAAATTCTCTGTCCTTTGAAAAACTCAAGACATAAAATTAAAATTAATCCTCCAGAATTAATTTAGCATAAATAATTAATAACGCTAAGTCAAGGTCTATACATGCACTAGATTAGTCAATTTCGGATCTTTGAAGAAAAGAATGGTAAGACTCTTCGCTCACTGAATTTTCATTGATGCTTTTCTTTCGCTGAAGGTAATTTCTCTCGGTCCGAATTTTTTCATGATTCTCCTTAACGCTACTGTTCTACGAAATCGGAGAAAATCCAAATTCCGAAACATCTTGTTTTTGCTTGTCACTACATGATCAGGAAGTATCGTCGGTATCGTCTCAAGCATTGCTTTCCGGGCAAGAAATTTATGTCGAAAGATAAAATTCGGCGCCACCAAGAAAGGCGCCCGCCTGTAAGGCCCGCTTCTTCCGGCCCCGAGTATCGGCATCTCCGGTGGTACTATGGGCGATCGATTAACTCCTTCCACGGGCTTCCATTCTTTCGCATCCCATTATTTCCCCTCCCGTACGCGAACATGTATGCATGTATGCACGTGTATGAATGAGACCTCGTTGTAATTGGTCAAGTTCCTCCTTGGACCCCCAGAGAGAGAGAGAGAGAGACGGCGGAGATGGAGCCGAAACAGGCCTACCCCCAGGGCTTACCTCTACCCTCCCTCTTCATTCTTTGCTTCCATCATCTCTACACCACCCCCTCCTCTCGCTCGTGCGGAGGATGGCGAAAGAGGACCATTCCGACCTCCCACTCCGAATCTGCCACTCACCGCTCTGGAAGGACCGAATCTGTGTTGCGGGAGGCTACTCGTCCATCCGACCGAGCGGATCTGCTATTGAGATGCGGCGTCAATCCTAGGACTCTTTTTTTTTCTAGTGGTCAAAAGTCACGGAGATTCCACGATCCGATATGCTCTACCGTGATCAGGAGGGGATTCATAATTAGACGCATTAGGTCCCAGCTGAGGGCCTCGTCCTTTTAGGGGACCTTTCCAAAGAGGGGATTCAGTGAAGTCTGTGCCTTGGATATTTGGCTATCATAGTACAAAACGCAGATGCCTGCATGCAGCGAAAATATTTCAGTCCTTAATCTTAGTTATAAAATTCTATTGTTAGGTATGATATAATATTTTGTTAAAAGCAAACTTTAACAGTATAACTTTCAGTTGTCCATATCTCTGTGCATGTTATAAATAAATGGATAACTTAGTTAAATATTAGGCTATAAATTCATACGTGGTTCTCGTTGCTGTCCTTCCACTCCCGGCCTCAGATATTCTTCTGAATCAATTCCTCACCGTGATTCTAAAATAATCAAATCAGCTCCAAGTGTGCCTAGTCCGAAGAAGAACACAGATGAAGATTGCACAAATGAACTGTATTTGATAGTAAGTCTGCTGATAGTTACAGCAAGAGTGAAAACAAAAGGATAAAAAAGATGAATGGGAAAAATTTTAAACCTGTCAACTATTGATTGATTTAACACTACCTTTGTTTTTGCCTTATAGAAATGCTACTGATGATTCAAGATTATGATTTTACTATCGCAGAGTAGTAGCTTACTGAAGAGCTGAAGCAATATACGCCTCATATTTAAAATGGGACAGGGCTTGGCGTCTCTTTTTTCAGCGATAAGCTATTTTATTTCTGTTATAATAAACAGTTAATGATTATTGCGTGCATCATTTCTCGAACGTCGAGGATAGATAATTTAATCAATCTGTTTCATATCAGTAACAGTCTTCGATATGTTATAATCAGAGTGCATCCTTTAAAACGAACCGTCTTGTTCCTCCACAAGACGGCGGTCGTGCCTAGCTATCAGATTATGTCGAATAAAGAAAAGACCGCAGAAATGTATCCATATATTCTTACATGTTCCTCCAATTGCTGGGGAAAAAGTAGAAGGTTATTTTTTCAATCCAATGGCGAATTTCCACAAGACATCGCAAATTAATGTGAGTTTTACTATCACATTATCTTGTGTACGTATTTATTTGCATTTAGTGTCTAAATGGGTGTTTATTTTTACTATCATAATTTCTCTTGAAATTTGCTAATTGAGTTAGTTGTTTACAAAGGTTTTTCAGGAACATAATCTCCGTTAGCCGAGGTATCTATTAATCGTATTGATCGTATCAACTACCTTTTCCACAATTCAAATAAATAATAAGGTTATACTGCGACCTTGACAATAATTTGTAGCCCTATAAAAATAATTAGCTCCCGTTATAAGCTATGTAGCCGCATGACATCCATCTACTGTCACTGCTCATCGTCTCTAATTGAGTAGAAAGATGCTTCATGTTTTAATTTTATTGGAAGATGATGGTGACGGAGGTTGGAAGCAAGTATTTATTGATGGAGAGAATAACAAGTTTGATCGTCGGACTGTTATATGTGACCTCTTCCAATGCCTTTCTCCTCGGGCCGAATTTTATGTTCTCTAGACGTCCACCATTATACGAAAATATCGCTATGATCTACTCGTGCAGAAATAAGCGGAAATAATAGCCACGATTTTTTCGAAGCCATCTTTTTCCGGATGATATCCTCTGCTTCCTCTCTGATGGGCTTTTATGGTAACGTGCCATAAGAAACCTTTGGGATCACGATTCTCTTATCGCGTGATTCGTCGCTAGATAATTGCTTCTTTCGGAAAAGTTTTGTGGAAACGGTTCCCATTGGAGATGCCGAGGATTCTATGGGGCCATATCCGAACAGGTGGGGAGATCCCCTCTCGAGGTCCGTTATCCTTGGTCTAGATGGTCCGCCAGATTAAAACGAATAATGATTTCCCTTTCGAATGCTCGTCACGTCGGACGGAGTTTTTTCCAAGTGTTTCGCGGAATTAAAACGTTTTCCAACGCGATTCATTCGGTGAACGATTTTTTTCTGGACCACTGGAAGTTACAGGACAGGTCGTGGTAATGCGCTAAGTATTTTCCAAAGCTATCGGTGGATCCAATATTCATTACCGCTTAAAGCAACGCGCTTTTAGAGGCTCCACAATCTAAGTAATCTTCGGTCAAAAATACAGACATAAATCAAGTGTTACCTATGCACCACTTTCTCCTCCACTTTTACTTGATTCGATTAATTCGTTTTCTTTCCATAGGAAGATGAAAATAACAAAATTTGTACTTTTTCCACAGTATTTATTATAAAAAATAAATGGAAACAAGACACGACTAGTTTCAGAGATTGATCTCCATCATCAAGTGACCAAGCAAAATCGTAAAGCATAATATATACAAGTAAGACTGGCGGGAAAATAAGGAAATAGGAAAAGAGGGGCGTGGGGGAGAGGACAGAGGAGAGTCAGAGTATTTCCCATACAAATTCCAAACAATGTAACGTGGTTAATGAGCACCTCTTCCCTTCCCATTCCCCATTGATTCGATGCATTCTTCCACCCACTGACAATGTTGCTCTACCTCCAGTTCCGTCACCCTGACTCTCCTCTGTCCTCTCCCCCACGCCCCTCTTTTCCTATTTCCTTATTTTCCCGCCAGTCTTATTTGTATATATTATGCCTTACGATTTTGCTTGGTCACTTGATGATGGAGATCAATCTCTGAAAGTAGTCGTGTCTTGTTTCCATTTATTGTTTATAATAAATACTGTGGAAAAAGTACAAATTTTGTTATTTTCATCATGACGTATTTCCACAAGACGTCGCCTGAGACTGTTAATTTTCCATAGGAAGCCGAATTGAAAGACGAAAGTATTGTTTAGATTGTTACCTTTTCTCTTCCTAGTTACGGAAGAATTTAGTTACTCTTCTCTCCTTGGTCAGAATATCGCCTATGACTCGAATATTGCTATTCTGTATACTCATCATATGCTACGACTTATTATAAGTAACTTATACAGGTTGTCGGGGATGCCTCCTCCCCTTAAATACCTCTATTCTCGGAATAATGTTTTGGTTCTCTATAATGGAATAATTATTGAAATAATTTGTTTTTTCCCTTTAGTAAACTTTAGAAATAAGAGCAAACTAAAAATTTTACTTTACCATGAAATCGAACTAATGTTAATGCTTGATACTTAACTTGAATAATATGTTTTCCCAAATATGCATCACCTGCATAATCAAGTTCTAATTTACAATTCATTGCTCTAATGTGTACATTTTTCAGGCTCCTCAAACCTAATGGCAGTCTCTGCTCACTTAATCAAAAACACCTTCCTTTCATCTTTTCAGTTGTGTTAAAAAACAAACCATTGATAACGTTGGTGAACGAATCCAGCCACGATTTTCTATTTTTACCAACGTTCTATTCGTACCATGTCTCTTTTTAGTTAATTTTTGCTAAACGTCTTATGTTAGTAAAATAACATTGGCAAAATTATCTTTATACCGAAAATTTCATAGATCTGTTTTTCTTGGAGCATTACTCTGTACTTTATTATCTCACTCTGGTAAGGATTCCAAGATCTCCTCAAATGGCGACCCATTTAAAAAAGTCAGCGGGCCTGTCCGGGATTTGAACTCGGGACCTCTCGCACCCTAAGCGAGAATCATACCCCTAGACCAACAGGCCGGTATTTCGTTCACCAAGCTGTTTTTTAAATAGAGTACTTTTTTGATCTAGTTTTTTATCCTTCAAATCTAAGAATTGGAAGTTAAAAAACTCAAGCATTAAAGGAAGTGAAAAAGTCGTATGTGATTAGAACGGGAATAAAAATCGTTCTCTTTCCTTTCTAGTCATGCACGATTTTTTTCTTTTCTTCGTGGGTATTTCATCAGCGCCCGATATCATCAGAAAAGTTATTTATTGACCATTTGCCGGTAAATACTCTAGAATGACAATTAAGTATGTGCAGTAAATTAAATTCCCTAAGTAATCTAACAACAGTATGATTCGGAATATGAAACATTGGAACTTATTGAAACGTTGCTATGTTCACGCTGAAAAATGTAAAAATAAAATATGCAGATACATATTCACACAGAACTGTTTTGAAAATAGGCTTTTAAATACATGCATCCATCAATTATCTGGGTTAAAAACATAAGTTATCTATTAAAATGCTAAGCAACTGATAGAATGATGTAGATCGAATCACGTGAAACCACCTGTATATGTTGTATACTTAAGTAAATATTAAGTTACCAGGATTTATAAGAATGCTTAAATAATGTCACTTCGGGACTTATTGGAAATCAGGTTGATTCACCCTCAAATTAGCCGGAATCTGCTAATAATCTGAAAATAATTTACCAACCATCCGAAACTTAAAAGTAATCATTAAATATGGACACTCACCGTTATGATGTCGGCCTGTTGGTCTAGAGGTATGATTCTCGCTTAGGGTGCGAGAGGTCCCGGGTTCAATTCCCGGACAGGCCCTTATGTTTTTTGTTTTGCCAATTGTGTAAGGTTCGTGAATCTCTCGGTAACCATAGGTATACGAGAAATTGAGGAGTCTTCGGGATTGTCTCCGAAAAATCCGCGCATCACACTCGTTTCGTCATTAATTCGGAATCATTTGTTAATAGGAAATTGTATATCTTAATTAAATGAATTTTCGAGAATGTGTGACTAGAAAGGAGGGTTTGAACTTGAACAAAGTGAAGTAAAAAATTTATCACCAATAATTGTTCGTGTAATTCTGGTGACACTATTCATCGGTTTGTGCGATCCGCTCCAGAAGGTCCAGAAAACCCCCAGCTTGAATTTCCTCGTGTTCCTTGTAATCAGTGGAAAATACAGAACTCTCGGTGTTGTCTTTCCACGTCAGGAACCATATTCCAGGCAATCAGAATTCTCGCAGCGGATGAAGCTGTTCTTTCCATTCCAATGTGGCGGCAATGTTTCCTCAAAAGCGAGCAAATAGCTCGCAGTTGACCGGACAATCTGGAGGTTAAACGATAAATTTTCCCTCGATTACTCTCTCAGATTGACTCTCATTTCTGACCAAGGGAGTTTCGCATTCGGCCATTCATTGTTATAAACTCTCTTCCTTGTTTCTTCAATTACTCTTTGGTCAGGGGGAATAGGGGACTGTGGATAAGTCATCGTGACTATTGTGTAATTGATCAGTCATCTTCCTTGACAGCAAAATTCCGTGAATTATTGTTTGCGGAAATTTACCATAGGTTTTGTGCAGCGTGAGGAGACATTTAGTTTCACTTATTATCGTGCCGCTAATCACTTCTCTTGTATCTTATTTCTCAGATCATTCACGCAGTTCGACAGAGCTTACATTCTATAACCGCTTCTGGTTTTATTAAGTATTTTATTTATTTAAAATAGGAAAATTTACCTGTCTGGGTTTAATATGTGCAGAAATTTTAATTATTTATCATAATAGTTACTTATATTCATTGATAATTTTAAGTTTAGGCTAGCTAAATTTTTATTTTAAGTTTAGGCTAGCCTCCTCCATAGGATTCATTCTGAAGTTCGAACAGAGTCAATGCTGAGGAACTATGTATTACATAGGCATAATCCTATGTGTACCGCATATGTATGCAAAGTAGAATTTTATCCATTGTAAATCATACTATAGAAATTCCTCCTTTTATCCTATATTCTTTTTTTCGGATATTTATCAAGCCATCGACTTTTATAGAATGTTTCTTTCATAAAAAATATCTACTTTTCAGTTTTTAGTGTAATTATTTCTAATAGAGGTGTCAATCTGGTATTTTAATCTCAGGCCTATGTTAGTGTAGATCCACTCTTGACAGATTTGAGTTTATCTTTCTGTGATTGCCTGGTTTCATAATTTTGTAAAAAGTTGTCTTAAATACATTCTTTAAGAGCTCTTCATTGAAAACTATGCTCGATGCATTAAAGATTTTAATGCAGACTGAATTTAAGTTATTTCTCGTATTGTGATTTAACTGAAATAAATCCTTATATTTTTATTCATTTAATTTAAGACTATATATGCTTCAAGTGGAATTTCTTCCGGTGGCAGATCCAACCAATGTATGTACAACCAAATTCTAGCCCCAATCTCTCACACCAGACTTTACACGCAAAAAAATATTCCAAATTTATCATCGCTACACACAGACAATATTCTAACATCGCAACACTACAGCAAGATGTAATTAATATGCATGTATGATCTAATTTGTAAGAATGATTGACATAATGCACCGTTAATGTTAGTGCTTAGGGATATGAGTTCGGTATATTTTTTAGCTAAATTTTAAATCTACGCATCCATTAGTGTAGCCGATTTTTCCATTTTCGTAATCGGTCAAATAGATGCGGAGAACACCGTGGAGAGTAACCGACCAGGAGTTAAGGATGATTCGATTATTTATGTTTCTAATTATTGGATCATTGAGATTGATTTAAATCGCTTGCGATTTCCCCTCTAACTTTAGACCCTACTTATGTAGTAGCTCTCGACTAAATGCTAAGCTGGCTATTTCTAAGGCCGAAACCGTTCAATGCATCATCAGATGCACTTTCCATGCATCGGCTCCGTCGAAGAGTGCCTCTTCCATCCGTCACGACTTCCTTCCTACCACAAAAATTCCGAGAGCTGTCATTCACGATTTATTATGTCCCGGAATCGGAAATAAACATTTGCGTCCAAAGGCAACTCGCACGGCGAATGTGTTTCCTCGCTCGAAGACAAGAGGGAGTGGCAGTGGAAACCCTCTCTTCCACACTATCAACTCAACTCTTCCCTCTCCTCCCTTCCCCGCGGTGGCTGTTTGTTGAAACCTGTCAGCGGGTAAACACTAGACCCTGTTGGCTTGTTTGTTGCTGCCGGATAGTCTTTCCCGCTCTCTTTAAAAGCACGCGCCCCTGCGAAGCGGAAGCCCAGGCGTGGCGAAAATCCCGCTTCTCTCGCCGAGGACGTGCTAAAGGGTGAAGGCTGTTAGATAAATGGAAGCTAACTGGAGTTCGTGACTTATTCATAGATGGCATGACGTGCTCATTGCAAGTCTGCGTAGGGAAAGTGCTGCGGGAGAAAAAAAGAACGGGAGGCTGATGATGTCGGGGTTTGCGTGCGCTCGGTTGCACGTGCGGAAAAGTGTGGTGAATTACGGGGGGAATGGGGAAAGACGCTCGAAATGGGCGTCTAATGATTTTCTCCGGGGATCTAAAACCACAACATTCTGCCTCGCTAAACCTCCAGCTGGGATCTGTGATGATGGACCAAGAGGTCTATATTCGGTCTCATTAAATTCACAATGTTCCTGTTGCGCATAATTTTCGCCAAGGGATGGAATGTAAATGATTCATCAAAAGTATTTTAGTCCTAACAATTTAATAACTGGAAAGGATCTGGTGCTTTCCCGGCGAACTTTGTGGATGAAGTTCTCTCGGGTTGCAAGCCGGGTGGTTTGTAAATGTAACCACCTTTTAACATTAATCCGTGACTCCTATTTTTTACTCTTCAGCTCCAAGGAACTCACACTGCCGTAAAATGCTTCCAATTATAAAAATCGTAATTTTAAGAAAATGAATCTTGAGTTTGAGGAAGGAATCGCCTTGCACTCATGAATTTCGTACGTGACTGCGATGTGAAAAATATTTCAAGATGTTAATTTGTACTTATTTTCTTTTTTATTGCATATATTCTACTTAAATATACGGAGAGTAATTGAATTCCATTTTAAAAATTGTATTGCCTTTCTTGAATATTAATAATCAATTAATGTCCTTGTTGAGTTGCAGATAAACGGAATTGTTTTAGGATTGGAATAGAATAGAAATCCATTTCTCTCTGCTTAGTACGATTTTAATCTGAAGGACCCCTTATATTTTTGTATTTCATCAACCCTTTTACTATTCTAATTTCTCAGCTCGAATACAGTTTTAAGATGGAAATTTTGTAACCTCACTTTTCAACAATGAAGCAAGGATAGGGAACGTCTTTGCACGTAAAGTCAGGCGGCTTAAAACCCTCACATTAACGATATGGGGAAACCCTGCCCCTTTTCTTCTTTGATACTGAAACCTTTCTCGTTTGAAATAGATTTTTCACAAGGAATTTTCATTCATTACTTCCTGAACAAAAAAAAGTTGGAAGGTTAGCCAGAATGGAACCATTTATCTCTCCCTTGAGGTGTTCAGCGGAGTACAGAAAATCCCCTTGCCCCAGCTCCTCAAATGATCTGAGGATTAGTATGGATTAGGAAAGCACCTTCTTTTAAAAATGGATGAGAAGTCAAACCCTATCTTAAGCGTCTCATAATGAATTTCTCTACAAACCCATGCCCTTTTTAATCCAATCACAGTGATGTCCATTAAGTCATTTATAGTGAATGGCATTGAAAGAAATTCGTCCGACGAAGGTTTTTTTCCGTTTCTCGGCGTTCGAATACAGATTAAGTCGATGTTTAAGAAGATAATCGCATCTGAAATATATTCATAGACAGCCCAAAAAAAATGGTTTTGCGTATCTTCGCTTTTATGTAAATGAGTAGATGTCTCCGAAATCACCTGCTCATGGGCTTTCGTCAATAAACATATTTTCTTCTTTAGACCAGGACAGTTGATTCCTTAACCACATGAAATTAATGTTTTACTTATTTTCTAATTATTTCTTCAAATTACGCTTAATTTTAAATTGTTATTTCTTCTGATATGCTGGTGTGTAGTTTGTTATTACATTTTCTATCTTTTTAGTGAGTATTACTTCTCTTGTAATAATTAAAATGTTTGCTTGTTTTATTACTTTATTTAATAGCATATATACTTGTTATATTATATTATAGTTTTTATAATAATCTTGATCCTACTGGTTGTAATTCCTGGGAAGAGTTTTACCTTTGTTTTGGGCATTGATTTGACCAAATTCAAATTTATACCGAATTATTAAATTCTTCTGATTTTATCTTCATGTTCAATTGTTGGGAAAAAGCTTCAGTGTTCTACAATATTAAAAGATTGTCATTGAAGAGTAGCTATTTCAAAGATTTAATAGATCCAGTTTAAAAAAATTTCTTCCTTACTTTCCTTCATTTTCTTATTATATCACCAAGGCGTTTGAAAGTATTGGTGGTTGCAGAACTAATGATTTAAAGAACCTCTAATATTTTCACATATATTTTTGTGTATACCATATTACTTCTTGTTTGAAAGCTTCATATCAAAATCATGCCAAGGTATCAAAGCACCATCATAAGGACATATTTGTTATTTCTTTATATGTTAGTTTAGTTAATTTGAACCGCTAAGATATTGATTTATTTGTAAACAACGAAGTTCCTTCGATTCGAAGCTTAAAATTTTATTTCTTGAGACGGAGAAATAGAAAAGTATCACCAATTCGGCCACTTTTTATCAAACCATTCACCAGGTTTACAGATATATTGCTGTCGTCACCTACCATGTTCAGTTTTTCATTTCCTTATAAGGAAACTTATTGGCATTTGTTGGCAGCATACATTTTACTGCTTTAAGGTACAAGGGATCGAAATAAGTAAAAAAATCACAATTCAATTCAAGATTCAAATATGGAACTCTTTATTAAAATAGTCTTTTCTCTTCTTTTCCTTCTTTCTCTCCGCCACATTTATCTATTTACTTATGTACACGAATTCTGAGACAATAATATTAATAATAATTATAATAATAATATAATAGTATAAACAGGTCTTCACATTTTGTCTGCAAAGATTTGTACATGGTATTTTTCGCTTTTACAAGTTTATTCATATTTGGCAAGATTCTCGGGATGGAAGATTGCGATGAGCGGCTTCAAAAGCCATCTTTCTGAAATGTCCCCGCTCCTTACGGGAACAACGCTCGTGCTTTGGGGAGCTTCATCACAACGTCTCGCTATTGCGACCACCCTTGGTAAAATTACAAAATAAAAGAGAACAACGAGCCCGGAAGGGGAATAATAATTCCCAATCCGGCTCTTTTACTGGGCAAAGGTAACAATAATAAAATAAAACAAGTAATCGTTTCATTACATGAGCTTGAGGTAAACAGTTGACGAGGATAGGTCTTCGGGGTTCCTTCCGAATCCAACCCCTTCCTCCATTTCTACGTAGTTTCTTCGTCCAGGGTTCCGAAGAAAGGGCACACGGGTGTGGGGAGGGGAGTTTAGGGACGCTCGATCCTCAGGATATAATAAATTAGAAATTTTTGTTTTTTTTTTCTACATGATATGCGTGTACACCGCGCACCACTCCGTATACTTTGCGGACCGTCCTTCTCTTCCGAAGGGATTGCATTGTGCAGCACGGCCCGGAAGGAAGATGCTCCATCTTCCGATCATCAACTCTCCTTTTCCTGAGTCGGTTCGCGCGCCGGATGAATCACAATACTGCTCTTTGTAGGTCTAAAAGAAAAACGATCCCCAAGTGCGCGTCGAGGTAGTGTCTGCCCAATGGCTGGTGTGGAGGGGTCTCCCGCTTCCGCGACTCCTCCGCCACGGATTCTTCGGGTCGGCAAAACGGCACAACCTGGAAAGAACAAGGAAAAGGAATCTAAGTTGCGAAAATTTGGTTATGTTTATAGCTATTATATTTATTTTCACTTAGGGCCGATTAAACACGATCCGTTATTGCTTGGAAAATTTGATTTCCACGCTTATACTCTTTAGATTAAGCAAATTTAAGTATTAAATAGATTTTAAATATTAAATTTTAAATATAAAAGTTTAAAAAATTTAAATATTAAATTTAAATAGATTGTAATATTTATTGCTAACTCTGTCATTTTGATATGATCTTATACCACTATTAATTTATCTATGCGCAAAGGAGTTGAGTTATTACAATACTACTCTATTCAAATTGGGAAGGCAAAATAAAAACTTAACTTGTCAACTCCTTTCCACCATCTACAGTTATACAATATAGCGTACACTAATTTAACAAAACCGAGTAATAAAATTATAATACGACAAAACAATAATTTCTCTAAACAAACTAGGGTATTTGATACATTTAATTTCTCTATCCCATTAATTACGTCTTTCACAATGGAGACATAATTATTAATGTATGATATGCTATCCATTTACTTGAATTCTATAAAGCTTGATTGATAGATATTCAATCAGCTATGTTTCCTTTGAAACCGCTCATTCTTTTAAAAGGAATTCTTCCTTTGTGTCGTCTACAGGTGATGAGAAGCATCAAAAATTAACATAGAAACAATATATGTGTGAAGGAGTGTCGCGATATTGTTGAAATTATTATTTACCAATAAAAAATAATTACGCACGCTGTAACAAGCTCTAAAAATGAACTTTTTCAGTTGAAAGCAATTTAAATCAATTCATGAAGAAAATCAGTCCATTTAAAAACTAATTAACGCATCTGAGATCAGCTTAGATGATATTGAATGTTAGGCTGCATATCACTTTAGATCTTTGTCACAGTGTCATGCGTCCAAAAAGCTTCATACACGGCTAAATGATCCATCCAGCCTTCTGAAGAAAAGTCTCGTCATTCCTGCTCTACGTCAGAGAATCACTCATTACTTACTAACTCCTTCAAGTTCTATTTCCCTCTATCTATGGCTTCCAAATATGGGGAAGATACGTATGGCTGAGTGTAAGGAAGCCCCTAAGTTTCCATGCTATTTCCTTATCCTCTACTCGTATTTTTTCTGAGAGCGGAATCGCTGGAAGGGTGGAGGATTTCCAGGCCAGTCGGAGAGTGGTCGACTGAGTGGGTAGGAGATTTTTCAACACAGTTCGATTGAGGAGTGTCAAGAGAGGATATGCCGTCTGTTTCTCTTTCAAAAGCCATCAACGACTCCGCTTGTCTAGGAAACTTCTTGCGATCGTTTTCCTTGGAAATCATTCCATGAGTAAGAGTCCCCATTCCACTATGACTCTTTAAACTGAGTGCTATGAACGTTCGGTTGGATAACCATGATAGCATTAGTTATGATTGTAGGGAGTACATGTGATGTGAATTCTCCAAGAGATAAATTGCAGAAAGCTCTCAATTTTTACGAGGACCAAAGAAAAATATCAGTAGGTTTGTAAAAGTTCACGTAATGAGGAATAGAAAATTCGATAACTAATAAAGACTTAGTATTTCCATACTAGACGAGGAAAAACGCCAATAAAGAGAATTAATTGTATTATATCTATTCCAGAGAGGTACGGATAAAGTAAGGGATGGATTTATTTCTTAGGAAAATCCTGTTATGGCTTCTTCAGCTTGCATTGTAACTATGAGGGAATTGATCCAGATGAAATACCTTCTAAAATAACATGAAAGGTGAAGCTATATCCGATCTGAATTTTATTAAGGTATTAATTGGTCGTCGTTTTAATGAGCTATTGCGCAAATGAGAATGTTTTTATTCAACTTTCAAATTTTAAAAGATTATATTCGATAGAGAACAAGCTTGTATTTTCATCTCTTATCCCATCATTGAGTTTCGTTGACCATTAAAATCACTCTTTATTTCTGAGAGGGATGATTCAAGGCACTAGAGAAGGGTCCAGAAATATCGGCAGACTGTCTTCTCTTCTTTCAGTCTGGAAACCACTCGGCATTTTCTCAAGTGTTCTCTAGGGCAGCTCTATTTGAGGAACTGAGTGGAGTAACCCTAGCGAAGGAGGGGAGAAGGGTATGGGAGGCCGAGGAACGGGAAGTTTCTCTTGGGAATAAAAGGTTATTGGCCCCGAATTAAGATTTATGGAAACTTTGTCGCAAAGCTGTGGAGTTATGATACTGTCATAATCCATCACGTAAGCCGGGAGTTCAAGCTCCAGCTGATAAGCACAACTCAGATTGCTAAACAATATTTTTTTCATGCCCTTTAACGGAAGTATGGAAAATCAAGCCTCCGTTTTTGAAAAGAGAAAGATTTAATATCCGGATAAATTCTGACGAACAATTTAATTACAGGAAATTTTTAAGCTGGTGGAAAATGGTAGTTGAATTAATTTGTGGTAGGCATGGCAAAAGTAGCTTAAATAATATCCTAAAAAAATTGAATTATTTCTTCGCTATTAATAGGATATATTATAGGTAGTTAATTAAAACATAAGATAGATAACCCATATCTGGACACGTCTTCTTGTTACTTATGTTTTCATCTCATTACCATAGCTCGAAAATCGAATATATGGACATCTGCTTGATCCGTAACTAATTATATGTTTCATAACCAAATTGTCGCGAACGTCGTATGTTAACTGCAATTATTAAGGTTTATACAATAGTCATTCCTTTGCTTTGGCTCAATGCTACAGATTCACCATATTGCACGCATATTATTTCTAGCAATTAATCCCTAAAGCATCTTGGATGCAGGTTCTGCGGGTACCTACAAATCCAAACAAGTATTTAAAAACGTATGAAATGATAGCTCGGCTAACGAGTTACTCTGTGAACAACTTTATAAGGTTGTAAAAACTTTTGCCACTATTCCTCTGGCTCTGCTATCGACTCTTTTCGATGGTTTGCGCTTTTATAATCAAGCACAAAATATACAAGATGTTGCCCATTCTTGGGCATAATGAAGACGTGTTTAGAGTTTGTGTGCATTTAAATTTCGGGAACGAATGAGAAATCTCAATTAGGTTTACGAATGTGAGTCAGGTACTTCGTTCGACGAGGTATTTCTGAACTCTGAACTTTTCTGCGACCAGCATCGGTGGAAAGGATTGAGGTCTCGTTAGTGCTTCGCGGATCCGTGCGTGCGGATTCCCATGATTCCGAAAAGAAAAAAAAACGAGGAAGTGGAGAAGGAAATAAAAAGATGACAAAATAGAATGAACTCTTTTCGAGGAGATTGCCATGTGGCTGCATCTGCCCCAGGGGCACAAGAGCATCATTTTTCAAACGAGCTCCCTCCCCCCCTCTCTCTATTGGCCGATGGCTCTTCGTTTCCTCTCTCCTCCTTCCTCCCCTCATCTTCGCCATATAGGGACTCCCTCGACTCCTCTCTTTCAAGTGTTAGAGGAAACGAGATGGATATGAAGTTGGTCCAGCTTGACCCATTCTTATTTTTTCCTCTTTCCCAATTCCGGCTAAAAAGGCTACGCGTCCGTTTCCCCTGAGATAAAGGTTGTTAAAGCGAGAGGAAAAAACGGGTCGGGATAGTTGAGACGGCACCGAGGATGAAGGAAATTATAAAGTCGGTTATTTACTACTCCTGCGTGGGCGACGGAGAGCCAGTTGATCGCAACGAGTAAATAGAAAGGGGAAGAGCTCGGACTATTCATTCAACTCGGACTGGGAACGTCCATTCCCTCGGCACTGGAATCCGCTACTTGGCTCTACTTGAGGGAAAATAAGCCTCATTGCTGCAGAATAAAGCTGCGTTTTCTGCATAGACTAAAATTAAAAAGTGGGGGTCGATCTCAAGAAATTTACGCGCTTTATTCAGTCGCTTATAAAGTTACGCAATCATTCTAAAGCTCTTAGATGAAAAATACGCAGCGATTACCAAAGTTTTTGAAGGTGATAACTGCATCTGTGCATTGCAAAAGGAGTAGAGGACGGAGAGGGGGGCCTATCATTTTGTTATGAAAAAATGAGCAGTGTTTCTAAAGAGGCTGGGTATCATTGGAAAAAAGAAGGTGAAGAGCTAGTTATGATTGTTTAAATGATTCATACCAAGTACTTTTACAAAGACGTAGAGGTACATAAAAGTAGAGTGCCACTTCTCGGGTTCTTAAGATTGACTTTAAGCCGAAAAAAGGTATTAATTATAAGTTTTTAATTTACTATTCTTGTCAGACCCTTTACGATTTGTAAATACCACAATAAAGTACAATATATACTCAATACAATGCAAATTATACTGCAATTGGCCCCTTCGCCCCACTAGATCCGCCAATACCCTTTTTCTTATATTATTTATAATTGAGAAGCATCCAGATATACTGTTACGACACACTTTATACTCCAAATTGGTAAACAACTTGTACAAACTCAGTGAAGGAATTGCATAACGGCCAATTAGGCCGTTTGTAGTACTTGCAATGAGATTCAACCTGCCAGCGTTTATCAATTGAACGACTTCCTGCATCCATCTCATTAAACCCCTCAAGCATCACAACCCACGAAAAGTATTTCCCGATTAAAAATGTATCCATCTTCGGTGCCTCTGTCGCCTCTCAACGCCTGAGCTCTTTAAAAATAGCTTAAAGATCACGGAATCGTCCGACCAGTTTTCCGCTAGATTAAGAAATTAAGGAGGAGAGGGGGCCCAATCGACGAATGCGCCCCCGACGCCTACGAACACAATTCCACTCTCGAGCGGTAATTACTCCTCGAAATAAAAAAAGTCGGGAGTAAATCCTCATATCCTCGAAACTGTCACTTGTCATTTCCGGGCGGAGCTCCATCTTAATTTCTCCGGAGAAAAAATAACCTGTCGTCGTTTCCTTATATTTTCATCTTCCTTTACTTCCTCGACTCAAAAAACCCCGGCGACTCACTCTCACGTACATCTTACCCTTATCTACATGTTTAAATATAAAATATTATACATTTAATAAATTTCATTTCCATACATTTTTTTCATTCAAAATAAAAAATATGAAAGTTTACACCATAAAAACCTATTTTGTTAGAATGAATGGAAATACAAAAATTAGAAATATTATAGAACTCCTAACAACTATAGTTACTCAACTAAAGTATTGTCTATGATTCGCCCCGGTATATTCCTGGCTATGTCCCGATTTTCTCCGATATTTTGTTGTAAATATCCCGGATTGCACAACCTGTCCCTGGACACCCTAACCATGACATTTTTCCTAATAGATTGCTTCTGTGTATCTTTCGCTGACAAAAATGAATGTTTCCAGCGACTCGTTCCAGTATCTATATCCCTGATCTTTTTCGCAGTATCTGGACGGCCTCTATAACAAGGAAGCCGAATATTATTGGGTACATACTCTGATAAAGAACTCTCTCTGAATTTATTTAGTAAATTGAGCCTTCGTTTACATTTTCTATCTTCTAAAGACTCTCATCCTGCATCCTGTACCATCTGAGAAACGCACTCTGCTTTGTTGAAACAATTCTTTACGAAGCAAATAGCATTTTATTGTACTTTTTCCAGTTCTTGAACTCTCCACTTCTCAGCAGGTTCCAATACGTTACATGTCTACCAAAGATGAAGCTTAACAAAGGCAAAGTAAGATCGCTCGCATACTTTTTCTTCACTCCTACCGACTATTTTCTTATCGAGGCCGAATCTAAATGCTTGTCCACAAATATAACTGATGTGCGTACCGCATGTTGAGTTAATCGTGAGGGTTACTGCATGATGTTTCACCGATTCTGAAGTTGCTAAGTTTTTGATAGGCAATCTGGAATCCAATTATTCTTGGTCATGTATGATTTTCGGTTATTCAGTTTTTCCTTAGGAGCCTATACGAATAATGATTAGCAATAGACGGAAAATCTTCCTTTCTCTATTTAGGTTCCCCATCTCTCCCGTATTTTACTCCTTCATTCTTCCCTCCTTTGGGAGAGAGACCTTATACCTCTTTGAGTCCACATATATCCAAGCTATACGCGTCCTGCAGCTGAGAGGGACGTTGTTGCCACATCTCCGGATCTCTCCATCGAAGGAGGAGTGGGGAGTTTTTAAGTTTACAAACACCAGAGACTTTTCGGGCTCTTTGAGGACACGCGCCCTAGAATCCCGTCCTTTGCCCACCTTTCCTCATAATCTCGCTCGCTTCATCTTCGCTCCCGATTTTTTTTTCGTGTTTGTTACCATCCGGGATCTCCTTCAATCCTCTCCATAAAAACCTCTTCGCTCGCGGTCCATTCGACAGGAAGAGTTTGTTTCTTCCCTTCGCGATGTTTGTTGCCTTTGTAGATACTCCCGAGAATGAATTCTTTCGGCGGGTATTTACGCGGAACGTTTTTTCCCGTAAGCGTTCGGAAACGGTTTTTTTCATCTCTATGGCTAAATCTTTCACGAGTATGTAACGATTGAATTTCGGTCGTTTTCCTTTAAAATACGAAAAACTGAATTACAAGAGAACTATTGCCGAAAGAGATGAAAAATTCGTAAGAGAAATTATTTCGAATTTTTCGAAGTATATGGAGCACAGAAATAAGTCGATAAAGATAATTAGTTTCGAAATTACAATGGTCAGCTAAATTACGATTTCCCATGGGTCTCAAATCGGAAACTGCCTAAAATTAAAGCCAAATAAATATTACACGGGTTTACTTGTTAGGAACAACGAGCATCCATTTTTTCTTGTTCAACGATGATTTTCAATAAAATCGGTGACGATTAAACATCCAAAAAATCATAAGAAAAGGGTTGAGGTGACTTTGAACATAAAGGCGTGCACCCAGGAAAGTTATCCTAGATGGTTAAGGCAGCCTCCCGTATAGAGAAAGATCGCGGGTTCGATTCCCGGCCCTATCAGTCTTTTTTCAAGTCCGTTTTTCCTTGGGAATCATCCAAAAATTCGTTTACTGAGTCCAAAAGCTTTAAAATATTCTGTTATGTAGCTGAAAATTCTAAAAAAAATATTAACAAGGTATTAGCAGAAGTATCACTGTATTAGGAAAATTAAAGGTGGTCAGAGGCAGAGAAAGCACATTTAAGTAATTTATTTTCATTTAATTTACGAAAAGGTATAATTGTGATATAAAATTTGAAGACAGACAGAAGCATAGAGTACCCCTTTACCTAATACCTATATATTTACCTAAGCTTAACAATTGGAGGAAATCCTCTGAAACGTTTAACCCCAAATAAATGCTGACGGTAACCGTAGTTAAAACTTGTTATTAAATAAATAGATTCCGAACCGGTGTTTGGGGAAACGGAACACTTTTGTTACGGATTTTTGCTTATCTCCATCCTAGTACAAGAGGATAAATTAGTTACGGATAAAAATGATCTGCAGCACGTTCCTCAATCGAACTTTCCCTTTTTTTCATCTTCAGACAATTAAAAGCACACGTTCGGAACGGCTTTTGCTTATTACTCCGAGACCGGATGTAATCGTATCTTTATGAGGTACCTCCGGATTTAATTGGTCGTTCCGTCGCTGATTCGCCCCAGGAAGAGTGCAGGGACGGAATTACCTCAGCGGAAGTTATTGGAATACAACGCGATTCCATTCAATGTTAGCCCCCTGGAAAGCTAAAATAATCGGGCAGAATCGGCAGGTTTATCCGTTACGTCGAAGGGAATTTTAAACAAATTTGCGAGTGTTTATTTTCCTTGTCCGTAATGCCTCTCCCGAATTCTGATTGCCGTATTCTTTTGAATTCAGTCCGAATTTATTTATCTTGCTATTCTGAGACTGCAGATTCTTAATACCGATTTTTTCCTTACTTCAAGTTATAATAACCAGCGAAAAGACAATGACGTCTGTACCTCTCTGAGACGATTTAAATCGGTACCCAATAATTCGCTTTCCTCTATTCAAGACTTCGAACTTAAAATTTTTTGCATTGTTTGATTACGATAAGTCTAATTGTGCAACTGCTGTCAAGAAGCGAGCTTTCATTGAACCATTTTTTTATCGAGAGCTTCGAAATGCATCGTAGGCGTATGTTTCCATTGAGGATTTCACATGTTTATAAAGGTATAAAAATTCGGGTTTTTCGACTCGCTTTTTTCGCACTGAGAGATCTAAACAGTCATTTCACTCCACTTGTTTGATGCATTTAAACCTCTATTTCTAGCAGGTGACCTTTTGGTTCCGAAAGAAAAAGCCTTGCTCATTACCAAGAAAAGCTTATGTCTCAATAGAAGCACAACAGTGAAAAAAGCTTGATAAGGACTTTAAATAACCTGCTTAATCGGAAAAAATCAAAATCCAAGAGAAGAATAATGATTCGCTGAGAGAGATAACATTTCGCCTGATGCATTAGAAAAAGCAGTACTTAACACGGCTATTAAGGAGAGATGTGACTTAAGTCTTAAAGAGATCACGCACAAGTCAAGAATATCCGGAATGTTTTATCAGAGAAAGAAGAAATCTGACTAAAAGAAACGGGCACGTTCTTATGCAGTGCAGCGATCTCGCCGCGAGGCAGTCCTCTTCCGACGACACGTTCAACCCCTGAGTCGCTCTCTCTCTCTTTCCATCATATTATACGGGAATAGTTTCCCGACCAAGAATGGTCGTAACGGTTTCGAGATCGCCGTAAAAGTCATCGGAAGTGCATCGTAACTTCACCAAATATTTCCTGTCTCGGATTGGGAAAGCTGTAAGGAAATCCTTAGCGACAGGTCATAGAGCCATTTCTACCAAGGGTGCTACGAATAACTACCTAGGGAGCATCTGTTTCGTAAAAGGATAGTGTCAGTAAATATTTTTACCCAGCATAGCAATAAATATCGTAAACTCTCTAATTATATTCTAAATATTCTATATTTATAATAGAGATACTGTCCCTGCCATCATATCGTGATATTTTTCCATTTGGCTATTAGGTACATACACTTACTCACGTAATGCATAAATATGTATTTTTTTCTGTATAACTGTGGCAGTAATACCGCAACAGAGGTGTGAATGATCCTAAAATAAGAGTTTTTATCAAAATATTCCCTTATCATGAAAAGCTATGAAAATTATCATTCACAGGGTCATTCTATTGTATATGTGGACCTACGTTGACTTTTTCCACTTGTAGCATCTTGGCACGATGAGGAAGACAAGGGCCAACTTCCTCTTCTCTTCTTGCATGGTAAACCCTATTCCTTCTCCGGCGTTTTCGGTGGCTAATGTTTAAGGGTTAGAGGACGAGACCAACTTCCGGGCTAGGTACAGTACAGAAAACAGAAATACTTCTTTCTTGTTACAAAATCATAACTAATAATAGGTTTCAAAAAAGTTTTTTCCCTAACTAATACGACTACATATATATGCTGAATGTTCAAAGCAAGACGGGCTCTAATGCCTACTCCAGTTAAAAATGTACTGTGAAAAAAACTACGCCTTTTTAAAGTAATTTGATAATCAGATATACCGCATTATAGAGTCGATATTTTCAGAGATTTTTTTTATCTCGTTTAAATAGGTGACTTTGAAGATCTTTGAGCTCCGTGACATCGTGATGTAATTGATTTTCCGACTAAAAATAGCATGCGATTAGAGATGAGAATCTCTGAAATAGTCTTCCGTCGATTTCCATGTGAAAAAGCTCGCCGCATCTTAAAGGGCTATCCAAGAAGTATTCGCCGATACGCGATCTGAATGACGCATCGCTCCCGGATCACGCGTCTTTTGCTTCCGATGCACTCTCCCTCAAAGGGAAATATCCCACACGAGGGAACGTGAGCCCAATGCGCAACCAGCAACGCCATCCCCATAGCGATCGCACATGAAATTAACAATGCAGTGACTCACCCGCCCTCGAGACAATCTTCCCTCTGGAGTCCCATATTTGAGGCTTAAAGTGTCGTCGGGTAAATCGTGTCTTACGGACGACTCGACGGCCGCAATAGATCTCGGCAAGGCGATAAATTTAATCCGTGCTTCGAGGAAACAAAGAGGTGATTACGAAAGGGATCATTTACGAAGTTAGATCTATTTCTTGCCATTCGTGAGTAGGAAAGACTATGGAAATAGTTACGTGTGTAATTAGAATGTAATAGTTGAACATTGAATAAAAAACATTTTCACTTAAATATCTTATTATAATTTTTATTTGTTTTTAATAGACTCGGATAGTCTTTTGTTTGTTTTTTAATTGATACACGCTAAGGAATGTACAGACTACGAAAGGTTTATACTACCACTTATACCATAATTATCAATTTTTTATTTAGTTCCCTATGAAAGATTCGACAAATTTACCTTGCTAAGTTTTTATCGGATGCATAAGAGAGAAAACTACAGCATTTCCTATTTAGATTTTCATTCAGAATATCTCGTGAACATTAAGGATCATCATTCTCTTCCAGACATCATGTCGATTATTATTTCCGTAGATTTTACAAGAATTCTTATTTTACATACAACTTAATCATCTGTCTATCACAATTCGATCTTTTTTTCTCTATATCTTCATACCTCACCAATATTTCGGATTCAGAAGCTTGAGAGACTCTTAAGTTTTGGTGTATGTCCAATTAAATTGATTTTATTTCCACAATTATTACGAACATTACTTTTCCCTGAGTGAAAGAACGGACGGAAATTGAAATTATTTTTTCAATAAGAATTTTGGTAGACGATAGTAATTCCTTACGCCCTATTTGCGCTCGGATGTATTTATTGTTAAACAGAACACAATGGGCCGTCAAGAAGAGAAAGGATTTGCTCCCAATATTAATTATGAATAGATCAGGCCTAAAATAATGTTCCAAATGGAAACCATCACGCTTCTCTAAATTATCTTTCACTTCTCGACGCTGGTTTCCATATTATTCTAATCTCAATCGAAATGCAGTTCTTAGCCATATGTCGGTCTTAGAGGTGGTCTCCAACTAGAAGATCGTGGCAATTTTTCAGAATAAACCCTTGAGTGGAGACTTAAAGATCTAATTGAAGCCATATTTTTAAGGGATCCATTTGGCAAATCAGCTCCGAATTTGACTTCCTTGATGAGAAAATGAGCATCTGGGTTCTGTAACGCGAAAAGACTTCGTATCACTCTCTATGATTTCAGCTCTAAGAACAGCGAATCATTTTCTACTGACGCTATCGTGTTTAAATTGAATTTATGTGTTTGAAAATCCCTAGAGCTAATAACATAATGCAATCTTAATATATCGTATACGAATGTGGAAATGATACTACGCCAAAACTCTTCAAAATAAATTTCCGTTTGCAGCATTCATTAAAAGTACACAAAATAATGATGTTTTAAAATTGATTGAAGAAGTCATTACTTGATAAAACTGCTTTATAGTAGAAATAACTAACCAATATTATTATTATAACAAAAATGTTATATAAGATATGTCGTAAAACCTTTGCTTAGTCATTTCCACCATAATGATGTTTTGCTTGAGTATGCACCGACTTTATTAGGGTATATCTCGGAAATCTTGGCTATCAACCATAATTAACTTCCATAACACGCATTGAGACAATTTTGCTTCCTTATTTTCTTAAATTAGCACCCCTGCGAGAGCCCTACGTCAACAGAAAACTCTGCCTAATGTTTCTCGATAGTTTCCTGACTCTGTAGTCCGCTGATGCAACGGCTGTGCGCTATGGGATTGCACGACAAAGTCGTTTTCTCAGTGAGAAATGGAGTATCCGAGATGATTAATTCGTTGGCTGCCGATTTCTACCCTCGCACGCTTTGGCTTCCCAACCGCACAATTTTCCGCCTCCCACCTCATTCTGCGCATCTTATATATCTGCTCTCGGCTGACTGTTACCAGATGCTGTTTTCTTTAATATCCCGAGCTCTCTCTCTCGCCCTTGTTAAATGTCTACGAGAAGAGCCTCAAATCATGTCTGGAGCACTTCCTTTCGCTTTCCATCACTCTCAACTCCAAAAGGATTTTTGATACTGCCTTCATTTCCCATAGTCATTTCCGTCCGAATCAGGAGAACTTATGAGTTCCTCTAATTCAATTCATCCCTGAGCGGAGAGAAAATTGCTTAGATTAGATTGGGCAGTTGCGCCATGATTACCGAGGAAGAATCTAAGTTAGAAGTTAATGACTTTCATTTTCAAAAACCGAACTACATATCCTCATTTCATCATTCTCTATGTGCAATTTAGGATTTAAGAAAACTAGAGTGTAAGGCTTGATGACTTAAGAAATATTGAACGTACGTAAACTCGGTTGAAAGGCGTATAAAAAGTGTATGTTGGGTTTATTCATGTAACATGCTAAGAAGGAATGGAAGCTACCAACAAGTACCAGAGAACGGAAATTAACATTAAAAGAGAGAAGCTGTAGGAAGAGATAAAAGAAAGTGACAATCAAATCTGAACACTTTAGGATGATGAATCGTCTGTAAGACGTTAAACTGTTGTTCTACGGGTGAATTTTTTAAACATCTCAAACAGTTAATCAATGAGATGGTAGTTATCACGGCTAATCACTAAACTTCGAAGAAATCAAAGAAAGTAGCTTCCTGTCCCACCATTGGTAAATAGTTATTTGAGAGTGACACGTTGCTTGTGGTGTTTGTATATGTTTCAGAGAGTGACTCCAAATTGTAGATCTTGTATTTTGTATAAGTGGCGATGGAATGAAAATTGTTTTGTATCAGTGGTTGCCTACACATCAGGGTATCTGTTTGTTAGCAGCAGTGTATACGAATTGAGTGAAAAACCACCTCACAAAATGTATGAATAACGAGTAATAGTAAGTTATGCAATTAGTTAATTAAGTAACTTAAATGAGTGAACCTTTCTTCATTCAGCAATAGCTCTTCAAGTCGAATATGCAACAGGTGAATAGCGAGATCGCTAACCGTAGATCGGGGACGACGTGGAATAAAGAAAAACGATGCCAAATAAAGAACAAGATCCGAAAGAAGGACTGCCTAAACGTTACCAAATTCCATCGCAGTTTCTTTCAGTATGAGTGAAATGCGAAAAAGAACCCATCCGTCGTTATTTTCCCGGAGTTTTTTCCTCCTTTACAACCTCGCGGAGTTGAGAAGTATCGCGATATTTCTTAAGAACCATATTCAAAGCCGAGCTTTTAGCACCGACTCAAATGCCTGAGATTTTCTTCTACAAGTTTAATAATTTTTTTGCGGATAGATTACGTCACCTCTTAAGGCGAAATAAAAAAACAGTAAGAAATTAGTAAATATTTTCGAGCTTTTTTGTGTTTCTTGGTTCGCCTCAAGAATGTTAAGAGGTCAGGTGACGAGTAGAGAGAAATGAACTTCTCCAAAGGATTCGCGGTAATTATCTGATTGACGGCATTTTCTCACCCTTGTATCAAGTATGTTGATAGATCTTTTTGGCTGTCATTTTTTTCTAATTAATATCTATATGTTAAGAGGTGCTCTAACGTCTACAAATCAAGCATGTTTTTCTATACTTTCTATCAGAAGCTTTTATTTTTGTCACACCTTTTTCTAATGGTAACAACTAAAATTCACGAAATATTAGCCAACTGTGCAAATATTCGAACATCTTGTTGTTTTTATACAAAAATATGCTAAAGTTAGTTTCTTTTTCCATGTAGTATTGATTTTAACCCGCGTTTAAGCAAACTTTTGAAATTTGACACATTGTTTCTAACCCAACCTAGGTTTAGCTAAGTTTCGCAGAAAATCTAGGTCATCATCTCGTAATAATTTTTCTTTAATGCCTGTTCCTGCTTGTTAGCGTAGATTTTATGATCTTTTCTTTCTTGGTCAATACTTCTATATCTACACATAGTACGAAACAGCTGTCCATCTATGCAGTTGGTTACAATCAAACATCGATTATATTTACATTCATAAGCCGCGATCCGCCATATAACGTATGCCAGGGGGTGTGAATATGTAAATAACTGTCAGATTTGCATCGGTAAAACTGAATTTCTGAAGTGAGTAATCCTATCATTTATATATAATTTTCCTTGCAATAAATTATATCGGTCTATTCCCCACAGCAAGTGAAGGTACAGATCTATTTACTGACCACCGAATCACCGTAACCCAAGGCTCCTGCACAACGAGATGACCTTTAAATAGCCCCCCAAAAAAAAAACGATTTTATTCATCAAGCAAACCAAGGAGAACCATTACGTGCAACGAAAATACAACTTGTTTTCATGAAAATGGCAACGTCGCTTCGTCTTGTTTTTTTTCCCAAGAAAGGGCAGAAAAGGACTGTGAGAAAAGGGTCCCGAAGGGTGAAGTTTCCCTCGCCGAAGAGCAACTTCACCCCATTGCGACCCTCGCCTCCCATATGCGTCCTCCGCTACACTTTCACACCCTCCAAATTCCCACCCTCATTCTTCTTCGGAGGGGACTCTAGTTCCTGGAAAAATGTTTTCTTTTCCCGGCATAAAGTAGGGAGGAAATATCGAGGAAAGTTTCGAGTTCTGGTTTTTCGGAAATTTGATTTTACGATTTCCGGAGACTTCGCAAGGAAAACATCGCCCGAGAGAGAGCTTAATTCGGCGATATTCGTTGATGGGGAAAGGGGAGCATACAAACAGTAATTCGCTCACCTAACAAATAGAGCATTAATGAAAAAATTGGAAGCCATGCTCAAAATTCGGCACGAGCACCGTTCTTTCCGTTATTATGATCTTAATTGTTACCTACTCCTAACTGACAAAATTATCCTCCTATTACATAATTTTTCCAGCAACTGAAGTTCTTCAAAGAGAAATTTGTTAGAAGAGAGTAAAGGGAGGCAGAAAAGGAACAAAAAATTCAGCTTAAATCTACAGTAAGAAGAAATGGTGTAAAATAGCGACGAGAAACGCATGGCTCTCATGCTATTATAGATGCTATGCTATTGAATTCTGAAATCGAAGTTAGCTTGATTGTCTAATGGGACTTCCTTACCAGTGGGAGATCCGGTTACGAAAGAACTTTTCATTTCTTTCTCAAATAAATTTCGCCTACAAGTGGGACGCATACGAAGGAAGGGTTCTAAATCCCTTATACATTTTAGAAGAATGAATCTATAAATCACAGAGACGAAACATTGAACACAACGTAGGCTTAGGACGCATACGAAGGAAGGGTTAGATCAGGAGGTGGTTCTAAATCATTTACACATTTTAGCAAAATAAATTTATAAATCACAAAGACGAAGCATGGAAAATACCGTACTCTTGATACCTTTCTTCTACATCGTTAAAAAAAACAATTTTTTCCGCGAGAAATGAAAATAGAAACTTTGCTAAACTTGGTGTGTTGGTATTACTGTAATACGAAGACTAATGAAGATGTGAAAGGAGAGAACTCAACTTAGGATTAAGAAAAACTGGCAGTGGAGAGATGCGACCTAACGTAAGTCACTCAGAGAGAGAGAGAAAGCTGTCTCCTTTTTTTATATCCTCGCCCCGTTTCCTAGGAAATGCAGGGGAAGTGTTTTTCATAAATCACTCGAAGGCAAGCCCACTCAATGCGTTCCGATACAGCCCGACTAATTCTTGACGGGAGGGCTTCTCATTCCCTTCGAATTGCGTGCCGAAGTAGAGTCTCACGACTTGAAAATTGCGAGGAATTCTTTCGCTTTCATCCTAAAGCGGTCGTGAAACTGGATACCGAGCTTTGTTTTTTCGTCCTCTAGGCTCTTTATGGAGATGTATAATTTGCGCTGGAAGGGAGTAACGTGGACCCATATGCTCCGCGGTTTTTGCGGTGAAACTCCTTCCACAAATGTACACTCCGGGCAAAAGAGACAGTCGAATAAATTAATTTCCTCGTAAGACATTCGGTTTCATAAGAACGGTAGATGTTAAACGTTATTTAAGACATAGGAGTCTTGAAGAGAATGATAGCTGTGAGAGAATTTTATTCCTAACAATATCCGTTGGAATTGGTCTTCTTGGACAGCAAGATAAGACAACCATTCGAGGTTTAAAATTGTCTTCTATGAGAATTTTATGAACATTTTATCTGAAAATTTAACGCAATTATTTCAAAATGGCGCGGAGACATGTGAGAGCGAATCAGAAATATTTATTTATTATTTTATTTCTCTCAAAAATTTAGAAAATTGTTCGTCGTAAAATCGATGAGTTATCACAATTTTCAACCGAAAATCATCACTTGCAAATTCCATCGACTGCAGTTAAATTTCGTTGCATATCTGATACGACCAATGCCTCTGGTAATCAAATCATCATAAATTTATGATGATGCTTGTCATATAGGAATAGTATCTGCTTGTTTGTTTTATGTTCGCTAATAAAAAAATATTGTTTCTCTTTAAACCTCCACGTATGGATCTTTATAATTTATATACATTGGCTGGGCATAGTGGAAGGCCATGTTATGGATTTAAATAATAAACAATCTGATTAAAAATGCTTATTTCCCGGCTGCACTGGATGATTACCATTTTCTGGACGAAACCGAATGTTAAGTAAAAACTTGGTGGACGTTAGGAATAACTGTGCGTATTTTACTCTAAGTACGAATCCTTGTCGTAAAAATAATTGTGAAATTAATATACTTAATATTCCCTCCCACCAATCATTCCCATGACAGTGGGAAACATTTTTTAGACTAGTTGATCCAGAGAGTTGCATTTCTTTCAACTTCTCCACTTCGATGCACCTGGGCTTGTACTTTTTCCTAACCCGACCGCTCTTACGTCGCCTCTTTCAGACACCCTTAATCTTTTTCCTTCTATTTCACAGCCTTTTTCTTCCGCTCTTCATCACGGTCGGCTCGAAAGTCTGCGCAAAATAATCGTAAAAAAGCCCGCCGGCGCCACGCTTTGCCCACCGAGTGTTCCCCACGTTGCCCAGGGTATCTCCGAAGGACTTGGGACGCTGCTTCTTTCGGTTTAATTTTGGAAGCGAGTGGGGACGGTGGGAAGAAACAGGGTTATCTAAAGTCGAGGGGTATTTTTTTAGGTTTGGAAGGAGAAATTCGGGGATGCAGATTTTTTCTCCTCGAGAGGATTTATAACGCTGGAAACTGGTCCTTTAGTTGGGAGCCGACAATTTTAGCGCGGATGCTGACATATTGATGCGATTCCTGTGTGGTAAATTAAGGACGGAATCAGGAGGAAATGCGGAGCACATATATTTTGGAATATTTAAAATGTTACGGGCGGAGTCGTTTCCATCTCCGAGATGGTGAGTGATATTTCTAAATCTTTTTGTTTTTATTTTATTAGGTATCGCATTTTTAGCTGGTAGAATTTCCAAATACTTTTATCTACGGAAATTATTTCATCGTATTATTTCATTCTTATAGTTTGAAAACAAGCCTCGAATAACCTTCTTATCAACACTAATTGCTGTAAAATAGCCGAAACACCAGAGACACCAAAGTTTCGCAACTATTTCCGCTCCATTTCAGAAGAATGTTAATTCATCTTCTGGAGAGAACATTCTGTCGAAAAATACTCTGTTAGTGCCGATTTCGATCAAGGTGGAAAGTCATAAAACTTGAGTGCAGTTATATTTTATTGCTGCTGTATAGTTTACTAGGCTGGTTAAATCCTAGAGAATGGAGGGTTTTGATTGATTGACTAGTGTGAAACGTGGAACCTCAGAGAAAAGGAAATCAAAGAGATGTGAGTATGACGAAGAATGGAAAAAGTAGGTTGGTTTAATAGAAAAATAAACACGGAGTGCTAGAGATAGGAAGTTGAGGGTGCTAATGATGATTCGTGATAAAATAATCAAACATGGACAGAGGGAAAGCATATTGAGAGCACAGCGATTTCCAAAGAAAGTAATTGGGTGTATATTGCAATGGAAAAGACGCGTATTAAGTTAAATTTGCATTATTTTTCCTTTATATTTACATCCTCCTCACTGTTAATCTTTAACATCTAAGTTATAATTGACGTTAAAAATACTAGAGAACTCTATTCTCGGGGAAAAATAATTCCTGAATACGTGAGGCTGTAGTCTACAAGTACAGTGGAATAGATTTCTTCCTCTTATTTGCATCCAGTACTAACATCTCCGCAAAGTTACCGAGTTGCGGGAAGATCGTTACCCGTTCTCACATTCTGTCCCTTACGGAATTCCCGAGCACCAATTTCGAGCAAGGGATTACGTGATCTGAATTTCGAATCCTAGAAACAAAGGGCGGTCGGGAGTTTACAGTATTGGATTGATGCCTTCCCTTGTTTGTTTCTTCCTCCATTCATTTCACAATGCGTCCGCGTTCTATTCAGCGGAAGACTACTTTTAGAATGCAGTTTTGCCCTTGTACGCTCAACGCGAGAACCTCCACCTTTTCCTTTCTTCCTTTATCGTTGTTTCATCCCGTCAATGATTCGTTACTGCCCAAGAACATTGTCCATTCTACAAGTTCGTTCATTTGTTATACAGGCTTGCTCGCTATATCGACCTATGAGCAACTAATAATTGAAGGTATAGAAGCTTCATACGGAAGATGTTACTTTGGGAACCGATTACCTTAAACGCGAGTTAAGTGAATTCGAAATAGAGAGCAATGATAATTATAGAATTCATTAAGAAATTAAAATGGCTAAGTAATCGAATTAAACAATTATTCAATTGCAAAATGTTTCTCTCGAGCAATGCATTTTATCATTCTGCGAAATATTAAAGGATACATCACTTTGCCTTTAGAAGGAAAATTTATTTTCCTATACATAGTAAAGTAACTTAAAGTCACCGCCATAAAGTTTGAGCTCATTATCTAAAAATTAGTGAGTAAAGTAAGAGCAAATACCCCACTTCTCATTTAGCCCAGTCACCTCATACCCTCTTCAAGCATTTTATGGCTATTAGTGAAGGGGATGAGGTTAAATCATCCTTACGGCTGAAGACTATACGGTATACGGTAAGACTGAATTGACCGACAGGAATAGAAATTACGTTTAAATTACGAAAACAACGTGTGTCAATCCAAAATAATCCATTTTTTACATTGTAGGTTACATAAACCTCGTCACTCGTTACCCCGACAGAAAACCTCGATCCGAATTCTTAGCGATTCGAAAGGGAAACGAAAACAAGGAACAATAGCAGAAAAAGCGGTCGGACTTCCGTTTCCGTTAAGCAAACCCTCCAACAAGGACGTTCCCTAGAGATCCAGTCAAAACAGTGACGTCAACAACAATCTCATAAGGGGGACCACGATACCCCGCGAGAGGAAGGAGAACCATAAAAAATGGACGCTGGAAATGAAGGCTTGTTTACGCACAGAAGTAACGCGGGCCCAGTGTTTTCCTTTGGGTCGCCCACTTTGTGCAGTCCCTTTGATTTCGTGGAACCACGGACTCGCACAGGCCCTTGGGACCACCTGACGGAATAAAACCCTTTGCTCTGTCCGCGATGGGTCACGCACTCGCCCGTTGAACCACAATGAGGCGAAAAAGAACACTTAAAAAAGCGAGGACGAGTGTTCTCGAAGCACGTATGTGGACGGGAAGAGTGGTTTCTCTTACGGAGCCGCTCCTGACCATGCCCTTGCGGAGGAAAAAAAGTTGCGGGAATGGGGGTCTGTCCTTTTTTATTTCGCTGCGAAAGCCACAGGCTGTGTCGAGGCATTGTTACCCCTAGCTACAAATCAGCGAATGTCCATGAATCGGAAAGCAATAAGAATACCACGTAGCTTGATCTGAGTTTCTCGTTGCGTTCTGCTTGCACTTTGTTTCTGCTCGTATGTTGCATCAAAAAGGAGGAAAGCTCATGGCCGGATTTGTAATTAGGTCTCTATGCGCTGCATGAGGGTCTTATGCTTAAGATGAATACTATGTAGAAGTTTGTCAGTAGTATACTTTCTCAAATTATTCTAGCCACGGCTCGTTCTCGGATTCATATTCTTAATTTAGGAAATAAATTTACTTATGCTGAATTATTTTGCATCATGTGTTTCTATAATCTATTACATAGGTTGTTGTTGATTTAATATGATTCAAAGTTTACCCAATCATTATAACTGGTAGATACACTACTTATAACTCGAGGTTTGTTTAATCTTAACGTAGTTAAGCAAGTATTCCTATTTTTTATCATGATAATTTTTTTACCCCTAGAACCACCAAATTTTGTAAATCTGCAAAAATGTTACTTAAATGAAAAAAACTTCACTATGAGTAAAGATATTCACTACCTGTTTGGGCGAATGTTTTTCATAAATACTCATATTTAAATGG
Source organism: Sympetrum striolatum (assembly GCA_947579665.1). Lineage (NCBI taxonomy): Eukaryota > Metazoa > Arthropoda > Insecta > Odonata > Libellulidae > Sympetrum > Sympetrum striolatum. The sequence continues at coordinate 75,093,161 of OX388342.1, read as the reverse complement.
CAATTATTCCAGCGCCATTAATATTCTTCGATTAACTGCAAAATGTTATTTTGTCTTTCTAAACTCAAAATAATCTGGATTCTGGATGACCAGAAGATGACGATCAATCGTCGAAACCGGTCGTGTGTTTGTTTTTATAATAAATAAATTGTGGTAAAAGTACTAATATTTCGAAGATTATTTCCATTATGGATTACCACAAGACCTCGCCTGATTCAGTGAAGTTTATTTCTAAACTAAGTTCATGCAAACTCATCCCAGAAACATTCCTTCCTATGTTGGTGCTTCAATCACCCCTCCCCTCCCGGTTCATGTACAATTTCTACTGCATAATTCATAACACTCATTTTCCATTCACCTCAGTCTTCAAACTCGTGAAAGCACTGTTTCTTTCATCGTCTTTCTAATTAACGTACTGAGGACTTAATTTCCCACTCCAATGAGAAACGATTTTACTGTACGGGTATACATGTATGATGAGCTTTTTCCCTAGAAAGTTATCATTTTGAATTATCCTTTCTAGCAATGGGTTATCCATTCTTTGATATCCTTTCCACTTTCTTTAGTTACAAAACTAAGTAACCCGTACATCATTCACCAACTTCCGTCTTTAGAAACGGGTATATAATTTTGTTATCCTTTAACTAGAATGAATTTAAGGAATGGTAGAATTGATTTAAATCTAACGTGGTACACCCGTGAGTAGTTTTTCTAACTTATTTCCGCTAGTGGAGAGCTCGACAGTAACGTTGCGAGGAGTGATTTTTATATGGGAAAATACGATCAAAGATGAATCAGCATAACTGCTAATGTATAGATGAACGATCATCGGCTGGATCTAGTGTGCCATTATAGCCTTCTTCTCGTGTGGGATGGATCTCGCGACGAAATAACACTTTGGAATGAGTTTTATGAAGAAATAAAGCCGTTCCGAACGGCCCGAGAGAGGGAGTGGGGGAACGTGACCAAGATTCCTCGGATAGTTGTGCTCATGTCGGAGAGGATAAGAGACAAGTCGTTAAAACCATCACCGCATCTTCCCACCTGAGAAGAAATGACGGTTTTTACTTCCTCCCTACCCCCGCGAGCGTTTCCAACAATCGCCCTCTTGTTTCGAGCGATGCACGAATCGTTCAACAGAGATGTTTTATTCATTTCCGAGAAGGGAAGTCACTACTTAGAACGCAATTCGATAACGAAGTCATTTCTTCCTGCTCGCTAGAATTAACGATCTGTGATGATTGGTGTTTTTGCCCTGCGTGAGTCAATGGGAATACACTACCGTATACTTCATCGCGAGCCAGCGGACCGAGGATAATTCCTCGTCACGCCGGATTCCTCGTGCTTTTTGTGGAGTAATGATGACATTTTGGAGGAACTACGCCAAAGTCTTGGTTCATTTCGGAATTCCTTCGCTTGTGGAATCTTCCGGAGGAAAACTACAATTTTTTAGATTTCCTCGCGTTCGTCTCATAAATATTTTCGAACTCGTTTATCTATACAAATTATAAGGAAAGGAAGTACCGAATAAAGGGAAGCTTAATCGATGACTTCCGTTGCATCGTACTTCATCCGTCAAAAACTTTCGTCTCAATTACGAAAGAACTGATTTACGTGGATGTTCATTTCCACGTCATAATCGCATGTGCTTATTGTTCTCGCATTTCATTCCTGAATATGTGGACCATATCCTGTAAATGACCTAGCGATTTAACAACTCCATCAGTCAGTACATTTTAGGAGAGTATTTATGAACTGTAACATTATGGCTTAGCATTGCTGCAAGACAAGGGTTGATAATGTCTTATTAAAAGGTTTCATAAAAAGGATAAAGATAGAGTTGCGTCTTTTAACACCGCTAAGTTAACCTTCAATTCTTGCGTTTCATCCGGTGATGTGAGTATTTCTTTCGTGAAATCCATTTTCTGAAATATTTCACCTAGTACCTCTTTGTGGTAATATTAAAATAGACGTAAAGAGAGATGTTAAAATATTACTAGCTACAACTCTTTCTTCTCTTAGTCAACTTCAATTCATACTGTAAGATGTAATCGTTTTATTTATCAAATAACATAAAATTCCCTAAATATAAATGCTATTATTTCCAACTTTACTATTTTGATTCTAATTACCAGAAGAAGATATCCGCTCTTACTATCATTTCTATGTAATTCTTTTTATTTTTCTCTCGAAGCTAGAGAACTTATTATCTGCAATGACAAAATCTGTATCGATATATTTTTTGAATAGCCTCCGTTGGTAATTAATTCTTCTATCTTGAAATTCTTTAAAAGCGTCCCTGAAATAACAATAAGAGAGATTATATTGACAAGTAATGGCGTGTTTAATCGCTGGGTGAAGGCTTTACACCGTGGATATCACAATTTCAACAACAGGGCTAGTTCTTCAATTAATTATGCTAGTTCTAGTTCCGTGATAATCCTACCATTGAAATAGTTTTGGGAGTCCCTAATGACCAGCAACATATTCCACACTTCCTATTCGCCAATTCCATCCCTACCCTCCAAAGGAAAGAAGAAGACGTTTGCTCTTCGAGGAAACTTCCAAACGGCCGTTGCACAAAAAGAGCGCCCTCCCGCAGATGTTAAGAAAAGAAGATCCTCGCTTTCATAACTTCCAAGAGAGAGAGAGAGAGCTATTCTTTCGGTTTGCGACTTTCTATGGCCGAGCGGACGTCTCATTCAACTTCTTTTTCTTCTTCGGACGTGACTTTTAACATCTCCTCGACCCTCTCTCTCTTTGTCCGCGATCTTCTTTGGCTCTATTGAAATGAGGTAAACGCAGAGTACTCGACCAGCCAGCTGGACTGGTTTTTATGCCTCACCCTCTCCTGTGTCTCCATCTCTCCGGGGAGGAATGAATTAAGGGTAATTGCGCCCGCAATTGTTTTCGCTCCACGATTACCGAGGCCGCTTTCGCTCCAAAGATTCGTTTTGTTTCGGACGGCGATGATCTGAAAGGAAGCGAGGTTCGTATCGCTCCCGTTTTCGGTGGCGCGATATCTCCCATTTTCGTCCCCTGCACGCTTCTTTACGTTTTTAATTTTCACGCGGAATCGATTCGTTGTAGATGGCGTGAGATTCGTCGGCAGATATCCCGATGTGTGACCGCCTGAAAGAGCGATCCGATGTGCGCGACTACCTGCGTTGTCGATTGCCCTTTTTCGTGAATGTATAGCGGTGATGAGACTTAAACCGAGAAGGATTTTTCCCTCGTCGGTTTCGCGGGAGCGAAATTTTAACGCTAGCGCGTGAATCGGAGATTTCGAAGTGTAGATAAATGTTTTTTTTTCGTTAATTTTACGACGATTGCCTCCCCAGAGGCCATGAGGATGCTGATATTTTCGAAAGAAATTTGATTACAAGTGTTTTCATATTTAGAATGAGTTTTTTGATGAGGTTGAAATTCTTCTCTAGAGAATGAAAATTTAATGGTGAAAAGATTTTTAATAGAGAAGATAAATTTCGATTTCAATAATTTTTTGTTAGTAGTAATCGCTGAAAATTCTTTATTCGAAAACTATATTCATGTCAAGGTCAACGTTTTCATTGAAAGCGAAGGGAGCTCTAAGAATACATTCTCTTTTTAAATAAGTTCATAGGGACTAAGAATAGACGAATGTCAACTCATTAACAGCAACGATTTATAATTTGGATTAAATATAATGATTTACAAGTTTACGACTAAGGCTACTTCGACTGTCATGTTTTTCATCTCGTTTTATCAGCAGTTCACAAAAGCGAAAGTCCAACATTCCCCATCCTCCTCATTGAATTTTTTCTAATATTCTGCTTAATTGCAAAGAAATCTTCCATAAGTTCCACGGCTATACATCAACAAACCAATATCCTCAAAAACTTAAATTACGTCAGTCAGTATTACGAACTTATTGTATTACATTTGTAGGACTCTGTTGTCTTAAGGAAACGGAAAATGGGACACCACCATAAAGGTGTTAACCCTACACCAACAGAATATTGAGTGGCAACTTCAACCGCGAAGAATTCCTTGAACCGAATTTCCCTCCGCCAAAATTACCCCACGCAACCCGTGAGGCCGTTCGGTGTTAAATTTTGCGCTCCCTTCATTATAATCTTTAGCCGAGTCATTATGCTATGCTAATAGTTAATAAATCATTCCCCGGTGCTGCTTATCTGGGCGTTTATTCAACAGCCTCCGCGCCGTAAGAACGCGGCTGACCCGCCCAAGAGTTGCACGCGCGCCTTCCGCCGGAAAAATCCTCATTCCACGATCGCTCCATTTGCAGCGACGCCCCGATAGGCGGCAACCCTCATTACCCGATGGAAACACAATAGGAGGGGGAGAAGGGAAGATGGGATTGGGCAACGACGTCATCTACCTGTGCGGGCGGCCACTCCCACCTCGGGGAGGAGGATGAATGGGCCGAAGGCGTTGGGGCATAGGGGCCCTTGTAGACAGATTGCCCTCCCTTTCTTCCGCTTCTAAGAAACTAATTCGGATAGCACAGTTTGGCAAGTCGATTCGACCGTGAGGAGAGTACCTGCGGCCATTGAGGTTTCTCCTCGTAAATATGAGAAACATAACGAATCCGGGAGATTTCAACTCTCGGAGACTGATGGGATTTTGGCGGTATAACGACATCAGGTGATGCCTATCGAATGATTACTTTTGGAGAGTAAAAATTAATACTCTTGACAGAAACGGATTATGCATAGCATACGTCAGTTACATCCAAATTCTTCACCAGCATATGGTTAATAATAATAATAATCGTTTTAATTTGGGCGAGATTGAGACTAGAAGTCTCTTTTTCCATACAACCCATTTGTGGTTGTGTTGCAGGGTACGTAAACACCAAACGATCGACTAATTTCTTTTGTTTATTATTATTATGGGCCTTTCGTGGCAAGAGTGTTTTGAAGCGATTTTCTTTCGCGTATTTATCTATAATTAAAACATAATAACACGATAAAATACTTAGTATGCCACATCTTTTCAGCAGTAAAATTTTTGCAATTGATAAATGAAACAGTTTAATGGCAGGGAGAATTTACCATCAGGTGCACTAGATGCAAGATGAGGGCCCTCATGTTACGTGGGCCCAAAAAAGCATATTTTGTTGTTTTCTTAAGATGAATAAACTCATGATGGGACGTCTAAGTGGTTCTTACGCCCGGAGCCTCTTATTGTTCAAATTCGCCCAAGTCAATAGTAAATATCTCCTGAAGAATCTATTTCTGAATACTACCTTTCATTCTTTGATTTTAAGCTATTTCCAGCTGATGTAAATACATATAATTCCCAAATCCAGCTGCGGGGCGCATATTGTATTGGCTTAGTTTACCACCTCAGAGTACGCATGAATGACTAATCTAAATTATTCTTCGCGATAGCGTTCCTTCAATATTGAAAGAGAAATGAGGATCGAAGGAGTCGCAAAACGGTAGTCTCAGGTGAACGTGCTCGCGGTGTATATCCATTGTCGAAGGTATGAGGGGGAGGGTGGGTGAAGAATGAAGGAAGGTGAATAAGACGAAAAAGAAGCAGAACAAGAAGGAGTTGTAAGATAGCCGCTGTCGGTACAGTTTAGTGTCCCCACTTCATAAATGACTGGGGATCCGAGCAGATCAGAAAAGCACCGAAAAACTCGATGGCCAAAAAGCATTACTGGTCCTTTACTGACAGGGGTTCCCGTTTGGTGTGCCGTGAGTAGATTACTGGTTTGTGACGCATTTTTCCGGAGTTGGTTTACTTATCTTTTTATCTCATAGTAAACCCGCAATCAGCACCTTGCTTGTGCAATAAATCTTATGCAAGAAATGGATAAGCTACGTAGATCGACGGAGGGAAAAAACAAAAGGAGTAAAAATAAATAAACGTTAAACAGATTCGTATGAGCTATTATTAATTTGAATGGGTTAAAATAAATGGATGAGGACGACTTGGGACACTATTGTGTAAATGTGGTTGGCGTTGGATGACAGATTTTTAAGGGACGGAAAGACGCGGTGAGCCAACATATGCTGCTAATTAGTTACACACGCTTGTAATCAATCATGTACCCGTCATTACATGTGTTTGCGATTAGATATTGAGTATGCTATGCATGTGCGAATGAGTGATGCGGGAATTCGTTTACGAGGAATTTGCAAAAACATCAACCATATTTTTAATTCTGCCAATGATTCATAATTAACTGAATTGAAAAGGACTGAAACAAAGGTTTTTTTTGTTTCCATCCAAGTTTGAGTCATATGATATACCTTGAGGGGAGGAAGTTGATTGGCATTTACATATTCGTAGATCTAAGAAGATGTGATCCGATATGCCGCGAGAAATCTTTTGGTGGGCCACTTCAGTTCCGAGACTACGTACGCTGGCAATGCCGCATACACATGGTTATTTTTATATTTATAAGAAGCTCCTTGAAATTCAAAGATAATCAGAAGTTATCTGCGACATCATTGGGACTCGAAGCCACGTCTCCCACTTTCCTGTCGGGTATTCTAACCACTATACTACCATGCCGCCTTTTCCACTTCTGTATTTCGATCACTTATTTTATACGCAATGCTAGTTCATAACTAAATCACAGGAACATCGCATTCTCTGCTTATTAACACTTTCGACTTAAGAATGATAGATAAGAATGATACAAATGTATGGCTTAGAATGTTACGAAGTTTGATCAGAGAAGGAAGAAAGCATTCCGGTCCAGAAGTACTCATTTTTTCCATTCGGACCTCTCTCCTCATCGAGGGCCCGAAAGCGCGATGAAAAAGCCGCCGAGCACTTTCCCTCCTCGGAAAGAAAGCCCTCCAACCTCCTGCTTTACATCTCGCTGTTGTTCGGTCGCAAGATATGGAGAAGCCAGTGTTTTGTGAAGACCTCGCAAGGCGGGACCGGTCGAGCCGGCCTCCCCTCACTAACCCTATCCTCACGCATCCGACCCACACTCCTCCAAGAGGATTGAGACGTCTCGCTCTTCCCCTCGAAAAACCTCTTACTCACTTCCCCTCCTCGACTCTTCCTTTTCTGATTCAGAATCCCAGCCGCTCGGACCATCGGCAGCTCCCTCCGGAGGCCTCTCCTCCGATGCTGCGTATGCACACATGCGGTTCCTTTAGCGCCGGACACCAGTTCAAGATCGGTTTCGTTTTCCAAAGAGCACGCCGTATTTACACAAGTACTTCACCTTTTGGGGCGAGCGTACCTCCACTTGGGAAGTGCCTCGGAAGGAATCGACGAAAAGTTGTCACGTGTTTAATGAAGCAAGTGAAACGATACCTTGTTTTCCATTGTATGCCTGGGAATTCTGTATTCTATATTAGCTATGGAAAGGCTTCGTTTTTTTTCTAGGAACAATATACAAATCAAAACTATTTGCTTTTATCTATCGGTGTGGTCTTCCATGATCCACGGAATGTTCTAGACAGTCACGAGCCAAACTTGCAGCGTTTACAGGTTGAGTCTGTAAAAATATCTCTATACTCAACCTAAAATACTCAAAAATCTCATCAAACTCCTCGATCTTCATTAATGAGATGAATAGAGGATTGATTACTACCTTCGTTCTAATGATGAATCTATAAAGCAGCGCTTCCCAACCTTTATGGTCTCAAGTCTCGCTTTCCATGTTCTCAAGACATCCAATTTCCGCGAAGTAGCAAAGAATTTGTTTACGTGATTGACGTAGTTAACATTTTACGATCTAGCTCTCAAGTCCCACAAGTGGTATGCCTTCCACCGGTTTGTAAACACCACTCTAAAAGATACAGAAAGTACTGCGGAAAAGATCAGCTAACACTTCGATTACTTGCCGATCATTGATATTATATAGGATACCCTACATAATGTTGTAGGATGTTTTTCGAATTTCAAAACTCGCTTCCCTGGAATCAACGGTATGTCTTATTGGTACCAGGAGCCCTTGACGCCTCTTCTGACCCCTATGATACTCCCACTCTTGGCTAGTTTCCACATGACAAAACACGGTGCTAGCGGTAGACGATCAAATACGGTATCAAGCGCAAGAATCCGGAGGCATAAATCAAAGCAGGGATGCTTCTCGGTTGATAAGAAATTCCTACGTTGCTGGTATGACTCATTCAGGTAATGATTTATATGGCTTCTGTTTAGCGGATAACGGAGGCTTTTGGATTGACTGCCCTTCTGAAGAATTTATGAGGAGTTGTATTACGGTTTATCGTGGGGTTATTTGGCGAATGTTTGTTGTCGTAATAAGTGGAGAATTAACTAGAGAAATCAACATCATACCTTAATGAAAAAAGGAAAACTTACTAATAAATTGAATCCTCAACTTTCCCTTGACACTGGCACTTATTTTCATTAAATTTGAATGTAGTTTAATGATAAAGCATTGATTTAGAAAGATACCGACGTGAAAAAAGGTGTAATATAGATAGAATAAATGGATCCTTAGAAATTGAAAAAAAAAACAATGTGTGGAAACTGTAATTGTGAAACGATTCCATTTATGTAATTGAATTTCCTTGATACGGATGTTGAAATTAGTCAATAAAGCACTTCAAAAAACAAGTCTAAATTCTGGGGATTTTAACGAGCGTCGTCGAAAGCGATGCTGTATCCTACAGGAGCACCCAGTCCATTCCAAATGAACATCTTTGTAAAGGAAGAGTCAAGGAGAAATCATCGCCACCACTTGAAATAAAAAGAGTCATAGTCGTTCGAGGAAGAATATTAAATCTTCGGAAGCCGATAAAGCCATAATGGAAGTGTATGAAAGAACAGACTCCTTTTTGTCGAGTCGTCGCTCCGTAATTGTATTTTTTCTGCACGTGCTCGGGAGGTCCTCTTTTTGCCGTCGATGACGGCAAACCTGTTTTCGATCTTCTTGAGGAAGGAGGGTTCATTTTTTTTAATGCGTGCCAACACTCCGATCGCGCTGCCGTGAATTAAGCGCTACTTTTCATCGTTTTGCAATCGCTTGCACTTCGCGTAGAATAGCGGATGGTCAGTTAAATGTTTTTTCGATTGAAGATGAAAGTGCCTTAAAATTCAGGAATGGCTTCGTGATACTCTAAGTAATTAGGGAGTGAGAATGCAGCTGAATTATTTGGCATTATATGATCAGCCAAGAGAAAGGTGTAATGTTCACCGTTTTGGCTAAAATAGCAGCGAATAACAGTTTATAGCCTTTATTTTACTGGTACTTTATTTTACTGCCATACGCCACTGGCAGATTTTTGGGTTATTAGGAATATGCTACCTTATTCCTCAAAATAAAATCTTCCGTCTTGACAAAAATACGTCAATATTACCTGTAATTACTGTGAAGAGTAAAATTTTTAAAATATTTCTAGCTCAGTGCTATCTCTACGTAAGAACGGCTATAGGCTGTTATTATTCCCAAAATTTTGTTTCTTTAAGCAAGGTTACATAATATGCTAAATGTAACATGTAGAAGTCACTGAAAGGCTCCTCAACAATCGTTTCGCTAATTATTTAGATCATTGATCATTTGATAATTAAAAACCGCATAATATTCACGTAGGCTTCCAGTTTTAATTGTACTCATCTCTTTACTTTTGATGCTCCTTAAACACTTCGCTCAGTTGAACGGCAGTCTTTTCGGGATTCCAGTTTTCCAGTCTTACGTAGCAGTGCAATAAAATTTCAAGATTAAGCGTTGTTAAGAGTCGATCAAGGTTCGTAGTAACAGCGTCGCTCGATGCCAAGTACAAGGTCCAGGAAAACGCAATAAAGCTGCCACGGGAAATTAATGCCTGGTCTCTTTTATTCTATGTATACACATCCTTCGTCTAGCCGTCGAGAGATACAATAGGTTGTTGACCTTACTCTTTCTTAACGCTTCCGAGCTCCTAGTACTTGGAATATTGCCCTGGCTCCAAAGCCGTTCTCTCTAATGGGCTCCTCTGAGCCTCGTTTGCTCTCGTGTAAGCGTAACGTAATCACTTTTTACTTCCTTTCGGTCGGAAAGAAATTATCCTCTCGACTATTACGACGCGGATCGTAAATGAAGATAGCGTTTTGGTCCATCTTTTGAGTGGAAAATTTCCTTGGGCTCGGCGGTTTCCATTTGCCTCGCTTGGGATAACCGAGACATGTCTCAACTACGTTTATTCGGCCGCAAATTTGCAGTCCAAATTTCACAGGTGGTATCCTTATTTATGAGTCTGTATAAGGATGCATTTTCAATTTTCTCAATACATGAAATTTGAAATGATTCATGAAAGAAAGACAAAGAACTGGAGTTCGCACTCATGAGAGCTGTACAATTTTATTTTCCCTTATTCTGAAACGATCACACTGATTTCTGAACTCAAATATTTAAATTACTTTCAATTGACCCCGTTGATTCCTATGTGCTAGGCGGTTATATAATTTGCTCATCGTATGATTCCGGCCCTGTTCCTGGTAACCTAAACGCTTGGTCGTTTACTGTAGTCAAGGTTTATAAGTACTGTTCTAATCTGAGATTAAATTCTCATTCTAAGCAGGTCTAGAAACTGGCCAAAGAGAAGGCATTACAGACATTTTTCTTACACACCCATATTTAAGAAGCAGAAATATTAGTGCCTAAATTTAAATTTACATTAATGTCTTGCGAGCCGCCATAAGGCGTAAGGCAGAGGGTGTAAAAACACCGAACATCCTAAATAACTGCCATATTTACCCTTTTTATGCAACATGGAAAAGAGTGACCAATATATCCGGCCATCTGTTCCGTCACTATAATATCACAAATTATTTGCACTGCCTGGCTTCAGAATCGCCTTCCCTTAAAAACTGGAATCACGTTTCCGCGTATAATATTAAGTAAATAACTGCTTGAAAATTTCCACAATAATTTTTACCTATTTTTTAAGCGTCATCTGCGGCATACTGCTCAATTCTCCAGCGAAGAGCGTTAACATGTTATTTCATCATGATGTATGCAGTATATTTGTAGTAACAGTCAGGTCTTTAATTTAACCCTCTGGTCATATCCTAGCCAAACCATTTGTCGTAAGAAGTCATCAAGAAGTGGAGGGAAGACTACCCCCTTCTCCTGAATCCGCGAATACCTCATTCATACCCGCGCACAACAAACACATCCGACCTCTTCCATTGCTCCGGTTTTAAAAGCGAGCTGCAGGCAAGGCCAAGGGCCAACGAGGCACCACCAAGTACGACGACCTCTCCCTCCTTCTTTTAGAGAGAGAAAAGCGGCAACCGAAAGGCTCTTTTTGTCTCTCCCTTCTATCCTCCATGACTGAGCATCTCCCTTCTTAGCCTTGGCAAAGGAGAGCCCCGTAAGCGGCTCCTTCGTGATTTACGGTGCGGCTGCGAGCCGGGAGAGAGTGGAGGAATATAGGGGGAGAGGTGTGAGATATAGAAGTCCCCGAGATGTGTGTGGGAGGGCCTTTTGGAGAGTGAGGAAAGACAATGGAAATATGGAGTTAATGCCGAGGGAGATCTAATGGAGCGCGAGGAATTCGGTGTAGATCGCCGTGTTACACGTTTTCAGACGCGTGTGCCCGTGGTTCTAGTGAGGGTGTTGGATGAAGGCTTTTGGGAGGACGTTTTCCGTCTTTTAACCGCGAGGACCACCTGGATTTCCCTCCTGAGCCGCTTTGTGTAATTTACGCCGATTCGCCTTCAGGAAGATGGGCCCTTCACGGAAATGACCACAAATGACTAAATCCGGCTCTTTTTTTTCGGTTGGCGTTATGGGATTCCATTCCTAATCAAACAGGTACGCGACGAAATTTATGAAGCGGATTTGGATTCTTTTGGGTGAAATTCCCAGGAGATCCTAATCGATGTTCTTTCCTGCTGGAGTTCTTGGAAAAAGAACGGCTTGCAAATAGACCCAACAAGACGGATTTCATGAACTATTGCACGATTATTATACTGGTGAGTTTTCGCCGAAAGCAAGTGAGTGCTGCGAAGTGGATTTAATTTGGGATATTCACACTTTATTTTGGAATATTCGAGACAAACTTCTTATTTATTGAGTAATAATTAATTTTGTAATTCAATCAAAAGAGATATGGTTTGCACGCGTACAAAAAATCTGGGCATGGAAGAATAAGATAAAGTTTTTCTGAGCAAACAGAAATATCACGAAATAATTTAAAATACTATGTAAAATAATGCAATTTTGATCTAAGTGATCCCCCCAATTCGAAAAATTTAACCAAGTGATAAACGTAAATCAATTCTTAATATATATAATGTAAGAAAAAAGAGTAATAATAGTAATAATAAAACTCTTTATTTGGCGAGGTTAGGTCCATAAGTAATAACGTCATTATTATAGTATACCATAGAGCAGGGGTTCCCAACCCCGTGCCCGCGAGCACCATGGCGCCCGCGGAACGATTCTTATGTGCCCGCCACTATTCGACCGATACAGGATTTATTCATTAACATTAATTAAAAATGTGAATTGTTTTTATTTATTTGTTAGAGTTTTAATTTTTTTAGTGCCTAGGTTTATTAAATACGTTCGTATGTTTGCGATATTGTATGTATGAGTGGTCCTTTGCTGACAGTACTTGTCGCAACTTGTCTATCAACGTGCCAGACTGCACTCCTCACGCCAGCCTGGAACTGCGTTGTTGTCATTGTGATTGCTGCCCGATCGGGTCGCGACAGTATCTAGGAGACATCTTCGTCTGACGAAACACGAATCAGGAGTTCTGATATTCCTTCTGAACATTTTTAACGGGCTAAAACGAGGTGCGTAATCTATTATATTAATAAGCGATAATCTATTATGATTGTGGGGATGGTTATAGTCCTTGTTATAATATAATATAATTTATGCATATAATGTAGAACAGACGTGCGCTATAACATTGATACTATATTGTAGTTCAATTACTATTTATATTTTTATAGACCGAAAATGAGTGAACCGAGTAAAAGACAACGAACCTATAATTTTAACACTGACTGGGAGGAATCATATTGTTTCGTGAATTTGAAAAATAAATGCGTTTCTTTGTTGAGTGGTAGCAGTATTGCCAGGAACGGATCTTTCCTGATGAGAAAAATTTCGGGGGGGGTCCGATCAAAAAATTTAAAAATAAAAAACATTTCGGCTTTCACAAAACGTGACGTTAGAATTTTGTTAGACAAATTCGAATATTTTCGCTAGTGATTGCTTATTAAATTGTTTGTTTATTTGAGTTTCATTTTCGAAAAATAGGCAGAAGTGATATTTCGGGGGGGGTCCGGACCCCCAGGACCACCCCCCTGGTTCCGTCCCTGAGTATTGCGCTGCCGAAAAAACATAATGTTGAACGTCACTTTCAGACAATTCACGCCACTTTTTATGTGAATTATCCACTTAAATCTGAAGTAAGAAAGAATCAAGTCTAACTGCACAACAGACTGTTTTCACTAGACATGTGGAAAATTCTAAAAAGGACAACATTGCTTCTTTCAAAATTTCTCACATGCTCGTAAAAAAGAAGACACCTCTCATTGATGGTGAGTTGTTTAAAGAACTATTTTTGATTGGTGCCGATTTTTTGTTTGATGGATTTTCTAACAAACGTGAGATTGTCTCAGCAATACAAGATTAATAGTTTTCAAATAACACCGTCACAAGAAGAATACATGCAATTTCAACAGACATACAAACTCAGTTAAAGACTGACTTGTAAATATGTGACTGGTTCTCATTACAATTTGACGAGTCGACAGATATATCAGACACCGCACAGTTAGCAGTTATGGTGAGAATGGTATTTAGTAACTTCAAAGTAAAAGAGGATATGTTGCAAATATTACCTATGAAAGGACAGACAAGGGGTGAGGATATTTATAATACATTCAGAACATACGCCAAGTCAATAAATATACCTTTGCACAAGCTGTCTGCGATAACCACCGATGGGGTACCAGCAATGGTAGGTAAAAACAAAGGATTTATTGCCCTCTGCAAGAAGGATGAATCATTTTCAAACTTTATGTCCTACCACTGTATTATCCACCAGGAAGCTCTGTGTTGTAAAATATTGCCATTTGAACACGTTATGAAAATAGTTACAAAAATAATCGCTCGAAAAGCTATTCGAGCAGCTCCTTTGCAACACCGTCTTTTCAAGGTGCTATTAGAAGGTACTGAAGATAAAGAACATGATCTTATTCTGCATACTGAAGTACGTTGGCTCAGTAAAGGAAAGGTTATTACGAGATTTGTGAGTTTGATTGAAGAAATAAAAACTTTTTTAAACGATAAAAATGAAAATTATGATGAACTAGCTGAATCTTGCTGGCTGATTGATTTGGGATTTCTCACAGACATCGCGGAAAAATTGAATTCTTTAAATTTGGAGTTTAAACAGCTGAAATGATAAGCTCTGTAAAGTCATTTAAAGCGAAATTGGATTTGTTGATATCACATCTGCAGATCAATTCTCTAGTGCATTTTCCACATATGAATAAAATGCTAGGTAACAATGAATTGAACGGGTCATTATTTATTAAGCATCTTCAAGTGTTTAAAAAACAGTTTTAAGAGAGATTTTTGCAGTTTACACATATCGAGCCAATTGTTTCCTTCTGTATTAATCCTTTTAATTACCAAATAAATGTAATGGAAATGGCCGCATGTATTGCAGATTTTGTTCAAGGTAAGACAGAAGAACTAAAGTTAGAAACTTTGGACCTTAAGAATGATATTTTGCTAAAATTCTTAATATCAGAGGACTTTTGGAATACAGTGGACAGAGAAAAGTTCCCATTAAAAAAAAAGCGGCATATAAAATTCAATCATTTTTTGGTTCGACATATTTATGCGAATCATTATTTTCAAACATGAAATTAATAAAATCAAGATATAGATCTCGACTCACCGATGAGCACCTTTATGATTGTTTGCTAACAGGATTATCGTCATACTCTCCTAATTATGAGGCACTGGCCAATGATATGCAATGCCAAATATCACATTGACATATCGATATTATATTTTTTTATAAAATGTTTTCTTTGTATTTGTGTTTTTTGTTTACTTTGTTAACGTTTTGTAAATACATTTCTCTGAGTGTATGTAATTTGAATAATAATTTTACTATTTTGAAACACTTTTGTTTATTATTTATTAATAAATTCTGAATATAAGAAAATGAATTATGGGAATGAGAAGTTATGGAAGGAGTTTATCGATTAAAAATAGGTGGTGCCCGTCACCCTACCGATATTTTAGAATGTGCTCTAGAGTACAAAAAGGTTGGGAACCCCTGCCATAGAGTAATAAAGTCATTATTAGAGAAGGTTAGCTAACACAATCACTTTTCAGGGATTAGTAAAAATATGATGTACAGTTTTCATCAGTTGCTGTGGCGTAGCAGAATTAGCAGGTGCCCTCCGGCTTGACACTATCGATGGGCCCCTTGAAAAAATCACTATGGCCGCCCGCCACACAGGGGGTGCAAGGATATTACGCCTACGTAATATCACCACCAAGGTCTGTTCCTTGAAATGTAACCTTCACATGAATGTGATAACTTCAAGATCGAAAATATTCCCCGAATTTATTCCCTGTTTTACACTATGGGAGGTACAAGTGATAAAAGATCGAAATTAATTACCCTATGAAATGTGCAAAATCTCCGAGAAGATATATACTGCTTACAAGAATTTTTTTGTCAATGACTTCGGGAAGATGAAAGCAAAAATTTTCAGGAGAAATTTACTTATGAGAGGACGAGAAACTGGTGAATGGACCAAATGGACACGAGAGAGAGAGGAAGAGTAACGATGCTGAAGAGACAAAGGAGCTGAGAAATGAAGAAGCTTGAGGGAGGCGGAAATAAAAACAGAGGGGCATAAGGAACGTCAGCAGACGGTGCCAAAATTCCTTGCGCGGGGAAAAGTGATGTTTGTTTTTGTTTATCCAACAAATATTGCTTTCTTTATCTTCGACTTGCGGCTAATGGAGGAGGTAATCTAACTTTAATGGGCCGATGGCGAGTGATTCCTAAGGATGTTTTTGGAAAAAGCAGACCTCGGGATGGATCGGAAGCCCTCGCCAAGGGTTACAGTGTTTCCCGCCAGGGAGTACTGTGGTCTCTCTTGATAAGAGGATGCAAAAATACACGATCCAATTTATGATTAAACTGCCCTTTACTTCAAACGTGAGCCGATGCTATATTTCAGAAATCACCGCAATCAATCAAGTGCAAGCTCCAGATCAATTGGATTAAAGGAAATAATGTATTCAACCGCGATTCAATGCAATTCTTTCATACTCTCATTAAAGTAAACGAATGTAGGCAAAACGCTTCTCAAGTGGTGTTGGTTTCGTAAGTGAGATGATGGAAACAGGGTATAGAAGCGTGGTATTTTTCGTTCCGAGTTTTACCCAGTTCAAAAAAAAAACAAATATCATTTAATTTCTGGTTTCGCTCCTTCTGCCGATGTCGAAGCACTGCCAATCGGTTCTTTTCGTTCTGACCTATAAGGTATCATATTTTTCAGAAAATTCAATTATTTATCCCTTTTCCCGTTATAATGCATTGCACTAATTTTTAGAACATAAGCTTTGTCAAACTGAGTTGCAGTTCGCCGCTACATATGTTCATTAAGCCTTCTTCAGTTACCCTAGGGAATAAAATGCATTTATGTGAACCAAAATTCGGAACGGAATTTATAACTGTTTCTTGTTTCGGTTTGCGTTAAAAAAATTCTATGTTTACGCTTCCATTCTGGTTCAGAACATAGAACATTCGAACTTCTGACGGATAGAGGTTTCCCATCCCCAGGACACACTAATCAATTTTTCAGAAATATACGGAACTCCCCCAACATCCTTTTGAACTATTTCTCCTCTTACGTGAGAATTATTCATCCATCCTCAAACACAGTATTTCATTGTTATGCGACAGTCTCTTTACCCCGCGAAGCCGAAGTAAGCTTCTTCTGCGAGATGAGCGTCCGCATATATCGGCAGAAAGAGATGCAAATCCCCGAGTCCCACTTCTCGCAGGGGCGTGCTCGTTCGTTGACGTCAATGCATTGCGATGGCCAGTCAACTCCCATTATTTTCCGAGTGAGGAGGAGTCGCGGCACACGCGCTCCGAAATTAATCACGCTCCGTCCTTGACGACAGACTTTGTTTGCGGTAACATCGGGCACCGAGTGTGAACGATTGTCTAGTAAACGTTGAGGAGGATTTGAAAGGCGCCAGCCTGAAATGATTTGGATGAGAGCCAGGGACGGGAATAAGTTTGGCCCGCGTGAAATGAAACGTCAACAAAAAGATGGAGAAGATATAATCTCGGAGATATTTTCCGACGGAGAGGACTTGACAGGTTATTTGGAATCGGTGGCGCCCTCGGCCTGGGATAGTTTCTCCTACGAGGCAATTACGTTTTCTCCATTAAAATTGCTTTGTCGTCTTAGAATTGATGAGTTTTCTTCATTTTCTCTTTCTCTCCAGGTTTCTTTATGCGTTTACGTATCATTTCGTGTTTTCGTCTGCAGTTGTTTCCATCCGTTTTGGGTTGGGATTTGATTGGTTTCCTCCTCTGCATTTAAAATTTAGTTGATTCCCTGAGCGAATGATTATTCGGGGTTGAGGGTTTTCTATTCTAGGATCCGAGAAAGAAAAGTCGGCGTCATATAATGGCATTATAAGCACGTTTCAGAAATCAATTCGGATCCTTAGAGATAAAGCTGGATTTGTGTTACTGATAAGTAATTACAGATTCAAATTCTACATTAAGTTCATAAATTTGTCATTAGATTTTTATTTCAAAGGTAAAAAGATATTCCCTTGCTCTGCCCCATTTTTGTAGTTGGTGTGTCGTATAAAGAAATATAGTCAAATTGATAACTATCACATTCGCGAGGGAATAGAACGAAATAAATGCACTCGCTCACTTTACATTTACAGTCTGATAATGAGAAAAGTTTTGTAGTAAAACCTTACAAGGGTTTTTTTATGTTCCAAAGATGGAATTTTACGTAGTGAAAGCTTCAATAATTGATGAAATACGTGTTATTAGCACTTTAGAATGGAAAATAAGATAGAAGATAAGGTGCTGCTTAGGTTTCTAGTGATTTACATGAACTCTAATTTCATCACTCATCCATTAATATGCATTTAAACTTGTTCACGAAATTCTACAATACTAAGCAACTGCTAATAGCAATTGTCATTTCTAACGGTTACGTGGTCTCCTGACTGCGACATTCAAATCGAGGCAGCAAATCACGCCTCCAAGCGTGCTTTCCAATAGAAGTGCTAGCGTTATTTCCCGCACGCTAAATTGACCTGACCCCTTAAGAATGTCAACACGCATTGAGCAATCCAATCCTTCAATCGAGCAATGCCCTTTCCTCAACGAAAGCTGATTGAAACCATTTTATCAATTATATTTCAATTCGACCAGTCACCCTTAATTCAGAGTTGATGGCTACTATGGCTACTTTTGTTCAAGGCACAAATCCTTGATCGAATGCACCAAAGAAAATAACAGACTACTGTCTTAAAGGCAAAGATGCAGCCTCTCGATCTTTTGGGTTATCCTTTCGTCCCATAGGAAACTTTCCATCACTAGTTTGCGTGGACTTATTGATAAGTCGAACCATTTCCTAGATTTCATTTTGTTTGTAACACAACGTAACAATCATGTTTATATTTGCGAGGATTCTCGTTACGATTTGATATTTCTCAGTAAAAACATCAAAATTTTACATTCCGTTCTCTGAGTTTTCCTTTCGGCTACGAAAAGATGCGCTTCACAGTACATAACTACTTCCTGACTGTATCATCCCATGATAATATTAGCAACAGTGCATTTTTCGTTCTCTCAAATAATGGAGAAGTCCCATTTTTTATTCCTCCTAGATGTGATGCACGTTGATTGCCAGATAAAAGTCAGCACAACATCTGTAATTCTTATAATCACAATTCCTACGCTATAAGCAACCATTAATACATTTAAAAATAAGCGATTCCTCCTTTACTTCTGAAATTATTTTATATTGGCTTATACAGGGCTAGAGACTTATAGAGTCTTTTACAAGTAATTTTTCGTGGGTTTCCCTTCCATACAAACATTGGACCTTGTCTTTGAGAGTTTTCATTGAAAATGAACTGATCCTCATACGATGTCCAATCAATTTAAGCTCTTTCTTAAATAAAAATTAATTATAGTAGTAATTATTCCTTAAGCAAAGCAGCAAAGTGTTACATTGCACAGTAATTATTCCTGTAATTCCTTTTTCTCATTCTTTTCCCTTAACGATTCTATTTTTTTCCTTTCTGCTCTCCTCATGAATATTTTTCCTCCGTACCCTCATTTCAGCAGCTTCGAAGCAAACCTTTTTTTATTTTCTGTCTCACTCCCCTAACTTTAGGGGTTAAATAACTTTATTCTATTCAATCCTTGGAATCATGCAACCAGTTTGGTTCTAGGCACATTCTCGATAGGCTAAGAAAACGCCGATTCCGAGACCAGGGACAGGGAAATCTCTCCGGGAGCGCAGTCCCATTCTTTTGAAAAGGATAAATCAGAGACTGCGGTTGTAACGAAACGCTGTTCGAGGAGGACGTCTGGCTATTCAATCGAAGCGCCGCTTCCTGAGTTGACGAGATTGAAAGGGTAGAGCGGAAATGGAGAGAGCAAAGGGTACGAAGGACTTCTTTGAAGAGATGAAATTGAAGGGGCGAGAGATTGGGAGGGTTTTAAATGGGGATCTGATGGGTGTGCAGAGAGGGAAGAGCAACAAGTGGTTGCGACGCGGGTCGGGCGGATGGAAGGGGACAGGATATTGTTGTGGGTGGGTTCTCGTTAAGCCATTAAGTTTCGAGGGGCGGCCTCAATATGTGCGCGCGTTCAAGTATGATCGTTTGTGCGCACGAATCGTCGCATCGGAGGGCTAATACGTTTCATTTCTTCATTCACGAGCATTCCTGTTAAGTACACATTTCCCTTCGCTCAAGTGGCAGATGATGCTGTGTGTAACGTCTGGTGCTATATCTCTTGGGGATTCCACGTCGATGCCGATGCAAGAAGTGGATCAAAAACGCCATATGTGAAAATAAATACTCATTCTTTCACTACCAGTTACGTTAACAGTATTCATTTTACCTAGTAATGGAAGCAAGTACATTAAACTTGATCTTTTATTATTTTTACTATACCAATAAATGACCCACTGGCGCACTGTGATACTTAGTCATTGTCGTCGATTTCAACGTGTATACGAATAATTAGTTGACTCATATTTAAGACTATACCAATAAAAAATCGAGAGACCAAATTTCTATCGTGTTAAATGCCGCACTATGCATTTAAATGTTGATTTGCAACTGGTAATTATGTTGGTAATATAATTTATTCTATATGATGTGCATAAAATTCTAAATATCTTCTTCAACCACTTCGTGGATTGCAGATTTATTTTCATCGCACGAAATGAACAATTGGTAATTGGTTATGCTCCAACGGTTTTATCATTTCATATAAAATGATCTCATCTTCAGGAGGACATCTCTATCGGGATATTTTTGGAGGGTCAGTGACCTTTGGGGTGAGCTTTGAGTTGGTAAATTTGGCCTGTCGAATGGTTGGTATCTTCCATGCCTGTTCTTTAGTTACCACATTCCTTTCATTATCTAAGGAAATCATTAATGATGCGATTCTACCCAAACATTTAAATTTTTATATCGTATATGGGGATATAGCTATATGATCTCAGGTTGCCCCTTACCATCCTGCCATTGTCTTCTTTCTTACTTCAGGCACTTCAATCTTTCTTCGTTCATTAGATACAAAACGTATACCACGACTAGTTTCTAACATAACCGATCCACAAAATAGTATAGGATCTAATAATATTATAAATATTTTGTCTTTTCCGGTATTGTTCTAGTTTTAGGCATATTATGTGACTCTCATACATTCGTTTATCATAACACACGTGAGTGGGATACTTCCTGTATGAGTTCCATACATTTTATTATTATTTTTATTATTAGTTAAATTCCGACTCTTTGGCTCGAAATATAGATGGAATATTTGAGGATTGATTTAGGTTTAGTTTTAATTTAAGTCTCTCGTCCAACCTGCGACGTAAGGTATGCACGGAGCGGGGAATATAGGGGGAAACAGCTGTCCCGAAGAACGTGCGACTCACGCGTTAGACCAGAAACATTTGTTAACAAACAACCGACCAACTGAAACGCAAACAATACTCCCTCGAGACATTTCCCTCTTTTGGACCTCATTGTTTCGCGATCTCCCTCCGCCGATAAACAGGAACGAGAAAATGTTAATCTCGGACGGTCGATTGAGTCGGGAGAGATGAACGCGTGGGCGAGCGAGGACATGTGGGCGAGCGAAGAGGCAATCACACGGCAGACGCTGGGAATCTCGGACAAAAGGTTTTCGGCGGCGCAGGGAAATGAAACGAGAGAGGGGTGCGTAAGTGAGGAGGCTCTCATATTTGGTTTTGGTGCAGTTTGGAGTAGGGGGAGGGGGAGGATGGAAAAAAGCGGGAAGGCGGTCGGGCGAGTTGCGGGGGCGAGAGGGGGGAGGGAGTGGGTGTGGAGCGGTAGGAGAAGAAGAGGTTGCTGCTCCTGTAAGAGTGAACTGGGAAGATGTTGCCAAGTTTCCTCCATCTGCCCCTTTTGTTTCTTTTGGGCCCTCCTCCGCTGACGTGGGTGGAGAGGTGCTTTTTTACTCGAGCCAGGGAAACCCTTCCTTTTTTCCCTTCACTGATTCTTCCCGCCTTTCATTCCCTTCCTAGCCTCATGTTAGATTCGTCTTAAATATATATTCTCGATCGAAAATTGCTTTTATTGCTCGGTCATTTGGCCAAAAGGTTCCTACGCAGCGATGTAAATGGTAGATATGTTCATTAAGATTAATATAATATAATCAACTCTCTAGAGAGACAACCAAAGGCAACGATCCAAACAACAAAGTTCTAAGTTTATTTTTATGGCTACGTTCTCCGAAATACTGAGTGTCTCAACTGAACTAACTTTATACTTCATGTTCGATAGAGAATAATAGAAGTGATAAATGTTGAAATGTGATAGTTTAAAACTATATTCTTTTAAGCTACCCTTACGTAACTTCGATCCTAGTAAACCTTCTTCGATTCACCATCGTCCACTATTGGCATGGGGCTATTATCAGAATATGAAGTCAGACTGTGGTCGAAACGTTGCAGACTTTACTGCAAGACAATTCAGAACAGGAAGCCTTTCAATAAATTAATATTAGGTAGGTGAAAGATTTCCCCCGTTTTTCTTGTGCGAAACTGGTAGTATTCCATCCCCTGCTACAGACCACTATCAACTTGCTGGGTGTATATGTATGTTATGCGTAGACCAATAGTATAGTAATATAATACTCACGACCTTTTGGTAAAATATCCCAGGATATATCCTGAAGAAGCGTATGTTCGGTAGGAGGTAAAACTACTTTTAATCAACTCGTAACTATCGTTTCACTTTTAACTCAAGTAAAAAAAATGAATTTAATGATGCTCATAGCTTTTAAATTTAAGTTTTATCTCAAAAAAATAAATTACATTAATATTTTATTTATACAGTTAAAAATCATACCTAATAATCCGAGCAGTGAATCCTAACCGATATTTAATTGAATAAACTAAAATCCACCATAAAAGTGACTTTAAGGTCCCTCGAAAATGTTTGCGGACATCTGGAGAGAATACACAATCCGGTACGAATCCTAGAGACGGACTCCTTGTGTATATTTATACGTAACGGAGTAGGCCCCTGGTATCAGAACATACATGTCTGAGACACACTTGCTCTCTGCTCTCGAGTGAAGAGAGAGATCGAAAAGGACGCCTGCTCCCCCTTCCCTTTAGCGCCCGCTTGATTGATACAGCTCGATCACTCACTGTCGACGTGTACTGGTGTCGAGAGGAGTGGTGCTTACCACACGAGATGGCTCTCTTTATTTATACTTGCAGCTCTTAACAATGCCTCCGATCTCGATTTCGTACTTCCCCCCTCTTGTCCTTGCTTTGGCAGCGGAGGACTGACCTATCTTGACGTCTCATTCGTTGTTTATGACTCAGGGCTTCGGTTTGTTATTAATTTGCGTTCGTCGTAAAAAGCGCGCCGGAGAGGGTGAGGACGTACGGAGGAAGTGTTGATAGGTACACGTGCTTTATGGTCGGCCTGGGGGCGTTGTCTTATCCTGTTGTGGTAGTATATAAAGGTTTTGATGACACTGAAACTTGAAACAGTAGTGAAAGGCTTCTGTTGAGGCAACGGGAAAAGGCGGGAGGACGGATTGTTTACCAACATCTCGGCCCTTGATCTATCATGTTTGATTTTAAACGCAGTGTCAAACGACCAAATTACTTGGAAGCTAGGCGGATGATTTTCAAGTACACCATTAGGTATTGCAAAAAATTTGATGTTTTCAAACATTTTAAAAATAATTTTTTGTATTGATTTTTGGATTCGGATCCTCGTGTCATAGATTCATTCATAGCAAATTGAATGTATGCAGAGCTACAGATTACTCAAAGTTACAGAATACTACTCGAAGTGATACGTTCGTCATCAAATACAAAAACGATGTTCGATCCGAAGATGAAAATGATATATCCATAGAAAATACTGCAAATCGAATAACGTAATTTAGAAAAATTGAATGAAATAACCACACTAAATGCATTTTTGATATCGAAATACAATGTAATGGACCTAAAACTTTCAATTCAATAAATTATTTCGTAAATGGCAGTGTCAGATGACCAGGAGATTAAAATACATTGACGAATCATTTATGAAGACCATTATAACATTGCGTAACATATCATCTTCGTACATCTAGCACCTAATTATTTTAGAAGCGGGAATTTATTGACTGCCAACATTCATTTGGATACTTAGGTATAACTCTTGACTTGAAGATGAGAAATATCTAGCATCATTTGCAGTAAGGGGCTCATTTCTGAGAAAGATCATCATAACAATCGCTCTAGAATAAGCTTATAGTAAGTCCAACTATTGGTGGAACGAGTTCCGAGTAATCTGACGAATTAAGCTTATTCCCCAAGGTATAGTGAAAGTAGGGGATTAGCTGTAGGAAAGACATTACATAATCCAAACCCTTATCGTCCGGTAATGGGTAAGGAAATAACGGAAAGACGATTTCATCGAGGAATTCTCCTCCAATTCAATGGCATACCATTCGTATTCGAATCATCCTCGGGCATTAATGTTCCCCCTTTATGACATAAGACAATCCGTTACAACGGATTGCGCAGGAATCTGAAAACAACCACTCTGGAATATTAATCACGTTAAAAGACGTTCCATTCGCGGGACGTTCGAGTACTCGGCATTCCTCGAGTTAAATCCTCTCTTTCCATTCACATCACCGTCTCCGCAATCAATCCTAAGGGGATATCAAAAGCCCTTTTTATTCTGACTTTCTGAATGGCAATCGCTGTTTTCGGCGCGAAACGATGTCCCATTCTTTCTCAGTCCACTTTCGAACCTTTGTGCTGTCATCACCTCCGTAACGCTGTTTATAAGAGCCTGTTTCCCCAATGGGAGCACATTCATGAGAACAACTCGATGTTTCAAGAAACAGCGACTTGGGTCTACGTCTTCTTTCCTCGAGTTTAGAGTGCTAACTCGTAACGGCCAAAACAAAGAGGGAGCATCTTTTCGAGCGGTTTGTTTTCTGGATCGTGGCCATATGGGGAGAGTTCGTCCGTAACGATGCATGACCTCTGAAGAAGTTGCGCTTTAGAGCATTCCTGATAAACACAACAGCTTTTTCATTTCACGTCATAAAGCAGTGTAACGTAAGGTTCCGACTCGAGGAATTTTGGATTTCAAAACAACAACTCTGTTGACTTCATGGTTATGTATGCACAAACTGACAAACATTGAATGTGATAAGTTTCCCGCCTTTACTTTCAAAGTGAAATGGGGAATTATTATGGATTACTATACGGAGTGAGTGTTAGTTAGTTCCATACTTTCCCATCATTATCTAGGAAATAGATTGTTGGCCTTAAGACGTCTCAATAATACTTTCCAAACAATTCTTATGTTCGTCAAATGATCACTCAGGTCTCTTTTTAATAGATCCCTCTTATTCACTTAGAAATTAAGTGCATATAGTTCAGGAATCCAATCCTAGACATTCTTAACATTTGCAAAGGACAGCTATATTCGTACACTTCTTAAATGGAAGCCTAAATGTCTTTGAACTTAGACTGCCTACCTACTAAATTCAGCTTTACATATTCGTAATCTATAGAAAGTAAACACTGATGAACTAATCAAATATTAGAGTTTTTCAGCTAAATTGTTAAAAATTCAGGCATTAGTGATATAGTAAGTCAATCATTCGAGTATTTTGGATGATAGCAGGCGTCTTCCGAGATCATTAATTATCTCTAATGTGATAGTAAGAGATCACATGTAACGTTTAATCTCTCATGATAAATGTAGTATAATACTATACAATCATAAGGTTTATTATCAATTATTACTACGTATGGAAATGGACAGTAACATTAATGCTGTGATATCAGTACACTACATGGACGTAAGCTATTACATCGACAATACAAACAGGAAAGAACCGTTTTCACTATAAGGAGATGTTCTTATATAAATTACTTTGGATATAATTATCTTTTTTATGTCATGTTGAACAACCCAATCGTCTAAATTCATCCAGACACAAGTGTACTGTCTGTATTCTTAGTGACTTTATCTACGACACATTGGATTGGCGCCCACCTTTCCACCGGCCCTGATCCCTAGCCATCACATGCCCTGGAAAAATTTTACGGTGGATGAGGGAAAAATCTGAGACATGTTATGCGCGGCCTTCCATCGTAATTCGAGTCTTCCCTCGATGGGCAACAGCGTGCTTTGGGCGAGGTCACCCGGGACAATCCCACTCCCACCTGCTGCTGCGGAAGACCCGAGGGGAGAAGGGCCATCTGCTTCTCTTGGCGTCCCAATGCACTCCCAAGATTACTACGCCTTTCCCTCCCAAACCTCCATTGGAAATCTGCTGGGTATTATTAGGGAGAATGAAGGTGACCACTTGGAAACTGTAGCCGCCCTTAGATGTTTACCAACCTCAGTGATCATTCGCATAGTGCCGTAGAGTGAATGAAGAAACGCTTAGGTATTCTGAAGGAGATAAATGTTCCTAACTTTACTTTAGTGGGAAGATGGCCTCCTAAGAATCCAGTCCAATCAGTTACTGTTGTTGGATCGGTGGGTAAATAAATAATAATGGATAAAAATAATATCCTAGCTATAATAATTTGTTTATAGCTGCTTTTCAATCTGTATACTTAACGTTCTGTTTAAAATCTTTGGCGTTCAAAAATTTGGCACTACTACAAACTGCATTTCAACGTAAAACTATTCTGCTCTCTAAATTCAAATTCTTCCTTCCAAATTAGTATTTCATTCAATGAAACAATAATATACTGACTAAATCTATGAAAATCATTACAAATGTCGCACAATTCGAACGTAAGATCATTCGTAAAACTGGGCTTAATAAACGAATTTTCTAAGTCATAATCGCAGCATACGATAAAAACCATAGAATTGACGGCGTAGGTTTCACAGTAATGAATGGCTGTAATCATTACCTCATTAATATGGCCTCATTTACTGAAATTGATCACTATCTAAACATCTTACAAACATTTCTAGTGGCTCCCTTTATTTTGTTAATTTCGAAGAAAAATATAATATTATAAACTGGTAAAGATTTTAAAATACAATATTATAAACTGGTAAAGATATTAAATTTGGAATAAATTAATAAATGACAAACTTCTGGGCATAAAAGGCATATTCTCCATGCTAAATTAAGCCAGGGGAATAGAAAATCCCTTTGATCTGATGTGTTACTGTAATTTTACCGGTTTTGTAGGATATATAGTAACTAATTAACGTTACTGATACCCAACTTAAGCTTTCAATTAAAACAGTAAGCGCCAAATGTGTTCCTAAGATTTTAAGATACAAGTTTTCAGTTTATGGTTAGCTACTGTGTTTTGATTAGTCTTCTACAGCGTAATGATAATGCATGTTCCTATGGTACAAACTATACCTCGCTACCGTTGGCCATCTTACGTGCGTTTCATTCTGCTTTCGGCCGTGGTTGGCTTTAATGAGCTCCATTAGCGATTAATCCCATCCCTTGTTTCTGAGTTTTATGATTTCCCCGAAATCCCCTCCTTCCTCAGAGCGATTTTCCTTTTCCATTCAATTGGCTCAATGATGGCAGCACACGACCTTGCGGTGGAGGTATTTCCCTCCCCCTCCGAGACGACCACACTCGTCGGTTGATGTCTCTCCCCTCCCTCTGCACGAACCCGCTAAAGTGTGGTCGGTCGATCGCCTTTTGGAGTGGCCAGTCACCGGTTCACTGGAAGCGGTGTCCCTAAAGGTACTCGGAGATGCTCCTTGTCCGACTTTTTTTCCCTTTCGGACGCCCGCCTCAACTATGCCCACCGCAAGACTGCGGAACATGAAATTTTGTCAAGTCACTCTTTTCGATTGAACGATCAGCAAAGAGAAGACCGTCTCCCGCTTAATTTCGCCTCGCGGTCTATTAACTTTCTCGGGGAGATATGCATCGAGTGCCGGCCTTGGACATGGGTTCATTACGAGAGAGCGAAGATTGTGTCGGAAATTGTTCTCGGGTGAATTTTCGTGAATATTCGGAAGCGGTTACAACGAGGGAAAAGGGTCATACTCTACTACCGAAATATTTCTTCTTTTTAATAACCAGAAAGTTAAAGCAACGTAAAGTATAGGTTGATTTCTAATTAGCGAGACATTATTATCTGAGATGAGACATACCAGCAAGGTCTGTGGTTCCTATAACATTGAACTTCTCTACCTCTAAGTTTCAACTTTCCTCAACTTCGTGACAGTTCTACCTCACATCGGATTGCCACAAGCTTTCGTGAGACCATAACTCGTCCAATTATTTAGAAAAATTTCAATGCAAATTATTTCCGAGGTTTGAAAGAGACGTTGTGGAGGATATTTTTGTTTTCATTACTAAAAGTAACACTGATACTATCTGAAACTTAATGTTTATTTTCTTTCAATAAATAATCAATGACGGGGAGTATTTCCACATCAACTAATTAAATTATTTATTCGTGTACAGGTGCACAATATTGATTTCAAATAAGGTAAATAATTAACCAAATGTGTCAAGATTACTAGTTAAAGTCAAATAAAATAAAATAAATTACAAAGATTGTGTTTAGGAAATATCTCTAATCATCGAGTAATTATCAACAATGGAAGTTGATGCATACATTGGTTGCGTAGTAAATAGTCTAATTTTTGAGTCTTAAGAGAGACAGATTTCAAATTTACTCTTAATAGATGTTTCATATAATTATGCTAACTGAAATGCCATTCTTTCATAGAAAATTAGCAAAGTTCAATCAAATTTAACGAGAGATTTCAATCTTCTTTAGAAATTCGGTGGATTGTTCTTAATTGCTTGCTCGTAAACTGTTAGTAACTACTCTCTGAAGGTTGTCAACATTTGTATCAAACTGCTGAAAACATACAATCCTAAATGTGATAAATTAAAAACTGACTATCCCAAATTTAAATGAAGTGACCAATTTTGGACTATTCTACAATCATCAACTTATATCGATTACATCCTAAACTTGTAAATATTAAGGACTACGCAGGTTTTGTGGAATAATTCTAACTTCCAAGAAACTCGTCCTTAATCTCAATTTCGAACAGATATTGTAAACCCGCCAATTAGGCCACGAAAAAAGAAGTTGGAGGCCAGCAATCAATTCTGAAATAAAATCAAGGACGCCATTTAGAAAAAAATAGATGATGGAAATGTTAGAGGCAGCGCGGAAACGGCAATTTACGATGAAGGCAGATAGATGAGCTTCCGCCCGCCTTTCAAACCGGAAATGATCATTTTCGAACTATTGCGGAAACCTACTTTAAAGAATTTCTAATGCGTAGCTATATTCATGGTATTGCTTATTGACAATATTTTCATATTTTCGTGCTGAATTTAACAGTTTAGTGCTAGTATGCCTGTCTCGGTGATAGAGTGGTTAGGAAGCTAGCAATCCAATGTCCCGGGTTCGAATCCCTGCTAATAAGATTTTTCCGATTAGAAAATGTTTGTGCGCATTCATCAATCATTATTAATTGTTATCGTCTTTATCATAATTTGCAAATCATGTTAATGGGGCTCTGGTAAATAAATAAATTAATTATGATAGAGATACGAGCTCCCGGATAGTCATGTGGACAGCGCGTTTGCCTTTGGTGAAAGCGGTCCCGGGTTCGAATCCCGGTGGAAGCCAATGTGCGAAATGACCTAAGCTGTCGAAGCACTTTTAACAATACTACTACAATAGAGATACGTTGCTAAATGATGAGACTACGGTAGTGAAACTAAAATTGTGGGAAATTGTAAGTAGCATACTATTAATACAGGAATAACCTATCATCTCATTAATGCGTACATTATGCTTCTTAGAGATAGAAGTAAGATGAGACTTGTCTCAATATCGCCCTTTAATAAAGTTATCTATTATTACTATACGTGATCCTAATACGACAACTAAAAATTGTTTAAAATGGACAATTTTAATTGATGACGTTAGAAGAGAAGCAAAACAGGCCTTACATCACATTGGCATCCTTTGACCTGCTCCTAGGTTAAAGATCTTCCATTCCCTTGATTACCAACCCAAGGACATCTTAACCAACTCCCTCAAGTCTCCCAATAGTTCACCATCTTCAAACTTCGCGGCTCACGTTAAATATCGTGTTTGCACATGTAAGGGGGTGGAGGGACCTCGTTAGAGCCCGCTGCAGTGGAGTCCCCGCCCATCTCAATTCCCGCTTTAACATATACCTCTCCTCTTCGGCGTCTCCAGGCTAGTTTGGAGTCAATATTTACAGAGAGGAAGAGGGGCGGCTTCGTATGAGCATTGCGGGCGCTAAACACTCGGTGATGACTGCGCTAAACCTTGATCAAACGTAGGGCGCGCGCCACGCTTGTTCACACCTCCTTTACCACCACTGCCGTACCCCCTCCATCGTCTTTATCTTTCCTCCCCCGTCTTTTATCTTTCTCCCTCCCCCTCGTTAAATACTCGCGCTTGTTAACCGAGGAAACATTGACCGAAACAATTGTCGGAAGAATTTGCACACAAAGATGTAACTAGAGCTTAAGGATCATTGCATTCAGGAATATTTGCTTCCGTCTGTTACCTTTTTATTTGAATTGTGTATAAGAGGGGATTCACGTATGTTAGGGCTAAGGGTGTGTAGCTAATAATATTGTTGTTATTATCAAAAGAGTGTGAGCTATTCTTATGGTTTTCCATACTTTCTGACATCAGTCCAATCCAATACGAGCTCTTTAATTCTGACTTTCTGGCTCTAATGATATATCATTCGGTATATGAATTAAATTGATTTTATCTTGACTTAGACTATTTTCACTACTGTTCTGAACTGTTGTGAGTTGAAAGTTGTATTGAATCACTATGTTTTTAGCTAGATGGAAAACGAAATCACTCTCTCAACAATTGTAGTTTTCTCCTTTTATTGGACTAAATATCCGTTTTCATATAATCACTTTCATTTCACCTCTTCCACAAAAATAATGGTACTCATTTTCTCCATGGAGGAATATAGAGACTTGTCAGAGAAGCGATTTAGAAATTACCCTTGCTCTAAAACTCCTCAGGATCATGAAATCACAACGATGACCATAAAATTAATATTTTAGAGTCATAAAGCTATACGTATAGCTATAGGAGAGATATATTCCGTTAAAATTTGAGCTTCTCGTCAGATCCTGAAAAATTGCTTCTCTACCGGTGTGCCGCTGTACACTGATCTACCGCAGTGTCCAAGAAATCTAATTGTATGACATTTTTGCGCTTTAACTTTCGAGTTGTTTTATCATTTAGTGATTCATAGAGATGAAATGTTACTTAGTTATTTTTTAGACTGCTCTTGTAATATGTCAACTTGTGTTCAGTCTGCAGTTATATGGTCTAGCATCCTGCAATGTTCGATCTAGTAGGGAAAATATCTATTGTTGAGTATTCTGCGACATCTATTGCTTGTTCTAAAATGTTCATAGAGATAGGGGGAAATAACCCTTTCGGAAATTCCCCATTGCCTCCATATAGTGTAATTATGTTAAAAAGGACACCCAGGGGACTTCGAAGAGCGTGATGGTGCTCTAAGGAGCTTTAATCCCTTTCGAAACTCACCTGTCCTACGAGTTGAGTCCGAGGAGGAGATCCGTACTCCACGCGTAGCCTCGGATGCTGAGGACGGCTGCGATGAGGACCAGCTGCATCGCGTCCGCCGTCTTCGGGGTCCCGCTCCTTCCTCCCGCAAGAGCCCCCGATATCCTCATGATCTCGTTGGTGTCCGTGTCTCCGATCGCAGATCCCGGCCTCTTGCCTTCCTCCTCCGGTATCAGCGGTATTTCCCCGGACATCGGAGGAGTATTGGGCGGCCGATTCCTCCGGAAGCACAGCCTCTCGGTGTTGCGCCGCACCACGTCGCAGTCGTAGTCTTCGCGTCCGTCGCAGCGACACGAAGAAAGACCCGCGGCTTTCGGTTGCCGCTGCAGTATGGCTGCCGAATTCCTGCACCTCGGCGTGCACTTTCGACCGGCAAACGCCCCGCGGCAGAGCTCCTTGTAGTAGCTGCAGAGATTAGATGGAATTAGATAAGGGAAATCACATAAACAACAAAAATTTTCCGGTACCACCTGTCAATTTTGCCAAGGAAGAGTTTCAAGTTTGAAATTTCTCTGATTTCCTCATTTAAAGGATGAAATGAATTTTGTAATCTAAATACCCAATGTATACACATACGGTTAAAGAATAATTTGAATTTTGGGTGAAACTTAGAGATATGAAAAAATTTTAAAGTGAAAAATTTGAAAAGAATTCATGAAAAGAAAATGTTTCTATATCATTTTTACATTGCCAAGGGGAGGAGTTGACCGTACACCCATAATAATTCTAAATAATGATTGAATTTTTGTAGGTCGAAATCAGATATAGTATTAGGAAATATCAAAAAATCTATATTATAATAATTTCTTAAGAAGTGGGTTACTTTGCGTGCGTATTGTACTGAAAGAATAAGGTAAGGATTCATTTTTTTTAACTCTGCCAGATATCAATCTAGATTATGCTGTTTCGTTGGAAGGATTCAACTCGAAAAATATCAATTTTGGCAAAGAGTGAGGTATACCGGATCAAAATAGTTAATTGAATTTAAGTTGGCAAGCGATGGAAATAAATTTCATCCTGATATTTTGATGGTTATCAACACCTCTTGAAAGTTGAATCAACATCATATTATCAAAAATAATAAATTTAAATTTAAGATTCTACATGAGATATAATGAAACTATTTAGAAACACTGAAGAATAATACGAATTTTACACCTCCGCCATCAAGGGTCGAGCTCTTAGGAGGTTAACATAGATAAATTGGCACATCCACGATTGATTAATAGAAATTTGAGCATATTTTGGGATATTTGAAAGTCATAATTGTATGATATCCGATGTTGCCACATTGTCGTGGTTGTTCTTACTTGAGGGCGTTGAGGCACACTGGATCCGCGGCACAGACCCACTGCGCCACTCGACACGGCAACACAGCATCAGGCCGAGAAGCCGCAGCCACTGCTGGAGCACAGGCACTCGCTCTCCTCTTGGCGGACTCGCACGACTCGTCGCTGCACCGGCACTGGAATCAGAAGAAAAGGAGAGTTGAGGTTTAATGCATTCCAGACATTCTCCCGTTGAGGGAACATAGTTTGTCACCATGTACGCGTTAAAACATCCTCTCGTAGGAGTAACTTGATAACTTCATGCTAAACACACAAGAATTTTCGTATTTTTTGAGATTATCCGAGTGAGGTTCAACCCAAAGTAAACAATCTTCGAAAACTTGTTCATTCACTCATAGATGGTTTCTCCAATTTATTCGATACACCTGTTTACATCAAAATTTTGAAGAATCCGAATCAGAGTAATATCAGAAAATCTTTCGTAAGATACTTGACTTCAGTCCACTTTCCCCTTCAAAATAGTTTCATAAATGTTACAGATGAACATAAATATACATTAATCTAACATATAACTATATCAGGTATATATCAACCACATCAAAATATGTGTGCCTATCAGAAAATATTCCGAATATTTTCACAGAAAGAGAGCATTACAGTTAGAAGCAGCCTTATCAGACAATTATCTATATTGACGTCAATGAATATTCATTGACGTCCTTATCAGCATTGGCTATGGGAGAAATAAAATGTGAGGCTATAAACGAAACTGTTAAAATAAAATTAATATGGCAAATAATAAATACTTAAAACTGAAATTGAAACGTTTTAAAATACAAGTTAGAACGAAATTCAGTTCTAAGTTCTTAGAGTAACACTTTAGCGTGGCCTTTGTGAGTTGAATTTTTCACCGTTTTAATGCATTTCGTAATTTTCTTATTCAAGAAAATAGCAATAAACTTAATAAATAAACAAAGGAAAAAATCTAAGTCACCTTAAAAAAGATTTTGGAACTTGAATCATTGAATTAAACAGTTTTTCTTCCCTTTCGGTTTTTAGCTGAACTAAATTTGTCATTGGCTCAACAGGAATACACAAAAATAAAACAAAACGTTCACTACTCAATCTGACGTAACACCTTGCAAAGGCAAGTACACAAAACAGTTGGCATGCTTTAATCATCCCATCCATCGCGCTGTCATAGATTTCATTTTTTTTTTCAAAACCACTCTTACTTCTCCAAGTGACGAAACAAAGTATCTTTGAGCGGTGGAAACCTGCTTCGAGTGAGAGGGCGACTGCCATCCTCATCGCATGCGGAGGTGCTATTTTAATCGTCTCCCGACATGTTATGAACTCTCTATGCCCCCTTCCCGAGGTTAATAACGCCTGAATAAACTCTCCACCGATGACAGACGTCCGATGGGTTCGCCAACAGGTCCAAACGTAACGTTTCCATACTCTTAATAAACTCGGAAGTATCTAAATATGAACTCGTGCGAGATGTTTCTCCAGCCCCTGCATCCTTCGTCACAACTGCTTTGATTGTCAAATCTCCGGCGTCTATATTTACGGAGGAATCTTCTGGTAAGGTCGAAAACTGGTGATAACCCTCTCGGGTTTCGGGCTCGGAATGTTGAAACAGATTCCAGAATCCGATCTCAAAGAGAATGAAGCGGGGGAAAGACAGCGGAAATTAATTACGCGTTGGATGTGCGAATTTCCCTCGGAGATTGGATGAGAGACGGGTCGCGGCAAGTGGATAAATGGATGCGGTGGTGTTGAATTACTGGTGACATCTCGCGGAAGGAAAAAAGTGCTCTGAAACGAAGTCGCGTCCCATTCCGTCACTCCCTTTCCACTCACAGCCGCCGCAAGAATTTAGATGGATTTGTTACATGAATAGGCTACTGATTTTGCTGCAGAAATTTTTTCTAAGCATTTCTGCCACATTCTAACTTTTGAAGTTACTCTAATCCACCCTTTTAGCTTCTCTAGTAGACTTCGGAGTTGACGATCAGAAGTAACTCTCTGTTTTAGTGACTACTATCGTGTATGCAATTATATATGTTCAAGAGGGACATTCGTTGTAAATTTATACATTTTCATTCGCTTCTTACTACGTCAAAACTTTACCCGAAAAGAATTTCTTTGCACTTTCTACCTTCCAGGCATATTCATTATGTATATGACTACAGATGACGCCGTAACTTATGCTATAAAAAATATCGTTTACGAGAGTCTTTGTTACTGCTCGATTTTTTCGGCCCAATTTGTTACAGCTACATTGGTCATATACTTATTTATTTTCACCTTTCTGCATTTTTTTATTACGGCTTGAGTTTGTCTAAAATTTTTAACATATTTTAATGACCCGTGGAAATTTAACGTAGATACAACCAACCCAACATACAAAGTATCGATGGTAGCCATTTTCCAGTACCCAAGAAGCTCTGTGACTATCTTCTAATAAAATTATGCTTCAGAGAATGTTCAAGCAAAATCATTATTAATCGAACTTATTGTAACGAAACAACTGTTGCGAACCTGAAGCAAGACACTGAAACGGTAATGTATATCTGTAGTGAAATTCACAGCGTAAAATATTACAGATTCCCATGCACAGATCTCATTTTCCAACCCTTTCATCTCCATATGTCTCCTTCAAAACAGTTTTCATCAACCTTCCACTTTCATCTGAAGTCTCTCTAATTTAAATTTTGCGAAGGGAAAGAGACGTAGGTTTTAAATAGCACTTGGAGACGAACCTAAAAGGAAATGAGACCTTCCTCAGGATTTCAGGAGAAAAGGAAATGGATATGAATCCAGTGGAAGACGAAGATAGAACACCTTAACTGGTTTCTCACTACTAAGTTTCGATACTGAGGGCCGATAAGGCTTCAAGATTCGGTATGAAGATCAAAAATAATTTTTTCCTTGCATAAAATGGGTATAGTAGTGTAGTGGAGTAGCTTTATTATTATTATATGATCCTTTATTGTTATCCTTATCGTGAATGATAAGGAATTTAACTTGAACTTAATACAAAAGGACATTTTCACTCCTTAACGATTTGGTGTTAATAATTTGGAAATGTTAATGAAATCCTTTTCTCGTGTAAAAGTAATGCAATATTCGAAGGACTATAACATCAATAATATATTTAGGATGAATCTCGAAACGATAAAAATATTGCCAAAAAGGAACTAGGACTTCGAAATTGAAATTTTTACCCCATGTTTCTGTTTTTCAATGGAATACCGATGGAACCAAATTAATTCGTTTTCCACTCACCACGCAAGCTAAAAAGTAACTTCGAATAATAAGGAACTTCGGGTTGACTTAAAAGACTGAATTATCAGAAATTATTTGACATTGCAAACTTGGAAAAACTTTCAATGTACTGTATGATGTCCGAGATTTCCAAATGTCAATAATTTAATATTTTTCATGTTTCTATTAGTGTGTTGTTCCTGGGAAAAGTTTTACGTTAATTCCTTGCAAAATCATCGTAATTTTTAACTCGACCCTTCTTTATCTTTGGAATAAATACAAATAATTGAACAAAAGAATGGCTCTGGTATGACGCGTGATTTAAGCGTTAGGCATCTTGACGAAAGAATGCTTCTCTTTGAGCCAATTTATTCGCGTGCCTTGGACGAAAAAAGATGGAAGGCACCAAAATAACAAACGGATACAGAGAGAGGAATGCTGGAGGGAGCGAGCGGCCTGCAGGAGAGGAGGAAATTGTTTAGAGAAAAGAAAGAGAGACGTTTAGGAGTCTTTGGGACGATTGAAGGGCGAGAGTGGTACTGGAATGAACATGTACGTACGTATGTATTGCATTCTTGACGATGTTAGTCTGTTCGAGGAATTCGGTTCCACGAGGTGGAAAGTCGTGAGGAAGGTTAGGGAATGCGCGGGAAAAAAGAAAAAGAGAGACGATGCGTATTTATAATGGACTTCAAAGTGGACTGGGACAAGACATCAACAAATGAACGTCAGCGAGCGTTCTTTTATGGGACGGGATTGCTAAATGGGAAAAGTGACGGGAAAAGGAATTAAATCCCGAGAGGAAGCGGCTTTACGGCGTCGTCGGATAACTTTCTCAGTCGCAGCGTAATTGAATAATTATCGGCGATTACTTCATTTTTGAGGGATGGACGGGAAACGTACTGGGAGGAATGCCGGTCGTTAAGAGAAGCATCGGCGGTCTGTCACGCCCGGATAAACCTGTTCACTGCTCGCGGTATCTCGGGTTATTCTCTATTTTCTCACTTTTGCAAGTTAAGGTTATGTTCTATGTAATTCGTGGTACTTCAGAGAGGGGTAATGAACGTTTTTATGGTAATCCTAAGCAGGAATTGCTTTACAGACTGTTTAGCTAGATTAAGTACAAAATAGAAACGAGATGAGACGAGAGAAATAGACGTATTTTCGTGATGATTAAATAATTAAAAAATCAACGACCAGTTTCGGTTTCGCAGCCATCATTAGATACATCTCAATAAAACAGACAACATGTAGATTTCACATATTTTTGAGGGTAGATTGAAGATTGGTGAAGGTGATATCGTTAGTTAACTATCAGTTCCCAAGTCATACTGCTTGTGGCACTCTTGAGCTCTTTTTGCTCTTTTTCAAACCAAGAAATGGAGCAATGAGTAAATAACATACATACGAAGATAACTTAGCTCTCTAACTTGAAGCTCTCTCAAAGATTCATCCCAGCTCTTAAACTGAAGCTTTATAATTGCAGTTTAACTCCGTCTTGGTCGTTCCCTGAATGGCCTTAACTTTCTCCAATTAACTTGTTTGTATAGATGAGAATCGAGTCACATAAAAAATAAAGCATTTAATCAACCCTCTTTGAATAGCCAATCCCATCCGAACATCAAAAACACCCAATAAATGAAGGTTTAGATTGCGATTTCGCTACAGGCGACTGAGTAATCCTAAACTCTTTACCGCAAGTAAAGCAGGCACGCGATGATATCTGAATAAATCTCGGCCATTTGCATAATCGTTCTTCGATTCCCTTGCACGAAATTCAGTTATTATTCCAATTGGAGTTCCGACCGATTCCTCAAAGGTCTATTTACGGCGATCTTGCATCCATCCCATGTGCTTGCCACCGCAGGGCAGCTAGATTATAGGCAAAAACAAACGCAGGGATAGATTATCAGCCGTAAAAGCTGCGCTGCAACTTAATTAAGAGGCGGCCACCAGCTAAGTCATTTCCCGTTCTTGCTTCCCAGAGGCTCCGCGTGCATCGGGTTAAAAACTCAAAGTCGATCAATTACCGCTGAAGACGTTCCTGCTCGGATAATGCGTTGGAAGAGGCTGCGAATCCCATCAATAATGAATGCTGTTGGCTAAGAGGAGATGGTCGGAAAAAGCCGAGCATTTTATTGCCTCTTTGAAGGCGTACTTCAATCAAACCAGCTCCATTCGCAGGATCGTCGAACCAGTTGAAGGGAGAATAAAATTCTCTCTCTCTCTCTCTTGATGACTTATTCGCAAAAAGCAACACACTTTCATATGTTGGCATCCTTTAGAAAAACGATTTCTTCAGAGATTGTTATGTTGCCATTAGTCGCATCCTCAATAGAGCGATTATAAAACCCAATGGATGTTTTTCACATGGTTAACAAATTCAAGCTTAACAAGATCGAGGTAAGATTTTCTTGGGAAAGGAAGGTTATTTTATAAGAAAAACGGTAAAATTGAGTGATTTTTTAACGGATAAATGGTTAAATGTGAATGCTATTTCTTAAGCTTCTACATATTGAAGGAAGACGACAGTTAATTAAGCAACGCGACTTATGGAGCCCTGTGATCTAGATAGACAGACTTTTATTGGCGAGGTTAGGCCCTTGTTGACATCTTTCCCATCTAAATTCTTACGTCGTTATGGTATTAACCAATATAAATTAAAAACAAACATATGATTCATGCGAGAAAAATTATTTTCATCAAAAGGCTACCTCTGGAACTTAAGTGAGATAAATGAGTTTCGATATTTCTTTGCCTAGATGGTGGAACATTAAAATTCCGCGAGGGTGAATTAAATTTATCGCAAAATAATCTTAAGGAGAAAGAATGTGACCTTGATTTGACGAACGATATCGATCAAACATTCTTGACACCCCGAATTGATGTATGAAATGCACTTCATTTATATTTTGGTGTAGTATGCAGAGTAATGCATGTCATTGATTGTTTTGTCGGTCTTGATCATGGCTGTGAAAGTAATACAGCTACTGAGGTAGGAAGGATGCTGAAGAATTACATTCATTTAGGTCACTTCTTATTGAACGCTATGAAACTAATTATTCATAGGGTTCTTTAGCTGCATTTTCATGTACTCGTTTCCCTGTTAGACTTCTTGTGAAAGCAAGTGCACCTTGAGGGATAGTCGACTCATTCCCTCTTCAAATCCTCTGATTGCCAGCGATGAAGGAGATGACCAGCCTTCCAGCTGATGAATTCACCGACAGACTGATAAAAAACCGTTTAAACGTCTCAGTTTGCTCGAAGGAGTGAAGAAAAGGCTCTTATATCTAGAGGTATGAAGGCAGAAAAGATAACATGCGCTGATAAAGAAGTTTGGCGGACGACAGGAAACGCCGTACGTCGGCGGCGTGAAAGCTTTTTTCAAATACCTGTTCCACCCTAATACTCCCTACTCGAATCGGCCATCTCGAGTTTATTTCCTGCTCGCAATGGTCAAATAAACTGACGATGTGACAACTATTTTCAATTTTCCGAAGAACTTTCTCCTCATCCCTTTTAAATAATGGTCGATAAAGCGGACTCGAAAGAGGAGAAAAAAGTGCGAAATGGGAGCGGACGAGTGCAAAGAGCAGCAGAGAAAAAAAAGCGAGAGAGTGGGGATGAAACTGGAATGCAGAGTGACCGCGAGTTGTATAAAGCGTTTTGCGCGTGACAAGGGGAGCGTGACAGGAGGTTGTCGTCGGTGGTGAAGACGGCTGCTCTCATCCTCAGGTAAGAGGTGGGTGGACAATCTTCGCCTTATCGTGGCTACTCAACGATGGACCAACGTGGACGGCGCTGTTGCCATTTAATTCACGCTATATTTGAGACGTTACGAGATTAACCGTCATATTTTTCTTATGGAGAACCAAAGTATTGCCTTTTAATAAAGTTAAGGTTCCGAAACGGGTTGTCGATAGAGACCGGGTGAATTTTCGCAGTTTGTAAATTTCTAATTTTAATTAGAAATTTACCCCATTTATTTTCCCAGCTGTGATAAATACTAAATACAAATAGAATGCACCTTCAAATGTAACAAATGTAACTAAATGTAATGCTTAGGTAACTATAAATATGCATTCCTCGTTCTTCTCAATCATTAGATACTGTTTGACTCCTCTTTTCGGCACATCTGAATTTCGAAAGCAACTTTGGACCCCCCCCATATCGTTTTTACGACTTAGTCTTTTGTAGATATGCTTAATTTAATTACGTTTACCCGTCTGATGCTTTCCTATTCAAGTTATATTACTTAAGATACTTGACCTCTGCCTTCTATCTGAATGGTATCGCGTGATTCTACTGGATCAAACCGGAAAAATTATTGACCAAATATGTCAGCCCATTTGATACCCACTGAAGCATCCATAAAACTAAAGAAATAGGTTCATGAGAGAAAATACTAGCCATATTTTTTTAATGCTGAAATAATTTTTAATAATTGATCGTCTTGATAGTGCATAGAAATCATTAGGAAAATTTTAACGAAACTAACGACAACACAGAAAGGATCGGAAGAGATTTGACTTATTTCATCATAAACAGAATACTTCTCCTTATCACTGCTCTTCTAATAACGTCCATCTATCCCTCATTTCGTGGAAAATTTTTCTATTATTTGATTCATAACATTCCAAAGCAGAGGAGACTCAGCTGACCTATCGTTCGTTCTCTTTCCTCAGAATTTCCCCTCAAAAATATTTTTTATCAATTTACGGCGACCAATTTTATAACCGATGAGCTTTGTCTTCTTCTTTCCAGGGTCATACAATAGTGCAATGTCATATTATTATTTCAGCACCTCTTGATTAGTTTCTCTTAGCGCCCATTTGACATTAGTGATCTTTATCTAGATCCACATTTCTCCTACAGGTGCCTTATCTTTCTCCCTTCTCTAGTTCTACCTTTAACTATAAGTAAGAACTCGTAATTTAATATCCTTATCATTAATATTCAAGTACCGAGGAAAATCGTGTTTTTCAATAACTTCTTGTTTGGTTGAACGGCGTTTTTCCCATGGCTGTTCTCTTTCTTATGAAATTATTGTTTACCTTAGTTATTCGATTTCCTTGTTCAAATATGATAACTTTTTTTGTTTTATTGAAATGCCTCACATTGCATAATAAGTCTGATTTCTTACTCAACCCTTTTGGTAGCTTATGGCGGATGGGTATGGCGCATACTGACCTCTGGGCAGAATTTTCATGAACATTCTTTAATCACAATTAAAATCACAGCTTTCTCTTGTGTACTATCATTACCAGTATCTTGTGTATTACGATTGATTGATTTTTATGATAATTATTAAAGGTTTTATGGACTAGAAGGAGGGATTGTCCCGCCAACATTTCCACGCTTGCAGAAAACGGAATCTCGATGGCCAGCGGACCTCGTCGCCATGAATGAGCGTCCGGGACGGCGAAGAGGAAATAAAAGGTTCGATCGCGTGAAATACTCTTTTTTATACCTGAGGAAGGACAGCTTCTTTTACGGCCCGAAGGAAAAAATGTCGCGTCCGAAATGCTTGACGTTAATCCGATCGGAAACGACTTAATTTACCTCGCTTCGCTTCCCCTCGCGTGATATCTCCAATATTGGCGGCCACGACGACTAAGATGAAAAATTTAAGCGACGGCCCCATTGTTTTCCTCCATGAGGATAGACGTCTCGTTCCGTGACGACTTTGGTGCGCCATTCGCCTCTCTTTTGTTTCTCTTGCGTGATTTTTTTCCGTTCGATTGACTCTCTTCGGGAGGGGCTCATTGGCAGTCCCTTTGAATCGACTTTCTCCCGATTTCCCAAGCAGATATTCCGTTACGTTTATTTATTGTGTCAAATTCGATCAAAATTTTACCATTTTTTGAGGGCTGTGCGTGCAGCCACTTATATGTTGGGTCTTGGGTAAGAGAAGGAGTTCCTTTGAAGAAGTTGGCTTCCCGAAATGTTCGTCCCCATATTTTTTATGAGAATAGGGTTAGTTCGTCTTAAAAAAATATAATATAACATATTTGTAAATCTGTTATTTTATAACATAACAATAATTAATGTACATCTCTTATGAACCACTAGCGCTAAAGTATTTGTACATCGATAAGGCATGCACATCATGTAGA
Organism: Sympetrum striolatum; assembly: GCA_947579665.1. Taxonomy (NCBI): domain Eukaryota; kingdom Metazoa; phylum Arthropoda; class Insecta; order Odonata; family Libellulidae; genus Sympetrum; species Sympetrum striolatum. Next base: position 75,051,136 of record OX388342.1, on the reverse strand, counting down.
TACGCTGCTGTGCTTTAACGTTGTAAGTGAAACTATAGCCTTCGTTCAGGCTACTTTAACCCATTGTTATTATATCATCCTAATGGTTGGAAACATTTCTCTCCCCGTAAGAAAATCAGTGGAGATAAAATTATGAACTATTCTTAAACCGATCGCCCACTGAAGTTACATAAATTCTATATTTCCATAGCAAGCTTTTCCCTTTTCCTTGAAACGATTCGTCACGTCCAAATGTCCTTTTGGGAGACTTTCTATTGGCAGTTTCTCCGAATTCCTTTTTTTTATCGCTTCCACATTTGCAAACGGCCTCGGTAGTGTAGCAGGTAGCGTGCTAACCTAAAAACTTCGAGACTCCAGTTCTACGGATGTAGTAGATTTTCATGTGGACAGCGCGTTTGCCTTTGGTGAAAGCGGTCCTGGGTTCGATTCCCGGTGGGAGCCAATGTGCGAAATGACCTAAGCTGTCGAAGCACTTTTAACAATACTACTACTGTAGTAGATTTTCGTGTGCGTGGTAAAGGGGTCATAATAGTGATAATGGAAAGATATTTGTCTCCATAAGTGTTGTAGTTAATTTTCGGGAACATAAAACTTTAACATTCAAGAGGAATTTATTTTATACTAGGGCATTACACAATCAGTTTTTGAAGCAATTGAAGTCAGCAAATATGGAGACTTCGATGGCGCCACAAGATTCTCATTTGTTTAAATTTTGGCGGTATTCTCTCCATTCTACTATCTCCAGAAATCTCATTGTTAGCACCCACTGCTCCTCTTATTTCTCTAGTAAACATCAAATTCGCCAAAATTCTAGACTGATTGTTACGTAAACGATTCCGTTTCATCCCCTCACTTAACGATTCTCCCGCGGGACTTGTACGCAGCGTAATCGTCGGTAATGTCATGTCCAGAGTGGTTCCTTATACATTCTTCCCCCTTCTCCCTTCTAATCGGATATTTCTCCTCCTCCTCTCAGACAATTTCGCCTCAGCCCTTTTATAAATGCTCGCTACCGCTTGTCATCGCTGGAGACGTCTGCAGAATACACGATGGGATCATGGAGCGCTTACGCATTTGCAATGAAACGTCGCGGCCGAAAAAATTGAAATGCGAAAAAGAAGGAAGGGGAGGTTCAAACTCCTCCCGCATTTCATTTACTATTAAGGCCATCATTGGACGTGGACGGAAGCGATGATTTCCCCAAGTGCCATAACTCTTTCTCAGCGATTAGATATGCTTTTCCAAAGGGTGGGGAAGGAGTGACTGCGCCTAAAGAGAGTGCGTTACAAGAGATAGAGAGCGAGAGAATATTCAACTAGTGGTCAGATTAGCGGTCATGTGAAGTTCCTCAGGAACTCCCCCGACCCTCCTTCCCCTGTTTTCCAGTCTTCGACTAGGGTTTGATTTCCTCTCCTAGTGTCCCAAAAAGCATTGCTTCGGGTCACTAGTAGACTTCTGTTATAGGCTAAGTCTATTACAACTAGACTTCTGTTATAGGCTAAGTCTATTACAACTAGACTTCTGCTATAGGCAATCCACTAGCGTAATTTTTACTCTAGTTGTTCAATCAAATATATTAAAACAATTTTCAGAGTTTGATAACCGTGAATTGAACCTTGATTTGCTTTATTACCTCAAGTATAAAAAGATTTTACCTAAACATTTTTTTAAAAAAGACTCCAGCGTAATCGTATGAGCAACGGACATATCGCACAAAAAGTGATGCAGTCAGTTATTATTATTAACATTATTTTGAAGGAAATATTTCAAATATAATCATCGAAATGCTTCGTACTAAGACCATGACTGCGCTCATTAGTCCCGGTTAAGTTCCGGATATTTTATCCCTGACAGTGTAAATAGAGAGTTTTAGCACGGTCAAGAACTGATTTGCCATTTGTATCACTATGCGTAAGTCCATAATATTGTTAGTAATAAGTCCCAAGAAAGGAAGCTTTGCCCTTTTAAAAATTAAGAATCACATTTTGGAACCTCCGAGTGATCCTAGCGCCTACGGTTTCTGTAATTCGCCGGCTATTACGGTGTACACCGTAGGTTTACTTCTTATCGGCGACGTTAGAACACCAAGAATACAAATGTATATGTACGGAACACCGTAAAGTTTTGCGCATCCGAATTAAGACTCTGTGAATATACCGGTAAACCGCTTAGCTCAAGCTGAAACTATCTAATGTCCTGATCTCACACTGCCAGTCTATATATACATATATCCCTTCAAGTAGTCAATAGAGTAGATCTGACTCCGATTTAAAAGCAAGTGAATCGCATCGATAGACGATTTAGATTCCTAGATGATCTTCTGCAAACTCTTCCGGTGTTTTTTCATTCCCTCCGCTATTTCTCCTTTCACGAAGACGAATTGCCATTTACTTCGGAGATTTCTCTTCGTCGGCCTATGAGAAATCCATTCGTTCCGAGATGACAGGCGATAAACCCGAGGTACGAGGAAGGGTTCTGAAATATAAATAGGCTCGATTTGAAAAACATTCCACGGCAACTGTTGCGAAGGTGTCCTTCGCGTAAAGCAGTTGCAAGTAGTTTAGGAAGTTGGGAGCGATAAAAGAAACGTAGGCTTAGCGGAGGTTGTAATGCGGCCGAAAACATCGCTCATTTAAATAAATTGCCCGTGAAACGAGGCGTGAGACGCGACAGTCATGTTTTCTCCGAGTTTCTTGATTAGGCTTTGCATTGAGTTCAGTTATTGATGGTTTTTATTCATGCCGAGAAGTTATGCATTCGGCGTTCGGAAAAAAGAGAGGAGAGATAATTTGTAGATCGATCTCTTAGGAAGACCTGTGTGCATATAAATCAGGCAATTTCTTCCAGTGCTCTCCTATTCATCCCTGATTGTATCTTGATAAATGTTACATATTTCATGTATTCCAGGAGCAGGAGAACGTATTTAATTTAACTTTATCTCATGGCTGCGATTGCATGAATGACATTGTCGTATGAGTAATACTGATAAAGTTAATAATTTCGGTCACTCCTCTTCTTTTGAAATAAAAGAAAAGGATCTTTCTCTATTCTCATCTTGCTTAGTAAGCCACATTCCTTCAGGGGACTTCAGTAGCTAATGGTGAAGAGTTTGGTGTTAATTTCAGCCTTTGGTCATAATAATACACAGGGTTTTCTATTGCCGATATCTCAAACGTATGACTGAAATTTTTAATGTAAAAAGCATATAAAATGTTGAAATTAACTTTACCGTTTTGATGTAAAATACCTGGTACCCTTCCGTGACATCATGGCATTCCTACATTATGCATATTAAACGAATAATCAGACCAGACACACCAGTACCAGATTTATTTCTCAAACTCCAAAATTAACGAAAAACGTATAAAAAACACGACTATAACTATAAATGAACTACATACTCGACTACTGTTCTCTAGCACAATAATGACAACGTCTTAATATCTTTACGAAAGAATTTGATGGACATTACAAATTTTCTCCGGGATACAAACTCTTTGGATTGACCCATGAGAGAATAGAACGTTAACTTCTAAAATATTTATTTTGATATTCACCTTTACGCAGTTATAAAACTCTCCTTTTCTCGAAAATTCCAAAAAGATTATCCCCTGAAATATTCAGGCGACGACTGAGGATATCCTCACAAATTGGCACTTTAACTACCAAGCCATTTCGAGAAATCTTTTCCATCCCGATAATTTAACGAAACGGTTTACGCGCAGCTTACACTCGCTGATGAAGACGCGTGAAAAAAATTCCCCGCGCTATGAGTGGACGCGAACGGAAATCTCAAATTCCCCCGTACTCGCCCGTCAACAACCACCACTTTCAATTGAACATCGAGTGAAAAAAAGGAGAAGAGGGAAGACGAGTGAGTTGTCTCGTGCGACCGTATGCGACGACCAAGACACGATCGAGTCATGCGATAAGTAAAACTGAGGTGACGGCGAGAATGGTTGTCCTTGGTAACAGTGCAGTGAATTAAAAGGAGCTGGCGAGCGTGGTGCGGAATATTTAAGCAGGGGCAGGATTGGCACAAGACGCGGGGAAAGACCGGAACGGAGTCGTCTTTAAGGCAAGGGTCGAAATGAGATGTTTCGCTATGACAAGGTTGCCTCGACGATTTGACGAGTTAATTAAAATTCCCGGCCGGGTCGAACTCCGTAAGACTCCGTGAGATGGATCGCCAGTTAATGTCATTCGTCCCGATGCACTTGATCGATTTATTCCGCTTTTATTCTCCGTGGGAGGAAGGTATGAAGTATTGAGAAAGGCGGATTCGCGCATTTTTTATCTCGGGGAGGAGTGCACATTCTGGTGCAAATACTGGTCTTTTTTATAGACCGGTAGAAGCATTCGCCGGGTTAACTGCGACAGGTATATTTTCTTTCGCGGTGTTCTCATGAATTTATGTCCATGCGTAAAGGTGTGTGATGCTGGAAACCATCGGAGTGATATTCCTTTTTATGATGCGGTACGTTCTCATTCCGCGGGGTATCCGAGTCACTTATTTTTCTCACGAATGTCTATATCGAGTGATGGTTTTCTTTAAATGACGTGAAGACAAACGTGGCTAGGTACTTGGAAAACTTGGAATTCTGTCGCTGTGTGGCGGCGGGAATTTTTATGTGTACCGAGAAATGTCTACGTACGCTGTGGTTTCTACGCCAATGGGCTACTGCAAACTTTAATCTCAATGCAATACAAGGGCAAAAATATACCCCTTAAGGACAAAAATAGCATTATCCACCGATGAAATGGAAGAAGAGAGTTTAGTGCTTATAAACAGAATAAATTGAGCTGCTGTATCAAAGTTGATTTCTTTTGTGGCGGTAAAACTAATCCTACCCTCCTTTAACCAGATTGGGCTGCAAAACTTTTCTTTTACTTTTTTATATCGCGATGGTCTCAAAACCATCTATTTATTGGTCAATTGCCGGAAACGTAAAGACAGCAATCAGAATAAGAAAAATAATAAGATAATAACGTCCCGAAGAAAGTAAACAGTAGCAATAAACGAACAAAGAGCCATACCCACAAGTAAAAGTTCGCTTTTCCGGGACTCGAACCCGGAACTCAGGCATAAATTTGCTTACATGCCATCCAATCTTATCCTTATCTTATTTGGTCATTTTTAAACATGCTCAGTACGCTTGTATGGGTATTGAGTGTGTGTGTTTTATTTGTGGTGCGTCGACATCTACAGTCATTTAGCACCATTTGCTGGTATAAATAATTAGCTTGGATCTTATAATGCAATCTATAACTGAATCATAAAACCAGCGAAAAAATATTCGTCAGCGTACGTAATATTCGAAATATAATTTCCCTGTGGCCACTTATCGACTGAAGTGTATATGTGCCTTGGGATTGATTTTGGGACTATTGAATCCTCTCCAGCAAATATCACCCGAAGGTTTTCCCCTGTTTTGATACAGGCACAATATCGATGTCCCCGATGATTGATTTGGTATTCCGGTGAGTACCCGTCGTCGCCTTCGAATCCTCAACTACGGCGGCCAAAAAACCGAAGATTTGCTATCCCAAGACTCTGGTGAAGAACGCTCGCAACAACACTCTTCCGATAATCCCGAAATAAGCAAGAGGAGTCACGTTCCGTCTCCCTATTCTTATTCCAATTGGTTTCGGGACGGATTCCTGAGCGTGATAGCACGTCTAGAGAGAACTGCCAAAGACTCGGAATGGGATATTTCGGGAGTTGATAGTATATAAGGGAAGAACGATCCGAATCTCGGCGCGTCCACGTGCCGGGAATGCGACGCTGTTGCATCGCTAAGGATCCTCGGGGCTTAGGAATCTGCACGGACAGAGGAGTGATTGTACGTACGGAGATTTATTGCGCGATCCCAAGATGCATAGATGCTGTCTTCCTATTTGTGGCGATGCCTGGTTTCCGACAAGGGCAGTGCAACCTCATTGGCTATTAATCCACGACAGACATAAGAGATTTTTTTCGATCAACAGGGAAAAGTTCATTTGTAGGTTAGCGAGATATTCTCTGATTTCCTGGTAACAATTTCAAAATCATGAGAATGTTTAATCCAAAGTTTGAGTTATGAGAGCATACATTTTTATGACGATGTTGAAAGTTTGGAAGAGCTTGAATGATTAAGGGTTTCGTTAATTTTATTTTCATATGATTTTTCCAGTTTCTTTAACAACCTTAAGTAAAGCGAATATTTATTCTAACTGCGTAATTTAAATATTTATGAAGGAAGCAGCTTTATACTAAATGTTATAAATAGCAATGACAAGAGAGCGAAGGAAAAACAGATGAATAGAAATGCAAAAATGATCAATTAGCGTAAACTCTCTTCTCTAATCTTTATCTTTAGTCTTTCTTCAACATAATTTTTGCTTTACCTACAGACAGTTGTATTTTATCCTCGTGTTTATTTCGATTGTATCGAATGTTTATTAAGCAGATATTTGGCAACCCTGTACTTATTAATAAAATTAGCATCTTTATAAGGGTAATTATATTACAAAAATGATACATACAACACCATGGTTTTGTAGGATGGAAATAGTATTACAGAACACATATCTATCGTCAGATGTCGTACAGGCCACTTCCACTATTTGCACATAACTTAGTACAATAATGGTAATTTAGGCTCTTAGATTATTGTAATCGCCCTTTGTCCTGTAAACTATAATAACGTATTGTATATATAAGAATTAGTGTTGTACATCATTCAAGCATGGAATAGTGCTCACATAGAGTTCACACATGCTTGATGCATCTGCATAGGGCTCACTGCACAGCCCTTTTACATTTAACTTATATTTCGGGAGATATAAGAGTACGTTTTAGTTCCCTAGATCAATGAACCTGAAAGTCAATGCATATCCTGTGGAAGCCATATGCATAATTTAACGAAAGTCAGAAGTATCCGTAATGTTATCGCGACAGATGAGATAGCAAAAGGGGCCAAAGTTGAAGACCTTTGAGAGGCGCAGCCATTCTTCGTGTTCATTCGAAAAGAGGAGAGATAAGGAAATTTGGGAAGTTTTTATTGCATCCGGAGATGAGATCACTATTTCGGGCGGCTCTTTTGTGAGGAATTCATCGACGCATGATAAAGTTGGAAATGGAATATGAAAGGAGTGCCTTGTGCCTCATCTCGTTCGTTAACTTTATGTAATTGATATAATTATGACAGAGAATAAACTATTAAAAATCAATGTAACTAAGCGAAGGAACAGTTTGTTTTTGGGTTTTTTTTTATTTCGAACGCTTGCTATAAGTTCTCTGTCTAAATCATCAACTTGTATAGAATCGCAGGGTGAGATAACGAATGTATTCTTGACATTCTCATCTACCATTGATCATTTTTCAAGAAAATATCATAATTTATAAAGATTGTGGTTTAAAGACTCAGTAGATAAATAATATGCCATAGAAAAACTTGAAAAGAGAGGGTCTGAAAAGATAACGAAAGAAAAGAAAGATGACGGAAAGAAATACATTATAACGAACATCATCAAAGATTTAGGATAAATATACGAGAAATCACGGATTTTAAACTATAAATAAATCCATTATTAGCTACATGCACATTTCTGAAATCTGTGATGCTTGCGTATATACTTTTTCTGTTACCTTTCGTATCATTATGGAAATACTGACGACGAATAATTACGATGCAAATACCAATAGCGTGGAGAGAAAATCAGTTTCTTCTTACGTTTCTTCATAAGAAATGCAGCTACGTTAATTCGAAATGCTTTGATTAAAATCCCGAAATATTACAACAAATCAATTCCACCGGGTCTTCTAAAAGAGAGAACCCTCCATCAACACCAACGTTACACTTGGATTCCAACCAATACCAAGACTTGTGGAAATCCTCCGTCATTAATCCCTGCCTCAATCTTTCCGTGCGATAATCCCTCGAGAATCCCCAACATCACGGCGCTCCGTAAAAAATCTCGAAACGGATACGCAAAGAAGAAAACTCGCTTAACCCAAAAAAAATAAATGAAATCCCCTCCTTTCATCTTCCTGCCCTTAATATTTCACTCCATTCTGGACCACTCGGCGAACCCCTCCCCGTCACGACTCCTCCCTTTCCGCACCCTTTCGGAAGATTTTTTCCCTCTGCTTTCTCAACGCCGCCTTACCAAAGGCAAGGAAGAAACTCCCTCTGGATACGTCCACGTTTCTACCGGTTTCTAAATCCGCCGGTGGACCTTTACCAGTTTATCGGTGACATGTGACCAGTGTTTAGACGGGGGGAATGAAGATTGGAAAATCGCCATGAGACTGGCAAATCAACGATCCTTAATATATGATTTGTGGAAATAGCTAATAGGAAAAGTATGCTCCTTAAAATATATATAACGTTATGGACCTAATTTTTGTTTCAAGGGGAATAGCTACAATGTGTTCCACCAAAATATTTTAAAGTAAACTAAAATATGAAAAATAAATCTGTCTTATCTGAAGTTATCTCCAATTTTATTATTCATGGCAGAAAATAATGAGGTACACATTTATTTAATGAAACCTCTCAAAATATTCTTTACTATTCAATGACGCCTCAACTCGGGCAGTGCAAAATTTGCTAACATTTTTTAACTTTGTAACTTTTGCATCTCTATTACACCCCACCGTTGCCAACTATTCTTTCTATCCTTACAATCTTAATCTACTCATAAAGGCGAACATTTCTCTCTCAGTTCAAGTAAACATTATCATGGAGAATTCCCAAGGAAAAACGGACTTGAAAAAAGTCTGACAGGATATTCACCTTTACCCTTTCCTTATTTGATTATCATGGAGTGCAATAATCAGACTAAAAAAATCTGATGTGGCAAAAACATGACTTTCTCCATATTTATTGAAAACGGAAGCCTATGTCGGTAATATATAAATAACTCCAAAACAATGAGTGTAAAAGAAAAATGTTTCAAACAAAAGTTGTAGTAAAATACATTATCTATAATTTTTATGAATTTTATATACCCACATTGCATTCTGACAAAAATATGTATGAAAAACTTCCAAATTTGGATAAATAACAACTTCCGGTTAACCATTATTCAAGAATAACTCCTAAAAAATCAGTTTTACGAAAAAATATTTCAAACAAACGTTGTAGTAAAGTGTATTATCTATAACTTTTGTGCATAATTGTATATACCTACATTGCATTTTGGCAGAGATATTTAAGAAACAAAATTTTGTTCCGGATAAACCGCAACTTTCGGTTAAGCGATATTCATCAAAACCTAATCAACTCTTGGCATTGTTAGGAAAATACTAAATATGAATTTTGGAAATGATCGGACAATTACTTTTTAAGATACGAGCGCCCACAAAATTTTTACCACAGACACACACACACACAAACATACATGTTCCGGAAAATAGCGAAAACGAACTCTCTTGGCCCCAAAATATCTATTTCCGTTGAAATCTGGAGGTCGAATTTTTTTGCGAATACAATACTTTCTCTATACTACGTATAGGGAGAAAGTAATAAGGTGTTTTCCACTCACGATGATTTAGTTTGGTTTAGAACAAAATAATGATGGAGAGAATAAACTTCGCAATTCAAGGTATCACCATACCCCAAGGTAACGAATAATTCCGGGAAGGAGCGCGAGAGAAAACTAAAAAGAGACGAGTCTTCCGAGGGAGGATGGGGAGGAAGTAGCTTCTGAAAGAGCGCGCAGGATGCTCCGAAGAGGAAGATCACCTTTGACGGAGGAGTACATAAGGGGGGAGACAGACGAGGGTTCCAGGAGAGGAACAAATAGGAGAGGGACCGAAAATCTAAAAGGGGAGCGAAGGCGGAAGTCGTGAGGATGTTCGGAAAAAACGAGAGTGACTTGTTCTCGTCCTTTCTGTGTTCGGAGAATCTCCGTCCCGCCGCCGCGGATATGTTTTACAGGTTCCCGAAAAGGAATTTTCGGAGCTATTTGTCGAACGTGGAGGAAAGACACAGAGGTCCTCGTTTTTTCCGGAACTGTAACAGCTGTAGGACGCATGTTAGAGATCGAAGTTGCGTCAGGGGATGCGGAGGGAGTTCGTGGAAGTTGTCTGCTCCTTCGGGATCGTAACTCGCGCGCGACAAATGGGTTTTTAAACGCCCATCTTACGACTTTGGCCGCTTCATCGCTCTTCTTACGCCGTTCCGGGAAATCTAAAAGAATGCAGCGATGCGGGGGAACGCGCGAACGATCGAGGGATAATTGAGGAAATTGCGCGGTTATACGATGATGACGTTATCTCGTGTTATACTTTTGACTTCCTCTGGAGAATAATTCGGGAACGTAATCATTTACTAGGATAGTATGTGAGCATTGACCCATGGGCTAGATCCATCCCGCAATCCGATCAAATCGTAAAATCGCATAATTATTTCAATGACCAAGGATATTAACAGTTATAGGACTGCCCATCTTCATTTCCTCTTTGAATTTTACCTATTTAAAGTCAAAAAGAGTTTTGTAAGATGTGAGTCCCTATTAAAGAAATGGTAAAGTACATCATAGTCTTGAAATAAATTATTTTTCTGAAGTATACATGCATTTTTATGGACCACAAATCACCGAGCTACCCTACATATTTACCAAGTAATACGTTGGAAGCTGCTGCTACTCAAGAATTAATAGACAGACCTCAATGACCTCCATTCACACGATTATCTTTTAAATTAATTTTCATTAATGGTGAATTAAAAGATAGGCGGAACATGGCATGCTTAAATACAAGGCTGAAACTTCATTATTTTTTTCCCGTGATGTGTTTGTGAAAATCAGTGTTTTAATTTTGCTATCATCATGCATCTTTTAAAAGAGACTATAAAAACACAATGCGAATTATTTTGATATGACGTCAGGTTATAGCTTAATTTGATGCTACTTTTCTTCTCTTTATACCTTTAGCCTATATTTATTAAGCAGGGAAGAGAAAACTTCCCTGAGGAAGCTGTGATTTCTTAATGCGAATGGCTGATGACAGGACGAAATGCATTGGAAAACTTTTCTGAAATTCAAAAGATGGCTAGAAGAGTAGGTTGAGTAGTTAGGAATGAATATTACCCTTTAAATGTAAGGGTGGACAGGGAAGTAATTCGATAAAACTGTTCTCCATAATACTTAAGGGCAGTAATGCAGCCTCAAAATTATTATGAATGAATCAATTATATTATTTCTCGGCTTGAAATACACAGTAATAGGCGATGTTTGGTGGAGAAGTCTTTTGGTAGAACAAAGATTTTTATCCTACGTAACTAGTATAGAAAAAGGGCACGGTCTCTTTATATTTAACGAAATATTTACCTGGATTGAAGAGGATTGTGTCATAATATTTTTATCAACATACATTTCCGTTTATAGCTTCATCAATTTAACTCTTAAATTTATGATTTCCAGGAGACTTTTCACCACAAGAAATTTATGGTCTAAATTCTATTAATTTATCAGCTTTTCGCATTCTTTCTCGAGCGTGGTAATTACTCTGCCGGAAGTCAGATCCATCTTCCGACTTTTAAATCGCCGCATTACGTTAATGACAGCAAATGCTCCTAATTTATTTAAAATATACCTTCGGGAAGTATTTTATCCCGCGATAGTCATCGGTTTCAATTTTCATCGCCAGGACGATTCTCCTCGTGAATGATAGGTGATGAAAACGACCACTTCCGCCACGAAAACAATGGCAGTTTGAAGCACCTTATTACTCCTAATCGAGTAACCGGTCAGCATTATCGACGTTTAAGATCCGAAGGCTTTTTCCCCAGGTTGACTTCCGCCGCTAAGTTCACTGCGCTTTCCTATCCTCTGTTACCCAAAGTTCCAGCTTAGGTATCAGAATATCTTCAAACTACGAAAAATCGTTCATTGGACAAAGTTCCAAAATTATGCAGGTAAATCACAAGTTCTCAAAAATGTTCGAAGGAAGTACTGAATGAGTCACGCAATTATTTCATTCCGTGTCCATTACTGATCATACACAAAACTGTACAGGAAAGCTCTGATTTCCGATCGCAATTAGCTATTGACGAATTTCAGTTTCTCGTGAAACATATTTGGAACGGAACCTTCGAAAATTAGGAAATTGATATTAAGAATTAGTCCTCGTGTGGGCTGAACGAAATGACAAGAAACTCCCACATGCGTGGATGCGTGGCATAAAACGGAGTTTCAGTGGGTACAGCTTTCCGACTGCGAAACAAATCTCGACAAGAAAGATACGAGTTATGTTACAAGATATGGAAGAAGAGTGTAAGCCACTGGTGTTTATTTAAGAAAATAATAATAAAAACAATATAAACCATCCAAGAATGGTACTTGGTGATTTTTATCTCTACTTACTATGTTCCAAGGGCAGATAAGCGTCAAATTTGAGCTTCAAATTCAGATAATTCATCATAGGAAAATTACTAGTAGATCGAGACGTTTTCTCACCGGCAATTTAAGTTACTACGATTTATATGGTTTGAGGAAAAAAAACCGAATAAATTATATTTCACAGGACCACGTAAGAAATTGAAAGTCGACTTGATTATTATTTTGTTGCTTCAAGAGATCTGGAATCACGGTAAGAAAACATTTCTGCCATAAATGCATAGAGTTGACGAGGAACGTTTAGCCGTTTTTCCCCGCTTTGAACGATTCAATGATATGATGATGAATGCAATGATACCGTGAGCTCGTTACTAATACCGCTATTCATTTAAGTACGAGAATTCTATAATTGCCGAGAGTAGGATGGTGGAAGTGGAACGCAATTACACCGTATCTCAAATTACCAATTACGGAGATTCTTGAAGATGGCGAGCGGAGTAACCGGAGAGGCACCCGTTTGATTTATTTTCAGTTAACAAAGTGGAATTAGTAGAGTGGAAATTAAGTTAAATTTGTTGTCTGGAGAAAAACGGGATGCGCAATTTCGTATTTATTTCGATCTTGGAGGATAATCAAGACTTGGGAGGCAGTAAATAAGGATCGCGAAGTCTAGCGAGGATGGAGGGAAAGACAACAAGGAGACTGATTAATGTCCTTCCTCCTTTTCTATCCAGACGTAAATCATTCTTCGTTATCACCCTCTACCCTTCTCCCGTTTCCAGTCCCTTTTCACCTGACAAACACCTGCTTCTCTTCTTCACGGTCTCTTCCCCAAAATCTCCTTTTACACCACCCTAATTTCTCTGTTTATAACCCCCGTCTTCCCCCAAGGGCTAATTATAGGTTCTTTGATTCCTTCTACATATATTTAGTCCGGGAAATCCACTGCGTCTCGGGCAGCTGAGAGATGTGCAGTAAAATTGACAAAGAACAAGCGGCATTATAAAGCGTCCCCTTTCGTTTTATAGGTCCTCTGGATAATGAAGTTGAGAAGTGTTCGCTCAAAAGAATTTATTTTTACGGAGCAAGATTCCTTTCGATCGCAGTTTAAAAGACTTGAAAATTAATTACAATTTGTTTTCCAAGTTTAGTCGAAGCATGCTAAAGGCTTATTGTTGTTTTGGAGAACCCCCAGTTATTTTCTCCGAGCTTTCATCTTTCTTTATATATCTTTCAACACACTGGATACATAAAAGAGTGCTAGTAATCACGACCGAATGTAGCAACTTACAGGGACCAGAATGGCCTTTTCCAAAAAATGCAATAGAACTTATGTTCAAACATGTTTATTAAAGGTTTAAATTCGCTGATAACATTATTTCTCCCTAATAAGATACGTCGGGTATACGAAACTAAAGTAATATTTTGGAATCCAGAGAACAAATTGTAGTTTTGATGGTTTTTAAATAGTCAAAATTGATTATTCCATCAATATACTGCTAAGGAAAGCCTTGGCTAAATGTGCGATTTACAATCTTGGGTTATAAAAGCGCTAGTTACGGAACCATTTTTCATAAAACCACGAGAGCTAAACATTTTTCATAGGTCACGTGAATTAATAAAGAACATTGATTCCAGGCCTAAGAAAAACACATAAATTAAATTGAAAAACTTAATGGTTCCTGCAGTTTGGAATACGAGAAATGAGCCTCTCTTTGAAAAAAAAACAATATTACTCTTCGCATTCTACTGTATTCTTATTCTTCTCATTTTCCTTTTGCTATCACTTAAAATTCATTATTGCTCAATATATGACAATGGGTTATAACGTGAAGGCGTTTTATTAATATCTTAGAAAACTTAGGCGGACCGAACTTGAAGTATGTATGTACCATTTAGGATGAGAAGTATGGAATAAAGGTGTCGAAAGGTTTTCTTGAACATCCTGAATTTATTCCATATCACAGGTGCTTCGGTTTCGGATATTTATTGCATAATACGCCTACTCCAACGAAGAAGGATTGCTTATTCGTACATGGAAGAGGGAAAATAACACTATGTTTACCCAGCCAAGGAGAGCTCGCATGCTCGCCAAACATTATTTTTCGAAACGTATATCTGTGAGGAGGAAACTCTTTCCATTGCGCGTGATAGAGAGCAAGACGCGAGGGGCTTTTTAGCGTCCAAACAAGCAAACCCTTTGTGTTCCAATAACCACTCCATACTCCCGTTCCTCCCATTTGCTTTACTTTACTCTTTCGAGAGAGGGTACATGCTGTACCATTTGTGAGTTCTTGAGAAAACGCGCACAAAATGTCCCGTGCTCCCGCGCACCCCAATGAACACATTTCCCCACCGGATGCCTTCGATCTATATTCGCTTTTACGAACCTCAACAGACCGGGCCCTTGTTCGCTGCGATTTGCCTTTGAGATGAGCGGAAGATGCCTCTGATCTGCAGCTGAGATTCATCCGGTGCGATGCGATTCTGAGTCCGCGACGCCCGCTGTCGTCGGATGACAGCCGTTCGGAGAACCACAAAGGCGGATGTACTGAACTATCGACTGAGGCTGCTCCATCGGAGAAAATATTTGGGGAAAAAGAGATTCATACAGAGATTTCCGATTGCCTGTTTGAAACCTGGTCTATTAGACTTTAGAGCAGAGATAGTGACAGGTGTAAGGTTTATAAAGGGGCCCGTAAACGAATTAAACGTTGTTTACATGGATAATTCACTATCAGGTCTTTTACATTCCTATTTATGTAGTTATTGCTCCACTGTGTTGATATACATAGGTCTTCATATATTTTATGAATGAAAAAAATCCACTTTTTACTTCTTAAACATGATGCCAAATCGTTTTGAGTACATCTTCCTTATCGGTGTCCTATAGCACACTGGTGAGTCGACTAGTGAGTATTGTGCCGCGCAATAGTCACGAATAACTTCTACTTCCTGTTTTACATAATACATGCCCTTTATTTTCCAAAATATTCTAGCTTTTAGGGGGGACTAGTTGCGAACGTATTGCCCATTCAGTGCGTAGAGTTCGTTCTTTATATATTTCAAGTACATTTGAAGATACAAAGTAAATTATAGATAACGATTCTACAAGCTATTGCAAAAGTGTACCACCCACGAATAAAGACTCATAAGTGCTGATACAAAGAATAATAAATATAATCCTCACCTAGTGTAGTACCGAACAATCTTTCACGTGCCGTCGAACCACGGATAAACGGACATTCTCGGACGATTTTACGATTCTTTTCAGGAAAAAAAACTGTTTTCGGCCTTCGACTCCAATAGTCGGCTTATGATAACGGAAAAAAATCCACCTTGTCCTAAACCGTCCTCGTTGAAATCGACTTTTTCTGAGAGAACAACCGTTTTTTTTTCCCCCGCTAGAAAGTCAACCTCTTGTATTCTCTACGGCGAATATGACTGCAACGGTACCACGCTTATATTGCCCTCCTGCATTGGTTCCTACCATTGCCTCACTCCGGCTAGAGCCTCCTTATGGCCCACAGAGGCCTATGCCTCCTTTTACGATCCTCGCTTTTCCCCTTTCAGAAAGGCATTCGTCCTTCCCGACCTCCTCCGGTTTTTACGGCGATCGCGTGGGTAGCGGAAAATTCCCTTGCGGGGGTGGAAACGAGCGGAATGGGATTAAAAGAGGATGCGGCGGTAACGGTTCCGCGCAATGGGTATCTCCCGAAGAATATTTATCGATGTCAGGACGACCGGGGGATGGGCTATATCTCCCATGATCTACGTGAGAGGATTGATACGTCGGCCATGCGTCGTCTTTCGCCGACAAAGGGATCGACTCGGATTAATAACCCTCCGCATGCGAAATCTTAATTAAAATGTGCCCCGCGACGTCTCCGGAGGGAATAAAATAATGGGTCCTACCGTTTCGAGCGTTTTATTCCGTTTTTAGAATTGGACGGAGTCGATTAAGTATGCTGGATTCGGGATTGAGTTGTATCGCGGTCTGACAGTTGATAATAATTGTGAAGTGTGTTGCGTTGGATCCGGAAGGTTCTAGTTGATGGCATCTTAAGCCATTTGTCCGAGGATTTGATGAGGTGTTTAAACTAAATACTGTTTGAAAAGTATTCTAGAGATTAATGAGGAGTTATAGAGATTATCTCGTTGGCATGTTTTGTGATTAATTGTAGATGATAATAGTACAGATGTATCCGGTAGTTCTGGCATTTTTTATGATTAATTATAGTAGATTATAACTGGCATACATCTGGTAGTTTTGCAAATATATAGCAGAAAATTCCCTCCAAATCGTCCCCTAAAGTTTCCAACCTGCCAACCCACGATAGCGTTCGAAGTGTTTATAGAACTAATAACCTATAAGAAGTATAATAACGGTATTTAAATGACCATAAATGAAAAATGTATATAAAAAGCGATTTTTCTCTTTAATTATGGTAACACATTGTAGTACACGAAATCTCCTCCTGAAGATCCGAACTTATTAACAAAGGAAAAAGTGTCTGTACTCCTCATTGTACTAATTTCATATAACTGTCGCATTCTCTACACATTTTCCCGAAAAATATTGAAACTGAATTTCGTAGTCATTATTATTATTATTAGGGTCTTTATTAGGCGAGATTGAGACTAAAAAGTCTCCTCTTACATCTAACCTGTAAAGTCATCATAGTACTGATTTCATTTTATAATCGCATAGAAATTTTAACAGAAAAATAATGAAACGGGATTTTTAAAATTATAAACCTTAAACAGTGGACAGTATGGAATTTCCCCACGTAGCTTGGAGGAGTCAATACCTTTTTACTGCGACTATAATTCACGGCAAATACCGCGAGGACAATGGGCCAAAAGGAAAACTCTCGCTACTTAACAAGCCTTAAGACAGCTTTAAAAGTCACTTCCAAAATTTCTGATTTATTTCTCTCGGTACCCGGAAGGGTGCAATAAACGTACTAAAAGGGATGTCAAAGTGACCTTCTGGGGACTTGAGGAAAGAGTGTAGGTGACCCAAAGGCGCCAACAACAGGTGGCCTCTCGACCAAGTCGCCACAGGGGCTCGGATTACACGAAGGGTCAAATGGAGCGTGCGACGGAGGGACGGCCATCTACGGGCTGCCTTTCGGTTCGGAGGTCTTTTAAAAATCAGCCATTTTGATCAGCCGAGGAAGGGAGTAGTGGATTCGGCGTAAAACTTTCATTTCTGTTGAAATAGCACTTTTCGTGCTTTCTCCTTTCCCGTTGGGATGCATTAGGAGTAAGTGCAGTATATTTCAAAATGGATTTTCCACGGGAATCCAAAGTATTTTTAGTATGTTTACACTTGGAGTTCTTAGAATCAGCTGCCAACAGTTTCTAAAGCAAAAAGGTTTCTTGATTGATTGTATTTCGGTTTTTATACTGCTTGATAAAATTAAAATTTCAATCGCCTTATTGAAGATACATTTAATTTGGAATAACGTACCGTAAATTTACTTTCAGCTAACGGGCACAAATAATTTCACTCAACTGTTAACGATGTAATTAATTCTTTAAACTATCGAAGGAAAGTTCGTACCTGACGATTAATAAAATCTTTGTCAGTGAATTAAAAATCACATAGAAAAATGAAAGCTGAGCTTCAAGAATAGAAGTATTTGATATCATCAAGAAAAATGTTATATAACTTTTGAATTCAAAATTATGCCTTTTTTAGAAAGCAACAGGTGCCATTCGGCCTACCGACTATTTAACTCTAATCATAGGTGACTTCTAATTACTCGTGGAAAACGCCTTAAATCATTTTAAATACTCACTGTCGTCTTCAAACGGGAAGGGGACGTGAAAGGGTACAACGAAGAGGTCGTCAAAAGAAGGGGGCGTACTGTCTCCAGATAACATCCAACCCCCGAGAGCACTGGGGTCATCCCTGCACCGCCCATGGAAAATCATTTATCAGTTTTTTCAGTCATCGTTCCTGGAAATTCAGAAGACCCAATGCGACGCCATATCTCATGTGTTTGGCCCTGTCACAGCTTTTCCCCGAACAAAAACAAAGGGCTTTCATTCATGTATTTTTTCCGAAGGACCGGAAGAGCGAGTCGATATTCTTTTTGTCCTCAATATATATTTTTTCCGGACCTGAATATATTCATGTGATATGATTCCGAGAAAGAGCTGGATGTGTCTGGACTGTTTGGAACGGAGTACACCTACGTCTAGTTATTTGTTTGGTTTTTGCTTTGAGTGTGTATTCCTTTTTGGGGGAACCCATAATCGGAAGGGCATTAAAAATTTCCTTCTGTTTTACTGTTTTTCGAAATCGTCTAACAAATAAGTATATCGCAACCAAAAGTTATGTTGGTGGGTGTAAGCTATGGTTAAAACTACCCCGCTGTAAGCAAATGTCACCAAAATAAAAAGGATTCAGCCAACTCTTACCAAACAACTAAATATTAAGGTTAATTTTCATAGTATCATCTGCGTAAATTTTAAGATTTTTGGATCTTATCAGAAACTTTTTTATTGCTCTTAAATGTAACAATGGAGCAACTAACCTTCATTACTCGAAGTATCTGTACCCATGAATAAGTATTGCAATTGAAGGGATGGAAAAAGTTTATAAAAAATCACCAAAGAAATTATTTGGAAAAAGGAAAAACAAACTTAAATTGTTCCGAGGTAAAAATTTTAGCTTCTATTGCAATGGTATACAATTTATTGGTACGAGAACAATTGTGAAAGTGATTCCATGCTTTTATCTAACTACGATTTTAGGTTTTCTTGTTTAGTTCTTAAGCGAAGACAAGAAATTCTGCATTATCTATGCCCATTCCTCTACCCTCATGCTTAACTTCAATTTTTATGTTTATAAGATTAGTAGTGTTTAATCAAACCGAATGTGATACCTCAAAACTCTTTGACACTCAGCAAAACATCTCCTCTAAGACTTTCATACTTATTATTTAAATACTTGTAACTTTCAAAAGTAGCGTTTTGCAATTCGTATAGATTATGATGAAAAATATTTGAAAGGTATGAAAGCTCTGACAATCACAGCTGATATATTGTTGGGAAAAATTTCAAAACCTTTCCAAAAAATACATTTCTATATTTCTAGTAACTTCTAGTTTCACATTAGTGGAACCATGCCGATGATAATAAAACAATGCAAAGGTGGGTTTCCGTTCTTTCGCAGCCAAACCTGGGAGAGACAAAAACATGGCGCCTAGCGATCGTTAACCGCTTTGATAACTCTGTTTTTGCCCCGACCGGGTCACCCCGAAAAACCGTTTCCGGTCTTACGGATACATCGCTCTCCCCATCCACGCGAGAATAGGATGTCTCATTCATTATTTATGACTTTCTTGCGCCGCGGTCCAGGGCGGAGGCTGTGAAAAACGAGACCTTCTCGGAAGAGTTGGGCGAGTCGAAATGAGTTTTGTGGAAAGAGATGAGAGAGATGCGGAGCGTGTTACGGCACCCTGCACCGAGTGCGTCTACCTTTGGTGCCACACCCACCCGGCGACCCTTATGGGGGGACTAACGAATGACCCCGTCTACCACGGACCATTTACGTATCCCGGCGTTTCCAGAAAGGAGGAACGCCCTCTGAGCCGCGAAAGATGCGTTGGAATGGTCTCTCCTCTGTATCTGTCGCCGTCGGTTTGTTGTGGAACGGCTAATGGTCGCAATGCACTCTCTTTTGATCTTCAGGGGTGTGGGAGATGAAATGTTATTGCTTGCGGCATGTCTCTTAGTGATTAAAATGTGTGACGGTTAAATCGTAAATGTGCTTGCGATAATAATGGACTTTATTTTAGGGAGAAATAGAGACAAGTCTCATCTGACATCTAACGTTATGTTATTAAATATTTCAAGGAAGAGGTTTTAGGAATAGGACATAAGAAAAAGCAAAAGGAGGGGAGCATTTGGTGGGTTTACCAAAAAGTCATGTCTGCAGTAAAATAAAGACCTTTCACAAATGATATAGAAAAATAGTTTCCTATTATATGGAGGTGATATAATTTTGGAGCTAGAATTTGTGTATTCATAATGTTGCCTAATGATTTCCTTCTGATAGATTAATAACATTATATTAATAATAGAAATAAAAACAGCTATGTTTAATAATGTAATGCTACTTTTCCCATCGTATTTTCCTTTGCAACCTTTATATTACTTTCTCTAGAAAACATCCTCTCTCAACAATTCACTCCTTTAAGGAGATAAAAGAATATCTGGTCAGTTTTGATTATCGTATTCTCCTCGATTCTTGGACAATAATATAAGATCATGAGATTATGAGTATACAGTTGTAAATGGTTGGCTGTGACTGATATTTTTCTGAAGATAGATATTTCAAAATTCCATGAAATTTTCAAGCCACTGAATGTGGTTATTTGCAGTAAGTTTTAAGAAAAGTGAAAATTCTTAGTATCAATGTGCTGGAATGCGCTAAGAGCTCTTAATTTAAATTAGACTCTCAAGATATTTTACAAAACATAAATTTTATTCGTAGACTCTACTTGAGAAAGGAATTCCCTAAGTATATCGACTACGCTGGATTCTCAAAGGAGACCATAAAACAATGTGAAGAGCCATATAGGACCTCATGTGTTAAAAACACCATCCTTATGGCATACTTCCATATGACAGCTTGTAACTCAGCAGCCAAGAAAACACTCGACGCTTCAAAATTACTTTTATGGTCGAAGCTAAGGAATTTATCGCATGGCAAAATTCACTTCTACAGTAGTTGTTTTATTCGATTCAATTGTAAAGAAAACCTCTCATCTGCTTCCGTTTTATATTGTGTCGAGGGAGACGACTGTAGACAGCTGCTAAAATAGATTCTGGCAGCCTCCCTTAACCGCCACAGTGGAAGCTTTATGCTACGGACGAAGCTTAAATTAAATTGGGAGTTATCAATAATGAAAACCAGCCAATTTTTCAGAGATTTCCTGGCCCTTAACTAAATTAGTTTTATCCACAAAATTTTGCGAGGGTGGCATGACCTCTTCATAATCTTTACCAACAATCTTACTGATAAGGGGTGTTTACAATTCTCTGGTTTTCAGCTCTTACTATACAGACATATTATGGGTTTTGTATACAATCCTTTGGATTTCATCTCCTATTGAATGGGTAGTATTTGTTAAGTTTCTGATACTGCATGGAACGAATTTTCATCCATCCTTTATTACAGGATATAGTATCTTTAGTTTATATTTACTTCAATGATGCTCATGGGTGTGATAATATAATAGGTACTTCTGATAATGGATAATACATTCACTGGTGTTTTAATGCTATCAATAGTGTTATTTATATATATCTCCTTATTTCCTTCCTCATACTCATTAAAAAGCTTTAGGTAGCAAATCTGAGGGATTATATGTTTATATTAGCCCTCTAACTGATTACTATACAGACAGATGGAAGTTACCTCATCGTAAGGGTTAAGAAACGAGTGTTTACTAATGGTTCCGTTCATGGAACAACTAGATCTTAACGCTATAAACATTACATAAGCGATAAATCGACTCTACAATCCGAAAACAATTATCCAAATCTTGGTACTAATACATTGACATTCTCTATGCTACCTGAATGCACGTTTTGGAAAATGTGTTCATTGACAAGAGCAAGAATCGAACGTTTAAGATTAGTTCATTGTCCTAAGAAAGCGGAGTTCACGAATAGTTCCTCACGTGAAGCGATTGCTGCAAAGATTGATGGTCAAGGTAACCGATGTGGATGGTGATGACTGTGTTTATGAGCTCTTGGAGAATTATCTGCGCAACATCTAGAATACATTTCCGGTGACGCGAATTTTATACCCGGCGTAAAAGTGGCAGACGGGGAGGAATTCCGCAAATCGCGCTTTGCTCCAAATCACCGAGGGCCGTAATAACCACCGGGTCCAGCCGAGAAACGTGATCCTCCGACTGGAGAGATGACGAAGAAAGTAGAGAACATGACAATTACAAGTCTTCGAGAGCGGTTCTCCACCAAAAGGAACTGCGATCGTTAAAGAATCTCGTTACCGCTGATTAATTCACTTGACAACGAAAACAAACAATAAGATTAATTTTTTGCTCGCGCGACATACGATCCTCGGGGAGTTTGACTGGGAGATAATGATTAAAAACATGCGCGTAGCATGCTTGAGCGAGCGGCCATTACCCGCGTCTTATCTCTTCACGGCTTAACGGATTAAAAAATTAAGGCTCACCGTGATCAACGCGTGTCCTTCCTCGGTCGAAGTCAGCGCTATCAGGGCGTGTTGACACGGCTCCGAGCACGTGGGCATCTCCTCTCGCGCATGCGCCCCGTGCCGCACCCCGATGGCGATCTCGGAACACGCGCCCACGAACCTCTGGAGGGCCTCGCCGCACCCGGCGCGGAAGGCGCACCGCATCCTCGCCTCCTCGCACATCATCTCTCCGTCCGAGGACGAGTTAGTCCGCTCCCCGGCGAGCATCGCACCCATGTCCGGGGGAAAGTGCAGCAGCCCCAGCTCCGTGGTCCGGTGGTGATGACTCCTGAGCCTTCCGCCGTCTCGCTGGTGTTGCCGGTACCTCTGGTGCCTGTGCTGGTGATCCTGCCCTCCTTGGTGGTGGTGCTTCCTTTCCTCTTCCGACGAGGTGGGAGAGGAGGAATCCGCCGCTCGACCGGCTGCCGACGCGGCGGCCAGTCCCAAGAGCAGGAGTAGGAGGGTAGGGTGGCGGGATAACCGGCCTCCGAGGCCGGGCATGGCTCGGCCGCTGTCCCCGCAAGAACTCCGTCTTCTTCCACCGCTGCGCTTCCACCTTCCCGAGGAACACAAAACTCACTTCTTCTCGTCCTCCGTTCTCGCAGTCATCGTTCTCGTTTCGAAGCACGGAGAAGCAGACGAGCGTCGTCGCACCAAATGGGTCCGGGGTCGGAAAACCTTCCGGTAAACCTTCTAGTCAGAGAGAGACACGCACGTTTATCACCGCTGCAACACCGTGGTCCACAACACTGCACCGGTAACGGAGGAAAATATCCCCTTTGTCATCCGCCTGCCCGGTCGGGGGAGCCAACCATTTCTCCCGCACGAAGAAACCGAGGAAGACGGAGAAGAAGCTGTTCTATTCTTTCCCCGCGTCGGAATTTCACGGAACTTTTTTTCTCCTCCGGAGGAAGAGGGATATACCGGGATGCCTTCCTCCCGCTGAGAGAGTCCGGATGGAGTAAAAAGCACGCCAAGTTCCCTCTCACCCTTCTCGCGTCTCTATATAACTACACACCGCCGGCAGCGTAGCCTCCTCGTCTTCCAACGTCCATTCCCGTGCCACGCCGTGGCTGAATTGAGTTGTGTTGTTTGGCTGGTCGTCAGCGGTGCCTCGGCCCTGGGATGACAGGGGGAGGGGGAGGGAAAAAAAGATTGAGAGGGGACGTGGGGGAGGGGGCGGGCAGGCCACCAGTCCCTAAGCTCCGCCTCCTACGCCCTTGGTCCTCCGGCCGCCCCAACCCTCCGATCCGCTTCACGTCCGACGGGCCTCACACTCCCCACCGCCCCCCTATCCTCTCCATCCTTTACATCTTTCGCGTTGCAACTTCATCTCGGTACGCTCTCTCTCTCTCTTTCACGCCACTCTCTCTCCTCCCCGGCCCTGTTTACTACGACTGAATCACCTTCCCTCTCTCACCCCATCAACTGTCGCTCCGCAACTTTTTTCGCGCACCATTTCCTGTACAACGCGCGGATTCTCCCAGAGGGAGATGCGGGAATGTTTTTGACGGACCTCCCGATTTTTTTGCATAACTTTTTTCGCGGTGCTAAAATGCAGGGGATGTTTCAGGATCGCTCCCTTTTTTTCTCGATGGAAACATTCCGGCGCGTTATTTTTTGCATATTTTCGTGTGCAGGAATTTTTGGATGAGGTGTAGCGCTTATTTTTATCCGGGTCCTCGGGTTTTAAAAGCACCACTGTTTTCCGGTGGCGCGTATCTCTTTCATCGGAGGTAATGTTATTCAAACGGTCGGAGCGGGGTTGGAATCTCCGCTAGGATCATAATAAAGGCATGTGCCGTATGTATGTATGCAAATCGCATGCGAAAATTCGCTTTATGCCTGTTGGTGCGTCTTTGCGCGGTGGTGGGTTTTCTGGAGTCTTTCTTTCGAAACATTTCCGCCGTCGCACCTGCAGGTGTTCGGGTGTTGGTGCACAACCCGTTCGTTCTCCGTGTCTTCTTCTTCTGAGGGATTTATTAGAGACTATGGAATACATTCCGGCAGTCATACTGCTACTTCATCATCAATCAATCAGGGAAGTAGATGAAAACCAGGGTTGATTACATAACCATAAGATTTAGATATGTACTCCGCCATCCGCCAGTATTGTATGGAAATGTATGTAGTAACTCCAACACCCTTACTCAGTCAACTCAGTTAGTAACTCTAATAGACTGAGTAAAGAACGACTAGAAGTAGCTATCTGTTTTAGCTAAAAATTAGTTGTTATGTTATGTCGATGTTGTTTACTGGAATTAACTATAGATAAAGATGTAAGTAGATATAAAGTATGGAGAAACAGAAGCAAAAATAGCGACATGACTGGGACTCGAATCCAGGACTTCCAATTAGAAGGTTAGAAATCCTGCCCGGAAAGTGGAAGACCCGAGTTCGAGACCTATTCTACTCATTATTTTTGCTTATTTTTCTCCATTTGTTAAGCCACACTGCTTTACATGCTAAGTTGTTTACATTCCTTTCGTATATAGATTCTTATTTGAATATAGTCTGAATGATTAGATGATTTGAGTCGGATTTTGGCTCACATGAAATTCTTTTCCATCGATGATTTCCTAGTAAGATTCGCCGACGGTGAATCTTAAGCGAGTATACGCATACGCTTGTTTATATTGTCAACGCTACAGCTTTGTGATGCATCCTATAAGGACCTTGTGAACTCCTATTGTATCAGAAGAAACAATCTCTCTCTCATTTTTATCCAATAGGCATATGTGGAATAACATTATCAACCGAGGAATACGGAGTTTGTTCAATGAACGTACTTTACCCCCTTCTTCCCAGCATCTCTAAGAGTATCATTTCGCGAGATTCTTAATCCACGAAATATGAGGAATACACGTGCATTCCGTCACGCACTCTCAAATCACACGCATAAATTCCCCTTCGCGCCCTCAGAAGTAGATACATCGGCGCCCGAGAGAGCATTTATATTTGTCTAATTAGAGGCTAGTGTACTTTTTCTCCGGCGGTAAGAGAGTGGGGTTCTCATTAGACATGCAATCTCACTTACTCCCTTACCTCATTACCTCTCCCCTATTTTTCCTACGCCTACATTTCGTGGCTCTTTCGCTATCCGTTCGAGGAACATCTCCCTCCGAGAATCCTCTCACTATTCCCAGTTCGTTCCTCTTTCTTTTGCCTCCCTTCCGAAGAAAAAACCTTTCTCCTCCGACACCCTCCCACCATCCCGTCATTTTTCTTCCTTCTCCCTTCCTCCTCCGCTTCCACACTCCTCCCAAAAGGCCCTACCGCCCCCCCATCCCTCGTCGTCTTCATCTGGAAACGTCTTCCTCATCCTCTCCCACTCTCCTCCGCGCCGTTGCCAAGTGTGCGCGAAGATCAGAAAAAGAGGGACTTTTCATTTCACTTCTCCGCTGAGATTCGGGCATCCAGCGTGCGCGGGATTTGCCCGCGTCTCTCCCCGTGGGGTTTTTACGGACGCGATAATTGTGAGAGTGTGTTTACGTGTGTGGGATGTAAACATGCATGTAAACAGGCGCGCAAACATGTGTGTACCGAATCATACGCGGGCCTAATTGAGGAGGTGGAGTTGAACAAGCCGATGAGTAATTACCGCACGAATTAATTGCGTGTGCCAGAGGTTCTTTACTGTCCCCGAGATGCGTTCCTCCGGCAGGGGAATGATGACGTTAATTATTGTATTACTCTTGTCCATCCCAGCTGCGATTTTTATTTTTTCCGATATCTTAATAAATCACATATCTCAAACAATATTGATAAAATTAACTTAACAGTCACATAACGTTGGATGCTTTTCCAAATACCATCAATGGTGCTCTTACAACCGGCTTAGCATCCCTGGTGTATGCCGTGCAGGTCTATGATGCGTTTCTACTTTCTATCTATATTTACTTCTATATCATTTCCGTATCCTTTTGTTATATAATTTTAACTGAGAGTGATATTTATAGTTTATTAGATCCCAAAAAACATGCATTTAATCTATAGTGACCGTACGTCCTTATCATTAAAATTCTGACCTTTCAGGTTACTTCATATTTTTAAACATGTTTATTTTATGCTAAATTTGAGTAGTTTAAGCGATTATTTAGCTTATGAGTGAATTTTCATCGGCCTTAGAGTTACTAACGAATGAACTAGTAGTGACTTTTCAACCTCGATCTTTGGGCCATAGCATTACCTAATTTAAAGCTTACCATTTTGAAGCTTTTCTTTTACCTAAAAAACGATCATAAAGCGAAACGAACATTTTTACTCCCGGTTAGAAAAGAACGATTCATAAAACGCAATTTCCAGCATAATGGGAGAAAATGTATTTGAATAACATTCAACCCCAAATATTAACTCATTCGATAAATATGCTTTAAAATTATAATTGCAGAAATACTGAATTGATGTCAGGCATCAATTATAATCATATCGTATAATGTCCTTTATTCTTATTGCCTAATTTAAATTTTTTGTTTATTTTCACTAAGGAAATATGGCCGCCTTAACTATGTCTAATTTGATTTATGTCTAAAGCTACAATCATATGTTACAATATTTGAAACTCGAGAAGTTCAGTCCACAGAACCATAGCATGTCCATGTGAAGTACTACTGACATTAAATCATGAAGAAACATGAAATTCAGAAAAAATATGAATATCTAACGTAGACAGAATTTTTGGAATCCGTTTTCAATCTGAATAAATTTTCTGTAAAAGCAAGTGTATTGATACTTTTGGAAATCTTACCAAGATATAATGCATACTTCAATCAGCATGCGTACAGTATTAAAATTCGCTCGTATGATTACTAAATGTGATTTTTATATTTGCTTTCAGGGATTATATTCATAGAATCTTTGAAAGCAATCGAAAATGTAGAAGATTGTTTCATAGGTTAATGAAGGGGCGAAGTAAAAAAATAGTTCGAAACTTCATCTCTGGGGTAATAATACAATAGAAACTTTAAAAGATTTTCATCAATGGAAAAACATTTTCAAATATTCTATTCCGTTTTTTTAATTGTTAAACAAAGTTACGTTTTTAATTATTCCCGGGAAAAGTTTGTTGAATTGTAACCATTTTAAAATTTAACACCAAATAATATTAAATCCACTTTTATGATCATCCCGTTTTTTTCGACCTATCGTGCTTGTTACGTATCATTTTTGTTCATCTTTCCGTTCTTACATTGTTATCCCAGGGCAAAAGTAAAGAATCTTACGTATGTGTAATCACACCCGTATACCAATACTTCTGCACCAGCGCATACTTTCATATACAGACATATGTAGCTAATTACGTTTGAATTCTCTTTGTTCTCTGTCCCCCATCCCTCAGCAGACGTGCTCACTCACTGATCTTCCTCGACTCAAAGGATGCCGCAGAATGGAATGAGGAGCTTCTCCTATGAATGAGGTACTCTGGCCCGGAAGGGGGAGGGGAGACGTCACTCCCTCTCGTCTCAATCGTCTTCCGGTATATATTAGAGGTTTCTCGCATATAATGTTTCTATCGCCGAGGCTTTTGCGTGGGCTGGACCGCACATGTGCGCGCGCCTATCGCGTGGTATTCATCGGTGTACTGGTCTAACAGAATGCGTGATAATCGTGCATTTGTGGGCTAAGTGTCCTAAGGAATTTCATCTACTGTTCACTTTTATATAATTAGGTGTGCATTTTTACATTATCAAAATACTATGCATTGTTATGAATGCTATTGACCATATACCTTCTCCCGTATGTATGTCGTCGATAAATCTTCAAGCGGATGAATTTACAGAAAAAATGACCATGTATTTGTTCTTTTATCGCGTTTCTTTCGCATCTTTTAGCAATCAGAGGCTTAGTGCCGGTTTTTCACGCATCCCATTGTGGGTTTTCCCCAATTATATTTACTTTATTTAATGCTCAACGTTTTTCAAAGCACAAAAACTCTCCTATTTATCCCTAATCTCTGATTAAATAAGTTTCCTTGGGATTTAATTACGCCAACGATGGGATATTTGGAAGAAAAATATTCTTAGATTCTCCAATTAAGAAGATTGCCTATTTTGTGGGCAGAGATTGTTTACGCTTGCAACGAATTTGAAAGAGCGTATAAAATGTCTTCATTCAGGCCACCAAGAGACCGCCAAATGGATGTTAATGTAATGGCCTCCATTTTATTAACTCATTCCTCTACGAAGTCCCTATGCAACTCCAGTCCAATTTAACTTTTTGTTCGTTGGAAATACAAGGGACAAAGAAACAAAGGAAAAAAACGAGATGTCAAGAACTGATGTCAACAAGTTATAATGAAGATGACTCTATCCGATGGCATCAATAAGGAACGAAATTCCTTCTGATGCTCTCCATCCCCGACAAGGACATCTTCAGAATTAAGGCGGCATTTTTCAAAGACGTAGCGCAACTATGTTTCGGGTAGGCAAGTTCAATTAGGAGGCCAAGGCTGGGAAGGGGGCGACAAAAAATTGGGGGAAGAAATGCGTTAGACTGCGTCCATTTGCAGAAGTTTTTCTTGAAACGTGAATCTTGATTTATGAGGAAATTTCGGCTATTATTGATGAGTCGGTTTAGATATAGTTAAGAGGCAACGGTAGTGAATTAACTGTAATGCATGAAATTGCAGTTGTTTTTAACAAAAAGGAATGAAGTTATCTTGTAACTCATTCCCTCGCTTAGAGAAGGATTTTGCTAAAAATTTAAACATAACGGGTTCATTAAACAATTCCTGCGAGTGTATCATTGACACTATATAAGGTATTACTATATAAAATACTATAAATTTACCACTATTAATATAACTATAATAACTATGTAAGCGTGGCCGGTGAATTGGTCCGGGGGGTATTGGTACGGGGGGAATTGGTACGCTGGGAATTGTTCCCCCGCGCTGATGTTGTACTACTGTTATTCATTCGTATGTTAATCTACACGCCATGATTATTGGTTAATGTTATAAATAAATGGAATGCAAAATTTTAGTGGTAATTATGATCCTTCTTATATAAAAATACGATAAACAAAGGCAAAACTATTGTTTAAATTTCATTTCAAGTCTGAGAGAATGAATGAGTGGTTTACTGCACGATTTTGTAGTTGTGTAAGGATAAACAGCACTCTATAATTCATTGTTAATATTATAAATAAATAAACATCGCGCAATGAATTAGCGGTGTTTACGAGGTACATAAGGAGGAAGAGAATGAGTATGTAAGAACGTATTATATATATACATTATAAAAAGTTATATCAAAGAAAGAATAACAAATATGGAACTATCTTATTTCAAGCCTATGGTTTCTGCGAGTTCAGGACTTTCAGGAATAGCAACAATTACGGAATTTTAAGTACTACTTTTATTTCTTCTAGCCCAATGTCCCTCAAGAACACTTTAAAACACTCTGTTATCCTTTAACGCCCCTCTGCACTCAATTTAATGAGAATTCTTAAATATAGCAAAGGAAAGTCTCACACTCTCTGGCTATCTTCTGATGAGGAAATAGTTTTGGGAGTTTTTTCCTTTTTGTCCTCGGCGTTCATGAGTTTCACGACCCGAGAGGTTTACCTCAGCCGCGTCATTCCAGATTCCATTTGAAGGCTGAACAACGTGTTTTTACAGCAGCAAATTACTTGGCCTCATCTCCGCTCCCTCCTACACGCCTTTCTTTCGAAGTGGAGTGGGAAATGTCGGAAAGGTGACTGACTCTTTGCCTCCGCAAACCGCATAAGGTTTAGGGATGAATCTCGAATGTTTCAGGCAAACGTCTAGTGCTTTTTCAGACGAGATGAATGCACCAAAGCTTGTAGTGCTTTCTTAGACGACGAAAATGCATCCCGGCTTGTAAAGCAAGTAATTTAATTACAAAGATGATTCATTCCAGAATAATTTTTCTCTGTTACAATAAACGGTGAATTAGATCGAAAAATTAAGGGCCAATATGACTAAAATTTATTATATCTGTGTGAAAAAGTGTGCATGCAATTTTTAGCCTATTTTAGTAATCAGTTCGCGAAAGAATAAATTTCTTAAAATACTAGCGCCAGTTTCTGTACCCCTGATTATTTTTCGCATATTTTTATGAAGCGGGGTGGGCACTTAGTATATGTAACGTCTTACAAGGTAATCCTAAATTAAATTTAATGAGCATATTCAGCGTTAGTTTAAATTTATTTTCATGTGAAGATTTCCATCTGGTCATCAATCCCTGAAGATCGAGTCTTGGCGATGTTTCATTCATATTTTTAGAAATGGAATCGCCTTTCTGTGATACTTTTCTTATCCTTGTAAGCAAAACTTGTCATCAGGTATAAATAAATTGCAATGCATACATGTATATGGAGAAGTATAGAGAGCTGTGTCAAGTTTTTGATTTTATGTAGAACTCCAAGAACTCTCCTATTGAATTTAAGTCGAACCCTGCCTCTCAGGAACAGCTTTTTGATTTACAATTTTGGCGGTTGAAAATTTTGGAACCGGGCGAAATCAAGTGATGAACGGTTCTAATTGTAGTTTTACGTTTTGAAATATATTTGTGATTAAATATACAACGTACAAATGAATGTTCAATAACGAGCAGCATATAACATATCTTAAGCCACATTCCCATTTGTAAGTGGTACCTAATGCAGGAAAATCGGACACAGGGTATAAATGTGTGTGTAAAAATACGAATGCGTCAGGCAGAATAGACCCTCTGCATAAAAAGTTTTTCCGACGAGAATTCTTGCTCGCTAAGAAGTTTACCAGTTTATGGCGCTGTAAGCACGGAATGGATCTGTCAGACCGCGTGTACGAAGTTGGAATCTATTCCCAAATTCCGATGTTAGTTAGCTAGTTGGGCTAGTATCGTAAATCCACAACATATTTATCTGTATCTTGAGTTAAAGGCTCGGTAAATCTCGTAAAAAAGACTGTCCTGGAATGTCGGTTAACCTGTATTTTCTTGGATAAAAAAGTCAATTTCTTGGCACTAGGAAAAGTTTTCGTATCTCTCTAACGGTCATTGATTGTTTTCTTGAAATGTGGAAATAAGATGGCGTTTTAATTATTGACAACTGCGATCTTTTACTGAAAAATATTTTGTAAAGCAGAAGAAATATATAATTGAATACATAAATACTGTACGATCAAAATATCAAATTAGTGGGAACTAATAGAATCATAACAAGGAAGGTGAAAATGTGGTTTCTTGCATAAGGAAATAGCTAATAGGAAATACCTCTCGATGGTTGCACGCCATACACTAAGTATTTTTAACTTGCACAGTAATTGTATTCGTGAATTTAATGACTAAGCCTTTTAGTTTTAGTCTTTAAAAATACGGAATTTGTGAATCGCTTCTGAAATAAGGAAACCTGCAGAAGACGTGTTATAAATTACTGGATATGCATAAACATATTCTGAAGTGGTTCTTTATGAACATGTCTTCTTGTTTAGGATTTTTAATGCAAGTTCTACCTTAAAGTGTTAGCACATACATAAATATGTTAGTAAAAGGTATTTACTAGCATTAAGTGTCCTAACAGCGAAGAATATTCTGCAGAACGATATTTTGCTATGCAATACATTCACCCAAGGTAAAGAGCTCCACCAGTAACCTCGTATAAGTAGCATATTGCATTGTATATACTGCAACTTTGATTTCGATCATGAGAAATCTATGACATTTTATACGAAGCAAGATTAACACAACTCTATCATACATCTATCCTTTAACCAAGGTAAAATTAGGCTTCCCAAAGATATGAGTTCTGTCATCTTGCTCTGTTCCAGTTGAGTAAGGGTTATAAGGTATTTGAAAAGGCGAGGTCTAGACTGAAAATATCTTCTTCCATCTTACCATTCGTCAATGATATGATAAACATAAATAATGTGAATTGAGATGAAGAAGAAAGCTTTAGAAAGAAGTGGATGCAAAAGAAACCTAAGGTAATTTCTCAGGAAAAAAGATCCATGCAGGAATATACCCACGGAGTGTGAAAAACCTGCGCAAACCTACTGATAGTACACTCCTGGCCAAAATTAACGCAGCACCGGCCGTAAGGATCGCTAGCTAGGGAGGGAGGGATCGCTGCGTTTATTTTGGCCAGGAGTGTACAATCTAAAAGATGTAAAGAACATGGACATAACAAAAGCAGTACCATAACAAAATTACTAAAACATAAAATAAGAAACAGGAAATATTGAAGTAACACAGCAAGTACGTGTGTTTACATTTCCAACGAATATTGTGGTGAGATCCGGTATTTAAAAAGCAGGTCAAAGTCCTTCCCTTCCGAAACTCCTTGAGGATGGTCCTCTCCGAGTTGTTTGGTGCACTTGGGCGATGCGCCGCCATCACGCTTGATTAGCACCTGCCGACCGAGCGACGCCGGAATTTAAG
This sequence comes from Sympetrum striolatum, assembly GCA_947579665.1. Lineage (NCBI taxonomy): Eukaryota > Metazoa > Arthropoda > Insecta > Odonata > Libellulidae > Sympetrum > Sympetrum striolatum. The sequence goes on along the minus strand of OX388342.1, from coordinate 75,018,175 downwards.
CGGTAGCCGAAATCTCAGCCTCAATGTCAAGGTACATGATTCACCTACTGAAAGAAGCTCGGATTTTGTGATATTTGCTCAACCAATCCGACTTTACCGAGCGCTAATTGACCCTGATAATTTTGGGACACGCTGTAAACAGGGGCGGTCCTGCTCACCTTGTTTATACTTTGCTCCTCTTCTTCATTGCTGCATATACTACGGATGGATTTATGGAGATACTAGGGAAGCTGCAGTCGTGTCCGGTGGGACATGTTCCTTTTCTGTTGAATAACTGTATGTGCTCGTTATCATTTTCTCGTAGGAAGCTAAGCTTTACGTTTTTGAGTATAGTTTTCATAATAGCATCTCACTTATGAATTTCTTAATACCTTCATCTCAGCTCATCAAAAAGAAATTTATTATAAATACATATTTTGATGTCCTCATAATTATCATAGCTTAAGATGTTCCTTCGTTTAAGGGCTACGGATATTTTGGAAAAAAGGGTCATTTGTGTTTCATAATCAATACAACAAATAATTAGGGTGTAGTATACCTTCTACGGGATGATTTTATTCTGGTTTCAGCGATTGATCGCAAACATCATATCAGTTAGATCAGACCTGATGATGGCGATCAGACACTTGACGTTATTTCTTATGACGACGGACTTGCTCAATGTCACGGCTTCATCGGTTGCGTTTAGTTTATTAAATCCAAATTTAATTCTACTCCGCAGAAAATTCAATTGCTAACCTGTGACATTTAATTGAACTGTACCTACAGACTAATTGAATGAAATCTATCTTCTTCCTGATATTTAAAGTGATCGCACTGATTTTATTTTCATGCATTTTATTTATTTTAATGATAACGTATTTTATGTATTTAATTTACTAGGTATTACCATCTTGTTGTGTTTGCTCGTAATGCTGCTAAAACTTATTGCTCTCAGGGGGTTAGCTAATTCTTTTTGCTCCCACCTTCGTCAGTAAATAATTATTTCCCAAGTATCTCTTATATTATTTATTTGTATTGATTATTATATTTATTTTTATTTTATTATTTTTTTCCATCGACTCTTCCAAGTGTATTTTGTCAAGCCCTCTCTTTTCGAGTAAATCTCAATGTGGATTGAATAAACAAGGGTGATAGCTTGAATGGCAGAGTAAAATCTCCAGGTTCGATATGGTCCTTAAATATTTGAAGTTTTGTTGTAAATATCTTAAATTTACGGTATTTTCAGACAATGGGCTCTCATGTGTATTCTCTATTTTGTATTTTTTACTATATCATATACGGAGAATTCATTGACCATCCATAGCTACCGTATTGTTGTTGCATTAAATACTTATATTTTATCTTTTGGTTCACGGCAAAAAGTATATATTTTATTTGATTTATTCTATCCATTTCACTGCTGTGATATATGGAAGCTACTTGGATAATGACATTTATTCACGTCTTTACTTATCAGATATTATGAAAAGTGTAACTCAATGTGTTATTGAGCTGCACTCGCGTGAATGTTTTCCTTTCTCATCAATGCGGCTTCCTGAAGTGAGCAAAGACAAACTACCTAACTCTTCGTCTCCCCTGATAAACTTCATTCACCAACTAGAATTTTCGGTAGCGAGCGGTAGAAAGTTTGAGGTTCCAACCAGCTTCCGGACTGAATATACGCATATGAGTCGTAAACTATCGTGCTTTGGATATCCTCGATAGCATGTTCGCTTCCTCTTTAGGACTAAGCGATCCTTTGTAACAGTTGGTGAAGTACCGCTCGAAGGACGTGATTGTGGTCATTAGCCGAGGATCATTGCACCGTCCCCTCATCCTCTCCCTTTACAGCGACGTCCGCCGACGACAACTTATTGCGTTCCCATACAACTTCATCATTTCACTCCATCCTCTTCATCACCTGCAGTCAAGCTACGAAATCCCCTCGTCATCCCCCCCTCGAGGCAGAAATGTTAATAACGAAATCCAACGGGTAAACAGCCCAATTAATACTCGGCCCCGTTGCGATACGCACCGCTCCATCACCGCTTTCTTTTCGCATCTCCGACTCTTTTATCACCTTTGTCGGAATCTCGCTGACTCAATTCCTCTTGTTACGCTTCCCCTTTGTGTTGCGGTTCCTCTCATCAAAAGAAAATCGAATTCCGCCTTTCCGTTGCGTCATTCATCTTCTTATTCCCAAACCTCTCTCGCCTATCGCCTCTAGCATCGCAATATCCCATCTCATATCTATCGTTTGTCCTTCATTTTCTTTTGTTATCCCTTATATTCTTTCTGAAATGCATTCTTCTGCCTTCCGCTCTTGTAGTTTCTTTTATCTTACCTAATTTCCCGTTTATTATAAATCCGACGTTTTTATGCAGTTTCAAAGTCCATCTGTAAGATGGTTCATAATAATGAGATTCCAAACGAATTAGGAGAAAGGTGCTATGTCTGTTGTTGCCTCGTATATCACATAATACTCTTACGTCTTCCGATTCTTGAATTGTGAAATGTAAGATTGATTTTCTGCAGTCAAATTTACTTTGCTATTTTCATGTACGAACGTTATCATGAAATTCGTAACGATAGCTAAGGGAATCAAGTGATTCTCTGTTATCTTTGCAAGGATGAGGTGGTCCTGGGTATTGCTAGCAGCGCAAGGAAGTTTCGTTCATCTACTCTCGGTCAGCAGTTTGTCTTTAAGTACTGCTCAACTGGTGCTCTACGGTGTAAATACTATCTCATCGCGAATATGGCTCCACGAATTAATCCTCCACGAATTAATCTAATAATTAAAGATTTTAAATGTTAAAACAATGGAAATATCGTGTATCGCCTATGCGTCGTACATTATAGAATGTAATTGTAGTTATTGTAGCTTTAGCATTTGTAATTGTAGAATTTTCCTACGAGAGTTTTCGATAGATGCTCTGTAGATAGTAGATAATTCGTTAAGGTGCCCCAAAGCCTCCCTAAAATTGGTAAAAACCTAATGAGAAATTAAAACTAAATTTCGCATCGAAGTGTTTGCACGACTCCTTTTGATTTGCTGAATTTAATTCGGCAAAATGGCACCTTTACTTATTTGTTGTAGAGAATTAGGCTGGAAGGTTTGCACTAATTAAGTTCTCTCCTTATGGAATACCAACAAAAGCGTTACTCTAACAGTCATTGTGCTTCATTATTCCGCTCGCCGCATCCTGGCTTAGCGAGGAAAGCAAGGGCAAACTACTACTTATTATTCGTACATACTCCTCATCTTGGGTAGTAAGCCTCATTCCCATCTTGGTTGGTAATTTAGAGGGAGTGAGGTACCAACCGGCCTTCGCGATGAATACTTTACAGACAGAGTAATATAATATTACAATAGCATAGTAGTAATATTACTTTGTGACAACTTCACAAGGAAATTATCCTAATTCTCCCACTTGATAATTCTAGTTTCTTCCTTGGTCCAAGAGTGGTATGACTTCATAAGCTTTGCTTTTAATTAACTAAAAAAGTATCATAGACTACTCATCATTGCCCTCTTTGCCGCGAACTCTCGTCTCAATTCATCCTGAGCCGAGTACGAAAACCGCGCGCATTAAATTATTACCCTCGTTCCCTCCTAACATCATCATTACATCGTGACGTTTGGCAATTTAGTCACCCCCGATTTCCGGGCTCCCAAAAATTTCCCGAGCTTGAGCCCTATTTCACCATACGGTAAATAAGCCCCCATTCCATCGCTCATCCGCCTCGCTTCCCCGCGTCATCCCCACACTCCTCCTCCTCAAAAATCTCTCAATATCCCCATGCCAAAGCACCACGCAATCCTCCCAACTGGATTCACGGTCCGGCGGCCAGGTTGAGACAGCGGCGCCTTTCATCTTTGATTGCGCTGCCTCATAAAAAGAAGGGAGAGCAAAAAAGGAATGGGAGACAGCCGTTGAGAAGTTGAGGAGGGAAGGAGATAAGGGGAGGATGGGTGATAAGGAGAGAATCGGAAGCGTGGAAAATTTCGTTGGGGAGATAAGGGAAGGGTTGAAAGGACATAAAAGGCCGGGGAGGAGGTGGATGTGTTTCAGTACCCTTGACGCAGTCCGGGATGCAATCGGCACCCTCTGATAGACGGAGAGTGGGGACACATACGTGCATGAGTCCTCCACATCTCGGTGGCTTCATGTTCTCTATAGTTTCGTACATACACCCTCCAATTCTTTACAACTATACTTCCCCAGATATCGTTCTAAAGCTTTTTCCTCTCGTTTGATTTCTTTTTTGACTTTGTCTTTTCCTTTGCATACTACCCTCTATTCAATATTCTACTACTTATCCCAGCCAATTTAATGACATTATCTTTTCTTGCTGATAATTTTTGCATGCGCATACATATATACTGTCTAGCATATTGTAATTTTCAGGGTGACACATTTTGCTATTTTACCTTTGTTATTTTTTAAGTTTAATTGGAACCATTAGTAGGTTTTGCAGGTATTTCATCTGCCTCGTCTGATTATTTTCTTGCAGGGTTTTTATTTTTATTGTATGCGCTGTCATATTTTTTTGTAAACCTACAAATTATTTCCCTCTTTTTGGCTTTTACGTTTGTCTTATTTCTAAGAGAAATTTTCTTGAAATATTGAATGATGTAGGGATGGATATAAGAAGAATTAATGAGACTCAATTACGCCCTGAAATAAAGTCGTTTATTATCATGTTATAATTATTAACCTCAATTACTTTTATGTAATCCATCCTCTAGTGATATTTGTCTTAATCATTTCCTCTGCTTTAACTTTTTCCGATGTATATTCTCCAATGAAACCCAAGTCTTCTTTATAAGATGATTAAAGGAGATATAAATTAATCGAGGACTCTAATTCGTATTTAGTAATGATTAAAAAAATAGTTTGAAATCTGAGGTAATTTCAACTGTGGACCCACACCAAGTGATTCCACTGGGATTCGAACCCAGCATCGCTTTCACCAAAGGAAAACGCGCCAACTCCTTGTCAATTCGAGAGCCACGGACTATGTTATGCTCTGATAATATCTTTATCATTTTACTCTACATTTTTCCACATTAAAGGCTTAAGTACCTCACTTACTTTGAGCGACTTTGGATTCAAGATTAGAAACGATGTGCAGAAAGAAGAGTAGCTTCTGAAAGAGTTTTTATGTGTCGCTCAGGCTCTAGAAAATATTTAGTTTGTGGCAAATCTTATTTCGCTTGACTGCCTTTTACTTTTGGGTGGTGAAGTTACCGCCGTATATCCTTTTTGCCGTTTTTTTAGGACTCCTTTGACTCATTAAGTCTCTCCCAGAAATTCGTGGAAAGCAAGATGTGTAGGCAAGAAGATGACACTTATGTGTTCGGAAGAAGGAAAGCTTTGAGAGAAGAAGAGAATGCGTTTTCGCCGAAAAGAAGAAATCGAGATTTATGGATTTTTTTCAAAGGAACCTCTGCAGCTGCAGGAGATCCGTTTCAGAACCACAGACTTGGAAATGAATTTGATGGGTTACGCTTCAAAGTACCCAAGTGATACAAACATATATGTGAGGATCACCGGCGTAGTGATGACCGCAAAACATTTGCCGTGAACATGCCGTAAAAGAACGCCTGTTCATCATTGCGTCAGTTAGGTGTCGTTAGGTGTTTCAAAATATCCATTGGATCTGGAAGCTTACTTTTTGCTTTTTACTGTGATTAAATGTGGCTATGTGACAATTTAAAAAAACATGTATCTACGTAGCGCATCATTTTTGTTGCAAATTAAACATACGTGACCTAATTACATAGGGTATCTCCAAGGCTCGACAGTAAAGCTTGTAAGGATAACTCTCACGATCAATATAATCTCTTTCACATTTTCAAGCAGTATTTAAATTGATGAAAAATAATGTGCCAATCTACGCTTGAAAGAAAAATTTATCTAAGATATAGTAATTACAAAAAACGATACAAGTTACATGTATTCTTCATATCAGTTTCCCATGGCATTTTCCTACTGAACTCAACCTCATTCTGACGATTATTAAAATACTTAAATATGTGTATTAATGTTTGTCATTTCAGTGAGAAGAAAATTCCATGACTATTAACTTGCTTTACTATCTATGACTATGGTATTCGTTTAGTATTAAGAAAAGATTAATTTTATTCTTCAATCTCATTCAATGCAAATAATATACACGGAATTAGAGGGTGGATATTTTAATCTAGAAATGGCACGGAGCTTATTTAAGATGGATGAAAGTAAGGTATCCTTAGAACACAAGTGAAATACATACAAATGTGGAGAACGAGAGAAAATAAGAAAAAGGCGTGGCAAACTAAGCTCTCTAAGACTAATCACATATGAAATGGTGCATAAATTGCATCAGTGCCATAAAAAATATGTTAACTCATAGAAATACAATATAATCCAATGAAAATACAGCACCAGAATATATGGAGAATTAAGAGAAAAGAAGAATCTAAAACATAAAAAATATACCTTGATTCAACTGAGTTCTGAGAGAGGAAACTATAATACTGTGTCAAGTATAATTTAAGAAGTGATGCTAAATATAATATCTCATGTACCCAGTGCAGGGAGATTCACCATTAGGCGCACTAAACGTTAGCCAAATGATAAATTGCCTAGAAAGTAGTACATTTTGTGTTAATTTATGTTGAAAAATTGCTGTAATGGCCCCACTTATGAGTTTCTAGTAGGCACTCTATGAGTCAAAGTTGTAGAATACATTTTTACAAATAGAAAGGCTTCCGGCAACAGTTCACTCTCCAAGTTCAACAGCAAAAGTAAGGATATCTTGTAGTGTTTATAAAGCCGAAGGGGAAGGCGTGAAAAGGTTCCATTTCCTTACTCTCTCTTATGATCACTGAATTTTGCTATCCTTTTACGTAATGCTGATATATTTTTAAAATTATGGAGAAATGCTTTAAAGATGAGGATGCAGAATCTGGCGCTTATAGTGCGGAGTTAATATTTCCATCAAAGTGATAGTCTCATAATATGAACGGTAGAATAAGAATGTGCATCTGAGAGCTTTTTCCGTAACCATATCCATGTATTTCCAAAGAAGTACGTGTAAATACTTTCTAAAATGATGGAGTTAAGTTTATTGAGGTCCACTATAGAAATTTATGACCAACCTTACGAACGCTTTTGCTGTGTATATTTCTACTTCCTAATAATTTTATTCTCCGCTGTGATTTAAAATTGCCCATCGATCTCTATGGTAATTTTCTTATGAAAGCTGCTTATATACACATAAATTACTGTTTCTAAGGTCCTTCACACTATAAAAGCTACACCAATAAAATTCATTAATTTGTTGTTGCAATATTTTTTTAGGAAAAGTATATCATTAAGCACAGTAATGTATTATTACTTAAATCGAATACAAATCTAGGTCATTTAACTGGACGCACATACATAACAGCTAAAGATTATCAAAAAGAGGGACAGAAACATGAAAAAAATTAAGATAGCCTACAGTTCTATAATGTATGCTAGTATCAATCAATATAGTACTTTATTTTAGTAATCGTATATTTTTTTGTTGTATTAACATCGAATATTTCAAGGGAATAAAATGAAGAATAATAAAGATGGGTGAAAAGATACAAATTAAAATTAAAATTTAGTTTAAGTCCAATTTAAATAAAGAATTTAGATTTTTTGAAATGTTACAATAGGTATAAACTTTATAATAATTAATAATGTCGATATTCACACGGAAACATAAAAGTCCTGGTAAAATAAATTTTGAATGGTTAATTATTTGCTTACATAAGTATTTCAGTGCTTTCAAAGATTGCGAATTCCGAAAATGTTCTGCCCATAGTTTCATCACTCAAAGATAGACGACGCCAATTTTATAAACCATAGAACCTTATGGCTGGAATCGTCATAGATTTATTCAAAAGTAATATTCGCTTAATTCAGATACGAAATCCAAGGGTAGCAAATTATACTCACAATATTACATTATACATTGTCAGACAGTCTGATATTTCCAAAAATCATTCCATCATACATCACAGCAGTTTACTTTCTGCATTTTCCACATATCACTCGTAACTCAGTCATCTCACTTGATTTCCCTCCAATGGATCTCTTCCCTCTAATTTTATGATATTCGCCATCGTGCGCCTCGTAACCAGCCTATCAATCACATTAAATTCCCCCGTCCGCTTTCATACTGTGAATTATTTATGATTCGGCACAATGGATAATCTCTCACGAGAATGGACTGCAGACAAATCTGTGTATTGAATTCAGTCCAGGATGATTTATTGTGAATGTGGGAGACACTGCCAGATAATATATTATCGATTTGCTCCTGTTTTGTCTTCATCTATGGATTCTACCGTTTGAAATGAAAAAATGTGTATTGATCAAGTTGATTTGATTTGACTCATGAGTATGTTTTCATTATTGTAGTTCTTGGAAGGGGATATTGTTTATTTAATAATCTCTTTCGAGTAACTCCAGAAACAACAGAATCACACGACGGATTCCTTGAAGAGAAAGGATCTATGCGTCCGGCATCAGCGTAGAAGACTTGTTATTTGGCGAACAATTGCCAATATACACCAATTTTAGTCTGTTTAAGCCTTTTCATGAGTTTTTTAACCAGTATAGTTCGAATAGAATTGCAAGGGAGATTAAAAATGTCCTATATTTTTCCTATAGGCTTGAGAATCGAAAATATCCATTATTTATTTATCTTTTAACATACATTGATAATAACGTCAGCTCCAATGTTGTGAAGTCTACTGACTTAGACTCCGTTGGATTTAGGTAATAAAAGAAAGGACACTGAATACGTAATATTGAGGCTCATGAACATACCGATAGGTAGAACAATTATGTTTATTTGTATTGAATTCAGGAAGACATTTACTATAACGTGCATTAGCCGCAACTCGAGTTTTGCGGTTGCTTTGTGCCAAAATTGTCCTCAAAGGATGATTCAACCCCTTTCCGTCTCCGTACTCACGAATGGCTAATCTGAAAGCAGAATAGGGAGATCCTAATGCTACGTTCGCTTTAATATTATTCCGCTGGTTCTGCAAGGAAAAAAGAGGGAAACTACCATAAGGCAATACCTAGTCTTAAACGTCTCATCAACCTCACCTTCTGCTATACCTCATCGGGTGCGGCAACGTAACAAATTCATCACAAAGCAACTTTTTGCTCAATCCCTAGCTTTTTATTCTTCCTGGCAATAGGAACAAATACCTCTCATCCTGACCATTCTCTTTCCTCTGAAGAGCCCTCAATAGTTGAAGGGCCGACATCCTCTTTGGCCTCTGACCACGCGGCATAAACTCATCTTCACAACAAGGTATTACCTCAATATCGGCCTCGCTACGGTCAGGCAAAGCCTTTTCCCAACGCCGACAGGAGCGTGTGCCTTCAGTCAGGCGGAGAGCGGGAAAGGAAATACTCGGAGGCTTCAATAAATGCTTTATGAGCCGAAACTCTAGCCGCCGCATCTGCAAAGATAGAGAAGGTCGGCAGAAGAAACTGAGAGTTTGAGCAGGTCTTTGTGAGGGCAGAACCATTTAGTTTTATTGGCCGAGGATCAGCCTATTAGGTCATATAGTGGAGATGAAAAGATTCTTTGGAAAGGATGAAAGTCTTCTTTTTCGTGAAATCGCTTTTTTCTCTCCCTTTTTGCGCGGAGTGAGCGATATACGCCGACAGATGTTGAGCGTTGGAGACGGGAAGGGCGCCCTTCAAGGAGATTTTTCGTTCGATGAATGCCCCGTTCATCCACATGATTCGGGTTCATTACTTTATTGAAAGAGTGAATGCATTGAAGTTCACCGCGTCGCGTATATTCCGCTGCCAAGGGGAGGGTTTTGAGCGGAGGAACTTTACAAAGTTTCCAAACTCCATCAGAAATGATCCATTTTGCTTTTATAAGTTAGGTAGCTATTACCTCTAGTAGGCTCGTCATTCTCTCATTGAAGAATGCTATATGTAGATAGTTTGCTTGTTTATCTCCTGAGAATTTTTTTAGATGTGATTTTTTTGCAATTTTTATTGAAAGAATGTTTGTTAGTAGAAGTTCTCTGTGTTTATGATAAGATTTAAAGGCAACACAACTTGAATTTTTTTAGTAAACCACCTATGAAGTGTGTTAATTATTATTGTTATGTATTGTGGCGGTCCAGATTTCTCACTTTGGCGCGGTAATAAAATTTCGATTGTGATATTTTCTGTATGCCGATTCTGTGCAACTATCTGTACTCTTTATCGATTATGATTGTGGCGTAAATGATTTATTGTGCAAGATGTAACTAGGGCTCATATGGGGGCTTAATTTGAAAAATTAAAATTCATCAATCTACTATGATGAGTTATTTTCCAGGAAAAGCTTCATGTGCCCATGGGGTATCTGAATAATTCCGTAATTTTCTCTTGATTCCAATTGCTCGCAACAATGAATTATAAGGAACATAGAAAAAGTATAACTTTTATTTCACGACCCAAGCAGTGGATTCAATAAATCACAAATACTTGGAAAACTTTTTCTGACTTTTATGAGTTTTGATGAGTAAGCCTCCAAAGTTTGCTATTATCTAATTTTCCTCCGAAAATTTTTCTTGTTACCCTATATAGTAATCTCAAATATCTGAGTTTTTTTTAATTTTCTCCCTTTTTCCTGTAATTTCTTCCCGACTATTTAAAATATATTGGAATAAATTTTTCCTTGAACAAGTTATCATCATTTGAGATTTTGGTCGAGTCTAATGGAAAATAAGCATCTTGTAACGTTTGTACTGACAATATTCGAAATACATATCTGGAATGCCGGAAGGGGCTACATCTGTCACAGTTATAACTATTACAAAGGCACGCTAGAGAAATTATTTCAGAGACGACAGTTAGTTGAATAAGTTGCTTGAAAAGGTATGCTAAAAGGAAAAATTCCATTAATTCGCGTAGTTTTATATAAGACGAACCTCCGCAATATGTGTCAATAGCAAGGGTAGTATAAGATACATTGTACACAGCTGTACCAGTATGCTGCACGGATATATTCACGGATCTAAAAGAATAACTAGGAAAGAAAATCTTGTTTAAAAAAACTATCCCAGATAGGTTGACTTAATGGTTTTTATCCCTAATAAAGCCATAAAAAACAAATACCATTTTTCCAAGAATTCGTACAATGAGATCACTATACCGAAGGACATTTATCAAATGAAATCCAAAAGTCACCTTCTTCAATCAATTTTCTCCCTTTCGACATTAAGAACTGTGAAACAAGGCGAGCATCGATATTTCATGCATTAATTGACCTGTGAAATCGTGGCCTTATGTTGCTGTAACCACCTTCTAATGAACACTTGCCGAGCTTTCCGAGTTCGTGGGAACCTTTCGGTGTTATAATCGACGCCCTTTGAAAGAGAAGAACATAATTACTTCACGCTTCCGATCCTTGCGCGATAGTCACTTTTCCTCGAACCGCTCTCTCCCCTTCGGGCAACGCAAACTTTTGCATAAACTGCCGACGTGCCGGCATCGTTAGGGCGAGAGAATTTTTCAGAACATGCCGAATGCCATCGTATACGTCGGCCGCAAAAAGATAACTTCAAAATAATGGAACCGGCTGTTTTGAAATGGAAAACCGTGAGTCTCGTAAGAAAAGGGAAATGAGAGGGGGAGCAGATGATGCATGGGAAAAGCATGTGTTGCTCGGGAACGAGGTTGAGAGAGGGAACTTCGATGACGTGAATGATAGAGGGGGATGCCGGAAAGACGTATGCATTTTTTGCAAAAAAGGGACGAGGAGATGAGAATTAAATGGACGAAGATAAAGTAAGAAGGCGTCATTGATGTATGAATTCACCTATCGAATATTCTGAGAAATACGTTGGGAAATTTGAATGAAATTGCTAAGTATAAAAAAAGGAATTTAACGAAATAAATTACCAATATCCTGTTGGTAAATTCAGAGTATGTCGCCATCAAGCGTGAATTCAGAGGGATTAGCTACCCCAATTTGGTTCTTTTTCGTCAATGAGCCGTGTGAGGTTATTCGTGACAAATTATCCAAAGAAATTTTTACTTCAGAAATTTCTGTAATTATTTCATTACTGGATTATAAATTGAATGACTTAAATTATGTTTACTTGAAAATATACCTCATGTATGGATGGGTCTAGAAACTTCCTGATCCTGAATCACGAGGACAGTATGTGGATGAATGAGAAATGTTTAACATCTCCGTGATTCTTAAACTTTCTTCCATGTTATTGTGAGGTAGCAACTAGTTTATTGACTTGAAGCACTACTATGAATTGAATATGTATGAATTTTGCAGGTAGTTTTGTTATTACGTCATGCAAACTTCTACCTAGAAGGAGGTCATTGGCAGCAATTCATCTCACCTCTTGTATTCGGGATTGCAGAATGTGAATAAATTTCGTTTGAAATAATCGGGTGCTATACCAAAGAAGACTTCCAAATTTTTGTTTCTTCGACGGATATCGTTGTTTCGACTCCTTTCTCCAAAGTCATCTTCAGGGTGAAGTAGCAAGACGTTATCAATCTGTGATAGTCTTCAAGCGAGTGAATTGCGTTTGTTAGCCTACTAACTATCCCTTCGTAAATTCTCTAAATTCTTCTCCTATTGAGGTATGTGTACCATATATGTTCCTTTTACTATACTTTCTAATCCCTATTAATGATCGTGTACTTTATAATGAGGAACTCTCCAGCCATTACCATAAACAGCTCTTAAAGTGTGATTTGATACTTTGAAAAGACGTCCTGACAACCAGGTCTGTGGCGTCCGCACCGAGAATAATGACTGTACGTCCCAAAGGAGCAGGTGCCACTTGACAGCGTTTGCGAAGCTTCTTGAAAGATGGAAAAAGAAGAAGATTGAGCCGAGCGAGAGGAAAACCAGAGGCAGGTAGAGGGAATGTCGAAAAGAGAAGCGACCCCATATTGGGCTGCAGGACGGAGTCACGAGGGAGGAAAAGAGACGCAGTAAAATTGTCCCGGGGATGGGAGAAAACTCTAGCCGGTTGTAGCGGGTCAGTTTAGGGGGGGAGAGGGAAGGGTGACAAAGGACACCTGAATCTGGAAGCAGAAAGCGATGGGGATGTTCAGAGGGAGAATAAGCGGGTAGAATAGGGGTTTTAAGGTGGTGGGGCTGAAGAAAAAGGATGGATGGAAAAGGGGATGGGGGCGTGGGAGGCAGAGGGAGAGATTTAGGAGCAGAGGATGAAAAGGGGCTGAAGGTTAAAGCCCGAGAAACCTCGCGCCATTGTCGTCTTTGCGGGGCGGGGGAGCGGTAGGACCGGAGACTTCAATGCCCGCATGTCCCGGTCCGCATGCTGATTTCTTGATGCTCTCGATGCTCCGTAACGAAAGACTCGTGCCGCTTCCAGCGAGGGGCTACCGTAAGAGAGTAAAGGAGATGGAGGAGTTGTTATTCCGCGTCTCTCGGGAATGGGACGACATCGCCCCATGCGGAGAGGCCCAATCAATGGGGGTGTGGGGTGAGGAGAAACCGGCCAACGGTCATCGGCTGCGTTGCGCCCGCGCCGATTTATTTCCCGAGATGAATGAGGAGGAGCGGGCCCGAAAGTAATAGGGCCATCCGAAAAAGGCTCGAACGTGTTTTTTCCTCTATTTATTCGCCGCTGATGTTTACCATGTGTCACTGTCTCGCGGCGAGGTCAAACCAATTAAAATGTTTTCGGAAATTTTTTTCCGCCGCTCGACGTATCCTTTTTTATGCGTCCATTGAATTTAAACTGTTCTCTTGCTTCCCCCTCAGAACATAAACAAATGCCAAAATGGGGGAGATTCGGTTTCATTTTGATTTTTAATTTCCTTGTTAATACTTCATGCCTTCGCAGCTGTTCGTATAATTTTTCCGTTTTGGTAAATGAGAATGGGTGTAATAACCATCACGATTCCCTTTTAAAGTGTATTCTGTGAGATGGGTTCTCGTTTAGAGAACCGTTTTTCGAAGGGATAATTTCAGAAAAAGTAATTGGATGGGTTTCTCCTTGGAAAAGAAGTCAAATAAGGAAGTGTTTCCTATTCATCGTAGTTTATGTGCTGCATGTATGTCATTTTGCATGTGCTCCATTCAAAATTGATTATATATTTCTTTTTTATGAAAAGCTGTTTCTTCCAGTAAAAACGCTAGAAAGTTTTTATCAATGAGTTTTCCTTCTATTGGATATACGTGAGATCAGTGGCGTAGGTATAGGGTGGCAGGGCTGGCAAAATGCCACGGGCCCCTGGCCGTAGAGGCCACGAGCTCAGAAGTAACCTAAAATTTTTAACAATAAAAAAAAATTATTTATATAAGTACTTTAATCAATCAAACTTTGGGAAGATGAGCGTCTCCAAGATCTGGAAAGTTTTGTTCAAAGTAAACATTTTTATCGAGTATTGGACATCATTATTAATCAACTAAAATTGCGTTTCCTTCCAATGAATGAAATTTTTTTCAATTTAAGTGTTTTTAAACCTGCCACTTTGCAAAATATTTAAAGGATACTGATCTATTAAAAAAATCTCTAGAATTAGTTGAAATATATAAAAAAGACATATCTTAATCATTTGCCAGGGAAATTCTCAGTTCTCCGTCCACCTTTAGAGATGAAATAGAAAAGTCTTCGCATATTAGAGAAGTTACTGATTTATTAATAATAAAGAATCATTTTATGTCAGGAAGGTTTCATTAAGTATGTACTGCATTGATGTTATTTGTAACAATTCTTGTGAATACAGCTAGTGCTGAAAGATCATTTTAGAAACTAAAATTAATAAAAACCTAAATCTTTGATAAATTAAATTTATTATATATTTAACTAAAATTCACTCAGTATTAGTAATACTGTTGGGTAACTACTTCAGTGATTTGTTAAGATTAAACTACAATGTGACAATTTTTAATGGGGCCCCCTCCAATGGATTTGCCACGGGCCTCAGATGGTATAGTTACGCCACTGCGTGAGATTTAAAAAAGTTTCTTTTATTCAATCCTAACTCATACGCACCCTTTTATTTCAATTTTTGTAAGAGCGATTTCAGACGTCGGAAAATTGGCATGCTGAATCCTCTTCCTGAATCCTGTTCCTATCCTCTGATTTCACGTCGCGTTCATGAAATTTTATCGCATTTCATTTGAGAAAATAAAATGATTTCTTCTGTTTTCGTTGTCAAATAATATATCTTGTGTTTTATCCTTGTAATCCCTGAGTTTATCGTCAAGCTTAAAAGAGTGATACTTCTCTTTGCAAGTTTGTTGATAACGATTCTTAGATTTCAGAATTAAAAGAAACGCTATTAAGTTCGCTATTCATCAAACAAAGGCTTGATATTCATAAAATCATACCTGATACAAAATATTCGTAAAACTTCTTCCTATATTACGAGACACAAAGAGAGAATATGGCTTCTATACAGAATTATCCTAAATGATCTCCCATTCGAATAACAGAATATTTAGAATCGTCGTTCCAACTGATATATGTTGCTTTTTATATTTGTGGTACCCAGATCACTTTTATAAATAATACGATGAAAACATTCAAATATAGTAATAGCCATCACATGAAAAATATCATCTGTTGAGTTTTTAGATTTTAATGGAAATGAATGATTAAACAAACTTCTTATTCATCCAATGTATATGAAAGTCTCGGAAATATCAATGTTCATTCACCTGGATAATGAAATCTTATCAAAGATTTAACTGAGGATTTCTGTTTTTCTGATCATTCGTTTCTTTTTTATACTCAATAAATACATTTATGTTGTTGGATAGCGGATTGACCTAGGAGGGTTAAATAGGAATTGAAAATCGCTGTGCAATTTTGATTCGAGAAAAACCAGAGTTAAATTTCCTTTTTTTATAGGATGTATTTACATTTCAATGAGAGTGAATCGTAGAATTTCTATGAAGCTACGGTTTTGAAGCTTAAACTTATATTTCAACCTTTTAAAAATATCAATCTTTAATGTTTTCATATAATGATAGCCCCTTGGTATTGGAAAAAGTGGCATTGAAAATTTATAGACTGCCTTAAAAAATCATTTGAATCAGGGTCGGAATTAGACATTCGGCGGACTTGATACTAACTTATACGCGATCGCCCTTTTGTCCCTCTCGGTGAAGGAATAGTAAAGTAAAATTTTTATTCTAGAGTGTACCTAAAATTGCATCTGACACGACGTAATGGTAGTACCCCATAACGTAAAGTAATGAAAATATAAGACTTTTATCCGTACCATATTCCGGTGGTGTGGGTTAAAGTCTTATCAATTTATTTCTTTACCTTTATTTCTGAGATCAATAGTACCGCGTTAATCGATATTTCTGTCACCTAATAATTCATAACAGCTTAATACACTAATTAACTCTAATTAGAACATGCCCTGATGCTCCAAGCAACACCAGGTGGAGACCAATGTATAAACTTCTATAGCGTTGATTAATTCTCATGTATTGATTTCTATCTTGTTGTTTTCCGTTTGAAATATGGGCCCCAATTGAGCATTAATCTTTCTACGACGAGATAGAAACCGTGAAATCTCTTATTAATCACGCCTTCGAAAGAGGCAGATCGTCTCAACTATCTGAGTCGTTTTTCTCTTTTTAGCCACCTCTCGTTTTCAGTGATCTTTATTCCGATTGATAATTGCCTACACCATGAGGTCATTTCCCCTCTCCTTGTCGCGACCGATTTTTCCAGTGATTGAATCTGTCACCCTTCATGAACATATGGGTCTAGGTGAAAAATATTGGCTATGCATGTTTCAGAACTGCCCCTCATTCATCTGAATATTTACATTTCTCGCGCTGCTTTGGGGCCGTTTCGAAACTGCGATTAAAATGCACATACATCTTCCCGTTGCGTGGGCAGGCATTTTTCAGCCGACGTCGTTGAATTGAATGATGCCTTTCTGAAATGGAATGCGACCGTAAAATTATCCTCCGACGCCAGGGCGTTCGTCAATTATCCCGCCGCAGCCCATGCCTAAGTCTGACCCAAAAATATTGAGAAGTGTGACAGAAAGGTGGGCGTGGTCGTAGTGCAGGGCCGGAAATGGAAAAACGAGAATTAAAACCGGAGATTCGGAGGTCCAGAGCACTTTTCATGGTATGGCTGTCGCCCTCTAGTGGCCTTCCGGTCGCACGTATGTCTCTTTTCTGGGATCGGTACATTTTGGAAATTATGCTGGGAAGGATTCGGAAAATGGACCACACATTTCACGCTTCATCTGTCGCGACGAAAGGTTGAGAAAGAGAGCGTTTTCTTTGGGACAGGCAGAAAGCCTCCTTTTCGGTGACCATCCTTTATTTTTTGGGACCATGGGAAAGTTTCGGGCGAGCGCTTACTGGAGGATATTAGGATAATGCCCCCGGTACGCGTTTACAGAAGCCGGATATGTCAAAATCGGCTTTGGATCGTAATTTCAATGCTAACGCCGCTTAATCTGGAAAAGAATGCTTCGTGGTGTGGCTACAGTCATTACTGAAAAATAGTTCGACTCAGGTAAATACAGCTAACCGTTCAAAGTAAGCGTTACCATGTGGAAAAGTATGCAAGTCTTTCGGAATGCAATTCTTCTATTTGAATAAAACTCTATTGACTAGCTAAAACAAGAATATTTAAGGATGATTATTGGAAGCAATTGTTTTCTTGAAGTACGCAATGAAAATAATGGTTTAATACTGATAATATGGAACGAATTAAAATATTGTAATTTTACGCTAGTAAAATAGTTCACAGTGATAGAAAACAGATGTTTACTCTTTCCTCATAATAAAGTATACATCTGTTCCTTATCATGAATTTCCGTAACATTACATGCACCTCCGTAGATTTTAGTTCACAGTCATTTATCTAAAGGGAAAACTGAAGCAAAATCAGCCTCCATAGCTTATTTATAACTTAGTACTTTTGAATGATTCCGAATGGAATAGTTGATACAATTATAAATGAATTCAGAGAAATTAAATGTTTGTATGGAAGAAAACCTGTCGAGATCTGGACTCTAAACGGATTTTTGAACGGATACTCTCCTTCCAATAGCAATAATTTAGAAATTTAATCGTATTGCGATTATTATTTATGTTTTGTAAAGAAATTTCTGATCATTAGTAGTAGAATGAAATATTTCATTCACATCCGAGTTATACTTGTAAAGTATTTCTTGTTCAAGTTTACCATTTTAACTTATTGAGTGCCAGTTGGGTTTTTATCTTTTAACGATAAGTTAAATGTAAAATGTGGAAATTCCGAAGAAAGACATCATGTATATCACGAAGAAGTCTCTCAGAGATTAAGCTATATCAGGAGAGAATAAAATTGTAAAACAAGGAAGACTATGTTATATTTCTCACGTCCAAATTGCAACATGAGTCTTAAAATTTGCAAGCTTTATATGATAATTTCTCCGTAGTTACTGTTAATCACAATGTAATGGCAAGTTTTCACCCGGTAAGAATCATCAAAAGAATGTTACCTTCGAAGAATACGTCACATACACATACTTCATGAACTAGACCTAATACGAAGAATCCTATGAAAAGTTAATTTTATGCTAGCACACTAGCATTATTTTTCAATTCTTTACAATTTTTTGTATTTGTCTGTTTTAGATAGTATCATTCATAAATTAAAATGCTATTTAAAGTAATTTAACTGGTAAAATTCATTATTTACTATCTAGTGAAGCTCACAATGGCATTGGTGGTTGTGACTTGGGTTTTATTTTGCAAAGTGATGGGACACTTACGATGCAAAAGCCGTGAATGATACCGATGAAAATGAAACTATAAATGAATTCGATTTCAGTATAATATAAGTTACTGATTTTGAATGAAATTTGAAGAGAAGGAGTTTGAAAAAAATGTGTTGTTCTTTCTTTTTGGGCCACCAATGGGGAATTTATGATATAGCAATTAAGCGAAACCTATTCAGGAGAGAAGACAGTATAATTATATTATAAACCTTCCTAATGTATAAATGATATTTTATAAACCTTCTTAACGTATAAATGATACATACCTTTACGTATTTTACTAGTCGTAAGAATGAGGATCAAACCAGATTTTATTTTCATGCATTTTTAGGAGATATAGCTCTGATATCATTAATTATATTTCGTGATTAAGTTAAGAACTGACATTTTTCTTGATTGAGGATCCAACAACATCTTTAGTGCCTTATCAGCAATTTCCGTCAACAGAGAGTCTTCTTTCTTTTACACCTTTTCCTGAATCAAATATTCCTCAGAATTAGGGAAGAAAATACACGAAATCAAATATTTTAAAGATTTGTTTCAGCAAGAGAATTTCTTATGTCTACGTATGATTGTACGCATTTATTGATTTATTTTTCAAAACATGGCCACCGATGATTTAACATGTTAGAAGCCGACTTAAATAAGAAGACTGCTGCTATCCAGATTCGTAATATTTCAAAACAATATTTGTTAAGGATATTCATCGAACGTTTTGACTGGAGAGGGACAAGTAATTGAGGATAGATTGTAAGGAAGAATACAAAGGAAAGATGAAGGCGAAATAGATGACATATAGGGTGGTGAGCGTTACAAACAAACGGAAGCAATTGCATTGCATAGGGAATGTCGAGGCACATGCACCTACTGAATGGCAGAACACTCATGAATTCAAGATATTTTTAAAAATATTGCTTCGTTACCGATTTATTAAAGAAAAAAATGTTGATTATATGCATCCCTTAGGAGAATATTTAACACAACTGGTGTTAATGTTTTAAAACTTTGACATTCATCACTTGAAATTATAGTTTACACCACCAAAGTTTGTTACCTACACTTGCTTTTGAAATGATAATCAAAGCGAAACAATTCATTTCTCGGTCCCGAATAGTTGTCGAATCTTTATAGGTGGATGGAATATTTCGGAGGCTCCCTTCCACTCAAAAGCAAACATGAGGTTGCAAATACCCAGCGCAATCAAGACGTCAAACCAACCCATCATCACAGTTACCGAGGAGATCGAAATAATTCCGAAAGATTGCTCCATCCTGATTGCTGTCCGACCCGCCGTAAAGTGCTCAGCGTCGGAGGAAAAAAATAAAATAAACACGAAATTACCATCCGTTCCGAAGAAGGGGCGATAATGAAGTTACCAACTTGTGGGAAAAGGCGTAAAAAAAACAACAAACTACGGAATGATTGCAGCGCCGGGATGGAGGCGATAAAACTTGCAACCAAATGGACCGAGGGAAGGAAAAAATCGAACGGCGCATAAAAAAGAACACGTCCGGGCCAATCGGGGGGCGTCGGAGAGGTCGTAAAGAAAAACATCCTTTACCTAGCCATCGGACACCTCATTGAAGCACGTCTCCCTCATATAATTTGAGTTAGAAAAAAGATAGGAGGCAGGATGGTTTATAGATATGATTGGCCACTTTGATTGGTCGTTTTCTCTCACACCCGAGGGGCTCTCCGGTGGATAAAAATGGAGATTGGCTTATTTCCCTCGATATCCGACGCTTCGCTCCATCGACCAATCGGATCCCGGAAAGAGTTATTACGGAGAGAGAGGAAAATGTGTGAGGGAAGAGGCGAGAAATGTTTGACTCGGAAGGTGAAGAGGGTTGGCGAGGTGAGGGAGTTGCCCTCGGGGAGGCGGCTGGTACGTGGCGGTCTGCGCGGGGGTGGAGGGGGTCGGAGTGAGTTTCCTTAGGGACATTTTAGTCGTAAATCAGAGGTCTTCAGCAGGGCGAGGAAAGAGGTACAGAGGAAAGTGTGGGAGTAGAAAGGATTTGTGCATATGTTGGCATCGGAGGGGAATTGAAGGTCGTCGGTATTCCTCTTGCTCCTCCGGTTCGTTTGTGGAGGAATCGATGGGAAGCTTCGGTTTCCAGTTTTGCGTCGGTTTTGAAAGTGAGTTGGATGGTTGTTCTGCAGGGGCGGTTCTAAAGCACCTGCTTGTTGCGATCGGCCTGTTGAGGAACGTCTTCATCGCGGGAAAGGTTTTGCTGTTAGGCTGACGCTTGCTTTCATCATAGCAGCCAAATTTCAACTCCGATACTCTAATTGTAAGAATGTCAGAAATCTGCTGTAATGTTCTCTGAATGAAAAAAATTAATCCAGTAAACTAAAAACGGTAAATTTGGTAGTATCAAATTATTATATTATCATTTGCTTTATAATAACATTATATTTAACACGTAAAGAAAGAACCTCACTCACATGTGTTATAATAAATCAATCAAATGTTCCAGCGGATGTCAAAATATTATTATTGTTATAAAAAATCCTTGCAAATAGGCCACAAGCCTGGTGGCAAGGTCATAGAAAAACAAAACAATAGCCAGCTGATATATATCGTTATTTACATTTATAGAGTCAAAATTGCATTATCAACTCGTAAAATAAAAACACAATTAGTAAAAGGATAATTAAAAACAGGAATTCAGTAGATAATTTACACAAACTGGATTTAACCTTGGTTTTAAATTGTCGAAACTTGTCAGGAAAAGGCTCAAAAACTTCCGACGGTAAACCATTCCAATCATTAACAATTCTATTTAAAAAGGAATACTTTCCCCAGTTGGTTCGTTGCTTTCGTTCGATTTTAAATGCGAGAACTCTACGGCCTCTATAAACATTTTATCCATAATACGTGGTAGTTTCTGTTGAGTATAGTTTCCGTAAATACTCTATTTTTTTCGGTTGACGACTGATTTTGAATTTTATAAACCTCTCTTGCTTGTTGGCAATCTCAGATGGTCCCATAACACGTGGGAATGTAAGATAGTAAATCTCGAACTTCGGAATCCTAAATTTGAATGCATGTTTTCCACTTCAAGCGAAGAGCACCTGGTCAAGGATACTAAGAAAATTTATGCATTCCTTGGAGAAGCTAGGTTGTTAAATTTCCGAGGTAAAAATTCCAGCTGGTAATTTTTCATCACTTTCTGTCATCACCCAATCTTCCCTAAGAATCAGCCGAATGGACACGTCATAAAAGAGAAGGCATGCCACCACTACTGTCGGAGGAATTTTTCTTAACAGCAAGAGAGATTGTATTCTACTTTGAAATTTACATACAAAGATAAGTTACTTCGGAGACAAACATTTACTTCAGATGCCTTGAGAATAGTGATAGGGATTTCTATCATTTCTATGAAATATTCTTAGAGATTGGTAAATCGTGTTTTCGTAGAACAAGAGCTTGATTTAGCATAGATTCCAACCGGATTCCGCATCTATGCTGGCATCTAAAAAAGAAATTCTAGCGCTGGTTTATCTTTGCTTTTTATTTTTTCCTCTATTTATCATTTTATCTTTAGGCTTTGAATGCATAGCCTTGCCTTGATCCTGCGAACACATTTTGTTGAATGAAATATCCATCTATCATTTTGGTCCAGGATAGAGGAAACTGTATTTTATCTTGAAAACAGCTCATTCTCTGAACTTGAAGAATACATCTGAATTATTCGATATTCGAGTCCAGTTATCCTCCGTTTTAGATGCACCACGTGATCTTCAGTAGAAACTCACTATGAATTTTAGTATTTACTTTATATGGATATTTTTCAACTTTATCTGGAACTTGTTATTTCATCTGAGAATTTTTCTGCGTTTTTTCATCTATAAAATGAATTTTTGTCTTTTAACTTTCGTGATAAATTAGATATCTTGCAATTGCTATGAGGGCAGCTTGGTTTCCTATATCTAACAAGACATGAATGTTTTTTTTCTGTCTATGGAATTCTAAATAGCATTAATATGAATTAAATCGAATTATTCGACTGGAAAAACGGAAGTTTTTTCATCATCTTTAGTTGGGATATTATTGGGAAACCAATACCCAGAACTATTGATGAGTAATGCATAACTGTATGAATCACCGGATGGGCGCTTCCGGATATTGGACAATTATTTAAAAATTCTTCAGCTAACCCGGATCCTGGTGCTATTTCCCCACCCACGTTGAAAAATAGTGTTTTTTCGTTACTTTTCAATATTTATGAAAACTTTTATAGCGTCCGTAATCTATTTCGTATCTATATCTACATATGTATCATGCAAGCTGCTCTAAATAATTATAAAGCTCAAATGATTAGTTTTTAGTCAGAGATGTCAATTCCACGTTCCATTAGATCCTTATGGCCCGGTAACAAAGTCCTTTCGTTGAAGTTTGGTTTATCATTCTACCTTCGAACTTAAAAAGTTGATTTGATCAGAATCCATCCTAAGAAGAGGAAAACTGCATTGCCTTTACATGTCATTGCAATGTATAGAATGGAAAATAGAAGTAACGATTTTGAATTTGTTAAATTTAGAAATACGGAAAATTTTATTAGCTGCAGCTCGCAAAATCTTCATAAGAGCTAATGCGGATCGCAGGAGCTAAATTTTTAACACCTTTGTTATACTGTTGTGTTGGCTTTATATATACGGTGGAATGCTTTTGTAAATCTATTCTTAACTTCGAGTTCATTCCAGTATGAACACACAGGCCTATCATCGTTATATCCATTCGATTGAAAGAGATCTCCAGTTTTCGGAGTTTATACATTCCTCCGCTCATTAAAACTCTAAAAATTGAAAAGATTTCCGCCGCACTTTTCAATGGCTATTACTGTAGTATATATTATGCTTCAAGTATACTTAGATTTAATTTTGTCTAACATTTCAGTGGTAGTTATTGGAGTACGTAACATGTATTATATATCCACCATGAGGCGTAACTATGTAGATATTGCTAGATTTACAATTTTTAAGATAAGATGATTTATGCCGTGAACGATTGACGACGGTAGCCGACTAGAGAAATGAAATTTTTGTTACATACACCCTCTACCACAAGCTGTAAGAGGGGAATGGACTTTATGAGAAGATCAAGGAATTCGTATTAATTATTTCTGTGCACTTATAACTTCCATTGTTCTTAGCGGCAAGTTGAAAAATATTTGGGAATCCTTCCACTGATTCCATAAGAGAGTACGATATTCAAATACTACGGAAAGTTACAACTATCTTCATGTTCGTATCCCTGGCTATACAGGCTATTGGTAAGAATTTATGGAGTACATGAGCTTTACGGAATGAGGCGAAATGTTTTGTAAAAACACAATGAAGATATTTGAAACAAGTGACCCCTACGTAATCCTGAAACTAAGTCATTCAGAGTTATCAATGCGAACATGCGTTTTTTACTGAAAATTTTTACATATATTTTACCTTCCTAGAAACCTCCAACCAAAGAATATTATAGAATAAAAAACATTTTAGTTTTAGTTAATATAACTTTTAAGATAAATGGTTGAGGTTGAGGAATCGTGCTTCACCAACTCCAAGATTCGCACAATTTTAATTATCAGCTCGAAGGGTTGAGAGCACAGCTTGCAACACGAAAAATCACACTTTGTAAACTTGTAGAACACGAAATTATAGGCCCCTCAACGTTTATTAAGACCCTTTGGCATCAACCTAATCATCAGCATGCTACCCTGATCATTTTATCCTCAGATTGGATCATCTGTCGCCTCCTTATCCCCAACCCATAATCGAAATCACGATATTACCCTCTCGGGATATGATCATCAGACAGCTTACATCTCCGTAACAGCTGCTCGCACCGTAACAGCCAATCCACAATGTAATAGACACAACGGCGCGGGAATATTCATGTGGCCGTGCGCGGTCGACATAAAAATGAGCATTTCAAAGGGAATTCCAGGGGAAACCAGGCTCGAAAGTGGACCCGGTATTTAAAATTCCCCTGTTTGATATCCCGCGAAGGCGGATGAGAAAACCCCGTCACGTCGCGCCTCGAAAACGTAATAAAAACCGCGTAGGCACCGAACGTTACCATCGGCGCCCAAAATCCGAAATTTTCTCCGGGGAGAGGTGAAAGATGCATGGGAATGAGATGGGGATAAAGAGCGGTGTGAAAGGAGAGAAGTGGAATGGATCGTGGGCCGCCATTGAAACAAGACAGCCGGTATTTTTTCAAGAGAGAAATCACACGGAGGAGACTGGTCAGGGCGTCGGAGAAGATAAAGAGGTTCCAGAACGGTCAAGGGGCGGTGCCGGCCCTTGGGTATGGGAATATGGGCTGGGGAATATTTGTGGGGAGGTGGGAAGCAGATTTGCTGACGAAGCGTGAAAGTGTGGATTGGAGGGGTTTGGGGGAGCGGGAGGGTGCAGGGAGCGCAAGGGGTCTTCGGTGCGAGGGTGAGTTTGGGGTGATTGAGGAAGGGCCGGACGGTCGAATGCGGCGGGTGCCCCTGGCAGTAATGACCGGAGGAACCGAAGGGAAAATTCGTTGGGATATGGTCTTTTTCGTGGAAGGGACGGTTCTTCTGACAAAAGGGAAGGTCGATTGGTCCGAGGGATTCTTGGGGGGAAAAAACATATTTTTCGTCCGCGTTTTAGGTGTTTCGCCGGCATCGAAATGGACGCGTATTGTGGCGCCCGCTCGCGTGAGAGCCGTGAACGTTTTGACGGCTTATTTTGTGAGAGTCCAAGGTTTTCGGGCCTTTTTTTCTAAAGGGCGGCTTGCGTGGGGAAAGAAAAACGTCCTGAAAAGTTAAGCCGAGCTTAGTGAAGCCTCCGTGTCCGATGGAATTGTAACGATCGCTGATCTCTCTTTTAGTTGGCCTTCGAGATAATATCTGGATTCGGTGGTAAGAGGGTATTAATTTTCTCCGAGCGTCCCTAATCCTCGAAAGCTTCCTCGCACATCATATTTCGATTTGGAAACTTCGGCCTTTGGAAATTTCGTTCCTTTCTGAACGCTCATTTTGGGCTCTATTGGACTTTCATATCTATTTCTCATGATGACTCTTTCAAATAATGGAAAGTGTTCTCAAAGATGTTTGAAAAATAAGAATAAGCGCTAAGGATAGGTCTCAATTGCTCTTTTTTAGAGGTGTTTTCTTTGTAAAGGAAAGAAAGTGGTTGCAGACCCAAATTGAGTTAGGATAATTAGGTTGTCTACTGTCTAAGTAGCATGCGTTTTTCCTGTAGCTCGAATCAACCAGCTACAATCATACAAGATATAGACTGATCTTAAATAATGACAGGAATCATCGTATTTATGTAAATGACTACTTAATACCTACTGCGAAATTAATACTAGCAACACCATTTTTTAAATTTCTTCTGTTTTACCTTAATTTCCTTTACGAAATTATGATTCAAGCTCTCCTGGAATCGCATATTAACCAAAAGAAGCATTTTTATGTAGAAGATAATAAGGTGATGTAAGGAATTTTGCAGAAATGTATTCTAACCGCTTCTAAAACATCTTGGTAATATTATCAGCCATTATATCCTTCTTGTCATTGGTAGAATTGATATTCATAAGCAACCGATGTCATAATGCAATACAGTATGATCAATAGGCCCTAACGTACCTTTGCAAATTGCTCATCATTTTTTCTTTTGCTTACACGTTACTTCCAACGTACATATTTTTCCTTAGTTATTTTCTCAGGTTTAATTTTAAATACACGACTCAACGTTTTTATTCTGAATAATCGAATCTATTATCTTGTTATGTAGAAGCATAATACAACTGAATATATCTTTGTTAGAAGAAATGACTTTTCAGTCATAATCTCGCCGAAATAAAGGCTCTTTTATTATAATTTATCACTCAATCGCCAGACGAGAGACAGCCATTGTCTCCCATTCACCTCCCGAAATTAGAAATTCATAGTTCGTCCCCGACCCAAAGGATTTTCCAAAAAAGTGACTCTGCATTATCAATTCAGTTTGGGAAGAAGCTTTTCATAAAACCTCGATCGAGTTGCCGGCCAGAATTTCTGAAGAAGAAAAGAAAAAGATTTGACGCGTTGAATGAGTAAAGGAAATTTCAGGTGTGCTAGGAAGATCGGGAAGACGGGTCGTGGGGGTCTTTGTCACGTAAGGACGTATAGGATAAAGCATACTCGCACTTTTTTTAAGAAATGGGTGCCAGATGCGTTAAGATGATAGACGTGGTTCATTCTGGCCGCCTCAAAATATTATTTCGGCCTCCAAAATGGATTGAATTATATTTCCTGCAGCACGGGGCCTGATACGCCTGACGGAACGTGAAATTCGAATCTAGCGGAAGATGGATGGAAACTAAATGTTATGTTTATGTTTCGGGGATTTTTTCCACCCATTGGTTTCTCAGCTGTAAAGGATTTGAAAAGATATTGTTCGTGTTTGGCCGTGAGCCAGCGACTGAATGGTTTCACGGTTCGCCGAGTGAGTGAATGCTATAAAATAACATTTGGAATAAAAGATTGTCTTTATGAGAATGGGATCACGTGGAATCGCTATGGAAGGAAATTGACGCGGGGAGACCCTGAAGGTCGTTAGGGAATGAATGGTTGGGAGGGCTCAGACAACAAAATGAGGCTGTGAAGTGACTGGAAAGAAGGACTAAATCGCCCGTAACGCCAATACCACACCATTCGATGTATCGACAAAGTGATATCATACCACTTTTATTTTCGACATAAGACTTGTAAGTATTACAAGTGAAACATATTTATAGTATTAGCAATAATAGCAAGTCCCCTCTAGATTTTGTTTATACCTTAAACTCTACTCCTCTGAAAAGAGTCAACTCACAGAAAGACTTAGGAATTTTAGTAGATTCTAAGTTAAACTTTAATGACCATATCCAGGCTGTCAGAAGAAAGGCACTTTCGCTATTAGGGATTGTATATCGATTTACCGAAATGAAGCACCCAAATGCTCTTAGATTGTATTTCATTACCATTGTAATCCCGGTCATTACTTATTGCTCCCTTATCTGGTCCATGTCAGCCAATACTAATATTGCCTCCCTCAATCAAATCTTTAATTTTTTTGCTTTTATCGTTAAATCTCGTGTTCCCCATCTACGAAATACCAATACAGAGACAGTCTTAAAATGCCTTTCCCTTAGATCCCTAAAACAAACTTTAATCAAGGCCGATCTCTCATTAATATTTAATATAATTAACTCCCGCATTGATTCCCCTGAACTAGTTTCCTTATTTAGTTACCATGTTCCACCTAGAGCGACTAGACTAACTCCTCTTCTCCATGTTCCTTCATTTAGATTGTCCCTTGCTCAACGTTCCCTACTTTATAGACTTCCAAACCTTTTGAATTCCCTACCTCCTTCCATAGACCCCTTCAGTCTGTCGCTTGACGCATTCTTAAATTCTGTGAATTCCTGTAAATAATTTTCCTGCTTTGGTCGTATTCTGTTTATATATATATATATATATATATATATATATATATATATATATATATATATATATATATATATATATATATATATATATATATATGATATTCTTAGTTTAATTTGTTCAATTTTTATTTCGTATTTTCATGTATATTTATGTTAAATTTGTTATGTTAAGTGCATTCACTGTAAAATGGTTTCAGAACTGTATGTGGATCTTTGAATAAATAAATAAATAAATAAAACCACTGACGAAACGCAAGAAGTTCAGATCCTAGTCAAAAGGAGGGAATACTAAGGTAGAGGATCTTTGATTTCAATGTTTCAAGCATTTTACGGGCGATTCCACAATCAATTTGTTTTTATTCTGGGACAGAAAGGAGAACTTATTGCAAATTTAAAATTTAGCGAGCGATACAAGTCGCTCGCAAGGCAGAGCTGTGCACTGTAGTACTTATGCAAGAACATTGAAATGCGGTAATACTATTCAGGAATCCTGATAATAATAAAATATACATTGATAGCTATTGCGATTTTTGGTAACATTTGTAACGGGAAATACACCTGATGCAGACGTAGATTGCAGACTACTGTTTTTGTAAATGATTCAATGGATTTTGTTCCACTTTTAACCAATATCATCAGGAATCAATGTTCAAGAAATTCATTTCAAAAATACTTTTATCGCATATAAGTTTTTGCTATCCACAAAGCCCACAAACTTGTAATAAAAACCCTTATATTTAAATAAGAACGTGTTTTATCCATAGCTGCAACTGATTGATAAACTTTGCTAAGTTATACCTTAATGAAAGCAGTCCATTTAGCTTTAGAATTCTAGTTACTGGAATGATTTTTGGGTAAAGGCTAGAAGTATCTGTATCCAGCTTACATATACAGATGCAGTTTCATTATAGTAACAAATACAGGTAGTTAGGGAAGTAGAACTAGCTCATATCGGGGAGTTTTATTCTTTCCCGAGGTTATTAATTCGACATTGGATATTAGAGGAATGATGGGATGGTGGGCGGTGCTTCAGAGATCGTTTGATGGTGGACCATTTCACCCACTCTTTCATTTTCTGCTACTTGTATATACCTTAGGGTCCTCCCAGAATGTATACATTCATGATTTAATTATTCATAATAGCTTTTCCACTCAAATGACTCAGTATAACATCAGTAAATTGCTCACAGAGTCAATCCTTAATCCCGTTCTAATCGGTAAATTAAGAGACAGCTTCTTACATAGGTAATACATTTTTATTTTTTATCATTTTATGTATTTAATATCAGAGTAATAACTATAGGCAACGTTGGTACGGAACACTGAAAAAGAGAATTTTTTAATCTCTAATCCATAAACAGCAATGTTCAAATCTCTTCCTAAAAATTTCAGTTTTTTCTACACAATACCAAAACTTTTTTATTTTAGTTTTTTTTTGTTTGAAAGCTGTATCTACTATATGTTTATTGTATTAGATAAAGGTTAAGTAGAAAATGGAGATGGAATGAATGTGAAGTTCAGTGACAATGAACATTCGATCCGATACGTAGCCTACAACTAGAAGGTCTGGTTACTCATCGAGCCAGAATTCCGCCTCTTCAACTTTCAAAAATTTATTAAAACAGATAAAACAGAAAATTACACATGATACATGATAGGGTTTCTTTATAAAGTAGTAAACTGCGTGTTTGTATAGGGGATGAAAGATTCGAAACCAAAATATTATCTTTTCAAAGGTTTAAAAGTTATCACGTATCTCGTAAAAATTATCTCTACATTATTTTGTTACAAATTTTTTCGTCGGTTGTACGATAGCTGAAGATGGCACGCCCGATCTTGGTGGGTGAATATATGGCAGTTAAAATTAAAAATATGGGAATAGAGATTCATTAATTCCCGACACGATTTTATGAGTTATAAAACTGGAGAAAGTAATCACCTTGCTACCACTTTAATTAGTAACCTTGAAAAAGCAATTCTGGAAATAATTCGCTGAATGTAATACGTATTTTTTCGGTGGAAATAAACCAACCTGAGCGACAGTTTTCGCGTGATATTAATAGGGAATTATCTTTTTACGAATTTGATTCAGCAAGGCTCGAAGTACAAACAATTCTCCGTAATTAGTCGGAAATGGAAGGGCGTTAATTTAACCGTCACTGGAGCGTTTCAAGAAAGGAAATTGCTGCAAATAATTTCGCACCTTGGGCACAGGAAGGAAATCGCTCGTCGAGCATTTTTTCCCAGCAGTGTCTGGTGAATGCAGATTAATAATTAGGGGACAGAAGAAATAAATTACGATGATAAATATCACATTTCAGGTAAAATGAAAAATGTTTCGAATAATGTTTTTGGATTCATCTTTTAGAAAGGTTTACGTTTCGATTTGTTTTATTCAATCTGGGGTTTGGTTTTATGCAGAGAACCAAAGCGAGTATTGACCATTTTCATCTACATATACTTACGTACAGCTATGTGCAAAAATACTTTAAATTCCCTGGGCTATATAAGGCTAAGGATTAAAGTTTTTTGCTTCGTGTTGGGAATGTGTACTTTGTACTGTATGTGTACTGAATTTGGCTACTGGTGGAAATAAATCAAGTTGCTGATCATATTCCATAAGTTTTGAAGGCAGCAGAAGGTAGTCTAGTAAAGATCTGGATCTATCCAGAATAGTGATGACGACTGTAAGAAACGATTTTAGAAAACTTTTTCGAAACGTAAAATATATTTTATTTCCATTCCAAATGATACTTTAGTACACAAAAGTTATGTTTTTTATGTTATTAAACAAATTTAGATATTATCAGTTTAGGTATATGAAGCAAAAAACGGTTATCTTTGACTTTACAATTTTTCAATTTCATTTCAATGTTTTCTTCTCAATAGTTGAGTAACTAACCATTATATACACAAATTTTTCGAATATATTATATTCAGAGCTAAATATTCATAAAATTATGAAATGATGAAAGCCTATATAATGATGGTTGCCAACTTATAGGTTCGGAGAAACACCATGACTCTATTAGGTGATATAGGATGGGATCGTCGAAGAAGATATCTGAACAGAAATCAGCTACTCTGGTAGTCTACTTACTTAGTATATATAAACATTCCTCTGTCTTAACCAGCAAAAACATAATTACGCAGGACATTTGATAAGTACAACCCGACAGTCAAACAACACACATATATAAATAATTGGTTATCATTGGTGTGCGTTGGGATTGTTACTTCGTGATATAGACAAGCTATCACGTAACAGTAAATTTTTTGCCTTACGCCGACTTCAAATCTCTCCTATCTAAATCACTTCTTACCAAAAATTCTACATTTTGCTTGTTGATTCGTCGGAAAGAGTGCGATAAATCGCTCAAATTGATGGCCGACTGAGAACAGCGTGGACTTCCTCGTCGATAAAGGGTTCATCTATGTGTACCTCCTAAGTTTCAATTTTCTTTCAAACGACCTTTTAATTATTCCAGATATTTTCTAAATATTAGTACCATTTCGCTTCTGTTTGTTATTTACCATTAGTTTGTTTATAGTATGGAAACTCGAATCGCTTGATTCAAGTCTATTTAACGCCAAAGAAAGTCTACCTAAATTCCGCTATCTCAATGCGATCGAGCAGACAAGCCCCTTGTCGCATGCCTTGCCCATGACTCTAAAGAGAGAGCAACTCATTAAATTCGCAATCAGATTTTCTGAACCAGTAAAAAACCCTCATTACGTCGCGACAGTCATTGAAGGCACCGCATCCAAGGCCGAGGCGAAAGGTGCCTAAAAACGATCGAAATGTATCACGTCACTCCGCGAAGGGAAAACCTCCAGACCCGCCTGACAAGTGCGCGAGAGATTACCGGCGCAAACCGTTTCCCCTCTCCGATACTTATCTCCATAAGGGTCCCGCCTCCCTTTGTCCGCTGATCGCCGGGGCCATCAAGAGAAACATCGCGTGAGCGGCCACATCAAAGGGAGGCGGATTAATAGCGTGTCTTAAAAGCTCGCGCACGCGTGTGCGTGTGGGAGTCGGGGATCTCTCTTCGACGCTTCGTCGCCTCGCGGTCTTCGTCATTTTTTTGGCGTCCCCGTGGACAGGTCTCGTTGGGGATGAAGATATCCGATCGGCGATGACGGGAGATGAAAGTACGAAGCCCGGGAGACCGACGCTCTCGGATGGGTGTGTCCAGGCGGAGTCGCCCAAATTCCAGGCGTGATTGCGGCGCGAATTAAAGTTGGGACAATGAGGAGGGAGACAACAATGAAATTGATGCTCCGGAATGCGTGGGCGAAACCAGAGATAATTACTCTCTCGCTCGAAAGAGATGCTCTGCTCTCTAGATTAGAGGTTGGGGAAAAAAGGAGTTTAGATTGGGCTGATACGGAGAATGTTCTGTTTGGCGCAAAACGACAGTCGCACATGGGAAGAGAGTGTGGACGCGCAGTGGGCTAGAATCGAAAAAATCTGGCCAAAAATAAGAAAGTGGTTTTTTTGAGTGCGGACTTAGAAACTTCGCATAGTCATTCTTGAATAAATTCTGCGTATAAATGCAAATTCGTTTCCGTTAATTCCCGCGCATTGCAATTCTACAGGGGGTCAAAGTTGACCAAGTTTTGCGAAAAATGCTGGTCTTCGATTTTTCGCGAAATTCTTCAACTGCAAGCCAATCCTGAACCAAAATGAGCGAATTCATCGAGTAAAAACGGTATTATAAACCTAATCTTAATGCTTCACAATCCTGGGTTTAAATGATTACTGTTGAATATTTGCATTATTTATACAACAAAATGGCGAATCTTATTTTAGGTCAAATTTTCACTTAAAGTGAGGAAAATAGTAGTGATGTACCACGAAGGAAGGCGAAAGGTGGATTCTTCCCGCCTTTCGACCTACTATGTAAACATGCAACTCAGGATGGAATTGCATCACCAAAAGATATTCCGTTTTTTGTTGAGTTTCAAATACAGCATAAAATCCGCCTCTCCCAAAAAGTGCCGATTTTTAGGTACCTTGGTTAAAATGATCCTTCACAGTTAATAAATTTATCAATACTAAAGGAATAAATCCAATTTAGTAATTTCCACAGAATGTAAATGAAAAAAGACTATTTTCGTCTTCATTTATCCATTTTTGGGCCTGAGGATTAAAAAATATATTATTTGAAAATTACTAAGGGTGTTTTACTACTTTTGTATGCCTTCCTTCCACGAAGTTGAGCTAGGACACATATAATTAAAAATTTTCAATTTACACTAGGGGAAAAATAATCAAAAAGGATAAAATTATTTTATATTTAATGTGATCTAAAGACAATGATAATACATATCACAGGAAGCCTACAGTAAATTCGCAGTGTCAAGGGATGCATCACTATAAATCCGACGTTACCTAGTCTCGAATATTGCTGCGCGATTTGACATCCGCATGAATTAGGCTTAACCTCACATTTATAAATGGTCCAGCGTAGAGCGTCTCGTTCTGTTAGAAGGAGTTGTTTGATAATATAATAGTCGTTAGAATTTGCACACCGTTGATTGGTCTCCCTTCCCATGCTCGAAACCACTTCATTTTTCTCGTTCCGCCTCCTCAACCGTGAAGATAAATTCAATAGACTATTTTTCAAGAAAGTCGTAACTCCCTTCCATCTTAAAATCGCTACTTCCAAGAGTTGCACCTTGACAAATTCCGTAGAACGCAATCTGCTCAAAACGTCGCCAAAGCGTCACCAACCCAACTTTGGATTACGGCTAATCTGTTTGTAGTACACATCTTAATGGATTCTTCTTGGACTGCGGAGCGGAACTTCAGGAGAGCGTAACGGAGCGGATTTCTCCGCGACACCTTAAGAGTTGTCTACTCCGTCAATGACAACCCCCTCATAATCCCCACCGATGATTTCATCTTGCTCTCGGAAGGCGTGAAACGAAGACCTTTTCTCCCCCTCTAAGTAGAGCGGTTTTCGGTCGTAAGGGACAGCCGAAGAATGGGGCAGCGCGGCTTCCTCCGTGGGCAACCGGGAAAAAAGAGACATAGGATTTCGGACAGCTCCCCTTCCGCGTTTTCCATCCCTCACGACACCCTTGCACCGCCGATTCAGGTAACCACCCTCTCAGAAGAAGAGCAGACAGGTCAAGAGGGGTTGTGGGAGTGGAAATCGTCAGCTGCTGTCCGTTAACGTCCATCTGGTAGCCTTCTTTCTCCTCCAGAGCCTCCGTCCAAGACTGACGCCTTTTGTCCGTAAGGTTTTCGTCTTTGGAGGAAAATCTTTCTTTCCTTGGACATCCGCTTTCCCTGGGGAAAAGTAAGAAATATGGAGTGGTCGAGGCGCGTGGGACAGCAGCGACTTTGACGAGGACAAGAACACGGACTCCAGGGGTCCTCCACAGTTCTTCGCCTTGGAGCAGGGACAAAAGTTCGCCATTATCGCTGTTCTGTATGTAATGGCTCGCGGGGGAAATTTTGAAAGAGGAAGATAAAGCTGAGGTAAATGTCGTTCAGGAGGGAATTCGCCATGGATTTGCACATGGTGTGGACGATTGAGTCCTGGAGAATTGCACCCCGGTCATTTACGTCCCACAGACCTTTGCGTCCCAGACAATTGCGTCCCGTAAGTAAGGGGTTGGGCAGGACAAAAAGCCACTCGCGCAGAGCTGCCAGCTTAAAATGTCAACGATTAGTTAATATTGATACATTTAAAATAAAAATCTTCTTAAATTGTTTTTAGGGAGGAAAAAATTCTTTTAATGATGGTAAAAATAACAAATCGAGTTTATTTCAGGGAGATATTTTATTAATGATGTATAATTTTACATTGAGACCTACAAGTCTCTTCTTGCATTTAATGGGCTTTTAGGATTTAGGAAAAACATAAAGCATATAGGTTCAGATATTTCGTGGGTATACAAAGCACCAGGTCTGTATTGTCTTAGGAAAAGAATAAAATTCATGCAGGGAAAAAACCCACGAGAAGAGGAGCTAAAATAAATCTATGAAGCCAACTGGCAGTAGAAACTAAAATTTAAAGGAAGGAAGAAAGGGGAAAATTTGATAGATGAAAGTGACAGAAGAATGAAGAGAAGAAAGCTTCCATGGAATTTGAACGGTTGCATTTGGTGCTCTTAAAAAATTATGTAGCAATAACGACAGAATACTGATTTCTTTGAAAATTGTTACCGCGCAGAATTCTCGTTATAATGGTTAAATAACACATCTGATACAACATTTTTAAAGGCACCGGAGTTTTCCTACCCGATAAAATAAAGTTGAATATGACAATTATTCCTTCTTCTATCCTTCATCCGGGCGCGCGGACGGTAGTTTACCGTCACATTCATAAAAGCGCGTGAAATTTTTGCCTGGAGGTATGCGTCGCGCCCGGATGAGGGTAAAAAAAATATAATTTCTGGGAAATATTGCAGTGTTCTCCTTAATAAATTCTCGTATAAAAATTTTTCCTTCGGCTTTTCTTGTCTGGGTAATCTGTTGTATTGAAGGTCGAGGTTACATTCAAAGCTAGGGTTGCTCGTATCATTACACAGTGGATACTGGAGGCATGAATTTTTTTCAATTCAATATGATCATCATAAAATGATTCCATTTCGATAAAATGTTATCAAGGAATCTAATGGAACAAGAATTCTCGGAAGATAACCTTGCAGGGTAAAATCACGATAAGCTGCCAGCGTGACAAAGATCTCTATGGGTCGTTCGTAATTCTTGACAGCATGAAAATGCTCTTCGGCAAAGAAGTTTGGGAAAATTGTTCCAAGTTGTCCCGCACCATGGGGGGTAGTTACCACCACCGTCCTTCGTTATATCCACCGTGCTGTCAGAATGAAAACGAATGTTCCACGGTTATAAACGTTCGCACGGTTAAGGAATTTTATGGCCGAGATATCCGCTCCCGAGCAAATCGTACATATGAAAAAAGTGCGTGCTAATGAACGGTAGTGAAGGATTAAGGGGAACAGGAAAGCGGGGGCTCCCACGGGACCGCGTGGGTCGAGGGACTTGCGAAATGAGTTCCTCCGAATAAAAAAATCCAGGCATAACCGCCGTGAATTATTGTACTTTTCGATCTCGAGGAGTATAAATTTTATCCGCCGACGACCTTATCGCGCGCTGTCGAGCAGGTGTTTTCGGTGCGTCCGGACACTCCCGAGGAACAGGTGCTGCCAACCCCAAGTCTTCCTCGACGCAAGATTCCAGATTGCGAACGCGGGTAATAACACATGCGAGCGATGATGTAGCTGCGAGTTTTTTTCCTGCGCAAGTCCGAGGTCTCCCCGAAACCCGAACGGGTTAAGCGTGCAATTGATAACGGCAAAAACGGAGGTAAATAATTCATTCTTCGTTTCCGATCCGGGGGTTCGATCTTCCTTCCAAAAAACGCTGCCTCTATGATTAATTGCTGGAGGAAACGAACTCCCATTTTTTCTTACCAAAAGGAGCGAGGTCTTCATGCGGGAGCCTCGGGGTAAATGGGCCATTATTCTTCGCGCATGCGCTTAGCCTTCTAACATCCAACGGATAACTGAGCGAAATCCATATTGTAATAGTAAACACAATAAATCATCGAAAGTTGTTTTTAAAAGCAATATATCTCATGGCGAGGTTATCTTTATGGATTTTGGGTAAACCGTGTAGTATAGTATAGTTCTAGCATAGTATAGTTGCATGTATAGTTTACAGTATAGTTCCATCAATTGTGTCAACAGAATAACTTTGTAATGGACGGATTAAAAAACACGCAACTTGCATTTAAGAGGTTTTATCAAGTTAATGCATATCTTCCAAGTTTCCTTGATCGGTTGGACAAACCTATTCAATGGAGACTTTGGCACTTGCACATAAAGACCATTACCAATCAATAATTGAGAATTAGATTTTTATTACGATTCGTCTTCTATGACCATAGTGTTGCTTCTATCAACCTTTGAAATGAAACTGTCTTTGGTTCTCAATTCTATAAAAATTCATATTCAACCTGTGTAATACACTATAGATTTCGGCAACAAATCATGAGAACTTTGATAAGATATTGGGATTTTTACGGAAAATGTTCTTTCTCGATTACCTGTCCCATTGAACTAAGCAAAGATGAGAGATGTAACATTCTATATTGAGAAAAGATGATAAATATATTTAATCTACTGCTATATTTCCCTTTAAGAATCAGCATGCGCTTCAGCTAGCTGTTCAATAATCACAACTTTTGATGTTTTTTTTGTTTTTACCACTACGATATACGTTTGCCATCAGTGGTCTTATTATATATTCCATCTCTTTCGAGCTAAATCCAGGATGAGCTTTCTCCCGGCTCGAACAGCTAATGAATTATTAAAAGATTTCGTGAGGTGGATGGGGGAGGGTGTTGGGGAGAGAAACCGGGAAAGCTAGGTTCGAACTACTCGTAGGAAAAATGATGGATAAACTCCCGGTGGGGAGAGAGAGATACATGGAATCCCGGACAGGCAAGAGGTATGAGCGAGTAGGCGGTGGGGTGGGGAAGATAAAAAGGCTGAAATATTTTAAGCGAGGATGGAACAAGAGAGGCAGCGGGTGGCGGTCGTTTGGAGGGACGTGGCCATCACGATGTGTTAAAAGGAAGACGTCAAGTTTTGGAGATTAGCTCTATTCGAAAACGGGCGGAGGTGGTGGAGGTTGGGGGATACGGGGGGAAATGCGTTCGGGGGAAACACTGCTCGTGAGCGTGGAGAATGCGACGATCTCGGGATTGAGATGCCCCGTTGATGGCGGAGGATGACGAAGCAGCGATTGGTACCGAAATGCTTTCTTTCGACAGGGAAACTTCCCAGGGGAGCCGGGATTTTTTGCCGCTGCTGCAGGAATGAGATAAGATTATGATTCGTCAGGATCGACCGTTTTGGGAAAGGTCTACCTCGATGTATATCATCGACGCATAACTTGACAGACCGAGGCACACAATAGTTCGGGCAACAGTCTCATTTCTATTGCCACAGTGTGCGAACGGAGATGTACAATTTGAACGAATTTAGGTAGAACCATCTTTTAACTTGTGATTACTAAAGGTAATTTTCCCCCAACTGTGATGAACTCTCCATTCTAAGATATTTTGTATTCTCTTCACAAATGGACGAGTCCTCAAGAATATATGGAGTTGGAGGCCGAGATGGTGTAGAAGCTCATGGTGTAACAAAAATGTTGTAGTACTTTTTCTACAAAATTTATATTTATCAAAATACCGAAATGGATTAATATCTATCAGACTATTAAAGGTTACCATTGATACCGGTCGTGTGGTGAAAATAATGTTTTAAAGCGCAATAAATCTTTTCATGTTGAGCACTACTTTATTAGTTAATAGGAATTATTTCCCTGTTAATAATTATTGGAGAATTTTAATCTTATCTATCTTAAAAAATTGATATTCTGCTAT
The DNA here is from genome assembly GCA_947579665.1 of Sympetrum striolatum. NCBI lineage: Eukaryota > Metazoa > Arthropoda > Insecta > Odonata > Libellulidae > Sympetrum > Sympetrum striolatum. The sequence goes on along the minus strand of OX388342.1, from coordinate 74,979,518 downwards.
GATCGATGGAAATACTAAAAGAACATGACCCAAGAAAATAAAATGTTTCTCTTGTCGGTTTTTATGCACTCATTTCATACGTCAGTATTCGTTTTTATTCCCGTTCAACAGATTGTTAAGATTCTTTTCAATCACAACTTTTCTGCTGCTTTTGACTGGGTCATCCACATTATCCACATTTCATTGCCGTTGGGTATACTCTTCAAAAAAAAAATAGGTTAACAAAATTAATATTTAGTATCGAAACTTTTACGGATAATTTAAAAGTAAATGACGCCAAAATGTTTTCAAACGCACTTACACAAATTATGTAGTTTATAAAATTAATATAAATAATGAATTTAACGTAAGGTAATGAGTCCATTGAATTAGTCAACTAAATAATAATTTTTTAATTATATGAAAATACAAGTCATGACAGACGTATCGGGCGAACATGGCTCTCTATAAGGGGTGTCGGTCAAATCAGTGTCGTCCAATTGGGTTTTATTGAAATGAGTGTCAATCAAATGCAAAGGTATCTTTTTTCGACAGGGGAATTTCATAGTCGAATCACAATTTTTTACGAAGGTAAAAGGTACCCGAATCAGATAAGATAAGGATTCGTCAGGAGAAACCGTTTTCGGGTTTGGAGATGTCGCAGAGATTGAACGTGCTTTTTGGAAGAGAGAGGAAACTAATTAGAAAAGAATTTGCGGGGAAATGATCGAAGGGATTGTCAGTTCCACGTTATCATACATCGGGAATAAATTACAAGGCTGCTTGACGCTGTTCGAGGAACGTCGAATGCTTTTACCAGACGTAAATCGTCTTCATCGGATTCCTTCGGATTATATTCTGAATATTTAAAGGATAAATGTATTCGTGACGTTTGGATTGATTTGATTGATTGAGATGCATGATTTGTCCTCGCCGAAGAGGAAAAATTATTTGATATTCATTATATATTCCACCACGAATTATGTAATGCGCTACTTAGCTATACATTTTTTCATATGAACGGTCGAAGCTAAAAATAGCATACCTCGGAAAACGCGATTTTGATATATTAAGGAGAAATTAGTTTTGGATTACCGCAATATGCTTGCGGTGATATTTGTTATTTTGAATGGTATCACATCATTAATGTTATTTAATAATTTATTATAATTATATCTATTATATTAGTGACCTCACATATCTTGTATTAGCTCCTGCCAGTATTCTCTTTAGATCGCTTCATCCTTAATCGTGGTATTATAACAATATTTTAATTAGTAATGGGTTCCTCTCGATTTTTGCTCAATTGCAGTTTAATTGATGTGTTTTTTTACCAAACATCCATTCCTTACAGAGAGGTTTATGAATTGTAGGAGAAAATTTCATCTTTCTTTCGTTAGTATACACAATTTATGTTGAAACCAGAAGTCTGTTATAAGGTAGAGTCAGTGAGTGATGTTTCCTTTCGTTTATTATAACTCTTTTAGAGTAAGCATGCTGTAAATGGAACGCCAAGACAAACTTTTCATTCGTGAAATAGGAAACGTCCAATATACATAGCTGATTCAAATCCATAAACGTAACACGGATGCTTATTGAAATAGGATGAGATTCGTCGGGAAAATGAAATTGTTGAACCTACTCTAGGAATTCAAAGATATTTTCTCGAAAAACTTAATAGTAATATTGTTCTCACCCTGTTCCATAGTCAATCATCAATCATACTGCTGGAAAAATTAGTTGAAAAGATGCTTGAACATATCGCTTCCAAGACTCATTTGCTCTACCGAAACAACGCGTCAGCAACACATGATAGAAAGAGATAAATATTGCCCTGCCACTCTAGATGTAGACGAATCCTTGCCACCTTGTTTCCTTTCAAAATCCACTGAATTTTAGTCACAGTCATTTGGCAACCATTTGCTCTAAGTCCAGGAGGGCGTATTTTTCTGACATCCCTCAGACTATTTGCAGCTGCGTTCTTATTAACCCTCGACCCTTTTTTAGATCACCTGTTGTTACCAGTGGGAGTTGCCCTTTCCACCACTAAAGTGGGAATGAGATGTAGGAGGCAAAAGGCAGGTTACCAATGAGAGAGGCGAACAGATTAAGACATTTTTACCCTCTCATTCCCGCGGTCGCGTCTCGGCTATTAAAATCCTCATCCCGGAGATGATTTAATCCGAGGATGTCATAAGAAAAATCCACCGTCGGCTGGACTCGAAGTCTGACTTCGGTAGCCCCACACAGAATGACAGCGCAGGAATCGAGCTGCAAGAAGTGGTAAGTAATGAGAGTGCGTTGGAAGAAAGAAAAGGTAGTATGAATGGAGATCGGGACAAAGAGGAAGGGAGGAATTATAAAGGGGAGGATGAAAGTCGCTCGTTGAAAGAAAGATGACGCGCGTTAAGATATTAAACTGCTCGTGGAAGGCTTAGCGACGGAGAGAAAGCATTTCGGTAAGGATAATAAAAGGGAAATTCGCTGAGTAAGCCCTTCTCTTTGGATTATAAAGTAACGGGTTTAATTATTAATCTGCCCACGGAACGTCAGGATCTCGTAGTGGAAGGTGTAAAGCGTTTATTTTCCAGTCCTATGCTTTCGCAATTATATTGTCTCCATCAGAAATACTTATGGGACCATCAGGTATACCCTTCGAGGATCCCACGGAGAAGTTGCTGTTTAAATCAAGATTATTTGTCTTTTCGAGTTACATTTTCTGTGTGTCTCTAGCTGATTTCAATTCTACTAAAATGTTCAAGGTCATCGAAATGTGACAATGATTCTTCAATGCATTTATTTAATTATTTCTACATGAATCCATAGACAGGACAAGGTCTTTACAAACGGTGAAAATATTTTTAAAAATAAATAATATATATATATATATATATATATATATATATATATATATATATATATATATATATAATAAGACATAGGTATATTAAAAACATTAAAACATCACAAGGTGTCTAATCCAAACAAGCTCGTTATCACTCTTCCTTGCCAGACGGCCGAAGAAGATGTTATTCGTGTATAATTGCAAAAGAGCTGATTTCATGCTTCCAGGCAAATAATTCACTATCCATTTTTATCCCAACAATATTTTTCTGATTTTTAATCCACTTAATTTAATTTCACTTAAGAAATTTCATTAAAAAGAATCATCTGATTTAGATATTTTTTGAATGATTTTCATTGCAAAATTTATACATGTATTACCTACTACGGTATTCATCTCATTTCCATTATTTGTTTCATACATATATTTTAATAGATTGGCTAACCATTCTATACGCTATGATTAGGACCCATTTTTATAACACTCTCCCTTATTCTGTTATACCATCGCGAGGTCAATTTCACTAACAAGTTTCTCTTTTTCATGTAAGGGATTTTGAACTTCCTTGCCACCAGTCATTACTACTATCTGTAGTATCCGATCGTATACATTTTCGCGGATACCCAAAAAAATCAAACCTTCACGTCATGAACACCTCGACATCCGCGCGGACATACCGAGCGAGCGAAAAGCGCCAGCCTTCTTCGGCGGCGTCTTTGCCGAACGGGCGTCGATATCTTCGGCGCGCTTTCCCGGCACACAATCCGGCGAGTACTCTCCCAGCATTGATGCCGCAACGGTGCCAAAAAAGAACCAATCCATCACAGTCTCCGGAGCGCGGGATGGATAGAACCGTGTAGAGAGAGAGAGAACAAGGGAAAGGGAGCGCCGTTGACTGCAGAATTGGTACTACGCCTGTTGAATATAAAAGACGGGAATGTAGGAGTTGGGCAGGATAAAAAAGACTAATAGGGCCGGCGAAGAATGAGGTGACGGGAGGAGAAGTGAGTGAGAGGTTTGAGAAGAGGAGAGAGACACGGAGGAGGAAGATAAAGGAGTGGAGGAAAAGAAGAGAGGGCAGAGGAGGTCACGACAGGTGGAGGAAGATGGAAACATAACTGGAGGGAGACACGTCTCTTCCCCAAAGGGTAAGGGAAGATAAGAGTGACGGACGACGTACAGGGGTGTACGGGATTTTTTTCATTTCATTCGAGAGGCAAATGGTTTCCTTCTGGAGGGAAAAAGAATCCTCCGGGAGACCTGGAGGAACGGCCGCTGGGAATATCCTTGGAAAGCCTCGAGGAGCTGCAGGATGGAAGAGTTTTTGGTGCAGAACACGCCCTCCGTGGAATAATAACGAGGAGCTGCGAGAGAAAGATTTGGGGTGGAGATACGGTGGGTCGGCGCCGAGGCATGGCTTGTGTTTTTCCGGTCCCTTCCTCCGCTTTCATAGCCGGGATACTCTCTCGAAGATGGGACGGAGGCGATATCCCTGCACGCGCGTCGTACATCTCTCCACACACAACGGGGAGGGTGTTATTTTTTTGTTGGCCGTATTTCTCGGATTATGTTCTTTTTTCGGTGGTTCGTTCCATCCGAGTTTCCCGGGGAGAGGATATAAAGTCGATCCGTCCGGGAGTCCAGCGGGGAGATATATGTCACAAACGCCTCTTCTCTATGGGAGATTTTTATCGAGGTTTCGGTGTAAGGCGGACGAGTTGTGGAGAAGTTTGGGGGCTTCGGAGACAGTGTTGCGACCTCAAAGTCGTCGATGGTTCTCAGACCGCTCTGATCCCGAGGGAGTTGAATGAAGTGGTCGCGCGGTTGAGTGCTTCCAAATCTTTCTTTTCCCAAAGGCGCACTTGCTTCACTCAAAATTTTTGGGGCATGAAAGAATGTGTTTGTCATTTAAAGTCGAAATTCTATTTGATAAGGAGTCGAACTCTATGCTCGGAATGAATAATTTTAAAAATTTTGGGAAGAATATCTATTCTTTTATTGATTTTATGTGGAAATCATTGGCGTAGATGAAGCAAAATTAAAACCTTATGCTTCTTATTAATATCATGCAGCTCACCAAAAGATTGCTCGCTCGGATAAATAAACTGTATACTAATGATCATATCAAGTACATAAGGAAAGCATATGAGGTAATTCTGTTTCTTATCCACTTATTATGAATGTTCCAAGTTTATCTCAAGAAAAGAAAAATGATTTAAAAGGCATTAAAATGGCTAGGACAGGTCATATAAAAGTTTCACAATAATTCATAGTATCCTTGTAAATTTAATGAAACTTAATTGAGATATAACAATTTTACATATGAAAATCACCAACTTTTGGGTTTTCTAGGGAAAGTGGAGAACCAGTTTTCTGTATGTTTCAATATAACAGTTTGTATGCTCTAATAGTAGTAAAATAAAACCAGTGAAAAAAGGCCCTCTTCCATTCCCTGGGTACATATTTTATAGTTTATAATATGTTATTATATTTGAGTAAAAATTTCAAATAAATTTAAAACATTTTCTTCGCTTTGCTTATCATCGTCACCGATAGAAAGATAGAAGGAAAAAGAGCTACTCAATGGAAACTGTATCATAACAAAAATTATGGATATTTTCAGTTTCTGATGGACGATGAGCAAGACACGGAAGTACGCACATTTGTTTCATAGTGAATATACATAAAGTCGAAGAGGTACAGAAATCTATTTGAGGTTGATAATAACTGAATGTGGGAAGAAAGGTGCATTCGGGCGTTGAAGTCTCTCAACTGCGCTCATATTCCTATTTGCTCTGATGTCTCTTCTCTGCAAGAAAAACTGATCCAAGTTCTCAGGGCGAACCCTCGCAGCAATAATTAATTATCTTTATGATTTAATTACAACTGAGAAAAAGGGCGCACATCCTTTTTTCAGCGGATATCTCCCAACTCTCATGTATTTCCTTTCTCCGCCTGCAGACCTATTACGCGCCCTTCTGTCTTTGGACCGCAGAAGCTGGTCCGGTGCTCCTTCGACTCGCCTTCCTCGGGACAATGGCAAACGTCTTCCGCTTCCCTCGCGGTGAATTATTTGCGCCGCAATTTGCCGCGCCTCTGAAGAAATATGCTCTTTCTCGTATATGGAAGTCATTCTTCGCCAGCAGTGAGGGTCTCATTGGCTGCCACCTTCCCTCGCCATGAGAGTGTTATCAACGCCTCTCGGTAGCAGCGGTCGTGTTTCTTAGAAAAGGACTTTGCAAACACGCGAGGATGCGAGGATAATGGGTAATGGATGTTCAACGCGTGATGCTTCGATTTACTCCGCTCCGTGCACCACTGGAACGTTCTCTTAACGAGGGACTTCCCGTTTATGATTCCCCGATGCAGATCCCAAATGACTCCTCCAGTCGCCTCTCATCTCGGAGAAAGAGCAAATAGATTTGCTGGCGATGGACGCATCCGCCGTTTTAAAATTTGATTCGATCGTCGGCTTTCTCGATTCGATTCCGTTTAATCACAGTCGGCCTTCGACGCCAAGTGGGAGCTATAATGAGTTCTGGTCTCACGCCTGAAGAAATTCATTCGGTTCAGTTCGATGCGTACGCAGTTACGAATGTATTGAGCTGATTCGCGACCCGAGACGCCGTGAGTAAGCGGTTCTGACAGTTGTAATAGCTATTTAAATTGTCTCAGAATTTGTAGTAAAGTGACACAATAGAAACGCTTTTGAGTTAAAGATTGTTGCAGATAAAAATTTTCGAAACTTATCTCTTGTATTTTATTTTGAATGCTGATTTCGAGAGTTTTCGCAAATTTCCCTCAAGAAGAGTGCTCTAAAAGAATTACGATATTTTAAATGAGCGATTGTAATTTATTTTCTCCAGCTTATGTTTAAATAACGCCTCCTTCCTGCAAAACATGAATTTCCCTCATAGGAGGACATAAGCTTTATAAGTTCAAGATTTTCTCATGAACAGGTGTACCTGAAAACTCATACTATTCCAAATATACTCTCCTCAAATAAAAAAAAATATTTAGTAGCACATTGCAACACAAACTTTTCACTCCTGGATTTCAGACATGTATGCTAATTAATCCTACTTACTCGATGAAAATTATGACTGTTTGTCTTCAATAGAACTAAGCAGTTTTAATCTCGGCCTTGAAACTCTCAGTTAGTTAATGTTTTAACTTAGATTATTACACGTCATTAAAGCTCTCGCCTTTTCCATGAATGCATTTTTACAACATATACAGATACAATTTTACAGATATAATGGCCGTTTTCAATTGGGTTAAAGTATTCCAGAAATTTATGGCAAATAATTACTTGATTGTTTAATTTTTATCATTTAGAACTATCTTTCCTGATTGAAAAGTTGTAGAAATATTTATTCTAATGTACACATTTTAATTTCAATGAAGAATGATTTGTGAGGGTGAGGAAGTAGGTGAGGGCTAAACTGTATTTTCTTTGTTCCCGCCACCATCTTGAAATTAACTTCTTTTTTCTTCAAAATATTCGTTATCGCAAAAAATGAATGCCTCATGCTTGGAATTGAAATATGCCAAAATATTGGAATTATTTTCGACCCAGCAATTATCGATAGAACCTCAGGAATGAATTTTATATGCAAGGATCGAAACATCATTAACATGTCTCAGTATAATGATAAAGAAAAACCTTTTTTATTAGTTATGGAGTTTCATTTATCAATTGAACTTTATACGTATTTCAACTCACAGCTTATCAAAGAAGTTCTCCTTAACTCTTCATCTTTTACTTTATTTACACAGACAACTAGAGATGAAAGGGAAAAACACATCCTTTGATTCACAGTTTAACCTCGATAATCCCAGCAGAGACGTTTGAACTCCCAAATTAAGCCGGTGTTCGCAAACAACCTCCAACACCAACAACACTTATATTTCGTCCCCTTCTAAAGCCCCCTGTTTACCAAACATCTCAGCCTCTCAAGGACTACGAGATGATATCCTCAACTTGTCGTCGCAATTAATACCCGCGCGATAAATCGGACTTAAGCGCCCACAAACAACGTAACTACTTTAAAAATTAGAACCACCGTCAGCCCTTTTTATTCCCATCGAACGTTTGCTTCCTTTTTTCTCTCTCCGTCCGTGGAAGGGCACCAGAGGCTAAGAACCGTAGCTTTCCAAGGAGGCGGAGGAGCGGTTGGTTATGCTGTTGGAAAACGTAGGAAAGAGGTGCAATGGGGCCGGCTTTTCCCGCCACGGCGCCGCCAACAATCCTCCGCATGTGCTGCCCTCTGCCTCCCCCCCATCATCCACGGTCATCTCCCCCTCCGAAGATGGCTGTTGGAGGAAGGAGTAGGACGCCGCGCAAGAGGGGAAAGTAACCTCCACAATAAAGACATCTCTGTCAAGGGATGTTTTTTTCCCCACCCTATTTCCTTCCCTCGCCACCTCCCCTTCTGGCAGTCCAACCCCCGCCGCTCCTCACACAAGCACGCCGATGGCCGCCGAAGAATGGGTATGGGGGACCGGTGGGGAGGAGGTGGAGGATAACCCGCCGCAGGAATGGGGAGGGAATGGGAGAGGTGAGGATCAGTGGGCGAAGATCAGACGAGGTGAGGTAATAAAACGTGGTGAGAGGACGGTGTTGTTGTACGGGAGAGATCGGGGAAAGGGGGAGGGGGAGTCGAATGGGACGGAGTCGAATGCGGCAGTTCGATGCGCCGGACGCAGCGTGGGTTCTAGCGGGGCACGGAGAAAAATACCGCGATAGGAGATTAAAGGTGAGGAATTCTGGTGAGGCCGGGAAAGGATTGGAGGAGGCGAAGCTGTAAGAATAAAAGGAAATGTCTGCGAGATCGGCAAAGGATAAGGGGAACGCGTCGGTCGAAACCAGAGGGACGTTGTTTATGGCGGAGTCTTGGGATGAAGATCGAACGGATTCCCGCGAATAAAATATGGCGGAACGCGCTCCATCCTCACCCGATTGTTTTTGTTGGCGGCAGCCTTTTTTTCCTTTGATCGGGTCTTTTGGAAGACTCTGGAAAAGGAGCGTCTATCCTCTCGTTCTGTTTCTCCCTCTCGATATCGCCCGAGTTAATTTCTTTAACAGCTCCCCGTTACGGCGGCCATTCCAGTTTTTCGCGTTTTTCTTTCGTAGAAAAAATAGCGGAACGTCTGTTTGCTACGTGCATGCGGCATCGGAATCGATTCTTGCCTCGCTTTCCCTTTTGGTCTTCTGCTTCCCTTAACGAGCTCTCTCGGTTGGGGTGTTTTTGTTTCGTCTGCATCGATTTTGATTTACATGATGGTTTAGCAAGCGAGGCTAATCGGGTTTTGATTTCCGTTCCGTCTGTTCTTCCGGGACGGATCGTGCCGTAAAAATGCGGAGAGAAACCTTTGAAATTCTGCGAGAGAAAGTGGTCCTGATTGTTAAAGCGTCGCCTTTGTACAATTGAGGCAAATAAAAGGAGTGGACTCTTCTTTTATAAAGCCCTGCTGAATTTAGGATCTTCTGGATAAAAATGGAAGTTTTTCTTTTTCTATGAAACCGAAACCTTACTTTATCGAAATATTTTTTTCGAATGTTGATTTTGTTGAAAGTGCCTAGGATCATTTCTAAAAATGCATGAATTCGATGCCCTGAATTTTAATTTAATCGGAAGTGGATACTTATTTAGGGACATATCGCGATCGGTTATTCCGCTACGTATAAAATTTATTCTGTTTGTGATTGTCTAGCAATTAGGCAAACATGTGCACATGTGCTGTGAATACAGAAATTATGAGCCTTGTTGCAGGAGGGTAAGCATTAAAATATGTACGCCACGATAAAGAGAAAGAAAAAAAAATCGACAAGACTGGGATGCCGATATTTTTCATTTCTTTTATCCTCGGGCATTACAGCGTTCGCCGATACGTTGAAAGTAAATACGACCACCTTAATCTTCATTAAAAGAAATTCCCCCCTGAAAAGTGGTCCAAAGGATTTCCAAGGGATTTTGAAATCACATCTCACTATCATAGGATGAATATTTTGCAATGATCACCTCATCTGTGGATTTACTAACTCAAGAATTCTTGTGTTTACCATCAGATAACGTATTTCAACTATTTATGAAATGCTAGTCGAGTTGTTCATTAGGAAAATGTGAGCTGTTTGTGGAGATGTATCTTCTAAATATGACTTTGTGGACATTATTTATAATTTGGTGAAGATTAAAAAATACCCAAATGTAGATGTATTGTTTCTGTGATTATATTTAGCGCATTCAAATACTACCTAGTTTTAATGGCTAGTGAAATAGTCATCATTACTCGAGGAGAACTAGATCGTTTCAGCTATGTGATTAAATCGTTCTTTCTCCAGTCCTCTTTTATCTCCTTTTAAAACATCAAAATTTATTTTATTTTTTAAATTTTAATCGAATAAATATCTTAATGCCGTTCTTATGAAGTTGTAAGTATTATTGATTTGAAATTTATATGTTTAATTCAAAGAAAAATTATTTTAACACTTGTATCTCCATTAATGTCTTCCAATATCGCCCAAATAAAGAATATATTATTATTATTATTATTAATCTAGCTCTAGACGGAGGTCCTCTTGCTTTACTTAAGATGACTTACGAAAACCTTCACTCGTAATTCAATCTTTAGTTCCTTCTTTCCACGTGCAGTATAATTTTTGATGGCACCTATTTCTTTTTATTTTGTATCAAAAGCGATATCTCATCCCTTATTTAACTCCAGCCACTTTTTGATGGGACATCGATAAGGTACTTACACCTCGAGTCTCTGGAAGTCTGCATACGCCCTTAGTTTAAACTGGGAAAGTACCACCCTTGGCACATAAACCAATCACCAAGAGCTCTGCAACGCGGCAAAGCAGGCGCCTCAGAGCACCGCCGACACCGACTTCATCCCAAATAAGGTGAGGACATGCCGGAATCGGTTCGCTACCACGCTTCCGTGGCTAGAATTCTAGGTTCCCCTTTTTCCCATCGTTAACTCTCCATCTGCGGCGATGTTAGATTAATCCATCCGAGAAACAAGAGGCCCTCGCGGCGTAATAACGAGAGCCGGTAAAAAAGGTGGCGAGGATGAAGGGGCAGTAATGAAGAGAGCGGGGGAGAGCAAAAGGCTGGAAGGGAAGAGGTGTGTCTACGGAAAGGAGTCTCAGTAATTAAGACGAGTCGCTCGGAACGGAAAAGGAGAGGAAATGAAGTTGTATCGAGAGATTGTGGGAGGAGATGTTATCCGGGAGGAGTGGGGAAATTATTCTGCTCCTGCGAGATGGTGTGTAATGGGCAATTGAGGAAGGGGTGAAAATATGGACGTGCGAAGAATAAGTGATCGAGACCCTTCGGTCTCGCACTCTCTAATAGGGTGGCCCCACCCTTACTTGTGATAAAACCCCCTTCCACGCCAACCCCGTTGCGTGCGTAGGCTGCGTAATTGTAAATTCTAAGAACTCACCCTCATTACTGCCAGTTCTCTCCGCTTCGTCTCTCTCGCCACTCTCGGACTCTCCTATCCTTACCAGATTTCGCTGGGATTATTTCCTTTCTCGTTGTCAGTAACGGAACAAGATATTCAAGTTTGTGGTGATCCCTTCCGTATTTTTGTAATTGCAACCCTTCCAATAGCAGATAGAACTGTATAGTTCGATAAAGCTGGAAGAATATTTTTTTCTTCTTGCGCCATATTTTTATGGTCAAATGTACTGGATTGAAAAAAAGAAAATTCTCGCTCGGCTACATAGCTAAATTAAGACATTATTTTGGTCAACGCCACACAGTTGGGAATTCTAGGGAATGAAAGCCTTCTCACAAAAAATTTCCACCCTAAGTAACGTTAGGCTCGCTAGTGTAGTTGGCTCTGCTCGTTGTACGAACTTTGATTGGTTAAATGTTACTGTATTATATCTTATTTATTTATATTGTATTATGCATTGCTACGAATAGATGGATGGACCCTCGCCATGGGAGGTTAGGTTGAGTCTGGTCTCTCTTATGGTGATATCAATCCATCTCGTATGTCGTTAAAATTTCTATAAATGTATCAATGAAATAAAGGAAAAAAGGTTCTGAGGAAAAAGCCTTTGCAACGTATGTACGCTAGGTACAGTTAAGAGCCTCAGCTTTCCAAATAAAAAGAGGGCAAGAAAACCTCCTATAATTAAGTAAAACATGACATTCCAAGTAAAGTATTAAATGCAGAAAACTATAAAAATTCGAAATAAGGATGATGAATTAATAGAAAATGCAAATATCAAATATAAGTGATTGGGTGCATAAAAACCAGAAAAATGTGCATACATCAAGATGACATGATTTACAACTCCATGCTTTGTAATAATGTAATATAGTTACATAGTTTACCGTTACATATCTGTAACATTCGTTACGGAGCTCGTATTCTTAGTAATTGAAGCTTCCCGTTTCCCGCCAGAAGGAAAAGGCCAAAAATAAAAAGAGAAAGATAGCGGTAGATGAGCCATATTCATAACTCCCATAAGTCATCATCACAAGTGACAGAAAGGGAATTAAATGGTTAACATCGGTTATATCTCCATTAAATGCTTACATCGGCCTCTTAAAGTGTCTCAACGTAATAACTCCACATTTATGATAACAGAGCCCCGGAAAGGGTAATTTATGTATTTGTAGATGAGAAGCAATCATGCAATTGTCACGTAATTGAAGAAGAATGGAAAAAATATGGAATTTCTGAAAGTTTTATAGCTAAAGATTTATGTGTTAGTCTAGTTAGTTAATTTAATTAGTAGTCTTAGTTTACCACTAAGGTCTCGAAGGTCAATCAGCACCGTAAAGTTCGTTTATTAATCATTTCTTGGCTCTATTAAACATGTCTATTAGATTAATGAAGCCTATAAAATATACAGTAGTAGTGTACAAATCAAAATGCATATTTCTACATCATATAAGAAGATAAACTATTATCACTACACAATTTACATATAGTCAAGTAAACCAATACGATTTATACTGAAACCTAAAAATTGGTAAGCTAATGCTTTGAAATAATAAAATCTACGTATTTTTATATATATATATATTTTTGATTTGGAAAAACCACGAAGGCTACAAAATTATTTCAATTTCCGATGTAGCGGTACGATTCTCTATTAGCCATTTGTTTGCGTGATGACGTTAATACGAGGTTATCCCCAAAACGTGGTTGCCGAGGAAGCAGTTAGTGATTCCCCACCTAGGGAACAATGGATATTGCCAAGCATCCTGCTGTTAGGGATGCTGAAACTGCACATCTGGGACATGCATTAATTGTTAGTTGATTGATAGTTCATTGATTGAGTACCGTTCTATTTCAAAGTTTCCTCGATTCCAGATTAATAGAAGTTCAATTGAAAATTAAAACAAACTTAGTAACTTCCACTTTTTTAAATAATGTTACAGAGTTAAGCAAATTTCAAAGTTCGTTCAAATCTTTATCATTTCTTTCTTCCACAGAGTGAAAACTTCAAATTTTGATCATAAGTTCAAGTGACTTCTTTGCTAGAAGATCCGTCAGTGCTTTTCTAAAAGCATCTTTTCAACAACCTATCTCGTTTTATTGGCTTGGATAAAGGTAGGAGTTGGATTAAGCTTAGAAGGCATACGTAATATATCCTGGTGCCACACGGCCACTTCAATTAGCGTAGCCCTAAGATATGGCGTTCTTTGAATTTAGAAACGTCAGCATACAAATCTCAACGCTAAGAGCGAATGAATAGGTGCAAAAAGCCCTCACTTCCGAAGCAATTTCACGGCTCCTCTAATTCAAAATGTCTTCTCATTCCTATCGAAATGTTCATAATGCGAGAAACACAAGTTCTCTCACTAATAATATACTACTTGCTTAATTTTCTGGGTTTCTGCGACCGGCAATAAAAGTCGGTGTCGCCGTAAAAGTGCTGGAACCCAGATAAGTATTTGGTCTCCTTTTATCTTTTCGTGAAGGGAACGACGCCTACATTCGGATTCGAAATAAAATATTCGTTATCGTTTGTACCGATTAGTACCTCGGCGACCTACATGTTCCCCGAAAGCTTCGATTAATAAAGGGAAATAAACTAAAAATCGAGAAATTCGATTTTCTTGGACTCGTTTATATAAGAACGTTTGAAGATAAGAGTTTCAGGACAGCTGGTTGAACATTATTCAAATCGCTGCGAGGTTAAAAATACGCTAGAATATTCAAACGTGTCTTGGAAAATATTAATATACCAGTATTAAGAACGGGAAACGTATTTTATCAAATTGCAAGATAAAACTGTTGGAAATTATGATACTGGAAATATCAAATTAAATTCAAACATTTCGTGCCTATGACTGCGATAAAAACTTCCATCGTTGGCTGATAAATACACTGATGAATATCGAGTTAATGATGAAATTCTGAATTTATTCCATATAACTTTGTTATTTGTGAATTTCAGGAAAAATTGAAATATGTATTGATGTAAGGATTATTGAAACAAGTAAATACAAATATAAAAGTTATTATGGACAATAATTCCGGTAAATCATGTATTCCCATGAGGGAAATTATGAATATTTTCGTATTGAATACGCTGTCGAGTCTTATCGTCGAATCTCTCTTTCATTTTACGGATTATCTGTAAAATGGGTGAGGAAAATCAGCACACTCACAAATGAAGTGCGTCCTGTGTAAACTGAGTGGATAAACTCAGGTAAAGAAGTCAGAGAAGACGAAGGAGCCAAGCCAGATTCTGCTGTGACTTACATCAATTGCTAAGAGCACTCCTTCCGTGAAAATGTCAGATATTACTTAGAATCCCGGTTTTATCTTACTTTTCCAACTCCATTTATACTTTCAGATTATCTTCCGAATCGATCATCCTTCTGTTCCACGCAGCCTTGAAAAATGGAAGTCTGTTGTGTTTTAGTCATGATAAGAATGTTTTATAATTTTACTGGTTCGACAGAGGAGCTAAATTATCTTTTTAATCTGTACTATGTTTACAGTTAAGTAGCCTAAGACAGTATTTCTTGAAGTCTCGTCCCATCTTGTTTGTTGACTGACTGTTGATTGACTGGCTTATCTCCAACATTATTGGGATTCGATACTCAAAGTAAAATCCTGTACAACTAAATCGAAATAAATTAAGTTTCTTATTTTCTCGCCTTCACTATTCTCAGAAATCTATTTTGTAACTTTATGAAGCATTGAAAAACATCAGCTGGATAAAACTGGCCCGTGAAAGCTCGAACGTTGGCACAATCTTCGAAGACTCAACTTCTATATCATTTTTTGATCTTCCCTAAAAAGTCGGCAAATCCTCCTGAAAGCAGAATGCTCGGCAGTCGCGAATTTTCCCTCAACTCGAGAATCGATTTTTTTTTAAAGAATGTTTTTGACGACTTTCGTTCGTCCGGATGTCTTACCTCCTCCCCGTTTTTCACCAAATTCCTCCATCCATCGTCCGCAATAAACTCATTTACGCCCACTGCGGAATCGCAGACTTCTCATTAAGAGAAAAAAGGCGATCTCGGAGCGAAAAGGACGTTTTTATTCCTCCTCGTAGTCTAACAAACACGTTTTCACTCCTGATTTCCGAGAAGGAAATGTTTGCGAAAAGAAAGAGGAGGGCATCCCAATGGCTTTCGGGAAGATACGCGCCTATCTGCACGCTGTCATTATGAAAGCATTACTTTCGTCCCAATAAGGTGAGAGGGGTATAACTCAAGATGTTATGTTTTCAAATTACATTGACATCAAGCTGGAACTTAATTCGTGAACATTGAGCCCTTGTCATCGTCATCATCATTAGTCAACCGTCTGGAGGCGGATATCTGATTACCAGGCGGGAGTACCAGGAAAACACACCGGATGCTGCGACTTGAGGGCATTGGAAATGGACGGGAGAAATCCTCTCATAGATGAGGATCGGCAATTGGCCTCGATCATTACGAGGGTGTCGAAAGAACAAACCACTTAATGCTAACCTAATTAAATCGTGTGCTTAACGATAGGTACCGAAACCCCAAGAAAGCAGTGTTTCGGCTATGATAGAATCCCTCGGTTGGAATTCTCTTAGTGATAGAAGACGTGAATATCGACGGAAGCTTATTGATAAATTTATCTCTACCGATTTCGGGGAGGAGATAACAGATATTGTCATCCCAGTTATATTCCTACGCGACCTTCGAGAGAAAACAAAAAAGCGATACAGGGAAGTAGTTGCCAGGACAGATAGCTACTTTTGGTCATTTTTCCGCGAAGTATTAGAGAAGCAAATAGCTCTCCAGATTAGATAGGTATTTTGGTGTCTTACACCCCCTGCCACGCGCCACTGGCGGATTGCTGGGTTTAAATGTAAAATGTAAATGTAAAGCTTGAGAAAATTTTCCAAGTGTTTATGTTTAACAGAACACCATATGCCTTATAATCGAACTCGGTTTTCAGAAGATTGTATGGGGAAATTGTATATCGAATGGTCTATAATAATGAAATTGTGTACAAGAATCGAATTTTGATAATGATCGGATTATGAGAATTATCAATTAGTTACAATCGAAAAGTCATGTTTTAGCAATAAAAGTTGAATGATAATGATCGAATATTTGAATTTTAATCTATTCAATGATTATCAAAAAATGGATCTCTGAGTCTATATACTTGCATGTTTAAAAAACCATTTCCTAATGGGCAAACTGTGATAATTATTATTGCTATACTAAGTAGTCTGAAATAGTTATGAGTAGTCTGTGAAGCACTGCGTTGCGTTAGTATTACGGAGTTAAAATGATATGTGTTGTTGGAGTGAGATGTGAAATTATTTCATGACGTAAGGATATATGTTTAAAACATGCATCTATGGCGAATGGTTTTTGTGTAGTTGCTCGAGTAGTTTTTACAATAATTTAATTTATCGTCCATATGTGGTTTCGTTTTTATACAGTTTCCACACATGAATGTTTGGCGCGTATTTTCCCCCCAGCTTCAACCATGTGTTATACAATAAGGATCGGGAATATTAGTATAGGTATTAGATATGATTACTGATGTGAACGATTCAACTGCTGCAGGGAACTCAGATTTTCTGTGAGAAATTTGCTTAATGTACGGGCATGTCATGTCAAGGAAACAGGTTAAAAAGCTTAATCCAATTAACTACGAAGCGAAGTAGTGGCAGAATCATTACATCTGATTATATCCTTAAAAAGAAAGCTCAATTATACTCGCTGTAAGTTAATGCTTCCTTATAATTTTTTTCAAGAATATACTCATTAATGGTTGCCCTCGTTTGACTCCTAAACTTTTTTTTCGAGATTTTTAAAACTCTGTGAAAGATTAGATAATGATTTCTTTCTCATGAATATACTCTTCGATGGTCAAGAATATTAAATGTTAATTTGATTTCAACTGGTTTTTCATTTTAATAATCCCTTAAGGTGGAGAAAGTTGATTCTGAATTCATTTCCTAAGTATGAGAATCAAATACCTGATTTCAAGAAAAGATAATCTATTAAGAAGTAAAACATAAAGTAATTATATTAGTTTTTGGGAAATATTCATTTCATTTGTTATTACTGTCCTGTTACCTATTCTACAATTTCGAGAAAGTTTTCTCCTGGATTTCCCCTAACACTTTCATTATAATTTTGATGAATGTAGAAATTGGATTATTAAGAATTTTAACGGAATTGATTAAGTAACACGTTTCGTGTGAAATTATACATGGCGCCGAATGATGAGTTTGATGAAAGTATCCCATTAAGCTAATTGTCTGTAGACCTTAGACGTGATTTGAGATTCTATCAATCTACGAAAACTTACTAATTTTCCCTTCTCTTCGGAAGAGATTTTTTGGGGATTATTTTTTCATTTGAAAGTCATCCACACCAAAAGATTTTTCTTCTTTCTTTGGTTAAGATTAAAAAATAGCAATTTCCTTTGTTCTGTCATTTCCTCCATTTTCACCTCTAAAGAAACATTTCCCACATCTCCTTTTCGCTTCGTAATTTTGTGGAAATGGCGCCCGTCATTTTTTTAATCTGAAAATGCGAGATTTTGCGTCTGGTCGCCAAATTCTCTCTTCTGGTAATAGCCTCATTTCCTTTCCACATATTTGCGTTGTCTCCAATGACTGGATACTCAGTCATCAGCAATATAATTCTTTAAGTATTGGCTCATGCTTAAAATTGATGAGCTTTCATTCTTTTAAGGAAATATTTTGGAATATGGTCTTTTTGTGAGTCATGACGGTATTTTATGGTATGGTATGACGCAATAGTATACATAGGAGTTGATGCGGAAGTATGATTTATACTTCCAAACTCATAAATTCAACAATACTCTTTCTTCAATCGATAAGATATTGGAATTGCATGAAATAAGGCGTTAAGGTATCGGGAAGACCACATCTTCCCACCAAATCATTTTAATGTAATATTAAAGTAGTACTAAATTGAAGCTGGATCTAAATAAATACTCCACTATTAGCTCCTCGAGAGCAAGCTATTAGTATTAGAAAGTTAAGATTACCCGTGTCAATCCGTGTTTAATAGTAGAAGTAATTAATTTAGTTTAATATCATATGGGCCACTCTTATGAATAATTTAAACTTTTGCATGCTCATTGTAAGAACCTGCAAATTTGATCGCCAAACCGATCTGTAAGCTTTTGAGTAATTTAAACAATTTATTCACAATAACCATAAATTTACGACTCAGGGATGGTCAATTCGGGAATGGGACACTTCGGCGCAAACTCAACTGGATTCTAACATTTTAGTTTCATCAAAAAAGGGTATAACTTCCAGACCATTTATAATACTTACCAGTTCGTTTGCTTACAGTTGTAAATTATTTTGTAAAATAATATTTTGACCAGTTATGCAGTAATTTGTAGGGTGTGCTTACTTTATGTATGTATTCTAAGTTTGGAGTTTTTCCTAAGAATTGATATTCGACTACTACAGGAAGAACTCAAGCTATAAGAATAATTATACCCGGTTGCAAGTTAAGTGTTTAAATATTGGTGGAACTCTTTTCATATGAAAAATTGCATGCATTAATCGATGACAAATAGTTATTATCCCTTTTCTTAGTCTGTGTTTGCTTGCTATTATTCTATCCATTTTCTTCGTATGAATATCAAATATAATTATAACACTTAATGTTGTGTTAATTTAAACATTACTATTGTTAAAATAAGTTATAATAAATGAAAAGATTATCTCTTTCAAAGACAGGAAATGTATTTTTTAAATGGGCGTTTCTAAACTATCTGTATTGTATAATATTGTATAACTGTATTATAACATCGTATAAACTATTTGTATTGTATACAATACATTTGTCATACATACATGCTGTCCTATAGGAGAGTATGCATGACTCCCA
This sequence comes from Sympetrum striolatum, assembly GCA_947579665.1. NCBI lineage: Eukaryota > Metazoa > Arthropoda > Insecta > Odonata > Libellulidae > Sympetrum > Sympetrum striolatum. The sequence continues at coordinate 74,960,324 of OX388342.1, read as the reverse complement.
GCCCTCATATTCCTCGGGCCGGCCCCTGCCTATCTGCAACTAGCCTGTCATGACGGACGGGATATATTTGTTGTGGTAAACCCTGGGAAGGAACTGCGAACTTTCCTTTTCGCGCTTGAAACGAAGGTCTCCATCATTCTGTCCGTCTGTCTCTCCACTATCCCTCACTATCACTCACGCGAAATTGGGAAATTTTTCATGTTCGTGATATGCGACGAAAGAAATACCCGATTCTGGTGCGCCTTCCTTTGTTGGAACGCACCTCCGGAGTGAGTCGTCGATTCAGTTGCCAAAAGATGGTCGCCCAAGATGGGGAACGCCGAAAACGTATGGCCGTAGACTTGTTAAACCCGGATCCTTCCTTTCTGGACGCGTCTCACGAACCGCGGCTAAAATATTATGAGCTCTTTATCTTCTCCCTTTACGTGCCGTATTTACGAAAGCGCGTTAAACCCGTTCGCTGATTTAAAAGGGGTTGTCATTTCGCTAAACTCACTTCCAAAGGATTTGGAGTTTGCCAAATCGGTGGGATATTGATAAAGGACGCGTGTTTCTCGGGTGGACGCCGAATTATTTTATTTTCAAAGAAGATAGTGCCTTCTTCGAAGTCGCCTTCGGTTTTGGATTTGCCGATGAATACATTATGATACATGCTAATACAATATTCAGCTTGCATTAGCTTATAAAAACTGATAACAGATTATGCTGCCGAAGTACCATTGGGAGTGTAAAACAGGGAAACTTTAAGAAGTATTGACAAATAGTTTCTCACTCATCATGCCATAATATCTTCCCTAAGCAATCCATTCCTTCTCAGTATCACACTCTCCCATTTATTCTGCCTAAGACCAATGCTAAAAATCAAGATACTTTTCTCTGCAACACTTTCTCATTCTTTTTCGATTCGACTCAATTTTTAATGGAAAATCAATGTGTTGGATGTATTAAATAACCATAAAACAAGGGCGAATACAAAATTTCTCCATTGCCTTATAAAACTATCTCAGTGGAACAACAATATTAGTCCTGGCTCTTTCTGATCAACTGTTAAAATTTCCTATGAGTATTTAGTTTGAGCTTCTCGTCAATTAAACGTTTGTTTCGGAAAATCAACATGCCTGGATTCGTTGATACCATATACCTACTGAGAGACTTCTGAAGAGTGTTTGTCAAATGTTAATCGAAAAATTCCATGAAGATACTCCGTTATGGATCTCGTTGTTACGTGAAAGCTTCATTAATTTGATGCGGTACGATTGTCGCCTATTCGTTTTTTTGTAAGTAAAAATACATTTCGTAGACAAACATGTAAACCGAACTTTCTCATGAAATTAAATTCGGGCTTATCTTAATTCCAAGCGAAATAATCAAGCATTTAAAAAACTCCATTTTCATGTTTCCAAGATAATTGAAATTAATTTGAAGTCTCTGAAAAATTCTGCGTAAGACCAAGAGCTTATTCTTTTACCCACAATTTCAGTCAACTTAGTCTAATTCTACCATATTGATTATCATCATCTATCTTGTATTTGATCATCTCCATCTATTGATTTGGCATTAGATAGTTTAGCTTTTCATTATGTTTAAAAAAACTTAAAAAACAATATGAAAATTAATGCTATCATTGTTCTTCTCTTATCATGCTTGGGACTCAGCATAGCACTATCAATATTAAATTTAAAGATAATAATTTTATAGTTTGACGTAATAACATTACTCTTTAAATCTTCCAATTTTACTGTACTAATTTCATAATATATAATTTCTAATTAAAAAAATATATATTCTTTGACAATCTGAATAGCTAACTGCAAGCATAGCTACCGACAGGTCCGGAGTTCCGACCACTCAGGTTTCTCCAGATTAGGGCATGGTTGCATGTTTTTTTTCCTTTTTTCTCTTTGTGGCTCTCCTTTAATATTCCTGAACATAGATGTTTTTGAAGAAATAGGGAAATGAATAACTGAATGTTTATATGGCATCAATTGTATTTCCATGGGTTGATATTTTTAACATCCATTTTATTTCCTATTTTTAACATGTAGCTCCAGGTATATCTGACGAAATACTACAAGCAAATTTATTAAGACCCTAGTAAAAAGATGTTAATGTTACGTAAATTAACAATTATGCCTTTCCTTTCAGGGAATCATACGCGAATCAAAAATCAAGGATCAGATTATTTGCAATTTTATTTTGAAAGATAGCTTCCAGACGGTAGGGCAAAATCTCACCTTTTGTCTCAAAGGTAATTTCATACGAAATCTGAGAAAAAAAAAGAGTATAGTCGTTCGAGTCGTCCGATTCGTTGCATGCCCTCTTAATATTAAGCCCTCCGCCTGTGGGAAGAAATGAGAGGGAACAAAGCCTCTCTATCGATACTCCGCCCTTCAATTTCTCTACGCATCGCTTTTTTGCACGCCGATCGGCCATTTTCTCGCCTTTTGTGTGAAGCCGCTCGACCGTGCACGACTTCCACTCCCACACATTCCCTTTCTATGAATCTCTCCCTTCCGTGTACTGCTGCTACATTTTCTCTAGGGAAATACTTTCGCAATCCATTCTCAATAAAGTGGAAATTATTGCCTAATAATTTAATCCCATTCGATCAGTCTACAAATTCCCATCAAGATGTAATGAAGATTATAATGATAGTTATGTTTCGTAGCGCTCCCCTACTATGAATAAAATGAAAATAGACGAAGAAGATGATTTAAATTGCAAGAAACTGCAGCAAATTAAAAAAGGATAGATTATAATTCTGAAGAAGTGATATAATAAATATTCACGAAGGAAGGGAATATAACTAAGTAATTAGACATGTCGTATAATGTTGCAAAGACTAAAAAAGGATCCATGCTAACTGCGAGTTTTGAGTTATTTCCCGAAGTTCCGAGGCTTTTTTTCTGATAATGTGATGCTCCCTATACCGAGGTTTGAAGGAATTTTACATTTTGTCCTAATAAACTAGTCTATACTCCAGGGCTTCATGGGCATTACCTATCGTAAAATATAGTCTAGCAATGCAGTAGAGTTAAGTTATTTTACAACAATACAGATTCAATGAGAAAATGCTAGAGAAGAAATCAAAAGCCATTCAAAAAGTACTCCTACATTCTTTTTTATTGTGAGCACAGTTGTGCAATTGTACAATTTTAAAATTGTATGACAATTCAATTTTCCTCTTTCCGCCAAACGTCAATTAGATTACCAGCTCTCCTTATTTGTAAACGGTAGCGCTTTTGAATTGTTAAACGGTGAATACATTACCAAGGAAGAACAGAAACAGACCCGCCGGAACGGGATAGCTCAACGGACAGAGCACCTGACCGGCAATAGGGAGACCCGGGTTCGATTCCCGGTCTGACTTTTTCAAGTCTATTTTTCCTTGGGATTTATCCTGGCTGCACGCCATTTCGTGCAAAAAACCTATACCTATTTTTCTTGATGAATACATTAGTTAATATTTCTGACACAGGTGGCTCTGTGTCTGTAAGTGTTCCACTATGAATCTTTTTCGTAAAATTTTTATTTTTGGAGGTACGAAAATATTTTTCTTCAATTAATTTATTTTATGTTAATTTAAAATATGTTGATTGTATCAAAGCTGTTGTTACGAGGCAATAAGTTTACAATGATTCGATTTTTCTTGAAAATTATATGCGCAAGTGCAAGGTGAAACTTTCTATACTTAAATGTGACGGGGATGATTTTCACTTATCTATTCATATTGTGTGAGTTTCAAGCTCATTGAACCAAGTAAAACGTCCTTTTATATGAAATAATAACGAAATGCTTCTGAGTTTTAAATCTGAGCACATTGAAGATCAAAATAAATAAGTCAGCTACAATAATCGCACAGAATAATCGCTACTCAATATGTTATGATAAAGGACTTTAGTCCTCATTGCATTCTATGAAAACTTCGTCATCATTCTATTTCTTGATAATTTTATAAATGATTTTTGGATGTGAGTTCTGCTAGTTTACAATTTAAGTTTTAGCGTGTAGCAGTAGGTATCGTGAGGCTATTTGCCTTATCGGTTATTGTCGTCTGCAGAAAAAATGAATTCTCAAAACGACTAGTTCTAGAATCCATGTAAATATACCCATCCATGTACATACTTCTCTCAGCATCAGATCGTCCCATGTAACAAGGAGGATGTAAACATGCTCGATACCTTCCATGGATATTTTTTCGGAGGAATTTATCCAGGAAATCCATTTGAATTGAACCAATACTTTGGTAAAAATCTAGAGATGTTGGAAAAATATCGTGGGAATTATCTTTTGAGAGTAAGTTTATTATATGATGTAATCGAGTAAAATTTATCTGCTTTTTGCGGATACGCAGTTGCTCTGCTTATATTTTGAATGCCGGACTCCTTAAAGCGTAACTCATTTTCGTTTGCGCCTGCATCAATTATGCGCATATTTTTATCGCCTCCGAGGCGAGGCGGGAACGATCCAGAAGTTTCCGTAAAGAGCAAGGAGTTGAGTGTACCTTTCCCGAGAGATATCGCGACCTTAATTCATGCATATTTATGTAAGCTGTCGAAGTGATCGAGGAGTCAATTTAATGTTTCCCTCCCTCGAGATACGGGCGACACCTAAGTGTGGCGTTTTAATGGCGCCAGGTTTTTTATACAAAAGAAAATCTTAAAGCGACCAGATGTATTAGAGGCCCAAGGCGAAACATAGCAGTATTGTTTAACTACTGGTAAGGTCTATCTTAGAGGCAGTATCGGCTTCAGATGTGCAGCCACCGCGGAGGAGCACTTATTCGTGGTATTAATTTTACGTTATATGCCAAGAATTTATATTTAAACTTTAAAAAAATTATGTATAATTTAATCAAAGAAATCATCGATTGGTTTCTGCCCTATAAAAGCGACATCTAGGTCTCATCAACCCCTTTCCATTTCCAAAGCTATTTTTTTGGAAAGTTATACCACATTGACCATGAAGGACCCTCTCTCAAAGCCCTAACTTTTTATTAGTTTGTGTCGTATTGTTTGTATTGGATAGCGTAAGAGCAAAATCGATTATAAAACTCAAATATAAGAGAAATGTAGTATTATTTTGCTAATATTTATTGTTAACCTATGTCGAGGCTGCTTGGAATGTAGAATAAGAGTTTATTTCGGTCTATAAGTTAGGTTTTGATTATACGAGGTGTGTTTATTAAGTAAGTGTCCCTTTGAAATTAGAAACATAAAAGTGTAATTTTTAATCAATTTTATTTTTACACGAAAGAATGAACTTCAATCTACTTTTCAACATAATTTACATCAACATTAAAGCGTCATTTAAAATGCCCCACAAACAGTCAATTGGAAATCCTGCCGAGTATACTGTACTTCTCCCCTTATATTCAAGAATATCATATAAAATCGTCAGGAGATTCTTTCTTTAGAATCATAGATTAAATAGACGTAAGGAGAGAGCGTAACTCTTTGGTAGACAATGAACATAACCCATCTCACTTTCTCATGCGAATTCGAATTCATTCATTCTGTATCATTGCGAAGGAAATGAATAATACGCTTTTTAGATATGCTTGAATTCTACTCAGTTGTTGATACAAAATAAGGTTATGAGAATCGGTTTATTTCTCCTTTCCCAGGCAAAATAGCAGTTTCCCATCTGTTTCCCCATAAAATCCGATGCGTTGCTTATTTCTTTTAGTGAATAACACGTACGCATTTCCGTAATTCTCTTCCGCTTTTCTCAAAAAACCTCATATAATTTTCTCTCAAATAGGAAAATCGTGCTTGAGTAACGAAAGATATGCTCTCTCCTCCATTCATAGCTCCAAAACGTCTCAATTCACTTCATTCCTGCAACGAACGGATTCATTATAACGCATAAAAGAAGCCGAACGTCTCTCTCCTCTTGGATTGACCAATAGGAATTCCGGGATGGATGTAGTAAAGGTTTTATTACGGCGACGAAACTTCGACGATTTTCTTCGAAGAGACTTATCATTTCCATTTTTCACGGTCTCCCGTCACCGACGACCACTCAAACCCCAGCATTCCCCAGAAGATACCCTCTCTCTGACCCTGTCACTTTTATACTCTGAAATATACTTCCTCTGAAACATTTCCATCCTCGTCGTTGCATTCCTTCCCTATCCCCGAACAAAGGGGCTTTGATAGGAACGTAGTCGGTGCCGGATTCTGGCGAAAAGTTTTAAATTGGGGCGAGTTGGGAAACCTTCGTGGAGGAGAGAATTGAAGAACTATTAAGGCACTTCTCCCTCCCTCCTCCCATCTTATCGCTGTACCACTTCTCGCCACACCATCTCCTGGGACATCCCACAACACGATTGGTCCACCCCAGGCCTCCATTATGTGCTAGGACGTCCGTCCGTTCCTATCCCACTCATTTCCTCCAATTTTTTCTTTCTTTTTTTTCCCTCCATTTTCCATCCCACCCTCCTCTCTCCAACCATCTCCCCCTTCCACCGGACTCGTCGACACCTCACACCACTGCCATCTGCTGGCCCCAACATCTCCATCAGCGAGGATCTCTCTCTCCCCCCGCGCCTTTCCTTTTATTCCTCTTTTCCACGTTCTTTTGTTTTTACGGTTTCCGAGAAGAGAGGGCGCACGCATCGCGTGACTTTCATTGCGGTAGTTTCCTTGGGTTGTGATCGCGCTGCGACGGTTTTTCAAAGAGCCCCATTAGACGGTGTTAAAACCTGATAATCTCCCGGTCGCTATTCCGGCGCTTTGTGATAGTTCTAGGCGTCCTTTCTGAGGAATTTTCCGTAATTGCCTTCCACTGGGCTTCGTTTGCAGGTTTCCCGCGCCAGAGTCCGCCACATTCGACGGCTCAGTGAAATAAAGCGGGAAATGTCTTTTCCCTGAAAAATTAAAGTTTCGTTCGGAATATATTGGGAGGAAGAATTTCTGCCTTTGACATAATTACAGAGAATTCCATAATTCTTGTTAAAAACATGCTTACTTTATGTTAAGATGCCCAAAATGCCATTGAAGTTCTTTTATATTTGCCATTTATCGCTAATATTGCTACGAATACTACTACGAATATTTACCCTAGTTTATTTGATTGGATTACATCTTAAATAGTTATCCAAATCGGTTTTCTTAATCATATTTTCATATGATTTCCAAAGAGGGACGTGCACGAAGTTTTTTTGTTAGATTTAGTTTATATCTGTATACTTTTGATCATACCTTACCTGATTATGTATATGGTCACATCTTGAACTTAAGAAATACTAATACTGTTGCTATGATATGTGTAGAGCACCATACATTGTTACAAAACAGTAATAATCGTACATTTATATTGGTAATTAAGTGCTAAGTTATTTATATTATACATGCATACCAGAATAAGTGGACATCAGCCAAGAAATATTTTCCTGACTGTCGGTATTATAGACCCCAAGCGCGAAGATGGGGTTGAGGCCCCAGTACGGAATAATTTCAGCCTAATCCATTAAAGTCTACTCTAGTGAAAATGCCAATTTTCTTTTAGATACATAGAAGTAGACACCATAGGAAATTCAGCTTCACCGAGGTAAGAATAAAATAAACGTTGAATTATTGGTAGTATTTCTAACAGAGGTACTAGTCATGAGTAATCGATATATTTTTTATGGAGAAAATAATTATGTAATATATTTATAAATTTGATTCATTCAATATGTATTTAGTTCTCTTTGAAGCTCACAACAATAACCCTCGAAGCGCTTAGTTTTCCTAACTATACACCCACCCCTTAATAGAGATTTAACGTTTAAGTTTGGGGAAAAAATATATTTCAATGTTAAAACATACCTAAATATCCAATTCGTTGTAACTTTTTATTTACTTGCATAAATCTTCGGGTTTTGATACCCACCTACGCTCAAAATTTATCCTCTACACGAGGGATAGTCATTGAAGATATCAGTCCAGTTTCTCCTCTCCCTTTCTCTTGGGAAGCACACCGTCCCTCTCAGGAAAAATGCATATGTATCCAATCAATTTGTAAGCGTTACAATCCGTTTTCATCGGGACTCGAAAAGAATGTCGGCCGCATACAGAACTCTTTTTATCCTCAGCCTTTTCTCACCATCGCTCCGAACGTTTTATGAATCGGTTCGGAAGATGAACGGGGCTGATTGGAACAGGAGAGATACCCTGGAGAACTTCTTACACATCCCACTTCCAGAATCGTCCGATCTCCCGAAGCATAGGGAGTTTTTTTCAGCGTCCGGGAACGGCCGAGGGAAAGTCAGATGGCTGGAGGGAGGGATCCGAAAAAATTACCAGAAGATTGGGAGGGAGACGGTAGTATTAGGGAGGTTGGGTCGGTAAAACAGAGAGTGGTGAGGGAAGTAATTGCCGAGCAGCGCTGCCAAACGTACGAGTCGGAGGAATAAGAAGATGGAGGAGGCTGGGCTCCGATTTTGTTTCACAATCTCACGCCTTTGTTAATTACGTGAAATTGGAAACATCTGTGCCGTCCACCTCTGCCTGTTGTTCTAATGGTCCGGAGTCGAGAAATTTACTACGAATTCTGTGGAGAAGTTATGAAATGAGGTTGGATTAAAGTTCAGTCGGAAACCTTACAGCTCTGCTGTGTAACCTGATATTTCTGCTACTATATCGTGAGTGAAAGAAGATTTTTCGTTTGTCTTTTTGAAAGAATTAAGAAATATGTCTTTAATTTCCATTTCTCATTCATTTTCTTTGGCTGAAATAATGTTAAAGCTGCTAATCTTTCATCGATGGTTATAAATGTTATTCATCTGCCTTCTCTTCATTGAATCGAATGAAAGTTTTACTCGTGTGGTTATTCTGCTTTACATGGACATTTAGCATTATTCTGCTTTACATTGCATTTTATGTGTAGAAAGCAAAGGAAAAATACCTAATTCTTCATCTTGCCTTATATTTGTTTACTCATATTTCTTGGTGCAGTAAGACAATTTTCTGGTTGCAGTTGCACTTCCTTTCTATAACAATTATTTAACATTTCAAAATTTTTACTTACATACACCTTCCAAACTGCATCTTTAGCCTACACATGTATAGGTAATGCTAAATGCTAATTTACGACTATTATGTTGATTTACCCCATCTGTACAACACAAACATTAACTATTAAATACTTATTTATGGATGGCACCTGTGACGGATGACAGATGTGCCTCGTTCTCTCTTCAAAGCTACTTGTATCTCCTGGTGGGATGATGGGATTCGATGCTGTCTTTGGGCTCAATATTGTAGTGATAGAACAGCGCGCAGCGTTACGAAAATATCACGGAGGAGGCCGAAATATAGTGGAAATCCGATATAATCGAAACGATTGTTGAATAAAACAGGTATTATAAAACAAAAAAGTAACTTTTACTATTCCACATACAAAGGTTACAGTGTACAGTTACAGTTAAAAGTTACTTGTTTGTTTCATAAAACCTGTTTTATTTAACAATCCTTTCAGCGTTACGAGATAAGGCCTTATGAATTTTTATGATTCCACGTTTCCTTATCTATTTCAAGAAAGATATCTTATAGAACGGGGTCTACGTGGATACATTAGAGCAACATTTAGAATGTAGCTTATGAAGATCCATTTCATTCATGAAATATGACATGAGGAAGTGTCGATAAAAGAAAATGGTTTTCAAGATCTGATTTTAAATGTGGAAATGATTGAAATTAAAGTGACGCATTACACCGACTTTTTTACCTGTGTGTAATTCTACCCCGGCAGATCCTGAAGTTTTTGCTGTGACTGAGAAAATTCTCCGCTTCCGTCCATTTTTCTCCGATTAGTTTCTTGAGGAACTCTATGACAGACACTGCAATCAGAGTGCTGAAATGCAGCTTCGAAGAGAGGAAATCGTCGCTTGGGCGGAAGAGGAAAAAATAACATCTTCCTCCCATTCATCAGTGTGGGAATTTCAATTCAGTCGGATCAAATGCTTTACGATTTTGAATGGAGATCCTTTGATACGATTGACCATTCTTTTTGTAAGACATTACTCGAAATTCATCGATCCAATGAGAGTAGGTACTTCTACTAAAATTATCATTCACAAGAATTGTTACAATTTAGAAAAATTTCAAAAAAATCATAAGCCAGGAAAATTAATCTGTATAAACTATTTCTTCAGTTGTCTATATAAAAAATATTGATTCACAGAGTGTCCGAGTTAAAAATATAATAATGCAAAATGTAACTACTTGAGAATTAATTAAGATATTTATTGGCATGTTTTTCTATAGGTTTGGTAACTCAAAATGTTTTTATACACACCAAATACACCTCGATATGTGCACCATTAGTTGGGCGACAGACGTATTATCTGTATTCCACTTCTCTCAAAGTGTTTTGCAGCATTGCAGGAGTAACATTTGCAATAGTTGCACGAATGCGATGGCGCAATTCTGCTAGGTCACGAACAGGTGTGTGTTACACTTGATTCTTGATAAGCCCCCACAGAAAACATTTAGTGGCGTCATGTCAGGACTTCTAGAGGACCAAGCAATCGATGTAATACCTCCCTATCCAGCGATATGGGAATTGGATACCCCTCACCATTACTCCATTATGGCATGGTTACATGGTACTAGAAAAAACTTTTGAGTTACCATACTTGTAAAAGCAAACCACCAATAAATATCTCAATTACTTCTCAAGTTATTACATTCTGTATGATTATATTTATTTATTTATTTAATTATAAGGACTACAAGTAGGCTCTAGGCCAGGTGGTAGTCATCTGCTCTTAGGTGAAGAAAATGCATTACCCTGCCTGGCATTCTCCCTAGTTGAGAGGAAAACCCCCAAAAACCTCCCAAAGGCAGTACATCATATAATTTACAATTAAATTCATACATTTAAAGCATACAAGTAATTACTATATACAATAATACAATTAAAAACTAAAAGTTAAAATATTGCCTATAATATTACAAACAATTATAACTAGACAAGAGATAATATATGTAAGCAGTAAACAGAATATAAGTAAAAACATTGCTGAATATATATCGTACAAGGGATTTATAAGCTATATACTACGGATTTTCGTTTTAAACTGTTTGGAATATTTCGGCATTGGAATGAGAACTTCTCCAGGTAAAGCATTCCAATCTCTTATACCTCTATTAATGAAGGAGTCCTTCGCCAAATCGGATTTCTGTTCATATGTTTGCGTCAAATACTGTCAATATGTCATGTTAACCCGGACACCCGGTACCAACAAACTCGCTCTCTATAGCTCATAATGTATTCATTGGTAAGCAGGACGGAGCCGGGCTGCTGTCTATGCAAACAGTGCACTACAGCTTTGATTATGGATGGTATGGATGCCTGTGTTCCTTTCTTGTAAACTGCCCTCATTCTAAATGGCGGTCTACTGGGTTTGGCGAATGAATCATTTCTTAATACGAGCAATTCAGTCATCTGTGGTTGGTACTTATTTTTAACTTTACAACTTCGTTGTATATCCTTAAATTTTCAATACCTGGCAATAACAATGAAACGATGGCATTTATATATATTTTTAGGTAAAACCTTTTCGGATGGGTTTCTAAGCTTGCCACTTTTTATTTCTGTGTAGTCTTACATAAACCACAAAACCCTTTTGAAATGTATCTGTAATAGATGAAAAATAATAAAATAAAATCGAGAGAAATATACTTTCGCCTGTTTACGGGGAGAATTACTTCACTGTGAATATACTTAAAATATTTTGGAATGGAAAAAACATCAGGATATACAGGAAAATATCAAATCATATATTTTTTGAGCCGATCGTGCTAATTTCTCGTCACAATTCCTCTTCTTCGAAGGTAAGTGAAGTTCACGTATGCCGTCCTTATTTGCATTTGTTTTCACTAACATCACATATTTTTCTCCAGCGGGATATGGGTGAGCAATTTTTCTAAAGATAATAATCATGGATGTTCTACCTCCAGCAAACGTCGCATTTATTCGTGTCTGGAGGTAAGTCGACTGCGGCATTTTGCATGCGTTTCAGGAGCGAATAGAGTTATCAAGGATCAGAAAGGGTGAGAGGAGCGAAATCTTGCGGAGTTCGCATAACATATAATCACGAAACCGTTTTGCGGGCAGATCACCAATGATGACGGTGTAACCCCATAATGCATATGAATTATGGTTTCGTAATTTTGCCTTAGAGTCTCTCTCTACGTTCCTCGTATGAAATCGCTTTCTAATAATACACCCAGGCAAGCGGAGTGGATTTGAAATAAAAATACCAGGTCCGCGCTACGGTAGTTGGATTTGCGATCGTCTTCGACATTATGCATCTTTCCCGCTTTTTACTTTTCTTTTCCCTCGCAAACCTGCAAAATATATTTCGCAACCTTGAGGAACAGGTAGCAGAGCCGCCAAATCACATTATATTTAAAATCACATAAGATTGCAGAAACGTTAGTTGTATAATATATTTTATCTAATGTGGTTAAGATGAAGTTGCACCAGGTGAAGACCGAAGTGATTGAATTTGTTTACATTATTTTTATTCAAAATAATTTTATGCATAGTGCCGATTTCTTCTGTAACTTGGAAACCATTGCAGCTAGTCTCTGAAATAAAATGTTTCGTGAAAATTGCCGTCATCCGCTTAAAAAATACTTTTTGGATAAAAGACTTAAAGCTCCAGTTTTCTTATAAGTTTAAATGAACAGTTTGCTTATAAGTTTGAAACTTATAAGCTCCAGGATTTCTAGATTCTTCTTAGCTCCCGTTAGTTAATAATTGTATTTTTACTGGGACTTTAGGAAAATACTTCCGAATAATTTATTTATAATAGACGAACAATTTTTTCGACTTTATAAATGTTCCAATCTTCAACATATGCTTAAATGGATTGGTGGATTTTTTTATCTACAGCTTAACAAATATGCGTTATTACCCGGAAGACTGTACAGCTATCAGTGTGAAAGGAGGTTGAATCCTTGCTCCATCCATCATCAGCTATTCTCTGGGGAAGAAACGAGGTTTACTGGGCAACATGCTTTTTCTTTAAAGAGTCAGTATTAGGTGTCAAACATTCACGTTAATACATGTCTATGACTCCAAGAATAACACTTTTCATAGCATTCGGTGAAGAGTAATTAAAAGGAATACCAAAACTCAAAGCCACTCTTACCTTAAACACATTACATTTTTCTCTATCATAAACCAAAATTAGATATAACAAGTTGTTTACTCTTAATCATAATTGCAACTGAACAATCGGAAAGATAACTTAATTTTTTACACACAAATTCTCTCTTTGTTTTGCATTTGATTGTCCTGTTGTCGTTGCACTTATCTTACATTTTTGATTTCTAACCGTCAAATTCTAATAGGTTTGTTATAATAATAATAATTTGTTTTTATTGACTTTTTCCCCAAGATGCAGTGTTATCCTTATCAAACGTCAGAATATATATATTAACGAACGCATTGAAACAACTAGTCTTACACATTAAATTATTAATAGTTGTCTGAATATAAACTTTATCATAACTGGTAACTGTCCTAACTGGTAATTTAGTTGGATATGGGCTTGCTTAATATCAAAAACACAGCAAAATGATTGAAAATGGGTCTTTTTTAGTTGGAATAACGGCTAGGCACGATTTAGTATAGCTAACCTTAAAGATAGCCCTGTCCCGTTCCATTCTAATTGACAAAAGACACGTTGAAAGGATTCATACAAGGTATGGTAGCAGGGACTTGCAAACATGTATAGTTTCGGGGAAAAGAATAGTATCGTACGTTGCGGCAGCATTCTTTGCCGAGATTCGAATGCCTCGAGTGAATCGGGTAAACCCATTCCCATCCACACTCTCTGAGACGATTTCATTTCTTGGGGCAGAGTGGCGTGACGCGTAACAACGAGTCGATTTGAATATCTTCGCGATCTTTGGAATGTATTCATCGGAGGAGAACGCTATTCCCCCACTGTCTGCCGGACAAATTTCATTCTTGTCAAGCGGAAAGCGATTCCATTTCCTGCAGAGTTTTTAATCCGCGCGCACGAAAACTCCTCTTTTGAAAAGGAGCGGACAAATTATTCGCCGCGAAGATTCTTATCCACTCCGCACAGCCGAGAGCGGAAAAAGTAATCGAGTTACAAATTTATCTCCGTCCTTGGGAACATAATTACCATTGCAAAGTCTCCCACTCAGCTCTGCTTTGTTAGCGGCCCGAATGAGATAAGGAGATATTTCATAAATTACCGGGGAATATAAGGGAGCGAGGGGATGCTCGCTTTTCCCCATTTCGGGTCGTAAGTCATGTTTTAGGACGTGTTTATCTTCGAATGGACTCTGATGTATCTATATTATTTCCGCTCTACATTGAGATTGTATCGATAGGGAAACGATGACAAAGTTGGCGTGAAAATCATCTCTTGTAACTTTATCGTCGGTTTTGCTGTTGCTAATGTGCGTGCTCTTTCGAGGCAAATCTCGATGAATACCAAGTTTATTTGGAAGTGGTGAAAAATGTAAGGAACGAGGTTTGAGTGCGTGTATGAAATCTTGAAACTCAGGTTTATTACTAAATATCAAAATCCTATTATTGAAAGATGGGAGTTAATAGAAATTAAGGTGTTGGCGTAACTTTACTCTAAGTAGTGGCTGATGGATACACGCATATATAATGCATCAACAATACACTATTTTCATATGCCATATTTACTATTGTATATATCTAATGTTCATGCTACTATACTCTTAATAAATGGAATATTTTCATTTCTCATGTGGTACATGATAGAGAAAAATTGTGAAGAAATGAAATCTACTATGGTATGAGTGAATAATTGCACTGATTTTGGTCTCTCTTTATGGAATGCCAAGAAAAGTGTTACTCGTAAAGTCATTCTGCTTCACTTGCGTGGACATGTTCCGCTTATAGTATTCTGGCTCAGTGAGGAAAGCAATGGCAAACAACCTACTCCTCATTCTGCCTAGTGAACCTCATTCCTCTCTACACGCTCTAAGTAGCTTATGCTGGAGGGGGTGAGGTACCAACCGGCCTTCGGGCTGCATACTTTACATACATATATCTAATACTTATATGCAGTACTTAATATTCACGGGTGCCATACTTACTATGCACTCTGCATATAAATATAAAATACCATGTGATGTTATCATAGATCATAAAATTGTAGATAATTTTCATGTTTTATCATCTTATGCATACATATTTTATGTTGATGTACATACTTTATGTGATCTAAAAATTGTATGGCGCACATTAATTTAGACATTTTTAAAATGGCACATGAACTATAAAAGGCTCGTCACTCCTGCCACATACCATTACTGAGAGTGGACAAGTCAAACGAACTAGTCTCTTAAAATGAATTTGCCTCCGGTTATTATTCATAAGCATCACGGTTTCTTTTGTAAATAACATTGAGATAGCGAGAAAATGAGGATAAATGATTAATGCTTATTTAACGTGTATGCAAACCTCAAAATGTAATTTATATTCACCTGTGAATGTGAGGTGACCTTAATCACCTTCGCAAAGTATGGAGACTATTTCCTACCCAGATCGTATTTGTTTTGTGTGAAGATTACAAAAGTCATTGTTTATTCAGCTATGGAATACTCTAAATAGAACTACCTTTACCACAAGATTGTAATATTTTAATAAAAATTCTACATTATAGAAAATTACGTAGAAGATAAATTACTAACCAGTGATTGTGCGTTTTTTCCAACTCTGTCTGACCATAGTCTCACGGAACCTTACTGAATGTGCAATTTTCCGTTTTTAAAATATCAATACGTGATGGATAATTGCATGCTACTGATAGTCTAACTCTTCTTGTATTCTGAAGTTGACAAAGATGCCGCGTTATCCCTAAAATGTGAAAATTTAATTGCATTTTAAATTAGTTAATTTATTGAAACGACTAATCATACTTATCGAATTTACAATTTTATGAATATATGTGGTAATTTAAACAACTTGCTAATAAATGTAGTTGAAAATGGAAAAATATTTCCAAAATTATATAATTTTTACAAATATTTTGTACCCCCTTACTCATCATCTAGTTTACTGCAGTGTTGAAGTCTCAAACCATCGTCGGATTAACCTGATTAATGCCAACCCATACAGACACTAAGAAATTTAGGGAAGCATTTAAGCTTTGATTGAATTCACTTGTTAACCAGGTATTGAAAAGAAATGTGTGGACACGGACTTCCCTATGTAAATTATCCTTGAATTGTTTACCAGCTCGATAATGAAAAAGCTTATGCCTTGCATCAGTTGGCTACCAAAGGGTAGATGGGGAAGAACGTCCCCCTTTTATGGTTTTGAAAAAATATTAAAATCGTTTGGACAAGACGAAGAGATCAAATAAAAAATAATTGCTAAATGTTTTACTATAACTGTAAACCTATTCGATTCTAAGGACTCAATGGCAGTCTAACAGAAAATCGGAATGAATTGAGTCATTATCACTGTTATCACTTGGTATGTATGCTCGATGTTACTGTTACTTGGTTTTTACGTTTTGTATTACCGAAGTCATAACATTTTCCCCAGCATCTATTCTTTTGCAAGGAGAAATCATATTTCATGCAATGCAAGAAAATACCATTAACCCCTAAGTCATTTAAACATCATCAAATCAAAGGAAATGCTACAGGAATAATTATTTCAGCAAATTGGATCTGAGAATTGCTCTCGGAAACGGCTTCCACTTGACGCAAGGATATCAAAACTTATGTCTTCCGGACTTCTTACCACCGGAAACGCTTCTCGCATATGTGTAATCAGCAATTAATTCTCGAAATTTTAATCCATCATCTTAATGAAAATGTCAAAAATACAGAGTGGAAAGATATACATTTTCCTATTCATTTTTGATGAGAAAACTAAGAAAAGACGGAAGCTCAGAAGGCGTTTCCCGTGATAATTTCTAATTAGTTTGTACGAAAGTAATCAAATTATCGCCAAAATTAACAGGTATGTACGAATAAAATATTCGTTTCGTTTGGTGGGCCGACTAACGACCGTACATGTCAACCATAATGGGTCATAAATGTACAATAAAATCACTATCAGATGTATTGAATTGAAGGTAAATAACATCTACTCAAAGGTAGGATAAATGTATTTTATATTGTTGGAGGTGGACATCATTAACATAAGAAGTATTATCTTCCCCATAATAAACTAAATGGTCATAATAATTCATTTATTTATCATTTTTATCATATGACTCTATATTCGGCATTTTAGGCCCATGTGAGCCTCTGTCATACCTAAACTCTGAAGTCAAATGTTTACAAAGTTATTGAATAACAAAAATATAAAAATTATAAATGCTCAGCACAAAGTAAACAAAAGAGAGTAGTGTTGGGAAAACATCTTTGGCTGAACCCTTAAAAGAAAAACACACATTGCGGGAAAACACATAAGAATGGAAGAGATACCAGTGAAAACACCGATAAAACTTTATAATAACTGACATAAAATTGGATCTTGAATGTCGACTTTCCCTTCTGTCCTATAATACGGGGTATGGAGTGTGCGTGGTCTTCAACCATAGATTATTCCTGAAAGAAAAAGGGACAGAAGTGTAAATGGAAAAATAACAATAGATATATTTCTAATTTTTTCAAATATTTAATTCTGAGAGAGTAGGTGAGAAAATGAAAAGATATACGGCTACAGTTATTTAAAAACTGATTGCATCTTAAAATAATTCATTTTCAACAACTTTTACAGAGTAAAGCAAATGTGTGGTAAGGTGTATTCGAGAGACAACTTCCTACTAATTCAATAAGTGATTTCCTAATTATTTTGTATTTAAAGTGTATTCAGCCCTTTATTGAAAATTACGGCGAGAGTTACCTTTCATTCTTTGTAGAAGGATATGCTGTTCTGACCTTCATTTTACAATTTTAATAAATTCTTGTGTTTTTAACAACCTACTAACACATACGGTAATCCATGTGGCTCATTTTAGTTTGGTACTTGATGACAACATTTTAGCTTAACTCATTTTCGGCCTTCATAATTTTTAATATTTTCATTTTAAAAGGAGCTATTTTATTTTAAAATTTCACTAATCTCCTCCTAACGTAAAATAAATAGCCAATTTGCTCCTTGCCAAATTTCCTTTTCTTAGTGACCTCCGCTTGAAAAATGTGCGCTATGTTATCGCTCAGTTCCAAAACGAGCTGACGTGTATCTTATCGGCTTCTCCGTGGAAAAATGTAAACATTTAGAAGGAGACACTCATTTTTCTCTCGGTATCGAGCAATCCTCATGCCATTTAGAGAGGGACAGTTTCCCCTTCCGATAAATTTGACGATATCATCTCACAAGATACTTCGACGGCACGTTTATCACTCTCAATATCTCCATTCTGTTTTCGACGCAGGAGACACGCAACATTAACGGCCGACCTCTCGACACTTACCGGGAAAGGTTTAGCAATGGCGGGCCCTTCTATATAATCGAGGTCCGCTTAAGGAAGATTTATCAAATTCCTATTGAATTTGTTATCACTGGAAACTATGAAAATAATTTGCATGGGAAATTTGATGAAATCCTATAAAAGTTATGATATAACCAAAGCAAGTCCACCAACGTTATCATATTGGAGAAAAACATGCAGGTAGTGCAGTAATAACATTTTGCTCACCTAAAAGCTAAATAAATCTATAAACAAAACAAAAATGTTTAATATCTTGAAAAGTAAGTAGCGAAATTTATTGACATAAATACATTGAAACGTAACATAAAAATAACATACAAGTATATTAAATTAAATGGTTATCCTACCTGAGATCGGCTCACAATTTTTTTTATAAATAATATAATTTTTGCTTATTGTATTGAAAAAAAAATAAGCAGAAGAACATTTATAAATA
This sequence comes from Sympetrum striolatum, assembly GCA_947579665.1. Classification (NCBI taxonomy): domain Eukaryota; kingdom Metazoa; phylum Arthropoda; class Insecta; order Odonata; family Libellulidae; genus Sympetrum; species Sympetrum striolatum. The sequence continues at coordinate 74,941,422 of OX388342.1, read as the reverse complement.
AAACATGTTACAGTTCAAGAAAAAATGCAAAAAGAAAAACAAGAATTACAAAGTAGATAAATTAAAATACAATACCGCAACTGCCGATAAATGGGTTACAAAACCAAATAAAATAAAACAAAGTATTGGTACATTCAAGTCCCCCTGAGCTAATTCTAGCTCATCAGGGGGTGCTCCATATGTATAAATGTGTTCACCTCTTTATTGTAAACTAGTCGTCCTGAATTTAGGATAATTACTAAAAATAATTTTGTACCCACCGTGTGAAGATTCCTGGATACGCTGCTGAAGAAAAAGATATTCTTCTCACTGTTATAGCAGTGTTGAAAACCAGTTCTGGTATTTTTTGTTTTTTATAAAAATCGGTATTTATTGCTTAAAAATTTTTCACAGTTTCATATTTTAATAAATTTAACGCAACATGGTGGAATCATCACTTCAAGTTCATCATTCAATTTTATCGTTAGATGTAAATTTCAACTCCACAAATAACAAAACCGCTATGTTTTCCGTGAGGTGAGGTCAATTTTTTAGTAAATCTGTGCGATTGTTCGTGAGAACGCCGGTTACAATCACAATATTTCGTTTTTTTTTCGTTTATCCGCCTAAATAAAATAAGACGATGTGCATGTTATGGATGGAAAATACAGTTCTATACTTTCCCAGGTGAAGAGAGACGGGCGCTCCGGCCTTTCGCCAGGAGCGCAGAGGTTTTGGGAGGCTCCTGATGTTGGCCGTTCGCGGAAGATTTGGGGCAAAATTCGACTAGAAAAATTCTGAGAATTTTAAAAAATCAACTTCCTTCTTCCGATCATAGATAAATACTGAAAATGGAATATTTGCTGTACTCACTGAGTCACATTCTATTCTTCGTATGACTTGGTAATCAACTTTCAAAGGAAGTGTTCAAGTAAAGGTTTTGTGAATTATATTTTTAAATAAAGCTCGTAAACAATTTTAAAAAATCTGAGCGATTACAATAGATTGTCATCTCAGATTCTGATTCAATTTATGTTAATTACTATCTATTTTAACTAAAAGTAGGAAGAGGTTAAATCATAGGAGGAGAAATAATAACAAAATAGCTCGCTAAAAATCAACTTTAGGCTACTACAATAGAACGGCTACATTTTTTTCAGAAAAGCAGGTAATCATCAAAATCGTTCGTCGTGAACAGAATTGACCAGAGGAATACGGTTTCCGCAACTTCTTATTGAACAACAGACGAGAAAAAGTTTAGTCAAATGATCTGCTCCTCCTGTCTCTTCAATTCTCTAAATTTGTCACCCCATTCCACTGCAAACATTTCAAGGATGTTATGTTAATTTTGTTTTCCATTATCAGACATGATGATAACATTCTTGCATCGAAACCGGCCACCTGTTTGTTTGTAAGATAATGTAGGAAACGAATTACTCGGGTAAATTCTATTCATGATGTTCGATAAAGATTCCAGGAAGTGAAGGGTGAAGCAGTCCATGAAATATTAAAACCTACATGTTTGTTAAAAATGGTTTATATAAATTGCATAATAAATATGGAAGGGCTGACTTTACTACATTAGTCAACTACTAAATAATAATAGTAGCTATAAAATATTTTACTTCATAAAAGGATTAAAAAATTTAAAAAATGTTTTACATTTAATAGTAAGTGAGATTTAGGCATTTCAGAAGGAATCTTATTTTAGAGATTGCCATCACTCACAACATATTTTCAGGTGAATACAAAATAAATATTGTTGAAATTAAAAATGAAATATAATATACTTACAGGAAACAATTTTTTAAAAATGTAAAAAATACACTATATTAATAATTAATGATGAAGAATAAAAAACTTATACGCGATACCATAGGATTTAATACGCACTACCTAGATTTCGACGCGTAGCGTCATGATGATGACCTGATGATGACGCTGCGCATCGAAACCTAGGTCGTGTGCATTAAATACTGTAGTATCGTGGATAAGTTTTTTTATTCTTCCTTCATCATGAAGAGCTACCACAAAGTAGAGGCTGAAACAGTGGATTAATAGCTCATTTAGAGGATGTTTTCATGAAAGGAATCGACTTCGAGATTTCAACGGAAATACATGTTTTGGGGTCCCTAGAACACGTTTTGACCATTTTCGGAATGATGTCTGTGTGTATGTGTGTGTGTCTATATGTGTGTGTGTGCTTGTGGGCGCTCTAACGTAAAAACTATTAGCCGTATCAATACCAAACTTCATATATAGCATTGTGATAGCTGCTGTCATAGTTGATTAGTTTTTGGAGTGAATCGGTTAACCAAAAGTCGAGCTTTATTCTTCGAAGAAAATTTCCGTTTTTGCAAAATATCTCCATAAATATGATATTGATATATATACTATTATTTATAAAAGTTTTAGAAAGTGTAATTTACTATAACTTTTGTATGAAACATATTTTTTTACAAAGTTTTCAATTTTTTTCCAGTTATGGAATTCCATAAAGTTACAGCTTCATCAATTGATTATCGTTCTAATATACTTACTAGTGTGGAAAAAAACAATACATTTACTTTTAAATATTCTTCGATATCAGTTCGAAAAAAAATCCGTACCTTTAATCGGTGAGTGCATAACTCTTTCAATACCCATATCTTTGGGCGCCTTCCGAGGTTTCCATTGTCTCATAAAATTAACTCAGAAAGCCATCATGAGGTAGCACAATCACTCTCTTATTCCAGGATACCCGCGAAAAATTTTCCTCTCCGAGATAAAGCGGCGGACTCGAGGGAGAAAATGGCAGACGGCGACTTCTGAAACCGGAATTGGGAAAAGGGAGCAAAAAGGTCGCGCGGGCATCACTCCTCGAGATTGCTTCATTACGTTTCCATGGCCGCAAGAATCTGGAAAATACGTGAGTCGAATCCGAGCGACGGATTCTCAAAAATTTCCCAGAAACGGATGTCGAAATGGAAAAAATGACGAAGGGCCTTCGCGAAAAAGGAAGCGCATGTCGAAGGAGGAATTTCTTTTGTCCGTCGGCCGATCGATGAGGAAAAAAGCAATCAAGAAACGAAATGTCTCAATCTGCCTCGATGCGTCTGAAATAACCAGTAGGCGGCCCGCAAACGTCCTCACCGCTATTTATTTCCGACGAAGAATTCGAGTCCGCCCGCGCACGCATGACCATTTCGAGACCTTACTGCTCTTTGTCCCTGCTCCAAATGGGAAATATTCCCATAAATCGTGCATTGACGGAGAGTGGCATTCTCTGAAGGCTTATTGGGAAGATTGGTTCGCTTCCGATGAAATTTATATCATCATGTTTTGTTTTCTGGTATAGTCAATCCAAATCATTTTTCCTACGTGACGCACCTGCGTTTTATTCTTGGTTCCAACTTACTGGCGTGATAAAAATGCTTTTGCTAGATTTAATCCAAGTTCAGTTTTGTTCTCTCTATATTCGCCGTAGTAAAAAGTCGATTATTAATTTTACTAATCACTAGCTATGCAGTAGAAAGTCTTAATAATTTTAAAACGATATTTTTGATACACGATGGAAAAATGAAAAAAAGCAAATCGCTTTACATAATATAAAATTAGAAGTATAAAATGCTTGAAGATAAAATTCTGCATACCACAGTGTCACGGTACACTGGTTAGAAGGCACGGATCTAAAGAGCAGCGATTCCTCGACCTCACCTTTTTTTGCAATTTATTATATTTACTTGTTGATGAAGCTAACGAAATCATTTTAATACTGTTTCATAAATTAATTACATCTGCTTTTTAGCATATGAAATATAAATTAAGTCTCAATATGTGTGCGTGAAAGAAAAATGAAATCGGGGAAACAAAAACTGACCAAAATGTAAACCTACTTAAGTTTAATAAACTGTAATCTAGAGCGTGTATTTTATTCTAGTCCCATTTACCATTGGAATGGTGTAAAATGTATTATCAATTATTTCGATGAAGAGCATACTGCCTTATAATTATTTGGTAATATTGGCGTAGAACCGAGTCGACAGAATGTCTTGTTTACATAAATTCATTTTATTCATCTTTATTTCATATTTCTTTGATCTGTTTAAAGTTTTACGTCATCTGTATCCGTGACAACCAGCGGCAATTTTCTGAGATAAGACTACATTTCTTTCCTTACAGTCTTTGAGTGTCATTTGCGAAGTTGAAAGAAGTTTCTTTTGAAGCGATCCTTGAAAAATAGCAAGGCATGAGATTGGCAAGTGTGAGCAAAACAGGATGTGGAAAGATGAGGAGATGGTATCCGTTGAAGAGAGGGAACACGATTCACAATATACAAAGCGAAAGGTAATCTTAAAACAAAATCTTCGTTCCTTTTAACGGTGCCACTGAGGAAAGGAAATATCACCAAAGTGAGGACGAATGGAATACTATTTCAGCTTACAAACGATTAAATTGCTGAACCGGAAAAGCTGAAATGTCAAATATTGAAAATTTAAATTGCCTTTGTAGAAATAACATATTTACGCCGTTAAATGAATACACTACTCGAACTACTTTAGGTAAACATATTTGTTAAAATATGTACAAGTGGTCATTTTCAGTTTTTATAGTTTTCGGTCTTGAAGGATCTAAGTGAATGAGTATAATGTAATGATTATATACTAAATGATCTCTTCTAAGTTATAATGACACCTGAAACAGTTAAGTCCATTTGATACTGAGTTCACTTAAACGAACTCCATTACATATTTAAGGGGGGAATTTTATTATTGTAAATCGGCAACAAAGACCTTTAGAGAAAAATTTCGAAGCACACTTCTGAATATAATGTTCCTGTAATGCTCTATTAGAACTCAGAGGGTACACCGATGGATTCGAGGAAATTAAATCAGGTAAAATTACAGAACATCTATGTCTCACTCATTCGGTACTCGAAACTATGGAAGCTTACTACATCTAACTCAGACAATGATTTTACCTCTCACCTTAAATGCAGTAAATTCCTTACTTGCAACTCGACCTTTAGCGAACTCTTTCAGGAACTAAAATTAGTCCACCTTTTGCGGTTGATCGTTGGGGACTTCTCAGATCTCGTGGCTACTTTTCAGCGTAAAAGGTAAGGATAAATTAGATTTATTTTCAAATAGCAGAGATATTTAATGAAATATGGAGACCTCTACGCATTTTTTAAGATGAATAGCGTTTGCAGCATCTTAAGCATGTTGAAAGGAGAGATTTCTTAATTGCATTTTTTGCATTACATGACAAAAATATTTAGATCAGGGATGTTCTGAAGGTCTCCATGTGATATCACTAGAACAATAATGTTCGATGTGTTTACTCCTAAAATACATTGAGTATTTACTATTTATACATTTATTGATGTCTATTTATACATTTCTTGCTCTTTCCTCTCCAAATTAATACCTGATATTTTATAGCACCGGTCTTCGATGATCAACACGAGGGTTTCTGAGGTATCACTTCATCATAGAAGAGCCGAATACAGACGATTGTAAAATGATAAAGGTATAGTAATATTAGAAAGTAATAAAGCAATTATGTTGGGGTTTTGTGGTATTTATAGTAAAGACTTGGTATGTGTGCTAATCTCGCAAAGAATGAGCTGACCAATGTGTAGTACACCATTGTCTTCTTCTAAATGCGATGTACCTTGTGTATCTAACTAAAATAATATCAGTTTTCTGCTATTGGATTCGTATTCTTCTACTCCGGTGAATTACTTAATTGACTTATACAATTAGTTGAAATTAGAATTTAAGTATATTTAACCGGAATGTATCTTAAATTTTATTTTCAATTTCAGAATATAAATACAGATTCAAATAATGCATGGGCAGCTAGGAAATTCATACTTCACATAAGTATATCTTTTTAATTCCTGTAAAAATAAAGGCAAGTTTTTCTGCCTCACCAGGCGTATATTTTAGTCTTTGTTACTTTCTTCAAACAACTGCAACTTATCATTTACAGGATATTATTGAACGCGAAATTTTAATCAAAATAATTGTTTCGCCGTGCACGCAAAGGTCATATTTTCCTCACGCAAGATTTTCCGTGTGTTCCACTAACTATTATAATCCACGAAAAACGAGCTTTTAAATAAATTACCATATGTTTTAGAATTGCAAATTGGTGTGGATTTAAATTCCGCATCGATATTGTTAATGGTAACATTTGTATCTTTAGCGTAGACATGTCGCCTATCTTTACAAACTACAGTCGGACCTAGCTAAGAGAAATGCAAAGGGACCTAAAAAAATATTCGCAACTCGAAGTTAATGAGTTAGCGAAAACGTCATAATGTGCACGGTTAATCAAGGAAAAATTTTTTCGGCTTACATATTATAACGGTTTATTATATTGAGGTTTTATACGAGTATATGAAGAAGATAAGAATTTTCATTTTTTTTCTTGGTTTTCCAAAACACCTATTCTAAAATGTAATGTCAAAATAGTGAACCCAAAAGTCCCCGGAAAATTCAACTGAATTACTTAAGGTCTAAAATACATTAATTTTAAAATACAGGCAGGTAACTTACGAGCAAATTGACTTATGGAGATTTTAGATTAAGAGAAGTTGGACTTAGGGTTCGATTGTATAATAGCAAATATGGAATTAGGACCTGATCTTTTGGGGACCATTTAATGCAGTATTTCCAAACCTTTTTTTTTGTCATACACCACCTAAGCCTTTAAAAAATTCTAATGCCTCCTTGTAACTTAGACACAAGATTTAATACTAAAGAAATAAATTATTCTCTGAATGAAGTCTAGACGACAACTAGTTGAGGACGCATGCCTTAGGTTTAATGAATAAATCATTGATAAATTGTGAGAAAAAAGTAAATTTGAAGCGATGATTTTTGAAGCAAAAATGTCAGAAGACATTGCCATGTTGAGGAAGTCAACTAATAGAAACCTGAGAGAAAGGAAGAATGGATCCATCATACGTATAAAATGGAAGATGAAAGCATAATATCGCATCGCTTGGGATAAGCTTCCAGGTGAAAGAAATTGTGAGGGTAGATCAAAGAAAAGAGGGTGAAACAATTCAGCAAGGGAATAAGTAGAAGGGCATACCGAAAGGTAAGTAGGAATTAGCCTAGGAAGAAATAGGAAAGAAGAAAATAAACCTTTTGTTTTCGGGAAGTTGCACTAAGGCATTCGTATCTTAACCTATTATGATGAAGTTTCACGAAGTTAACACTTCTAGCTTTGATAACGTTATATATTTCTCTACCAGGTTGATGGCCAATATACATATCCCCTCTATCCATCCGCAAGATCTCCTCGCTATTTAAAACAACGTTATTACTCGTGAATCGGTTCAAAATCCGGCTCGGGTCGAAAGGCTTTGAGACACCATAAGATCGACAGTCCTCGGAGATTGCCGAGTAGAAAAGGAAAGAAATAAAAGAGATGTGGGTTGGACGTTGAAATGTTGAAAAAGAGGCGATATAAGATTCCCTTATCGAAGATGGTCGACGCGGTGGGCCGAGAGAACAAGGTGTGGCGTAATGAGAGAGATAAAGGGGCGAATGGGTGTGGCGGAATAACAGATGAGCGTGGATGAAGACGTCAGACAAGACGGTGGAAAAGAAATGCTCCGTTAACTAGACCATTGCTTCGTTCGAATTTATAAAGTCGCCAGTCATCCATACATTCTCATCGGACGAAACAAAAACGGCGACTTGGAGCGTTCTTCGTTTAAGAACGACTCACTCCTGCTGTGTAGTGAATGGGCTTTTCACAATGACAACTTGGGTAAATAATTGCCTCGTACTGAAGGCAGAGCCGTTATACTATATAGTAAAAAAGATCTAACTTATAAATCGTGTTGTTTACTTCGTTAAATAGAGCATAGGTATGTTGGGGCTGCCTTCTGGCTTTCAGCAGACCTGAGGTGGAAAGATTTGTCTCAAAGCTCAACTTTTCTGGGGTATTATTTTGGTTAACATGGCTAGATATTTTCCGATGTTTGATTTAAACTCTTTAATGATTATTTTCGCCTCATTTTACTATTTTCAATTACTTGAACTAATGTTAAGTGAAACAGAAAAATGTTAAATTTTGTCGAAATGAAACCGATTGGAAGAACGGGGCGAGAAATCTCACCCCAAGTGTCTAAAAAACATCGAATTTGCTCTTTCTTCCAAAAAATAGATAAATAAAGATAACTTCGTTAATCTGTGGTCTTTTTGTGGGCTCTACAATGTGAGTTTTATTCTCTTCATGATTCACCAATCTGAAAATATTAACCTGTTGTGATTTTGAGAAGTTCCCCTTTTTTTGAGAATTCCACTATGAATGGTTAATTTTGCTGTGAAATTTATATTGATATAACAAAGGCAGAGGTCATAATCCACATAAGGCAGCCCCACTCTAGTGTACTTCCTAGAGCAACATCTCCGGCATGCGACATGCAACCGGCAAGGAATGAAAATTGCGACCCCCAGGACTCAATAAATATTTCACAAAGCTCAATTTTGTGTAAACCCATTTTCAAAACGCACACTTTCATATCTCTCTGTCCTTGTTATCTAGAAGTTAGGTGCAATCTTTGGTCTCATTGATGATGATCAAATGTGCACGTAAAGAACGTCAAGCATTATAGAAGCAAGATTAATAAATTTATTTATCAAACAGCTTAAATATACTATGACTAGAAATTGCAAATTAACGTCAAAATTTTATTATAATTACGATATATAACGTGTTTTTACATTTACACATTATTCAGCAAATACAAATAAACATTAAAATTACAATATATTTCATATTAACACAATTGAAATTCATGATTATAGCAATTAAATTACTGTATTATTAGAAATACAGTACAGTGCATTTCGTTACATTTATAAATCGGATTTTTACAAGATATTTCACATTATGATCCAGTTAAGTATGTTCTCATGCAAATCCATCTACCTATTCGGTGAATAGAATAATGAAATGTTTACGCAGGTTGAAAAACAAAATTAAACGAATTTGCTACTAACTCCATCATTCTTCTGAGGAATAACAACCAAGGAGTGAGATAGGGGAAACAGTGGATACACAAAATACGACTTAAGGATGTTGTTGTAACCGAGTTTTTCCTCGTAAAAGCCCGAAGGAATTAGTACGTCTTTATTTTCCCTCAACTTTAATTGACATAACTTTTACTGCCCTGAGCTGTCCAATGTTTTCGAAACGGGCCCTCTTCTATGTAATTTCCATCGCAACCGGCAATTCCGAGTTTAATGGTTTTATCGAAGCACAACGTTAAAGCGCCGTATTTCCCGAAAGAGGTAAGTCCGATTGGAATTTTCCAAACATCCCATCTCGGAGTATTGCCTCCTTGAAAAAAAAGAAACACTTTTAGTGCTATTTAATTAAGGCGAAAAACACGAGGTCTCTAAAGTCGAATTGCGTGTTTAACAACGATCAAAACAACCAGCAGATCGTCCTTCTTTTTCAACTCCGAAATAAGTTTCTCTTACGGAATACGCGTGAGATTCCAGTTTTCGTTTGAATGCAACTCGAATCTCGTTTCTCGAAAGTTTTCGAATAGCGTTGTGCACACTTCGTCACTTGTTCCTTTTTGTGCAAGGGCGTAATGCATTCTTTATTGCTCGAATCGTCAGATGTATGTTTATTAGGGACAGATTTACATCAGGCGCGCAAAGCGCTACTTCATGGCCTCGTACATACAAATTTGGGCATAATGAAGAACTTGCTGAAGGTCTTTCAATAACTATTATTCTGTGCCTATGTGCAAATGTCTGGCGCGTGCTCTAGTGATTTGATCGATTCGTTTACCAACTCTAAATCCCGGAAGAAGATATCCTTCACTTCTAATGAATAAATTCAAAACTACCTCATTCATAACTTATTAGCATGAAAGAAAAAAATTTAAAAGTTGATTTTAGATGTAGGGACAGAACTAGAAACATGCCAGCAGAGAGTCGGGTATTTCATATACCCGTCCTAATGTAACCGCAATATATGTACTTCAGTTCTCCCAAGCTCATGTCATATTTTCATAAAAAATATATTAAATATATATAAAATTATCGTAGGAATACTTTGTTAACGATTATTAATTGCAAATGCAAAATGCCTACACTGCAAAAATATCAAATCACCTCTGGAGTTAATAATGCATGGAAGGAGAACTTAGATAGCTTGACTCAAATATATACTGTCTCACGTGTGTAGAAAATCATTCAGTGGTTTCCTCTCTAATATATTCCGATAAACTCGCATTAAATATTTTCTTGAGGCAAGGAATTTTCATACGTTATTCAATTTTAAGAAAAAGGTTTATACTATGATATAAAATTATAAGCGAAAAAGTATTTAAGATCTGCTATAATAATTATGTTATAATTTCTCTTTAGGCGACACTTATTGTGGACATTCGCCTGGATTTTATGAGCAGAAAATTGAATCATATATTTTATGTATGATATAAGACTTCCTTAATGACGGTTATATTTAATCAAAGCGAAGTCAACCCCTCAAATGGGCCTCTAAATCCGCTACTGGTTGGACTGACCTATAAAATCAACCATTTGTTTCTTTTATTCTCGGAACGATGTTATTTATTCTCTGCCTCTTTTCTTTATGTATTATTATGGATTCTATAAGAAATTGGATAATTTCTTGAAAAACTTCTTTCAGATAATTTCTAATGAGTGCCTCTGTCCGATCTTTACGCCTCCAGCCCATGATAGCGTTATTCCGTCTCTGTTCTCCTATGTATTTCTCGAAGGACGTCATATCGAATCTGAAATAAAAGAAAGTATGCGGGATTTGTTTTTCGATAACCCGCAAGCCCTTGTTTTGTTTCCATAGCAACCCATATATTTCGTGTCGTTTCTCGCCGAGCTCGGCATTTTTCGCGCGTATCGGAAGGAAGGGATTTTCCAGAAAAATGGAAAGCCATTGGAAAATCCGTTTCCGACTATGTAAAAAAGGCCGTTCGTGACTCCGAAATCTTGATGCATGTGCGGAAACCCCTCACGAGCGAAGACGCATCGAGAAATGTGTATACGGAAAGTGATAAATTACAAGCGGAAAGGTTATTCTCGGAAAAGCGGAAAAAGGCAGGGACAAAGAAAATGCTTGCAACTTTCTCGCCCTTGAGTTTTTTAAATTTATCACCCAAAATGGTTGCCCACTTGATATTAATAGAATATTATAAGCTATCTTCCGGTGAATATCAATTTTTGCTATCAAATGTCGATGAAGATGCCTCAATTAATTTTTGAACGGAGTTAAACACTTATTATCTGTAAAGTATTCAGCCCAAAGGCCGGTTAAAATTTCAAGCCCTTTAACTTTTGTTTCAAGAGGTATTAGAGGAGAGTGAGACTTCGTAGGCAAGATGAGGAATGAGATAGTTTGCCATTCCTCTTCTCACAACATAAAAGTTATTCCTAACTGATCATAGTTATGATCATTTACTAAAATTACTTTGTCTGGATACTTGATATGAATTCTAATATCTCTTCCTTTGGTCGCTTGAAGAGGCAGAAATATATGAATTAAGATTATCTTCTCCTACAACCATAGGTATCTTGATTTATTGGATATTTTCCATTTGCCTTATGTTAAAGGATAGAAGGAAATGCATTTTTCGATTACTCTCTGAGTTATCTTCGTGGTTCTGATAATGTGAAAGCTATTGAGCCGTAAGTGGCGCTAAATGATAGTATTTATCTTTGTCATTCCTTGATGTATACCATAAAAAGTTTCGTTTAAAGAACAATTATTCTGTAGTGGGAGTTTCTTAGGGTATTCTGGCTCATTTAGGAAGGCAAGACCAAACTTCCCCGCCCCTCATCTTTGCTTAATAAACAACATCCTCTCTCTAGAGCTTTTAGTAAATATTATTCAAACCTCAAACTGGACTTTACCGACAGCAGATATTGAAATGGTAGCATTAAATGCGACGAGAAAGGGTGCATCTATGACCGTTGGGGAGTTATTGTAGATACATGTAGAATTTTGAGATTGAGAAAACGCATTAATTAGCGCCATAAAGACCACAAGTGAAATTATGGTTATGAAATGAAAACGAATCTATTTCTTCTTCTTACATATTGCGGATAATATCCATAATTTTCATAATCAGAATAATGTAACAAGTTCACTTTGGATCTTAACTATACCTTCTGCCTCCGCTAAATACAAAGAATACGAACTGTATGGATCGCGTATGAAAATGAGAGATTTTTTTATACGGGGGTCATATCAGTAAAGCAACATACCAAACGTTCCTTTTTCTAATAAAATTAATGTTGAGTTTCTCATCAAGAGCTTTTTTCCATCAGTAGTTTACATTTGTTTCTATTCCCTCATATCTCCAAGAGTGTTGTATCAAAGCTACTCTGATATTATCAACAATATTAGTCTTCTAAATGTAAAAAATATGATATAGTCGATATAAAAGCATTTTTTCCTTACGATTTTAAAATACCAACCTTTCACTGCTGCACGTTGTCCGAAGATGGGATGAAAATGGAAAGGGATTTAAAGGTCGAAACCAGGCATGAAAGCGATGAAATACGCAGAAGAGTTCGAGAAAGGAGAGGAATTGAAAGAGAGGGAGAGACTGAGAAAGAGATGGTCGCTGGGAATAAAAGCCAGCCTCGAGTAAGTCGAGAGACGAAGGAAGATAGTGGGCGAGCGCTAAAAACTTTTCGAGTACTAGAGACTTAACGGTCGCAGGAAGATGCGGAGTCGCAGATATGTGGGAGGTAAAGTATAAGGTTGCTTTTCATGTTTCATGCTACGTGATTACCTACAGAAAATATGGACGGGTCGATCTGCGTGACTAAAACTAACGGGTCTCCGTAGAAGATAGGTTTATCGTCTCTTATGCGAAATGGCTTTCCCGGGGTGGAAGTTTTGCCAGCGGCGAGGCCTTGTGAGATTTCTTGTAGCTGCTTTATATCACATAGGCTCTCTCTCTGCCCTTGTTTTTCTCGTTTATTTTTATAGTTTTGGAGCGGAATCGAAATAGGAACTTGTAAGGAAAGTGGAGCTTAGAGAGTCCTGGATTGACTCTGAACAGTTAAGTTTTAAAATGAAACCGGTTGTAAAGGTAACGTAAGATAAAGCTTGCAGTGTTTTTTGAGGTTATACTTCTATGCCTTGACCGTCAATACTTTGAAGTTGCGGAGGGTAAGATACAATCTTTATATTTTACGAAATGAAACGCTTCATGTTATGCGGGTCCGTGAGGGACATAAATACTGTTGCATGCATGATGAAGATATCGCAGAATAATAGCCGTTCACATATTCCTCCCTTCAGTTAATTGGTGAATATTGAATAAATGGAATTTAGAAATTACTGAAAGTTATTCATAATCGATACAAGGCACAATAGTAATAAAAAACACAAATAGCTGTCAAGAACGTGAGATTGGTGAAACTTTTCAGAATTAGATTGTTCATAGGTGTATGGATGTGCATTTCAGTAATATTTGTTTTATTAGCCGAGATGAAGGTTATTCCATAATCTGTATAGGTAGTCGAGAAATAAACGGGCCTGAATAAGTTTGTTGAAACCGGGAACTAAGCCACACCATCCTACTTTCCGGGAAAGTTCTCACCGATTGAGCTGTATCGCAGTCGATCCTCGTGGAGAATGCCATACCTTCCATATTGTTGTTGCCAGGTTCCCTCTATGGGTACTGTTGTAGTATTACTAGACATAGTCTACTCTCAGTCAATACTTTTTCGTGATAAAAGCTATACATGCATATCAGAGGCGGCGATACATTACTTTATGCTTTTATTTGAATATTTCCATCATTTCCTAAGTTAATTGATGAACCTTGAGAAGGCGATTGCCCCTAGAAGGGCCTTACTTTCTAGGCCACGGATTAAAGTTTGAGCACGAGTGAAATACATCGTCAATATTCCATTCCTTTAACGATTCTGCAACGTCACATTTTATTACAGTACGTGCACCATATAAGAATTTAACATCTAGCCCTTCGTTATATATTTACATCGCCTTTTCAAAGTCCCCTCTTATATCGGATCTTCAATACCTCCTCAATCGAAGCCATCCCTTCCCACCATTTCAATCATGAGATATATTGGCTAAGTGCCATCGAGAGTGTAGCGTCCGTTATAAATCTCTTTCCCAAATCGTTCCTTATCGCCAAGAATTCGACATCTTTAACAGTTCCAGAGCGTGACCGAAAGTCCGGCTTTAAAAACCCAACCTTCTAAATCAACAAAAAAGGACGTCGACAACTTTGTAGCGCGCCAATACCCATTAAAGCATTCACGTCCTATCGAGTTATATTGCTCTCTCTTGAAATAATCAGCAAAGTGGTTCATCGGAAAAAAAGGAATGAGCGTTGAAATAAAAAAGAAAATCGGAACATGTGTTCCATCGCCAGAGATTGCGAGAACTCACGACGGCGTGGCTTAATTCGAATGGACGCATTGGCTCCTCATCGGAGAACGGTTTATATTATCCGGAATCGTAAGTGATGGGCAATGTGTGAGCGAGTCAGGCGACTCGGCAAATTGAGCTGTTTGAGGAGGGAGTCGCATTTGGTGAGTCTCGACTCCTTCCCCTTAAACGACTCCTTCCCCTTAAACGACTCCCTCCCCACACGCCTCTCCAGACGCACTAGATTCATTTTCCGCTCAAGACTCATCCTCCGTTCACAGCTCATTCTAAGCACAAGACTCTTACTCCGCTCTCAGTTCATTCTTAGCATACGACTCTATTTTCGCTCGCAGCTCTCTCTGCGTACACTACTTTTTCTTCAAAAATTACTATTTTTCTACTCTCCCTCCTTCTCTCTTATTTATGTTTATTCGTACTATGTAAATATTCCATAACAAGAACAATTTTTTTAGGGAAACTATATATAATTTTTGATTTGATAGTTTTGAGTTTAAATATTTTGTAATACATCGTGATGCTTCATCGATAGATTTGCGTATTTAATGAACCTTCATTCAAAAGAAAGATCCGATAAATGTAGGATCTTTCTTAATTACTTACTTACTCAATCTCATTCCCCCCTCGATTTTCCGGGAGCCGTTTTCTAGCGCTAGCGCGATTCTTTTTAGTGAGATGGGAGCTTTGAGGCGACTCACCAAAAGGAGTCCCATTTGCCGACACTAGTCCGAACACTTCGATGGACGAGTTCTCGCACCGGACGCATGACCCCCGTCAAATCAATTTATCTCTCTCTCGGGAGAGAAAGGATCCCTCTCGATCGACTCCGAGAATCGGAGCTTGGCCTTTTCCCAGCGCCATAAAGAAAAGGCGTCGTAAAATTAATCCCGAGCGAGAAGGGCTGGCGTGAAACAATTCCCCGCGAAGCACAATGCTTCTTAGATGAAGTCACCCCCGTTCGGGGGAATAAATTGGATAGAGAGATAGAGAGGGCGTAGTGGTGCGGAGACAAAGGAAGGGCGTTTCCCGACGCGAAATTCGTGAAAGGAGTTGAAAAGAGGCTTTGGCATATCCGAGGCGCAATCCGGATTACACGTGTCGAATTGCTCGCAGCGGGACATCCAGTTCTCGCGGCGTGGGCACCAGCATCCGCCGGGGAAAAAGGAAGAGGCGCGATGGCATTGTCCCTTCGGTTGAGGCTAAGGTGACCCCCGAGATTGAATCGCTGCCCGCGTCTCCTCGCGGGGATTTTCCGTGGAACGCTGGCATATCAACAACCGCGATGGATACCAGTTACCAGCTATCTTACGAATGCTGAAATCTGCGGGCAAGTACGATGATCATGGCTGGGTGTTTAGTTCCCAATTGTAACACAAAAATTGGGACTGAAGAGAATAGAAGTGTTACAAGGTGGGGATGGAGACCCAGAAAAAATATTGAGATTGAAATTCTGGAATAATTGACGTAGGAAGTTTATGGAACGGAAGAGATTTAAAAAAAGATGAGTGGAAGTTGCATCTTACTTCGTTCAAACTTCATGGGAAAACACCTTGTCCACCAACATTTCAATCAAGCAAGAACGATCCAATGTTTTTTGACGACAATGACATGGACATAATATTGCTGTAATTCAAGAAACATTATTTAATATTTGTGAGGTGGAAACTTTCAGTGGAATTAATTGGCACGTACATTGTAATTCATAACCAAAATATGAAAAATGAATTAAAGGGAAAAAAGCATGAAGCCTTGTTTTGAATTTTTTGAATCACCTTTAACTATTCTTCATTCTCCTTCCTCCTTACACCTGTTTACCTGATATCAATCCCGATTTTTGTAAATATCCTGTGTACTTTAACAATGTGTAATTAGCGGAAAGCAAAACGTATTAATTCTTTTTTAACAGTCTTCCGAATTACTTGCAAAGAACAAAAATAAACGAGCATTTTGAAGTCTGTAAATTATTTCGCTGTCTACATCCAGGTTGTAAATCTTTCGAAGAAACAGGTTTCAAGAAAAGCTTAATTTTTTCTTAATAAAGAAAATGCATCCTCAGAGGATGTAGCCAATATAATGCGTCCTCCTTGTTATATAGGCCGTTTTGACACTGTAAGGAAGATTAGGGAAATAGATCCTAGAACAAGTTGCTTCAAAAATTCATTTTTTTGCGAAGATTATGCTAAAGTAAGCTATTATGGACGCAGAGTTATGGTGCATTCACCCCTTGCCCCACGCTAATAGGCAGTTAGTAGGATATATAAATAGAGCTAGATTAAATAAGAAGTACTTGATCTTACTTAACGTAGCTTATGGATAAGTATCTTAGGGCAATAGAATCTCTTCGAATCTAGGCCAAACTCCCACAAATTTTCCCATCCCCAGCGATTCCTGGTTTTCTCTTCTTTCGATCCTCCCTTCCAAATATAGGAGACAGCATACATTTTTGGCAGTTCTCATAATGATGGCGAGTATGAAGTGAGCCATATAATGCGTAGAGCGCACAAAATTAGGACTACAGACCGTTAAAGCAACAGGAGACATTACCACGCGTTTTTTCCCGCCATCAATCATCTTCATGCCCGCACAATCACGCGACAACGCCGAGGCCGTAATCCCGCGCGACGTTTTTTACCCCAAGCCCTCGCCGCGCCATTTTTCTCCGTGTGCCGCGGCAATTACGAGGACAAATAGCATTCAGACGTTGCGGAACCGTGAAACGGGCGCACCCTGTCACGCTCCCGAATCTCTCGCAACAATAATCGCGGTTAATGGTTCGGAAAATAAATCGACGATTTCGATGACCAAAGGCGGCCTCACAATGAGAGGGTTCATTTGTAACGTTTTTTGCCCCAAAGACCTTCTCGAGGGCCCTTTATTTTCGTCCACCTGCGTATTGTCCCCGTGCGTGAAGGGATCTGCTGAAGACGAAATACTACCAGTGTCCAATGTCCCTTTCTCTTCGCTAATGAACTCCCTCGGGTCCGTTCTCGAGGACTTCGTGACGGGTCTCAGGACCAAGAGGTCGATGATGCGGAAGGAACCTTGGGCCACGACTCATCAGTCCCCGGATGCCTTACGGACCTTTTGGGAGGGTAACCGCTCCCGGATCCTCCGAGGAAATTCGTGCGCCCAAATTCCTCTTCCCCGTCTTCCTCCGTATTCTCGGGTTACGTACGACTACGTTCTCAGCTAAGGAGAGCGATTGATTTTGAGGAATGGAGGAAAGGATTGGGAACAGCGTAAGCTACTGGAGTTGTGATGGATGACAAATCGTCCTCGAGTTCTGAGAGAGATTCTGGAACGCCTCTGGGGAAATCGTGCACTGACCGAAGTCAGGAGGAGAAGTTACTGCCTTTTCCAACTTTCTGTTCGGATTTTTACCCTGTAATTAAAAATAACACATGCATCGAAACTGTATTTAGCTCCCTCTCGTTTATCACTTTATATAATTATTCTACTCTTTGACGAGGTTGCACCAAAATAACCTCTTTCCTACCTAATCTCTGGAGTTTTTAAGGAAAATTTAATACTATTATTCAAAGAAAACGATAGAATACAACTAAGTTATATCTAGAAAAACAAATCAATACATTGAAAAGACCGAAAAATATCAGATACTAGGCATTTGATAAAAAGTGATATATGTATAAAATAAACGTCAAATGGCAGACAAAAATGAAAGGTAATAGATAAAAACTAAAAATAGATATGATAACAGCCGAAAGATTGGGGTTGTGGAGAAAACTTTTCGAATTGAGGTTTATGGAGTAAAACCCGCGATACGGGAATATGTGAACTTTATGTAAACAGATAATAGAAATGACTGAAGTTTTCTATGTAGCTAATGAATTCATTTTAGTCCAAATAACCTCCCACGACGACCTATTTAAATACAGGCAGCATGCGACTTACTGAGGCCCGATGGTTTTGCATGCGAACTTCAGATTAAAAGGCAGATTGAAGGCTTGTTCATACGGGTATAACTTGGAAAGTAAATGGGAATTAAAATATCTTTGAGTCAAAGTCTCCTTCGAAAAATAAGTTTGTGTTTCTTTGAAATTTTCATTCTCATTTCGATTGTTTAATTTTGCGTTGGCATGTTTTATCAATTTAGGCGATTTTAGGAAACCACATTTCAATTTCTGTCCTCTCTTCTTTTGCTTGAAAAAAATGACCGTTTTTAAATACACGAATATTTATTAGTTTATTTAATTCAATGACGATTAATTAATACGCTTATCTTGGACAAATAAAAGGGGCATGGAAATAATCCAAGCAGATAAGGTACTTATCAGCGGGAATGGATATAGAGTGATTGCAAACTGAGTGAAACAGACGAAGGTTATTAACAACTATTTTAGTTACAATATGGTAGTTTTTTATGAGGAAGAATTTCGGTAACAATGAAAGAAAGATATAAAAATATAGAATCAAGTTCCTAGAGATAGAGGTATGAATAATAATATGTGATTGCTCGTTGAATCTGAAACTACCGTGAAAGAGAGAATGGAAGTATGAAATGAAGCTTGTGTCCGATGTGTTTTATCGTATGTTAGCAAACCAGTGGGCGTGTCAGCAGGAACGTATGAGTAAACGCAGGTGCAGTTGGTTACATGAGTAATGGTCCCTTTTAAAGAACAGTGACAGAGCCAGTAAAACTAAGATGATGCATGGGAGTATACTCAGCGAAAGTAAGAGATTAAGAAGAGAGGATTGTCTGGACTGGTAAGAAATGGTTGCGATATGCAACGCTCTAATGGTGTAACATTGTTACCGTAGGTGTTGCTTAAGGGAGAGATCCTGAAGAGGAATAGTAATACTTTTGAAACTTCTAGATATAGCTTACATTCGAATCGTAGAAATTATTTTGACAAAGGAAGATGTGTGAGAAATTTCCGTAATTCTGTCGTATTTTTACTCAAGAAGGGAAGTATTAATGATGTCCAAAAATCAAGTTCTTATGAAGAAGATGTCAGCAAAAGAGTAGACTTAAATATCTTAGTATTCATACACAAATTTGTGCCGAATCCCTAGGAATTCAAAATGAGTCATCGAACAAAACTAAAATAAAAATCTACTAATCACACATTGATGGAGCTTTTTAAATAATGATTTTACGTTAGCTTCCCAGCGTACCATAAAACTATCTTCATCAAATTTCTAAATCTGGAAATTCTTCGATTTTGAAGCGATACTTTCTACGTTTGTATTCGCTTATCTTAATTCGTTAAGTTGTACGAGAAGTGAAAAATAGTACCTAATTACTGAAAGCGTTGGCTTTTATTTGTTCTATAATGCCCATAATTTGAATGCAATTTGAAGAAACTATGCTCAGGAATCTCATGCTATTCATCGAAGTAACTCATTTGATGAAATTTTCTCTTCATCAATAATTTAACTTTCTCACCTCAGATTGTTGTTACTCTTCACACTTATTATCACCATTCGTATTTCTTCGGCAAAAATTAATCTTTCTAAACCCGTTTAACATACGCACATGTTTTTATGTATGCATATGTAATGAATTTACAACAAAGTCTATCGATATTGTTTATACTCTTTTTAGGCGAGGCCGCATCAACTGAGCTATTTCGTCTAAGAGTTAATTTCGTCAATTTTCAGGGTCTAGTTTACTCTCACTACCCGCTCAAACGAGCTGAATTTAATATCCTCAAGACAATGGCACCCATATGATTGGCTCGCACTGTGGTCACTCTCTCACATATTCACCGTCTGAATCCTATCCATGGGTATGAATCACTGAATTGGCACGCTATAGCCCACGCTAGGCCTTCCTTGACCTACCATTCGTGGAAGACGAATAATAAAAAGCAGAATGCATGGGTGCGGGGCCCGAGCGAAGCAATCTGCACGAATATTCCTGTTGGTCACCTCGTCAACGTCTTTCGATCTTCAACTCCTCCGCTCACGGCCCGAGATCTGTTGCTTCGGAGAGCGATGAAAACACAAGATATGCATTCACATTAACCGCGAGGATACACCATCGCCCTTATGTAACGTATCCTCCCGCTCTTCGCCCGCTGTCATCTCTTACTCAAGGGAAGAATGAGCCTCCGACCATTCTCTTGGTCACCCCCATTTTCCATCTGCCGCACTATACCTCCTCCAACCCTTCTTCCGAGATGTCAGCGTGGGAGAAACCTCTGTCATGTTTTCGTCTTACCAAAGGGTCCTCCTCTTTGGTTGACGGATTAAACCTTCCCAAAAGGAGACCGCGTCCTTCTCCCGAGGACCCTTTATATTTTTCTATTTTCCATCGATCCCCTGTGTCCTTCCCTTCCGTCTCTGCTCTTCCCGCCCATTCTGCTGCCACTTCCCGGGAGACTAATGAAGCCGTCTTTCTCTGGGAGGAGAGGATTAGCCTCTTGGCCTTAAAATCCCAGCCAATCCTCCGTAGTTTGCTTTTTCCCTTTATCCTCTTTCCGTATTATCCTTCTTTTCTTCGGCGTCCCCCGTAATGAGCCCCTCGTTTTTACTCGCGTGTTTTTTTATCCTCGTTCGCTCTTCCTAAGTCTCTCTCTGCTTCTGGATTACGTTCATCCATCCGACTCGTTCTCCGATTTTCTTCTGTTTGCTTTTCCGTTCGCCAAAGTAGCGACTTTGCTTCTTTTCATTTTTTTCTACACTTCCGGCCTCGGTGGTGCTCCCAAACTTTTTTGTTACAGATTGAATTTCCACGGCACGAAAAGAATAACACAACAACTACGGAGATGAAAATGTTAGTACTGTCATAACGAATTTCTTATGAAAAAAATATATTCCATATTCTAGATCATATGCAGTGTGGAACAAGAAAAATAACACTTTCAGAAGTTATGCGGCACACCAGTTGAGAAGTGTTAATCTAGACTTTTCTCCTACACGGAACACATATATTTATTCAAACTCATGCAAAATCATCCGTAGATAAGACTAAATAATAATTCCAATCGGTAATAAAAATAAGATCATACGCAGGATGGGGCGTTTATATTCATACATCTATGTCCAAATAAACGATGAAGTCTATCAGAAAATAAAGCATATTGAATGTACATTTAGAATCATGTGGCATTCTTAAACTCTTACAACTAACCGGTGGGGACATACTTGTAAATGTGAGTGTGCTGGCTTATCAATATCGAGGTTATAGATTATGATTCCAGTTTGGACATAGACCTTGAGAATATTTATTGTTAAATTTCCTCATCGTAATAGGTAAATGACGGTTGTAGGTAATGTTAGAGAATATCATATAAAAGGTGGATGATTATACTAGATTCTTGCATGACATGCAATGGAATTAATGGAATTCTGTATATATATTTTATCAACGCTGGGTGTATCTCCATTATACCCGAGGTATCAGGCATGGCTGGGAGAAAACGAATATAGATTACCGTGGCTACAGACTTGATCATTTCTAAATTCTCGGAAATTATTTGAGGAAAATGCAAAAACGAGGATGATAACAAATTCCATATTGAGGAATCTTTTACTAAACTACTTTACTTTTACTAAAACCTCAATATGGATTATTTTAGAATTAATAATTACCACAAAGTTACCCCTGATTCCGTGTCGTTTTGCGAGGATGATATATTGATCTGTTTGTCTGTATTATTATCAAGTCGATCCGAGACCAGGGTGCGCAGGCCTGAGAGGCACCCAAGTTTAGGGGGCTCATGACATTTGATGTATCCAGGGGCGCAGAAACTTTGCAGCTATTCTTGATCTGCTAAGCTTGAAATTACCATTTATGTTGCCAATTACATTCATTATCCATAAAACAATCCATACCTTTTCTTAAGTTTTAATAATAAAGCTAGGACAATTTAATGGATAAATTTTATATAAAATAAGCTTATGTTTTTAGATTAATTCGAAAAGTTAGCAAAAAATTTTCCCTCGAAAAATTAAAGAAGTTGTTAAGTAATATATATTTTAGTATTCATACCCCTGCCTCCATGAATCCCGATCAGGGCTTCAAACATCTTCTTTAGAAATAATGGTTTCAAGTTCGACTTCATTTATTACGACTTCTATTACGAAATTTGAATTCTAGTAAGTTCATAAGACTGAGAATGTTCAAAATTCTCTTCAGCTTGAAGAAAACAGATGTATAAATACAGTTTACATGCGTTTTTTTGCGTTCGTCATGTAACAATTCTTAGCGTGTGTGCCTAAACACGCGCGGGCTCCAGAAGGAAGCTCTCCCCATGCTCCATCAAAGGAGTTTCATATGTTTGTAGTTATACGTTATGTATGCTACAATGTTTTCTAAGTATTTCATCCTACACACAGAGATTAAAATTCCTTTTGGTACAAAATGTGTTTTATTTTATCAATCTAACGTTTAAGGAGATACCAAAAATAAATTTAGATACCAGATCACAACCCATTAGATATATCTTCCATAATTTTTGCAATAAAAAATTTTCCATTCCAAATTTCGTGCTTATTCATATACAACTACGAATTCAGACCGGAGCAGGAAAACATATGGTTCAGCGTGTTGCGAATTTTGAATTGATGAAGAATTTCTAGAAGGAACGAGACTGCAAAGCAAAGCTTAACCGTTTCCCACATTTTCTCAATATCTATTCCCTTGCAGTTTCCCACGCACTGTAAGCTCAGCATCTCTGTCCCTCATCGTGTGATCTATTACATCGCATCCCTCTTTAAAACTAAAGAATAATCTCCGCCAAGATAAATACCGTGTATACCAAAGACCGCCCGCATGGGTAACGCTTCCACCAAAACATCTCCCCTTCCCATCTTCTCCTGTATTCAAACTTCCAAAACATTCTCCCTTTCACCTCCTGCTGCCGGCCTATTCTATCACCGCGTGCAGACATTTCTTCTATCCCATACATGACGAGCGTTGAAGTCTCCAGAACCTGTATCCCCCTCTATGGAGAAGGAAAAGACGGTATCTGCTTTGGTCTTGAGCGTGAGAAAATTCCAGTTGGATGAAACAAATAGCTGAAATTGTATTTTCAGATTCTCCATACTGAGCATGATGGAATTCCCCGCATATATGTAGATAACACAACGGCCTGCTATGATATTATTTTTAAAATGTTATAATCAACTTTCTCCTTAGCTTAAGTAGGTAACGAGTAGATTCTTTTTATGTATTATAAGGTATAATGTATTCTGCATTAATCCAGGTTGAATCCGCACATTTTTAGATCGTTTGGGTAAATCAGTGAGGGTAACCTCGAAAAACTTTGATAACGTATGGAATCGTTTAAAAGAGAGATAGAAAAATTGAAATAAAAGAACTTTTAATCAAATGTTATAAGTTCAAATATGTTAGATGTATATTCTCATACGAGGTACAGGTATTATGTATTACAGCCACTGAAGAGGCACCGTGTTGAATTTTAATAAGATATATTCTGGGACTGACCAGCTAAAAATATGAACTATATGAGATATTTGGAAGACAAGGAAATTAGGACGGATTGCGTTTGGACCTTCTAAAGTTTCCGAAAAGTAGATATATATTAGAGGGCACATTTCTAAATATAGATGTGGAACAACCTAAATGTGTCTTTAATTCGTGTGTCACAGATATAAATCGGAATCAAGATTTGAAAAGGAAGGTAGCCGAGACCGAATGTCCTATGGGTATGATTTCAGACTACCTTTACAGTGCTCTCATTGCATTCGCTTTTCATTCTCTTACTCACATAAATTGGTGGCGTTATTCATTTTAAGAATGTCACTTATCTAGATGTCGCTAAACCTGAAAGTATGAACGTTAGTTTTCAACCGTGGTTTGAAAAACGAATCTTTAATTAAAATTATTATTCTCAAATCTTAATCCGAAACAAAATTCCACAGGGAGTTTCTTTAAGCATCATTACACTTCAATTTCAACTATTATTTATACCACTGAATGAAAACTCACAATCATTTTACTTTCTCCATATACGTAGTATAGAGAAAGTATTGTTTTCATGAAAAAAATCGACTTCGATATTTCAACGGAAATACATGTTTTTGGGTCCCTAAAACACGTTTTGACCATTTTCGGAATGATGTCTGTGTGTATGTGTGTGTATGCTTGTCGGCGCCGTAACGTAAAAACTATTAGTTGTATCGACACCAAACTTCATAAATAGCACTGTGGTGGGTGCTGTCAGAGTTGATTAGTTTTTAGAGTAAATCGGTTTACCGGAAGTCGAGCTGTATTCTTCTAAGCAAATTTCCATTTTTGCAAACTATCTCCA
The DNA here is from genome assembly GCA_947579665.1 of Sympetrum striolatum. Lineage (NCBI taxonomy): Eukaryota > Metazoa > Arthropoda > Insecta > Odonata > Libellulidae > Sympetrum > Sympetrum striolatum. The sequence continues at coordinate 74,916,772 of OX388342.1, read as the reverse complement.
TAAATATGATATTTAGGTATATTCTATTAATTATAAAATTTTAGAAAATGTAATTTACTTTATTTTTTGTATGAAACATATTTTTGTATAACTGATTGTTTAGGAGTTATTCATGAAATACTGATAAACCGGAAGTTGCTGATTATGAACTTTGTGTGCGCTGTGGACGAAAGGCCAATTTTACCGTTTTTCATCGAAAATGCGCCGAAAAACATTATTGTATAATATTTTAATATTGTATATAATGTTTGTGACGTAAAAGATAATATGATATATGTTAATCACTTATCATCCAAGTTTAGATTGAATATAGAGTTCGAAAATACTGTCGTAGATAAATATTTACATATTATATATGGAGAAAGTCATGTGCTGGCCACATCAGATTTTTTCAACTAATTTCAAAATTACGATAGATTCTTCAGATTTAAATTTATTGTTCTATATTAAGTACAAAATGTTTCCGTATTAGGGAATCTATATCTATATAGTAATATCATTTATAGTATGGAAATTTATGAAAAAACAAAAGTAGCCATTCATGGGGCATTTTAAAAGAAAATTGTGTTAAATTTTTACGTGACCGTAATATTATAACATAATTTTCTGCCTAATTTTTCTTGATAATGAATAACTCTGATAGCTGTTGCCCATCGTAGATAACAAGATTTTTTTTCCTTTCATAAGGAAATTTTAAGTTAGCTTTATATATTTTTTGATAGGAATGTATGGATGTTTTTAATTTTGCAAAAAGGTGTGATAGTTTGATAAATATCCTTAGCCTTAAAATGAATCTTTTTTAATACTTGAGTTCATTAAAATTTCTACCCAAAACGCCCTCCACCTCCTTCCTTGGGCTTCGCCTGATTTTATAATTTAGTGCTGGGGTTCCCAACCAGTCGTACCACTGGTGGTGCATATGCGGGAACGTTTCAGATGGGTTGAAAAAACCGAAATACAATTGCATTAATAATTAAGTATAAAGTTATCTCAGTAATTTAATTAAAATAAGACAAGCCATGGGGAACTTTTCCGGCAGTAAATCTATGTTTATAAAAAGATATAGGACTGTTGGTACGCCAAAATTACTAAAAATTGCAAGTGGCACGAAGTTGCTAAATGGTTGGAAACCCCTGATTTGGTGCATTGATATCCTCGCAAGCTACAACATCCGGGGGCTATGCAAATGATAGGGACAGACAACCCTTTCTCTACAGTCCACAACGCTCGTGCCTTATTGAATTCTCAGCATCTGATTAATCCAATAGCTCTCGCATTTCTCTGTCCTTCTCTCTCCATTCTCATAAGATGCCATTCCTCGTGCTTGTCACGCATGATGTTCCTGAGTAATCCTCGGCTCTTGATTGGATGGGAAAATCTCGAGGATGAAATAGCGGCGTGAGATTCGGGCTTGATCAGGAAATGAGAGCTTACAAAAGGTCGACGCGGGAGTCCTTAGAGGTCGACGCCCACCCACGCACTAAATGCGTGTTGGTCCGACATCGTCAAAGACAAAGGATAACCGGATGAAGGGGGGCGATCACTTCCTCTTATAGTCTTTGGGAATTTTTATCTCTCGCTCGTCACCGCGTCTCATCCTTTTCCTATCATTACCCTCTGGAGATTCCCTAAAAAATTTCGGTCTCGACAAATTTTATAAGAACTCGAGCACTTTTTTCACCAGCCCTTCCCGTCCGAGAGCGCACGATACGTATCTTCCACAAGAGTTGCCTTGGGTGGGCCACTTAAAACTTAAGTACTCTCTCACTATCGGGCACATTTCCTGCCTTTTTCCCTATCCAGACGATGGGATCGGAGATATGGACCCCGCTCCAATATCTGCGAGATTTGAGATTGGGAATGTCCCGATGCTTACCTATGGTATCACGTTGCTTTCCATACTCAAAAGAGGCAAGATTTCGTGCTACGTTATCTTGGTGGATGGAATATTTTTTATCTCATTGCAGAGGATAGAGGAAAAATATATTCATGTATTTGCTTTTGTCTCACTCCTGTTTGTTAATATATTTGCCAACTGTGATAGATCCCCATCCATTTCATGAGCGACAAAATTATTATTGCATCCTTCTTCAGTTTTCTATCCTAGTTAAGATTTCGCGACGAACGGTGCAGCTGAGAAATTGTTAATTAAAGTAAGACCTGCTCCTCGTAATTTCGAACTCAATCTTTTTACCAATATCATCAAATGCATATAACCTTTCAATATATTTTCACAGAGTACACGAACTCCATGGGGCTCCCGGATAGTCATGTGGACAGCGCGTTTGCCTTTGGCGAAAGCGGTCCCGGGTTCAATTCCTAGTGGGAGCTAATGTGCAAAATAACCTAAGCTGTCGAAGCACTTTTAAAAATACTACTGCTACTACGAACTCCACGGAATCAACAATCGCCTTGATCGTCAAGTAAATGGGTTGTTTGTAATTGCAAAATTACACAAAAATTTCGAGGATTTAATCAATACTATTCTCCCAACTCCGGACGGAATAAAATGCTCGAGAAGTGAGTTACTTTTGTATTTTATCTTGCCATTTAATCGTCTATTTTAAAATTCATGATAAGATATTAAGAAAATTCAGCGGTCAGGTACAGTAGAACTAAAAATAGTTTTCAAACGCACACCCCGCAACTCTCGACTCTTTAACACTTCCCATCATAATATAGTACACACGTTACAAAAAACCAAGGATATTTGTTCATTTTGTGAAATAATACAAAATTCCACGAATATGTTATTTATAAAAATAAAATTGATGGATCGATGGAATAGTTCAACTCCTCCAATTCTCACTCTTCTAGATAACAAGAGGCGCTGACGTCATTGTTGCCACAGATATTGTGACGACTCGTGAAAAAAAACTCGAAATAGCTCTTATGTCGGGAAACTGTTTAGATGACCAACATTTAATTGAAGGAAGCGTATGTATTTGTTAAATTTGCTTCCAATATTTTACGAAATATCGAGGTTTTTCATCAAGATTCCCGTGAGCCGTCTCTAGTCCGTGATCGCCAGCGCGTTGGTTTTGCAACGCTGTGGTCCCGAATTTGAATCTTGGTTACGGCATGGTTTTATGAATGTGTTAAAAAACTGAGGTTTAATGTAGAAATGGTCATCTTTGACTAAAATACGCCCAGTAAATAAGACAAAGTTGTCATTAAACAACAGTCGATGATAAATGTCTTTTGAATTTTCTTATGCCGAGCCTTAAGATTATCACCACTTATATTTCGCTAAATAAAGCTCTGGAACGGAAAATTATCTTCACGTAAATTACTCTCGGATGATACTGACATCGGATGAATAAAAATTTACAGAATGGATATTATTATAGGAGACTAAACTAAAATTTTATTTTCCCAAATCGATTTCTGTTTCAAGCTTTTATAGTTTACAACTCTTGGAATTATTAATTTGGAAAGTCTCTACTTGCTCCTGGTAGATAACGTTAGAGGGAATGAGGTACCAACCGACCTTCAGGTTGAATATTTTACATACAGTTATTTATTTTTTATATAGGGAATGAATATTTTTATTACATTACATCCATTGACATATTCCACATACTTCCTTTCTATCAACTGCTTACCATGCACAACGATGTTTGCTTAATCCACTTGGTTTGGCCATATTTCCGAGCTCCATGCTTTGCGGCTAAAAAACCCATGAAATGTATTTGTTGGATAACCTTCCAGCTATGTCTATCCCAGGAAAGCATCGCCAAAAGAAATTTGTATTGAATGTAGGAATGTCCATTAGATTTGGCTTTCACTGGTAGAGGAGATGGCTTAGTTTTAAAAAATTTGATGGTAGGGTTATAAGAAAAATTTGCCTGAGTCGGAAAAGGGAATATTATAAATCTTTATTGACAATCTGTCTCACTACATTTTTCTTTGTACACATACATGTCTTCTGAATCTTCATTTTTTTTAGATTTTCGACGCTTGCTACATTTATTGTTCTTCATAGAATAAATATATATTTTTTTGCAACTATCCAATTTCTGCTATCCTTAACCATCTTTCCTCTACACCCGTATATACTCTGATTCTATAGTTTTATCTATAATTTTGCTCAAAAAAATTATATGTATGTATATATTTCTTGATCAGCTGCTCTCAAGATAACAAAATATACAGTTAAAGCTGGAGCGCCAATCCAAGCACGAGATTTAAAAATATAGAAACTTTATGTGGAAATTTTTTGCAATTTGCTTGAAATCTGCTCTTTTCCTTAACTAAGAAGGCAAAATTGCGTTCGATTTGGTATCACTATTCCATTTGCGGTTTTAATTCAGCCTCAAACTCGAGGGGAATAGACCATTGGGATAGTTGATACCTTACTGCCGATGGGCTGATGGTGGAAATTTGTCTCAAAGACATTTAGTTCCAAATTATACCTATATATTTTATTTCCGATTTAATGAGACGATATAAACACAAAGCTCGAGCTCTAATGAAGCGTTAGGAGATAAAACCGAGGCGTTCTTCCGAAATACACATTTTCGTGCAGTTGACTGATTGAATCATTACTATCTATAACTCCGTCTATGAATGAATGGGCAGTTAAATGTGTGTAGCAGGGTTTTTTCAGCCCCAATGTTCGCTCCATACGTATTTTCACATGCCATCCGACCCATTGCCGAGCGACTACCGCAGTGAGATTTCGAAAATGTTTGAAGGTTTGGTTTAATACGAATCTCTTCATCTAAAACGAAAGTTGATCAAAGGGGAGATATTTCGTTTCATATCTTTCCCGACTAAATGCATTACTCATTTACCTTGTGGAAGGACTTTGTCAAATTGAATGAAAACAAAAAAGACTTCTTATCTTCCACAGTTTTTACTAACAAATCCCCCGGATTAGGTCGATACAGGCATTATCTAATAATCGCTTTGTTAATAAAAAGTGTGAATGAGAAACTCCTTTTCTGTTTTATGAATTGGCGTTCCATAAAGTATGGTCATCTTATATCGAGCACGGCATTTGTTGAACATGCATGCCCCTTTATCTTTTCATTTGGCTGGTCCTAATTAAGTTAAATCCCCTGATTAATCTTATATATATGCCCCTGTCTTTAAATATTTACGGGAGAGTAAGGTATTGACCAATGAGCTGAGCTCTTTGGTCTTCCTCAGGCCTACCTAGAATAAAAGTCTACTTAAATCCCTGAATTGTACGCTTGTGACTTAGAAGGTGGAGAATGGTAGCATCCTCGTTTGACAAGTTTTCTTACGTGTTAATCATCGTATTCATCGGCGTATTGTAGCGCTTATTCCCCTTTTTCTTACATAAGGTGACTTTGAAAACTGCTGGACGTATATAGATGTCCAGCAGTTTATGTCGGTGAATACGATTAATTATTCCACTTGTGAGAATTAAAATCTCGAATCTGTAGTTCTGACTCTACAATAGGTAGGATGTGCAATTTTCGTTGACTAATTATGAATAGAGAGGAGAGAATACGTCCATGCTTCACATATTTGTGATCTTTGCCTCATTCTTTTGGAGAAAATTTTAAGTGCGAGATTGATAATGGGAATATGACGTCAGAAGGTGATTAAGCTTGCAAAAGAGGGGCGATAAATGTAAACGTTACATTGCCGAAATTATTTGCTCTAAAAGCGAATAAGCGTAGAATATGATTTTAGATTAGATTATGCTAAGAAGAATAAGAATTCTCGATCGTTAATGTTCGTAGAGTAAGAGATTAAAAAGGCCGATAAAAGTGTCTATGAATTTAATTTTTTGATCAAGTTAAGGAGGAATCGGAGACCATAGTTGAAAGCTATTCGACCAGTATTACAGCCCTTATAGCTTCCATAGTAAATATCAATCAATTTTGTATAGTGTGTAGAAAAGAATTGACAATAACTTTCGCATAATAGGTGATTATGCAGATATATGAGTGACTTAAGATATGATGTCATTCTAACAATAACTCCTACCGTTGTCGCATCCTTTGTTGCGGATGGCGGCAACATTAAAATTCATCGAGTGAATATATTTTTAAAATCTCCCCCTCATAATTTAGTTAATGCCTGTCTTGATGTAATCACTTTCACAGTGCAGCGCGACCGAAATATATATATTTAAATGTATCCACCCCCGACGATAACGGCGGATGGGTATGAGAAATCTCTTTATAATTCTCTGGAATATAACCTATGCAACATAGTCCCTCATCGATTTAATGGCGATTTCAAGCAAATTTTTAACTCGAATTTTTTTTCAACTTTACCAAATCAAAACTTCCCAATTCAACTGATTTTTGGCTTTTTTTCTCGGCGAATCGAAGCCGCCATAAGGATTTCTCTTCAGGCACCAAGAAAGTGACGCTTCGAACGGAAGTAATCACATGAAGATTATACATCTAATTCTCCAGCGTCGCCGCGACAAATTCTTCTCCCATCACTTCCGACGACCCAGTTTTTTTTATTTGCTGATTTATTTTTTGCTGATTTATCCGCGACTCGTGTCCAGTTCGGGCGTTGCTCGTGTCAAAAGTTTGGCGGCGTTTGCGCCTCCGGTTCAGGCGGACGCTGCGAAGGCCCCATTGTCCCTCTCCTCTTCGCCTTCGTTGTCCTTCCTCGGCGGCCTCCCCAGCTGGAACTTCCACACTCTGTTGGGGCCGATCTCGGAGACGTACAGGGTCTTCGAGTCCGGAGAAATGGCCATTGCATGAGGAGAGGTGAAGGACTTCTGCAAAAGGGTTCAGAAGAAAAATATTCGATTGGTTCAAACGGTTTTTTACATAAAGAAACACACTAGCAATTGATAAAGAGAATCAGAGCCTATGAGAGCGATGTTGATTACGAAAGGATACTGACAAAGGAAATGAGTAGGTCATATATTGAGATAAGAGGGACTGTTAAATAAAGTTGTTGAGGGTAGAATACAAGGTAAAACAGATGAGAAGACGGATTAAAGATGTTGGATGATATAAAGGGTGGGGTAAGGTGGCAAGAAACGAAGTAAAAAGTGTTTAATAGAGATTTAAATGCACATGAACCCTCATGACACACGAAAGGTAGAGCACGCATTTATGTATGATCTACAGTACGATAATGTACGTTGCACTTATGTAACGTACATACGTACGTTACAAATGTGGAGTACATAACAGGTATTCATTCCTTGGCTTATTGTGGGAGATTTATGAGGGTTGGATGCAGAGAATCGTTAAGAATATTATATGTGAACTCAAGGTGTTCTAGCCTATCGCTTTAGAGCGCCATTTAAATTAAAATGGAAGATAGTAAGTTTTTAAATTTAATTTGAATATTATATGCTTTTTGTTTCGATACTTGGTGTATAACGAAAATAAAAATGATCCTGAGGAGAGAGAAAGAACTGGAAAAAGCTGGTTGATAGTGGTGAGAGAGATGTTGAAATTGCATAACATTTAAAATAATAAAAGAGTATATGTGATAAGGCATATGCATGGATAAAAAGATACGGAGAAATATTATGATGAATTAAAATCAATAGCATACCTAACAAAAAAGAGAATAATGTAAACTATATACATGTATGTCAGTATACATGTTTATATAAAACACCAAAATTAGAGGTAGAAAAATCTACCAATATTTTACATTATCAGCATTTTGAAATCCCTTTGATATTAATATAAATCATCTTCTGAACTGTCTCGGGTTAGGAGCTGGGTCCATCAGATGTCTCTCATTTGATACATGCATAAAGTTTATTCTCTTCATTGTTGAATAATCTCTTAGGACAAAATACTTTGCAAAGTTTCATGTATATCATTGTGTTAGCTCCATTGCTATTGCTTATATACTGGTGCTACTGTTACCAAAAATCAGTTCTCACCTGCGAAGATGGACCCCAGTAACTGCCGATGTAAGAAGATGATGGTTTGATGACGATGCCGGTGGGGTCTATGGGACGTGGCTCCAAAGGTGTTGGCTCTGTTGGACCAGTGACTGCGTAGAGGGTGTCGTTATCGCCTGAAAAATGATTTACAATAGTGAAGTACTTCCCAAGCTTATGCATTCTAGAATTAAATTAACATTTTCTTCATTCTATAGATGGTAAATAAAATTGGTAATTGGAAAATATTTTTACCATACCTTCCTGCCAGAACCTGTATAAGAATAAAACGAGTGGAGAATTTTCTTCTGGAGCAGGGATATTCAAGCTATTACAAAGGATTAGATTGGCAAATGAAAAGTTCATCAGGGCCGTAGCAAACCTATTCGTGGTTATTAAAACCAGTATTTCATTGAAAATTGTTCATAATTCGTCTATTTTATTAAAATTATTTTGGAAACTGCTTCGCGTTTTAAATTTATGCAATACAATTCTGTCAAATGCCGACTTTCTGTTACCTTTACAAAATATTTTGAGGAAGCATTATTTGTGCTTACTACGAAAGAATTGTTTCCTATACCTTAAGCATCCTTTTTGAGACTGTGGAAATTGCTTACGAAAGGCAGTGTCTAATAATAAGTACTTAAAATGAAAATAATGAATTATGTAGAAACTTTTTAGATGAAGTCATCTAAATAATCCCTTTGGCATATCAAAATTATGTGCAAATTGTATTCACAAGAAATGATAGTTCCTCCAAATCTTCGATGCCACCCCAAGACTGTATTTACATATTAATAAGAAATAGAGCATCGCAAATTTACTATTTACAGTAATCTCGCAGTGACAACTACTAGTATTAGTAATAATTTTATAGGGTATTTAGGACCTTTAGCATAGTAGCTTTGGCTAATGGAGCAGTCCTTATAGCCAATGATAAACAGAGGTGAAAAATAGCAATATGACTGGGACTTGAACTTGCCATTTTTCGGGCAGGTTAACCACTAAACTATCATGCCGCATCAATCCCACTTCTGTTAAAGGGATGCTTTTTCAGCAAGTGGGATGTAGGTGGTGGGATTGATGCGGCATGGTAGTTTAGTGGTTAGAATACCTGCCCGGAAAGTGGGAGACCTGGGTTCGAGTCCCTGTCATGTTGCTATTCTTTACCTCTGTTTATAATTGGGTCTCAGTCGCACGACTTCACGTGCTGAGTAATTTCCTATCCTTGCTCCTTATTTACAGTCCCTATAGGTTCGAGGTAGATAAACACAGAGAAATGTTTTGCAAAATCTTGGGGTCCAAAGAACTGACTGCCATAAGAGAAACGATGGAAACTAGAGAACTTATTGAGGAATATGTCATTTCTGAATCAATATCAGTAACTTAGGGTGACCAAAAAACGGATTTTAAGAAAGACGTAGCTTGAATCATGCAGAACTTACAGCTATTAAAAAGATGTTTCTGAAAAGGTAAGCTAAATGAAATTTTTGATTAGATATTCTGGTTTACTACATATTGACATGGGAAATTTAGCGTCCATTTAATACCATTTACTAGACTGTGTTTTCATAATTATTTATATTCTTGCAATGAAAATAAATTAAATTCAAATAACTTGCCCGGAAGCCTGCCTCACAAATTCCTCCTTGGATTCTGGTCAAAATTTAAAGAGTACACAAGCTGTAGCACAAAGACCATCAAATCTCGACGGCTTAAAGATACCATCGATAGAAATTTCTACGGAATTCCTACTTTTATTTCCCAGTCTAGAAGAAGGCGTTAGAGATATGGGTGGTGAAAAGACAGTTCAAAAACGGAACGGTCCGACCAAAATCGATACATCTGGACTCAACACTATAATAACATCGATCGTAGAGACCTTTACCTGGTGGTATTCCATGGTAGCAGAAAGTGGAATAGCTCGATGCAAAGAAATACGATACTAAACCGCACTTCAATGCGAAGAAAAAAGGCCATTCTTTCGATTCGTGGAATCATGATTACGGAACCTGTGAAAACCAGGTGAAACACCTGATAATGATGCCATGCATCGAAATCATGATCGTTCTTTCTTTGCATTAAAGTGTCGTTTAGTATGATTACGTTTATTATTCAAATCTGTTTACACTAGCCTTACCCATTCTCTGTGAAATCGATCCTACAACCGTTACTTCAACTGCTTGAATTTTCCGCAAAACTAACTATTACTAATAAACTAATTGAAAATTTTACACTAATTTAAATTTTACACATATTGTCAATTTTCATATAATCATTTCAATGAAACTAATGACTATGTACACGAACGCCTATATACTTTTTCGTTATTCCATTCCATGCATCACCACGATCATTTTCATAAGAATCCCGGGACAAAAGTGAGAGTCACCTCTTGAAAGTGATAACAAATATTGCGAGATTTATTCGAGAAAAAGCCGTATCGGCACAATTGATACCTGTCTTACTTATCTGTCTGTAAAGTATTCAGACAGAAGGTCGGTTAGTACCTCACCCCCTCCAAAATCATCTGCCAAGAGTATTCTGAAGGAATGAAGCTTACAAAGCGTAATGAGGAGTGAGGTAGTTTGCCGTTGCTTTCCTCACCAAGCTAGAATACTATAAGCGGATTATTCCCACGTAAGTGAAGCTTAATTACTGTACGAGTAACACTTTTCTTATTAATCCATAAGACCTAAACTAGTGCTACCGTTCAGTGTACTCATAACTCTAACTTTCATGTAACCTCAGCCATGATCAATACTGTGACAAAATTAAATTTGAGATACACTTTTCCTCTATCTTATGCTAAATGAAAATAGGATATATTTCATTAGTCAGAATATGGTAGCAGGAACCTTTCTTACCTGCAGGACAGATAGCGAACACCCTTCCGCCGCCTGGAGCCATGATCTCGATGATGGGGTGGAGCGGATCGTCGAAGGTCCCCTTCCTGTTAACGGCGGACCGCGGCTTGAAGTGGGGCAATTTCCACTCTATCGGTATGTGGTGGCGGTGATAGGACAGCATTTCGGCGCGCCGTAATTCTACAGACGCGCAGGTAACCCTCCTGTTGTCCCTGTCTGCCACACATAAAAGCTCTGGGCCGGGAAGCAGCGCCAAGCTGTGAACAACGTTGAACCCCGGCCATAGACCTGCAAGCCGAATGAGGACCGATGGATCAGTGTCCACCCGTTATATACCCTGTCCTGCCTCCCCCGCCAGCCCTCCCCACGCAATTCGCGAATGTTCTCCCCCAATGGTATCAATTCATCTGCCACGTGCCGAATGTTTACGCGGTACCGAACAATGGTCGAATTAAGGCAGCCTCATTTTTATTTTCGCACGCTCGTGTTTGCAGGAACAACGTGTCGCGGATGTCTGCAGGTGGCAGTCGTATTGAAGAGAAGGAAGATTTTTTGCAGCGGGCTCGGAGGATGTGGCATAGGTGTGGAGGACGACCGGCTAGTGTCACGGGGGGTATACTTTATTGAAACTGGGAAAATACCGGTTTCTGATAATACAGATTTATTGAGGTTTGTAGAGAGGCAATAAAGAAGCGGATTTTAAGATTGACGTAGCTTGAATCATGCAGAACTTAAAGCTTTTAAACCTATGTTTTTTAAAAGATGAGGAAGTTAAGATCAAATTCAGCTAAACTGCATGTTAATATGAAAAATTCAGTGTCCATTTAATTCCATTTTCTGTGGACATTCCAGACTGTGACTTCATAGCAATTTATATTCTTGAAAAATCCAACATCGAAGGCTAACCTAAACCTTTTGATCGATTTTTGTGTGAATCAGTCATTATTACATGCATAACTTGCGTATAAAATATGAGAAGAGAGATTCCTAAACAAATTAATTTATGGTAGAACGCAAAGATGATATTAAGGGCACGGTAAGTTACAATAAACGTATGAATATAAGTGTATTGAATAGAAAATTTTTGGGCACACGAAACTACCGAATGGTAAAATATTTATGTATGAAGTTACATCATGAAAAGTAAGTGAATGTTATAATATAGTATAATGATATACTATCAGTGTGTTCTAAGATTAAGCATGCATGATAAATACGTACGAGTATTTTTGTTGAGTTTAACGAAGAAGAATACATGATAAGAGGATAGATTTAGTACTTAGAGCAATACAATGCGAGTGCGTAACGCTTTTTCGTCATGACTGGTTAGATGATGAAAATTATCATAATTATCGTCACAATTATTCCAACATAAACTTCTCTAGGAACAAACCTTCGTCTCTGGCCTTAATTTCCCTCAAATATCGTCCACTGGGTGTGAAGTGGACGACTCTGGCGTTGCAATATCCATCTCCAACAAACACATCCCCTCCCATTGTCGGAGTACCTGGGGCCACTGCTACACTGGTCGGCTGACAGAAGTGGTTACTGTCTCTGCCTGGCTCAAACCGGCGACCCAAAGTCAGGGTGGGCACTTTCGCGCCTTTCGCTGGATACTGAAATTAAATACAGAGCATGTGGTACAAGTAACTAGCATATTTCATTATTTATAATTTCGTTCATAATCAGTTGCGATAGTAATTGTGACTTTGTCATGCTTTCATGAACTACATTTATTCAAAACACCAAAAATAAAAACACAAACACACTTGTACGAATTCCACAAAATTTTTAATGTAACTGTTTACCGGTTTCGGTGTCACAGCACCATCCTCAGAACCTATTCCTATTCTGAGGATGGTGCTGTGACACCGAAACCGGTAAACAGTTACATTAAAAATTTTGTGGAATTCGTACAAGTGTGTTTGTGTTTTTATTTTTGGTGTTTTGAAAATGAAGTTCCACCAAGTAACACTCGAGTTGATTCTTTACATTTATTCATTTTGAGTCTTAAAAACATCTATAGAACACTTTATGCGGTTTATAGATATTACAAGTGTAATAAAGAGACTTATTTGGAACATTTCTTTGTCATGTGAAAATCCTAAATTTGACGAATTTTGTAACGCTCTGTGATGAATTTTCCAAAATTTAAATTACGATGTTACGATGCTTGGCATGATGGTGATTTAAATATATAGCTAAAACGTGCCCAGTTGCTAAACGAAAGATTACCACCTTTTTATTGTTTCATTCCATTTCTGATGAAGTCCGATATTAATATTAATAACCTTTTACTGGAAAACATAAAATCAAGAACCCTAATTATTTTTTTTATTAGCTAAGGCCCTTTCAGGACCAAGAAGAATAACAGTACCCGATGATATAGGCATTTTTTAACTCCTCAGTGTCTCAAGTGAATCAATATGATTTGGTGATGAATGCATTTTATACACGAATCTCCAAGGTTTGGATTGTGGCCTATAAAATGTTTGGGTCCTCAATAAATGAATTCAATATCTCCTAAAAATTTATGTCTTTAAAATTTTGAGAAAAACCAAAATATATCTATTTGATTATGAAAGAGTTAAAATTGGGCTTGTATATCAGCAAAAAATTGAATTCCTTAAGAAACCAAATCTTTCTCTCAAAATCATATAGCTCGTATTTATCAGGATTAAATGCCTATAATCAGCCGATGGAACGGAATTTGGACGGATTTGAGTAATTGTAAAACTTTAAGATTGAGATGTTAAGACATAAACGCGACCTCGTACCTTATGCTCCGAAGGTAACATGCGGTGCATAACATTGGTTTCACTTACCCTGAAGACCTGGTGCATGGCCACGTCGGTTAGCCACACTTGGCCTTCCGGGTCGATGGTTATGCCGTGAGGCATGTAGAAATGATTTGATCCCCATGAACGCTCGACTGCTCCAGTCACAGGATCTAAGTTTAGAACGGTGTCCTCTTTGATTGGTCCAGCCTCAATCCGGAGGTACTCGTTGCGGCCATTGAATGAGCTGTGAATATAAAAGAAAGGTGTTATAGAGATTCCTTATTATGGAGCTTATTCTCATAAATACTTTTGATTTCAACTTATTTCTTTCATCGATCTGCCATTTAGTGAGACTGAATATTATTGACAAATATATTCCTGCTCGGAGGCTTAAATATGAGGGGGAAAATACTAGTCATATCGTATATCTGAAGTGTAGTATTTTTCTCATCTTCAGCATAGTAATCCCATACTAAAGATAATAAAAGTTCTATTCTTGAGAATGAATGGAGACATGAAAAAACGGATGTCACGTGAAGAGGCTGAAAAATATTTTGCTTATGCAAATAGCTTTGCAAAATTAATATTAAATAATAATTTTATGAAATTAATAAAATGTAAAATTGATTAGAATAATTAGAGATGAATAAATTCAACGATATAAAATGCAATTACTTAATCAGAGCAATAACTAATAGGAACTTTACTTCTTCACATTGTTGTAATTCATATTTTATAATGTAGAGATGCATATTAATGTGTTCTTCTTCTTATTTTTATTCCATAAATTCCTTAATATTCCGGAATTCCATATTATTCCATACCATGTTAAAGACTTTCAAAAATATCACTAGTATATTTAGTTGTCTACGAGACATATCTAATATAATATACAGTATAATATTATAGAGTACTGTATATTATACATTATAGAGTATAATATACTGACTTTGTAGAAATATAAAATTGTTTGTCTCAGTCGTTTCTAACTGTTATAAAGTCATTATTTTACGACATACTTCTCAAATTCATATTCTAATAAGCTGTTTAATAGGGATAATTTTAGAGCAAATGTAGTTCTCCTTTCGCAACTGAATCAGGAGCAGTTTGAGCATGATGCATCATCGTGGCTATTCACCAATGGACATAGACAATTTTCAATTGTAATTCGCAATTCCTCTGAAGTATAGATGTATTATCTACCTTTACGACATCGGCTCGTAATAGTTAAATAGGGCCCCTTTTTTCACACGGAAAGATCCGAAGATAAAAGAGAGAGTCGCTCGAGGGTACGGTAACGTCCGCTTCGCAATAGCATTGTGATGTCACATCCAGAGGAGACACGTCAAACGCACATGGGACAAATGGAGCGAGGAAACGGACTGCGAACAAGATGCGGCCCATCAGCCGCGCAATATCTCATTCGGCTCACGTGGAGTGAGCCACACTTTTGAGCTGCTCGCCCACTCTCAGGACAATGAGCGTAGAGCGATGAAATGGGCCGTGCATCCGTTCGCTCAATATTTATGTCCGACGCAATTGGTTCATCGGTCACTTGAGAAGTGGGTTCGAACTCCAGGAGACTCTCAGATTGAGTTGATAAAGATGTGGAAGATTATGTACCGGGAAATTACCTTCGTTGCACTGAATTTATCCTGCTACCAGATCTTGGTGAACGGATGTCATGTCTTTTGGTGCAGCTTGGATGGAAAGGTGTCTTCCTTTTACTTTTGTCCCAGTCTTAGCCATGAGTGTAATAATGAGGAAGCCTCTGGTATGAATGTCGCTGAGTAATGACATTTAGATCTCTCCCTATTTAATGAATTTAATGGAGTAATTGCGCTGCATGAACGTAAATGTTTTCCGCACCTAGATTCTGGGTCAGTGAGGAAAGCGATCAAACTAACTAATTACTCATCTAACCTATTGAGTCTCATTACTCACTTCTCACCAAAGCCTTTTGTAGCTGATGGTGAAGAGGTTGATATTTAATTCGTTTTTAGAGCTGAATTTTTCTCATATACAATGCATTTCGCTGATATTTTACACTTTAGATTTTCCTTGTATTTTTTATTTACCAAGAGTTCGAATAAATATTTTATTAATCATTTTTCCTACGAAAATTAAAATTTTTTGAAGGCGTCGGCAAAATCCTGATGCTGGCGAGAGTAAGTGAAAAGCAAATTTAACTTCTGGGCAGGAAGTAGTCGAAAATTATCTAAAATAATAAAAACTCACTCTAATTTTACATTTGAAGTATTAAAAAATTGACGCTTTCCACATATTTTCTCTTCATTTTCTTCAAAGAGACTTCGATTGTTATTCGGTTTGCTCATATTATTTACAGCATTCATTCATAGCTACAAATTTCAATCACTTCTGATCCTCACTCCTCTGCTGCTATTACAGTCATTGCGTCATAACCAAACAAAAAGACATTTCATTTTGTAGAACAACGCAAAGAAAGTACTTCGTTATTTTCATAGATTTTATAAAACACGACTCGTGGAAATTATAGAGTACTGTCTTCGAATTTTTTTACATAGCGATGTTAGGTCAGATCACAATGTTACTTATGTTAATGTTAGGCCAGAATACCAGGAGATTATCTGTTTTATAGGTTTTACAGACATTTTCTCAATATCCAAGCTAGTATATGTACCTCTTAATCCTAGAATCATGCCATTTTTTTCTTGAGCTATTCTACTTACTTCTCATTTCTCTTTTTAATTACTGATTGCTTTGCTATTTAAATAGCAAAATTCTTTTTGGAATTCAAAATTCAGTTTGGAAACTGCCTTCTTCTCACTGTAACAGACCATCTATTTGGTTTGATTAGTTTTGATATTTTACTTTCTCGTCCTCTTATCCAACGAGAACAGAATATTTGTTAAATGGAACATGGCGTTTCTCGGAAAAAAATTCGACGAATAAGAGAAAAATTCGGGGAAGTTTTGCGCGGGATTGATATCCCCCAGCGAGAGCGAATTGATGGCGATTCTCCACAAAGTTTCCCCACCCACCGAATACCTCCGCGTTATCGCCCAATATCCAGCTAGTGCATCAATCTCCCGTAAGAGCCCCTTTAACCCCTCCGACACGCTGGCGCCGTCGTCTCTCGCCGGACCGATTAATTATAATGAAGTCTTTATTCGAAAGAGTCGTCGGAAAAAAGGACGTAGCATTCCTCAGGCGAACGCGCTCCGCAGCTTCTCTCTCTCGCCGAAGTCCCTTTGATGATCGCCGGCCTTTTTGAGAGAGCCGGCACCCGCCTGTAATTAAAACATACCTGGGGAACCTCTTGACAAAGGGAAAGAAGGAAAGTGCCGAACACCTGATTGGACTCCGCGAGGATGCGCTTACTTGGTCCTACACGTGTTTTGGAAGTGATTCCGCGTAAGGAACATAAAGAAGTCCACCGGAGGGGATTCCCTCGGATCTATGGAGTTGATGGCCCGTTTGAAAGGAGAGATAAAATTCGATGCCTTTATGGGGGTGCGGAAATTTATGCGTCAACCTTTTCGGTGGGATCGCATCTTCATCTCAAAACAGTATCTCTCTCTCACATTCTTTCGCATCAAGACATTTCCTTACCTAAAAAATCACGGAAGACTTTCTAAAATATTCATAATGCGACCAGCAAACATCGCTCCATCTGGCGTTACTGCCAGTTGAAACTAGTGGGGAATTATTTTTTCATTCCAGTTTAAAGTTCATTCCAGTCGGACGTGGCAATCATAGATTAAAAATCAAAGAACGCGAACAGAAATCAGAAATAGCGAAATATTCATTCGTTAATAGAAGAATCAGAGAGTGGAATGCCTTACCTGCCTACCTCCAATGCCAAAAAATGTAAAAAGATTTTAAAATAAGCTCATCTATTTGCCCGTTTTAGTATTTCAAATTTGAATTTTGTAATATAATGTCCTGTAGTATGATCTGTTATTTATGTTAAGGTAATTTTATGTATTGTATGATGTAACGTATTGCCTGCGAGAGGTTTTCGGAGGGGTTTTTCTCCTGTCTATGGGCGAATGCCAAGCAATCCTTTGTAATATGGTATGTCCCCCTCTAACGCTTCCACCAGGCCAAATGGCCAAATTGCAGCGAAAATGAAATTAAATAAATGAATTAAATTTAATTCTGGCTTATTTTAAGATACCCTAAAATTGAATTAAGAGGGTAGACCACCTTAATACTTTCAAAAATTAAATAAAAATTACCGTGAATAATAAGAGAAAGTGAGAAAATCCTTTTGGGTAATAAATGCACCTTCGATTACTCCCTAAAATGAGGAATTAACAGCACTTTTTATTGACGGTGCACTAGAGCTGGATGTGCTGTTGAGGGCGATCCCCACTAGTATCAGCATATCTGGCTACTTGAACTTTAAGTGGGCCTATGCTAACTTCTCTTAGTTGCTTAAGTCATTTATTTTGACTCAATGCTTGACATTAATGTTTGAGCAGTTGAATGGTTTTTGAACGTGTTTCAATATTGTTCGGAAAATAGTTAAAGTGAGTAATTGACCTTAGGGACTCCACGAATTGGTCTCTAGTCCATCAAAGTGACGCGAATCACACTTCGAGTAAGGTTACCCTTTTAACTTTTAGGTTTTACATATCATTGTAATATATTTCTTAATTTAATTTCATCACCAATTATTCTGAATTATGTTTAAAACCTTCTTTGCCTACTGTTTGACTCTTACTCTTAGAATGCGTTTTCAGCGGATAGTGCAGACCTGTAATTTAGTTCATTCTTGCTTAGTACTATTTACCTATATCAATCATTAGGTATAAGGAAGAAAACCTTTATTAATCATTAGGTATTAGGAAGAAAACTACGTTAATTTTTAGATATTTTACTTCCTAAGAATTATAACTGTTACTATATAAAGTTGTTTTTGTTTGATATAGTTGTGATATGAAAAGGAAATAAAACTTTTTAAATATTTTAATCAGACGTCTACATAAATAACAAATACATGCGTGTATATGACAATTCTAAGAATGATGGGATGAAAACTAAGTTTTCTTTTATCTTCCGTAGATTGAATAGACATAGATTGACCTTTATTTTATCATGAAATATTTTTTAAAACTTTCGCAGTGGTATTAATATTAGTAAATATCATCTTGAAAAGAAGGCTTCAAGTCCTATCACGCCAATAGAACATACATTCGTAAAAACTTGAGTTGAGAAAATGCTTTATCTGGATTTTCTAAGACCACGTTATTTGTGTTATGCTTTGTTGCTCTTTTTAAGCTTGCTTTTACTTGCTCATTTTTAGCCAATGCATACATTACTAATGAATTTATTGCTCGAAAATTTCATTTTCTCTTTATTAACAATTTTAAACTTGTTTATAATTGAATCAGTGACTTCATATACCATTTTAAGAAATATATATCATAGATGCTCTTCTTTTGTCTCTCAAAGTACATATTTTACACCATTAAAATGCGAATCGATTGCGTCAAAGGTGGCGCAGTAATTTTACTGCAGAGGCGGCAAAAAAAGAACAAGAAAGGGTTTGAGAGAGCTCACGCAGTCCAGGATATTTTGAGAAATTTCCTGGAATAAGTTTCATTTTTCAACCAAAACTTGGGTTTTTGCGCTAATGATGTTTACAATAAATCTGAAATGAAGGAGATAATTTGGTACTTTTTCCAAAAAAATGTTTTTAATATCACTACCGGTTTCAACGGAGAACCGTCATCTTCGGGTACAAGGTAAAAAAGTTCCACCATATCTCGCCCGATTCTGTGAATTTTATTTACAGTAAATGTCTCTATAAACATTTCTTCTTTGGAATAATAACTAAAGTTTCTCTATTTAAGCATGACGCTTAACTAGAAATACGTGCGCTGTTTTATCAAAGAAAAAAGTTAAGGAGTGATAAATAGTGTATATTTTTTTTCCTTCTGTGCAAATAGAATAATATTATAATAGGTATAGCGTATTTCTGAATTGAAGGATAGCGACCAAAATTTCTAAAATGAAAGTGGAGAAATTTAATAATAATAATATTTAAAAGAATTAGTATTCATCTTGAATTATTGCAACCCATGTCTGAATCGAATTCAGCCTAGCTACTATTGGGTGATTTCGTCAGTATCACTTCAATGTGAATAAATCTGATACTCTCCTTCATGAGGTTACTCCTCGTGTTCGAGCTGAAACTTGTTAAATAGCAGTAAATATAGATAGAAGATACACTCTGAACATGAGGCGAGCATCAGAATAACTAATAGGACATATGAGAGCAAAAAAGTTAGACGTTAGTTGGCATCAGGGGAGGAACTAGAAACCTGCCAAAAGGGACCGATTTTAGACGATTTATGAGCTATCATTCAAAACTCCATATTTTTGTGTTAAATATGGTATTTTGTATAGTGAAAGTAGGAAGCTTAAGAATCAGATTTTAATTCATACTCCTCGTCACATCCTGGACTAATTACTAGCGCTACAAGGTGATCGAAATGGGGCAATTGCACTTTCCGGCAAGATGACTTTATCAGCATGCGGAAAAGGTAAAACGAAGCTAGTTCGTAATGCGTGATTACTTAACTGGTAAATGCAGGAGTCTCCGATTAGCAGTCCGCGAGCCGGTCTATAATAAATTTCTATGGGCTTTCAAGGCATAAAAGCTTTTCTTTGTTCCTAATTTAACTTCATAAATTTGTTTTTTATACCAGCAGGTAAAAGTGAACGTATATATAGCATGTATATTGCCGAAAATTAATCAGCAGAAAAAAAGTATTTAGGTGCACTCTGAAGTAAAACATTACAGTAATGTGTGGTTGATGACGTAGCTATCACTTAACATTTAATTTTAGACAAAGAAAACAGGAGAAACTTTCTTGATGAAATTAACTCTGATTTTATTAAAACTTTGCAAAATACCACAGGAACAAAAAATCACGACTAGTTTCGACGCGTGAGCGTCATCACGCGTCGAAACTAGTCGTATTTTTGTGTTCCTGTGGTAGACCAAATACTATAATGATACGCTGAGAACAACAGCTTGGGATTCCCCGGGGAGGTTGCAACCTATCAGTCGGTTCCCGGTTATACGAGGGCAGATCGAAAAGTAACGTATAATAATTTTTTTCTCCCCTGATTAAACCTGAAAAACTTAACTAAAATTAAAAGGAAGACTTTAAGATTCCCATAGTGCGTCCTGAAGCATGTGATCAACGCTCACATTTGTGCAATTTTTTACAGATCGTATTTATAAACATACGTAGCCAACGCGTTTCTCGGGTTACACCACATGGACAATGTAAAGTTGGTTATTCCTAGTTAATTATCTGTTTTTAGTTATGGTTATTAGCGACAGTATCTTCCTGCGCGAAAATTATGGCAGACCTTCCGGAAGCGGTCGTTGCATAACTTCCAAGCGTGCGTATCAGCCGATCGACGCCTTTAAGATCGCACGCCCCTTCTCAAGAGTGCGTAACTCTCTTTTGCTTTTGGCGAGAGTGAGTTGCTGCGTCGATCTCGCGGTGATTGACCAACATGAGCGAGTGGCCACCCACCGACAACAGATTTTAACGGCGCCAGTATATTTTTTCGGGAGTGGAGGAGGGGAAAAAATGTGGACGGGAGATACTCCTCTGGGCAGTGCCAACTCGGCGGGAGTGGGGGCGGATGGCCCCGCCAATTTACGGCCAAAGGGTTCGTGGGATATTTGCCTTCCTCGCACGAAGGGAAAAAACGCCGAGGAAACGTTAAAGCGGAGGAGAATTCCAAACAAGGCGTACTAAAAAAATTGTGCAAAGACACCCGCAAGTGCTTGGACAGTTTGCTCGTTGATACAAAAGAGAACGTATGGAAACTCGTTCATGTCATGTGGTTCTTTACCGAAGCTGGTGATTATTGTCGTGTAAGATGACCGCATTCGCCTAGTTCGAGGGGGGGGGAATTTTTATATGTTCCCCATCCCTATACTTCATAGGAACCATAGGCAACCCTTATAGGAAATCATTAGGCAGCTTTTGAATGGCGTCTTGGCCTTATTTAAATATTTTAATGTCGGAATTATACGAAGGAAGGCTAATTTAATTGATATCTAAATCTAAGTTTAATATATTCCATTTTTATTTCCGCCCAAACGTCATAAACAAAATTATTAAAATGCGTGCATTTCTTTCTGCGGTAAAAAGACCGTTTTGAATACTCGAAATGGCCGCATGTGACCTCAACGGCTGCAAATTATACATCTTTGGTCTAAATATTGCTTTTTCTCATACCTTGCTCTATCGATTCCTTTAGCTTTAATTCCGAAATTCCGCATTTAGCGAAATTCTCAGCTAATCTCCTCTTATATTTTGATTTTTCCGGATTATGTATAGTTAAAATTTGTTGCATCTCATAGTGGGTCCGTGGGAAACGACCCTCTGTAAGATCACCCATGTAATTTTATTTATTTTTCAATTCGTTTACATGCTAAAGTAAATGTTTTACTCGTTATACATTCGTCCAATGATCAATTTTGGACCCACTTTTTCTTAATGGAATAGAATGTGCGCGCGAATTTGAGGAAACATAATCGCAGGCCCCAGTTGAAGAATTTTGTTGGTTTGTGACAAATTGAGGTAATTTTTATAACAATTTTCAATCACATATATACCTTATCATAGTGAGTAGTTTATGTTAGAAATTACATTGTTTTCAATGAAATTGTTATGTAATTTGAAGGTCGATATTCGTAAAATGCCCAAAACGTTCGACTCTTATTGCAATCATTTTCATTCTCAACTTTTGAGTCAATTATAAAAAAATGTTACGGTATGGATAAAGGTTTAAATCAATTGTTGATTGTTGCAAAAATGCATACTTTACAAATTTTGTACTTACTGTTATAATGTTCTTGATCGGACTTTAGGCATGCACCGAGTATGAGAGAAATTTCTCTGTGAAGAGAAAGGTGCTAAAAGGCGTTTCAAAAGGGAGAAGACTTACAAGGATTAATTCTAGAGAAAATATCGAGAAACATAATTGAACTGGACTATGTTGAGTCCCCAATCTATCAAAACAACACTTCTATGTGTGCCATAATATGAACTCAGAGCTTAATTGATGCAGCGATGGCCGAAGGGCAGTCATGACCACCCATCAACTTCGAGTATCACAGACAGCACTGCCTCTCGAGCAGCATCCGGTTTTACAGAAAATAGAGGAAGGCGTTTTTCACCCTTTCCATAAATCCATAATTCATCAAAGCCTTACAGATCTTACAGAATAATTCCCTTTCAAGGATACGTTTAGCCGAGCGCGTAACGAAATGAAATGGCCCCCATAAGCCTCGGGTTTTCCCCAAGTAATTAAGCTGTACTAAATTATTCGAACGTCTTTAATCATTTATGTTCTAATCGAGTTTTATTCTTCTTTAATTCTTGAAAATGTAGTCTCGGAATCTCCATGCAAATGTAGCCCAAGAATTATTTTGCCAGTAATTCACCTTTTTCGCATTAAATATTCATGTCTCTAGATGTTAGGCAAAATCGTTCTCTCTACATTTTCTAATATCTAATTTCCTTTGGGTACAGAATAGAGAAAATTTATCTTTCGTTTCTTTTCCACATTATTATAATTACCTGAATATGAATGCTATCCTATAATCAAATATGCTTAACCTCGGAATTAAAATTGTGCACTATTACTGGAACGATGGGACAATTGTCAATCATAAGTCAATTGAACCAGACTTACATGGACGCTTCCCAAACATAGTATTCTGACAGATCAAAAAGCAAGGCCAAGTATCCACTCCTCGTCATGTACAGTAAGCCTTATTCCTGCTTGAAGGCAGTTCATTTCAAATGATGGAGGGGATGAGGTTCAAATCGGCCTTCGAGCTTAACGCCAAATAGACTGATAACTTTAAGGTCCAGATAAATAATCCCTACACGATTGAGTTAAACTGACTGAGAAGCACGTTAAAAATTGCTGAAATTTATTTTACACACATTTTACACATTATTTACACAGCCAAAAAGACAACCTTTCCACTGAGGTTGATTTTACTTTTTTGAATTTTTATACAAGATTGCTTTCCACATCCCCTTTTATCACGATTTACGAATAAACTTCTAAAAGTCTTCTTTATCATCTCTTAAGGGAAAATTCCCACAGCTCTTCTGCACGTGAAATTCTGAGAAACCATATGCTCATGCCGCAGATTGAGATATTCAACAGCCATTACTACGACAATATCATTTTAAGTTCCACTGAAAGGCGATAATGTTTAGCACGAGTTTGATTCCTCAAAAATATTAAATTTTCCGTTCCGCGTTTCGATTATAAATGAAAAATGTTTGAATTTTTCTACAATTTTTTTCCGAAATTGTTGCGTAATTACATTGTCCTCAACGGAAATTATGGATGGAACATTTCTGCAATGTATGTTGCTCTGGCGAATGTATGTACTACTCTAGACTATTATCACATTTAAAGTCTCCATGTTAAGGTTGCTATTGCGGGTTATTCAATAGGATGAACATTATTCTGAGTATGACTGGCTTTTGAGCTGCCTAAAGTCTAGATATTTTCGTATTCAGTCAGACAGTGATTATGAAAATTCTAAATACAGGAATTCTAAATAATAAGATAATACCTTCTTGTGGTGAAAACATCTTATGCTGAACTCGAATACGATAAAATAAATTAAGGAGTATAATAAATGCTTCGTTTTTTGTTCTAAAAATCTTAAAGAATACACATAGGATATCGGAAAAAGTAATTCTTTAAATTCTCAATTCAAAACATACTTATTTACTGCACTGCTGAACTTCAGAAGATATACTTTTCATTTAGATGCGTTGATCGAGTACTTCTTGAAGAATTCATTCACAGGAAAAGTAGGGTTGTTGAGGCCAAGTTAAGGTAGCGAAGAATGATTGCCAGTCGATATTCGACGAATGAGGCAATTGTCAATTCAAACTAAACACTCTCCTCGTAATTTTCGTGAAAGTAATCAATTTTCGTCATTTTCCTAGAATAGGGGAAGAAAGAGTAAATCGCCCGTCTGACGCTTTGAATTGATTAATCGACCGGTTGTGTTGTTTAAGAATTTGGTTTCCATGACAACCATACTACGGAGAAAATGAGACGCAGTAATCTTTTCTGACACTTAACCCGAAATGATACTTAGTGTAATTACAATTTCATGATTTTTAATGAAGAAAAATCAGTGAAATATTTCTGTCTGAATGAATATATGTAGATCTCATTCGCCATTCATATTTTGTTAAGGGTGGAAAACTATTTTGGAAATAGCCAGTTTTCTGTTCGTACTCTTTGAGTATTGGAGAATCGTGTGACGGCCATAGTTATTTCGCCAGAAAATATTTCCGTAACTCTTAGGGTATGGCGACATTTTGAAGCAAAAGAAGAAGATAATTTACTTTCGCCATACTAAAAATAGAAAAACTCAAAAATAACTCAAAAATGTGTCTATAGTATCTTGGAATCTTGGGCCTATAATTGTCAATTGCTATTAACACATAGATTTTTCTCCAGCTCTGTAAGCTATCCTATCCTGTGACATAATATTTTTTCTCTTCCGGTATTGCAGTCAATTTTTCAATCTCATGTTAAGGGACCCTCCATATTCATGTTTTATGAACCGTTCCTTATATCCATATTGAATGCCGTCATCCTTCCATCACATCCTCAAAATGTTTGCCGTTAACAAGTATCTTTCTGTTAGCGTCCCTCTCTTTTCTTGGAGTACTCTACATATCATTCCTTTAAATTTAGTCTGCGAAAAATGTCACTAATATGTATCGCTATAGCATGTAGTATATTCCGCTGTCCTTTTCTGTTATTTTCACCTGACTTCATTTTCTCTTCCTTGGGCTTCTTTACCTATTAATAAAAAGAACTATCTCTCTATAAAGCACAGCAGATTTTTCTGAGTCTGATGACATATGAGTTTGCTGCTGATAAATTTGTTAAGGGAACATGATAGAATTTGAGCAAATGGTTTCCTTACCCGTACGGTAAGCTAACTGGCAAACAGTCTTGAATTGCTAGGACTATTTTCCCCGCTCGTAAAGGAAATGAATCATCATCTCCAATCCAACCGTTCATTTTGCGACAGTAGAAAACGGAGTCTGGTTCTCATTATTAACATCATGCCTTGGATTGATGTACCAACTTCCTACGGACGGGATCTTGAGGAAATTTTTAGATTTCTCCAATAATGTTGATTGTAAATTATAGCGAGGTAGTCAGAAGACCTTTTTTGGTGATTATATGACCTAATTCTTTGAAATTGATTTGAGTAGTTATGGCAAATCATTTCCTATTGTCATTAAGGCCAAATTTCCTCACCCGAGCTCCATTTTATTTTTGCCTTCGTAATTGCAATGAATCAGTTATCATTTAGGTCCACGTTAAGTTTTTTCGCTTAATTATGTCGTAAGTTGGCATTAAAATGATGGGTTGAGTGGAGAGAAAGAAGGCCCGCATGTTGTACCACCCAGATCCGGTACGCTATCCCTTTCTTAGGGGGAATACAATGGTTTACTTCAATTTTTACATTCACAATCCTTCTAATTTATTCTCATAATATTCTCTCTAATTTAATTATTCTATAATTAAAGACGGTGGGTTGGATGAATGAAGAAACTTTTAGTCTCAATCTTACCCTAATAAAGACGATTTATTATTATTATTCAGTTTCTGTGCATATGCTTTTTAGTTTAACCCGTTATAGTGTTTACTACACCACATATTTGCTGTCGTTACTGCTAGAACTGAACGGTAGTCCTATGCCATTTTTTTCGTCTTAAAGTAATACTATGGGTTTATCCAAGCGTTGGCGGATTCAGGGGGATGATCGAAGGAAGTGTTCGTGACTCGGTGACTTTGTGGTAGACGCAATGTGGTCAGGATCTGACAAGGAGCTTGAATTAAAATCAGACCATGAAGTTTTTCTACGATAACTATTCGTCTACTTCAATTATCGCGATAAATTAGAATTCCAAAATTTTATTGGAAATGAGTTCATAAGGAAATCGTCTTAAATCGTTCCCCCCTTTTCAAGTATTCTCTTGACCTGCACATGGAATCGGCAAGTTTTTCCTTTCAAACTCGGTCAAATATCAGATAGATTTTATTCTTCTGCATTTTAAAGATTTACTCTGTTCATCATCATGGCGGTGCTGTTTCAAACGCATTGACCTATGTATTACTTTCGAGGAAAATTCCGATATTGTTCATTTACGTATAAATATAAAGTTGGCCAAAAGTTTAAAAAATAATTTGGTGTTGAGTTAATGGTTAGGCCAGACATATTATTGATTTATTTTAGATTAATTTACGACGTAGTTGAAAAACAAGAAAGTTACATTTCAAAGAACTTTTTCTCCGTTTATACGGAAGTTCTTTAATTCCCCAATTCAAGAAACATGGGATTCTAAATATAAAATCTTTCTCTTCACGTTAATCTAATTGATTTTGCGGGTAAACGTTTTTGAGGCCATTGGAAAAAGTAGTTGCCTGCAATTTTTAGTATCAAAGATTTTTTTTATGCTAAGTTGCGTGTAATACTCCTATGAAGAAGTTTTATGATTGTTGATTTTTCTTTTAATTTCGCTAGTTTGCACAATTTTTAACCTTATGGTGATTTTATATGTTATCTCTCAAATTCAGCACTAGTTGTGAAAAGATAAGTTGGAATATTTATCCAATTACTTGCAGATATTTTAGTTTCAATTTAATTTTTAAGCTACCCTCTCTACTTGTGCATTTTTTGAAATTATTGAACTTCCTTATGTTATAGAAATTGCTGCTTGGTCGTGAAATTATCTGTCAATTATAAGCCATCGAGTTAAAAAACAAAAAGGGAGCTTTTGAGTTGTCTCTTGTATGTACGCATGTCGGTTCATCAAAGATTCGTGCATCCGATCGCCAGGGAGTGGTCTAGCGTTCTAATAATAGCTCTTGACGTTTGGATCAATATAGTTGAAGCATTACTCTTGTTCTTTCGCCTAGCTTGCTACACGCACAGTCAATAATTTAAAGCTTTCCGGATATTTGACTCAAAAGTTAAGAATCAAAAAGTATCTATTTTATTTCGCAATAAAATATCTATGCAAGTTTAAACTTATAAAAAGTTTTCATTTCCTACAATTTAAATCTTGAGGTACAATTTTATGCCGATATCGAATCAAATTTAATGAACTTTAAGAAAGAAAAATGCGTAAAACAATACTGATCATGCAATGTGATATTGCTTCTCGAACGATTTGTAAAAATGAAAAAGAAGCTGGGCTAACACGCTCAAACATTTGAATAACGATATTCTTTGGTAATAAATTTTGTTCTCCCTTATGCTGTTTTTTGTGTGTCGTATTATCGCTATACTTTGCTTAATTTGAGGTTAATAGTACTCCAGTTCTTTTTAATATTTCCTTCACTTCTATTGTGACGAAGTGAGTGGAAAGGAACGAGGACTCGTGATAACAAGTATTATTTAAATTTTATATATATTTCTCGAGATGCAGGAAACTTTAATATGTACATAATTTACCTCTAATTTTTCATTGTTAAATTTATCTCGCCCTTAAATAGAATAATGATGTTGACTAAAAATTTTCTAATACGAGGACTCGTGAAAACAAGTATTATTTAAATTTTATATACATTTCTCGAGATTCAGGCAACTTTAATATGTACATAATTTACTCCTAATTTTTCATTGTTAAATTTATCTCGCACAAAATATAATTATGAGGTTGACTAATATTTACTTTGAGATAATGAATTTCCTTGAATGTTTATGCTAGAATCAACGTTACTGTGATACTATGATCCCCTGAAATTAAATTATATAATCACTTTTTTACATAGCGCTTATATTTAAGCTCCAACAAGTTAGCAAAGACTTAACTTATACTGCTACAGACCTTTTATCAAGCCGCGTTATTAAATAAATATATTTCGTCGTCCGCAGATTTTTCTATTTAAAATTCTTTACATTCGAGGAAAAAGATGTATGCATCGGGATTTTTCCCTCTTTTTAAATTCTTTTGCAGTAGTCAAGAGTAGAACTTACCCTTGATCCCAAATAACAGGTCCACGATGAAAAATGACAGGCCGATTTTGAAGATCCACAGCTACGCCCGCCACTTGACCAAC
Source organism: Sympetrum striolatum (assembly GCA_947579665.1). Taxonomy (NCBI): domain Eukaryota; kingdom Metazoa; phylum Arthropoda; class Insecta; order Odonata; family Libellulidae; genus Sympetrum; species Sympetrum striolatum. The sequence goes on along the minus strand of OX388342.1, from coordinate 74,888,117 downwards.
AGTGTCCGGTAGCGCCACGGACGGCCAATCTGTGACTTCCGTGGGCACTGGTACCGAATCCTGGCGGAGAAAAACGGAATTCTATGCTGTTAGCTTTAAGAGGGAATTTCAAAAGTTACACTCTACAATAAATCAGGGTATCTGATTTAAAAAAGATTAGTGTATGTGAGTCCGATTCGCTTTTGGTCAGATAAATTTATACACTGTTACCAAAACAGCGGGGTGATGTTCCTGTTTTATTGTTTTACATCATTTTATTATATTTATGTAAGGCTAACACAAGAAATAAGGTTATTCTTATTTTAATCTATAGAGAAACACACATGACAGCTTTAAATTGACAATAAATAAATTGAGAAACAATTGTCACCTGCCTGAATTAATATGGCAGGAGAAAGAAAACTGCATAGTGTTTATATAATTAGATGATTAGTATCACTATATGTTTTTTTAAATACGAAAAAAATTATTGAAACAAAAGCACTCGTAACAATAATACGTAGATAATTGTGGAATCGTACAATTGTCTGCGTATTATTGTTACGAGAAACAACTGTACGATTCAACAATTGTTTTGTTTCAATAAATTGTTTTGTATGATGGAATTCCACCAAATATCATTTAAGCAATTCGATTTTCTTCTAAATAAATATTCCCATATTGACGAGGATAAATATTTTAGTTATTTTGTAAAAAAATCTTCTTTTTAGCCTGTAGTTAATATACTGAAATAATTATTCACATTTTATTTCATTTCTGGAATGCACTTTACAAATTTAGTTAATTTATTTTACATGTTTTTGATCATATATCACGGACATGTCGATAAAGTTGAAATTACGTAAATATTGTTTTGCAGAGACAGTTAATAACTAGTGTACTGTGATATACTGTTATTTCTTTATTTAAACGCTGCAAATTGGTATTAATACCAGGTGGCAACGGTTGAGGGGGATATAACAATACAATCTGCCCAGCATTCGCCCAAGGACGGGAGGGAAACCCCTCCAAAAACCTCCCGTGGACAGTACACATCTTAACATTAGCAATAGGTCCAATTAGTACAATATGTCAAACAAGTCAGATAAACAAAATACAAACACCTCCACCAAACACAGATACAGTCGGCTTTTTTTTATTTATTTATTTTTATTTATTTATTCAAATCTCACATACAGCATATCAATGCCAATTTAAAGTGAAATATAAAAAAATATACATATATTAAAGTAATAAATATAAATAGTTAAAAAACAATTGACAGAAAATATAGTGAAAAAAAGAAAACAAACATAAAGGTAGATTTTACAATTATATGGATCTGGTGTGTGGTAAGCTCAGGTTCAAAAATTTCCGTTTAGATAAGGAGAAAGGATCAATAGAAGGAGGAATTGAGTTCATCAGAGAAGGAAGACGAAAGAAAAGGGAGCGCTTGATAAGTGAGAGTCTAGGAGTAGTATAGTGAAGCAATGATGTCAAACGGGTAGATCTGTTTGGAACACGATAATTGATAAGTGAAGTTAAGGGAGGACAGTCATAAAGGGAGTTCAGCAGTGAGTGTAAGAAGGATAAATCATGTTTTGATCTAGTGACAGAGAGAGATTCCAAGGATAGTGAAGATAAGATAGAATTTTTAGAGGCTTGACGGAAGGAAGGAACTCTGGCTTTTACAATTCTGAGAAAGAATTTTGCATATTTAATTGTACTGCACGAAACTATTTTCATATTCTAAAGATAACAAGTGATTAAAACTCTGCCTTGTACATATATATACATTTAAAAATTTAAATTTCATAATCTTCTAAGCTTTTTTTTAATTTTTAACATTCACCGCTTATACCCGTTATATGCTGTCAACAGTAGACGTTCGCCATTGAGAATATTTACAGAGGAGAATAAGGTGCATGTTTGAATAAAATACAATAGGATTATATAATTCAACAATGAATTCATCCTACGATTATGGTATTTTTTAATGGAAAAATAAAAGAAGAAAATATCGCAGCAAGTAAAACTTAATCAGATTATATTTTCTCCAATAAATCTTTTCTTATAATACCCTCCAAAAGTCACCCATGAGAATTTAGATGCAAATAATCGAAAATTACGACTTAAAGATACATTAACATCATCATCGTGTCTAGGAAAAACAAAATAAATCTTAAGGAAAATCTTTACTTTGACTTTTACTCATTTGCCTCACCTTTCTTAAAATGCTGCAATGAACTTCAGTCAATTCCACACTCCCCTAAATTCAGACGAGGCATTTCTTTCAACTATATATTTAATTTCACCGCTAATACTTGTTTTACCTCCACCTCTTTATCTTTTTTCTCAGCATTTGTCCACGGAACCCAAACTGATTCTACTGCCAGATAGAAAAACATTTCCTCGTAGTTCATATTAGCAAACATCTCTGAAAAACTTCTCCAATGTCAGAAAAACAAAAGCAAACTGCGGAAATTGTGGATAAGGCACAGGAAGGAAACCACTATCTCAAACCGCCTTGGCGGCACTAAAGGCCAGTCAAAATTAATGACAAGTGCTTTGTCTATATAGCTTCTTATTGATACTGCCTCAAAAATGCTCATCTCTTCTCTAGAACTCCAAAAATAATGACCAAGAATATCGGCTACTTAATAACTAAACTGAGAAAGGTTTTGCTATGGATCATTGTCATCCATGCTCAATGATATCTCGTCATTTTGAACTAGTAAACTTTGAAGAAATCTTTCCTTTAAATAACTTATTTCACATATTGAGTCTTGAGTAAACTATAAATAGTAATAATTTTATAGAATTAGAATATTACTTTTACTGTGGAAAAATTAGCTGTGCAAATCCCGTCAAAGGTTGCCTGAAATATCTAACTAAAAATGCAAAATTTTCTCTTACATCTCCTTTAAATGCCACCTTAACTCCACTTCTGGTTTCCCTATACATAGCATATGGAGAGCTTGAATACAAGTGCCAAAGATAATGACTTAGATAAGCGGCAGGTAACCTTCCCCACTTGTTGCTAGCTCTCAGTATTTCCAATCATAGTCATTTTCCGATACTCGATCGTGTCGTATTGATGCAAACGCCGGTGGTAAGGGGTTCCCTTCCATTGAAATATCAAGACATCTCTTGTACGCGGGGACATCGCAATTTTATCTACCGCATATGATTCTCGGTGCTGTGCTACCGTTATCGGATGATAAAAAATATATATTTACTAGCGCTTTCGGCAAAATTAGCACGCGTAGATGAAAGAGAGGCGCCCTCGGAAATGGCATAAAACACGGCTTCTTTAAGACCGCCGCTCCACTCACCCTGTTGATCACCTGCTCCCTGAGCAGATCCCTCACCCTGGAGTAAAATTCTTCGGTCACTCTCCCTTCAACGAGCAGTATCACCATGGACACCAGGACGCCAGCCGCCGTTACCCACCCAGCGGCCGCCATCTTTCCACCTCGATTCCTGTTGTGACGACACTCCTCTCAAAACAACCCCGTGACGCAATCGTACCTCACCCTACCCTCCGCATCACCATTCATCAAAAATCCCCGCAGGTTCCGCGGATTTCGACACGACCTCCCGTTTTAACCTCCCATCCGCGCCCGCGGGATGGCTCTATCGCCCCGGAAATAACCGATCGGAATCGGGCGGAATTAGCACCTCCTCAGGCGGAAGAGTGGCTCGCGCTTACGGAATGGACAACCCGGGAATCCGTTCATTCATTGTCTGGAGATGCTCTCCTCCCACACGCAGAACCCGCGCTTCTTTTATTTTTCACCCCGCGCCTCTCTCCCGCCCTCTTTTCAGGGGTCCTCCGGCGCCTGCGCCTGGGAGCTCGCATATCCCGATCCATACGAGTTTGTTTCGCTGTTTTCCCTCTCTCTCTCAGCACCATATCGATCTGCCTACAGGCGGTTGTCGCAGGTGAACCGGGAGGAGAGGGATACGGGCGCGTTATTACATTTCGATGACGTCGATGGAAGACAAATCCCCGAGATCGGAAATCAGAAAGGATGTCGGGAGGAATTGGAGAGGGGTTTTCGGACGGAATGGATTTGCGTCATGAATGCATGAGCTATCATGAGAGAGAGAAGTGTCGCATGCGAGAGGGTTTACTCTCTCTCTCGAGAGAGGAACTATTTTCCATACGGGTGAAGGCGCCATCTGCGTTCGCGCGACTGTCGTGATTCATTACGTGCTTTTTTTATTCGACGCCATTGACGTAATGTTACGGCACCTGATGTAGGAAACGGCGGGGAAGAAGTGGGACGTTGATATTTATGGCTCTATAGAAGGTTTTAAATGAATGTTCGATCCCCTAATATATCGGCCTTATGTGATTGGTTTTCGCTCGCTCGCTTTAGATTTATTAGAGAATGCCAGCAATCTTTTAATTGTAGTCCTAAATTCGGCTTGATTTACGATTGTCTTATTTCAGTTATGCATGGACCATGTATAGTTGAATATAAATGCAAGTTGAAAGTTAAATTTGTTCTTCCCGCAAAATTGGAATTAGAAGTGATGGCAGCGATGCGAACAAGAATTAGTAAGTGATTTCTCTCAATTATCTAAATATAAAATTTAAAAATTACTCTTCCTGAGTGCAACAAATTATTTTTAATTTAAAAAACCACTCCATACAACCATCAGTGATAAAATCATAATCAGTCTCAGATTAAACTCTGTCTTTAAGACAAAATGATTAGCTAATGTGACTCTAAATTCTGTTTGTAACCAGCCATTGATATTACACTATGAATCGTAATGCATCAAATGACTATGTTACGAATTTATTCTTATCAGTGTCGTCACTGTTTTTCTTACCTCACCGCAGGATCTGAATACAAATCTAATCATAAGCATAGCATAATGCTAAATTATCGTCTCTTCTTAAGATAATATACACAAGTAAACGTGAAGTGAAACGTGTCTTGATAAAATGATGCGTGTTGATCGATCAGATCTAACATCTCATTTAACGTGTAAAGAATCGAAAATGATTTAATTTTATTAGAATGGTGTATAAAATATAGTCATACTTAGATATTGTGGGTGTAAATATTGTTTCATAGACTAATTAAGAATTAATATAGTTCAAAACAAAGCTAATGCAAATATTCATAAGATGAATGAGCGAGGATGACGAATGGGAAATTGAAAACTTTTCAAATGATAGGAATTTTATCACTTGTTAACTTTTCTGTTTTAAAGAAAAGGAAACAATCGAAATAACCTAAATAGGACGCGAATAACCGGAACAAAAATAGTTATTGTCGTCCATGATTTAAGCGCCTTATTGTTCGCGGATATTTATGGTATCTGATGATATCTTTATGAGTAGAAGAAATGAGGACGAAGATACCGCAGGAAGATTCGGTCAATGAGTTATTACTAACAGAAGTGGGGCACAACATAATTAATCATAGTAAATATTGAGTTAAACTGAAATTATTTTGAAAGAAGATATTTTATGTATCACATAGGTGTTAATGAAATAATAAAGAGATAATTGAACAGATGCTTTTGGTGAAAATGATTCTATAAAGCATTCTCATTTATTCATACAAAATGGACAGGATGAAAGTGACGATATGGTTTACATATCATTTCGTGTAAAAAAACAATTATGTAGATTCTTTAGATTGTAGATAAAAAGAATGATCAAGAGATTGATTGATTGATCCATATCAATTGAAATGAAATATCGGAAAATCTTCAAAATTGAAGATATTAAAATGTATGGGTGATTCTGCCAGAATGAATTCCTGGAACGTGATTTCGCATTTCATGGAATAGAGGAACATGAAGAGAAAATAATCTTAAGAAGGTCTAAATGACCTGTAGATTAAATGTAATGGTAATTAGGATAGCTTCCATTCGTATAAATTGAGACTCTCCCATTATGCTTAACCTATCTTTCAAAATTCACCATTTATTACTCTTTAAACGCAGTTAACTTTATAATATCTATGGAGGTAAGAGAGTTTCCGAAGTCTTTGAAACTTATCGTTTATGATTCTCCGCTTTGCGTTCAGTCCCATTTTTTTATTCAATTTTCTCTTATTATTCTTAGTGTAGTATACTCTTAGTATTTGGTCAAAATTAACTTACATAAGCAAGGTTGAGGAAGATAATTTCTTCTTTCACGATTCACCGAATGTATAAAATAATAATTTTAATGCTTTGATGTTGCAGTTTTAACGTCTGATAATATCTATTGCAAGGAAATTTACTCCGCTAAATTTCTACGAGAATACTCTTTTTTAACGCTGATCAAAAGTTATACGCAAATATTAATTATAGTTCCGAACTTTATTTAAGTATAGCAATCCGTAGGGTAAGTGTAACCAACTAATAGTTACCCCCTTCCAATTTGACCTCTTATTTCGAAATAAAAACGTTCAGCATACTCTATCTTCTATGATCCTATAATTTCATCACCTGGAAGTTGATAAGATTAATTAAAAATATGCGCGCACATTCATCGTGTTTACTCAGCAATCCGTATCTACCTACGCTAGAATACTATCATATGACTTATCTCTTATCCACGTGTCACAAAGAAATTCGACAACGGTATCTATTTTATCCGCTCTATACATATACACTTTATAAAACGTGTAATGAATCGATTCCTCTGCGCTGGCCTAAGTTGTTCATTTTATCCAGAATTATGGCCACATTAATGCACTATCCCTACGGTAGTTTATAGTAGGGGATTATATCCCGATAGTCACCGCCGGGTCTTATCTTCTCTGGGCTTAACCGACATTTTGAACGTTTAATCGTTGAATGTGCATTTGTAATTACTCGCCTGAGCCAGCATTTCATGTGATAGACCAAACACCCAACTTCTGATCCTGTACTTCATGCTAACGTTCCACCGTGGGATTGATACTAATAGTAATTTTCATAACGTGAATTTCCTTTGAGCCTGTTAATATACCAAATTAGGCCTTGGAGTCCATTACATACTTTATTTAAAGCTTAAAACAGCTTGTAAAGAAAAAATTGTTTTGTAGGAATTTCATCCCTGCGAAAGGAATTCCACGGTTTCGTAGTGTATTAAGTCAGCTCACTCTATCTCAAAAATCAAATACCTCGGTATAAAGAATGTTATTTGAATCAAATGATGCTTGAAATTTTTGCATGGCATACACAAAAATAAGTTATGATTGAATATGTTTACTCATTTGAACTCAGTCGTTGGTATATTAATTCAACCTTATTTTTCCAAAGTGAATTTTGGAAAAGTGATTGAAAAAAGCAATTAAAATGGTATGGACATGCTTTCGGAATGGAAGACAACAAGAAAGTAAAACAAGTGCTGGAAGTTAAAGTTCGGGGAAAAAGGGGGGGAAGGGGTAGACCGAGAATAACCTGGGAAGATGGAATTGAGAGGATGGGAAACCAGAGGGGCAAAACACCGAGTGAGATGAGGAGAATGATGAGAAATCGGACGGAATGGAGGGAATGGGTGGAGAAGAAGAAATGATGGGCTGAGGCAGCCTCCCCAACGCTGAAAGGAAGAAAGGGGAAGAAGAAGAAGTAGAATTTTGGAAAAATTACTGTCAATGTATTTTGATACTCATTAACATCTTGCTCCGATAGATCCTTCAAAATTGACTTAAGAATACAATATAATATGCGGGTCAAGATTTTATGGTTTGTGTGCACTAATCGATCGTTTTATATAAGGGAAGAGAGTATTCCCGCTGTCACATTTTTCACCGTAAAATACGTAAAATGTTGAGTGAGTTTATGCACCTAAAAGCTGTTTTCCTCAATTTCAAATTGAGATATCTGCTCTGAAGTCTTGAAAAAGTGTTTCTGTCATTACATTTGTGCTATAAATAATATATAACCTACGTTATGTATGTTTCAGTTTCAAGTTGATGTACGGTTTCATCGGGAATCACGATATGAATTAAATCTCGATTGCAGCAATTTGTAGACCGTACTCAACTAATACCACTCACCGAGCGAAGGAATGCAGCAGCGCCGCAACCAGCGAACGTGCCGTATCTCCAACAGAACATGCAATTCAACGAAAATCAAATGAGAGACGGTGGGTGCAAACGACATTTTATTGTGTATATAGATATGTTTAACTCTCGATAAAACGGGATTTAGGCAGTCGATGATACATTGTATATACATAGGCGTCTCGAAGGCATCAGTTCGCGTGGTGCAAGGGTGTCTTGTGCGGGGAAGTGTTAGTGGAAGGAGGGCAGCGGCACGCCGCCACCGGGCCCACCGCCGGTGCGGCCGCTGCGACTCCTGGTCCTTCCGGAGGTTCCTCCATGGTGTGACAAGGCACCGACGTTAGGGGGGAAACCCGCTGCCGCGCCTCCGAGGTGGTGCTCAGGCTGCACCCACGTGTAGCCAGTGGACGTGATGGAGCAGTAGGCGTTGTAGTAGCGACCCGGGCTACGGCAGTACGACCACAGGGGGCAGCGACATCGGAACTGCGTCTGGAACTCTTCCTTGCACACCTCGTTCCACCAGCAGGTCCTCTGTAAGAATGTTCAAGAAATTTATCTTGAGGAGGGATTCGCAAACTCTCGTGACCAACGACCCCTTTAAGAATATCTCGGCTCTTCATCGACCCACTCCGTTTTGTTTTCTTGTAATCGGGGGATCTAAAACTTGGGAAAGGAGAGGGGCGAACTTTCATAAAGGGAAGGAGGGAGGCGGTTTAAGGCAATTTGCTTATGAGCCCATATTAAGTTAACATTTAAATTACATTTTTATGTGATAAATGCATCATGCGTGTGGTGATCGTAGAAATATTCTTAATCGGGTTTTTATACAAGTTCCTCGCATCATCCCAGAAAAATTACTAAACTAAGATTATAAGGTCATATTCCCTTTCGCAAGGGATGGGTTTTCCTTCGCCATCCCCCTTTCAATGAATCTCCCAAAGCTTGCCTTTGAAAAAGGAATAGCAAAAAGAGATTTAAGTGATATTATATAATTTTTTAAGATTTAATTGAATCTACTAATCTGGCCTCGACTTTGTGGTAGTCCTCCATTATAAAGATTAAAGAAAAAAGCACTTATACCTTTACCACAGTGTAATTTATTCCACGACCATTGTTTCGACCCTTCGAGACATCGCCAGGTGCTGATGGTCTAAAGGGTCGAAACCATGGTCGTGGAATAAATTACAGTGTGGTAAAGGTATAAGTGCTTTTTTCTTTAATCTTTAAAATTTGACTTAATGCGATTATAATGATAATTTCATTTAATTTATTTAACTATTTTTAGAATTGATACATGTCATATAATTATTCCATTCAGGTATTAATTTATTATTTTTTGAGATATATAGATATTAAAAATTTAAATAATATAATTTCATTTATTTTATTGAATTTGAGAAATTAAATGTTTATCTTTGCCCCTAGTTACCCCTTTAGCTGAAATCTATCCTTTGTGCTATCGCATCCTCCTTTGGAACATCAAACAGTTTACTGTTCCCTGCTTTGAAAAAATAGTTTTCCAAACCATTTCATTTGCTAGAATCATTTAAATTCGTAAATTATATTCTCGCACCCCTTTATAAAAATATCTTATTTCAAATCTCGGAAGAAGATGATCATCTAGCTCTATGCATTCTGACCTCATAAATGTAATACATTTTTCTTGAGATTTTATGTGAAGAAGTATAGCAACAGATAATCAATCTTTTCAAACACCATTCGCACTCTTGATGTAAGATCCCCTGTTATTACAAGATGAATGGCTTTAACTGTCCATTTGCTCTGGTTTATGAGGTGAAATCGGATCGAAAGATGATTTAACGAGTTATTTGATATTCCGCCGAATGGAAATTCATTCACAAAATATGGTCTTCTCAAGAAGCATTTAAAGGAGTGAAATATGATTCTGTCCTTTCCAGGGAATGACGTCATAGCTGGACCAAATCGAAGTAGGAGGGGGAGACCATTCACCCCCTCCAATCTTGCTCTTTCAGAGATAAGCGGTTACCATTCCATTTGGCCTTTATGGAGAACATTCAAAGGTTATCTGTTACCAGAATCATTTCTCCAAAGTAACCACATACCTTGGTTACCCAGTGATTCTGATTTGGATAGTTATAGGCTTAAGTTGGTTTTTGATTTCGGACTTGGCTAATGAAACGTATGCGTACCGAAAAATTCAAAGATGTCAAACATAAACGAGAGGAAACGTTTCTGCTGAATAGTCGACGATGCGATAGTTTTTCATCTGTGTTCACGTTTATTTAGGATTTGTAAAAACATGGAAAATCACGATTAAGAAATTGAATGTCATCATGGAATGAATCCCCCTTGGTCGATATATCTCTGTATTTAATTTAAATGCCTTTACTTCTAAATAGAAGCTGATCGATTTGACGATCACTGAGCGTTACTTTTAAGCCACCACTTGTAATTTATATCCTTTTCAATCCTTGAATATCATACATTTCTTGATATTCCATCCCAATATTTTCTATGTACACTTTAGATAATCTGAAATCTAAATGGAGTGAAGATAGAAGAGCTAACAAGTTTCCATCTGAGCTAACTAGAATCCGATCTAATCAGTCTGGAGGCAGGTTTGAATTTTCAACCTTCGATCGTCAACTACTTAATGCTCTGAGCACGGAATGAGGCATGACAGACGAAGTTAAGAGTGAGGTGTTTGCCTTTGTGTTCTTTACTTAGCAAGGAAGCTGTTATATGTAAACATCCACATTGTTTACTGCACCATAAAACTATAAATAGCACCTTTTATATTATTCAATTAGGAAGAAAAAATGAATGTTATTACCGACACGAAAGACATCGTGCTCTATTCTGTATGAAGAAATAAGTGAAAATATTCCATATACGAAGATTTGGTATCGTGAACTATTATTCCACGTAATTTTATGAATAAATTTTGTCATGGAATGCAGTAGAAGATAAGTTGGTTTGTCTTGAAGAATTACGAAAATATGTACGTATAGGTATTTAAAAATATTTGCCTCATTTGGACAAATGGGCAATGCTGGCTCGGCTCGATAGCGTAAGGGTTGGAATGATAGCTATATGATAACATAGAGCCAAGCACGGCCATGAAATTTCTTATCCTTTTCCTGCGATTTATTCCTTCTGTGCTTAACTAATGGCGGTAGTGTATGTAAGTGTTGGCCAGTGAATAGCATTGAACTACCCTTGATCATCCTTTATGTAAATTTTCTCTTTAAATCCCTACCTCTAAGTTATCTTTATTCCGATTTATTTCACGAATAAAATGAATAAATAAGGCTTGAATCGGTCGATTCGGGGAGATCGATAAGTCCTTGGTGGCATTCGTCAAATAATTAATTAGGTAAGGAATGTTAACTTTAACGTAATATTCTTAATTCCGTCTAGTATGTATTAAAAACACTCATAACTCAAATATGTAAATAAGTTAGTTCGTTGATGGTGGTTGTTGATGTTGACACGGTTGTCATGTGTTTGTTTAGATAGCAATAATATTGAGATTTTTGCCGATATATCGAAAGAGAAAGGAAATAAAAGCTATGCGAAGTGATATAAAACATGTAATTTAATCAGCATCAACTTGTAAGGATAATAAAAAACTTTGTTTGGTATACTGAAAGGAATACGAAAATAATTTGAAATTCTTTGCGACTCCTATCCGCATTCTAGCTGAATGCAAATTAATTTCAAAAACTAGCAATAGAAAAGCCACCGCAAAAACTGAAATTTTGATTCTTGTTTTCATAATTTTTTTCGAGCCCCTGTGATTAAGCAAACCCGCTTTGGAAACTTACATACTTTTACCTTCCAACTGCGTCTCTCTCGAGCAACCAGCCACCACTGTAATGTGATTTTCGCAGCCAATTTTCTTGCGAAAAATCGCGAGCACCCGCAATTACCGCTCTGCGGATTGAAGACGGAAATTCAAGGGTCCGGAAATGGAAGGAATAGACTAGGCGAGAGGCTAGGGGGAGGAGGAGGTTGACAGGAGAAAGACGGATCGCCTCCTTATTAAGGAAAACGATACACGCGACCTCTCCACAGCTCTTCATCTCGGATTCCCAGGGTCTTTCCTTCTTCCGAGGGTTTCTCAGTCATCTTCTGACTTAAAGCTGAGACAGCAATGGGATTCGAAATAGTAAATGTCACGAGAAATCCATGTTGGCCTCTTCTCAGCTGATACATCTTGTAACGAAGATAAACCTTTAACCTTTTCGAAGAAACTCGACTACTAACAACGCCATTCCGAAAGGTCAGCCCCTCCCTCCAAGAAGATAAGAGGAAAATAATTAATGAAAGTTTATTTAGACGCTTCAGGATTATTCTATTTCTGTCCTGTTATTGTCTCCGCTACCATGTCTTATTCCAGTTCTATTTTGGTATAGTGTTAGTGCTTTTCATGTCTGTAAACAATACGAGTTACTGAGGTGTAGTTAATGTATATCATACTACACAATATTATTAACCCTTATCAAACACTCTGAAATGAGTTGTGTTGACTGCTGCACTAACGAGGGCTTTTACCAATTATATTACTCAGGCTTTGTGGGGAAAGTAAGGGCAAATCACCTTACTCCTTATTATTCTTAAGTAAGCCTTTTTTTAAGGCTTACTGATAAAGCTCTCTGATTGAAGATGGGATGACGATTCAAGCATCCTTTGGGATTTTTTTCGGCCTTCGCCGACCAAAATCTTTCTATCATCAACGAAGGAAATAATACAACTTCAAGACCCATAAAGGTATATTTTAAATATTTATTTAAACTAAATAAATTATGGTGATCTTTGTACCCTCGAATTTCATTTAAAAATTGAGCGGAATTCATCTCTGTTATTCACAATTCCAACTGCCCATTTTGAAGCACAATTTATATGTATGACATTCTAGCTTCGGAAGATGGAGAACTTTCTAAGAGCTACCAAATTATTAGTTGTAATTGTTGTTGTAATTTCCGTACAGGACGTTGGCACACTATTTGCTTCGCGTATTCAAAAAACACCATTCGACCCTTCAAAATCTAAGTAATCTCATTTTTCCAGGGTCGGAGAAATTAGGTTTGTAGCTTGTTTTATTTTTGCGATACATTTATCAGATATTTCAGCTACACGGTGTAAAAATCGGTTCTATTCATTTAAGAAATTCTTTGTAAAAATAAATAAAATTGAGTCCATAATTATTTCGATATTAATTTATTTCGCTTTCAAGGAATTTCGGAGCGGGATATATTTTGGAATGGATTTTACATTAAATTAGTTAAAAGAATGTAATACGAAGCAATTATCATAACTGGTCAATTAGCGTATGATTTAATATGCCTTTTTATGGTTGAAAATAAATTCTATTTCTCGTATATTATGTTTCGATAATAGGTAATTTAGGGTGGCATTTGATATCACGGAGCTTCCTTGATTAATACTTGGAATAAGCAAAGAGAATAATCATTTTGGAATTCAGTCGGACTAGCAACCTGAAACAAAAGAAACAAGCGCTATTTTAAAAATAGGTAAATTCATAAGTCTCTAACAAGGTTCTATATAATGTGGAAGTGGAGTTGAATGAAAATGGAAAGCATATCAACAACTGAACGTAGAGGCATCATTTTTCGAAAGAATCATCGTTATTTCAAATTACTGCAAAGGAAAGATTGGGATCCTTTTTTCCGACTACTTCAAAGACTCGAGCCATCATTTTTCGTTTAATTAACTCAGAATTGGATCTGGTATTTGGGAGAGCTTCCTTATCTTTTAATTAAAAATAAAGAAATTTATTCGCGATCTTTAAAGCCGAAGCCCAAGACCTGATAACCCCTCGAGATAATTTTCCCGACGGGCCTTCAAACCCAATCCACAGCGGTCTTTTTTCGCGCAGAAATAAGTTAGGAAAGATGTCACCGCCCATCCCACTCCCACCTCCTTCGAGTTTCCTCCATCATTTGCGGCGGAATTTATTTAGGAACGTCATCCCGGGAACTAATGGTGTCGGAGGCCCTTACGCGCGAAAATGGTGGTCTGACTGTAAACCGAGACGGAATCCCTCCGTGGTCGGGTTCGTATCCGCCGGTCCCTGCTCCAGCATCTCGACTCGATATGACGTCAAACCTCAGCTTCGCTCCCATTGGTCCGCAGAAAAGGAGCAAATGATTACGCTTTCCCACTCGTGTTTCTCAGTGGACATCAATTTTTTAACGGAAGGAATCTGGAGACGGAGCTAATGCGGGATCAACCTGGCCATTAGGAGTTTGTACACTCCCGAGATCTCTTCCTTATTAATAATGGATGGACGTACCCTCTTTTTCCTTTCGGAGAAGCCCTCTCCGCTGAAAGTTGCTCTCACATATCCCCTGCGTTTGTAGTAGAGCGGTGGAACACTCATTCACAGCGATGCGTCCCGGCATGCAATGCGGTATGTGGCCCCGGCGCGGCTCGATACTTAAAAATACTCTTCATAAACACGGAAAACGAGGCATCTGGTCTAAAAATAACCGTCTCTCCGTGCGGCATTGCGCCCTTTATCGATTTGCTCTACCACAGCACAATACGCACGTGAGAGAGAGGCTGTGTGCTCACGTGTGGAGAAGGAGAAAAAATGTTGATGCAGCTCGGAGAGCCGAAGTTGCTCGCGAAATAGTCGGTGTGTTCCGAGGCTGGCCCATGCATAATTCACCCGGCCGTCTGGGAGCGGGAAAGAAAATCCTTGACTCTTGACGACCTCTCCCGTCATGTATGAACGTTGCGGTGTTTCCGAGGTTCTATTCCCGTCAGTTTGTGACTTCCCGAAGAAACGAAACTCTAAATTGGTTTAGGTGTTGGAGAAGAACGAGATCAATTTACATATGCAAATGTGACGAATGGAGGGCAGAATTTTGCTGTTTCCATAGAGTGTACCCCTTTTCAATTAAGGTTCGCAATTGGTACATTTGCATCAATAACGACTTTTCCATGTCATGAGGGTAACGCTCGTGTTTTAAAGCGAACAAAAATCGCGATAAACATTGAAAACGGGTCTGCGTTATATCCACTGTAATTTAAATCATATACATAGATGATTTATAAGTAGAGGTCGCTTATATGGTTGTCTTATTCAGTACATGATACGTGATGAACAGAATTATTAAAAATGACGAATGAATGAGATTTCGTCGCTTAGGTAAATTATCGATGAGACCGCCTGAATATTATTTCAACCACACCGCGCAATATTTTTCTTTTTAACTCAGGACAAATTTTCAAGAAAAATTCGTAATAAGATTCTTTTTAAATCATTCGGACTCCCACTCGCGATCTTACGAGATCCTTGAGGTTGAAGCATCCGCTAGTACCCAAAATTTCAAAGCAATGGAGCGTCAATCATAATAGTGTTACATATCTATTATATATTGTTATAATGTTTGCCTATAATATACTTAAAGATACAGAATTAATAAATGTGGATATATTGATTCTCAAAACGATAGGGCGAATTTCTGGATGATTAATGCAAATGGAAAATATATTCACATGCCAAAAACGTACGAGTAACGTAACGAGTTTATAAACCAAAATTTTCAAATAATTACTTTATTTCGCGAAAAATTATAGTATCAAGTTAATAAATCTATATCTTTAACAATGAATCTTGAAAAGTAACATTTTATGCAATCTTTCTCCGATCAAATTTTTCCCCACATTTCCGAAAAAAATATCGTAAGGATTCGCAGTAAAAGGTATTGAACGTGATGCACAATCAATTCCTCCCAGTGAACGCCAAGGAAATTAATTTTATTATCTGTAATCTCTTTAAGGGAGAGCTGTTATATACCCAGGTTATGTAATGCATAAGAAGAAGATAGGCTACAGTTTATTAATGCCCTCTTTTATAATAATTTAGCACACGAATAAATTCTTGAACTTATTTACGTTAATAATAAAATAAACACCAAATATTTTATGCATCGTTGTCGTTTAATGCATTGTTTTCGTGTTTTAAAAGCTCACTGATACGAGTATCAAAGGTCAAATGTTTTGACTTCTATTAGGAAGAGAATCCAGGATCGCTTACTCTCCCAGCTCGTGCTCGTATATCCGGGAGGTCAAAATCGTTGAGAAGTATCCGCGAAAATAAGAAAAAATACTCGCGCATAAACTTTTGCGTCTGGAAACACTCTAAAGTTGCTTTAAATTTTATTTCTTATCTTCACTGACCTTTTAATATTTGTAGAAGTGCCTTAACAATTTAAAAATTTACTCTTCTGCTATTGCCTTCCCACAATGCATGTGCACATATAAGTGTGTAGTGGAGTATCTTAATAAATTACGTTCCAATAATATTACTTACAGGCTTTAGATGCGAGAGTTATATCGAATATTGAAATTCTTCAGACATTTTTAATTACTTTTAATATTTCTGTCCTACCCATTTCTCAGTATGACAAGTACTCCACCGAAGTTGATGCTAAAAATTATTCCGTTTTAAAAACAAAAGAAGGGGTGAACGAGTCATGTTATAACTTAAGAAAAATGTCGTTTAATTAGAGATGAAAGGATTTTTTTCATAGAAACGACTACCGGTATGGTTTCAGTACCACTTCTTCCATTGAATACGTTCAAATTGGTTCACCTCGATAGTGGTTCGCATTTTCGGTTTTTACTTCGAAGTAACGGAAGTGGCAACTTACCTCTGTCAGGTACCCCCTCACCGTCTGGTCTGATATGGCTCTCTTCTGAGGATAGGCCGAAGTGACCGATGGGAAGTCAAATATTACTCCAGATATCGGCAGCAGAAGCCCCATCCACGCCACGCTAAGCTGCAAATACCCCAAAGAAATTCGATTATTTTCCTCAACTTCGTGGAGGCGTGTTCGAAGGAACATAAATATATTTTACATCAGGACTCATACCTATTAGCATTTCCTTTGAAACTGACGATTGGAGAATTATATAATTATACCAAGAACACTCGTTTGACTTTTAAGTCTCCCTTTGTTTAATTCAGTAATTATTTTTAGTCTCACTAATAGGTATAATTACACAAATCGTAACACAATGGTTTTGCTTAAACTTGGGTTATTCATTTTCAACCGCACATTACTACCAGTCTAAACGTAAGTTATGGTACTAAATTTATCAGAAGTCATACCGAACGTACAAAACCAAATAACTTTCCAAGATATTTTCCAAGATATTGTTTAGTCGTTGAAACTATAAAAAAAGTTTACGATCATAAACACGAGAGAAACATTTTAATTAATCTTGTAAATACTGAAACGTTAGCCGGAAGTTTTCAAATTTTCTCGAAATAGTTATAGCGATTGGACCTTGTTCATATCAATAATTCTATTTTAATCACAAATATCGAGCACGTAACTTTAGGGAATCTCGTTTCATCACTTTCTGACTTAAATTCTTTTACCTATGAATGGTTACAAACACGCACGGTAGTGAAATGCACTCGAGTATCGTCACACGTCCGTTCAAAAGATTTCCCGCCCAAATTTCCTTACCTGATACCTCATTCTTGTATAGATGCCAGGCTTCTGCTCCGATGAAGACTCCTTCGCCCACTGGCGTTCGCCCCGACGCTCCGCCTCTCTCCCTCTCACTCCCAATTGCAACGCCCCCTAACCCCATCTGCCGGCGCCAAGCTGTCTCTATCCGCCTTTTCCACGGATGCAAACGAAGTTACACTCTGACACTCCATTTGAAACCGTCATCTTCTCGCAGAGGAAATGCGACTCGCGAAAGCATATGAATATCAACGAGTAAGAAAGTGATGGAAGATTAAAGCTGACAGTCGTCCTAGATCTCAATGTTATGTCCTGCATGATCTCAGAAAATGGCCCGGGTTCTAACAATCCTTTCATTTCGCCGAAGATTTTCAAAATAAATAAATCTAACATATCGATACTAAAGAACATCGAACGAAATACTTTAACCTTACCCTGGTCGCTACCAAAAACTTACACGAATGGTCCCGTCGGGTCATTATGACCCGAGATGCATGAATTGCAGTTAAAAAAAGTATTTTCCTCGTTGCTATTCCCTAATTTTACTTCTTTTAATTAATGAACTTCCTTATATTAGATTGATATATTTTTATAAAAAGTAACCACTGTCTTATGTACAAAATAATCATAAACATACGACTACTATACGGCAAGTTTGTACTAATTTTTTGTTACGCTGGAGGCCTAAACTAACACCACTATAAATTTCTTTTATTAGTATTAAATGAAATTAGTGAGCTTTACCACAATTTTCATGAAAAAATCAACCAAGTGTGGGGTCAAAGGCAAGAACTAACTCTTATACTTAGGGTCGCGTCGGCTCAAAATGTTTGTTTCAGAGAAACAAAGTATCATTTTCCAAATCAAACTTATTATTTTTGTGTCGGAAATAATTAATTTTTATTATTTACCTGATGAGAGATTGTTTAGGCTGTTAGCGTCTATGATAATTCATGGAGAAAAGCTTATATGAGAGAGTATTTTAGGCAAAAGTATCGAAAGATGTGGGGTATTACATATGATATATTTATTTACTTGCCGAAGTTTTCTCAAAAAGACTGACCACTCACGGCGGGGGAAACCACTAATGTATGTCCAAAACGATGTAAGAAAAAATAAATGTCAATCCAGGACGTGAGTCATTAGTTTTACACGTTAGTCCTTTCGCTACGGAGACTCGCAACAGATAAGAGAAAAGTAGCATAGAAAACCTTAGCTTGGGATGCAGTGATTTATGGCCGTGAAATTTTGACCACAAAGAAGTTAAGATATTCGAGGTATGGGTAGTGTGGACTGCAAAAAGCGAGTTGATAAGAAGACAAATTAGGAAGTGCAAGAGACAGCAAGAGAGGAGGTTTTTAAGCAAGCAAAAAACTGGAAGCGGAGAAAAAGGGTAGATTACGTATATAGATGAGGAGATTTTGCAGAAAGAAGAAGATTGAGCATTAGCAAGAGGAAATAGCAAAGATGAAAGTTGAAGGAAATGAAGCAATGGAGGAATGAGTAGTCAAATAGTGGAAGAAATTGGATTGTGCTAAAAATCATATACATTTACCTACTTGATGCAGAAAGGCATAACGACTTTAAGGCAGACTTGCCTCTTGGGATTTCGGCTCAAACTATTCCACATCGTTATATACATTGGCAGTGGTGGATCTAGGATAAGGCTGTGGGGGGGGGGGCTTGATAGTTGGGATTAAAGATTCATTTTCTATTTATCGATTTTTGTAAGAAATTTTATAAAATTAAACTCAGTATACATATTTGAATTATGCTTATTATTATTTATCGTTGTAGATAAACAATATTTTCTTCACATCTCAATAGTATGAGCGAGTCGGTAAATGCGACGAAAAGGTGAGAGAGCGATGTTATTTTACCTTGGTCAGACCCCTTCTGGAATATGCGGCAAGTATATGGGATCCGGCGGATGAAACTTGTACTCGCGAACTCGAGAAAGTGCAGCGTGAAGCGTTTCGTTTTGTTAAGAAATGCTACGATAAAAAAGCAAGCGTTACAAAAATGCTCTCAGACGTAGGTTGGGAATCCTTGAAAGAAAGGAGATTGGAAGCTAGGCTGCGATTGCTTAATAAATTCAGGGAAACTACATTTTCCAAAGATACAATCGGTATCATGCAACCCCCCTGCTACGTCGGTCGATCCGATAATGACCGTAAGTTAAGAGAAATAGATGCTAGGACGAATCGTTTCAGAGATTCATTCTTTCCGCGAACAATACGTGACAATAATCGAATAAGGAAGTAGTTTAGATTCAACTGGTGTTTACACCCCCTGCCACACGCCGAAAGGCGGCTTGTAGGGTATTAATGTAGATGTGGATGTAGATAATACATTTAAGTAATTATTCTTCATGTTGCACTTTGAAGTCTACAGCGTTTCACTTATCGCACTTTCATTTCATACGAAAACATGGTAATAAACGTTTTGACATTGACTTAGTCATCGAGTGACCAGTCTAAAGTTTCAAGTCGTCGTGGTTTTGACTTACAGAAAAGATCTACAACTTCTTCAACTTTAATTTTCATTTCTTTGTGTGTGACCCAAAGCCAGACCGTTGAGTCGATTTTCAGACATTTTCACTCTCAAAAAAGTCTTTAATCGTTTGAGTTTTGAGGAAGTACGCTCTGCTGTTGCTGAAGTCACTGGAATTGTAGCAAATAACTGTAGCAGCGTCGCAACGTTCGGAAAAAACGATCCGTAGTTCTTCAGCATTAACCGCCGTTTGAGCTTGTTGAAAAGGGGTAGTCTTGCAGTGCTGGTGCCAAAGGAGAATTTCATTTTTCAGCTCTGTCTCACTGCAGCTGGTCAAATCTTCTTCGTTTACACGTGCAGCATTCAGTATTTTCTCAACGGTGACTTTTGTATGAAGCGTGGAATCTGCCCCTCCAGAGGTAGAAGTTTCAAAAATTCCCCTTTAAATCTCGAAGTCATTGAAGAGATCATATGATCCAAATAAGGGTAGAAAATTGTAACTCTGTAATGCATAATGTATACCAATTAATTTCAATAAATCGTCAGCGAAAGCTTTTTGAAAAAAAACTTAACCAGTATGATAGTAGTTTTTATTATCATATTCAGCGAAAAATGTATGTTTCACAAAAACAGTATTTTTAGTTCTTATTTTAAAAATGCAGTGGAAACTAATTTCTATGATCAATGTTTTTTATTTTTACCGCAATAGACAAGTTCAATCAAGCTGAGTTTTAAAACCTTAGGCCTGAGGAACATGACAAGAATATTATAATTTTATGTAGATATGTTTTTTTCGGGGGTTGATAAGTAGTCAAATGAAAAATTAAAGTTGAAATAAAAAACCGATAATATTCAAGAGGTGTTTGATGTACTGCTTGGATGTTAGCTCGATTTTTCTGCCGGCCACACAATCGAGGATCCTTCAGTTCAAAGTCCATCCAGCCGGCGTTTTTTTCAGCTTTTTGAAAGATTTCATCAAACGATTTTTCTTTGTTACTTGTCTCAAGAAATAGAGTGATGATTTGTTGAATGTGAGCGCAAGCCGACGAAATTTGCAGTTGAGAATGCTGAAGAGTTTTACTGTCTGTACAAATGACAGCCCGTATTGTATCGATACACATTATGTTCACTAAGGATCGATATTTAACCATCAGTGTACTATCGAAGTATGTACAAATGACAGTCAGACAGACAGACAGACAGTTATCAAAACTATCGACAATCATAATACGGATATGATATAATATTTTTATGATAGATATTCCAATATCAATTGAGATAATTTTACCGTAAATATCTAATATATTATTTCAATTTTTTGATGAGATATTTTGCTTTTTTTTTACTGTGACTTCTGGGGGGGGGGGGCTGCAGCCCCCATAGCCCCCTCCCCCCTGGATCCGCCACTGTACATTGGAGATGTTACAGTTTTAATCTTGACACTTATGAGTTTTATTTAAGAGATTTGTTTCTGATTACATAACGGAATTGAGTAAATAGCCTTATTAAAAATTATTTGGGTAATGATGGAGGGGTTCAGTACACGACCATCCTTCACACTTATGAGTGAAGGAATGTTAGCTGAACCTAAATGTGTCTAATTATAGATAGAAATTCCATCTTTGTCTGGTATTTTTCGTCATCTGTCATTCTTTTAAATGATGGCACCAAGAAAGGCAGAAACGTTTCGGCCTCACTCTTCTTTTCTCTTAAAATATTCAATAATGAATGTTCGTAGGATATAGTATTTCTTTACTAGATTAAGCTGTGGCTGATAGGAAATAGTTCCTTCTGTAGAATCATTATTATTTGGAGTATCTTCTCATAGTAGTCGAGGTTGACTCGCTCGCTCACTGTCACTCTGATATCTATAATAATAATAATATAATAATAAACGTCTTTTATTAGGGCAAAGAGCTAATTAGAGGAACTATTCCCTAGTGGTACGAAGAACTATGATCTGACTACGCTGATTTTATCTTTATTTTTTATGACATATCTGAATCCTTTTTACTCTTACCTTTCACCAATTTTTCGTTTAGAGTCATACAATGCCACAATGGGATCATGGGACTTCTGTCCATAGGCGGATAGTAATGTTTTTGTCTGAATGTTCCTTCATCCTTTTATCATTTCATCATTTTCTTGTATTATTGAGATGAGCCTTTCAGGCAAATCTTCGTCAGCTTCAATTTCTGAAAAATTTACTTAAAGAAAATTGATAATAGAGACTTAAAATATAAACAATAGCATTATGTAATTTATCCTTATCTCTAGGCGAAGTCATGTTACCGCAGAGTACACCAAATGTATGACTGACTGTTCCACTGTTTGCTACAAAGTGTGCCCGGTTGCGTTGAAACCTTTGCGCAATCATTGAGCTGCGTTCAGTTTGAGGAAAAACACAAAGTATTTAATCGGCCTACAAAACAGTTGCATCTGAGCACAGTCTCATTAGAACTCTTGGTAGTCACTCAGGCCAACTAAAAACTGCATGTCAGCGAATAGCCTCAGGGATTAGACCCATCAGCCGTCAGGTGCGAGACGGTATTTTATCAGTAGCTTCTGTCGAGTGAATTTCGTGATAGTTAGGATTTTACGTTAGTCTACTTGATGGCATTTTTTTAAGTAAAATTTATTTTTCCTTATATTCTCACTTAGTTTTATCTGAATCATTTCTCTATCACTATTTATCGCTAGGCGACAACCTTTTTTAACCTTCTGTAAAGAAGTTACCATGTTTTACACTAAAAAAGTGGAATTCACTAAAAACTAGTTAAATATGATGAGCATACAAGGAAGTTGGTGGCATATTAAGACAGTTTTTTATCATTGCACTTGCTTTTATCATAATTACGTTTGAGGTTTTCTTCGAGAGTTAATTTCATGCATTGAAGGCATTCATTCATTAAAGGCAATCATCCCCTTTGTCTATGGGAGTATAATTTTGTATTTAACTGAATTTAAACTGTAGATGATTTTTTTCTTAAGAATCGCTTGCGTATCTCAAATCAATTATTCTTCTAATTTTTCTCATCCTATTTTTTAAAATCAATTATTGTATATTCTATGATGATTGTTTAGATGGAAGATGAGACTTTTAGTCTCATTTTCTCCTAAAAAGATGATGTATTATTATTAACTAAGAATCCGTCCGGTAAGTGTATGGAAGGATCTCTTATATGTATAATCGTGAAGATATATTAGGAAATATGGAGTATTGAGAAAGTTCGAAAGGGATGGGATTGTCATACCTGAGCGCCAAATTTTGATTTGAGTAAGATGATTTTACGTATTTTTACACGAAAATATAGCGGGAAATGTATAGTCGAAAGGAAAGAATTTTTAAATAAAAGAAGTCATAACTTTTCACGCTCATATTAAATTTTTATTAATTTTGCAATAAATTCACATCTATAACTATATTCTATAGAAGAAACAAACTGACAGAATTTAGACAGGTTTACCAGAAAAAAGAAAACAAAAGTTGAGTTATTTACTCTATGAGTCCTAATGATTAATTATTCATTATTTCTCTTTGCTTACTCATTTATAACAATAAATTCAGTTGACTCTAAGCGTTCGCAACATCAGCTACGAAACTGAGATTCACATGTGAATAAACCTTATTACTTTAAATTTAGCGTAAAATTATTTTTTCCAGGCTTTTCGTCGATCACGTCTTAATCCTCTATAACCAATCAAGCTCTCGATATCCGTGTCCGCTGCTGCATTGAAATCCTTCGTGTTTACATATCCATTGTAGGGTAGATTAAGCTCGACATAATCATTGCTGTCGTTGGAGATAGCGGCTTCTTCTCCCAAATCCGGATCAGTCACTCTTTCAAATCTTTTTCTGGCGGAATGAGCGTCTCTGTACACTCGTTTGTCTCCGCCTTGATCAGCTCTCTCATTCTTATTGAATTCATTTCTTTGGGAAAGCGCCTTCCAATTATAAATGGAATCGTCATCATCAGAGAAGCCCGAATCAGCGAACTTCAGATCAGCAGATTCACCCATGGCTTTCTCGTTTGCTTCATTTTCCACCCCAGATAAGTCAAATGCCTGGTTCAAAGCTTCCCTTTTTTCAGATGCTACCTTGTTCTTACTTATTTCGTTTCGGAAGTCTTGAACGAACTGGTCGTCACGTATGCCATTGTTCCTGTTGTTCTCTGCATTTAGATACGGAGAATACTGTTGTTCTATTTTGTTTTCATCATTGCCTTTATGAGAATATCTGTGGTTAGAATGATGAGCATTTCTCCTTGCCATTACCGCTACCACAGGAGCAGCAGTTGAGGTTGCAGCGGTCGCACGATTCGGCTGGTCTTTGGGATTTGCTTGCCTCACCCATTTGCTGAATAGTTTGTTGATATGTTTAAATACAAAACTCATTAATATTTATTCAATGAGCTGTAGCGTATTTTTATTAGATTTTAATTTATTTTAGTCGATTTAAAATATCTTTGAAAAAGTTTCCATGGTAAAAAATCATATAACATTGGTCTCTTCAATTTTCGTTATTTTTAATGAAGCGAAAATGTATTGAGGATATTAAAATATATCATTGAAACTATAGGTTAATATTTTTATCAATGTAATAATAACTTTCATTACAATACTTCTATTAAACAATCTCTTAAGCAGTAATTTTATAGTCCAATTCTTCCGTCGAGATTTAATTGTATGATATACATAACATAATCTCAAAACTCTTCGGTTAATTATTTTATCAGTTTGTAATCAGTTATTTTCATAAAATTCATAATTTGTACACAGTAATATACCAATGCTTAAAAACTTGCTGATCACGAATTCAAATTATATTGTTAGTGGACATCAGTATGGAATCACGAATACATGATATAAATACTGAGGTAACTTAAATACATACCTGTTCAATTTACGACCGGCTTTGTGATGTTTAAGAGGTCTGGAATTCGATTCGTAAATTAAAACGGAAAAAACGACTAAAAGCCGAAAAAATCGTAGATTCATATTTAAGACATATAGTGAATCTTAACGTATTTATGTAACTATCAACATTTGAAAAAATAAATAAATCAATTGTTAGGGATGGAATTGATTGTTTACATAGCCAAGACAATAAATATGACAGCATATTAAAAAAATTTAAATCTTATTAATTAATTCTTTTTGGTTAAGTGAAGTTTTTTATGTATGAATATTTTGTACGAATCAATGACTATTTGTTGAACTCAGTACCCGATGAAATTAAAATTGAATGTTCTTATAAATATTACGTGGTCGTGAATGGTTAAAACATTTAATCAAAGGATATTAGAATTGATGTATAGATATATTTTTGGTATATATTTTATTTCTCATTGCCTATATCGAGATCTATATGAAGTAAAACTAAATCATGATAGCAATGATACATACTATTACACCGAAAAGATAGCAAAAGTAGCTTTAAGTAGCTAAAACTTCGTTGCCGAAACAGTTTGGTATAGTAATAATTAAATCTCTAAATAACATCTCGCCTGAATAAATAATATATGTGGCCAGGAATTTTAATTGGGTGGCAATTTCTAAAATATGTTTCAACTGACTCAGCCAACAAAACGTAAGCTATTACAATTTGAACTAACTAAAGGTTTCGATTTGTAACTTTGTACTGTGAGCAATACAGTTGCAGCTGTTATGGAATTTTAGGGAATCTATATCTCTCTTACGAAGTATCTTAATCGTTTGCGATGGGATCTCCTTATTGAACGTGACATACAAAGTAATAGCTCCCCTTACAGCCAAGGGGGTAACGAGTACGCCTTTAATGAAAGTGATTCCCTGTGTTCGATTCCCGGTCGGGACACACAAAGATGCGGAATGACATTAGCAATGGAAGCTCATTCATGAAACTAACTAACGTGCTGTATTAAGCGAATAGTTTTAGAAAGCCTATCTTCTGAAGCAACAGTTTCAAAATCCAGAAATACTTCCATGGCTCCCATTTTTTCCGGGTAATGCATTTGATGTAATGAATTCACGCTATTCAACGGCGAATATAATAACGAAGAGCGGCCGGGAAGTATTCTTTCAATCTATGATCATCACCAATCTATTGAAAGTTTCAATGGCAAGATGTGTCCAAGTCAATGAAACTTTTATTTCCCAGATGGTCTATCAAACCAGTCAATGAAAGGTATCCTTAAAATGTGTTGAGAAATATTAAAGATAGTCATATATATGTAACCTTTTGTAATCCTTGATATTTATAGTCTGTCTGCTCTTTCCTGCAGTAATAAAGATTTTAACTGGAACAACAAAGTTTAATAAAAAAGAGATCCTCTATGTCAGTGGCTTTTCAACTGCAGTAGTAATGAAGATTGTGAAAGATTTGATGAACCTAAAATAGCAAGTAAATGATCTTTCTCATAAAAGATACAATGATGAAAAATATAATTGTCTTATAAACATCAATAGATGTGTTCTTCTTTCTTCATGTTTTCATATGTTTAAACCCCCCTTCATAACCTATATCCATCTTCATGAAAAATTTGAGATTTATAAATGTCTTGGAAATGGTTCAAAATTCTTTTTATTTTGGTGTTTGAGGTAATTGTCTTGCAAAGTATATAAGATCCTAAAGTCACATATATATTTAATGACGGATCATTGGAAAAACAAATTTCTTACATCCAATATAATTTCTGAGCATGATTTTCTGTAGAGTGCAAAAATCAAAAGCTACTCTCAAATGAAGATAGACTTGCTGCATTAATTCTTCAGAAAGCATTTTGACATAAGTATCAAGTATCTTTGAACTTGATTGAAAAAACATTGGATCTCTGGAAAATAGTTGCTTATCTCTTCCTTAATCATTAAGACCCCTTCACATATATGCAGTGCATAAATTCTTTATCATTCAAATCTCTGATTTGCTCTGAATGTTCAAATATTGAACTAACAATGTATATTACAGGTAATCTATGAATAGTTCATATGGGAGAGTCAGTGAACTATTCCATGATCAAAGATGTATAAATGCAAAGAGAAAACTTCTTATTTGTGCAGTATTTTTACTATACCTATGTCACATGGAATCCATAGAATCATTCAGTTTTTCATCTTATCAGTTTATCTCTAAGAAAGATAACTCATGAAAAGCAAAAATAGATTATCACTATGATTTACATTTGCAATAAAAGCAATTATATCATAGTAATTTTAAGGTAACAATTTATTTACATTTACAAAGCTTTACTAGGTGGGATACACTCAGAAATTATTCTGAATTTACCCGACCAAGTGATCCAATGTAACTACAAAAATAGAGGAATTCGGAATATGTTTCACAAAATTGTAAAGAAAAATATATGACTATTTTCAAGATGTTAGCAAATATCTTGAGATATTGCATTTCAATTGGAATTCTTAGCAATTTATTGAATTTTTAATTAGTAACTCTATATTTCTTAGAATACTGAATTAAAAAGGGTAATTTGTAAAGGGATATTACAAGAAAAGGTTAAATATTTAACATAGATCTCAGTAATGATAAAGTACATATATATGCTAAAGCTAGCAATTGCTGAAACTTAAGTTATTATAAACTGAAGTTCATAATAATGATTAAGTTAATAGGTGAAATAATGAAACCAAAACATTGAAGAACTTTTGGGGTCTAAGTGTAAAATCTCCGACTGCAAAACAAGGACAGACTCTACCAGGAACGTGAAGGGCAGAACTTTGTGTGTGTGTGTGTGCCTGATACCTATTTTAATTGCTAAGTGACAATCTTCTGAGACAACCTGGTGTCGTCTTCAGGTCCACATAATATTTAGCTTGTGAAGGATCCCTTTCCAAATAAATCGAATTTGATTCAAAAGGTTTTAAGTACATACAAGTAGAAGTATTACAATTAAGGGTGGTATTCCTACTGATTTGAAGCCAATCTATTTATCATTTTAATGGTAACACTAAAAATTAGGCCTACAATGAGACATAAAAAGGGAAGTAAACCTAATAGTTTATTAGTTTAAATGCTCTGATAAGGTTGTAAGCAGATGATCCATTCTATTAGACAATATGCCATTAGAGCTGAACATAATTTCAGCTAGTAAAGAATTAAATATGTATGCAATAGAGACACAATATCATCTTATTCATGATAATTTAAGAATTTTTGCTTCAAAATTAAGGATGAGAGATAGGGGGATTATTTTTATTGATTACATTTTGCTATTTTAACCAAATAGATCAGATATCCAACCTAATACATAAATATCTATGTGTATCCTTAAACCAATCATTGATTTCATGTAACATATGCTATATAGGTATATATCTTTTAATTATACTGCATATTGTATTGAATCACATGCTTATTATCTTCTTTAATTTCACCCATTAGACACCACAACTGTGTACAAAAACATGGTATATTACAGGATAATTAACCTCAAAGATAACATACATAACCATTCCAAAACAAATTTTCATTATTTTATCTTCAGTTTTATAAACTTACTTAAAAAAAAGATTTTTAGATACTTAATATGCATAAATTTAATTGATTCAATGTAATTATATAAAGAGATTGTTTCAATTAATATGAATTGACATATATTATAGTCAACAATGCTATTGGAGATAATAGAGCAATTGATACATATAAATGATTGATGAAAAATTAGCAAATTAATGTATTTATCATCATATAACTTGCACCATGATGCACTAAATTTTAAAATTAAAGACTTAAAATGATCAGGATGCAATGCATTCTGCAAAAAAGATATGTTAATTGTAATGATTTTTCTTAATAAAAGGTTATGTATCAATAAAGGGAAAAATCCCTTTTTCAAGAAAATTTTTGTAACAAAGATTGATTCGGAATGGTAGCATTTGTGAGCCATTTATGCCATGCACATGGCTAGTGTTAAGTTTATTACTTAGTTAAGTGTATTACTAAGTATTTTATCATTGAAATTATTTAATGCACATAATCAGGACATATCAAGAATATTAGGACATATTTGAGTATAGATCAGTTGATTTTTAAAAGTATTGCAAAAAGTTATTTTCACATGACAATATTTTCCAAATAAATTACACAAAAGAGAAGTTTCAAACTCAGTTAAAATCCCTTTTACCCTGACTATCCCTGACCCTTTTTATTTCATCAAGTGTGAATAACAAATGTAGCATGCATATGAAACAAAAGTGTGTCATACACTGTTAAATATGGTATATGATTAATCCACAGAATATGCATTCAGACTAAAATGTTTTAACAATGGTGGAGCCATTTATTAAAAAAGATGATTCTCTCTTACAAATTTCATCCATCTTCATGTCTTCATCTAGGAGATGTTCAAAATTTGACATCTTGTTCAGGAATGTGTTTTTATTATTTAATATTACATATTCTATTTCCACCCAGGGTTTATTCCAGAGAATATGTTTTCCTATTGAAATGGATTGTATTCAATGTTTGAAAATCACTCATCACCTACTGAAAACGCTTCCTCAAACCCATAGAGTCTGAAACTCTCTCAATCCCTCATCTTTTAGTAATCAATTCTAAAATTTCACTAGTAAAATCTATTATACTAGAGTTTTATTACAGTCCTATATCTAATATGTAAATATCTGTCTCATCCTAGGTGACTTCAGTGTCCTTTATTTATTGTAAAAATATTTATTGAGTATACTGTTTCCCCAAAATATGTACGTACATTTTTTGTCATATGTAGACTGCAGGCTTATTTTCATGGAAAAACTATGTCCCTTATTACTAGCCATAATTGATTAGTATTTTTCTCTCATCAAGTTCCTTTAATAATACTATAATGAAACATCCTTATGTGAAATTCACAAATATATAGTGTTAATTTTATTATTGAAGCTATCCCAAGGAAAAATAGACTTGAGAAAAGTCCAACAAGACCGGTAATATAACCCGGGTCATCCAATTGCCGGTTAGGTGCTTTGTCCGTTGAGCTATCCCACCTTGGTGAGATAGCTCAACAAATTTTTCTTGGTGAGTTTGTGTTTGTGAGTTTTCCTTGGTGCACACCTTCTCATGCTTATACACTTCACCCATTTTCCCGTATATTTTGTAATTGATTTTTAGTAAATCCACTTTTAATACATGCAGCTTTGAAAGTCATTTATCTAGAGCAGTAGTGGGTAATTTTATCAACAAGGCCAAATCTATATCTCCAAGCTGTTTCTTTGCTTAAGTTAGAACTGAAATGGGGATATGAATTTCAATGCTACTAAAATTCAATTTAAATCTTCATTTTTCAGTTATCAAATCCATCTCCTCCCATCTCCTTGCTATGCTATTTCAACTTTATATATATTCAATTATAAGTAGTAAATAAGATGGATTTCTCATCAAATAAAATTCTCCTTAAGGCATGAATTTGAACTTAGGCCTTGAGTTATATGATTTAGTTAATTTAATTCACAGGTAGCTATTTCTTGAAAATATAAATTTCTTATCACTTATTAAGTTGGCTGATTTTTGTGCTTGGCAGTAAATTGATGAGCTTCTAAAAACCGATTCTTATTTTATTCTTCACAAGAATTTGCTAATATTTGATGAGCCTATATCTCTGATCTTTGGCAAATAAACATTATTATTAATATTATCATATATATTCTAAGATCAATATTTCTTCATCAATCCACTGATTGGCCAATATCAAACTGTGCTTGTTAAGTTTATCACCAGATAAAATAAACAAATTATTAGATTTTTTGTCTAGTTTATCAACAGTATTGTTCCTCAGATCAATTACTGTATGAATATAAATGGTAATAATTTTTAATCATTTTCAAACGTTTGATACATTATTTACTGGTAAATGTTACAATATGTTTTAATATTGAAAAATCATTATCATATGTAATCAGTCAAATGATTGGTCTGTTGAAGCTTATTAAATAATTTTGTTTGCTGCTAATTGGTTTATTCCCGTATACGTTCTGGCCAATTCATACTTTTATTTAACTAAATCACAAATAAATGGATAAAAAATATATGAATCTCAAATTATAATTTGAATATTTGATCTGTGGATAGTGTTGATGATAATTAACATCAACACTATCCACATATGTCAATAATAGCAATGGTGGATGCTAAATTAATTATTCTCCAATGAAATTGAAATTTATTTAATATGGTATAATCATTAACAGCTTTTTTTATAGGTTTGTCTCAGTTGGACCACATAAGCACCAAGTTGTTGTTCATTGTTCTGAATTCATAACATTAATTTAAATGTTCATTTATGCCAAATTACTGAATTTTGTAGCAATGTGTTTGTTTTCCCAATAGGCTGTGAGAAAGGGTCTTTGGTTTAGAGTCATCATTTTTTCCCACAATACCCCATTGCAACTTTGCTACAATATACATTTAATTTGAATGCCTTGTTCATTCTAAAGTATATCCTCCTTGTAAATTCATAGCATTTTAATTTTTTTCTGACATAATTATGAATATTTATACTCTCATTTCCTTCACTGTGTAAAAGTTGATGTAGTTTGTTAACTAATCCTCATTTCCTTGCTCAAAAGTGATTTCATATTCCTTATAAGGGAAGTTTCGTTTTTAAAGGCAGTCTTAGGAAGTTGGTTTCAGACATTCCATTTAAGGGTAACCACTGTTGATAGAATGAATGAAGTTACTCTTATGAATAACCTTGAGAGAGTAATTTTGAATATGATTCTATTCTTATAAATCTTCTCAAGATACTCTTCCCTTTTAAACATTTTACTATGTACACCAAGTACCAATTCTAGTAATTTATGATTTTTACCAAGACAAATTAAAATAATTGCATCAATTTGCTTACATAGTAGGAGAATTCAAGCCAATATATGGAAAATTCTTAAAAATGAATCTTTAGTGGGCTGGGTATTAAAGAGCAGATAATGTATTTATTCAAAGTTATTTATTGCTTCTCTATGAATACAAGCAGAAGGAATTTTATTTTGTAATGTAATAACAGATTGCATTTGCATAACTTATTGAAATGATGATCAAACAATGAAAGCAAAGACTGGAGTACTTTGTGTTCATATGCAACTAAAAAGACTTTGCGGATTAAGTCACCTTGGAATTAGTTGCTCGGAGACCCTTAACTTTGAGTACCTACATGAGTATTCTGCCTTTTGGTAGATTCGTGGGCATCAAAATTGAAATTAAGAAAACCCTATTCAATGCCAGATCCTTCACTTCCTGGCAAGTTACCCCACCCTTTAAGTCATCCAACATCTTTTGTCTTCCCCTTTTTTCTCCATGAATTCTACCTTCAATTACTTTCTTCAGCAACCCCTATCCTCTCAATATCTGATCCACCCGTTTGAAAGTGAAGCTTATAATGTAAAATTTAATATAAATATTTAAGCTTCATATTCAGTAGTTAAAATTTATTAACTGAATAAAAAAGCCTAATGATAGTCTCCTGAACATTTACTTTTAACTAGCAGCAAAACTATTAATTTACTTTTACTGAAGAATGGAACACACAGAAACCATTTTAAAGGAAATTGTTATTGAATTTAGGCAGTTAATTTATTGTAATCCATCATGAATATTAATCATAATATTTACAGCCTTTAAAAAATTGAAATCCAGAAAATAGCATTTCCATGTTTTACTGTATTATTTCCATTTCCTTGATTTCATCTCATAAGGCAATTAGCTTGTCAAATAAACTGTCATCCCCTTTATGGATAAGCATTCTAACTTTAATCATTGTATTTTAAAAATAATGTTTACTTTACCTGGTAGGACATAGAACCAAATTAGATTATTTGGTGTACCTTTGGAAATAAGAAACTGTTCACTTTCGGTTTATATAACTTTCAAGGTTAGTGACAAGGTTTTATAAGTGAAATATTTACAATTACCAAACAATGCAATGGAGTTTTAATACAATATGCATCAACTAAATCTCTAAACATATTACATTAATAATGTATTGATGGGAGAGGAGCAAGGAGAAATCATTTATAAATACAAATATTCTATTTTGAGAATATCTTTTATTGAAATACATGCTAAGTTTGGCTCATATTTTTGGCAGTTAATTCCTCCGTAGTGACACATTTCATAGTTTTCATAAATATCCTAGAAATATAACAAGTACGTTTGAAAGAAAGAAACATTTCTCAAAAGTAGAAAAACGTGAAGACAGGATGAGTGACATCCCTTTACACGAATCCATCCACAATATATATTAGTTATCAAAAAATAACAAGTGCTAAGGCCAGGAAGTATAATCCATAAAGCCTACAGATTTATTTTCATGAAACATATTTTCGAATTTATTACATATAATATCACTTTTACACACCTTAAAAGAAACACTTGGTAACTTCTAGAAGTGGTTTTAATTCAACCAATTTTTTTCAATAGCTCCACATCTTCCTTATAAAGAAGTTATTGTTTTCTCTGAGAAGTTTTATTTTTTTACAACATGATTTTCTATAATATAAAACTTCAAAATAAATCATAGGTTCATTCTTTACACATATTAAATCTTTGTATTGCTTTAATTTGCAGGATTTGTGATAAATGCAGGGACATATATATGCTGCTTTTGTGATGGGAAATTTTAATTGAGTGTATTCCTGATTGCAGCATAAAATGCAGTTTACATCAGAACATGATCAGCAAGGAATTCTTTCTTGGATTTTAAATATTTCCAAAATATGCCAGATATAAATGCATAAAATTGATTGTGAATTCTATGTCATTACTTAAGGAAATAAAAAATCTTTTGGAGTCAGCATCTAAAACAGAAGTCTATACCACTTCTAAAATCTACAAATGTGCTAAGGAAATACAATTCTATTAAAGATAGTCTTGCTGATATGTAACTAAAATTATAATAAATATGTGATGATACTTGATTCTTACAACGCAAAAATGAAGCTTATAAAAATTCAATTCCTCCAATTTGAGCAAATTCACTTAATATAAGATACACAGGAAGCAAATATATTGCACTATCTTCTAACTAGAAGTAAATTTAACAAGAAAACACAAATAAAAATGTTTAATGATCGAATCTCTAGCATTATCACATTAGATCTGAGAATGCATAATTCAAAATTGATGATTTTCATGACAAGATATTAAATGACAAGTTCATGAATCAATTATTCCATAAAAAATCCATGCAAGAGAGGTAAGAATTGTACTAAATATAAATCTACACATTTAGAAGAAATGCAAAAAATAAATAAAGATAAAAAATGAATTAATTCAACAATACTGCACGCATATTACTGTGTTTTTATAATTCTGCTCCTCTTTTAAATTACATCTTCTCAAAAGTTTCTTCATAACAACAAGTTGTGCATTTTCTGGTGTAATTATCTTCCTCTTCATTATATGTTTCAGGTCCAAATTCATGCTGATGATTTGAGGAGGTCCTATCGTAAAGGCTGCTTCTAACATTCATCCGAAGAGCTGAAAAAGCAAGTAATGGATTAAGGGCGGTTAGAGAAATATGCATAGCTGATTCTGTAACAAATACACAGCCAGCAGAATTTCAAGTTTAACTCATTGTAACATGGTACTAAAACTTTCTACATTCCAAAAAGTACCTAAAAGAGGATAAATAAGCGATGTGGACATGGTGAAATTAAGTACCACATCTGATGGCATAAAAGAGCATTTTTTCTTAAATTATTGGTCACCAAACAACTTCCTTGCTTTTTAGAAAATTTGACATTGCAGTTAAAACTTTTTTCTTGAGCTTCTTCCGTGAGGTACATCTTGTATGCTATCAACTGTGGTGTATCATATAGAATGTACATATTTTGATGTACAAAGATAGGAATAATCTGAGTCTTTCACAACAAAACTGTTACCTCCTTCAAACATATTTACGTTATCTTTTGCAATATTCTTATTACTGTATTTTCTGGCATTAACGACTGGCACACCATTTTTTGGAAGCAAAAGTTTGAATAAGAAGAAATTTTGTTAGGATAAAAAAGCAAGAGAGTTATGTGGTTGATTCATGTTGGTTATATCAGTCCCAGAAATCATAGTTTTTCTATCTCTACACTCCTGGCCAAAATTAACGCACCACCGGTCGTTAGGATCGCTAGGGAGGTGCTGCGTTAATTTTGGCCAGGACTATACTTCACTGCATTAATATGATGCGGTTTGAGTAGTGGAGATAACCTTTCTATAGCATTGACTTAAGAAAAATGTAACCCTCAGCATCAAAGATGCTAGGCAAATTTTGAGACTTAATTCAGATAAAAAAACCCTATCCTGGATGTCAGGAAATATGCTAACTTAATTCCACCATAGCCCAAATCCACTGATAAAAATGGCCAGGAGTTGGTTAAGGCAATAAATCCTCATTTTCACTCACAAAGTAAACATTATAGATAAAATATTTACTAGAATTTCTACTTGTCTGACATTGAATTTCATTAGTCGGTAAGCTACTTAGCTAGGTAGCTTTTGTATCAGCAGTACCTTCATTGAATGACTAGAGAAGGCCCACATATATGTATTATAAACATTTCGAAATAGAACGCGTACATAATAAATATGGTAATAAGGAATTAACCCAAAGTAAGTGCTATCAAACTTCTAATTCTCTATCATTTAATTTACTTACTTTGGCTCTATTTTTAACAGAATTTGGAAATTAATGCATCTGAGGGGTGGTTAAATGACTATGAAAGCATTTATAAAAATAGACATTTTCCTGATCATGGCATGTCTATTTTCAGCCAATCCATAGGTATAACATAATCGGTTTGATAATGTTGCATTAGGAGATCAACTACCCTATATACGCATTGATCTTCCAACTACTGGTTTGACTGCCTGGATTTAATTTCTTATGAATTTTTTCCTGATGGATAAACTATAAAATGTTGCTTTCTATAACATCAGGTCAATGTAAACATGTTGATGTCTGGATGAAAACTTTCCTTGCATCAAATGCCAAACAATAATGATCAAAGCTTTAAAAATTACATAAGCATTTAACCTTCCCAGGGTATCATTTAACTTCTACTAACTGGGGTGATTATTTATTGGTTACAACAACTATAATAATAATTTTCCTTTAGTAAATTAATGACAAACCAATTTAAAATGTTCCCAGCAGATGTCTACAACCTTGATAGCTGTAATCTTGTAAAATTTTGGTGAAGATGATATTGATTTGAAGCTAGATGCGACAACATTACAATTAATTTTTTTAACAAGTATATTATTTCTGCTTAGTATGTACTTTCATCTGCATAATTAAATTTAACATCAAAATAAGGAGAATACAGGAAAAAGTAGCAAGAATTTTGGTGTAAAATTGTGTTAAATATAAGAAATTAGGTTGGCTTATCATTAACAAGTAGCATGATAATATGGTCACTGCAGATCACAGATGATTATACTTCAGTTTTTTATCCTAAAAAGGTAAAAGATAATAGACATGAATAATAAGAAATTAATATGATATATCCAAGGGAAATATTATTTAATTTAAGAAGAAGACTTGCTAAAGAAAAATTCAAAGATCAATTGGTTAAAGATCTCTTTCATATAATTAAAAGAAAAATTATATAATTGTACCATCAACCAGATAAATTATGGATTAATGTAAGAGGTTACTTTACTACAAGGATTGATTTAACAGTTTGCAAGGATTGAAGCAAATTTGCTACCCATTTAGCATACCATATCAGCACAGGATGTTTCCACAATGGTAAGTAATAACAAAGCATCAGACTGGCACTCTCTTGTAAACGTATCCTTGATATATAAAATCGTTCTTTCTTTTCAAATAGTTACAGCAATGCGCATTCTAATACAAACCTTTAATTTGCTTATTGTACTTTTTCAGCTTTGATTTTTCCTTAGCTTCTTGGCGCCTTTCCCTCTGCTCATTCAGCTTCTCCTCATCACCCCAAACTTCAAATGCTCTCTTTTGAACCTGAATTAATATTCAGATTGAGAATAGGCTGAAGCAAAATAATTCTAAGCATGCTCAAAAAGGGATGCACGAAATATACAATAACAAACTCTGATTCGTATGAACAAATAGAGTGCTTACCTGAAGCTGCAAATATAATTTCATGTCACCCCAGTTAGTATTGTGAGGATTCTTTTTATTAATAAATTTAAGAGCCGGTTCACGCTTATCAAAGTCACAGTCTTTCAGGAGATATTCATTCTTGGCTTCTGTTCTCGTAATCAGGCAGTGTTTATCTTCATTATCCCTGAAGTCATAAAACGCAATTTAAAAATAAACTCTACTACCATTACAGATATAAGATGAAAAAATTGAACAAATACTAAATTTTTGCGTAGTAGAAACATCAAAACTTCTTTTTATCATTAAAACTACGTCAACAATTAATATCATTTTGATGAAATGGCATATTAAATATCAAATTCACATACCTACAATTATCGCACACTTCGTGAGAAAAATTTTGATAGAGGAAAGAATCGGGAAATTCTTCTCCACATTCCAGACAATGAGGGCGATCGTGTTTTACGATAGAAGCTGGTTCACTTTGTATTTTCACCTAAAATAAAATGAATGCATCAATTGAAATGGTAATATCCAAGGGCATTTAAGGACAAGCATGATAGTATGAACATCGAGAAATCATACCGGCTCTTGAGGTTCTTCAAGATCTTTTTCCTCCAAGAGAAAACCTCCACCGGTATCGATGAATTTACTTCCTTGAACTCGAATGACACTCTTTTCTGCAGCTTGAGACAAACTAAGGAAAAGCTTGAGTCAGTTTCACGCAATACGATATTTGGTAAAATTCTAGTTTGGTACCGTCAGGGAGAAATATACCATTAATGTTACTTCATGATATGATTCGCACAAATATTGCTATTTTTGGTTGTAACTCGATGGAATAACATATCGTATCCATCTTTCAGAAAATTGAGGCAAATTTACTTTTCTGTCAGTAATAACGATATCAAATACCTACATGAATCACACAAGGAAAAATATTTCAATTAAAGAGTTTGGTTGACCAAGGTATTAAACGTCAATTACAAATCAACAATAACA
This sequence comes from Sympetrum striolatum, assembly GCA_947579665.1. Classification (NCBI taxonomy): domain Eukaryota; kingdom Metazoa; phylum Arthropoda; class Insecta; order Odonata; family Libellulidae; genus Sympetrum; species Sympetrum striolatum. The sequence goes on along the minus strand of OX388342.1, from coordinate 74,850,083 downwards.
GCTAAACGAAAACTAACCTATACGGCTTCGCTTGATCCCTCGCTTGTCTTATGAGAAGAGCTCTATGCCTATTTTTATCCATCCTAGCTATTTGTTCCGGGGTGAGTTTATCTTGCGCATTTGTAATTACTGAAGGTCCACTGTCATTGCCATCCATTGTTGATGAATAAATTTTAGTCTTCGGGCTTTCTGTATGTTGACAAACACGAAAGAGCTGGGGTATATACGTTGTTCTCTTGTTTGAGCGTTGATCTCTACTGCCATCTATGAGCAGCATTCGAAACTTACTGTGGAATGAAGTGAACATCGTTTCTTCTTTGCAGAGGAAGTTTTTCTCTAATCAGCTGAATTGGACAGCTAAAGGTAAGGCTTTTATCATTCATTTTAGACGTACTGCTATGCGTGGATATAATTAATGAATTTTTTTTGTGCTCATCATGTATATTTTTCAAATAGAAAACATATCGATCAAACGAGTCTAGTCTCGTGTCTGCTGTCAAACTCTTCCTTTCTGCAATAGGGAGGCTTAAATTGACGTTTAATCTTAAATTTATGTTATAAATTGAGTATATTTGCTGTGATTGATTTTCAGACAGTTGTATAATTTATGTTTGAATGTTATTTTGACAGCCACTTTTCGAATATTGTGGGGATGATATAAACGATTAGAAAAAAATCATTGTTTTAGCAGCTTTAAAGGGGAGGTGAAGGTCACGTAATGTAGTATTTATCTATTTGTCTGATTTTTTATCATTCATATCTAAATCCATCTCGAAAATGTTATTTTCTTCATAAAATCTAAGTTGGTGCTATGTTTTGTTACGGAAATGAACTATACTATATCCCAATTATCTACGACGAATTTAGGGTCAAATCTTTATTTATTGTATCTATTATACTCGAAATAACAGGTTCACTTTGTTTTATTTAATCTATCAAGGTCACTGCACGATTATGATTCAATAGCTTAGCAGAACGGTGTTATTTAATGGCAATATGAGGAACTGCTCATTCCTTGTGGCCAACTCTCTAATCAAAGTTTCTTTTCACGTTGTTTATTCATGGTGGGGGTATTGTTTAAAATATGTGTAAATATGTTGTTGTTGATTATCCGAATTATAATCTCTCAGGTTTTCCTGAGGCCGGCAATATAACCTAAAACTTGATTTCGTTTTATCGGTTCAATCATTGGTTTCACTGCGGTATTAAAATTTTTTAACGATGGATATCTTATTTTGAAAATCATTCGATGGGGTCTAATGATAATGTTTAAACCAGTCGCTTTTATGCCATCGTTTTTTTACGCATTATAAATATTGCGTCGTGCGATATTGTTTACTCCAAGGTGAGAGTACAATCCACAATCCAATGTGACATTTAGATGTTTTTGTTATTGTGTGTTATTCATCCTGATATTTTCAGTGTATTGAGTATTTTGACGTTTCCGATGTTTTTAGAAATCTTATTCCTATCATTATTTACTGATAATTTTAATATCAGTATAATTGATAATTTAATTTCTATCGATTTCTAAGCATAAGGATAGACCTGATTTCTCGATGTTTATGAACGTCTTAAAGTAAAGTATGAGACATTTTGTGTTGTCCTTTCCTTGTGGCGTAAAACGACCACACGTAAGTTTATTTTATACTGGAAATTATTTAATCTATCATTTTGCGGTCTCATTCCATTTGTAAACTACTTCTAAGATAATTAATTTCGCATTTTATCAGTTTTATTCTCATATCTTCTTCCCCGTGGTTTTATAATGATTAAAGCCGACCTCAAGTAGATTTTCAAGATGGCAAATGCACCCCCGTATTTCTTTTCTCATTCCAGGCTATCGCCTTATTCACATTGCTTCACTGTCGCACGTGGTCACCTTTTCCGCATCCTTTCCGATAGCAATTTCTCGATGATCAGTAGTCACAGCATCGGTTTTCCTCTCCGGTCTCCCCTCCGCTGTTCGTAGCATATCCTGTCGCGATTATATCGGTCACTTTCGCACTCCCGTGCGTCCTTGTCTTACGCGGCGGTTGTAAGAGATGCCGTCCCATTTCGTCATGGTTATTTCCGCGTAACCACTCTTCGATCTCACCTTTCCTCTTTTTTATCTTAATGTGCTGCGGTTCTTTAGGGAAAATGATAGTCATTCATTAGCAGCTTTCGAAAATGTCACGCGGTACCTTTCAAGTAATTAATAAAGACGCGTGGTATGCATTCGCGTATCTGGTAAAGGTGGGTATAAATAGGAATGGCATTATCTGATGCAATTTGGAAGAAATCTAAAGAATGTTGCGTATATGACCTTCTCGAAAGAAAATGTAACATTTCATTAAATATTTTAATTTATTTATATTTTCATTGTTTATATTTATTTATAAATTTAATTAATTAAATAATTACAATTCAATGATTTTAATGTCTTCGTTCTGTATAGATTAAATAAATATATTCATAAAGAATATCACAGGAATTTAGTGCTTCGTTCCTTTCTCTCTAAATTTTAAGGATGTTTCAGTTATTTGTTTTTTTTAAATTTTATACTTCGGTGTAATCGTGACATTTTTCCTGAGTGTTACTATTCATGAATAAATTGTACTAGTTGAGTTTCATATTATTTTATTACCCTCTGGAATTGAGTTCGTTCTAGGTAACTAGATTTTGGGGAATGTACGAATGTCGTATTTATGCATTATTTGTAGTAAATATTGATGCTCCGCAGTTACTTAATACTGTGCCACTCAAAATTTTTATTCTATATGTTAAACCTATTCTACTTATACAGTTGACGAAACCTTGAATTTGTGGAAATCTCTCTATGAATACTATGAGGTATGATGAAATAACAAAACAATAATTCCACGTGAAGACATAATTTAATATTGCGACCGATTTCAAACAATGGCTACTTGAACATCAGCTTGACTGCAACCGGTTTCAAGCAATTACTTGCTGATCATCAACTTGATGATGAATTAATATTACTTTTAAACCCGTAACAACATGTTATATCATCATGCTCCCTATTTTACATAGCAGTCCGGTCTCACTATATAGGAAGTAAATTATTCAAATAGAATGTCCTTATATATGAAAGGAAAATGAATAGAACATACCGTAATTGGTTTACAATACATGTAAGTATCTCAATTCGTACTGTCTGAAATAATTCCATTTCTCATTGTAACTTTTCAGTTATACATTTTTCAATTTCATTTATTTATTTATTCCATATACCCCAAAAACATCCATTTCCTGAACCTTTAGAGTGGTATCACATAAGACCATTCCCTAATCGGGAAAATCCGACTAGCCGGGATTCGAACCCGGGACCGGGGGGTTGGAGCGAAAACGTGCGAGCAAGCTAACCACTCGGCCACCGCGGTAATCAAATATATTTTTAATACATTTATCATCTATTTCGCTATAGTTTGAACATTATTTTACCTTGTAAGTGTTTGTAAAATATTACGAATTACGTACTACACGAAATTATAAATAACTTTACCGTAAAAATAGGGTATTTCATGGCTCATAAAGAGAATCGTTGTAGGCGGTGTATTCGATATTAACATTTCATCAGATCGTAGTACACATAATTTTTTATTTAATGTGATTAATACAATCCTCTTGCACAAAGTGTGTTGGACGTATTCCAAAGTTCACAAGCCCGAACATTTCCGTGATTTTCATTTCATAATCGTGACCATCTGCGAGCTACACCACTAACATTCCAAACGTGACCCAGTTCTCTTTTTCGGCAGTCATTTACCCCATGGGAAAATATCGTGCGAATTTTTACCCTCGTTCCCGCGGTTTCGCGCCCCCTCCCAAAAAAGCTCTTCGGTTTCTTTCTCCGGCATATCCGAATTAATTTATTTAGGAACGCAGATGGTTTTAACTTTTATTAAAGGTTGGCGAGCTAGTTTCGAGCGGAGGCGTATAATGTTAGTGCAGTCAGCTTACGCGATGTCCGTTGCGGGTGGAGTGGGCGTTAATTTATTCTCCCATTCATCTCTGTCGCAATTTCGAAATTCCTAAAAAGAGAATTTCATAGCGAACTGATGCTCGTTCCATGTTTTATTCCGCGTCTATTGTTCCATTTCTGTCCTTGTGAAATTGACTTATCTTAGGGTTGTATTTTTTTATTCTGAGTGTTTTTTCTCAAGTTACTCAAACCAATATGCTAATAGATTATTTTTAGACCATATCATTTCCAGTATTTATTATATTGCTATTATGTCTACTATTATCTTTAAGTCTAGTATTGCTACTATGTCATGTTGAATGGGATATTTTTCATTTGTCTTTTGATGTAGAATTGACTAAAAAGTTTTTAATTAATTTTTGCCCGTATTGTTCTTGAGTGATGTGATATGAAAAATACTGTGGTATGAGTTGTAGTAAATTCCCTTTTGAATGCTATGAATGCTAAAACGCATATAATAAACTTTACTTTATTCTACGTGTCCACTTAAACGTATATCCACTCAAACATGACTTTTTCACAAATTCAGTAAATTTTATTTAATCTTATGTGTTTAAGATGAAGTTCAGGAAGTTAAGACTGAAGTGATTGAATTTTAGCAATGAGTAGTCTTATTCACAAGGTTGTGATTCACTTCTTTACATGGAAAATTTCCCTTATGGTATTCTGGTTCAATGAGGAAAGCAAACGTTAATTTTCCTTGCTAATCATCTTCCCCAGAAAGCATTATCCCCTCTCCAGAGCTTGGTGGCTAATGCTGGAGGGAATGAAGATCCAATCATCCTTCGAGCTGTTTATTTTACGAATCGTTTCAGCTGTCACCGACAGTCAACTTGTTGGTTCCTAAGATTCCGCGGCATTAGGTTGATCTCTACATAGTAGTTTTTCCCCCGCCATAGTTGTTTATCTGCCGTAACATAGACAACGAATGGGAAAAACCCAGAAAGACCATGCGGGGATATACATTCAACTTATTAGCGATGATCAATCTACTTTACTTTTTTGCAATCAAATTTCACGGTAATGTTATTGCAGAGCATCGATTTCCTAATTTCAGCTTATAGCATAGAGGATATCAACCATTACAGCTCAATAATGGAAGTAACAGATTATCTCTGTTAAGCTCCGCTTACATCCACTTAGTCTTTATTAATACCTAATCATCTCTGTCGTTGCCGAAGGGATGAGTCGATTCGGTTTAGAAGCTCTGACCTATCACCTTTGTTTGATGCCGATTTTCTCTTTCTAAATGTGTTTTGTAGCAATTTTCATTCATTTTTCATAAACTTTTATAGTATTTACTAACGATGATTACATAAAATCAATGGATGCAGCCATAATTAAATGGAAATACATACGCCTGAAGAAATTATTCACCCACAATTTTAATTAAAATTTACATCGGAAATGCTTTAATAGTGACCCGTTTCAACTAGTGATGGGAAAAAAACGTTTTTTTCATGCGAACGTTTTAAAACGTTGAATAAAAAACGTTTTTTTCATTTTATTCCTAAAAAAAACGTTTTTTACATTTTATTCCCATATTAGGATTGAAATTAGACATTTACGTGTATACTTCTCATTGACAATATAAACTGATTCATTATCTGTTCCAAGTAATAGTTATTCAACAAAAATTTAAATTTATGACGTAAGTTTATTACAAAATTATGCACAATGATGCGCTGAAAATCACATTTGAATACTCGATGATCTCAAATACGTAAATCTTTCTTACTTGTCATATTAAACAGCCAATAAAGGAACCAAATGGATTAAGCATATAATAGTTATGATAAGTATAATAATTAGTATTAGATATGAAATTATTTCAGCCACCTTTAACAGGTTCTGAATTTTAAAGGAAAATATTCAATTGGATATAAATGCTGAGGAATCCTCCAGTTTTCGCACGGTAAGGGCGGAGTTAATATAAATAATAAATAAATTATTTATAATACTAATACGACTTACCTCGAATAGCAGAAACATCTTCGAAAAATGTTTACATCTTTTCAGTATATCGATAGTGTTTTTTTATCTAATAGTATAGGGAGTATAGGGGATTAATTTAGGCTTAAAAAACGTAATATTAAAAACAAACAGCAACATTTTTGTTTCATATTCCAATATAATTGTGATGACGCATGTTTTGTTTTAACAATTCCGTTTCGTATCTTAGAATGCTTGAAATAAATTAGTGAAAAAGTTCGTAGATAATTATAAATAAGAAGGATATAATTTTACATATTTTTTTTAATCATGGACTATATCATCTTTCATGGTATTAATCACAGCCATAATTATATTATTTGTAGTTAAATTATAGTCTGTATTAGTTGCAAATAAATTATAGTTTGTAGGGCACAACTCTAAAGATGCATAAAACTCGATACAAAAGCAAAAGAACCAAAGTAGCCATATGTTTTGGATTGGATTAGTCTGTAACTGTGTCTTCAAATGCCTCCACAACGCCATCTAGATCTGATTCCTCGTTGGAAATGAGTGAAGAATAGTTCTCATCTACACCCGCAGGTGTAACAACTTCCTCTCCATCCAGTTATCGAGAGATTATCGCCTGAAATTTTAGCCCTTTCGGTTTCCAGTAATTTCAAGTTGTGCTTGATTAAAATAGGTTTCAAAGCTCTTTCATTAGTCCTGCGGTTTCTTCTTAGGTTGTGAATATTTCCGTGCTTGCTAAAACCTCTTTCCGTCACCGAGGATGTGGGTGGAAGTGAAAAATCTTTACGGCAACTCAATAGACTTCTGTTTTGGAGCATATTCCCTTACAAAAAATTAGAGGCGAAAGTTTTTTAGATACTGAAATGAGGCATGGTGTCTTCCACTTACCATCGTCAGCCACGTTGGTTGCCATCTCGAAATGAATTTCAGCTATATTCTCTTCACTGAAGGTGGGATCTGATATTGCGAGAATATCAACAAATTTAAAAACATCAGAAATTTTTGATGATTCCAAGCTCGAACATTTTCTTGAAGAGTCAAAAAAAAAACTAGCTGGCAAATGGGCCTTCGTCACGGCCAAATCTCTTCTCTTTTTAATTAAATTTATTATTTTACAACTGCGACCATCAGTAATTTAAGTTGTGATCATATAAAAATGTTTTACTCTTTCAAAGGGATCTAGGAAAATGCAGCAGACTTTGCTAAGCTGTGGCTCATCATTTGCCATGTCGATTATGTAAGCTTTAAATGATTTCAGAACGTCTTGCAGATCATTTTTAAAAATCCAAAAGTTAATATTCGGACAGTTTTTTGTGTCGTGACGAAGCCTCAGGGGTGGATTCTTAGGATTCGCATCAATCGCTATATGTTGCAGCACACTTTTGTTAGTAATTAATGATTCCCGAGCAATAGCTGTGGATCAGAATCGAGTTACCGCAGGGTTTTTTAAGTGATAAAAATTTTTTTGCTCTTTTGAACATCTGAAAACTAATTTCGAACCGTTCGAACGATGATACACACGCTCAAATAATCCACGCAATGATACGTCTTCCATTCAGAGCTTGAAGCGGAACACTGAATTTGATGAATTCCAACACGTGAATACATGGTGTCAAGAAAAAACTATGAACACTATTTTCTGTTCGGCAACATGAACCTTAGCGGTCACTAGTGAGTCACATGGGGCCAATTTTCGAAATTTTCTACGCTTTATCATAGATTGCTTTTACAAAGCTATTAACTCATTTGAATTTTATTATGAAGCCAAACTTTCACAAAGTTACGCCTGAAAATGTTGATTTTATACAATGTATCAGTCTTGCAAACATATAAACACTTGTGTTTTTTATAAAATCGTTTTAAAAACTACAGAAATACATTCTTTACTAGCTATTAGGTCAGGTCTACTGCAAAATTTACTAATCAGGATAGTAAATCTATCGGATAAACCACGAAGAACGCCATCTCAAAATTGACGAAAAAAACGTTTTTTTCACGTTTTTTTCATGACGAATGAAAAAAACGTTTTTTTCAAACGTTTTAAACGTTTAAAACGTTTCATTTTTTTCGAGGTTCCCATCTCTAGTTTCAACTATTCCTAGTCATCATCAGTCCAATAGAACAAAAAAATTCAAGTATGTTTAGTATAGTGATAATAACCTTGGTTTTTCTTTGTTTATAGATCATTACTTATATTTCCCGTAAATTTAGAGGGATAAAATATCATAAGTGGTTTAAAATATGAAATCAATATAGAGTGAAAATATAATTTCTTCGTAGCTGTTTCGATGTAGCTCAAGATCAGGTCATGTTATCCGCCCAGGGAGATTTATTTTTCTTGAAATAAACGTCAAGCCATTTCTCAAAAATATCCTATGGCAATTCCGGTGCGTTTATGGCACCATTCCCGTAAAAATATCGCTTAATGATAAGCAGTTATACTGAATTTTCCCTCCCTCATTCTCTCGCTTGAGTTATAATCTATGATTCCAATTCAGTGCATATGATAGATATAGTGATAGATTGCATGATTCCATGAAACGCTATCCTCGTGGAAATTAGAGTATTTAAAAGTGTTGTCCAAAGAATACTTCCTAGTATAATTTTGAAACAAGCCTTTGATTTTTCCGAACACCACCACAAATATGAACTCCATGAAAAATTTCACGGCCAGGATATCATTATAGAAATCGTATAGAGATAATTTTATATCATTACTAGTACTGCATCTAACAATTGCGCTAAATTATTCCTGGAGACGAACTTATTGTTCTAAATGGGCCGTAATTATAGTTTTAGTACGGGGAATATCATTTACTGATCTCTCATTGATCATAATAACAAATTCCTACCCAACATCCATCATTTGAATAAAATCAAACTAAAACCATTTTATGCCGAAAATATCAGGTATGCATATTATTTTGAAATTGGAAACTTCAGAGTAGGTGAAGGTAAAGATAAGAGCGAAATAAAGAAACGCACTACGTCGTTCCACGAAGTTCGGTCAGAAATGATTGATTATAAAGATAAGAGCTCTGGCATAGATTTTCATTCTAAAATACCACCAATGTGGGAGGACAGGGTGATATTTTCAAATATTTGCTGACGTTGTTAATTTTTAATTAGTTTCCCCTAGCCATTATTTTAGGATCTATCATTCATCGTACGGATGTGTTTACGATGCGCAAACTGCCGTTATTTTTTCAGTATTGATTGGAAAAGTCCTTATCCAGCTATTTTCTCCCACACGTTATCCAATGCTTGATATGTATGGTAAAATATACGGCTGATAGCGTAACAATTTTTGCACATTATATATTCCCGTCAACGCCCGGTTGGGCATATTGATATAGGCTACATTTTTTTGTTTCTTTTCGCTTTTATTTTGTTCGTGGATTCGATGCTGGACACTTTATACGTATTTTTCATAATAAAATGGACGGATTTAATTATTAGTATTCGCATGCTACATTTTATCGGGTCCATATCATATCCCGCGCAGGCATCGATTAGGTCGATGATTTTTATCGAACCTTTAAAATTCAGATCTCACGGGTGACAGAGTGATATTCTTGGTTTATATTCCGAAAATTCGTCGATGCTATGTTCAGTCACCGTTTATACCCGAGTGGTTCGGAGCCGGAGATTAAAGCTTAATATTAAATGTCATTTCGTGTATCTCGGTTGGACTTGTTTGCAATTCCTTTCGAATTGTTAATGAGGATTTTCGCTCTTTTAATTTTCCGTGTAATAAACGGCTGGAAAAATAACATCTTTGGAAAGGAATATTTTACGATGTTGATGCGCCTTTGCCATTGGTATGTTTAACTTGCGCGAGGTTTGGAATACGTTATAGTTTTGTTGCTACCGATAGCCTATGGTTTCACTTGGGTAATTTTCAATTTTAAAAATATGCATTTATTTATTTAACACAAATAGGTGATACCCGCAAAAATGAGTAATAATAATTTATCGCGTCTGGTTTTGGGTTGTAACAGCTATGATCACCTAGTTGAAATAAATAGAAATTAGTGATATTCAAATTTTGTTGGCAGTGATTTCATTCTAACTAATGAAGAATATTTCCTCTAAAGTTCGTTATTCTCAAGTTTATTTATTTCTGTTTTATTTATACGAAGCCTCCAGTATAGCTTTATAGAGGAATTCCATTTACTAGGCACTTTTGTGTTTCATAGTTTGAATTGATAATCTTTAAAATTATCCTTGTTTTCTACATATTTTCAAGCAACCGTCATTACCCGATTTTTGTGTACCAAAATTGCTTCGCGACAGTTTTCGAATTAGGTTGGGCGCTGAATTCCACGTTTTTATGACAGTTTTTCATTACTTTCTAAGATTTTTACCAATTTCTCATGTAATGCGATAGCGGTTTCTATTTGTAGTTCACTGTCTTGCAATTGATTCGAATCCAAAGAACATGTTGGCAACCAAATACGTGCTCCGAACGATTGTATCTTTTGATCATTAGATCTGTATCAAAATAAATAAGAATAACGCATGGTACAATATACCTTAACCCAATAATGTTCTACTCATACTTTCGATGTGTGTTTTACTCATTATCTGTACTTTAATCAATTCTTTTAAGAAACGTATTTTTTAAATCCATTCCTGATACCAATAAGTAGTTAATCATAGTCCAGATTTCTTTTTAGTGTGAATATTTTTATGTTTTCAATAATTTTGCCCCTTAAGTTAAATCTCTAAATCTAGATTGCAATGATAATTTGCCGTCTTACAGAACTCTTTTTTCACAAAGGTTAATCTTAGGTAGTTCAAAAGGTCTATTTGTATACTTTATTACTTCTTTAACACAGTGTTTAATTTATTCTCTAAATTATATCATCATTCGTTTGATGTTTAACTATAAATTTGGCATAACAACAAAGACTAGTTACTGTGTGTTCGATTTAATTTTGTGAGAAGAGTTTTACCGCCGCTACCAAATCAGCGCGCTACGTGTTAGTGAGTAGGTATTCTGTAAGCGTGTTTCCAATCACTCTTTGCCGAGTATTTCAAGAGAAGCGGAACGGTAAACTGAATTCGGCGACTGCTTACTTCCCATTCCCCCAGGAATAGCGCAAAGTCATTTTATTCCAATCCACGGGTTAAATTTATCCGTCGCGAAAGCCCCAAGTAAGTTTCTCGACACTGGTTTATTCAAGCGATCAATAAAGCAATTTTTACCAAGAAAATCAGTCGACTGAGCGGAGAAGCATGGAAACTAGGGATTTTCGTGAACTGGAAAGTTAGCCTTCGGAATTTCAACCTAATCGATGAATATCAATAGTTCCTCGGCGGAATGGCAGGCCGTGTTCTGTTATGATTGGCTTTATTAGAATGCCCTCGTACGACTCTCGATCCCATCAACATCGAACCTTTCACGTTCATCTCTCTCTCTTTGATTTTGACCCTGGATTCATCTGCGTGCACACTACCATTTCAAGGTTACATTTAACAAGATAGGTTACGAAGGTTGATAAATAAATTTTTCCTACTGCACTCAGTTGATCGTGAAAGAAATTGAAAGATCATGGAATGTAGATAAATTTTTCAACCTAAACCTAATGGAGAGATATCAGCAGATATAAAAAAGTAGAGATATTAATGGAAATACTGCAATTCCACTTAAAGAGACTTTATAGTGACCTAGGTTTGGTTACACTCACAGCATCCTCAGGCAAAAAATATGTTTGCATAAGTAAGACGACCTCCCCCCCCCCCCCAACATGACAAATCTTTGCCTGAAGGTGCTACGAACTTAGCGACTCCTACGTCGCAATGATCTCTTTATTCGGAATTGCCCAAAGTGTTCTTTTCTTTTCATCTTTGATTTTCCGCAAATTGAAATTACACAAAATAACGCTGTAAGCCTTGGTATTAGTTGGAGATTTTATTTGAAAGTGCAATAAACCTTATCATTTCCTGTTGTTCCATTATAAAAGCACGATCAGTATGATAGCGGATGATAAGGTAAGTCAATAAAATGGTAAGAAAATAATGTTGTAGGAAGAAGAGCTCTAATTGAAATCAGGCGTATGATTTCTGCTATATTGAAACAATATGTATTGATCTCCAAGTTATTAAGATAAGATATATCGATCTCCAGTATGATATAGTATTTCAAAGGACGTGAAAGTTATTCCGTCACATAAACTAGAGAGCCATCATATTAAAAATAAAAGTCCAATGTTACAATTTAATTCTGATTTTTCAAACGCTCAAATTGATATTTCTGACAGTTAGCAATAATTTATATTGCCATTTTATTTGTTAGCTACTGTGGACTTTAATTACGCTGCTTTAGTGAATAACTTCCGATTCCTCCTGATCCTAACCCCTTAATCTTTCTTGAGTGACTTGAATAACGAATAGAAGCACTCGTTCCACGTCTTTTGATACCTCATACATCGTTTCACATTTATTTACTTTGAACATGGAAACATATTTTGTTCTTTTTTAGCATTTTTATTATAATTTTTTCCGTCACTTATGATTTTCACGAAAAAGGTGCTGTAGTCAGTTAGTATTATTACTTTGTATCGTAATCAACGTAGAATAACTATTTATGTAGAATATTAATGACCCCGATTTATTCCAATCTATTCCCGCTTTAATCTGTTTTACTGTACCTTCTGCATATCTGTAAATTACCTGCCAGTCGCCGATTAGCATGGTGCAGGGGTTGATAATATAATAAATATGAAATAGCTTTTATAGCCAACGAGAGTTGATTCCAGAGCGTAATTAATCATTTTGCTCGTCTGTAGAGCGTAGGAAATTTATCCAGGAGGTATTATCCTAACGAAATACAGTAAACTCCCGTTTATCCGAAATGATCGGGATGGCTGCCGGTTCGGATAACGAATATTTCGGATAAACCGAAGTCCCGCGTGAAATACCCCGAATTGCATCAATATCGCGAAATATGATCGTAAAACGTACGTACGTAGAATGCTCTTGATGTGGTTGTGAATAAGCCTGCATGTTTTTGACTGAAAAATTTATGTTGACGTGTTAAAAAGGCTCCAAAGTATGATTGAATACTCAAATTTTTTAAATGCTTACTAACAAAGCTTCTTTTATTTTGTGTTCTTACATAAAAAATCCGACTTATTTTGCAGCGGGAAAGAACAGGAGTTTTCATTTTATTACCTACTCTTTTGAATGACAATATATACTTAATTTACGTGGTTGATAGAGTATGTATGTACATAGATACATATATGAAGAGGTGTCACGAGCAAATAAGTAATGGGTCGCGATGGTATTCGGTGGGTGGGGGTGGGGTAGGTGCATTCCGAAAAGTTTGTTCGGATAAACGCCATTCAGATAAACGGGAGTTTACTGTATTTCAAAATTAGGCATGCTAGTCATATTCTTGGGTTATTCTATGCTGATTTTGTCGGTCAGGCATACCTCGCTAGGAGGGCGTTTTAATTTTAGCATTCATTTCATAGCATGGTAGCCCCGACGTATTTCAAGTCCATTGTTACTTTGTTGTGGGGACAGAAAAGTTTGGGTACCTCTTATGTGGTGCATTGATATCAATTCTCAGAAAGAAGACTTAGGGAGTTGCGCATATGTATTGTTTTTCATTGTGCATTATTGTAGGTTTAATATAAAGGAAAACAGAAGTAGGGTGGAATGCCAATTGTTTCCATTGCTTTCTCTTTCGAGCAATTTGCTGTAAAGGAAGATCTCTGCCGATCAAACAATTTCCACACCCATTAAGCTCCTCCTCGACCCCTTTCTCTTTTGTATGTGCCTCGATTTTGGTCCAATACGCTTGTGTTAAGCAATAACCCGGTTCTTCTAAACCTCAGTTTCCGAAAAATCATTTTAGAAAGCGAAGTTTTTAATAACCTCGCTGCGGAGAAGCACTCGAGCCATCCCCGAGTCCTCCAACCCTTTGTCTATCCCTGTCATCCAATCTTCCTCCTCCTCTCTATTCCGTAGATGAGGGAGGGCGTGAGAGGGAGGAGAAAAAGAATGGAAATCTTTCTCTAATGAGAAGTCTGCCTCGTCGGCCGCGGGACAAGGGATGTTTTCTTTTTTCCCCGCTAGAGGGGAGGAATGTTGCGCAAGATGAAAGGTGGGGGAAAGAGATATCTGCGTAGTGACGCTTCCTGTATTCTTTTCACCCCCATATTCCCGTGGGGAGAAGGGGTAGCTCGCCTTGAGGGTTGCACGGACGGTGGTAGGTGGGGACGGGAATTGTCCGCGTACGCGCCAAGCCTTTCTTTTTTTCTCGTCCGCGGGAGCCGTCGACTCTTGATCCGCGGAAAAAAGGCATTTTTCCCTTTGTTCGTCGTCGGTACGGGAGTCTTTTCCCCTCGCGAGCGCTCCTTCGCCGGGATTGTCCACGCACGTGGGCTCTCGGTTGAACGCCACGGGAAGAGGGATGCCCCGCGTGTTTTTTTAATGCGCATTGCGGTTTTTTGTGTTTTTTCATCTCGCGATGGGCTTGTTTCGCGGCGTGTTTATTTGTTTTCCGTGCCGAGTTGGCGGTGGGTTCCGAAATGCGGGAATCTCGCTCTTGGCTCATTTTTGGGATTTGGCTCGACGCTTGGTCCGTTTGAGTTCTGCGGCCGGGGTCAAATGTCTTGCGAAATTATTTTGAGTACTTTTTGGATTTTTGATGAAGTATGTTGGATCGTGTAGGTCTAAATATAGTGGGGATCCGTAAGCATCACGAAATAAAAGATTTATTTGCTCTTTTGTAAGGTGTAAATAAATTTGTTTTCCTAAGGGAGAACGAACATGAAAAATAATTCTGATGGGACCAGAACTCTGATCTCATAATATCGCTCTATCCAATTAATTTATTCGGCAAGAACATTGTAACATTTCTCCAGGTCCATTCTTCCTTGGGATTTTCTCTATTAATCAATAAGTGCGCGTTTTTACGTGCAAAATCACCTTTTGCCCTTTATTATGTCAACTCTGTTTTTCTTTCATCATCTAAAAATGTCGAGTTATGAACGAAATTGCATTTTTTCGGTGGCACGTAATCTTTATTATTTTACGAAATTATAAACCTTAACGTATTATTCAAGATGTCACAATTTTTTAATTTTATTGGGATTCCTTATGGAGCCTAGTAAGGAAATCGCGAATTTTTATTATGTGTAGCGAATCGTTTTTACGAATAAATCGTGATCAAGTTTTGATGAAACATTTATTTATGCCTTTTGATTCGAGTAAATAGTTTAAATATATATCAGTGTAGTGGATTTTATATAAAAATATTTGTTAATTTGTTCCGGTTTATTACCGAATGCAAAATGGTGCTAATGTTCAAAATCTTTACCAAGGGGTGAATAGCACCGATGAAGAAACGTGAACATCAATGTTACGCTTAATATTGGCTACCCTACTATACCTGGTTTTACAATATATATCCAAGTTCCAACCTAACGAACTAATGGTTAGTTCTGAAAATGAGATCTTCTTCTATCTTGAAATAATTGTTCCGAGATTAAATTCTTCAGACAAACAGTATAAAATTGAAACCGCCTTATTATTTTCTTTTATTCCGAATCACTAGCGTCTATTAGATTATTTCCAAGAGAATTCTTCGCAATAGACACTAAATTGGCAACATGATTTCCGATTAATATTTTGCGTCTTGGCGTAGCATTTGGCGTGATTAGAGCTCATATCTGGTACGATCCATCATTTACGCTGCCTCTATATCTTGCCTTGGTTCCAGTAGCGGTTCTTCTCGTGAAAGAATCCGTGGGCGTGTTATGAGGCTGGTTTTAATTTTTTTGAGAGTCTTCAACGCCGTTAAGAAGTCAATATTTTCAGTCGCTTATGAGCTTTTATCGTCATTTTATGTATCTTAATAAGAAATTTACTGCTTAGGCCGTGGGATGAATACCCAATAAAAGCCAGATTCCGTGTATGGCGTTGATATGCATATGTTTAAGTTGAACGGTAAAAATCTGTCGGCGTCGAGTGGTGTCGGTAATGGCGTTTGGTGGGAAATTGGCGGTCATCGTCATTACGCATCCCCTTCCCAATTATTGGGGACCTAAAACCTAACGTTCGGCAACTCTGTCCTGGTGCATTTTTACGGCACCATGATATTTTCTTTACCCATCATCATAGTAGCATTACCCTAATGAATATTAGTTTTTGATACTTACTGTGACGTATGGGACATCCTTTTTCTGATTTAAGTATATTCGAATTTCCTAAAAATGCCCCTTATTTGCATTGCTTAGGCAAAAATAAGTATAAAAGTCTATATAATGGATCATGATAAAGGCTAACGCTTCATTATAAGTTTTTAAAGTGTATACTAACTCACCAAGTGAGTTAGTATACACCAGTTAAAGTGTATACTAATACACACACAGTTTACCTTTTATGTAATCATAATTATCGCTGGCATTCGTATTTAGACTGACTAAGAGATGTTTTACAAGATTTTATCACCTAAAGTTCTCCTATAGAAATCGATAAGTTTTTCCGTGTCTATTAAATGGTGTTAAGTTAATGCTGGTGGATTAATGTAATTATAACGGGGAATTTTATAAATGAATTTCTTTGAGTAATTAGGGCTAAAATATATTTATCTTCTTCGACATAGCCTTTGCATAATGCCCAAAAACTTTTATTTGGTACTCATCATGGTATATTCTACCTTATGAAATAACACTTACAATGTAACATTCTTCCTCGAAGTCGGCGTTTTTTTACTTTTGGGAATTTGATTTTTACTGGATCTAACAAAGATGTTTAGTGTGTCACGAAATTTTAAATTAAGTGCTACTCGCATAGGCATTTGGATTCAGTCAAAATGCCTCCAAGTTTATTCTGGTACTGAATGCGTCTTCGGGTGTTTTAATTAATTTAATTTTTAAAACGAAAAAAAAGATATACTTCCTTTTCTTCTGTATCGATCTCTGAAATTCACTATCGTGGCTTGAATCACATTTTTGTAATAGTTAATAGCAACGAAAATTTATAATATTTTGATTGCAGAGTACGGGTAAGTCACCAAATAATCAGATTTATCGATGTCAGAGAGGTGGCTTCTTTTTATTTAGTTGTCGTATGCTAGACTTTTTTCGGGTGATTGTCCTCCGATAGAAAGAGCATGCATGAGCGACTATTGTATGCACCATGGCAACGATTTATAAACATCGTATCCTCGGAATGAATCCTGCGAATATTACAGCCGATAAAGAGCCCTACTACATATTTGGGTTCATTTCTCCTTCGAAAGCTAAGTTTATCGTCGTAAAGAAAAGGAAGCTTGCCGTACAAAAACATTTTATGCGCTCGTATATCTTGTTCGTGGAGTTGAGGTATGGAAAGGTTCGGATTTTGCCCGCATCAGGTGCTTTTAATGTTTCCAACAGAGACAGGCACGCTATGAAATTGTCATAACAGAATAAGTATTGTGCTAGGAGTAGAGGATGTCGCCCTGCTTCTTTGTGACCTATTCAGGTTTGTTATTTTTCTTTTCGAATTATTACGCAGATTTTTTCCTTAATTAGACGCAGAACATTCCTAATGGGACTGCGAATGCACCTACATGCACTAGCTTTGAAAAGCTTGCTTGGAATCTCACCGCCGCATTGTAAAAACCCAGCTTCATTAAAGCTCAACCGAGCCCTGATTCAAGGAATCCGTGTGGTCTGAAAATTCCTTAAAATAAAATTATAGGTAAATTTAAATTTAAATTTTTATGTTATCTGCATGCTGTTTTACGTTTATCTAGCTGGAATATTGTTATTCAGGAATCATGATTTATTTAAGTATTATATCACTTAAAGTGGTGAGATATTTTTAGAATTCGCGAAGGTTGTATGGCACGCAAAATGAAACAGTGGCTTACTAAAGATATAATATTCCGAATAAAGAATAATTCTCCGTATCGATTGCAGAGTTTTTTTTTCTAAATAACTTGAAATTAATTTTCTGAAGTGAAATATCATGGAATTCAATACATTGTACAAATCTTTTATTAATTTTTACTATGAGGTGGCTTGCAATATAAGGAAAATTAGGAAGTATCAATTAAATATGTGTTCCAAAATTAATTTTCAAAATAATATTGAAATATTGCTTGAATAATAAATATAATAGGTATTATAATTTGTTATTCGTGTTATTCATTGGTTTCTGTGTTGGTTAAAATTTTTATAACGCATGTAATTGATGGCTCCTGTTTATATTAAACAAATAATAATAAATGAATTATTCCTTTAACTTAAGAGATTTAATGCTTTCCTGGTGAACAGCTTTTATGATATTTTCTTGGTTTAAAACTTACCTGGTTGTTAACTAGATGGAATTTCACACGATTTCTTTAATTATTATTCATTGCGAGAAATAGATTGAACATTTGATTATTCAACGTAGATTTGACAACATGGTCTTGTTAAAATGGATGTTTTCCAAGTAAGGCTAATATCGTAACATTTTCCTTCTCATATTTTTTCGGAAAATATTGCAAAAGGCCTCAAATCTCCGTAATATATGCTGGAACAAGAGGGATATTCCGCCTCATCTCGATTCCGCAAAATATCTCTTTCGATGGAATCTCATAGTTTCCGATACATATTCTTCTTCCGAACTCTGTATTCAAATTACGGGGCATTCATTTTCCGAGTGATGCATGGCTACAGAGCACCACTCTCCACGCCATCATCGGCACGCCCACTTTCGAACATGCCCAGCACCGCTTTTTAGTCCCAAGAACCTCGACGGGAAACGCGTATAAAACAGCCCTAAGAGCAACCTCGAGTGAATTATTCAATGACGGAGTGGAATCCATCGGTAATCTGGAGACCTCCTTTTTTCGGGCCGAACCCCCATCTGTTCGCATTGATTCCAAATGGACACTCCCCCCTTAGTCTCCTCATATCTTACACGGCTGAAAGATGAATGAGTTTCGTTATTTCAAGAACCTCGAATCTCCCCATCGATTTTTCCTCTCGCTCCATTAAATCCCCCAGCCTTCCCCTTTTTTACGGTCTATTAGCTTCCGAGGCTTATATCCCTTTAGTTTTATCCCCCTCCCCGTTCTTCCCCCATACTTTTTTCTTTGCCTCTATTCCGCAGAAAATAAAACAGGCCTTTTGCGTCTTCTTGTTCCTCAATTTTTTTCCGTTTCCGCCGACCTCTTTTTTGCCATTCTTTCTCAGCGAAAATCTAGCCTCCGCGCGCTAGAAGGGGACCGCTGCATAAAGGGTTTTGCGGGCGGCTACGTGCGTCGTGCCAGAGGGGGTGGTAGGACTAATCTTCCGGAAGCTGCAGTCGTCGCATAAGAGATGCTCACGGCAGTAATGGTTGGGAAAAAGGTGCATTTTGCGCGCCCATCCGTTATTAAGTCGTGTGCGTATTGTTTGGTACCTATAATGAGTTCCTGCTATAATTTTCCGATGCGTGGAATATTTTTCATTGGTCAGTTGGTAGAGGACAGAGAGCAATATATTTTCTGTATACTCATGCCAAAGTGTTTATCATTATTATTATTAGATTTAGAAGGACTTTATTTGGCGAAATTGGGATTTTAATGTCCCATATTCTGTTTAACTTATAAATTTACTTACAAATGTTAACAATAGAAATGATATAATGAAGCAAAATGCAAATCTATACTAATATCAATACACAAACTCGTACAATATTAAAATACAATCATACACAAATAATATAATACATATACAAATATTCAAGTAAAAGCCTATTGTATAGGTTTGTATTGTATTGTATTGTCTTTGTATTGTATTGTATTGTATTGTAATGCATTGTATATAATAGTTGCGTAGTATACAACTATTAAAATACAAACATAAGTACACTTCTGGCCAAAATTAACGCAGCACCTCCCTAGCGATCCTTACGGCCGGTGCTGCGTTAATTTTGGCCAGGAGTGTACATAAAAATACAATGATAAAGTACATTCAATTAGAATAAGTATGTGCAAATAAGAATTAAGGAGTGTTTCTGTAGATGTCATCATGGATTTTATGATATAAATGCTACTTACAAGTTTACATACCTGTAGGTATGAGTAATGCTGAATAGTGGCAGTAATTATAGTCTTTCCTTATGGAATGCCAAGAAAGTTGTTTCTCGTAGAGTCATTGTGCTTCCCTTACGTGGACACATTTCATAGTCGTGATGATATGAAAGCTACTGAGGTATGAGCACGCTGAATAGTTGCACCAAGTAAGATCTCTCATTATGGAGTGCCAAATAAGTGTTACTTATGGACTTATTGTGCTGCACTTACCTGGCCATGTTCCGCTTATAGCATTCTGGCTTTGTGAGGAAAGCGAGGGCAAACTACCTAACTCCTCATCCTGCCTAGTAAGCCTCCTTCACTCCTTATAGTTTTTGGTTAGCTAATGTAAGAGGGTGAGGTACCATACGATCTAAAAGTAATTTACAGACAAACAAGATTCCACGGTAGGTATTGCAGTAGGAGAATTTGCTTGTAATTTTGCGTATCTTAGGGTCAGGAGGTACTCAAAAGAGAGTACATTAAGCGAAGTTTGCGACTTTGATGAGCGATGTTCATGGCGACACGTGGCGGGAAGTTTTGTAATAAGTACGAAAGTTTTCTATTGACGATGTACGGATATCCAAAAAGAATTGAATTTAAGGAAGGGTGCTGCTGTTTTTGATGGATCTTCTTCATGGGTGGGAAACGAAATGACTTCGCCAAGTCTGAGGTACTGTTTATTCTTAACGAACTAGGATTGTGATACTGAGAATTAGAGACCTAAAATACAAATTGGAGATAGTACAAAACAAATGTCTTTCTTGGGAGGAATAGGGACTGAGAGATCCCATCTTCCTTTCAAGCCTTGCAATATATGCTGTACATAAACAAGATTATAAACTATAATATGAACAGATTTTTTTAAATGAGTACGTCGGTCATAGAAAGTAAATAAGGAAAGAAAAGATGGTATTTTAAGTAAAAAGACTGATGTAATAATTATCGGAAAATATTTCCTGCAAGAAAACACCCAGAAAGGGGTGTGTGAAAATGTAGGAAAGTATGAAAGAGAGAGAGAGATATATCTCAACATAGAGGATAATGAATATTATGTAAGGTATTTACAGATACAATATACATTACTGCAAAAATTATTCTTCGTCGCTGAAGTGTGTGCATAAAGAAAGTCTTCTAGTCAGTGCGTATATGGATATTGGAAATGTAAATATAGGCGCAAGAAATGAAAGGAAATATCTGAAAGGTTGTATGGATTTATTTGAAGAGGAAGACATTCGCCAGGGTAGGAAATCATGGAGGGTATTGTGAGTAAACGAGGTCAACGGGCTAACCCCGAAAGGAACAGTGTGATTGATGTGTATGTATGAACTAGGTTTCGCCGCTGCGGTATATTTTCTCATTCATCTTGAGATTTGAGATCAGAGAAGAAACTCTAAGGAAGGAGCAGATTCCTGGCCCGTAGATTGAAGGCTTAAATTTTCATGAGCTAATTTATGAACAATTTTTTTCATGATTTTCTCTAAAATTTAAGTCTCAAAATTTTTGGGATTAAGAAAAATAATTTTTACATTAAAATACGAGTTATGATGTAATTAATATTTCTTTTTTAATTGGGAAGCAAGTTGTGGAAGCGTTTGGAGATCTGACGAAAGGACTCCTTGAACACCCACTCTGTTGGGTCCTGGGTCAAAGTTATGTTCGCGTGAATGCCAGTGTCATCGACGAAGTCTCGGTCTACCAAAATTATTTGTTTGCGGTATTTTTGGAAATTATTTTTGTTTACTACGAAAGTTGCTGGTTTCTACTCATAATTGGAGTATACAATCGATGTTTAACGCAGGTCTTTGCGTGCTTTTTAATTATTTTTGCCGTTCAATGCCGGAAAATAAACATAAAATGAATAGTTCACCATTTGAAAGCTTTTTTGATAAATTTAAGCGAAAGACATAACTTTCTAGGTCTTTTGAAGGTTTAGTTTTTTCGTTGTATGAAAGTAATCTAACGTGAAACATCCATTTAGGGTAATTCTATCGTTTATGGTTTTTTCCAATTATGTGGTTGAAAACAATCCCAAAATTATTCCCAGTTGCATCAAGCCTTTAAACTTGGCAATACGTTTCCAAAAACTGACTCGGAAGGTTTTCCGTCGCGATAAATAAATATTTATTGCGTTTCATACTGTTGATCAAGCTGTGTTGATTCTTTGAGGAATAATTTTACAATTTTAATCTTTCAGAATACCCTGATATATGTATGTATCTAATCAGAAATACCTGAGTAAAAATTATATATTTAAAAATTAATTATTCTTTGTTGTAACAAATGTTTTTCTTTATCTTCAGGTCATCAGCAGGGAAGCCGCAGTGGCAGGATTTCGGTGAGTCTAATTTTTTTATTATTAATAACTTGCTTTACTTCCCATCGGTACGGTTTGAATATCTCCCACTGCTTAACCATTGGCGTTCGATTACTTTTGTATATCTTTTTTTCGCAAATTTCAAGACAATTGTTGATGGATTTATTTTAGAGGTTCTGTGGATAAAAGGTAATCGAAAACGTGTATCTTCATGCGATATTTCTTACTTTTCATATACATTAGGTTTTACGTTTTCAAAATACGGCCGTAATGAAATTTAACGCGTGTTGCAAGATGTCGGTACTGTGAACACTTACCCATTTCACAGAGCGAAAATAGAAAATTCGCGTACAAATAATGAGCGGTTTCCCAGAAGAACTACTCGAAAAGACATTTGATTTCGTTAAATCAGTGTTTTGGTATCTATTATTACGAATCCTCAATGGCGGTAGAAGGAACTGCGTAGGCGCACACAACCGTCTTGTTTATATTCTCCATTTCGAAGAAGAAATTATTTGAATAGGAAAGGAGCGGAATCGTGTGTTTCTTCGTCTTTGTTCGCAGTCGGTAAACATCAATCTCGATAAATATCTTCGTTTTCCTTCATGTCTCCCTGAATGCATTTTCCATCTCATTTTAGCGTCTCGAAAATGCACCGATTGCATAACATTGCCATTTCCCATCCAACTCGCTCATTCATTTTCATTTCAGAATACCAAGAAATCTTTTTATGACGACTGTTCTCTCCTGTCTCGCTCAAACCGAGCATATTTTCCTCAAGATGTTTTTCCGTTGGACTGATTTCTATGGCATTCCTCGTACAAAAAGCCTCGGTCTCGGAGACAAAGAATTACTTCATCGAGGCGCCAGTGAGGTCGTCGTTGAAATTTACGTAATCGGTATCGAGTATAGATTCGTCTTTGGAGAAAGGATCTTCAAGGAAGAGAGCGTTCTTATGTTTAAGCGTATATAAGCGAGTAAAATAAAACGAGATCGATTGAATTTTAGATGATGAATTGATTAATTGTTTACATTAATTTCACTTCGTGGCCTTAGGTTTGATTTATACATGCTTTTAAAATGTTATTTAGTTTGAAAACTCCTCCAAACTACGAAACGATGATTCCTCATCATTTCTTTATTATTTGCTTGTTATTTATTTAAAAATTTACAAATTATTTTGAAATTCAGAATTCAGAACTGATTTCTACCATCTATCATATATATAGACATTAAAACAGGAAATAAATACCTGCTTCAGAATTACGATTTTTTATTTAATGATAAGTGAGATGAATGCAGATAGAACCATCTTGGATCATCGCTGTCACGGAATGACTTTAATTTATAACTAATGTTTAATGAATGGCGCTAAAAAAGATCATTCAGATATAAATCAGAGGTATAAATTGATTTCTGTGGCTTAATATTAGTGAACAATTTATTTTCCATTTATTTTATACCTATACGCATGCATTAACATAAGGTAAATGAGGTAAGGGAGAGTAGTGGCCTAATCTCTCCAAAATAAAGTAAAATTATGAAAACTGTGTTTGCCATAGTAAATGTTTCATTGTAGGAGATATTTGAAATGATATTTTGATGGTTCTCTGCTTGGGATTGAATTATATGGAAGGGCATTGATCGTAACCTCGGATGGTTTTAATTCGATGACTTTTCTGTGACTCTTATTTCACGATTATTGTTACGATGTCAAAAATGTTTTGTTTTCATCTCTCATCAGTTAACATGACCCACGCGTAAGAACATTTCCCCTAATGTACCGCAGATGAAATGCGTACATCAGCCGCGGAGGGTGAATCTTTAAGAAGCCACTGCAGCAGTAGCCACCTACTTGAGGGACTCACCTTATTTACCACGTCGCAACTTTGAAGAAATATGCGGTCAAATCATCGGCGACGGGTTACGTTACGCGCAGCTTCTTTTAAAGGACATCTTTTACGCAGTAGCAAGACATCCGTTGCGTCAACTTTCCTCGTTTTAATTTATGTTACGCGCCATCCCTTAACGAGCTCGAGGCGACCATTAGTCTCCTTCCAACCCGTTCCCCCAAAAGGGAAAGTTATCGACAGCATCGAAGGGATCCTCTTGCATCCGCCCAAATGTATGATTAACTTCCTCGTTCGACAACCGTCCCACGCATTTCAACGTCGACACGCCCGAGACCGTATCTCCTTACTCTCCCCGGAGCGCGTATGTGTTCCTCGTTACTGTAATTTACATCTCCGCGACGTTTAGCGAGGAATTCCCCCGCTTTAGTCTGTTTTAAAACCGTTCGTTTCATGCAAAAGACTTAACAAGCTAATTATGGAACTCGATACATAGCTGAAGCATTGGTAAATGGCTATCTCGCCTCGTTATCGACCATAGTAGGAATAATTATCGGCGACATGCTATAATGGGGGTCGAGGCACATTGATTTTTCATGGGCTATTTACAGTGATGACCTTGCCTCGCTCCACACTATCTAGACGTGTTCTAAACGAAACGGTTTTGGAAGCTCTCCAAAGTTCACCGTAACAACGCCAAGGTGACTTGTTGTACGAAAGTTTGGTCTCCGCCTCCGCCTGATTTATTAAAACTGCGTTCGCTCTATTTGGACCCTTTCCTGGACCTTAATTTTGTTTTCCGGCGGAGAACTGCTGAAGATTTTTCAGTAATGATGGAATTAGAAATTTTGTCGGGGTTGTCCAGCCTTTCCGGCCGGTTGGCTAAAATTAGAGTTTTCATCGAACACTCAGGACAATGGCGACCCCTTAAATTAGACCAGGGTTTTCCAATCGGTGGTACGCAGGAACGTTTCAGGTGGTACAAATTCAAAAATTGAGAAAAAATCTATGTATATATTTATTGTTGTCTTGATAAAGGGTTGAACAAATCGAAAAACAAGTGCATTGATAATTAAATTTGAAGTTTACTTTGTAATTTAATTAAAATAAAAGAGCCATCAGGCACTTTTCGGACAGTAAATATCCTTGTCTAAAAAATATAGGACTGTCAGTACGCCAACATTTCTAAAAATTTCAAGTGATACGCAGTTGCTAAATGTTTGGGAATTCCTGAATTAGACTATCTTTCGCTCTTAAAAATATTTCATATTTTCGCTTAACTATTTTTTTTGTCGACGTTCTATACTCAAAAGCATTCACACAAATTGAGCAAATATTTAGTAATGTCGTTACAATTGTGTGTGCGAATATAGCAACGAGCTACTCAGTGCACGAATAAAGTGTTTGTTATTTGATCGCTCTTTTTAATTATAGGTCGTAATATCATAACATCTTACAGTTATGACTCTCACAATTAGTAGGTTTTTTCCTTGATTTTTAGATCTCCGTTCTTTGCGGTTGTTTTCACGCTATAAATACTTTTCTATTGCTTCCCTTACGTTTTCATTATATTCTCTACTAATTTTTTCCTAATCTATATTAATTATCTTTTCTTATTCGTTTCTATATTTATATGTTTGCGTAGTGGGTTGCAGTAAAATAAAGTTCAATGGAAAAGGCATTACGTGCATTATATGATTAGGCGCATAAAAATATGTGGTTACTAGTGTACCCTTGAAATAACGAAAGAAGTAGAATTACTAAATTGGTGTATGAGGAGAATATGAATGGCTCGAAAGTGAGTAGAAGTCTAAGGAAAAGCTTATTTAATGTTGAGGGGACTCTAATCGATCTTCGGGCTGAATGTTTTACAGACAATATTGGAATATACATGCGACCATGGCGATTCGAAGCCTAGTTTCATCAACAGACATAATGACGAAGCTTTGCTTCGCAACCATGTTTGCTTGTGCATCCCATTTGTGTGGCAGCAGATGGAAATAACTCTTCTTTAGAACCCTGTTTTTACTCCACGACACAACTGCAATGATGACGTAGGAATATAATTTGGTGGACTTTTCATTTGTTTTTATGCTTAAGTTTCAACATCCAAAACCAATGGAAATATCATCATATACAATTGACTTTCCATAAGTTGTTAGTGCGCCAACCGTGATCTAGTTGTTTTGAATAATTAGTAAAATGACAGCGCTGATATACCTGTATGTTTAGAAGAAAATTATAGAGAATATGAGCTATTCGAATGTTTCAACGAATGCCTTTTCAGTTCACGGTCTGTTGTTTTGCAGATTTGCGACACGAATAATGATTAGAAAGAATTTTCTGTACATTATAAGTATTCATCTTAAGTGCACGTTAATTATCATTCAATAATTGAGTCATATAACAAGAAAACCTGGTTTTAGATGATGAAATACCTTGCTTATGTTTGCAAGAATAGCAGAAAAAGTCGCTTTTAAATGGCGAAATACATAGTTATGTTCTATTTTAGTCTTTACACATACGATGAATGGATTGGAAATCTCAATCAATGGATCTCAAGGACAATTCAAATTATACGAGCCTTAGTCATGTAGCATTTCCGCTCACTCGCTTTCTATTGTAATTATGAAAATCTTCGCAGGATTTATTTCATGCAAATAACAAATATAAAATCAATTGCATTTCCCTTTCCAAATAGTCTATTGTTTTCGCGGCTGTTATTCCATTTTATAGCGATTATCTCCATTTGGATGTTGTGCCTTATTTCCCATTACTCACCGCAGAAACAATCGCTTCCCTTTCGAGTCCGTGGGAAGTCACGCCTAAAATTATTATCTAGCGACTTAATGGGTGTATAAAATTAACCATTTACTTTTTAGAGGCCATCAGACGAGCTTGTTTATTTCCTCGGCTTCTTGGGAATCGTAATGAAAGGAAAGATTTTCCTCTGTTGATTTTTCAAGTCATGAACTCCGGAAGATCGTAGTATTTACATAATTTCCAATTACTTATATTTATGAAGAAATTACGGATTTAATGTTTTTTTAGGTCTTTTAACAGCGGAAATTCCTACTTTAGCTTTTATAATGTTCTTATCTCGGTGTGCTCGTTTGTATAAATACGAACTATAACCTCGCCAAGGATTTTTCTCACTTAGTTATATCTAAAGAAACTTCTCTGGGAATCCAATTGTTTTCTTCTTTATACTCCATTGTCGTTATTTAAGAAAAAGAATCCAACCTTAAAATAAAATTCAATTTTCCAGAAATTGGTGTTTATAGAAACATCTGAACCATTGTACGTTGTATTAAAAAGGCGAAGAGAGACTTCTTTATTTTTCACTCCGTATAACATACCGTTTTCGCCAATCGTTGTTTTAGGTAGAAACCCTAAAGAATTACAATACAGTATCCCTCAATTGGATACCGCGCTATGACTCTACCTTCGTCTTTGCATTAGTATTTCACCGTAATCGGGCAGTGGTTAGTAGTGTACATTCAATGGTGTTTCTATCTTGTGAGGCAGGGTTGTTGGTGGTAACTTAACGACCTGATGTAGCTGTAAATACCATTAGAGAAGTGTTCTCTATTTTCTGACCATTAGACGAAATAGGCTTCTATAGGAAAAATGAACACTAAAACGATATGCCCAACACATTTAAAATTGTTTCATGATTTGAGGTTCATGGTAATGGAGAAGCCCTCCGGATGTGTCCACCTGTCTTGGGCCCTCTTTGATCTGTATTATTCCCCTATAGTTGGTGACAATGTTTTTAATCGGTACAGGATCAGTTCAACATTGTTGTACAGTGGTAAATTATATCACCGTTAACTGATTATTAATTTTACGTCATGGTTATTCGTCTGCTGTTTTACTTAGTACCAACGGAGATAGGTACTGTTGACGATTAAAAAAATAGAATTATTCGAGATTGATGACACCATGATGATTAACAAAATTAACGAATTATTGAGAGATTGAGAATTACTGAAATCTCTTTCATTGATAAAATTCGATTCTCTCGCTCTTTTTGTTGCGTTGTAAACAGTCACGGAAACAGGAAATGCCTTCGGCGTTCGCAATACCTCAACGTAATCCCGTTAGTTTAGCGCCCGTAGGCAATAAGCCCGCATGGACTCTAATTTGATTTTATATATAGCGGAGGATGTTAGGAAGATAGCATCCCCCGGAGCCTCTCCCGCATTATTTAAAATTTAATAAGATAGGTAAGAGGAACAGGCCGTCTACTCCCATCTCTCGGATAGACCGTTTTTACTTCCTTCTAGGATCGCGTTCCCCTCCTATTTTCGGAATCCCTTAATCTCTCCCTATCGCAGTTCGCCCTTAACCTCTGATAAGTCGCTTCCTCTAGGTTTATTTAGTCGTGTGGCCTAGCTCTGGTATCGCATCAAAGATTAACGCCTTCGGCTAGGGTTTATTCCCTCGATGCCACTGCCTTCCTGCGGCAGCGGCGGCTACTGGTTTCAGCCAGACTAATATCCCTTGGGAGATAGGCTCTATCCATTCCTCTTTGGTCACCCGCCTCATTTTTTCTTTGTGCCGAGTTCTCATGTAAAGGTGTAGGGACATGATGCATCTCAACTTCTTCACTTTGTTTTTCAAGGCATACGTTAGTTTCTTTTGATGTTTCTTTTGAGAACGGAGAAGACGGAGGCGTATGAGATAGATTCCTGAGCTGTTTGTTGCAGTCCAAATATTATCTAGAGAAATTTAGGAGAGTTCCTTTAGCGAAGTTTTTGGGCTTCAACCACCCTAAGTATCTCCTTAAATAAATAAGTTTATCCTTCTCTTTGTGGGCGTTTTCCTGCAGTGGAATTTTATTTCTGTGATCAAAATTAACAGTTTTTTTCTTTTGCTTCAAAAAACAATTTTTTAATTATTATGCTTCCTTTCTATTACCGCATTTAATGTAAGAAAACTGTACGTATTATTAGTTATATTAATCAACATGCTACAATAATCAACACATTTGTTCTGCTTTTTATTGTAGTAATATTATTAATAGTGCTTCGTCATCTTAGGTCATTTCGCACATTAGCTTTCAAAGGGAAACGAACCCGGGACCGATTTCACCAAAGGCAAACGCGCTGCCCATAGAGAAATGGCTCTCCGGTTCTCTCTGATTTTCATTTTATCTAAACTTACCTTCTCAGAATCTCATAATCTTATTTGTTTTGATCTATCTCTCTCTCTCTTTAATTCAACCTTTCCTATACATTTCGCTGGTTTTTACACCCCTTCTCTTTGTGGGTGTTTTCCTGCAGTGGCTTTTTTCTGTGATTAAAATTATCTGCTTCACAAAATCAGTCTTTCTTTCCACATTTATTTTCCATTTCCGCATTACTTGTTAAAAATCTGTGCTTATAACTGGTTATATTTTTACTTTTATGTGTATTTGCATTAGTATTAGGCTAGAAAGAAATGGAAGATGGAATTTTCTGTTCCCACTTTCATCCCACACAGACGTGGGTATGTTTGTTTGTAAAAATCTCCGAAATATTCCGCAAATATACAAGCGTGAGTATCTTCCTACGCACTTTCCTACGAGTCGTTTGAATTTTTATTTTACAAAATTAATCTTCTAAAAGTTTTTTCTTCGAAATTTGAAGTGCACCAGAAATTCGCAATCTTTTGCAAAAACTACACGCCCCCGCGTCTGAATGCTCTTATACTGCAGGACCCCTTTATCTGTCTCGTTCTGGTGCGTCTGAGCTAATTTATAAGCCCCTCACTCAAGGCCTAATTCACCCTCGGTGTTTGGGTTTTAGTAATTCATGGCGTTTTAATCATCGTCTCGCTTGTTGGCGCCAGAAGTTGCCATAATTCAACCTTTTTCAAGGCGACATTCGGGAAGTAGCGAGTTCCATAAGAAAGTTATCAGAACGGTAGTACGTTTATGTAACTTCTACTTTTTTATATGCCAGTTTCTTCGTTTATTTATGTACATTTATTGATTCAAAAAGATTATAATTTTTCAATGAGAATGTCGATTTCACTCCAATTTCTTTACCTTCAAATTGATGTGGTCGTTAACTTGAAGTGCTAGCGGAGGCTAAGGACATGTTTCAACCAGTATGAGAAAAATGTGACCATTAAAATTATAATATAATTAATGTATGCTGCGTAAAACTGAAGAAGTAACATATGAGTTCGTTTCACTTTCATAGAACGAAGTTATGACATCATTATTAAATTATGTGCAGATCGCTGTATGTTGGTGTGTAGATTTGTTGATTTGTTGACATGGGTCCAGTCGTCCGAATGTACGTAATTAATGGATGTCGTGAGATCACTGAAGTATCATTCTGGAATGATTAAAATATTGCATTTATAAATGAATTTCCAAGTATCTTAGTAGTATTCTTCGTAGATATTTAATTTATTTTAATTTAAGTAGTACACATATACCGTGGTAATGGGAGTACATCACTTGGTAAACTGTAATAGTAAACCGTAATCCCGCAGGATGTCCCGCCAGTGAGCTCGCTGTCTCGTTAGTGAAACACGCTGCATCATTAAATTTTACTGTGGCAGTGTACGAAGAATTTTATTCTCATCATTATGGCATTCCGCAAGGTAACGCCTTCGCATATTTAGTATATATGGGTTTATGTATTTAGTCGTTTTTAACCATGCCTCCTCATTGTCAGCACTAGCTTCTAACATTTTCCTATCCTTTAATGCTTTAAGCATCTATTGCAGATCGGCGTCTTTCTTTGTGCCACGGATATTTGCTGCCCTTTCAGCAATCAAGTCTAGTAACTTTGGCTTACGTTCTGAAGAACGTGAAGTTCTGTTATTTGGTTACGCACAAAAGTTTCGATGAAGCAGAATTGAATTCGCAAACGCCTTACGTTCTTCCTTTCCAATGTGTTTTCTTTTACGTCTTATTCTACGTATCTTAGTCATCTCTTTTACTAGCAATATATTGTGCAGAGATTAATCGCTGCTCTCCTTCTAATTTGTTTCAGGATCGAGAAATATTACACCATTGGTAGCTGTTGTATTAGCATCTTTACTCAAGGTGTTTTCTTATCTCGTTATTTCCTGATAGCGAGGGTAATTAAACTTCTTGTTTGACTTAACAGCGCGGAATCTCATGTCGACAGTATCATTTAAGTCTGGCGTAGACAATGGAGAAAGATCATTGGTAATTAATTTGCGGCATCCGAGTCTGTATTCATTGCCCAGTGTTGAAATGTAGGCTCACGGATAAAAATAGTGTGGTCTCATTCGTTTGAGGAATTCCTTGAAGTACCTTCCATATTTCCTCGAATGATTTCCTAGAAAAGTAGACAATATCTACGTTCATTTTTTTTTAATTTCTTAGTAGATGATTTACCTTGAATTTTTACCGGAACATTACTATTCGTGTGTTACTATATATGAATCTTACCATTGATTTTCATGTGTAATATCCTCTTGATGTGCGTCCTTTAAGGATTCAAAATCTTGTGTTCTTCTTGATTTTATAACTTAACCTATTTTATATTATAGATTTTCCTCTGAGAATATGATGCTTTAGGTTTTTCCATTAAGAAAAAGTCAATTTTCATTTATGAGAAATGATAGTTTGATCGCATATAGCATTGAATATATTTTCCTCTGACATACCATCATGTCCGTCCCTCTGATTGTTTCTGAATAAAAAGCGCATTTTCTGCATACATTTTTGAGTAATTTATCTTTCTATCTTCTCCCACGTATATTTTCCGTGGGTCTTTTGAAACAAGTTATTCGGTAACATTTTCAAACAGTGACAACGCACTCTCTTTGTTGTCGTATCAATTTCGTAAAAGGAGAGTACTTACAGTCCTTTTTGAAATTTATTGGTGGGATGAGATTTTGCGAGTAAAATATAAAAGGATTTTAAACTCATAATGATTTTTTTTATTTTCACATCCGATTAGATAAGTATTTATTTTAGTTTTGTTTAAGTCAAAAGAATAACTGAGATTTTCTTTACATTCAGTGATGGATGTATAAAAGAAGGAGAAAGAACTGACCTGTGTGTTTTTATGTGTGCCTCCTGATATGCATACAAAGTCTGTTAAAGTGTGTTATGGCAATTTCTCTAAGTAGGTTAAATAACAATCAACAGATTTCATCGAAAATTTTTTTCACGTTATGCACAAAATTCTCTTATTTAGAAGAAGTGGATAAAACATGACAAATTAAAAAAAATTGAACATGGGTTTGATTCTTTGTTGCAGATTCATGAAGTTGTTTTTTCCTAATTTAAATTTTTTTTGTAATGTAAGCTTCCCTATTTCTTGGAGTTGTATCATATTTTTCATTCTCTCCAAAACTTTGGTGGTTTTTATGACATATTGGCGATTTTACGATCTACTAATATGTATTCTCATTCTAGTGAATCATAGAGACACGAAACTAGAGTTATGTCATCTTTTGCATTCCTTCCAACAGTCTTAATGATATTAAACTTAACTAATTTATCTATTAAAAATTATCACGATTTATTTTATAATATATTCTTATTTTAATGAATCATAGTGATATGAAATTATAGTTCCGTCATCTTTTGAATTACTTCCAACAGTCTTAATGCTATTAAACTAAACAAGTTAAACTATTCGAACACTATCACGATTTTATATACTCCGATATATTCTTATTGTAGTGAATCATAGGGTTACGAAACTAAATTCGGGTGCGCTGTGATTGATGAGGCTTTAGATCGGTGTGTCAAGTCTAGTCTGGTCTACAGTGAGACCCACTCTATGTTAGTCGAATCTCACGTCCATCCGCCCTCTGATGATATGCGCGGAGCAGCGCGCGTGCTCCCGCGTTTTTCTGTATTCGTGAAGCGACTGCGTGATACGGGAACTCCGTTTTTATCGCCCCTCGCAACAAACAGAGCTAACGTGCCCTATCAGGAGTGGCGCCTCACGAGTCTACTTAGGTCCATACGTGCCGAGCCGATACTACCGAAAGCATTTGCTACCCGTAATATTTTAATGCCCCTTTTTTGCTTAAAATAATCCAACGTCTGCAGAACATTTTTTTACTTTCAACTCAACCGTAGGTATTTTAGTTGATAAAAAGTAGAATTATCTTCTCAGAATACTAAATTTAGTCAGCTTAATTTGTTTGATTTTTCCTAATAAAATAAGGAAAAATCTCAGGTCGTTGCTTAAATTTAACTAATGAAGATTTTGTATCTGTTATAATTATCCTAATATAGTTTTTTAATCGCGACATTTTAAATTCTACTATATTCTTTCACATGCAAGTGTTTTCTCTTAAAGGGTAGTAATAATTAATTTAAGTTTGATTAAATGTTATCATGAGTTGAGTGTATAGATAAATGAACGTACTTCAAAGTTAGAGAGTTGTTCGTCTTTTCGAAAGACGTAATCTGTAATATGCCACCCCTACTTCATTGGTCGGTACTATAAAGAACTTAAATTAAGAGGATATTATCAAATTGATTGGTTACTGGCATAATTGCAAATTCATTCTTTGTGCGAACGTTATGCGATAATAATAAACAATATAAGTATTTCGAACGCTTGGTGTTTACACCCCCTTGCCATAAGCCAAAAGGCGGTAAGATGTTGTTGTGGTTGTTGAAAAAATTCTAATACGAAATTATTTTATATTCATACGCTTTCACATTGATGACTAAGACAAAACATAGTTAGAAGGAAAATTATCCCAAGGTAAATCAATCTACGAAGTCTTTTTCCATGGAAATTTTACCGAAGAATTACAATTTCATCATTCGCTTAAAAAACTAAACTTAGAAACGGAATCTAAATGTTTATTTGTCATTCATGTACCTCTAAAGAGCTTGGTATTAGTTATATATTGTTTACATTTTTCATTGAAAAAATTAGATAGTTGTTATTATATGCTGTTTTGTTTAAACATTTCTCACGTTATGTCATGATTACAGAATAAATTTAAATAGGAAAATTTGTTTAAAGTCGCATACCTTTTTTCGATTCAATTATACTCAGAATTTATCCCCTCAGGGTACTCACCCGTTTCCGAGATGAGTTGGAAAAATACATTTATCTCGGTTGATACCGCGTATGCGATCCATTATTTTTGGAAGCTTTTGCGATCCGAGTTGTTCAGGAAGTATAGATTTGAACGCAGATATTTAAGATTTAGTCATCAATGGATGTTTTTTTTAACCTCAGCATTTTTATTCAAGTAAAACTGGGTGTTTCATTTGCTCTTTCAAGCGCCGCTCTTTGACGATACCCGTAGTCGATTTTTTTGCATATCATGTTGCAACACTCTGTTCTCATTTTTCATCAGTCACTGACGATTTTTTAATTGAAAGCTTAAATCCCATATATCCGAGTATCCATTTCCCAACACTTCCGTATTTTATTCCATCGAATGAGCGGAATTGGTTATGTGCAATTCCAATTACATAAATATCGATAAAAGTTGTTACATTGTTTCTTTGCGTCTGGATTATACTCCTGATATTGCGATTAAACTATAATAAATAATGAGCTTCCATAATAATCGAAGCTCTTTAAACTTTTAAATTTAAAATTAAACTTTCAAATTTCAGTTAAACAGACTAAAATAGTTGCGAAAGTTGTTATAGGTGGAAATTAGTAAAATATGTAAACTTTCGAATGCTCGTGTAATAAAATATTTCTTTATCGTGCTGAATGATTTAGGCCCGATATTTTGGTTTTGGGATAAAATGGAATTTAAGTCTAATCTTCATTTTTACTTTAACAAATGTTATTATAATATCTACGTAAACCTTCACTGATATTTGGAATTATGATTAACGCAATTATCAGATGGAGTTAGCTTCAAATCTGAATATTATGTTTAATTAGATTTTACTCAGTGCTGCTAAATTACAGTTACTCTTAATCTTCAGATAAGTCGATAAGCCAATTTTTCTAAATTTATAATATTGAGTCTCGATCTGATAATTACTAATACTCGCGTAAATAATAATTTCAATCACCGGTTAAGCTTTAACTATCGGCTGTAATATGATTAATGTAAAGAACACAGTTAAAAAACATTTCAGCTATTAATTATGATCTGTTTGTAAATTATTCAGCCCGAAGGCCGATTGGTTCCTCGTCCCTTCAAACGTCAGATATCAAGAAGTAGTTGGGGAATGAGACTTACTAGACAAGATGTGGAGTGAGATATTTACTTTCTCCATCTACGAAGTATAGAGAAAGTATTGTTTTCATGAAAAAAATCGACTTCGAGATTTCAACGGAAATACATGTTTTTGGGTCCCTAGAACACGTTTTGACCATTTTCGGAATGATGTCCGTGTGTCTGTGTTTGTGGGCGCTCTAGAGTAAAAACTATTAGTTGTATCAATACCAAACTTCATATATAGCACTATGGTGGGTGCTGTCAGAGTTGATTAGTTTTTGGAGTAAATCGGTTAACCGGAAGTCGAGTTTTTTTCTTCAAAGCTCATTTCCGTTTTTGCAAAATATCTCCATGAATATGATATTTAGGTATATGCTATTTTTTTAAGTTTTAGAAAATGTAATTTACTATAACTTTTGTATTAAAAATTTTTTTGTATCACTTATTTTTTAGGAGTTATTCGTGAAATGCTGATAAACTGGAAGTTGCTGATTACGTATTTAGTGGGCGCTCTTACATGAAAACTATTTGTCGAATCAACACCAAATTTCATATATAGCACTTTAGTAGTTGGAATTGATTAGCTTTTGGAATTGATTAGTTTTTGGAGTAAATCGGTTAACCGGAAGTCGAGCTTTATTTTACGAAGCTTGTTTCCCTTTTCGCTAAATTCCTCCATTAATATGATATTAAGGTTCATACAGTTATTTACAAAAATTACTAAAAATGTATTTGTATATATCTTCCAAGTTTCGATTGAATCGAGAGATCGAAAATACTGTCGTGGATCAATATTTACATCTTATATATGGAGAAAGTCATGTGCTGGCCACATTAGATTTTTTGCTCTTACTTTCCTCCACTAGCCATACTACGTGAAAGAAGCACAATACATTGTAATATTGGGCCTGATACTTGATTCACCGATTCAACTGATGTGCAAATCGACTCCTTTTAGAATCCTCTCCGATTCCAAAACGGGCCGAATCCCGCAATTGCACTGGTCCCAAAGTTCCATGTAATTTTCAAGACGCAGGATAAGGAGCGTCGAACAGGAATTTTCAATAAAAAACCGGGTCTTCCTCTTAGCGTATTCATTTTCAACCGGTTTTCTTTCAAGTCTCTAATGAATGTCTGCTTTCTTTTGGCTCGCTTTCATCCGCAATAATAATTACGGATTCGAGGGCTCTCGTCGGTGGAAGCGATCTCGGTAATTGCGTCTGGAGTCAATGCAACGTCCCGCCGATGAATAATCATCCCAATATAAATATTTTGAAGTCATCTCCGAAAAGTAATTAACATTCATCCTTCCTCGAGAGATGATTGAGTGTATGACGATTTCGGCGTATCTTTTCCTTTGACTGTAAATTCGTGCTCATAATATTTTTGTATGGAATGTAGCGTGCAATTGAAAGCAGTAACATAATTACACAGTCCTGATTTGCATGCCTGTCATTACGTGAAATACGAAGTTACGTTTTCATATAAACAAAAACATTTTAGATTACTAGGGGTCATATTTATGGCCTAAATTCCTTGTCTTGGGTTTAGAAATATGAAATTTAAAAAAAATTAAATAGTGTACTATTTGTCCAACTAAAGAACGCCCTAATGAGCCTAATTAAGCTCAGGGGGACTCGAATGTATGATTTCTCATTTGTGATGTCATTATTATTAATTAATTTCTTTTTTACAAACCGAAGGCAGTTTCTTTTTATGTACTCATTTTACATTTCTTATGATTCTTTTTGAAGTACCTCGTTTGAAATAATGTTTGTGTTATTATTTAATTTAAAAATAATGTAAATTTCGAGGAGAACGAAAATTAGTAAACTGGCAGAAATCTCAATTATTCGATGTAATGTAGTACTAATAATTATATGAATGTTATCAACATAAAATTGATAAATTAAAAACGTTTTGATGGTATTGAAAACAAGGAAACCGGTAGAAGTCGTATTTCACGTATTTAATGCGCTGAAAATGCACTGCAATACCTGCAAATTATCTCTCAGTGATGACTTATTAGTAGAAAGATAGCAGCACACCAAGGTCAAGGTTGTTCATCTTCGGCATGAGAATACGTATTCCAAGTAGCATAGAGTAACCGTCGCTCACGAAGAAGTTTCTAATACTCAATTACTCGACTTATACAGCCGTTAGAATGCGAGGCGAGTCAAGGGAGCACGCCGTAGCAGGAATTAGAAGATTCATTAAGGAAGTCGTCGCATTAAAATTTAAAACAACTCTCGGAAATTCCTCGACTTAAGTTGATCGGGAAGTTGGAATGTGCCTTAAAGACATCCATCTTTGCGTAACTTTAATGTGCACGGCTTTCGACGTGGCTGATTAATTTTCGAGAAACAGAAACCAGGCGTAATGTTTGAACAAACTTGGCTTCTCACAACAAAAATTTCGTTTCCCCATCTCGGAGGAAGCATTACGAAAAGACTGGTTATTTGTCATTTTATAGGAAACGGAAGAAATATTCCCAATTCTCGATGAAAGGTAGCATTCTTTTGGGCGCTGTGTATGCAGATGAGGTGCGGTTGTTGGTGTAGGATTCATTCTCAGGCTTTCCCTATGGATGCTTTAGGTCTCTATCGTTTTTCGGATTCCATCGCACGAGTCAGATCCATCGCTTTCGTTTCTTTTCTTATTTTTATCCGTCTCTTGCATAGAAACACCAGAAATGCTATGCGCACATTTGTATTCCCCGTGGAATCCTCTACTATGCGCCAGCATTGTTGTGCATGCACATTTCGTGTATTGATGTATGCTAGTCGATGCGCTCGAAAATTGTGTGTTATGAATGAGCATTTGACGTTCAGAGGTTTCTTTTTCATTTAAAGAATCCATAAATATTTAGGAATAAATTAAAGCTGTGTTTCCATTATTATTTTTTATAAATGTTCGAATCTCTAAGGAGCCATGCTTTAACTTGTTATGTTATCTCTATGGATAAATATTATTGTTGATTCCTTCTTATTTTCGCACAACTTTTTTAATATGTATTCTGCAAAACGTAATCTCAAGTACGTTTTTGAATAACCATTGTATACAATGTATTTACATTTTAAAATTTATTGGTTGATGTGATGTGATGCTAAGATGCCCTTTGGGAGACATTTGCTGTAGTAGTTTCAAGGGAATCGTGATAATTTTAAATATTTCCTTAAATACTGTTATACCCATATTATGAAAAGCACCCTAAAGCTTTGTGTTAAAACGTCATGTAAAATCTTGAATGTGTTTGCGATATTCGTAAACTTAATTATTACGAAATATTAGTGAGATTAGCATTGAATCAACTGTTTGGATCGTGACTTCGTAGTAAAAACTCCACTTCCTCTGAAGGAGCAAGGAAAATGTTTATTTATACCTATCACAACGTTTATTGCAGAACACCCAAGGTTTTGACTTTACTAGATGCCGAGATTAGCATAATTTAGTTTAAATCCTTCTATTGGAATCTATCGTATTTCGAATCAAATTTGTAGTTGTTCTATTAAAATTTATGATAAACGAGCCTCATATATTGAAACTTGTTTACTAAACTTTTCATTTTATGTATTCCGTTTCTCTATTGACTATAGTAGGAGCAAAATTCGTTTAATCACTTAAACGGGTTTAAATGTTTGAAGTATTTTAATTTTAATCAGTTGCTATTATGAAAGATATATTTTGAATCACTCAATGGTGCAGAGAGAGAAGGGGAAATAACTTTAAATTTAATTAATTTGTTTATTTTTAATTTATTTTTCGAAATCAAGCGCAAGTTCGAACGTTAACGGATTTATGGCTAGAAGAATGCCACGCTCGACGTACGTCAGATGGTGGTATTTCCCCGTTGTAAATTGTATCCATCTCATGCGGAACTCCGTGAATTATCCCTAGCGCATGAATGTTTACGAATATTAGCTCTATCTCATGCTACGTTCGCTTCCCTACAACGGTATCATTCGATGTGTGTGTGTTGGCATTCTTTTTGCAATTCCGTATTCTTCGAATACCTCTGACGTTTGCATGCGCTGTGCCAATTTCATTCCAATAAGTTCACCGGTTTACTCCGAAAAATTGAGTCGTCTGTATTTCATTGGAAATATTTTAGGGTTCTTTTTTTTTGGTCGTTAGGCTTTTTGCGATATTCCATCAAAAGCGATGCGTGACTGCGAATATCTCGCTCCTATTTTTTTGTTAATTTCGTTCGAAATTCTAGGAATGTATTTCGTCTACTGCGAAGTTGATAAATTGATTAATTTAGAATTTTTAGTGCATTATTTATTGCTGTATAATTCGCTTTATGGTTAGGTTGCAACGCTGTGAGGGAGTCTCCATTAACTTAATGTTTAATTTTTACCTGCTGAATATTTTTTCAGTTTCAAGTTCTAGCTATGTTAAGTGATTACATGAAAATTATTCCCTTTCCCGAAACGCAGTTTTTTTCTATCTAAATGAAGTTATTATAAAAATTAATTTTATTATAACATTAGTTAAACTATCACTAAAAGAACATAAACCCATACAGAAGGAAGGACACCAAAAAATAAGAACTAGATATTAAATGTCTAAATGCATGCATTTAGACATTTAGCAGTTTTAGGGTTTTAAATAATGAAAAATATTCTGAATCTAAAAGAATAGCAATAAAATTTTCAATAAGATATGAAATTATAAGTAAAAATAATTACCGAATATTCCTTTTTAAATTAACGGAATAGTTTTGAAAATTAAATGAAAATATGGCATTTTTTTGAACTGAATTCCTAAATTAATTTGTCAGGGAAGGGGTTAAGGTAGTCCATAATTTGCCAAAAGAAGGGAAGAGACCACTCTAAAATCTCCCGTAGGCATTAAATTTAATCATTAAAATTAATTAGTCGTTAGATATATTTTTGCGTTTTTTTGATAAGCTTGCATTTTCTCAGTCACGGAGAACCCCAGCGGTTTGAGTACCTCCGCACGACTGGTTGCTTTCAAACAACGGCTTTTTGGAGCTTTCTAACTCTAATGTATCAACATGTATCAGTAAAAGCTCATGTATTTCCAGGCGAATAACGGGTCAAAAGCACAACCCATTTTTGCTGATTTATAGCTATATAATCACTGTATATCTATGGAGATGCCTTCGTAAGTGAGTAACCATGCATATTTTGCATGAATAACCACACGTGCAACGAATATATTAGCTGGCGAAGCTTTTTTCGCTATTCTACGGATTGGACTAGGACGAAAGCTTGGAGAGATTCTCACGCATGTAACCGGTTAAAAAGTATTCAGAAATTACTCAAATAAAATTGTTTCTACCATTTGTAACTCACGCACACAGTAGTATAAATTATATTTTAATGTAGGTGGTGCTAAAATTATATCTTCCTTCTGCTTATTTCTTTGGGATCCGTCTAGCTTTCCGTTTTTAGGTCAATTAACAATTTTCTTGATCTCGGACTCATTGCTCTCGTGCTGAAGGATTCGCAGTGCGAAATTTAAGTCACTCTTCCATAACTCTATAATCCCAAGATTGCCTCTTTGATCTCGTGATTCTAAGAGGAAATTATGTTGAAAATTAACCCTGCGATATTTTATGCTAATGAGATATTCCGCGATAGCTTTCAGGAATATATATTTACCTCGATTTCTCTTCATTTTCCTGAAAAGCTATCATAGATACACAGCTCACTTCTTAATCGCGGATTTTGTATGCAAAGTGGCTCGTTTTTGAAATGTAAGGTATTTCTCGTTAATCTAAATTGCAGTAATAAGCTACTTATTTACTGGCATAATACGGTGGAGTCGTAGGAAGAAGTTGGCACTTATCAGTTAGATAATCCCTTACCTCTCGTAAGATAAGTTGATTCAGTAGAGTTGTTTTTTTTTATTCTGCGTCGTATTTCATCATATGCGAGCATCAATTTATAGATTAAACTTGGATAACCCACTTATAAAGGTCTGGTTTATTCTGAAGAGAAGGCTTAAAGAATTCCGTAGAAGTTTTCAGAAAGAGGAAGAATTTATTGTAAGATTAAAACGAATTCCATTTCCTCGATTAGTGTTTTACTTCTCAAACAAAGTGTAATCATTCAGGAAGAAAGAAAACCACAATGAGAAATATAAATATTATATCTATATATATGTTTACGTTCAATTTCTGAGATATTTTGCTTTTATTTTATTTTTACGATTATTTTCCTCATCCTTGAAAGGTTAATCCTTTCTTGTTTACCCACACATTCAGTGTTTTCGATAATTCTGTAAACAAGAGTTAAAAAGGTGAATTAGTTCTTCCATTTCCGTTCGAGTATTTTGTCGTTATTGTATTGCTTGATCTGTTTTTTTCGCTATATCATATACCTCATTTACCTTAATTAAGAACTTCAAGGATTTATATGAAACTATTTTTATGGGAATTTCATCGAAATGCTATCAGCCGTACTTGTCCCTAGTAAAAGATATGAAGTTCCTTGAGAATGCTCGTGGCGTAAGTGTCCGTATGCGTAAAAAATGATCCTAGACAAGGAGAAAAAGAAGGGCAAATTCTATTTATTTCATCTAATCGTCTGGAAATGAATGTATAGAAATCATTTACGTTTAAATATAATATTGTGGTTTGAATCATATGTTACTGTATGTAAATATCTTTGACAGTGGCTGGGACTAATAAGATGAAATAGTGTAAATATTTTTAAATTTTGAGCAACGTTAGCTGGCGAAAGCTCAATTAAAACCTTGTGGAATACAGTATTCTCCGTGTTAATTTATCGTATGATAACTTCTTAAACGATTTTTTCACATTTCTCGTCGTAAAGGAGTCTTCGAACTCTTTCAATTACTGGAAAATTTATAGATTTAGTTCAGCGGCATTTCATTTCATTTGTAGGTTCTTCAATCCTTTGAATTTTTGGGAACGCTTTCTATATTATTTAGTTCGTTTACTTGGCGATATCCTTCAAAAGCATCATAGATAGGTTCACTTGCTATTTTCTATTGTTTATGTGGCAATGACGGGGAATTTATCCTGCCAATGTGAAGGTAATCAGAGGCATTGAGCCATTAATAGTAGAAACATTTGACACAATTTTTACTAAAAACTTTGAGGCCGTATTGAAAATCTCTCGTTTTCTCTTTCATTTTCTTAAAGATATTGCAAAAGAGAAATAACTCTTGGATTACGTACATAATTTTCCTTATTCCCGTCACTCATGGGATCGGGCCGATGATATATGATGATTGGTCATGATAAAGATGTTTATTCTTGGCGCTGATTTTTACGGCCGGATACCCCTACCCCCACCAACCTTCATCGGAAAAATCGGACCATTCCTGTACAGGAAAATCCGATTACCCTGAACTGGAACTCGGTACCTTGGCGTTTGAGCATTTATGAACATTAATTTACTTTTAGTATACGTCAAACTGTAGAAACTATTTTTGCCGCATTATTAATTTACGTCTTTGTTAAAATATTCGCTTCCGCTAGTAATCGGGAGGAAGTGTACGTTACTGGATAGAGTAAGTAAATTATCAATGGGAAATTTTGTGACAACTGCGAATTATGAAAACCATTTATCATAGAATCCCATCGCTTGGAATCATAAATCTCCAGCACTCTTGGATACTAATAATACCTGTCGTTTGGAAGACTCGATCGATACTGCACTTCCTTATCGAGTTTTTACTCCATACGAGTGCTAGTCTTCTGGTATTCGATTCGAAGCGTGTGCCCCACATCTTGGAAACCCGTTTTGATCTTAAGGATGCATACCGCACGCTTCCTCTTTTATTCTGTATCTCGACCTCCTTCTCCTTTTAAAATTCCCTTCCTTTTACGCCACTCCCTCCCCTTTTTGAGTTGCCGCAATGCTTTCTCTACCCACCGTAAGGTATTGCTTTGGATCCCTTCTTTTCATTAGCGTCAGCTCCCATACCTCGATTCTATTTAATACCAGTGGTGTATTTCCGCGTTTGTTTTTTTTATCTATCCCCGTTATCTTGCTTGAGTGGGTTCGCAATGAGATTAGAGACCGATGGTGAACTAGCCACTCAAAATCCCCATTAATCCAAGCATTTGGAACATACGTAGGGGAAGGTGGGGCAGCATGGGATACTGAATTTTCTGACTTTTTAGGGTAAAAATAAAGTAAAAAGTTACGATATTATGGTAAGCAAAACTATATTACAATGTTGACTTTGAAGAGAGTCATATATGTGGTATTCCACATTTAGCATTTTTATATTATTAATGGTTTTTCAAAATGTGTTACCTTCCCCGTTTTGTCCCAGGGGTGGGGCAAAACGGGGCACTATGCTACATTAATGAAAAATATTATGAAATACTAAAAATTAACTTGAAAAATCATAAAAAAGATAACTTATGTATACCATTTTGCCTCACCCGTTCTGCCCCACAACCTCATTTTAAGATTAACCAATTCTATCTTGACATTATTCTAGTCTAATAAACATTGAAGCTATACAAAAACTTATGTTAAAATTCATTCAACAGAATGTTATTGTACACTCCTGGCCAAAATTAACGCAGCACCTCCCTAGCGATCCTTACTGCCGGTGCTGCGTTAATTTTGGCCAGGACTGTACCTTGTACTTTAATTTTTCTTTAACTTCTCTCACTCATATCTCCGATAAGATTTTCCCTTACAAACAAATGCGTGTATATCCTGAGTATCTTCAATAAGATTTCTTAATCATGCAAGAGTTCTCCTACCAGTTTTAATTGTTAAGAACTGAGATATTTAATATTTTTGAGCAGTTTAAATCTTGGTTGTATTCTAAAGCAATGACATTACCGTTACGTTTTGGATTTTTTTATGCTTATGTCATTAATATTTCTATTTTATTTTATTTATGCTTCTATTTATTTTCATTACATCAAATGCCATTTGGTTCTCTTATAAACGATTTTTGACAATAAATTATTATTATTATCATTATTAGGACCTGAGCTGAAGTATATCATTCCTTAGAAACTAGATTGATATGCTTTAAGTGCATATAGTTCGCAAAAGGTCTTCAATTTTACTCTAGGAAGTAAGAATTTTCATTGCTTTCAATAAGGAGAGACTAGGGTGAACGTCAATTATTCAGCATCACTCTTACTCCAGTAGCTTTCATGTTACCACAACTACGAACCAGACCGAGAGAAAAGTAAAGATTAATTTTCCTCTATCCAAATGGAAGTATCCCATTCATCAAGATAGCAGAAACAGGATATGTGTATTAGTGATGAAATCAGTTATTCTGCCAGCGTTCCTCCACCTCAAACGAGGGAAAGGAATGTCTACCGCGTTCCTCGAAAAAGACGTCAACTCTCGCAAACCCCTTGAACTCCGTCACATTTGTATTTTCGCACCTTGTCATCGTCGAAAGTGCGTTGGGCGCGTGACGCGTGGTTATAAATGAGTCCGAATCGTGCTCCGCGGATTCACGAAGCGTGGGCGAAGGAGATGTCTCAGCACCAGGTGCGCCTTTAGGTCTGGCCACACTTCACCCTGCCGTGGCTTGGCGGGGTGTCGG
This sequence comes from Sympetrum striolatum, assembly GCA_947579665.1. Lineage (NCBI taxonomy): Eukaryota > Metazoa > Arthropoda > Insecta > Odonata > Libellulidae > Sympetrum > Sympetrum striolatum. Next base: position 74,805,237 of record OX388342.1, on the reverse strand, counting down.
CCGACATTCGGGAACGAATACTACAATGCTATACAATGTGCTAGTCCACACCTCTCCGCACCGACACCGGATCGTCCGCGCCATCACCGCGCCGTGCCAGACTAGTTTGGTTTAATTTTTGACGGGCACGGAGCGGACACGGAAGAGAATTATCCCAGTTCTTCTCTTTCGAGTGAAACGATTTTGAGTGAAATTTTATTAACTTCATCAATATTTAGCATAATTATGTTAGATGCGGAGAAATTTTTAATTTCCTTTTTCGACTGGTATTGTTTTTTATATTATTAATTTCTTCTTCCTCTAGTGCTAGCGCTATCATTCCTAATTCACTATTACTGAAATCACTTCTAAGTAGAAGTCGAAAAGAATACTAAACTGCTCCCTCCGCAGGGTGGAGATCGAGCCAGAATACGGACAAGGTACGGGCGCGGCGCGGAAAAGTGTGGCTTCACTTAGGACGAACCGTGACACGGCCGACTTGCGGCCTAGCTACGGCACGGTGATGGTGCGGTGAAGTGTGGCCAGACCTTTCGAAGGTCGGGGCTTTGTTTTCACCACTTTTCTCGCCCCTCGTGGAATTCGCCCCCGTGTCCTATTTGGTCCGTCCCGCATTGCAAGCTCGCTGTGGGAGTCCTTTACTTTTCTTTACCGGAGAAGAGTGCTACTCGGCGAGATCTGTAAATATTGACCTTTCCTGATGTTGGGTGAGAGTGATTTGCTTGAGCTGTTTCCACGTAAAAGAGTTGTAATAGAGTATGTAGCGTTTTCATGTTGACAGTTTTTTCAGATATTATTTTTTTAAATGTTTTACTCAAAGCTCGTATAGGCTATTCTCCTGATGGCTGTCTAATATACTTTATTTGAGGGGAAAATGATTTTATTGATTCGCTTTGGCAATATTAAACTAACTTTTTGACATTACTAAAACAGAAGAGTTTTACTATTGCCAACTGCCAGTTGCCAGTAGCGTTTTAAGAAGTTGCATGGAACTTGAAAACAGTTTTGCAGGTATCATTTCTTTATAATTTTGTTTAAACCGCGGGTTACACAGAGTGTTTAGTGGCAGTATTATACCTACTTGGTAGTGAGACAAAAAATACAATATACCTTCAGTTTCATAAAATATCGATGCATCGCGATGTGATAATAAATACATATATAAATAAAGTATGTATTTTTAAGTCATTTCCTGTTTTTGGCACTTGAGTTCTTCCACGTGCTTCCATCAAAATATTCGTCAACCAAAATTGCTTCTGTTTGCTGAATCTGAACATTAGCGAAAAATCGTAGCTGGGCAGGGTTGCTCGTCATTCGAGGTGTCGCTTCTTTAAGCATGTATTTTATTGAAAGTATTTCGGAGCATTAACTGTGATTTTCACTTAATCTAAAGCGTCCATGACTTCGGAAAGCTTTTACTTAGTTGAAGAATTAATGTTTTTAATACAAAAAATCAGAGAAAGGTACTCACCATGAACATCGTATCGAATTAAACTCTACGAAAGATCTTATTTAGAAGATTGTTTCTGCCGGGGTTTTGATGGCTTGATCAGCGCACTTTGGTTTCTTTTCATATTTTATCCACGTCTAAGTTCCGAAGCGTAGGGTCTCGACCCATGACCTGCATAAAGGAAAAGTTTCGCATACTTCCTCCGTTAAAGAAGTTTAAGGAGGAATAAATATTCTTTTTATTCGCGTTTCTGCGGTCGAGGCTCTCGAGTAGACTCCAAGCTTCAACTTCTGGTTTCCGCACTATACTTCGGACCAGTGTTTTAAGAAATTAAGTTGGTCGTAATGGGCTCCCTGTATCTCAGGAGCAAATTAGGTCGACGTTCGCCAATTTTTTTTCCTTAATTTCAAATCTTTCGGAATTGAGAAATTGTATGGCGGGAATCATTAGCTACTTCAGAAGAATCTGGGATCAAATTCCAAGAGTAGTTGTGCGGTAGAATTGAAGCCGAGTCGTTATTATCGTGTAAATTGCTCCCATTTTGCGGACGATTCAATTATGGGCGGAGTTTAATCATTTTTGACCATATGGATGATAGCAGTAGTTTTTTCGGTTCATTTGATTTAATTGATCGCAGTTATAAAGAAAATAATGAAGTTTAACAGCTAAAATTATTATTTGTAGTATTAATTTTTTTTTTAATTTTTTAAAAATTTATTTTAATTTTCTGTGATTTATTTTTAATATGCCAGATGTTTGTATCGCCTTAAAAACTCTTTGTCAAAGTTTTACATAAATGCAAATCTTACCTTGTTGTATTATCTTTATTATTATTTATTATTATCTTTGGCATAAATATTTTGTACGTTTTCTATTGCAAAAGTATTTCAACTTTTATGCTTCATTGCTAACAAAATTCGATTTTTAAATCTTATCAAAGTTCTGAATAAATGCGAATTCTTCTTACTTTTCACTGAAATATTTATGTTTACAAATCTGCTGATTAGTTTTTAATTCATTATTTAAGGCGACACAAGTGTATATTTTGGTATTGAGGCCGTTTGAATACGTACAAAAGGTTCTTGAAAGCTTCATAATCCCCAGATTAAAAATGTGGAAGATGTGGCCGATGCGTCAAGTACACTTTTTTAATCGTTTGTAAGATTGTAATGACTATTTGAATGAAAATTTTCACAAAATATATATCATTAATCAGAAATTATATGTAATTATCTTTGTTTTTTTTAATTAAATTTTGGTGTCATACTGAAATAAGACATGTTACTTAACGAGTTTTAAGTTTTTCTAGCTTATCTATTGCCTAATATCTATGAATGTATCGTTCGGAATTCCTTTTAGCAATTTAGGAATTCCTTTTTCCTTGGGCTTGAGCTCTTGTATTTATTTATAAGTTCCGCCGCACTTAGACATATCTGGTGGCAGCGTATTTATGACAAAATTTTCACAATTACGTTCATTTCACATTTAAATTTATAATTTTTGCTATGTACAGTGTTGATAATATAAAAAAAGTCATGCATGCAAGATTTTCAGGGTTCCCGGTAGACCTTCACGGCCTCCGTGGAGGTCCCGGGGCACATATTGTCCCTTCCGTACATCACCTTACCAGGCAGTCCCGTACCTCCCTCACATTTCGTCTTTAATTAACCACATTAATTTTACTAAATACAGTTCCTTCAGACTTTTGAATATATTCTTGAAAGATCTTGGATTTCTAGGAAAGAGCGATCCAGGTAACTTGTTCCACTCGGCTATGCCTCTATTCAACAATGAATTATTTTGCTATATCGGTTCTTTGTGGCCTAAGTTTTATTTTATGGCTGTGACTTCTACCAAAAGAATGGTTTTTCTTTTATAATGCACTGTTATTGTTTAAGAATATAATAAAGACTTAAAATTTGTGAAATTTTCTATATCTCAGCCATATCCAATGAAAACTTTTGTCGAATTGATAAACCTATCAGAGGTGTCTAGAATACGCAAGCAATTGATTGTTAACTAAAAATCTTATCGGAAATACATCATGGATTCATAAATAAGGGTTTTCAATACGGGCGCAGGCAGCGATATTTCTAAAACTTTAATCGATGCCGCAATTATTTCGACGCACGACACAAAAGGAAATGCAATTGCGATTTAATGACAATATCACCGCCAACATCGAAAAAAAAAGAAAATGGTTGGGAAACCACTTGAATACATTCATCGAGGAAGTGGAATCGACTGCTTGTTTCCCATCGAGGAAGGAATTAACGATGGAATTCATCCTCATTGTTGGATGACGTCACGGAAAAAAAGATCGGAAATAATCACGTAGTCGTAATTACATTTATGGAAATTAGCTCGAATCGAAAGAGGACCGCGTCGCTCCGGTTATTGATTCGAATTGCCATTAATACAGCGGCACGTAGCGTCAATGTAAATGCCGGCGGAGTGGATTCTGGGAAATAGAACAAGATGAAAAGGACGGGCGCATTTCCATTGCTTTATTAAACTCCGCTTTGAAATAATTCCGAGCCGTGTGACCTTTATGAGGTACTCTAATGCCTTGATTGTTTAGCATGTATGAAGGAAGGCTTTGTGAAAGGCCGTATTTAAAAGTAAATTGGATTTCGAGGAGATGGGGAGGTACGTAAAAAGGTCGGTGTGCATAAACGATTTTTTGTGCCTGACGCTGGATGTTTTTAGACTAAGATAGGTAAGTTTGTCTTCTCCTAAGATGGTAATGCTTACATGAATTACACGTGAATTTTGTCATTCAAACTGCGTTTCAGCTTGGAACTTGCGTTTCAAGGTTTTTAAAATAATATGATTATGTTTTAATCTGCTTAGTGGGGTTCCCTCCCTTTCCTATCTCGTTTATTCTTGCAACTCAGTTTTAGGAAATATTTATTATTGATCGGTAAATAGTGGAAATACATTCCATATTTGCCAGTTGAGGTCTGCGGCTTCAATGAATAATATTTATTTGTTTAAGCTATTTCATTTTGGTGATTGTTTTATTAGTTTAGTTATTCTTTTTAATTATAATTCGTGTATTTTATTTATTTCAGCCATTAATTTTTATTTGTTGCTTTTTTATAATTTGGTTTATTTCTATAAAATTTGGCAACGAATTGAGGTTTATATATTTTATTATTGATAATTATCATATGTAATCTATCATCGGAATTTGCGGTAAAATTAAATGAATGGAAAGTGTAAGCTATGTAATTTCTAAAGTAATTTTTCTTTAATAATTACCTTTTATTTTAAGAATTCAAGATTTTATTAGTTGTTATTCATACATGTAAAAGCGTAAAAACAGGTAGAAAACGTCCACGCGTTTACACTTCTTTTCTCAATGTATTCATATACAAAATAAACTAATTGTTTCAAGAAGTTTGATAAGTGAAACGTTAAAGTCTTTCTCTCAATTCATACACTCATTGTTTCAGGATTTTAGGATTAGGATACTACTTCTTGTTTGGTCATGTACTTTATCCACATAACACAATTTGAAATGGACAGACTCTCTAAAAATAGCTCAATTCTGCGCTAGGCGACGATTACTTCATCTGGTTCCCTCCACCGTTCTCGTCAGATTAGCGTAGCGTCGGAAACTTTTACGAGCCTTCGCTTATTTATCAATCAGATTCCGCGACGTTTCAATTTATAATTAGCCCCCGACGGAAATAGTTTCCGCGTACGTTATCGATTCCCATCCGAGAGAGAGGCAATTCATCAGCCGGAACGTGAATTTACGATAAACACGTTTGCGAGAATATCAATTGGAAAGGGAGACTTCAGATGGGTGGAAAATATCGAAGGATTCGCCGTTATCCAAACAGCCGCGGAGGAATTAATCACTCGGAATACACACGCAACCGAAATCGCGGTCCGAAACGATATTTGCGCGGATCGCAAATAAAAGTCTCTCCCTCGAGAATGACCAATTTACGAACGCCCAGCGGAAATACAAAAAAATCCGTTCCGATTATTCCCCGTCAAAAAAATCTCCCTTGTCTCGTAATAGGGTTACGCGTGATCGAATGTAAAATTCGTTGTAAATTACAGAAAAAGTGTAATTGTTATCTTTCTTACGTGTAGAACTCATTTCGTATGTACTTAGCTTTCTATAGCTGTCGCTGTTTCTAGGAAAAAATACTGATCGCATGTTCTTTTGGAACTCGTTGAGAGTGTTGTTACCGGGGTATCGAATTGGAAGAGTAGAAAACCGGAACAGAAAAAGCATTATCTTTGCCGGAGTGAATACCGAACCAGAACCGAGAAATTAAAAATCTAACTCTAATGTAATCTATTCGGTAATAGAAACCGTAAACCGTTATTTGTTCCCCTTCATATTTTTGAAACCCAGTAACATCCTATACTGAAATGTTAATTAAGAAAGATTAACGAAATCATGAGTTTCAGCGACTCGCAAATAACCAGAATGATCCTCTAATCGCTAGGTTATTTAAGATTTCAACTTTATCTAATATAATGTATTGACCATTGTTTATTAAATAATGCAAATTTTGTTCTAAAATTTATTTTTATATAATGTAATGAAATAACGTACTTATAAATTTAAAAAATAGGATAGCGAAAGAATACTGATAAAACCCGGTTCGAAGAAAACCGAAGTTAAACTGATATTTGGTTTATTCATTTAAACGGAGTGATAACGGTAGCAAATAATGTTCCCGGCCCCGTCAGACATTTTTCATGTTCGTCTTTCTTTGGGTTTTTGTCCTGGGCGCACGCCTTTATGTGCAAAGAACCTTAAACCCTTTCCAAATAAGTTTTCGTTTCGAATCCCTGATTATCGCCCATCCCCTTAGCTCTGTCTCTTTCCTATTAAAGTTTGATGATTTTAATTTTCTTTCCACGCCGAATGTATATCATTTACTGTGATAGAGTGGAAGTATACAGTGTTGCCATATTTAAAACTCGTCTATCACTGGCTGTATAAGATTCGGGGGCACCCGTTCCATTTGTTTGCTGCGAACTGTACATCGTTCCCCATCCACGTGCTATAAATAGTCGAGAAATATACACAGATAATATCCCTGAAAAATCTGGCCCGATGAAGAACTGATAGCGGGGATTCGAAGGATATCGATATTGATGACGCGGCTTGACGTCATAATTCCTGGGGAGACACCAAAGAAGCTGGCACCGACATGCTCCATCTCATACTGTCACTGGACGCCCTAATCTGCTCTTAGCGCATCCTTTGGGTATAACGACCGCCTTTCGGGAGCGCTAAACAAAGTCACGGTCAAGGGAGACACCCTTTCATTCATCATTGTTAGCTGTCACGTTCGCGCACGGCTCAGCTGGCACGCAGCTTGACCCATCCAATCTCATCGGGATTAATCTGCGGGAATCGATGGCAGGGTCGATAGGGAAAGATTTCCAAAGGGCGGGACTGGGTGAAGACCTCCGACGGCATCTGCCCCTCTCCTTTTCAACGTCATTCCCAAGCTGTCCGTCAAAATGCTTGGGAACGTCTTATTGACTGTTGCGTCAAGTGTTGGGATTATTATCTCCACAGCATCGAAGAGTAGAGACTAAATGGGTCTAGGGAGTATATGGTAATTACTCTTGTGGGAATACTTGCATTAACTGTTGCTTCAGTATGACTTTTTTGGGTATTCACGTCACTAGGGCTCCTTACTGGGGCATAACTGACAAGAGGAACACCAGGTTTGCGGGAAACGGGTTCGAACGAAACTTTCAGTTAACTTTTCACTCTAATATACCAATTTTCTATTTTTGTCCAGATTTTTTCGATTCTAGCCCACTCTGTGGCGTTACATGTATTAGAATAAATGCAATTCAAATTCAACTTAAAGGTTGAAAATACTTGGAAAGTCAACAGATGAAATTTGCTCGCAAAAAGATAAGTTGTCATTAAAAAAATGGAAGAAAATAATTTCCTGTGGAAAATCTCGAGATCTATATGGTAATGCACGTGCATTTCAGGGTTGCCTAATTCCGATTTTCAGTTGCTAATTTTTCATAAACAAAGGCCCATTGAGTTGAACGGTCGGACACGTGTCCATTATTTTTAAGCAGAGAATGTGCATAGAAATAGGAGTTAATAGCTGAGTTAAGACCGGCTCCGAAACGTAAATTTAAATTTTTAAAATCCGAATCACAACTTCAAACCGTTATTTATTCGATTCTGATTGGCGGCCTCCAAAAATAGTAAATGAAGGCTTAATGAAAAACTTTCAACTGCGGCTAGCTATTAGTTAAAAAGAATGCTTCATATCTATCCGATTTAATTTTTATATAAATTATTTCTCAGCCTCGATGATTTTTGACCAAAAATTAGTTTTAGTTGTATGTCTGGGAATATCCAGGTCTTTTTTGAAACAAAGCTTTAAAAAAGAGATAATATTCTCAGAGTCGGAACGAAAACAACTATTTGAACCAATTTGACGTTGGAAGACGGATTGACAGCAAGACTGAACTGCAGTTTTGTTCTTTTTTGTTTAATGGGAGCGAAAGGAGAACAAATATAACGGTTAGATGCCCTGTATACAAGTGATCAGAGGTGTCCTATGGTTTTGGGCTCATTCCATATTTTGCATTAATCATTCCCAGGCATTGTGCACAGTGCACACCGCCTATGATGTACGTCCTTTAGCTTACTCCGTATCGAATCCCTCTTTGAATATATTATGAAATAAACCTACGTACCTGAAAGAGGAATTTTTTTGCCATGATATTATTCTGAAATATATTTGGGTGAACAGGGAACCTTATTTTGAACGAGAAATGGCCGTCCTTCCTAGCCAAAGGAGGGCCATAAAATGTGCTTAGTTTTAGTCTATCGTCTGTTTTTTATTAAACGGTTGGACGCCCTGAGGGGGTCCTATCTAACCCATTTGCCCGAGCCCTGGGATTAGCTCGGTGTCCACCTCGATTTGGTCGTTGATGAATTAGGACGACCCACTGGGGAGCGAAGGATGCCCGAGGTGTAAGAGGGAATATATTGGCATCAAGAGGAGATACACAGTTCTCCTAGTATGCTTTTAATGATCTTTATCATTTTCCAGAAGCAGTATGAACAACGTTTCATGAAGGAACTAGCTGTTTCGTTGAAATTTATCGTTTAACCGAAATCATTTCCAGTTTTCTTCCTGTCTCGGTTCTTCAGATTTAAACTGAAGTTTGTTTCTATGAAAGGAATCTTTTTATTTCAGTTATACATGCGTATAATTTCATAAAATCGCTAGATCAAATAAAACATATTATGAAATGCTTCTCACAAGCCTGCGTATTTATCCTTCACCAGCAGATCCAATAGAATGGCTGAAATTTATGCATATTTTTTCAGAGAGAATCAAGTAAAGAACTCGATTAGTATTCTTAATTGACTTGCATTCATTAAATTAATCTAAGGAAAATGAGAAACAGTGCACTTGATTATAGTGTATTGGAGAATCTTTTTACCTCATGTGACCTAACAGTAGGCGGCTGCTGGGAATACTGATCATTATGTGCCTCATAAGTTCCCTAATAGTACACTCCTGGCCAAAATTAACGCACCACTGGTCGTTAGGATCGCTAGGGAGGTGCTGCGTTAATTTTGGCCAGGACTGTACAAGTAAGGTGGTTTGGAAATAGCAGCACACTATATTTTCCAATCAATTCGTGGGCACCTTTCAAGTACACACATCTTTATGCTTCTTTGAGTAATTTTAACCCATTTTTCCAGATAGCTTTTTCTAATTAAGTAGATTTCCAGCCTTTTTTAACAACTGTTTTCTTCTTTGTGTACCCTTTTTCCTAAACCGAACTGTAACACAGTGAAAATAAATTTATTGTTAATAACTGCTACCATCTGTAACTTTCCGTGATGTAACAAAAGTTTTTCAAGTCGCTATTTCTACCAAATTATAATTGTTTTATTTTTCTTGCTATATAGCTGTATTTATACTAAAATTCACCTGTTTCGCGTACCTTTTAGCCGTTAGCTTTTAACTTTTGAGTTGCACTCAGCCTAGAAATTTGGTAAATCAGACGGCAAATATTTAATATGGTTCTTACTTTTAACTCTTGCAAGATTAAGTCTCTTTTCTCTTTCACTGTAACTCGAATAACGAAATGAGAAATACATGTAATGTGAAGTAAAATTTCGTGACAAGAAACCATTAGCACGTGACATTTTCATTTTCATTTGAGGTTCAGGTTTTATTGGAAAAACCTTTGGAAAACTCTGGCAGTGAGAATTTCGAATCGTGCTGAGGAAGTCTAAAATATTAAAGTTGCGTATTATCGCGTGGCCTCCCCCTCTGGATTATTTTCTGCTTTTGTATCTGAAATAAATATTTACGACTTTTAAGGTCTGATAAAGATCGTTGTTAAATTTGCAACTCGATTTACTAACTTCTTTAAGGCAGGTTTTATTCATTGGAGTGTACACACGAACATGAACACAATGCGGATTGCATTATAATGCAAGAGTAAACTTTTGATCCCTATTTTCGGATTCGGTACCCTTAAAACTCATTCTGTCTTCAATTTTCTCTTTTTCCTTTCGACTGTGGAGGTGCAGTACACCCTGCAGACATAGATTCACCTTTTTCATCTCCGTGATCATAAAGTTGAAGCGAATTTACGTTTCTCACCGTAGCCTACTCTTTATCTCGACTGGGAAAGTTGCCAATCTGAATGTAAGGTATTTTGGAATAACTTTACTGTGAGGAGATGTGCGCCTGGCAAAACTCAAGGAATTTTGAAAACTCATAAATAGGCGGGATTTGAACTCGGATCTTCGGTCTCCAGAGCGGATGCTCTAAATTAAGGGCTGGAACCTTTTATTCGTCGGAAGACTGCTTATAGCATTCGGGTGCATGAGAAACTATTGACAACATCTGAAAGCTTTATGTCTCATTTGATATGCGTATTGTATACCTATATTCAAAGTGTCTCGCAACGTCGCTATTGCAAGAAAGAAAATATTTACATTTAAAAGTTAAATTTTTGCCAAATGAAGGTATAATTTTACTTTTTTTTTCTCATTCGATTTACGTTACAATGTCTTCATGATACTCGAGATTGGGAAATAAGCTTATGTAAATGCGCGCATTTGTTGCAGGAAGTGGCGAAAACACCGCATTACAGTCTCGAAAAGGCCATTGTGTCCGAAAGATCTTTTAATTTCTCGGCTTTAGCTCAATATTCCTTTCTCTTTGCGCAAACAAAGCTTCCCCGAAGTAGAATGAGACTTTTCTGCGTGATAGTTGAACTGCTTTCGATCGGTGATGACCAAAATGTTGCTTGTATTACCAGAAGCAACACTAATTTTCGGCTGCCTGTATTTTTGAATTTGCAATTAAAAAATATAGCGAGTTCTTAGAAAATTATTTTTTATTTTACTCATGACATAGTCTATCAAAGAATTATAGTTTTGATTTAAATTAGGTTTCAGCTAGGTGATAATTATGGGTCATGACACAAATTGATAAAATATTTAATCATTTGTTTATGTTATATCTTACTTTGCTAACATCTTTGCGGTAGCGCGAGGCCGGTCTAATACTGAGAGGATACTCATTGAGAGAGAAATACATCATATTTTACCCTCATTTCTCCTCGCCTAGAGTATTGTTGTGTGTTATTGGATCCTCACGAAGTAGGATTTGTCCCCGATCTAGGTATGGCTCAGTGTAGAACTGCAAGGTTCGTTAAGTTATTTTCAGTTTCGATATCATCGTGTCAGCTATGATGGAGTCCCTCTGGTGGGATTCGCTTAAAAATACTAGACTCGATTACCTACGGAAACGATTCGAAAATTTCATCAATACGGATCACGTTGACGAGATTGTTGACTTTGTTTCTCCATTTAGCGGTGTTTGCGAGCTCCGAGAAAAAAAATAGAATTTTTTATACGGAAATAGGCATAAGTAAGGGTAGCTACTTTTTTTTGTCTTGCCACGTAAAATTGGAGTTCATAAGAATTTGAGTTAGAAATATTGGAATAAACTCGACTTGCGAAGGTGTTACTTCGTGGAAGGCCATAATAATGTCTGTATAATTAATTAATTATCATAAATTCTGTGGGCGTGTACAAAGTGATTATTTTCCGTTAGAGATATTGGCTGCTTTTACAACTTCTGCCATACCCCATTGAGGGCTTTCAGGGTCATTGTGTAATGTGTATTACGTAAAATTTGTCCCACGGGTTTTTGCTTTTGATCTATTGCCTTAAACCTGGGGTTCCCAACCAGTGGTACGCGTGGGTGATACTAGCGATAGGTTAGTAAGGGCTTCATAATAATGAGTAATAATTAAAAATGTAATTTGCAATAATCTTTTTATTTTTTCCTGTATTATAATAATGTTACTAATATTCATATATCTCTGTATATTTTAAAATAAAAATTAGCAAGAAATATTGAAAAAATCTATATGTATTTATTGTTGTCTTGATTAAGGCTTGAAAAAAACTAAATACAAGTGCATTCACAATTAAATATGAAGTTTCTTCAGTAATTTTATTAAAATAAAACAAGCCATTGGGCACTTTTCCGACATTAAATTTATGTTTCTAAGAATATATAGGACTGTTGGTACGCCAACATTTCAAAAAACTCAATTGTTATGCAGTTGCTAAAAGGTTGGGAACCCCTGCCTAAAACCATCCGCCCGTTAAATGGAAGATCTGGGTTCGAGCCCTAAGCAAACATAAATTTTTCGCTTCCGATAGTTCTTTCTGTTCTTCCCCTCCTGAACTGTGGACGTCTCCCGTCCTCACTCAATTATAAGTTTTTGAATGCTTCCGGGGAGAGCCTCTATTCGACAGAGCGAGGATTGTCTGGGGCGTAGAGAGTTCCATTCGGTCGATCTCTCCGTATGCCTCTTGGGATGAAGCGCGCGGGACTGTCCGCTGCAGGATTAGAGTCCTCCAGAGTCCCTTTCACAGCCCTTCCTGAGCCGTAAGGGATTCGCGCTGTCTTACTCCTCTTGCCCGGCTTTTGTTTTCGCCCGTCCAAAGGGCGGAATCCCCTCGCCTTTATCACGCGGGATGATGCACGGTCCGGAGGAAAAAAAGAGATCGCCTTCGAAAAAAGTCATAATGGTCCGTAGGCTCGCCTTCCGGTTCATTTACGCGCGCCTCGATTTTCAGGATTCCCAAATCCGCGGTCTTAAACGGGATTCCGACCGTCTTTGCGCGATGGTAATGTGTTTGATTTCCCTGCGGAAACAATGCCTCCAAAGGGAAGGTGTCCAAGCGGTGGAGTTTATAGGAATTAAGCGTCGGAATGATTTCGCCTTTGAACTGGCGCTTTAAATTTTGCGGAGATCAGTGGCTTCGTCTATATTTTTAGAAATTCAGCGGGTTTAAGCGCGCAAAGCTTTTTGGAATTCTAATAATTCGAATGCCGTACATTTTGTGTATGGGTGCCTCCCTTGCATTTCTCTGTATAATTCAGCCTGTAGGCTGGTATGAACCTCAAACCCTCCTCGGTTTGCTGCGATAAGCTCTTCAGAGGGAATGAGGCTTACTTGGTGAGATGGGGAGTTAGGTAATTTGTCTTTGATTTTCTCATTGAGCTATACTGTGTTGGGTTGGACGTCCTCGTAGGTGCTACACAATGGTCATCTAAATACTCTTTTCATAGCCTTCAATTAGGTTTTATTATGAAACATGTCATCGCTTTTTTATGAAGCCATAGTCATGAGCAAGATTGAGATATAAGTGTAAAAGACATATTTCTCTCTATCCTGAGCTAAAATATAATTGAAAACGTTTTCTTCGTTAAGATATGTTAATAGAAGCCATTCATCTTCACGTTCCGAGTATAAATTATCTTTTTACACTGTGGCAATTAAAAAAATTATAATGCTCGTACAAATTTGATTTCCTTACGTTTCCTTATCGCAAGTGTTTTCTTTTTGTTCTATGAGTAACGCATCCGATTCAAAACAAAATGTCCCTGAGGATATAAAATTGAAATTAAGCATCAGTGATCTGTGTTTTTATCCTCCTTAAATAATCATTTTTTCTCCTGAGTTCCGAACCGCTAAAAACGGTTGTTCTCGTGTATGTTGTACGATGATGTTCTCACAATTAGGCCGATTGTTCGATGTAGTCTTCGTCAACAGATTCTAAAGGACCTGAAAGTAAATTCTCCATAACGATTCGTTAAAACACTAGGAAATGAAACTATTGTATACATCAAAATCTTCGATATTTAGCATACCCGTAATTTCACGTAGAAGTATCTCGATAGTGATTTTTAATACAATCACGCTCTTTTAAATATCACTCTATTTATCTTATTTGAAACAGTTTTGTAATATTTCTTTTTGCAGAGAAGATTGAAGCATTTGAAGTTTTGCGGTGTTTTTTTACGGGATGACGTTCTAGTATAACGTTTTAGTCTCCCGCATTATAGGATTTCTGCTTAATTTCCATTTAAAAAGCTCAATAAAGATACAGGAAATTGCCCCGTCGCAAGTTATGGGATATAACTCGACGCGAGGTCGTTTTGCTTTTGTTTTAAATTCTCGACCATCAGATTTAAACTCCCGTTTTCCGTACGCGAAACCGCATCGTTCCTCAGATAGCAATATTTCCCGCAGGCTACGAACTTTTTTTAAAAGTTCTGCTACTTTGAATTTCAGTGCTTTCGTCATTGGTTTCGCATAATGGCCGAATGTTGCAAATGAGCTGCTCAAGATACGGCAAGTGCGTATCTGGTAGATAAAGACTTAATTCCGCTGTTTTTCGGAGCCGCGGAGAATTAGGTAGCATGTGTGGTCAAAATTAATTAGAGAGTTTAGCGTTAGCGAGGGATATGAATAAATAAATGTCTTTTCACGCCGCAGCGTTTATCACTCCCCCTTTCCTCAGCTCCCTTTATGATATATTTCTATCGCATTTTCCCTTTTCTCTCTCATTTCCCCCATCTCATCTCCATCTCTCCGCATTCCTGCGGGTTTTCGTCCCTTATCATCCTCAGCTCTACCCCGCTCATCCAATGTCTTTGCCTCGTTTCTGATCGTAAAGTAGAATAGCCGTCGCCATCTGGGAGCGTAATCAAATTCAGCGTTAGAGTCATTCCCTCTGAAAGGGAATTGCTAACGATGAGCTTTACCTCTGCAAAATAATCGCGACTGGTTTTAGAAAAGAAGACTCCCTCGTTATGGATTGACTTGCCTAGGCTCAACAGTGAATTTGATTGTAGGTAGTGCTTTGTGAGAAGTAATTCTTAATGCAGAAGTATACGAAATCATAAGCAAGTTTTACTAAACGATCGTTTAAAAATGATGTTGGCTACCTAGGTTATTCAACTAATATGGTAGCAACGGTTTAAATATTATGCTCCCTAGGGTGGTGGTCTGACTTACTGTATTCTCTATTCCTTATCCGAAGTTTAAAAAAAATGTTTATGAAATTCAATTAAACATTGAACCATTTGTTCACATTTGTTTGTTTGTCGAAAACCTCCTGACGAGGTAGATTAGGATCAGGGCGGCTCTAATGTATATTTTTTCTCTTTTGTGATATTATTATTGAGTAAAATTACATGTTCAGACCTTAATTACTTGTACTAAGTACTATTAACTAAATAACTAGTAATTAATAATATCACATTTTTTCTCTTCAATGATGTTGTGTAGCCAAATTTAGTTAGAAAACTGTGTAGGACGGTTTCAACATCGACTCCCACGCTGTCTTATATTGGGTTCTCTAAACCGCGATGGATTCACTATCTATAAATTCAGGCACGTTTCCAATTTTCGCAGTTTTATTTCCAATTTTCAATAACGAACTGATTCCTATCAAACTCGGGGACGATGACACGTACGTCGATATCTACTGGGCTATCCAGCGGAATAGCAACGGCCTAATATATTCTAAAAACTTACATCGTATGTGCAATACCTTTTGTTATATGTATTTAATCCAATTGCTTATGAATGTATACTTAGTTTTCCCTTTAATTTGTTATTTGTGATGCTTTTTAGAATATTGTGTCTCCTCTTATAATTCCATAGGATTTATGTCGATAAATTGTTAACTAGAGTCGACATTTATCTAACTGAATCATGCTGAAAAATTAGAAAACAATATTTTAGCGTTTATTTGCGTAATTCGAACTTCTGAGAATCTTTTATAATATAATTATATTAATTTCTATTATTATTATTTTAACAATTATTGACATACAACTAATACATATAAATAGTGAATTAAAACTCAATTCCATTTATAT
The DNA here is from genome assembly GCA_947579665.1 of Sympetrum striolatum. Lineage (NCBI taxonomy): Eukaryota > Metazoa > Arthropoda > Insecta > Odonata > Libellulidae > Sympetrum > Sympetrum striolatum. Next base: position 74,789,544 of record OX388342.1, on the reverse strand, counting down.
TTTACATTTAGAAATAATATACAACAGTTTATATCAATGTAATGGAGTGAATAGTTAACTACAAAATCTATAAAGTCGATTATCATAGAGAGGAAGAAAATTTTCTAAGAAAATTTGATTACTTACTCTCAGTATCCTTTTGCATTGGCTGGATGACTCTGTGAAGGTATTGAGTTCCAGATCTGTTATATGTGAACGATTGCAAAACTCGAATTGCAGTAGGACCATCATGTTTCACATCTTGAATTTTCTCCTTGTCTTATCTAGATATCTTTAACGTTTCGATGTAAAGCTGAAAGATAGTAGCAACTCAAAAGAAAGAGGATGAAAATGTTGGGCGATCTTTCATTCAGTTGCCAATCCGCCATATCTCTCCCACTTTTAAATTTCCCTTCGCATGACCACCTTCCCCACCCGATCCCCGCTGTGCCAGGAACCGCCGGAATTTCGGCTTTCATGCGCCCAGCCGCGCTTTGGAATATAACTGAGCCGACTGAAGACCCGCACCTCCCATTCCTACTCTCTTTTGCTTCTCATTTCCCTCATGTCCTCATCTCGCATATTCTGCTTTTCATTCCAACATTTCATTGTAGTGTTACCCCAGCTTACGACTCATTCTACCGAAGAATGTTATTTTTCTTTGAAGATTATTCAAGCCGTTCTTCGGACTGGACTGACGAAGACAGATTCGGCTAACGAATGTTATGGTGTATGTACTGGTGCTTATATAAACTTTTTTAAAGTCATCTCCTCTAAGGTTGGTCGAATCTACAACTCCACCTTTCACCTCCGAAAGCTTAGAAGGGAAGAAAAGCTTACTACTACCTACTAGAAAAGATGACAACGAAGGCAGTTACTAGTGATTGGACGATACCAATTTTTTTTAGCGATTCCGATACCATTCCCGATACTCCTTTAAGTTTCTGATTCCGAAAGAGCTTGGAGTACAATTTCTACTCTGATTAAAATCTTTATTTTTATTTTCTGTTCGTTCGTGAAACATCCTAAATTTGACAAGTATATTCATTAATGAAAGATTTTGTAGAATAATTGATAAAAAGTTTATAAAATTTAATGGGGTATCATTATCAACATATATATATAACAACTTGGATAAAGTTATACAAACTAAAGAGAGCAATGTCTTTATTTAAATAATCTAACTATCGTATTTAGCTCCTAAAATTCGAAATATTCTAATAGTGATATCTGAATATGTTTGGATTGCATAAGCTAATTCCTATTGAGTAAATTATAATTAGATGAGAGAATTGATAGTTTTAAAATGCATTAAAAATTAAATATGTTCTGAATTTGAAATAAAAACTAACTTATGTTATGGAAAATTTGGTGAAAAGAATATTTTTCCTTTTTCAAGAATAGGTCATATAAATTCGCACCAAGTACCATTTTTGGCACTATTAAAACGTATGGAGTTTAGTCTTACTAATAAGCCAATTATTCCAATTATTAAGTATCTATCATTATCATGGGTTAGATGGAAGAAGAGACTTTTAAGTCTCAATCTCGCCCAAATAAAGACGATTTATTATTATTATTATTATCATCTGAATTGGAAAGAATGACCAGAAATGGATGATTACTTTTTTATCAAGATAATGAAAAGAGTCGTGTTCTGAATTGGAAATTAGGCTAAATATTCTCACTCCGTTGTATAAAATTACCGATATTTTTCTATTTCCCATTAAGATTCCGAGTAATCGCCCCTATTCAGCAGCTCAAAGGATCACGACCCGCATCGCGTATTACGTTACCCCAAGTAGGAAAAATTGTTTTTCTTATATTATTTATAAACCTCAAGGGATTTGGGCTTCACATAAAATAAATTCCCTGTTTTCTCAAAAACCTTTCCTCCGAAAGTTTTTCCTGAGCAAATTGGGCGAAAAATAGCTGGCGACTACGTTTTTCAATACCTTTTGCCAAAACTCGAGACTTTTCCATTCACTTCTATTTAAGCTCTGCCTCGAAAACTTTTTCCTGCAAAAGTAATAATACAAATAAGAGAAAAATTCGAGGTAGAATCTGATGCTAAAACTTTCCTGTCTCTTGAATTAGAGAGCTTAAGGCACCCGTTCAAAAATTCGGAAAAAATACCGGATTTCTTTGAAATGCAACTTGTTTTGCCCGCAGCCACGTAGCTAATTAAACGTAAATAAAGTGCATTGGTGCGAGTAAAACTTCTGGCATAACATTTATTACACATTCAACTAGAGTTGTATGTGTAATAAATGCATCGTAGTTATTAGAGTGATACAAGATGCGCGATCTCTGTCAAATCTCCGAGGTATAACTCCATAAAAATAAACTTGTATCGCATGATAAAACACGTCCATTCCAGTAAAAGGAACTATCATATAATTTGTGGCGGTTTCCCTAAAAGTTCTTCGATAGCTTTATGTCAGTTTGCTCTTGGGTTTCCACCGGTAATCGATCCTCGGATAGCTTACCTTTAAAAAGCCGAACCTTTTTGGGTATCCTGGACTCCTAAAAATTTGTAGCAGTAAGGATGAATTGTGTTTGGTTGATACTGATTTTTAATAAACTTCTCTCGTTCATAATTTTATTTATTACTGTTGTTTGGAGTCCATAGAGCGTCTATTAAAAATAATTCTTTCTTCAAGTATGATTTTAGTTTATCATGAAGCAATATCAGACATTAATAAATTTGAATTAACGACGTTTAGCTTGATAAGCTGTAGTCTTTGGTTCTCTTTATTCTGGAAAATTTTTAACAAGGGTCCCCTCATTTGAGAAAACCGCGATTTCGTAAAAAGAGGGGAACATTTTTGATGGAGTAGATGGGTTAAATACCTCTTCGCTTAGAGTGACTAAACAGATTTTGCTGGAACCGACGGAAATTAGGAAAGGCGCTCTTAACCCTTTTAGGCTTATCTGATTTCCATATTTGCTTCTTGAGAAAGTAAATGTTTACAGCATTTGTAATTGACGACGTAATATTACATATTTAATATATACGTTTTTCTTAGTTTCTCAGCCCTCATTGTTAGTACCACATCTTCGCTGGTCGTAGTAATTAATTAAATATGCGTTATTATTGTTTAATACTGTTATTTCCGTCGATATGTTTACAATTTCGAAAATAAATTTCTTAAATATGATAATAGAAACAACTTATTCGGAATGATTAGTGTATTTATTCATTTTGTGAATTGAAAGCGATACCTCAAGTATGTCGATGAATTGAATCTTACAATTAGACACTGAATTTCAAGATTATACATAAACCGCGTTCAATTTTCTCAGGTTGGAACCCCTGTTCCAAGACTCACAAATGTATCACACTCAATGTAACAGTAATATATATTAATGAAAAATGACATATTTGCCAAAATTGGGGGAAAACATTGTCTTCCATAGAAAACGTCCCGATCTATGTGTTAATGGAGGTGCATGGCTTGGCTGTTCAACGGTCAGACACGTCTATTATTTAGAGCATCGAAAATACCCTGAAAGTCTTGAAGGAATCCGTGTTAGACAAAATGCATGTTTCCATTATTAGCATTATTATAATTATCGTTAAATTAGGCGGTGCTTCCAATGTGATGAAAAAAAATTGAAGTTGAAAAATCCTGCTATCATATTCGGTAACGGAAGGCGTAACAGCTAAATTTACCGCTCACGAGAGAAGACAAATCCACCAGATAATTTATAAAGTTACACCGTCACGGTGGATTAGATCGAAAAATTCCCATTTTCAGCTTAATTAAAGTCTAGGAAGTACAGTTTTTTTGCGGGGAGAAGATCCCGTCAAGTTCTTCGAATTCCAGCCCAGCCCGCAACATTTTAGCGGAAGTTAATTAACTCTCTCGCGGACCGAAGTATCGACGGAATACTCGCACATTAAATTGGGACGACGAAGGCATTTTTTCGACGGCGCAAACCAGAAAATTGCAAAAAATAGCAGCGGCCGAAAAAAATCGCGAAATTAGAGGCGCGCCATTTTTTTCCCGGAGCTAAACGCCAATTAGTTTTTCCCCTCCGTCTCTTCTTGGTCGCCCAAAAACTTTCAACGAGAAAACGGCTGAAAAAACGTGGGCCAAGAAATACGAGATCTCCGCGGAACGTATTAAGTCTGCCATCTCCGGCGTCGGACCATCTTACGGCGCAAAGGGTCTGCAGAAGGAGGAGCGGAAGCCGCGCTAATGACGAATGCTATTCGCGGCGGTGGCCGGCACCTCCGCTCCCAATTGCCGCTCGTCCAATAGGAATTCAAACATTCGGCCTCATTCCCTCTCCCTTTTTCCGTTTTATCTCATCCCTCGCCGTGGGTTTCCCTATCCTATTACTCCTCCGTAAACCTTTGGCCCTTTCCCTTCCTCGAAGTCCACGTTTGACGGATGACTTCTGTCGCTAATGGCTGCGGACGGATGATTCCAATTCTGCTAATGATCCACCTTCCGACGGTTCCCTGTCGCTCGCATCGCCCTCTGTCATCCTTGTTTCCGAACGCACGATACCGCTCTTGTTTAAAGATAGAGATGCTGATAGTTGATGAGGTTGCCAGCCTGAGGCTCACGTGCGGCACGTGGCTGTTTGAGGGTGTTTCACACTCGTGGCTCTCCTACCACGGTGAAGAATAGTGGTAAAGGTGTCGTTTGTTTGCTTATCTTCAGTTATTCATACAAACGTACGAATTTATGTATTGTGCGAAATTAGGACTATGAAGGTCCTGTCTTCTATTTTAATCCCTGTCTAATAAATAAACGGAAACAAGTATTTAATTAAATATGTATGCGGATATTTTAACAAGTGATGTGAAATAAAATCTACGGAGGCGGCTGGGATATCGTAGAAAATATAATAAGGATACATTCTCTTCTAATGTTTTATTTACCGTGAAAGAAATTTAATTACTGTGTAAAAGTATTTATATATCATTATTATATTAAGTGATGTGGAAATAGATAGGAAGTATGGAAATAAAGAATAGCTCTATGGAACAAATAAAAAACTTTGATTCATTTGGTCTCAGAAAAAAATATTTTCACTGCGGTAAAACGCTCTGGAAAGAGGACGTGTGAAAATACTGCTATATGTTTATGAATGGTTGATAGTAAGAAAGAGATAGACCACAGCATAAAGGATAATGAAAATTGCAGAAGGTAATAATTACATCAGAACAAATATGATCTTTGTTGTAGCCTGTTGAACATAAAAGTTCTTTAATTTGCTCATGTCTTTGATTACATGAAAGCTAGTGAAGTGTAATTGAAGCTGAATAATTCTGTGATTTTAGCATCCTAGTTCTGTTGGGAAAGCAATGAAAGACTCCTCATCTGTTCCTTTAAAGCCTCATTTCATTAGTATATTTAGTATGTACCTTCACAAAATAGGAAGCTGATCGTAATTATATTAGTCGCTATGGTAAACACCGGTTAATTAGTTTGTCTCATACAAATTTGTGAAATGTAGTTGTTATATCTTTCGGTAACCAATGCTTGAAAGAATGAGGATCTAATAAGCCCTCAGTTCGATGACGTCACAAACACACCTTTACACCAGTTTACATACGTATTTGAGTGCCCGCATTTCATGCTAAATACGTACAGAAATACCTTTGATAACGAGTAGCCCAGTTTACGAATATTACGACGTGGTTTTCGCTGTTCTTTTTTGACTCGTCTAGCTAATGATTTGGTGGAAACCCGCATTCGCATGCTTGCAGTAAAAAGTCAATAATGACAGGAACTAAATGGACGCTTCCCGTTCATGCTTACTGGTTGAGAGCGTGGTCGATTATTGCCTTTTTTATGGGTGTTTGTGGATATCGGGACCTCTGGAGAACCACTTTGTGGCTAACGAATGTGATGTCATTGCGTGCAAGTTTCGTTTTTTTTGTTGAGTAACCATTTTCAAGTGATGGAGGAAAAAGTGCCTAGTGGGGAATTTTCGGGCCAACGTTAAACCGACTGGTAGTATAAACTAAAAGGCGTAACGCAAAGCTGAATATAAAATAGAAATCATAAAAGGAGTATTATGACAAATATCAAGTAAAATGAAATCAATAACTGATCACGTTGTAATCATTCACTTTTATTCCACGTTCCATTCTTTTCAAAGCTGAAATACGCCAATCGCATTCACTGCATGAGCTCTCGTAGGTCAGTCTGTCATGGTCCGGAGTAGAGAGTAATCTTTTTCTGTGAAAAATGTCTCATCTTTCTAATCTACTCTTATCATTATATCTCCTTGTTGCATCTTCTTTACAACTTCAGACCCCCATAACCTTATTTTTCTCCAATTTGTTTTTGCAATGCCTATCACTTTCCTCATCCATCAGTCTCTTTCCATAAGAAAATTTCTTTCTGAACACGGACGAGACGCCCAGATAATTCCACATCTCAGTAGTTTAGTTTGTCATAATTTGGATCGTCCCACATTTTCAGCGCTATTTATATCCTCTTATTATCTCATCCGTTGTCGTCTGCTTTCTGTTTTGTTGGCCGCCAAAAGCTCTCTTATGTTTTTCATTTAGATATTTCGGATTGGATGTGAAAGTATGGCAGCGAGGGCGGTGCGTAAAAAATTATAGACCTATAAGTCCCATAGTCTTCTTTTGTAGTTTGAAAAGAATAGTATGGGCTGTCAATATTATTAGTCACTGAGTTTTAATACAAATTAAATTATGTATAGGCTGATAGTTTGGTTTCTATTTGGTCCCAAAATAAAGTTAGCTTCCGAATGATTTCTAAATTTAACGTTACAAATGCGTTAGTGTCCATATATTGCCATATTTTCAGAATCTATTTTTCATATGCACGAATAATATTGTCCAATCCTCAATATTGTGGTAGAATTATGCCCTTTTGTGAAGTTGTCATATTCTGCTACTATATGTCACGAAGGCTAGTCTAGGTCTAGGTAGGGAGAATTGACTGTAACATCGAAAGACCAAGTTACCGAGAGGTAAATTGTTGGGAACCAACTTGCCAAGGACCCAATTACCGTACATTGGCCAAAAGACATCCACTGCAATCTCATCTTGTAATGATTGGTTTGGTTCAGTCGAAGAAGTATTAAATAATCCACTCAAATTTTCCGAAAAATAAATTATGTAATAAGATTTTATACTTTTTCGCAATATTTTCTTATATTATTTGTATATATTCTCATTATTATGTTTTATTATTGATTTACACGACATATCAGCCGCCTCCGCAGATTTTACGATAAGTAAATTACTGTTTTAAAATCACGTTTACACATTTCGAATAAGTTAAATTTCATATTTTTCATGTATTCTTTCACATTTTCAATATTTTGATCCATTTATTTCGGTGTATTATAATGTCAATCAGTATAAGAAGCTATCGTTTATAATGACGTTATTTCTAAAGTTTAAAATTTCGTGGATTTAATATTCCCATTCATGAATACAGATTTTCATTTGGATTATGTGGATAATTTATTTTAGATTTAGATTATGTCAAAATTCATTCGGTGTATTGCGTTTTTATAAATATCTTATTTCTATATTATGTTGTGTTATCCAATGTATTTTTCTTCAGTTGCTACAATCTCGAGATATTGCCCTTATTTGTTCCTTCTGAGTACCAAAATCTTTAGCTGAGAGTAGAGAAATAATCTTTTCTCACCTTGCAGAAATATGGTCTACATTGCTACAGAAGAATAATTAATTATTAACTATTAATATAATTAGCTAATTACTAACAGAGTAAATGATACTAATAACTACCATGGTCAATATAATACGTAGGAAGAATAAATTATCTTCTTCGGTGACGTGTGTTAGAAAGAGTTTTAGTTTTAACGCAAAACCGGTCTCTTTAGTATGATTTCTTGAGTACGCGAAAATCGCAGAGGCTCGTCCGAATTGTCGGAATCATTTTTTCGCTTTCATTCTTTCGAAAGGATTATTTTTTGTTTTTGATGACGCTATCGGCGAGTGCAGGGACGGGGTGCTCCCCGCGAGGGACCTTTCACTTTGGAAAGAAACCGTGAAACGCGTCGACGGTCTGTTATTTTTTCAGGATGCTCGAGAAGATTGAGGGACGCGGAATTCGGCTCTGTTGTCGCCCCGAGATGACGTCCGACGGACGTGAAAACAGCCACTTTTAGTCCGCATTATTTTCCCTCACTTTTTTGATTCCCCGTTTTTTTTAAAATGGCGACGTTTTCTGCCGGAAGGTTCACTTGCTCGCACACTGCATCCGGGGCTTCGTTCTCCGGACTCTCTTTTGTTCGCTCGTGCCGAACGCCGAGTGAATTTTGTTCGATGAAAGTCATTGTCGAGTTTGGATTGCAATCGCATGGTAGCTTGAGGGCTACGTCAGGCTCGCAGTAACTAACAATAAGTGAGGTTCACCGTACTCGCCAGTTAATCCAATCTATTTTTCGCAGTATTTTCCTGCTGGTTGTGCATTGGAGAGTATTTTTCTTGCATGTAATTCTAGTACACGTGCTCACCTAGGACCGTTACTATGTTGTATTGTTAAAATGGAGTTTGACTGATGTTCTTTTTAAGAGTAACAAACCTTATTATAATCAATATTTAAACCTACATTGGTAATTAAGATGATGATTGAATTTGGTACATGTATAGATTTACATATTTTTTGAGATCCAAAAACAACTAGAAATAGCCAATTAATTTGAATCATAACAATAATAAAGATACGTAAAATCATAGCAAAAAATCAACGTAAAGTGGGAAAAAATAAAAACCTTAAATAAGTTAATAAGTTAAATAAATTAAATAAGTTAATAAGACGAAGATGCTATGGGGAGAGAAGTGAATTTACTGGGTGAAAATGTTCTTGGGAAGAACAGAAGATACTAGAAAATTTGTGGGGTACGGTAGTACATGGATCTTTCTTAGTAAATCTATTAGTAAATAGCAAATTAATTCCCGGTTTTATAATGTTGATTCAATTCAAATCTGCTTTAAAACCAATTTGAAAATGAAGCGTAACTGCAATTTAGTGTATTATTGTGTGCAGTGCTGTATGGAGTGTATTATAATGACATATAATTTTAAAAATTAAATAACCATATTAATTACTAGTGATGGGTTAACTGTCGAATATAATACAGTTTGTTAACCTGAAAATTTCGGTTAAACTCCGTTTTAACTATGTAGTTATAATACAGGTATTTACTGTAGGAATCAATTTTTACTTTCTCTTAGTATAGAGATGTATCTTTCGTTCTCTTCTGGCTTTGCTCTGTTTACGTGTTGATGATAATATGATTGATAGTTGTGGGTGATAATGTATGGTGAAATTCACGTTGTTCTTTTTTTATCGAAAGCTAAGAAAATTGTTATTGATAATATATAATATAGTGTGGTTAATTCAAGTCTACTTTTTCCATTTGAAGCAGTTGTCTGAGTAGCAGAAGTCTGAGAGAAAAGCAAGGGTAAAGAACGACACTCCTCATCCATTTATGTCTCTTCATTCTGCATCTACAGCTTGTGGAAGCTTATAGTTGAGTGCTTGAGATTTAAACTACCTCCGGGCTGAATACTTAACTGCAAGACAGTAGGATTACATATGTCGTAGTTGTTCATAAATTCCGATGTTATGCATTCTGCATGCGATAAGAAAATTAGAACTTCCTGGTATAAGCTAAGAACTAATCAACTTTTGAAGTTCTAAACTGTAATTTTTCGTTCCTAGCAAGTAATCTGCTTACCGTAAAATGCTTGCGTGCAGAAGTTACATAAACTTACAGTACGATTACTTATTAAGTAGGTAGTGGTTCAAAAGCTATTTCAAAGAGAGATGCGATTATAAAGTTAGGGTTTGTCCTTGACAACGTAGGTTCATTTGTGAGTTAATGACGCGCTTCCTTTGATATGTGTACGAGACTTATTCCTGGCTAAAATAACCAGGCTGATAACTGCAACCCATCATCCACGTGTCAATTATAGATTTTATTGTTCATTAATTCTTTTGAAATTTGACTTACAGTCGTTATGAGATGAGCTTGGATAAGCAATCTGGAAAAGCAGCTTCTTTTGTAAAAATTATATTAAAATCCTTATATTGTAATTATCTTGTAAATAGAGAAAATAGGGAAAGGTTTTTGAAAATCTCATTGTAGTAGGACAGCAACATTTAGAATCCTAATTGCGTGATACTGTTCCTATCTCTTCGCAAAATCTTATTCGTATTTAGATTCACGTCAGCTGTTTACAATTCAGTGGCGGTGCCTGACACTGTTCCGGATAAAGCTTCTCTCACTTAAGTCGACCTGTCAACTTCAATTTCCCGCCAATTAGTAGGGTGGATCCAAATATCATTACTCAGAAAATGCTCTTTATTTGGTGAATGAGGAGAGCACAACGGGTTGAAATAGGCGATGAAAGAAAATCGTCTAATATCTCTTTTTGGCGGCTGAAATTAAGAGCACTGCTTGAATACATCAAATGCCAATCGCCTATTGTTACTTTATCGACGTTGGATTGGCTTTACGGGCGTCCTGAATGTTAAAATTTTTCCTTCTAGATTTTCTTATGCCGGATTTAAGAAAAGGTTGGAAAATAAAATAACCTGATCGTAAAATATAAATACGTGGAACTTAAACTTATATCCTAATATATCACCCAGAGATATTTCGCTTAAAGTTAACAAATTTGAGAGAAGTATCCAGACCTTTTTTCGGATGTCTTGAGCTCCTTTCTAAACTGGTTGATAGCGATTAATTCTGTTGGGCATTCGGCTGGGAATATTAGTGTCAAATGTTGAAGTTAATCATCGTTTATAATATTATCTTAGATACTTATTTTTTGAAACATTCCGGGTGAACAATTTTCAAATTTGCAAGCATATCAGATTGGTTTAGAATATTCCTGAAGATAATTCGTGATTTCTCTTATATGAGGGTAACTGATAATTCTGCTTTTTTTTGCTGCTTTTTAATCTATTAAACATTTTTAATCGGTTGTCTATTATTAAGTAATTGTTTCGTGTCGTTCTGAGATCGATACTGTCATCACCAGGTATTTTTAATCAAGGAAACATTGACTACTTCCCCAGTGTTTATTCAAGGTCCTAATAACTCAATAATCGGTCCGCTATTCACGGCCTCGCAACAAGGCGCCAAGTCAAAGGTAAACATTCAAGTGTTGATTGATCGTTCCCATGCCGCAAGGCTAAGAGGGGAAAAATGTCCCGATCCGCGAAAGTGATTAATCGCATTCGTTTCATTAAAGCGTTTGGCACTTCATCTGCTTACTTTTTCCCGCTCTACGCTCCTCACCTGTCTTCATTCTCTTAATTATCGTGATGCCCATTTCTCACTCGTGCCATAGGCCGAGCTCAGCAATTCATCTGCCCCGTTAGTCTTCAACTAGCGCGTGATTTTCGGGAGTTGAGCCTTTTTAAGCCGAATCATATTTATTTTTTCTATTTTGCTTCTCGTTTCTGGCAACATATGCCTCTTATAGTCTCCTATCAATTCCTTAGCTAGGAATCGTGTACCTTTTATTAAAGAGTACAATATCTAACACAATTAAGAACTCGCACGCCAATGTGCTTCTAAACCGTAGCGTGAGATACTGACACATGCGTAAGAAAAGGAACTTATCTCATATTGCTGTGCACCCAGGTAATCCCAAGGAGTAAACGGGCGTGAAAAAGTCTGACAAGTTATGGAATCAAAGCTCTGATCTCCTACTTTCTGGGCGGGTGCTCTTAAGAACTGCGTTATCTTGCAGAAAAAATCTTAAGTTCGTTTTCGGGAGACTAAGCTGTCAAAGCAAGAGAAGACTCCGACTATGTAGCATCCATCACCACCGCGGTCCTCTATCAATGTTATTACGGGTATAATGAGATGTTGTTATTGATGTCACAGCATTATTTATTTGCAGAATCCACACGTATTTACTTAGGAGCTTGAATGTTTTACTAAATAATATGTATCAAAGATTGCTCTTCGATGTGCACTGCTCTGTGGCAACGTCACAGAGGAAGGACACACATCCACTTTGTATTCAGAAATCCACAAATTATATTGCTCCATAAAATCATTGCCCCAATTCTTTATAACGATAATCACTTCTCGTACTCTTCACCGACTATTATCGAGTTATTCACTTAAATGCGATTCTGGGGTTATAACCTTCATGTACGCATACTAAAATGCTTTCTCCGGGACAGTGATCGGCAAACTCATGAGTCAACAGAGCCAAATATAGACAGTACAACGATTACAATTTCTTTTAAGAGACAAATTTCTAAAACTTAAACTATGTAGATACATAAATTTTTAAAATAGAAACAAAAAATGATTCATCACGAAGAGCCACACTCTAGGGACCAAAGAGCCGCATGTGGCTCGCGAGCCGCGGTTTGCCGATCACTGATCTGGGAGGAGGAAACATTAAGTAAATATACACGGAACTCGTCCAAATTCGGGAGGGAAACCCCGAAAACCTTCTATAGATAGGAATTAAAATGAATGTACAACGTAAATAAACCTGCTAAACAAACAGTCCGCTGACTGACGGTTATTAGAGGTTTAAAATCTTCAATAGCCGTTTTTGGTCAGCTTTCCTCTTCTCATTCACCGATATTCCGAAAAAACAAGAAAGGAAACCGCACTTTTTAAGAGCACCCAATTCGTGTTTCGAACGCCATGCATTCATCGTCAGGAGCGGTTAGTAAAAGTAGTTGAATATGTATCCTGTTAGAATAGGGATCCTGTAAAATACATGACAATTTTTAAGTCTTTTAGGATGAAATAGTTCGTTCGCTTTGAAATAATGAAAAAGTACCTTCGTTTCATCAGTAAGTGCAATCTCCTTTTGCTCTCCCCCTTGCTCCTCTTCGGTGCAATTTTTTCTCGAGTGCCCTGTGGTGCATGTGCTATCTCGTACATTTCCCTCGGCGGCAAGGGAGGAACCCTTGCGTCGGAAGAGGTGTCCAAGGGTCAGGGTAAGCCTTCTTCTCCACCCTCTTTCCTCTCCACCCTCCCCCGCGTCCTCCCTTGTTTCCACCCCCTTCTCCCCCAAACACAATCGGTGACCAAGTCCCCGAGTGTTCGACCATGCGGGAAACTTGGACCGATTGCCATTCAAAAGGATGGAGAGGGTATCGAAGGGAGAGGAGATGTGCTGCCTTTCACAGCGTCTATGATCCTCAGGCCCTCTATTTTCCCTTCCTACGGCATCTTTCTCATCTTTGCCTCAGGACGGTCTCATTTCTCCGTGGATCCAGGTTTTCCCATTCTTCGTCCCGAGACGCTGCTTTCTGGTGATATAAATGTGTTCCCTGGACTCAAGATGATTCTTCGTCCGGATCAATGTTTTTCTGTTCGTTTTTCGTAGGATGCCAGGGAAAGTAGAACGAGTTATGAATATTAGAATGTAGGAGAAGTGTGCGATGTTACAACGGAGAAATGAGAGTGATCGGTGGAGTAAAAGTTATTGATTGAACCTTTTTTTATTTTTAAATTAAATAGTTCTAGATTGATGTGATACTGTGGATTAGAATTTTATCTATTTTTGTCATTCAGTGTTTTGTTCCAAGCAATGTAATATTTCATGTGCCTTTTCTTGCTTTATCTTTATCAGAGAGATAAGAAAGATACCCTGCTCTCTACCAATACCTTCTGAATATTCCGATTCAGATACCCCTTAGTATTGGCATGTGTCAATATTTCCTTTACTGCTTCCTGTTTGAGAAATAATGGAGTACATATGCACATTATTTCATCGAAAAAATTAGTTCAATCACTGGAGTGTATAAAGATCCATTTTGTTTAGTTTGTAATATTATTGACGGCTATAATAATTATTCCATTGTAAAATGTATGAAATGTGTTTGAAAATGTAGGAAATGCTGTAAGGTTTTATTTAAATTGCTGCCAATTAGGCTATCAATTCATAGATCACTTGAACCATCAATTTTCGATAATATTAGAACGATGATGATGATATTTTAAATATATTTTATATACCCCACAAACATGCATTTTCTGGACTCTTACAGTGTATCCCCTAATCGGAAAAATCCGACTAGCCGGGATTCGAACCCGGGACCGTGGGTTTGAGCGATACCGTTCGAGCACGCTAACCACTCGGTCACCACGGCCGGTGAAAATGAAGGGATTTAATATTCATAAATTTTTTGGATGCTAAATTCTCTTTCAATAGAAGGCCAGGTAGGATCTAAATGTGCTCTGAAGTGCAGAAGCATCTCGACTTCAACAGAGACGCCAGATATGGATAATTTCAACAGATTTGAATATTTATCTTAAGTTTAGTTTTTTCATCAGTTGAATGAACCGCTATTCATTGGGCGTAGTAGAGGTAAGAAAGATGACGATCAGCAAAACTTGCTTGGTGTCCCACTGTACATAGTCGTGTGATACTTGGTTGAGTGCGTTTGATTTATCTTCTGCCAATTAAATAATCGTTGATGTCTCCAGGTAGATGAATATTCGATTATCCAACGAGAATGAATCGTAATAACCGTGTACTGAGGAAACACTCTTGTAGATAACCTGGAGATCAATTCAACATGAGTGCTCACATTCGAAGCAAATGTGGATTGGCACTAAAATAGAGAAACAAGGGTGATAATAGTGAAGAATAATTCTCTTAATGTTATTATTTTTCACTTGTTAGACCTCATCTGAAGTATGTGCGCAGCGTATGAGACCATGCTGACCGCGTGCCATATAGATATGTATTGCAATACTGATTTACATTAATACATATCGATTCTATAGACTGATACAATAGCGCATGCAAGACTTATCATAATAATGCTACATTTTTGACGACTACGGAAGATATATAACTTAGCTACAACAACATAATTATGATACATTTATCTCCTAGATACAAAACAACGATAATAATACAGTACAATACAATTTTTTATCATTCTGAGTAAAACAATAGTGTCTCCATTAGTCTCGATATTGAATATCAAGTTCGTGTTAGATAAATACTGAGCATAGCTATGTATTCATAAAGTGAATTTTAAGGTGAATTTTATTAACATATTTAATTTAAAATAAATTGAATATGTTCCCTCAAATAGGTTAATATCGATTAAATTTTTCATACATTTTACATTATACATTTACATAATGACACCTATATATTGTATTGAATATCCATTCCATTTATTCATTTTTAAGAGTACTCATATTTTCAATGTTTCTGAAATCCCTTGGAAGTTTATTCAATATAGTAGGAATTTTAATGCATCTATGATTTCTTCCTATTTCAGTGTTAAATTTAGGTATTTGATATAAATTATGATTATTAGTATTTACACTCGTAGCATCAAATAAATAAATAATTGGAAATCGTAAATTCGTAATATTGCAGGATTTTTTATTCAGAATAAGTTAAATGTTTCAGGTAGTCAGGAAATTAGTTTAGTTATATGAATCCTTAAAAGAAAGGAGATTGGAAGCTCGGCTGCGATTGCTTAATAAATTCAGGGAAACTACATTTTCGGAAGATACAATCGGTATCATGCAACCACCCTGCTACCTCGGTCCATCCGATAATGACCGTACGTTAAGAGAAATAGATGCTAGGACGAATCGTTTTTGAAAAAAATCATTCTTTCCGCGAACGATACGTGACAATAACCGAATAAGGAAGTAGTTTATATTCAACTGTTTACATCCCCTGCCCACGCCGAAAGGCGGCTTGTATGGTTTTAATGTAGATGTAGACGGAATAAAAATAGAATCAACGATACGCCTACCCTTGACTCTAGTCCATCTATCGCACATAGCTCTAGTAGCACATGAGTGGACCCAAGAACATCATCTGAGGGGGTAATGCAAGGAAAATGAACTGTCACTCTGTTCACACCTGATTTAAGTACGGGCTTACCAGGGGTCTACCTCTCTCTCTGTTAACCTCGACTTCCGCTCGTTGCCCCTCTTCGATATTTTTTATGGGCTCATCTTTGACTTGAGGCTTTTCGCACCTATTCGGGGATTAGATCTTCCAGGGGGATGGACTCGAGTAGGAAACTTGGAAACTCGATGGCGCGAAGTAAGATTCTCGTAAAACCACTTACTATGTGTGGAGTCCGATCAATACCTTTCAGGTGTATCGTTTTTTTATGGATTAAGGGAGTCGGAAGTGTTTTCTTTTTCTGGCGCTTGGGGCATATATCGTTATTTTCTGGGTGTTCCTTCCCCAAGATCAAATCCCCATTTTCAAGTTTCCCTATTTTCTTGGAATAGATTCGTTTAAGCATTCATTTTAACTGGTATTATTCATTGATATTGTTTATTATAATACCGTAAATGCGCTAGTGTAGGAAATAAAATCTGCAAGACTTTTTTTAAGCAATATTAATTGAAAAATTATTTTGTGTCAAAATAACACTTCATATGGAGATTGTTTAAGAAACACTATCATATATTACGAAAATTAGGTTAAAAAAGCAATTAGGCATATATATTTAATATATAACAATTTCCAATTATAATGCCAATAAAATTTATCTCTTTACATTTTACAGCGTAATGCTTAATTTCCTTGGCTTATCTGCGAGGAGAGTAAGAATATCACCATCAGTGACTTGATTTGTTTCGTGTATGAAGGCTTAAATAGTCCATTGAGCCGTTCCTCAGAGTTGGTGCTTCTTTTGTACCGTTTGAGAGGTTTTAAGGATAACGAAGTTCTTCGCTTCTTGGGGGGGGGGGGGGGGGTTAAGACCCAAGACCCTCCCTGACTACATAACTGGAAAATGTTTATTAATCGATTCCAATGGAAGAAATAGTTATCTTTTATTTATTTGAAAGATGAAATAATAATAAGATATTACCGAGACACTTTTTTAATTATCGCGTCTAGTGGCCCAAATTAAGCTTATAAAATTATTAAACAATTGTTTGTTTCCTTGGAGAGGATTCCTCATAACATCGCTTTGTGTGTTGGTTGCTTCGTTGAGGACTTCTGGTGGTGTTTGGTGCTATTAAGTGAAGCACAACCTCCT
Organism: Sympetrum striolatum; assembly: GCA_947579665.1. NCBI lineage: Eukaryota > Metazoa > Arthropoda > Insecta > Odonata > Libellulidae > Sympetrum > Sympetrum striolatum. The sequence goes on along the minus strand of OX388342.1, from coordinate 74,772,559 downwards.
TGCTCTTAAGTATCCCTTAACAGGAGTGTAATTGATAATGCATGTTAGTTAGTGGTCAGAATTCCTAATCTGAATGTGAGAGGCCTGTTCGAGTGCTGTTCATGTCGTTATTATTCACTTCTCTTTATATTTGGTGTAAAATAACGTAAACATATTGTTTTGATAGATATCTTCCGGGGCTTTGCAGATGAAAGTTGTTGGAGAACCCCATTCCTCCGAGTCTTCGTTGGTTCTCCATTCCCTCAGTATCCGCTTGAGATTGGTTTCCTTTTTCTTTAAGGCAATCTCGCAATTCTGTCTTTTCTCGAGAATGGGTCGGAGATCCTCGCGAAGATGTCGACATTCATTGGATATTCGGAAAAGATTTGTCATCTTTTTATGCCTGCAGGAATGCATTTCCATTGAATCCCGTCAGCAGTTGGTTGTCATCGACAAATAATTACCGAGACCATAAATCGTAATGATCTACGAACGATGATTTCTCTTTCCTTCCAATGTGTGCATTTGAAAGGGCGGGGTCATATCGAGTCTCCGCGTTGGCAAAATTCCAATCAGCCAGGCTTTCCTTGGCAGGGCAATTTCGACAAAATTTATCTGTCTTGCTTCGCTTCTATTACCCTTCCCGTAATGTAGGCGTTTACTTTTTAATATTTTTCTCTAGAGGTTGAAGCTTCTGTGGCTCACTGAATAAAGCAGAGGGAGTGACGTAATGAATTTTCACCGCAGTTCTCTTTCAATTAAACGGAAACGACGTTGCAAAATGATCATTAAGAGAATTAAAAACCATTATTCCGGTGGTTTGTAATAAAGAATGGACGTCAGCTAAAAAGTGGAGCAATTAAATTGATGAAGGTCACTCTTTTCTGCGTCGTCATAGTGAGGAAGAGTCAGTTCTATATGCTCTCTTTATTTAAGAATACTTACGAATTACTTTCACCGCTGTCGTGAACCCGTGACATAAGAGTCGTTTTTATGATAAACGAGCGAAAATGTTGGAGTTTTTCCAAGAGTTTATTTCTTATCTTCCTATGCATTTATATCCATTATAATAGTGTGGTGAAAATCCTACAGATTTGCTCCACATTGTCGCTGTGAATAGCTTTCCTGTAAATGTAACCTATTTTGTGTAGGTTGTTTTCAGTTTTTCTTTTAAATTTAATTAGTTTTTGTGATTATTGAATGTTTTTCACTCCCCCATGCATAGTGCTAATATATTGTGGTCGGTAGCTTGGATTTATATTTCATCGAATAATTATGAGAATGTTTTACACAGGAAAGATAAGGGCAATGAAAATAGTTACAATAATCCTTGAAAATGGTGTATTCTTGAAATGGTGACAATCGGAAGTAGAATTAACTGTACTGATAGTTAAAAGTTACAATCCATGCAGCATTTTTTATTTGGGACGATTTATTTATTTTAGCTGATAACCAGAGTTTTAATTAAAGATGGGGTATAATAAACACAGAATTGTGTTTATGTGATACCAATATTCGCCAGCTCATTCAAGATAAACAAGTTCAGATGAGATATTCAAACCAGTACAGATGAATATAATCTCAATTTGGTGATCCTTCCTGCTTATTATTAGTTAGGCTCGTCCATGGAACTTTAATTTTTTTATGTTTAATCTTACAAAATAACTCCTTTCGATGGTTTCTTTCCAATTATTCATATTTTAATGTTAGTATAAATTTTCTTAATATTTATGTATATTTGCGTTAGTCTATAATTCTTTTGTGTATGATTTCAAAAACTTTCCATCCCGTTGCTTACTTAGCATGAACGCTCTTTTTTGTTATTTTAATCAACTTTATCCTATTTGACGTGAATATTTCTTCTGTTTTAGTATCATTACAGGAATGAGGTTCATTAAATTCTTTTCAGTTTGTCCTGTAGCCCCAGAAATATTGATCTTTTTGTTACCAAAGGTTCTAAGCGATTAGGGGTTATGTATTCGTATTGAATTATTGATCGACCTCTTTCCTGTAACTGTGAAATTCTTTCATCCAAACTTCCTAAGTTATCCGCTACCACTGTCAGCTGGCTATTGTTTATCTCCCATTCACCTCTCCGACAGTGGAACAAGATAACCGCACATCCTTTGCGTGGATATGCGTTTGACCCTCTCCTGCCAGGAATTCGGATGGCCATGGAAGAGCAATTTCAGCTACCGTCGCTTGGGTCGGAGGAATCCTCGAAATGAATGAGGAATTCCGGTCGAATATTCCCGTTCTGCAGATGTATGTCCACCTACATATCTCTATATAGCCATCCCCGTACCGTGTTAATGGACCGGATGCGGAGGATTCGAGGTGGGACATGGCGTGGGTCTAGAGCGGTATTTTGGTGAAAAGCTGGCCATGAGAAAGGGTTTATCTCCTTTAGATATGATCGAGGCCACCTGAGGTAGGAATGGTATCGCTAATTTCACAAAACTAGTCTCTTTTTGCGTGAATGTAAGTCCCTCAGGGTTCGGTATTCGGCCCCATATTTTATCAGTAATCGTAAAATTCTAAGGAAAAAATATATAATATGAGACAATGCACAAAAATCAGGGTATCTAGGTAAAACTAAAGGATAAATAAGAGTGAAAAAAGCGTGACCGTTCTATATACTGTTCGGTATACATACTGAAAAGAATGGGATATTGCCCTAGCCGTTAAGCTATTTTTCAGACTAGTCACAGAGAAAACCCAGAAGTAGAAGATCCTGGTTCGAGTCCCGGTCCCTGTAGACTTTCACGTCCGTTTATCATTAGAGTATTCGAAAAAATGTGATCCTTAATGGACGGTAAAGTGTGAAAACAATCATTTTTCCTTCCAGAAAAACTAACCCTTCCAAATGAAGAGCCGTTTATGCTGATTTTATTTTTTCCGCCTATCCAGTATATTCTTTGGTGGGATATTGCGTCGCATCTCGCCTCGGTCCCTCTCCCCGAACCTTTTTTTTGCGTCTACTGTAGGCATTCAGCTTAATTTGAGGTTAGCGATGGAGTAATGAATGGAAATTGCGTCGGACTGTACGTAGCGCTGTTTGCTCGGTCGCACCCGTATTAGCGTGCAAATTCCATTTTCCTCTAAAAACCAAGAACACCCACGGGTCGCGCCGAATGGGAGCGTTTATCATTTCATTTGAAACGTAGCCTTACAGCATTAACAAAGCGGTTATTTGGTTGTAACAACTTCTATCGATTCACGGTCGACGTTATTCTGTACTTTTAAAATTTGTGTAACCAATGTAGTTAGTGCGCGGACTTCCTTTATGTTTCAGATTGGAGTAAAGCGTGTAATTATCTTCGCGGTTACTATTAGTAGTATTTGAGGATCCTTCTCTTATTTTGCTAAATCAGTATACTCATATTTCACGTTTTAAATACAAGGAACTGTCGTTCGTTTATTGGAGATCTAGTGAAAATATGCATTGATTTAGTTGTAGAATGAGCTTTTGAGCACAATATCTGTTAAAAAGATTCAATTTTCGCAGTTATTCAATGAAATGTTTATCTTTAAATGAAATTCTAAGAACAAATATCTCTCCCCTCGTGCTCACCAAAAGCAGCAAAAGTGTTTTCGCTCCATCAGAGGAAAATGATTGGTCTCTATCTCAGTTTATAACATCGTCTTAATAACATCAGTGCATATTTATCGATATATTATGAGGAAGAGGAACTAATTGTAGCTTTTCTATCTCCTCGAGTGTTATTTTGAACACACCTGCGTGAAATCAATTTGCGAAGACTTGATCTCGAGGAGAGTTATAACTAGGTATTAGTGACTCAAAATAAGCATGCTTGGGTGTAGTTATTGATAATTTTGTGTGATTTCACATTCTTATCTTTTCTTTGAATATTCCTGTATATTTTTTCTTATTATACATATATTAAAATACTCAAACCAAGTACTATGTATGTACTTATATAGTAATATTTCTACGATGTATTTTATGTGCATACTTTTCACATTCGTCCGCAGTTATTCGTATCCCATATAATGTTGGTTTTTTTCATATCGTGGATTTTGTTCGCCTACATTCAGTCAATTCTGCTCTGCTTGATTTAGTTATCAATATGTATGTGACTTATGTAGAAGTATGAGGTAACGTATACTTGTGTCGAATGTAGTCTAATGAAAAGGTTCATTCATTAATTGTTTTTGGCCTGTAGGAAAACACAATTTGAATCTCCACAAATAGTTACATTTCCCGCGAGCAATTTTTGGAACTCGTGCATGCCAAACAGTTACGAAATTCATAAAGTCTTTATTTGTCGACCGGCTAGCGTTATTGCATCTTCGGGCATACATTCTCTCGCCGAACCAGTCTCAAAGTAAACTCGAGTAAAAACTGCCACGTTATTCGTGTTTTTGTTCGAAACAATTCTCCCTGGAAATGGACCGACTGTTTTTTTATCTCCGCCTTTCTTCTCTCAAGCGTATTTCGCTTATGAAATTATAATCTTCGTTTCCCCCTCTCTCCTCCCCCTTTGTCTGCCAAAAAAAATTTACGAGAGCTTCAAACTTCAAAAAGCCGTCGCGTTATTTTTTCATTTCTCAAAACTCGAGATATATTATCGTCGCGAGACCTCTTTGTCCCGACGGGACCTCAGGTCCGCATTAATGACTGAAAACAAGCTGACATGTACAGATTTAGCCGAAAAAAGGAAGTCGAACGCTCTTCAAACAAACGGTACTCCGAGATCGTCGGGGTGCCCGAGGAAACGGGAGAGATAGGACGCTCATCCCGTATAGCCGTTTGGTCCTTCCCCGAAACTCAATTCGGCAGAAGTAGGACGGGACGCATAAAGCCTTCTTTGCCGCCTCACGCCCACTCCATACAAATAAAGCCTGGTAGGGTGATGTACGGGGGGAACTTGTCTCCAGGACAGCCACGGTAGCCGCGAAGGCTTACTGGGAACCCTGAAAAATATTGTATTAAAAATTGATAAAAATTATTTCATCGATTTGTATAGAGTGTCTTAGGTTAAACAAGAAGTGAAATATAACATGTCTGGGAAATTTTCCGGGCTGGTATACTAAGCTCTAAACTACCATGCCGGGTCAATTCAAATTTTCTTAGAAGATGCTCATGATGTTATCATTTTATGTTATTTATATATCTAGTTTTACCTTGGATTTGACGAGTACGCTTCCTCTTGCTCAAAGTTCATTTCGATCATCTTAAGTAAATTAGCTTTTAACTGAAATTGTGCCTTTCGTAAGAGAATTGACTTCATTTTGATGGTGTATTATTCTAGCTAGAATACAGGTGTTTAGTAATGATGTATAGTTTTAGCCTAGTGGTAATTGTTTTGTTATAGTGAGATGTTGTAGATTGATGATGAATGCATTGTAAAATTGCACAGTTGCAGGTAGATAATATATGTTCTGCAACAGTCAATGAAGTTGTATTATTGTAATTTATAATGTACTGTATCAGTGTGAAGATTGGCTATGTGATAATCTAAAGTTACTGTTAAGATACTGCAATAATGATACCACCGGACTATTAGCCCATATGTAATAATTGAATCATTGAATTACTTCGCGTAACACTTTACTTAGCTTTCCATAAGGGAAGACCTTAGTTAGTGCCACTATTCAGAGTACCCATACCGCAATAGATTCATGTAATCACAGCTATAAACAAAAATGTGACAAAAGTAAATGAAATACACATTCTTTTCTATGACGTACCAAAAGTTAAATGAAACACATTCCATTCTGCAGGATATGGTAGCAGGAACCTGTAATAACAATAATAAAGGCGGCTCATGCCTGTGTGTTTGTTGAAGGAAATCTCCACTCTCTCTATATATATATATATATATGTGTGTGTTCGTCTTGGGCAGTATGAGACTCTTCCTGTAATAACGGCAGATAATATGCGGATGGCCGCAGACCCGCATTACCCGGCGATGTGTCCCCTCCCAGCCGATAAGTGCGTATCAAGGCGGGCGTAAGCAGGATGCGAGTCCCGCAGCGTTCCCTCCCGCCACAGGAGGCTTAGAGAGGTCTGGGGGTGCGAAGGATTGAAAAATGATGGGATAAGTCAGAGGTTGCCTGAGGGATGAGTTAAAGGGAGAAAACACAGAGTTGCCCGTGAAATTCTGCCCACGGCGCAACGACTGCTGCGTGTATCGGTGGGTAAGGGTTCCCCGATTTATGGCGTTTTGGCGATTTTTTTTCAATTTATCATTATTACCTACGATGGCCGGTGCTTGTACGGTCCAATTGGCATTTATCTATGTCAGAAGAAATTGCCTTCATTATTATATCATTCTACTTGCTAAGTCGTCTTTGATAACGTTATCTTAATGAATGGAATAGTTTTTTATTTGTCTTTTGATATGGAATACAGAAAAACGAATCCTTAGTTTTTAATGGCTATAATAGTATGAAAGTCACCAAAATATTAATGATGGTGAATATTGTGTTTCGATAATATTGTTATTTTTAGTGAGAAAGTGGTCATCTTAAAGCACTGTGTTCGGTGATGAAAGCAAAGCAAACTACCTCACTCCTAACCTTGCCTAGTGAACTTCATTCCCTCTCTAGAGCCTTCTATTACTAGTAGTAGAGGTTTGGACTTCAAACAGATCTCTAGGCTGAATACTGTACATATTTGGCTACGTAGAAGAAACTTCTCAAATATGCTTGTTTCTGAAATTCAATATATCCGTTAGCTTTAACATTAAGGTCGTAATGAACTCCTGCTTTACGGTTTCGCCTTTGATGTTTCCTCTTGTAAAAATTCTGAGTTTTTTTGCCATTACCTTAGATGATATAGATTTCTGTGACATATTCATTACTTTTTTGTGCCGATTTCATTTCGTATTTTTCACTGATTTCATTCATTTAATTTTCGTATAATTCACTCGTTTTACTCCATTATTATTTTATCCTATGATTTTATAAGATATTTTCGAGCGGCTTTGGGCGTTTAAAAGATTTTTTGATAAATAGATTTGCGCCCCAATTATTCCACTAATATTTTTGCATTTCTCTTTGAAGAGATGTTGTACTTCTACCATTATAAGTCCAAAAATAACCATTTATTGCTCGTATAGCGTTGGAAATCAGATTAACTTGTAAATGTGACTCAGAAATCATGAAATCCTCATCTAATTTTATAACCAATTGTTTCAGATATTCTTATATTAGTGTCATTAATCCCAAATGTTCGAAATCTCTCGCAATAATCGTCTAGAAGAGAGTTTACATTCCCCGAGTTCTAATCTTGAATTGTGTCGTTTCAATCTTCTTTCGAAAACGAAATTGGATCACGAGATTACGGCAAACCGTACTTACGTTCCTTTACAGACGTCCTCTCTCTCCCTCTCCAAATTAAGATACCTTGGATTCCCTTTCACCGGAATGGTACACGTACCCTTAAACTTTGACGCCCTCTCGTGTGACTACGACCCCTCTTTGCGCGAAAGTTGGGGTGCGTGAGGGTCGTGTTGGTAAATCTCATTCTCTCACGTTGTTCCCCTACACATCTCGTTCCATATTTTATTACATCTATAAAAATTCCTTTTGTGTACGAGCGCTAGCACGCCTACCGTAAACTCAGGTAACTGTTTTACGTTGACGTTGTGTCATCTCGAACGTAGATGACGAAACATAATTGGAATTTGTATGCCTCAGTATATTTGCTGTATGGAAGGTAGTATCAGTTGTTTACATTCTTGTTCCATTAAAAATTTGGTTACATTGGAAATTTTGTTCAAATTGGAACATTTCCGAACCTCATCTATAGCTGCACAGCATCGTAAATGTCTTCACTGTAATTGCTCCAGTATTGAGAATTTAAGATGTTCTTCAGCATTTAAGAATGATTTGCGGGTTTCGAAAGAATATTATAGAACATTTTTATATCAACGTAGATACAAGCGGTAAGTCTCAACATGTTTATTTGCCTCTTGTTAGAGGTATACATGGGTGGTCTGAAAAGTTTCCGACATTTCGTCATTTCTCGACATGTTTTCTGAAGATATCTGAAAATTATCTGAAGATTTCTGAAAAATCTGGGGTCGGAAACTTTTCAGACCACCCTCATACATTGGGCTTTCTTATATATAGGTCGGCCCTTCGAATTCAGATTCTAAAATTCCATGTATGACCTAGTATTCCGTATCTTAGATTTTATAGTATTTATCATATATCTCCTTACTTATTCAAGCAGAATAAATGTAATGATTACTTCTGAATTTTTAAGAAATTACATTACCGTGTAACAGGGATTGAAAAATGGACAAGGAGAGCTTGAAAATTAACTAATAGTAATTTCATTAATAATTCTTTCATAAAAGTCAAGACATTGGACATTATATCAGTGATCGAAAGGATTGTAAAAAAAGTAACTTTTATTATTCCATATACAGAGGTTACAGTGGAGACTAGTTTCAGCTAGTAATAGCCATCTTCAAACTTAGGCTTAGGCTTATTTTTTTGTTTTATAAAACCTGTTTTATTTTACAATCATTTCGATTATGTCGGAATTCCACTATATTTCGGCCTCCTCCGTGAATTTTATTATAACAGTATTTTTTGCTAACTTCTGCTTTGGTACGATGAACATATTCTATTTTTATAGTGGTATATTTCATATCGACCATATATTTTTCAGTGCATATTATTTTTTATGTTAAAGAGCTGTGGAAATACATATTAGTCTTCTGTATCCACTCTTGTGTCCGGACCATGCAGATTTCCTCATAGAAACCTTGTATTATAAGGTTGAGTGTATACGGTGCCTAACGAATTGAAGAAGCTGCAATGCATACTTAAATTTTAAAGATAACATAAGGCGGTGTTGAAACCAAATAACATATTCTACATGGAGGTGGACCTGTAACCCTTCCAGCTGCTTCTCTAATACACTCACGGAAGCTATCATACGTGCCTTTTCTTGCATCTTCCCTTGAAACCGCCTGCACCTCACCATCTCTTTGTCCATACGTTACTTTTCCTTTATCCTCACCATGCATCCCACCTCCTTTCCGTTCCCGGGACTTTATGTTCGAAGAAACTGTAACAAAAGTGACCTTTTCGCGTTCCTTCCCATTTCTTCCAGAATGGCTCATACCCATGGCCTACATAGACCTTTGGGATGAATGGTTCCCATCTCGACCTCTTTTCTCTTCTCTTACATCCCTCATTCCCAGCTATACCATTTTCCCATTCCTCTTTCCTTCCCCGTTTCCTTTCCTTCGCAACCTCTGCTTCGCCGTATTTTCTTTCCCCTTGAGTGGTCGAGATGTCCCATCTGGTGGTACAACACCCCAACAAAACCTCCCCTCCTTTCTATCCGTCTCCGATTCCCTCCCCCACCACCACGCCTCCTTTTTCGCAGAAGAAAGAGAAGCTGCATTTTATTGCGAATCGCTAAGCCCGCATTGATACCCTCGTCCCCGTTCGCTTTTTTCCCTATGTAAAGATCCCTTCCTTTGGATCCAGCGAAGAAGACGTTCCGGTCTTAAATGAATATTTTTGTCGATTTTCTTTATAATACCTTCCTCTTCTGTATCTCCGCATCTTCCCACGCTCTTGAACCCAAAGTCTTGGATTTTCGGGATTTATCTACATTTATTTGTTACACTTATCTCCTAAATTAGTTTTCCCCCTCTCATGTTCACCCTTACTTAATAATTTTTAAATTGGACTTATTTATTGGATAAAAGACCCAATCCTCTGTTATTTCTCTTTAAGTATAAGTACTGCAGTTACTCTATTCCTTGTTATTTTTTTGAATTTCAAGGGGTCAAAAGATCGCTGTTTTCTTTCATCGATACATCTTTGGATTTTATGAGGCAAATTCACAATTATTTGTTAAAAAAAATTCCCTTTCAGACTACCTGACTTCGGCTTAAATAATTGTTTTTAAACGCTTTAGCTGTAGCAAACTCACTGTTTTGGTTATTGACTTTTACCAATAGACGCAACTATGAACTACCTTGGCATCGGATATGGTTACGTTAAGCTTCAGTTATGATCATTTTCTTTGTTATTCGTTCACTTATTAATCTCAATTGCGAAATTATAATGCATTTATCAAATCATTTGCAGATTTTAACTTCAGTTCTCATCTTTTAATTCACATATACCATAACAATGTTACATTTTCCGTCTTGTTTTTTAAGTCATTCATTAAACTTATCAATATCGAAGTATTGTCTCTGATTACTACTCCCCGGATGTGTTTTCTATTTGGCTTATTTGAAACTAGCTGTGATCTTTGTGATGTGCTGTCTAGTAACTGTTCTAATCGGTCTAATAATGTAGTCTAACGTTAAAATCTAGTTCACGCATAATTTCGTATTCGGGTGGAAGTAATTCAAAGTTTCTAATTACTTAGTACGTTTTTCCACTCCGCTCTCGTCCCTTAAAGCGACAGCATGTTCGTTCTTCCGCAGTTTTAAATTTTCAACTGCCTTTTTGCTCCCTTTAAAATGTAGTATAATCCTCCCTTACGCGTTTTTGCTTTAAAAGGATTCTCTGCTTTAACCGGAAATACTCGTGTCAAATTTTTTGCCGATCCAATTTTCGTAGTTCATTCTAGAATATCGTGCGCTGTTCATGGATGCAGATTTTCAGGAAGTGCGTTTCAACTCAGTTTTAACTTAATTACAGTTGTCGGAATTTCATATTCAGCCGTCTCGACTGTAGTTGTTACGTTTAGCTCCGCGTCTATTTTCGTACTCGATGGGATATAGTGCTCATTGACCATAGATAAATCGTAGTCGTGTTGTTGAAACCAGGGGTGGGCTTTCTTGTCTGAAAACTGGATTTATGTATCATTCGGCCGCAGAAGGAACTATTTGGACTCTTATGAACCAGCATGATACTTTGGATGGTAGAAGCCTTAATATAGTGGTATTCCATAATAAACTATAAAGACAATTCATTTATACTTAACCACAAGAAATTTGCAAGATATGCTTCCTAGGTTTCAGAGGGTAGCTCCATCATCAGGCAAGTGAAATACAGAATTTCAGCAAAATATTGTCAAAAAACAAAGGGATGAATAATAGAAACCAACAAAGAGAGGAAGAATGGAGGAAGTGAAAGGCAGGTAGTCATTATTGGAATTTCATCAGGGTACTGTTTAAAGGTGTACTGTCTAAACAAAAGTGACATTATTTGGAATTGGACTGATGACAATGAATTTAAACACTCAGTAAACCAAGGTGGAACGCATCCCATTGAATTTTCACTCGAAGTAATTAAGCGTTTTGTGAAAAATATACTTATTTACATTGGGCTCTTGAACAGCCAAGTGTACAGCACGTATGAATTTGGTGAAAGCGGTCCCGACTTCGATTCCCGGTTGGAGCCCATTTGCGAAACAACCTAGGCTGTCGAATACTTAAATAATAATTTGCTTGCTTTCTTCACCTAGCTAGAATTCTATAAATAGAACTTGTCTGCATAAGTGAAGCACAATTACACTACTTATTAAACTTTATTTAGCTCTCCATAAGTAGTGATATCAATTGGTGTCTCATTATCCAACATAACTCATATCTCAAAAGGTCATGTCACTGTGACGAAAAACAGATAGAATAAATATTCTTCTGAAACATTCAGTTTGAAATCTCAAGTAAAAAATATTAATAATAATACTACTGATATTTATGTACCTGCATTTTTCTTTCAAGGAAAAGCCGTATTTGGTACTCAAAAAAGCCACCCATAGTGGGCCATAAACCGCAGGTCCCCCACCTTTTCGGGTTAAACCGTGGGCCACCGTAACTCCCGCTGTTATTGTCATAATATCCCCCTCCTATGTCTTATTCATCTCTCTCTTTTCATCCCAACTTTCTCTCCCTTATCTCCCCAAATCCTTTCCGTACGTTCGGGGACATATTCATCTGGCACACGAGTAATATTTCCTCATCCACATCCCGGCTTATCTTCCTCACCTGTTCCTCATCCTCCTCTCATTTCCACCTCTTCCTCATCTACCTTCCTTCCCCTCTCTTCCTCCTATCCCTTCGATTCCCCTTTTCTCTCCCCCGCTTTGCGCTTATCCCGAGCGGATCGATTTGCCCTCTCCGACGCCCGCTCCTTCGCTCTGGTGCCGCCAGAGGGCCGGCACAGCGCCAATCAATGTCGCTCCAAGGGGGGGATTTTTCGGGGGGTAAAGTCCGGGGGAGGGAATCGGGGCGATGGGAGGGTGTAGGGGCGATGGAAGGGCGTCGGGGCGATGGGAGGGTGCGGATGCGTGTGTGACCCCCACATCAAGTCGCGTTCGTTGACTCACATCCATCGCCCCCACCACCGCGGTCCTCGGGTGTTGCAACCTCGTTGATACCGCGGGTCAGGTGTCGAATCCCGTAGAGGGCTTTGTTACGAGGGAGTTGGAGGGTTACCGAGCGTGAGTTTGCGGTGGCGGTTTTCGGGCGAGAGGAGTGGAACGTCACGGGAAAAATCGGGTGTTCCATACGCAGAAATCGGAATGATTCGGTTTGGGAGTTGTCGGGAGGGAAGGGTCGACAACCTCCTCGGCTGCTGGACGATTGGGGTTCGGAAGAGGGAGATGATTAAATGGGTCACGTGAGACACTGCCGAGGGGGTTTGGGAAGGAAATCATCTCGTCGTCGGTTTAAATTCGGATGCGGCCTTAAAGGTCCGATGTCTCTGGATGTCGTGTTAGGGCGGGTGGGATTTTTGTTTTTTCTTTTTTAGATTTTTGTGGCTTTCGCTGGCTTGATTCACTTCGTTAACCACTCACATACGGATAGCGAATTTCACCACTACTTGCCTCCGTTGATTCATTATTGCTCAGTAATGTCAAACTTCTTCAAACCTTTGTTCCTGCTATCATACCTTAATAGAATTTTTTCATGTCTTTTGATACAGGATAGAGTACAAAGTAACATTAATGTACTTTTGTCACCGTCAATTCGTGGCTGTGATTACATGAAAGTTACTGAGATATGAGTGACGCTGAATAGAATTATTGTCCTTCTCTAACGTGGACGTGCTTTGGTTATAGAGTTCTGGCTTGGTGAGGAAACCAAAGGAAAACTACCACCCTCCTCAACTTGCCAAGCCTCATTCTCCCATACTTGTTCTTGGTTGCTAGTGTCGGAGAGGGTAAGGTACCAACTGGCCTTAGGGCTAAGTACTTTACAGACACACCTTTCTGTAGCAAAGAGTCATAATGTAAGCATTAAAGTTGCAAATTAACACAACACCGCGATTTTATGTCAGCGTGGTAGGCATTGGTACGAGGTGCTGATTTTGCTGCTCAAAAATTGGGGTCGGTACCACGTACCGACGGCGGCCTTGAGGGGTTAATCTTCCTTTTTCTCTATCTTCATAGAAGTGGTTTCTTAATCGCCTCACTTTATACGTAAATATTTGTTTGATTCTCAAGTTAAAATATGCCGGCCTCCAAAAGAGAAATGGAAGCGGAATAGACTGTTGCGATCGGGTATCGAACCAGAGACATCCCACTTTCCGGACAGTTGCTTTTCTTCTTCGAGGAGCGCCTGAGGGCACACCAATATGTGCTATTTTTATTTCCGCTCCTCCTTCTCTGACGTCTTCATTAGGGCGTGGCGGAAACAAAGAAGTATCTTCCCCGATCAAACTCTTCAATATTAATCAATTCTGAATCTAAACAAAGATCGTGGTTGAAAGAGGAATTGCAGTAGTCAAGGGAGCTTAAATGAAGCGATTAGCCTTGACAGGGCTATTAGGAAAATGTTGGTAAATTTTTTATGTAGGTTTGTTTGTTTTATGAATATAAAACATGGCACCTAGAAAATTTATTATCTCAAGATTGAAAGACTTAGAGACGTGAGGTTTTCGTGAAACAGAGAAAAAAGTTCTGAAGAAAATACTGATGGAAAAACTATTACAAATGCGCGAGAAGATGAAATTTTGATCGAAGCGATAAAGCGATTGCGAAGAAATTGGTGGATCAGTTATTGAGAGAACTATTCCTTAACGCTTAGACGCTCAAGGCGCCGATATATCGGCTTGCGCTCTTCTTTAGCATCTAAAGGTTAAGAATATATCGTTGCTAAAGGTGGAGAGTACAAGGGAAAGACATCGAGGATAACGTTGGCCAAAGCTATAGGATAATATCAAAGGCAGGATAAGTTATCGTAAAATATGGGTAGAATGCCAAGCGGAGAATTTTAGAGCGTAAACCTACCGTAAAGTAGAAGAACTGCTAGATGTCATAGAAATGTCGTATTAATTAGAGTTAGGATAGAAGTGTGTTGAAATTTGATATTACCTTACAAATTCAATAAAACGTGATAAAAATATTTGAAACTTTTGTATTTACTTGCGAAACAGTAAAGAAAATAGAAAAGCGACGACGAAGACATGCCTAATTCAAATTTAATCACGACAGGAATATTACTTTTCATGTATAATTAAATTTTAATTAATAATAAAATTGACGTAGATATGTTGAATTAATACAATACAATTTTTAAAAATAATTAAAAATGTTGCACATAGATATTGCATACAAACATATGAGAGTAGTATAAGAAATTGACAAATTAAAATTCTTAAAGTTGAAATTTTAATTCGAAAAAATCATGGAAATATAGAGAAAAAGTAAATTCTGTGAGAACATTTTGTTTTCAGAATTTAAGAGATGTTTTTCTGAGGTAAAAATCTCTTTGCTTTGGTGTGAATGTAAATAAACTGGCGAATTATATAGTCCACTTTTGATGGTAAAGCGCTTCGTTTGGCAGTTTCAGCTATTTAGCCATTAGTTGTAAGAGCAAATCATACACGTATAACAGCAAAAGTAAAGGATAGATATACATGAATTCTATGAGATGAAGGTAATATTATTTAGAAGGGAATAATAATTTTGTCCCATTCTGTTTTTGTACAACTTCGGCAATAAAATTGGGGTTATCCAGCGAAGAGGCGAAGGTTGTCCTTTTTGTTGAATTATAGTGTTCCCAATTTAAATCTCCAATAACTGCGCAATTAAAAAATAACACAACTTTGTCACGTAATCGTTCCGAATGATGTTCTATTAATTACAAGCATAGACCTTCCATTCTCATTTAATGAAATATTAATTTGCGATCCTAATTGAAAATTACTAAGTATTTCGTATGAATTGTATTTAATATAACTGAAATTCATTTCAAAATTTGTTAGTAATGATTGGTAGTAGCCCAGATTTCTTTCATTTAATTATTATTGACCTTCGAAAAGTAATATAACTTTATCAGTTGTTGTTAAATAACTAGTATTACTGAGTGGCCTCTAAAATAATAAATAATATTTTATTATAAGAAAATTAGTAAATAATTAATTAAATTTACAGTGTAATATATTTGATTAATATCGATATAAATTAAATAGAAAGATTTATCGGTAATTATTGATAGTATCTATATTCGCCCCGAATTGCGCTGTTTACATTAGTGTTTTTCTTAAGAAAATATAAAAAAACACTTAAAAATGTAAAAAAAATCCTGAGAAATGGATGTCTCCCGCCATCCTATTCAATCGCTTTAATTGACGCCTATAAAATGGATCACGGAAATACTGCAGTTTTCGCGCCAGCATTGTCTCGACCCCTCCTCCCGGAACTAAAGCGCTCGCGATTTTACTCTTTCACGCAATGCAAGACTAGAAACGTCGCACTGTTTCGCGTTACACAATCGTCCTCCACACGCCACTTTCTCGCTCACTCATTAATTTGGCGACAATGTCTCCGTCCCTGTTTTCGCGGGAGGTTTGTTTGAGCCCTCGGATGTGAGAGAGAAAGAGACGCGCAGGGGGAAATGGAGTATCCGGTAATCTTTTCGTTGTGTTTATTAATCCAGCCGTGCCTTTCCCTTGCCGAGATGCTCTTGAATGCCTGGCACTTGGAAACCACGGAGACGCGTGGCGTCAGTCAATACGGCGACGCACAGTGGGCTAGAATCGAAAAAACCTGGACAAGGGGCTAAAAATGGTTTTTTTGAGTGTGGTTATTGAAACTTGGCATAGTTATTGAAAAATGATTGAATTTTATGTTCCCGCTCGTCGTATTTTAAAATATTCAGGCATCAAATAGATACAGGGCGTCAAACTTGAGAAATGTTCACGAAAACGAGAAGTTTCGGATTTTTTCGGAATAACGTTCAAGTTCGTTGATATATAGTTGCCTTTGAGAGAAACACTAGGAAAAACCAACACAACAGTAATCTAGCATTACTCTTTGTCTTTCAATTCGCTGAATGTTTCATGCTCTAAGATGATTGTTTGGTTATTTAAAGCAACAAAATGGCGGACACTTTTTTCGGACAAATTTCGAGATAAAGTAAGGAAATCAACTAGGTAAACAGCGATGGACTATCAAGTCTCTTATACCACGTCAATCTACAAGGCTTCTAGATATGGAATCTGAAGAGACTGTATCATTTCACCTGCTACCCTGTGATTGCGGTGGACTTTTCCTAAGTGCTGCGCGGTCCGGCTGGGCGCCGTAGAATCCTCAAATACGGTTTCGGTGTCTTTTTGGTTATGTTGAGTCCAAAATTTGGCTTCTTTTATGTTAAATTCTGGCAAATCATATTAAAAACTTATTTTAATACACTTTAAGATATGAATTTGAGACCATTACTTTAGATAATAAATGCGGAATTGAGAAATTTTGGCACATTAGAGACATTGGTCTATATTATATTTTTACCAGTAAACATTACTCTGGCGAACTTTATATTTTCTATGCTGGTCAAAAATACTGTTAACAGAATTGAAAAATCTTCTCATCTGCCAATTTAGCCGGCCCTTATTTTATTGGCCCTGAGTTGAGTACGGATTACGGCACTCTCGTGCAATGCCAACATCCGTACGCATCCGCCCGTTTGCTAGGGCTGTTGGGCACGTGCCTTCGGAGTTGTTAGGAAAGAGAAAATATTTTGGAAGTTTCAGTTTTAGTCTTTCTTTGAAGGCAAAAAGTTAGTTTCTTGTGCTTTTGGTTTTTGGATATCCTGCCACAGTATTTTGGCTTCAAGAGACTCCACGAGATACAACGACGATCCGTTTGCCCTGGGGTTGTTATTTGGAAATCTCTAGCTGATCCATCACATAAAGTATGAGTAATTTATTAAAATAAGAAAAATGTGGATAAATGGCGTCTAAATAATATTTTTAGAAAATTTGATATTTATTTACCAAGAGTGATAGGAATCTTAAATGTTTTTATGCCGAAAATTGCGTATCTAAGTAGTGCATTTGGTACTTTTCATCATTCAACATGGAGAATTAAGCAACAGATCCTTATTTATTACCGTTTTATAAATAGTCTTTTACTTGACGTTTATTGAAACATAGGATTGTCTTTTGTGAAATGCATTTTTCCGAAATTACTCGATTGGTGATTCATCAAGTAATTATAAAAGTGAAGGAAACCAAATCAATCTTGGATCGAAAAAATCATCTGCTAAATTTTTTGATTCGCAGAAGATTAAACTCTGATGTGAATGATTCTCTTAGGTACTGCCTTGCTCCATATCCAGAAGGGATTTCCGTTTCGGAAGAGACTAGCGAAGTGAATTCGCAATCTCTGCTACCACATACAGCGTCAAGAATTGTAGCTTCAGTATCAACTGCACAAGCCTCAAAGCGCAAAATCAAATCCTCTCTAACCTGCAAATATGGTTTCGATGGAATCTCTGGCACTGTACTTTATAAGCAAGGATGGCAACAGGAGGGAAAATCTTACGAGTTCTTATTCGTGAGATCTCTCGTTCCTCTCCGTTTAGTCAACGATAATACAGGTGAATAGCACTAATTAAGCGTTTTATTCAAAACTTAAACTTAAAAGAAAGACAATTTTCATCTAGTAATTTCAATAATTTTGGTTATTATATTACATTAAGGTGAAATAATATGGTCAAATCCGCGGCCATCCTCAACATGTTTAGACAGCCAATTCTCCTTCAATGGAAGAAGGAGACGAAGATCATTGCGAAGATGGAAAAAATTTTCCTTTTTTTTTCAAACTACTGCTGGGATACTGCCTGTCTCTACGTACATTTGTATCTATGGTACTATATGCCTCCAACAGTACATAAAGAAATTATTCACGGAACAGAAATATACAAAGATGCGATTCTTCCGTTGGGAGAGCTATCAGAAGAAGTCATGGAAGCTAGAAACAAGGATATCAGGAGGTTTCGGGAATGATTCACGAGGAAACACTCGAGAATAGCCACTAATGAGGCTTTAATAAAAAGGCTGCTGGTAACATCAGATGCCAGGTTTACCATGAAAAGGAAAATTAAAATCCAAGAAGAAAAGGATCCTAACAACAGAGTTAATAAATCTCCTCATCATCGACGACCGAGAGAGTGAGTTATTTGAATCCGAGGATTCAGATGAAGAATCTTCTGAGGACAGAATGGGAGGCACTTAATAATGTAATGAAATACATTAATCACAATTAATATTAACAATTTTAGGAGTTTTCATACGTATTAAACTAACTAACAAACAATTTCCCTAATGTGCCAAAATTTCTCAATTCCGCATTTAATATCTAAAGTAATGGTCTCAAATTCATATCTTAAAGTGTATTAAAATAAGTTTTTAATATGATTTGCCAGAATTTAACATAAAAGAAGCCAAATTTTGGACTCAACATAACCAAAAAGACACCGAAACCGTATTTGAGGATTCTACGGCGCCCAGCCGGACCGCGCAGCACTTAGGAAAAGTCCACCGCAATCACAGGGTAGCAGGTGAAATGATACAGTCTCTTCAGATTCCATATCTAGAAGCCTTGTAGATTGACGTGGTATAAGAGACTTGATAGTCCATCGCTGTTTACCTAGTTGATTTCCTTACTTTATCTCGAAATTTGTCCGAAAAAAGTGTCCGCCATTTTGTTGCTTTAAATAACCAAACAATCATCTTAGAGCATGAAACATTCAGCGAATTGAAAGACAAAGAGTAATGATAGATTACTGTTGTGTTGGTTTTTCCTAGTGTTTCTCTCAAAGGCAACTATATATCAACGAACTTGAACGTTATTCCGAAAAAATCCGAAACTTCTCGTTTTCGTGAACATTTCTCAAGTTTGACGCCCTGTATCTATTTGATGCCTGAATATTTTAAAATACGACGAGCGAGAACATAAAATTCAATCATTTTGCAATAACTATGCCAAGTTTCAATAACCACACTCAAAAAAACCATTTTTAGCCCCTTGTCCAGGTTTTTTCGATTCTAGCCCACTGTGCGACGGTGGAAAATTACGGATTGTGTGCGGGCCTTCCCCGACGTTTGTTTTCGTATCGCGACACATTGTAATTATCTCGGGGAACAAAAGCAGGTGACTGCGGCCAGGAAATGACACCGCGCGAAAAAGAGCCGAAAAATTAAAAAACGCGACTCTCGGGAAAGAATGTGGACGTTTTTACCTCTGTTTTCATCCCAGGATCTAGATTATTTAAAACGGCCGCTATTTCATCGCTGCCTAAATAGAATTTCCGCAACATCCGTGAGGAGATTACTTTTGGCGTCTATGAAGTACTGCGGGAGATAAATTCGTGAAATATAATTTCAAATTCCTTATGTTTTAGCCTGAAAAAGTCTCCCAAAAAAAGGCACGGTGTTTGTGTAATGGCTGTATTGAAATATTCACATTTCTCCGCGACTTTTTGCTACTATGAATTTATTTCGTTTGTTACATCGCTAATAAACCGAATCAGGTGGCGTCGAGAAATGCATATGCCCATATAATAACACTTTATAGTTGGCGTTTCTTAGCTTTTTCTTCCAGCAGGTCCCTTTGATTCCCATGTAGTCCTCATGGTCACCAGATAATGTATTTTCTAGCGTTTGCATTTATACTCTGCCAGCCGTCCAATTGAGAATGATACATGTAGAGTCATTTAATTTTTGACGAGTGTATTATATTGTACTATATTAAGAAATTCGATTTTTGTATTCCTAATTGTATTTTATCTGACGTGGAGAGGATGGCCTGTCTCTAAATAATCAATAGAATGTTTTTCTCGCTCCCCTTTTCGTGGGTGATTTCTTGTAGTGTTATTTGTTTTCCTTTAATAGATCTTATAAACATAGATTTAACCCACAATATATTGGTCTTTTCTTTTGTCGTATACCTATAGCATAGGTTCCCATAGTGGTCTATATAGATTTATGGACCTCCAAGGGTCCTTATAGATTTACAGAAGGTCCATGCCAGGGAGAAAAAAAATTGGATGTCCAAGATTTTTTTTTTCAATTTTTGACCTTGTTTTAGAGTATTTTTTGGGGATAAAGAACTCATTTTGAAAGATAATTTAATCAAATGGAAACTTGAAATGGCTTTTTAAAAAGCAAATTCAATATTAGGCAGGCTAGGGGTGCCCATGAGGAAATGAAAGTTGTCTATGGGAAAAAAGTTTGGGAACCTATGACCTAAAAGACTTTTTCTTGAAATATTAATGACGTAGAATCAGACGATTAAGAGACGTCAAAATTGAAATCTCCATTTATTCCCTGAAATAAATTAGTTTTTATTATTCCTATCATAATTACTAACAATTATTGTGAAGTTTATTCTTTAGTTCCTTTCGTCTTTTCCTTTTTGAAAAGAAACGCCTTGATATAAATGCATCCTTTTTACTTTTCCATAATTTGCTTCGTTATTATTCGAATGCCTCTCTAAAAGTTTGCTGTGAATGCATTTAAGAGGCAAAAGCGTTTCCTTCGTCAAAAATAGCTGTCATATTTTAATTACCTGGAAAACTAACAGTGGGGGTAGGCTCTTTACATTTTCCTGTTTCCTTCCAGAAAAAGTCCCGTATTTCAATTTCCCTCCCTCTCCCACTTCCATATTTCTCGTGACCTTTTCTTCCGGTGAGTGGCAATTTAGCACTCTATCGCAGGTCCAGTCACAGCCGCCTCACGGAATTACGGAGTAATATTCCAGGCGATGATTATATTTGAACGAGATTCAATTAGGAAAAGGAGGCGAGGGAGGTTTTTGATGTCATTAAGGCGTTTGAGAAACGTGGGCCGTAAGGATTTCCCTTCAATGCACCTCTCTCCCACTCAAAACGTCCTCTGTCCCAACTTTTCTCCTTCATTCGATTTGCTCAATTTAACGCGCGAAAAGATGGCGCCACTTAGTGATAAGTAAGCGCGGGAGAAAATGGCGCGTAACGAACACAACAATTGCAGAGCGCGCAAATTAGAGGAACGGAGACTTGGAGCCGTTTTCGCAGCCGGGCATCTCATTTGGGATACGAGGCCGTTTCGTATTTCGCTCGGAAGGATTTGATTGGTTTCCGTATGATTTGTAACGCGACCCCCGGGTGATGGAAAGCAAATTTGGATCCCTTATTAGCCTTCTCCCTGCCGACCAATGCGGTAATTATAGGGGTCCGAATTGCTTTCAGAACGAACACGGCCATCGTTTTCTCCTGCGTCCCGAACGGTAATCTTTTAAATTTAAATGCTGCAAATTTGTAGCCGAGCTCCGGGTTTGATTGATAATTTACGAGGCTTCTTTCGGTCGGCAATTAATTCGTAAGCACCGCGATAATTGAATATTCTCCCGTCCCATTTGGGAATAACATGTTATTTTCGTTAAAATATCGAATGATTTTCTCCTATTTTAACCCTTTGCTGCTTGTTCTGTTTCGAAACTCTGATGAGGTGTAGAAGGGAAATTATGGTTTCCTAAAGATATGATTATCTAATCAGTGCTTCATTTTATGTATAAAAAACAACTCCAAATCCATCAAAAAACTTGCAAAGCGGCTGTACTTATATATATATGTATTTTTTTCCCCCTTGCCGTCTCTCCTCCGGTCTTCCTTGCATTTCTTTGCCGACCTCTGCCTGACGATGACTTCGTGGAAGTCGAAATACGTATAGCCGCTTTGCAAGTTCTTTGATGGTTTTGGAATTGTTTTTTATATATAACATAACCATCAGCAGCCGCTTTCCTTATTCTAGTGCTTCATTTGCACGAATCTAGCAATAAGACGAATGCAATTCACGACTATCCTCTTTTTTTAATTCTGCAATTAAATGGATTTATAATTAGTTATACTCATAGAAGTTCAATAAGTATACATTCTATCTATTAAAATGTACATCA
Source organism: Sympetrum striolatum (assembly GCA_947579665.1). NCBI lineage: Eukaryota > Metazoa > Arthropoda > Insecta > Odonata > Libellulidae > Sympetrum > Sympetrum striolatum. The sequence continues at coordinate 74,750,457 of OX388342.1, read as the reverse complement.
TATCTATAGAATAGCATAGTTATTGCATAAACATGATGATACATCCATAGTTAGTTATTCAGCCTGGAAAAATACGTACTTTAACTTAATTACTTACCTTAAGTACTTATTAAAACTAAAGATCATCATAGTAAAATTTTAATTGGGAATTCAAAAGAATTTTTCAGTCTTACTTTAATCTACGAATAAGCAATGAAAATGTTTTTGGAAAGCGACTACATTTACGTTCTTAAAATAAGAGAATGAAAATTAATAAGCTGATTACCATAAAAATCTAGATTATACAATCTAATTAAGGCGGAGGATTTTACATACGTTTTCTCTTTTCTGTAATTCAGGAAGGGAATAAAGCGCATCTTAAGATCCATGTAAAAACGATAATTTATTCTTTTTTACCTTTGTGAGGTTTTATAAAGTTCATCTTTTCTTCCAAAGTAAAATATTGAACAGGTCAATTACCCTAATTGTACACGTTAAGCTATTTGCTTGTGTTTTAGATCTAATTTTAAAGTGTGTAACTGTAGCATGTGTTTACCTATTACGTAAGAAATAGGATCGAAACTCGTCAATGTGGAGTTTAATACACAGTGTTAATGATCTGAAGAATGTATATTTAAATCTATGTCGGTAATTTATCGCTCAATATCTAATTCAATTTTCACTCACAAAGAGGGCGCCGAAAATTAATTCTACTTTTCAGCATCTTGCTTCCAGGTGTAGGAAAATACCAAACCTTGAAATTCTTCCTCATAGTTTTTCCGCGTAGTGCTAAGAATTCATGAAAGCGGCCATAATCTCACGTCGTCTGCCTCTTCGTTGTTTTGCTAAACACTTAGCGGTAAACAGGCAAGCGTCCTTCGTTAAGAATTCTCATACCTTAAAGCCTCGGTAACAGCATCTCCTTAACGCCTTTAAGTCTTTAATTAGCGTTTCTTATGCATTTTAGCTTCTCCCAGCCCATATATGCATCTCTGAATCCTCGGACCTTTTTACCTCTCGCATCAGTATTTGATTGCCTTTACCGAGCGTTCAGTTAAGCCCTTCGGAAATATTTTCTCACTCGAGCAGTTATCTTCTGAGAATATTCGACGCCGTTTAAGCTATCACACCTTTTCCGGAAACACGGGAAAGCTATTTTGTCGCTCACAATTCCTTTCCTTCCTCTCTCGGCGTTTTTATACTTAATCATCCGGACGTAAACGCTTTCAAGGAGATTCCACTTCATTTAGAGTTTTAGAAGCTTTTTTCATCAAGGTATGAAAGGTTTGACCTAATTTTAAGATCTTGAGTGCATTATGGTCCCGCCTTCATATTTTAATTAATGGAGTGTTTTACATTTACATGAGGGATGGAAGAAAATATTTAATTTTGTTTAGTCTCAAAATTAGCCTTGCATATGGTTTATATAATATGAAAGTTACTGCTTTATGGGTGGTGATATATTATGACATTATATGTATATATATTATGATATTATATATATTATAATATTATATATTGAAATTGTTTACTTCTCATTAAATTTTATGAAAAGTGTTATTCATTGGGTCATCATGCTACACTTGTGCTGAACTCGGATGCCTTCTTTTCATAGCCTTCTTTCTCAGCGAAACAGTTTCTCATCTCTTCCCATTGTAAGCCCCAACCTACTTAACTCCTCTTCCCTTGTATGCTTCAACTCTCTTGATGAAAATTTAAATAAACATCTACAAAGCTTTTTACAAAGTTTGTCTTAATTTTTGTCATGCCTTCCAAAAAGTGAAACCTTCAACTTTTGATTATATTATTCCCTCTTGATGGGTTTGGTTGGTATAGATTTTTCAGTCACTGTATAGCCTTCGGGTTGATTATTTTATAAAGATCGGATGAATTTCATTATGTTCTATGCTTATTTAGAAACAACCCTAAGAATTATTCCAAGTAGAAATTATTTTATTTATGAGTATAAGGTTGCTCTAAATGCTACAGGTTCTCAATGTTGTTGATGACAGCTGTAAGTTTTGGAAATGTTAACTTTTTCTTGGTGACCTTTTCCAAGTTGGAAGTTTATTTGTTTGGGTTCGTATCTGTTTTATACCTTTATATCATTAAGTAATCTAAGCGAGCGAGATGCCTTTCTAGAGTTTATTGGTCTCCACTCTGGCGCACAGGCACCTTTGCATGCATCGTTAATGCAGAGAGGCTTCCCTACCTCCTGTGTGCTCTCTACCTATTGACCTTTCTTGCATTAGACCAGCGACCTCACCGTGAGTTAAGTCCTGACTAGCGAGCCTCGTCGGGCTATAGGAACATGTTCTCCCGCTCTGTGGTTGTAATTCGAGGAGTGGCTTCGTATGATAGAGGCACACTGGAGATAATGCAGCTGCAATGCCCTAATTATAGGTGTGCAAGGCCTTATTTATTATTTTACCTCTTCTCGTTAAGATACCATTCAAACTGTTTGCTTCTATATCGGGAGGCACGTCCTGAGCTATAAGCTAAGCAAAATTGCTGATCCTAAATTGAAATCTATTGAAATAGAATGTGGTGCATTTCGGTGTGAGTTCGTCGAATTTGATCTTGATGTATAAAGCGAGGGTGTCCATGATTTTTCTAACTCTCTGTCTCTTTAACATTCACATAAAAATTTGTTTATCCACGGATTTTATACTTGTCAGTAATTCATCAAAAATTAATATTTAGCATGTTTTATAACCATTATGTTTATACTTTTTAATACGATTAATGTTTGAATTATTCTTTTCAGAAGTAAATCTAGAACGTTAAAAAAGAGCTAATTCTTAGGTTATCCTGGACTTCAATAATTGTTTGCCCACTTAAGATTTGATTGGATGGTTTGGCTTTAATTCGATACTCTAAGATAACGTCCACGATTCAAATTTATTTGTGTTTATAGTATTATTTATTTTAGGAATCATCGTATCAAAATTTTAATTTAGGCTACTTATACCATAATTTCAGCGATATAAAATAAACCTGTGTTTATTTTAGTGTATTTTTTCAATCATTTTTCTCTTAAATTTTAATTGACGAAAGTTTGGATCTAAGGAGGGACTTATTAGTCTCAATTTTATCCTAATATAAATAGGTTTTTTATTATTTTGAAATTAATAAATTAAAGTCCAATTTTGCCTGTCCCATCATACATTCATTAATGATGAAAACGAGGATTTAAATTAACTTGTATCTGTTTATCGTAGTATAATTCTAGAAAATGTCCAATCATTTTAATTTAAACTATCAATATAATAATCACGGGTATCGATTAAAGGAGTAAATTAAATTTTTAAGAGAGGTTCAGCTATTCCAGCATCAGTCGCTCGCCAACTTGAGAACTGTAATGAAAGGTATCATATCCGAGGTTAGGGAACCAGCCAGTTTATTTTCGACTCCAGGGATTCCTCGAAATATCCAATTAAGGGAAATGAAGAAGCCGCCGAGATAATCATTTCCGTTTTGGGAGCGTATAATATTTTCGAGGGTCCTCTCGCGTTTGATTCGTAAGGGAGCGCATCGGAAAAGGAGAATCCTTTTCCATTAGCCCCTTGCTCTGACTGAAATCTCTGAATAATTCACGCAACTCCCGACCATTTCCCGTCGCGATATACCATCGATCCCCGAAAAAATAATTGAAGGGGCGTGATTCTCTCTTTCCCTTTATGTTAGAGCCCTTCACAAGCACTTCTCTTCTCGTTACCATCGCATTTTTTCCCTCTCATCAACTCCGCCCCTTCAAAACTCTCTCTTTCCCTTCTCCTCTACTTTCTTCGCCTCATTTCTTTTTTCGGGCCATCCGTTCATCGAGCGTTTTAGATCCGGATTAAGAGCATTATTTACTCGATGGTTTTCTTCATCAGTGTCTTAGCCCCCTAATTCCGGGTCCATTAGCTCTATCGCGTTTTCTTTTTCTTTTGGTGCAAAGACCATTAGGTTTTATCTGTGAGGATTCTCGGATCTGTTCTCTCGCTCGAGCTTGAATTTATGTTTTATGAGTTCGTTGTTGGGTTTAACGCGAGCCTTTAAGAACTATTTTTAAATGTTATGATACTAAAAATAGGATTCCGTTTAGTTCCCCTATATGAATCTTACTTACTGTGTTTCTACGTTTAAAATTCGTAATTGTGTTTTGTTATTATTGAAACTTGCACATAAAAAAGTAAAAAAATGATTACTCAATATTGGAGGTTATATCTTTTACGGTCCTAATCATTTTTTTGCGTGTATTTATAAAAAAACACTGCCTGTCCCACTTCACTAGACTGCCCCTCAAAACTAAAATTTTGAATTAAATATTTTATCACCAATTTGTTTCGCTTGGCACGTATTGCTACTGAAAAGAAAACATTGTCGTGTGATGAATTTTTACGGAAACTATCAATGTTTCACTCTAATTTCGAAGATGTCTCTCTCATTTCACAAGAAGAAGATAGTTTTAAAACATAACTTTTAAATTAAAAAATTATTAATATCTTTTGTTCATCACGTTTAAGTATGTGAAAAGAAATATTGTCCTGATATGAACGTACCTGATATGTGGAAATTTTACTGGATGGTTCAGGGATGCAACTTCATTGAGTCTTTGCTGTATGAATTGATTACTTTTCAGTGATTTTTTGATATCGATAGTCCAATTTTTCAGCACATCTAGTTAGTTAGTTATTCAACAGTAATCGGCAACCGTAAGTTTTAACGTCTGACGATATGTCGATACCGTTGATACAAGTTAACCGAAATCTGTCGTACTCAAACATTCTCTTTCCAAAGATATTTCGCCTGTCCAGTTTCCATCGACGTACGCCATTCTTTCATTCAGTATTTAATATTTCATTCATCGATATGTTCTGCACTTCTACAGGCATTTCTATCCCAAATAAAAATCATTCCATTAAGTCTCTCACTTTCGGCTTTCGCCGAAAATCCCGAATTACGACTCCAATTGAAAATGAAGAAAAATGAAAAAAATTGACATGTCAATGCTTATGAGGGAAATCCCTGCTTTTACTCGTTTTTTCCTCTACATTTGTCCCTGACCTCCAAGGGCTATACGGTGAGGATGGAATTAATTTATGGGGAATTTTCCGCGGTAAAGAATCAAGTGGATTGGTTGTTTTTCTAGCCTTCGCCGTGATCTTGTTAGCTTATGGCAAGGTTTATGGCCGATAATGTGAATACTAAATGGCTTATTCTCTAACCTTTCTTTAAAAATTACTGCAGAAATTCACGTGCTTGGATTACTTGCGAGCGTGGTACTTTATGGCGACACGGCACGCATTTGAAATTTTATGTTCCAGAATATTCAAAGTGGGGTTCTTTAATGTCAAATATTTAAAGCGCTTTTTAGGTAAAATTTCAAATCTGAAGTATTGTTATAAGAGATATGCATAATTAATTAAATATTCATAAGGGTGGACTAAGTAATGGATCTTTAATAGATATCTCCAGTTTGTCGTCAAAGGTATCCTATAAAACGCTTAATTTCAGCAATAACTTTATTGTTTTCACTTTAGTTTATAGCGTAGGAATATATTCATTAGAAAAACCATGACCTACAAATATTGAACTAGGAATACAGAAGCGAAAATGTGAATCTTTGTACTTATGTAATAGACTTTAAATACGCCGTTCAAATAATTTAATTAATATTTTTCTTCCTCCATTAAATAATTAGTTATATTAACGGATCAGATGACAGTATTACGTATGTTATTAAAATATAGATTGAAATTGATGATTATGTATTTATTGCAATCAATTGGTAATTAAGTGCTAAATATTTGAGAGTATTAATAATGAATACGCGTCCTCGTCTCTTTTCAAAATGGTTAAAATGACGCATCGCATTCGTTATTGTAAGGGTTTCGGATATTAAATTACAAACTCAAATTATGCATTTACTGCAAATTGTTAATTATTAAATGCAAATTACTAGAATTAATTAATAATGAATACGTGTTCTTGTCAGTTTTCAAATTTTTTAAACGATGTATCGCATTTCTTTTTGCAGGTATTTTATTTCATCGGTGGCTAGTGATTCAGGTTTAGATCCCGTAAAGTGAAGCTCTTAGAACTCAACAGTGAAGCCTTGGGATATATCTTAGCTGCTCGTGGCCTTCGGTGGAACGTTAACAGCGCAGTAATAAAGGTAAATTTATTTTTTTCATTTTTAAACTGCATTCTTTTGGTAGGGATTTTTACCTCGCCACAGATAAAATACTCTCACCATGTCGTAAGAGGCTCAAATGAATTTTGAATCATATCGTTTTGGCACCTCGGTTTCCATTACCTACATCGAGGGATTATTCAGACATCATTTTTTATTTAATGAATTATGCAGAGTGGAAAGTGTAGGATAAATATTCCATCATGGATGATATTTTAACTACACATAGTTGGTATTAAATTAGATTTCTTCTTTTGGGAATTGAATCTGTTTTGGGAAGATTTTTGAAATTTAGGTTGAGGTTTTCCTTTTACCCCAGGAGCGATATGTTACTATGTTGTTAGGCAAGTCTTTTTGGAGAAAGAGATCGGCCCTGCCAATTGAGTTTAGAGGACCCCTTATTTTGAGTGATTAAAATTTTCATGGCTGTCCATTCCTATTTTTTTTTAAACTATTAATGAACGGAAGATATAATTACAATAAGACTTAAATAACTACACAATTTATTTCGCTCAAAATTATTATTTTTGTCTATGATCATCTCATTATCACATAATAGTAATGTAAAAGCTGTCGTGTCTGTACCTGATTTGACCGTGGATGATCAATGTGCTTTTACTAGTAGTGCGCCTGTAATATTTGTTTTCCTCAGAAGGATTATACAATTCAAACTTCGCTGAACAGTTTCTTTAAATTTTAAAGTTCAAATATGAATTTTTTTAAAACTTTCAAAATAGTTTTTAATTTGTAATCATATTAAATCGACTTCTAGTTGAACAGAACGTTATCTTCCCCGATGATTCGCTAGATTATTAAAAAATTACCGTAAATCTCGCGGCACATCGAGAACTTCTTTGCGTTTCACCAGTGCACTGCGGAATACCTCTCATCCCGCTGTCTAGATGGAACAGGTGCACACCATTAAATGTCTAATTCCATACAGTGATACTTCGGTAGTGAAAATTATTCTTTCCGGGGTCACATTAGTTATCCGAATTACGTGTCTTTATAGAGTCCCAAATCAAGAAATATGCGTAAGAACTCGCTGAAACTCCACTTCCTCGTAATAATAGTTAAGGATGGGAAGTTTCTTATATTTCTAATGTAATATTTCTCTTGTGGAGTTAACAAAGTTTAGTTTCGAAATTATCTAAGTTTCTAATATGTTTGGGCAATTTCAATGCCTTCTAAGCCAATATTCTGCAGTGAATACATTTTTTTCCAAAGAATTTCTTAGGTTTTCCACATCCACAATTCTTCTCATTCTTTCTCATCCTATCTATTTAAATTGTATTTTTGTATATTATATGATAGTGGGTTAAAGAGAGAGGAGACTTTTAGTTTCAATCTCGTCCCAATAAAGACGTTTTATTATTATTATATTCTTGTTCATATACATCGATGAAAATATTAGTCGTCCTAGTTCGTATAGCGAACAAGAAACAGCGGCAATATTTCTTCATTTACCGGTAAAGCTCCTTAGAAGTTCTTCTCCTAAGCCGAAATAACAGTTGAATATTCTCTAGGATTGCTAGTGCTTTTTAGTGAGTGATATCACGAAATGTTTGGCTCTCAAGATCGAATCGAAAACTGTTGTCGTGCTTCTAGAATGGACCTCTTTATCAAAACTGCCACCCTCTGGAATTGGCCAGCGCAAGACTTTTCGGTTCGAATGATCCATCACACAGCAATGCCACCGTTGTAAAAAAACTTTAAGCATGGGATAAGGCCCCGGACAAGTACATTCACTTCCCCGTTCCCCGAGGATTTCCTTTCATCGATTCGTTTCAATTCTGCTCACTCCGATACTCGTTTTATGATTGATCGACGAAAGGGAGTGTCGGATTTTTCTTCCGCTATTATTCGCCTCGGCTTTCGATCGCCAGACACTGAAATAAAAAAAAACTCCTTTCAATCCCGGAACTGCCGTCCGGATCACGTCAGGTTGCGTGATGCAGGCCGAGCCGCAGACCGCGATACTTTCTTAACGTGAGCGCCCACTTAGTCGATATATACTCTGTCGCCTCATAGCCTTCGTTTGTTCTCTTTTGTCTTTTTTCTTAAGGCTTCCTGACGGGATTTTCAAGGGAGAGGTTTTTTTTTGAGATTTTGCCACGCGGAATGGAGACGCAGGAGTTAAGCGATGACCTAGGATCATCATCCTGGCAACCAAACAGACTATTGACGCATGTTTCCTCTTTGTGGTGAGATTTTGTCGCGTTGGTCTAGAGCTGCGTGACGACATGTTTGGTAATGCGAATATTAAGGGTACGTTGCCTCATTTCTTTGTCAGCAAATGCGTTATTTAGAGCTGCAAGGTTTGCTAACCCAAATATGTGCTGTCTGGACCCTTCTCCGTGTACAAGAGAACCTTAGTTTTAGTTATTAAAAGCATTCTGAGATATTCAGATTATTTACTTCTCGTTTTATTCTATCCCAGTCGGTGAAAATTTAATGTAAAAGATAGTTTTACAGTTTACTTTAGCTCGGTTCTTGGTTTCATACGTGATTCATCGTATCTTCTTATCAAAGAATTATTCCACTCACACTAAATCATGTTTCTGTTTTCATTACATTCAGATAGTTATAGGGTGTTAGCATTGACTTTACCTTTAGAAGGATTATTGATTGGTGCGTCAAGGCCAAACTCAATCCATCAGCCATACCAAACTATCATGAATGTAAATTCTTGCAAGATATTGCTTAAAATCATGCTTATTTGTGAATGCGGATCATGCAGAATAGAAAGCGCAATTTAGGAGAAGAAGCTGGTGGTGCAATTTTCCACGAGTTTGTAAATGAATTCAATTCAGGGATCATATTAAAATTACTATGAAAATTCCACTAAAACTAAAGTTTTTATGGAATTTACATAATTATTTTAATGTGATTTCGATTACCGAATACCACCGAGTTAAGGCTACTTCGATGGAATTTGACTTAGTTTGCCTCGAGATTTTACAATGAACACTATATAGTTTCACTCGGTAAATATGTAATATTTTTATTTAATATTTATAATTTACTTCGTGATTTAGAAATGAAAACTCGAATTTAAATAGAATATTTCAATAGAAATTGTGCGAAATTAAAGATTCCACCTGTTAAGATATTTACTTGTTCTGGGTATGGACATTTTTCTTCAAGTTTCGCCGTAATCTTCCTAATGGAAACGTTTGTTGGTCTATTGGTCTATAATTTATTTTATATGTTTATTCTAAAAACTACAAATTTGCACCAGGCCAGATGGTAGTCATATCGTGGGAGGGGGGATTTCATAATCTGCCTGGTATTCACCCTAGTCCGGAGGAAAACCCCCCAAAACCTCCCAAAGGCAGTATGTAATTCATATAATAAAAGTAGCAGCTTAGAGCTACAATGAAACCTTTCATAACTCTCAAAAGCAAATTGGCCAAGAGATGGACAAGGAGGCTTTCGTATGTTTAAGATTCAGTCCTAGGTTTGTCTTCCAGAAAAAGCTGTATCACCGAAGAACTTCTTTACCCATCTATAAATGTATAAGATCGACATTAGCTCTTAAATAAAGTGAAGGACACCAGGAAATATCGTTTCTCATTCAATAGTCGCATAGTATAACTGGAAATGGTAACGCAAAGTTTCGAAATGTTAAAATGAAAGAGATTGCGAAAAATCCATTGGGTGGATAAGATCTGAAACGTCGATGCATTCAGGCGGATTGGAGAGGGAAGAAAACTCATCTTGATGATAAGGAAGAGAAACGCGAACGGCGGAGAAGAAAGTGCTCTCTGAGAGATATTATCGAAGGAAAGTTGAGGTCGGTTGGAAAGGAAAGGGTAAGGAGAGGTTTCAATCACTCGACGAACTTGAGAAGTATCGCGACAGAAATGTTAGGGAAGAGAAGTAGAAAATGCAGATCAATTGTATGCGGATATTTTAAGGTCAATTTAGGAAGATTCAAAGGGAAAATTTATGCGTCACTAGTGGGAACTTTTATTGATTTTTATCAATACAAGTAGAGAGGAATATTTACTCTTCATAGGCAAGGATAGCTTCCATTCCACATTACTCTCATTATTTTTACGTCTTTCACAATATTAAAGGAAGGAGTAGATTTTTCGAAAAAATTCTGTTGGTAAGGGTTAACACAGTAAAGATACAAATTGACGATAAGGATTGCTTCCGGGCAATAAGGCTTCCGCTGCGCGGTTCCATTGAATAAAGTGATCTTTCGGATTACACAGCTTCGTCGAAAAATCAAAAAATAACAATGAATAATAAAATAAAGATAATTCTCTTCCAACTGAAGTGAACCCAGTTTCATTGAAATAAAGATACCTTCGTTAAGCAAAATTAAAGTATCCTTTCATTAAAATAAATAGATTTGCTTCCTCGTTTAATAATTGCCTTCCATGTTATGTACTGTTTTCTATATCTTATGTTGTGTGTTTATTAGTTTTTGTCTTTATTTATATCAACAATTGTTCTAATTTCACTGTGATTTGGCTAACTTACCGTATGTGAAATTTTGTTTCAAATAAACAAATAAAAACTGACATTGCATGGAAAAAAAGTGCAAGAAAGGGCTAGAATAATCTTCCAAAACATGGATGAATTCCATAATTGTTCGAATTGATAAAATAAACATTTTTGAGTTTGTACCTTCTTTATCAGCTGCTGAAGTGAATTTTTCCGTAGTTATTCCAAATTAATACGTTCCCAATCATAAGGCACGATATCAAATCGGACAAATCGGAACTCTTTAATGTCCCTAGTCAGCAAAGTATCCCAAACCAATGAAAACGAACATCCGAACAGAAACTTCGTTATCTTTTTGCGTCGATTCAATTGCGAGGAGACTACTTTTCGTAAAATCTCCGCCCCCGCTCTTCGGACGGGGACTTTCCCGCCCGCAATCTCGCCGCCGAATCGTCGCTCATTCCGTCCCCATTTAACAATCCCGCCAATTAAGATAGCATCGAAAGTTGAAACAATCGCGGACCCCTCTCTCCCTCTGCGGCAAACTTTTCGATTTCGAACGGAATCTCGCGCTCGGGGACGCGCGCGCCGCAGTGGGGGGGCCGCTCGGGCATCTTCGGCTCCCTCCGCCGACGCTCGCACGCCCTCTCTCGCCAGACCCGACGGCGTCGTCAGTGAGTTCCCGCGGGCCGCGATGCTCGCACGTCGGTGACCAGTTGCCGCAGGACTCGACCAGTCTCCCGCAGGAAATCAGTGCTCCTAAGTGCGCTCCTTAGCTGGGGGCAGTGCTCGGCATCCCCACCGACGATAGTGGCCACCCACGGAGAGGATAAGACCCCGGAGGTGTCCAGTGCGTTAGGACCGGTTCCCCGGTGTCTTCCGCAAGGAGGAACTACTTCACCGGTTCCGAGATACGTTCCGATGCGTGTGCTGGTTGAGTGAACGGTCTTGTTTCCCCTTTATTCCCCGTGCCTGGCTCCGTGTTCGACGGCCATATCGAACTACACGTGCCGCCTTCTCGGTCTGCGTCAGAGCTGCGGAGGGGTGCAGAGGGTCCCCTCGTTAAAGGGGCGCAGTCCGCAGTTTCCCACGTGTGAAAGGATCGCTTTTCATCCTCGCCGCATCCCGAGGTGGTCTCCAGTCACGTGAGTGCCGAAGTCTCTTTTAGCGGAAGATGAGAGGAGTTCGGGTCTTCAAACGTTCCCTTTCGGTGTTAATCCCGTCCCTTCTTCTGCGAGGGGCGTGCGGCTGGGGAGGGAGCGGAGGGTGAATTGGGGAGATAATTTCTGGGAGGGGTGCGGAAACCACTGCCGCCAATACGGTGTCGTGACACGAAGGGACTCCCCCGACGTCCGAGGTTTTCGGGAGGTTTGCGTGAATGTTCGGCAGTTTCGTGTGGGAGGTGACGAGGGTTCGTGCGACCGATGTTATAGTCGGAATCGATCGGAATACATTTATCGCGCGGCGATTCTTTCCCTCGGTGCCGGCGTCCGAAATCGCGTATATCGATTGGCGGGTGTATCGTCCGAATGAATGCGTGTTGCTGAAACTATAATTAATATGATGTTTGTTGTTGTTCGTAGGAGTAATATTTGTAGGAGGATATTGAAGTTAGAGACTTAGTCCATTGAAGCAAGAAGGGGTTAAAACGTGGGTTGAACTTGAGAATTGGTTTTGGATTATATTTGACGTAAAACGCGTTATAGTTGGTTGGATGGGTTGGCTAAGGTGTAGGATACTTCAAAAATGATTATTATTATCCTATCTAAGAACTTTTGGCAAAAACGTCCTTTATTAAAAAAACTATTAATCTCATTGCAACAGCTTCATTATCTTGCCATACATTATCCAAACACATGCATGCAGTTGATGTTTATATGAGGATGGTACACGGAGAGGAAAAACCAAATTAAATTCGTAGAAAACTAGTAATTACCTTTTATAGGGAGGAGATATAATAGCTATAGGGGCTGAAAGAGGTGCTTCAGATTTTTCAGAAGATATTAAGGATGACTGGTTGTAGAAATGGAGAGTTTTAGCTAATTTGCACGCCCAACGCGGATTAAATATCTAATTATTCCCATCGCTTCCGAAGCCTTTAATTCAGAGCTCCGATCCTGATTAGTTGACGTCACACTTGAAATGCGACATCGGCTATCCTCCTTTTTTTATCTGTTCGTACAGACGCAGTTTTTTGAAAGGACGTTCACCTCTGACTTTCATACGCGTAGGGACGGTGTTTATTTAACTTTTGGTATTAACGAATTACCAAATGTTTTCCTCTTCGACCTTTTCCCCAGCCTTCTTATACTCGAAATTCTAGTTTCCTGTTGTTTTATTTTTAAGGGGTTTTGAAAATGTTTAGGGTCGACCCTTCCGACGGCCTTCAAGCATCCCCCCCTCTGACTCAGCAGCTTGACATTTAGTTGAGGTTCTCCAGGTTCAGCCGCGGTGTCATCGTATTATCGGGATTACGTCATTCGCGGGGTAAATGTTTTGGTGATCTCAGCTTAAATATTTGTACAGGATGTGAGAAATGCGTTGCTTCTTATACTGTGTACATATTTTGCGACTTTTATTATACAATGGGCCTCATTCAGATTTTATTTTTATTTCTACTTTGCGATTTTCCATGGTTGTGTGCTCCCTGAATGCTTTTTAGTCGATGTTATCTTCTGGTTTTGCTGATTCTTATGCGGTGGTGCGATTATTTGTAATTATCCAATGTAGTAGCCCTCCTTTTTATATGTTTTGTATTTGGTGCTCATATGAACGCACTATGCAAACAGTGGCATTAGGTATGAAATGGAAAAGATGCTTGTATTTTCGTAGCTATTCAGTCGATGTTTACTGCTAATTTTGTCTGATTTTATGGAGTGGAGCGAGTGTTTGGAATAATCATCATTCTTAAAACTCCTTTTTATATGTTTTGTATTCTGTGTTCAGATGATTGCGCTATACGATCGGAGCGATTTGTGTAAAAAGATATTTCTGGCTCCGCTGTTATTCAGTCGATGTTTACTGCTAATATTGACTGATTTTATGAGGCCGAGCGAGTGTAACTGATTTTATGCTGTAGAAGGATTTTTTTATTATATCTTGTGCATTAACCCACCATTCCTTATGTTTGGTATTCTGTGTTCAAATTATTACGCTATACGATAGGATTGGAGTAAAAAATTAAGGCTCTTTCTATCTCCGCCGCTATTTCCAGGTATAAGCGATCTCCGTAATTATTCTCGACTCTCTTCACTCATCCTACTTGTATTCGTTTTCCTTCCGAGATGAACTATGCGAAGGTTCCCGGTAAGGGTCAAGGGCCCGCGGAGACAAAGGTATGACATTTGAAGAAGGTAGAATGCCTTCCCAGCGCCTCTCGCCGCCACACCCACCCACGTGTTACGGCAGAGCTGTGGCGTCACCTCCATGGCGGCCGGCTTTTGTTTTCTTCTCTATCTTCTCTCGTTTCATCCTCCACTGTATTTCATTCATATCGTGTATGGGGGTATGACTCTGTGTTTCTTTTACCACTCTATGTATTAGGTTAGGGTCGAGGTCATTCGACATTGCGTCATTTGCTGTGTACTAAAACATAAGAACAGGTTTACTTTGGGTAGAGATACCGAAACAGTGTGATGCGACACGATACCGATCTGCAGTTTTTGCAGCTTTTACCGACAATACCACATGATTCTAATGTTTTAAATAAGTATCCTTATTATGTGAGCTTCTTCATCGTTAAATGCCATTAACGTTGATGATAGTGGAATTTTTTCTTTATTTGATTTTTCTTGAACGCATAAGGTGAATATAAACTATTGCTCTATTCCACAACATTTAAAAAAGCGCATGATCGCTTTCGAAATTAAAACCTCATTACCAGGTGTTATTAAGTTGAAACCGGTGGTGCGTGGTTTAAAATTTTGTGCAATAAATTAATATTTTTATAAAATACAAGTGAATTTTTATCTCATGGTTTAATATGAAGTTTCTCCAAGTGAAGGTCGAAGTGATTGATTATCTTATTCTTTTTCTATTCATGCTACATAGTATTGTGAAAGCAAGGCCATCTAAGTTAAATGTGATGGCTGCAATTCCACTAAATCATCATAAACATTAACTAGCAGTGGCACGTATCAATAACAGTGTGTTACACTTTTCAGTTGGGTAATAGAAAGTTATTACGCTTTATCTTTGGATAAAAAGTATACTTTTCATGTTGGGGCATATCTTGGTCTAATATCCGATGTGAACGTGTATTTCTAAATGTTACCGTTATTAAGTGAATCTTATTTGTGTTTCAACGGCATCAATAAAAACGACTTTTCAAGGCTAGCAGTCGTGAATAAGTCCAAGCGTGTGACCCAAGTCAAAATAGCCACGAGTACGTGATATTTTAGAGATTGAAGGAGACATGTATTGCACCGTTTGCGTGAAAATTGAATTGAAAATGGCATCCTTTAGAACGTTGCCGTACGCTGTATATGAAAAGGAGGAAAAACACTGAATCACTTAGACGTTACTTCATGTGTGTCTCATCTATTTTCACCAACCTTTCAATTTTTTCGCGAGTTCAACAGATAGTGGTCGCGCTGTGACTATGCTACATAGACGAAACTATGCAAAAGTCAGGCTCGGATGATTAAACGCTGAATATGGTAACGCAATATGGCTCATGTGCAGTACTGCTATATAATCTGTGCTTGATACAACATTGAACATCTTGGTAAAAAATTTAAGATATTGCTTACATCACATTTTTCAAGAGGTATTTTTTATTTATTTTTCACTGATGTTGACTCACCGGCAGTTTCTCCACAGAATAAGATAGTTATTTACTATTAAATATTGTTTTAACTCTTTATAGCTAATAGAATCTACTAATATGGCCTCGACTTAGTGGTAGTCCTCCATTATAAAAAATCAAGAAAACAGAGCACTTATACCTTTACCACACTGTAATTTATTCCACGACCATGGTTTCGACCCTTTACCTGACCCTGTCACCTGACGATGACCTAAAAGGTCGAAATCATGGTTGTGGAATAAATTACAGTGTGGTAAAGGTATAAGTGCTCTATTTTCTTTATTATTTCTAGCTACTAATTAAATTAAATCATCCACCAAAACTTCCTGGAATAATACTACAATTTAGTTACTGTTCTGCGTAATTATGGATATTTGGCGTTGAAAATTGCTGTACAGTCATTTATCTGTCTCCTTGAAATTTTAGCTACTGATCCCTTTAATTTGAGGTAGTATTGTTGCTGATTTAGTTAAGCTCAGAATTGTAGTTCTGCATTTTTAGGGAAATAATATACTTAAGGAGTCAAAGATTCATCCACTTCATAAAATCACATAGCCTATACATCTAATAGCGTTATCATCCGTCCTGTTTTTATCTTCTGGATAGCGATAATAATAACAGTCTGTTAGCACTTATCTTTCTGCATCAGCTGTTCATGATAAGGATGGTGAAGTAGGTGCATTAGATATGTATGTGAGTTATTGAAAGGTTGTGTGTTAATATAAAGTTTGTACTTCTTATTCATCCGCTTCATGTTACAATCATTGTATCTTTCCTACGATTTTGTATTCTTCTATGATGTTTTATTTGTAAAGGTGTGCATACCAAAACGTTCTTAGTCTTCTTATGTGTTTTAAGACACTTTTCCTTAAGTTCCAGTCATGGCCAAATATATAATGATGTGAATATGTATAGCTGACTTAAGTATTTTTATTCATCCATTCATTTCATTCATCATTATACATTTTCTACAGTTTTTTGTCCTCTTGTAATATTTTTGTGTTTGTTAAGGTATGTACAGAAACGTTCTTCAATCTCTAATCTCCTTGTGTGTTTGAAGCATTATTCCCCAAGTTCGAGACGAACTTTTAACGAAGTGAATATATATTGCCATATTTCGTCTTTTTATCACCATCATCATTCGCTGTATCACTTTTCGATCGTTAGAAAGGGAAAGCTATGACCGCGAGTATCAGATCGTTGCCTTTTACCCAATTCTCGCACCCATCGCTAAAGCACTTGATATATGCAAGCATCTCGCAGAGAATGCAGTCGATTTCCCCGCGTTTGGGCGGCGTATTATATTACCAAACCATCTCTCGGTCATTAGAACAAGATTTTTAAAGGGAGATAACTCCCCCGCGATAAAAACACGGGGGGCGTATCATTTTCCGTTTTTTCCCTTCCCCACCCCTTTCCCCGCCTCTTCCCCATCAATTATCCCTCCTCTCTTTATCAATCTCATTTCTTACCCTATCTTTCCCCCTCTGCTCCGCAGGGGCGGGGTGCGGGGGATGGCCCAGAAGAGCGCCACACCCTCCAAGCATGCGCCGTTCCAAAAGGGACATTCCAACTCCATGACTAAGGCGTAAGAATTGAACCCCCTCCCCAATCCTCTCTTCCTCCATAATTGGTTCCTCAAAGGAGTTTTATTCTCGTTCCGTATCGCTGTCGCGAAAAATGTTAGCGGGTGGAGGAATACCCCATGCAGATGTCCCTCCGTTTCCCTATCGATTTCCCCCGAGCGGCTCTGTTGCGGACTCGCGGATAGTCACGCGCTATCCCGCGTGTACCCGCACTTTTTTTCCTCTCGTTTGATCTTTTTCTCACGCTTTTCCTTCGTCGGCATGTGCGGGGGATGCGAGTTTCCTTTGTGTCGGCCGTTTGCCCGCTTCTCGAAGTTTCTCGCGTCAGCTGGAGTTGCGCAGTGCGGTGTGGGGACCAGTTGCTTTGTGAGAGGATGCCGGATCAGCGCGAGTGTGGAGATATGCTAATTTTTTCCGCGGGAGAATTAATGCGCGTGGAAATGCGTGACGAAGTTTCCGAGGATGACTGATTGGAGGTGTTGCGTTGGCTGTTTTGCTGGTGTGCTGAATAGAAAGTAGTATTCTTTCGCTCTTTTGGATGCATTGATGTTTCAGATGCAGGACCGGCAAATGGGAAATCGCGCTTATTTGTCCTGTTATTTATAACTTATAATAATAATAATATGCGAAAAATAAGATTAATTGTAATTAAACAAAAATTAGTGTTACTTTTTCCCTCCTTTTGTTGGCTTGCATTTAAACGATCACAGAATTATAACTTTATTAAAACTAAATGCTATGTTAAGTATAACAATTGCATAAGTGATCACTTTTTATTATATAAGAAAAAATCTGATGTGGCCAACACATGACTTTCTCCGTATTTATTGAAAACAGAAGCCTATGCCGGTAATATATAAATAACTCCATAAGAATGAGTGTTACAGGAAAATGTTTTATACAACATTTGTAGTAAATAACATTATCTATAACTTTGGTACCGAATTGTATATACCTACATTGCATTCTGACAGAGATATGTATGAAAAACTTCCATTTCTGGATAAACAACAACTTCCGGTTAACCATTGTTCAAGAATAACTCCTAAACAATCAGTATTACGAAAAAATGTTTCATACAAAAGTTGTAGTTGAGTACATTATCTACAACTTTTGTTTATGATTGTATATACCTATATTGCATTCTTACAGAGATATTTAAAAAACAAAATTTTGTTCCGGATAAACCGTAACTTCCGGTTAGGTGATATTCACCAAAAACTAATCAACTCTTGGCATTGTTAGGAAAATTCTAAATATGAATTTTTAAAATGATCGGATAAA
This sequence comes from Sympetrum striolatum, assembly GCA_947579665.1. NCBI lineage: Eukaryota > Metazoa > Arthropoda > Insecta > Odonata > Libellulidae > Sympetrum > Sympetrum striolatum. The sequence goes on along the minus strand of OX388342.1, from coordinate 74,732,162 downwards.
TACTTTTTAAGATAGAGCGCCCACTAACTTTTTAACCACAGACAGACGGACAGAATGTTCGGGAAAATAGCGATAACGTGCTCAATGGGCCCCAAAACATTTATTTCCATCGAAATCTGGAGGTCGAATGTTTTTGAGAATACAATACTTTCTCTATACTACGTATAGGGAGAAAGTAAAAATGGGTTTTTCACAGCTCCAAAATGTTGAAAAGATTAAATTATGTACAGAATTTTCCACAGCGTAAATTTTTAATTGGTTAGAACGACTTGGACTTTACGATCATGCGTCGTTTTATATACTGTAATCCAATGAAGTAAAATTAAATAACTTTCGGAAGGTTTCAAAACTTGTGTCCGCCTTATGGTTGAAATTACGCAAGATGACAAGATAATATTGATAAATGAAAAGGAATACCTTATATTAAGGGAAGTGTTAAATATGATGCTAAAGAAAATATTAGAAATAATGGAAATCATTGGAATTGTATAATTAACGGAAGATTTGTTGAATTCGATGCATGGCTTGATTTACTGATACCAATGGAATTACTGCATGACAGTAGTGGTACTCTAAACTGCATCCACGAGTGATACGAATTGACATCTTGACGTCTGAGCCATATCCACGCACGTTCTCGATGAGAGGCATTATCGTCAGGTTGACATGTTGCTTCCCGATCTTGGATGGGCCACTTACAGTTACTTCAATGTATACACCTCTCTACTCTGTTTGCCTCTGGTATCGTCCCTTGTGACACTCAAATTGAGAGACAGTTGTTTATGTCTGTCGTTACAGTCCTCTCTCTCGGTAGAAGAAGAAATAGTAACAGGTTCTAATTACGAGGCTTGCAAACAAAGTTCGTATTTTTAAGAAATTGGAAATGTTTTGTTTCAGCTATGGAAATTATGTCTTAATTTTGTTATATCTTGATCTTTTTGTGAGTTATATGATTTGAGTAGTAGATTAAAAGTCCTGTTGTTGCGTATTTCTTGAGATATTCTCAGCTATTGGTTTCAGTGAATGAGTTTACGCGAGGGTTCTTCAAGAAAGCTTTAGTAGTTTAGCTTAGAATTTGTAATAATTTTTTTTGAAACAATGTTGGATAATAACTGAATTAATACTTTTTCCAAGAGGCTGTAATTAAATTTTTCCTAGTTGTTTGTTCTGTAATCATCACGAAAGCTGGTCGAAACCTTCTTACATACATTATCAGCGTCGTTCATACATCAGTAACTTTAAAACTATCACAACCACGATCAATACTAAGGAAAAAGTGAACGATATATTTATATTTTTTCTCTATCATGTGATAAAATGCCAGCACAAAATATTTCATTCATTTTTATTTGGTAGCTCTAAATTTTCCGCTTTAGAATGATCTAAATGTAGTTTAAACATTGGGAAGTTCGTAAAATTAGTAAGTTGTTGATAAATTTCAAACATTTGTTAAGTTTTTTACAGTGGTCATATTGACTTACATTTTGATGTAGAGAGTCTTACATTCTTACTCTTACGTTCACTTCTCTACATACGTCTTTTATTTCATAGTAAATTGCGGAACAAATGTTCAAAAATTAATCACAATCTTACCAATGTCACAAGATTACCAATGTTTACCCATAAAAACCTTGAATCTTAAAGCTATTGACAGTGAACCTTGTGTATGGGAGAGATATGCTCCATTAATATTTTAGCTAAAATTGTAAGCATTTGTTCCTTAATCGGCAAATTCAATCCTCTTATTTATCCTTCTCGTCGATGGTGTACTCGAATTGGGTTTCTACTGCGGTAGAAAGGAAATATTTCTGCGTTATTTTCAGTTTATATTTCATTCACGACTTCTTTCCCTATATCTGCTCGGTAATTCTTTCGCTGTCACTCTACCACGAAAAGCATAGCTTCGCGCTGCGCTGAGAGCCAAAAGTAACTTAGTATGACTGCTGCGAGCGTGCTAGTGATGTAATTTGATTTGTCACGCCGCCATAAACTCGATTTCCTCTCCTCGCCTAATTTTTCTCCGGCGATTTTTTCATTTTTATTCCTCATCCGAATGATGCTGTCATCAATACTCTCCGAAGCTGCGCCGGATTTCCGACGTTCCACTTTTTCACTCTTTATTTTCCGAATTACTTTTCGAGTCGGAATGGTCTCATCGACATAGTGTCGTATCCCATCCGCTCGTGTCCTACATCTGCTATGTGTGTTATCTGCATCTTCTGCACGATTTCCGCGGTGATTTCGCATGATTTCCTCCGAACGTCGAGTTTTGGATTTATGCATAGGTACCAAACGACCTACATTCCCACCGCGAGATATGTGATGCTGTTTTCACGAGACGCTCGATGGGTTTTATATCAGGAGACTATCTTTTTTCCCCATAGAGGTGTTATCTAAAGAGTATTAAGTTGATGAATGGCAAGCGCATCTAAAGATTAAGCGTTATCGCGAATTGCTTACCTTTATCGTATCGGTATTAAGTAGTTGCAGCTTAATTGGATTGGGAATATACCGGTATCAATGCAAGAGGAAGTGTTACGGAAATGTAGTGTTTCATCCATGAAGCGTATTTGAATGATCGTTATACGTCAACAATAGTTATGGTTGATCTCATAGTGGCCAAGGATGAGTATGCTATTATGAATATAAGATAAAGGCTTCGTTTTTCGCTTTGATGAGCCCTATCACCCACTAACAGTTAAGTAAATCTCGTGATTGGTGCATTTATCATCCTCTCTAGTTGGTACGATGCAGCTAAATTGTATCCCCTTCGTGAATACGAATAGTTTCATCGCTACTGTCTATAAAGTATTCAATCCGAAGGCCAGTAGATACATTACCCTCTCAATATATGCTTCCAAGAGCTAGTATGGGGGAATGAGGCTTACTAGGCAGGGTGAGGAGTGTGGTAGTTTGCACTTGCTTTCCTCAATAACCCAGAATAGTATACGGGGAACATGTCCACGTAAGTGAAGCAGAATGACTTTACGAGTAAAACTTTTCTTGGCAGTCAATAAGGAGAGACTTTAATCAGTGAAATTATTCAGCATCACTCATACCACAGTACCGTTCGTGCCTTCAGAGCCATGCTAAAGACTGTGACTAAGGTAAATGAAAGATACTTTTTCTCAATCTCGTACCAAATGACAAGTGAAAAATAATCCATTCAGAATATAGTAGCTGGAACGATAATGCCAAGGTAATCTAATTTAAGCTCTCTTATCCGTCTCGCCAAAGATTTTGTCATTATTTGATTGTAGTACTATAAACGTCAATAATTAAATACTTAATCTCAAGACAGGAATGCATTCAACAATTCCAAATGTTTATCACGTTTGATCACGAATCGATAGTATGCTTTAGATAACGCTCCGTATTATTCTGTAATTGATTTAAAAAATTCAAGATAAATAAGCAATCAATACCTCTAAATTTAAACGCCGCTCGACCCAGATATTTTCTTAAATCCCGTCTAGAGCAGTTTGAATTCCGGCGTTATTAATATTCGTATGAAAGCTCGTTTGTTTATTTACTCGCAGTTTAAAAAAATGCAGGTAACGGGCAGGTGCGGGCTTGTTTCACGCTTCGCTTGCATTCCAACTTCAATTTGACTAATTGCCCGGAATTATTCCGTTGTTTGTTGGGATCCGAATTTTCACCTGTTTGTTGATTCGTCAATTAAATAAGGCGTTCTTCGGCGCGAAAACAATGAACCGTCCGCGCGCTTGCGTTTTTACGGCTTCCGTTTAATCAACCGCTTTATTTGCGGAGCCTAAGTCCCCCATTAATCATCAGCAGGTTCCAGAGGAAATCTTCCATCCTCCATGCTCATTTAACTCCGTCATCTTCACGTTGGCAAGATTGTTAGATGCTTCACAAATGTTATCGCGGCCATTAATTTTTTTTACTCCCCTCGCGATTTGCGGAAAATATAGGGATTCATTAGCCGTAAGCCCAGGGATGAGTCGCGGCTTGAATAAATGCTCCTCGCCGCCAAAAAGGGTTTCTTCCTCCGGAGAACCGTGGCCAAATAAACCGCGGTGGCCGTCCTTCCAGTCGCCTTTCTCGAACGTCCCTGCGGGTATCGATTGTGTCCGTCGGAAAGCAGTCGTGTTAACAAGTTCGCCGAAGAAGTGGAACGTGTCCCGAATTCCCCATTGACGGGTAAGTGCATACGGCACTCCCTTTTATTCCCTGAATATCGTTGTTTAAACCGCGCCCCCGCCCAGGAGCACGCTTCCTGGATCGGATCTCGAAGGCACTTCAAGGAAGGATGACCTTACGGCGAAGTGGAAGGTTTAGGAGGGGACATGATAGTATTCGGGAAGTATTCACGAATAGAATACCGAAATGATTTGTGCAAGTTTTTCATAATAGGCTTATAATCACTCAATCGTGCAAGTTATTAACGCTATGAGTTATCGTCCGAGGAGGAATTGGTTTCGATTCAAGCAGATGATCTTTAACCATTTTCATCGATGGTCTTTTCAGGCCTGTTAATGATTATATATTGAACAACATGCCAAAGTTATTTTGTACATATATTTATGTAATTACTGACGTATGCTGTATCTGATGGACTGAAGGTTGCCTGTAGTAAGTAATGTTTATTTGTCTTTTGATTTCTCTCTCTTTGGTGTCTGTGTTTAGCATGCAGTTTAAAATTCATTGTTTTACATGCAAAAATAAGAAAAGGTACACATCGCTCTTTGAATTTTAGGCCACTTTAACAAATACGAAAGCGAATGAAATATTGATTATATACATAATATTACATCTTTGAATGTATAACTTACGATTCCGTCTGAAAAATAAAATCAGACCTCCCCAGTCTTATGATTTGTCATTCGTGTGCTCGAATGATCGATTGTTTTGCTACATAAGCGTAAGATTTTTCATTATTTATAACTATTCGGACTCAGTAGAAAAAAATTCGCTTTATCACATTGGCTATGTCTTTCAGTTTCAATAGGAGAGCATTTACTACGTACTACGTCATTAGTGTGAAGGAGTTTCTTAAATTCAAAACGACGAAATTTTCCGCTCTGTCTACATCCACGCATGGACCACCTGTGACCTGTGTCTATTGATTTTATGCAAACGGCTTCGAATCGCAATATAACCTAATCCTCTTGAAGTGACCAGTTATATAAGGTTGGTTTTCGGATGGTCACTTAAAACAGTTTACTGTGCTTCGAAAGGTGAAACTTTTATCACCACTCCCAGGGAATAGCCCTCGAATTCGCTCCCCGCAATAACCCATTGTACTTTCACATTGAGAGCCTTTTCTTTCGTTGAGTGGGGGAAGGCTATAGTGCCGCGTGGGCGGTTCCGTGTACATAGGACCATCTATCCTTTGTGCAGCCCCTTCCCACCAAAGGAATCTGATTTTACGACCCCGGCGACCTTCCCTCTTCCGCATTGGACGGTGACCACCTTCGAGACCGCGCCTACACCGGCGTCACATGTTTCCCTCATCCCGATCGGACAATACGATCCCTCTCCCTCCCTGGGGTGTGGTTTGCAGACCGTGATTTCACCTGTAACTACACCGATGCGTAATGTTAATCTTCTGCCCGGTCATCAGCCTCCAGTTCCGTATCTCCGCTTGCTTGGAATTTTGGAGCATGTATTGCGACTATCTTCCGTGAGACGAAATCGTTGTGTTTTCATTTTTTTTCGGGCGTTGATGTCTCTTTCCCCCTAAAGGAAACAAAGCTTGGCATTTATAGGGCATCCTCATGGGTTAACGATCTCAAGTTCGGTTTGTTGCAGTTTTCGAAGCCTACCTGTTTTTAGTCTGTCGCTTTATTACCTCATAATACCTAGACCTACGCTAACCATAACCTGCCTCACGTAGTCTGACCTAGGTCTTCCTTCTAAATTCTTCCAATCTGCCTTTCCTTCCAGAACTGTCTTCGAAAGGCTATCGTGCCTTAGGTTTTATCTGATTCAATTCCCTCTTCTTTTGATACATATATTCCATAGGCTGTTTTCTTCATTTGCTGTTTAAAAGACTTCTTCGGTATCTAACAACTTCACATCAATTTATAGGGCAGGTTTTCATCGTAAACAATATGATGTAAGTCCAATTTATTTTATTATTCTTTGTGACTTCTCTTTTTGCTACTCAGTCCTGCCAATTCATTTTCGTCATTATTATGTAACTCTCCATCTCCGAAGCTTTTAATCTTCCTTTTTCTGGTTCTGTCATGGTCCATGTTTCACAGCCACACAAACAAAACTGTAATTATAGGATTATATGAACAGTTTCCTCATCCACAACGTTCACAGGGAAAGCACCAGATCAGTTTCCTCATATCTAAGGTTGCAACGCTTGCTATCAACATTATTTTTCTCTTTGAATGCTTTCTTCGCCTGGGCCACTATATTTACTCTTTCTATGTTGCTATTTTTCTAAATAAACTAAACAACAGTTCTTCGTGACTTCCACCAAACATTTTTTTGGACAAAATACGGCCAAAGCCAGATCTTATTGATTATATTCTTACTTTCGTGCGACTAGGTGCCGCCAAAAATTAGGAACTTCGTGTAACTTCTGAGTTCTGACTTGGAAAGGTTTACTTCCTAAAATCCCTTCCCTCAGGGGTTTGGGTTGCTATTACGCTGCATCACCTGAGGGTTGACCCTCGCTTCAATTACTCCTCGGCCAACCCTTTCCCAAAATCTCATTCCCCATCCCACTGCGCATTGAAGTGCTATAAGCTTTTGCGGTACCATTATATTCGCGTGTTTTGTTTTTCGAGGGAACAACCGGTGTTTTTTGTATCGCGGACGAGGGTTGTTATCTTGCGAGTTTGAAGAGCGAAGTACTCGTCGGAAATTGGTTACTAGGACGGCAAAAACCGCCCTGCACCAACGGCCGGCGCTTTCCTATCGATTGGTTTTACGAGAAGAAATAAACGGTTGGGTCGAAATGTTTTTTTTACCTTTTGCGTCCTTTTTCTCTCTTCCTTTCGATTTTTGTTGGGCCGTTCTAACGGTTGTTTCCGAGCGCCGGAGTCATTGTTTGGAAGCAGAAGAAGTAGGGCACAAATATCCATTAATTGATACGAGCTAGGTAAACTTTGTTGCAGGATCGGGCAAACTCAATTTAAATGTTTACCACTAGTTTTAATTATCCAAAGGAGAGTTTCAGAGCTTTCCGCTGTTTAGAGTACTCGTGGTTACGTTTGGTGTACTCGCTTGGCTAAAGTTCTGTCCGTGATTTTACCTTCCGTAACAGTTCTGGGGTAGAACGATGCCTCTAAAATGGCGTAATTGTCATTGTCGTTTGTTTATATTGTTCTTGATTCTTTGGTGGATTCGGTATGCAATTGTTTTCGTTTTATTTTTGGCTGGGAATTTCTCTTTATCTCCAATTCAGTTAATTTTTTTGTGTTACATTGTTTTTTTAATGTGCTAAATTTACTTGTGAAACGTTTCGCAGAATAAAATCTTATGACGTATGTGTCGAAGGGTTATAGATTAAAATATCTCTCAGAGACTACTTTCGGGGAAAATTACATACTATAGGAGATACTGCAGATTTACTTTACAAGATAATGTTTGAAATCGTTACATTCGGGAAAATGTTCAGGAAAATTCAATTTTAGAAACAATAGATGGCGAACAACTAAAATGGTATGGACGTCTAAGGTTTTTGGAAGTGGACTCTAGTCGAAAAAAATTCAAGGAAGACAGAGGAATAAATTGGGAGAAAATATAGAGATGGAAATGGAAAGAGAAGATTTTCAAGCAGGAAATTGGAATGATAATGAATGATGCGAGATCAGGGATGCGAGAAGCGGTAAATTTCATCTGGAAATTGGATATCATAAAAAAGCAATTCAACAGAATTCAACAGTTTTTAAAACGCGTTAAAACTCCCTCCCAGCGAATTTTGAAGTGATATCCAATAAATCAGTTTTATTTTGTATTTAGAAAGACATTTTTAAGGTTATCGTATTACGTCAGGGTTCGTCATTCGTATGAGATATTTACCGAACGCAACAAGCCTGAAGCATCGGTCAGCTTGATGTGGTTGCAGATATTTAATAGCAATTTACACTCCCACCGGTATATTCTACTTTTTAAAGAGCATTGAAATTTGTAACCGCATTGGTCTTTGAGGTAGAGTCGCGAATTGTCACAGAGAATTTTATTATTTAGATTAGTTGATAAGTGTGTAAGAGTATGATGACCATTTTGCTATAAACCGTGGAAGAATAAAAATCTGGAGTGTGCTGTGGGCAGTTTCTTTGTGCACTGTTATGTTAATAGCCTCTAGGTATTTTTGATATTAATTAAGTCTCACTTAATGATGATTTTGCGGGCTTGTTAATCATGGAATGAGGTTAGTTTTTAATCAATGCGAGTACAATAACTACAATCACCATAGTAGAATATTTTATTTAAATTGAAATTGTGAACGCTTTTATGCAGAATGCATTCGAGCTTACATCTCGAAATACATTTAAAGAGTAGTATGCATGAAAAATTGATCTGAATTCCAATTTTTATGGAAACATTCCTCTTTATTAAGGTAAAGTTTTTAGATCGTCTCTCTGATTGATTGATTTTTATCATTACGACTACAATGTATGCCTTAGTAATGTCACTATTGTGAATTATATTATTTACAATTTTGTGTTAGGTGTATCAATAATTGTTATTTTCTAATATTCAAGTAAATAATACATTAAAATGTTATTTTTGAGTGAATGAAACTTCGTTTCTACGACAGTGATGAATAAAAAACGTCGTTATAATAACTATCCAAAAAAATTTCAATTAACTAGAGGTAAGGTAAATTATATAACAATGTTTTGATATAGGATAGAGTTATGGTATTTTTCATTTTAATTTAGTTTAAGACTTAAAGACTCCTCCTATTGCATTCTGGTTCAGATATTAAATTAGGAGTAAACTTCTTCGCTCCTCATCTTGCCTAGTTAGCCTTATTTTTAGAAACCAGTGGTTGAGAAGTTGAGGATGCAAATAGTCATCGGAATTATGACTTAACAGATAAAGGTAAATAAATTAATTCAATTTGTTATATCTAAACTGAGAATAGGTGTTCGCCTGCTGGCAGTCTTAACCATACATACTATTGATAGGAGAAACACATTTTACAGATATTAATATTTAAAATTCTTAGATGATAATTACATACAGATACTAATTAAGTATATCTGACACTAACGTACATACCTAAAATAACATAAAAATATTTCATATATATCATGTGTTTTCTGTTTATGTACTGTACAGTTAATATACTTACAATAAGATTTTAGATCTTTATAAAATTTTATTAATATTATTGATTGCAAAACCTCTTTTTAGTTTACGCTCATAAAATTAGTCATTATTCCCCCGAATCTACAACATCGAACGCGAGCAACGTCACCAAATTAAAAAAACGTCATCTGGAGTGGCATGTTTCCCAGATAATCTCGGTAATTAATCTCGTCAGGAGGTCGCGGCAGGCATTAACTCCGGTTTATTAAGCTCCAATCTTCCGCCCGCGGAAATCGGACGCGACCTTTTTTTTTATCTCGCGATCCTCGCTTTTCCCTCCCTCGGCTTAAAATTTTAATCCCGTCCGATCGAACAATTTCGCCTCCGAAATTAAAGTTGTCGTCGCCGGTTTTGATCCGGATCGGCGGTCGCAGGAGTTAGTCGCTCCGCCCCCACTCTCCGGGGACCTCATAAAAAAGACCAGCCCCGCTTTTCAGCGTTTATTCTCGGAAACCCCGTTCGGAATTGAAACGCGGCGCATTCATTAAAAGTCGTAATTTTCCGTTATTTACCGCGGCTCGGCTTCCGTTTCTACGTGGGCGCCCGCTGCAGCCGGCGGTCGTGTGAAGAGCCGCTCCCCGGAGTCCCTCCTCCCCGTCGCCGTGCGTGCCGTCTCCGGCGTAATTAGTCCGTTTGCGAATAAACCGCGTTTTATTCCCTCCGCCTCTTTCCCGTTTGCTTCTTTCGCCTCCGTGGAGATCAAAGGAGGACCTCCTCTTCAGGTTACGTGAAGGGAGCATCGCCGTCGATGTGACGTGTAGCTGCGTCACGAAAGGGGTTCTCTGAAAGAGCCTAGACCAACCCTGTGTTACATCAACCCCTTTCCGCAACGTAGGCGAGTGTACAGGTTCTAATGAAGGTCGCTGCTTTTCTGAGGAGTGCCGTATTAAAAGAGTATATCAGTGTTCTTTCTGATGGAGTGCACTTGTCATTTTGATGTGTACGGTGTTTCGGAAAAGTTCAAGGAATGGTTAGATCTCCAAGTTCTACATCATAAGTTACCAAAAGCTATTGATAATAAATGAGGCTTACTAGGAAAGATAAGGAAAGAGGTAGGATGACTTTAGTTTCCTTTCTTAAGCGGAGTGATAAAAAAATTAAGTTCTAGTAAGTATAAAAGAATGATCCATAAAATTACCCTTTTTGTTCTTTTTAGTCTGTAGATACCTAATCGAGTATGATCCAGCATCAATCATTTCTCAATGGATTTCCTATAATCACAACTACAAAACGGACACAAAGGTAGATGAATGACATATTTCATTGTACCATTTGCAAATAAGTGTTTCACTTACTGCGGCAATGCGTTATAATTTATATATTAATACAATAGTTCGCTTTGCATGTGAAAGGTCCCGGGTTCGATCTTCGGCACCCCCAATTTCATTGACCGTTGTCACCTGGTAATCATACCAAATTGCACCGTATAGATTAAATAAATAAATAATTGCCTAAAATCGTGATATTATTAAACATCTCGGTAAAATTTCACTATATTTAAGGTTATTAATATCGCTATTGGTGTTCATACCTTTCTTATTGAATCAGTTTCATAAATAGTATATTATAAAAGCTGTCAGCCTATTTTTATAGCACACGTCATTTCACGAGAAATTTTAAAGTCGACAATTGTAATTTATAAATGCAGTCCTTGAATCTGTGATCAATATTTCTAGAGTGGGATCACGTGCCTTATTTCATCCCCTGATTGATGCGAATCTAACAAAGTACAATTTACATATGTTATGCCAAAATCGTGGGGCAACTCTATAATCTGAGCCACAACCTTTGCTATTCTCCTTTAATAATATGGGAATAAAAATTAGCAAGAACTACGGATACGAACCATTTACCCACTTCGACGAGATATACTCGAAAAGGAAAGGGATATAGGATTAACCTTGCCAGATGAGGTGTACGCCCAGATAAACCGTTCCACACGGGATGTGAAGCCATGTATGAAGCAGTCCGTGCACTTTCTCACTGTTATGATTCTTGCCCATTGGAGGAGGAACTTGATGTTTTGCTCATGCTGTTGGCATACTTTCTCTTTCAACACGCCATTCTGTCATGCACCGAAGCGTTCCACATATTGGAATGTTTCTACTCCGTAACAGTTCGAGGCGATTGTTTTAGAGTGCGGTCAGGGAATGTCGTAGACGGGTAGATGATCACTATAGCTTGTCACTTCCTTGAAGAAACGTTTTGCGCAAGATATGCCGTGGTTGTAAAGGTAAAATATCGATATGACTGGGAATCGAACCCAGCCCTCTCACCTTCCTGAAAGTTACTCAGGTTCGAATCTCAGTCATGTCGCTAATTTTCACTTCTTGCACAACCTAGAGTTAACTCAAGAAGGACGGTGAAGGTCATTTGACCACGTTTAAGCGTACTTCAACTATTTTTTAAGTTAAACATTTTTCAACATTTTGAAACTCTTTGACTTTGTGTGCTACCATCCAAAATTAATTATAAACGAGTTAAAATTTTGCTAACACCAATGTGGTAATTTTTACATCATGTTATATCTGATGTTAGGGGTCATTTGACCACTTTCTCTTTTCAATCGAAATATTTACCTTTTTCTCCGATTGTTTTATCATTTTCCCACAGATATTTATATATGAATAATTTATTACGTTAATAACCATATAAATGATGTTTATAAGGAACTTGAGTAGAGCGTGATTATTACTCAAAGCCTTATACAGTGAAAATGATGAATTCTTCGATGTATCTAAAACTGATTCGATGTGAATGTGATGAAATCGTCTTGAGGATTCTTTTATATATTATCTAGGCTAGTATATTTTTCCAGTATATTAACCCTTCAGCGCCCAAGGTTTTTTTTTCCTCGGAAATCGAAGATTTTACTAGAAAACATGGTTTATGGCGTTAGAATAGTGCCTTGATCGGTAAAATTCCTGTACACACGATATTAAGCGCGGGGGAGTCGGGTGCCGTATGGCACCGCTGGGCGGTAATCATAGCTATATGCAACTAACTTATTATGGTCTATGGTTATTACAAATAATTGGAAAAGACGTGCGTAAAATTGGTATTTATTTATTTGTTGCTTTAAAAATGTAGCAAAACAAAAACATGAACCCATCCATCAAATGTAAAGTGTCTTACACTAAAAAAATGAACGTACATAAAAACTCACACATGCGTTACAACAAGCATAACTACCTGTGTAGAACATCAAGATTGTTTATGCACCGATTGTACACAAAGTTACATATGAATATCGACCTTTACATATTACAACGCAAGTACTAAAAAACTGGAAAAATCAGACTCTCCTTTTCATGTCCAAACCTACATATTCTTTGGTTGATTATCAGGTCCCAGTATTATCACATGAGTTCAAAAAAGTAATTAAAATAGGAGCAATCACGAACACCAACAAAAATTAGGAACAAAAACAATACAAATCAGTCTCCCAATCTCTACTACTGGAAAGCTTACAAAATCTTAGTAGAATGCTTTTGATAAAGTTAACAATCTATCAAAAATACCATGAAAAGCTTTAGACCGCCTTATTTAGGCACGTGGTACGCGATGAAGCACACAACGCACAACCCTACGTTACACTTAGAGCCAAATCCAAATTTTGTTCGGGCCGATGATTTTTCAAAAGCTTTTCTTGAATCATGTCCATGAAGACTCTCAACTTCCAAAACTTGTCCGTAGGGTTGGGCTTGATATTATCTGCTAGATGCAAGTAGCGCTGTATCTCCAAAAACCGATTTCTTTGCATACTGCAAAACACAAGATCGTTGCGGACGTCTCGTGCCTCTTCCCAATACTGACGTTTGTCTGGAACTGTATTGTAGCCAGAAAGTATGAGTATGCCAAGGAAAACCTTGATTTCCTCTACGGTGATGTTAGGCAAGCTCGAGGCATTAGAGAAAAGTGCATACTTGTTACTTTCCTCAGCAATAAAACTGATGACGTCTTGATCGAAAAAAAATTTCAAAAATGTCGACAGCGGCTTTATCCCGCAACGAAAGGTAATCTGCTTCTGGAAAAATCTTTTCCTGAGTCTTCAAATCGACGCATTTCTTCCATTTAAATTGTTGTTTCGGGGCACCTTTCTTCTGAGCAGATTTCTTCTTCGAATGTGATATTTTTGTGCTTTTTGATATTTGGCCGCGCTTACGTTTTGGTGCTGATATTTGACTTATATCAGAGTCAGTACTATCCTCGTCCCTAGATTTGCCAAAAATATCTCAGGCATCTGCTTTATAATACACTATTTCAGCCCTTGCTCTCAACTGCCTCCCGGAAAGATTGTCAATTGCTCCTCCGTCGTCCACATCGCCAGAATCCTCATCGGTTAGAACGTTGCTTTCTGGAGGTTATATGTATATACATGATACATCATCAACCTCTTCTAGGTAATCAAGAGCCTCTTTGACAGTTTTGGTCCTGGAAAGAATACTCGGAATTAGGAAACCTTCATAGTTTGAGTTATAACCGGCCAATTTTTGTTTTGCTTTTAGAACGGGATGTGCACACTATTTTTTTTCTCGGTTTCTTCTTCGTTGCAGAAGAAATGCTCAAACATAAGATAATAAATAAATTACACATAAAAAATAAAAAAGTACAAAAATCGCGCTTTTGCCGGGTAGGCCTATATTCATTACGTAAGACAAAAACATTGCCTTCTTTTCATTGCGCAAAAGAAATGTCGGGGAGTGATTAGTAATCAAAGTATGTCTATACGAAGAAACAAAAAAAATATGAAAACAAACATCAGAAATTGCCTCACACCTCCCTCCTACCAGCCATATCCCGAAATAAAAAAGAAACATTCGTAAATAATATTTTCTTTGCCTAAAAGCAAAATTTAACTCCGAAAATACCAATAACATATCAAAACAGCAAATTCTGGTAAACTGCACCATGGTGCTACGCTAGCCGCCCAGCGGTGCCAAACGGCATCCACCGAAAAAAACAACGACTCTACCGCAATGTAACGAAATCTGACACAAGATAAGTACTTATGAGGGCACTATGACTTGTTGGCAACACGTAAATCACACTGTCACCTCAAATTAATAGTTAAAACAATAATTTTTAGAAGCTTACCTTTTTCTTGAAGACATGGCGATCATTCCTCCTCGACTTGTTTACGCAAAATGATCCTTTCTCGTCGACTGCAGACGCGAATGTGACACAGAGGGGTGGAGAGGATAGAGGAGAGGTACCTAGATAAACGTAAATCGCCAGACAAGCAAACAGAGCGGCGATGCCGGGATTACGCGTCGCTTTTTCGTTGGGTGCCAAACGGCACCTCTGGGCGCTGATGGGTTAAGTACTAATATCGTTAATCAATTATACTTTTAAACATCTGTCTCCAATATATTTTTTAGCCCTAGAGAAAACTTGAAATGACTCTAAATTGAATTGACGATATGATTTTTGGATTTTTAAGCTAGAAGTACAGATTCCTTCTTAGAGATTTAGATACTCGATTAGTGGATGATATTTATGTCACTCCGAATGAAAATCGCTCAGACATGTGTATCAGAAGGTTTTCAGGTGACTCATATTTCCATTGGCATTAAACTTTACCTGCTCAGATATTTCGGGAAAAGTTTTCGAGATTTATGATATGAACTAAATCTACCTGAAAATGATATCTTTGAAGCTAATTTTCATATTTCGGATCTTATCTTTTGTATTTTGTTCATCATTCGATCAATGAAACACATAAATAAAATGTCTTGTTTCAGAATTATATCGAATGATGATTTTCACTTGCGATACTGCCAAAACAATTGTTTTCTCAGTAAAGAAGTTCATACTTCTTCCATAATGAATTGAATCGTAACCAGTTTCGGTCAGATAACCCAAAAAGGCAAAAATAATGGCAATTTAATTAATCATCTAGAACGGTAGCAACTTTATTAATGATTCATTTACTATTTCCACTTTCCTTCCTTTTTCTTTGGTAGAAATTCCCAACTCGTTTAGATTTCTTTAAATGATTAGATTAATGTAAGTTATCATGTTATATATATAATATATAATAATAATTTAATTTAAATGTAATTTAATTTTAAATATATGTATAATAATAATTTTCTTTATTTAATTCAACAAAGGTGCGTTCCATCAGATTCAGGTCTGTCGACAGAACGTCAATAGCGCAAAAGAATTATATAATGCATAAAATATTATAATATGCATTTTGAAAACAGCTCGGAGTTCACCGTATAAAATAAGCAACAAACAAGTAGTGCTGAAGTGACAAGAAATACAAAAAATATGAAAAAAAGAAAGTTAACTATGCAATAAGTATATCTGAACTAATTTTTCTATAATCAAAATAAGCCCACTATATTTTACCTTTAGAAGAGAAAAACTAAATAATAAAAAACCTTAGACAAAAACATAAAAAAAATCTTCTTTAGAAACATAATTCGACATATTTAATACTGACAAAAATGTTTAAAAAATGTAAGAAGAGGAAAAGAAATTTTTTTTCATAGAATTATTAGAAATTTAATTCATCATAATAAATTCTAAGACGATTTTATTTTTCTAATATAATTATTATATCTTAAAAGTTGTAAAAGGAGCTAGTTTGGAAGCTACAGAATTCAAACGAAATAGCTCGTTGATTTGGCGAACTTTGAATTAGGTCATCAGGGATCTATGTTAGCTTAGATGAACAGTGTAGCGAGCTCATAGCTTTCATGCACGTATTTCGAACGTAAATTGCGAGGTAGGAAATATTGCAGTTTTATTCTGTGATGGAGCGTATTCATAGCCGCTATTCCAACGTCGATCTTAGCCTATTTACTCCCATTCCACTGCGTTGAGTCACTCGTCGTAGGATTTTCGAGGAAAGCTCGAACGGAGCGTAAAGTGTCGATTCGCGGAGCGGAATAATAGAAGTAGGTCATGCCCTAACAAGTGCACCGTATATTCGTAATGCAGGGAAAGTATTTGCGGAAGAGAGTTCCCCTCGGGCTTTTGTTGTGCATTAGTTGCACCCAGCGGATGTTGTTGTCATGTATACGGACGATTTCTTGGATTTCACAAATGAGATGAATCTCCCTTCGGAAAATATTTTGGCCTATCACTTTTCTGTTCTCGCAGCAGTTTTCCCTCGACTATCTTCTGTGCTTGTTAGCGACTGTTGATATATTTTTTACCAATATATTTTAAGGAAAAATATCTGCATTTAAATTCGTTCGATTCTAGATTAATCAATTTGAAATGTTGCCTAATTATGAGCCGTAAATTATCCTCAGTACAATTTTGAATGCTTCCTCATTTTTAATTCCAAGTCACAAAATCCACCATTGCAATTGCGTGACTTACTATTCACTATCCCGAAAGCTAATTGAGCATATCATTTTTTCTGTGCATGCATGTCTCCTTTGAAGTGCAGTTTCTTTCAGATTGCTCTTACGACTGGTTTTTCAGATTACAGTTTGAATCTCCTTAAATCAGAACTTTTATATCCTCCTGATATTACTGTAACAGAAAGATAATAGCAATAGCACTCACGCATTTATTAGCAGGCATTTTATTCTAATGAAATCACTATTACACTTATTCCTTCAAATATGAACAAAAACAACCATAAACATTTCTGGGTTCGATCCGGGACCTCGGCGTTTCTAGACTAGCACAATCACCTCTAACCGAGATAAGACGCTAGTAAAATCGACAGTTTGTTCTAATAATAGTAAAATTCACTTCTGAAACTACTTATAATAATATTTCTCACAAATAATACTGTTTCTGCCGATATATATCGTAAATATGAGAGAGGAGAGGTTGATTTATAAACCTTGGTCTCTGACTATTTCGGCGCAGACTGGTCGTGGGAACAGGAAATCATTTCAAGATGTTCACCAAGTTAAGATTGAAATAAGCTCCTCCGAAATGTAATTTGAATTATCATCGAAAGACGAAAGGATAACCTTGGAAAATACGCTCGAAAGAGATTAGTTTGCGAGTGTCAACATCCGCCTCCGCCAACGGTAAAGGAACTACGTCTGAATTGTGACTACTTAATCCCGACCGAAGTTTATTTTGCATTTCAACCCTTCCTTTCCTTCGTCTTTCTTCGTCGTTTCTGCCTCATTCCTCCGGCGTTCCTCCGGCGTTCCTTCCCGCGGGTTTCCCCACAAGAGGCGCTCCGTCGCAAGCCAAGACGTTTCAGAGCCTTGAAGTGTGTGTTTGGGAGACCTTGATGAAAGGTGACTTCTTCCGAGAGGCGTATGTGGAGGAAGCGGGGGAGATCGTGACTGGAGATCGCGATGTAAAGGTGTGAGAGAGTTTCAGACGTAGATTGACTACAAAAGGATTGATCCGGGAATTCAGTTGGTCCCGGACCAATCAGTTCAGACAATCGGCCGTCAAGAAGCAATGAAAGTCCATCTCACCTTAGTGGACCCCAGATATATCCAACAAATATTCCAATAATTTACTATTAATTACTAATATTACCATCGACATAAATACCTTGTGAACTCATCATAAACGTTTATGTTGTGTTCTATCTCTCTCTCTCTCTCTCTCTCTGCGTGTGGACGTGTGTTGTGGCAGCTCCCGTCCCTCGTGGCTTTTGTGTGGGAAAAGTGAGTTTTTCTTGTGCTTCGTTGGTGCCATCCTGTTGCACTTTTTATTTCCGGTCGATTACCGTAATCGGCTTGGAGGTCCGACCGCGGATAGCGGAGATATTTAACATTTTCTCGGCCACGTTTTCGTGATTCATACCTGACATTCACTTTTTTTTTCGCGAGCGGAGGATAGCCGCGAGAGGGGTCTCCCCCCTCCCCACCAGTTTGCCTAGGAGGTGCGCAAGGCGGTGCGCGTGGGTTTTACGTGTTACCCCTAGCCTTTTCCGCTACCTAGGAGGGGCGAGGAGCTTCCGCGTCTCCGGGTAGCGCCCACCCCCCTTTTTTGCGATCTTTTTCGCGATCGTATTATTTACGTGCTTCTCAACTTTATCCTATTTCTTTTTTTTCCGCATAAGACTGCGGCATTGTGTTTGTGTTGTGTTACTACATAAGTTTTTATAAGTTCGTCTCCGCACAAGCGCTGCGGGTGCGTTTCCTGATACTTGTGTTCTTCATCGGTCCTGGCGCTTCTGCGCCATGGTCCCAAAGAAGGAAAAAGTGAGCCCTCCACCTGCCGCCGCCGGAGAGGCGACGGCACTTTCATCCACCATCATCACCACCACCACCAACACCAACTCCACCAATCACCCGATGGCATCTTCGTCAACCGATGCAACCACCATTTCTACCCCTACCGGTGCGTCATGCCCCACGTCTTACTCCTCCGCGGTGCAGGGACCGGCGAGCAACACGCAAGGAACCATCGAATGCTGCGATTCGCCCACGGCGGACAAGAAAACCGCCGTTGTGGGGGACATCAGGAAAGGCCTCGTCCTGGAGGACTACCTTCTCGCCGTGGCGACGGTGGTGGACCCCAAGAACATCGTCTTCGCATCGAGGATCAGCCACGATAGGGTCTGCATCTATCTCCGGACGGAGGAGCAGGCCGAGAGGGTGGCGGCCTCTCCACCCGTGACGACCAAGGGAGCGCCAATCCATTTCAGGAAATACGTCCTCGGGGCCACGAGGATATTCCTCTCGAACGCGATACCAGACATCCCCGCGAGCGTCCTGCACGACCACCTTTCCAAGTTCGGGCGGGTGGTCGGGCAGATAAATTTCTGTAGGGCCGCCTGCACCAACCCGGTCTTCGCTCACGTGAGGGGGTTCAGGCGCGTCGCGTTCGTCGTGGTGGAGAACCTCGCCACCCTTCCCGTCGCGATTCCGGTGACTCACGCCGGAACGACGCACACGGTCTTCCTGAACCTGGACGATCATACATGCACCAACTGCGGGAGGAGAGGGCACCATCAGGCCCGCTGCTCATCGGCCGCCAAGACCCCCGAGGACGAGACGCCTGGAGTCCCCGAAGCGCCGACGACCACGCCGCCCCCGGTTGATGCCGAGGACACACCGGAGCAGGCCGCCACCGAGGTCGAAGTCCCCGTGGCAATGACCGAAGCGTCGGCAAACCGGTCGGCCCCCGCAGAGGAGGTCGCCGCCCAGGGCCCCGAGGAGGAGCCCCAGAGTATGGACGTGGAACCCGCGCGGGCCACCAAGCGCCAGAGGGAGTCGCCCACGAAGGACGTCCCCAAGAGGGCGGCGGTGGAAGCCCCACAAGACGACGACACCGAGTCGGATTTCACGTGGACCGGCATGACCGATGAGTCTGCGGAATCCGACAGCGATGACGAACCCATTCCGGTGCAGGTGATCCCGGACCAGCTGTACCGGCAAGCCGTCCGCGGGGCGGTCCACAAAAAGGAGGCCACCCCGTACCTGCGGAGTATCGGGGTCGACCCGAAGACCTTCCTCAGCAGGATCCGGCGCTCGCACGAGGAGAAGACGGGGAAGGAGCGCCAGGGGAAGCAGGGGAAACGGATCAACAACCTCATCGCCCGGCTCGAGGGCGAGCTCCGGCTAGGAAGTGCACCATCGTGAGACCTTCTTCATCCTTCATCCATTCATCCCGTCACCTATTTATCTCCCATTCCCTCATCCCCTTTCAACCATTGTGTAAATTTTCTTCGTGAACTCGGTGATCAAGTGCTTGTGTACCCATTTATTTATTTATTTATTCGCCATCGTCTTTCTTGATCCGTTCATTCATCCTTTACCAATCATTAATAATTTATTTTTCATTCTGTTCATTCTCTTACGATTTTAATCAATGTAATTATTTTGTATTTATTATTCTCGTGTTGTTTCATCAATCATTCATTCAATCACCAAATCATCTATTGCATGTCTGCACATCCTTTCACGCACCTCATAATTCGCCCATCAAACCCATCATTTCACCTATTTATTCAATCATTCCATCATAAATCACTCATATTTTCACCCATTTTTAACGATTTTATCTCTTGTTATATATTTATGCCTATTTATTAACCTGTTATTTTAACTCTGTTTTTAAACCATGTCTTCCAAGAAGATGTTTTACCTAATTTATAACTTGACTATAAATTTTAATCATGTAATACCAATGTACCTGATCTTTGGAGACGCTGGGGTAGGGGAAGAGGGGGCGACCTACGCCTCATCTACCCCAGCTAAAATAAAGAACAAGTCAAGTCAAGTCTCTCTCTCTCTCTCTCTTTCCACCATTCCTAAACATTTCGCAGGTTTTTCACACCCCTTCACTTTGCGAGCGTTTTGATTTGCAAGAGATTTTTCTCCTACGATTAAAATTGCTCGGATTTTTATTTGCTCCGCAATACCATTCTTTCTTACCATATGCCCTCTTTATATTTCCATATTACCTCTTAAAAATTTACGCATATTTCTTTTATGTTTTGCTATTACGTTGAATGGAGGATGGCATTTCATAGCCCCTATTTCGCCAAATAAAGACCTTTGTATTGTATTGCAATATTTTTCCAGTAATGGTACCAGTAACATCACATTACTTAAAGGTGCCACACAATTTTCCACTGTAATCTTTGGCAGCTTAAGTTAAATGGGAGAAAAGCTTTGGTTGGTGAAACCTAAAAATTGAAAATCTATGTTCACGTTTAATTTAACAGTCATAAATATGTGAATCAAATAATTTACGATGATTCATTGGTGATTTAAAGCTACCGCAAGATACATTATCTGCAACCCCCGAAGTCTATACTGTAGCTCAGAGTTTCCCAAACTATGTTCCGCGAAACACCGGTGTTCCGCTGAACCTAAATCGGTGTTCCGCGACAATTTGGAGTGTCAATGGAGAATTGGAGAATAAAATACATTAAATGCTTTATTTATTCATATATTAAGTTTTTATTACAATATTATAGTTTTATATTTAAAAATAATTATCAAATAAATAATTTGTTGTAATTAAATGATTTTTTTTTAATTTTACAAGTAGAATTACCTAACCTAAATATAAGCTTAGTGTTCCGTTAAACTTCCCAGGTTTGCGAAGTGTTCCATTGCAGAAAAAGTTTGGGAAACCCTGCAGTAGCTAATGCGACGCGCTGGTGGGAAATAATTGTACATCTTGAGCTCACTTTAAATTAAGAAATATTTTAATTATTTTTGCTCATTATTGAATTTATCAAAATTATTAATTGGTAAATCATAGCATTCAGAAAAAATCATTACTATCAAATGTCAGTGATTCCACCTTCCTATTCTATTTAAAAAAAATGAACGGTCTGATATCCTAGTTTTGAGCATTATGGATGGTAAATATATTTTTATAATCAATTTAGTGATGGGCCGCTTCTTAGACGCTGTGTGAAGTGGTAAGGTGTGTAGGATTCGCAACGCCGCAAGTAAGTTAGATCGGAAACCCTTTTGCATGCATAATATATGCTAAATCCATCGGGAAGACTTTGGATACTTGCGTTGATAGTCAACCCATTTAGTCAGATTCGTCTTTGGATAGTAAGGGCCTGTGGCTCTTTATCAACTGGACATAGAATGATATTAGTTCTTATAGATAATTAAAAATTAAAAAATAAAACTTTTCTTGGGCCTTTCGGAAGCTGCCTTTGTGTCCGTTTGAAGTAGGCTCTGGTCCATGCAGATTTGCCTTTGGCTCCATGTTAACCAGAATTCCATTTGGTCCCGACCGATCATCTGGTGTCGATCGATGACTTATTTGTTTCCACCGATGGGAACCCTGTAATTTTCTTATCCTTTCGGGGCAATGAGCTCCGAAACCTTTATATTCTTTCGAGCCTCTCTTGGCAGGCAATTAATTACGATCTCAGAATCGCAATTAAGATGAAAAGAGGGCGGCCATGGAAAGAGAGGGCGAGAGAATTTCATTTATGACTTTAATGGAGCTCTCGCCAGGCTTTCTTCGCGAATTTAATTTTCCTACGGGATAGGAAAATTTTCTTCTCTTTCTGTTCGGTACCATTAAAAATTCAAATGAAATGTAAATTTTCGGTTCCACAAAAGAACGCGGAGTTGGACAGAAATTCGGTTATTTTTATAGCTGAAATGTAACATCGATACCGTGCGTTTTGTTTTCTTGGCGTTACTCTCCGAATTCCTCGGGGACCGTTTATAGAACATTACCGCTTTTGAGAAAATGAGGTGATTACGGTGTAGTAGACCTGCTAAAAGGGTGTTCCGCGGAATGTGTAAGTACCTTAAGAGTGCTCTCTGTGTCTTGGAAAATGTCAAGGGAATAAATAGAGTCTATTAGGTCGAAATTGAGACTAAAAGTCTCCTTTTCATTCTTGCGTTTTGGCCTCGTGCTATTTATACGACTTTGAGTCAAAGTGTGCTCTGATAATCATTGGAATAGGAGGAAATAAACAAGTTTCGAATGCAGTCCATAAAATATGCGTCAAGACAATTTTATATTTATAAAACTGAATAAAGAACTTCTTCGAGTAGTTCACAGCTAACTGAGGGCTAGGACAAGGATGCTGTTTATCCACTATTTTGTTTAAGATCTATATTTCCAAAATAATCTATGCATCCGCTAATTAATAATAGCAATACGCTAAATTAGGTCTATAAATCAATATAGTAAAAGTGATTCTCTTGTAGTACATGTAATCGATAATGATATGTGGTGCAGGTTCACCCAATGATTTTTGTTTTGATACCTATCTTAGCTGAGATTTAGTAGTGATAAAAGAGACTATTGCTAAAAAGTTATTATTTTAATTAAATTAAATTTATTTATTTTTAATTTGTTATTCCAAAATCACAAGAATAGCTTAAAACCTTGAAAAAGATAAGGTAAACTTGTATGAGAACATTTCGAAAAGCGGAATGTTATTTGAAACGGAATTCAAGGCTTAAAGTAAAGCTGCAGAACAGGTATTGGAAGCGGCTGAAAAGAAAAAGCTGGTGACACATAAGTAAAGAAAAAGCAGAAGTTAGAAAGGATATTAATGTTAAAAATATATCTCCGTGGGAGCCGATTTGCGGAAAGACCGAAGCTGTCGAAACACGTATAAATACAAAAATACGACTACTAGCTACAAAAATGAGATGACTAAACATGAAATTATTGTACGACGATAGTATAGGATGAAGAGGATAGGCAATCGATGAGACTATGGGATTAGTATCGTACCTAGAAAAAAGATCTAAGAAAATATGAGAGAATATTGTGAAAAATAGTTAGAATTCTTTGAAAGGAAGGAATTCAAGACGGAATAAAAATGAGGATACGAAATGTAAAGAAAGAAAATTCGAAGCACGGCTGTTAATGAATTAGAGGTTTAAAATCTCCAAAAGCCGTCTTTTTCGGTGTTCCTCGCCTCATTCAATGGTAGGTATTCGGAGAAAACTGGTAGGATTGCCGCTCTTTTTAAAATATCTAATGTATATTTCAAAAGCGATGATCTCATTACCCTTGACTATGAAAGAATCGCTTTTGCAATATACATTGGATATTTAAAAAAAAATCCTACCTATTTTCTCCGAATATCGGTAAATGAGCTAAGGAACGCCGACAAAGACGACTATTGGAGGTTTTAACCTCTAATAAACATACGAAATTATTTAAGGGAGTAGGCAATCACGACTTCATACATTTTCAGTCGTTTCCAAGAATTTATCTATTTGTCGACCCCGCGGGGGAGTAATTAGTGCGCCCGTGCTAGAACATGGGTGTTTGTGCTCGTTGTGTGTGAATGTAAGGGTAAATTGTAAGAGTAGTCTAAAATTCGCCCTGATAAATTCGTCAATTATTATAAAGAATCAATAAATGTTTCTGGAAAAAATAAACACAATGTATTCAATTCCACAACTTTTTAATTCCACCACACACACGACCGGTTTCGACTAGTCATAGTCATGCGTAGTCGAAACCGGTCGTGTGTGTGGTGGAAATAAAAAGTTGTGGAATTGAATACAATGTGTTTATTTTTTCCAGTTATGGAATTCCACAAAGTGACGGCTGCTACAATTGATTTTACCAATAATTATTTATGAAGTTGGGTTCAAACCATAAGTTCGATGAAGTGCGCCGCGGAGTTGGACGAAAAATGTTAAGCGTGAATCGGAGAAAAAATTATATTTACATGCGCTTCAGTTTGACGAGAACGTCAGATTCTCTTAGAGAGGATGCAAACTCGTTATTTCAAACTTCTATTGTTTCTACTCCTTTATTTAGTGCATTCATGGTTTCCATACGCAGACGAACTAACTCGGACGAGATTCGACGATAATGGAATGTCCCAGTTTTTGCTTTCGGCACTCGACGGTTCGGCTCTCATCAAATCGAACGAATGACGTTATATCTGCCGTCTTCATTCCCCAACTGCAATTAATGACGAACTAACCTTTGCCGCAGGTAATGACGACAAGTGCCCTCGAGCTCCGTGCTCGAACCGAATTCAACAGCTTTGCCCTCGAAAGCACTCTGGGGATGTACCGGTGCCGGCAAGGATAAAGTGGTATGTTGCGGAGGAATTAATGTAATGAAAGTTACGATTGTTTTTTTCCTCCGAACCCGCCGTTATTTCTCACCGGATGTTTATAATGGTAGTATTTCGCTGCGTGTGAATCCGTGCTACTTCGTTTTTCTATCGTTTGGAAGGATTTCGCTAATCGCTCGTTACCTAAGGGTTTTTTTATTTGATTTCTCAATTGAAATATTTCTATTGGAATGGTATTTAATGCTTGCCGAATCCCTTGTTATTTATTAGTGACATTTACTGTGAATTACTGAGGAAGTCTTTCTGAGCTGTTACGACATTGTGACTTTAATCGGTTTAAATTCTGACAACAATTTTATTTCCTTATCGTTAATAAACTATGAGCATTAAAATCATTATATGCTCAGTTTATAGGATATTTATTTAAGATTGAAATGGTGCTGAATTTAAAATTTAGACATTAGACAGGAGACAGTGTTGTTCACATACGTAGTGGAGACATTTTTGTAATTTACTTGTAATTGCGCAAAGATATTTTAATCAAATTTTGGGAATACTGGTCATGATGAGAAAAATTACTTTTTACGAAATCGAACAGCGAAACCCCGGTATGAGATACCCGAATAGACTCATTTGAATCAAAACCAATCAACATAAAAATTTAAAGTGAAACCAACCAAGTTTGTTTTTAGTTGTAACATCTTACTCGTTTTAAAATTTTAAAATTCGTCGTGTTCTTTGTCCTTTTAGTCAACTTATCATCTATTTTACGCCCGCGTTTGGTATATATCAAAACATATCCTTGTGGAATTCCCATTAAAGAAAGACAGCTGGACTAACGAGTTATAACTATCATCTCCGAGGTTCATTAGCAGTTAATTTCCCCCCTTAACGAGGCAGGTTGCCACTCTAGAACTATATAATGCAGCGGCGTCCTTGTATTTTATCTCGTTAGATATCTCTCTCTTTCCCCACTTTTTCTATTTCCCTGCGACATGAACCATTCATCTTGCTCCAATTCCGCTGAAATTGGAACCGAACGTTGCATACACCATTATCCTAATTACTTCCCTTCCGGGATTTCCTCTTCCGCGGAATTTTCAGGAACGCAGCCTCAGACGAGTTCTGCCCTTAATTGTATTCGACGTAACGAGTGGCATTCGAGGATTTCGCGTCTCTCCGTCTCGTCTGCTCGATCGGGTTCCGCAGTATAAAGTATTCTCCGATAAATCGGAGTGTTCACTTACTTTCCCCGAGCATAAGCCATTAACTATTCTCGACTTTTATTGGAGGAGGTCGTCTTGCGATTATATTCATCCTAAACCCCTGCTCCTTTAGAATTTCGTAGCCAAAAGTTGCGTTCCTGAAGATTGAAGTGAATTTTATGGATTCTGCTAAATAAACAGTATTCGGATTACGAATGTTTGGAGGGTACCAAAAATTTAATGAATGACCTAGCAGAAGGATTAGCGCCCTTTTTTCTTTGCTTATTGGTGAGGGAAATGGTTGGTTTAATTCTCAACCTCTGCAAGGATTTTCGGGTTTGAAAACTAATGAGAATTGAAAAATAGTCAAAGAGATTTGTAATATCTCTCAAAAACACTCATGCGATATATTTTGGAAAGTTGCACATCTCTTTGATTATTTGCAATAGACTTTCACAACATCTCGGACACCTCCTAAATTTGAATTAGAATTAGAATAACCATTTTAAATAAATGACCTTAGTATTTAGACCTTTTATTTAAAATGGTTATACCACCGTTCCACCAAGTTAAGATTGGACATATTAATTTTATTTTAGAATTAGAATTTTAAGAAATGACCAATATACCTGAAGCAATTTGTTACAATATTCGAAGCATTAATGTTTTTACCATTATTAGAATTATTGCTTATAATATATTTGAAAACTACATTTCTCCATAGTATAATATACGATAAAAAATTACGATTTAAAGCTTTGTTATTATCTACTCACATTTTTCCATATAGTATGAATTGACACCTACATTTTTCCATGCGTTGGATTTAAAAATATTTGATAAATTAGTGATGAAAAGTTACTTGCTACCTTACAAGTTTCTGCTGGGATTTGCATATCCTCTTTATTCATCAGCTTCTACATCTTCATATTTACCCTTTCTTTCGACCTGTGGAAGGGGGTGCATTTGCCATGATTCTATTTTCCTAATCAATTACTTTCGAGTATCTTTCTCGAAAAAAATGAATTGTTGAAGCGAGTCGTTCTAGAATCTTTTCCTTTATCTTTCTCAGAAGTATTTAAACGACATCTATGGAAAGTAGAACGTTAATATCGGCTAAATCCTCTGAGGACGTACTTTTTTAGAATTTATTAAGAAAAATAAGTCATATTTTAAATCTTTTCTCTTCTAAAGATTTCCATCCTGTTATGAAATATTTTGCTCCATAATCTCAGCATTATCAAATTTATCTTTCATTATGATTAATTTAGGTTTAAATGTTTCTCTAACTCCTTCCTCTAACTTATAACAAGAGCTGTAGTTTCTTGCTAAACTCCTTCAGAGAAACTCTTATTTGTGTATTTTAGCGGAGCCACATACTTGAGTAGTTAGTGCCCTCCAATAACATTTTCTGGGAACTTTCTAAGAATGCATTTCATGCTGAATATACTAGGTTAATTTTGTTTACCATCTTCACCTCTTTCTTGATGTTGAGGACATCGATGGACCGCGTCGTTTTTCTCACACTTTGCTTATTCATCACTTTCAACTTTATGCCCACGTAGCGTTTGTGGTCTCTCTTCATTCGACACGTATACAAGAATATAGCCTAGACTTGGGTTTCAGAATTTTTTCACCTTTGACATGTAAAGCAAAATCTTTGTGCGTCAGCATAGTCTACTCTTCTTCTGCCGCCCGTCTCCCTTGAATCTCACGGAAATTTGTTTTTATTTTATCTTGTCCTCTTAATTTTGTTTATCCCATCTTCAGTTCGTACTTCATTTTATTATATATCCATCCAGTAATATAGCATGAGAGGGGCGTCGAAGATGTAGGCGTGGTAAAAGTTTCCGATCTAATAAATCAATATATGTAAGAATTATTAAGTTTCTTAAGAATATTTATTACTATCGCAAGAATATATCATGTTCCCTTATTTCTATTGAATTTTAATCACATGATCATAAACTTTGCGAATAAATGGCGTTTCTTGGATAAAACACATAGTGAAAGCTTCGGCATTAAATCATAGTTGTTTTAATATTTACTGTGGGATTTTCTCGTTGACGTAAATTAAGAGCGATAATTACAGCGGTAAAATATTTGAATCGAGATGCCCCGAAATTGACTCTCCTGTCTTGTCCCTTTATTTTTGTGCTGTATTGTTTTCAATTGTAAAGAAAGGGCAAGACAAGACAATTTTTTGAGTTGCAAGCAAACAATTTCAGTGGTAAAAGACCTATAATTTTTTATTATCAACTATATTGGTGTTCATAAGTTAACATACCTCTGTAGGCTCACTGTAAGAACTCTCTAGTCCTAGATATTTTCTTATGATAAATTGAATGGTTCCTTTTTGTTTGTCATTTTATTAGACATTTCTGTGATAACGAAATTGATCTCATCTCAGTCCTCTTAAATTTTTAATTCTCTGTCAAGTGTAGTAGACAAGCCTACCCGAAGGGAATTGTTTGGGAAGAAAGGGACTTCTCACTTCTGAACTCTTTTCCGCTTTTACCTTGACAAATAATCTTTTTAGAAATTCACAATACTAGCGTGCTTGGGAAACTGGTCGCTAGGAAAAAAAACGATAAAAACTTTAGTTTTCTGATACATTAATTTTAGAGCTTTTTTGGATAAGCTTAAAAAAGACTAAGACTTCAGGAATTCGCATCCATCTTATTTGATTAGTTTATAACGCACATGTTTCGAATTTATTCATCTCTTGTCTATATCTATAGATTGATTCATTCAACTCACGATGAAATTTACGCGATTTTCTAACGTATCACGTCATCTCTTATCGAATGAAGTGTATCATTAAATCTGATTTCGCTAGAAAGTCCCTTCGCAAAGCATCCATCAAGTCCTCTTATTTCCGAAGCATCTTCGGATCATAGTCTAGTCCTATTTCCCTCTCCTCGTAGTACGGGATGGAGTCACTCAAGGGTACGCCGGGAAGCATCGCGGGATACTGAAGGAAAGATAGAATTGAAAGGCTCGCTGTTTTTTTCATTTCTTCTCCGATGCATCAAATCGCATCACAGCTGGTCCTTGCATATACGCTCTCCATATCTGGGTCTTGCATTTTTTGGGTCATCGCTGAAGTCAAGTTTATAGAATCTAGTCCTTGAAGCTCACCTCGATCGTAGATATTACTTTATCTTCTGTCAGGATGTCAGAAGCGTGCCGTTTCCATCTGGGTTCCCGACCTTTTTTTGACTTTATACTTTGAATCTACGTAGTTTGGTAATTTGACATCCGGACACTTCGTTTTATTAAATCTCTCTGAGGGTATTAAAAACTAGAAAGTGAAAATCTGTCGTACAATATGGCTGTCAAATTTACTCTTTTACTATCCGACGTTATAATTGAGAGATCTGGGCTCCATGCTCGGCTTCGTCGGACTTTATCGTCTTCATTTCTCTGAATGGAAAGAAAGAAATGGTATTGATTTTCGGGTTCAATTTGTGATAACCCGAAACAAACCTATCAGAGTAGTACACACTTATAGATCTTGAAGATTTTACCAAGGTTCGGGGAATTTCTTAGCGCGATTATATTTCCGTAACTTGTGATTCAGCGTCGCTGCAGAAGTTGTGTTTTTCCTTTCAAGTCGTTCGTGTAGTAAAGGCTGTTATTATACTCCCATCAATTAGAGTGCTTATTCACTTAGTACTGGTAACTTTTGCGAACGCATCACCGCTTAATGCATCCTCGGTGAAGCTTGTATTAATATAAAAATGTTATTGGTTTCAGTTAGCACATTTTAGATGTCTATGCTTGAAAATTTGACTATTATCAAATCTGTTAACCAGTGATTATCGTGGTGACTGATATGGGAACGATTATTTTTTATTAATAACTATATATATTATATGACTGTGTAATTTAAAAAAAAAACTTAATGGATGAAATAATGATTTCTGAAGTATACATTCCATATTTTTCC
Source organism: Sympetrum striolatum (assembly GCA_947579665.1). NCBI lineage: Eukaryota > Metazoa > Arthropoda > Insecta > Odonata > Libellulidae > Sympetrum > Sympetrum striolatum. The sequence continues at coordinate 74,702,266 of OX388342.1, read as the reverse complement.
TAGGTATTTCTTGACCTGCACTATACAATTTGAATTCTTACTTCTTTACTACGTTTTTCCTTATCGTCAAATAGCGTTCCTTTCCTCTTGGGAACCCAGCTTCAGCTCCCACTTAGTAATCATCGCACGTAGTCCTGTTTATAATATTCCCGAGGAAAGAAGTAGCTTGTAGTTTACCTTTCTTCGATCAAATTTCCAGACACATAAATTATTCCTCTGGGACTTCGTGATCGTGCTTCTGCCCTAGCATTTTTTAAGCGTCCCTATTCGTTCCTCTCCCAGACGGATCGATGGGCCTAAAATCGAAATTTCGCCGACCTCGTATCGCCAAAGTATTTTCGTGCATGTAGTCGCTACCTCTCACATGGGCGCCTTATGTCTGCTAAGGTCGCTCTCTAGTCTCAACCCTCAAGTTCGTCTCTCAGCTCTCAAGTTCGTCTCTCAGCTCTCAAGTTCAACTCCCGCATTGTCTCGACATCGCTCATTTTCTCCCCAATCCTCTTAATGTTGCCGGGAACTTCAGCGTGCGTGGGTCTGTGTAGCGCTAAAGTCTGGGGATGTATCGCGCTGGCAAAGATATAAGCGGTATTGAGGGGTGGCGTTGGGAGGCCACCCCCCCGATTGCATTCCGCCCTCTTTACATACGGAGAGGAAGCACTCTCGTTGCCGGCGAATCGAATCCTGATGGCGGGAAGTGACGCCTGGTTTCTCTCTCTTTTTTATCTCCGGTTTTTCCCATTGTCTCCCATCGCCAGAAGAGGGTCCGCGGCGTGTGTTAGACACGAAATGAGGGAGTCTATATACCGTCCCCTCCCGGCGTTCCAACACGCGCGCTTCCCTTTCTCTTCTCCCAGGTTCCACGTCCCCTTCTCTCCCCTGTTTTTCATCCTCTTCTATTGGTTTCTCCCATCTCCGTTTCGTCCCTTTTCGTCCTCTCTGCTCTATTCTTTTAAATTTTGGTCCCCAGGGGAGGTTGGGCTGGAATTTCCGTGACGTTTCCCATTTCCAACGCTCGTCTCTCGGTGAAACTTTTTCAGCTGTGAGAGGCACGGGTCCCGGGAGCTCGGTCTCGAGACGTGGAACTTTATGGATGGTACCGGAGTTAAACGCTGTTTATTTTAAGTTAGCACTTAAGCTGCGTTTTAATTGTCTTGTTATTTGGAAAGAAAAAGAAAGGGAGAAACGGCTGTTATTAAATTATCAATTGAAAGAATTCCATAGCAGTGAAAGTTTTACGACTTTTGAGCTCTTTTATTTTGACAAGTCTTCTCATTTTGCGCTATGAATGTGAATAGCACGTTGCTGAATTCCGCTCGAAGTTAGTTGTAGGAAAAAAAGAATAATACGTTTTCTATTTCACCCAGCTGGTAATTAAAATGGTAAATTCTATTTTCAGCCGAATTTTATTGTGCTACGATTATCTTTAGTTAAATGTTCTACCATTCTACTTTATCTACAGTTGTACACATTTCGTGTTCTTTAAATTTTATATGGAGGAAATCCATCAAACATCACCGAAAAAAAAATCAGTATATAATAACAGTACTCCTATGGAATGCCTCTCTGGATGCTTTCTGAAATTAGATAAGATGGTGTATTTATTTCTTTGTCTCTTTCTATATGTTTATATTTATGTATCAATTTAAGTGATTTTCAGTAAAATACTCATTGTTATGGAAAACTTTTACGTTTCTTTTTTACGGTAACGTAGTGGATGAATTTTATTTTCCAGATGCTCGAATGTTAATTATGATTTTGCTGCTGTTTTTTGCCGTTTTTCCTGCACACAAAGTACTGTTAATGAGGTAGAGCGAAGAAAAATTTCGTAATATCCACACAATTTTTTTTTTCATTCGACCGGTCTCATTCATGAGGCTCAAAAATAACCAAACTCTTTATGTGAGTAATTTAGCTTCCCAATCTATAATTCCGTCTGCTAATTCGCTTTGGTTGGGATTAATCTCATCAGATGTATCCTGAATTCTTCCAAGAGTTTCAAGCTTAATCGAGCGTAGTTTTCAATGTTGTCAACCTCAAGTGTAAGAGAATCAGGATATTTTCTTTCTGATGAAGACCTCCTCTTCACAATTTGTCTCAACAAACGTGCAGCTTCTAATTGTTGGGCCGATCCTCATGGAAATGTATATGCGATTGCTCGAGGAGATGATATGAAAATTCGAAAAACTCCCAGCGCCCGAGAATGATAATCACTCGAAAATTTGAAGTTTCCATTACGTCCCGTTTCCTCTGTCGTTACGCTCGCCTTTTTTCGATTGTTTCTCTCGAGATGCTGTATAAATCACGCGTTCATATCTCTCCACCGCCTCAATTGTATTATTTTTCAAACCCTTTTGGCCCTCCGTTCGTTATAGGAGGCGTTCCCATAAGCATGTTACTTTTGTCTTCGGGGTCGGTCCATGTTCATCGGGAGTTGACATTTTTTTCGTTTTCGTCTCCGAAACATGGTAATATTTTTTTGGCTCGTCTCGAAGTCTTTTGTTCTCGCTAGTGAGGTGGTTCCGGGATTATTGCTTATTCAAGCTGCAAGCCATTGAAATCATAAATGCGAGCCTTTATACAGAATTCACGCTCTTGTAGTGTTTTGGGCCTCTTTGTGCTGCCATATTTCCGTGCGAATGAGATTCCGGAGGCTATTTCGGATTTTTGAGAGTCCGCTGTTATAAAACGTCGCAGTTGAGAATCTTACTTAGGCATGAGTTCAGATTTTTCCGTTGTTAGGGCGAAATCGTAATTCGTCTCCAAAAAGAAAATATTGGAGCATTCTAAAAATCCTTCATACAGAATGGGCATTATAAATTGTTTGAAAGCGCTTATTTTTATTTCTTAATGATAAAATCACTATAGACGATTCAAATTAGTTTTTAATCATTTATTGGCAATATTAACACCATTACCCTGACTTGATCGCTGCATTTTTTTCATTTTCTAAGCGTTTCTGCCTTCTGTTCCATCATTCCGCATTATTACACCAGTTTCGTTCTGATATACCCAACCACATCTTATGCATATCTTTACATTAATAGGCGTAAAGTACGAATTTTCTCGATACAAATCTTAATATATTTTTTTGCATAGGTTTCTCTACAAAATAAATTCGTGCATGTTTATCTGTGAGGAATTGCTTTGGTTGATAGTTAAAAGCATTTTGTAGAGGCATTTACTAAATTAATAAATACATTTTATATTTGTTTTAATTTTCATTACTTTTTATATCATTGAAAATTAAGTTTGAAAAATACTTCACAAATAAATAAGTTTGAATTAATAAATAATTAATGACATTTATACATCAATTTGGTTGTCAATTAATGCATACATAATGCCAGATTTAATTGCAAATTAACGTAATTTATAAACTACCAAAGTTATTGGGCGGGGTTCTTTTTTAACTAATCTTCTGTATTTGCATATCTAGAGAACTAATGATATTGTTTTAATTATTTTGTTAATGTGATGCAAGTATGCGTCGGCATCTCATCCAGCGTCTTCCTTACTTATGTTATGATAAATAAAAAACTTAACTGATTTGTGGTTAAAGAGCTAAACAGCATTGCTTGAATAAGAGTTTTACGATTCGGTAGGTGCAAGTGCCTCAATGTTCCCCTTTGGCCATTCCATTATTTTCTCGTTGACTTACCCCACCCTTTATGTCTTCTAACATCTTTCGCCATTGTCTTCCCCCCAGTCTTTTGCCTTGCATTCTACTCTCAATTGCTTTCTTAATTGAATTGAAATTAGATCCACCCTTTTCTTCTGTCGACATATAATTACTTCATTCAAAACCACCTCTTCCCCAACCATAATATTCAGTTAGAATATAATGAAGCACTGATGGCAGAGTATAATGAATCAAACAACCAACAAACCATCAAAAATATGAATTATATATGATATATGTTATAGCATTTTGATGGTTCGTTGGTTCTTTGATTGATTATAATATTCAGTAATTAATAAAATACCTAAACCCATCCTTAACTATCCTGAAATATGATAAATATCATAATTTTTTGATGTTTTGTTTGGATTTTTGATTCATTATTATATTCAATTATTAATAAAATAGCTAAACCCATCCTTGACTATCCTGAAATATGATAAATATAATATGTTTTTGATTTGTGTTGGTTCTTTGATTAATTATAATATTTAGTAATTAATAAAATACCTAAACCAATTCTTGAATATCCTGAAATATGATATCATAATTTTTTCATAGTTTGTTGGTTCTCTGATTAACTATTATGTTCAGTAATTAATAAAATGTCTAAAACCATCCTTGACTATCCCCTCACCGCATTCCTATTCTTCTAAACTTTGTCCACCTACGGTTGCATTTCTTGTCTTGACACCCATACCATTTATCTATCATTACAGCCTCTTCTCTCTCTCGCCTCTGATTCCGTACCCTTTTCCATTCCCTCCCTTTGTCCTTCCGTTCTCTCCCTTTTACCCCCTCGAGGGCCTCTGTGAGCACTCTTTCCCTTTACACCTCTCATCAGAGCCAAAGACGCGATTGTGCAGAATCGGAATCCCCTTCAACGGCGTCGGTGGGGGAATAATGAGTGCTGCGATCGGTGTTCGATACGTCTCACCAAAGCGCCTCCGTCCATTGTGCGACTTTAATACACGCGTTGTGCCTCGGGAAATTACTGAGCATCTTATGGTAGGAGCTTCTATAATGGTGGAAGGTGTGATGGGTCTCAAGGACGCATTATACCTTCTATATCTTTTTCAAGAGTGCGAAAATTTAGTTTTTTTTTCGGTCAGCCGTGTTGAAAATGCGAGGGAGGAGGCTAAAAATTGAGTTATCGAATTTGGCTGGAGGCCAGAGGGGAGGCGCGATCGTTAACGGTGGATGGAAAGGTGAGAGATAAGGTCCAAGGATAAAGATTTAAAAGGGATGTTATCTTGTTAAGCGTTTGTTAAGTTGTGCGCGTTTTCTAAGGTTCTGGTCGTTTTGATGGCATATGGGTTATACTTGAATCCCCTTCTTAGATGATTGAATCAATCTAATATGGAAGAAAGTTTTCTCGGTATACAAGCCGGGTCGTCTGGTAGATTGACTCCGACGTTTTGGCTGCAGAATTCGTGGCCACCTCCATCTTTCCCCGAAGATGGTGAAGTATGCAGCCGAAACGTCGGAGACAATCTACCCGTCAACCCGGCTTGTATCCCGAGAGAACTTGCTTCAATGTAATCGCCGGGAAGAAACCAGATCTTTCTACAATCTAATATGGTTTGCGAGAATAAAAGTGTTTCTTAAGAGGGATGAAGTTGGTTGAATTCATCGAAGGAGATGTTGATAAGAGGAGATATGCGTATTTTTAAGGTAAAAACGACATGGATTCAAAATTATTTAGGGAGAAACGGACATGAAAAAGTATGAGGGGACGGGATTCGAACCCGGATCTTCCAATTGCCGTTTAAATGCTTTGTCCATTAGAGGTTTTCGGCTGGAGAGTTATAGCTTGCAGTTAGGTTAGGTCTTACTGTAAAAGTCACCTTTCACCCTTTCAAACATCTTTTTTAGCAGTCATAGAGATGTTTACACTAGAGGAATAGAGTTGAGAAGCTCTTATTAAAAGAAATCGAAAAAGAAACTAGACGTTTACTTTCGACAGAAATGTATCTCTAATATATACGCTCTAATAAGTTTCTGTGGACTGTAAACATCTTATTTCTGCTTCGATCTTTTAAAATGAAATTCCACCAAATTTCACTTGCTACCTTCAATTTCAATTAAGCTCTAATTCATTATTTTTGATGTCCTTTCACAAGCGTCCAGGGAGATATTTTTGTCTTTTAATTGGAAAATCGTAGAAAAAATATGCAAAACGGATTTGCTAAAGAACTTTTATTGTACTGTAAAGAGATTATACTCATAACAGATAAATGTCCTTTCTGCCAACTAGGGCCACGACAGCAAGACGGTGTTAACGATTCTGCACGTAGAGATCGATCACAGCACCGCACAGTGGGCTAGAATTGAAAAAAGCTGGCCAAAAATAAGAAAGTTTTTTTTTGAGTGTGGACTTTGAAACATCGCATAGTCATTCTTGAATAAATTTTGTATATCACTAAAAAATCATTTGCGTTGGTTCTCGCGCATTACAATTCTACAGGGGGTCAAAGTTGACCAAATTTCACGAAAAAGTCTTCGATTTTTCGCTAAATTCTTCAACTTCAAGCCTATTCTGAACCAAAACGATGCAGTATTATAAACCTAATCTTTATGCTTCACAATACTGGGTTTGAATGATCACAGGTGAATATTTGCAATATTTATACAACAAAATGGCGGACCCTTATTTTGCGGCAGATTTTCATTTAAAGTGAGGAAAATAGTAGTGATGTACCACGATGCACTCGGGCTAACTTATACCACAATGTTTGAAGCTTTCCTAAGATGAACCTGAAATAAAATCCTGCGACAGCGGCGCGCCGTTTATTCATAACTGACTTTCATGGTAACCCATACCTCATGGTTCTTACAACCACCCATATCCATGAAGCTGTTGGATATATCTGGGCCCCCCATTGGGGTTTTTCAGTACGATTGATGCTTAGGTACACTCTTTTAAGCAATTTTATACTCTCACTTTGATTGCGCAGCCACGCATTATTTCAAAATGCGAAAGCTTTCAGTCTTCACACTTTCAAACACTTCTATAGCAGCAATTATGAAATTGTCATCTAAAGCGAATTTCAGGGAATTTTTTTGTGATTTTTCTGCTTCAAAGGTTTATCCTAAAAGAATTTTAATCTTTTTTTGAAAGGTTCTTTCAGCTGTAGAGTACTGATTTATTCGCAAAGTTTAGTTGCCGCCCGTCCACCTGCTGCTAGAGTTGATTGTTTGAAACCAGTGGCGTATTGGCTTTACTTTTTGTATGAGGAAGGTCGTTTTCTCTATGTTGGAGCCTAAACGCTTCTCATTTGTGTGCGTTTTTCGCTCCAGAAGTGGAACGACAGTTTGTTGCTTTTGAATCGCACTTTCATTTTAGTCCTTTGCTGTATAAATATTTTGCATCTTAGATGTTATTTAATCACTCTACTTTATAAAAACGTCATTCAAAAGGACGGTTTGAACCTCGCTTTTTTATCAATAGCTATTGAAAGTAATTGTGGTTGAATTACGTTTGATAGGCTACATAAGCTTTGAAGTTGCTTGTTCTCGCTTTCTTCACTGAGTTATTGCTATAGACATTAAAATATTTTTGGTACTATTATTTTGCTTATAAATATTTAAAATGTTTCCTCTTAAATTATCCGATTACTGTAAGAATTAAAAATAGGGATTAAAAATATCTGATTGTTGAGTACTTCTTTAAAAAATTCGTCAAGTGCTAAGTTTAATCGAAAAGTACATTTCTTTGTGTATTCCTCCAAATTTAACCATTTCTTCTCTTTTTCTCCTTCAGGTTGGCTGTATAACGTGAAGTGGAAACTACAGTGATATAAACTGCATTGGATTGAATCGAGGGAAACTCATTTTCTGGTGCTCAGTTGATCTTCGGGTGGTTCATGGTAAGTGGAGCGTTATTTGTATGGCGATCTACATTTGTTCAACGTTCATAGTTCGTAAGGTACGGCTTTTAATCAGACAGACAGCTGGGACGACCTTAGTCTTCTCATGCGTCGATCAGATTCGTTGCCGTGTTTAGTGCGGTCACCTTTGCAAAGGATAGAAGTGGGAATCTATCGTAGTTGTGAAATGGTTCCCATTCCCCTTACTCCTTTTACAACACTCCCATTTCACTTTTAGGCCTTTTAAATGTGTGATTAGAATGACCTTATATATATATAGAGATATTTTCTACATTTAATAGTTCGCTGAAACCATCTGCGCCTATTTTCGAGTATTGTTGCAATGACAGACTGTCTAAAAATAATATTCATCGCTCCCACGCTCCATATCCAAGAATAAAACTCAAGACCGTAGCTGGTACATCCTTTTTTCGCCTTCCTGATTACTCATTTTCTTATGTGAAAATCGTAGCAATTTCCGTATTATGTAATAACTGTGGTGATTTCTTTGTGGGAAAGTAATTTAGTAACGCTTTACCTAATGTGGTATTCGTACCAATTCTTAATAGAAAAAGAAATGTTTTGGATTGGCAGTGTCATATCATCCTTTTTACTTTCTGCTGATGTAAAAATCGGTGATTTTAGATTCTATTAACTTAAGCGTGTATTTGCTGGTATCCTATAACAATAAGCTTATGTTAATGATGCGAATTTCAGAGAATTTACTTGCTAGTAAAGTCAAAGAATGTCTTGTATGTGGAAAGTAAAAGCGACTTTGTTCTTTTTAAAACTTTGTTTTATTTAACAATTCTTCAATGATGTCGGAATTCCACAAAATTTCGGCCTCCCTCGTGAATTTTTGTTAGTAAAGGTAAAATATCTATATATTTTCGAAATTAAACCGAAGGTTTATCTGCTATATGCTCGGTTATCTGTAGGTTTGCCGATTAGAATTTATGTTTTTTATAAGAAGTGCGCGATTCGTTGTTGAAATTACCACTATAATCGATTGAAATCGAAAAGTATCTTCAGGCACCAAGGTATAGCATCTTTTTCATGTGGAGTTGATGCTCAGATTTTTTATTGTCTAATTACGCATGATTCATTCCCTCACTTTCTTGTTCCCTAACCTGTTACTAATAGGAACCTGTTAGAATCCTGATCTAGCACAAAATTATTAAAGGAGTTATTTTCCAATTATTCAACCTTGGAACTTCAGGAATAAGGGTTTTTTGTAGTTACAATAGTCTTCATGCTTCAATGAACTGCAAATCGTCATTAACAGATAGCATTTATATTTAGTAGCAAATGCCCATGACTTTGGTGTTCTGAAATTCCTTCTTGCTTGTGACCGACGGAAATTTTCTACTAGAAATTTTTACACATCTAGTTTCGTCTGTATCCGAGTGATAATCCTCAAGCATGTTCATCTCTAGGGGAAGTTTTATCGTCCTTAGCTCGACCGTTTTGTAGGAGTAAGAAGCCGCTGAATTACGAGGACTATCTCTTTGAGGCTTCACTGCTTACTCGAGCAGTGTTCGTCTTAGGAATGACGTCCGGTGCAATAGAGGAAGCAAAGGGAGATTTTCTTAAAGACGTCCATTTCCTCGCTATCCTATGATAGTGACCACCCATTTTCCTGCGCTCGTTCCGCACTTTAGGGCATCCAAAGAAACGGTTATTTCCCTCTTTGCTCGCATCTTTTGCAAGGTATCTTTGGACTAGGGTATTTCTCCCTTCCTTTTTCTTGCAATCGAGAGCGGCTGTGATATTTCTCATCCACGAAAGCTCTTTTCTGAATGTCTTACGAGCTTTTCGCATGAAGGATTTTTTTCTCCGACCCTGTATATCGTCAGCATGAGAATAATTATTTCATAAAGGTGGTTAGTGAGCTTTTTTAAATTGTTTTCGTCTATCATAAGCAAATAAAGTCTTTGAGATTGGGACAGGAAAGTCTCATCTTTCATATAACTCGTGTATCAATAAAAAATAGATAATAATAAAATATAATTAAATAGAAATGATAGGATATAAAGGAATGGAGAGGATGTAAGTAAAATTTGAGGTTCCTGAGCTAACAAGAATGCTCTCTTATTAGATATTTCATCATAAAAAATATGACTTTATAGGCTAATTTTTGTCTTGAGAGTCCACTCTTACAATTAACCATTTCCAAATACACAAACAACCATGCCTTTACCATTATTCAAACCCGGGATCCCGGCTTTTTAATGTGGTCACGCTAACCACTACGCCACGGTGGTGGCAAATATCAACTATATAGAATCATTTCGCCTTTCTCTTGCTACTTCTTTTGATTAAGTTTATTGAATTCAAATTTCCGCTGTAATTTCTCCGGGTTAAATTAGATAACGATTTTTCCGAATCTACCGGAAATATGTTTTACATAATTGGGCATTTATCACGTACTCTTAGTTCAGTCGTTTCGCCGATACTACTGTCACCATCAACTGCGACTCTTTTCCTTGGATCAAATTTATTTTTTTGCTTCTCTCTTTAAACCAATTTTCAGTAGTGTAGGCGGAGTGTCCAATGAAATCCATGCGTAGCCAAATCTACGTTTTGAAATTTTTTAAATCGTAGGTTTAGTTCTTTGATTACTTTTTTTATAAATCTTTTCGATCTTATCTTCCACTACACTGGTGGAACAATCTTCTCCGCTCGGCTTCATATGTAAGGAAAAGTAGAGAAAGCCGAAGCCACGGTCTTTCCTATTTCTCGGCATCTGCTCACGTCCTGCGGGTTTAAGAATCTCATTATTTCAGCTTTGATGTCTGCATTCCGACCCAAGGAATATCGCTCCCTCTGAAATTTTAATTTCCGGAAGATGTCACTCGTTCTGACGGCGCCGAAGCAAGGTCAGTGACACCACCTTCGATTTCACAGCCGCCGGTAGGTCATCGATCTTCCCCTACCACTAACGTCGTTCATTTCTGGTTCTGTATGTAATGGCTTATCTTACGAGGTTCCTACCTAGGTAATTATATGTATAATTAAAGAAATAAAAATCTATCATCACATTAACTTACCGTTTATAGCCTCTGGTTCAGTTAGGTATTTCTTACAGCTTCCGTGGGGTAAACTAATTGACATTAGAATGGGTGAAATATCTTGGAGTAACTCTCGCGAATAATTTATCATGGAGTACCCTCTTCAGTAATATACTCAGAAAACGGGCTCCGGATAGCCAAGTGGGCAATGATGAAAGCGGTCCCGGATTCGATTCCTGGTGGAAGCCAATTTGCAAAATGACTGAAGCTGTCGAAGTACTTTTAACATTACTACTACTACTATTATGTGGAAATGTAATTGAGAAACTCGGCTTCATTAAGAGAATAGTCGGCAGGAGAAAAAGTTCGCGAGCGATGTTACATAGCTTTAGTTAGGCCTCACCTTGAGTATGCATTTAGTTCTTGTGATCTTGCTTACCAGTGTTGTATTCGAGAATTAGAAATAGTAAAATGGAAGGTCATGCGTTAAGTAAAAAAATTGATATGAAATCAGTGGGAATAATTCAGATGATTCAGGGCGTGGGATATAATCTTTAGAATATAGAATATCAATACAATTGACTAAATCAGTTCAGAGAAGTTACATTCTGAGAAGATGTAACTGATATATTGTGACCTCCCTGTTATATAGGCCGTTCTGATACTGCGAGGATGATCAGGGAAAGAGATGCTAGAAATAATGTATTCAATTGTAATTTTTTTCTGCGAACTATACGCGAAAACAATCGATTAGGAAAGTAGTGTTATAGTGTATGCACCCCCTACCACCGGGACGCTTGTAGGGTTCCTTACGTAGACATAGACATTTTTAATGACTCCTTTTTTGTTGAAAACGCATGTTCCGGGGTTTTTAGAGACCTTTCCTTTCTTTGGGATTTTTCCATTCACAAGTTGAGCGTGGTTCTGGATAGTTTTAGGCACCAAATGCAGCGTGATGTTTTCATACCTTCACGACACTTTTTCCGAAAAACTTTAGCTTTTCATGAATATGCAGTTGAACATTAACAGAGAGGGTGGTGTTTTGCCCCGCTCATTCGCTTGCAAACGTGAGAATTTAAGGCGAGGAAAAGTGAATAACTTCCCTTCCTACCGTTCCTAACAACAACCCCTTCTTTTTCTCCACCAGCGAATTTTTTCCACGCGCCACATCTCCCGTAACATCAATGCATCACGGTTCTTTAACCCCGTTCTTTAGCTTTATCTCCTCTCTCTATCCCGTCTCACTTTATTGTCAGTTTCTCGCCTTACTTCCTCCTCTCTCTGTATTCATCACTTTGGGCCAGATGTTATGGTTCTGAGTTCTTGTCTGTTTTCCTCGTCAACGAAGGGATTCTTCGGTCGGGGGATTGCGGTAGGGTGTTACTTCCGCCTTAAGTACGCTCCAGATATTAGATGCGCTCTCTAGCAAACTTTCTCTTCCTCCCTTTCCTTTCGAATCAGTTTCATGCGAGGTTAGATCATGTTCTCATGTACGCATGGGTGAGGTTGAAAATGTTCGATCGTTTGAGCGAGGGAGAGTTCGAACACAGGGTCATGGGTGTTGGGTCTCCTCATCGTTTTGATTTAATATTATGTTCAGCTCTAGCTGTGGTTGAAACTGATTTTGAATAGGTCTAGTATTATGTTTCTATTTTTTGTGTTTAAAACAAATGCAAGTCTAGCATTTAGATTTTTGGTATATGGTTTTAGGTGTATCATCTTCTTTCATTGCACTTTCTATGAAGATTTGTGTAAATAATTGTTATAAATATTCGTTGCCTAGTATAGTTTAAGAGTATTTTTATGATTCTTTTCTTGCAGGATATGTATTAATGATTACTAAAGATTTCTTCTCGATTAAAAATTTAAAACATTGATTTTGTATATTGAATATCAGAATAGTTTGGTTAACCCAGGGTAAGATATTTTAAACCGCTGATTTCTCAGATAATAATCAGTAATGGAAGGTAGAATGCAACCGTTGATATCGTAAATGCTTATTAAAATGTGATTTGGGTTGCGAAATTGAAATACTGATTTGGGAAAGAAATTTTCTGATATGTAATATAACCACATCCTTAGTTGAGGGTGGAATTTCTTTTGTTCCTATGTGTTGTTTATCCTTATCTTTGGTTATTAGCAAATATTCATCCCGAAAAATCCATTATTTTCTGCAAAATAATACTTAAGCCATTGTTATGTTCTCACATCAACTTGATATTGTTCGCACAAGAGAAATTGCCTGAAGCACTTTTCATTCCGATGTATCATAATAAGAATTTGAACTATACGTAGCAATAATTCAAATTTTTCGATCTCTCCATTCTGACCTAAAATTTATCTATAGCAAATATATTTATGGATATCCACCCGTAACTCACAGTAGGACTTGGCCACTTCAGGGCAAAAACCGCCAAGTTTTTTCAAAAGAGCCGTAGATATTTCGATGCTTAGTCTTGCAGTTTTTACACCAGAAAACGCCTGCGCCCGCGAATTCTCTTATTTTGATTTCGTCCCGGAAAAAAAGGGAAAGGTTTATCGCGTTGTTTTCCTCCGCTGCGCATTTTATCAATGGTCTGTTTTTATTGCCCTCCGATCCGGACCTATTTTGCTTTACGGGTCCGACCTGATTCGGTCGACGTCTATAACATTCCGCCATCATTCCTCTTCATCCGCTTTCGTAGCCCTCTCCATTTGCCATATCCTGTCAGTGTCCTTGTCCATCTTCTTTCCATCAAGAACCCAGGACGGAAGCTATTGACGCTCGTTCTCGTCAGTTTACCTTTTCCTGCTTCCGTATCCTAATGATTAGAATGTATATAATTCGTCATTTGTCATGATTTTACTTAATTTCACAACAGTCTTGTTTATGTTTATGATGGCAAAAAACTACTGACGAATGAGTATGCTGAATAGTCGTACTACTAAAAAATTTACTTCGATTTACAATAATTTAATAAATATTCTAAAAATTTAAAACTTTCATCTAGCAGTAAACTTGCAACTCAGATTGAAATTGCATCGCCAAAAGATACTCCGTTATTGAGTTTTAAAGTCCGGGTAAAAGCCAACTCTCTCCCAATTACTCCCAAGTAACTATGATTTTGGGGCACCTTGGTTTAAATATTCCTTCCCAGTAAAGGAATTTGTCAAAATTTATAAACAAAAAATACCATAAGGAAGAAATTAAGTTGTCTTTAATTTTATGTAAATGCAGTAAAAATTCGTTTCACAGGAAGACTGCAATAAATTCGCCAAGTCCAGGGGCGCATTATTTTAAAATCCGATAGCAAGTAAGGCCTCTCCTTATGGCAATCCAAGAAAATTGTTACTAGCAGAGTCATTGTGCTTGACTAAAGTGGACATGCGCTGCTCATAGCATACGACTTTGTGAGGAAAGCTAAGGCCTAGTACCTCATTCCTCATCTTTCTTAGTAAGCCTCACTCCCCCTTCTAGCTCTTGGTGAGGTACCAACCGGCTTTATGGCCGAACACTTTGCAGACAAACCCCTTCCCCCTTCTGGTCATCCTGTTTTGTTTCCGAGTAGGAAGCCCGGCAGTACGCGACGGATAAAATTCGGATGGTCAGTTGCCTTTACGGAATGGCGAGAGGTACGCGTTTCCGGTGTTGCGATGACCTCCATAGGGCGGCATCCGGATGCGTGTGAGGTGAAACTTGGGGGGATTCTTCCCTCCCTCCCTCACGTCTTAAACTAATTGGTTCTTTTGCACGTTCTCCCGAGCCACTCCCAGGAGGAAAAACTTCACTATTGAGTTCCTGTCTCCTTCACGGTCTTTCTCTTTCGCGTCAAGTTCACAGACTCACTCTTTCCGAAAAGGAGCTTTCTCTCGCTCTCATCCTCCCCTACAGTCTTCGAGTTTTCCATGTGTTTTATCACTCCCATATTCTCTCTCTATCTCGTTCTGAGGTGAAGATGTCTTTAACACAGCCTTTGTTTATTTTTACAATTTCTGTGTTTATTGTCGTATGATCAATAGTAGGAATTAATTGACATTGGAACATTTTAAGGGTCTAAGGCGATAGATTGACGTATGCTGGTTTTGCGGGTCGCATCTAAGGTTTTGGGAAGAATTTGGGCCTAGTAAGTATGCTTTCCTTATTAAAAGAATAATTTATATTATTTTTACTAAGTGAAACCCTGAGTTTTTAAACCCGCTAGCTATTTTTCTTCTGTGTGCTTTTTCAGGCGATTCTTTCTTAAAAATTCATATCTCACTGGGTAAGATGAGACTTAGAAGCTCAAAGTCGACCTAATAAAATGCGTTTTATTATTATATCATTTTACAAGGTGTGCCTGAAATGAGAGATAACACCGCTACGTTTTCGTTTAGTTAGGAAGAAGGCAGAATTACATATCTGATAAAATTATAAAATATTTCATCTTGCTGAAGTTTTATCCATCGTAATATACTTAATGAAAGACAGTTATGTTTTTAGACATTTCTTCTAGGCTGATATATCCTAATTCTTAACTCGACCAAATTAAAGGTTTTAATTGACCAAATTAAAGATTTAATTTTATTTAACCCCCCCCCGTTTGCAAAATGTCTATGGAGTTCGACTTCGGTAAAAGGGGATCTGGGTTAGATTCCCGGTAGCGTCGACATTTGTCGTGTTCACTCGGCATTGTGATGAATATGGGTAGCTATCTGAATTGGGAAGTCCGGCCTAGAAGGGCTAATACACAGTAAAAGTCACATGGCTAGGCCAAATTCCCTTAAAGGATGCTGCGCTAGGAGTTTATTTTTTGCCGTATTAAAGTATACCTGTATTGATATACTGAAAAAAGACACTGAATTAAAGTGTGAATAGAAATTTTTTATGGGATTATTGTGCAATCTTATCAAAATTAGGTATCTTTTTAACTTAGGCGATAAAAGAATTGTCATGTGTTTAAAACTCGTTCTGGCTGAAAAAACCCTGAATTAGAGTTTAGGATGTTGAAATAAAGTGGATTTTATTCGCTTCTACTTCATCAAGGAGTAACTGTTAGGAAGATCAACTTTAGATGCTTTACATTCCAGTAAACTGTAAAAAAGAGACACATTTTTGCTACGTGTATAAATCTGGTGTGTCCAAGTTCGACTTTGCGGAAAGGAGCCGTACTAAATAAGCAAAACACCTATTAATTTCCACAGAATGTGTATTTTTTATGTACGTGACTTGTTTCGACTACAGTTACACCTGATAGTCGTCTTCGTTTTCAAATAGCTTGAAGATGTCTATTTCTGGATGAAACTAGTCGCCTTTGTAAAAATTATAATCTGTGGAAGTTACCAAGTGTTTTAATTTTTTAGTATATCTACGTTGAATTACAAATTAATACCATAAACTTTTATACAGATATTTCTATTAATAATAATAACAAGGGATTCTTTTCTGGCTGTGGTTATTTTTGCATCCTCTAAAGAATGCTATCTAAAAGTCTTATCATTTTCGAGGGGCTCCAGATCCTGTTATTTTTTTGGTTCTCTTTCTTCTTTCGGCTAAATTTTCTCATTCCTTCCCCTTTTCTGTTTTCTCTCCGCTCTCTCCTTTATTTCCTCAGAGACTTCTGTTTCTACCCACTCCACGAAAGAGTTCCCACGCAACGACCAAAACGTGCGCCATACTTTCTCATTTCGGGGTCACCCAAATTGTCTGTCGGTTCGACGTCTCCCTAAGCAGTTTCCCCATTGTCTCCGCAGGTCCCTCCGCCTTCCATCAGTCACATCCTTCTCCACTTCTGCGGGACGTTCCGCAAAGCGTTCCGTAAGTGCGTCTTTAAACCGAAGGACGATGATCGATACCCTCGCTCTTATCTATCGAGTTGTTAATAAAAATGGGATGGGCGGGGTCTTCCCGTATTATTCATTTTTCGAGAATTTCCTTGTCTCTCGTTCTCTCCCCATCCCTCCATTTTTTTCCTCTCTCTCCCCGAGTTTTTTCCTCCTCAAGGAGGGTTTCGTTATTGGGTTCTCTGCCACTCACTCTTTATTTTAGCCTTTTCAACCGAAAGATCCTCCTTTTCTCTTCCCGCAGAGCCCTTCTCCTTTCCGACAGTTTTGACTTTTTCGGACTAATTTAAGTCCCCGGTATTTTTTTCCTCCGGGGAGGTATGCGTCGGCCCTGCTTTCTTATCGAAGGAGAGCGGTGAAGTCAAGGTGTTTATGGAAGGAATGGATGAGATTTGGGCGGCGTTAAGGTTGAGGAGTCGAAATCAAAGTGGTTTTCGTTGCTTAAGAATGCGGGGGGGTTGGTTAGGAGGTGGTGAATTTACCGGAATTTTAGGTCCCGCCTTAGACTAGTATTCCAAATCTGATTGTGAGTCCCTACTCTTGTGTTTTAACCTGGAGGTGCCCGTATTATGACAATACTCGTATAGGAAGGATTTAGGTTAAACAACTATGGATGGCGTAAACTCTAAAGTTGCAAAGTCACACGAAAACAGCTTGTAACGAGGATGAGGAAAGTTAGTAACGTCGCAATTAAAGGCCTGTGCCTAAATAAACCCTGGATGGAGAGAAGTATTTCAGCGGTTAGAATACCTGTCCAGAAGGTGATAGGCCTGGGTTGGTGTCCCAGTCATGTCACTATTTTACACATCTGTTTATCCTTCGATTCAGCTTGCAACTGTCTTGTGAGAAAGCTCGTTAATTTTAGAAGCCGAGTTGTTTATCGTCAGACTATTCTTTTCCGTTTATCTTTTGGGAACACTCGCTTTTTCTAGTCAATGACGCGTGAAGTAGTGCCGGAAATAATCTTAATTCG
This sequence comes from Sympetrum striolatum, assembly GCA_947579665.1. Lineage (NCBI taxonomy): Eukaryota > Metazoa > Arthropoda > Insecta > Odonata > Libellulidae > Sympetrum > Sympetrum striolatum. Next base: position 74,684,935 of record OX388342.1, on the reverse strand, counting down.
AAAATATACTAGGCGTTCTTGCTTAAAATATACCTAATAAAGCCGATGTTCATGATTATTTATTCTAGAAAAAAATCTTGAAAACTATCAAGGAAGTTTCTTTGCTGCGACCACGTTTCAAAGCGTATCATTCTGCAAACCGTATTCAATCTATGTAATACTATAGTATGCGGAACGCATTTCGCCTGACAATTCGCATTGCATCCCGAGAAGAGAATATAATTGATTCGGCATAGTAGTTTAGAGGTCAGAGTTCATGCGTGGGAGACATGGGTTCCAGGCCCAGTCACATAGATTTTTCGCTCCTGTCTATCCTTTGCACCAATATTACAGGCTGACTTATAGTAATAATTCCATGTCTTTATTAGGAGAAGATTGATAGTGACAATAATCTCTTCTAATTTTATGTCATATTATGTTAGAAAGTGAGATTTTTTAAGCTAAAAAATTGGTATGTCCATTGGTTCGTTCGACTCCGAATAAAAAATCTGTAGCGTATAAATAATCTGCTCCGTTTGTAACCATTGAGTTTGTTCTCTATCGCTGAATTCCGATAAAAATCCATATTTCTTCCCGTTGCTACCTCCTATTTCCTCGTCATATTCCTTGAAATAAAATGCTTTTAAAAACAGAGTGCCTTCGCGGAACTATTTATGCGACACTAATCGGTTTTCAAATCCCTAACTCAGCTTTTTGCAAACGATTGAATTCTGTCGCTATTGTCTCTTGGTCGATCGGGAACAGAAAATCGTTATTGTTCTTGTCTAGTCGCATACACACTTACGGGATCAGTAAAGTGACCGATCGAAAATCCATTTTATTTATTTTTCATTGTACAGTCTCGTACACGCATACATATATTGCAGTTACGGCGACCGTATCGCTGTTCCTCGGGGAAGAATGAAGCTATTTGCTCGAAATCTTGGTACTAAGCTTTCGAAATATTTCTATAAAAACGTAGTCTACTTTACGTTTTTACGGGCCCGGAAATGTTTTCCCCAGACTCGTAACTGAAGAGCGGTGTTGCGAAACTGCTTTTCCTCGGTTTTCTGTTTGCTTTATGGAGGATGCTGTTATGTTTTGCGACTAAATGGGAGACGCGTCAGGTAAATGTGAAGCAATTCTCTTTTCTTCCGAAACGGAGAATATTGGCGGATAAAACTTTATTGATATTGCCCGGTTTGTTAATACGATGGCTCGATTTTGCGGAGGAGGTATTTTCGAAGGCTTGTTATTCCCCATCGTCTTCAGGTGTGGTTACGGTCCACTATAAGAAGGTATCACGAGATCTTAAATAATTCATGTTTCGTTTAGGATTAACCGTAAAATCCATCATCATTTAAGTGTTTCTCGTAATTTTCCGTGTGGGCTGGGGGTTCTACAAGCATTAAGATTTATCGGTGAAGAAGTTTTTTTAATATTCGATGTAATGGGAATTTTAATTTGGTGATATTCAAGTAAGTTTCATGAATCTGTATCGTATATCCTGCTAAATCTTTTTCGGGTTTCTATCCTGGCTAAGGCGTTGGTTTTCACCGAAGTTACTGCCACTGTCTCTGCAGCTATTCTCAGGACGCCCTGAAGATGGCTATTATCAGTGTCCAACAATTAACCTTTAAGTAACAATACTGTACCACAGTACAAACCAACGCATTTACCCGAATGAAAACCAGAGAAAGTTTACTTCGCCGCGAAAACACTAAATCTTTCGTCAATGATGAAAAAGCTTTTACTGCCTGACCGAAAACTATACTCATAGTGTCTAAATTAATGATTGTATTTCATAATATCACAACGATTTTTTATTTCTGACCATTCTAATTTCCTGTTAATTACTGCTTTTCCTCGAATGTTCGTTGTGATATTTTAGATAGAAAATGTTACTTAATAAATTGCATCCAGCAAAGCGTATTTCTTGAAAATTTCAGTTGAAATTGTGTAACAGTATTTCACTCGAATTTTCTATTGCAATCTCGTAAAGTCGATCCTCCTTACATTCGTACGTTTAAAATTTCCAATCGCATATTTTTGTATGAATTAATTATCTTCCTATTCTAATTGTATAATTATAGGTGAAATATTCTCTTATCTTTGATAGATAAAATACCAAGAATGATGTTGCGAACCGCTGTTAAGTTAATTCTCAGATTCGGACTTAAAAATCTCGAAGCTAATTTTATATTCATCGTGAATCACTCCCTGGAGAGAACTACTTGGAACGAAATTATAATCGACCTTCATACTCTCTCTCGTTTCTCTTTATTAACGACATTGAGGTATTAGGGTCTTCTTGCATTAATACTCTGAGAAGCTAATAGCAAATGTATTTATTTATTTAAATTGTTGTCGTGGGATGCCGCCAAGTCAAGGCCTCTGCCATCTATATTAAGATGAGAATAACTTTTTATGAGTTTTCACTCTGTTTTTCCTCCTTTAGAATTCAATTACCATTTTCCTTTTTCTCTTTCGTACTTTTGAGTGGGTTTTTAGGCCGATGGAACGGACAGAATTTCCTCATGAATCCGTAAAAGTTGCTCCTAACAGTGAAGTTGATAATTGGAAAGATGACTGAAATCGGCTAACTGGCCTTGGTTTCCGAAAAAACTTATTTTCGGCATAATTTTCTGTTGAATTGAAAATCATTCGTTTTCGTATACACCGCCGATGTCTGTGTTAATATTACGACCTTCCAAGTTGTCGAAAAGGTTTAATTCGTTAACCAAGTGATCGGATGGCAACGCAGTCTTGAGAACTACCGTAACGGTTATTCTTTGGATCCCTAACTCTTTCTTCTCCCTGTTTAATGCGAGTTTAGCGGTCTTTATCCTTAAAAAGAAAAAAAGCAATTTGCATGGAAAACAAATAATCTGATGCAAATTTCTCTCCTCTCTGTCTCTCTCGTTTGATGGAGTTTTCCCTAACGAGAACGCCTCACTCGCAGAACTTACGTCGTTGGGATTTTCTAAGTGGGACGTGTATTATTCTTACAGCGGGAAGTTTTTACATTTCTTTTCAGGGGAATTGATTGTTTTTTTAATTTGTCATGTGCATCTTCAAAACTTCTATGAAGCCCTTTATGTACATACATTATACTGCTATTTTGCAAGTTCAGCCGTTGGTAATAAGGGCATTGAAAAGAAGTGTCTATAAGTGGATCAGTAGCCATTTCACGTGTGACTTATTTTTTAAGCCTCGTGACAGTTTGATAGCTCGTGATTCTCTTTATTGAAATAGGAAAGATATACTACGAGGTTACTCCGATGTGTAATATGAAAGTTGTGAATGTGTCTATGAAGTTTTTCTGAAGAGGGGTAGCAACGACGACAGAGAGCGATCTATTACTTTTTATCCTAAGAATCTAAGAAGCAATTAATCCTGTTGTTTTCAACCCATTAACGTAATTTGTAACAGGGTCATACGTGGAAAGAACATAAATAAATCGGGAGACGAGACGGGATTTCCAGCAAATGTGTGTTCTGCAGGTAACAAGCATATTACCTATCTCAATTTACATGAAAGATTCAATTAGGCATTTGCTACAATTTCGCTAAAGTACTGAATTTTTAATTTACATGATATATACTGTTTTCCTCATCTTTTAGGTTGTACTGTTAGTAGGTTCGCGTAGGTTTTTTACACCCCCCTTCATTGTGAGTGATTTCCTGTAGTATATATTTTTTCGTAAGGTTCTACCTTGGGTTTTTTGCGTCCACTCCTAATGTTTTCCTCTCTATCTCTATCAACTTACTCATTATTTATGTTATTAATATAATTATCGAAAAGTTAGATGGAAGAAGAGACACCACAGTCTCATTCTCGCCTAAATAGGGACCTTTTTAGGTATTGTTATTCGAACAAATTTTACGTATTAATTTATTATTATATGTGATTCAAGTGGAATTTCTTCCGTATAACTCCAGCTCCAGAAGGAAAGCCAAATGAATTTCGATCCTGGAACTTTATAATTGTTTTAGCTCCGTGTTTAGATAACGAGCCGAAAGAGATTTTTTCCAAAACTCAGCCTCAACAGAGGAATATTCCGTGGGTGGGAAGACTTTTCAGTATCTCATCCCACGGTATGGGTAAGTTGGGAGCAGCACAGAGAATAGTGGCCCGAGGCATTGCTGGTTTCTCTCTCTATCCATTCCTCCTCCTCACTTCCGTCGACGTATCCGTCTGCATCCCCTTTCATTCCATTCACCGCTTCCCGAAACAAAAAAGGGGAACGGAGGGAAAACTGGAGGAACAAAAGGCCCGGAAGATTTTTCGCGAGGTTTTGGCTCGTCTCGGTTTTTCCAAGGCCTTCTTTTTAATCGCGAACCATTCCATCCTCCTCATCGCTCACGTCACCCGCTCAATTCATCGTGTTTGAGCCGTGGAATCCATACGAATCGCGCTCCGGGGCGAAGTGCTTCCGCCGTGATTGGAAAAAAAATTAACGAACGGAACATTTGTCCGCGGGAATACCATTATCCCCCGCGTCATCTAGAGGTCGGAGATTTGTCGCGATCGGTCTTTTCCTTCCCCCTCGGGAATTTTTTCCCCCGTTCATTTAATTAATCCCGTCCCTTTTCTTCTTTTTGCAACGAGTTTTCTCCACCGTCTTCGGGGGTAAAGATGGGGTTGGAATGGCCCGAGGCGGGTTGGCTCCACCGTGATCTCGTCTCAGGATCGCTAATGTTTTTCTCCCCTTAGCTTCCCGTTTACTTAATCATATTCGGTGTTCTTAAGGGGGTTTTTGCAGAGCCAACCAAGTTTGCGTCGTTATTTTCGGTGCAGCTTCCCCTCCGGCGTAATCCGGATTAGATCTAAATCGCATGATCGCCGAGGAAGTTCTTTATTCTGAAGGATGCGTGCGTGGAAAATGGGATCATCGGCGCCTTGATTAAATGTGCGCTTGCAGCGTTGTTTTTCAGCAAGGAGATTTTAAGGAGTTAAGGGAGATTGACAACGTATATTTAGTATGTTGTGATGCTCTCCAGGAAATTATTTATCCTCTTTTCTAGTCTCATTAACCATCTAATATTAAAATATAGACGTTTTCTACTCCAGTTTACCTAGCTATAAAACTCATAAAGCAGTTGAATGGAAACTCTATCAAGTTACAATTAGACATTAATATTTAGCAGGTCTCACATTCCCATTCCAATCTTTAATTACCGTATTTTACGGACTATAAGAAGCGAGTTTTTCTTTAAAAACTTGCCTCCGAAATTCTGAAGCGTGTTATACTCGAAATAAATATAAAAATTTCCAGTGTTTGATTTCAAATGCCCGCCTGTCTTAAAAATTCTCCCGTCCCGTCATAACAAACCCAGAACGCTGTCTATGATACGTCATTGCAGTCTACGGTTCCAGTGAACTTGATTTGAAAGTGATTTGTGTTATCGTGAAAAGTGCATACGATATTATTGTTAGTAGTTTGTTTCGCAATGGAAAAATATTAAAGGTAATCCAAAGATGCGTGCTATAAGTTGAAAGTATTAGCATACGCAGAAGAATATGGACACAGAGCAGCTGAGCGGCATTTCGGCCCTCCACCAAAAGAAAAAACCATTCGCGATTGCCGGGCTAGTAAAGAATGTTATTTTTATTTATTTGCTTAAAAATTAAGGTGCGTCTTACAGCCCGTAGCGTCTTATAATCCGTAAAATAAGGTAGTTATTTTCTTTCTTAGTCACATTTATTTTGTCATATTAAAAATATGGATATTTTTGCTATAGATTACATCGATGAAACTCGCTAAAACGTCTGAAGGAAGCACCCTAGATTTAAATCCGGAAAAGTATCCTTTCATTCTTTTTCCGATGCACAATTTAATTAGATATTTTAATATAAGTACATAGCACGTATTTCCAGTACGGGCTGACAGTTTCACACTCGCCTCTCCGATGACCTACCTCTTGCCTTACTCTTCCAGCCTCATATGAAATGGCAGGAAGTGTTTTCTTTGCAAAACACCGAGAGCAATAACTTTGCAAGAGCGAGGAACATCGTCTCCCGTTTTACATGCACCCATGGGACGTTCATTAAGAACGCCTATTCTAAAAGAAAGGTATTCCTCTTAATACGTTTTCGCGAGTTTTGTGCATACGGAAACGGAGCTCACATTCCTGCATCTAGCGCAATCCTTAACGACAAAGTTTTTAAACAGTTTCCGTAACTCTCCATCTTTTTCCATCCGTTTATCTCGCGGAGTTTTCATTGGGGAGACGCGGGCTCCGACAAAACACGACTTAATTTCCTTCCGGAGTCGCTTTCTCGCGCACCTATCTCGCAACGGGGAATTTCGTTTTTTATCTTCGCTCTCCCTGCGGGACACCTTTTTTCAGTCGGAATCTCGACATTAAGTTCCCTCATTCTGAACTCGATCGACACTCGGGTCGCTGCTCCCGGCCCTCTTTTTCCCCCGTCTGCGTTCTTCGCATTCACTCCGCTGAACTTCTACTAGTCGCCTCTCATTGTTCGCGTGTTTATGTAAGGGTCGCACTCGCAGGATTTCAGGAAGTGCGCGAAATTACTGTTATCTCGCTGCGCCAGGTGTCAGCATTGTGTTTTCGAGAACGAGGTCATCGTGCTTATTTAGATGAGCGTAGTCTGGTAATTGTTTGCGTCGCAACGATTCTACGTTTTTATTATTCGTACGGTTGAGCATACCAATTAATGATACGAATTGACTTGATTGTTCTAACCTTCGGTTGGTTTATACTCCTTGATATTGCTTATTCAATGCCACTTGTTTCGTTTCTTGGTAACTTACCCCTCCCTTTGTTTATGCTACCATATTATGATGAATGGAATACTTTCATTTGTCATTTGGTACAGGATAGAGATACGATACATATATTACGAAGGTGGCAAGCTTAATTTTCATCATTAATAAATAAATAGACTGCCCCTTTAAGAAGAATTAAGGTTATTTTTTCACTTGATCTTTTCATTACAAATTTATTTCACGCTTCACCAATAATTTAAATCCCACGGATTCGAATTTTGGAGAAAATGTCTCATTTAAATTGAAAATTCTTGTTTTAATTCATATTAATACATTTTTGGGTGCAATTTACATCTGAGTTTATTTAAGCTAACCGTTTTAACTCAGCAAACACCATTTCCCGCATTTTTGTATGAAATATTGAAAGACTTAAACATTCCAAGCTCCCACGCCGACAAAGCTGATTAATCATAGATCTACCATAATTCCGAAATGCCGAGGTTTTCTGACCCCCAATCCCAATACTCCCGAGTAGTAATTTCGCTCGGATCTCAGGATCTCGAATCACGGAATTGCATTCCCCTCTCTGTCTCATTCCCTCCTTATTTTTCTCTATTCGAAACGATGCCTCCCTCTGTAAACCCCGCAGCCGCCCTAGAATCCTGCCATATCTGGACCAATTCCGCTTTCCATTGGCTGTGGGAATTCCCGTTTTCGTTGCTTATTCCTCGCCCCCGGATCGGCGTCATAAAAGGATTTTTATATAAAGAGTGCTCCGGAAGAGACCCCAAAAATATTTTTAGGGTGTTTTAATGCCCTAAATGGGCCTCGGAGAATGGACTGATATTTATGCGCTGGAACTCGACACATTTGAATGGAATGGCGTGTTAAAGAGGTCATTTTTATCACTCTCTCATCGTTATTGTATTTTCATGTTTGCGGTTATGTTTTGGGAAATGCATCGCTTGTGTTTTCTATCCAGTGGATCGAAATTTCTGCAGATTCACTTTGTTTTGAATGTGAATTTATAAACGAGGGAAAGAAGTAATTCCTACCATACACTCAGAAGTTAGTGCTCGCACGTTTACTGATTTAAAACAGCACGCACTTCTACAGCTATTTAAAATCATGTTGAATGAATTGAAATAGAATGTTATCCCGCTGAACCGTATATTTTTTTTACCAAGATCTTTTTATATATTGATTGGCTCTGAATTTAAACAGCATCGGGATTATGAAAGTATTCATCGATATTTTTGCACTGCGATAGAACTTGCTATCATCTACAGTTTCAATTCAAGATACTGGAGTGTAAGTAATTTGAAGAACAACGGTGACAGTTGAATTCGTTATTATTGAAATTTAGCCTGGTAAAGATAGCAATAACTTACCATAGACTTTAACAGTGCCTTTTCTTAATGGATATCACAGTTGCTCGAAGTTTCATCCTTTATTTATTTGCTCAGATAATCTTTTATGGAAGAGTTGGGTCAGGTCATCTTTCCAGGACTTGTTTCACGTTTGAACAGTTGAGATATTCGAACTCATATGATACCATTGCCAAAGTTCTTCAGTTGCTATACCATCTTCTTTTTTACTACAACTTTCTTCCTTCCTTCCCTTCCAATTCTACTATTCCATCCTTCTAATGAAATCATCGGAATACTTCCTTAGCGTGTACCCGATCTATTCCCCTCTTCCTTTTCCCGGATTTCTGTAGACTTCTCTTCATTTACTTTTCGATAGACTTCATCGGTCGCCCAAACTTATTGTATAGTTCCTTCGAAAGGTCACGGCACTCCGTGGGTGGCAGAAAGGGCAAAGTAGTCTTGCAAAGGGTTGGCTGATTGCGAGTAAGAGTTGGGGCACGTGCTAAGTCAAGGATGAAACATGTAATAGAAATCCTTACCCTTGGAAAAAGCAACCGAGAAAGGGAATTGGTAGAATTTTGGAAAAGGTGCTCTTCAAAACCTGAATTTATTTGCGCAAGTGACGTTAGCTTCCAAGGGGCTTATTTGCTCCAGTTTTAGCGGATGCAATACGTTTCAAGTTTTGTTTCGGAATACTTCAGTATTTCCGTCTGATTGTTTTGGCTTATTTTCCCTTGTCCAATCTCGCCGAAATCTCCATCTTATCCAAAGTTATTTGAAAGCGAGATTTTTATAGGTTATTTTCATTCGAAGTTGCAGAAGGTTTTGAAATTTCTCCCCTCTGTTATAGCCTTTGGAACAGGGGGATGCGAAGAAAGAGGTTCTTGAGACGGGAGCAATTTCTCCCATTCTAAGGCACCTCTCCGTTAAATAGGTCAGCTTGTTTCGTCCCGGCATCTGTTATTTTCTTTATGTATTTTTCGCGATTAAGGCCAATCTCACGTGCCCGCTCCAGATTGCTTCATTTCAGCTGCTCCTCGTTGTTCTGGCCGTCTTTGTTTTCCAACATTTCCTCCCCCTTTTCAAACCATTCACAGCGTCGTTGCACTTCGCGTTTGCACCTGCGATGAAAAGAAAATCCCCATCGCCGCTGTTTCTTTTCAAAGATGGAATGTACGGGGTTTCTCCGTGTTTGGTTCGGCCAGGGGTTTTTGCTTCACGCTTACTATTTATTATTTGGATTTGTGGGAGGAAATCAAAGAATGGAACCGGAAAACAGGAAGGGTGTTGACCTGAAGAGTAGGTGGTATGCAAAGTGGAGATGGCCGATGCTGCTGAATCGTATTTTTTCTATGGTGACGTACGTGGAATTGAAAAATAGGCTCTAATCTCGTTTTGTGAATCCAATTTTTCATTATTTCGTATTTTTTGGTGAAATATTGTTCTTAGTAATTAAAGGAATACCTCACACTTACATTTAAATTGCCACTAAATGTATGAATAGAATAGAAGGAAAGTATAGGTAAAGGTATGGTAGCAGGTGAATAATTCAAGTTTGGTAGTCAAGAGACCCAATAGCACTGACATTGACAGTTTTATTTTTCCTCAGCAATAATGTTACTAGTATGCTCTTTTCACCTGTACACTTCAACTATTACAAGTACTGCTGCAAATAATTACAAAAATTAATTATACTTATAAATAATTACTAGTGGCGAAGATTCACATGGCTTACTAGACACTAATGTATTTCATGAGTTTTATGCTTTAGCCCTACGGTGGCTGTAAGCATTCTTCAGTAAAGCCCTGCATTGATAGATTTCCTTCAATTAGAGACTTTTAAAAATCTTAAAATTAAAAATCTTTGAATATTAAAGGAAATGGGCTGTGAATTATGCTGTTTAACATAATCTTTATGTTGCCGCAATTATCAGATCCCCAGCTTTTTAGGAGCTCCTCTTCTCACAACTTTTAAACAGTGTTATTCGGCAAATTCATGCGTATTATCTCCAAGTTTAGTAGGTCTTAGTAGTGTGAGACTTCTTTTTGAAGTTACGTTAAGGATTGAGGAAGTAGTTTCCATTTAAAAAGCTCATTCCGGTCATTTGACCCAATATTATTACTTTTATCTGACGCATTGCGTCGAAAGTTAAAATGATGATCCAATTGAAGTAGGTATCGTGTTATTTACAAATCATATTCTTCGTTTTTAATCGTCTTCATCAATTCGTATTAGTGTGCGCATTATTTCTATTCATTCAGAAAATTCCCAATTTATATAGAGGAAAATTTCGTTGTAATCGTTGTTATTTGCTTGTAATTCTTATCAGTGACCGATTTTTGACCCTACGGTTCTTACATTCAGCTTTTATTTTTTCATTTTCAAGCTCTTAATTGCACGGTTCACTCAGTAGGTCGGACGTGGAGATCCCACACCACGCGTGCTCGAAGTGGCACGCGAGGACATATTAATGGTGTGCTGAATTCTGACGGCACTATCCTTAAGTACTCTGCGCTTATAAAATCAAGCTACCACATAAATCCCTAATTCCGTTAATTAATAATTAATGTCATCAGTAATAATGCTTTAGGCATATTATTGACGTAATTAAAGGGATAATGTACTCATTCTACTGTTAGGCATCATATGGGTACTTTGTTTATTTATATATTCTTAAGGCAGTAATCTGTATGTAATAATTAATGTCATCAGCAATAATGCTTTAGGCATATTATTGACGTAATTAAAGGGATAATGTACTCATTCTACTGTTAGGCATCATGTGGGTGCAATGTTTATTTATATATTCCAAATGCAGTAATCTACTACAATATATTTATTCCTCCATATCCATCCATTTTTCTATATCTTACTAAGATTTTTAATCGATGTCACTCTCCAGCATCAACACTGAAATGGAGTTGTAGAGAAATGTAGAACATCTTATAATAAGGTCACAGAAGTTATTTACACAAGTTTGCTATCATAAGAACATTATCTCGAAGAAGTGTGTGTGTTATTATGATCAATCACTCATCAATTTTGCCTTGTCAATTTCATGCCATTCGTTGATAATAAAATCAGCTCATGACTTAGAGCCTGGATAAAAGCATGCAACAATATGCGTTCTTGTAGAAATATCGGTGTAATTAAGGGTAAGAAATTATTTTGATTGACATCACTCACTAAAAATTTCTCAAAGTGAGAATCAGGTGAGAGTTGAAAAATTATTTTCGATTGACGAAACTGCAGTTGTCTCCAGACGTTAACGGAATCGAGCATCGGTTCGATAGTTAGCCTTTCATGCGGTATTCTGGAAAGATTTCGTAAAAAAATATCACCCAGTTTTTGTACTTCTTTTGTTTATGGAGGTGTACTATTTATTGACGTGTCTAGGTAGAAATATCAAGTAAACCTTTGAGTAAGTTATTGCAGTAAATAATTTGACTCGACCCAAAATTTATTTTTTTAGAAATGGAGAAAAAATGTCGCATGCCTAATAATCGGGTTCCCTGTGACGTATTAGGATTATCGTATGCCAAATTCGAAAGCTGTAGTTTCTCCTCCAGCCCCCTCAGTCGCTAAATGTCATTTACGTTTCCAGAGTTCCTAATCTCAGCCTCGGAAACTAAGTAAGTAATCTCGGCACGTGGAATGATTTTTCACCTCGTTAGCTTCGTTATAAATTTGATAGGATTGGGTGATCCAGTATTTTCTTTTCTGGACGTGAACTCTCTTTCTTAATTTTCTCTCTCTTTTTTCAATAAGGGTTATTTATTAAGGATTATGAAACAAAATTTGACTTAGTTCACAAATTTATGTATAGATACTTGGACTTAGTCAATTTTTTATAATCCTCAGTAAATTATGGAGAAATTCCACCAAGTATCACTTGGTATGTAGTTACTTTATTTCTTGAGGTACTCAATTATTCGTTATTGCCCAGAATACGGACGTTGTATTAGAGATAATAATTAACCTCTTAAGAACGACGAAAGGACGAAAACGTAATTCCTTTTCAAAAGTTCAAGATTCAATTGTTTGTTTAAAATATATCTCCATGCTCCTGGTGAACAAATTCTCGCAGTTGTTGATTGTATCACCGTTATATAACCTTCCCGGTTGTCTTCTAAATCATCCCAGCCACCTAAGTTACTGTTCCTATCTCTAAGACGTTTCATCTCTTATTTCACGTCATTGCCTCCTGATTTATCGTCCCATGGCATTTCCTCCTATCACGTCATATATTTTGTTCTAGCTCGTGGCAGTCTCAGAGTCATAATTAAAATTTATCGCCCCTTTCCGCTCTCTTAACCTTTCGATAAGAATTCAGCCCGTGTGTAGAGTGGCCTGAAGGATGAAATCGGTCATTGAAAATGATACCCAAACAATTCTCGACCTTCAACTCGCTTTCATAACCAGACGTAATTTCTCCGTTGTAAAAATTCTTCCGGCTCGTTTCCGGTGGCGTGAATTGATAAAAGGAAAAGGTTCATTCAAATATTTTTCCCGCATTCCAGTCGAGGCGTCCCCGAGGGAAGGGCTGTCTAGCACCAGTTGCCTCCGGGTACAAGGGGTCGCACATGTCTGCCTTTTCATAGAGCCCAACTCGTCCTTAATAAACGGCGTCTTTCCTTTCACTCCCCATTCATCTTTCCCATGACTTTTCCTCGCCTTTTATCCCTCCCTGTACGTCTCCGACTTCCACCTTCGCCGTCGCTCTCTCCGGTTATTTCCCTCACGTGCCCCGAAGAGCACGTTCGACGTAGATGGTAGGAACGCTTAATTTTCGGGGAAAAAGTTTACGAATTTATGGGCTCTGGGTCGCGTAGGTGGCTGTCACGTAGCCTCCGTGGTGGCGTTTCGTAAGAAAGACTGCCGCGGCTGCTGCTCCCCGGGAAACATTACCTCTGCCGGTAAAGAGTTAATGGAGTTATCGGTCCAAGATGTGTCCCTCATCGGGCGGGGTTGGTTTATGTATCTAATGGATGTTGTTTTAGAGGTGAAGACTGCCTTGGGTCGGGCCCTTATCGGCCACTCTCCTCCCGTTCATCTCCCATGACTTTAATTGGGATTTGATGTAGGATGGCTGACTTGGGGTTAGTCGAAGTCGTAGTATAACGTCAGGCAGGTATACCATAAATTATCGTTTATTTAACGTCATGGTGATTAAATTTTTATATGTTCGCAGTGGCGTATTCATGTAGTAAAAGGGGCATACACTACTCACCTTATAAAACGTCAAAGAGTTGTTTTTTCGTCAACTATTTAAGCTTCAAGCTTAGCTATTAAATAAATGTCTTAGTAGCAGACTATCACATTCCACAAATTCATAATTTATTATTAAAGTACAAAAATTAGTTTCCTTTTTTTACAATGCACTACTTGTTGCAAGTCTGTTCTAATAAAGGCGGAAGCGTTTTTGAGAAAATGCCTAAATTTCATGAGCAGTAAATTAAGCAATTATTTTTACGTCTGTATAACTTATCTCTAAAAACGAAGTCTTTGTTTCACCCCTCAAGATTGCTCCTGAAGTTACACGTAGCACTGGTTATATCGTACATTTCTGCCTTATTTTCTGTTGCCTTTTTGTGTTTTAGATGTTTGGAAAGGTAAAATATTACACAGAAATGATGGTTTAGGAAGATATGCTACAGAAAATTCTGGAGAATGCAATATTTATCTTGGCTCTTCAATCCTGTTTTCTTCCGATGCGGTCATATGAAAGAGTTCGCGGCATCGTGAGCTATGCGTAAGTTCGTTTAATCTTGATTGCATTGACGAGAATGGATATTAATTAAAAGTGATAGTCAGGCAAAGAAAAATTAAAGGTAGTTGATTCTACAGAATGATTAAAGCATTATTTGTTGAAGCTTGATCTGAGTTGACTTTTTCCTCTTATCACATACGGGTTCAAAGAGGAAATCAAAGGCAGACTACTACAGTCATTATCTGGCCTAGTGATTCACATTCCCTCTGTAGAGCTTTCTGTGGCGTATCTAGGAAGATATATCAAGCAGTTCATCAATCAGTCTCATGACTGAATACTATAGGCGAAAGAAACTGCTACGACAAGATGATAAATGCCACTTAGATTTTTTTTATTGCTTGCATAACCAAGTCGGTTAACAATAATTTTGTAGTTTGATTTTACGGTTATTCCGTGCACTTTTGTCAAGAGGAAAGCTAGAAAAAACCGCTGCTTTTCTTGGAAAATTTAACGTAATTACGGGGCTCTTCTAAATTTTAAAAGCAGCGAACAGCCATTAGCAGCCCTTATTGTTATAAAATGCTTCGAGTTCCGAAATTTAATTTCCAAGCACTTTACGTTCGAAGCCGTCATTCATTTACGCGGCAAAAACGATCTCTCGACGTGCTTCAAAGGTGTTTATGTTTGTTGAATTAAATTGACGTGAAAGGGAAACGTTCGTCGCCTAATTTTCATTTGATCATCATCGATCGCATCCCTGATCGAGTGTTCTGTTGCTCGTCTGTTAATTGCTCCGTGGATCACATATCCCATTGAAGGCATTTCTATTACGCCTGCTCCCTCATATCGCGTGGCGGTCTTGTTATTGTATTGTCGAACGCAGCGGTCTGCAATTAGCGGCTTAGCCTGGTATTTGCCCGTTGTCGGGACTGTAAGCCCAAACTCATCGCGGTCCTAGCAGAGGCGTGGCCATAATGCGTGTTGTGGAGTCGTTTGTCTACCAGGAGCAAACACTCGCTGCAATAACCACGTCTGAAGGAACGCGTTCAACAGTTGATTAAAGTTTAATTAATTTGTCCAGGCTTGACTGTGTTATTTTAGATATTAATTAATTTTGAAGCAGTTAAGTTTTCGGTGAAGTCAGTAATACTTTAAATAGATAAATGCCTTATCAGTTCCTGTTGCGTATGGAGACCTTTGCGTTTTATTTCGGATGCTTTTATGCATAAACTAAGATGTTCTCTATTTTCTTAAATCATAACGTCAATAATGGTGATCAAATAATAGCATTTTGGAAGATGTTGCGCATTTGTAAATGCGACACATTCGTATAATAATGTATATTATAATAACTTTTAGCATGTGTGTATGTAATTACGGCCCTCCTGTGTCCACTGGAGAAAGAAATTTAAATTTAAAAGATTAAAAATTAAATTTAGGGTTATAAGTGAAATATGTTGGCACCTCACAAAGGCAGCCGCAGGAAAATTAGTAAAACTTGGATGAATTACAGCGATTGAAACATGAATCATACTGGAACTTATGCAGGATATAGTTCTTTATAATACATCATTGTATTTTTTATTCTTATTCCCACTATGTCAGCATAAAGGTATTTTAATTCATATAGTGAACCCAGAAATAATTCTGCTGGCGAAAATATTTCATCCTTATCACATTTTTTGTCTTAACCTAAACTTTAAAGATATTAACACATAACACTAGTCCAATATAATAGTAAAGAACGGCAAATTTTATCAGTGAATTCAGTACTATTCAAGAATGACCGGTTTGTACACTTATATCACATATATTTGAATTTACTGATTTTCCGCCGTAATATTCTTTTTCTCGTCGCATACGAGAGAGAAAAGTATTGTCCACGAAGTCACGCACTAGGCGTACGCATTCATCAATTCATCCGCCTTTGAGAACGCATCGTACGCCCGCATCTCTGCTGAAATTCCACAGCGTAATGAGGATGGTGGACACCAAACCCCTTTGGCTTCGGAACAGTTGCGGTGTGGAAGGCATAGGGGCCTCTGGTGGTGCGCGGGAAAGGCTTCGGAAGTAAAGAAGGCGAAATGAGGGGATCTGCGCGAGAGATCTAGTACGAGGCGGATTTCGGCTTTCGTTTTTTTTTCTTCATGAGAAATTCCCATCTCGCCTTTTAATATTTCATCGACCAAAACCGAAGCAAAAAGAGGCGCATTGCAGATTCTTCCCATCCGTGTTGCGAGGTAACATTCAGATCCATTAAAAGTTTGAGATGACATGCGAGAGGTTTGTTACGGAGGACCTCCTTTTTTTCAGTACGGGAGTGCATACGTTTTCTTGTAGAGGTTTTTTTTAGTAGACGACAAATGCATCTGAAATATGCTTGCGGAATTATTCAGCTGTGAAGGTTGTATAAAAAGTAATTTCTATATTCTAGGTAAAATATTTAACGTTAGGATTTAAGTACTTAGAATTCATCCATTGTATTTTATGTTAGGACGATTTCGCTTTATATCTTCTTCCTTTAATAACGATGCTTGCAGTGATAGTCATACAATGATTTTATCCTAATAAATGCATAAATTCTAAACGTATTGCTGGTTGAAATATTGAGGTTAGTTATTAATATAACAGCGCGGAATTTTATGAATCTAAAATAATTTTCTCTGGTGGTAGTTACTCCCGTTTTTATAATGAGGACGATAAATAAATCTCCGTGGTAGAAACAGTTAGGTATTGAAGCAATTTTATAACTTATATCCCCAAAATTTTATCCCACCGTAATTCTGTGCACGATATGCCCACGTTTTTTCTACAGAAACGTTTTTCCTGAAGTAGCTATAGTAAAATACTACAAGTAAATTTCATCGCTTGTTTTGAGTTAAATCGATTATAGGCGTTATTGTGACAGAGCGATAAATATTCAATCTGTTGAATATTAATACCGAATCGAATGAATATCGCTTTAATAGGACCCTTTTTGCATGATCGTTTATCTCTTGATGAACTATTGATTATGTATTTCCCCTAAGAAAAAGAATACTACGAAAACTTTTAAATATTTCGTATATTAATTTCCTCTGAGGATTAATCTTTTGTAATTAAATGTAGTGATATTTATGGCATGCACATATGCTCCTCGTGTCCGTGTTATATATTTGAAATGTCTTAAGAGAAATTCCTCTGAATAAATGCTTTAAATCGTGTGCTAAGGTAGCCATCGATTTATTTTCCTAAAAAAAGTCGGATATTGATTTTTTTAATCCAAGATATCCCGTAATGTAATATGTGAGGAAATGGAGTATAATTTATTTCTATAGAAATTTCTAAAAAGTTTGCATAATTTTATAAATAAATTTGTTTATCAAGCGTTTTTTATCTTGCCATACTTAAATTGTTACATTCTGTCTATAAATAATTTATTTCGGAGGCATAGCTTAAACTCCAACCCTCTCCGCTTAAGAATACAAATTAAATATACAAATACGAATGAAAAATGTCCTCTAAGGTGCTTCGCAATGACCCATACTAAACCGAAACTCTTTTCATAGAATTTAGTTAGGAAAAATCCAAATGAATGCACCATTTTTAATTCATAATCAATCTCAATTGGTAGCGGGAATAAAGGAGACGATTCACTCACTATAATAACACACTCTTCTTTCTGGGAAGCACAAATTATAAATAAATTTTAGCCCTCGAGATGTTCGCTCAAAGCTTCAATTAGTTAGGAAACACTCCATTCCTCAAGGAGGCGACCTCGTCATTTCGTTCAAATAGTCATGCGAATTTTATTCCGATGAGGCTTTCTTCTTCCCGAAAATGAACTTCTCCGGCGCTTTTAATTACTCCGCTGCAATCCCGCTGGCTTTCTGGAAGACGGTACTCAAGTCGGAGACAATTCCTTCGGCGGATGTTTTCTTATCCCCACGGAAAGCTCGCATCCGCAAGTTAATGGTCTCAGCACTCTCGAACTGTGCACTACGCTTGTATTTAGACTGCACTTTGGAAGCAGTCGAGGTGACCGAATTATTTGTCCTCGTATTTCTAGTGCTAAGATCAAAAGGGTCGGAGTTGAGTCTGAGAAGAGGGCGTCGTCAAACTTTAATTGAACCCTGTAAGTTAATGCAGTCATATTCCTTGTGGATTCGTTTAGTCCATGTTTGGAGGATATCTGTAAATCAAGATCTAACTTCTAGTTCTTGATAAATACTGCCGATGTACTTTTTTTTCTAAATATAGCCTTTTTTATGAACTAAATTAGCTCTCAAGGTTTATGGAAGACTTCCGTAGTTTTTATTAATTTGTGGAGTCTGGTCCTACTAATTAGCATAATTTTAGTAAGTGATAAGAGAATGTGGCGAAAATGTCATTGCCTCCTCATTTAGCCAAAAATGCATTATTTAAAAAGTGTCAATTTAATGTTCCATAGATGTGAAAAGAAAACATTTCAAAATATTTGTGTAGTTTAATGATCAATAGTTATAGAAAGTGGCAGTCTCAGTCGCGTTGATCTTTTTGGAGAGTTAAATAATATATGTATTCACTTCCCTTCCAAATCTCATGTTGCTAGCTACCCACAATATGGTCATTTATATTATTAATTTAATTATTAACTGAATTACTTTGTGATCGGTAAAACAGTCGAACATGTACAATAATACAAATACCCGATGGAAAACAATAAACTAAGACATAAATAAACAAGTTAAAATTGACCTAAAATCGCATCATGTAAATTTACTAAAAATATTGAAAATCAGCAGAAAAAATAAAAGGGGTTCTCGTGTAAAAGTCTTTCCGTTTACTTCTTACAATTAGATATCTATTACAATTTTCGGCTATAACTCGTATATGGCTGAATATACTAAGATTTTATTCCATCGTCTTAGTCTTCGATTTTTCTCTTATGTATCCCTAACATGTATAACAGGTTGTTTTTGATCCCTTTCTTACTTCACTCAACCCTGCAATTCTTTGCTTCCACTGTATGAACGGCAAGCATATTTGTCCGCCCAAATTTTAACTAATATTTTGAAAAAGAATTAGAAACACATAAACCTTGTATAACATTCTCGGAAAATTGATACAGAAAAACCGTGCCTACTGGTAATATCTGTTAATGAACTGCGTTACCACGAAATTTTCGAGTTGTTTCTTTGCAAGCTTCTTGGGAGTCATTGGAACGAGGGCTGTTTCGCAAAATCCTTCGGGATAAAGGAGGCCTTGTTCATGAATCCTTCCTTCCTCACCCACGGTGTTAAGTCCCTTTCGTAGCGGGGGCGTACCTCCGCATCTAAGGCGTTACCAGGAAGCAAGATGTTAAGGGAAGAAGCACTTTTTGGGGGTCCTCTTTCAACGAGCGACGCTGGAAATGGCTCAAAGTTTCCCCTTCGTTTTTAAACTTTCTCCAAAATAAGGGGACTTGACGTGACAAGGAAGAAGATGAAAGCTTTGTTTGGCTCGTTATTTCTTAAGTAGACGGAGTTGTTTCAAGAGCATGAGGTTGTTTCACCATCAACTCTTCCGGATTGTGGCCCCGTACGTCATTATTGAGAAGCGGATTTATTGGTGGTTACCTAAGCTGAATTTCAATGCTCGCATGCTTGATTACATCATGGCATGATTTTTTATCGCAGGAAGTTGTTTTCATCATTTCACTGTCATGATTGAATATCTTTGGAATGAGTTATCCTTTATTTATTTCCCAAATTCCCACAAACATCCATTATAGGACAATTACTGTGGGAGACATCAAAAATAACAACGGACGAACACTCCCATTCCTTAAACAGAAAAATATGACTATCCGGGACTCGATCCCGAGACCTTGGCGTTCTAGCTCGCTAGCCACTCCACTAAATCAATGAGATCATTAATCAGAATCACCGAAATCCGAGTTTACACCTAACGATTTGTCATAATATTTGTTTTATCTTATCGGAAAGATAAGACCGTCCAAATTGTGGTGTCTAGACAGTGGCTGATGATATCGGATGAGGATGGAGATTGGATCGGATGGTCTCAGCTGAGGGGATTCGACCTCCGATAACTGAAACGACAGTTTGGATGGTGTGAATCAGATCATTTCACTTTCACGTCAAACCTTATATCTAAACCCTCTCGCCAAATGCATTGCAGCTTATTACTGTTGGTTTTTTATAATTTTTATGCTTTGCTATATTCATCAATCTGTAATGTTGCAAGTTCTCCCCTTCATATCTTAATTGTAGCAGCTCAATGGGTTTAAACATTTATTTCATTCATCCGGTGTCTACACTATCTCAACCTTAGTTTATGTGTGACCCGCCTTAAAACGCGAATTAATTAAGAAAAAATAACAAAGACGTAACTCCTTCATACCGGTATCGAAGTCAACTAAATGAAATTGGAAGATACATAGGACTACCAATCGCATGTGTTTATATGACCGCGTTATTGTACGATTTATTGAAACGATTTCCGATAAGATAAGATGAATAGTACGATTAATCGTTAGCTGTGAACCCCGCTTAAGCTTTCAGCAGGCATCGAAATAACAAAAATTCTCGTTTCGAAAGATGAAAGACAGTTATTTTGTGAGAAGTAAGCCACGTTTCCGTTTATTTCCTGTTCTGGAAGATCCACATGGAGATAGGCGATGCATGTAATAGACCCCCAGGACTTGCTTCACACGGACGGGACGCAAGTGAAACACCTGCTTCCGGGCGTCTGACGTTAGGGGGCGGCATGAATAATTTATCATAAATTTTATGAAATTCGTAGAACAGTATTTAGTACTCAATAGTTGACACATTAAAGACACGCTAAAAGAATTCCTTCCAAAATATGTAATCTTTAAATAATTTTTGTTCGCAATGATGGCATAGGTAAACTTATAACTTTCGGTTAGGAAATAACTCAAAGAAAGGACAGCAGACGCCTAGCATTAAGTTACGATTACTATAAAATAACAACAAAACATAAAATTCTATGCATTGTTTAATCATAATGAACTCATTTAAATTAATTTCTTAATATACCCTTTTAGAAAATGTCCAACTTCACTCATTGTTTTGTGATCTTATATAACTGCAGAAAGGCTTTTATTGAAGGTCTATGGTTACGCCACTGGGCGGAAAATGTAAGGCCACAAAATAAGGATATAATCAATATCTCACCTCAGTCCAATTCAATTTTTTTCCGTATTTGTAACATTTTTCTTTCAAGGAATTGTAAATACACCATTTTTACGTGAGTTGATCCTGGATATGCGCCTTCTAAACATTTATATATTTAAACTTCTCGTAATGAAACAAGGTAACAATAACTCGCAGGTTGTACTTCTTTAGTTATTATCGAATCGAAACTCGTGAATGTTAAAAATGAAGACTGAATTAAGGGTAATACTTGTAGCACAATGAATTAGGAAATGTTTCGGAAAATCTGAAATTCGATTCCTAAACACTGGTGTGCTTTGTGTATTTCGAGCTGTACTGGCTTTTTATTTCAAGGCTGGGATCAATTTTTACTTTTTCTGTTAATTGTCGAAAATTATGAACAAAGGCAGATATTAAATGACAGATTCATTGGGTAGTTTCAATACTTTGATATCAAACCATATAATTCAAATATTTAGAACAGTGAAATGTTTTCCTATTGTTTTGTTCCTCGCCACCTTTTTTTGTACCATATAGAAACAAATTCGAAATAAAACCTTGCAAATTTGTTGACAAGTGAGGATATTATTGCGGCCATGGGCTTGGCCGACAGAATGCATCAACGTAGAATAAATAGAATATACTGTTACACACAACCAATATTTTATTACTTCCATTCTTAACAACTCTTAATTCATGACACCCCTAGGCAAGGTTTCTCATGGTATAACCCCTTGTATAATTGATATTGTTTGCTTAATATTTTCAGCACAAAGACGAAGGAGGAGGTGTTTCGAAAAAATCAAATCAAACCCCCCAAACAGCGGCAAGCTTTGTTGTGTGCTGTTCCGCTCTATTATTCATGCCGCAGCTTTTGATATTCCGAGTATAACCTCCGCTGTAAGCCAACGATAGCGGCGAGAAAGGTGATCGCGACGATGATTACGGCCGACATCCGCGGGCACGACACCCTCTTTGCATTCCTAATCGCGTCTGAGTGGGCCCGTATTTTCCCGCTTAATTATATGATCGTAGCTAATTCCATCCAAAGTCCCCGGACCACTCCGGAGCCATTAACCGAGCGAGAGGCCCTCCATTTAATTATCACCCCGCACTTACTTTCAGAAGGCTCCGGAGTGCATCCCCGAAAAAGCCCTTTCCTCGCGCGGCCTTAGTTTTCGCCTCTCCTTCAATAGAATCTTTTTCCCGCTTCCGCCTCCGGTCTCGCCAGACCGTCCTTTTTCTGCAGATCCCGCCCTCCGGCACTTTCTGCACGTACCCCTCTCCGCCCCCTTTAACGCACTTATGAAGGCCGAATGCACCTCTCGAGCAAACGAACCTTTTGTCCGCTTTATTTGCCTCTCATCCACCCTCGGACTCCGTCCTCAGCGTCACGACGAACTCCCCCTCCTCGCGTCTGCTCTCGCATGCTTCTCTAGCCTCTGGTTAGTCGGAGGATGCAATTGGCCCCCGGGGAGACAAGGGGAGGCCGGCCTTTTATGAAAGGGAATCCAGCGGGATGAAGCACGGGGGTGGTTGGGTTATTGACGTGACGTCATCCTTATTATCCCGCACCCATAAGTCCCCGCGAGCCCCCGTATCCGATATCAACGAGCTCTTTCGGGTCCCCCGCTCCCAGCGTCGTAATGGACGCGGAGGCTTCTTCCTTTGGTTATTGGTTTTTGGCTCCGCCTTACATTGCGGGGAATATTGAGTTTCTGTCTTCTGGCTGTCGGATACCCGTGCGTAAGCTCTGGATGCCGTGGGTCGCATTCTCCGATATCGGGGAGTACTCCGGAACCCATCGTGGGTCTAATAGAGGAGGAGATGTCGATCTTAATCTGTTTTCTAAGTGAGTGTCGGGATAGTTCAGTGATCGCGGTTCTGGGTTTGTTGGGGCGCTGAAAATCTCAGATGTCCAAATTGTTTCAGTGCGAGATGAGCCAGATTCTGCCAGGATTGGAGTAGTATTGGACGTGGGTATCGACGTGGAAGAGGCAGCCTTCCTCTGTGATTGATCGAGATTTGCTCGCGTGAACTATCTTTGGTTGGAATTGAAACACCTACCCATGCTTCCTACAGTTAAAAAGACTACGAATTACAACTACCCTCCACGTTTTTGCTTCTAGCTTTGTGCTGATTAATTGATGCCCTCATTGACACTTGCGGATTTTCTTTCTTCTCTACTATATCATTTAATTTTTGTATTAGTGATTTTGGGGTATCCATTCACTTTCTATTTTTTATTGTAAGTTGTTTTCTCAAGTGAGGAAAGCCAGGGCAAACTACCTCACTCCTCACCCAGTACAGTAATCCTCATTCCTCTCTTCTAGCTCTTGGTAGCTACTGTTTGAGGGGATGAGATTCCAACTGGTTCTCAGGTTTAATACACTACAGACGGGTTGTTTGCCCTCCCCCTCTCAGTATCCAACTTTTTTACATTGCCATAATCCAATCATGGTCGTTTTTTTCGTAGTATTTTAGTGGAATATATTTGTTTACCTAGCTTTTATTAGGAATCTTTTAGACAACATTCACTAAAACTTCTTCTTTATCTCGCCTCCGGTTTACTATCGCTCGCTGTCATCTTAATAGTGAAGTGTTTAAATATATTTTATTTCTGTCTTGTGCTACATGGAATTGAATTTACCCTTTTCAGATGACATTTTTACGCGAGAGATGAAAAGTCGGCAAGAAAAAAGAAAAAATATAGTACATATGAATAATAATTTTAGAAAGGAAACAAGGCTAAAGGCCCGAAGTAATTTTAAAGGAAATTCACCTGTTTATAAGTTCTTTTATTATTTATGGGTATTCATGAAATCGCCTCTCCAATGCTATTTTTGATGCTGTATGGTTACCCATATTTTTCTATTTCTTTTGCTGTCGAATCCTCTTTTGTTGTTTTTAAAAAAATGTGTATTCCGTAGCAGGTGCCTCTGAAGCGTTTGGAGCACTTAATTTCCTGTATTGCCATTATCGCCGTTATATTTCCGTATGTATCATGTTGTCACGGCCGTGAACAAACTGAGATTAAAGTACATGGAATGTGCACTTTCCTCTATCCTACACAGAAATTCAACTGAAAATCATTCAATTCATTAACATACTAGATATGATAGCAACTGAGAAGGGATTGTAGTGGGAATCAATTAGTAAGAAGTAATCTGAATGTCGTTTACTTGTTATACAACTACTATCTTCCTATCTCCTATCTTATGTCTCCATCACTGTCCTTTCCTCCACTCTTATGCAAATCCTCTCGCTTTTTCCCAGCCACTCTTTTTCCACTTCCCCTTACGCCCCCTCTCATTCACTCCTTCCGTGAACCCTCCTCTCGTCGCATGACTCACTGATTGATTACCCTTCTTTGCCCCTTAGTCATACTGCACGGCGCTCCCCCTACACTTTTTCTTAATCACCCAAGTGTTCCACACGCACAGCTGTCTGTTTGCGAGCGAATTCGCTGCCACGCACTTATGCACTCTTCCCGGAGAGCGAAAACTCTCATTGCACAATGTTTCCCGGGAATGGATCTCCAAGGAATAACGAGATTGGATTCGTGTCTCTCTTATGTCTGATGAGAATCACGGTGTTTCATTTAAATGACTTTTTAAGCTTGGGATTCAGCTCTTCATTTAGGTTTCTCTTGAATAGATTTTTCTGCTGTTTTGAAAAAAAAGTATCAGAAGGCAGAAGGGCTAGACCTCTTGCTCTTTGAAACTTGAGTATCTACTTAATACCCAGTTTAGATAAACTAGTAAACTGTAGAAGTTCACTCCATAAGAGACCATTAAGCAACCTTGCAATTTCCATAAAGTTAGCTCGACTACATATTTAAGACATCTCCAATTTCTTATTATTATATGTAAAAGAATTTCTACTGTACATTTCTGATGATCAAAATGCCTTTCTGGACTTTGGACTATAGTTATTCTATAAAGGGCATGTACTTTCTTCTGAGAAAAATGCGAGGGAACAGTATCCTTTGATACAAAATAGTATTCGTGAGTTGTTTTTACTATTCGACTTAAATTGGTATCTCTTAGGCTATAAAAAGTGAATATCTAAAACTAGCTATGGAATGGATTACCCAAAATCATTTTTCGCATACCTATTACTAATGCAACCGTAAATCGATTATCTTTAGCCCTTGGAGGGATTTCTCCGCGGTATATGGAATGGTTCTGAGAATGAACAATGGGAAAAATTGTCGTATATCTGGTGACTAAAAGAGGTAGGAGGGAAGGAGAAAACGCTGAGAACCAAATGCATCATGTTTTCGGAATGATGGAGAATTGGAATTTCCCATCACTCCTTGGAATATGTTCCAGTTTTCTAGGAATTATAACTCGTCAAAGACATGTGTTGCGAAATTTTGTCTTATTAAATTTTTATTTACCATATATACTTCTCTAGGCTTCTTTTATTTTCAATCCAAGGAATCATTCATGCGTATATAACGTTGAAGTTGGTCTTTGGAAATATATGTCGTTACTATCTAAGTATATGGCTATCTCTCGAAATTCCTTTTTTTATTCTTCTATGGCTAATATGCTTTTCAACTCACCGTGTAAATAGTTTGGATACCACTCCCATAAAGTATATTGAGTTGAAAAAGTAATCCGGATATCCTACAATTTCTATTTTCTCTGATTGTAATATTTCTAGCCTATACGATCATCTATAAATGATAGTTTATGAAACTCAACTAAATGCATTAGTTTGTAGTCATAGGTATACAAAAATTAGTTTGTAGTTGTTCAAGAAGGGGCATCGTGTGGAAATTACCAAGCAATGAATTGACACGAAACATTCTTGCAGTCCCGGGACTCCTGGATATTATACTTTATAGGCGAATGATTTAGCCAATGGAGCTATGTGGTCAGAACATTCAAACACTCCGTTTTAAGAGACTTTGCAGGCAAGGAAAGGTTTGAATGCCCGTACTGTGGAATATCCGAGTTAAGTCGATTTTAGGCCTTTTCATACCCGATTTCTATCTTCGTATGTGTATGCCTTTACTTGAAAAGTAACATTTGACCCTTTACCTTGAATTCTAGATAATTTTGCTCTTTACTATTTTCATACTAATGCACCTATACCTTCGTAGAAGAGAACAAACATCTCTTCTGTGAAGGGAGCGGGATTAGGAGGTGCCTATATCACATGCCATTGGCACTATAAATCGAATGAAGGCATAATTTGGAGGAGAAGTCTACAGCTTCTCCTCAATGGTGGTTATTAAATTATATTGCAGACCTGTTACTGTTGATAGCAGCCGCAGGGGACTCATTCCACCGTGCGTAATCCCCGTCAGAGAGGAAGAAAAAGCTTGTTTGCATCAACTTAACCGTTAAAGACCAGCGCCAAGAGGTTAATGTCCTTGATGCGCGGCAGAATGCTCTGCTTTACGTATATAGCGTCAAAACACAGACGGGCGTATCTTCGCACCTCGTATATCTCCCTTAGATCCTCGGTAATATTTATTTACGCCATAAACCGCTTTGGTGTACACCATAAACCTTCCCCGAATGGAGTTGGCTGATCACCTTTTATTGCACTTTTAAAACTCGGATCGAGGAAATTCTCGAAGGAGAGCAGGTGCTGTAAATCGCGGAGCCAAGTTCTTCCGAATGCAAAAGGAAACAATCGGAAAAGTTTTTCGAAGGGGCAATACGTTTCGGGATTTCCGGGAGCGAAAAAGTTCTCCAAAGCGCCGTTTTAGGATAATTGAATTCGAGGATTTTAAAACATTTTTCATTGGCGCGGATGCCTCAGGTGGATATTCCAATTGGATGTCGCCTTTCCAAGAACCGTTTCTCGAAAATCCGAGTTTTTCCCTCCTGTATCATACTTCTCCGCATTATTTTAGTGCTCTGTATGCATAACTCCCCGCATTGGAATTGCTGGAGAGGCTAAGCGTTTTTAAGTCCGTCCCAAACTTTTTCGATCGAGAGTTTCATATCTTCTGAAGACGGATAGTGCTAAAAAAACCTTTCGCAAAAACTGTATCCTAATTCATTGGGTTTAGTACTGAATTTGACGTTCCTGGTATGCCGATTACATATTTCGTAGAATATTCCTCTGAAAGGATTTAAAAGTTTATTTTACTTATCACCCGCTGGGTGATATTTGAAGATCCTTTCGTAAGGTTTAATTTGGATTGCTCTCGATAATCGGGCAGATGTTTTATGGCCGAAGTTTTCCCCTCTATGGGATGCAGAAGCTGGGATGCTATCGATGGAGTATTAATAGCTATGGAAGTCGTAGAAAAATATTTCTTGATCTGTTTTGAGGAAAATACTTGCCTCCCTGCTCGCCTCTTTACAGAGTTAATGTATTCTCAATGGTCTGCACATAGTAGGTAATATGCCAGATCTTGAAAAAGATCGATCTTCATTACATATCCACAAATTGAAATTAGAAATTCCTTCGTCATTCAATCAAGACTGTTCCTAGTTAAATAATCATCCACAATTATAATATTTATCATTATTTAACTATTTGTCGCTCTTTAATTGACGTATCCTTTTAAGTGAACTGCTTAATGAATGTGTTAGATCATTAAGCGATTGCAAATCAACTTACTCACGACTACGAATTAATATTCGTATTGGAATCAGAATTTATTTTTTGATTGTAGATTTAACGTTACAGATATTTTTTAAACTTTGTGTGCTAAGTTTCGACATCATCATTAATTTTAAAATATAGAGCCTTCTAACTATGATTATTTTATTTTTAAGTGCTGTTAGTAGTATAAGACAATTATTGCTTTAAGTTGTTACTACTTTATTCGTTTTTTCACGTATAATCACGTGACGTCATAGTAAGGACGCAATAGCACTGTTTGAAGGTATAGTATTTTGTCTGTTCTTGAGTATCAGGCTAACTTATTAAGCATAATTAATTTTATGTTGAATTTTAAGTCGAATAAGTCGGTTCAATTTCATGTGGGCATTCTCATACCATCGTGTTCTATATTATAGAACAATTTTTTCCATTGCCTATGACGTAAATCGAAAGAAGGCAAATTTCTGGCTAAATGTATTGGACAGGGAGATACAGAGCGTGGAAAGGGTATTTAACGACTTCATCGAAATTAGAATCTAATACGACGAAATTTCGATGGAGAAAAGGCCGGCCGGAGATTTTTAATTAAATCAGTTGGGTTGATGTGGGTTTGACAAGTGACGCGGACCGAAGTAGACTCGTAGGTCTGAATATTGAATCGGATGGAAGGCTGAACGATCGGTCGGGAAATGTGCGGGAAATTGTTGATGAAAAAGATTTCCACGGATAGAAAGATTAATCGCGCCGCTCTGTCGGGAATCGCTCGAACACGTCGAATTATGGGAATCCTCTACGAGTGCACCTTCTGGCGTTACTATTCATTGACAAGGTGCGTCGCTGATCCGCCGTTAGAGGCTCAATTTGGAATCGAGATAAGCCGAGGCATTCCTCCCCCGTGTCACCGCCGTTCAATTGCTGTTTAAATGTTTAAAGCTCTTCCCATCTAATTGAAGGGAGAGTCGATTTGTGGGGTGAAATATTTAATTTTGCGCCCATTCATTAGTTCTGTATTCCTTTTCGAGGGTCGTTACTTTTTAATGCTGATTCGCTGCCAGTGTTGAAAGGGTCCTTAGGAGAAAGGAGCTCCCAGTATGTTTGCTGTTGATGAATTTTTTTATCAAGTTTGCTGTAGGCAACTTAGAGAAGGTCATAGGTATAAAGGATTATTTGTATGCTAATGCAATGAAAATATCGAGCTATAAAAAAATTTCGTATTCGAACCTATGGGAATACTCCAATTATTTAATGAGAACTGGAAATTACTTCCTCACATAATTTTCAAAAATTAGAGAAGAATTCGATCATCCATTTCAATCGTGAGTTGAAATTTTATGTACGAAAAAATACCAACACTTTTCTGAATAAAGTTGTAATCAGTATTCCGCCATTCCATAAGTACTACACGTATTGGGGTTTATTGGATGAATAGCCTTCCTAGGCTACAATTCGCCCAAAAAAGGAAGACGACATTGAAGAATAATTTATTACAACACTTGCCATCATCAGAACTGTATAATCAGTTGCCGAAACCGGTCAACCTCTGTAACAATTTATTTTGTGGACTTTTGTGTACAAGTGTTGTAATAAATTATTCTTCGGGATGAAGTTCCACCAGATCTCCTTGGACACTATTCAAAGACAACATTATTATTATTATTAGTCCCGGTATTCTCTATTTAATGCCATTTATTTAATTTCTTGGGAGCTTACTCCACCCTTTATGTCATTTTACACCTTTTCTCGTTGCATTTTCTTTCTTCCCTCAATTGTTTTCTTTAGCAATCCGCCTCCACGTAATATTTAACTCATCCATTTTCTCTGAGGTCGCTTAATTACTTTAAAAATATACGATTATAGCTAGAATAGATATAAAGCCGTTTAATATAGATCACGTTCTAGCTTTTAATGCCATCTTCCGGTTCTCTATTGCAACGATATCATATTACGGCTAGGCGCATTCTCGCTTACGCACGGGATACATGCTTTATCCACCATGAATCAAAGTGGAATGAAAATCTCCAGAGAAGTTATATAATGCACAGCACAGCTAAAGAGTTCGAAGAAAACCATAAAAAAGTTGTTTAATTTCAGAAACACTCTCTGGAAATACCACAGAGGAAGTACGAAATATGACGAAGTTGATTTTGTGAACCTTCTCCATTTATATGCAATAGAGGTTGACTTACTCTATGACAGTATTTTAATGAATGGCTTTCCCGATCTGAGAGTAGTAAGGTGTGTACGTGAGAGTAACTGTTCTCTCTCTCTTGAGACCAGAGGCATATCTCTTCCCCTCTAGTTCCCACTTCCAGTGACTTTTTCCCCTTCGTACGTTGACCCTTACCACAGGTCGGGGCCATAACCACCGAGGACGGTAGTCTGCAAGTCTCGCGGTCGTAAAGCCAAAATTCCTCACATTTTTCCTATTTTGCGTTCATAGTCGTAAACTTCCGTCTTGGTTTCCTTTTTCAGTTCGTTTTCAACGACTTGCGTATTCACACCGCTGCGCCAGTAAATATTTTCCCTCTTTTATTTTGTCGGGGCTTATGTAGTTCTTAGCTTATCGCATAAGGATTCCCTTTACTTATTCAACGCCTTCCTGTATCGCCAAGATTGTTATTAAAACTGATTATTTGGATTGCTTCTCTAACGAAATGTGGAAGCAATAGGGAATTGACTAGCATAGCAATGCGCTTACGAAAGAGACCACTGCGGTTGACGATAAAACTTGAGAACCCTAGAAAATATTTAATGAGAGCAATGAAAATCTATGTTCTATTATAGGTTTAACAATAAGTATCGGATTGAAGGCTCCGGCGGTATTGATTGCAACAAAGAGGCATTTTTTTGGGTTTTCATAGCGAGTAGAAATTTAAACTGACGACAGTTTCGCTTGGTTTCCACCAGACGTCTTCCTGCCGAATATAATCCAAGCGAAACTGTCGTCAGTTTAAATTTCCACTCGCTGTGAAAACCTGGAAAATTCATTGACGTATTTTTCATGTGTGTATTATTTATTTGTTTTTATCTATGTCATTACTTCTCGTTGTTAATTTCATAATTAGCTGATATTTTTAGAGAAATAATATGATTCGTATAGCCATAGATCAAAATAATGTTTTAAATTTTATGATCACAATGGATTAAGATTGACTTGAAGGAGCCATACTCTCCGTAAAAAAGTTCATAATTTTATGCGTCCATTTACAGGTTTTCCTCCATTAATCATCTAAATTCCTCCCAGAAAAACTATTGTGCTTTTTTCAGATTTCTTTTGATTTCTTCCATGATTTTCAATGGGGGGATAGTGCTTAGCTTCTTGAGCAAGTGACTCGAGAATGAATGCATAGAAAGCTAATTCATCGAAGCCACCGTTTTGTCGGATATATTTAATATTAAAAGGAAAACTAATTTTAGATGTCTTTATGGGTTGGAAATTTATGCCCATGATACTATAACATCCCCTTTCGGTATTTTTACTCAGCATCTAAAACTTTCTCTCCTGTGGCGTATTGATAATTTTCGGTATGCTATTGGTTTAATGCTCTATTAACCAATTAAGAATCTAGGAATAATTTAAATGCGTTAATTTTCAGCACTTAATAGTATTAATTATTTTTTTTCATTATTGCTTTCACATTTGTCTCTTTGAATACGAGTCGACCATATCTCTTTTCTACGGTGAGCGGAAGCGAGCCAGTCCTTCTCATAGACGGAATGAAAGTAAAGTAGAAAGGGGACATTTAATTAATCACGCCCATATATTCTCGTACCTTGCACCATTTTCCGCAGATTTTCATTCACTTTCACTCAAATTCCTCATCCTTATATAGAGTGGGACCCTCAGCGCACCACGTCCGCCAACGCTGAAATATGGTTCGCATTTGGAGGGAAATGTCATTCCTTCCCTCTAATTATTTCACTCTCGGAATTTATTCTTCATTTATTAAATTTAGTAATAATCCTGAAGTTACATGTGGTGGAAGATGGACAATTTGTCTCCCAACTCGTTTTAATTGAGCTATTTTTTTCTTTAGTCAGGCATAGGAGTGATTTGTCATAGTAATTTGCGTTTAATTATCTAATCGTATCAATCTTTAGATTTTTTATACTTTACATCGGAAGAACTTCGATTCGAAGAATTCGAAGGATCGCAATTCTTTAAATTGAACGCTGATTTCTTTTTCATTTCGTTTGATCAATTTAATATTCTGTTATATTTGGTTTAGCCTTCCAATATGAAGATTTTCATAAATCTTGTACCTAACCTGGAATGCAGAGTTACATTACAAACATTGATATCCTTTTACATATTTTACTCAAAATGTCAGTCAAAGTTTATTCCTCATATATCACTATTTCCATAGTAATACTGTATTATCTGCTAGATCTGGTTACCGGAGACGTATTACAAGAATATTCTCTCCCATCGTCACAATTATATAGCATTACGCCATTGTTTTAATGCAGAGCTGCATTTTCTATCCAAGCAATGGGATAAATTTTGCCCTTTCATGTAACACTCAAATGAACATCATTTCCGTAGTATTTTCGTTCAATACGTCTCGTATTAGCTCATATCATCTAGGTCATAGAATCAGCCTTTTATCCAACGATTATCCGTTTGAATGCGCTTGTATTTTATCCTTCTGTAATGAATATTTTGATCGTATTTTTCGGATGTTTTATTCTGGATTATTAGTGCATTCAAAGTAAATTTCCGTTGCTTTTTACATGTCTACATTTTTTGATGCGCTTTCGTAATTGGAAAAATGATTTATCGAAAACGCGTGGAAAGGTCAAAAGTCTCGTTGCTCGTTTGATGATTTTTTATAGCGCGTTTCTATGGGAGATTAAAATTCTATGAGGCCCTTTGTAGTGCCAGACCATGTTTGTATCAGGGCCTATTCTGGCATAGTAAGGTTTATTCTATTAGTATAAAAAGAAAGTAACGTTACTACTTTATTATCGTCTACCCTATCTATTATCTACCTATCTTGCTACTTTGGATATATATTGTATTTTTTTTGAGAGAAAAAGAAGAAACAATTACTACTACCCCGGGTTTTTAATAGCGTGGAGACTGTAAGAGATGTACTAGTAATGTAAATAACTATAAGTGTAATTTACTACATTTTTTTTGATTTTCATTATTATTGAGGATGGAGGTCTATAAAGAAATGTCCGTTTCCATGAGAAACGTATAGTTTAATTGGGGCTGCACCGCTTATTGTTGAATTCTATTACCTTGTATCCTTAAAATTAAATTGTCTTAAAGTTCCGCTTCCCTGGTATTCGTCCCGTATTTTAACCTCCATGTCAGTGTTCCGAAAATATTTATGCGCACTAATATCCCGATTAGTTCAGTTCGAAGTACTCTATAAAGGATATTTTCTTCATCTATCAACCGATTGAGGCTTCTTACTCTTTATCACCGAGCTTTGTTTCCGGTGATGCGTAATTTATGAGGACTTTGTAAGAGAAAAAGTAAAACCAAAACATAATTGCAAAACAATTTATTCGTGTATCCTTGATAAAAATACAAGGCACCTAGCAATATCTCGAAGTTCTTTGCTCTGGAATTTTTGGAAGATTGTTTTTTTCATTCATGCCCCGGAAAGTTTTATGCCAGCGCTGAGAATGTACCGGTTTCACGCCATACTATTTCGGCCAACCCAGTTACGATCAAAACACTTTTAGAATCGCACTTATTGGAGCGCTTATCTTTGAGAAATCATCCATCGTAATTTCTCTCATTAAAACCAGATCAATGGGACAGATTTTCTCGATCCGGTTCAATCAATCCCGTTTCATCCCGTCGATTTCCTCTCTTATTTTTTCTCAGTCAATACTACCTTCATTAGCGAACTCCATCGCCCTCTGGGTTAAAAAGCGAGAACGCTTTGATCGAATCTGACACGCGCCAAATGATTGTTTCTCTCACTTCTTTTTCCCCCGCGGAAACAACGGCGACGAAAGTGAAACCCACCCTTGCCTCGGTAACCTCAAGAACTCTAGTAATTGCCCCCACAACGGTGGCGACTCGGAAGCGCATTCCTTCTCTTCAGCGTAACAAGGGGTTGATGTGGAGCGATTCCCCATTCACACGGGTGCTCCTCGCCTATTCAAAAAAGAAAGAACTCCTTTTCGTCCTTTTTTCCTATCTCGAAAAGTACCCGGCACTTGCATGATTTGTGGTGCGCATGCGCAGAGAGTCGGACGGGTCCAAAGTTGAAGTGGGTGTGAGAGGGAGGTTGTGGATTAGGTTGCATGCGCCCTTGCCTCGGCAGTTTGCCCAATTATGCAAACAACTCCCCGTGCTGGCCTCACTTTTCCGCCCCCTCTTTCCACCCCCGCTCACCTTCCTCCGCAGCCACGGAAAGGGTTAGGAGAATAAAATACGGAGCCATAAAGGGTTTGCGGGGCAGAGTTTTGTGAGGGGTGTGAAAGGGGATGGAGTTATAAAGGGGATCGCCTTGGTCGCTTTCATCCCACACGGACACCACTTTTCGTTTGTGCCCGAAAGAGGCAATTTCCTAACGCTCTTTCTCTCGCGTTCTCGCCTTAAAGTTTTTAATTTCTTCCTCCGAATTTAAGGGTCTGACGTGGCCCTTTAGCTTTGAATGCCTTTCCTAACTCCCGAGAGAGGAGGTTCTTCTGAGAGGGGTTTTGGTTGGGGTGGGCATTCAAATTCCCATTCAAGATCCATGATCATAATGTGCCTGAGATATTTACGAAAGTTAATTGGTTTGTTGATTGCATCGTTCAATATCTTTTGATATCGATATCACAAAAATCAAAAGTATTATCGAAGAATCAATTACATGCGCCATAATACACACCCTTCTTCCTAGCTGTATCAAATAATTCCTCGTTGTGTTAGGGTTTAAATGGGTTCTATAAATAGAAAAATATTTCATATTAGAGAATAAATTATTATTTATGCCGGCAGTTTTCTTTGTTTCCGTAGTTTAGACAATCCAGAGCAATAATTTTGTTCTTATTCCTCACAGCTTTACATGTGGGAGAGAATGATGTTTCTAACTAAAGAAAATATCAAAAACACAATTACATTCGTATTAAAGAATAGCATTTTGGTTCGGATGCCAGGAATTTTTCACTCTTGTATAAATGTGAATAAAACAACACCTGCTTTATTTTGCCTTTTTATTCTGGTGCGGTATTTGAGTACGTGTTTGACCACATCAAAGCGTTCTCGCGACAATACTCAAGACTTGCCATGAAAGTGCCATATAGACTAACTACAATCTGCATAGAGTTGTATTAAAAATTATCAGTGGTCGTAATATATCCGAGTTTAGTACTCTAAGAATTGTTTTAGTAATCATATTAGATGGTACCAAAGATCTAGCTACGTTTTCGTCTGTCTTCTTATCAATTTTACAATTGTATTAATAGTTTGGAAATGTTGGCAGCTAGAAATAGAAATGTTACCGTATTCAAGATAAAACAATGTCGGAAATGATGATCGGATCATAATTCCAAATTAATGTATTCGAAAACTAACAATTGGAATAATAGCGGTTACAGAACAATTCTTTACATAGAATTTTGAATTAGTTAAAACAAACTTGAACAGCCATCCATTTAGACAATTATGCTCTTCATGCATATCGGGGTTGTTCGAGCCTTCGCCCCTTCTGTATTTAATCGTAGATAACATTTTAAGAAAGAGTTCGATCATCTTCATATGTCAGAGACATCTTTATGGAGTAAGTCCGTGGAATAAGTTTCATTTACGTTATAATTTCCTTATATTCCGAGCTAGTTGACAGTTTGGACCTATTACAGCAGTTCAGTCCCACCATTTCCGTAATCAGCTGTATCTATATAAGCTGTCATTCAGTGACGTTATGCTCATGGCCATCGTTTCGCGTATTAGCTTGTTTATCTCTCAAAAGGTTCAGCATCGTCATTGCTGCGTGGGTTTGAATGCAGATAAGCCTCCTACGGCATTCCTTTCCCGTTCACATCCCATTCCTCTTGCGGAACCTTCATTTTCGATTCGTACGCGATGAAATTCTCATCCTCCTCGAATCAACCGCATAGAGGTTTGGCGGGATGCTGCGATTGGATTATACTCTCAAAGAAATGCAGCCGAGAGCCAAACTGGCAGAAGTGGGGCGCGGGTCATGACGTCATGGCATCCACCGCTCCATGCATTCCAGGTAGAGTGGGATGTTTTTTGGGCGGTTTCTTCCAAGATTGATGTTTTGACTCACTCGCTTTGAGTGCACGATGAGAGTAATGGTGACCGAGTTCCTTGTTATGTGGTGCAACGGGCTCAGGTGCCTGTAACCGCAGAAATAGCCATCTCGTCGAAAAGACAACCCGGAGACCTATTTCGCTAGATGTGTGATTGTTTAGCTCGAAGAGATGTTTGACCACATTTTCACTTTAATTGGGTCAATGAAATTTCTGATTGAAGACTTATTGCTTGGAATGAAATTGGTATGATTCAGAATGTACAGCTAGAACAAAAAAAAGTTACCATCTAAGCCGCAACCCGCATAATAGACGAGAGCGAGTCTATGAGCTTCTTTGTTTTGAGCGCTCGTTTCGTCTCGTTCCTTACGCCTGGCATGTTTTGAAGGCTTTTACGACGTTATTATTTTTATAAATAGTGGCTGTACGTTATAAAAATAATAGATTATAAAGGTTAGTCATTATATTGTCAGTTAAGTAATTCTGTGACAGTCGACTGGGCGTATGATCGAATCGAGTCCGGTTGAGATGCTCGGTTTCTGTGTTTATTTTCCTACTGTATTTAAACATGCCATTGAATGCTAATGATCTCCTTGGAAGAGATTGATGTGAGGATAGATAATTGGAACACGGCTCTTAATGAAGTAAAGTTTGCTGATTAGGATGGCTGTTGGAGATTTTTAAGTGTCTAAATTTATAATGAGATGACGGTGAAAATTGCCCGCTAATTTTTCATTAATTTTATTCCATCATGGCCTCTAGTTTAACTTCTTCCTACGAGTTGAAAATTTCCAGTTTATTTTCCGAAAAATCATATTTTCTATAACTTGATAAAAAAATGGTGCACTCTAAATATTTAGCAAATTTTCTCGTAGCAAAAATAGCAGTTTGTAATTATATCCCATTTGTGAAAGTCTCTTCTCATATTCACATGTCAGTTGGCATTCTTCATTGAGATCTAAACTGTATGAAATTTTCCTGATTTGCTTGTTAATAAGAGATAGAGTATTTAAACCTAATCCAGGATTTGTTTTTCCCCTCTATATCTCAGTTCAAATTATGAGTGTATTTCATAGATATATTTTTACGTTATTTTAATGTATCATAATAGGTAGGGGTTATCACAATGCCATTTCTCTCACTTATTTCTCATAAAGAATGGGTTTAATATCCTGGGTGGATACCCTTAAGTAATTGAAAGAGTGCATTACTCTTCTTCTTTTGTGTGTCAAAATTGTCATGCGCTTCGTTTTATACTTAGATACTTATAACAAAGTTGTTCCCAAATTTTCTTTATTTTAAGAAGTATACCAGTCCACAACTACTCGTGTACAAAGATACATTGGCAATGAAAATTTGCTTTAAATTTATGAACACTTGGTCTGTAAATGAAGGATATTTATTACTTGAGTTTAGCCAGCACAAAAATTTTCTTCTTTCATCTGCATATCCTGTTTACGACAAACCTTTCCAAAAATAGTTCAATCACAATTGTGCTGTCACTCTGCCAAACATTACGGTTCAACATTTACATATTTGCACTGCGACAAGACTCGTGTTTTCTTGGGTAGATTACACTGTTATTTGGCGTGAGTCGCTGGGTGTTTATACGGAGAAACGTGAGGAAAAGCTAATAACCGATATTTGAATTTCTCCGAGAGGATTCAAGTGTTCCTGTGACCCAGATCGCACCTTGTCAAGCTATACATATTCTGTTTGCTCCACCTCCAAATTTCACCGCGATGATGTTAGCTCGTTAATGCACTTTCACAGCTAAGCTGTTGTGTGCATCGTTTCAATTCACTTCTGAGGCGTCGGGATTTCAAGCACTACTGCGCAGAAAAGCAATCTCTCTCTTCCCCCTAGACGATTCCACGTCACAAAGTATTAGCGCAATCTTCGGCGTCATACTCTTTGTCTGACATCATCAAAACTTAACTAAGTGAAGGAATTGAATCATCTTCTTCAGTCTGATTCACCAGTCAACTGCATCCTTTATTATCGTCATATAAGACTCCGTGGTGAGCTTCCTCGACAGCGCAGGCAGTCCTTACCACATGATACTACATGATATTTCAATTACCGTTTAGTAAAGCGGAATTGGAAGCATCCCTATGTCTCTAAAACTATATTACGGTTATTATTGATCAAGAATGCCAGGTTTTGGTAGTTATGAAAATGAAAGCAGAAAAATAAGATCGTTACTTTTATTCATTGTTTAAAAATGTTTTCGCCTTTAGTTAATTGTTTTTTTCGGACTTTTTAATAGCTACCATATAGGTGATTGACCAGACTGAAACAAATTTTTTTACTTAATATTTATTATGCATCTAATGAATAAACTATTGTAGTATTTCAACCTATAAATCTGTTTATCATCTATTTAATGCCGTGGGTTTGGTTGCATGCTTATACGCCGAGGGTTTGCAACTCCCCTGATGTTTTCTTCTCTCTTGTTAATTAAACAGATATTAAATCTAAGATTATACGCACCTTTGAGCTTACGAAGTACAGTAGAACCTCGATCTATCGTTTTTGAAGGGACTGAGAGAAAAAGACGATGAATGCCGGAAAACGATCAAAACGGGAAATGTAGACTCAGCTCACACTATTAAAATGAATACATAACGAAAGTTTATCCAAAGAAAACCCCTAAAGATTTCGAAAAAAAACGTACTGAACTCCTAGAGACGGTACAAACAGGGTGAAATATGCCAGTAAACTGAGATGGACAAACAGGGCTCGTACGCGCACCCATGTGAAAGCTCTCCAATAGGATACAATGTATTAAAACAGCCCCGGATATATTTAAAGAATCGGCCGTTTTGAGCAAGTGCTACGACAGCCTTAAAAGAAGTTCATGCTAAGCTCTCAAAGAAAATTTTTGCCGCAATTCCTGATATATTGTCTTTCTTCCTCGATTGGGCCAAAAATCTGAACGATGGATGCGGGAAAATAATATTTCGATGAACGATGAATGCGGTATTACTTTACATGTCTCCTTATGGGCCTAAGTAGGGACTATAGAAAATAAACGATAAATCCGGGAAAACGACAAATGCGGGAACGATGGATCGGGGTTCTACTGTATTCATAAAAAATTGGATACAATAGGAAAAATTAGAAATTGGAAATTCAGATCCCTACGCCAACAACAGAGTTAAGATCCGTAATGATGGAATTATCTGCCGAAACTGGTATACTCTTTGGTTTATTGAAGTTCACGGAACTTTAAGATTTTTTCGAACTTTTTAATCTCTTGTATCTTGGATTTTCTCTGACCATTGTTCTCCAAGATTTATTTTATCGTTAGCCAAGAATAGCCAATGCAACTAATGGATTGATTGATGGAATGATTGAAAATTTCTTGTCGTAAAGCTGAATAGGGAAGCAGTATCTCACTTCTAGATTTAGGTCTATGGAGCATTCAAACATACCTCTCCTGGCAAAGAAGCCAGGCCTTCAGTCATTCATCAAACAACCTCTCACCTTTACTCATCTCAAACTCTCATCAAAATGATCCAAAATACTTATCAATACATTTAATAATTCTTAATATTTTACCACTAGTTTCAAAAACGTTGAAAGAATGCAACTTTGTTTTATTTTTATCACGGTAACAAAAAATAGCAAGCCGGACACCGTGGCATTATTACACAAGAACACATTGTATCCATTTATTTATAATTCAGCTCATCTCCATGATGTTTTTAAAACCAAAGATTATCCTTCTTGTGTAAATTTGTTAGTGGACAGAGTTTTTAGAGAATATTATGAAATTTTGGTGATGCCGGGAACCTCTTTACGCAGCAGGCCCCCATAGGTGTCGAACCCTATTCCTAAGGGCCGTTCAGCTTTAGGAGAGCTTCTCTTTCTTGCGAAGCGGCTTTGACCGTAGCGGAACTCTGCTTAGCGTCACCCGTGACGCAGGAGTGCTCCTGGCCCTTTCTTCGCCCTAACCCGCACTTAAATGCCTGCCCACCGCACGTCAGAAGCTTTGAGCATAAGTAGATTCTGCCTCTATGGCCTGCTATCTTTTCGATCTCCTTTCCTTCCCCGCCTTCCAATTATACAGCCTTTGCTTTTTCTCTTGCCTATTACGCGCCCGGCTTCCGAGCTCTGTTTATCGTTCACAAAGCTGTAATAGAGAATGCGTGAGATGAAATGTAGTGTAAGGTGGGATCTGCGAAACTACTTCAGGAAGGTTTTTGTACGAGTAACGCTTCAACTCTCTTCGCCATACGGTGAGAGATACTTTCCAGATAAGAATATGCCCGCTTGAAGAAGGTGCGCCAGTTTTTATTTTTGTTTTCTTATGCAGTACATATATTCACTGTTATTCTTTTTTCACGTTAAAAAGCCGAGTGAAGGCTTAAAATGTACATGGTAGTTTACGCAAATGGATTAGAGCTTGCAAATGACGTACATTTTATTGGGTTTTCTGTGGAAGTGCTAATTTGAGAAAATTTCAACAACTTCTGATATTTGAATGGAATATATTCGTAACCTTTCTATAAACAATAAATATATTTAGGAATGTGATATAAATATAAGTTTGATGAGAGAACAATCTAAGGGTAATGTGTGAGGTAATGTAGGTTTTACTCGTGTTTTAAATCGGCTTGAATGTAGAATATACAACGCTTTATACCATTGTTTATAATCTTTCGGGAAATACTTCTTGATTCATTGCGGTCTTTCAGTCTCTCTCTCCTTTAGTATTTTTTTGCAATTGTGAATCATTTTTTAGATTTTTTAAGCCTTTTCTTAAATTGTTTTGTATTACGTAAAAGAAATCGATGTTGTAGTATCAGATGTATCACAAATAAAAATAATTGCAGCGATAGTCCATTTGGAAGATTCAAAAGTGAAAATAAAAAAAAACAGGGATCATTTTTTTTAAGGACTTAGAAAGCGAATATTAGGTATTTGAATTTTAAATGAGTTTTTAGCGATATTTTTTCTGTATGAATAAGGTATAGTGACTTTTTGCATACCTTTTAGGGTACCTTTATTACCATTTCAGAATTAAATTAACATCTCTGTTGCTAACCCTGTGTCGCATGCTGTCCACACACATTGCTGTATTGCAAATAATTATGTCTCCCCCCCCTCTTACTTTACTTAATGCTTCGAAATTCGTTGTTTATACTCATAAATACGTATCCTTGCAGTCCTCACCTCATTATTATGTTTCAAGTTAACGAGGTATTGCATGCGTCTACTTTGCATATTCAAAAGTAACTAGCTACTGTAGCAAAACCGGATCGATATTCCCTCGCATACTGGGATACTTCTGCTAAAGTGGCCACCGGAGTAACGGACCTTAATTCCTCTTACGTATTTATTTATTACTTCCGAGAACGTTGCATTGCTCGCGTGCTATCTGCCTAGCGACTGCCATTTTTCCCGTCCTCTCCATGTTCTTTTACTGATTTTCGTTGCACGTGCGTGTGGATATTTGTGACGCGTTTAGATCTCGGCGGGCGATAGCAGATAATGTATTCCTGCCTGCAACTTTTTATAAACGTCCAACCGCTCAAAGAACGTCCACAGATTTTTCACGTGTATTATTTCTGATGCTTGAATTCTATTTAAGAATTAATAATCTGATATTTTCATGAATAAGTTATTAAGTTTTTATTGGTGGAGTTTTACATTTTTTGCTTTCTTGGCATTTAACGCTGTTTTTCCTCTGAAATGTCTTTTGCATAATTAGTTGATTTTTGAAAGATAATTTTATTCTTCCTTTCTGTCTTTATCTTAGGTTACTTTTATTCATTCAATTTACAGTAAACTACCTTTACAGTTAATTTGCACATTTCTGTGATTCAAGGCTTTATAAGAATATATTTATCCTTTGAAAATTTATCAATTGTAGATCGCCTAGAGGTGACGTGAAACAGAAACTGCGTTTGCTTACAAGCATTGAGGAATTCACAGTTATAAAATCATTTTGTTCTGGGAAAATATTATCACTGAGCCAATGACGATTCATATGCATATGCTTTCCTTTCATCCCTATCAAGCTGTGGAAATTAATTTTCAGAATCAAAGATAATTTACGATCCCAGGGTGATCGTTTTTGAGATATATAAGACTTCGGAGGGAAAAATTTACTAAAAAAGTCTAACATCAATTGCTAATCGATGAGCTTTTTTTATGAAATTGCTTAAATCATCTAAAAGTTATTTATGCAAAGTTCTCGGAATATTTTAGGTTGAAATTTTCCAATTAAAACTATCGCTGCAGTTAAATTTGAATGTACGCTGTTGATTTATATATTTCGTAATGAAATTTATAGTATTTTTCCTGAAGATTGTTTTTATGTTAATCTGATTGCCCATATTATCCGACGTTTCAATGAATTTAGTTGAAAGAAAATGTACCATCGTTAGTTAATCTCTATTCATTTTCTACTCTACTCATATTCAGCCCTCTCAGGATGCTCAGAAATGAATATCAAGTGCATTAGTACTTTGTTTTCCTATGTGTACGAAGTAGAAATACACAATCCTCTGTTTTGGCCCCCGTCTGCACATAAGCGTCATCCAAGCACCCGTAGAAATGCCCTTTCCGCCCAGACTCGGAGAAAAACCAGAAGGGAACTCCGCCTGGGTGCCCTCCCTTTTAAGTGAAATCCGAAATATAAGAGGAAGGGTTATGGATACAACGTCACAGGTAAATTCTGCGCTGACTAAAGCATTGGGGAGATAAAACAACGCAGGCATCGCACC
The DNA here is from genome assembly GCA_947579665.1 of Sympetrum striolatum. Classification (NCBI taxonomy): domain Eukaryota; kingdom Metazoa; phylum Arthropoda; class Insecta; order Odonata; family Libellulidae; genus Sympetrum; species Sympetrum striolatum. Next base: position 74,642,464 of record OX388342.1, on the reverse strand, counting down.
AGGGGACCGATGAGTAACCGCACTACGGCCCTCTCAGCATTGCTCTTAGCTCTCGAGGAACAGCTATACAGCCTAGGAATCTTCCCGTGGAGCGATGCCTGCAAAAATTGAGAAATCCCTTCTCAGAAAAGTATCTTCGGAAAGTCATTGATCTTCGGCAGCCTCTTAAGCGGTCGGCTCGCGGAAAATGGAACCATACTGCTTCCCCTCCAAGATCTGGTCTTAAAGTACCACAAAGGGAAGGCGGGGGAGGTGTAGCTTCTAGGTAGAAGATCTCCATTCTCCCTCTACCGCATCCATTCTTCCACCATCTTTTCCCACCGCCCTACTCCTCCAAAAGGAATCCTCGTTGGCCATTCATTTCCAGACCTCCTTCCAAGCGAGTCATTGTCCCCTTACCTCCCACGAACGCATCAGGGGGCTCTAGGATTCCTCTTTATCTTTCCCTCTGAGCGTTAAAGCCCATCCGTCTTGCGATTTGGTGCGGAAGGGAGGCCCGTTGATGCCGACAATTCTTTCCCCTCTCCGTACCTCCGCCGAATTCTTCACACTTCGCGGGAGTGGGTCCTTCCGTTGTCGCAGTCTTTCTTCCCCGCTCTCTATTCCCTCTCACTCTCGGGAACTTCGTCGGTTTTCCCCCCTCGATACTTTACCGTGCTTTCTTTACCACGGCATAAGCTGAGAAGTTTTCTTTCCCTTCTTCCCTAAGCCCTGTTTTCTATTCACATCTCGTACATTCCGAAAATGCGATGGATAGGTATCGTAACGATTTCGTGTTACTAGATTATAGATTCGGCCACCTTGAGTCGGATGGTGTGTCATTTTTTAGTCTACATACACATTTTTACCCCTCCGTTCAAGAACTTCTGGTTACTATAACCTCATTTCTCGTTGATATCTTCACGCAAGGAAATGCTTGCGTATCGCACCATTCACATTCTGGGAAAGAACGAGAGATAATTGCCTCGTTTACTCTATATTTTCTCCAGCACTGTGTTATCATCGAACATATTTTTCTCTTCGGCCGTATCCATATATCTTTTCTTACATTCCCTTTCATTATTTAAGCCTTATACGTGTTTTCTTTTCCTTCCGGAATTTTTTTTAAGATATCCACTTTTCACTGTCTTTGCGACGTGCGACTGCATAATAATGCGAAAAACGGATTTGATTTGTTTTATATTAGAGATATTTGCACGATATTTTGCCTAGTGGAATTCCACCAATTTAAGCCATTGTATTATTCAGTAATGTTTTATTATTTATATCCGTTTACAGATTGACTTTGTGTGAAGCTATACATCTCCACTCTATTTACCATCTCGGATATTTCGGATATTTTTCTTTTGTTACGTCATTAGTTGTTTGTATTAGGTCTAATTACTGTTATTATATAGAATGCAGGTATGCTTTGTTTCATACATGTATTCTATGCTATAATTATATAATAATCAGGATTGTTATGCCTTCAGTATGCGTCCATTATGCTTAAATGTTTAATTGTGGTCGGGTTAGGTTTGAATCCAAAGAATTGTCTCTTAATTTAAATAGTAAACCCTTGGGTACTCCTTAAATCCACATACTCTTAATTCTCTTAAAGGTTTACAATTTAGAAATTTTACACATCCTCTTGTACATATGCCACTGGTATTAAAATGGCATTGGAATCCACTCAAATCTTTTCTATTTCTCATTGCGTTTATTCCAATCAAACTTGGCCAATTTGCACTCTAAGGCGCTCTATGAGGATCAAACCCGGAATATTTATATTTTTCCCACTAGGCTAACCCTGAGCTACTCAAATCCCGTCATTTATCCATTTGGAATTTTTCCCCTCTCTAACCTCCACTTTATCCACTCCTTCTTACCCAAATCCCTTCTTCCTTTTCTAAATTTCTGCTGCGGACTCGAGCAGACAGCTTCTCCACTCTCCCTTACGGAAATAAAGCCCCGTGACCATGGAGTTCCTTGAATTCTTAATGCAACTTTCCTTTTTTTCCCCCTCTATCTTTACTGCTCCATCTGCGAAAGGGGAGGTGCGCAGAGTGCGTGCCCTAACGTGATAAAGGGGCGTCCGTGCGTCGCTGCAAGTCTTCATTTTTTACCGCGTCTTATCGCTCGAAATTTATCTCGAGTGCTCGTAAGTGTGTTTCAGTAAATGGGATGCGAATGGCTCTCGTCGAATACGCTCTGCTTCTGTTCTGCTGAGGTTTGCTCGTTTTTGAGTCGAGTGTTTGATTGATTTTATTTATAGCCCCGAGGATGGTTGATGGCTGTAGATAGTTAAGCAGGTTTGAGGGAAGTCATTATGAATAGTTATTTATATTTGTATGATTCCTTTTGTAAACATATTTTTACGAATCCCAAGTGTACTTTCGTTCAAATCAAAATCCTTATCGCACCTTTGCTATGTTTGTTCATGTAGCAAAATATCGTTTTCCAAAGTCATTGAATTAATAATAATTAAGGACTTAATTTAGGGCTATAAAGATTGAGACTATTAAGTCTTTTCTTGCATCTAAACATACGTCACATAAATTTAAAAAAGAAATAGCTCGAAAAAAGTACACAGAAGAAGACTACTTTGTGGATTTAAAAACCCAATATCTGAGCTTAGGAAAAAAATTCCATAGCAGGAAAACACTCTCAAGAAGTGGGGCGTGAATAACCTTCGAAACCTATAGATAGGGAAACTTAATTTAGTGATGAAAGCATATTAAATGAGATATAAAAGACAAGAAGGCAAAGGAATAATATCATAAAAATGAAAAATAACGCATTTATAACAATAAATAAAAATAATAATTAAAATCGCTCCAATCATTTCTTCTGGAATTCTTCCACTGTTTGCGTGTTGTAATTCTTTTCCACAAGATCCCTACAAAAATAGTAGCGAAATCAGATATTCATTTCATCTGCAATGTAATGATCTCAATGTTATTCTTTTATCGATTCTCCCGAATTAGTTTTACTGTGTAAATATCGTGTTCAAACCAGTTCAACTAGGCTTACTCCTGTTCTACGAGTACATACCCATAATCCTTTGAACAACGTTACCTGTACCATAGACCATCTTTAACCCTCTGAACTTCCTACCACACCCTATAGACCCTTCCAGACTGCCGTGTGACTTTTCCAAAATAATGTTTGATCAAAGTATGTTTTCTGAAATATCTAGTGTATTTTTTTTTCATTGCTATTTTTGAATTCACTCTAAATGAAGGCATCAATGTATGAGAATCTCTTGGATAAATATATAAATACAATCGCTACGTATCCATGACATTTCCGTAGGGTAATTTACATTTATATTTCAGTACAGTTCGTTTATAGGACAAATATTTATTCTCAAAGAGTGTTTAGCTGATTGATTTAATAAGAATATTAATATAGCTGAATCAGTTTCGAGTGTTAAAGGTCAATGATTCGTCGTTTGGTTGTCGTTTGGAATATATATTTGACCTACATTGAATTGACTCTTTTCATGGCGTCATGGTTTATCTTACGACTTATTTTCGATGGCTACTGCAATATTGAATTCCTGATGGGTTTGATGTTCTCTTGGAATAAACATTTCATCGAATATTTTAGCTTTACTCTAAAATTTACTATCATACTTGAAAAATGAACAGAATGTCATTTCGTATTTTTCATTCCGTATGCATTCCTTTTCTAAGTAACCGGTCTGTAAAATTCTTGTGAGAAGTTAGGAAGATCTTTTAATTTTCCCCGTAACATCATATTTACGCATAAATAAGATCTGAAAAATCTATTGAATATTTACTCCAGGTTCCAACATCTAGTTACGTCATGTCTATTATGCTTGTGATCGAAATTAATTCAAACGAATATTTGATTCTCACGAAATATTCTTTTCCTTAAGGAATTTGGGACGAAATAAAGTTTTATATTTTGTATCCGAGAAATATTAGTTTTAGTACCATTGTAACCAGTAGTTATATTCTTAAAACTCATACCGACGTGGATATACTAGTTCATTTCATCCTAACATTAAAAAATATTTCCCACGCAATCTGCTGTTTCATTCGTGAGAGAGAGATTCGGTTTTCTGAATAGTAGCTCTGTATTTTACGAGATACAATTCATTATCAGTCGGTACGCACGATGAATGCAGATTCGAATTACACTAAACGTCGAGAAGGTTTTTTCTCCTTTTTCCGTTGCGTTCTAAAGGCACTCTGGGATATCTTCGGATTTTTATTTCATCGCGCTCATCCTCTTTATTTTTTTCCCCTTCCGCACGTATCGACTGAAAAATTCCGCCATTCAAATTTGTTGATCACGGCGGAATACGCTCCGGTAAAAAGGGGTGCATTCGATCGCATCTGTTGGTCTTCCTCTTCTTTCATTCCCTTCGCAACGGCCGCACATATAAAGTAGGCTTTTTTTCCTTTGTTATTCCCTCTGGGCGAATGCCGGCCTTATCTGCATCCGCCGTCAATCCCCTCACCTCTCGCTCGTCCCAATCTATTTTTCGCTCGCCACACTTTCATCTCTTTATTCCCGTCCCTCGTCACTCAAAAAACTAATTCTCGCCTATGCCTCTCTCTCTTTCTCTCTTCCCTTCCATTATGGGCATATGTTGTGCCTCGCTTATGCACATAATTTAAGGCATAATGAACTTTCGATGCGTAAATGGGTTTTTTCGTCCCATCTGATAAATTTGCGCATAGTTTTACCTGTTTATAGTTCATCTAGTTTGCCGACGCACAGTAGGCTTAAATCGGGAAAAGCTGGCCGAAAGTGTGGAAGTGATTGTGTTATGTCGTTTTCACAAATTCGACCTGTTTATAATTCATCTAGTTTGCTGACGCATAATGGATTTAAATAGGAAAAAGCTGACAAAAAATGTAGAGATAAAGAAAAAGAGGATTAACTCCCAATTTTGATATGCCGCACTCCCTTTCCTAAAAAGGCACTATATGCAGCTTTGTACGTTATTTATTTTGAGTTTTGCTCAACAGGATTGTAAGAATAAAATTGAAACTACTCTTTACCACACATTTATTTGAAAAGTGTTTTCAAATTTCATTCTTACCATACTATTTATATGGATTTCCACTGAATAAAGCCTGCCGAAATCGATTTCATTGATTCTGTTGATTAAAATGCTACATTGGATATTATTTGATCGAATTTTATGAAAATTCCATTCTCTTTCGATGTTCTTTCGACTTCAAGTTCAAACCGATGTTCAAAACCGACTTCGTATATGGGGACATGAAGCTCCAAACGCGTGGCTTTGGTTCTTTTAGCGTTGTCGGAAAGTCGTTAAGTTTTTAAAATAGAGGTCTCTAGTCGTTTCTACCCTTCTTGTCATGCTGTCCGTGAATGTATTTAACTATTTCCCTCACTTTATGTTACAATTGCCTCTTGAACAATATTCCGTCTTTGGTTACAGTAAAGGTGTGCACTGTGAGCAGAAAACGAAATTCAAAAAATTAAGGACAAGCTTTTTATGATCACGGAATTTGAATTTATATGTTATCGATGTACTCCAATGGAACAGGATTCCGCCTAAGCATAAACAATTTCGAAGATAATTTGAGACCGAGATATTCGTGAAGTTTGGCTATCTTCAACATCCTGTTTCCACATCATGAACATCTTTCGGATTGATATCCTTGCATTGCCAATTGATTTATAGGCATATCGGCCTTGCGGTATAGCAATATTCAGGCTGAAAATAATTTTTGCTTTAGTTTCTTTTTTCAATTTCAGATTGTCTTGTACATTATCAAACCTTACTTGGCATCAACATATAAATTAATAGTAAATAATTTGTGAATTTTCCAAAATATTGATAATTTCTCTGTAGTAGAAAATGTTTTTTAATTTAAAGTTTTTTGCTTTATTGGTTGTGTTTTGTATTAGTTCATCATTTCAAATTAATTACTATCACCATTCGTCTATTACTCTACGTACTATCCTAATTAGGTGGCAACTTTACTGTGCTATCCTCCACGTTGCGTGACATTCAAGTGTCTCTACTCCTCCCTAGATCACAGCAACTCAACTGTGTAACTGTCTCCTATGCAGTGCAAAGCTATTCATTCCGCTGTCCTTCTCTCTTTTCGAAACGTTCCCTTTCGCTCTTCCGTGAGCACACACTGTCGGAAACAGAAAGATAAACCGCCGAACTTTTTTAAATACTAATCGATTCAGCGGAATTTACGGCTCCGGAGATTTCATCCATTATCGCCGTACGATATTATTCCGCCCGTTGGCGTCCCTTTGTACCGTTTTGTCGGAGGGAATGTGTGATGTTTTTCCCTCCCACCGTGTAACGCGATTTTTTTTAAGCTGATCCTAGGTTAGGTGAAGGGGAGGTAAAAAAAGGCAGCGGAATCGAAATTAGATAGGGCGAGATGCGAAGATCTACGCCGGTTTTAATTGGTTTTCACTTGCTGGAAAGAAAATTGTCGCCCTAGTCGCATAGGATTGGTTCTATTTCGAATCGGAGTTTAAATAGGGGATACATGTTCGAAGTGGAAGGGTGGTTTGTGGCTTTAAAATTATCTTTACTTTAATTGAATACAAAATGGATAATTCCTTCTCGTCGTAAACGTACTAGTTCACATTGAGTTCGGTTGTCCTTGGCTATTTAAAATGCCTGGCGTTGATATGATCATTCAAATCGTAACAGGATTTCTATTAACTTATATATGGTGTTTTCCTCAGATATCTAAAAACTCAACTTTATAAAAATGTCTAATTATGTTTCATAGCGAAAGTATTGGTCTACGAAAGCATTAGTTTAAAAAAATTTTATTCTCACTTTTCTCACGAAAACAAGTATTTTATCCATCCCATAATTTTAGTTGATTTATCGAATGGTTATTCCTCAGATTTTCTTTTCCCCTACACATTATACTGACATTGAGATTCTTTAATTCTTAGTGAAGGCTACCATCTTCAAGGAAAAGGAAATTAGATTACGCGCTGGAAAAATTTCAGTTAAAATATAAATTATAATCACAAATTTATATGGTTGATCTCCAGTTACCACATTTATTACTATCAAACCTTTTTCAGAATACGAATAATCCAACCATGTCGTAACTAGGGGTCGACCCTGGAACCCAACCCATGCTAGACTAACCCTTTTGTCACCGAAGCCGACCAAATATTTACGCTTAGGGTTACCAAACCCCCAATTCCCGGTTTAAGAGAAGTTTAAGAGAAGTATGTCAAAGTAGTAATGACTAGGGAGTAATAGAGAGCCCTAAGTGAAATTAAATCTGTCAGTGGGCCATTCTATTTGTGATTTTGATTACGAAGTTGGGATCATTTCAGTAAGATACCTATAAGTTTTGAATATAGCGAGTTTATGTATAATTTGTATTAATATGAAGTAAATTTTATATATTAAGATATATTTTGCTGAGTTTTCGATGTATACTACTAACTTTCCTGTATTCTCATTCAGGAATACGTGGGTGTTGATTTTCATCGCATACAGAAAATTTCGATAGACCCTTCAACTCCTCATTAATTTTACGTCAAAACTCATGTCATTCTGAATCGACGTATGCTGTGAATTAGTTTCCAAATGCCATCCTTTGATGGTTGGGAAGATTGACGGGTCTGCTCGCCTGTTGTTACCTACGAGATTCCCAAGTCCGCCTACATCGTCGGTTCTATCATCAAGAACTCGTGGAGGGACCATAACCGTGGGAGTCCTTGGAGAACCTCGGTCGCTGACGTAGCTAATAAGAAGTCTAGAATTCGAATGCGGGGTTACATTCGACGTAATGGACGAATAGAGGATCAATTGGAACTGCAGCGAAACGCCGCGAGCTGCTGTTTTCGATGAGCACTCGCTGGGATGGCGATGAAGGTTGAATGTAACCGAGGGGTATGTAATTTCGAGAAAACCGCCATCTATCGCGCGATTTGAAAAGTTCCATTATGATGATGCTGCAGAGGACCGCGGTGCGCGGGTCCTCCTTTCTTTTAATGGGGAGAGGACTGTTTGGCTCAAGGTTTTCGGTGGGGGAAATGGGTCTACTTCGCAAAATTACCACCAGAGAGATCTCTCAACTCTGCCTTTTGTATGCCGTTTTCAAGGGCTTTTCTGGCGAGAATATAGGAAGCTAGCCGGTCTCTCTCCCCCCTCCTCCACTTCATCTTTCTTTCTCTCTCTCTCTCTAACCCTCCCCTAACCCTTTATCCCTTCCTCCTCTTTTGTCCTCGCGATAAACCCTTCCGGTTATGATGTTTCCTCCCTCCCTCCTCCTCATTTCTTATCTTCCTCTATTTTCTTTTCCCCTTCCTTCTCACTCTATTATTCCTTTTTCCATTTGCCTCCCCTCTCCCAGTTAATCTTCTGCCCCTTACAAGGGTACCTAAGTTGGTGTCGCTTAAGTTTAGCGGCTGGGGTGTGTTAAATCGAGAGGGGTTGGAGTATTGATAAATATTTCCTCTCATAGTCGTAGACCAGAGATGGGGAAATTCCATCAGGTCGCACTTGTGTGGCATTTTCCCTTAGGGGACACATGAAATCATCATGCCGCAAATAACTGGTGCATTGCCTACATTCTAATAGTTTGACATCGACATTTTTTGGAAAGAAATAAATTGAAAAGGTTAGGTAACTTAGGTATATTATGTCTTATTCAATTTTCAGTTGAGGTTACAAACGAGCATAGGAAATAAAATTATTTGAATATTGGCTTGTGTTTCTAGAAGTCTACAGGTTCTCCTCCTGTCCTATACCAGGGGAGCCTTTTTTATGTTTTTTTATGAAATTTGTATTTTAATCAAGATTTACGTTTACTTATAGCAAGGCTTACTAATAAGTCCCACCAGCCCCGAATTTCATAAGGCTTCCTAAGATTTAAAGGCAACAGTTATTATCCTATTGTGGCCCATTTCTACTAGTTTTCCAATTCAATGTTTCTATCGAAAAGGTATACCAATATATACTGTAATAGAAGGGAAAATCTATTTTGTTAAAATCGAGTTGCGTACCAAACACTGATTTATACGGCTGAGTTATTTTAGAAAAAAGAAACGAATTTTGATTTGAATGCACCTGAAATTCTCATCACTGTTACCTTACTCATTAATTTTCGTCATCTTAAAGTGCTTTGTTCGAAATTTGCTTGAGCTACTATGAGCATTCCCCTAGATCAGACGTGGGGAACTTGTAGCATTCTCTGTAGTTCATAGTTCTCTCTTAAAAAATAAATAGTCAAAACTAATTTTTTCTTTCTTATCTTGCTATTGGTAATGAAATACAAAGTGGAATATCACCTCCTTAAGTTTACTCAACCCTTGAATTCCTTTTCACATAAATTGTCGAGATTCACGTATTGAAATGTTGGCAACATGCAAAAAGGGAATGGCTAGATGGTTTCATATTCTTATGAGACTAAATACTAAATGTGTCCTTCTGATGGAAAAGCGTTCTCCGCCCCTGTCTTAGACAGATCATCATTCTTGATAGCTGTACAATCATTTGAGCTCTATGACCTTCCCCCTATCGAACCCTGAGGCTATCAATCTGTAATATTTATTAGTTCACCTCCCCCTTAGCATTCAACTTCTTCACAGTAAACCTAAGTGACATCAAATAGGGTTCCCCTCTCAGTCTCCCCAACTTCCCAATGCTTCCCCTAGTTCCATCTCGTTCACCCCCCTGAACCGTACTCCGCTCCTTTCTTCCCTGAAAGTTGCCTCTTACTCATACGGCCGAGTCAGCGGGAATGCTTGCGAGAAAACGCAGCAGATTGCTCGTAGGCGAAATTTTCGACGCTCGATCAATGCCGAACGGGTCCCCCGCTCTCTCTCGGCGAGAGACGCCGCAGCTCCCGGGGGATTAGCTCCTTTAATCGGCCCTCGATGAGTGGGATGGCCGATCTTAATATCAGACGGACCAAAGCCCGCCTTTGTCTTCCGAAAATGTTTAATATCGCGCTTGTTGCTCAACAGGTCCTTTAGGGAATTTGGGTTGTCGTTCGAAACAATAGATGTCGGATGAGCGGACGCTTTATTTATTTTGTTTTTTTTTTCTGTCAGGATGCCGCCGATGTGTGGTTTTCCGATGCGATATTCCGGTTCCCGTGGAGATTTATCCATTTTCTGGAGGGTATTTTGTTTTACCAAACTTTCGAAATGTGTTCGTAGTTGGTGTGAATCAGGATATATTTTTTGCCTGTCTGATTCCAATGTTGTTGTTTAAACGTTATGTGTAACTTAAATTGAATCAATACGAATATGATCCCTGGTGATTTTTGTTTTGTTGCCCACGGTAATGTACCGTTAGCGATTGGTTTTCAGAGATGAAAGTAATGAATTCCATTCTATCGGAAATTTCAAAATTTAATAGTTTTCAGAGAGCAAATTTTTTAAATACTGTGTCTTGTTAAAGACAAGGTAGCGTGACTTTTACGAATTATAAAACTTTGATTTTATGGGGATTTTTCCTTTGCTATAATGAACATTTTCAGTAGTATACTGAAAGTTTTACTAAATTCACGTGTTTGTTGCTTTTATAAGAATCTCTTCATGATATAAAATATGGCAATAGTTTGTTCGTGACTACCGATACTCCTTATGTTTTTATGTTCAATGTTTTCTTGCATGAACCTCTTAAATATAGTACAGCTGAACATAGTACTGAAGTCAGGAGTCCCTTATTTTGTATCCGTTATTAGCAAATAAAATATTATATTAGAAAGGGAAAATAATAAGGGAATAAACTGCAATTGAACTTTGATTCTCTGACTTGCATATTTATAACGAAATTGAGGGAACGAAATAGTGGTCGTATATGATATTTGGCAATGGTTCCCTGTGTTTGAAATGAATGTTCTCAATGTACCTCTATTTCACTTCTTTATTCACACAGTTGTTTATAAAATAATGGACACCGCTTGAATTGTTAAATTCTATCTTAAATTTTTTGAATTTTCATTGGATAACAATTTATTGCTATTTTTATCAACGTTAAAGTATTTCTTCCAGTTTTTTTATTCTGCGATCTTCTTGTAATGGAAGATCAAGAGTAATTTGCCGCGCTTAAATGCTTTTGGAAAGCATCAGCTTAAAGCAGTGAAGCAAACATTTTGGACTGCGGACCATAAACTGCTCTAATCTTAATTTTAATCGTTAAATATATTAATGATGTAAACAGAACGTCATCGTGAAACGATTAGAAATTATATCATTTTTGCTATCACTCGTAATCATTTATTAGTCTTGCCTTAATCCATTCAAAAAGTAAGTATTTAATACGACGAAGTCCAGATGTGACAGAATTGAAGATAGCATATTACGTTTCCGAAACTGAGGCATAGATACCACCCGCTTACCCCTTATACGTATTACCCAACCCTCAGAAGAGTGACTTAGAAATGGACACCACTGGTTTAAAGCACGGCGGAAGGCTTATGCCTGGGAGAGCAATAGAGACTTTGAATGAAACGCTTCGTATTCCACATCGAGGCCACTTACCCACCTCAAGCACCGTCGGACGCCATCACCTTTGGCGGCGCGCCTCTTTCCCGAGCACCGAGTATATTTCTCGAGGCTCTTTCCGCCCACTCTCTTTAACTCCCCTCCTGCTAAGAATTGCAAATGACCCGTCGGAGCGATAATCCCCTCCCCGAGGGATCCACGAATAGTCACTCAACCCCGCTCCCGAGGTATCGAGAGGAAAAAATGAAGAAAATCCTCCTTAAGGAAACCTTTCGGTTTTTTTCCGCCCCCGCTTAGAAAAGTATCTGAAATTCAGGCTTTTTTCCGTAGCTCGCAGTTTCGCCGTCATCGGAGGGGAAGAATTGATGCAAATTCATTCATGGTCCAAGTTTAGGGTTCCGGAGATGTTCCCCGCGAATCTGGGTTCGTGTCGCAGCATCTGTGGTCTTCTCATCCACGTACCGCGGAGTTTCGCCACCGCCACCTGCGCCCGACAACCGCACCGTCTGTATTCCTTCCCTTTCTCCCCGTCAGATTCCGCTCTTTATCCGCTGTCAGCTTCCGGAATGATTGCCCGCCTACATACGTCATCCGGGTACATTAAGTCTAGTCGTAGTAAAATGCCAATACCGACCCCAATTGCAATTGTCTTGTTCTTTTGTGAATATATGGTCGCCGTCGCAAGGGGAGAAAGTATTATTTCCCCCTTTCCCAAAATTTCCAATAAGTTCGCTAGCGGTGTTACTTTGCTCTACTTCGGCCTCACCTTGAGTATACATGTAGTGCATAGGACCCTGCCGACAGGTGTTGTATACGAGAATTAGAAAAGGTACAACGAAAAACGATACGGTTTGTAAACATTTGCTACGATAAATCAGTAAGAGTTACTCAGAGGATTCGGGATGCGGTATGGGAATCTTTAGAAGATAGAATATTAAATACCGAAGGTATATTTGAAATGGCTGTCGTACAAATATTGACATTATGTATTATTCAGCAACACTTTGTCAAGTTGTTCGTGATTTTATAAGTATTCCTTTTACACAGTGCTACGAAAGTTACTTCGTACTTATTCTTATCATAGTAACAAATTTATCGAGGGCATATTTAAAGAAGTTTGTCTTTCGGAGAATGAATTTAACATACCTTCCGGTAATCACAAAAGTTAATTGGAGTAGTGATGTGATAGTTAATGATAGTGACGGAACATTCAATTACCCGAAAGGGTAAATCGTTTCCCTTATGCATATCTGTAAGCTATATGTATAGTTAAAAAAATCTATAAGTATAGTACCTGTTGTGTATATAGTATTACGTGTATGAAAGGATAATAGTATTCGATCATAACTTTTTATTCAATGACGACTTTTGAGGGTGTTGTAATGAAATATATTTGTTCTAATAAACTCCCTTTGAAAATGTATTATTTTGTGCAAAAGTGATTGCTATATTACATAATTTAAGGTTCGTGCGATGTTAAATTGTATTTCGTTCTAACTTTTTCTTTTTCTTATTACAGGATAGGTGCTTTATATTTCCGCTCAACGTGTAGAGTAAGCAGATTCCTGTAGTTGCATCATCAGAGAGCTTTAGGAACATCATGCAAGGTAAGTTAACAAGCTAAATGGTTTTACCATAAGGTATTTCGTAGATTATTTTCATTTATGTCCTGACAATCATTACAAATGGGTAATAAACCCTGATCTTGATTTTTATTTGATTATTATAGAGGTTTTACCTTTTATAAATTAATTAGTTTTTGGTTGATAAAGTTATCTTCATCTCTTTTACGTTACGGAAAACGAAAGAAGGGTAAATAAATTATCAACCGGTCTTCGTAAAATTTTCGCTCATCGGTAAGCCGAACAGTTCTGATTGTGTTAAAGCTCCTTCAACTACGCTCCTTCGAGGGAAGTTAAGGTACTGTCTCTAAAGAAAAATGGGATATCGAAGCTAAAAGCGGTGGAAAATTTGGGGGGTACGTATGATATATATTTTCTCTGTAGGAATCGATCGCTTTCAAGGTGACCGCACAAAGAAAGCCATGATATGCCGTGCATCAATTTTCCCGATAACACTCGTGCGAGTGAAAAATGGTGTGGAATGCAGTCTCGTGGAAAAGTGGAGGGAAGAGAAATGGCAATCTTTAGCCGCTGATGAATGTTTGAGGGACTTTTCAATCGCGGCCCTGCTTAGGAGCTGATATGAAAAAGGAGGTCTCCGAAGACGCCCTACATTTAGGAGTTATGTAGCATAAGAGACAAAGGGAAGAAGATGGAGTTAATGTTAGAATGAGTAGCGTTAGAACCCAATTTTTCCTTATCTATATCCTATCTAGTCTTATACGGATGGATTATTTGGTAAATTTTTGTACCTACTAGTAATCCTAATATTCTCGCCGAGGAAAATTTCTGCTCGCTTTTTTATGCAGAGCAGCCTCCCAGCATTAGTAGGATTAGGGTACGAGCTTCGACAGACTTTACTTTTTTTGTGTTAAATTCATGTTCATTCATCCCTGCGGTTTTTCCTAGATGCCTGCCGTAGCTTGTTAAGCTCACTTTAATCACTTATTATATCTTTAAATTTCGTTTTGTTTCCATGTCATGGTATTGGCACATTTAGAATTACTTTTGGATTTAAATAAAATTTTTTCTCAACCTGCATTTAATACTCGGAATTTATTTATACTTGGAGATAGTGACAAGAAACGGTAGTCTTTGTTAGTTTATATATTAAACTATTTTCAGTTAATTAATTGTAAAAGTAAGTCAACTCCTAATGAAAATTTTAAAGTTTGAGCTAGCATACAAAATGAAAAAACAAAGAATTTTAATAGAGACAGCGTAATGCTATCTTGTTCAGCGAAATCATGAACTGCATGGCTGTTAAGTAAGATGAATGAATAGTCACGCGAACTTACTGTGGAGGTCTTCTTAAGGAAGGGTATTTATCGCGTATGAAATATTTACTATATCATGTAGGTGGTTTTAAAACATTTATTGGAAATATAAATCAATAGAAAATGGAGGGGTTGCAATTATATTCCGATCCAAATTGCAGAAAATAGGTTGATACATTGAGAGAAAGGTAAATCGTATCGTAAATATATTATCTGAGAAACTGTATAGGCAAACCGGGAAATAGGTTGAGAGAAAGAAGAGAGCAGTTTCATTTTACAGAAGCAAGTGTAAACAACTGTATTTCTTAAAAAATCTCTTGTAGAAAGAATGAAGTTATTGATAAAGGCATTCGAATATTTATCAAAATGGTCCGTCGTTCTAATTCTAGCTCAGTAATAGAATCAAGAACTTCTTGCAGAATAACCTCCTAGATATAGGCGCCCAGAACGCTTATAAAGCATTTCATGTAAAACAACGAAAGGAAAAAAATCCTTCTCTCCCACCTCTCTCTCTGATAAATCCTTTCTGCTGATACCGAGAAGTTAAAAACTTCGGCAAAATCACGTCTCCGAAAGGGAAGTCTACGTGCCGGAAGAAAAAAGAAACAACTGCGGTACATTCTCCGAGGGCGATCGAAATTCTTCTACTAAAAAACAGCTCTGCGCATGCGCCGTTGCATTATCACGTTTATATCTTTCAAGTCTGATCCTCAAAGAGAAGGAATCGTCACGTTTCCAATGTGCGCGTGTGATTAAACCGCCGGAAGGCACGTCGATTTGGGGAAATGTATCAAAGCGCTATTGCTTACCCCCTGAAGGCAGTTCTGCGGATGGAAAACAGTTATCAGGTATCAAAGGTATACGCGACGTAATCTCCTTCGTCGTTCCAGTAATTAATTCCCAGAATATTACTTCGAAGATTATCGATGTTGCGTTGTGGCCGACATATAATGCTCTAATAAGCCCTGCGGGTAGTTTAATCTCCTCCTTGCGTTGTAACGCATGGAAAAGGCTACGAAGTCCAATGCATCGGCATCCTATCTTATATACATCTACGTACGTACCCTATAAGTCGCTTAATGCTGTGTGGTAAGGGTGCATGCACCATTACTTCCTTAATAGGTTACTTTCGCTTGAAAATTAACCTTGAAATGACTTAATCCTATCATTTACGTAGTTCCCTGACTTTTCTCGCAGTATCAAATTGCTAATTTAACAGGGATTCTTATCCACAGTGCATCACAAGAATGTATTTTGACTAATTTTATTGAGTAAATTAGGGTTTGGTTGAAATCTTATTGGGTCATAGATATTTCCATCCTGAAATATGAAGCTGAAATCTGTATTACGTAATAGTTTTAAAAACCTTCCCAAAGCCGTCTTTGCCAGTGTTCCTAACCGCCTCTCTACATATTCCGGTAACAACGGAAAGTTCCGTATTAATGGTCTTCTAATAGGAATTTTAAATCTTTTATTATAAGGAGAGTTTTTATGCATTTAATTTCAATAGTTTCCAATTTCTTTCCTTGCATCTGTATTACGCCCTCTGGGTTTCTAAACAAACAAATTTGTTTTCTTCTGTGTGCTTTATTTCAAGCTTTCTCATTCTTTCATGTCTTAAATAACGACACTTTAGATTTAAAAAGAGTCTTATTAGTCTCAGTTTCGCCTAATAAAGTCGTTTTATTATTAGCACAATTCTTGTCTAAACATAACTTCTTCCACTGCTCTTTTTCTAATAAAAGTCGTATAATATATGCAATGAATTACCTCAAACACGACTTAGTGGATAGCCTTCATAATGTAAAGTATTGTTATTCGCGAGATAATATTTGAAATGAATAGGAATTTGTTTCATCACTTCACTCTTTACGTATGATAAATATTACAAGACAACACGGCGCCTGGGGTTTAGAGAGGGGTAAGATAGGATGTTGTAGAGAGAGAGAAATGATGCAGAGGGAGTCTTTAGTAGGTCAGCGACCCGCTGGTGTTGCAGTGCTCTCCTATCGATCTATCGGGTCGAAACAAGAATGGGTTGCGGAATTCGTAGACTATGGGTGAAAACAAGCGACGTGTTTGGTTACCTTTTCCGTTAGGTAATGACGTCCTATGGAGGCTCTAGGTGGCGTAAGATTGATAGGATCAATAAATCTCTCGCGGCGGATGTATTTTTTGACGTGGTGCCAACGAAAAAAGTCTCAAGACTTTGCGTTTCATGTCGAAAGTATCGATTCGAAAGTTCCTTTCAACCCGTTTTGGACTGTTGCGGAATTCGTCTGCCGTTCTTTTTGCGCATTCGCCTTCAGTCTGCTTTCTCCTTATCTGTTGATGGATTTAAGATTCAAGTTTGCGAAACCCCATTGATAAATGAATAATCTAATTTACTTAGAGAAAATGGATTTTTTCTCCATAATGTCCTCGTTTATTGATTTATCACGAGATAGTGCTTCATTAAATATTGATTTTGAAGTAAAAGGTTTCAATGATGAAAATAGAATTTTCTTGCTTATAATTAGTAATCTTGATCAAATATATTAATATCAGGAGTTAATTAACATCACCGTGTTGATTAATAGAAGAACTTGATGTTCAAAACTGAGGTATTCTATTTGTAAAAATAGAATTTTTGTAAAATATCACTTGTTTATGGCATTAAACTGTCACTATATTTTGAAAATATTTAGAAAACTAATAAATAATTCATCGTTTTTCTTTGTTGGTAATTTTATGGAAGTTATAACTTCAATATTTTGCTTGATTTAGAGAGACTAAATGATTTTAAAAAGCCTTGTTATTATTTTTACGAAGAAATCGACCACCTCTATCCTTATTTAATGTGAAATTAGGTATAAATAATCAGGTATTCCCAGTAAAACGTATGACGTGTGCCACAATTTTGTTTATTGTTATTACGTGTTGGTTAATTAGAATAAGATTTTGACGATGAAGAGTAAATTATATGTATGCGAAATTGCCCTTAAAGTATTGTGCAAGTATCTGTTTCAAGCTATTTATTTTATTGCAAGAGGTAACTACAAGTTGTTATCGACTAAACTTCCAATATGTTTATTGTTAGTGTGAAAAATTATCGAATACGGAAAGAAACGTTTTTCAAATTCAGCTAACGTTACGTTTATCCTTTATTTTAAAACTTTTTCCTAAATACCATCATTCGAGTTATGAATTCTCCTTGGTGAAAAACGCCTGCTCAAAAGATACTGAGGAGATACAATGCTAATAAAATGTACATTTTCCTGAATCATTTGGTGATAAATTAATTCAAATGATAAAATGAATCGTGAAAAGTTATAGCATTTTGTTACATTTCAACGTAGCGTATTTAATTTTATTGCTTACAGATCATTGTGTAATTCGTAATACAGAATACCTATTCTCGCAAAGTAGGTCGAGCTGATGCAATTTAAATATGCATATCGCTATTACGCGATATGCTTTCCAGTAGCTGGAAGAGAAAATTGTAGTCTGCATTAAAAATGTTTACCCTCTGCATGAAACGCACGCGAATGAAAAACTTCCTGTATATTCTCTCTCCATGGTCGATACCACTCCCCTTTTTCGGGAAGTTCGCGGGCTATATGAAGAAAAGTGCCTCAAGTAAAGGGCGAAGTCACACGGCGTTCTTTACCCCGAGGTCGTTCGAGGTAATGCACCCGAGTCGGTGGCGGACCTAGTATCGGCTTTAAGAAGCTCCAGGCGCTTTCAAAACTTTTATTCTTCGCATTTCATATCTTCCTCCTCCAACGCGTGACTGCTTCGCTATTCATCTTCTTTCGCTGTATTCTCCCGTACGAATTTGATGGAGTAGGAGGGATTGTGATGCCTCGCATGAAGTTCAATGTGACGTTCACGTGTGTTGTTGAAGTTAAAGCAGATTATTCCTTTAGAATGGAAGAATCATCAGTTGGTTCCAGTTTGTTCTTTTTTCTTCTTTAATTAAACCACATTTAACTTTTAAACTGCATTACATAAAACGAGTAGGGGCCTTTCAATCAATTTTGTTTCAATGTGAACTCGTACTGCAATTTGATTAGGTATCCCAGTTCTTAATTAGGATGAAAATAATAGATTCGTATATTGATGGTTTTCTACATTCGATTAGCTAGTAATTAACGTTTCATAGCCGATGTGAGGAAGAAAAAAACTGGAGTGAGATGTATAAAAATTATATTTATATTTCAAGAATATACAAAACGAAATTATTATCTGTGTTTCAGTGCAATCAAACGCCTGTCTTAAATTGTGAACAGATTTACTTGTTTCACTTCTATATTTGTGCATGCATCTACTTGCATAACATAGATACATGGAATCACTAGAAATGGAGAAGTCAAGAAGTAGAGAAAGTAGTAGAAAAGTAGAAGAATTGATAAGAATGAAAATTTACTATTTGTACCTCATTCGATATGAGAAAAATTCCTAAAATCCTCTTTTATCATTTAAAAACTCTTATTGTTTATCCCCTCATTTAGACTATTCATAGCACTTCTGTTATACACTTTCTATTTACACCAATTTATTATTATTCACGTTCATGAAATGTATGATTTAATGTGACTGATTCGTCATGCCATTTAAATAGCGACATCCGAAACGATTTCGTAATTCTTTCTTAGCAGTGAGAAAAGCAAGGGCAAAATACCTCACTCCTCATCTTGTCTAGTAAGCCTCATCCCCCTACTACCTCTTTTTAGCTTATGTTAGAGGGGGTAAGGTATCAGATGTCCTTGGTGCTGAATACTTCACATGCAGACTCTTAGCTATGATTTGTGGATTGAGCGACAGTACAATCATGTCTAGGAGTAACGAGTAAGTAAGGTGAATATTTTCCCATTTGGTAGTTTATGAGGAAGTCTATCGTGATCATAAATGTTGAAGCAATTCTTTATGAGCAGGTTTAAGCCAAATCTTTAAGCAGTAAATAATATCACGTGGATCATCACGTTGGCATCATCCCTTATATCAAAGCCGTAGACTTTACCTTGTCAGAGGGAGCATCTCTTACCATAATCTGAGCGGCGTTTTGACCCAGTTTTTTTTCCCTCATATCATCCGCTGTGATAAATTTGGGCTGTCACTACCCACCTTGGCCATTGCAATCCGTTAGAATTTAGTAGAGTATTACCGTCTCCTGTGAACTTGCGCAAGGCAGTATCCCTATGCGAGGATTCGCGCTAACAAGGCGATTAATTCTGCTCGAATCCAATGCTTCCTCTAATTGTTTCCCATAAATAAATAGCGCTCGAGGATCGATTCTGTCCCATCTGCTTTTCCGAACACTCCATTCCAGCCATCTGGCTTTCCTATAAGAATTAATCAGGCCCGGTACTGCGAATGACTGAGCCGTTATTCATGGAGTAACCGACCAGCTCCAAGGAACCTGTTCTTCTGATAGTTATTGCATGCCCTAATTAATCATAACGATCTTCGTTCTGCTTAGGCCTATCCGAGATTTAGGTCACGCTAAAATTTAGGCGTTTATTTTCTGATGAAAACGCCCACTGTATCACCGTCATCCCTCTTAAGCCTTGCGTCAACTTTAGTTTATTGCGTTCTAAGTCAATATTTTTGCTTTTATTATTTGATGTGCTTTGTTACGACTTTGTTAGCACTTGACTTGGGATAATTATTGGGTCATATAAACTTCAAATAGAGGTTATAATATAGTGCGCACATTGCAGTAAAATGGGGAATGTCTTATTCGGTGGATTAATTCATCTACTTTATTATTATAATATTTTTTGAGTTGTGAAATCTTAAATCTCATATATATGAGTCTCATTTGCCGTTCCCACGCTATCATTTCTTGCTCAATTATTTAACCTCCAAAATGATTTTGCTGCCTTATTTATTTATTGCTGTTTATTCACACACAACATACTTCGAGGGAATAATATTTCGTGTGTAAAAACAGCGTCATTTCGGGTGGAATTGGGCCTAAAATGTTCCGTCTTATATTTCATTATTACATAAGTGATAGAAGAAAGTAAAAAGATAGAAGCAGGGATACAAATGCTGTTGAAATGAAGAAAAAGAATTATAGTGTAGCGATGAATATCCATTATATTGGTAGAAGACGTCATTAAGGTAAAAATGAATTATTTATGTCATTAATCCTTTTGTTACTAAGATCACAATAAAATCAGTTGCATACGGAAAGAAAAAAGACCACAATATGAAGGGCGATGCAACATTAAGAAATAATATAATTCAATAAAGTAAAGCGAAGGATAAAAAGGTCTATTTCTTTACCCCACTTAATATACATAATGCTATTTCTACATGTATACTAAGCATAATAGTAACTATTAGTTTCCCTCTTGAAATTCCATTATATTCTTCGCTTATTTCCGTATTACATACTTTCCTAATTCGTGCTAGTTTCCGTTGACGGATGAACTTCCTTAAGGTTATGTCGAAATAATTTATCGCTTTCTTTTTCTAATGTTCCACTAAATGAACATTAAACAAATAATCCTGCATGGCCGTGAGAAACATAATCCCGCAGAAAAGCCAAGATCTGTTGCTTTGGAAGGCCATCCAATTCACTTCACCATTCTCGTCAAGCTCAGCCCTAACCCCTGAGAGTTAGACTTCTCCCTTATCTCCGCTCAGTTTGTGGGCGGCCTGACTTTCAGGGGCTTTTCGTACTCTACATTTATTCGTTCAATTCCGCGAAATATCTTTCCGAAGGAATTTCTCCGTTAGCTGCGGCGCAACCGACGGTATTCGAGGATTCGACCGCATTCGGCTGCAGCTCCTCTATCCCTCTGAGAAGCGCATCACAGCGACCGCAAGATCCGGTTGTTAGGCGTAGCCCAAATAATCGCCTTCACGGTGGGGTGCGGATCGTGATCCTATACTATTAAGTGTGCCCCTTGAGCGGAAGCGGCCGTAATGGCCTCGGGCGCCTAGGAGACGTACTCGGAGGAACAGTTTGGGGTGCAAGCCAGAGATTTAGCTTGATATAGGGAGCCCACCGAGTGATAAAGGTGGTACGAATTCTATTATACATCAAAAGAAAGATCGAAGAGGGGGTTGGCTCCCTACACAGATTTTCATTGAGTTACGTGATTGAAGTCTGTTCTGACAAATTGTCCCCACAAACAATGTTAGCATCCATCTTCTCGGCCCTATAGTTCTTTTAATAATTCTATGAATAATGAAGGAAATTACGGTCCGCAAATATTTAATACTTTTAAAGCGTGCCGTTTGAAAATATAGTTTCGAGATGAATTTTTAATGAGTGCTTTATACATATTTTTAAATTGGCAATCATTCATTAGACACTTCAGATTTTGATACGTACGTGATTAAAATTACGTCTATTCATATCATGTGCTTTCTTATTAATACCTCCCTGGTAGTTTCTAAAATAATCATATGATTAGTCGATATTAATGCTGAATAAAACAAACTTGGTAAAATTGGGAGAATCACTTAGTTACACTTGGTAAGTACATTCGTATGTTGTGCCCATCTATTAACTTTTTAACATTTTCTTCGAAATAACTTGGATCCGCATTTATAAATAACACATAGAGAATTCTTTTTCTGACCATGGTACTAGTACATTTATAAAATGATAGTTAACCTTAGAAAGTCTCCAGGATCCAACCTTCCTTCAAGCTGATGATTTAACAGACAAACTGTCGGTTTCACTAATTCACGAATGGTCTCTAACGTCTATTATATCAAAGATATACTAATTCGTAAGCTCTTAAGCTTAATGTGAAATCCTCACAGAGGTAATCACTGCCCCCAATACATTCTGTTTTAATACATCTTTCACATCGCGTGAATTAAGCAGTCTCAGGCGTGTACCCGTCCTCTAATTCACCTCTTTAAAATCAAGCACCTCGAGATGAAATTAATCTCCTCTAATTTGTCCCTTTTACAGCACGCCGTTCCCTTTTCGCCTTATAGACATTTTCGTGCGGCGTACGTCTTCCACGAACATTTTCTCATTTTCGGTCGCTTTGAGTTATGGGCCGCTAAGCTACGCACCTTTCATACGCCCCCCCGCTCTCTTTTGTTATTCTTCATTTGACTTCCCCCGTTGATGCCTCCGCGGCTTTCCCCGGCTTCTTATTTTCATCTCGCACAGCCCTCTCTTCCAATTTATCCCGTTTTTTAGCACCCATCACTTTCTCCTTACGTCTGAGCATACATCCTTATCTGCCTCCCTTTGGTTTCTCATTTACCTCTGCCACGTCCCCCGCACTTTCGTATTCCAACGCGTGCTCTCCGGCGTAAATTTGTGAAGGCTTTTTCTCGTAAGTAGATGGTGTAACTCCATATTTCGAGGACAAGGTTTTCTCGGGGATTTTTATCCCGTGAAGGAGAGCCCCCTATCTCGTATCGAGCATATGAAAAGCCCGTCTGATTTATGAAAAATGCGGTTCCAAATGTAAATGAGCGCTGGTACGAGGGTGTAATAATTTCCTTTTCGCTAAAAGATAGCGGGTGCGTAAAATGTTCTTCTCATCTAGAGGAAAGGGTTTTTGGATATGAATTTGTGGGAGATTTTTAGAGGAGGAAATGATATTTTGTAAGGGAGGGTGTTTGGCTTAAGAGTGTCTGAAATTTGTTGGTGCAGAAATGGGATAAGGGGTGTAGCTATTCGTTGTGAATTGAATCGGAGAACTACTTCTGTAATACAGACTTATAAGATTAAAATTTTGTTTAATGCTATGGAATAAATATCAGGATTTGAGTTGAATTTCCTTTTGCATTATTTTATTCCTAATTTTTGATCATGAATCTCTTCGCTATTAGTATTTTATTAACCAAGGCTGATAAATGTTTTAGAAATATCAGCTTTTCGAAAAAATAGCTTGTTACTCTTTGAAATTTCCATTTATTTTTAAGAAATTTAATGTAATAATTGTATAAAAATTGTTTGAAGCACTCTGTAAAAGAGAGTGTAAATGCTGAGTTGTCAGTGTTGCTCATTAGTGTCCGTGATGTTTGAAGATGACGTATATATATTTTGAATACTGATATATTCAGTGAAATGAGAAGTTAACCTATTCGTGTTTTTTTACCGTTTTAAAACCTCCATGTTTGTCATAATTTGTTTGAAAAAGGCTATACTCACATACATTTTAATGCGTTTTTTCAGGACTTAGTACAGATAGCAGATATCCTGATGATCAAAATCGGAAAGAAGTGCATTTTCAACTTTATTTTTGTGGTAGTTCGGCCAGTCTCGGACTTTCTGCTGTAAAAGTGATGGCGCTTTTACAGAGATGCACGAATTGGATAAATGACAATAAAACGAGCAAGATCGCTTCAAAGATGAATCTTATGCAAAAAATTTTCCATATTCCTTGACCGAAGTCAACTCTCGTCGTTCTAGTTGAGTGCCTTCTCTATTAAGGTACTCGACCCGTACCTAAGTGACATCTTTCCGTAAGTTTTACATTTGCCGAAGCATTTAACCGATGCGTGCGCAACCGCCAATTTTTACGTTCGACCCCCATATGCTTCAGTGGTACCTTCGTCGATTCGGGCCCTCCCTCCGACCTGTGGAGCATCCAAGTAACTTTCGCATCGTTTAAATTCTCCTCTCCGGAAAAGGAGATCCATATTCGCAAACTCTCCTATTAAAGGAACAAGCCTCCGCTTCGTCGTACCCTTTCATCTCTTACTCCTTCGTACCGCTCCACTTTTGCCGTCCTCGGAACCTCATTCTTCAATGTCTTTTCACTATTTCGCCCGGTCCACTTTTTACTCTCTTTCTCCCATTCCGGGTCTACTTTTTATACTACTTTCCCTCCTCGTCTATTCCGAGTCCCTCCATCTTCCCAGCGCTACAAGACGCCAGCCGAGCCTCGCTATTGATCTTCCTACCATCTCTCTCCCACCCCTTCCCCTCTCTCCTTCTCTACTCCTTCATTCTTTTCCATCCCTCTGCTCCACATTCATCGGAAATATTCCTCCGAATCCATCCCCGCGATGTGCGGACCCCCCGCCGTCTAACTCGCCCCCCCATCCTTCCTCTCCAGACTACCCGGCCCTTTGTGTACGACTCCCTTTCTCTCTCTTTCGCTTCCCATTTAAAATGCACTCTTAAATGCGCGATGAGTCGGAGCCCGGCTTTTTCTGTTATTAAATCTCGCGGGTGGTTTGGCGGATTCTGAAACGTCTGGTTCTCGGGATTGCATTCGGCGCGATGGAAGTCCTTTTTTAAAGGGTTCTGGTGATTTTTGTTGCGGTCTCAAGCACACGAGGCGTATATGACTGTGCTTTAAAATTGTGCAGCTCTTCTAAGGATCGCATTTTATATGGATTTCCGGGACTGTTTTACAGAATGTTCTAGATTCGTTAGATTTAAATTTTGGATAGAAATGCACAATTTACGTCTTAATTTATTAGTGAACTATTTAATATTTTTTACTTATTCAACGTGGAGATTTGTTTGAGCATCATTGATTATTGCATTTGCAACCAAAGGCCGTGGAGAGGAAATGAGGCTTATTAGACTGTATGAGGAGTGAGGTACTTCCCTTTTGTTTCCTAACTGAAGTAGAATAATAGAATGGAACAAGAATAATTAACTGTACCAGAGAAAGGTTTGGAGTAAACCTTTAATGAATAAGATAGTGATGAGCAGAATGAAATAACGCTATATTAATTAGTAGGCTTTATTTTTATCTCAATAGCTTTCCTATTTCCATAGATAACTAATTCTTTAGTAAATGGAAGATAAACTATCTATCCTAGACCAAAATACAAATGGAAATTTGCAGTATATCATACCTTTATTTCTGAGTAAATTTAATGTGATAAAGGTGGACGTCATCGAACGCCATATTAGCAAAGAAATAATCGCATTAATAATTTTCAGATACATTTTTTCCAGCGACCAATTTTGGAGCAATGATGATTAGCTAAAATATATTGAAATTGCCATAGCTTACCTTTGAATTCATTAATTTTTATGTATATTCGCCCTAGTTCCATTCCTCGTTCGTAATTCCAGTCGTAAGTCGTTCTCTTCGAAAACATTGAATTCAATGGAGATACGTAATCTCCTGAGAGACTCGGTTTCTTGGAAGCAAAAGTTATTCAGAATCATTTTAGAACCGCACTCAAATGATACCTTATACCCATCGCCAATGAGAAGGCACTTGTCCCTACTGTGTTGACGAGACTGTGCTTGATATGTCCTGCTTGATACGCTTGTGATACGTTCAGTAGCGGAAATTACCAAGTCTTGCATCATATCACAGCTTAATTTTCCTATTCATTTGCAATTCTTTTAGCAATTGGATATTGAAAAGATGAACTTTGGAACTTTGTAAGACAGAAAATTAATCGTCGCAGTCTGGAATGTGAATACCGTACTGTGTAAATGGAATTACGTTTCCCCACGAACCGATAACATTTTCCGAAGCCTACATACAATTCCAAGAATGATTCCAGCCAACATCAGAATTCGGCGAATTTTCATTTCGAGCAGAATTTGAACATCGAATACCTGTGGCATTCCTACTCAAAGAGTTCCGCCGGAATGAGCTCGTTATTTCGCATTGGTGGGTGCTTTTTCAAATCCCATTAGGTTAGCATCGAGGGCAAAAGGTTTCCGAATGAAAAATATGATCTCTTTTTTAGGTTCGCCTACTTCTAAATATGGAGGCTTTTAACCTGCGATTGCAATTTACTCACTGCTGTGCCCGTGCCCGAATCCTTTCAGCGAACAGAATCACTAGTAAAACTTCGAATTTGTTTGCGGAGCTCTTGTTCCCCGTAATGTGGAGCATAGAGTTTGGGTGCAATAAATCCCATTTTTGTTTGTTTATGGCTTCTTCCGCGATTGCATTCCGGCTATCTATTTTCCGTTTTATGAGATTCCGTACTTTATCAGGTTTATGAATGTTTAAAGGATTTGCTATGTATTACTCGAGGTTAACGTATGAGAGTTTATGTTGTGAGTATTTTGTACTTCTGTGCTATGGTTGGCAAATGCTGAGTATCTCGAATTCGCTTTAGGATTGATTTATGTCAATGAGAACGAAATTAATACCATGCTACTATTGTGCACCTATTTATATTCTTGAACGAATCTCGTGAAAAGAACTCTTAGCCACTTTTCGAATAATTTACAATATTGTTATATATTTCTATATTTTTATTTCAAATTAATTTAAAAACGGTTTTAGAAAAGTAAGACTATTGGGTGGAAAGAGCACATCACTAAAAGAATATTTAATACCATTAATTGTTAATAATTAATTATATTCAAACAATATTAATTGGCCATAAAGAATTTTATGAAAGATTCATCAACAAGGTTACCCTGAATTTAAGCCCAAGTGCATAAGCATCACTGATGTAGTATTAACTATTGGAGTTGTATGTTATGTATGGTCTCATGTTTTCATTATCAATTTATGTGCAACTCTTGTCACGTATGTAACATCTTCTCTTGCAATTTTAATCTCATTCGCAATGGAATAAAATGGATTTCTCACTGCAAATCTTGTCAATTAAACCACGATTATTTGTTGGCGTAATAAATACTTTATTAAAGATATCAGTATCCTTTGCCTCCTACCTCCTTGTACATGAGCATGTTGTTAAAATTCTTACTCTAATGCAATTTCTTTTCATTTTACGAGAATTCGTCTCCGCCGTTGCGAAAAATGTCAATATTTGCGAATTGAGAAAACAAGCTGACTCAAGGTTTTCCTCGTGATTCATCGTTTCTGGAGAGAAAATGAAAGTGTTTTGAAGAGTTAGAGTCTTGAGATGCTTCTCCTTTAGTACATTAGTCCTAATTACCCGGATATTATTACGTGCTGTAGCGACCACACATTTCATTAACACATTATTCTCACTGTGCCTTCCTAGTATTTAGCACCTTCTCGCTCAATCGAAAATAATGTTCAAGTGATTTATGGCCAAGGTAAATACTAAAAAAGGTAGATGTTTTCATTGCTCACTTAATTTTACCGTATTTACAGAGGTTCATGACCATGGAGTGGAACGTATTTATAGAAAATTCGTGGAACCACACATTTACTGAGTGCTTACGTAAGTTTTATCGATTAAAATCATTTATCGGTGTATGCTTTTAAATATTAAAGTGTATTTCGGTTGCTTTATGCTTGATATTTGTTTGTAAATGAAGTAGTTTTTGCAGCTATAATTATTATCTCTTAAGATTATGGTGAGGGACATGATAAATTATTATCTTAGGGAATTATTTCGTAAGATCTAAAAGGATTGTTAAACTTTTGCATTGCGATTTTCTTTTGAAAGTCGGATGTGCTCAAGCGTAACCAGATGTATGCATTGTAAATGTTTAGAAATTTTACATTAAAAGATTCTTCTGTAATAAACGTTGACGTATTTCCAAAAGGAAATTGAATTATAGCTATTTCATCTAAAGTTAAACGGATAAGAGAAGGGTACTGTTATATGCAAACCGGTATTTTTGAAATACTGAATATATTTGTGGAAAACATTTAGAATATCCAAGCGATATTTTCTACCCAGAAAAACGAAGAATCGTTATATTTTCTCTTATTTCTCTTTATGGCAAAATTAATAAAATTCCATTTTCAGGAAATAGTTCACGAAAGCATGAATAATTCGGCTATGAGTTACTTATGCATTAATAAATATAAATATTAAATCCAAGAAATCGAGG
This sequence comes from Sympetrum striolatum, assembly GCA_947579665.1. Classification (NCBI taxonomy): domain Eukaryota; kingdom Metazoa; phylum Arthropoda; class Insecta; order Odonata; family Libellulidae; genus Sympetrum; species Sympetrum striolatum. The sequence goes on along the minus strand of OX388342.1, from coordinate 74,614,439 downwards.
TTCATGAATCAATAGCTTCTAAATGAATAACCTTTGAGTCGAAAGCTAGCTCATACCTGTATTTATAAGAAAATAAGGTTTTGGAAGTCCATAATGTTATTTTCTTATTCAAATATTTTTCGTAATTTTGAAATACCTTTCGGTTAACTAATTGTTGTCACGATATCCATTTTTGTATTTAACCACTTTAGTGATCAACTTCCTTTCATTCTCATTCTGAAATTTAGAGCTCTGTAACAGCATATCGACCATCGGAAAAATGCCTGCAACAATACTCTACAACATTTGAATTTCCGCTTTAGGGAACAGATATCGATTCCAGCGATTCCGCACAACACCATCGCCATTTAATTTGGAGAGGAGCGCCTCAAAACGCTTAAAAGCATCTTTTTTTGTCCCATTCCCTTGAAATGTTTTTGGGACGGGCTTTCCAGCTCGCTACGATCCCTCCCTTTCTTTCCCCATCGACCTCTTTCCCCACTCCGATGGCTCTTACCGGTTCGTTCCCTTTCTATATCTCATCTCTCCTTTTTCGGTCCGAAACCATTATCATCCACACCTCATCTCCACCCTCTTATTTTGCTTCCATCCCTCTCATCGAAATCATTTCCTCTCGTTTTCCTATATCTTCGTCTCCCCCTCTGCTCCTGATGCGCTCTCGTTGCATCTATAATTATCGTGTGTGTCGTAGTTTCCATGACTTCGTGATGTAGAACTGGCGATGGTCTATAATTCCTCCCAGCTATTCGTTGTTGAATTCTAAGTAAAGTTTTGTTTTTGAAACCATATGCTGCATTTACTTGTCTTGCAAACAAAAATATGTATCATTAAGGAGAGCGATGGCGAACTACCTCACTCCTCATCTTGCGTAGTAAGCCCCATTTCTTCTGAAGGGCTATTATTAGTTAATATCAAAGGATACGAGGATACAACAAGCGGTCGGGGTGATCACTTTTAGAGAAACACTGATAGAATCTGTTTTAATTTAAAATCCCGACATAGTATGTAGTAGTTCTCGATTTCGTAAGGGTTCTTCTCAAAATAGTAGTTTACATGTTGGCTGGTAGTCATTTGAAATCACTCTATTCCTGTCATCATGAATTGTGTGGTTTAATATCGAGTGTAGATGTTTTTTTATCCTTAGCTTTATTTTTTGCGCCCCACTTCCTAATTTGCTTATCTAATGGGCATGCTTTTTCTCCAAATATTTTTCTAGGTGTCTAGAATCAACACACATTCATATTTTTCTTGCGATATCTCTTTTTATGTCAATTGTCATTCATCAGAAGTGGTTACTATTTCGATAGGAGAAATGGAAGTGGAGACCCTCCATCCTTGCCAAATCAATCATAATAAATATGAAGACTTTATTGGACGAATTTTTAATCTAGAAATACCACTCTTACAATCAACCTTTTTAAGAAAAGAGCAAAAATAATTTATTGATCTAGTTTTATCATTTAAAAGCATGGCCTCATAAAAGGTTCCTGAAAATGGGTCATATGATGTCTTAAGTGGAAAAAATAATGTTACATGATTTAAACCATTGGCCCAATGTAGTGCAAGATTAATCCAACCACAGCAATGTTGAGCTTACGTAAGGTTGTGTAATTAAAGTCACAGTCATATTATTTTCTTCTTTTATATTACCAAAATTTCTTACCTTTGAAGATTCTTGAGGGTTCTCGGTTATGCTTCACGGTTGCCGTTTCGGAGTCACTTTTTCCTTTGCGTGGATCACCCTTTGCAGGTGATTTCCCGACTCCTGTCACATTTCGTCACTGGCAAGCCCACTCGTACGACTATTTAATTTTTCTTCTATTTTTAACGGAACTTGTGATGTTTTTGGAAAGAATTCTGCGTTTGATCTTTTCTTTCCTCGATTGTTTGAACTGGGAACGAGAAATCTCTTTGGCGAAGTTTCTTCTACTTATAAAAGCTCATAAGGGAGAAGCGTAAAAGGTTCATTAAAGGCAAGAGTTGCTTTACTTTCATGTTTTTCATCAAGTTCGCTATATTTAAATTCGAAATTGAAACGGATATGAAACTTCTAAGGTAAAAAGGAAGAGGTTACTTATAGTTCTTGACCGACTTCTGAATGCAATTTTCGTCTACTTTTTGGTAAAGGTTTCGGAAACGGAATGTTTGAGTGTTTGTTTTAAATGTTATATCATTATCATTATCAGAATGGAGTCGAAGAAAAACAAAATCCAGGGAATAATGTCTGGGAAACTTTTACTGGAAGGAACTCCAAGATGGAGTTAATTCTTTTGCAAACTAAGGATATCATTCTTTTACTCTCTTTTGTAAACTTGAAAAACTTGCCCGTGGTATAGTTATGTTTCTCAAGTAAATAATGGAACTAGCTTGAAAGTAGTTCAACGGATAATGCACAGAATTTTGGGAAAGAACACTTTTTCCTAGATAATGCATGAATTGTACAATTTTTTATCGTCAATATGCTTGTATTAAAGCTAAATATGCCAGAACGCTAATGTTAGGACAGAATGTTAGTGCCAGTAAGGAGCGAACGCGATCTACGAGAGGCATCGACGAAGCGTTATAGGGAAGTAATCGCAAGGACGGATAATTACTTTTGGTCGTTTTTTCCCCAGGCTATTAGAGATGCTAATAGGGATGAATGAATAATGATGGTGTATTACACCCCCTGCCATACGCCTATGGCTGCTCGCGGGGTATATATCTAAATCTAAAAAATCTAAACGCATTCATTTTGTATCCCTTACTTATTAAATTTTATTCTTATAAAACTTCTGTAATTAGGATCACAGTGTCGGGTTGTTCCCATCTTCGTGTGTGTATCTCATTTTCCGCATGGAGTACATTTCATTCGCATTTCCGAATAACTCATCTCTTGGGCGCTTTTTATTTGCTGTCTTTTCCATCATCATCTAATCAGCTCGACTGAGGAATTTGGAGAATTATTTACGAAAATAAGGTCCCGAATTTTCCTTGTCTACCCATTTCCCCTCATTCGATTCTCAATGCATTCCTTCCACGCCGTGATCTGTGATTTGGAATCCTCCATTCTTCTTCATGTCAGCTCCAAATCCTTTTCCCAATTCCTATTTTGTCCTACCCGTTTCATTCCTTATTCTTCACTCTACCTCTTTCCCATCTCCCTTTACCTCTACATAGCTTTTCTGTCTCCCAATTTTGCCACACTCCTAGGATAAGGTCATAGGGGTTACGAAGATGATGTTGGCTGTTGTTGTTGCCTGAGGGTCTTCCATTAGACAGAGCGGCCGTGGGAATCGGCTAGGGAAAGGTGATAAGGGACAAGGGATTCAGAGGTAGGGGTATTCACATGATGAGGTCCTACACGATATTCAGCTTTCATACTTATTTTAAGATTGAAATAATAGAAGAGAAATGTTGGGATATTGCGCCAAGAAAACGAAAAAAAGTTTTCAGTACGTTTTCTCAAAGAATGGATATATTATACTAATAATATAATCAAATTTTTATACTGTGTAGTTTGTGGTGAATTGAAAAGTTTGAGCATATCTTCATTAGACAGAGCACCTACCTGCTTATCATTATAATTAGTGAGGTATGAATCTTTTCATTTGCTATACCATTGTAGTCTTAAAGTAGTAACATTTGGGGTTTGGTTATAATAAAGTTTTTTTTGTTCAAAATTATGATGCAGTAGATATCTGTAGAGTTTGGCCTGGGTGCTCGTACTAGCATTCAGAATACAATCGATGGATGCTGTAGTGATACATGATGCAGATTATAGTGAAGTGAATTAGATTAAGTTATATAATGGAACTATTTATTATTCCAATTTCTATATCCTCGATTTTTACCAATGTCATTCCAAATCATGTTTTCCTTGTTTTGATATTCTTTCTTATTTTTCCCTTGCCTGTTTCTCTGTTTGGGCTACCGGGAGCCTATTTTTATTGCTTCTATTCTGGAATTCGTACAATTTCATCTACTTCTCAATATGTTTGTTCTGAATCCCCTATTTTTCATTGTTTCTTTTTGGTAAATTTCTTATCTTCTCACTTCTAACTTGTAAGCTACTTTCTTCAAAATATTTCAAGAATGTTTTATTCGACACCGTCTTTCACTATTTAGCTATAATTGATGGCTTAGAGTGCAGAATTTCTGGAATATTCATACCCGCACCCTGTACCTGTAAGTCAACTCCCTTTGGCATAAAGATTAGGGCTTAACGTTAGTAGATTTAGGTGATGGGTTTGATTTTTTTGGGAAGCCAAACACAGCTAGTTAATCATAGTATCCTCTTTCGTATGAAGATGAAAAATTGACGAAGTGCTTCAAAAGGTAATGGAAAATAAGATGGATTTGAGATTAAGAATAATGATTTTCTGTTGCTCCAAGATTTAGTCCCATTTAATCTTCTTTAAGATTAAATTAAATTAATGAAAAATAAACTCTTGGAAGGAATCCTTATGGAATGATATTTTCTTTGGTACTAGACTCTGTTTTGGCAGTTCAGTAAGGTTGCCCATTGCAAGCAAATTGTATTTCTAATTTATTGAAGTAGCTTATCGATCGAATGATGCGCTAAAATTGTGCACTGAAGCCTCTGAAAAATATATCTATAATATATTATCAAGTATACTGCTGTTAGTGACGTAAGTGAAATAATTGTCACTAAGTATCAAAACCATCAAATGGAAAACATTTACATCTATAGTTAACTAAAAATCTTTGTTATTTTGACTTCTTCCTTTTGACGAGTTTAATTAACAGAACGTCTGTTTCTAACGAAGTTAAATTTCAAAACAAAGCTCACAAATTAAAACATAAGTGAACTAATTCTCACAAAGCACCAAAACCAAGAAAAATTCCTTTTGTTGGTCTTGGTACTTCGTGACCAATATTTCAATATTTCTATAGAATGAAGGCAACAACCTTAAATTAAGGTTCGATGAATTTATATTTTTCCATATCATTCATCTAAAATGTATTTTCTTATGAAATCAGAATTCTAAGGTTTTATCTTATTTAGTGATGGAATTTTTTTTATTCGCCGTCGTATTATCCATGGTTTATTGGTATTGGTGAAAGTCACTCTTATTATAAAATCCACTAGATATATCAATATTAGGAATGTATTACAAACTGGCTGTAACGGAATTTTTAATAATTTATATTTGTAAATTGCGAAGGCTGTCTTTATTTTTGGTGAATATCTGTCCTCCTGGTGAGAACCTGTCTGCGGTTTTCCTTTTTTGCATATGTGTCTCCAACTTCCCGATATCCTGAGATTTATCGCTGAATATTGATATCCTCCCTCAGCCCAAGAGATTCTTCTATGACAAAGGAAGAAGGCTTTCATCGGTTCTCTCAATCGATGATATACCAGAGAGTAGGTCATGGAGAACTTATCGGGCGCATTTGCAATTAATTTCTAAGCCGAAGCAATCATGGAGGGAAAAGAGGACATGAAATCACTAAGCCTGTTGAAAACATCGACGGAAGAATTTTGTGATAGATAATGCCGCAGAAAATGACTCCATATTGGATGAGGAAGAAGCGAGATGCTAGCCCCAAATAGAGATCCTTGACATAGTTTTGAACTGAATTGCGTTCGGGTATAATGGATATCAGACTACGTCATTTCGAAATTGTTGCAGCGGAAGCCATACTTTCCGTGCTTGGAAATTTCTCTATTTAAAATTTTACTCGCTGCTCGTGGGCGTTTGTAAATGAGAAAGTTTTCGGTAACTCTTTCGAATCCGAGGTAATATCGGAGTTAGCTTTAAAAGAGCTAATCTTTCAAGCTGAACTTTCAAATATTATTTTCATGTACGTGTTTTTCTATGCATTTTTTTAAATTTTGTAGGGAAATTCGGAAAAAAACAATATGCTTCAAGTTTTGCATTTCTAATCAAACGTGCCGTAATGGAATTCAAATCTAGAATTATCATTGAGGTATCATCCATAAGTTTTATGTAAATATTCGTTACTAATTCGATGCAGCTAATTGGTAATTTTTGTATGGAATGATTAATAATTTTAATGTGTAAGTGATTATCATCAAACATGAAGAACCTATGGTATGCGTTTCCAAAGTGTTATGCGTTAGTTTAGGGTACTTTCATCGTTAAATATGTTTCACAGGATAATTTACATCTTCTAGTAGAGTCTAAAAGAAGTTACAACAGTTATAGTTGTACTTCCAAGTATCTGTAGATAGTATTTTGGATTGTGATAATGTCAATTATGTATGCTACCTAATAATTATTCGGTCTGAAGCAACATCTACGATTCATTATTGTCGTAATAACATAAACATAATTAGAATTTGACGATATCGTTTGCTACCAATGTGGTCCACTAGTCCTATTTCTATTAAACATGACACTTTTCCGTGTGCTTTCGGTATAACAAAGCTTTTTAGTGGTATCCTTCGAAGTTGCGTTTACCTTGATATTTTTTAAATATCGTGTCCTAAAAGTAAGGCATCGCCCTAACGCCTTTATAATTTTGTTGTGCATTACAACACTTATTTCGGCATATAGTTGGGTTTCTAACGTACTCTTATAATGGTATTTTCAGAAACTACATTTTCTTTCTATTGATGATCGTATTTTGTGGAGATTCAGGAATAATTTTTAAGAAATCAGAATTGATTTTCATTTTTAAGCTACTCTATTTTTCTTTAAAATTGTTCGATTTCTCTACCGTTTAAACTACGCAGTGTTTCGTTGTAGATACATACGCTTTATTATTCGTTCAGTATTTTGTAAATGTTGAATCACAGATTGAAAATAAATAATTTGTGTAAGGCAGTTTTCTTATGGACAAGGTACGAATACAATAAAATTTTGAAATAATGGGTTGTGGTTGGGTTCTGTGTAAAGAAGATAGTCACTTAATTAACGTTTGAAGTTATGGAGGGTAATGAGTAGGTTAACCATAGGAAAACAATACCGTATTTTCTCAGTCTGTAGTGTCAACTAGAATAAGGTGTTCGTGTTTTCTTTTTGATTCTAGTTTGATCGACGGAGTAATTCTTTAACAGGACTTTTACTGGTACTTCTTTAAGCTTCAAGTCTTCTTCAAGAGAGGAAAAAATGTTGGATGCAGGAAAAGGAATGAATGTGGTTCCCAAATGGTATTAGGTGGTTGAGATATGATGCATGAATACTGAAGTGTTGGGGAGGGTGTTGGTTGGAGAAGAGGGTCGTTGGTGAAGAAGAACGGAGAAAGGGGTTCGAGGCAGTGAATGATGAGTCTTGGTGGTCGCCCGAGGATAGAGAAACTAGCAGGGGACGGAGTTAGCGCGAGGAAAATGAGGAAACGTGGATTTAGCCCCCTAGTAAATGAAGTTTCCACAGTATTAACTCCAGCTCGACTGAAAGGGCAGATTCTTGCTCCCGTCACAGCTGCCTTTACTATCTCTTCCTCTCAGAATTCTCCCCGAATTTTACTCTTTCAATTCTAAAAAATCAGTTTCCAGTAAAGTTGGCGAAAAAAATTGAGGTTTTTTCGTGGACTCGTTGGAATTTGAGGAATATTTTACGCTCCTCTTAAAGCGAGTGCCGGGGGGGTTAGCAGACTGGTCGGATTTCAAGTCTTGAAATTGTAGGTCAGTGATAATAAATCTTCCTTATTTAGCGAGATTTTGGATGGAATCATCGCGCTCAAATATTTGCTCCCGTTTTTTTCTGACCATTCCGCATTTTCAAGTTGGCCGGCGCTGGAGAAAGGACGTAATCAGCAGAATTCCTTGTGCTCGGGAGAACGTATTTAAAGAGAGATATGTTTTAAAATTTCACGGGTGATTTTTGTGCTTCATTCTGAAGCAGTGCTGTTCCCGAGTTTTGTAGCTGGGCGAATGATATTTGCACTAATTATCCGAAATACTTTTTTGGACTTTGTCACATCCCCTCGGTTTGTATTTGTTGATTAAAATGCTCGACGGGAGATAGTGGGCCACCAAGTTTCTCTCATTAGTGTTTATCTTGCTCGGATAAGGTCAAGGTAATCGGAGACACGGTATAAAGTGGAGGAGTGCCTGTGTTTGACGTGGAAGGGTGACGGGGATAAGGATCTAAAGAGCATCTCTGATGTTGCAGCATTCACGCATTGCCGTTCCTGCTAATGTATAAGGCTGTTAAACTTATTTTTAGTTCTTTTATTGCTCGAATTTAACACCGAGAATGGAGGACACACTCCATTAAGGTTCCCAACCTGTTTTTCTCAAAACCCCTTAGGTAAAAACAGCGTTGCCACATCATTCGGACAGCGTTTTCTGCCTGAATTTTCTCAAGCAAGAGAATTCGCTGAAATTGCGTAACGAAGGTGAGACGAGATAAACATAGATGATAGATAAACTTTTACTGAAAATTCCGTACTTTGTAAAAGTAGGTACGGCAGCACCGCTTAACCGCCATGCGCAATGATTGGCTTCCCCAGGTCTCCGTGCGCTAAGTGATTGGCTACACTATTATGTCGTCATCTTTCTCAAGGTCATGCACCGTAAAGGCGGGAAACACTGCAGGATCCTGCGTTGGGAGGACATTTCGCTTCATGCCATCCGAGAGGAAATGAGATGGTGTTAAGGCCTTAACGCGTGGGATGAGATATCCCAGGGATCGCAAATGGAGGCGCCGGGTAAAGAGTTAGCCGGGAAAGGGGCGTTTTAACAGCGGCGCTATGCGTGACGACCCGGAAGAAATTATGGGATAATGAGGAGCGATGCTCAGAGCGTTTAAGCGAGCTTAAGCCCCGTGCCGCTAACAGAGTTTGCTGCATTTGGAAACGGAGGAAGGTCTAATTGGTGAGAAAAACCATTGAGGCATAAAATTAAAGGGAATTATTAGGTCATTCCTCGGCGCCTTTCACCGAAGTAAATTGAATGGAAAGAAAAGGTTTCGAGTACCGAAGGATTGCAAGGACGCACTTCTGATTTAATTTTCAGGGTTTCTGGCGAATTTCAGTGATTAACCGCTGTATACCTAACTCCACACACAACATTACAGGAATTTTTTTCCCATAAAGGTCGGAAAGCACGGTGTGTATGACTGGAGAGTATAAATTTTCCTTTTTATTTATCACGGTGGATATAAAAATTATAGAATACATTCCCCAAAACCTTGCTGCGTGTCATTCGTGAGTGCATGTGGTATTAATTTGATACCGTTGTTATATTTTGCATGTTTTTCATTGAATTTTTAGTCCTGAGCCTCTGCATAATTCCACACATAAGATTTTCTTTCGCATAAACTTAGGTTGAAAAGCACGGTGTGTATGAGTGGAGAGTATACAGATTTTTCATTTATTTATTATGGTGGTTATTTAGTTTTTAAATATTGTCCCGAAAACCTTGCTGCGTGATATGTGTTGAAGTATGCAGTATTTATTTGATATCGTTGTTAAACATCGCATGTAATTTTATATTGTTGTTAGATATAGCATGTTTTTCACTCTCATTTCCCGCACGCATTTCCCTTCTGTACTATATTTTTTGGGTCTCGTAGTATTTCGCGCTCTCTGATCTTGCATCATAACCCTTTGATGCTGTTCGCCGAAGAGGCGGTAACTTTGTGGATATCCATGCAGAATTAATGAAGCATTTTCGTAAATAAACGATTCCTGAATGTATTTAGTTAGCAAACTCCCGGGAACAAAATTTTAATTCTCTAGTTTCGGCGCTGGGGCCTCATCATCGAACTAAACATGGGAACTTGCCGAGAAAAAGTTTGTTCTGAGAAGTTTTTAAGTTGGTAGATCCGAATTTAGTTTCTTTTCCGAAAATATCTGTGCGTGCTCTATTAATTCATCTTCCATCTTGATTCACCTCTGTGCTTTTCTCTAACAATGCGGGTTAAGATGTTTCAATGATTGTATTTATTTTGACATTTATTCCTTTATCTTTCGATGCTGTAAATATTTTTTCGAAGACTCTTGGCTCAGTTGCCTTTCATTTAGTAAAGCCAAAAATAATGGTAATCATACTCGTATTAAGTATTATAAAAATTAAATTTATTATTATTGTCATTAATATCTAAGCTATGCTAATGATGCTATTGTTATAATCGCTTTTGTGCCCAGTAATCCTTCCATTTTGGTATTGGAAATACTTGTGATAACCACTTGTACTATATCTTGTTCTGTTTCCTGATATTTCACTCAAGTAGAAATTATTTTCTTCGCTGTAAACATCTCCATTTTCTTTATAAGAATAGATTAGATTTGATTTAAGATACGATTAGAAACATAGAAGTATGTACTGCTGTACATTCACTCTAAAGTATTTTTTTAACGAAATTCTCCAAACCGTACAGATTTTATTTTATTATTTATAGGACAGTACTTCATTTGGGGTATTTTTATTTTTGAGCATCATTCTAACAGTCTCCTCTTTAGACCGTATCTAGAATAGAACTACTGTATTTTTATTATCTAATACACTCTACAACCCATCTGCCAACATCTGGTTAGTCGTATGAGTCTGTTAATCAATCTTCCAGTTGCTATCATTTACGTTTTTTGGTCATCCCATAGAACAGAGTTAAATTAATGAACGCCATGATGAAATTGCTACATTATATTCCATTTAAATGCACTGCCCTAAAAAAATTCCGAGTAGACCGCGGAAATTTCGCATGACTAACGATCTCGGAACGGAAGAAACAAAAAAAATGAAATAAGAACTACGATATCTGAACTGCGAGAAGTATTAAAATAAAACATTCCCTCAGCTTTCCACGGCTTGTATCAATATTTTAAAAGATACGCGACGATGGCGAGTTCATTACAAATCCAGCTCGCGATAAAATACCTGCGCCGTCTCATTATTTTGAAGTGGGCCCGAAGTGAAATGCGCTCGCCAGCTCCTGCCTCAGGCGCGTAATGTATTCCGGCGAGAGGCTCAGGGCGCGAGCGTTTTTACAGCGAAGCATCCAAAGGAAAGAAAGGAAGGAGGAATTAATTGGGGTTTTCCCACGAGGAATGGAACATTTCGATGAATTCGTTAATGGATTCAGGAACGCCCAACTTCTCTCCCAGTGTTTGCGCTGTGCATTAGCGAACCGATGAAATCCCACTTTCTGTTTCAATCCGGGATTGCCTCGATACTTCTCCGAGAGGAACCCTTGCTCGTGACGTAATTGAATGAGTGTCGAAATATTGGTACGGAATGGTCTATATTTCTCAATTTTGTGTACCATCTTTCTTAATTTTTTGGGAAAATGAACCGGGTAAAATTAGATGTAATCCGTGAGGAATGTGAGAGATGGGAATTAGTCACGTAGAAAATATATTAAGAGATTTTCCGGGATTGCATCTTGAATAATAGTCGTATCTTCATAATGTATTTCAGCTGAAAATTTCGAGTATTTGCGCAAAAGAATTTTTTAAGTATGAAACACTTTGGGATATCTTTGTGTCATTCATATAATAATATGCATTATGCTGCTTCCATATGTAGTTAATATGGCTTTGTTCTCTCTGTTAATCTCTGTTCACTACATTTCCACAAGCCGTGGTTTTTATGGAAGTATTATTCATTTGGTTGATTTAATCGATATAGAAAAAGGCCCATTCTCTTAATCCACAAAGTTAATGTGGTGAAGGGTTTTTGAAGTGCATTGCACAGAATTTGATTATAGATCCAACCATCCAATACTTTATCTTATGAATCTTTCATCAGAAATTTTCCATAACCTTGTGATTGACTATTGGAACACCACGATAAAATTAAATCGGAGAAATGTCTTAATGATTATATAGAGAGGTATTCAATTACTAATGATTATTGCTATCTTCATTAGCAGTAGTTTCTCATAGAAAACTATTTAAAGAGATATACCAATTTAAATTAGAAGAAGTTTATGGGTAGAAGCATCCTTTGTGAAGCGTTGTAATAAGTGACATAGAAACACAACAACGAAAGAGGGTATGAATAACTGTTGAAAACTTGCATGTATTAATAACTAAAATATTTCAAAGCATAAGTTCCTCAGCTTGACCGGGAAAGCTCATGATAATTGCAGATCACAATCCAGAAAACCTCTCAACCTTGGAGATCACCTTGTAAATACCTGTTCTAAGTTTCACTTTTTATGACTTTTCTATTGGCCCGCCATTCATAATTTGACAGATAACTAGTAACGCATATTAATTCCATGGTTGAACATCAATGTTCTGAACTGGACACTTTCCACCCGAAAACCCTCCCCCGAGTGCCCCAAAACTTGGAATAGGGGTTAAGCGTCCAGGGTTTTTCGGAAAATTTCCTCTCTCCCATGAAAAAGGTTAAAGGCTTTAGCGATCCCGTCAAAAATGGCAGGGATGTTTACAGTGTAGGATGGAATGTGGGAAGGGTGTGCTCAGCCATCGACAAGGATTAAGTGATAGCTCGAAGGCCTCCCGTGGCGACCTCGGTTACGGCACCCTTAGGGAAAAGAGGGGAGGTCAGGATGAATATGTCGGCCGTATAGATAGGCAACTCGACAGTAGATCCTTTTTGTCCGAGAGACTTTTATTCAGATAGCAGAAAGAGATCTTCAAGTTCCTCCGACGACTTTTCTCTTCCAACCTGTTCCAGGAGAAGGATAATAATGTTCCCCTTTGACTAGAAAGGATTTAGGTCTCATATAGCCCTGGTTGCCACTCGAGTTAGAATCTCGATAAGGTTCTATTTTCTTCGAAATCGGTATTTGGGATGGTGATTGTTAGGCATTCTCTCCCTGTTGTGGGGGGAGTCGGCCTTGCGAATATGGGTGAGGGGTGTTGAACACGAGGCGGGTGTTTGTAGATTCTGAGCTAGAGTGATTGTTTTGAAGTGGCTTTGAAGTTTGAAGAAAGACTGGGCATTGTGGAAAGAAATTAACGATGAAGTCCCTTTGTTACGGGTTAAGAATTTTGAAATATCGCTAAGGTTTGATCTATGTGGTATCATTATCATGTATCATTTAAGAAATATATTGTGAATGAGCTAAGCAGTTATTAATCATTTCAAAGTTCTGTGTAGGGCCTGGTTCTTATTTTTCTTAAAGCACTCATATTGAATTCAGAGCTCAAGTTGACGATAGGAATGATATATTGCCTTTAGGTATTGATAAATAAAGTAATATTTCAACCCAACATTTCACGAGTATTATGATATATGTTATTGATAGATAAATGATAATATGTTACTTAAATAAATACGTAATAAAATCGTAATATTAAAATTCTACTATTTTTTCTTATTAAATTTCTCAAGCATAGCTTAAGATTCCTGTTTGTCTGGATAGACCCAAACAGATTTTTCTGAACAGATTTTACTTTCTGATATTTTGATGAAAACAAGTGGGAGTTTTTCAGAAAAAATATACTTAAGTAATATATGATATGAGAAATTCAGAAAAAGTATTTAATGTATTGCGACTGAAAATGAGATATCAATGCCTACACTTCTAAAGTGATTCATTTATAAGTCAAACGGAAGCCTCTTCTACTATAACATGAATATGTATGAATGTTTGGTTTAGACTAGTCATAAATGTTACACTTACAGAGAAAATGGTACACTTTCGAATCAAGGCTCCCTCTTTGCTGGACGCTTTTTCGGTCTTGGAGTGTATGTTTTTTTAATTGCCGCGCAATCAATTTTCGAGCGCCCACTACGTTTTGAGTTGAGTCGAAGCTTATGTTCTAAACTGCGAACGTCGCATTCTTTGAAGCTTTTTCTGCGAGGATGATGCGAAGAGGGAGGGAATGGGCCGCAGTATTTGAGGGTCGTCCTCGCTGAGAGAATGTAAACTGTCCTAGATGTTGTAAATTGGTCTTTCGAATGATTCTGGAGTAGGTCAATGCAATCGGTACTCTTGCGAATGTTTGAAACTGAGACGAATGGCCAAAACTACAATTCTATAGAAGGTCACAGAGGATCCAGTTGTTGCATCTATTTCTTGCGCTCTCAATTTCCAATCCATGCTCTTTGGATTTTCCCAACCTCACTTCTTTTTTACGAAATTCATATTTTTATATCGTCTCCACAATCCGCCATCCTCAATAGGTTTGTCTATCCTGGCAGATTATCTTATCTGTTTTATCAGTTAATTCCTAATAGTAACGCTTTATTTGATACTTCTCGGAGATCGCCCTCATTGTGTAGTGGAGTTATCGTCGGAAAGTTCTGAACAGAGGAATTTTCGAAAAGCTTGCTTCGGTAAGCTGATCTCACCAGGAGCGAATCCCACCCTAGGGATTTTTTTCATAGCCGTAACGCTACAACGTTAGACCATCTTTAAATCTACCTACTCTATTTCATGTGTGTAGTGCAGTAAATTTCGAGACTAGGTAGAATAGTACAAAAATAAAATATTTCGTTGACTCTCGATGGGCATCCCCTTAGGGTTATACTTTTTAATCTTTGTTTTTCGTTTGCCTCTCCTATTGCATCCCGAATATGTTTTTGAACGATAAACTACTGCCAAGTGTAGCTCACAGCTCTTTATAGCAACGTGCGAACTCTGAAAGATATCCTGCAATTTGGGATTGTACGCGAATAAAATTCGTGAAAAGCGTTAAGGTTTTTTAATAGTATCTCCCAAATTTTAAGTAAACGATACTATGCTATAATAAAAACGTCACTAATTCAATGTCAGTTACCAGGAAATTCGTTTACTTCGAAGCTGTTTGTTTTACTTATGTAATAAATAGTAATATTGCGGAGTTTTTGCTGCTTTTACTCACTACATTGACCATGATGAAAATTATTTTGATTCTCAATCGTCGATTGTAACTTTTGTACACCTTAATAGTGTATAGAAACTACGCTGCCAACGGCTGCAAAGGTGTGCACAATTCATTGCTGTTAGAAATATAGTTAATCCTGTGTTGTACTACTTTTCATCATAATTACATAATCAGGAGGAATGAGGGAAGTCATAAAAGAAAAGACGAATAACAATACCATGTCAAATAAACTCCGATATATAAGAATGCTATTCCAGTGAAAATTAGTTCATCCTCCTCATAACCCGTGTTTTTTCACACCGAAGTGTCTTCCCGTAAATGTTCCGTAATTATTTAGAAATTGAGTTGTTCACATCAATGAAAATTAACTTTTTTTAATGGTCCTGGGAATAAATAATAATAACTTCTGTAATGGAAACAGGAAGATCCCAATTACATCCATTTTAATAATAATAATAAAGACACAACCATTCCCTAGCCAAAAAATCCGTCTAGCCGGGATTCGAACCGGCGACCTTGGAGTTAGGGTGCTAGCACGCTAACCATTCCGCCACCGCAGCCGGTTATCTATATTCTATGTATGGTATGTAAGATCTGTATCTTTATTCTAGAACAGATTATATTAAACATTGATATTTCTACGTAATTTAATAGTTAGTTCATTTTCCCATTTGGAAAGCGAAAAATTCTATTTTATAATTTGTTGTCTCCTCCATGGCGATCGCCTACGCAACAGCTTTACCTGAGCACCCATTGAACCTCCCTTCCGCCCAGCAATGGAAAAAATCAGGGGGAACCATGGTTCGAATACGTGTTGAGATGAATGTTCCGCAGTGAATGAGATACGGGGAAAAAGGTCGAACGGGGTGATTTTATTTTAGAGTGGCATCCTCATCCTCCTTTTCTCCCGCGGTTTTCGATTCTCTTCCCCATCTCTGTCACGCAGTCTCTCCTCCCTTCCGAATCCATCTCCCCTCTCTCTCCCCCACAGCATCACTCTCGCCTCCACCTCATCAACGCCGTCTGACACACGCTGACATCGCCTTGGCGGAGGCGGACGGAGGAATTTGCATGTCGCTCGCGAAACCATTTAAAAAATGGATGTATTGATAGGGGAAGGGGAAATGCGCCAAAGTTAAAAATGTCTCGATTCACCGAATGTCTCAGCATTGCTTTACCAACAAGCCCTTTACCCGCTGATCTAGTTGTAAGCGCTATGGAAGCTGTTATTTCGCTAGTTAATGTTGCGTGCCTAATCTCGTATTTACCGGGAAATGGCTCTTTCTGTCGGAGAGGAAGTTCGATGACTTTAATTACTAGCGATTGTTACGTGGGCGTTTAGGAGGGTGTAATTACTAGGAATCATAATTTTCTACCCACGCCCGGGTTTAATTCTACAGAAGGGGTCTTCTCCTAATTATAATCACCTACGATATCCATTAATAATAATTATAAATACATATCGAATTTATTTCAGGGCGAAACTGAGACTAATACGTCTCATCTTGCGCGTAACTGTAGGCTTTTAGGGTTACGATAGCAATAATAATGTTACGTAGAATCCGTGCTAAATTTATAGAAGGAAGGGTCACAATAATACTGCCAGTTTTTAGATAAGTCGCACGGGATCAATCTTCTAAATTGAATTTCTTGTAGTATTGATAATTACTATTCGCTGCGTTACTACTTAATTTATTTAGTAGTGCGGCCGCTTTCTTGTGAAAGCGAAAAAAATATGAACCCAAGGACTAGAGAAAAGGGTATTTGGAGTTACAGTTAAAGCAAAAGGAATCTTTATTTTATGATTAATTAAAAAAATTCCAAGATTCTTCTCCTTTTTCGATCCATTCCACCTGGCATCATACAACATTTCATTTAATACTGAACACTGTACAGTTCATGGATGTGATATCTAGAAGTTGCCTCGCATCCTTATCTTTCAGGGGATGTTTAAAAATAGCTAGGCTAGCGGTGGGACGTCAGTCATGCAAAAGAGTGCTGTTTGCTTTCTAGCGATGATATGGACGCTTCAGATTTTGCTGTGAGCATCATCTTTCATGCATGAATTATCGTTGACCTTTACCTATTCTTCCTTTTGCACCAGAACTCACTTTCTCATCCACTGTACGACATTCAAACCGAAAATCACTTTGTAGATTTTACACATATCGAATGAGATAGAACTAGTTTCGGAACGTTTCGTTGTTGACTTATGAAAACATGCCGTGAGTATCCTCGTGGCAGAAGGAATGTTTACCAAAATAAATATATCGTTATTCCTTTCATTTACAATTGCGAAGGAGGAATTGCCTAGAGTAACAGTGAAGTTTATATGTGGTATACAGTGTTATATATAATAATACTATCCATAATTAACAGGTGAATACATGGTGAGCTAAAGCTACACATTAAATTATTTTTATGACGCTGTTCGATCTATTATGAAGGGTGAGCACAAGATACATCTACATAATATCAATATATTTTTATCATCTGTTGTAAATAATAGCTCAATGAATTTTTTGCGTTTTTAATCTCACTATTAACGAAGGGAATGGGGAAAAAGTGATTGTTTTTTTAACTTACCTTTTCGTGTTGACTAAAGGAAGCTTCGTGTTTGCGCTTGCTTTTCGTATCGGTAAACCCGAAAGTAATCAGAATTTTGTGTAGTTAAGCTAGGGGGTCTGTTTACCAAAAGTAGAGTAATGAAAACGAATTAATTAGACCTCTACATACATGAGAGAGAGTAACATATTTCATCATAGCTTATTTCCTCATATGAGATTGTAATTAGCCGTTTAAACCCATGGCGCCAAGCTTTTACTTCAAGCGAGCCTCATTAGCATCCGTGAAGTGTTCGCGGTCCGCAAATATTTTATTTCGAAGTATTTATAAATATCATATTTATTTTTATTAAGTTTTCGCAAATGATTAATTTAATTAATTCATTACAGCGACATTTAAATAGAGTCTAACTTCTTTAAATTCGTGTGGATTCAAAATAAAATATCTAAGGCCAAGTACCTCTTTTCTCATATTTCCTAGTAAGCCTCATCCCCCCCCCCCTACTAGCCTTCTTTATCTCATGTTAAAAGAGGGAGGACCAAACAGGCCTTCAGGCTGAATACTTTACTGACTGACCTAATCTAAAAGGGAATTTGATTATCTGACGGTAGTATCTATTACAGATTCGAGACCATTCTCACTGAAGGTTCTCAAAGCGTAATTCGCCCGCCACTTCGAATTTAACCCTTGCCTTCCCCTCCTCGACCGATGTGCGTACGTTAGAGATAAAAAGCATATTTCGCCGTCAGATAAAATAATGGATTCGGCTTATCCTTCGTGAAAGCCGCGCCGTAATTAATTGTCCATCCCGTTAATATAATCGAATCCGTCAAACGTATCTTCCCCGTCTCGGAATTTCGTTAAATCCGCTCTGAAACGTCAATCCCGCGTAATTGTGAGAGAAAATTAGCGAAAGAAAGCGCCTCTCACCGATTTTCGATGGTTAATAAATCTCGACTTTACGGTCGAATCTGTAATTGATCGGATTTTGCGAGGGAGAGTGATGTCGTGTGGCAATTACGCAAAAGTTTTATTTTTGTAGTCATTATTTCACGCGTAATCCAAACATCTATTGGCCCAATTACTAATTATCCATGCAGTGATTATTTTGTGTTAACGTTGTCGTTATAAGTTGGCTTAAATGTAACTAGTGATTTTAATTTATTTTTTATTGGTAATTGGGCGTGCGTATTACTACAATTGTGTATTGTCCTACTTTGTGATATTTTTTACGCATAATTCCAGAGAAAGAATGGCGGAATTGCCCCTTACTTATTTTCAAATAAAGCAGCTTTTATTGTTGGATTTTTAATGCCCCTAGATTTTTATAATATAATCTCTTAGAGGTATGACGACTTCGCGAAACACTGTTATAAATAATAATATGATAATAATAATTATGATTTATTTTGCTTCAAAAAAGAATACACACCTTAAGTGATATTTTGCTTTTAATTAAAAGTGCAAATTTAACTATGTGTTGCATTTTTAGGCGTTTTTTAAAGATTTAATATGTAATAGAAATACATAATTTAATCCTTTAAGTCACATATTGCACACACAAAAATCTTTTTGTTGTATATTGCATTTGCTTTGAAATTTCTTTTATTATTTGCTTTTAATGTCTGACGTAAATGTAGCTTCAATGTTTCACTGATACGACTGCTTGATATTTCTGTTGTTACTATTGGTACTAAAGGGCATAAATAAATCAAAATTTAATATTATTTTATTTTTATTTTTTGCGCAGTTATGCATTGTATATCTTAGACTATAGAGTAGATTAGGTTGTAGAATCGGCTTTTAAGATTGCGGTTGGATTGCGTAATTTTTACTAGCTCCTGATGTTGTCTACTGCAGAACAAGAATAAACCTAATATTTAGTTTTAAATGTTTGTATATTTTCTACCCTTGAATATTTAATAGACTTTGATTGTAAATTCACCCATCTGTAACCTCCGTGTATAGTTTTATCCCTTTTTCTAACGATCACCAGCCGAGGATTTTCAACACCAGGAAATCTCTATTGTCAACAAGATTAGTTCCTCGAAGGCGTGGCATTTTCAACGGCGACCGATGTTAAATTCATCGGAACGATTTAGGGAATCGAGTGGATGAGGAACAGTCTCCCTTTAGCCGAGCAATCGCCCAAGACGTCTTCCCCCCTTTCCGAACGCCATCTTCGCTCAAACGCTTTCAGCTGTCAAATTAAGAACTCCCCAACAATTCGAGCTCATCGTTGCGAAACGGAACGTCTTTCGCATTATTAATCGCTCGCGGACAGAGATAAGAAAGAGAATCTCATCATCTGCTTCCCATTCATTTGACAACTGCGAAGGTAACCCTCTTCCCCTCGACAGGTAGGCGTGGCCTGAGATTGTCTGCTTCCCCGCCTGTATCCCTTGTATCGCGTGAAAGTCTTCGCACATCTCTCCGCGTTCACCGACTAGATAAGGTCCTCCATTCCTCTATGTTCGTCGACCCCAATGGAGGGAAGCTAACGTCCTCGATCTCCAAAGGGTGCCATTAAACGCTTTACTGTTTCCTTTTTCCTCCCTCTCGTTTTATGGCCTTCCTCTTCACCTTTTCTCATTAATGTGTTTTTCTCACTTCCCTTCCTCTTTCATTCTTCGTAGAATCGCCTTCACTTGCCGGCGATATTGTTCTATTCATCCACTTCCGAGTTCTCCTCTTATGAAGTTGTAGATAATTACATGACGTCTTTATCCGAGTGAGATTGGTTTTTGGAAGTTTTCCTTTCCATCCAACTCATCGTCGTCAGCCAGTACCATTGTACCATGTATTGGCATGTGTTTGAAAATTGGTTCAGGAGACTTTATGGGTACCTGATGATATGGGTAATACAGCTCTTAGGAAGTAAGTATCCCCTGCAGAAAAACAGACCATGAAGTTGGTTGGAGATACCTACGCTAGCCTATTGATATCTGTAGCCGAAAGATATGGAAAAAGTTTTTCCAAAAAATAGGGTTCGGAATTAAAGTATGAACATGTAATGCAAATCCCAATGTATCGTAAATACGTAAGAATACAGCAGGTTAATTACAACTTAAATGTATTGAAAGCAGTAATGGAACTATAGGGCCGAAAATATTATGTAAAATTCTGAAACAGGTAGTAGTTTACAGTGAGTTCGTTTACAGCAAAAACAATCCCGTAAATTGAAGCTACAGCTAAAATCCACCTCTTCTTTTAGCATTTGATAAAAAGAAAGAGGTGGGTATTGAGTTGCTGATCTTCTCGAAATGTCTCGCTTTTAAAAGATCAGAATGTTTTAGTGATCAACGAACCGCATTTATTTCAAGAGGTCTTTTCGTTTGATTCGTTTCTCAGTTAATGTACAGGATTAATGCATTGCTGATTGCACGTGGTATTATTATTGTGATTCTTCCTACCCCTCCTGTATTATCGTCTTAGTCGTCCTCAGATGCTTCATTTATATCCTCTTCACGCCATTTTGTATCTTCCTCAAGAATTTTCTTTTCTATAATAAAACTTTAAAAATAACTAGAAAACAGCGGGTACTACAATGAACAGGCGGCCTTACACAATCGGCTAACATGGGTATGCGCTGCAGAATTGCCCATACTCAGATTACAAATCTTCAATTTATTATTGCAGCAAAACTAATTCCTATTTACGCTAAGCCCATTATTTTTCATTACACGTTTTCCTGTATCACCATAAAAATTTTCATCGAAATCCCTGGATAAAAGTGAAAGTCTCCCCTGGCAAGGAAAGCTACTTCAAAAAAAATGGAAAGATGTAGTGTGTGGTCATAAGATCAAGGCGACTAGAAATTCGAGGATACCCTCCACAGCTCCCACCGCTTTCTCTTGGCTTCTCTCGTAATCTATTTGAATATTGTCCTATATATTTACTTTATTCTACTCTTCTTCTCTCACCATTATGTCTTCCTTACTCTTTAACTTACACTTTCTTCTTTTCGCGGTTATGATTTTCTTCGTTTGCTTTTTTCATAACTATTTACTCCATATTTCCACCATTTTTCATATTCTATACCATCAACACCACACCTTCTCTCTCCTATCAATATATTATTTCTCCTAGATCTTCTATTATCCGCTCGATCGATTTCCAACTTTTCCCTCCTTTTCCCCACCCTCCATCTTTATTTAGAGGATCATATGGAGTGCAGGAGTTATTAGTCTCAATTTCGGTTTAATAAAGACTTCTCCATCAGTTTCTCCAGTGGACTTTCCCGCAACCAATAACCTCAAGTAGCTATTTCTATTTCTTGCGTCCCCCTCTTATTTTCTCCTTATGGAAAAAAGGAACTTCTTCGGAGAATTGCCTTTTAGATTCCAATCCCCATGTTGCTTCCCATCTCTATTCCCCCTCTCTTGTCCATTTCCTATTTCCCTCTGTTAATCCTCTCTATCGCCCCTCCATTTTTCTTCATTGCGGCCAATTCTCTTTCTCCCTTCCTAGCGTCTTTCGCGTCATAGTTTTCCGGGGCGGCGTCTCTGCGTCGTGGCGCGGTTGCCGAATCTCCAGCTGTACGCGTGGCACACGACGCCCTAAATGTTTCGGCACTCGGAGCGGAAGTTGCCGCTCCCCGGCATCCGATGATCCCTTCTTTCTCGAATTATGTCGGATGTTATCTCTTGAGCAAACAAGTAAATCATTGACAGGATTGTATAAGTACTGGGTTTATGTCCCTATTTGAAAATGAATGGAACCGTATAAGTTTAGGGATTTGGAATTCTTTATATGGTGGAGTAGAAGAGAATTGAGAGTAATTAGAAAGAATAAGTTATAATTAGAATTAAAGTAGCTAATGATCTAAACTTATATATCTATTTATCATCTTAAAGAAGAGCATCGAATTTTGGCGATGCATTTAGAAAATAATCTTCTATCGAGAAGTGCAAATGAAATTACCGGCCTTGGTGGCCGAGTGGATAGCATGCCATCTAAGCTATCGCTCCTACCCCAAGGTCCCGGGTTCGAATCCCGGCTGATCGGATTTTTCCGATTCAGGGAATGGTTGTGTGTGTTCGTTGTTGCTGTTGCCTCAGTGAAGCACCTCCTGAAAAGTTCATCAGAGCTTAGGAGGACTTCACCGGTAAAGGGCAACAGTAGCTAGGCATGAAAAAAAAAAAAAAAAAAAAAAATATTTGTTGTCTTTCGTAATTATTTGCTTATCGTCATTTTACTCACCACTGAAGGTTGCTTTAAAAGCTTCTATTTTACGTATATTTTGACATTTTTCTAGTCTAATAAATTGTGTTTACTATTGTACTAATACTAGACCAATAACACTACTCTCCTCTAGTCGAATGAAGGATCTCCAAATTTCAGATTGTAAACTCTCAAAATCTCTTACTTTCCGATATATTATTAAACATACGACTCGCTTGTCAGTTTCATAATCAAACGGTCACTGCTGGCAGATACTAAATTTACTACAGACATCCAAGTATGTAGTTTAATCTAGGGTGGTTGTTTCAATTCTTAGTGCTTTTATTACACAATGTTGGGTGTTAGTTTTTCTTCTCCTTGATTCTTGATTGATTTGGTAAGGAGTTTCTCAGATAACAAGCCTTGCAGAGAATTACTTTTTTTACTCATGTTTCGTATTTCGTCATAATACTTTGTCTGTATTAAATATTTATGAGAAGTTTGAGTTGTTGTTTGCATCTATCGGTATGCTAAATATTTTTTTTAATCGAGAGTATTTCTCTTTTGTTTTATTATAACTACTGGACTGGTAGAATAATACTTCTTCCTTTATTAAAGAGTAAAGTTATTACTGTCAGGATTCTAGCTCCTGCTCTAACCAGCGTTCTCAAGCTAGCTCATTACAACTACTTTTTCTTTTTTCCATTCGCTATCCAAGTTGTATTCACCTCAGTATTTAATCCTATCAATCATGCCAGATAACAGCTGAATCTCATTATGAAACGTAATTTTCAGTCCGGGACATTTAAACACTATGGCGAATCCTACATTTCTGTATAAAAGACTTTTTCGTCATCTTTCGGGAAAAATTACGGATTCAAACTCTAGCATCACTCCGTCTTCACGTTTTTCTCCAATTTAATCGTATCGGACTGGTCATTTTGCGTACGCGTTCCACGAAAACGTGTACCATATGGGATCCTACGCCGGGGACCCGCCTCCTCCCCAAAGGCATTAATTTTTACGTTTTCACTCTCGGTACATAATCGTCCTTGAACTTTTTGTTTGTAGCCCTGATGTCATAACGAGGGCAGAGCGTATGGCAGGGAGATCGGTCGACCGTGGATCGATGCCTGCAACAGGTCCGGCGCCTCTCCCTCCGCTTTTTCACCCTCGGATGCCAACAGAGAGTACCGCTGACCCGGGTGGTGGCCGAGTTCCGAGGGAGGCCGGCACCGTAGTGGCTGGCGCCACTGTCGCGCCCAAAGATCGATATATTTCGAGTATATTCTCGCTCTCCTGCTCATCGCTTCCTCAATCCTGCGGTCTTCTCGCTGTTGCAGTAGACAGACCGGCTGCCCTGCTTTATGCATCCATAGGCACGATCGGGAAAGGATGAAAGTATTCCGGATCCATCCGACGTTTTTTTCCGTATCGAATCGCAAATATCGAAGAGATATTGACATAGTTGAAAAAGGGCGATTTCAATATTGAAAGGCAAGGTGAATTTGTCATTTGTTCTTTTGGCGGTGGAGTTGAGGAAGGATGAGGGATCAATCGTATGAATGCTTCAATTAATCCGTATAGAGTATTCAATCGATGCTGTGCATCAAATCCTGCAAATTGTATTATTATTGTTATTTATTGTATAATATTTTAAATATGTATTTTTGAGTAGGAGAAAACGAAAATTATTACTGTGTAGGTGAAGATTTCATTATTTACCAGTTCATAATAACTAATACAACAGGTTTAAAAACAAGCAAAAACCAATCTTATAATATATATTACAATATCAATACAATATATATACATGATACAATATCTATATAATATCAATACAATAGTAAACAATACAATATGATTTAATTTTAATATATCGATTTTATATTTATTTAATGATCTTATAATATATGATACATAGTTAAATAAATATAAAAGATATTTCAATCATCAATCAACGTATATGTTACGTAGCAAAAAAAGTAGATCGTTCGATATAATTTTCAAAGCCATGGAAATTTAAATTTGAAAAAAGAGCTTTATATAGTGTCAATATACGCAATTATTAAATATGATATGTAAAATTAAATTTATAAAGAGATTAGGAGTTAATTAGTCAATCAATTGTCAGTTCTCTGTACCTATAATATGTTCTCTTTATAATTATGTTTTAACCATTTGGTTGTATTTCTTTTAAATGATCATTATCAGGAGTAAGCTTCTGCTGATCAGATGGTGGTTAATTTGTTTGCAAAATAATTTTATCTGGGCTTTACACGAATTACTTGCAGAAATTTTATAATTTTAAAATAAAACGAACGTGTTAGCAACAAACGAATTCTTTTTCCAAGTTAGCAGGGAAGTGACGATTTTACTTAGTTCATTTTGATTTTTTTGTAGTCACATACGATCCAGAGCAATTTCGGAAACATTGGTTATCCCAATCAGAAAAAAACAAATTAAATCTTCGCTAGTATGGTAAGTTAATAGCTTAGTTATTGCTTTAATTGACATCTTTTTCATCGATGCGATGACTCCCATCCTTCTGAAGTCCATCGCTAGTAAGAATTGTTTTATGAGTGTTCCCTTATTTTCATCTGACATAGATGTTGTTGATTTCTCTATCATTCTCGTAAAGAAACGAAAGGTTTTGGAGGACGACGAAGGAAATTTTTCGTGAATATTTCTCCGGAGAAAATTCGTCTTTCAATTTTCTCAAGCGGACATATCCGATATTTCGTAAGGATTCCTTTCCTCTGCCGCGGTGCGACTTCTCGCGAAAGTTGGCCGAAACTCCATTTGGCGCGATGTTCGAGAGGCGTGCGGTCGGAATGCGATGTTTCCATAACTGAGTTTTCGTTAGAGCGTTACGCTTCACATAGAGAGGCTCTCTCTCTCTGCGGTTCGCGTTTGCTAAAATGAGCCGGTAATGGCGTATGCAGGGCTCTGAGAGGAAGTTTGTCGGAGAATCACGAGGTTGTAATTCCTTTGTGCTCTAAGATTGCGATGTTCAAGTTGCTGGACTATTATTTGGGTTTTCTAGAGTTGTTTGAGGCTTATTCAATTCTAGAATCCTTGCTGAAGCTTCGGTGTAACAAACACTAGCCCAAGATTTTCGTTGACTTTGTTGTGAAGGATGATATTTTATATTGGTAAATATTTTAATTTTTGTTTGTAATACGATCACAACAGTAAAGTCGAACGGACGCCACTGAATTTTATGCAGTCATTACCACAAAAAATGGCAACATTGCAAACGTTTGCCCTATCACAGCAGATATAAGGTAAATAATATCCTCACCATGAGGAACCTTAACACAAAAAATATCAATTTTCAATGGGGAAGAAATGTAACTCAAGGGATGAACGATAGCTGTAAGAGATTTTGAAATCGTGAATTTATAGTAAAATGAATTCATACTGCTACTAGTACATACTAATTAACACTCGAGGGAACGTTGAGTAGCCATGGTATTGAGTATCCCTCCCTCTTAAGTAAGAATGGTAGATGGCTGCTGCTGAATAAATAGAGTGCAGATAATCATTTTACTTTACTTTGAAGTTGTTAATGTTTAAAGTTTTTTCTTTAAAAAAATGTCGATAGTTATTTAAAATACAAAAGAATATTTTCATGTGTATTTTCATTTTTATTTACCGGCTTACATCATCCGTGTTTCAGGAAGTCCATTTCCCCCATAATTCCTTTCCTGAACGTATTCCTTTGACTAGAGGTAATTATCCGCTTCTTTTCACTCCTGAAATTCTTTTGTCTTCCTTTTATGAGTTTTATCAAACTTCAATTAATTTATTCAGAAATTCGATCCTTGTCAATATCATACTCATCCGCTACTGCTGCCTCGTTGTTATTCTTTCAGCCGAGACATTTTTCACCCCCACTGTTTCCAAAACTTCCTCGTTTTTTTCCTTTTTTACGCAAATTGCCTCTTAGATATTAATTTCGTCAATCATTTTTGTGTTCTAATTGCCTTAGAAAAACAATGTATGCTGGTGATACGTCCTTTTTCCCCTTACGGTACGGGAAGCTCACACGTTTTATACTTTTCAATACTCTAATGGATGTATTTATACAAGATTTGTCATTTATAAATCGAAAAACTTTCTATTAGATTAAAAAATCTATCTTTCCGATCTTGTATGAGTTTCCTTTAGTTACGTTTCCACGTTTTAAATTCGTGCACATAATTTTCACTGTCATATTGGGAAATCTTGTACGTTTTCATTCTCCTTTTGGCACTCATATTCTTTTCATATTGATCAGTGTTTTAAGATAAGCATTATTTTTCCTGTTACATATATATGTATTGCTTATTTAGGTGAGATTTTAAACGTAGTAGTGCCTTCATATAATAATAACGACGTGTTTTTCAATGTCTTTCGTAATGAAATTTGTCTATAATAAACCGAAAAGTGTTTATTTAAAATATATTTCAAATTAGGACCTTTTATTGTATGTTTTCATTTAATTCCCCACTTTGAATGTAGTCCTGAAGGAGTATTTGTATCAGATACCATCTTTAATTTGATTTTTTTCTTCTCTTCTGCTTTTGTTCTGTTACGATAATAGTATATCAGAAATTGTACTTAATCAAGTTATAGACTTGTATCTGTTTCTTATATATTTAAAATTACCTTATGTTCTATTAGCTCCTATTATTGCAAAATTGGTGGCCGTATTCGCTCTGAATAAAGTTTGTAGTTGGTAAATCAAAGTACTGCATTAGATAAACCCTTAAAAGCATGCCGATTACTCTGTTCAACGCTCTTTTAATAGGATTCGCATTTAGTTGCGGCGAAACAATCCCCCTAAAGCCGCGTTACTGGTCCGCAACAATCTGCGCAAGATTATTTTTATAGATTTTTTTTTCTCTCGTCCATCTCTTTTGCATCCAATCTATCGCGACGGTGTTGTCGTCGGGGAAAAGATTTATGCAATTTTGTTACTCTGCCCACGGATTTATTTAAATGGACCCCCATTCCCAGCGCTATGATTTGTTTGCGTGTCCCGGTGCAGACGTCTAGTGAAAGTATGCCCTTGGAATGGATTCAGGACGCTCTTATTTTTTCATTTGGACGGCCAATAGTTGTCGATTGCCACCGGGCGGGTGGAGTTGGAACCCTTCCTTACAATGCAGTCCATTTCGCTAAATAGTCGCCTCGCATTCCTCCACAGCGCCTCTTTTTGCCTCCTTTTTTATTGGATTTTTCTCTCTCCGATCTGCACTGTGGGAGAGGGGCGGCTTTTTGTTCCCCGTCTTTCGACGGGAGTGCTGTAGCCAAACAAGGGAATGAATGCTCCTTGCGGCGACCGGTGGACTTTTCGAAAGCGGTTTCCATCGAAACGTACTCGTTTATCTGCGGGGAATTTTGCATTCGGCGAGAGGATTTGGAGAACGTTTGGCGAAATTTCTTTGCGTACATCTTTGGAGAGGTGTTGGCTTTCGTTTTGGAAAACGGGGATTGTTCTCTTTCATCGGAAACGATTCATTTCCATTTGGTCGCATTCTTTTGGAAGGTTTTTCTTATATTATGTGGGAGATTCAGTCCTCTCTCAGAACTTAGAAAAGTTATTCAATTCATTTTATTTAATAATTTAACATTTTATCTGAAAAATCTTGCATGATAAGTACTGGATAAGTCATGTTGATGCTGTTTCAAGTTTATTTCAAATTCATGTGTAAATTATAGCTATTGCTCAGTGATTAAAACTGTAAGTTTGTTTTTTATATTTATTTATTTATCTATTGTGTATTTATCTATGTTTATATTTGATATAGTTGAATAAACGTCGATTATAATCGGATTTTCTGCATTTTTATATGTTTTCATAGCTTTTGTAATTATAATTATTAACTGTTAATTATTGTATGAATTGATTATGGATTGACTGTGGCATAAGTTAACGTTGCCACCTGTCCTTGCGACAAGCAACGGTGGTATAATAAATAAATAATAATGTGATAAGCATCCTTCAGGTTAATATTTGTAGAGAATTACGGGAAATAAAAAAAATATTCGAGTTCCCGTAAATTAATAGTCACATTTACACATTCTCCCAAATGGTAAGGATGGGAATTCAAAGGAGAATGCCGTTTAAAAGCGTATTCGATTCACTTGTCATTCGCCTCGTCCCTCGCCTTTCCGCTCGTAGCGATCGCGCAGGTTGCGGTTTTTAAATACTAGTCATAGGCCTTGTTGGCAGCCTTGATTTAGTGAACTGAACACTCGGCGAGTGAGAAGACGGTCATTTGCATTTTGGGGACGAGCGTGCGAATGACAATTTCGGCGAGTGACGGGGCGAATCACGAACGTGAGTATGTAAAAGCATAAGATTTTTCTTCTGAACACACGAAATCGTTTAGAGAAAGGAAAGCAGTAGCTAAGGGTAGGATATAATCATTTTTCCTATGAGCAGAGGCCTGATCTGCTATCATTAGAGCACCCACTTGCCCGCACATTAAAGGATGTCATCATTTATTCCAAGTACGCACCCCTTAACGATCGTCTCAAACCATCTGTTTCACGTATGCGGACCCTTTCGGGTTTATCTTTTGGGATTCCACTCTGATACGTTATTCGGTCTGCTTAATTCCCTACCCTATAAACGTGACGGCATATTCTCCGATTGACATTTTTTATGGTTTGTGTGTTTGAAAATGTCTGTGTATCACTCGCAAAATCAGTGCATGGTATAATTGAAGAGCGCTCTTGTTTTCTTTCTTGCGTTACTATGTCTCGTTTATCAACCGTGGATCGATGCGTTTTTATACCCCCTTTGAAGCACTTACTCTTATCCTGTGGCGTACAACATGGCGGTAGGGAATATATTGCCTTGTGACTTTATGCGGTCTTTTCTAGCGTAAAAGAACAGTCACATTTCGGGTTGTTTATATGAATTCGTTTTACTGTGAATTATTAGCCTGCCTTTCTTAAAAGAGACATCGTATATCATGAGCTTGTCCTGATGAGTTCTTATCCGTTTTTACGTTGAAAATGTGTCCTCACATGCAATACAGAAGATTTCATCTATCCTCCAGCTCGAATTCAGCTTTCTGGCCTCTTATTTCTGGTATTACTATAACGTGAGTTATTCGTGAAAGTCATTTTCTATATACTTTACGCCTTCTGATTTAGTTAAAAAGAATTCAAATTCATTATTCCCTCAAAATGTTGAATAATTAGCAAGCAATGCTTTTATAAGAGATACAAAGGTCGAACTACCTTAGAAATTTTGCCTTTTAATTTCATATTTTGTTATGAAATAATTTTTTTATTTCTATTAAGGATGCCTAAAAGAATTTACCTGCGAGGCAGAGATTCATGGAAATTGTTTTCTCATTGAGGCCGTAATCTTGTAGTACTCCCGGATTATCCTTGGGCATCATCATCTAGCTTTTACAAAAGCGTAAATATTTCTTTAAAAAAGATTGCTGAGGGAATTATTCAAGTTCGCATTTTCTGATAGAGACATTAATTGTCTTTAATCCTCTTACGGACGAAGAAACGAGGTTGAAAAATCGAGGGAAATGGATGAAGGAAAGAGAATCTGGAAGGAATCTATTATTTCCGTATAATATACCGATATTTGCAGTTCAACTCCATCGTAAAATCTCTTTCCCTATCTTTTACCATTTATCGTCTCCAAGTCGACTGTAAATTCAATGCGCTTCGCACCAAAGACATTCTTCGACTACTGCAACGGGAGAAAGGGCACAGAACGAGCGTATCTTTAATCCAGCTCGCAGCCAGGCAACGGTCTCTCTTGAATGGGAACTCCTAGTGTTCCTGAGAGGATCATATTTGTCTCTTTCTCCTTCTTTATTAGATTCCGCTTGTTCATAAATGAAACTATCCTTCTTTCTTTTCATGGGTCTTCCCTGTCCTTCTCCTTCTTCTCATACCAGTCAGTCTATTTTGTGATTCTCCTCTCTTCCTGTTATTTACTGTCCCATTCCCGTGTACTGTTATTCGTGCATTCAATGCTATATTCTACTTACTATTCTTCTCTTGTATGTTGACTTGTTATTGTATAACTTCTGCTTTTACTTATCTTTACTTCATGTCCTCAAAACTAACTTGGTTTGTTCCAATAGCACATGTTAAAATTTGTCTTATTAACTTAAAGGTTTATTTTTGTATTTTTAGGTGGATGTCAATGCTCTCAAAGCTTTTTGTTTTATCCATCCAGTTAGTTTAATGATTATTGAAACCTGGAATTTTACTGATCTTCTATTTTCAACTTCATAATTTTATTTCTAAAAGTTAGGTTTCTTTTCTTATTTATAATAGTTCAATTCTATAAATCTTCTATACTCCATTAGTTCCCCATCATTCAGGTGTTTTGACGATTGTCCATTGTGTTTTTCGAGGGTGTTAGACCCGCCAATTTTTCTAGTGCCCTTGCTGTTTGACATATTGCGAGAATCATCTGATAGAGTTTTCACGAATACCTTTTACGCAATAGTAAAATATTGAGCACAATGAAGAGGAATTTTATTTTTATTATTGCATTTTTCGTAATGAAAATACCGATTTTTCGATATTTATCCCTTCATGTAAATCATTGCCCACCAAAAATATGGAAACACCCGTCGTGAAATAACAATTCTATTAATATTGCTTTTTCATGAATTATAAATGAGTGAAACTATTTCAGCTGGCTGAAGCTTGGTACAATGAAACAAATTTAAAGCTCTGTGAATAATGGAGGAATGTATATAGCGGTAATTTATACAAAAATTAAATGGAAAGGATAATTTAAATTTTAAAGGGTGTTCAAAATTTTAAACCGTATTTTACGGTTGTAAGCTTTGACGTACGTTTTTATAAACGCGTTTAAGATCTGGTTTATAAAACTAATTTCGATACGAATGCAGGACTTATATATGTATTATTTTATGAAAAGTAAAATCCACTTTCATTCATTACAGGAGAGTAAATGATGATTGTCGTAATCGAAAATCAGTGAAAAGGGGAATTTTTCGTGCCATGTACAATATTTTACCGAAGCTAATAAACTATAGATTTAATTCCCGGCATCGGAGCATTATATTCCGAAATGGGTCTGGTTATCCTACTTCTACACAAAGATAAAAAAATGGATAGAACTACGCTCAACGCAATAGCTTTTGGCTTGGGATTTTTTCACATTATAGTTTCCATATCCTTTTTGAGAGGCATTTTCCCTACCTCTGCGAATCCTCCTTTGAACCACGCAACGAGTATTTGTCTCTAGGATTTTCCCCCGTACTTCATTTTCTCCGGACATAGGAAGCAGAAGGGCGGGCGGATAGGGGGCGGGAATATCGGGGAAAGATGGAGAGAACGTGTCGGCCATCCATTAGTATCTGCCGGCGATAAGGACGCCCTCTATCGGGATTTGCGGATGCATCCCGTCACGACGCTATTGTGAGTTTCGGACGCTTCGCAAATGAAGCGTCGGATTATCAGCCGTATCGCTCAGCCATCCGGAGTAGTATTTATCCAGCGATGGATGAATAAAGCGCAGGATATTTATTCGCGATCCCCCCGCTTTTTAGTCCTGGATGAGATGCATTCATACTTACGCGAGGGTTCTTTTTATCCGGCGATGGTTGTTGCAGTTGATAGGGGTTTAATTACTGGTATGGCTTTCGGCTGCTCGAGGATTTTTTTCCTTTTGTTCCGATTTTTCATCGCTCTTCGTCCCATTGTTGCGATCTCTTTTTTCTAGTGCTTTCAGTGCCTTTGTGTTTCGTCTACGGTTCGCATTATTTTTCGCGATTTGAGTCCTTTTCTGCGATTAATTTTTCCGCCTTTCGGCGCAGTCTCTCTATTGTGCGTTGTTTAATGAAGAGGAACACGCCGTATTGTTTTGTAAAGTTAGATGTATAGTTGGTTTTTAATGAAGTGCAATAAAGGAATGAGAAATGGTGCTTTTTCAGCAAATTTAATACACTTTCGGCCATAATTATCTTTGAAGATTTTCATCTTTTGAAGGAGTGAAAATTACATTTGGTGCCGCATTCTATTTGTTTTATGTATATTGTCTGTTATGACGTGTTTATCTATTGGATTAAGGCTGGAAGTGTAAAAATTATTTATATTTAACTTGTTCATTATTATATCCAGCCTCAATCTTGCTATAAGCTTCTAAAATTGTTCCCAAGTTACTTTCATGTTTAAGAATTTGTTATTTATCATTGACGAATCTGGTAGCTACTGGCGAACGCTTTCATTTTATTTTCAATTCAATTTTAATTTTTACTAGCTTATATTGTAACCTAAGAATTTGCTTTTATGATGTTGTTTTTCTGTTTACATCTATCCGGAAATATTTCTATTGATTTATTCATGTGAATATGTATCTTTATTGCTTTGTTTACTATCCAGATCTACCAAAATCTACTTCCTCCTTAAAATTTACTCATCTATCTGTAGATTTTGCAGGTTATTTACATCCCCATCATTTTTAGCAAGCATTTTCCTGCTGTGTTGCATTTTTCCCTAAGTGAAAATTTAAGTTATTATGTCAACATTTTTGTTTTTGTTTTGCGTACGTTTTTTCAGCCATCTCTTTACAAGTTTGTATGACTATAGGTGAAATGTAAGAAGAGACTTATTAGTTTTAATCTCTTTCAAATAAAAGTCGCTTCATGATGAAAAAGGATGATAAAGGCATTTGCGCATAGGTTGGAAACTCCGGCTGGATTGCGTAAATGGTTGAAGCAGCCTCCTGGATAAACAAAGAACCAGGGCTCTATTCCCGGTCCCGTCAGACTTTTCAAAGGTCCGTTTTTCCCTGGGATCGCTTCATTATTCTTATATGTCGTAGGTGAAGGCGGGTTCCTTAGACTGTTTATTAGTTTTAGCACAATGTTTTTGTTTCCTGGCGCTCGTAGTATTTCACTCCTTGAACTGGTACTGATTTCTACTACTGCTATAAAATTATAGTATTCGGTTATATTTTTGTATCGAATTTTCATTCGCTTTAACTTCAAATCTTCGTCGTTCGCGTTTTCGCCTACTTTTGATTTTTTTCGACTCTCGCTCGTTTTTATTTTTTTCATCGCGTTATAACGGCCATAAAGAGGAGATGGTCGAACGGCCCCGAAATCGAGTCTCTCTCTTCGGAATAAAAACTCGCGCCGGGAATCGGAGAGCGACGAAAAAGTAAAACGTGCCCAAAACTCGATGTTTTCCGACTCTTTTAGTTCTCCGGCGTCACCCATTCTCGCCTCCGCATAAATTAATTCTCTCGCGGATTTACGCCCTCTCTCTCCCGAGAACGTAAGATCACATCGCCGTGTGTATCGCAGTGGTAATGGCTCCGGCGGACGGTCATCATTCATTGCGGGGGTATTAGCGCGAGACATCTAATAGTCCGAAATGTCCCGAGGAAAAGAAGGAGCGGTGCCATGAATTTCGCTTAAGAGTTTAATTATGAGGGGGCGATAGAAGTGGGCTCGCATCCCTATCGCATGTTCTCCGATATGAAAATGTCTGCGGACGGTCGCTGGTGTCGAGACTCATACAAAATGCCGAGACCCATACAAAAACGTCGAGACCAATACAAATTGTCGAGACTCATGCTAAAATGTTGAGACCCATTCAAAAATTTCGAGAGACCTAAGAAAATGCCGTGACCCATACAAAAATGTCGAGACTCGTACAAAAATGTCGAGACCAATACAAAAGTGTCGAGACTAATACAAAAATGTCGAGACCCATGCTAAAAAGTCGAGACCCATAAAGAAATTTCGATACCATTACTAAAATGTTGAGACCTATACAAAAATGTTGAGATCCATACAAAAATATCAAGACCCATATAAAAATGTTGAGAGACATACGAAAATGTCGAGACCCATTTAAAAATGTCGAGACTCATACATTTCGAGACGAGACGCGTTCGGTTTTTTGCTCTTTTTTCCGCGATTTTTTTACAACTCTTGACGCAGGCCGGCCGCTACAATCCGGGTTTTAATTACCCGTCGTTTATGCTTTTTCATTTTTTTGGGAAGGGAAATGGGGAAGTTTTTCTCCCAGGACTAAACCCTTTACTCTTTACGGGTGTCATAAATACTCGTTTCCCCTCATACTTATCGAAGCTAGCCGAGAGACTTGTTTCGGGTCCTCTAATGGTTCTTTATGGAGCGTATTGCGTGGGGGCGAATCAGCGAGGAGTATTAGAGGGGTTTCTTGGCGGCTCTGTCTCCTAAGTCATAAGAATGGAGGACGTTTATGATGGGTGCTATTTTATAAGGCGGCTCATTATGAGGGAGAGATGGAGGGAGTGAACGATAATCGAATAAAATTTACCCTTATAAATTAATGGTCGAAGGGGAACGGTTGCTGGTGGGTTTACCTTATCTGGCTAACGAGGAATTTAATGTGGCAGGCATGCGCAAATAAAGTTAGTCATTAGAGCGAGGTTGGATTATTATTTTTCATTTAGGATTTTGCCATCATCAGCGGGAGTGATCTCATAATACCCTAATCCCCTACGATGTTTTATTGCTCTATTACTCTATCATAGTTTTATGACTGCGGTTCTTGAGGAGTCTCAAAATGGCATTCTGTGATAATGTTTGCTTCTCATAAATTCTATCATATTCGGCCCCTCTTCGTAGAACGAAATTGTAAACAAAAAGAAATAAAATTTCGTGGATTTCTACGCTGAGGATTCCTAAGAAGGCCTAATAGCCGAAACCGTTCGATAAATAAAATGCTTAGGGTAGAAATCTACAAAATTCTATGTTTTTTAATTTTTATTTCGTCAAAATAACTGTAAATATGTTGCAATTTACCCATTTAGGGTATTTTTATTTTCATTTACTGAATATTTAGAGGTATTTAATGAATTTACTCTTTGTTTTCCAGATTCAGCGGAGAATGCCAATTGGAGGAGTTAGATGTTTAGTGGGCTGACTTCTGCCGAGGGTGAGTTGAAATTACAAGCAACTTTTAATTAAAATTAGAGTATTTGGATTTCGAGTTTGAATTCTCTTCGATATCTCATGTACTTGTTAAGTTATTTTAAATGGCGAACGATTAGGACTTATAGTGTTCAAAAGCAGATTAATATATTTCTATTATAGAATAAAGCTAGTATCAGCTAGCGGAACTTTCAATGTAATGATTGCTACTTGCTTCGAATTATACTAAATCACTTCTTCCTCGAATTATTTCTCTGGCTGATTTTATGGATATGCTCACTTATTCGCAACTATTGTATATAGTAATGCAGGTAACAGCATTTAGAGTGATTTACTCTTAGTAAGAGTAGAATTGACGACTCTTTTTGCATACGTATAATAAATGTAGCACGATTGATTCGGACAAGCGATTACATGGTTTTATCAGTGTATGTTAGACGTAAATATATATACACGATACACCATTCGAATGGTATCCGAGCTTTTCCTTAACTGGATGACCTACGCTTCGTTTATTCCTGGGCTTCTTCGTTCTCGGCCCTTCAATCCAGCCCATTGTTATCTTATGATAGATGTATTTTTTCAGGTCTTAACCCTTCGCTGCTTAATTTTGGTACCACAATTTTATAGAAAATGATTATTGTTTTTAATTAGCAGATTTGTAGTCTGGTTCCGAGAAAGATAGGTCACGCTCACACTTAATCGGAGGGGAAACAAACATCTCTGAAATCCCTTTCGGTGTAAATTATTTTCAGTTTTAGATTAGTTTACACAGAAAGACTAAGGAGTCAACGCTTGCTCATTCCTTCTGGATAGAAGTGAATTACCATCTAAAAGGCGTTGGAGATTATTTCAAATTATTTCAATGTTCATATCGAAACAAAAAGGGCTAGAATATCCTGCGAATTACTTTCATCGTTTATTCCACGATTACTTATAGAAAATTCAATCAACTCGTAAAGATCCTCAACCGACGTTCTACATCCTGCCCGAATGTCTCGAATCATAACCAACCGCATACCGAAGTTGGCTGTTCCAAAGCAGCTGGTAACTCCTCGGCGTTACACCTGTAAAACGTTCGAGAGCGGATTAATCGAATTAGGAGGAAAATTAGCAGATCCTTGCTAGTCGCTGCTCGTCCAACAAACTCTCCTATTGGACCAGTTAAGAACGAAACTCACCTCAGTGTCGCCGGAGCCAACTTCCTTATGCGAGCGGTAGCACTCCTGTCGGGAGATGGACGAGTCGAACTTGGATCATTCTGCACCGGCGGTTTCGCAGGGGTCAGAAGGCCCTTGGACAGTGCGAAGGGGCGGCGAGGGATTAAGGTAAGAAGGGGGAGAAGGGGATTAGGCCGATGGAGGTTAATTCAGGCCGGTGGCGTCGAGGAGATAGGCGGAAAGAAGTTCTTGGGCTCGGCGGGGGACATCACGGAGGTTCTTTGTGGGCGGAAGGAGAGGGACGTCTGGAAGTCGGCGGCATGCAATCTCGTGCGCCCGATGACCTCTGGGAGTTTGGTCGAGGGGCACGGAGGGGGGAGATCGATCAAGTACCGGCGAAGGAGGGTATTATTCGTGGGAACAAAGTTAATTTATTCCTAGCTAGATTCATAGCTCTTGTCGTAGGTATCTCGGAGTTGAATAGCGAGAGCTCAGAACGTAAGCCGTTGAAGGAAATCCTATATTCGTAGATACCGAGTACCAGGCACGGTAATGGCACGTCAATCGAGGGTATTTTTGTGGGAAAAATCCATTTGTGTCGAAAGAATCGCTTTTTTTATCCTGTCTAAGCTCGATGGCTTGATGGTTGTTCGGTTTCTGCGCGTGGAACACTAGTCGTATTTCGCGGATTCGTTTAAGATTTAGCGGAAAGTTGCTGAATACCCGCAGATTTTGTGCTTTATTTTTGTTAAACATTTTATATATTAATTAAACATTTCTTTTCCTCACACTGTTCGCAGTCCGTGCGAAGCGATTTATAACGAATTGGGATAACCTTAAATTTAATAAACGAAAATCTTATTTGTTTTATCTTTTCATCCGTTCGGATTAAATGTAAATTTATTTAACTATTACTCTTATGAGGATAATGAAAAATACATTTATTTG
Source organism: Sympetrum striolatum (assembly GCA_947579665.1). NCBI lineage: Eukaryota > Metazoa > Arthropoda > Insecta > Odonata > Libellulidae > Sympetrum > Sympetrum striolatum. Next base: position 74,576,968 of record OX388342.1, on the reverse strand, counting down.
GATGGATCCAAATTCCGAGATTTAAGGATTAATCAATTTTCTTTGCTGCCAGAAAATGATTCCAGTCATTAAAAATTCCTGGGGAAACTCTTCGGATTGATCTCACCCTCGAATTAGATAAGGGCTTTATTTTCCGATTTTTAAATTATCGGTTTTGGATTGTCTTCTAATCGTACATTAATTGAAACGTTTAATATCACAAGTATGTCAGTTTCCTGCAAATGTCTACTATAAGCGATATCACGGCTTTCTATTAATTTACGGAGTAGTTGGTCTGGCTTTTCTATCCCAATGCTTCCCAGGCTTTATTCCACATCGACAATCATGCTTATCTACTGAAATTTTATCGCACTATAAATTCTCAGTATTTACCGGTAGAAGTGTATATGTGGGGAACATAATTCTTAAAACACCTATTGCAAAATCCCATTAAAATATTTCGATGCATTATGGACACATGTTAAGTGCAAAGGGACTAGGTACTTCTATTGAATTCTCGTAAAGTGGTTGGATTTTCGTCTTTCCTTTGGCATACAATCTTAACGCGGGACACCGGTTGCAAAGCGCTGTTCTTCAATGTATCAAAAGCGATTTCTGTCAATAAATATCACCGAATTTGGGACTCATACGTAAAGCACGTCAATTCTAACGCATCATTATCTTTCGTTCTACGCATATCTGATCCAAGTGTTATCTTAATTGCAGTGAATCGAGGAAACATCCACCTAGAAACGTATTTTCACTCACAACTGTAGAGCATTTGCTGATGGTGTTTGCGAACGAACACATGGGATCAACGCGGCAATCTTTTTCCGCGGAATCCATTCATTGGCTTCAAATGGAATCGACTAAGTGCCTATCTCACTTATCGCTTTGCTTTATCTTTTTTGATTCCAATAAATTTCTTCGTTATCTTCATAATTGAAGCGTCTGTCAGCTTGGTCTACTTCTCCGCTTAGGTTCCGTTAAACCACCTCTCCGTTGATTACTAATTTCGAGGTATCCAACCCTAAGATTGTTGGGATTGCTGTTAAATCCCTCGCGGTTGCTATCGTAAATCATCCCGAGGATGGATTCAACGCCAGTTTGCGTTCCCTGTGTCGTCTACATGTTGACCCACTTTTCTCGTAGATAACTAACCGTTGCTAGTATCTGAAATGGAATCGAGTCTTCCGTTGTGTACTTCGTGCATCGGTACACATTCGCGATAACGTTGGAGCTTGTTACCAGTATTCCTAAGTATTATGAAAATCCTTTCCAAGAGCTTTGCTGAATTCCATTGCATCCTATCTCGTCCCATGCAGTTGTCTATCATCGTCTAGTTTATCAGATGAGGACTATGATTATACGTTTGGATGCAGAAGTTTCAATTGTTTCTTCTCTGTTCTGGTATTCCTCATAAATAAATCTTATTTGAAATCAATGTTGGCAGACGTGACTCCGCGGAGACCTGAAGATGTACGTTAACTTACGAAACCGGTCGCAAATAAATTCTGTGTGGATTTTACTAAGTATATCATTCTAAATCTCATTTGTACCATTACATTACATTACGAAAGAATATTTCTTTAATTTTCATCTTAAAGTTTTAACGTTTAACACGAAAACGATACGAAAAACGTAACATAAAACACAGAAATAACCGTTGTAAGAAAATGGTTCACAGACCCCCTATCAAGTACTTCCCACAAAGGAATCAACGCAAATGATCAATTTACAAGATTCCTTTAGGTCAGTATTACTTAAATATTCTGTTTCCAGGTTTTTAAGGAAGTTATTTAAATTATCCTGCGCGCTATATTTGTAATAAGAATAAATACATGATTAATTTAACTTAATAATCAGCATGAAATAGTAGAGACATTTTATGTTCACATTAATATATGAAATAGCAAGGTGATTGCTGCTGAAAAAAATTACTTCGGAATACTTAAAAGCAATAAATATTTATTTACCTATCGTTTTCTTTATTGCCAGGACAAACTCTCCGAGCAATAGGTAGTGACATTTACTTTAATCTATTTTACTTTTAAAAATATTCATAAACGCTTATCTCTGGTTTTCATGGTAATAAGATCATAGGATTCTATTCTACATTTCAGTTTTTGTACTATGTTTTATATTTTGCAACTATATTATCTTCTATTGTAAAGCGTAATTTTAGTTATCTGATTGAGAAATACCGTGTAGAGTGAGATAATTCTTGTATTGCGAAGAAAAATACATAGGATTTTACTCTCATGTAATCCGTCGCTACGGGATAGAAAAACAGGAAAACACTTTTAAAATGTTAGAAAATAAAGCTAGTGCTCCTTATATAGAACAGGCAAACAATTGTTCCAATGCTTTTAACCACTTTCAATTGATTTTTCATCGGATAAATTTGAGCGTACGTATTCATCAGACACGAAAATATCCTTTGTGTGTATCATTCTTTTCTTCCGAATCAATTTTTATTTTCGGCGCTAAGTTTTCTTTTGGTCCCAAAAAGCAGCTGAAATTCCGCTGTTCTTGTCTTCTCACATCCCTTGATTAATTTTCCCCACAATTTTGATCACTTAGATTTCAAATGGAATGTTTCCCTTTCCATTCTGAGAGAGAATTTTCTTTTAGTTCCTTCGCTTCTTTGGCGGATTCATATTTTCCAGAATTTTAAGAGCTCTTTCAGATGTCTACCTAATTAAAAAAAAAATACTTCCGAAAGTGCGTTGTCGTCGTGTTTCTTTCCTCTTCATCATAAAAACTTTCTTTTTATTAAATCTGATTGAAGATGAATTGCCAAATGATTGTTTCTATATTCTTTCAGGATTTATGGTATTTATTTTTACAGGTTTATTTACGAGGAATTGTTTCATCTCAAATTTTCCTTTCGAATGTAACCTTAATATGTGGAATTACGATTCTACCTCAAAGCACCTGTAGCATTCAACTTGGTGAAATTGAAGGTTTAATTCTACCTGTATCTCTACGGGGGATGAATTATCCACGTAGTGTGAATCTTGTAGTAGAAAAACCATAGTTTGACCATTTAAATTTCAATTGAGGCCCTTCCCAAGCACATCCTGTCAATTGCCTACTCTAGGAGCCTTACTTATCCTTATTAGAAGTTTAAAATCTTCAATGGCCGTTTTTGTCGGCGTTCCTCTTCTCATTCCCCGGTATTCCGAAGAAAACAACACAGGACACCGCACCAAAAAAGTAAATGCGGTGTCCTGTCTTGTATTCTCGGAATAACGGATAATGAGAAGAATAACGCCGACTATAATGGCTATTAGAGATTTTAAACCTACGTAATTTTACTTTAACTTTACTTTAAAATTCCGTAACAGCCGTGTCTCAACTTTCCTTTCATTTCCTTACCTATCCTGTCACTGCATCCAAATGTCTTGCAGTAAGACTAGTATTGGATTAAATATCCGTTGTAGCATGCTCTGAGGAATGTACACATTGAATGCATTCAAAAGAGCAGCTATCTGTTTATGCATATCACAAGAACGTTATCTATCACTCAAGATATTTTAATTTGTACCCATTTTTAAGGTAGTCATTGCATAAAGATACTCTTTAAGCATATCATAAGAACGTTATCTATCACTCAACATATTTTCATTTGTACCCATTATTAAGGTATTCATTGCCAGGAGTTAATCTTTCTCGAAATTTAGAGAACTGAAAGGTGTATCTTTTTTCTTTAAGGAATTCTCCCGCGTCTCCGTAAATCATCCGACGCTCGAGACAGAACGATCGTCTCTTTATCCAAAAGTCATAGATGTCACTATCCCCGCCCCCTATCTTTCTCTATTCTCAACTTCTTCCCCTCCCATTTCGCGCCTTCTTTCAGAACTAATGGAAGATACGTTACCCAAGCCACCGAGAGGAGTAACGGAGCCGCGGACCGCCGGAGATTAATGATCCTGCGAGGGTTTCTCCGATAGGCGGGCCAAACTTTCCTCCCTCATCTTCCCCTTTTCGGTTCCTAGCGGGCCGGAATATCTCTCTCATTGGTCCCGAGGAGGGCCTCCGTTCCTCCTCGAAGAGTTGGATGGGAGAAACGCGGTTTCCAATTTAATCCGTGGGAGGGAAGGAAGGAGTCCCTCGGGGGTGGTATCTAGGGCCGGGGCGGTTCGCTCAAGTGCCGATGGGGAGATCGCCGGGAAAAAAATGATGAGGGTTATGCCGAGTGAATAAATGAGAGGGTGCGTGACGTGGGGGTGGGTATCGCCATTAACAGCGTTCGTGTGGAAGGCGTTGGGGGTAGCAGACGCCATGGCGTCGTCGCTTCCTTTTTTTTCGTCAGTGGTGAAAATTTTAGAGGTTGAAATATTTTTAGGTTTGGGAGTAGTGAAATAGGTATTGGTGTTTCAAGAGGGTGCCGCGGGTACGTTTTTGTTAGAATTATTAGAGCTGACTTCTTGTTCCTTTCAGTCGAATGCTTCCTTATTCCTTATTGCCGAAATCGTATGCAAACACTGTGCTCTTCCCAGAGATAACTGTTCATTCTGTTTACTTATTGTATTTGTATTTACTCTAATAATTATGTGTTTATCAGTCGTTCCCATTTTCTAGAGTGCTTTTCTCTGTAAATTTAGTAGAAGTCGTTGATGAATGAAACCCTACACATTAATCCCATGGTAAGATATAGAAGTCATGTAAAATGGTATTGATGTTTTATTTATGTATCAGAGCTGTATTTTTTAATATACAATACACATAATTTTCAGGTGGTTCATTTTGCACGGCCGTTTTCTACTAACATATGCAGGTGCGGATTTAACACCCATGATCCCTGCATGATGTTTTTCTCTGAAAAGAATTTTCTCGACTTTCTATAATCATTCCTCTTTGCAATTATTAACATTAGCGGCTTCTTCAGGCTCTCAGGAACTGTGAATATAATTTTTTCGCGTTGTTAAATTGTTCCAAATAAGCGTAGCTCTTGCGGTTACTTACCTAATATTTGATAATAACCATGAAAAGTCAATGAAATTTTACCGCTGAATTTAAGTTAACGCGCGGATAAGTTCGTTGACCTAAATCGTATAAATGTGATGATAATTATGTCGGATTTTATCTCTTCTACTCGTTGAGACTGCTTCCATCGTCATGTACCGGAAATCTGCCCCATTTCCAACAAATTACCAAACTGCGCGTGGGATTCGTCCGCCCTAGCTTTTATTCCCATTCATCCTCTTTAATTTCCCAGATGACTCTCTCTTGATTAAGCTCGGCTAGATTTGACGCCATCGCCGTCCATTTTAATCTCCCTCTTTCATTACAACCGCGTTTCGGATAGGCACGGACCTTTTTCCAGACGTCAAAAACAAAGGTCCCCGAGTTAATAAATTGGGCATTTTTCAGAACGGTCATCTACCCCACGCCTCCCTTATTCCCGTGGGCGGTGCAATGCTCAACGACCTCTTCCGAAATGGTTGCGTTTGTGAAGAACAGTTTACGATGCCTCGTACCTTTTTTGCACATCACCGGTTCGGACCCTCTCAGGGATGGAATTATTAAAAAACCAGCCGCCTTTTTTTTTTTCGAGCAAATATTTCGTTTTTTCCTCCTGCTCGTTCATCGTAAGCGACGGCAGATTCCCACGAGGGCTTTTTTACGTCCCTTCTTTTCGTACGGCCCGTCTCGGTAATCAGGTGTGCTTGCATACGCGACCCCTTTGGATTCGCACCCTGACCAAAAGGAATGAAAAGGTTGTTAGGTTTTGTTTGCTCTGCTCCGCTGCGCATGCGGCCGAAGACGCCTCCTTTCCGGAGCTGAGGAGCGGAGGAGATTAAGCTTGTCTCGAAATGTTTAATCGTTTACCGCCGTTTAGGCTTTGAATGCGGGAGACTCTTCGTCCTTATTAACGAGACACTTTATTGACTGATGTATTCTGCTGGAGCCAAACTTCCTGCTTGGGCGACGCAAGCTCCCTTCTATCCAAAAGTGTTGTTATGGGGTTATATATTCAAGAGGGAATTACGTTTACTTCGAGAAATATTGTTTTTCTTTTATTTGTGATAATGATGGTGTTAGCGTGCGACAATATTAAATTTCTCTTATTCTGATTTCTACGGTGTTGGAAAGACTTAAATGCCAAGTGTTGAAGAGGATAAAATGGTTGAACTGGTTAATAGTTTTAGCGTGATGTAGTAAATACTGTAATTTCAAGCGAAATTTCGTATCCCGAAGAATCTTTTCTCTTTCAATCACTTGGTTTTATTTTTTCAATGCTTATTAATAAACCGAGGTCTACTGTGTACATATTTATTGGCTCTACTACTCACTAATACGCTCTAATATCTCTGAAATGCCTCTGCAAGGTTTTTTTCCCTTTACCAATATGAGCCTGAGCAATTTTTAAACATTCACATATATTGTACCCTATTAATGCAAACAGATGTAATGAATTAAATGAAATAATTGTTTCAATTAAGAAAAACAAGATACGTGATGAAGCATTTTGAGAGAGTGTAGATCATTTCATCTTGAAATTAAATTCTTATTTTACAGTTATAAAAAATGTCGGTACTTGAAAATGTAATTTTCACCTTTGCATATATCTTACTTTTGAGATTAATGTCCGGCTTTTCATCACCTGTCTTCTAATACTGATGTTGTATAATTTTTCGAAGACTAAGGATTCAACTGCTATTCTTTTGTCTATAGTATATACCATGCTGTGTTATAATTCATCCCCTAAAATTAAATAATCTCTTTTTCAGATCAATCCAAGAGCAATAAAAATCAGTGCATTATCGAACTAATGTATTTACTGTGTACACCAGGAGGCGCAAAAATTTCCCTGATTTTCCTATTTTTTGTTTCATTCTCCAAACGTAACATTTCCTATTCAAGAATACCTTTGACTTTTATGAATGTATTCTTGAAGGATTCTCCTCAAAGGAATCGGAGTTCTTTCCTCGAGAAAGATTTGATGGATACGCTGACCTTTGTTTTGCTGCAGTGACTCCCGTTTGAAATGGGATTACCATACTTGATGCAGGGAAAGGGCGAGCGATTGTTTTCTCTTTAAGGCCGCTCGCATCCAATTCCGCTCCATCACTTTGAAACTTCGAAGATATCTGCCGTTGCATGCGCGCCTTTGTTACCGTGCGTGGAAAAGCTTCAGAAAAGATTTCTATCTACGAAGACGAAGGATTCCCCCGAAGAAAGTTTTTTTCACAGGCCGCTCATTCTCAGAATAAAGGATAGGATTCACGAATGACTTGTCACTCATCATCGGGAAACTTTCGTGTACACTTTCATATCAGAAAGGAGTGGTTAGGGGTGATTTTGATGGGAGGGAGAACGTCATGTCTAGCGAGCCATCGACGGAGAAGAATGGAAGGCAGTTTTCGAAGGGAAATGAAAAAATATCCTTTTGATGAGCTTCCATTCCATTTTTCCCCCGCCATTCACCGTCGAGCCTTCCTCGAGTGCGCTTTTGTCAGGAATTCATCTAAAACAGAAAAGGAGGGATCCGCGAAAGAGTCGTTAGTCGGGCGGTAAGGAAAATGAGATTTTTGCTTAGATAGTTGAGGAAATGAGGCCGGATTGTTTTGTTTTCCTCCCGCAACATTCCGCCTGTTAATTACTTAGTATTCTCATGTTTCAGATTGCGATGAGATAGAAAATAGAGAACGGTATCCTGCACGTTCGCGGCAAAATGATATTCTTTGTGTGTCTGCGGAATGAGAATGGATTCCAACTCGTGGAATGCGCTTGTGTTCCAGAGGGTTTTTCTAGCATACGGGAGATCATAGGGAAGGTTAATTATGTACGAATTTTAGTTCGTAGTTGATTCGAAATATACGTCAGGCTCAAAGCTATCCATTGCACCATGGTCATGGTGCATACTAGCATCGGAATGTTGGTATGCAACGGGGTTATGTTACTCTAATTGCCTTTTCACGTATGAGGAAATCGAGTGATATCAGTATCATCGCTGTTCCGTGTTTGTAGGCTAAAGCTTCTGACTTCCTCCGCATGGTTATATATTGGCGAAGACTTCGTGGCTTTCAAAACCTCTCCGTGTAAATTCAGATAAAGGAAACATCAGTAGTGAGATAATATTTCAGCGTTTTTGTTCTTTCTTAATGAGCGGTCAAGAATATTGCAAAATGAATTACGTTTACAAGTGGAAATTAAAGATATGCAACGCTAACTTAGCCTTAAGCTACCAAGTTTACTAGCGACGTATTAGTGTACCGCGGCACACCGGTTGAATACTACTGGCCTAGATGATATACGGTAACTCTGAAGGCCGACGAATCGTAACATCTATTGTATATGCTTGTAATTTGATAATACTTTGATACATTTCCCTAGTAAAGTTAAAAAGGTAAGGTAAAATAAATGTTCTATGTAAAGATTCCACTTTAGAGCATTTATTAAAACAACCAGTTCCGAACAGAGTAAGTTAATGAACCTGAAGATGAACTAACTTTGATCGAAATCGGTCGTTTTAATAAATGTTCCCAATTGGAATTTTACATAGCTAATTTATTTTACCTGTGATGGAATTCCACATAGTAAAGGCAACCTTTAAAGATTATTAAGTTCACAATTTTTCGAGAGTTTATTTTTTGAATAGAAAATGGCACTGATTATTTTAATATGTTACCCAGAGTCGCTTTTCATAGACCTAAGAGAAGCATATGCTCCAAGCTAAAGGCTTGATGTAGCCTAAGTTACTTTTTCTTAAATTTGTTGAAGGAATCGTTCAATAAAATTCTCTGAAAAATTATATTTAGGATTTTCATTAAGTGAATGCACCGAAAGGGGTAAAATGCACCTATTGGTTCCGGACGGCCAATGGAAGTGATGCCTGAATCACATGACTCAAGCCATACCTTGTGACCTTAAACGCATTTTTAGCCGATCAGTATCCGTCGATTTAGCGTTCTTAATCGCTCCGTGGGTCGGATTGAAACGTCGCGTGATTAATTTAACGGAGTCGTTAAATTCCCATTTACCGCGTTCGATGTCATTGATAAGGAGGACAATGTGATTAATGCGTGAAATTGCAGCACCGTATATATGTTTGAATAATGGAGGGCTATGGGAGATGAATGAGTCACATTGCAATGCCTTCTTCTTTTTACTCGTCTCGCAAGCTTTTTTCCGAACCATGGGTGTGAGCTCTTTTTTTTAACCTGATTGATGTCTTGAACTTTGCGATATGTTCATGAATGATGTCCACCGAATATATTTAAATCAGATTTTCACGTGAAACCAATTCTTACGATAATGAGAAGGCCCCGTGCCATTGTACTAAAAAAGGGATGAATATCATTGAGAAATTCTCCACTGTAATTTCGTACGAGCTATATATGGTAACGTTGCGTTGATGTTCAGTTGTATCTGTAGAATAATTTTGAGTAGAAGTAAATATGGAGACTAAAATTACGGTGATTTATTTATACTCTACCACTGTAATAATATAAATTTATCATCATTAGTTAATTGTATTTTTTCTCATGGAATACCACGAGTTCAGAGACCATTATATCGAATTTAGAGGCTAATGCACTTAATGGTCGTTGATCATTCTTTCAAAGCATGAATTAATGATATAGGTGCGGATTATAAGAATACGTTTATTATTGATGTGTAATAGTGGTAAAGGTCCTGTTGGCAGATGTTACAGTGGAGAGAATAAATCGGAAACGTCCTTTATGTTCTGGAATTTGTCAGAGATTCTTCAGGAAACTTCTCTCAGGCAGTACCTATCTGTCCTAAGTTAAAGAATTATAATAATCTCGGTAAAAATATAATAAGTGATCTATGACATTAAGTCTTGGTAAATACAGGAAATTTATGGAGTATCATTATAGCCATTTGACAAATTTCTCGCATAAAAACTCATTTATCACATATTTTTCAGCCTAAAATCACCTTCTTCCTCAGATTACTTAACTTCGCCATATTGATATGGAGATGGGAAGGAATGGCTGAAGGCACTCGTAGGTAATTTTTTAGGTGAGGGTTAATTAGGCATTATTTTTTATTGTTGCTATACATGGATAAACGAGAAAACGTTATAAGCGAAGAGATTTTTATAGGATTGTAATATTCATTGAAAATAACATCGTATGAATATTTATTTATTTATTGTTAAGGATATGCGTTTGTTGGATCAAGTTTTTTCCGATACTTTAGTACCTCACTTAAATATGTCTGTATTTTCCTTCAATATGAATTATTGCCATACTTCCATAGTTATCAAGCAATCTCAGACTTACCAGCTGTTGAACCATACTGCAACTGTCGACATGATGTGAAACATCACAGAACCTTTTAACGCTGCATATTTTCTCTGCGACGAGGGGAACCGTATAGAAGGAAAACAATGCCCATTTTCAATTTCGTCCTAATCCTTAGCTTCGTGGAAGCTGAGCTACGGAATTTCCAGGAAACGATTTGCCGACTCTTGCCGAATTTACCGTGTTAACAGAAGGGATTTTCCTTTTTTCAATCCCTCACGTACGATGGAAGGCGGAATGATGACATTGTGGGCTCAGTTTATTCGAAGGGAATGATTAGTGGGAACAATACTGTCCTTCCTCGTCCCCTTCCGAGTTTTCATTTCGAAATAATCTCCTTCCCCTTCCAAAAGGAAAATCGGGGGAGACATATTTGCCGTCGAAGTCCTTCCGGTTGCAATCACTCCAATCTCCGGACACCCGAATTATGACGATTTGTTTCACTCCCGCCGTGTTTGTCCTCACCGGGAGAGAAAGTGTGAGCGGGAAGTTTTCGGAGACCGCAGGCTCTCCCGGGCTGTTTAATCTCAGCCGGTGCGTGAATGTTTGTCCCGTAAGGAGATTATATGGAAACAAGTCGGCGGTGCCTCAGACGCGGTGATAAACTTGTTGTGAAAGAAGATCCGGTGCGAATGAGCCCTTAAGGGCCCAGACTGCATTAACTGCAAGGGGCACGTGGTTAGCACATCGTCGCCTAAGATGTTTCATAATGGATTATAATTTTAGGATTCGCTGCCTTTAAATTTAGGAAGGTCCCGAATTTTATCATGGTTTCATCAGTTAGAAAGACTCTGCCAAGAAACTACGATATACCGCGTGTGGGATTCTACGGTAGGCGTAGCTCTCATATGTCAACATTTTTAGAGAGGTTGTTTTATGCCTTTGTTTTATAGGTTTATTATAATCTGAAATATATCATCCTTCTCTATTTATTCAAATGCAGACTCTTATGTTTTAGGTGTATTTCGCATTATTTAAGCTAGCTAACGCAAAGACCTCGTTTATGAAAATAAAGGTTCACAGGCTAAATGGCCACGTTACTTCTTTTTTGTATGAATATAATTCCAGTTTTACCCTATTGCCCGTATTAAACATGTTCAATTCAATCGATAGATCATCGATTCTTTCGCGTTGGTTTGGTATCAAGTACAGTACTTGTCATGCAGTAATATAACTTTGTCGTGGTAATCTTAATCTACATCTTGCTTAATGGTAATGCTTTAATGTACGGCTATAAACTTCAATACTCTCCTATGCGAAAGAAAATTTGGGTGTACGTTATTTTTTAATTGGTTAATAATTTGATCTTTGTTGAGTTCCTATTTATTAGTTTTCACATAAATCTTTGTGGCCAATATAGCTTATTTAGGTAACCAAGGTCAGTAATCCGGACCTTTCCGTTGTTCCGGGAATTGGTAGTGACAGGATATGGATTTCTGATCAAGGCTTTTGGAGATTTCTTATATCTCCAAGCAATCCGATGTCAAAACGTAATTCCTTTTCGGCTGTGCGTACAAGAATTGACGGGTAAATGATCAAAAACAAAAAAATACAATTCAAACCAATTTAGCAAAGCTGTCTAAATTAAGAATCCACCCATATTTTTCTTTTAACCCGTACGTTTAGTATCTGAGATACACTTGTAAAGAATGAGTATCTAATCTAATAAGTGACATTTACATGTGTTAATTTAACGCTACGGTGCGTTTGCTTTATATTATATTTCCTTTTAGCTATTGATAGGGACGGGAAGCAGTTTGAGATTATTTGCCCAAGTTTCTCCACCAATTCAATTCATATATTGATTCAAAGAAAAATTGAAACAAAAATTTCGCGCCCCAAAGAGAATTGCTTTTCCCGGAATCTGAAAATCATAAAACTCTCTTTTCTCATTCCACCCGTCTCTCAAAAATCCGAAACCAACGAATCGATTTTGATTAGCCATTTTGGAAAGAATTTTACGAGCCTTCGTCGAAAGAATTCAGTCTTCTTAGGACCCTTTTAATTTTTTTTTCGGGAAAAGGTTGCTCCATAAGCAGAAATCAACTTTTATTGCTCTCTCTGCCACGGCTGCATATTCCAACTTGGTTTATGCCCTTTGAGATCCAAATGGAGTTCCCTTTTATGTACCGCGTACTCGCTCCTTGCAATAAAATTACCCCCTGGATGTTAATTCGAAAGTTTTTAGTGCACGGTTTCTCGTAGACTTAGAGCATTTTGGGCTGTTCCTTTTCTCTCAAGCTCCATGCGGAAAATTTCGTTTCGTTCAATCTCTGGCTTTGTTCTCGGGATTATGTGTACATGCAGGAAAATTTCCGCGGAACTCATAGGAGAAGAAGTTTAAAAAAGAATTGTCGGCAAGAGGCTCGCGAATTTTGAGTTTCAGCGGGATTCTCGCGAAGAGATTTTCTATTTTAATGAGGTAGCGCTAATCGCTAACGTTTCTCTTTATCTTAGAATCGGGGGAACGACTTGATTGGATAAGGAAACCCAAGTTGTAAGTTATGTGACCTGCCGAGTTTATGCTACGTTGATTTCAAGTTTGTATTACAAAGTAGGGATTTCTATGGGTATTTCTGTGATTTTAATTGCCGTTATTCTTTTCGATTCAAGTAAGGGTTTCCAACTTTTGAACTCCAGTCAAGTTTGCTGCTAAAAACTCTTCGTAACCCACAGAGAATGCAATTTTCTGAAATCCAAAAGTCGATTACTCTTTTAGACAGGTTAGTTTACTTGCTTCATTGTAATGATACCTTATATGGGTATAATGGGTCACTTATCAGGGTAGATGCTAATAGATTTTCCTTGTTTTAATATTGGTTATAATTCGGGCGATGTAGAGATTAATAAGTCTCTTCTAACATGTAACCTTTCGTCCAATAAAATTTAAAGAAAGTTTGAAAAAAAATTCACAGAAGAAAACTTGTGTGAGCTTGTGAGAAAAACTTTTAAACTCATCTTTTGAGTTTAAAAACTTAAGGTTTTACTTGGGAAAAAATGCACTGCACCGATTATCTAGCCCTAAGATAGAGAAATGAACGTAACTTTCTGAGAAGAATTTGTTACGGGTCCGGATGGTTTGGGTTAGTTTGGGTTGGATACTTTTGGGCCAATAGAGTGAAATAACACGTAACTAAGTGCAGCATAGTGAGTCATAACTAAAACTTTTCATTTTATCCAGATAATAAATAAAGATAAATTCCTTTGTTTAACATCATTCACACCTCAGTAGCTCATACTTCTAAACTATATTACTCCATAATGTTTTAATCAGGAGAAACTATTCCATTTATCAAGACATGCTACATTGAATATTAATCTTACGACTGTTTTGTTATTCAAAAACCTTTTTAAGTGCGACGTCAAATACGTTGTAATTAATAGTCTATGGTGAAATATGGTGTAACCTGAACCCAACACCAAAACCTTGGTCGTTTGAATAAATTAACCTGTGGACAGACTATTTCAGTTTCTTACTAATATTAATGCGTTATCTTAAATCTTGGGACAATCTGCCAATAAATTACATTAACTTATCTTATAATACTTACTAAACTTAACCTATATTGCTTACTAAGCTAATCCTATACTACTGACTAAGCTTATCCTTTAATACTTACTGTTAAAATCAGCAATTTGGTACCCTACGGGGTTTTTTATACGTGTTGGAAAACCATTTTCGTCCTCTCAACCAATCGCAGCAAACTGGAAAAGCCATCATCTTTCGAATTATTCCACACGCGAATTTCCTCGACCTCACCCCGGCGTCTAAATCCTTTTTGCGCGAAATAACGACTCCGTGTACTTGTTAGCATTGGGCATGGGCAAACCCGAGTCCATTCTCCACGCATCCAATTTTTCGTCTCTCCAGCAAACGCCATTGTCGCCTGCATCTCATGCAATTTCGGATGCTCTCTTCCATCTCCTCTCGTCATCGTGTCTCGTTGCCAACCATCCGATACTTTCTCCTTCTTCCTTAATGGTGACTTTTTTCACCCTCATTTGCACCCCCTTTGGCTTACTGCTCTTTCCTCCTTTTTTCTTCGTCACGTTCTGCATCCGACGCCATCAGGTTTTTTGTGACCTTCCGTTGTCTCTGGTCTCTCGCCTCGTCGCGAATCCGTTTTGTAGGCAGTTTTTCTCGCGTGGTAACCGAATGGCGAAGTATTGTGAACTCGCGAAATCCATGCTATTCGAGATTTTCGCGGATCCCTGAGCCACTTTTGTCCTCCAGTCATGAGTTCGCTACACTGCCGTCTGTTAGTCGGGCGATAGGAGAGATTCTTCGGTTTAATCCGAGCGAATGCCTTATTTTAATCCGCAGTCGTTTCGCCCGGGAGAGTCCTAGCTGATGTTTGAATTAATTCTTTTGATTCTAATTAGGCTGTCTATCTCTCGGATGAAAAGGATGAAATGAGAAGGAAGAACGGCGAGAGAGAGTGTGATGTCAAGTACATGGAGTACGAATGTACGTTATTTCGAAAGGATCGAAAAAGGAAACCTATTAATTTTGACCAAATGAGATTAGTTGGATGAAATGGGCCGTGTTTCGTGCAGCAGTGGTCCCTATTCCGTGTATGTTTTTTTTTAGTAAGAGTATTTTTTTGTAGCCTGAATATTATAAGTTAATTACAAAGAACTCTCCTGCTGAAGTTCAGCTGTGACGTATTTCAGACGTAACTAGAGAAGTTTGAGATGTAATCTTTGAATATGATATTTTTACATTTTGGAATTGATATGTGTAGATAAGGAAGTTTTACATCGGTGGAAACCTTGTTGTATAATTTTTAAGTTTTGTATGAATAGTATCTTTCGAAACCTGGAATTAACTACATGATGAAATTATGGCATTTGGTACGTGCACGGATATCGCTATTTTTGTTCTTTCTAAAGTTACCTGCTTTTCATTCTAGCGAAAACTATTGTTTTTCTCACTACAAATTGTTGCATTGCTTTATAGAGGTTGTTGATTGATACTTTAAATTTCGACAATTAAGTCGTGAAAGACATCTATTTTTTCGTGATAACCTACGGATATCTTATAGTAATAAAAGCAAAAATATAATATTCCTACTTTAATTGTAATATAGATATATTGTAATATTTAAATAGTGCGAAGTATATAATCCTACGTAAATGTATACTATTAAATATATATCTATAGTTCGTATAGAAAATTATGCGTTCTACATATGTATATTGTTGAATATAAAGAAACCCTTAAAATGTGACAATTATACACATACAAATAAAGACGTACACCTAAGAATAAATTTTTGATGTCTTAAAGCCTTATCTATTATTCCGTAATAAGCGGCTCTCCATCAGAATAATCAACTTAACTGAAATACGATTTTGATAATAATTGGAACCTCCAGAGAAATGAAATTCGCCATTTAATCAAAAATAAGCAGTACTTTGTCTCCTAGACTTATGAGCTTTGCATTCGAGGGAAAGTTTCGGTTGCAATTTCCATCTCATTGTCTTCATTCCATTCCGTCACCTCCGCCTTTTAATTCGACTCGTTGCAGTTCTGTGTAATGAGACATCGCTCTCTTCCCTGTCTCTCCTAAACCCATCACTCCACCTCTCTGTCCCTCTCCGTATCTGCCACTGCTTCTCATTCTGCAAACGATCCAAAGAATTAGTGCGCTGTCGTGTCCTTTCATTTCCACTCCCGCGTTTTCTTCTCCGGTTTTTAAGCGTATTTTTCCATTCCGTCGTCAGGCCATTTCCCCAGGCGGAATAACACTGCTATCTCAGTGCATGCTCGTACTTCCGTGTGTTATGTCGAATCTTCGTCTTTTTCCATTTTTTATCATTATTCCGGCATGAATGTAATTCAGCTTAGGCCTCGCTTGCACGTGCTATTCCCCTAGCGTGTAAGCTATCGTGGTATTTCATCCTCGAAATGTTCCAGCTCGAACTTCTAACTTTAACATAGTCCTCCGAAAACTTTTTGATTACCGTGGAATTTTTAATGCTCGCTCCTAAGCTCCATGAATTTCCTGCGAAACTCTTTAATAACGCAAATTAATGGCTCTTGCATTAAATTAAAGATAATTTTATATCCTTATCTTGGCATTTATTTTGTTGTAGTATATTTGGAGCTAAATTTACGGTGAAGAAATATTTGAACCATGGTACCTCCAAATCTACGTATTTTGCTGTCCGCGGATTTTTCGCTATGCCTAAAATTCAGCTCAGAAACGGCAAAACCGAAAGCCAAAACCAAAACAGCAACTTATATGTTCTTAGGATCATGTGAGCTGACTTAGCATAATGGGGATTTTGAATTTTGATTTTGTATAGTGATTGATATACGCAATAGAAATACACGTGCAGTTTATTTTTTTCGGGATTATCAAATTATTAATGTCACAAATTCATTTAATTTTGGAAGCTATGAATGAACAGTATCGCATTTTCCTTGTACACTACCTAATGTCCTACTTTCTTCAAGTTCTTTGTATATAAATGGCGAAAAGTTATTTTGTAATCTGCTTTTAAGCTGTGGTAAAGGTTTTTTCTGGAATTTCTTTCCTTCCTATTTTAAATTTGACTTTTTATAGTAAAGTGGAATCAATTTTGAATTCGGGTAAAAGGACTGTCCAGAAATTTCTTTGAGTAAAAATTTAAAGTTATTGCTGCCTGATTAATTTTTTAATCATTGCTATATTTTTTTGCTTACTTTGGGTTGGATGATAACAATGAAGGAAAGGAGTCCACAATCAGTTATAATTTAATTTTCTTAATTCATGGCTGAATTTCTCTTACCTTAAGGTCACTTCAGAAAAAGGGGTCAAGCGGGGAAGAAAATGTATTCGCTTGATCTTTGCCCAATGCTATCAATTCCACCTTTTCTGCTTATTTTTTTTACTTGGAATTTCTTGTATGTTAGCGGAAAATTTAAGTAGACAGCGGCAATTTTTCCATCAGCAGCGGAAAATTCTATTGTTAAAAGTGTACTAGTGTACAATAGTTCTAAGTTCATGGTGTAATATTTTAAGGGTGTTAAGGAGATCTCAGTGCGTAGTTAAGGAATAATTTCGTTTGTTTAGTTATTGGTGAATTTTTTTAATTCCTATAAAATCTATTGCAAACTTAAAGTTGTCATCATTGCATTCAAACTTGCTGATTTTTTTATAAAAATAGTAATTTTCTACTTTTCCTTTTTTAGTATTGAAATGAATGCTCAAACAAATGTAAATCTGACTATTATATTTATTCGGCGTAGGGTTTTATTTCATAGCAGGAAAAAATTAAAGACCTTTACACCAAAGTCTCCGCCTTAATTGTATCGATTTTAGCGCAATAAACCAAGCTTTTCGAGGAAAATGGTAATTTTCTTCTCTTTCTGTTATGGCTTTGACAGAAAAGCTTAAAAAAAATTGAATCTAAGTACATACAATATTTTTACGGCAGAGGTTTTTTCATAATTAAATAATAATTTCATTTAAAAACCATTTTACCAAAATTTCAGCCTTAATTGTATCGATTTCAGCGCAGTAACCTAGCAGTAATTGGGTATTGCAATTTTCAATACCCAATTACATTCTCCCATTTTCATTAATTAAGCCTTCCATTTTCCCTATTATGAAATTGAAAAGATAATAGATTCAGTGGAAAAAATTTACACCTCCGGAAGGATTTGCATACGCTTAGTGAGTTGGTTACGAGAGGTGTTCTCTTGGCTGTGTTGGCGGACTCTCACTCTCTTATTTCTTTGGTTTTTTCCGTTGAAAAGTCGAAGGACAGGCGATCGCGGTGGGTGGGCGGCAATTTTCTGTCGTGACACTAATCGGAGCGGTTGGCTAGACGGCCGATCTTATCGGGCGCGTGGCCGTCTGACCCTCGTAATGTGATTGCGAGTTTGGTAAGAAATGTAAAGGAGTGGGAATAAGAGGTGAAATCCCACGGCGATTTTTCTTTACTGTGCTTTTGACGATAGGTTTTTTTGCTTTTTGATACGTTGGAGTCGGTATTCAAAACTCACCGTTGAGTTATTGGGTTCTGAAAACTCCTATTATTTTAAATTATCTTTAGATATTACCTTTGAAATTTTTCGGATCATCAATCATTGATGTTTCCAGGTATTCTGATAAGTTTGTATATTCATTGTGACGTTTCAGGACTCGGTGCTCCGAATTGTATGTTCGTCTTTCTGTTTAAATGCGAGTTTAATATTAATGGATTTGAGTGAACACTTTATTTTAGTTGTTTAAATTGAAATTAGGAATGAAATGAAGTAACATGGATGTTGATAAAGGGAATAATATATTCGGTGTATGCAATATCGTCGCCATAATTTACGTTTTTAATTCAGGTACACCAGACGGCTATTAATTCTAAAATAAATAACCTTAAATTGGTGTCCTGCTGAATCAATCCGAAAATTTGATCTCGGAGCTGAAAAATAATTTCCGTAAATTACGGTACCAAACCGAATTTGAACGCTTAAGGCATGATTGTAGTATCAAGATTTCAGGGTTGCAAAACTTGTAGCTCGGGTTTTATGCCTTTTTTATATACTCAACTCAACGATTTGCAGCCAGTCGTCGCTTTTGATGTAATCCAGACTGACTTCTGACCTAATATTTTGCTTATTTTGACCGTTGAGTGTAATTTTTGCTGGTTAAGAGGCAAACTTTTAGTCGTATAAATATGCCATACCCTGGAGTGTGACTTTTATACTATTATGAGGGCTTAAATTTGCTTTTCTGGTCGTAATGATAGGGTAGTCTCAGTAACGATTACATGTAAGGTTTAACCCAACCCGAAACCTTTTTAAAATAACTGTTGGAAAAGCATTATGTGCTTGAGTTATCTCATGAATCCAGTCTTGATAACTTCATGAATTTATAGTACTTCGCGTAATTTCTGTGGGCGAACCGTCCTTTTGATCTTTTGGCCTTGAAATCTCGCCAATAAGTTATTTTGGCGCGTCTATTGATTTTCAAAGCACAAATGAATCCCTAACCACTTCAGCATCCATTTAAAATTATAATATTCTCATTATTGGCTCTTTAACTTTTATTCGGAAGAGTGGAGAAGATAAAATTAATTCTTTCTTATCATGTTGTACATTACATCATTCTCATCATTAGCTCTTATTCTTTAAGTTGGCAAATTCGACAAGATAAAATTAATTAGTTTTTTGGTTTCAAATCCACACAAGTCTACCCTACAATAATGGTGGTTAATTAATATAAACTAAGTGACCATGGCACTTACGTCAGCTTTCAGGAACTACCTCATGTGATTGACTTTTCTTAATGGACTCGCTTCAGTCCCATCCTAATTTATTATGGCCAGCCAACATAAAGCGGGAAAACTTGGGAGGCCCATCAGGATTTCAGCGGCATTCATGTCAGGCGACATCGGAGGGGAATTGTTATTATAATCGCCTGGACTCTCTCTCAATTTTTCTCCCTAACATTTGTCGACTTTACGAATTCATCCCTTGCTTCTCCCGACTTCTCTCCTTGTCGTTTCCTTTCCTCAAGAAATAGAGGGCTTCTTTTCCCTCTTTCTTTTTCCCTCTCCCCCATCGCCAGAATCTTCCACTTCCGCCCCCGTCAATCACCTTCGGGATCCATTATAACCCTACCCGTTCTCCGCCCCGATCCTGAAAAATCCACCCCTATTTTGGAGTCGACCTTTTCCTCCCCTCGATTCATCCGTCTCCATTGGACGCCTATCTCCATTTCCTACCATATCACATCGTTCATTCTCTCGCTCGCCCCATTTCTTGCGGATTTCTTCCAATCAATACCGCAAACGCATTTCGACATCTGTTCCTCCATGGCCGGCGCGGGATGAATCGGTCCCTGAGGCGAATGTTTGGAAATCGTTTAAACGTGAGGGGACAGACGAGCTTCACTCCAGCTATTAGTTTGAAGGGGAGGTCTGTTTGATGTCATGCCTCGTTGTGTAGCAAAATTGAAAATTTAGTTTCGCTAGGAAGCTGTCACTTGAAACTATCGTATTTGAACGTATCCAAGACTCTTTTCCTCCTTACTATTTTCCGAAAAAAAATTATCGTTCGAACGTAAGCATAATCCTCGATCTGAATTGGATCGCACAATCTTGACGTTTTCATTGATTTGTATACATTATTCATTTATGAAATTATTTTGAGCCTATTAATGAAGACATCCATGGAAAGCGATTGTATTGAAATGTTTTATTTTAAATCTTTCCTCGTTGATTTTCCTATTGTTCTCAAGTAAAATAAATACTTGTGAATACTCTTTATTAGCATATTTCATTTTAGGCAATCCTCTATATACGCGGAAAACATTTAAAAACTAAATTGTAAAGTGTTTTTTATTTCTATCATTCAATATTAGTTTAATTTCCATAAGGAGTTCCAACGAAAGGGGAATATCCTAGTTCCACTCTGAAAAATTTTGTAAACTATGATTACGGATTTTCTCTTCTCGAATAAGATCACTCTCATTTTGCAAAAAAAAGGTTTCTTTATGCGCCAGACTGTTAAACTGAATTTTCCAACGTATGTCGAGGGAAATTTTTCCCTCTCGTAACGAGAAAACAAAATATTCACACAAACTTAACATAATGTATATTAAACGGGAGAAAATCTTCATCACACAAAATTGCTTCCAGGAGAAGCGATTGTTATAATGACCCCCCAAGTTAACACAAAAATAAGTCCTCAGCATAATTTTTATAGGTGGTCTTCATTTTCAAATCCTTGTGTAATGGCAACTTTTTCTGTTGAAAATTGTTTCACGTCTTCGTCAAATTCAAGAAAAATATCTTTGGACTCCCTAAGACGAACCTCTGAAAGCATACCCCCCCTTCCCCCCGTCAGTCTCTGGTTGATGGACCACACTTTGGTTAGCCTTGGTTCAGATCATCAGATGAAATTCCTCACCGAACTATTCCAATATTTTGGAACGGCCAATTATCACGCTGTGATGAGTTTGAAGGAGTTTCAAACCGCTCAGAGTTTTGATGTTTGCAAGATGGGAAAACAGAGTTTATCCTTGGGAGATCAATATTTGTATACGTCGTTCAGTAAATATAGAATTCTTTCGCGCTATGTACACTATACAGCTGAATCGATAGCCAACCCCATGTTTATTTCTCGATTCAGAGGTATTTTTGCGAGGAAATTATTATATTAGAGGTTTAAAAACTCTCCAAATATCATCTTTGTCGGAATTCCCTACCTCGCTGTGACCGATTCCGGATATAACGGAAGGGCTCGGATAACTGACCTTTAAAGAAGCACCAAGCAAGAAGGGTGCTTCTTAGAAGGTCAGTATTCATTCTTCTTGCTTGCTTCTTCTTAAAAGGTCAGTAATACAGACACTTGCGTTTCCGGAATTTGTTACAACTAGGTACGGAAGGCTGACAAAGACAACTTTTGCATATTTTTTAAACCTCTAATTCATTCTAATCAAATTACAAACATTATTAGTGTTTTCTAGAAAAATTTATTTCTTATACATCGGAAAAGATGGAATTTGCTTTACCCCTAATTTTACCAATGTATTGACATACAATGACGTACATATCTAAAAAAATTCCTCTATTTCCGTACGCAGAACTGCTAATGACCATCTTGGTAGAAACTGGTCTTATTTAATAAAATATTGACGAAATATATGGTACGTTTCTGATTTGTTAGGATATCGTTCAGCCATGTCAGGCCAGAATACCCGGAATTTATACTCCATGTCATTCACTGCTACGTTCCAGTTTTTTTCCTTGAAGAGATTAGTATATTTGCTCAAAGCTGTCGACTTAATTAGTGAACCGTGAACGATCGATACCGTCTTCTCGAGCGAACGGGACGCTAATCCGTGCGCGATCCTCTTGTTTGTAGCCGATTACTCCAAATATCATTCTAGAAGCGTCTTTGGAGATTAATTCCCTCCCGTTGGTGGCAGATTCCTCAGCCATTGTTTCCGTCGATATTTCAAGTGGATGTCTCCTCTCGAGTGACTGAGCCGTATGATGCGTCATCCCCTGTCAATTTGCCGCCATCGAGGGCTCTCCGACGAAGGCACGGAACCTGTAGGCATTGGCATGTCGAGATCCCCACTGTCGCTTGGAAGGAAAGTCCCTGAGCGACGGTTCCCAGCTGTCCGCGAATCTCTTATACCTCTTCTTCGGGGAAAAACAGGTGTCAATATTTTGGTTCGGAGAAATCGCTAAGTGGAGGATACCGCCGAAGTCAAAGTCAAAACATTCGCGTCCTTGGATGGGAAATATCGACCTTGCGCGCTGGTTCGGTCGGGAATGTTTTTTCCATGGATTTTGACGTATTTCGGCGAAAGAATTTCGTTAGGGAAGGAATTAGCTTATAGCCATTGAAGGAGGGAATTGGAAAGATGGACTAAGGTGTTGAAGCTCCGCCTCTTTACCTGTGAATCATTTCCTTTACGATGAAATGCCGCTTTTTTAAGAACTCTTCGATTTGTTTACGTATTTGTGGTCGTTGTTAACACAGTGTATATGCCTTGAACGTTGGTAGTAATTCTTCAACCTTTGGCTCCAAGTTTGGTGAGAAATGTTTTTGATATGTAGCGAGACTTTTTCGCTTATGCAGAGTAGAGATTTGGGATATGTAAAACAACTTGAATTTAAGTCACAATTATCGTAGTATAAATTAAATGAGGACTTTTTTCGAATTTTTAATGCTTAATTTTTTAGGCTTGAATATATTTTTTAATGTTTGAAAAAATCATGCTTTTAGGTGAAAAAAGAAGTAACATACTTCTCTCTTTGTGATTTATTACCTCCACATCCGATTGAATGTGGAACGTTTATGTAGAAAATTTGCTTAGTATTATTATGTAAGGTCTTCACTTACTGTTTTTATTTTGACTTTCTCACAAGAGTTCACATATACCTCGTAATTATTTACACATGAGTCATCGAAATTATTTAAAATTATTTACATACAAATGATTGATGACACGTTACGGACTTATTCGTAAAATTAAGTTGTACGTAAAGTTGAAAATTGTGACTTGGCTGGGACTGTCTTAACCAAAGTTTAAGTTACCTTCTATTCTTTGCTAAATTAATTTCTTTCCTAGTCGACTTATTATAGCCATAATTAGTTTCCGCATTCTAAAGTTTTATCTATGTATACCAAATATGTACTGCTATAAAAATAACGGACAGAAGCCATTTTGTTTTTGTCATTCCTGAAGGTTTGTGCACGTTCTTGTGCATCCTTAAAACGCACTGTTTTTCCTGAATCCATATTCGTTTTCGTTTGTTTTATTCCGTATCAAGTAAACACCCATAAAGCCTTAACAAACGGAAAGTTCATAGGCGGCTCTGCTAATCGCTATCCAAGGTGAACTGTATTTATTCTACATACAGTATTATGTGCAGTCACAATGACGTTAATTTACAATTAATGAGACGGGTAATCCACATTACAGCATTCCTCATGGCGATCCAGATCTCCCCCAATTTTCCTCCTATTTCAATATAAATCGATTAGACGAATCCACTCTTGCGCTAATAAGGTTTCTCTTCGGGAGTTCCGTCACCGATACACAAGCGAATACCACGTGTTAACCGTAGACTTACCTCGTTCATCCTCGCTTTCCTCCTTTCGTAAGGTCTTCCATTCAACAAGTAAGAAAAGAAGGCGTCCCGGAGATTCCTTCTTCGTTTAAAGGGATTTCTTTCAAGGGTTTGTTAGAAGACATGTATCATTCTTTGGTACACTATGACTCTCTTCCTTCCTCTGGAGTAGTCATCTCTATTTACCCCTCGTCTTCCTTCCTTTTCCCGGGTAAACAATCCCTCGAGTCTCTCTCTAAGTGAGATGAATGACGGGACATGGGTGGGCTCGCTCCAGGTGCGGGTGACATCGGGATTGATCCGATCTTCCCGCATTTTTCCTTCAACTTCTCTTTTCTTCTATTGCTGGGATTATCCCGACTCGAGCGAGTATTGCAGCGAACGTCTCCAAGTCGTTTCTTTTTTCGCCAGATACAAATCTCAGCCAATGATAGCGTCACTCACGCTTACGTATCTCGCCTTTTCCGGTTGCCTACGCCGATAATGCCGCGTGATGTGTCGCCTTTCGGTGTTAGCCCTGCCTTAATGATTCTAGAGAGATGTCCTCTCATATTAATCGTTCATATAAGTCTAACTAAGTCTGTTTATTAAATCGAATTTTCAATTCTGATGAGGTGATATATGTTCGTCATGGAGGGAGCTCAGGTCAGTCCAAAAATTCGTTTTTCATCAGAAAGTGTCTTATGTGGCCAGCACACGACTTCCTCCATATATATGATGTAAATATTTATCTACGAAAGTATTTTCGAACTCTATATTTAATCTAAACTTAGAAGATATGTGATTAGTTTATATCATATTATCCTTTACGTCACAAACATTATAAATAATGCTTTTCTGGACATGTTCGATGAAAAACGGTGAAATTGGCCTTTCGCCCACAGCGCCCTCTAAGTACATAATCAGCAACTTCGGGTTTATCAGGATTTCACAATTAACTCCTAAACAATCAGTTATACAAAAATATGCTTCATACAAAATTTATAGTAAATTACATTTTCTAAAAAATTTTCGAATAATATTATATACCTAAGTATCATATTTATGGAGATATTTTGCAAAAACGGAAATTTACTTCGAAGAATAAAGCTCGACTTCCGGTTAATCGATTTACTCCAAAAACTAATCAACTCTGACAGCACCCACTACATTGCCATATATGAAGTTTGGTATAGATACGACTAATAGCTTTTACGTTAGAGCGCCCACAAGCACACACACACACACACATACAGACACATCATTCCGAAAATGGTCAAAACGTGTTCTAGGTAGAGATGGGAACCTCGAAAAAAATGAAACGTTTTAAACGTTTAAAACGTTTGAAAAAAACGTTTTTTTCATTAGTCATGAAAAAAACGTGAAAAAAACGTTTTTTTCGTCAATTTTGATATGGCGTTCTTCGTGGTTTATCCGATAGATTTACTATCCTGATTAGTAAATTTTGCAGTTGACCTGACCTAATAGCTTGTAAAGAATGTATTTCTCTAGTTTTTAAAACGATTTTATAAAAAACACAAGTGTTTATATGTTTGCAAGACTGATACATTGTATAAAATCAACATTTTCAGGCGTAACTTTGTGAAAGTTTGGCTTCATGATAAAATTCAAATGAGTTAATAGCTTTGTAAAAGCAATCTATGATAAAGCGTAAAAAATTTCGAAAATTGGCCCCATGTGGTTCACTAGTGACCGCTTAGGTTCATGTTGCCGAACAGAAAATAGTGTTCATAGTTTTTTCTTGACACCATGTATTCACGTGTTGGAATTCATCAAATTCAGTGTTCCGCTTCAAGCTCTGAATGGAAGACATATCATTCCGTGGATTATTTGAGCGTGCGTATCATCGTTCGAACGGTTCGAAATTAGTTTTCAGATGTTCAAAAGAGCAAAAAAAATTTTATCACTTAAAAAACCCTGCGGTAACTCGATTCTGATTCACAGCTATTGCTCGGGAATCATTAATTACTAACAAAAGTGTACTACAACAGATAGCGATTGATGCGAATCCTAAGAATCCACCCCAGAGGCTTCGTCACGACGCAAAAAACGTGTTCTGTCCGAAAATTAACTTTTGGATTTTTTTAAATGATCTGCAAGACGTTCTGAAATCATTTAAAGCTTACATAATCGACATGGCAAATGATGAGCCACAGCTTAGCAAAGTCTGCTGCATTTTCCTAGATCCCTTTGAAAGAGTAAAACATTTTTGTATGATCACAGCTTATATTACTGATGGTCGCAGTTGTAAAATAATAAATTTAATTAAAAAGAGAAGAGATTTGGCCGTGACGAAGGCCCATTTGCCAGCTAGTTTTTTTTGACCCTTCAAGAAAATGTTCGAGCTTGGAACCATCAAAAATTTCTGATGTTTTTAAATTTGTTGATATTCTCGCAAAATCAGATCCCACCTTCAGTGAAGAGAATATAGCTGAAATTCATTCCGAGATGGCAACAAACGTGGCTGACGATGGTAAGTGGAAGACACCATACGTCATTTCAGTATCTAAAAAACTTTCGCCTCTAATTTTTTGTAAGGGAATATGCTCCAAAACAAAAGTCTATTGAGTTGCCGTAAAGATTTTTCACTTCCACCCACATCCTTGGCGACGGAAAGAAGTTTTAGCAAGCACGGAAATATTCACAACCTAAGAAGAAACCGCAGGACTAATGAAAGAGCTTTGAAACCTATTTTAATCAAGCACAACTTGAAATTACTGGAAACCGAAAGGGCTAAAATTTCAGGCGATAATCTCTCGATAACTGGATGGAGAGGAAGTTGTTACACCTGCGGGTGTAGATGAGAACTATTCTTCACTCATTTCCAACGAGGAATCAGATCTAGATGGCGTTGTGGAGGAATTTGAAGACACTGTTACAGACTAATCCAATCCAAAACATATAGCCACTTTGGTTCTTTTGCTTTTGTATCGAGTTTTATGCATCTTTAGAGTTGTGCCCTACAGACTATAATTTATTTGCAACTAATACAGATTATAATTTAACTACAAATAATATAATTATGGCTGTAATTGATACCATGAAAGATGATATAGTCCATGATTAAAAAAATATGTAAAAATATATCCTTCTTATTTATAATTATCTACGAACTTTTTCACCAATTTATTTCAAGCATTCTAAGATACGAAACGGAATTGTTAAAACAAAACATGCGTCATCACAATTAGATTGGAATATGAAACAAAAATGTTGCTGTTTGTTTTTAATATTACGTTTTTTAAGTCTAAATTAATCCCCTATACTCCCTATACTATTAGATAAAAAAACCACTATCGATATACTGAAAAGATATAAACATTTTTCGAAGATGTTTCTGCTATTCGAGGTAAGTCGTATTAGTATTATAAATAATTTATTTATTATTCATATTAACTCCGCCCTTACTGTGCGAAAACTGGAGGATTCCTCAGCATTTATATCCAATTGAATATTTTCCTTTAAAATTCAGAACCTGTTACAGGTGGCTGAAATAATTTCATATCTAATACTAATTATTATACTTATCATAACTATTATATGCTTAATCCATTTGGTTCCTTTATTGGCTGTTTAATATGACAAGTAAGAAAGATTTACGTATTTGAGATCATCGAGTATTCAAATGTGATTTTCAGCGCATCATTGTGCATAATTTTGTAATAAACTTACGTTAAATTTAAATTTTTTGTTGAATAACTATTACTTGGAACAGATAATGAATCAGTTTATATTGTCAATGAGAAGTATACACATTAATGTCTAATTTCAATCCTAATATGGGAATAAAATGTAAAAAACGTTTTTTTTAGGAATAAAATGAAAAAAACGTTTTTTATTCAACGTTTTAAAACGTTCGCATGAAAAAAACGTTTTTTTCCCATCACTAGTTCTAGGTACCCCAAAACATGTGTTTCCGTTGAAATATCGAAGTCGATTTTTTTCATGAAAACAATACTTTCTCTATACTAGATATATGGAGAAAGTAAAAATGATTTATCAAGTTTATCCATGAGATTCGTCGATCACATAATTTTATTTTCAATGATATAAAATTTCACTTTGAGATGGGAATGGAAGGTGCTAAAATTCACACAAATTTACACCTTATGTACGAACCTCTTTTTATTGCTCTTGGTTATTCATAATACAACAGGTACTGATAAAAAACTATAATTCACTGGTAAAGTTCTCTTATGGAAACATTCCACTTTATAAAACAGCTTTATATGGCAGCTCACTTCATGTCTAAAACTTTTCAAAGCTGTTTCTGGAGCTATAAAAAAAGTTTTCCCCTTAATTTGTTTCGAAATGTAACTAAATTACAGAAGTATAATAGAACGCTTAAATATGCATACAAAATTAGTCTAATTAATCCAATAGTATCTTGGATATTGGAATCGAGATATAGAAAGTCACGAAATATTATCATCATCATATTATTATTTTCGTTTAGTGGTACTACTTCTATGATGGTTGATTTTCGTTTTGTGATTTTATTTTCGGAGCATATCGTACGGCTTTGTACGCGAGTTTTTTGGGTTGTTGAAGTGTCGGTTGTAATAGTTACTGTGAAATCCCAAATATTAAGGGAGGGACCTCCTTCTTTTCAGTTTAATGTGTCTGAAATGGGATCCTGTTTCTTGCCTTCGCTTTCCCAAGGACTAACGACGTATGAAATATTTAGTGTCCAAAATATTATTAATATGAGTCTTCAGAGTCCTTTTCATATTTTTATGGCTTGTCGCTCATGCCATATAAATCGGTTACTTATCGTTTATCATTCCAGGGAAATATTTTTGAATATTCTACGCGTTCAGAATATATTTGGAATTAATGTAATAGTTAATGGTCAATACTGTCTTCCTCTGTCCCATGCTATTAAAGTCCGTCGTTGGCAATATTACTTTTCTGTCCCAAGAAATCAATTAAGATTGTACTGCAGGTTGATGAACAGTATGCGATTTTTGGACGCTCGTCGTTGTCACTCAACCTCACCGTAAAATCAGTAGGCACCTAGGCTCGTTCAGAATGGAATTGATTGCCCTTCATTATTCCTTGAGACGCGCGTAGCATAAACGAAAGCTTCCTGTAAAATTTAAGTTTTATCTTCTGGTGATCCGTTGAAATTAAAATGAGGGGCGATGACCATATCCATTGTTTAAATTTACGACGTATGTTTACACAGAAGGCTTACGTCATCTCATTTCTATTCCAAGAAGTCTTTGTATCATTCCCTCGTTGAATTAGGAACATTTAGGACGTATGGGGTTACTTCTGACAGTACTGGTGGACAGTTTTGGATGATGGAGATTGGCTATTCAACGCCGAGAGTCATTCAATTATATTTATACCTTTTCCTGGATAATTTACTAATGATTTGTACGAGTAATGTGTTTTAGGATATGTAATTAATACGAATAAATTTTCGATGAAAGGTAGAACCATTTGCAGTTTCTTAAATAAATTCCTCGGAAACTTACGGAGCAACTGATATATACGTAACGAATTTTGGCTCTGATCACTGAATAGGCAGTAGATGATTGGAAACGTAAGTATAAAATAACATATATTGCACTGATTAACATGATTAGTAAATGTTATCTAAGTTTCCATAGTTAATAGATTGAGAGGTTTATGTGATAAGATTTTTATCCTTCAATCCCTTTATTTAGTAATTTATTCTTTCATACCTTGTTGTTCTATGACGAAGCTCATAAGCTTAGGGGATGTTAAGAATAAAGAATTTACAAATTTCCACACATTTAAATGTGTGGAAAAAAGTGTTTGTAAATTCTTTATTCTTAACGTCCTCTGTTATGGATTTCCACTCGGTAAAGCCGGCCACAATCGATTTTACTCATAAGCTTATGTTTCCCAGTCATTCGATAACGTGGCACTTATAGGTTAATAATCTTTTTTTCCATGAATAACTTGTACTTTGAAACATCATTTTCAGTGGTATAAATGAGTGTAGACTGAAAATGCAAATTAAACCACTAAACAGATGCATATCTATTGTGTTTTTGCTAAACGTATCACTCAGATTTCCTGAGTTCAATTGCAATTGAAATTGTTTTCTTTTTTATATTACTTTCAAGTCTGTTACATATTAGTTTCCCTCTGTTGCTGTTTATATTTTTCCTTGATTAATTCATATTTCAATAAATACATTAAACAGAGGAAATATAGCTAGTATAATAAAATTGTAGGAAATCTCTGAAAAACTCTGTAAGGATGCTAAGTTTGTTACCCCAACAAAGTAAGTTTTATATATACCGGTACATTGTTACCTCTTCTGAATATATACTGTCGTTTCCATTTCACCCTTATCCGTTCCATTGGGATTTTCCCCTCTCTCACATTATCTCTGACTAAGCCATTGGTGACTTGCACGCTCCTCCTTGAATAACAACCGGGATAGCCCACGTCGTCCTAGTTACACCATCGCCTGGCAACCGCTTGCATAGAGCTGGAAGTCGACTTGCACGCATCAGAGTCTGGAATCCAGAAAGGAAGCGAGGAAGTTGGGCGGCTCGGCAGGACTGGGCGTGATAGACGGCGGAGGTGAGCCCGCCAAAGTTATCCGGCGAAGCGCTGAAGAGAGAGGCGTCGGAGGGTTTCCCCACTTCTCCGAGAGCGTCGGAATTAGCGATGAGAGGCCATTCAGCGACGCCGGCGAACCGACGATGAGCGATAACGAATTTCGGATAAAGTAATTACGCTCGCAAGACGTCGGATGCGGGGTGGAATATTCAGCCGTTCCTCCCCTTAACCCTTCGGTTACCAAGCTATTTTAAACCTTACCTCTCCCGAGGGGGGTTAATAGGTAACCCCGCAATTATATTCTGTTCCGGGTGTTTAGTTTCATGGTTGAAGAATTAAACTATGAGTTTATCTTTAAAATGAATGATGAAAGATAGATAAGTTATATTTGCTCTTGAAAAATGTCTTTATCGGCAAATATGATTAAGATACAATAACGCTTCAAATGCTTATTCAACTTAACAGAGTTATGTTAAGTCATATTATTAATGGTTTTATCAACTTTTAAGAGTCGTTTTACGTAAGGAGCACTTAGAGAAAGAATGGTCTTACTTGCTTGAACATATTCCTAGTTTTTCTATCTTCAACTCTGACCCATACAGCAAAGTAAGGACTGCCATGGCCTTCTAAAACTTTATTTGTGCTTCTTTTCTTATTTTGCTTTGTAGAGTTCTTCTTATTCTACCACATGTTCCATGGAAAGCATTTACCTTATTTTTAATATTTTTGTCCTCGTCGTGTTTTATATCGCATCCTAAATATTGGAAATGCGACACTTGCTCCAAGACTTGATCTTCTATAGCAATTTTTGTTCGTATCGAATGTTGGGCAGCAAAAAAAAGGCAGATAGAATCATCCAAAGTGAAATTTTTAAGATCAGTGAAAGGTTGCACAAGAATGGATTAATTAAGGAATACACATATAAGGGATGAACTAGATGTCCAGGCAATCGCTTATAGATTAGAAGAGTACAAGAATATATGGAAAGAACATTTATTACGAATGCCAAATGAGAGAGTTCCAAAACAGGCGATGGAATATCAAACAATAGCCAAAAGATGTGTCGGAAGACCGAGAAAAAGATGGTAAAGTTCCACGGAACAAGTGAAAGAAAGAAGATGATAATGATCTATCTTCACATATTTTACAGAGTGCATATCGTTTACCAGCAAGGTTTTTTTATTGAAATTACACCAAAAATATGTGATTGATTTAAAAATATGCAAAGAATAAAGTTATTAGATCTTTAAGAACAAATAAATCAAAGGATGAAATTGTTTCAACACTTTTAGCCTAATTTCATAAAAAAACTATCGCTTGGGTAACCGAGTTACCCCCCCTCCCCTTGGTAGCCGAAGGCTTAAAGAGTCTACCCAAGCCTCCTTTCCATCAAAGGCGTATTCCTCCGCGGTTATGTTTGCACTCCGTTTTCATCTCGTACCTTTTATTTAGAATGAGGCATTGCCGGAGTTTGGGCGCCGCGTCGGACGTGGAGAGAGGCCACTCGCACGCGATCGAATCGGCGGCTTATCCGGAATAAGTCTCGAATCCGGCATGCGCGGAAGGGATGGCCATCGGAAGAGATTTACTCCCTTGTTTGCGAGTCTGCGGATTCTAAAAGTGGAGTTGTTTGCCGTCTCAGAGGAAGGGGTCTGCACCCTTTAACTTAGTGGTTTTGTTTAATGGAGAAGGTTCCACCTTGTTCGTGCTACCATATCTCGAATGGTTGACGTAGCATTATTACATGCCATCTGGTGAAGAATAGATACTTTTTTGAAGTAACTTATGTCTTCGATACCCCATCCCTGAAGTATATGGCTTGGAAGTTCAACAACAATCACGAATATCATTTTCGAAACTATCTCTGAATTGGAATAAGCATTTCTATGATGATTATTCAGTTGTAAAATAATTCCAAAAGGATATTAAGAACAAGATGATAATAATAATATTAATAATCGTTTCTATTTTGGGTGAGATTGAGACTAAAAGTCTCTTCTTCCATCTAAACCATCATCATTTATCATATAGTTATAGTTAAATGAAAGAATTGTACTTTTACCACAAATTTTATTTTTTACAAAAACAGTAATACGACCGGTTTCGACGATCGATCGTCATCTTCTGGTTAATTTTAATTAAATTGTATGAATAGTATGAGAAACAATTAGAAAAAATAGTGGATGTAAAAAATCTTAGAGATTCTTAGGAAAACAATCCACTGCAGGAAGGAAGGAAAACTGTAGAATTATTATACTTGAGGAATGTTTAGGAGTTCTAATTAGTTATAACTCTATTATCTGGCTTATTAACTTCCCTCTATACTCGCAATCATCAATTTATAATAATAACAATGACGATTTTATTATGATCATTTAGGTTTTAAGAAGCTTGGATTATAATAAACCTTGTTCAAATAAGGAGAGCAAACAACTACTTGCTAACCTGGATTCGAATCCGGGACCTCAACGTTGCGTCTATAACGCTAACACCTATGCCATCGAGGCCAGCAACTTAGACACGAATACAAAACAACATTTATTGGACATTACTGGATTATAATAGGAGATACATAAACAGCAACGGCAATCTCAAGCACACAACCATAGTTAATGGAGGAAATACCCGCTCGGTGATTAACCCTCGAGCACTCGCGCTGGCGCGCTGAGTGCGTCAGTGCATACATTTTCATTCGTAACTTTTTTATCTTTCCTTGTAATCATTCTGTGTCCCTCAAGTCTTCCTACAATAATGTTCTCTATGTACCACCCGAGTTTTGCGTAAATTGGGTTCAATTTACGTCAACAAAAGAACTGTTTTGAAGCTCATGACGCGCTGGTGCACCCCGTGCCCAGGTTCACTGAATATTTTACTGCAAAGAGGAGTAATTGTTTTGGGATAATAAGACCATTTCTGTGTTATAATAAATGAATGTGAACTGTGAAGGTTTGTGCACAACTTTATACATAAGTTTAAAAATGTTAAAGCGTGATTCATTCCGTTTATCATTAAAAATCTATTGAAAAATAAATGCGATAAATCGATTTTCAAGGCTTAAACTTTTGTATAATGGCTACAAATTATAAATTTACGGAAATCATCTGATTTGAATAAAGTATTTAAAAATGATTACTGGCGCACGGAGTACGCCGGTGTAGGAGTCGAGGCTCACTTAACGGTTGGAGTCCACTTTACAGTTAGCCTCGCCTAAGGTGGCGTTCACTGTACAGTGAGCGTCTCCTAGGTGGCGGTCACTGTACATTGCTTCCTGCCCGCCGGGCGAGGCTCACTTAACCTGGGTGGGAGTCACTCAACATTTATATTTTTAAAATAATCATGAAATAATAACCGAATACCGTTTAAATAGCATGAACGTTTACGACGTTTAACGTTTATTAATATATAGATATATACGAGAAAATTTAAATAAATTCTTAGATTTTAATACGATAAGAAAAAGCTTTAATAAACTCAGCTAGTAAAACCAAACTAGCCAGATAAACTCATAAAACCTCTGCTTCTATCTTAATATTCATTTATGAACATGATAAGCAAATAAAAACGTTATAAAAGTTCCACCGGCGCGACTGCTCGTGTTACGACATGGGGCGCGACTGCTGGAGGGTTAATCTAGCTTAAGACGTACGTATTTTTCTATGAACGATTGCGTATGAGATAGTATATGTCCCTTATATATTCGAAGTTGACTCTCAAAAAGTGAATACTGCATAATAATTTCCAATTTCAATGGAGAATAGCGTACGTTTCATCAGTGTTCATTCCTTTCGATTTCATTCGACACTGTTCTCCCGTACTTGATTCTAAGGAAAGCCAAAAGGGCTATTCATTAGCAAGAACGAATCTCAAGCAGTTCCTGACGGTGCTCAAAATATCCTCGGTATTCAAACTGCATATCAGGATCAAATTATCGGAATTACGAAGATGATTTCACAAATCATCCGAAGAATTAATGGTCGGTGGGTCGAAGTTTGGTGCCTTCCTTTCCATTTTTTGCAAAGCGTCGAATTTCTCCGATTAACCCTCTGGGAAAGGCCGTGTTTGGAAAGGCTTTTCCGGCAGCGAGCGTAAAACGCTATAAATGAGATGGACTCTAAGTGAGCGGAAATAATTCGAAAGGTTTATTCGCCCCTCACTCTGCCCGTTCGGCTTAAAAATAATCGCCAGGCCTGTCGTCGTAATTCTACTATGTATCGCACATCAATTTTTTCTTTCCGAAGGCTCTTAGAGGAGTTTTTTTCGCTGCCCGAGTTCGCATGCCTTGTATCCATTCGAAATCGATTCTTCCATACTCTGCTATATTATGGTAAAATATGAATCGTCCGCTCTAGATATTATTGTATGAAGTCACGGATGGTGCGTTATATATTGCTGAAAATTCAGAAAGAAGGTAAGGTCAGGGTTATAGTCGATATAATACAGGGAAAATACTGCCTCAGTTACCTCGATGCAGAGCCACATTTCAGACTTTTTTCCTATCACTATTTCTTATAGGAAAGGCAAAATAACATTACACAGGTGTTTAATTGGGGTTTTCTTTTTCATTTGTTGTTT
Organism: Sympetrum striolatum; assembly: GCA_947579665.1. NCBI lineage: Eukaryota > Metazoa > Arthropoda > Insecta > Odonata > Libellulidae > Sympetrum > Sympetrum striolatum. The sequence goes on along the minus strand of OX388342.1, from coordinate 74,542,010 downwards.
TTTCTCTCTGAAAAGATGTTAGATGATATGGGTCAAAATGGCTGATACATTCTAAAAGCCAATTTTATGAGAAGTATCATTTAAATTTGCAGCCAACAGGTTGATTATTTTGAGAGTTGCAATAATCTGCAGCTAAAATCTGCATCCACTATATAATATTTAATTGGTATAATCTCTATCTACTATACCTACATAGGATGGAGGTAAGATTAGAGTTTTATGTCTGCTATTCTCTCTTGTTTAGTGGGAAGAGTCCTCCAAAGCCACCCATGAATATAATAATACAGGTATAATATCAGCGTTATTGTTACGCACCCACCAAATTCAATAAGAGATTCTATTACCCTTATTAAATGGGGAAAAAATTACGCTTTGCTCCTATGTAAATAACTTTGAATGCTTCACCGTACAATGTTACTCAACATTAATGTATATATCATTACATATACATAATATCGTAACCATTACAATTTCATTAACGTACTGTGATGTTACGGTTTTCATCGAAGTTAATTTTTCTTACGATTGATTTAGAATTTTCCTCTCGAACTACTTTTCTTGAAATTTAGCTAATTTTTGTACATCAAAGTTTATAACACGATAAAATATGCATCGAAAATAGAAAATAAATCGTATTTTTTATGATTCCCGTTGTTTTCGTTCCTTTAAAGAAAAAAATGTTTTAATATTTTCTGATTAAGAATTATTCACTGAATTTCACTTCTTTTACACAATGATATTATACCTCCTCAAATATTTTCCGTAATGAATCAAAAGCATTATAAAATTAGGGAAGGTATAATGAGAATGTATGAAATCTTTGGAGAGATAAAGGCAAGGCTATGTGATTACATACGACCAGATGTCATTTGTTACTTTCTCACGTGCTCGCACGGACTTCAAAGGTAATTTATCCTCCCCTCGGCTTCAAATAGCAGCTATTTTTCCTCACACGCGAGCCATCGAAAATAATGTACTTCAGCTGAGTAGTTACTATCCGAATGTTCGCAATTCTTCAGAGAAACCATTCGAGATCGACTTCCCTCCAGATAATAGCTACTTCTCCGATATTTTACTTTTATCGAAGCGATTCCGTTTTCACAATCTAATAACGTTCGACAGCTCGTCAAATTTCGGCTCAAAGAGGCAAAAAGCCCTTCCTTGGGGACTTTGAGAATGTCAACGCTTTAGACTTTAAGGGAAGAAATTATATTAGCTTCAGATTAAGGAGGAAAAGAGCGGGCGCTTTTTTCCAGATGAATATTCATATCTCCCCAGCTCACCTGTTTTGTCGAAAGTTAGTTTTCGAACTCTCCCATCTCGCCCACTCTTTCTTCCGCGGTTTCTTCACGAGGAGTTTCGACCACTTTCCAACTCTCCTTCCATCCCTTAACTCCTATATTTCGTTGTTAAAACTGCTTTTCTTTCTATAGTTCCGCATAGTAGAGATCCGACGAGGAAATTTTCGCACTTCCCCTCCTCGGAGGTGTATACCCCCAATCACGTGAAATCCTCACACCTTCTAATACTCAAACCACCTTCAGTTTCTTGTGGTTTCCAGATATCGCTAATCGTTCTCTTGTTTTTCTTGAAAATATGCCCTGCGTACGCCTAAGGACTTCGTGAATTGAGAAATGAGAATTTGTCAACACTGATGTGCATAGAAGGCAGTGTATGAGAATGGGGGAAAGGGATACCAAAGATGGAGGTATTCGGAAGTGGGGTAGGTTGCCGATGCTTTCCCTACTGGTACCAAATAATGTTCTTTACTAAGTACACTACTATAGCTAAGCGAGGAAAGCTAGGACAAATACGTTACTCCTCACCATATTATGGCTCCTCCTTGTCCAACGCCTTCTGTAGCTTATGGTGGAAGGGTTCAGGGTCCTACCAGTTTTCGGGTTGATGTCTATACGTATACCTGCAATTCTCCGTCTGTTTATTACAATTATTTGGCTTCGGTGTATCGCCGTGTTTACCTCTATAATGAGATTACAGGAACATCAATTATTTTTCGGTATTCGGAGGAGGGGTAGGTTGTTGATGCTCCGCCCACTGGTACCGAGAAAGGTTCTTTACTACTTGGTACTATAATAAGGATTTTACAAAGTTAGAATTTGTCAACATGGCTGTAAATAAAAGAGACTCACTCCATGAGAATGGGGGAAGGGATACCAAAGGCGGAGGTACCGCAAAAGGCTATTTACTACGCGGTACTATAATACCCTCATTCTCTCCCCCGATTCCCGGAGAGATTTTAGTTGACGAGCGGTCCCGAGGAAATCCAACTAAACCTTCCATCCAATTCGGCCGCCTCAAGTCTCTTTTCTCAAATCCACTGCTATGCCTCCCTCGCTCCGGCCGAGCTATCGATCGAGTCGCGGGATCTTCAGATTCAATAAGCTGCCCGCTGGTTCGTTACCGCGCCTTTGCCCGATTCCGCCTCTCCAAATCCCTTTCAGTCCCGTTTCGCCTCTATCGCACCGTCTCAAATCCAATCCTTATTTTTTCCATCTCCAGCACGGCCTTTTGCAGTCGCGAAAAGGTATCGGACTTGTTTTTTTCTAACGTGAGGAAAAATCGCGGTGAATTGGAGCATCGTCCCACGACCTCTTTATGCGTGTGTTGACGGCGCGCGGTGGGAAATATTGCTCCAGATATCCGAGTTTTTTGTCCCTCTCGAGTGAAGTAGAACCGCGGAAGGATGATATTCATTGGTGTTTTCGCTCTAAACGTCGATGTGGCTCTTGAGGACCTACTTTGGCGATCGAGAGATGCGAGCGTGATTCCAGTGGGTTTATTGGGTTATTATTTACGTGGATGAGGAATTGGGACGTATCCCGCCTCCGGAATCTTTATGTTTCTTATTAAGGAGTTTATGTTTAGTGTTATAAGACTTTCTTTCATCCGAATGACTTAAATTATGCCTTCAATTAAATGAAGGAATGTTTTATTATATTCCGGTTGTGTCATGTCGGATGTGAGTTCTAAATTTTCTTATTATGATTTTATCCTTTTCATCTTTATTTCCAAACTGCTAATTATATTATACTCCTGTCAAAGAAGTTAGAATCTAAAATGAGCCATTTAATGTATTTTATACAACGATAGCTTGCGATTTTTATAAAACTATCTTCTATTTTACAACTCTCCTACTCGTGTTGTAGCTAAATAGAAATTTCTGGGAATTTTTTTGTAATTTAAGCCCGTAAATATTTGTTATTCGTAATCGAAGACTCAGTTATTATTTCAGATTAATATTTGGCCATGGAGTAGCAAGTTTTACTTTATTTTAGTATCGTGAGAGATTTAGATGACCTCGATTTTGAAAGAAATACCTGGAAATAATTTAAATAATTAGTTTAGAAATTAAATCCTGAAAGTTGTTAGAATTACTGCTGTAGTTTCATTTTTAGTCTACCATAATTGTGTAAAATTTTATCCATTTATCTTCGAATATGATTACGAAGACCCGACCAGTACCCAACGATGGTGAGATATACTTCATCGTAATTAATGATGTCCAAACAATCGCATACGCCCTGATTCACCCCTAATTTGCTATAATTTCTTTTTATATAATTATTTTTCATGCTATACCTGTTTGATGTAGTCAAGACCTTCCAAATCCATACGCCATCCATTCCTCCTGGAACGAGTTTTTGGGTCGGATAGAATTTCTTTTGACCCGCTCTCTTCCACATTTTTTCGGTGTATCTCCGCATCTTTCCTCGAGCTCGCATCTTTTATTGAGCCCTTTCAGAAGGCAAACGAGGGTCCTGTCGATACATTCGTAATGCTGGATGTTAATTTTCCATGCCATTGGTCATCAATTCCTTCCTGTCAATAACTTCCCCAAAGAACTCAAATGACCGCCTAAAATCTATACGCAACTTCGTGTTTTTTTAGATTCCTTCACAAATTGTTTACTTGAAGTTCGGCATGTCTCGAATACTCCGAGTTAGTCGGTATGAAAGAGACGAAGCACAACATTAAAGTTGCAGCTCTAGTCCAGATGTCCACGCGGATAAGCTTGATCTTTCAAAGAGTGAGTTTAGCCGTTCCGCACGATGGCAAATACTCTTACGCCGTGTTTAGCGTTCCTCCGCTGAATTCTTTGGGAAGAGTTACTAGATCTTTCGTTTAGCATTTTTACGTGCAACTCACTATTTTCCAAGTAGTAGAAGCCACCGATGTCGAAACGAGGTCAATTCAAGTCTGCCTTTTGCTCTTTTATGTCAGGAAATAACAGCGTCAAAGCTTTTTTTTATGTAGACAAAAACATTCACAAAGGGAAGCACAACATAGGTTCGTTGAGATAAACGAAGATTAACGTGGAAATCGATTTGGCCCGTCTAACACAACTAATTAACTCTACTTTTGAAGAGACGTCCGGAGCATTCGTACTTTGAAATGCGAGTTAAACTGCGAATATTGCTCGGATAAGGCGTAGTTTGTTTTTAGTCCTTTGTAATGGTGTAAAATGCAGAATAGTGTAAGGGGCTTCGATCTAAAACAATGGAACTGGAAACGAGGGCACAATGTATAAGTAGGCGAGCAATTCCAGCCGTTTGTTTCTGGCGATATGTGAAAGACTGAGCAAATAATAAAGTTCTAGTTGTTCGATGTTACCGCAGAATTGAGCATTGCAGCTAGGTCAGCTTTAGCAATCTTGCAATGTAAACTACGGAGAATGGAAAACACTGCATTGACCTTTTATAATTGATTGTGATGCATTAAACCAATAAAACATTAAATTAGGCAGATTGGATAAATAAATATTTTGGTGATACCTGGTCGCAATATTAAAAAAAGACGCTTCGTGGTCTAATTAATTAGTTTAATTACATTTAAAATTGATAGAGGAGATACTATTATTATTTACACATGGTGGGACATTCTGTATTTGCTGCCGGTACAGAAAAATTCTTTCGAATCAGTGATTAATGAAGTATTACCGTTTATTTTACTGGCTATTTACACACGTTTCTTCGTTATTTTGCTTTTATAGCCATGTCCTAATTTTTATGGGGGATGCAGTTTTGTGTACGTGTTAGTCTCGAGCGAGTTAATGGAAAATTGACGATGAAACATTTTCTGTGATGTAATTTTTTTCTCTCCTATTATTTTCCCGATACATTGGTGTCATTTGCTAGAACTGCGAAAACATCTCTTGCGATATAAATAATGGGAAAATAGATAGTTTTCCGTTTCTGTCGCATCGGCTTTCCTATACATTATCGTTATATTTGCGGCAAAATTGATTGGTGTAAACTAATGTCGCGTGAATGAGTGGAATTAGAAATATTTAAAAAAATTATTTTCGTCATATTTTTTTCATTCGAAAGCCCTCTATTCTGGCTGTATTCTACTGGTATTTTTCCTATCTGCTCTCCCGAATGATATTTTTCAGAATCAACAAAGTAGATATTATCGTACATTTTAACGAAATGAATTTAATTTAGAAATTATTTGAAGAGTGGGGCTTATTCTAATATTATTATGTAATATTATTTAATATTGAAGTCTCTCTACTTCCAAATTTTACGGATTTTTTCCCCTGCGCTAAGTAAGTAGGTTTAAGGTAATGAAAATTTTGGACATTTAATTTAATTAAATCCGGAGAAAAATGATGATAGGAATAGGATCTGCGGACCTTCAGCCTACCTTTAACGGCCTCTTCAATATTAATATTCGGATCACTTAGTCGAGCTGAGAGATTCACTTAAATTCGCGAGGCTGTAACCATAAAAAATTCAACCGAGTAATTAAAGAATTCCTCGTTGGAAAGAGCCGGTACGCCATACGCTGCCCGAGGGTTTTATCATGTATCGGGCTCATTATTCATTCACGGCCCGTAATATCAGATAAAAACCTAGATGTTAACCTCTTTGCTTTCGGACCGATAATTCTAAAACGTTCGTGGAACGAATAAATTTCGCAGGATCGAAGCACTTGCTTTAATTGAGGCCGTGATAAGTTTTAAATGGCCTCCTTAAAAGTTCTTTATCCCGCTGAATCCTTTTGAAAGGGTTCATGTTTTTTTGTTGTTGGGAGGATTAAAGGCCGCTGACGGCCTGCGGCGCCCGGCGTCCATCGCTCTCTATTTCGACGCCTTTGCTCTCATTCGCGACAGCTTTTCGTCCTCTCATATTTTATCTGTATGGCGCTATGGATCCGGACGTCGGGACGATATTTTGATGGAAAGTAACGATTATTTCCATCGACGGGAGTCCATCGAAACACTGCAATGCTCCGGCCCATAATGGGAACGGCTTTCCCCAGCTCCTGTTATCAATCACGGCCGGACCCCCTTTCCCATTCCGGCTTTCATCTCTCTTTCGCGTACTATTCTCTCCTCTTTAACTTTGTGTGGAGGCCGAGTGGATTCCTTTAGCCAAGCCCCCCCTCCCTCTCTCTTCGTGAGTAACCTGACGATTCAGAAATCCTGTTACATCCCGAGTTATTAAGCAAGGCGTCGTTTTCGCGCTAAATCTCCATCTCTCGTCTTATTACATCAATTTCGTCCCGTTTTCTCTCTCTCTCTGCCATTCGACCGACTTACGAGTTGTAAGCGTGGTGTTGGATTGCGTTAGGGAACGTTCTATCCGGTGGTTCTTAGCGGTCGGTACCAATCCATAGTCTTGTTTCTATATTTCGATGACTAGAATACTATTCATTTGCATATTTGCCGGGTATATCTTCCATTTATTGTATTTGTATCAGGGATACTAGCTGTGGCAATATAGAAGGTTCTGAGGAATGAATGATCTAGATGGTATCAGTTTGTTCATTATAAGGTTATGGAAAAAATAACAGCCCTGAGGATTACCTTTGTGCCGAAACCGGTCGAAAATAAATTGTGGAAGATTACTGTGTAATGTTTTCCATAACCTTATAATGTACTTCCACGAAGTACGGCCTGGTATGGTAGAATTTAATTTATTCATTATTTGGATACTGCCAAACTGTTATTTAGGTGATGATTTAGTCGTATCCGCGTAGACGTTAATAGACAAGACTCATCTTGTCTATTAAGTCTCCTACTCGCTACAGAAAATTCAGTAGCTGGCGCTATAGGGTTTGTGGTTTTAATTCAGGTTTCAAACCAGCCCTAGGGCTGAATACTATGTTGCGTTTTTAGGGTACAGAAACGTTATAAAAGGTCCTTGAACATTCGTTAAACAAGCTCACATTGCAATACCCTTACACTTCCCAGATCCTTTCCTATGTGAAAACCTTGTTTCTTTTCTATTCTCTATAACCCCTTCTCACCCTCTTCACCACTCACACTTCTTTCCACCACTATATATTGAATTTTTCCTTTTTTCTTGTCCCTGATGATGACGCTATACGTTGAAACTTAGGTAATGTTGTTAAACCTTCTGGTGTATCGAGTATAATTGTTTTCTTTGCTCTTTCATCAAGCTCGCATAAGAAAGAAATCAATCAAAGACTATATTAAATACTTCCATTGCTAAATAAAGTTGATGTTAAATGATTGAGTGCATTTTAATCGCAGTTTATGATCCTTAACCCAAATCATTACCATTTAAAATTAGCTTCTTTGATAGGTGTAGTATTTTTATGGAAATTTTAGCGTGGGTCGTTCATTTAATCGACAAAATCAGAGTGGCCGTTTAGATAAGATGTCTATCAGCTTGTTTATATAAAATTTTTGACAACTTCTTGTTTTGAGTGCCTGGCAATAAGTTTACTGCTTTCCAGCGTCATATTTGCCAGTTGGATTTCCTTTGGACGGCGTCTTCCATATTGGAAGAGTAAGCTCTGCCTATTTGATCTTCCTTGTCTGTCATCATTGATTTTTACTCATTCCTACGCTCTTGTCAAGTATAATTAGGGCTAACGTTGTTGAAGAGTATTTTTTTGTAAATTTTTCTCGCTGCCCATAGTAAAATTCGGAACTTAAGTGAATAGAATGCGATCACTCCAGGAGAATTAAATGATTGTCGGCTGCTGGTACTCGTTTCTTTCTCCTTCGTTAAAAGTGATTTCTTGGTTTTAGCCAACCACTCTGCCTATATCCCTCTCTTTCCTTCCTTACTTTTCACAGGTTTTTACTCCCTCCTTCTCTTTGTGGGAGCCTTTCAAAAGTGGAAATATTTTTTCCTGTGATGAAAAACATCCCTTTTTTATTTGCTACAATAAGTCATTCTTTCCTTCTGTATTTTGTTTCTGTTGCCACATGTTCAAATAATCTGCATAAAATATTGTTTATATTATTTTTTAAATGCTATTTATGTTATCTACTTTATATTGGACAAGGATCAAATGGAAGGTGGAACTTACAAATTCCTATTTTTCCTAATAAAAACGTTTGTATCAATGTATAACGGAAACTTCTTTGGAAAACCTCATGCTGTAATTAGACGAACGGGTATTGTTTAGTTAGCTCATCTTCACTCGAAAAATCTGCCTTTATCTCTAATATACCTTGTTAACTCATAATCAACTCTCTCCTCGGTTTATTTGGGCGAAAATTAGTTCGTATTTCAAGCATCCAAGAAAACTTAAGGGAGTTAAACTAGTTTTGTTGCGCGAAGCATGACTCCACATTTATCATCCAACCCAAAAGTCGAAAGATATATTGCGGAAGCTGCACGCAAGTTTACATATTAACATAGACCGCCACTTTTACTACAGTTTCCTCTCGAAACTTTCTTCGCCGAAACGTCCGCTTCTATTACATGCCTCTGCTTATTCACCACCCACCACGCCCGCAACGCACATCCCCAGTAATCCCGGAAGACACCCTTTCGCCTCTGAGAGAAAATCGTGCGGTTTAGGACCTATTTAACTGCGGCCGGACTCCCCCGCGTTCATCGGAAGATTTGCCTTCGCTCGCGGTGGTATTGACTCGCGGAATTTGCGTTTTTCTTCTTTTCCCTCGTGTGGATTCGGGAGTCTAGGGTGGGGATTCTCTCCACTTCCTTAATGATCTATCTCAGTCGCTATTAAACTCGTCTCGTGCTGGCATCCTGTGTCACTTCGACATGTTTCCGCGTACTCTTTTGCAAACTTATTTGTTTTTCACATTAAAGAATTTTTTCCCTCTAAGCCTTACTCCCATGTATGCTTTATGGGGTCGGCTGATGAATTTGGGTGTCTGCCGCCAACATGAACGGGAAAGTCAAAGAAATACACGCACAACCATTCCCTGATCAGAAAAATCCTGACCATTCGGGATTCGAACCCAGGGCCTTGTGGTTAGAGCGATAGCGCTCCGCATGCTAACCACTCAGCCACCAAGGCCGGTTTTCACATTAATAATAATAATAATAATAATAATTATAATAATAATAATAATAATTATAAATGGACTTTATTCGGGCGAGATTGAGACTAGAAAGTCTCTTCTTACACCTAACCCATTAAAGAATATAGAAGGTAAATTGAATCTTTATTTAAAAGAAACTCGAACTACGTATCTAAAACGAGAATTTATACATCTACATCTACATCTACATTAATACCCTACAAGCCGCCTTTCGGCGTGTGGCAGGGGGTGTAAACACCAGTTGAATCTAAATTACTTCCTTATTCGATTATTGTCACGTATTGTTCGCGGAAAGAATGAATCTCTGAAACGATTCGTCCTAGCATCTATTTCTCTTAACTTACGGTCATTATCGGATCGACCGACGTAGCAGGGGGGTTGCATGATACCGATTGTATCTTCCGCAAATGTAGTTTCCCTGAATTTATTAAGCAATCGCAGCCTAGCTTCCAATCTCCTTTCTTTCAAGGATTCCCAACCTACGTCTGAGAGCATTTTTGTAACGCTTGCTTTTTTATCGTAGCATTTCTTAACAAAACGAACCGCTTTACGCTGCACTTTCTCGAGTTCGCGAGTACACGTTTCATCCGCCGGATCCCATATACTTGCCGCATATTCCAGAAGGGGTCTGACCAAGGTAAAATAACATCGCTCTCTCACCTTTTCGTCGCATTTACCGACAATACGCTTTACAAAGCCAAGCCTTTTACTTGCTTTGCCGCAGATTTTTCGAATATGCGTGCTCCAATTTAAGTTATTAGTAATGTTGATCCCGAGATATTTAACTGAATCTACTACTTTGATACTAATTCCATTAATTTTGTATGGGTGATTTGGACGCATTTTTTTCTTTTCGAATAAATTAACTACGGAGCATTTACTTACGTTAATATCTAATTCCCATTTTTCGCACCACCTTTGGATGAGGTCTAAATCGTTTGAGAGAGATGTCCGGTCTTCCTCGTTTGTTATTTCCCTATATATAACCGAGTCATCCGCAAATATCCTCACATTACTAACTATCTCGTCACTCAAGTCATTGATATAAATAAGGAAAAGAAGAGGTCCAATTACACTGCCTTGAGGTACGCCAGAGGTAACTTTGACTCTATTTGAGCTAACGCCATCCAGTACAACTTGTTGTTCCCTCTCGTAGAGAAAATCGTTAACCCAGTCGACTACTTCCTTGTTAATGCCCGCTAGTTTTAGTTTGTAAATTAGTTTGTAGTGGGGGACTCTATCGAATGCTTTTTTGAAATCTAGGAAAATAGCGTCCACTTGCTTTTTACTTTCGGCGGACTTTAAGATATCGTGTACAAATAGAGCAAAGAGTTTTTTACAAAGTGCTCGAATGTAATTCCTTGTTTTTAATGGAGGAAATTATTGTATTCTATCTATACATTATGCTATGTATATGTTGCTGATGTAAAGGTTTATTATTGTGTGGTTTTTGGGCATGATAGTATATATCTGTGGATTTTTGCTTAATATATGGACTGGATATGTGTTTTGCTCACGTGAAGTTGCCACCGAAAAGTTATCCTCTAGGGTCTTCGTTATCGAATTAATATTAATTTTATATAATTTTATACATTACTACTTCTTGACTCAGAGTTAATTTTAAGTTCGAAAATGTTTAATGGGATCATTTTTCTGTGTGAATGCGATGAAGCTCTGAAACCATACAATGCAAATTACTGTACTATTTTTTTCCGTATCAGATATTATGATATTTCCGTTTATAATATTAGATATACATATATATATTAGTAATATCAGGTATTTAATGAATTTCTTTTTTTTATTGAATAAATCCCTTTTCCCCCGTAGGTTTTTCAGCTTTAGTCAAGAACCCTAAATGTGAATGGAAATTTAATAATTTTTGAATCAATATTTGATTCCCTTAACATTGAAAATAATTTAATTGGCGTTTGATCTTTTGGTCTGAGAAATACCCTTGAATATTTCTGAAAGGTAGTTAATTCTGATGTTCGAATTATGCAAATGAATGTTCAATATCAATAGTCTCATATTTCATTTCCATCTTCTATATCTATCACATCTCTGGAAACAAAGTATTTATTACGTGACACTAATAAGAATCGATCGCTTCACCAACCTTCGAATAGCAGGGTCCTCTTTGGAAAGTTGGCACGGTAAAAACTAAAGCTAATGTCGTAAATTTGGATTAAACTTCAAACAGTGTAAGACAAGCGATTTTTAGATTTCTAGAATAGTGACCATGTGGTTTAGAAGTTCGTGCGTACTTCCCAGCCTTGTTCTTGGTACTTGCAGGTATTATTGAAGTCGTCAGCGATGTCATGTAGCAAATTTTCTTCGCTTCGAAAAGGTGGTCGTATGTACAACCGTATGTAATTCTGCTTCACTATTATGCGTCGGTCTGCTACCATTGCCTGTTTCTAGTCCTTCTCTGCGGGAAAGGAATTTTTTCATTTCGATTTCTTCGTCGAGGAGATTGTTTGCAAAAGGCCCGAAGAGCGTGCGTGTCCTGAATAATTTTCGATCCAAAGGTCTGCGTCAGCCAACTTGGCACGGAGCCCACGAATAAATGAGATGGCGAACTTCTCTTACAGTGGTGTTGAGCACAAAAAGAGGCATTTCACCGCCTCCGTTTGGGTCCGATGCTGGTTCGATATCTGCCGTAACATCTAGACTGCTTCATCGCCCCATTGATTCATGGGAAGTCTTGATGATAATCACTTTATAGATCTGATAGCTGGATTTTAGATTCTGATTTTCTCAGAAGAGAGTGAATCATTATATTCACTAGATAACTTTCTCAACATTTTTGTAAAATTATTTAATACATCGAGACCACTCTACTCTTGGACTACTATTTCGGTCAAGTCGGTGGTCATCAATCATATAATTGAAACAGCTACGCACTCACTCTGTATCTGTAATGAAAAATATAACTTGTAAAATATTACTCGGTCAAAAATATTCTCTACCAACGACTAAAAATGCGGGTTGTATATTTGGAGGGAGCGGGTATGTGTTGCGAGGTTGCATATATCAGATTAGCTATATTAGAAGAAGGAAAGCGAATTAACTCACTCCTTATCTTGCCCATTGAGTCCCATTCCCTCCCCAAAGCTTTTGGAAGTTGATAGTGGTAGGTTTAGATTTAAACCAGCCTTAACCAGGAAAATATACTGGTAAATTTTTATAAATGAATCATTCTATAAAAGTTTTTTTCTCACCTACCATATGCCCGCATAAAATTTTCAGTACTTTAAGTCCTTATCCATCGCTATTTAACGCAGCTTGGATCTTCGTTTCAAGAATAATATCGGTTCGTTTATTATTATTGTGTATCGTTAAGTTCTAGAGTTTAATCTCGTGTCTTAACCTCAGCTATTCTATAACTTTCACCTCTTTTAAATGTCTATGAGTCTTTAATCGTACGGTAAGTTCATGCCCTTTAATGTTACGTAATGACACGCTTTATTGATTACAATCTTCTTCTCTACGTAATCTGGAAATGTTTTTCTTCATATATGTACATTGTACATGTAATATTCCTTCCTTTCGTCTGTTATTTCCTTTGGATATCGATTCACCCTAGATATTCGGCCTTTCTATTTATCTTCATCGTTTTTTCTTCTATGAAACCATTTTTCATCCCTAGAATCATTAGCTTTTTCTCGTTGGTATTGTTTAAGCCTATAATTCCATTGCATATTTATTTATAATTTTCCTCTGAAAGTTTAATTATGTACTTTTTCTTTAGCATTTCTGGTTTTACAAAAAGCTCTCTTTGTTGGATAGATGGCATCAATTCTTGAAATAACGGCTCATATTGATGTTGAATGTAGTTAACATTAAAAAATCAAGTTCAGGATTGAGACGATTAATTAGTTAACATTGTATTTTCGACTCAAAAACTATAAAAAAATTAATATTGTATCGGATATCATTATTTCGGTGATATTAGTGTGCTATGAGAAGACTCGCCTAACTTTTCCTTCCATTGTCCAACATGCATGATAAAATATTGAAAATTCAGTTAATTTGAGATCATAATACGCTGATTTCCGTATTAAGAATATCTTTTATGACATTGAAATTGCGAAATGATTTCTAATGTGGGTGAGTTCTATTGACGTTTACTCTTGTATAGTAGCATTTTTTTTATTGAGGAATGCTTAATCCGAGTACAACTCTTTTAATTGGTAGCAAATCTAGCTTCTAGTATAAGCCCCTTAGGCAGTCCTATCACTGAATTGCGACTCTATTCGAACCCAACAGTCCTTTCTCATTTCTAAATTTTTTCAGCTCCACTTTTGTGCAGTTATCTTTTTTATCCTGACGTATGCAATAGCTCGAATTAATCCCGCATGCAACTTCTCTCGCCCCGAACGCTATTCATAGGACTTAGCCCTCGATGCGCTTTCATCCTTTCAGTCATGTGTGATGAACAATAGATGAGAGCTTTATTCGAAAAGTTCGGAAAAGTTGCAAAGTTGAAAAGTAGTCAATTTCGCGTATGGCTTATAAGCAATGAATCCGTCCATTGAAGTGAGCGAAGCTTCTGCTTGCGTGTTTCGTATTTTCAGCTTCGTTTCCGTGGCTCGAGAGTAAATCTCCGCGGTCGTTCATTAGTTTATTCGTTAGGAAGCATGAGTCTAAAAGTATGGAACGTTCTAGCTTCAAAGTCATTTTCTTTTTCAATTGTTCAAGTTCGCACTTGCTATCTTATTCGAAAATGTCCCCCCTTTTGTTGGTGTGGTTTTCACGTCCGAATGTTATATTGAATAAATTACTCTTTATATTAGACCTAAAATTTTTATAACAGCCCTTATCACAAACCATCATATAATTAAATGTGCTAATTTAAAAATAGATATGAAGATTCTTACATTTTATAATTAAATTTGGTTTTACTTACATTATAAAAGCAGTATTTTTTTAAGTATTGCAAAGTCATTTTACGTTGTGAATACCAGGATTGTTACTACCTCTGATAATGCAAGTATTTTTAATTTGAGATGAGACATTGTACCATTAATGTAGCCATACTCAGGTGTTTAAATAATTGTTATTTTTCTCTTTTTATGTATTTATGTTTGAAAGTTGAGAATTGTGTTCCCACTGAGTTCGTTTTCCTTTTGGTAATTGCGTTCTTTGCATACGAGTGATCAAAAACTGAATTTAATTTTCCTTTAAAAGAAATAATTCTGATTCAATTCGCGTATAAAAATGGAAGGAGTACGTAAATCATTTGAAATATATTCAGATGAAGTGTCGATTCCGCAATAGATCTTGCGCAGAATAATCCTAGGGGCATAACCGTCGAATAGTTTAGCGTCAGACTGGTTATCTCAACGGTTTGTCACTAAGTTAAACAACACAGGTCCCCTTTGGTGTTACACCCTCTGAGAATGGGCGATAGAAAAAAGTGGGCATGACGTTGGCACTGTTTGAATAGTGTAAGAGCGCCTGCCGCTGATGCGTTACATAGATTAATTACCCCCTGGCTGTATTCATTTATTACCAAAAAGCGTGTAATGCTCTTCACGGCTCTTTCAGCCGCTGCGTGTGGCAGTTATATCCTTATCTTTTTGCGGCCCAGTCACTAGCATCCTCGTGGGGAAACTAATCTTTCCCACTCTCGCGAGATCGAATCGCACACTTTAACATCTGAGAGGAAGGCTTTGGTTTTCAACGATGCACGTACGGTGCCCGGTTAACCTGATAATACTATGAATCTTTAAATTTCCGTTTGAAGTAAATTATCCTCGTCAATGAATGCATTGTTCATGATGAGTGATTATCCACAGAAAATTATCCATTAGAAACATGGTCACTTATCTTCTCCTTGTTATAAAGAATGATTGTCTAATCATTGTTTTAATTATGATAAAATTATTGAATTTCGTCAATGCTATTCTTTTAGAGCATGGATTCGCATAGTGATGTATATGGGTCGATTAGCATGTATATATAGGCTTTGATGGACCTGTAAATATATGCTGTTATAACCCACGACAAGCCGGTTTAAGGAAGTAAATTCTTCGTTCGTATGTCATAAACTTCATCTTTTATGAATTCATCCGAGAGATACTGAATACTTTGCATCGTTCGTCAAAGAGAAAATTTTATTTTATCCAATTGACAAGGAAATATATTATGCATCAACTTCCCTCTAAATGTGTACTGTTTCTTATGGAGATGTTTTAAACCTCAAATGATCTGAACTACGATATTTTGCCTTCGTAAATAACCTTTGAAACCTGGCCCTTTGGAAATTGTTCCAAATTACTAATTTTTAAATGGCAATCGGTGGTAGTTTGATGTCCTGCGGAATTTTTTGACCTATATGTTTGACGTATCCTACCCCCACTAGGATATCTTTTCGCGAATCTTGAGTTCCTCCCCCAATCTTGAATGATTCCTTCAAATATCTTGATGTATTGAATTTTTAGTATTTCCCCAAATGGTTAGCGGTTCTTATATGCGTAATATCTTTCTGGTTCTGCATACACACTTCTAGCGCGACTTAATGACTGTGTAAACGCACCTCTAGAGAGGTGAAAATCAACGTTAGAGCCATATTTTTCTTTTTTTCTAAACACCTGAACGTGTAACCCGATCCCGATTCTATTTTGTGCCCATCCCCATTCCGCTGGTAATGACGCGGCTGAACGAAACCTCTTCTAGCATTCCGCGAATCCAAACATATTGAATCTGTTGCTAAACTAAGGATATTTCTCGGAGGAAATCTCTCTCCTCCTTGCGTAAGAACTCGTTTCACACTCCGTCTCTTCAGATCCTGTACTTTGTGTCAGTTCTTCTGTGCCCTCCTTCGTTCCCTTTCTGCTCCACTGGGGATTGACACAGCAATTCGAAGGCGGAATAGGGAATGGTGGCTGCCATTGCCAGAGAGTGGTGCAGAAGGGAAAATCCGAGGAAACTCTTCCCCTGAGAGAAATAGCGGAGAGGAAGAGGAGAAGTAGGAAATATGGCTCACCTTGCGTCTCAGCGAGTTACGTATTTATTACCTTTCTTATAGCGGTATCAAAATGACAAATTCATAGAGAAGAATCCTCAGATTTCGCGTGAATTTTTTAGCGGAAGGTTATTTTTGCTGTTTGGCGTTGTGAGGTAAATGTTCAAATTCAGCGAAATGTAGACCTGGAATAAAGGAAAATGTAACAAAAGGCAAAATGTGCACCCTGTTATGTAGGGATGTTATATTGCTAACAGTTTTTCAAGAAGATTTTAATCGATCCATTTCTTTATAAATTTAAATACATTTTTTTTGATAAATTTTAGTAATAATTTTAATGTATTTACGAGTTTACTATCATTGAGAGTTTGTCAAAGCTTGTTTTGTAGCAGATGAGCAGTCGAAACTAAATTTTTCACATTCTGCAAATTTTACAAATCTACGCACATTTTTAGTTTTATTTTTTGTGTTATTTTAAATTGAGTTTCTTTAAAAACAGTTTGGAAAAAAATCTATTTTTGTTTTTACAATTGGCTATTTTGTGAAAAATATCAATAACGGAGTAGTAGTCGTCGTATTTCTTATTTTCCAAAACTTTTTTTTTTAATTGCCCTACCGGTTCATGAAATTACCGTATTTTTCATAATTATTATTTTATGTAAAGAGCTTACATGGTGGAACTCGGTTTCTTGTATGCTGCGAATTCTGATATAAACATGAATCATATTGCTAAAGAATGTGTTTGCAATGTTGTTATTAGAGTGTGTATGATATAACCAGATAAATATATTTGCTTCGTGTTAGTCCATGCTTTCTTCTCCGCTTCCTTAAATTCTTAAAGAGCTGTCCCAGAAAATTTTCCTAAGCGAAGATGTAAAACGGGAAAAATCTGCTATGCTTCATGATTTGGAACTTTCTTCGAAGTTACTTGTCGCAATAAAGTTTCTATATAGCGTAGATTTACTTCCTACCTATAATCTTACACTACCTTTCTCTCCTACGAAGTTTAAAATCGTATTCAGATGAATCCATTTCATTTACCACGTTCCACGATCTTCCTTAAGATATGCGAGGAAGCGAAGAGCCCTTCTCTTCGCGTAATCTCCATCTTTTCGTAAACCTTTTCACTTTCGTGCGCGATTCGGCAGAAAGCCGCACTTTGAGAATTCCTATTCACCTGTGTAACCTTCCCACCACTTCCACGCCCTCTCCCCTCGTTTTAACTTTCCCTAAAGCTTTCAACCGGCTATTTCCTTTTCTTCGATTTTTCCACACACAATCGGTAGCTCTTTCTCTCCTCGGATTCCTGCTGCTTATCTCAACGGCTGCCTTCGCTCGGAAAATGTTTTACTTAAGGTTATTTTTTCCTTTCGCTGAGATTGCTGCGTTACCCGCATTCCTTCTTTATGCATCGAAGAATCATGTGTGCACAGAATACGTTTTTACGGAGTTTTGTCCCTACTGTTTCCTTATTTATCCTAAGTCTTCTGAGGCGTTTCTTTGTTTTGATTTACGCTAACATAAACAGTAGTAAGTCCTTAAAAGCTGATAACAGATTTTTTTGGAGATGGGTTTAGAGAATACAAAATAAAATACGTGGAACGGTAAATATATCCGTGATCTTTAGATTAATGTTGCTTCAAATATTGAACAATCTTGCTGTAGTCATCTGTTAGATAGTTTGTCTTGCTTGTCAGTCGATATAAATTAGTCAGTCAGTCAGCGTTATAAGTCTGTCAAGATTTTCTAAAGTAATTTGATAAACATTTTGGGAAATAATAAAAGAAAATTGCGGAAAATATTGTTTTAAGTACGTTCCTATTTTATTACCGGTAACTATTTATGATATTAATTTCAACTATTTTCATGACTACATTAGAAGTCACTCGAACAATTATTATTATTATTATTGTTTGCGAAATAAAAAATAAAACTATATTACTTTCATATTATTATTACATTTGAGAAAAGTTTGCATTTCGACATGAGCGAAATTCATTCTAATGATTATGTATGAAACATGCGCCAATGCTTGCATGAGTTGATGTTTCTGTTATTCTGCGCTTTCCTTTTTCCAAAAAATCAATGGAATTCTGGATATTAATCAGATAATGTGATATTTTTCCTAAATGCACTTACCTTGTCGACAACTCCTTCGTTGAAGCTCCCAATCAAATTGGCCTTGTTAGTAGCGTTAAACGTTAGACTGTATAAAATTAATGGAGAAATCCGTTTCTTTTTTGGAATTTAGACATGATGATGAAAATGCTTAATAAAACAAATATTTCATGCAATATAAATGAATCACTTTTGCTAATTCACTTTAGTTTCGGTCATATTGCCATCTTCACCCAAAGTAGTCGCTGACGAAATCTTTTGTCGATTATTAAAAAAATTTAGAATTTGTTGAATTAAATTTTTGTTTTATTCAACATCTTCATCATTTGAGGGTTTTTTAGTAGCCTATTTTTTCGCTCTTTTTCCTTGCTTAGTCGCCTACTTCTAGTACTGTTCTTTATCACCTCTGAATTTATCGTATCTTAAACTTTTTAACTGTATATTGTACAGCGAAGATAAAATTAACTTAATTATTTGAATGGCTCGACAACCACTTCATTTCCATTAGTGAATTTCACTTCGTTTTGCACTGCTCAGAATTAAATGATGGGACTATGGTCCTTGAACTTCGTTGTTGTTGTCACTTTTCTTTTATAGTTTTCCCAGTTTCGAGAATTCATTAACGAAATACTTCACCCGCGTTTCAGAACAACCCTTTAATTTTTTGTATGAATCTACAAGGGATTCGAAATCTCAAATCTTTCGAGTCTCTGTGCGAATCGATTCAGTAACAGCCAACTTCCGCCGCATCCACGTGATTCAAACCCTTTTCCCACTCATTCTTTCCGCTTTTCTTCGCAAGTGCTCTCATCCAGGCTGTCTCCAGTCTTTTAATAAAATCCCCTCTTTCCCCGTATTTCTGCCCCTTATCTGCCGTCCCTTTTGTCCCATCGATTCCATCTTCTCTCTTCGAATCTACAAGTGTTTCTCCGCTCTTTACATCACCACGTGTCGTAGCCGTGCTGAGGGCGCGGTTCAGAAAATGACGGCTCTGCCCTTTATTATTCCCCTCGAATCCCCCCCTTGCTTCCCGCCTTCCTTCTCTCTCTCTTTACGTCCTCTGCCGTTTTGGGCCATCCACCTCGGCGACGCCAGGTGGAAACGACCGTTTCCCATGTCTACGGGAAATGTTCGCCGCTGCTCGGATTCAGTAAATTCTTCTCTTCCCCCGGCGATGGGTCCCATTTCTGCGACATCTGCGACAATTAATGTTAAAGCGCCACGACAAGAAACGCGTGTCTTTTTATGAAATACTGCGGGTCGAATGTGTGGCAAAGGTTTTAATAGTGTACTGCCCCGTGTTAGAAGTCTCACACACACTGATTTTACTTACCTAAGGGACACGCTTCATAGTTCTTTACGAGAATAGGCCGTGAAACTTTTCTTCCGTTTTCACCTTTATGTGCTGTACTATTTCTGTGTTATAGAGATTTATTAAGTTAATATCCCATGCTTATGGTTAATGCGTGTCGTGGTTATAAATCTCGTGCAACTGATGCAATAGTCTATTTTCCCGTGGTGTAATATTTCTGTTTTACCTTTGACAATGGTTTTATGTATTAACGTGCTCAGTCTCCTTTTTATTATATTTTAATTATGTAAACATAAATAATAATAAGGTCCCTTGTATGTATACCTAAAATGTTTCGTCAATTGCTTGTTTATACTTTGAAAGCATTGAATTTATTTGAAAATAGAATCATGACTGGAACTCGAACCCAGGTCTCTCATTTTACGCAAATACAATAAAATCTACACGGCAATGTATTTAAGTGGTTAGAATACCTGCCTGGTAGAATGGTAGACCTGGGTTCGAATCCCTATGATGTCGATATTTTTCACTTCTTTTTATCTTTGGGTTATTAGGTGCACGCCATCAAGTGCTAAGAAGTAGTTATATGTGCTATAGGTGCTTCATTTCTCTCATCGTGAATCAATTATTTATTCCTCCTCATTTTTTATTGCGTTTCCTGTCTCTGCCTGAATTATTTTTAAGGCAAGAGCAATAATAATTACAAAAATATGACGACAGAAAAAGCTGAGATGTAGAAGATCATTGCGAAGTGGGGGTATTTTTAATTTCTTTCGAATACTATCTTATCTACTGATGATGACGATTATTCATTGTGTAAATGAAATACATGTTGAAATAGAGTTGCAAATACCATTATCATTATCATTGTTTTCTGGCCGAATTCATTAACGAGAATTACCCTTGGTATTTTGAAGCTGCACTTCATTTCACGTTGGTTATGACAACACGCTCATCAAAGGTCTCGAGCTGCAGTCCTTTAATTCGGTCCTTACATTCCTAAGTGCTTCACCAGCACTTAAGTCCCCAAGCAAAGTGCTCCCGACACTTGAAACTAAGGAGCCTCTGATATTGGATTCTTTGTCCGTGGGATGCTTCAACGTCAATTAGTGATTTCCCCCGACGCGTGTTTTACCACGCAGCGTACCTTCGCGTCACCTGCGAAAAGGTCTCTCCATTTGCCGGTAATTGATTTACAATGGCAAAAGAGGTAGAGCGGGGTCTCATTTCAATGATGCTCGTTGTCTCCTCCGATTCGCCTGTCCGACGGTCGGAATGGGAAACTTCTTTAGGTAGCCGCCGGAAACCGATTTTTCTTCCCCCTTATTCGCTCTCCTTCGCGGTTGGAGAAAATTGCCTTCCTTACACGCTGCCCTTTCAAACTTTCTCTTTTTTCAGAGTTCGACTGTTTGTCTTGAGTCGCAATCACAGGAGAGCTCCTTCAGTAGACGTTTCCATCTAAGAAGGATGATATTTTTTGAATTGCGGTAGTCAAACTTGCATCACAGAATGAAAGCTGTGAACATAGTGAAACTTGCAATTGAAATGTGGAATTGTGGGGAATCTAGAAATTTAATAAAATTCAGATGCAAAGCGGACAACTCCACAAATTGATTAACAGACTTGCGATTTTGAGGTGAGACTTCATCATCTTCAACCCTTAATTTGTGTAATCGTTGGATTTTGTATCTGAATTTTATTATATCACGGAGAGATTCCAGCAAGTATGGCTTGATATGTTTTGTTGTGTCTATAATTAGTGCTAATTACGTTAGATGTTTTGGGTCTTGTGCTAAATATATGGCTGGTGCTTCATAAAATTCATCAAATAACCATTATGGTACCATAAGTAGCATTCAGGGAAGAATTTAAAACTGAGGAAAGGTTTGTACTAATTTATCGAGAATGCTTGTATCAGAATTTATTCTATTATTTGAAATATGTGAATGTTTTTATTCTTATTATATTTTCTTTCTATTAGAATGGTATTCTATTTCTTTTCAAATTTTCTTTTGATAAATAATGCATTAGAAGGTATTTTCTTGTATATCTCTCTTGCATTTAATGTATTCCTTCAGAAATTTTACTCTTTTATTTTGCATATCGGCTTAACTAAACTATCAGTTGAGGTGCCAATAACCATAATGCCACTACTTTGCACGTCCTTCATAATTCCGATAAAGGTATATACTCCGCGGTTCCGAACCTTCACGACTCACGTGCCCTTGGACTCTTTCTGTACATTCCATTATGCTAAAATTCCCTCTTTCCAGGAGAAATATATATATTTCTTTTTCTGTATAAATATTCAGGGGCTTCACTCTTGTATGGGGGTTTCAAAAACGCGTCACGTCGTTAAAAATATGAGATAGACTCAATTTGAATGCAAAAACTGTATTTCCTGCAACTTATTTTCGGTACCCTGGATTTTTTTTGCATGAGGATTAGGCAGTTTGGAATACTGTATTTTAATGGAAATAGTTATGGTTGTAAAAGCATATAAATAATCTAATCAGAAAACATTTTTGGGCTTCCTATATATGTAGTGTATGAAGGTAGGTTGGGATCCTCAGTATTAATGTAAACGGACCTTTTTGTTGTAAATATATTAAAATAATCTAATTTTTGGAATGAGACTGGTAAGTTACTATACAGCTGAGAATGCAAATGGATAGTAGAAGGACAAAGCATTGAAAAATTTCTTTACATGAATTAATGTATCAGAGGTTTAAAATCTCCAATAGCCGTCTTTGTCAACGTTCATGACCTCCTTCACCGGTATTCGGAGAAAACAGGAAGGCTCGGATTACTGAAGTATTAGGGAGTTCTTAATAGTTTGGTAATCTGATACAATTCATTAACAGCCGTTTTCCAAATTTTCTTTTTCTGCATGCATTCATGTGGTGAAAATTAAATAGTTTGGCACTTAATTTTATTAAACGAAATAATTCGGAACAATTAAATTTAATGATAAAAATGTTACCAATCTTAGGTGACCTTCATTTAATTAAAAATACATTTCATAGGTTCCTCTTTTCAACATCAACTAACTTTTATGGATTGGAGTCAGTATTAATTTTGCGCACCCACAGTTTCCATCTTTGCGTTTCTATATTTTCCGCGGGAGCATTGAACTATTATAAATGAAAGTCTCTTCGTTTCGAGTTGGCGGCGGCTGATGGGCGATTAAGAACTTTCCTTCCAAACTTCAATTCGCAAGTATTTCGCGATACCCCCCGGGTCTCCTATGCGGTACCTTTAAGAGAAAGCCGTTTTTTACCCGAATTAAAGCGTCTCGCGCTAAGATCCGCTCTAAGATGAAAAAGAAGCTATATCCTCCAAAACGCCGAGTCCCTTCCCTCATTTTCCCCCTCTGCTAATCTCCCTCAACTTGTGCAGCCTTTCCCGCCCCTGCTCCTCTTCGCATAGGCCTAGAGTGCTGGGAAAAGGGACGGTTTTAAGGGTTCGGACTGGAGGTCGACCCCCAATCCCTTAGGGAGAGGGAAGTCTTGGCTGTTGGACTTAAGAAACTATCCGTGACGAGAAAGAGCACTCCTACTCCATTTCTCTCTCCCCTTTCTCTCGTTTTAACGCCTCTCCGCCTTACCACTCTCTCTGCCCTCTCTTTTCGTGCGCTCTGCCATTTCGCTCTTTTCCCCCTTTCGTATTATTTAGAATGGGTGTAGGAAAGAGGTATCAGTACCCACGTATCTTGGTTCGGTTTCTGTAAGTAAGGAATCCAAAGGTCTGGTCTCCGCTGAGTGTTTACCGCGGTTTTTACATTTACTTTTAAACCCTGCGATCTGCTAGTGGCTATCTTACCTGGAGAGCTATTAGATTATTCTCTAATACTTCGCGGAAAAACCAACGAACCAATGACCTGACAAACCCTTCCCTGTATCGCTTTTTTGTTTTCTTCCGAAGTTGGTGAAATTTTATAGCTTTGATAACAATACTAACTATCTCCTCCCCGGAATTGGTGGTGATAAAGTTATCAAAAAGCTTCCGTTGATACTCAAGTCTTATATCACTGAGAGAATTTCATCCGAGGGATTCTATCGTAGCCGAAATACTGCTGTCAAATCTGAAATTTCCCCTGATGAACTTTGCTACTCTACGTTGAACCATCTCAATGATTAAATTATCAATACATTTATAAGTGAATACACACGTATCGGTATTCGTTGGTGTAATAACGTAGAGTGAAGTTACATCTTATTTCCGCTGTTAATTATTGTCAGGTGGCTAATCCTTCCATTGTCTCGATACAAAGATACACACAAATACAACAACTGAATTCAAAGAATATCCCCATGGTACCCATTCTACACTCTAACACGAATACACCCAAATATCCCACAAAACGTTTAGTTTTTTTTGGTAAAGGTTTGTAGACCTCTTCAGGCAACGTATTACATTATGCATCGCATCTATTTATAAAGGGATTTTTGGCGATCTCAGTCTTTTGTTTCGTTAGTTTTAACCTCTATTTATGATCTTGCTGTATAATTATTGACGGCAATACAAAAATAACGTATTTTCCCCCTGGGTTTTTAATGTGCGAACGGTTTAGTAAGCGTGCTGGTATCTTGAGGTACATTTCAAATTTTCTCCTTGTAAATATCGATTACAACATCGAAGCCATTATAGTAGGTAGTGTAGGCAAAATTAAGGCGTATATATCAATCTACTTTCCGAAGATGTGAGCATGCTTGGAAAAGCTGTTTCTGATTGGATTACTTGTGCCAGAATGGTTATTATCACTGTATAAATCACTTTGTTGGATTCGGAGAAATTAATGTGCTCGATAGTTCGATATATTGTTAATGCAATAATTCTGAATGTTAATGAGTAAAACGCCTATTTTGCATCATACAAATATAACAAAGGTACGGCTCGTGGGTGTCTCAGTGAGACACTGTCTCACCCAAGACATTTTACTCCAGGATGTTTTCCCCAAGAGACGGTCCGTCCAAAGACGCGAAACTCAAGGGAGTTTTAACTCGAGAATATATCTACCAAGGGCCTGTCCACCCATGGCATATTTTACCCAGGGCGCTTTTGTACTCAATGGGCCTTCGTAAATGGCATTTCGAAATACGTAATTTCCAAATGTTTGTCATCTCAAAGCAGTTTTTTTCCTTTCGTTAGTCTTTTAGATTCTCTCAATTGCAATATTTCATGTTTATCGCACATTTGTCCGAATTTAATTTTAAATGCAATTCAGGCGTAAAAAACCTTTACGCATACCTTAAGCGGAAATTAACTAAATTTTTCGGCATCAAAGAAAAGAATATCTGAAGAACACGCGACCGCGTCTTTTGGTCTGCATTTATGAATATTTTTGTTGCCTTACCGTGAACTTCAAGGTCGAATCCCAAGGATTCTAGATCTGGCAAGGTTTCTTCTGTGTTCTGTTTCCAAATTAAAAAGTTCAAGGTGAGGAAAGAAGAAAATCGAGGGAAATTTTATTTCTTCTTGTGCTGTATTATTTTGTACGTAATCTATCAAAGATAACGTGCAAATTACTATGAAAGAAGTTGCAGTAGAAGAATAGATATTTTAAATTTTCCCATTCAGAAATGGCGTGATCAGGTGATCGAGGTGAATTGTTTAGAGTAAGCTTAGAGTTAGTTAGAGTTTAGAGTAAGTTTAGAGTTAAGTTTTTATCACCAAAATAGTCAATTTTTGAGATTTAACCACGGAGAGAAGAATATCTTTATTAAATGGTATTTTCTGACATCCATAAGCACTACAGTTATTTTGAAAGGAATATTTCAGTTTTGAAGGCTTAGGAAGAAGTAATACCATTAGTATTTCAATTTACGCTTTACAATTATAAATTAAATGAAACCATATAAAATTATTTTAATCAGATATCCTCGCCCTATCACCATTCTGCTTACAAGAAATAGCATTGACATAAATTTTTGCAGTACTTTTTTTTCCATTTTAAAATTCCTAAATTTGATCTACTACTTTAAGTCTCTTCGGCATTTTTGATGTTACTGTAACTCCATCATTTGTATAAACTAATATGTTTAGTAAAATTAGAAGTTATTATAAATTTATCCCAAAAATTCTGATACATGTAATATTTATAACATTTTTCACATAAAGGTAAACTGAATTCAGAATTGAACTATATCAAACACCATCCTATATGACCCATATAGGATGGTGTTTGATATAGTTGGCTGTATTACCGAGTTATCAATTAAAATATTGTGAACTTAATATGTGAACGGTATAATGAGTAGTGAAAATATTTAATTTGTCCATCCAAAGAATGAAGAGGATTCCCATGGGAAAACTCTCTCACTGAGTCAGAAAATTGATACGTATGTTTTCGTACGAATTATGTGTGCATACTATTGCCCTCTTTGAAATCCAAGCCTTAGTATTTTTCGAGATATTGATTCCTTTGCAAACAAGTGAACTGGGTTAAATTATTGTGCATCCATTTTAATTAACAACCTCTATTTACCTCTAATATTGGGATCTCATTGCTCATTGAGATGGAATTTAAAAGAACTTTGAGTGCAATAAATCTAATTACAAATTTTATCTACGCGAGTAGTACTTTACAGTTAAATAACTAATATTCATATCAATTCTGTTTTAATTCTACAATGCGTATGCAAATTGGGCGTCAACGTTTTACCTTTGCATGCATATGCGATAGCTCAAAAATATTTAGCTCGGGAATGAGGTTCTGCGCGTTAAATTTTACCCTCACAAAACCTTATTTCAAGATGGTTTTACCTTCACATCGAATTGAATTTTTTCACTGCAATTTGCGGAGATTTCCTGGCAAAATTGATTATATATTTTTTCCCTATTTACCTCACGTGAAGTTTTGATCTTACTCCTCTTTAAATCTTCCATTTTCTCCCGTGAACCTCTATGATTAGATTACGTTTTATTTTCTTTATTGCGTGAGAGTCGTCTCTACTCGCCTCACATCCATTGTGCTTGATCGCGGAAAGTTTTAATGATATTCTCTCCATTTTTCCTCGTCTAATTTTCTCTAGGATTGTTGTTGGTGTCCTAATGAAGTCGCGAGGCCCATTTCAATGATATTTCAAAATGAAAATATATCTCATTTTCTCCCTCAAAGACAATAGTTTTTGCGATGATAAGAGATACATTATTTTCCTCAGACCGCTTTTTCTTCGATTTCGCAGATGGTATTGATGATTTCCCGAGGGAAAGATCGCCGAAATTAGAAAAGAGAGACCAACCCTCCCCCGACTCATCTGAGGCACCAAGAAATTTGCGAATCTAGCGGAACTCCCATTCTTTTTACTCGCAAAAGACGTTTTCATTTACTTCCACCCATTTCGCGGAAGCAACAGCCCACCTCCAGCCGTTTAATCCCGGGAAACTTCGCATGGACTCTTTCCATAGTCCCCCGTTCTTCTCCTCAAAATAGGATTCCCCACGGATGGTGCCCCAAATCCGGAATAAAAGAAAACATCCGGCGACTTGTTACTTTATCCCTCTCTCTCTCTCACACTCCGATTCGACTCCCTTTTCTTTTTCCTCGTGACGTCAATTAATCGATCGATGTACAAGCTTTCCCGTTATTTAAACGGCGACCTTTACCCTCGGAACCCCGTGTTCCCCTCCCTCTTCGCAATTCGCGCGGATTTGCGAGCTCGTTAAGCGGACCTCTCCTTCCACACAACTTCAGGCGGCCGTTAGTTCGCCCCTTGGGTAAGCGAATGGCCGTTCCCTATAACCCCCCCTTTCTCGGAATCAGGAGTTGCTGCCGTCCCCCCTGAAGATCTCCCGGACTCCGCCCTTGATGATCGGGCATAATAATAGTTCGCCGAGGTTCCTAAACCTCCCTCGCCGCTGGTATTCCTTGTTCAATCTCGCTGGTTTTAACCAGTGTGACACCGTGGGGAAATCGGGGAAATTGCTAGATGGGGAGTGTGCTGTAAAACGATGGATGATTCGATTTTCTCGCCTCTGTACGGTGACGTGTTCAGGGATGGGCAGATTGGGCGTATGACCCTTTCAGAACATACGAGGACTAAATTCATCTTCATACCCTTAGTCGGAATGCTTCAAGGGTTCATGTTCATACCTTCATGTATTTTCATTAATATTTTAAACTATTCGTTTGATTCTGTTCTAATCGACTTGGAAGGATTTTTGTGCGCGTAATTTCCTTATGGTCGTGCTTTGAAATATCTGTAAATATTTCTACGACCATGTAAGTCTTCCTAGGTCTAACTTTAAGATATATATTCTTCAAGCCAAATATTTTATTTACCTAAATGCAATAATTGCATTTTTTAATCCATCTGAATACATGTAAATACATCATATGATGATATTTTAATATAATTACGAAATATATCTAATTCATAATCAAATTACTTAGTAAACACTATCAAGCTTGGATTTGGTGCTTTCCCGGTGTAGATGATGCAGGAATCTTTCTCGGGTTTCCATCCGGGTAGTTTCTTGGAACAGGTCCGACGTTTCGGCTACAATCACCCCAGCCATCTTCAGGGGATGAAGTGACTTACTGTGAAGTGAAGTGACTGAAGATGGCTGGGGTGATTGTAGCCGAAACGTCGGACCTGTTCCAAGAAACTACCCGGATGGAAACCCGAGAAAGATTCCTGCACAATCAAGCTTGTTGAAGATTACACTCTTCTTTCATTTGTGACCTTTAGTTCGAATAGTGATTCATCATCGGCTTTAATTCCGTGATGGCGCATACGCACAACCTATCAATCATGAATTGATAGGTTGTGATCTTTCGAAGTAAGCCCCTAAATGATTCTTCGATTAAATAACCTCATCCATTATCTTCGGTCCATTCACGCGTCTTTCGCTTGAGACATCCGCCCAGCTTCTCATAATTTCCCTTCGATTTATTAAATATCACATTTCTATTTCATTCAGGATGTTTTACAATTTACATCTTTTCCTTTCGATTCCACCTGGACCCTTCTTATCTTCAGCATGTAACACTTATGTAATTTTACTCACATCGGTTTATTTCCCAATGTATCTCACACCATTTCTACCGATTTTTCAGTCCATGCTCATTCTTCAACGAGAGTATGACTTATTTTTTCCTTTTAGCTTATTGTCCTGTTCATTCCCAAACATTACGATCATTCTCTCTTTCTCTTCTCAGGGATACACTTCTTTTTCCTTCCAAGTGCCATTCATACTAATCTTCTCTAGTTTTATTTCGTGTACGGTTTCGAAGAAAATGGTTGATCTATAAGTACACAAAGGCATGTAAAAGTGATCATACTTATATTTTTTATCGCGATTAAATTTTGCAGGAATCTTGCTAGCGGTTCAAGTGAGCGTTAGATTTTTTTATAAAACATTTATAAACTGATTACTTTTCATGAACGTAGAAGTACCTAGCAATGAAGAAGCATATTTGCTTCTATTTTTCTTATTTAAACTTACGGTTGATCATAAATGTATTAAAAATATTAAAAACGGAACGCAAGCTTTCAAAGCGTGCGCTATTCCTTACGCCGGATTTCCTCTCATTGAAACATCCCGCCGACTTCATAACTCGAAGAGGAAGGTGTTATTTTTTTATTCAAGGAAAATTAACCCAAAAATTCTTATCTCGTCAAAACGAGTCGGGCAAAAATAACGTCTCCGAAGCTTATTTGTTCAGTTTTGTTCGGGAGAAGGGAAAAATCCGGGGAAATAATGAACGCGCCAACTGTAAAGGAATTTATCGCTCGCTTAGTGCTTAGGGTGTAAATTTTTACGCCTTCTGGGTTAATTTTGTTGCCTAGGGTTGTTTTTATCACCATCGTCCCAGTCTCTAACTTTCTCTCCCTGTCTCTAACTCCTCCCCTCTCTCCATTGCCCTTTTTTCGCGGTAATTTATCCCAGAAACATGCTGAGGTAGCCTCATCTCATTTTCCATTTCCAGAATAAATGAAACCCAGTTTCCTTATTTCGCATTCGCCGAGGAACGACTTTCACCTCTCGAGTTTAAAAACGCCGAGGAATAAAAAAATGTTTTTAATTGTGAAAAACCGTTTTTGTATTCCGTAAACTCCACCGTTTAATTCGTTTCGATTTCGTCAAATTATCGCTGAATTACAGCATGCTTGTCGACGCGTAACTTCGGAATGTATTAAAGGAGTTGTTTCTAAGTTCTCCCTCCTCAAAGATTTTTTTCTGTTGAGGAGGTATAATAATTGCTGTTCGTTTAACCGATAAAAATAACTATTCGCCAACTTAATGATTCGTATAGCTAATTTCCAAGGTCGACGGAAGGTCTCTTCGTTGGGAAATCCCATATAAACGGCTTTCAAAGTGGATTAAAAAATGATCGGTTAATAATTGAAAGCTTGAATTTTTCTCCTATAAATTCTACGGTTCAGTTCCCTCTGGTCCTGATTCCTTTGAAAGTTATCAATCTTTGGGTAAATAGCTCGAGTTTGGTGATGTGGAAAATCAAGAATGCGCCAATGTCGTTGTTTCGCAAGGCTTCTTTCAGCGAAGAGGAGACTACTGCTAAACGACGAAGTTTCGAAGTTGTTTTCTTGCTGACAATAATTAATTTCGATATTTTTTGCTTACTCGTAGCTCTTTTGAAATAGCTAGACATTTTAAATTTAAATACGTGGTCAACTTCGTTGAATGTATAGGAGATGTTTATCAGTTTCTAGATAAGGAAAAAGTCGGGATAAGTTCTATGAAGTTTTATATCTCTAAGTGAAAAGCCAAAAACTTAGTCTTTATAGTAATTATAATTTGTTTTTACTTCAGTGCGAGATTGAGACTTATAAAGCTCCTCTTACATCTAAACCTTTATAATTTAAATAAATGGCTTTTAGGTATTAGACAAAATAAAAATAGAGAAATATATTTTTTGAGACAAAAACCTGTCTGTGCTTTGCAAGTAGTAAAACCCCTAATATGTTTTATACCTATTTATGTCCTTGTTAATTTAATATTCCTCGCACTACGTCTTCATAAGTCAGATAGTTTTTTGTAGAATAATTTATAGGCCAAAGAGTTGTTGCGTGTGCTTTTGGACCCTGATAACAAAAGTTTAGATGTACTCTCGTTTAAGTACGAATATGTGTATAAAAACTAACCCCACAGAAATAACTAAAACACATTTATAGTAATCTCTAATAGATTGGCTTATTTATTCATTGATTTTAAGGAAAATGATTTCCAGAAACTACTCGACGGTAATCAATGCGATTCGACCGCACTTGAAGGAAGGCCATTCAATTAAATGAGAAAACGAGCTTCGAATTTTCCGCATCTATTTCATAACGACTGGTTTCGGTCTTGCAGTCGTCATTGCAGGATAAAGTTTCGCGGTACATCTCACTCGAACAACATCCTTCCCCTACGTGATTACGACATCATCGCTCTCTTAAGTAAAGCACGATTCCTCTTCCATACAGAGAACATCACATCTCACAAAAGCGTATTTCCTTCTATTCATACGCCCAAATAAACTTCACATCAAAGAGCCCTCGGGAGGAATCCTCACATCGCCACTTTTTCGTTCCTTTCACAGTCGATCTCGCCGAACCTCTCGTTAGGTCGAACACAGAGACTCTTTACTCTCTTGTAATTCCCTCCCGGACCATTGTATTCGAGCTGTGACTTTCAGAGGGAGGAATCGCCTCCTCCCACTCATCTCTCGGAAGCCTTTGCCATACTTCTTTGGCCGCGTGAGGGAGGACCCGTGTACTGGAGTATTAAGTGCGCGTGGGGGGTCTCTCGAGGTGGGTGGGGGGTGCGAACGCTCGCGGATCCTCCCCATTTATCCTTGGGGAGTCTGAAAACGGAGGGTTTTTATGGCGTAGGAAAAGGAGAAGACGTGGGATGGAATCTTTGTCCCCTTTGCCTGCGTCTCCTTGGCGATATATTTTTTTGGGTCTTCCCCCTCCGCACCAGTCCTTTGACCGTCTCTCTTTTCGTCCCACGATGACAGTGGTCATCTTCGCAACGGTCTGTTCGCTACCGCCTCTGCGATTCTCTTTGTTTCCCGAAGGAGCTGAAGATGGCGTCCGCGTTCGTGCCCCCGCCATAGCGACGTTGCTTTTGAAGTTTTATTTGCCGAATTTCACGTCGACTCCAGAAGGTTCTCGAGTCAAAACTCGCTGTCTCGAAAGGCGCTACTGAGCTCGGTTGTTGACCGTATGTATGGAATCTTTTTTTTTGCGAGTTTAGGACTGGTGGGAATCTCTTCCATCTCGTAAGTTGTTTCGATACTTGTTTAGTCTAGACACAAAAAGCAATAACACAATAAATGATAAAACATACGGTGAGGGAAAGATATCTGCAAGTTTTGAACGATGATAAAGTGAAACCCGCGTTAGCGGTTCTCATTAGAATTTGTTTCGAGTAGCAGTTGTTTTCGTGCTGAGATTCCGGGTTCGAGTCTTGGTTTGAGTATGGTTATTTTAAGTGGATGCTAAGGGTTTATTGTAATAGTGGTCCAATTGGGAGTTTTAAATTTCATTATAAGTGTATAGTGAAAGTAAGTTTTGCTTTTATTTTGTGTAATTTTTATACTGACGTTGGATGTGAAAATAAAAACCATGAAAAATGACAAAATCACGTTAGTTAAATATTATAATCATCAATAAAATAAAGATCTATTAAGATAGTGAGAATTACAATTAACGAGAAATAATCTTACCTATTGAAACTTAAAAGAACACAAGTCATTCCCTGACTTCAATAAACTAATTTTCAAAATATCAGTATTTAAAGAGAGTAAGTCTATCTTCCTTATCGTTATAGCTTGTCGATACTTTTTGTTAAGCCTATAAAATTGTTGAAAACTGATTCTAATATGATTGTTAGTTTTAGAACACGAAAGGATTTATTAGCTGTGTCAGTTAAGAGGGGATATCATTTTAATTAACTTTTATAATCATAAGATACAGCTCTACTGCTCTTACGTTACGATATTCTTAGGTCCAATGTTGGACCAAATTCCTTGGAGGAGCGAGTCAGCTCCATCGATCATCATCAGTATCTTCTATATTTTAGTTTGAATCTCTCCAGAGTATGGGAGCGATAAGTTCGAGCAAGATATTGCATCTCTCTTCAACTTCTTGCCTTTGTTACCTGCTCCATAGAATTATTCACCTTTTCACGTACTTTTCTTGACCGGAAAACACATCGATGTAACCCATTTTCTTCGGTGTTCCATTTACCCTTCTCAAATCCAGCTGCGGAGTGAGATTCTTTATGTGCATCCTCCAGAGGGCAGAGTAACATAGTTACAAAGTATTCCACGGCGGTAGTCCTTGAAAGGATAAATGGCTTCCGCCGTTGCTTTTCGGGATGACCCTGAGTCCAAAGAGTCGGAAAATTGCAGAGGAGGAGATAGAATTGATTCTTTGGTGAGATACGCCTCTGTTTACGCTCTTGACTGTCGTTTTTTAAATCGATTTTTCAACCATAATTTTGGTTATAAATCTTTCAACACAAATTTGATCGATTTCCGGGTTTATTAGCACTGCGAACAATCATCCAAAAGTCTCACCACGTAGCTATTCATTGATTTTTCACATTCGCAATATTCTGTGTTTCCAATTCGTCGATTTATTACTTACTGTTTTTTCCAGCATTAAATTTCCTATTTATTTTATCTTCATGGTTGTAATTACGGTAAGTTTAAATTTGTTAGGTCCATGTTTGTCCTTAAAGTCATGATCCCGAAGGCTTAAAAACGTTTTGGAGGCTACCAAAAGGTTTAAAGAGGAATTGTGGCCTCATGTGAAATGCCGTATATCTCCCTTGCATGAATAAGTTGAAAAAAAATTGTACGACAAAAAAAAGTTAATCGAAAGTACATGATTCTTTTAAGAACACTTTCCACAGCATTCAATGGGGAATGACTTGGTAGAATGCGATTTTTCAATCCCAAATTTCATATGATCACATCCATGAACCAGAGTGAAACAGGTGTTAACTAAGTACGAGTAGCTGTCTTAATGTATACTTAATATGCATGTGTATATCACTATTTGGTTCCCAAAGAGGAAACTAATTTCGACTAACGAAGGTGATTCCGTTACGGATCATCCTCCGAGGCATCTCTGCGCTTTGAATGTCAGCATTCCGTGACATTTCCGAATCCCCAGCATCCCAAAGGCTGTGAATAATGGGGCTGCACGGTGCATTCGATTCATATTTCCTGCGGTGGGCTGCAGTTTCGCGCGACATACGCTTTCGCATTGTTAACAGGCAATCATCCTCGCATCGTACGTGTATCGCCCCACCTTTCGGAATGTCTTTAATTAAGAGTGGGCCCAAAACGCCGTTAGAACGGGGGCTTTTGAAGTGCCTTGGCGGGCATGTCACTCTATTCCTTCATTACGTTCCTCCGCTCGCTGGATTACGACTGACTTAGTGCTCCATCGCCTTGGGGACTCGCTCGATTCCAAACGGCGACGGGTATAATTCAGTCGTAACTCCCGCACTTTACGAAGTCGTAGCCTCCGTGTTTTTCTCAATTCCGGAGTCGTAATTTCGTTTCAGGAATCCATCTCGCCGTTTTCTTTTTCGGCCAAAATCGTGTTCATGCCGTTGTCGACCGTCTGATACGTGTTGTGAGGCATATCGTAAAATGTAGCTTCGTATGGAAGGAGTTTTTGCCCCCGAAAGGCGTCGATGCCCCGAAATATTCGCGCGAGTTGTCAAGAAGGCAGTAAAAACTGAGACCGCCTTTTTTGTCGTTGTTCAACCCCGTGCTCGAACGACTCCGGCCGTAATTGAGTTTATTTTATTGTGTCTGTACTCTTGATGCGTCGCGTTAAGTACTCGTGGCATCGATTTTGCAAGTTACTCGCTGTTATTTGCAAGGGCTTGGAAAATGGAACGGTAATTTTGTTTTCTACGCTTAGTTCTTGGTTCCGTACGATCTACTTCGTTTTTAGGAATGCTGCTGATAATATTTACGAGACAAGTTTATGACCGTGGATGTCTTCCAGTTTATCGATGAAACTCCCGATGTAAGAAAGGTAACGCTCGATTTTAGGAACTTATAGTTTCAGAACCACTGCATCTAGTATATAAAACATATGCTAAAAACCTCTAGATAGTGATAGTTATGTATTTATTCATTGTACAAAACTGCCGTAGTTAGTCTCATGGACTGGTGGCGACGTTAACTTATGTAAAAGTTAATTTAAAAAAATTAAATTATTTCTATACATACATACAATAAAACCAACTAAATACAAAATAAATATGTATCAATAATAAATAATAAAAAATGAATAGTTACAAAAATATAAATATGCAATACATGCATGAATTATTAAAAAAACATCACTGTGAATTACTAAGTCAGTATGAATTTTAAATAACCTTAAACAGCATATACATTACTTGTCTTTTACTTATCAACTAAGATATTTCAGGGTTCCTGAAATATCATATATTATACCAAATATATATATTCTTATCAAATATAAAAGATATTCATATTAATGTATGTACCAAATGTATAAAAATATATTTTGATACATAAAATATGCAATATATTCTCTTAAGCTGCTCCGTCAATCGTCTCATTATTCATTTGCGGTAATATAAAAGTGATAATACGATGTGGATCGTTTTAAATATTAACACCAATTACATATTTCACTATCAATTCCTATAGGACCTAAGAGCTATTACTATTACAGATATCTAATTATAACGATAAAGTGTAATACCATGTTCGGTTAAAACGCAAATTATTTTCTCTTTTAGTTTAATCGTTATGGTAATAAGGCATCAATGAGTCATCGGCTGAGCGTCTACTGTTGAACTTATAACTAGATCGTACTAAACAGCATAAGCTAATCATAGAAAAGAAATAAAAATTACGAAGTTTTCTTTCTCTGTGATACGATGGCTTTCCATGAAGTGATGCCTAAGCATTTATTTATTGATTTTATTTCAACAGATTTCTAGTGTTTCTGATTTTAAGGTTGGGAATTGTTTGATATATTATGGATTTATTATACATGAAAGAAACGAGACTTGAATTAAAGAGGAGAATTCCTCAATTCTAGATTCTCCAGTAACGAGAGATTTTCACGGTTGACTGCAATTTCGTCTTATCTTTTCGCAGGATATTTTCATGAGGAGCGGAGTGGCATTCCGCGAGGATAATTACAGGGAAGAGGAGCCGTTGGAAATAGAAGACTTCTTCTTGAGCATTGAATGTGCGTAAGGAGATATCGCATCAAGGACATTTGCTCATCCGAGAGAGGATCCAGCTGGTGCGAGGGATCGGAAGAAAAGCGGAGGAAAGCAACCGGTGAGTGGAAAGTCCCCTCCCCCATCTCGGAACCAATCCTTGCATCACAGACATTCTCTAATTCCTCCCATTTAGTCTTCAGTCCCTCGATATTCTGTTTTTTTTTTCTCAGAAGGAATATCTCCTTCCTCCGCCTCGTTATCGTCTTTTGTTCCGATTCGACATTTTCCGCAATCGGAAAAACCTTCGTTAGATGGCCGCTTCTCGCGACTACTTGATATCGGGTTCACGCGCACTTTGTAATGGGCTTTGAATGTGCATTGCAGTGTCGTACCTAGAATGGGTCGTTTGGGAATTAATGTTCGGTGTCAAGACCGCATTATAAAATAAGGGAAAATTTGCTTTACCGGAGAATTTTATTTTCTCTGATGAGTTGGAGAGTCCGTTGTACAGCATCGTTTGCAGAGAACTTATCTTTTAATTTAGAATGGTAGTGAAAGTTTCTGCGTGGTAAGAAGTTACTGAACGGAATACCTGAATTTATGTTCGCCATCGGTGTCAGTTGTAAGGTTTTAGATTAATCTTGCAGAAGAAGATGCTGGCCTTTTCTCATGTATATCGTAGTTGTACATAAAAAGATTCTTTCATTATATGCCATAGTAAACTTCCCCTTATTGAGATAAAATAGGAATGATAAATGCGTGTTTGTCTGAATATTTTATTTCTTTATTTTCGTTTTGCTTTCTTTTTTTCCTGCGTCTTTCTAACAGCAGGAAAATGTTACTAACTTCTTCTCTTCATTTAATTTAAATTTCGTTTTCCTAGTGAAACCGCGAAAATAATATTTTATCAGGAAATTTGTTTTAATTCAATACATATATATTTTCAAACCCTATTAACAGCTTTTAAGCTTATGGCAGGTATAGCATCAATTAGTTCAATCACATTCATTCAAATGTTACTATCTTTGGGAGGCAAGAAGGCTGCTAAGTCGAGTAAAGCAAGGTAATCAATTCATGATAATGACAAAATAAATCCCATTCCATGTAATCCTACAAAAAATTTCATTATAGGAAAAATTATCAACGCATTTGTGAGAAATAAAGCTTAAGGAATGAATCCTTTTACTTATATTGTATTGCGTGGCTTCCTACGTTCGCAGCTTCGAGGGTACCCTCCCCTAAAACTCATTTCATGAGCTCGTATTCTCATTTTTTCTTTCCTTATTGTTGCACATGCTTGGCTTTCGTAAGTAAGTGTCGGGAAAGCTATGCTTTTTATAATGTCTCAACCGCATCTCGGAATAATTTATCGTATTTTTAACTCTCGATTGAATTCAGCGAATCATCACGAGCAGCTCTGCGAATCTTTCTTCCCACATTAAGGATACATCTTCAATTTATATTCAGAGGAATATGCGCGTCTGGAGCGCGCCTTTTATTATCTCTCATTCCGGCGTTACGACGCCGTGAGTTAACCCCCGAAAAAGTTTCCTCGTCCGCATTCGAAGTCTGCAAAAGCGTCGCCTCGGACCGTAAATATTTATGGCTTTCGGATTGCATTATGTTTGCCGTTCGGCGCTTTTACAACGATTGGGAAAGTGCGCGTGAGAGAGGCGCGTGTTTTTTTACTCGATCGTTAAGGTCTTTTATTTTCCGGGGGAAAAAAATCGACTTGTAATTTTTCCGCCCCAAGAGATTCGCGTCGATTGAAAAGAGGGTGTTGCCGTCGCCGCCGAGGGTCTGTTGTTTAGTTTTTATCTTTGGCGGAATCGGTTTCCACATTGGAGTTGTTTATGCTTCTGTCCATGGTTAGTCATTGGTGGAAAAGTGTTGTGCTCATATCACTCAATTGTGGCATTGTTAGGCGGCGATTATGTCGCGAGTGTTGTAGAAATGTACTCTCGAACCTTTTTGCTGTGTTGGAAAAGAGAGGTCAGTCTTAGCTGTTTGTGAAGTATACCGATGGCTGGTTGATGCCTTTCCCTGCTCTTGCGTTGTGAGGAAAGAAGAATCGTAACACGGCTGTTAATGAATTAGAGGTTTAAAATCTGTGATATTTTCCATAGATGGAATATGTAAATGGAGTCAGAATGAATAACAAAACAGCGATAATTTGATGGAATTTTATTTTAAAAAAGGTCTTTACTAACCAAACTTGTGCAAAATCCACAATGAATTTTCAATTTTTACATTTTATTGTAGATTTTGTGAAGGCTTTGGTAGTAAGACCCTTTTATGAAGTCAGAATATTAAAAAGTTAGAACTGTGCATTAATATCATGGTATCACATATGTAACTTAAGTCGATTAAGTTATGTGATATAAAGTCTGCTGAGTAACAATTTTGAGTTCCAGTAATATTTACAAATGACGATGAATCAGTAAAAATATTGAGTTAATATATTGGATTTCACTAGCTTAGATTAACGTAGAAGGATTATAAATAAGTTTCCATAGGAAGGAGAATTGCACAGAAACCTATCAGTCCGAATTTGCGTTACTTTTGTTGCTATTTGCTTATGATGTGATGTCAAAATTGTACGTCGGAAAACGAATAGAATTGACTATTTAAATTAGTCAGTCACTTCAATTACGACTTATGCTAATGAAAAGAGTATCGGCGAACTGGTTCCGCGATACTGTTACATATAATGAAATAGTTTCATTCTTGGGTATAATTGATTATCATTATCGTTTCAATTATTCGCGAACTTATGTCGATGATTCAAGTTATTAGAGGTAATTGGTCGTGATAAGAATTACTGTCTTTATCAAATAAATGATTATGGTCAGGAATCGCAGCGACACCCTGCGAAAGTCATTCATCCAGTTGACCCTTACCGATAAATTTTTGATAAATGGGCAAAATTATGCTTCCCAATGAGATTCCCTCGCAGATATAAAGGAGATAGACGATAATTGCCAAGGAACGAGTATCAAATACGAAGTCCAAAGTCGAGCGAGAAAGAATTAAATTAATTTTCCGCTGCGAAGTAGTTAGGAGAGAAGACGTTAAATTTGTCTTTGATGGGAGGAATGTGGATCTTTAGAGCCGGGATTCCGAAAATTAATATCAGTCAACTTTGAGGTGGATAAAAAATGTGTAGCTTCTTGGAGAAGATCGTTCATTTGGGGCGGATTTAGAGACGGAATCGTCGGATAGATCTCCGCATGAGTCTGCAAGAAAAAAGGATACGAATGGAGGGAAGGTGGGGATTTAGATGGGAAAGTTCGGAGCGATTGTTGGCGGAGTCGAAAAAGATTAGGAGGGAAAGATAGGCGGTGGTCTTCCCTAATTGAAACGATGAGCGATAGAGCTGCCGGGATCGATGAAAATGACGCTTCATTCTCCTTATCGAAATTCGCTCGCTGGAAAATATCCTCGCGGGATAATGACTGACTATCGCTGATAGACCGTACGTACTGGAATGATGTTTTTGTTGTTATCAGGTCTTAATTATTCCATCTATATGAATTGCATTCTAGGACGTGATGTTTCGATTCATCCACTTCAGTATGGTAAGATCTCTCTACTCTTTTATGATGTAGGAATCCTGGATCAATAACTTGAATCATACTGTTATGAACTAAGAGGTGAAATACCGAGTAAAACGTAATATTAACGTCTTTAGATATTTCTTTGCAAGTGCTCGCCGTATTTACTGCAATATTGTTTATTAAGTGGAGAAAGTAATATCTATAGAAACATTCCTAAGTTTACCAAATCAAGCTCATTGCACGTTAATCATCGTTATTATTTTCCAGTCTCATCCATTATAACTTTTGTTTAAGATTTTTCACGGCTAGATTATATTCCAAGAAATTTGTTCTAGGTTATAGAAGAAAAATAAAGCAATTTTCGGCGTTACTTAACTGTTTTGGCTGTTTAAGTATTGATTACAATTATTTTTCTAAAGTAAAGATTACCAACTGACTTCTTGTCTCAGTGATGGATTACATCTTTTCATACATTAAATTTCAAGAATCTGATTATTTTCCAGAATTTTAAAAATAGTATAATTGAAATGAAAATAATTGATGATTCCATGGAGGACACATCTTTAGGAGATAGAAATTTAGATTATTTAAAAAAGTACATTAATGTATCTAAATCGTATTTTATCCAGTGTATGTGATAAAAGGTTATCTAGTCTGTACCATCGCTAAAATTATTGTCGTGTACAAAAATTCTGCTTAAAACCTTTTTCTTTACTTTCACTCCTCTTCGAGAATGTTCTTTTTCTACATAGCCTTCCAAATCTGGACGCCTATCTTCCAGTCCTTTCATTTTGATCTCTCTCTCTCTCGCGTAAATTTACGTAGAAAATTTCTTTCGCTACGTTACCGCCTCCTCACTTTGTAAGCCATGCATTTTATCTCCCGCGGAAAGCGATAAAAATCTCCGGGAGAGAGTGTTTCCAGCGGATCAAATATACGTTTTTCTAGTCGCGCGAACTCCCCTTTTATATCCCCTGATAACACGCGGATCCGCCGCGATTTTATTTATTCGGACCTTCGGGAGCGCACGTTCTCTTTAATGGAAGCTGCAGGAGGAAATGGGCTGCATCCGTCGAAAAATAGGAACGCCGCGTGGGAAAGAGCCCTCCCGTTTTATTTAGTGCATGGTCGCGGTCCTCCGCTCCCATATCCTTATCGATTGTCATCCCGCCGAATGGAGCGCCATCGGACGGAAGCGACGGTCACCTGGATGAAGATTTCGAATGCGGAAGAGGAGGGGGGTGAATAGGGAGCGTGTGGGTGGGTGTCCCAATGAGGTTTTAGGGAATTATGGGAAAAGAGGGGGCTCTCGCCCACGGTTTGCGGTTCCCTCCGCTGGAGAATTTAAGGGACTCTCCGTGGGATCTGATGCGATAACGATTGGGCCATTCCTACGCTTAAATCCGTTTATCCGCCCGTGCGTTTTCCGCCGTGTTCCGCTCAACGTAAACGGTGGCGTTCTTGAACCGTTTTGAGTTGGTTTCCTAGTGGGGAAACAGTTTCCTGTGGTTTATCATAGCAAGCTGGCCGGTCAAATTCAGCTTCGAGATGTGGAGCTCTCATTTGAACCTGTGATTCTCACTTGTTGGTGCAGCGCTTCCCGCACTATGGTTTCCTTGAGCACGCTCATGATCGAGCCTCACGGCGCATGAAACCACGTGAATGCTAGTTAGAGTGTAAGTTTAAGGAAAAAAAGAATAAATCGCCGGTTTGGAGAATAATATTTTGTTTTCATTTCGACCTTCATGTATCACAATATTAGGGCATAAATAATGCGAGATTTGAGGTATATTTAAACTCAGATTTCATGCGGTACACCAAGGCTATTACGGCTCACCAGTCTTCCGCGATACTTCTGTTGGGAAGCACAGCTCTTAAGGTTCACTGATCATACTTGGAAGATCAGTAGGTTTATTCTTACCTTCATTTAGTTTTTAAATAACTAATCCGTTATAATGCAATGCTAGAACACTCGTCAAGCTAATAAATGAGTAGATTTTCTAAGCTAATGCCAAATTTAGAATAATTTTGTATTATTGATCACGAAAGTAAAGTAAGACGAAAGAGAGCCCACTACTGTGTGTAAGAAAGGGAACCCGTAAACCGAAAAGGTTGTCAGGCTATAGTTTAAATCTTGTTCTTTGAACTCCTACTAGGTATCGGAGAATGTGAAGAAACGTTGTTCTTCATGAGTGAATTTTCATAAATTTAGGAATAATTTTCCTCAAAAGTTTAGTTTCTTTTATTTAGTGTTGAAACCGGTGTAACAAGTGTCCTTATGGAGTGGAACTTTGCGGGAATTACAAATTAACCTCTGTCTCACGCTCACCGCTTCCATAAAAGAGTAAAAATTATTTTCATATTTTGATTTTATCTTATAATAAGATTGAAACTAGTGAAAATACTTTTGCTAACGAATAATGTGATAATGAACAATGAAAGAGAGACGGAAGAATTAGGTAAAAGTAGATACACTTCTGAGAAATGTAAACGAAACCAGCATATTGTTTTAATTGGAAAGGGCCATTCTCTGTGAAGAATATAAAGGCAAACTACCACGTCCCCATATAGTCTCCTAAATCTCATAAGAGTCGAAGTTCAGTCTCTGTTCGGGTTGCATACTTAACAGAAAGATGGCCATACATAGTTGAAAATAGCCTTTGATTAATTTATTTTGTAGCTTAAACATTTGAAATTTCGTGACAATGGTATGTTATTGATAAATTTGCAACATCCGTTTAACAATATCCAATGGTTATTTTTGCTCATGTCTTGGCATAGGGAATTCTCTTCTCATTATTCGCATTCACT
This sequence comes from Sympetrum striolatum, assembly GCA_947579665.1. Taxonomy (NCBI): domain Eukaryota; kingdom Metazoa; phylum Arthropoda; class Insecta; order Odonata; family Libellulidae; genus Sympetrum; species Sympetrum striolatum. The sequence goes on along the minus strand of OX388342.1, from coordinate 74,499,753 downwards.
TCTCTAATTAGGAAACGCCATTTATTTTATTTCCCTGTAAATTACGTAACGGATGTTTTAAAATGTATCACAGCATTAACAATGTTTACCCTATATTTATTTACAAAATATATTCATTAATAATTTGTTATCAGTAACATTTTGAAAGATGTTAAAATGATTTTATCAATACACCCGTGGGAAGTGCGCTTATTTGATAATTCACAACGGAAATACGCGGGTGATGAAATGACATCCTTTTTCCATCTCTCCGTAATTGGGTCATTCCTGCCGAGAATTAAAAAGGTGCTCGGAGAGCGGTTTCGTCTCCAGTCGTCATCACGTTAGAGGAATCCAAAGGTATAATTGGCTGATAGGCAGTCCGCTCGCAGTTAAGCGGACCGTGAACTTACGCTCAAGTTGGCCCCATTTGTACGCCTAATTCGCTCTAAATGTCAAATCAGAAACTTAATTAGCCTTTCAGCGGGTATAATTGGGGACATTGTTTGCCGGCGATAGTTGACATTTTACGATTATCTTCAAGCTTCTTCGGAAGGCGTGGTTTTCATTCGTTATTTTTTTATGTCGCTTCTGTGTTAAAAATCCAAATACTCACATTTTTAATGCGGTTTTATCTTTAGTTTTTCTTCGAGTTGTTAATATTTCGCGGCATTGAGTTTTAATTCTTTTGCTTATCTTTCAAAATGACACGTTTGCTGCAGGATTTTTGTGTTTGTATCTGAATTGTGTTTCGAAATCCTATGCTAACTAATCTCAGACACATTATAGTAGCCAGTCATTTCTTTATTTATCAAAGGTATTCACTATAGTATGCTTTGTATAGTATTCTAGTATAATATACTTTTAGCTCAGTAACGAAAATTAATGGTTTACATATTACTCAAGAAACTTATCTGTCAGGTAAATGACAAATTCTCATTCGAACTTAGTGTTAATCTTTGATGATAAATCCCATGTTTTATTTTTACCTATGTTTTGGTATGTTATTCATATTCAGTAGCCGTACATTTTTTTCCAAATTCTGACAGATAAGTTTCTTTAGTATTCACGTCAGGTATTTTATTTTTTGGCCATATTTCCAAAAAATTCAATTACGAAAATATGGAATTAGATGAATAACTAGCAATCAATGGATTTAGTAGAATACGTATATGAGAATCTTTATTTTTGAGGAATTGGTAATGGCTCGCGACGTTATTTATACTGTACTGATTTGTTTAAAAAAAAATAACATATTATGGAAACGATTGGAAAATCTTCATAAATTTTCTCGACCCTGTTCCCTTTCTCATATGTTTCGTTCTATCGATTTTAAGTTAAAGCTTTCCATAACAGGGAGTGGCGTAGATTGCCTTAATACTCATGCGAGTGTCATGTTTAATTCCGTAAATATTCTTTCGCGGTGGTAGTGTCTTCCATTAATCAGCCAATCGCCGCCCGGGATTCCAATCTCAGGCCGTCCAATGTTCTCCATCCCATCACAAATACGGAGCCCATTTAAAAATCAGATTGAACGAATCAACTCCTCATTCCAATCGGACGGTATCAGCCGATCGAAATTGCTTACCTGCAAATGATTTATCGGATTGGCCCAGTTTCTCTCCCTTATCTCTTTGTACGAGATTTTCCACTCATTCTGAGCGACGTCACAGTTAGATTTCCCCTTCCGGTACATTTCGTTCCTTCTCCCGCAGCGAAAGATTTGGGATTCGAACGTATCGAAGTGATAATTGGTGATATCTGGAGTGCTGTCACGCAAGAACAGAGATTTCCTAATAATTCCCAGTTTGGATTCATGATTTTTGCATAGAAGCGAGGTGGCTATGCTAGAGCAGTGGAAACATTTCATCGGAAGGAGTTTGTTGATAATAGTAGCTAACGACGCAAATGATAGGTAAAGATAGCTTGAAATGATATCGCATCATTGTGGAATTGAGAAATATTATTAAGTCGAAATTATTCAGCACAATATACTTGAATTCTAGATAGATTTCCCGAGATGATCGAAACAAACTGAACTTTGTAATATTTTTCGATGATGAAAGATAGCGAAATATTTAACCAAAGTAGATCTGGGATGAGCAATAGGCGGCCTTCGGAATAATTATTTTTCCCTAACTACGTAATCTCTTTCTCTTTTCAGTTTTCTTGCTTGAATTGTCCACCCGAAAGATTTAAAGTATTTAATACAATTTTTATGAAGATGCATTCATACAAGTATATCTCTTAAATATTTTGTAATCATCATTGTAGAACTACTGTAGATTCCGTTTATCGTTGACACCAAAGTACCTCGTACGAATCTTTCCCACTCTATATGAGTCATTCCCCTCCCTTGGACGACGATCTTGAAGTGAAGCTTAGGAGTTCAGAGGACCTAGATAACTATACTGACTAGAGTTTAACTTCTATCAGGATCACCTTTAACAAAAAGGTCAGCAGTTAGGGACCAGATATTAAGGGACCAGGTGTTAATCCATACAGCATCTTTACTTCAGTGAGGCTGTTAAGAAAGCGTATTTAACCAAAACATATTTAACATATTAAAGCTTGGGGCAGCTTCGAAATGCATGCGGCTTATGTAACTCGTTTTAGGCTAAAATACTATTTCAAGAATAAATGGAAGAGAATTATCGTTCAAACTTTCATTTTCAGTTTCATAAAAAGTTTCACAAAAAATAAAATCCGTAAAGATTGATATGATTATCCTCACTGCCAGATTTCAGCTTCAAGTTAGGCGAATTTTGAAAAGATTTAAACTTTCCCTTTTCGATAATCTTTACCTTTACGATATTACCATTGAACTTAATCTGAAATGAGAGATTTTTGATTCTCTTCTGCAGAAATAGGAAAAATATATTTTATCCTATTCATTATCCCCGTTGATATTCAACGATCACTGGTTGCTTATAAGCTGAATTAAACCTAATGCGATGTGATTATAAGTTTTAACTAAAATTTAGAAAGGATAAGCTATATTCCTAAATCAGTTTCATTTGCGACCTCCAATTACTTGGAAACTTCGATTTAAAAATCTATATATCGTTCTTAGATTATCCCTTGAATTAGTAAATATTTCAGTCATATTTTCGAGTGTTTACTGTCATTGTAATTTAATTATTAGATCCAATTTGTTTTTCTTATTGAAGTTTCATAATTATTCCATTTTAAACAATTTATAATTCGGTTTTCTATCACTCATTTTACTATTTTCATTGCTTTACTTTCGCCATATACCTTTTAATAAGATATTTATCAATTTCTTGTGATGCATAGCGTGGATAATAATTTTCGTTAAAACAAAATTTTGTTTGGAGAAAGACTTCTAAAGCAAGGATTAAGGAGTGGGTTTATTTGTATTGGGAAAAAAAACACAGAAATAAGTAATGAAAAACAGAACTCTTGGGTTTATTTCGCTCAAAATTGTTTCTTTTTGAATCCGAATTAGAAAAAAGGAGTTGAGCTGGTGAAAAACCGATGAGGATGTTCTGAATGTTAAGGAAAGTGTATTGATTAAAGGATTGGAAATCCGACAAAGGGTTCAAGTCTTGAGAGGGAAAGGATCGTTAAGGGAAGGATATTGGAGAAAATACAATGAAGAGGGCATTAGAGGAGTTCGTGAGGCGAAACAAAGAACATTATCCGTTGTTCTTTATTGTGAGTCCTTCCATCCACTATCGCATTTACACGGGTTAGCTGATGCTAAAGGTGATGCATGTAAATAAGTATTTTTATCAAGGAAAATTTCGTCATTGGATTGTTATCTGATTTACACAATTTAAGAGTCCAAAAGGTTCAGTTTAGGTATTTTTTATTAGATTCAATTTTTATTACTATTGTTTGTCCTGTATACTATTACTATCCCAGTAGCGGCAACTCTAATCCTCTAATACAGAAACACTACATAATATATCAGTTTTCATTATGATATTATGGTTTTCATCGTTCCTCTGTCAAGCCATAATATATCATTTTGGTGATTTGCCCATCATTACATTTATAATTAACTAAGAATTACAAAAGCTTTATATCCATTTCACTATTTTACAATAAAATGCGTCCTTACTGTATTAGCTGACCTTATATAGCGTATACTGACGAAATAAAGTCGCCACAACTAGAAAAACTCGTGAGTAGGAAGTAGTGAAAACTCTCAGAATGTTTATAAAGATGTATAAGCAAACTCGTAGTCGTTCTTACATAAAAATTAATTAATGATAAAACTATTTACAAAGTTTTATTAATAAAACTTGTACAAATTCCTCAATACAAGTGAGCACAAGTTAACCAGTTTCGGCGCAAATCACGCCATCAACAGAACTGAGGAAAATCGCATAGAGCAAGGAGTTATATACATAGTTAATGGGAAAAGGGAAAGTTTTGTTAGTAAAGACTTTTTTAAAATGAAATTCCACTAAGTATCGCTTAATGTTACTCATTATCGTATTTTATTTCTTAAACTATCGCTTTGCGTGTTAAATTTTCAGTCGTTCAAATTTCCCAACCCCCTGCCACACGCGGAAAGGCGGCTTGCTGGGTATATATGTATTTGTAGATGTAAACGTATTTCCTTATTTACATCTCCGACCTCCGAAAGGGAGGAATTTCCAGGGATTAATTAATCAAACGTTACCTCCGCAGCGTTTCCCATTGCCATTACGACTCGGCATGTCCTCCGCCGCGACCATTGTCTCTTCCACGTTCGGATCCTCTCCGTTACCAAAAGGTTCCTCTCTAACAGTGACAAGCCGCATGGAATTGGCCGAATCTGAGCGCGCCTTTGCCCTATTTCCTTTATCCCTTTCAGTCCTCCCCAAGTTTGGTCCCGCCCACAGCCTCCCTTTAATTACCTTCTCCTTGTAATTTCACTCGCCGTCTGTGTTTCATAGCCCAGCTTTTATTGGAGGCATAAATGGACGATAATGCGCCCTCGGATCTTATTGCTCCCAAAGGCGTTAAATTCCGCCATATTTTCCCTAAACCGATCTTTTTTTATGGGGTTCAGAAACAAGTTATTCATGTCACATCTCTCCGCCGTTGTTTTCAATATGAGACTTTTACGGAAGTTTTTCATGGCTAGGCAAATGCGAGTTTTTATCTTCCTGTACATCTTGTTGCGTCGTTCACCACGGGTTTTCCTATCTGCCGGTGGAATAGCTCTCGGCGGACTGTTTCGGGAGAGTATAACTCGCGTTGTTGCGGATGGGTCGTTTTGATCTTGTAATCGCGTGGAGCAGTTATTTATCTCGATATGAAAGTGGAAAGTTATTAATTTAGGATGTACGGGGAGGGTTTTATTCGTGCCTGTTTTCGTTCGTATTTATCCCCGGTGTATAGTAATGCTGGTCTCCGTAAGATTAAGTCATAATCATTATTGATCATCTGCAGTTCTTGTTGTCAGCTGCGTTATCTCATCTTCCTCCTCTTGATGCCTTTATTTTGTTATTCTTATCGTTGCGTATTCTAGCTCTTTTTTTTCGTGTAATCCCTTATCGGGATCCCGGATAGTCATGTGGACAGCGCGTTTGCCTTTGGAAAAATCGGTATCGGGTTCGATTCCCGGTGAGAGTCAATGTGCGTAATGACCTAACTTGTCGAAGTACTTTTAACAATGCTACTAATACTCTAACCTCTTTTATAATACCATCTTCTCTTCCTTTTCCTGTCACATTTAAAGACAACCTCGATTGCATTCTTTATGAAAGCATTTTGCATTTTGTAGATGCCACATCCAGTATATCTAACATATTGGCCGCTTTCTCAGATTATCCTCCATGATTTCTTCGTAGATTCCATTCCTCATAAAGGCTATATAATTTTAGTATTATGTAAGTATATCTTTTGTAAGGGGTCCTATCGTTAGTTTCAATTGTGTAAATCAGAGGGCTCAATGGTGTGCTTTATTTATTGCTGTATAATTTTACATTGATGTGGCAAGCAGATTAAACTGAAAAAATAAGAGGTCGGAATTGCTTTTTCCTTTTTCATCCTCCTCTTACAGTGAATTTTGCGGCTTCTGTGATTAGAATGGAAGTCATTCTATCTTCATTATTTGAGTTCTTGTTTTTAGCGAAATCGTCGTCTGCATGTAGGTATTGTTCTCGTGTTTCCTGCTATTCTTAAAACTTGTTTAACAATTCACTACATATATAATATGACTGAGGAGTGAAAATTTCACTCCTGTTATAAAAAAACCGTGTTTCCAATCTACGTATTTGATTTAAGCTTTGTAGTAATATCCCCGTAGGATTCTTCTCAAGAGGGCTTTTATCTCGAAGAGTGGGGTTTTCTTCGGTCGAGAAACTTTTTCTTCACGAAGCCCTCTTTTCATATTTTTTAAATTATAAATTATAAACCCTGTATCAGTTCACAAATAAGATTAGATGGAGGAAACAGACTAATGGGAATATCCTAATCCGGCTTAATAAAAGCCTCACTCATTAATTTCGTTCTTATTCTATCCCTTCTATTGATCCACAGTAGTCTCCTTTACATCGTTATCTGGAACCTTCAATTCCCCTGTCTTAATTTATTCAATAACTCCACATCTGCATATTGTATAGCACAACACGCCTTAAAAATATATCCATATTTTCTTCCTTAAATCGAATCGGAATGTAGCAATCAGAGTTTACGACAGTACGACGTTAGCAAGGAAAGGATCTCGTTGTACAGTATCGTTGATAGGCATTTTACTTTAATGATAGAATCCGAACTTAACGTTTTACATTGCCATTAGTATTTCTCAAAAAATCTGGGAGAAAACAATAACTATAAGTTTTCAAGCATTTTTAGATTTATATTAATATATAATACATGTATTAATGAGAGGTAACTCTGAAAACTTCACTCATTTACTTTATACAATTTTTTTGTGATATTTCATTTCTCTTTTTCCATCTTTTCACCTCTTAATCTTCTTAATAATAATAATAGTTATTGACTTAATTGAATGGCGATTTTAAGACATGAAATTCTCATCTTACATCAAACCGTATGTTCTTAAATATTTCAAATAGATCTTATAGGAATAGGACAAAAGAAAAGAAAAAAAATAAGGAAATATCTTTTGGGTTTACGAGAGGCCTTATGAGAAAACTTAATCTGATCGTATACCACTCAATCAAGAGTTTAAATGATGTCATAGATTAAAAGTACCGTTTAGATGCCTGAGTGAAATTCGTTTTTAAATGTGTATCAGTTTTTCAGCCAAGAGAATTCAATGGAGTTGCAGCATGTCTGTGTTAATTCTCTTGGCGAAAAAAGCTCCATTTTCTCAAACAACATTGAAAATTGGTTTTTGAATTCCTCCGAGTTCGTAAACGCTCGGTAAAATCGTTTACTGCGAGCTGAAAGAGTATAAATAAAATTCGCGGGGACAGCCCGTCACTTCCCTCTCAGCACTGTCTCCCTTTTTCTACCCTAAAACTTCCCGTGAAGTAATTTATTCAAGCCGAAAGCTATCCTTACTTAATGGATGGGAAGAATTATCGTCCCCTTGGCTCCTTTCCACTTTGTCGCTTGATACGCCGCGTTATTTAACCTTCCTCCTCGCGGTAATACTGCGTTAAGCAATGCCAAGCCTTTGCTCAATTTCCCTGGCAGACTTTCCCTCGTTCATTTTTTCTCCGCCGGATCTTCATTTTTCCTCTCTCTCTCTCTCTCTCTCTCTCGCATTCAAAGTGGAACTGACCTCTTTATGCCCCTCCGCACGTTTTACTTTTTTCGACCGACGAGGTCCCCATGTAATTTCCTCGCAGAGGAAGAAAATAACAAACTCTTTGTCTCCTCGGCTCTTGTCTGCACATGGCCTTCCCTTCTATTCGCCTCTTTTCATCTCACCCTGTGTTCTTTGCTCTTGAATTCTTTCCACGCGTCATCCCCGTTTCACCGTCGTTCTTTTTTCTTCCTTCCGCTGCCCCTCTCTGCGAGTTGCTTTGCTGAATTTTTCTCCCATCCTCCGTACACAACGTACCTTTTTCATCTTTTATTCGGACTCGTTTCCTTTGCATAAGTTTCTCTGTCTTTTTGTTGTGGATTCCTGGCTATCACGGAACCGATTCAACTGTAAGCTTATACTGAGGTATGAGTGAATAATTGCACCGATCAAGGTACCTCCTCAAGGAGAGACAAGAAAAGTGTTACTCGTAGAGTCATTGTGTTTCACTTACGTGGACATGTCCCCTTATAACATTCTGGCTCAGTGAGGAAAGCAAGGGCAAACTACCTCACTCCTCATCCTGCCGAGTTACCCTCATTAAGGCTCTTAGTAGCTTATGTCAGAGGGGTGATGCACCATCCGGCCTTTAAGCTGAATACATTACAGACAGACGTGGGCTTAAGTAATTTAAAAATCAATTTGAGGTTTAAAATCTCCAATAGCCGTCTTTGTCGGCGCTCCGTACCTCGTTGCCAAAGGATTTTGGAAATAACAGAAAGGCCCGTATAACCAACTTTCTAAGAAATACCTACCCGAACTTTTCAATAGCGATGATATCATCATCATCTGCACATATTTCGTACATTTCACACTCCTCTACCCCTAATGATGATAGAATCGCTATTGAAATTTAGTTAATTGGGTCCTATTGTTTGCGAAAACCGTCGGCTCTGAAGTACGGAGCGCCGACAAAGACGGTTATTGGAGATTCTAAACATCTAATTAATAAACGACCGTGTTCCAGTTTTTATTTCTGTAAATTTCAGCTGGTTGGTTCATGCAGTATTGATATTCAGTTTACTTATATGATATCCCATGAACAACAACATAGTTCAATTCTACCCTCTTTAAGGTAGATAAATATCTCAAGTTGCCATTATTTCTAAGTAATTCTTTAATAAACTTAGCTAAATACTATATAGTATTTAGCTAAGTTTAAAAAACGAGGGATGGAAACAAACTTAACACCGATTTTCCAAAGATGCAATTACCGACTAATTGGAGTTACATCCCGGAAATATGTACAATAAAACGCGCTGTCAAAGTGGCCAAATTTTACTATTGTTTTGCTACTGTTAGGTATTTATATTATTATTTTGATAAGTTTATCTAGCATGTCTCTTGGATGTGTACTTTTTGTGATTCATTCACTAGAAACTGAGACTTATGAAAAAGCGACCGTGGCCATTCGTTCAATTTCAAATTGCCTTATGTCCTGAAAAATGAAAGTTTTATTTTTACATTTTTTTCTTCGTACGGAATAAATTGCTATACATCTTTCTATTTCTTCTTTTATGGTCTTTTTCATCGATGTAAATTTATGGAATCTACCAAAGTATGAGTGACGTAGGAAAATGTGTCATAGAATTGTAATTTCGTACCCTCTTTTCGAATGCAAAAAAAATGTCTATGACCATTATGCCCTGAACTTACATAGTGTCTTTTCAATTATATTTATAAGTGACGAAAGTAAGGACAAAACACGTTACTCTTCACCTTCTTGCTTCTCATCCTTGTCCAGAGTTGTAGCTTATGGTGAATGGGTTTAGGATCCTACCAGTTCTCGGGTTGATGACTTTACGCCCTCGTGCAACTCTCCATCTGTGTTTATTACAATGGTTTGGATTCGGTGTATTTACCTCCTTGACGAGATTCCAGGAACATCACTTTGGCGTCCTGATAAATCTCCGCTATTATTTCTGCTTTTTCTCGAATATACCCCTCACGTGACCATTCTTTATCCCTTCCGCGGCTCTTTCTCATCCTTTCCCTCCTTTTATCTCCATTTCCCTTTACTTTTCGCCGTCCTTCGCCTTCCCGCTCCTTTGAAAAATTCTCCCCTCGTCACTTTTCCGCAGCGTGACGCAAATTTGTTTCTCTTTCTCATTTCGCCGGAAGAGCTCCTCTTTATCATATTCATTTTTCCTCTCTCCCTCCTCTTCCTTCATTACCGGGGGCATGTGGGAGACGCGGAAAGATGAAGTTAAGGAGATCTCATTCGTTTTTCTTTCCCGTGGGGTTAGTCTTCCGGTCGATTCTCTTATGCACGCGGAGGTGTTATCGCACGCTGTTTGGGCACGTAACACGCTATCTTGATTCCGTCGACTCGAATCCTTCTGCGAGGATGGATGTTAAACACGCGGATTTTCTCTCTCGTTCGGTCGTTGCCGGGACGGATGTCCGGGAAGAGGAAGTCTGCCGTCGTGGGAAACGAGCGTGCGACTTAAAACTTTTGTTCCGAATAGGATGCCTGTACCGCCGAAAGACGTTTCTCCCGAGGGACGGTCTCCCCCAAGGGCGGTTCACACATTACGCTGAGAATTTTTACTCAAGGGTTTACCTCAAAGAGTCGGTTCACCCAGAAGCTCTTAAAATCAGGGCATGGAAAATTTTGAATAGGTTCTCATTGAAATTTTAAGCACATTTGCTCGTTTGAAACAAGTTCAGAATCACTAAAAGCATTCAGACCAATCTATGAATTTATATAATTCTAAAGTCCAGATGCCTTACGAAGTTTTAAATGTTTAACCATGTTTAAGTCGTTTACCGGAAGAAAAGTTTGAATTGCTACATTGCTCTTTGGAGGGAATTAGTAGTATTAATTTCAGAGCTAGAAGGACCCAAATATTTCGCCCCAGGAAAACTGATCGCATTCGAAAGCATATTGGTTTAAACAGATTAAACTGAATTGAATAGATGGTATCTTTTTAAGAATTGTTATTCTGAGGCGTTTATGTCTATAAAACAAGTGGAATAAATTAAAAGGAAAGTAAACGTGTATGCTATAATTTTCCGTCAATTCCGACTTAATTGTTTGGATATAGCAAGTTGAGGAGAGATGAGAGCTTCCGTACTTGTTGTCCAGCGGTGATTTTAGTACATTTCGATTAATATAGGGATATAATATTTGGCTATATAGACCGTAGAATTAAAATTAGATACCGCGCCTGCTTCCTTTATCAAGTCAGAAAGACTAGTTAGTTATTACTGTATAACTGATTTCGCCTTTAGATTACTCTAGTGTACACACCGCGCTAGCATAGTCTGTTAATCACCAATATGTATTCATGCATTCGTTCATTTTATTGATTTCCTTATGTAAAACCCTGTTCCTTGGATTCAACCGAATTTTCGGTCATATTGATGTAAGACGGCGAGGTTATTTTTGTTAGTGAATTTTGGAGCTGGATTAATCAAATGTACGTACAGAGCGAGTCTATCTTAGTCTAATACATATAAATCTGTTGCCAATATATTTATATTTTGTTCGTTTTTGGTACTACAGTTTATATCCAGTATAACCTTTTCTTTTTTTCCTATTTTGTATTTCCATAATATTAACTTACCTGATTATTGTTTATGCCTGAATCATGATTTCTACTCTCTTATACAATTATTGTAGACCGTCATTTTTGATTGATATTGTTTTATTTTGTTTTTTTTCTAGTTCAGTCATATTTTTATCGTAAGTGTATGTATCTACTTACTGTATTCTCTGCATTTCATTTTTTATCAACTTTCATTATTTGTCTTGATAATATGTCCCTAACATTTCTTGTAATTTTCCAGGTTATATGCACATTGTTTTCTTCAATGTCTTTTAGTTTTTGCTATCGGTAGGTTTGCGCAGGTTTTTCACACCCCCCTTCTTTGTGGGTGTTTTCCTGCAGCGGATATTTTTTCCTAAGCTTTTCTTAGTTTTTTTTACATCCGCAGTCCCTTCTTAATTTTCTTCTATTTTCCTCTAAGTTTTCATTGATAGATGTAATGTACTTATAATAATGTAACTACTTAACGACAGGTTATATGGAATAGGAGACGTTTTAGTCTCAATATTGCCTATAATAAAAACTAATAATAATAATATACAAGATGAATAAAAGAAAACTATATTATTGAGTCAATTTGGTAACATTCTGTTCGTAGGATTTGGTCGAAGTTTCATAAATATTGGCGTAATTTTCCTCGTTTTAATAGAACACTGCTCAGAGACGGTCGAAAATTCGATTGTGTTTTAATGAAAAAAATTAAGTCTCGGGCCCCCTGTTTAATGGTCGATAAACCTCTTCAATCGCGATGGTGCTCGTAGCGAGGGTCTACTCCGCGAGGGAATCCCCGCAGGTAAACTCCACGAGTGTGAAACTCGTACACGCAATTACGGCTTGGGGAAGGACCGAGAGAGACAATAGCACGCAAGTTGCGGATTTATTTCCTAGCCCAGAGAACTCGTTACCCGCTCTTTTTTTCCTCTCATTTTTGCCATCATCCCGCCTCTTCCTCCCCTTCGCCGCCACAAAGGGTGCATTCAAATTAAAATCCCTCTCCCTCTACCCCTTTCTCTGGCATGCCTTTGTGCGAGCCGTCCGCTCCCTTTTTTCGCTCTTTGCAGTGCGCTAACTAGTCTGCTTTTTGTGTTTCCCCTTTTGTATCACTTAGGTGCGCGGGGGTGGAATCGTAATACGAGAGATGTCCCTTTTGCGGGCCTCCTTTTTCCCTCTCCACGAGAGGAATGCGCCCCACTTTGCCGGACAACGGCGTGTGTTGTAGTCCGCGGGGGAGTTCTCCTTTTACTTTTCTATCCGCGAGGATTCATCCGCGTTTAATGTTTTTCTCCTTCCATCTCTCCCCGCGATGAGGTTTTCGGGTAAAGGAGCTGAAACTGTATTGCGTTATGTGGTAAATTTAGCGGGAATGAGCGTGTCTTTGAAGTATTCATACCAAGGATTGGTTGGATCTTCAGCCCCTCCAGCTTTATATTTAGTTATTGAAATATTTTGAGGGGGATGAGGTGAGGAGACAAGATGAGGAGTGAGGGAGTTTGTACTTGATTTCTTCGTGGAGGCTTCCACTTTTCAGATCTCTTCGCTCATTAGTTAGCAAGAGCTATGCTAACAGTGTGGCTTACATTAAAAGATGAAGAATGAAGGGTTTTGTTCTCAATTTTCTCGCTCAGCCGTAACTCCTTCCGCCAGTAAGTTTCTATAGCTACGGTAACAGTGAGGCTTACTGTTCAAGATAGTGCCTCAATTAGTTCATCTTTGGTTGGCTTTCTTCACTGAATCAGAATGCTACGAGTGGAAACACTCCGATTAGTTCTAGCGTATTTCAACTATGAATTACTCTATACAGAGAATTTCGTAAGGTGAGACTTGAATACATGCCATTATTCATACAACTCATACCTCAGTAGCTTTTATGTTGTCACAGGTTAAAACGATAAGTAGAGATGAAATTTAAGATTTAATTGAACATCTTCCTCTAACCTGAAAACACAACTATCCCATTCACTAACATATAGTTGGAGAATCAGTAGGAAATGACTGACTCCTTATGCTATATGTTCATTGAGTTGACTCCTTATGTTGTACAGTGTATGAGTATGTGCCAATTTTGGACCCACAAGTCCCTTACAAGGAAGCCTAATTCTTGGTAGAAGCAACTTTATTGTTTAATACAGGCTATAGTCTATGATTGTGGTAAATCATTTTAACCGTCACGAGTGCAGTGAGAGTATTTGTGGGCGATGAGTTGGGCAATGTCATTAGTCTGGAGCTTCAAATTAGTGCGGATCAGTATTCTCGCCCAGAATAGGGACGGAATTTTCACCGTGCAATCCGGTCAAACAGCGGGAGTATTCGCTTCCCAACATAGACCACGCGAGCAATGGATACCCGTCCTCGGACCATTCGCGTGCAACCTCATCGAAGCCGATTCGCCTCGATTCGGAATTGATTTATCTTGTCCCGTTGGCTCCCTTTCATCTCAAAGCGCCGCTCCGTCGGCTCCTGCCATCTTCCATCCGAGAATGGAATTACACCTCGGCGGACCACCACGGATTTCATCTGTGGAAGTCTCGCGAAGGTGTAACGGCGGACGAAACTCCGCCTCATTTCTTTTTATGGCCTTTTTTATGGAAAACGGGGAAAGATCCCCCTAACCTCTCAGCGCCTACAGAAGTACTATTACGTCCGGCGTTAATCTTCTCCTTTTCGTCTTACTTAAATTTGTTTCCTATATAATATATTAATATATTATCTAATGGAGACAGGAAGATCTCAATTAAAATAATACAATACAATACAATCAATAATTATTTACATTTACAAACATACACAACCATTCACTAACAGGAAATTCCCAATTAGCTGGGATTCCTTGTATAATTTATCTGCATTTATTCTCATTTAGAAGAAGTTCTTTCTATATATGCGTGTTGTGTATATTATATCAACTTCAAGTTTAAGAATATTATTTCCGAATTTTTTATCCTTGATCATTTAAAAACAGCTTATACTCTCTACCAATCTAATATCATTTACTGTTTTGTTCCTCAGTTGCTCCTTATATCATTACCACGAATACATGCCACATGTTATTTAGTTTAGAGATACCATAACTCAGCAAAATGAAAAGTATTTACTGCAAAACTCGTACAATGCACAATCTTACTGTGGATTTTGTACGCGTTTTGCAGTAAAGACTCTTTTTTCTTAAATGAAATTATAAGTTTCGTAGAATCTTATTCAATAGAGCAAAATAATTGTTTAAGTGGGGCGAAACTTCGGATAAATTTGGTCGTGCAGCCAAATTTAGGTATCGTCCTAAACTTTTTTTATCCCTCACATGACAAAAACTTGTCACAAGTGAAATTGAGATAAATATTGAAATTTTCATTCATGATTGGTTTCGGTCTGATATCTCGAATGAAACTTTAGCTATTACTTTTTATTTCGGAGAGCGGAATCCGCGGTGACGAAGCGGCGGCTGCGAGTAAACCTTATCGAGGCTTTCAGGGAAGAAAGAAGTCGAGGGTCAGAAAGTGGAAGTCGGGGAAAAGGATCCGTAATTCACGGAAGCTAAGTGTCTTCCCTTTGATAGTGGTCGTCATCTCTTTTTCTTCCTGCATTAGCGCCCCCTGCCTCCCACGCCCCCACGTCTCTCTCCCCTTCTCAAGATACTCTAAAAAAAGGGAGGAACGAGGGAAGGCTAATTTCAAGCCGCTTTGAAAGTTTTTTTTTTTCTTCTCAGGGTAAAAGGGACTTTCACCCTCTCGCTCTCAAAACCAGAAAAATAAGGCCTTCGGAGGGTTTTCTTTATTCCCCATCCCACCTTCATCATCGCCCCTCGAGGTTTCGCGTATTTCTTCCCTTTTCTCCCTCTTGTCTTATCTCCCGTTTCCCCTTTGTTCTTTTCATCTCGCGTGTCTTCTGGGATGGCTCTTGTTCAATGAACTTCCCGGTTAGATCTCGCCGGTGGAGGAGGCAGGGATGACTCCCTTGGCGTGGGGGTGTTGCCTGCTTGAGGTACGGAGAACTCACTCCAGGCAAAAATAATTCTCCTCTCGTAGCAGTGCTTTGATAGCTGAATGCACTCGCATTCCATTTTAAGAAGTAATTTCCGAATCATATAATTGATGTCGTGCGCTAAAAGTAGAGAATAATAAAATAAGCAGTATATTACCGAAACATTGCCGATGAAATTACCATATTGTGGAATCTCAGCCACTCAGAGCTTTTTGTTTCATGTCAGGTCTGCTTTACTTCCGTATAAATGTATCGTATGACTTTAACAAATTATTACGATTTTGTTTTTCAAAATAATGATATTCATTATTGCCTAAATGAGTTTTCCCCGAGAAATTTCATCTACGTAAAAGAATTATTGTAATTTAAATATCATCTATTATGATTTAACCTCGGCAAATGTTGCTTAGTGCTCATATTTGTCCTAAAATATCAAAAACAATGTATCATCTAGCAATAGCGTATAAGTTATAGATTGTAGAATTTCAGCAACTCGAAGCTTACATGGCAAAGTCTGCGTTTCCTCCATTATATAAATATGCTGCTGTATTTTTTAAAAATAAACTCAAAGTATTTGGAAGTACAAAATAGGTATAGTAATAAAATTAAAATTCTATTTTTATTCAAATTATTCTGCTAGAAATTTCTTCAAGGCTAAATGAACTATCGTAATATTAATATTTTTAATTCATTCTCGTGAAAATTTTTTAGCGTATAAATTTTGACTAATATTTTATCGAAATGTAAGTTATTGATGAGAGGTTTAAAATTTCAAAACAGGTTCTAGGATGTTCCTTGGAAAGGGAAATGCGCTGTACCTATCTGGCTGACGCTGTTTTTTCTAAACGGGTGTATATCATATCTAAGCATTAAGTTATCTTCGTCATTATTAGAAGTTATACGTACGAGTACGTCCCTACCTTCTAAACCATTATACCGTTGCCGTAGACTTCGTAGACTGGTGCGAAGAACAGGGAGTGGTTGTTGCTTTTTTATTCGGCGCGACCCCTCGCATCTTAACGAGGTGTTTTTCTTTTTTGGGAAATAGCGTTTTCTCGGAAGTTGGTTTAACCCCCCCAAACCGACGACCCCTTGTTTGTTTCGGGAGTGGAAATTTTGGGGTTTCAAGGGGATCTTATCCCGGAAGGATGAGGGTGAAATGCATCCCGTTTGAGGTGTACACTCGTTGAAGTTTCCGCCGCTCTTGACTTCTTCAATCGTGCGAATTTTTGTATTTCAGTTCTTAAGGTGTGTATTTATCTGTCTGAGTGCATAAATGTCGCATATTCTCGGATTTATATCCTTATGGTTCTTATGACAGTATATCATGAGTACTATCCAAATATTTCATATGTAATATTTTTTACTTACAGTGTGATTCAACTAAAATTTTTATTTCATTGCACTTCACTGTTTGAAAGTTCATGTAACGTGGTTCTAACTGCGCAATCTTACTAATTAATTTTACTATGTAATCATTTTAAGAGTTGGTGACATAACTACTAAGTGTGGCAATGGTTTTCACAAGCTAGATTACGATAAAATAATTACATGATATTATTTTTAGTTAATGTTAATGTGGGGGATGTTAATTTTAGGAGGTATAGTTGGAAGAAAGTTTTATAACTGGACGAAATCCAACGAAATTTTCAATTGTAAGCTTTCAATTAGTAATTACATTGCCGGTTGCATACATATATATATATATACTTTTTATAGCCTTACCCATAGAATCAGATAATAATATAACTCGGTTTACTAAAAACAATAATCAGTAAAAAGCAACAAAAAGCACATATTAATGTATATCTATCCAGTTTATAATTTAAAAATTAAACACCTTAGGATTGAAAATGGTTCTAATTTTATGCAACATGTTAATTGACCACACCGCTGCAAATATGCTGTCTTAATTCAAAAAAGGCGAATGTTGTTAGACTTCATCGGAATTTTTACTACTAAGATTCTCATACCACTTTATTTTCTGCATTGTGGTTTGAATACTCTGAATTATTAGAGTGTCCTTTCCGCACACACTTTATATTCCTAATTTAATTTTTTGTTTCAAAAACGAAATCATCAAAGTATTGCAACTCTATGTATTCTAATTAATTCATGGCTATAACAGTCAAAAATCAATCACACCATAATATCATAATCCTCATCGCCGTAAATTTGCTCTGTAGATTTTTCCTTCGCGAAGATTTGATTATTGAATCTGAGGGTATAATTGGGTTGGAGATATCGGCATGCTGGTGCCATTATTTTAGCTTCTCCATTGGAATTTCCATGGAAACATTAGAACTAACTCTTATCGGATGTTGAAAGCAAGAAGTTTTTGAAATATAATAAATGTAGATAGATTATTCTCTATGTATTTACGTAGCTAATGGCGGAGGATTTGAGGTTAAACGGGTCTCCTGTCTGAATTGCGTACGTACAGATGGCTTCTGAAACTCTTCCTTTAAGTGCTAAGGATGGCTTTGACTCCACTTTAGCGGTCACAGGAACGAAATAACCGGCGAGAGCCTAACCGAGTCGAGATTAGCCTATGCTCGAGATAATCCGTCTATTTGCTTTCAATTTCTGAAACTTCCATCGCAGTTAAAAATTCCTGATGAGGATATTCTCCTCCTCGTCTTCCAAAATGTCGATTCGCTTCCCATTCTCGAGCCTTTTACCCCCGCGTGTTTCCGCTTGCTTTCCGTCGTTTTCCTTAATGCTCTTCTAGGTTTACTCTTTCCTTAATGTTCTCGGGGCTTAATGCGTTTCGCGCGCCCACTCCAAACCCCCCGCAAACTCCGTAGGTTTCTCCCATTCCGCCTTCGATCTCCACCCCATCTACGCCATCATCTCTCCCTTCCCATTGTCTTGGGCCGAATAGGTATTCGAAACATTTCCAATCTCTCGGAAACAGCGCCGGATTCTGATGCGTGAGGCGGCGTTTGCTATAGTAATGAAGATTACCTCGACTTACATTTCGGTTATTTCGGTGGCGAGCATTACTGCGTACCTCGAAATGATGCTATTATTGTGTACATTTTAGCTATCGTTTTATTGTAGCTCACTGACTTCTGTTGTTGTAACAATTGTGGTTAGAGAGCCCTCCGTAAGAATTGAATTTTTATCCCTACGAGAAATGGAAATGAAAAAGTCTAACAGTACAGGGGCTTTGACTCTTTTTTGGGGTCTTCGTTAGGCAAGTGGGCAGCGCATTCGGCCTTGGTGAAAAGTGTCACGGGTTTGATTCCAGGTGGGAGACCATGTAGGAAATGGCCTAACTGTCGAAGCTATTTAACGATGATATTTCTATTAATCGAGCCTAGTTTTATTGATTCTCGGAAGGCTGCTCTTACCAATTGAGATATTTTGACAGGACTTCATACTAGCCATTTGAGCGAGTTTGTTGGCAAGGTTCGTCCGATCTATTCATATACCTCTATGAGGCACGTAGTGTAGGAAAATTAACCCACCTAAGGTAACTCATCGAAGATATATGAACGTTCTGGCAAGATAGCTAAATTGGTTTTAGCAGCGGTCCGGTAAGTGGAAGGTACTGTTTCGTGTCCCTGACATGTCCAAATTTTTCAAGTAACTTTCTCCTAGGGAGTTTTTATTTCTGGGAGCACAACTTCTTGGACTTAGTTAACCTTTTTTAGTGATTCGGAAACCGAGACGAGACGAGAATTTTGAATGATCTCGACTCGATCTCGATTCGTCATTAGTTGCCTCGATTTCGGTCTCGATCTCGTTTGAACCCATCTCGATCTCGACCTCGATCTCGGCCAAGCCTTGCTCGATCTCGATCTCGATCAGAATCATCTCGATCTCGGATCGGCCGAATCGTGTACGTTTCGGTAATTTTTGGGTGTTTCTAGTGTTTTTTTGGGCATCCAGGAAAACAGGTCTTTGAGCGAATTTCAGCGCTCGTGGCCTATTTCCTGTGTGTTCTTTGGCCACTTTTGGGTGTTTTCGATGCGGTTTTTTGGGGCACTCAGGACAACTGGGCCAAGTTTGAGGAAGACAATTCTTGAGCTTCGTGAAGTTGAAGAGGATGGCAGGGTTATGATTAAATAAACAAAACAGTTGATCGTTTCTTAGTTATGACTTACATCGTTTATTCTACAACATGTTCATCATTTTTTACAGTCAGTATTTACAAAAGTTTTTTAACCTATTTGCCAGAAAATAATATTTACTTATCACAAATATCTGATTTCAAATTACTTTTCATCCATGAATTAATACATAAAAGTGCCCTCAACGATTCAGATTTTAATCGCGATCTATGAGAAGTCATAATTAGTGAAGCATTCGAGAAAAGACGTTCGACGGGAACGGACGTTGCCTGTATGCTGAAAACATCCTTTGCCATTGCTGACAAATTAGGAAAGGCTTCTTGATTCGCGCTCCACCAAGCAGCTATATCAATTTGTTTCTCTGCTGGTTGCCTTTCATAATATTTTGAAACTTCATCACGCCAACCTAGTGTCTTGTTCCCGGTTTGAACAACGGGAAAACAAGCATTGAGATCAAAATCGTCTTCCAGTGATTCACCAGTTTCAGTTTCATTTCTATCCACGTCATTGCTTTTAAAGTAAGAATTTTTAAAAATATTTTCGAAAAAATCTATGGATTGAAGTCTCAATGCTTGTCCCCATGCGGTCGTTTCAAACCCCTGGATCTTGTATCTCGGGTCCAGAATAAGGGCAACGCAATACATCCAGTTTGTTTTTTTATAATGTTTTAAAATTTTGTCTCTCCCCGCTTGCAAGGCAATAATAAGGATTTCGTCCTCAGAACTGCGATCAAGTTTTGAATCTAACTGACTACATAACCCCTCTAGTTTGTCTATTAGTAAATTGAATGCTCGGACTACAATTGGCAGAGTTACATATTTTTCAGCTGCAATTGTAGTTGAAACGTATTTGAAAATTTTCAAAAAATTCACTATAATCTCTACTCGAATCCATTCACTATCTGACAGGCGGAATTTCATTAAGTCCCTATCTGCAATCCATAACATGTCCAAAGGTACTCTCAATTTATGGGCCACCTCTAACATGTCATGCGTACTATTCCACCTGGTCCTGACATCGAGAATTGGTTTCTTATATTGTGTATTGGTGGCAGTACAAAAACTTTTTAACCTAACCGTCAAATTGTCCGATTTCCTAATTTTTCTGAAGGAATTTCTTATTTTTGAGATCATTTGTGAAAACTTGTTTGACTCTTCGTCATCTTCATCAGTGTCACTGTCCGAATTGTCTGTCTGATCTGAATCGTCCGGATTTTCGTCTGAACTGTTCGACAAATTCAATATTTTCAATATATCTTGGACCCCTAGATTAATAATATGAGAAAAGCATCGAAAGTTTGTATTCTCTAAGTCAACTTGTTCACCAAAAAATCTCGATCTCGATCTCGTTCAAGGTCAGCTCGATCTCGATCTCGGTCTCGTTCAAAGTCATCTCGATCTCGATCTCGGCCTCGACCAAAACCCCCTCGATCTCGGTCTCGTCTCGAAAACCGAGATCGAGATCGAGACGAGATCGAGACGAGACGAGATTTTTCCGAAACACTAACCTTTTTCCATTGAATGTTAAGTTTTTAGATCTTAAGATCTCTAATGATCCATCATTTCCTTATGGTTCATAAAACATAGGTAGCTAGCCTAAAATATCCTAACCCATACACTCTTATGAAATTACCTTTTAAACCTCTATTGATTGAAATAGTTCATGGATAAATTATCTTCTGAATGTGAAGCTATTTTCTTGGATGAGAATCCCTTTTGTCAACATGGGTGAATCGTCGTTACGGGTTATCGCCTTTGGATGAAACGTCTCGTGAGTGAAAAGTCCGCACACCAAGCTAATCAAAGCAGGACTGTAAGATATTCTATTGCTGTCCTTCTCTCATTTAATTTCCTTTTGGCGTTTGCGGCCTTCGTATTATACGGGCGATTTTAATTAGCTCTTCTGCTTTTTCCGTTGCTTGCCGAAAGTTTTTCTCTCTCCTCATGGCTGCCTTTGTTCTCCATATGTGGAATCCAGAATTTTGTTGGAAAGTCGGTCGCTATGTATTATGGTTTCAATTTTACAAGGCAATAAAGAGCTCTCAGTTTATTTTTTCTTTGTGGTCCATCCGCTATATTTCGGTCGACTTCATTTCGTCAGTGATGAAATTTAAAGGTGTGCATATTACGCCCCAGTTGGTAGACGCTCGTAAAGTTAATTAACGTATCCATTCTCAGCAATTTTAATCTTATTTTGACGATGAGAATTTCAGGATTTGTATTCTAATATATACCACGCATATTTCGTAATATCATGCTGTTTTATTTCACAATTGCCATCTTTTTTTTAGTATTCCTCGCATTATTTTAGCGAAATTGCGTCTTCCTTCAGAATCATATTGGATGGTTTTGTTCGAAGTTGTTGTTATTCTAAAATGTTTATGGCGGTTGCAGATTATTATACAGCTTATTATTTTTAAGTCATAGAGATTGGATTTTACTAATGTCTGTAGTGTGGAGGTATGATCTAAATGAGAAATAAAGAAGAAAGTAACTGATAATATTTTGATTAAATCAGCAACACCAAACAGGTTCCGTTACTGAAAGTACACCGCCTACATATGGAAGACGAAATATGCACAACAAATTAAATTCATCATTCCGCTGCAGCCTTGTAGCTTCATCATTTGCAATTTTTGGAAATTCTTAGTTCTTTTGCTGAACATTTTAAAAGAATTTTCAATATTCTCAGATATATCGTTGAACATTCTACATATTTTTTGCAAATTACATTTCTTGCATTTTTTTATTACCTCTCTATATTTTCTTATAAATACATTTTCGATATTTTTTTAGCATTCATTTTCCTTGAAATTCACTGGGATTTTCTACAAACTTCACTATGTAATCTTTTGATATTGATTGGTTATGTGACCTTTTAAATTTAACCAAAGCTGCAAATATTCCTTCGTCTTCAAATAAAAGCTTTGCTATGTAAGCTTTCCTATAAAAATCATATTAATTTGTTTTTATTTTCCCGTGCCTTTGTAGCTCGTGGATCGGAGTGATAAAAATTACTTCTGCTTCTTTTTGCCTTCCTTATAGGAATGCGCTAGTTCTCTCGGTACAAAAATTCTTTTGTATGCTGCTTGTTCTCGAATAGCGATAAATATTTTTCTTTTTTCCGAAGGATGCTATTTCTTCTATAAAGTCATTCGCTATTCACATGCCTCTTGGCCTAACTTCTAATATCGTTTGTCGCTCATCTATCCTCATTTTTCTGCTTATGATAGTTTCCATTATATTACAATTATACGTCTCATATATGTATATTTTAACAAAAAGCTCAACGGAAGTATCGCCTTATATTCCCTAGCATTTCTTTCAATTAAATCTCTAGTGTCGCACAAATTACTTGTTCATCGAATATTAGTCATAGTTGAACATAACCTCTAAATTTGAACTCGGCCTCTATATTGATTGTTGTAATTCGTATTAAGTTGTCGTCGTTAGAGGTATTTCAATTTTCGGTTGTGTTATTACATTAATACTATCATCGATATTTCACAGCTATTGATTGATCCTGAGGCTTTGCCGCCCCGACGCCATCGCCGAACCTTGTTTATCATTCTCGGAGTAGTATGTATCGTATCTTTCATATTTTTCTTGTAGGCACGTTTATATATGTATATGCCTGCTTCTGTTGTTTTTCGTTAAATCTCAAGGAAGATCAGGAGTATTTTATTATAATATAAAATTTCATTCCAAGCATATCGATTCGAAAACATTTGCATAAATGATAAGAACGACCTTGCGACCGCTTTATTTCCTGACCTCAGCGACTTGCCGAACTCCTCTTCGATCGACTCGAGCCCGAAACCTTGCCCTAATTCGAAATAGGATCGAATCTCGAGTATCGGCTGATGCAGATTGCGTCATTTGGCCTTTCAAAGCAGTTTCGACGGAAAATTCTCGTACTTTAAAGGGTTGATCCTTATATCGTAACCTTATACTTTAAATTCATGCATTATTAAACATTATCTTTCAATATTTGAAGCAGTTCTTGGACGTGACTTTGCTTTTGTCTGAAAATTACTAAGGATTGAAAAAAAGAACCTAACCTTTTCGATCTTATTCATTTTTAGACGTACTAAATAATTTTACAAACAGCTGCTTTACAGCCCTAATGGTTATTAAAGTGTGAATTTTATAGCATTGTTTGAATAAATGATTCATAAATACGATATCTTGCAAAATATTATCATCATAAAAATATGCACCAAAAATCAGTGGTCTAGAAGCTTTACACTCGGAGAATCAGATAACACAATACTCAAAGCATACGTTGATTACACTTGCGCATGTATATTCTATCGTCAGAAAATGATATGCCATTCGGATATTCTTTAATTTCATGATTTAATTTTCCCCACTTCTTTCTTTACATTGCTATTTGAATTGAATCGAGCAAAGTTTAGTTAATCATTATAGGCAGTACCATAACGCATCGAATTACAAACAGTTGATCGCTAAATGGTATTTCAGTTCTTTATTTCTGTAATATCCTTATGAGCGGAAGGAAAGCCTACAATGGGCCTTATTTTACCCCGTCCGTAGTTTGTGAACTTAAGTCATGAATGATAACCAAAAAATTGCTTTGCTGTACTTAAGAATCAATTTCAATCATACCCTTTATCCTCACGAACTCAATTAGCATCTGTCCTTTACTTTCACCCTGAAACTACGGTCACCGTACGAACGATTTTCGGAGAAGGGAATGTGCTTAATCTTTAATGCGATCGCTTTGAGGAGGAATCAAAGGTGAGAGGGGATCGGCGGCGGTCGTTACAGAGGGAGGTAATGGCGTGTAAGAACTCCTTCCGTGGGCAGCGGAGCGGCGTAAGGAGTCGTCATCTGCCCCTTTTGCGTATACCCTGAATACTAAGAGAAGGCGTGAATCGTCGAAGGAGACCCCAAAGAGGAGGGGACACTCAATCCCAGCCTCGCTCGTCCAGAGTTATAAAAGAGGAGGGATTGAAACTTCTTTCAGCTGTGGGCTGTTTATTTGTTTCTTTTTTTTCTTTCGACCTCGTTTTCTCCTTTCCCCCGCCTTTTCTCCGCGTTCGTATGTTCGTCCCATCTGCTCCCTTACGTTACTATTTCTTCGAAAGTTTCTTCCTTCATCGATCTCGCAGTGAATGAATTTATGTTCTGGAGAATGTGTTTTAATGGTTTTTCGATCTGGATTGTGGAATGTATTCACGTGGAGCTGTGATGTTGAGTGGAAGGGAGGTTTACAAACTTTATATTCTGCAGAAAAGATATTGTGTTTCTTGGGGTCGCTGGCTTCAGTTACGATCTTGTAGTTAAAAGTAGAATTTATTTTCGAGTAATTTTATTTTTTGACTTAATTATGCGTTATCCATCTTATTTTTTGTTAATTTTCACTGAATTTAGTTCAGGGTGGTACACTTTCATTGCCAATGATACAATTTATAAAATTACTCTTTGTTTGATGATCGTGCTGCTGTAGTATCTTCGCAGACTGATTTATCTATTCGACGAATAGGACTCCCGTAGGCTGTTTTTGCAGTATAACTGTTATACATTTTACGTACCGTATGCTTTATTCTGAACCATGATCAGAAGTGTTGCTATCAGTGGTTGATTTTGTGTTGTTATATCTAGTAAGCCGTAAGAAAATGTTAATTAATTGTGCAAATGTTTGGCTTACCCAAATGTTGTTTTCTAATTCGTACATTAAGTTACATCTCAGATTTCCACCCGATAATCATAGGAATCATTTAGCAACTTCCCTATATGACGATGATGTTATGAGAAAATAGAAAACTATTACGTATAATCCGATGGTAACAATATAATCATAATTCATATTTGACAATTTTAACCTTATATATACAGGTTTATAAGACATCGATCTTTTTCCTACTTAATTTCGTATTGCTTGCTATTGTAGCTATATCGGATTAAAAAAAAATAATTTAAGAATACGGATCGCTCTCAATCACTAGTATTATCTAGATTGATGAGCGCTTTTCAGTTGCACGAGTTCTTTGATGTCCAAAACGATCCACTGAGTAATCTAATTGACTGTAAAATGCTTTAGAATTTTAACTTTAAATAAAATTTAACGAGCATGAAGATTTACTTGCGGTAAACATAAAATATTGATATATTTATGCAGAGAGAAAAATAATATAAGAGATCTCTACGTTGAGGTTAAGATCAAACGATTCAAAGAGCCCGCTGTGTTTTCTCAGATGATCCGATTTTCAAACATTCTAAACATTTAACATCAATATAATTGAGTTTGGAATTCATGAGTCGCATAACATGCAATGTATATTCAGTATTGTGATAACTCTTACGCAAATAGCTCGTCTTTTGAAACCGAGGAATACGGCAGCAGTTTTCATTCTTCCCTCCCCAAAAGCAATCTTTGTGCGGACACATATATTTGTATGGGGGTCGCGCCTTACTGCACTCGCTTCTGTCCTTCGCTTATCTTTTTTCCTTCGGCCGTAAAGTCATCCATAACGCCCTTCCCTGGTCACAAAAAATCCTGTTCCCCGCTCCCAATCACATTGACCTTTTCCCTTTATCGTTCACGTTTGCTCTTCAGTCTGTTTTCCCTCCCTGGACCCTGTTTTCCCTTCTTTTTCCTTTGTGTCGATCGAATCTCTCCTTCCCACCATTCATCCTTTTAGGGGAAGGCATAACCATCTTCGTACTCTTGTTACGATATTTCTTTTTTTCCTCTTAGGTTGCATTCGAGGCTTCTCTGTTTTCATTCTCCTTTCATGTTTTCCCAATCGTTCGAGGGCGCGCGATATCCTTTGTCCCCCAATCGCTTCGTTATTTTCCGAGCTCCTTCAGATTCCTCCTTCTTTCATTGTCGATAAGATTGAATTCTGGCTTCGGAATGACGTCTCTCGTTTGTTATGCATTTATTGAGGGTTTTCGAGTGTTTTTTCGGAGGAAAGATACGGAGTAATTTGAAAGAGCCCTTATGCTTGGCATTTCTCGAGATCTGATTGCTTGAAATAGGTTCCCCCTGTTATATAGGTCAATTACAAGAGTCCCTCTCCTAAATTTAATGATTACCCCCCTGAAATATATATATTCAAGAATTTTCTCACTCTCAATCTCTTCGATTTTGTCTGTTTTTAAGTTTCTCCTTGAGTTTTCTTAAGTGATGTCTGGTAGGCGTTCTGTTCTTTGCTAGAATCTTAAATCCTCGTATTTTAAGTTACTTCCTTCTACTAAAAGTAAATTATGACGCCTCATAAATATATTCAGGGCCATTGTGGGGGAGGGGCAGGAAGGGCACGTGCCCGGGGCGCAAATTTTTAGGACTCGAAATAGAAATGGAAAGGAAAAAACTGCTGAGAAGATTTTCTCGTCTAGGGAGCCCCGCCTAATTTTCAATATCTACTTTGAATTTTTGCTTTACTGTATGTAGAAAGGGTCGATATTGATGGTTTATGGGAAAAGTTACTGCTAATGGAACCGTTGTAAAATCTAGTACAGCTTCATCTAAGAACTATAAGAATATATTAGAGATAACGTAAAAAAATCGCTCAGAGAAATACCAGCTGAGGAATTTGTTTGCTAATGGAGGAATAAATTCTCTTTGTAAAAATTCCACAAGATTAAATAGGAAACACTATACATGATGACTACACATTAATTAAAACTATCGGTTTTAATCAATGTGTAGTCATCATCGGACCTGACGATATATTCCATATTTCATAGCATTATCATCATATCACATGAAATGAAGGGGAGAATGTCTGTAGCTAAATTGGATAAAGAATCCGCCCGGCAAGTGTAAGATCCGGGTTCGCGTCCGGCTGCGGCAGACTTTTTCTCCTTTATTTCTTCTCTAAATATTGTATTATTTATTACGTTATATTATATAATTATGGAACTCCATAAACGGAAGGTGATATCAATTGATTTTATATTTAGTTGATATTGTCGTCGATGATTCGCCTTTATCGATAAAAATTAAAATGAAAGATTACAGAACAGAATAAAAACTTTGTAAACTTCTACAAGATAATGAAAGATAACAATAATATGGTGAATATTATTAATACATCTTTATTCGGAAAAGATAGATTCTTCTCTTCCAACTAACCCATTTAAAAGAAAAAGTAATAAGTAATTAAATTATCATCCATTTTTTGAGTTTAATTACCAATGCGTTTCGACAGTATCTTGAACACCTCTCGTTGAACTTCCTAAAGACTGGCTATTGCAATTCCCAACTATTTTCAAACGATGCACTGCGTATACAAGTAACTTAAGAGTTTCTCTGAGATTACATTATTCTTTCGTTAAATGCGTTCTTAGATATGGCTCTGTCTCGTTATTCTCGCGTAATCTTCTTCCTTAGATTATATCTTTCACTTATGCCCCCTAATTCTGCTCGTGGATTTGGGAACTTGTTTCCTTATTTATGACGCTCTTCCGCCTATTTCTCGGCTTTCTCTTTGGCCTTAATTCTCAGTGTTTTCCTTCCAAACTTCTCTTCGACGTACAGTGTTTTACCTTTCTTATCGCATGTCCAGTCCATTAAGCCTCACCATTTGTACTTACGAAGATAAGGGTCTATTTTTGTAGGAGAATATTTCCTCGTTGTATCTAATTCCCCCCACACCTTTAAATCAATGGTTCCTCTTTGTAAAGAGTTTTCTCTCGAATCAGTTGATACCTGCTTTTCCCCCTGGGATCACATGAATTCTGCTCGCAGCGCCACGTGTAAGGAATTACCACGTTAGAGCTACACCTTAAGAACCTTATTATTTTTAAAGTGAAAGAGATGATCTTTATCAGCGAATTGGATTCTAAACTACTAAAGGATATCATGTTCTCTGACTATATATACGCTGAAATTAATGGGTGATTGGAACCCAAAAGGTTTTCTTAGATGTTAACTCATCTGCGAAGAAAATTGTTTTACCAAGCATTTATTAGCCGTTCCTAAACTCTTTCACAATGTTTTTGAAGCTATTTATTATAAATTAAAATGAGACATCTGCTTAGATAAGAAGGTCTTAAATTAGTTTAAAATACAATTAGGAAAGTGTAAGTGTAGGAACTCATTGTTTGTAAGTCCACTATATGTGTATGAATAATAAACGGGGAAAATCATACAGACAAAGAAAAACAGAGAAATTTGAACACCACGGTCATGGATTTGGAGAAAAAATGTCACGAGGAGGGAGATCGGCATAAAATTCATGTTTTCCTAGAAGAGGAACACGAAATAGAAAGAAACTTAGAGATTGACCTTGCGTAGATTGACAATAAAGCAATTAATATATTAATCAGACTACTAATCAAATTATTAGTGCTTCTTTGGGAAGTAAATATTTCCTTTCTAAGTAGGTAGTTTGTGCGAAAATATTTTGAAATTATTGTAATGTTTGGATTTGAATTTCAATCCGTTTTTATTTTCCAGCCTTGTATTATCTTTGATTTTGAAATAAATTTTCCTAACTGCCTGTTCTCATAAAGTAATTTTGTTTTTTTCTCTCTTTTTTTCAAAGCGTATATGATAACACGAAGCTCGAATTAGAAGTAAATTTAGACCTCTATGTAATGTAGGTAAAATTTTCCCTAAAATTCGTATCAGAAAATAAATCTTCCTATCAAGCTGTACAATCATAAAATTCACTTATATATACTTATACCTATGTAAAAATTAGTCAGCTGGATAAAGTCCTGTTGCATCAATATCTCAGAGACTTTGACGATGGCCTTCCCCATGGTTTGATAATACACGTGGGAAAGAAAGGGTCCCCTTTGACTGAAAGTAGGATACGGAGGAAATGTGGCGGAATGAGAGATGAAGAGGGTTCTCTGCAACCCTCTCCTTCATCCTCCGTCTCTCTTTTATCTCTCGTTATCCTCTCCTACTTCTTATTCACTCTCCCTCTCGTCTCTCTTCCGGAATTCCGATCACGTCTTCATCCCACATCATCCCATTAACTATAGCTTCTATTTCGCCCTTTTATTATTCCTACTTCGACTTCCGACCCACTCTCTCTTTCTTCCTCCGTATCTCTCTCCACCGTATCCATTTCTCCATAATCCTATTCACCTCCTCTCCATATCTTTCCACCCTATCCATTTCCCCATAATGTTTGCGGTTATTCCCTTTTCCAGGCCCTTCAGGGACATCCCCACCCATGGACTCCTTTCCTCTAGTTACGTACTTTATCACATTCCTCAAAACTTTCCTTCCCTGAATCCCACCGAAAACTGTTCGCGACGTTTACGTCTCACCGCCGCGCTCCGCATTGCATCAAGGGAGAGCCGGGCTAACTCCTCGAAAAAGCCGAATTACATTAGGGTTCTACCTCAAATAGCTCTACCTCTAAGCATGCCCAATTTTTATAAATAAAAGCCGAAGGGGTTGTTCTCTGAGAATTTTAATTTTAACATTTGCTAAAAATTAAGGTTTTAGTTAAGTCAAGTCTTATATTGCAAGTATTAGTTGTATCAAAGCTAAATCAGTCCTTAACAAACACGAATGAAACAACAGGATCGCAGTAAAGCAGAACAAAGAGTAACCGAGTACCACAAGGGTCCTGTTGGTCACCACTGAACCTCGACAGCTAACACTTAATGTGTATTTCTCCCCTTTTATTTCTCGTTTTTGATAAACTCCGGAGATCTATTTATTCCAGAGCTTTATCTCTCTATAAGCAGAATTTATTCTTTAATAGTAAGTTTTAGTTTATTAACATAATATTGTAATTATATGAAGTAACCTCTTGAGAAACTTATGATAGACCAATTTTAGCTGATTTTTTAGATCAATCGATTGGAAAGTTTCATTCATACATAAAAAAATAGTTTATTATAAATTCTTTGAGTAATTTTGCCATAATCGGCTGCTAAAATAGAAGCAACTTAAACTTTGCGTAAGAATTGAAATATTCATTGATATCTTGGCCACCACTGCCAACAATTTGTCTCTGAGATGAAACCGTTTTTTAACGATATCAGCGACATTAAACAAGTGTCGAGAATTGTAATTATTAGAAATATGATAGAAATGATGCTAAATAATTTTAATTTATTTACAATAAATTTCATTCTCAATAGTGGGGAATTTATTGAATTTCGCTGTATTTTCGTGGTTTATTGGACCATCATTTTTAAATAGAAAAATTGAGTTCCAAAACCCATTTCTCCGACCACCAATCTCTCGTAAATCTTAGTATCCTTTTTTCTACGCAGTTGCAGTTTTATTTTGCACTAAAAATACCATTTCAATCTTCGGGACATAGAAATTAATCAGTAGAAGTGGTTGTTAAGTTACAGTTTTCATAAAAAAACACTTTTTTCTCCGCTGCGAACGAGGTTCCCCCCTTAAGTAATCTCTCTTGACTTTCCGTGTCGCGTGGATTTGTCGCTTTCCGATTTTTTTTTCGAATTTTTAGCGTCTACTCCGCCCTTTAAAGTAAGGGGATTAAAGGTTCGATTTATGGCGCGGATATACGCGGGCAATACGGAAGTATTAGCTCGCCGCGATGCTTTTTTTAATTGCGAGATTTATGCTGCCCTCTTTTGGGGATTTGGGTGATCTCGGCGATTCTTCTTCGTGGGGAGAGTTTTAGCGGTGGATTATTTCCGAACAGGATTCATTCCTCTGCAAGTTTTCCCGGAATCGCGCAATCTGTGCGCGATGTCTGGCTTTTCGGTTCCCTTCTCTTACCTTAATAAATCATAAAACTCGTGTTTCCTTTTTGTAATTGTTTAAATAAGAGGTTTACTTTTTACGAAAGAGAATAACCAACATCTCGAACTAAATCAAAATAATACGAAGGTGATACTGAGTAGAAGAAAAAGGGTGGAAAACTTCCAAGTTAAATTAGGATTGAGCATAACTCTTTCCATTCTCAGGCTTCCTTGAGGTTTTTTCCTAATCCCCCTTCCATATACCTTCAAACTTATTGTCCAAGGGGTTTCTCAAATTCCACTCCTTTCTCTATATATCATGTAAGCTTTCATCTGTCAATCACCAATAATGACGATTTATCGTTGTAAGATATTGTGTGATGGACAAATAATTTTTGTTCCAAAAACAAATTGATATTTTCTTTTTAATTTTCGTTAGGTTTCAACTGAAATTCAATACTTCTTTACTGTCGTGGTGCGTTTAAATTCTCTCAGACCTGCAGATTTTGGTCACTCAGTTTTCCTTCAACTGCAAGGATTCAAACCTTACATCACGTTAACCTTAACTGCCATCCTTTTAGCATACTTGTATTTACATATTTACTTCTATTCCTTCTTTAGTGGTTACCCTGAACACTCGGAGTTCTCTTCATACTCGTAAAGTTCTCACAACACGTAGCTTTAACCCTCCATCAGTCGCGCTGTTGTATTCTGTTCAACACAGACGGTATTTCGGGTCCCGTTTCTACCTGGGTGGTCCCTTGAACCTCATGCCCGGGTCTATTCCTTTATCACACTTACCATTAACTTGTTAAGTCGTCAATCGCTCCTTTTTAGTCTTAAACCGACTGCGTAAGCGAGTAAATCTGTGAAGTGACGATTGTTGTAACATATACAACGCGCGACCGCTTGGGTAAGTTTTTCGTTGGTGAACTCTATTTTTGCTTATTATAACGTTTACATGGAGTTTTTCACCTATTTCGTCCTAAACTTTATTAGACGCATTTTAATTTCGAAACTAATAGACATCTAGCTGTTTAGGTACTCTCTTAACGCATGTAAATAAATAAAGGTGAATAATAATATTTTTTACTAAAAGTTGTTTAGTTCTTAAATTATTCCTCTTAAATTATATTATGACCTAAAGTTTAGTACTCAGAAATAATAATTAGTTCAATTAATTTTACAATTTGTCCGAAAAACGATCTGTTGTATGGAATACAACGCGCGACTGCTCGTGTTATGAAAATAGCCGTAACTGATGAAAGGTTAAGCATGTGCATTCTAATAAGGTAATCGTGAAGTATAACTTCAAATTGAAGAATCAAAGTAAATATTTCGTCTCAGTTGTTGAAATTGCTGCTATTGTAGTACATACTGATGAAGTATATTGAACATTCCTTGTTTTATATCTTAGCCTTTACTTATTAATTATTGTAAGTTATTACGGGGAATTTACATGTTAATATTGTCCTATATAATGAGTTTTAGGACCTTTTGCTGTAATTTCTGAACTCTTCCGTGTAACTTATTATTAAGGTTTGATTTTCTTCTCTAGCAGGTTGCTATGTTTTCCTCTTAATGTGGGATTAAAATGACTTACGCAGTACTTTGAATTTTAGCTTAGTATGTGGAAGAGATGAGAAGTTCTCCGTAAAGGTTTCAGATTGCCTGCGCAATTTGAATAACATCAAAGATAAAGCCATGGGTTATCTCTCTTCGTCCTTTCGCATGCGTCGAGATTTATTCAAATCCCGCTTAATTCCTTTTCGAGAACACGCGGCTTAACAGTATCAGAACTTTGGCTCCGATGCTCTTAATTTTCTTTCCATTATTTTTCCATTTTGCTCTCTCCTCTTTCATGTCGCCTCTGCCATTGATTTTCTCCATCCATGTGTTCTCTTTCTCAATCTAGGTTTTGTTTGGTAAATTTTCCTCACCTCCGAAGATAATCGAGTGAAGTTCTTTTTCTGTTCATTCACTATAGTGTTTCTTTTCCTGTTTATCAAGTTTCGGAAAGTGTTTCGAATGCATATCCGCTCCTTTAGATTCAGTACAAACGGTTCGAACGCAAATGAGATATGTTTGTTTTCCTTTACCATCTACAAAGCAATATTTATGAGGTAAAGTCTGTGATACTCGGTGAAAAATTAAATGATGCGAATTCTTATGAGTCAAGCCCCAAATATTATATGAGAACGCGAAATGATAGCGATAAGTGAGTAGGTAGCTAATCAATCATTATTAGGTTCAATTGAATAGTATACAATGGGTGTAATTTCTTACACATAATGCATAATAATCACGTTATTCTCTTCTGAGGTAACTGCTTTTATTTATTTCTATATTTGCTATATTCCTTACTTTTATATCCTCGAAACAGACATCTGTACATATATTTACGCTACCCCTTTAATCTTTGAGCTATGTATGTACGCCTATTCTCAGGATTAATACCATGTTTGATTAGCATTTTCTTGGTCTTCTGCCTTTATAAGCCATTCGAGACTCTTTTTTTTCATGTAGTAAATATTCTTTTCTCTTTCCTTAAGATTAGTCAATTAGATGAAATCTTCAATACACGTTCATTACTTAGTAATTATTGACTCTTTATATTCTGCATTTTTCTTCACGCCTAACATTATCCACATCAACTGCATTCATTCGCTTCTCCTGCCTCCCGCACATTTAATTACCAAGATGGTCATAAAATTTTCTCAACTTTAAGATTTTTAGGTGTTGGTAATCACAACGTATAGTCTATTGACATTTCATGCTTGGACTTGAACAAATAGACTGTCATTGAAAAAGATGAGACACTCTCTAAGAAAGAGCTGGTTTGATAATTTATTGTGGTGTAAATTTTCCTTGGCTAACTAGACTCCAGCTTAATTTTTTTTTAGCATTGGACTTACTTTGAAAACGTTAAACATCCGTTTGCGTAGAAGAGGAAGACGTAGAAGAGAAGTAGAACCCTTCTGAACCATGAAATCCTTTTTTCGTGTTTCTCGGTCCATTTGCCTTCGCCCCGACATCTTCGATCTGCGCGTAATCATTCGAGTTTCCTTATCCTTCATTAATCTCATCTCCCGCGAGGACACAGTCGTAATATAAATGGGCTCCGAATAGGAACGGCAGGAAATTGAACTCCGAGGAACCGCTTTGATGCACGGCGTGACTTCTCGATGCCCTTTCTCCCAGAATTACTGAAAGGCTGCGGCTTGGAATGGCGGAAAGGAAGTTTATCGAAGCCCTTTCTACCTCGCGGGGTAAGCCACCTACGTTTCAGCCAGACCCTTTCTCACGCAGATCATTCAGCCTTTCCCTTTCTTTGTCCCTAGTTTTAATTAATGTCGTTTTCTAAGTTCTACGCTTGCTGGAGTATGTGTAGAACACCCATGTCGATCTCCCCGGTCCCTTTTTCCTTTGTGAGAACTCTAAAATTTGATCGGCATAATCCCGGTTCTTGTTGCTCCAAACCAAATGTCAGTGTGTCACGGTCGGAATGAATGATATTGCTTTGCGTTTCAAATGAGACGCTATTTTGCGTAGATTCGAGAATCGCTCTTTCTCTGCCGCGTGGGCGGAATCGGCAGACGTCTATTGTTATGGCGCTGCCACTCGTCGGGATCTGGGTCGTGAAAATTCGTTTTAATCCTTTCCTCGTTTCTTTTCCTCGTCGAGACGGGCTCGAGGGTTTGCTGGCAGAGCGTTTGTGGCGCAGAGCCTGAAAAGAATGGATTCCGAATTTATTAACGGCTTCGTCTATGAGAAGATTTTCTTTAATTTTTTGTCGCATTCATTTAAATTAATTATGTTTTGATTTCAGCTATTGAAATTTCACTAGAAATGCATGTAAGAAGTTTATTTTGCGTCCTACCTTTTGGTAGTGATTATTAACCCCTTCCACTACGATTTATTTTCTGAATACTCTTTGCCCTTATCCACTATTTCGTGAAATACATGTTCTGTAAGTGCATGCATTATAGATGGTTTATCGTTATCACTTTCAAAACATTAATATAACTACCCTACTTAACCCTACCAAAATTTAAATCTAATGGCGAGTGTAGCTTGTCATCGTGCGATTTGGCATCATAAGACCAGTACGAGCTGGACACGTCATTCTAGTGCTAGGGGTTAAGTTTTCGTACTTTCCAAGAGCTTCATTTACCCTTTCAAGAATCAGATTACCTTGCCTTTTCATGTTCATTTTAAAGTAACGAAATTTCAGCAATTTCCGTATAGTTTGAATTCTATTAATGTTTCATTCTGGCTTACGTATCCTTATGAAAGCATTTATTGCCTGTTTCATGTCATTTGTCGGACAAGAGAAAATGTTTTTAGAATATTTTACGCTCTTTCTACTTACTTATTTCATTCTTTGGGGACTGTCTCTGCAAAAATCAGTAATATTTTCTAATATAAATCCATTTTTTTCTATTTGGAGTTTTACCAATTTTCTTAACTTCCTATTGTACATAACATCGGTATTGGAAAATGTTTGGCGTCTTATTACAAAGTCAACGGTTCCTTTTGGATCCGCTCTTTAAAAGTGACAGCTATAAGTACAGCCCTTTAGTTATACAGTGCTCGATTCATTTTAGAACTATTCTCGATTAATTCACAGGCAAAATTTCTTTTATAATAATAAAAAAAGGAATTTGTTTTTCGGTATTGGATTCTTGTGAATCATTCATTCGCTTGAACCCTTACTCTTTTTAGATTTTGAAGGCAGGTGTTAAATTTCAAAATTTCAAAGGCGGAATATTTTCCAATTGTGTCAACAAGAAGCGAAACGTGATATTCAGATGAGTATTGGTTTGCAAAAATATTTTAATCGCACATTTGAGAATCAGAGTTATTTACACAGCTTGTCTGTTCATCTGAAGTTTGGGAAAATCCGTATTCGATTTCTATGACGTCACTGAATGAAAGGTCTTCCTCGGATTGAATTCCACTAAACGCTGGGAAGTTCTCATATTTTAGTATGCATCACTTGTAGTTTACTCAAAGCTTTGTTTCTTTCCTTTTGGTTTAGAGGAAGTGTTACCCGCTTAGATTTCTTCAGAACTGAGAAATGATGAGAACGGAGAGA
Source organism: Sympetrum striolatum (assembly GCA_947579665.1). Classification (NCBI taxonomy): domain Eukaryota; kingdom Metazoa; phylum Arthropoda; class Insecta; order Odonata; family Libellulidae; genus Sympetrum; species Sympetrum striolatum. Next base: position 74,463,673 of record OX388342.1, on the reverse strand, counting down.
TAAAGTCAAGAATGTGAATTTCATGAATACCTACTAATTGATTAAGTCTCAAAATAGCTTTCCTGATAGCTGTAGGAATTAAGTGGCAAGTTAATTAAGATGATTAATTTTCTGTGGAATATATTTCAAATCTAGATTTATATCAAGAATCTAAATTTTATTTTCTTTGATAACTAATGTTTCTTAATATTCCCTTAATCCATGACCATCTATATCTAAAGAAATATAAATATACCTTGAAAAACAATCACATAAAAAATCCAGTTTGATCTGTATTTCTATTATGTTACTGACACGTTATCCCTTCTTCATCATATAAAACATCTGAATTTTATTTTAACCTCTTATATTTCACTAATATTTATTCTCGTATATCGCATTTCCTTAAATTATCTTTAATGAGTTGACCTAAAATCTTAGATTTTGCCAATGTATGTACATCTTCGTACATTCTCCAATCTTTAATATATTAGTGAAATGCGCTTAATTATTAATCAGAGCAAATACTTTATTATTATTATATTTGAGAACAATTTACTTTGATACATTCCATTTCTACACTGAAATTTAGCTATTCGTGTAGTTCATTACTGCCATTGAATTAGCCTGAATAAACATAAATCACCATGGGGGTGGAAGTAGCGTAAATGGTTTTCACACAATTTCCCCACGGTCATGAATTTTATGATAGAAGGCATTAAAACTATTTTCGGGAAAATAAATCATTTCGTAATTTACCCCTACTCGCTTGTTATTTAGTACCTCGTTCCCATTTCATAAGAGAGACGCATTCCAAAGGGCATAAGTTGACCTGCGATGCGCCGTGGAATATACCGTGCGGTATGAACCCTGCGGTCTCCAGCCCCTGTGAGTTTACCCCCTGCATTATGTGCCCCTCGGCTGCTATCAACGAGTCCGAGGCTCTCGAGATAATTGCCGGATGGTTAAAGGTCAGATGACGGGTGGTAGGAGCTCTAAATTATTTCGCATTTAAGTCTCCTATGGTTTAATGGCCCGAGATGTAGTATTATATTGGCCCCGCGAGGGAGGAGAGTAGTCTCACATTTTAGCAAACCTTCCCAGGTGACATTTGAGACCCCTTCTACTGGGAGGCAAAATCGACAGAATGGAAGGTCATATCCAAACGTGTCATAATACTTCGTCTCGTATATTAGCCATTCTGGAAATTTATCGCGCCTCATTCCTCTACCTGTGCCTTCTAAAGCGGAATTGAGCTATGCTAATATAACCTACTTCCGCGTGTTTTCGAGGCAGTTGTTTATCTTGCTGAGTCCATTCCGCAGGTGTTGAGAAGAGCTGATTAATCTTTATTTCTTCCTCTTGTTACTTTAGGTAGCGATTACGGTTTTTTGATTGCTGGTGTTACATATCTTCTCAAGGTGCCACTACTTCACGAAATATTCATTCATATTCAATTTCACATAAGGTGTCTCATTTCATGTGCCCTACATCTCATTTAGTTCAGATATCCTAAAATTCCATCATCGTCTATTTCCTATACTCGTCAATAGCTAACGTTCCTCTGTAAACAATAACATTTGACTTTCCTTCTCTCGTTTTTTCGACATCGTTTCTTCCACCAACTTTTGAAGTGATCCATATCTTCCCACTATTTTCCTTCCTCCTACTTCTATTTTATTTTCTCGATCAAAACCCCATCACACTCACTCCTTCAGTTATAATGTTCTGAATCCATCGCACGTTTACAGAACTCGTTGAATAATTTATAAGATTCGAAACTGTAAGCGTCCCTGATTCTGAAGTTCAATTTTCATTCGCGTTTAAAAATACACGCCAGACTCAAAATTTTATCAATATTTTGGCATAATTTTGCTCAAGATTAGTTATCTAATCAAATATTACCACAGGCCTCAATTATAGGAAAATATGTGTTAAGCTTATGTTTTTATGTTTAGTCTATCAAACTAGCTGGAATAGTATTTCATATATTAAACGAAAAGAAAAAGAACTTTGTAGATATCCACACTAAAGGTTTTTATATTCCGACCGGTTTCAGCTCATAGGCCATCATTAGGTGAGGGGTGCAGAAAATTCAGTAATATATGTAGTTGAAGAAATTATTGTTTGAGATTTTGAAAACAAACTTGTATAGAAGCTACTTAAGTACATTGCTTTTAGTTTTGATTGCTCAATTCAATAGCATAAATATTGTAGTTTCTATATTCTATTTCATTTTCGATTTTCTTTTATTTTTTTCAAATAAATATCCTTTCATGTCTATTTTTATGTATTCTATTTTTCTAGTGATTCGTATTCAAATAGTTTTTACATGATTTGAAGTAGTATTTTATGTTTAATTTCATCGTGAACATTTCCTGTTCTCAATTTCTGTTTTTCTTTTGAGCAATCTGTCTTTTTTAATCAGTCATTTTGACCATCTCCTATTTTCTCGCCCCGAATGCTATAATAATTGAATATATTTAAAACACCATTTTCTCTTCTCTCCCAAACAAGCTCCTCAAGAGCTTCGTCCACTTGACAACTTCAGACCCGCGTCACAAGTCCGCCAATTTCGGGCCCCGAAAAAGCCGCAATAAATTTCCATTCCTTTATCTGCCTTAAAATATGCAAGGCGCCAGCGACCTTAGACTTGCAAAAACGCCGGAAAAAATCTCTCCACCTCTCTCGAAGTGCGGAGAATTCCCCGGACTTCATCGCAAGTGTCCGCGTTCAAGACGCTCACTGCTTATGAAACAAGTTTTTAAAGGGTTACTATAAACCCCTGTTGGAGAAGAGGGGCCCTTTTTTCCTCTCAGAATTACTCCAGCGCCATCTCCTTAGGGATGCAGATTTTATGCATCACGCATCCCGTTAAAAATGCGTCTGGCGAAATTATCGTCGGTTTTCTTGCGGGAAGCAGATCGAAGAGGTTTGTTTTTCTTTTCGGAGCTGGAGGGAGAAGGAAAACAAGAGTGTTTCGTAGCGTGCCCTCAAGCCCGCTGTCGCCCTAATTTTTCTGCGAACCTTACCCAACCGGGATATTTACACATCTGAAGAAAAATTCATTCCGCAAACATTAGAGATATACTACTATGTTCAAAAAGTTCCCGAATTTTCCCGGCGGAAACGCCGAGCAGGAGAAATGTTAAATTCTGGTAGTAGATCGGTAGGTAGGTAGGTGGTAGGTAGCTGTACCACACTATGTGGCGCTGTCTACCACCAGTATTTTACATTTCTCCTGCTCGGCGTTTTTTCGCGGGAAAAAGTAAATTCGGGAACTTTTTGAACGTAGTAATAATTCCATTTCTGCGAGATACGGCCCCTTATCATCGAAGTTTTTCCGAATTGCTTTCTCCCTCCGATTCTCACTTTTAATGCCTACTTTTTATTCCTTGGAGAAAATAAAACGAGGATTCTCGAGGCTCGTTTTTTCTCCTTTCTCCATTTCCAGGTAACAGCAAGTTCCTTCTATCCTCCTCCGCCTTTTCAGAAGCCCGCGATACTTTCACTTTCTGCGATAAGATTAGAGAGTTCCGATGCCGTCTCTAGCCCTTTTCCAAAACGAGCAATCTTTCCCTTTTTGTGGAAATGCGCGCGGCTCCGAAGATCTTGCGCCTTTCCTTGGACGAATTTCTATCTTTCACCCTTCGGAATACAAAGGATTACGCTCGCCTTCGCTTTTTTGCCCGCGCTGCTAACCGGTCGAGACTAGTTTTTCCTTGGGTTCAGCAGAAGGGAAATTTAAGCATTCCAGAATCGGGGGAATTTAGTGAAAGAAAATACCCTACCGCTAGCATCTTTTGTAAACATAAAGGTGTATATTTGTGGTACAAAAACATGGACGTGGATAAATATTTCGAAGGCATTTAGGAAGGAAGAAGGAATAATTATGGATGGAGGAATTGATCATGTACTTCCAAGTTTATTGATCGTGCAGATGCTCCCAATCGACTATTATGGTCTCTTTAATACAAGTGTTTGATTCCATATCCAAATGTTTTATGGGGTCATTTAATCCTGCGAATAAAGCGTAAAAATGTGACAATATGCCTACTGGTTGTTTGCTTATTTTTTCGTTACTTCGTGCTAAGTTAAATTTTTAACTTAAGACTTTTTCTTTATTCTCATTTGAAGAGTAATATTGCTTTACTTTGATTCCATTATATTTCCTGTAGTACTTATAATTTTAGAATAAAACTTTATACATTTACTTTTACCTTAGTATTTAATTTTTAGGTGTGAATTTATTGGTAATTCCCGAGTTAAATTTGCAGATTCTGAAAGGAAAAGAAGTAGGAATTGTTAAAGATTCCGAAACAAAACGTTGTGGTTGTTTCCTTTCTACTCATTTTATTGGCAGTTAAAAGATTCCACTTCTCTTGAAACAAACTATTTGTTAACTTAATCCATCATATGGATCAATAGACCTTTCGTTTTAGTTATCATTATACAAAACTATCATTTAAGTAAAGATCATAAATCGTTTTGGTTGAAATTTAAGTACGTTCACATATAGTTTTTATTGCTGGATTTAGTAGTTCATCTCGAAATTTGTTAAAAGTTGTGCCAATTCGAATCCGTTTCTCTCTTTACTGCTGTTCTATTCTGAAATCCTGTTAATATTGCGTTGATCGTTGTTGAGTCTTGATGCACATTACTTAGCAAGGAACTTATCAATGTATCAGCTTTATATATGTCAGCATCATAGGAGACTTGTCTATTGCTATATATTAATCCGTTATATCTCTATAGTATTTCAGTACTCCTTACTGTTGTATATTGAACTTTTTGAAGTTTTAAACTGAGCAACATCCTTCAAGCTAACCTTCTGACCCCTTCTCTACTTACTGACATGACTATATTTTTATTTTGTGTTACTTTGAAAGCTATCTATGCAACATATCCTTTACCATATCGACATTCTAGAGCGCATGAGCGCCAGTTCACTAGTCGTCATTGCCGAAGAAGATGATTCGCATTTTCATTTTCTGTTCTCTCTGTTGGTCGATCTCCCGTACCATTCCGTCCCTCTCCCCAACTTCCCAATCCTCGCGGTAAGCTTCCCGCACATAATGAAACCTTTAACAGTAGGAAATGAATGTTACCCGGGCTGCGATCGGGCGAGTCATTATTTTTAATTCGCAATCCACATAAGGGAAGCGGGGAAGGGATGGCCACGGACGCCGGGAAATCTAAATGGTCGTGCCTTTTTTCATTCGCTCTATTTGAGGAGGGTGGAAGGGGGCATTTGGAAGGTGTTAGTTTCTTTTGTTTCCGACTCAGTCCTCCCTCATCATTCTCAAAAACCTCCAAGGGAAGACTCTCGTTGCGAATCTCAACGTCTGGTTTTTTTCCTCGATTAGAAAAATAAACCGTTTCCTCTCTCCCTTCCATTCTCGCCGTTATATTCGGTCTGGTTTGTTCGCGCTGGTGTTCCTTTTTCATCTCCGTGGCAAGTTGTTTTTTTCTTCATTTTTGTCGAGGGTCTCCTCTTACGTCCGCCTTTATTCGTGATCCTCCGCAGAGAAACGGTGGGCTTTTTTGGTCTCTTTAGGTAAAGTTAATATCATCCCGTTTCCCCGAGAGTTATAAGGAAAAAATTGCGGGAGAGGGCTTTGCATAACGTTCTTAATTGCACGCGAAAATGTTCCCGGAACGTTTTTTCTTTTGCGTTTGTTGCGTGCTGGCTTTCGCGGAGCTTTAGATAGGGTCTGGAATTCTCGCCGTAAAAATGCTCTCTCTCCGGTTTCGGGCAGGTTTTCAGAAAGAGAGCAACGCTCTCCCTCGCTCGTAATTATTCTGAGTAACGGGCTCAAGTGAACTACGTAATCTTAGAGGGTTATCATGGACTATATGCACTATGTTGGAGCTTGAATGGAATGGAAGATTGTAATTTACTTCGTAAATTTCCATGCACTAATTTTCAAATAGTATTAGTAAATTTAGTAAAGGAAATCTCAAGGAATTTTTCACTGATAGCCTTGGCGCCGTGAAGTAGACTCACAGAATACACCACTGTGTTGCGTGTCGCATACTTTCTCGGATATCTTCCCGTTATAGCCACTAAAGACGGGTAAATACATACTGCCTTTCTCTAATTCTATGCCGTTTTCCTTTGGCGTTTCATCTAGTTGGCGGCCTCTTCTGAGACATTGCGCTCAAATGATGGTTCTTTTTAAGAATTTTCACCAAAAAAAGCGGTTCGTTTAGGGATTTGCCCACAAATATTTCAAAAACTTTTCACCCAAGAGATATTTTTGATGTCACACGCAAAGCAAACTTGAAAATTCGAGAATACATACTTTAAGAAATATATCTAATAAAAATTATTTTGTACAACCACTCCGAGAAAACCTAATATTTTGCGGATTATCAGTTTTAAATCTCTAGGCAGTTAGCAAGCTCTATATCTCTTCCTCCTGGCAGTTCCAGCTTCGACACACATTCACTTCTCTCGAAGGTTATTCCCACTCGTCAACTCTTAATCATCTTTAAATGTATAAAATTAAACTTAATTAAAAACATCATCTAAATAAATTAAAGTACAAGATTATAAAAAAATATGATTCGATTTTTCATCATTTTATTTGGATGAATGTTGTTCGTATTTTTTCTTTGTAATTTTAAAATTCTTTATTTTTGCTAGAAGGTTAATCGATCGGAAACTTACCATTTTCCTCGAATTCGCTCTCAGCCGCAGAGCAGTTTAATTGATATTTTCGTTCATACCATAAATACGAACGGCTAAACTGATACCTACGTTTTCCAAAAATACCCTTACATTCTTTTATTCTCTGAATACCTTTCTTTTGGCATGCAAGATTTACTTATGTTCGCCTGGAGGGATATTTTTTCTCGGAAAACTCGCCAAGGATCTCAAAATTACGGTTTCGTCGTTTCTCTTTGGAACTCAGCTTCAGAAATAGAATTCCACTGCTAAAAAATTAAATATATCTGGAGTAGAAAATGGTATTTCTCTTTTTCGCTTGGTGATGCTCTTCTGGATGGAATTTGTAAGAGCAGGAAGGAATATTTTAGTCCATTGACATTTCCAAAGACAAAGTGAAAATATAACTTGAGAGATTAATGAGTGCTTGGATACTGAAATTTCTTAGCATATTTAACTTTATTTGTTATTTCTAGGTATTTTAGGCTCCGTAAAATTACGAGATTATGAAAATTATGGACAAAGGTATAAGTGTGAGAATCAGCACCTCGAAAACCCAATTGCGAAAAGAAGCAGAAAATATCCTGGGTTAAAATAGTGAATAATGAAATTTAATTCAAGCTGCAGTAGTTTTTATTTTGTTAAATGGCGAAAGGTTGAACGGTATCTTAGTCCTAATGCTGATTTATTCATCTATATTGTTGTGTACTTTCGTTTGTTATCGATTTAAATAAATTTATCATTGCTATACTCCATGCTATATGTCTCCATTAAGTATTGCTGAATAATAAATTGCACCATTGAAGGAAGTTTTCTTTTAACACGGGAAGAAGAAATTGTGATTGACTGACGCTGATTTAAATTGTTGTGAGTTCTATCGTGAAGAATATCAAAGCGAATAATTTTTACTTTATTTTATCTAAAGCAAATCCCGGATTTTTTTTTACTCTTAACTAAGGATGACTTAGGATTGGAATCGATTACCTTCGATATTTGTACTTAATTCAGCATTGTGTTTAGATTATTCATTATAAAATAAAGAGAATACATTTCTTAGAAAAGCTTAGTAATTAACGAGATAACTACCGATACGAATAAAGGATTCTTTTCTGAAATTTATCAAAATATACCTGGATCACCTAGAATAATATCAACCTTAGGAGGAGATGCCTAAGTAACTTGAAATTATTGAATAACTTTCTTTTGCTAGGTTTCAATCTTCTGCAAGTAAAATTTGGTTTCGAAAAACAATTTTTAAGATAATCTGTTATGAATCTCGTCTCTGAAAATGGTATTAGAATGTCGTCGGCAAGATCGTGCGTTTTAACATTGTTTTTATATAATATAAGAATTACACGAGATAAACACACGATAATAATCAAATAGTGTATGGATAAAAGTGAAATTCACCTTGAATAGTAAATTAGAGCAATTTGTATGCATCCCCCGCATTCAGGCTTTTACTATAACTTGACTAACTTGTCTTGTAGGTCTGCCCTAATCATCCCCTTCTATCTTTCTCTGGAAAGGGGTTAACACGTGTAGCGACCTCACCCGATCCAAAAGCTTACTCCGTTCGAATTAGGGTCTGAAAAAAATGCTAATAGCTTCGGCGAGAGGATGGAAAAAAGGGGAAAGCGTACCCAAATAGCATTGACCCAGGAGCCAAAGGAGCGACATCACCCTCCGGATATCCGCACGGCGCTTTCGACGGGTCCCGGCAGGAAACGAGAGGATCCAAAAGTTGGAGTCGTCCCATCCTTGACCCATTACCCTGCCACGGGGAATAGGGGCAATTAGGGGTCGCAGGGGAGAGTTGCGACGGCCGGACCTATGTATACTTTGACCGAAAAAGGGAGGTATTCAGCGGGGGTGACGCAATAGGATTTCGGGACCCCTCCCCAAGTCTCCTCTTTTCGATGCCGACGGTGACTTGTTGCTACCCTTTATTCTGTCCGAGGGAGAGGAACGAGGCCCCGCCCATCCGCTGCGGAAGGATTGCCTCTGTCCCTCTCAGGAGCGAAGGGATTCCTGTACATTTTATGTCTTCGTCCATTTGGAGGGCTGCTTTGGAACAGTATGCATATTTATTGAGCTGGGATCGCTCCCCTCAACTTTTCCGAGGATGACGAATTGTTCGGATGTCAGAGGCAAAGCGAAAATGATTATGGTTCGCTAAGCATTGCGTAGCTCTTCTATTATCTTGTGTAGTATCAATGCTCTCGCGGTTGAATTGAATTTGACGAATCGAAAATCTTTCCAAGAATCAAATGTCCTCAAATATTTTATATTTAATAGTTTCTTGTTCTTAATTCATTATTTTCAGATCTAATATCACCATAAAACTTGCAAAAGAAGATAATCACGAAAAAATAACTTTTTTGGAAGTACAGTTTTTTTTCCTTTAGGTACTATTCCTCCAAGTTGATCCTGCTTATATGAAATTTATGGAATTTAGAGAAATGGCGTAATGTGGTATAAGACAAAGATTTGATATGATATTATGAATAGGCGTCAGTTAATTATTAATTATCTTGAAAAATATAAGCAGATTTATGGAATGAGGTGTTTAAGTTGATAAATTAATTAAGTATTTTGATTTTTAAACTTTTAAGTATTACATTCGCTATATTTAAAGGCATTGTTTAGTAAAAATAATGCAAGTACATTGGATATGTATTCGTAGGCCCAAACTCGCAACCCGAAGTGTGAACTTAATGCTAGGGGAGGTTCAAATCAATATGAGACTAATTCTATTGAATTGAATGTGGTTGAATTATAATGTACATATTAATCGTTTTGCCTGAACGTCAAAGGTAGTTGAATACCATTACAATTTCAATTTTTCTATCATTATTATCTTCTCCATCAATTTTATCTGCCTAAATTCTTCATATCTGTAAAGTGCGTTGATTTAGACCATGGTCGCAACGCTCATGGTGAACTTGACCTTTAAGAAATTTCCCAGAGCCCCATGCATTTTTTTACAACTGTCGTTCTAACACGTCTACGGGCTTTAAGTCCTGGATTGAGGCATACGTTCGCTCTTTTTTCATCCTAATCCTCCAAGAGAAGGGCTTCTCTCTTATCTGAACCAATAGCTCTTTTTCCTCCTCCTGTCACTCCTTTTAAATTTCGTGACACCTCGGTAAACTCCTAGAAGTGGTCGTGGCTTATCCGCAAATTTGCATTCTTCTCTCAAAATGGATAACATTGTTGGAGTCGTTCATCCAATTGGGATAAGTATCAAAGCCATATTTCTAATTAAATTTGGAAATCTTTTTACACGAAAAACATTTCTAACTGGAAAAGAATACAGATTTCGATTATGGTTTTCAAATTCCAGTGATTTTTGGTTAAGAAAGTCGGATATTATTTTTTTTATATTGTAAAGTTAAACTGTGTTTTAAAGAATTAAGGCGCTGCCTTAAATATTCTATTGAAGGTGCGCTAAGAAATAATTAGATCCTTAAGGTCTTTTATTTAAAAGTTATGACCCCTCAGAATGATCCATGCTCGCCGATTATTGTGAAAATTTTGACTTTTTAAATATATATCTTCCCAAACAAATTTCGTTGAGGTAAAATTTAATCACTATAGTTTCCTCGAAAATTTAAAAAAGTAACAATATAAAGCATTTAAAAATAGAGGTCAATTTCAGTTCGACTTTCATTAGGAATCGCCCATAATGACCAAATATACATTGGGTAGTTCCTCGATAGGTAATCATTTTATTTGTCTTGTTTATCCTATCATACTTCCGTATCCTTGCCAACATCATTAGTTCAAAGTACGTGTTTACATAATGCTGTAAATTTCCTTCTCTAAAACACGTATGTTTATTCTAGTCGGGAACTCATTTACCTCGCATATTCCGTATTTTATTTATGCTGGTTCAGGCTCGATAGACGTATTTCAGCTGTGAAAGACTATTAGGGGGGATTCGATTAAGATAGAAGGCTTGATTACCGATGAAAGCACTTTTAAGGAATGTATCGCTACAGATCTCTTTGACGAGGTTTCCGATTGTGTTACTCAAGCTAACAGCGTTCGCGAGCTTCGAGAGGAAACAAAAACTTTTACAGGTTAATAATCACGTGGTAGAACATGTACCGTACATACTCTAGTATAAGCCGTCAAGAATATAATCCGAGGCACCTTATTTTGTAACATATATTGGAAAAACAAATATAATCGAGTATAACCCTAGGTTGGGAAATTGGCAGCAGCTCCTGGAAAATTTCAAAATAAAAATTGATACCAGTAAAATTACAGTAAATGATGCATCAGTAGATTAAGTACTTAAAGAATTGTTAATTGAACTTAAAATCCAATTTCTGGCTACAGCAGACTTTTCTACCTTGGATTAGATATTGGGACTCTCCCTCGAGTATAAGCCGAAGGTAACTTTTTCAGCGTAAAAAAATGTGCTGAAAAACTCGTCATTTACACGCGCATGTACGGTAATATACTTGTGGTCGTTCTTTCAGCGGGTCTTGCGGAGGAATGTTGGCCCAAGATTTTATAGTTTACGAGTATCGGTATCGAGGTTAGTTAAAATTAATGGTCGCTGAAATTTCTGCGTCTATTTATGAGGAGCGTTGAATTTTTCTTTCCGTTTATTGTTCTCTTTCTCATTCATCGTGATCTTAAGAAACATTGTAGGCATAAATCATTGGTTGTGACCCAAGAGTTTTTATCGCGTTCGAAGAAAAACCGCTTTTCAAATTTCGCTGGGTTCCCTTATCTTTGTACGTTCTCTTCGCCTTTTAATTAATACCCAGGCACGCCTTTTGTCCCGCGTTTTTTCTTCTTTTCCCTATTGTTCCGCGAATGTCTTCCGCTTCATTAGATCTAATTGTCTCAGCCCGAAAAAGGAGAGCTGTAGGATTTGACAAAGAAAATGAGATGAGATTTTTGAATCTCTCGGAAAACAACCGTTGAGAGCAGTGGTGCTGCAAATGCAGCGAATACGAAATTGTCATTAGAAAGAATAACTTTTCCAATATTTTGACTATTTTCGATGAAAGAAAAGTAAAAATAAATGGAAGGAATTTCTTTTTTGAAAACCATCTTTCTCCAGATTTATTTTTCGCTTTTAAGGAAATTTAATGATTCAACTTCTTTTTATATTTTCAACTTATACCTTTTGTCAATAATTAATTACCATGATAATTAATTTATTTATTGTGTTGCCTTAAATTATGCGCCATTATTAAATTTATGTTCGATTTATCATGTTTTTATAAATGAATATGAAAATTATGTTTAAAGACGAGTTTTTAATTTTCTAATGCAGTACATATCATCCCTGGTATCCCTTTAAGGTAAAGTTTAGTTAAAATATTTCGAATTTAGATTTTTACAGCTCAGTTTGATAAAGAGTAGATTAATGACTTTTCAATAATATATTGGTGTAAATATGCCAAGCATATCGTGCTTACCAGTATTATTTCCAATACTGCTTTATCTATATCATTATTCTTTCCATTATTGCGTAAGTAATCATAAAAAAATACGGTTCCGACGATCGACCATACACACTTATTTTTCGAAAACATTTGAATGCTTTCTGATTCGGATAAACATCCCAACAATGGTTGTTTCGCTCTGATATTATCTCGGGTAATAAGGGTTTTTCCCGTTACTGACCCCGCAATATTTGTGCTAAATTTAGCGAATTGCCCTCTGTAGCGTGCTGCACCGCAATTAAGGAAAACCTCGGTCGCCTGCGATTCCTTTTGTGGAAACGCTCGTATCAGCTCTACTTTCGACTTCCTTTCACGACTAATACGTCATGCATTCATGTCATTGCTTTTTATTTTGCTTTACATAATTTTAGCGTAACTCATTCTGCCTACACGCGCTGTCCTTTTTTTCCTGTTTAAATTCCAAAATGGCTGTATGTCGAGAGAGCTTAGGCACATCATATTGTAAGATAGAGAAACTTGAGCATGTGAAGATAGAAGTGAGAATACTAAAGGCTATCCCGTAATTGTCATGTAAAGTCATTTAAATGGGAGTGTATATTATAGTAGTTTATTTAGTTTAAAACGTAACACATAGTCATTAATAATTGGGCAATCGACTATTGTGGATTTATTTTAGTTTTGGATTGAACATGGGTGTTCATTTCAAACAGAGCTTTATGGGTACTACGCACGTCCATGAAAGTCAAATGGAAAGTTAATGACCCCTTACTGCATAATATATCAGTGTTTATTATCAGTATAACAGTCTCTGTTACTCTCACTTTCAAACATAAATTGTGATGCATGCATAAATTGTGATTGTATTCAGTAGGTGACCAGTACCACCATTGAATCTAAAAGGTTGACCTATGTAGACTAGAAATTATCTCCTGTTCAAGAACCATAAGCTTTCAATTTCACTGTGCGTATAGAGAAAACGATACTGAGGAATTTATGCGACATGGTAGTTTAGTGGTCAAAATCCCTGCCCGGGAAGTGGGAGACCTGGGTTCAAGTCCCTGTCATTTCGCTATTTTTACTTCTGTTTATCCTTGGGCTATTTTCACTCGCACTCTCATAAGTACTATGTTACCTTCTTCCCTCGTAAATATACGAGTTATATATAAGAGATGTGAAACTGAAGGAGCCGGAAAACGTCATTACGAATGCGTCCTCCTTTGAAAATGTGGACGTTTTGGAGTATCCGTAGCATAGGAATCGAGTTGGCTTTCCCGTTATTTCTGCCCCCTTTTCGGGAATCCGTGAGAATTTGTCAAAGCCCTTACCGTCCGTCTTTTCCTCTTTCCGTTCTCACCTTTGCCACACACCGAAAGCACACATTTCACCGATAACCGTTCTGCCTTTATCAACTTCACGTCTCGCCCACCCAACCCATCCATCCGACACACCTTTTTGTCTTCAAACCCTTTCCCTTTTCTCCTTTCCCCTCGCGACTTTCTCATTTTTGCCTCATTTTTTTAGGATTTCTGCCGCAAAAACTCCATAAATCGTTATTTCCCTCGTCTCATTTTCGGGCTATTCATCAACTTCCCTTTCCCAATTCGTCTCCATCTTTCTCCTTCTCTCGCCATCTTTATCCGAACGCTGTCTTCGGTTTCCTCTCATCTCTCACTTCAAATCCAAGGCCACGCGTATTACTGCTCTGCCGTCTATCGCGGAGTGCTGCCTATATATCTGAGTTTTTCTTGCTCTTTCTGCGACATTAGGGAATGCTTTCGTTTGATATCGTAATTCTTTCAATATGTATAATACAATACGGTGTATTCCCGATTTATTGTGCTCGTTTCCAACGTTTTCCTGGTTCTTAGGTTAAATTTTGAGGTTTAAATTACATTTCCTACACCATTTGTTTTCCGTATCTTACGTTTTTCTGCATCTAAAGTCGATCTTCCTTGGCCCGGATCGTGGTTTTACTTTATCAATATTTAATATCTTTCTAGCCGTTATTTTTTATCCATGTAATTTATTTGAATGGTATGCCATTTTATCCGTTGCAATTCGACTCTCCTATTATATAGTTTTTGCTTTCTTTATTTCATTTTATTATTTTTTGTCTGTATGTGTTCTTCTTTTATATGCTGATTGATAGCAATCTATCATGAAGACTTAGTTCTCAGTTCTCTTGGTTTCGTAAGGTATTTAAACGAGTGTTATCAAATCACGCATTACTGAGAATATGAAAGATGTATATAAGTTTGTCACGCAGTGATTCTGTTCAATATTTATATGGCTTGAGATGGCTCATGCGAACGTATCAGTAGCTGCTTCAATTTGGAATTTAGTTTAAAAGGGAAATTTCGTGCAAGTTACCCAAAAGAGAAATTGCACGTGTTCGAATAAAATGTTTTTAAGTCCATAATGAACTTTTATTGAAAGCATAGTTTTTTTCGATTTCAGAGTGGAGTAAAAGAAAGATTGCGAAATCGATTAATATATTTTCATTCTTCTTTTTCTCTCTTTAAAAGCTTTGCAGTAACCATTCAGTGTCGTTTCCCTCTTTAATTATAGAACATAATCTTGATCATTTTCCATCTGTATGATTTTCATGTTGTACAAATCTTTTCTGGTTGGAAAGTAAGTAGAACGTAGTGCCCGTCCGCTCCAATTTTCGGTTCCATTTTTATATTTTTCATCCAAACTACCTAACTACATCCTGTTATCTCGTTAGGAAACTATCCGAATCTGACTGAATTTAAGGCGCAAAACTTTGGGCGAGATCAAAATTAGCGGCAAAAGCACCTTATCTCATCTCGCTTTCATAGAGTAGCCGTAGCGGCACGAAGTTTCGCTCCATAACTTTAAAGAGAGCGGGCCTTATAAGTTAGCGTTTCACATAGAGACGACTTTCATGGAACACGGTCATGGTGGTTCGGCGAAGTTGTAAGACCCCTTTCTCCAACTTACCCGCCACATCTTCTCCTTACACTCCCCCTCTTTCTTCTCTCCCACTGGCTTCCTCCTCCCATATATCTCCCCCCGAAGACGTCGGGGACCGAAGGGAGACGGTGGTCGAAAACAGCCCTCCATCGATTCTCTGCAAGGCCATCGCTTACTCCCCCTAACCCCTTTCCGCTCTGCCATTTCCCATTTCTTTCCCCCGGACCTCCAGAGTCTATTTCCCAAAGCCATGTTTTGGCTGCCCCCTATCCGAGGAGCCCCATATTGAAATCGGAGAGCAGGGCAAATAAAAGAAATTCCAACGTCGGATGGTAAACATTCCCAGGACTGAATTATAACGCGGGTCATTTGGCTCCTATATATCGATATTATTGGGTTATTTGCTTCGAGCGAGATTCTTTCCGGTTTTAAAATTCTGAAAGGTAGTGGAAGATTCCGAAATGGAGGTGCCTCCTGGTTTTCTCGGTGTGGATCTTACCTCATGCTTTTCTTCGAATTTTATTTACTGTTTACTTGCCGGCGATCACTTGCTTTTAATGTTATGGAAATATTGTTATATATTTATCTGAATGGCAGACGTAGGCTCAAGTAAATGTTAGAAGCATCTATTTCTGAATGTAATTTGTATTTGTAATTGATAAAGTCGATTTTCGAAAGCGTAGGTTCCTGAAAAGCCATAACTGAAATTATATACTTAGTATTAAAAAAAATAATAAGAGTATAATTTCCGTGTTTTTATCCATTTGAATTGTTTTCTCATGTACTATATTTATTTGATTTGAAGGTAGCTTTGTGTCAGGTAAACCAAGGATGGCAACGTAAAGCGCATACGTCATAAGTGGCGTACTACTTGATCATAAGTGGCGCATTGATTATGAGAAAAAATTAAAAATCTATTTATTGCGCAGAATTGATATATTTTTAAGAGTTCAAACTTATAAAGTTATCCACCGATAAAATCTCGAGAGCGCGTTTGTTTATTGATATAGTTAATGTCACATTATGTTAATTTACGACACGTCTCAATTGGATATAAAATTATTGACACACGGACTCTAAAATGTTAGCCACTTCTTACGTGAACGACAGTACCTTGGCTACGCATTGTTCTCTGAGAATGATTTATTCTAAAGACTTCTTTTGTGTATTATTTTAAGATTTAATTTAAACATTTATTTGGCCTTCTTATTTACCTGTGGGTATTCAAGGGTTATTTCTTTTGTGATATTCCCTCTCCTCGTAATAATTTCCATTTGATAGAAGATATATTTTTAAGAAGAAATATTGTGATAGCGGATATTACCGTGCTTTTTTATTAAATTCCAACAAAAACGGTCTGTTTTATCTTACACCAATTAGTCTTACCTCAACAGCTTAAGCAGCGCTAGAAGAAGCACTTTAGAAAATTTGGAGCTTTCTCAAAGGACTGCCTCATTTAGCAACTTGGCCTTTCTGTCGTTGTAATTACTGCGCCCTTAGGCTCACTCCTTCAGTTTGAGAGCTTAAACTAAATCCTGTGATTACGTGAATGCATATTTATTCTGAACCGCCTTCATCATATTTGTGAGAGTTGTTGGATTAACAACTTAATATTTTATGATCTCCTTACATGTAGGAATGTTATGTGCTAGACTTTTTTAATGTTCCATTCCCGATTATACGTTTGAAGCTTATGTTTTTATACGTGTGTGCGGTGTATTGTTTTTGTTGCATAAAAATAATAATGCGATATTTTCTTCTTCTTTGTACTTCTATTTTTGGTTTTTATAAAATTGATCAACATTCATGACAATGTTACGATGCTTCAACTAAAATATTGTTAGAAAACTTCTGCGTGTAAAATTTTGTTCCATAATTATCAGTTTAACGTAGTGCAGCCACATTCTCTTAGATTAGAAGCTTAATCGTTGTTTCGTTAGTTTTCAATCAGATAATTTTTTTCACTGTTATTTTTGTTAAATTCGTTTCTACCCTTTTTTACCAGTCGTATTCTATTTCTTTGTTCAGCTCCTTACTAATTATTATTACCCTCAATTTCACCTGAAATATTAACTTCTGTACGCAGGAATTAGTTACGGTAGAATTACAAGTCACTTATGGTCTATGTAATACCACCAAAATTGTGTTTTAAATATTACTTTTCGGTTATTCAATGAATGCCTTCATTTCTCGAACGTTTCGTTAGTCTATTTTTTCTACCTTTTTCACCGATTTCTCGAGTCTGCTCCAACTAGACATTCGAATTCCGAAATTAAAACTTAATTTTCGCGAAAAATATCTCACTGGCTTGGAAGCTCATTCTCGGGATACTTTTAGAGTTCTCAAGAAAAGCCCCATGTTTTTCACTCCTCGTAAAATGGTAAAAAAATCCCTCCATACAAATTTCTCAGGGAACCTTTCTTCGCTTATTTTACCATCTTTCGTCTGACCTACTTTATTTCTGACTTTCCTCCAAAAATTTCAGGCGTCGTCTCCACTAATTTTTCATTACGAAATCCTGCGGAGACTTTAATGTTTCCTTAACGAACGTTCTTTGAATATAAACGACCCATTTCTACGTCTAGAATATCGCGCATAATGCAATTTTGGAAGCGGTTTTCACGCCGTTATTCGGTTGCTTCGGCGTAATTTTTGGGGCCCCAACTTTTGGGCCCTCACTTTTGGGGCCCTCCACCTCAGCCCCGCGAGTTTAATAGCGCTCTTTTAATACTCACGTGAGCCGTTCATAATCCACCATCAACCCCGCATACTGGGAGGTTAAGTTGCTACAAAGTGGTGGAAAGCGTACTCCTTGGAAACTTCTTTCCCACACTCTCACTTTTCTCCATTCTTCTTTCTCGTTACCTTTGATCCTTCTAACTCGTTACCGCCTCTGGACCACCCGGTTCATCACCTTCCTCTTCCCTCCTCCGTTCGCATCTCCGTCCCCGAGTTTGAGCCCCGAAGTTCGCAAACCACACACGAGGTGTAAGTTGATCGATGGTGCAGGTAGATGGAGTAGGCTCCCCACGGGGAGACGTGGTCTTTGGATAAGGTTACCGGCTTCCGAAAAGTCGAAGGATATTGAATTCTTTTCGCGGCGTATCCATAAAGCTCGTGATGTTTATCTTTTTTCGGTTCGGGAAGGATCTGTGCGTTGGGAGGTAACTTTTAAGAAGTTTCATACTTAAGGTGAAATGATTCTTCGAAAGATTATCGCTTGCCACCCGGGGTGCCTAATCTGTAAAAGGTTGGTATCGGGGTGTAGTTCAATTTCCCCAGATTATATCGCTCCTATTTTCATTTATTCTTGTATTATTTGAATGGTAAGCTATTTTATCCGTTAATGTCTATTCTTTTGTGTTTTATTATGGTATTCTTGTCTTTGTCGGTATACGTACTTCCTCGTTATGTGCTCTCTGAGAAAGATCTATCATAAAACCTTACTGTTGTCTGTTGATTTTTTCAAATATTTAAATGAACGATTTTAAATTACAAATTTTTAAAAATATATAGATGTATATGACTTTGTTTTGTTGTATATGTGTAAACAATACAACAATTACCCAGAAACCAACAATAAGTGTCTTTTATTTGTCTTTAAGTATAAAAGCGTATGAAATTATTACTAATGTAACGAAAACTACAATCAAAATGTAAGTAGTCAACTGCAATTACGACCCTTTACAGTATATCTGTTGGAAGCCGAATGGATGACAGATTGTAGTTTGTCATTACTTTTTTAAGATTATACATGACTAACTGCAAATAAACCTAAATTGATTTTACTGTGATATTTTAAACTTAATTAGGTACTCCGGTACCTAGCCGTTTATTGTTTAAAATCGCCGGTAATTTGAAGTCACAATTTAAGACTAATTTCATTTCTTTTGTTATCATTGCAGGAGCTGGTTGTGAAGGGATATCGTCCTTACCTTAGAAGTAAGTATGTTTTTCGTTCATTCAATATAGGTAAATGTTATGCACGAGTAGACTAAAATTAAAAAAATATACTTTAGCTACTTTTGTTCATCCCAAAAGTGTATTGCCCATTTAATTCTCTAAAACTGTTCTTCGAAGAGGTTACATACAAATAATGTCCCAAGATCATTAGTTGGATTATGGCATTTTATCCTGTTCCTCTTATTTGGTAACTTGTTTGGATATTTTTATTATCATATGACAGGTGTAAAGCACCAATTTGTGCTTTATAATGCTATTCTTAAGTATTGTCCAATTTCATCGGTATCATTTTCGACATTGAATCAATCATCCATGGCATAAAAATCAGCAAATGATTATAAACCATTCTCTTAAAGAATGTAAATGATTTAGTTAAGCGAAACAGACTGTTGATATAGTTACCTTTTGTAAGGTTATTTTTTCTCGAACAAAAATTAATTAAAATGTAAAAGTGAAAGGTAAGTGGTTGGTTATCGGAAATAATTTGACTAACTTCCTTGGTATCAATGTGAAATAGAAGAGCTATAATTCCACCGCACCTCTTAATATATGTCACGTTGCCTTTCCTACCTCTGTCAACTATCAACGAAACTTTCCTCCTTGATTTCTCCAGTTCTCTCTTCGGCAACATTTCTCATATGAATATTTCCTCACGTAAGTTACAATGTAAATTTTCATTAGTGTTGCATCAAATTTATTACCACTAAGCTCTGTGACCTTCCTGAGATGCTCGTGTAGAAAACTCGCTCCATTGTAGATAGCTCGTTCCATTTTGCGTCATCATAAAAAATGAGATTCATTTGCTGAGTCATTCCATCGACTCAAACGGTAGCCATGTGAAGTAAAGAAGAGTATTCCCTTTAAAAAGGTGAGAAGATTGCTTTCGAAACCTGTAAATTTCGCCGTACGGCTTTCTGTTTTCTCTGCTCGTGCGGAAACTGGATTCCAATCTCGCCCCGTTTCGCACTTCCTCTCCCTCCCTCTAAACGATTCTCCTTATCTACCGTTTGCTTCTTGCTTCACACCTATTTACAAGGAAATCTCCATTTTCATTCCTTGCGTAACTCAGCTTGGTATGCTTCAGGATTTCTAATGCTACCTCACGTATCAAGTCTTAGTTTTGATGATGGTATTATGGTTTTTCGTTCCCATTTTAGACGATACGTGTTTTTTATCTCTATGGTTAAGGAGTTTTTCACCCAATCAGTAGTAAGCTTATCATTATCTTCAGAAATGTATCAGGATTGACAGGTCACTCAAATAATCCCATATAAAAAAATGTGAAATCCCCTTTCAATGCAGTATCTCTTCGAGAGAAATAGGATGAAATGGCCATGGTGTAATGTGTGAAATGTTCCCTTGATTAGCTAATTTTGGGTAAAACGTCCTAATAGATTTAAGCAATAAAACAAACTTTTTAAAATTTAGATATAATCGCTGGATATATTTTATTACTAAGGTTTTTCTCTTTTATTCTCATTGTATAAATTATTGTAGCGCATTAAATGTGGTTGTGGAGAAATGAGATAAACTCCGATTTCAAAGCGCCTCGGTTATTCTGAAACCTCCACTATACAGATGTTTCCCTAATTTGGATACTGAACCCTACCCTTCATGTTAATATCCTCAGAAATGTATTTTTCTAATCAGTTTATATTTATGTAGGTTTTACTTTTGAAACTTCAGCATTTATGTCGGGTTAATTCAGGAAAGAAACTTCTCTGTCTCAATCTAATAACTCAAAAATGTCGGGGATTGTCATATTTTAATTTACCTCTGCGAGACAGTAATCAAAGAAAATGGGTTATATCTTACAAATGTAAGCAAAATCGCCCATTTTAGTGAAAGATACGAGGTACGTATTTACGTATCACCGCGTATTTAATGGATTATTTTGATTATAGAAATTTTCCGAATTATTTTCTATAATTCAGCGAAAGCGCTTCCTTTAAAATCCCCTCTGTGAGTTTTTCTAACTTTTTTCCAACCTATCATCAAATTTTGAACGAATGTTAATGCTATCGCATTAATTAATTTTTTGCTGTTTTTCTTGTATATTTGTTGAAAGTCTACATGCGTTAACTGTTTCCTATCCTTGGTTTTGAGTTTTGTCCAATCGCTGATTTTTATCATTACATTCGCATCTGGGAGATTATTTCTTCACCTTTCCAACCCTTATTTAAGAAATTAGTTCCCCTTTCATCACCTTTGGCAACCTCCCTTTAGTTTCACCCTTTCTTATCTCCTCCCATTCTCCCTTTGTTCGTAAGCCCTCTCTCTAACCCCTCCCCTCTCCCCTTCCGCTTCTCTGGGTCACCTAATTCACCCAGTGTGTGCACAAGGACGCCATAACTCTCTCAAGTCCCTTTTCATTTCGACCGCAATTCACATCCTTTTCCGCCACCGCCGCATCCTCCTTTACCCTATTGCCTCTGCGACGTTATCTTCCTTTATTTTTGCTCCAGAGGCGGCCTTTTCCCGTCATCTCCACGGGTTTTCTGACCATCGTGTCCTTGGAGTGTCGGGATGCTGTTTTGCCGTGGTTTCATTTTGTCCAAAGTCTTATCCTTTGCAGACGTAAAATTTGGAGCTAAAACAGGATTAACACACTGTGGTGATGTAACTGTTTTCATCTGCGGAAATGTTTCTTGTTTATATTTGTGTGCAAATCACTAGCAGGACACATTGAGTCTTGATTTGAGAAGATTCGAGTCTTTCTCTTCGAGCGGATGATGCCAAGTAGAACATATTGTAGGGTAAAAATGTGCGAGGGTGTTACGTATTAGTTTTTTCAAAAAAGGCAAAATTTTAAGCTTAACCTTGTGGCTATGAGATACACACAGCTCCAGCGTAATGTCTGTAAGTAAACCATCTAATCTGAAATACACGGTCAGTGTTTATCAGCAACGATACATGTCTCTCCTTGTTATTAAGAATAAATGCGACAAAATTTGACGTAAGGAAAAGCTTTTATGGTGTTTTAAATTTTTTGTTTGAATTTTTTATAAAAATTGCTAATTTGGTAGTGTAGGTAAAATATAAAAATAATTTTGGCATGATTATCATAGTTCCTGCTACGTTGTTCCTCTCTGAAAGGAACAGAAACGCATTCTGTAGTTAGAGTTGGGTCATGATTTCGTAGAGCTGATATCGATTACAAATTTGGGATATTCTTTAGGTATGGTGAAATGAGTGATATGCACTTACTGTATTATTCGTGGATAATTTCACCAGCTGCTAAGGAAAACTGAACTTAGTAAGTTCTACAAGATATTTTCATTGCGACCGATTTCAGTCATCGACGGCCATTACATTGAAATCTATAGTAATAGGCTAGACTTCATGGAAGGCCATCATCAGTAACAAAGGCACTAATTTTCGACAGGAAATTAAAGCAAGTCCGATTTCAAAAGATTGCTTCATCTTCAAGTGTAGAAAAATTAACGTCCAGAAATGTATATCAAATTTCAATGGTGATTGCTAGTATAAACATGCGACGTGTAATTACATTATTATTTGTTCGACACGCTACTAAGATACGCTAAAGTAACCTACTAGAGAAGTTGAATCATGCTGCATACTTCCCCTGGCACACGCTAAAAGGCGGCTCGCAGAGTAAATATGTAGACGTTGGTAAAATTAGGCATATTAAGAAATGCTTACGCGATATATATATAGATGTACGTATACGCTCGTACATAGTCATATTTTTATTCGTTTTGGAGGATATCTGCCTATGTAGATGTGCATAAAACTGCAAATTACCCTAGTTAAACGGTTACTGTTCTCTATGTTACTGCTTTTTCATTACTTATACATTACTCATAATTTATAACACCGTCAACTCACCCTATTCTCTCAAATTTCCACGTCATTACATAGAAGCAGCTAGTAAGATTCATTCTGTTCCCAATACTCACTAGTTGATTTATTCATTTATATCAATCTTCGTTCCTTCTCAAACAATGTCAATATTCGACTCTCTTTGCATATGACAGAGCGGAAGGTTCATCATAATTTCCGTTTTTCCCCCCGAGATTGCAGTCGGAGTATTTTGATTCGCCCGTTGTCCTTGCTGGAACTACTTGTTTGACTTTCAGAACTAGGATCGCTCAGCCGTGCTCCGCTTTGTACCTGGAGGTCGCGACGTATGCTGAACTATGCAAAGGAAATGAAAGATTCTGAATCTGCTCCACTTTCGCCCCTCCAATGGCGATAAAGCCTCCATCTCGGTCGAACGCCGCCTTTCATTACAGAGATCACGCGGCTTACCGGTTCGTCGCTCTCTAGTCGTTCTGTTCCCGTCCGCGGCGTCGTAAAACCCCCGCGTCCTGATTTAATTTCACCCACGTCACTCGCTTTGAAAAACAGCCTTCTCGCCTCGCACCGACTCCCAAGAATTCATTTATACGGGGCGATACATCTTTCCCCGCGTCGCGGCTCTCTTTCTTTCTTCTGCCTCTTTCCTTTTCGCGGTGTTTTTTCCACGCGGTGCTCCCCAAGGTCGGGACCTTTGTCATCCGTTTCCTTTTGCTCGGACAGCGCAACAAACTCGTTCGTCTCCGATTGGATTGTCAAACGCTTGGCTCGCTTCCAAGGAGAGGCGCGCCCCAGACTAATTCATTATGAATATGTGAGTCGAGGAGCTTAAACCCCCTTGGGAGGTTATGTATTTATGATTCATGAGAAGGTTACGCGTGAAGCTCCTTTGCTTTTCAGATTTTGGTGTATAGGTTGGAAAAGTATCGGCGTGTAAATTTGGAGAATTTGCATTCCGAGCGCTGCCTTCGTAGGTGTCGAGTGGCCATTGTCGACCTATTTTTCTTTATTCTTTTCAGTTCTCCCACTCCGTGGTCTCTTTGTCAGGAGTGTCGTTTCCGTTCTTATTTCGAATGCTTTTCCCTTTTGCTTGGTTGGACTTGAGGCTTGCCTTTTTTCATTTAAATGGGCCTTATAAAACTTGCTGTCAGCATACACGTAGATACGTAAATATATCGTGTCGTGAATGGAAATTATATTGAAGTAGATTTATCTACATTGATTCAGGCGTTACGTCCAAGAATAGCGTGTAGATAGGTGGAAAAATATTGGGAATATTAGTTATGAGTGGTTATGGACTGAAACTACTTCGCGTGCTCACTAAGAAGTGCCATATTGAATGCTAATATTTTTAAGATACCTTAAAGACAGTTCTTATTGAATCACTTAATATTGCAGTTAAGTATGTATTTTTCCTAGCTCCAAAAGTTAACCCCCGAGGAAGTTTACTGTTTTGTAAAAGATATTTTTCACAGTAAAACGAATAAAAATTACCAATGAAAAGTTCAGAGAGGGATCATTATTCTTCTGGTGGAGTAAATAGTTATATTTTTCAACAATTCCATTGTACCATAAAGGGAGTGATAAAAAAGGGGGCCTACGTAAGATTATCGGAAGTTCCTTATTCGATGGAAATTCCTCTTTAAACTAACTCTCATTTACCCATGTGGATCAAGAAATATCCCACTCTTTTGTCGTCACAGAAAGGAATTTGGTATACTGAAGCTATCATATTATTATTAGTTTCACGCTATCGCGGCCTCGGATTTTCCACTTACCTTCTCTTTACGTTATGCTTTGAATGTTAATAGTTATTTACTGTCATTCCTCTCTCCAAATGGTGTTGGTGCTTTCATAAATAATAATAAATGTATGCGATCTACGAATATATTTTTCTTCGGGGCTCGGCAGTAACCGAGTTGTGTAAGTTGCATATGTTACAGGCGCTACCTTCTTGCGTTCCTGCTCTGAAATTTACCCATACTAGGCATACCTGAGTCAATCACTAGTGAAAATCTCATCCAGTTACCCCTTAAACAAAATAAGGGGTGTGATATTATCGAAATTGTCTGAGTATTTTCCCGTTTTAAACTCTCTGGAGACAGATCCCTGTATGGATGCATCTATTGAATCGTGGCGGACGTAATATTTCTGGGCATTTTTTCCCGCCTTCAAAAGCCACTGCTCCCTGTCATCCGCCACGCCTCTCACAGCATCTCTCTTTTTTCCGATCTTTCTTTTCTAATAGCGCCTCTTCCGTTCGCTCCATTCGAGTATCAACATCTCTCAACACGCGCTCTCAACTCCGCACCGAGAGAACGTCGTCTGCCATTTTCAAAAGCCCTCAACTTTTCTCTCAATTTATCTCCTGCCCTCTCCACATCCCCGTTTTTTTAATCCGTTCTCCGTCGTCACTTTCACTTTTCGCTCGCGATTTCTAATTTTTCGCATTTATTTTCCTTTCGGGTGATTCTTCCGGCGGAGGCATGCCCTTCAGCGCTGAAGCCGTCAGTCTGAGATGCGTCTGTTTGTTCGCTTTCGCGCGAGGGAAATTTGTTTTCTCCTGTATTGGTACGACTGTCTGAGTCTCCGTGAGATGAGCGTGAATCCCGTATCAGTAATTGTTTCTACTCCTTTTCATGGTGGAATTGAAGGTGGGGTAGCCCAGGGCGCGCTCTGGAATGTGTCGAAATTGGGAATTACGTTTTACCGAATTTGTGACGTCTGGAAAATTTTCTCGAGTTTAATAACCCTCTCACATTTTAGGTACTAATTTTGAATTGGTAGCTAAATTATACTGTTACATTAATAACTTCTATATAATACTATATATACTGTTGTAAATAATTGTACTGTTATAGGAGAAAGGTAGATGTCTCCACTTTCACATACTTTTCTACTCAATGATGACAATTATTATTCATTTTTTTATTGTTCTTTATTTTTCATCTTCTCAAAAAATGATAGCATAGCTATTGAAAGATACATACATCGGACGCCTTAAAAAGTCTGTAATCCGGGCCTTTCCGTTGTTTCCGAATACCGGTGGCAACGAGGTACAGAGCACTGACAAAGACGGCCATTGGAGATATTTTAACCTCTAATTATTGCAATCAAATATTTATTGGAAAAATTTTAGTCTGTTTAGACCCTTCCTACAACCAACTCTTTACAACAATCATATATTACTATACCCTGATTTAGATTCCATTCTATGAGCTGTGTTGCTGAAATAGCGCGCTAAACCCTTCACCATGATGTAAAAAAAAGAGAGTTAATCGAATAATCTTGTAAACACCTTACCTCTTAGGTTAAAATGAAGATCATAGAGAAATCTTTGAATGAAAGGAAATGTACCAAGTGCGTAAGGTTCTTCAAATTTGAACAGCAAACTGACTATTGCCTTCAACCACAGCGTCGTCATCCAGTCGTGCAAGAAATGCCTTACTGTGTAAATGATTTTTAGGCAAGTTCGTGTATATTGAAATGCTCTGTTAAATTTCCTTCATCGATGAATTTCAATGATTTTTTCATCAAATCGTGATATGAGTAATTACATAGGAACGCGACTGTAAAGGAATTGAAGATTTAAAAACTCTCCAAGAGTCCTCTGTGATAGTAATCCATACTTACGCTCCAACCGATTCTGGAAACAACGGAAATTCCCGGATTAGATACCGATCTTAGGAGGTCAGTAATCCGGACTTAAAGTTGTATCCAGAATCGGTGGTAGCGTAAATCTGGATCACTGACAAAGATGGCTTTGAAAATCTCTTAAACGTATCTTAACGTTTTATTTTCATTTGAAGATCTGGAAATTGATAATTCTACCGTTGAATCTTAAAAAAGGCTGGCCGATCTTGAATAAAAAGTGTATGGACGGATAAGGCTACTTACCCAGGGTGTCGTAATGTCGTCTTCCCACGGCGGCAAAGGTTGTCGCTAAGGTTCCTCTCTCTTTTTATTATACTTTTATGTCCTCCGCAGAGATTTCCCCCTTTATTTGTATTTCGGGAAAGGTTTTCGAAGAGGGATATTTTATGACGGGCGCCACGTTTTGTCTCCGTCGTTGTATTTATTAATGTTATTTATTCGAGGCCATCCGGGAAGACGCATGGCTTCGTCGCTTTCCTCCGCCCCTCTTCCCGCGAGACGGCATATGCAATAGAGATCTCAATGGGTGTATATATCACAGTTTGGGGCCAATTCCGAAGTGCCGGAGGATTGTGTTTCGGGATCTCTCGGGGATCGATTTTTCGGGAAATATCTGCTCCAATAGTAAGAAATATATTGCTGCACCGGGCGTGCTCGTACATAAACTTGTATTAGTATGGTAGGACTGCGATTAAGGAAAAGTCCATATGGTAATATACTTGTACTAGTAAAGAGAGCCAGTTTTTTATGATGTACATACAACGACACGGAATCAGGCGTAACTTTGTGGTAGTTATTGATTATATCAAAATCCATATTGAGGAAACTTTTACTAAACCACAGAAAAGTTTAGTAATAGTTTCCTCAATATGGATTTTGATGTACATACATTTTGAACTGTACTTCTTATTTTGAAGATAAAATAATTTATAATATTTTGCAGACTTTGGCATCCGTTTATTCCAGTCCCCGACGAATGGTGCATTGTTTTCAGAATTTTGGTGAATTCTGTTCGATGATATTTATCACAAAGTATCACAAATATTAATAAAACCTGGATAATAATATAAGTTAACCCGAAGTTTTAAATGATGTTGGCTTTTTTACGCAAGTTATATATATATAATGACCATTCCGATGTTACGGTTTTATACAAACTTGCGAATCTTTACCCGTGTTTCCACGAAGAACGATTTTTATTATTTTAAGTAGTTAACTGAAATATAGTTCTTGACGGTAAAGAGCAATTTTGGATGGAGCTAGAGAGTAGTGTATTTTATCGCGTGTTAACAGGGCCGAGATCCTTTGCTTCTTACACATTCTGCAACCGTATCTCAATTTCTCCCGTAATCTCAAATCCGTCTCTTAATTTTTCATTTATCTCTTTTTTATCTTTATTCTAGTGCAAGAGGAATACATATCATACGTTTACTTCTGTGTTAAGATCATTCTGATTTTATTGTGTCTGTAATTATTCATCGCGACTATACATACATTGGACTCAGTAGCATAGTTCTACCAAAGAACGTTTACTTGATACACGGAAACCAATGATAATGGCACACTCACATTTTTTGAGCTTACGAATGATGGGGATGAGGAATTGAACGAAAATTCAGTGTTTAATGTTAGAAATTCACAAAAATTTATATTTTTACGTTTGATAATAACAATAATATCTATTTATAAAATGCCTACTTTGAAATACCATTAAACGAATGTAACTAGTGCTAATTGTGTCGCATTTAAAATTAATATCAATTACTTAAGTTTTGAGAAAAACATAGTTAAGGAATTCATGAGGACGATCGCTAGTCAGACAAAGTGATTCTGTATCAGGATTATTTACCTCCGGCATATAACTAGAGCACGAACTTAACTACAGTTATCTCTTTTGGTATTGGAAAAAGAAAAATATATCTTTCTGAATGAAGAAATGGAGGGGAAAAGGTCTGCCGCAGCCAGGACTCGAACCTGGATCTTCCACTAGCCGGGCTCCTTCCCTGAAAGGAACCTCCTTCAATGAAAGGAAAGAGTTCGAGTCCTGGCTGCGGCAGACTTTCTCTCCTTCATTTCTTCGCAAAATTCATGCATGTGTTTCATGCGAATATTAATCTCTTACATATATCTCTGAATGTTTCTTTTAATCCGATGAATGACTGTGGTAATGTAATAGTTACTGTGCTATGAATGATATTGATTAATACCATTCATTAAGGTTCACTCATTGATTTTACTGAAAGGAGTTATTCATTGGATCTTCACAATGCACTTAAGAGGCCTTTTACCGCTTACAGCATTCTGGCTCGGCGAGAAAATCAAGGGAAAACTACCTCACTCCTCATTTGACGGTGAGTCTCATCTCCTTTTTCATGCTCATGATAGCATACGCGAGAAGAGATGTTGATATAACTCCCCATCAGGCTGATGAGTTTACGGCAGAAATGAAAACAGAGAGGGAATTCCAAACACTGTTGGCCGTCACAATAAAGGCATTTTTCAAAGAAATAGAGTGGAATAATTCACCGCAGGTAGTACTTATTTCGCATAAATGACCCTGTCCTCATACACTGTAACTCTCGTATCTATAGTCCAAACATCCATTTCAACGAAAAACCTACGCGAGGCCACTATGCACTTGACAGCGTAGCAAAACCGGGAATTACCGCAGAAGCAACACATCTCCGCTGCTCTGACAGATAAACGCGAGGTGCATATCGTCGCAAATCCCAGCTGCAGACATTGCCACGGCCAGAAGGAATTATTCCGCGCCTGGAGGAAAGAATCGCCCCGAAGTCGCGTACCATGATTCCGCGATAATCCCATCCATAAAACACCCCTCGCAAAAAATAGCGGAGGCGCCTCACTCCCTTCATTTTTTTCCATTTTTCGTCCATTCGCAGCTCATTTCGTCATTTTTCCGGAGTCGCAGTGCCAAGAGGAGCATCGGCTCGAGGACGTCTCTTTCTCATCTCTTCGCTCATGAAATATGCATGCGCCGTGTTGCAGCGGGAAATGCGTCCCGCTTCCCTTCCTCTAACTCCATTTTCTCTCGCCATTTTCTCCCGCCTTTTTCTCCCGCCTTTTTCTTCCACCATTTTCTCTCGCAATTTTTTCCCGCCTTTTTTTCCCACCATTTTCTCCCAAATGGCTGCATACCCCCATTTTACCTTTCTCGTCCTCTCTCTCGCGAGTATAACGACCGTTTTTTTCCGTGCTCCTTTTTCACGCGGAGTGCGGAGAGACGAGCGTCACGCACCGCGAAATCGCGAGTCTTCATCGCCGGTAAAGCGATTGTTTCTTTTCCCCGGTAATTGAATGCGGTTGCAGCGGAAGGACAATATTATGGTGGGCGGGATCCGATCGAGTACGTGTCGGGATTTTGTTGCCGCGGAATTGATGGGTTCATAAGCTCGTGTTTATTTACGGGGAATCGACGGATTCGGCGATGCGCGGGCTTAAGAGAGTATTTGCGTTCGGGTGCTTCCCGGAATGCCCGAGTATTGCGGTCTCTGGAATTTGTTTCGGCAATTTTATCGGATATAGTTGAACGGGTTCCTGGTAACAGATCTTTATGGGTGAAATGTTTTTGTTTGTCTTTTGGTGCAGGGTAGATAATAATGTATCTTTTATTAGGTTTCATCCTTTTCTGTTCATTTTCTCTGATGGTGTGAAAAGAAACCCACAAAGGTACCTATATAAATTATGCGGAATAACGGTATTCATTTCGATATCTCCCTATGAAATGCTATTTTATTCAGAAGGGTTACAGTGTCATTCTTATGGTACCATAAAAATTGAAAGTATGCTATTATTGATTATACATACTGTTATGGCGAAATAAGATGTTTACAATTAAACGGATAAAAATTTTTATCTATTTTAGTACAATAATTATAAACAATAAAATCATCCTTAGGTTTTTATATCTGTATTGATACGTTGTCAGCACGTTGCAATAGTTATGCAAATCTATTTTCAATTAGAACAAGCTAAAAATTTCAGAACGATGGCCTCCTTCGGCGTATCATAATGAAATAAGGAAGCAGATATTGTAAAAATGAAAATGATAAACTTCGTTCCCGGTGTAAATTTTGTAGGCGATTTTCAGTTTGTTGTTTAAAAAGACCCCCAGTTATATCATCTCAGTCTGTTTAAGTTATGAATAAATTATGTGAGCATATATCACCAGCATGCTTTTTACATGAGATTTTCAGGTATTATTTATGATCATGCGCTGTTGTTCCGATTCTCGAATATGCTTAAGTAGCGACTTCGTGGCGACAAGCGAGAATTTACTTCCTGATCTAAAGAATAGTTGTCATTAATCTTTTAACCCACTCTAATTTAGCTCGCGAAGATATTATAGTCCCCTATTCTTCATTATTCCTAAACGAACAGGAATTTTATAATTTGCGTTTTTACTTGTGATGCTGTAATATCCTCGCTTTATTAAGTTCCAAGTAAATACAGTTGCAATTAAAGGTGATATTATTTAGTAATACGTGTGTTGTAATTGATAGTACCTAATACTAGTGTATGTAGCTGTAATTAACAATAATTAGTTGTGATAGAGTTGAGAGTTACTTTTGGTAAAGAATGTTACCTTCCTGGAATATATTTATTTTAATGTAACTAAATTGGTAGCTATGCCTCTCCTATTTTCTTGAAAATTGTCCCTACCGTCTTTCCTACGGAGTATCACTGTCTTTATGTTTTATTACTTCGTTAAATATGAAGGAAATAATACCCGGAGGCATTTCCCCGTTCGCAGCGCAGCCAAGAAATATCCAGAATTCCTCATCGCCGAAGGAATGAAATTCAGTTTTTTCTCTTTTCTAAGAATTAGATTTCGCAGCCGAATTTCGGATATTTCTTTTATCGTTTCTATGTATGCTCTATTTGCCTTTTGGCTGTCAGGGAAGAGAAAGGAGAAAGAGGCAGAAACGTCTTGCGTAGGAACGGTCCACGTAGGAGGAGGTGGAAGAAGTGTTTCGTCGAAATGAAACAATTCCTTTTTTGATTCCTTTTGCCTCCCGAGGGGATATCCACCTCCCTAGGAACCATTAGACCTCCCAGGGATGAAAAATCCCTTTCTTTTATTCCGTTGTTCAAATAAGAGAGATGACCAAGAACCCTCTCTTCGGTCGAACTCGATTCCTTCTCTCTGCATTTTTAACGCAGATCATTTTTTCCTTTTTTCGAACTTTCCGAGATACGCTCCTTCGACGTAATCGAATAATATTAGATTTTTGTTCTCTTATATCCGCCCAAAAAGGCTATTTCAAATCTCTCTATAGTAAAAATTGATGCATAAATGACTACTGTTTGTTCGGCTATAATGCTACGGTTATTTTTTTAGCATATCAGATTGATGAAATATTTCGAAGGTTTAATTCTGTAAGCTAGATTCGGAATGAGCTTAGCTCAATTTATAAAAAAATATAATTATTTCTCCGTCAAGCGTGTGACATTTTGAGGGTTGCCTGTATGGAAAATTTTCAGTGAATGGAAAGATGGATCCAGCTTCATAAAGCTCCATCGCATACTTGTCTTTTTATGGATACCAGTTTTAAAATTCACAGTGAGAGGCGAGATATTGTGGAAATTCATCATGTAGAATGAAGAGAGACGTTCTTTTTGAGGAAAAATGTTTGGTGGAAAAAGTACAACGCCTCCCTTCATCCTACGAATCTAGTATTTATGGTATGAATGAAAAATTCCAACACGTTCAGCTGAAGTGGCATAAAGAATTTTTAATAAATCGTAAATTTTTGTTTTACAATATTTATGGATAAACCACAGGATTGGAATCAGTCTTTAATTTAATTTCAAGAGTAAAGAGTTACTGAAGATATTTTTTTTAATGAATGGATTTTATAAATAGATGAAATTTTTATCTGAGCCAATTATTTAATTTAGCGTTTTAGCTCGGGAATTACAGGAACAACCAAATTTTGAGGTTCTAAATTATTTTTATTCATTTGTCCAATGTGCCAGTTAAACCAGTTAAAGAGATTTGAAATTACTTATTTATATGGGGTATTGGATTTTTGCTAACGAGATTCATTTCAGAACAGTATAATTTCGTTAGCTAAGATATCTCTCCATTGCCACCATAAAACGTAAGTTGTATTACCTTCGCTTTCCTCGCTGAGAAGCATTCCTCTGCGTAGCAAATACTTTAACTTACCCTTTACTTACTATAACTTACCTGCACACTCCTTATGAATAATGAATATGTGCTGCACATGTGCCTTATGAATAACACTTTCCATAGCGCTTGACTGAATGGAATCCCGTTAATCAGCATTTCTCAACCTCGGTATCTTTCATGTTATCACAAGGCCATGAATAAGACTGCGACGAAAGTAAATGAAAGATGAATTTTTCTCTTTTCCGTTCCAAAAGGCGAATGAAAATTACTCCCTTCCCAAAGTACAGTAGAAGGAGAGTAAAAGATGTTTCTTTGCTCCTCTGAAGTATCGCCCTCACGGAATGTAATCCGCAGATGTTTACCGTAATTATTTGTCGCATGCCGAGTGAAAAATCTCTGCGAGAAAGGCAAAGGCTTAGGGAGAAAATACGACTACGCCGTCGCACGACTTGCTTTCCTTTCTCTTCTCCCACGCAGTAAATTCCCGCTGAAGGATCTTGAGTGAATGCGTAATTTTCTAGGATGGGTTTTACTCGCCTCGCCGTCTTTTTCACCTCCAGGGTCCAGAAGGAGACAATTCTAGGCGAGGGAGGAATTCCCACGCCTCTTCGTCCCCGGCCCCATTAAAGGCAAAGGAGAAGGACGGTCTTTTTCTTCGCCTCTCGGCACATATATTTCGCACTCTCCCTAATTGTGCTCGGCTCTCTTCCCCGTTGGAAAAAAACCGAGTCCGAGATGCACGGCTGAAATTTTCGGAGTCGCTGCGGTGACTTTGGTCTTGTTTTCGGTGTCGATGCCATTCTCGTAATGCGGTCGAAATGAGAGAGGCTTTTTCGGATTCCAGCGCTCGTTTCGCTCCATCGGCCGGATCGGCGGTTTCTCGCATTCCGTCGCCTCTACGCTCCCCGCTGCTTCTTTTTTTTGTTTCATGGCAAACTATTCATCGGGATAAGTTGCTTCCTCCGCCATTTTCTGGAGATTTCCGCAGAAGTTTTTGCTGGCGATTTGCGGGATCAAAGATTAGTTCTCAAAAAATGTAGTTTTTGGTGAGTCATTAGACGAGATGATTTATCTGACGATAATACTTCGAATTTTTTAACTTCAAGTCAAGATCAAAGATTTGTTGTCCATGAATTTAGTTTTTGGTGAGTCATTAGATGAGTTGGTTTATTTATCTGACGGTAATATTTCAATTTTTTTAACTTCAAGTTACTCTTTATATAAATACTCAATTCAAGAAAATATATTTTAGTGGTTCAGCGTTACTTATTCTTTCCACCATTATAGCTAGTGTTTTTTTCAATTCCTTAAAGCTGCTAGAAATAAATAAGTTATACAAAATAGTTGAATATACAAATAATTTGAAAACCTTAAAACTTTTCTGATTCTTCCCTTTCAGCGTTTCAAATTTCAATCTCTAAATTAACAATATTGCCTTGTCCAGCGTTGAAGTTTACGAGATGTCTCTGGCTGTTTATGAATTACCTGATTAAGAGTGATCTTTCAGGTAATCTCTCTCAAAAGTTAATACTTCTATTTTGTGATTTTTTTATTTTCGCTCTTCGTAGTGCAATACTGATTATTTATGGGTTACCTATTTAATTTGGTTTTAGAAGGTCGGGTATATATATTTCTATTTAATTATATTTTACATTTTTTAATTTTAAATCCATCTGCTTTAGCCATTTGCTGCTCACCTATTTCTTCTTTTTGTGAGAAAAAGAGTTTTAATTCTTTGTTTCAACTTAAATAAAATATTATTCTAGAAAATCCGTATTGTCCAATCAAAATGTATTAACTCAATCATATATAAAGATATATTTCAGGTTTGAGGTATTTTATAATGGAAAGAGTTGCTGTAGTAAGTGAGCATTAAAATTATTAAGTCAGGAATTATCAGGGTTTTTCTTAATGTTCCCTGGCGTTTCTCAAGGCCATTTGGAAGATCTTCGCGTACTCTGAAATCAACCTTTTTTCTTGAAAGTAAGTTTTTACCAAAATATTACGTTCCCATAACCAATCACTCATCCCTTGACAGTTTTTACTCTTCTGCAAAAGAGCGTTGAGTATGTGCCTCTGAATTTATCAATTATTGTTATCTCAGAGATTTTCGTGGAAAGTCGATTTATGATTCAGGCAAAGAGTTTTTAAGTTTTCACCTTTAAGACTCCACTCGAAAGTATAAACGAAAGTGGTCAAGGTAAACGTTACCGGGACTCGAACCCGGGTTTTTCACTTTGCTGGCGGATATTTTGACCAGTAAAACACGGCAAGCTCTACAGTTATTTTTATTATTAGGGACTAAAAATTCCCAATTTCGCCATCTTCCATTTAACCGATACATTTACATATTATAAATAAATACAAATGATATAACAAAATAAAAAAAACAAATACATAAATATATGTTATAAGATACAAAATGAATGAATACTATTAGGTTAGATGGAAGAGGAGACTTTTTAATCTCAATCTCGCCTAATAAAGACCCATAATAATAATAATAAAATACAATCTTATACAAAATAAAAATCTATAAATCTATTTAATATTATACAAAGTAAAAATTAATTCTAATATAATACAGTCGTATTCAAAATAAAAATACGATCGTATACAACTACACAACTATTTAAATACAAACATAAACACATAAAAATACAAAGAAAAAGAGCAAATACAATAAATACAACTACAAATTAAAGAGTGTTTCTGTCGGTGCAATCCTGTGCAGAGAGTAATAGTTTCGTAAGGTACTTCTCAAATGATGGTGATGATGGTGAATTTCTAACATTCGGAGTGAGTGCGTTAGATTGTGTACAAGGCGGTAACATTAAAAGATGTGTTATGTTTATTAGATCTGTGAATTGGTATTTGCATTGAATGAGATCCTCTTGCTTCGCGTTGGTCACAATCGATGCTTACAAAACGTCCCGAGAATGAGATTGATTCGATTTGGTGTTTTCAGGCATCAGCCAAGATAGCAGAAGATAGGTTTGACTCCCAGTCCCACTCCCGTCTCTCCTTGAAGCATAGTTTATTTCCCGCTCTTAATCCTTGTCTCCCCCATAAAATCCGTAACATTTCTTAGCATTTCTCACTTTCTGCCTCTTCACAGAAAAATTCGAAAGATATTACTTTTTTATTCGAGGTCACCCTTTAAACCGTTTTCTTTTCCCCGTTTTTTCCCTTTCGGAAATCCTCTTCCCTAAAAGGATGTGCCTCTCTTCATACCCTTTTAACCCCTTTTAAATGTAAATATATATTTCTCCCCTCTCTTATTTATCCTCCCAGTCCTCTTCCGCCCCGAGGACTTAATCGCTCTACTCCATTTGCATTTTCGCCTGGAAAACGGATATTCCCTCACCATCGTGGTACAAGACTCCCTCCTTCCGGCGTAAATGCAAAAAGGGAAACTTTTCCGGAGGGTGATAACTTGTCCCAGAGCGTGTTATCAACGAGGTTCGTCCCCTCTTACAAATTGAACGAAAACTTGTATTTGTCGATACTACCTTAGAACGCGGGTAGGAGGAATTAGTTCCATTTATCTTCTATTGAAGAGTGGCACATTTTTCGTAAAACATGTTCGAGGTCTCAGTAATGAGACATCTCACTAAGTCTGACGTACTAAGGGTTGGAACGGATAATCATAGGATTAAAATGGAATTAAGGAAACATTCTATTTATTATATCTTTTTAACGTGAAATAATGATGTGTTTTTATGAGATAATATAATTTTAATTTTATTTATGCTTTGTTATTGGACGGATTTTGCTGTATGGGTGTGAAACGTGGACCTTAAGAGAGAAAAAGGTCAAGGTTTGTAGGCCTTCAACCTTTCTTTTTTACATTTATTTTTTTCCAGTTAAGATGAATGAATGAATAGAATGGAATGTTTTTATTTATATTTGTGTATTGGATGGAGTTTTGGTATAAGGGTGTGGATGGTGGATTTTGAGAAAAAAGGAAATCGAAATTGAAGGCCTTCGAGAATTTGGTGTAGCGTAGAATGAAAAATTTTTGGGTTGACAGGAAAACAAACACGGAGATGTTCGAGATGGTTGCTGAGGAGAAGGTTTTAATTGAAGTAATTAAGTGTCGACAGAGGAAATGGGTGGATCAAATTTTAAGAGAAGAGGGGCTTCTTAAGAAAGTAATTGAGGGTAGATTGCAAGGGAAAACAGAGGGGAAGACAAAGACAAAAGATGTCAGATAACATAAAGAGTGGGGTAAGTCATCAAGAAACGAAATAAAGTTGATGGGGAATATTAAGGTGCACGAAGCTACCGAATGATAGAAAACTTACGTAACCGAATGCAGAAATATTTATATTTCATTCATTGTTCTCTCAGTTCGTGGCTCGGATAGTGAATGTTGAATTGCCTTACCGGGGTTCCAGTAGAAAGATCTCTCCATTATAAATACTTGTAATCATGCTTTGTATGCATGCTTTATAATCCTTAGAATAAGGATATAGTTACAATTAAATTAGATAATAGCCGACTGTGTATGTGTTTGGTAGAGGTGTTTGTATATTGTTTACTTTACTTGTTTGACTTATTGTACTAAATAGGCCTATTGCTATTTTTAAGATGTGTACTCTTCACGGGAGGTTTTTGGAGGGGTTTCCCTCCCGTCCTTGGGCGAATGCCGGACAGATTGTGTTGTTATATCCTCATCAACCGTTGCCACCTGATAATCATACCAAATTGCAGCGCATAGACTAAATAAAAACAATCCATGTCCAGGTAAAAGCGTTAGCATGTCTAGTCCAAGTTCTATTTACCATAAATTTTAAACGCTTGTAATGCTACAATTCTCTAGTAATAATTGGTAATATACGTAGGTATAACCATTCACATACACGGGGAAAATTTTATTTATAGCAATGTTAATCCAAAGAATATCAAATCTGCTAACCTAAGTTTGTGCGCTAGCTTGTTTGTCAAGAAAGTTAATCTTATTAATATAAATAACTTTTGAAAGTACCATAGAGATGCCTAA
This sequence comes from Sympetrum striolatum, assembly GCA_947579665.1. Taxonomy (NCBI): domain Eukaryota; kingdom Metazoa; phylum Arthropoda; class Insecta; order Odonata; family Libellulidae; genus Sympetrum; species Sympetrum striolatum. The sequence continues at coordinate 74,426,057 of OX388342.1, read as the reverse complement.
CCTTCTCCTGTCTCCAGTCAAAGTACGGCCAGCAGGGAATTACCGTGGATGTAAATTATCAGTGCTCGGGAACTACGGCGTTGGCACCTGACTCCGCGCCTACCCAACGCCACCTTAGTCTGTCAGCTTCTGTAAGAGCATTTCTATCATACTTCTTACCTTCCCGTGAGACTTATCTCCTTAGAGATCCTTTTTCTCGAGCTTTAAATGTTTGCCAGCTTGCTGACGTCCACAACTTCATAAATCATTCATTTCAAATTCGGTGATTAACTAAAAAAAATCTCACTAACGACTATCCCCGTAATCATTCCCATGTAAGGGACATCCACTCTTCTCCTTTTCATTCTTCCTGGGGAAGTGCCTTATTATCCCTTCGTAGCCCTTTTTTCCTTCTCGAACAAACCCCACCCTAATGCTCCTCCATTTTTATACACTCTCCTTGTTTTCTCTATTATGACGATACCTACAATGGAATGGCTCTTCCCTCACCCTTTTTAGCCATGTCCCCTTTCGCTTCATCGCCAAATGATCCTCGTCTCGCTTTATTTTTTCCCGCATTTTCCCCCCTTCGCGAATCCCATTCGTCTGACCCCATTTCCTCTCAACCCCTTCCTTTTTTCCCTCGTTGGAGACCATATCGCTCGACCGATGCATTTTTAATGACCGTCGCGCAGATTTATATCGTCCTCATTTTTTGTTGAACTACAATCTCCTGATTCTCCTCGCATTCTTCAGATTTTTCTCGCGTTATTCGGCCTCTTCAAGTCGTAGAGCGGTATGCGTCTTAACTTTTTGTGGCCACTCTACTGAATGTTAAGTATTCAGTCCGAGGGTCGGTTTCGGCCATTAACCAGAGAAGTAAACAGGATGAATGCCATTATTCAGCATCGTACTTACCTCAGTAACTTTCATTGAATCGAATATGTAAACAAGATAGGATAGGGAATTCTAATATACATGGGTTCTTTTGCTCGAAGATAAATTGCAACGTTGTGTCCCTTTTAAACCTGACTTCGTGATTAAATAAGTATTTTTAGCAGTCAAAGTTTGCTTGGTGTCGGTGATGAAAATTGGAGGAACTTTCTTAAATTTCTGCGAGATTAAAGAGAATGAAATCAAATGATAAAATGTAGTATATTTAACATTAAGAAGGGCCGAAAAAATCTCTCTGAAAACCATCTAAGACTGAGAGAAGACCATAAAATTTAAGTTACTGGGTATCTTGTATCATTTACAAAGGCAAACTGTTTATATTCGAATGATTTGTCTATCAAGTAACGGATGTACGCCTGATAGTGATGACATGACAGATAATGCTATTACCAAATTTAGAAAATTTTAGTGTTGCAATTATTCGATTTGATATCATAGAACTAGGAAGCCATAGATCATCACGAAGGGGTCTTTTGTAAAAGAATTGTAAATTAGTGAATCTTATTTAAGTACTCCTGAAATTCTACTCTGTAAGCTTCAGATGAAGAAATATTGAAAGTTGAAGTCTCGCTTGACCTTGTTGGAAACTGGTCGGTTGTAAACAGATATTTTTTAGAATTTTAAGTAAGGAGAGGTTCATCTTAAAGACTGCAACGAATAATATGTCGAATCTGCCACGATTTAAGTTATGAAAAGGAATTAATAGGTTTGACTTTATAATTGTACTATTTATGTTTGGTATGTTTGAAGTTTCTGAATTTTTTATTAAATGGTGAAAATTCAGGCCCGCAAAGAAGTTTTGTAGAATATTAGGGAGATTTAATCCCGTCAGCAGACTCCCAGGGTACGTGCCTGGTCATAACTGAAGTTCTACAACCAACCAACCAACACTTCCTACACCGATTTGATATTGAAAATAAAATTAAAAAATCAGAAGCTAGCGAGTAGATATGGAAATATAAACATACACTTCACGATAAAGGGGGCTGAGGATGTCCTTCTCAAAGTTGTCGTCTTTCTCAGAGTAACAGTTTCCTTCTTCTGGTCACCGTTTGAACAATGGGTCACCCCCCTACTGCTGAAGTAGTACGATTATCTTGAATATATTTATCTTAGTAACAGCCGTGCATAATTACCTCTGTGTGTAGTGATACATGAACTAATATCATGTGGTGGAAGGAATTGGAGAGATTGAGTTGCTGCTAGTTGTTGCAACGTGTCTTAATTTTCAGTTTGTAACGAATTTGAGCATCAACTCATTGAACAGACTCATTTTAAGAACCTTTAGTATTCCCATATTCAATGCTTAATAAGAAAGACATCACCGCACGTTTCCCGTCATAAACCGAGTAATTAACTATCTCATGGATCTAATTCCTCGCCGGTCTTAATTTAAGCCATTTTATTTCCATTTCCCTCCTCGTTTCCTAAACCTTGGGACGAACTCGGCATTAAAGAAAAAAAATTTTAATCAAAATTTGTCTCGAGGAGACTTATTGAGTGGAGGAATGGCCCTCAATTTCCGGCAGAATTATTATTCCGCTATTGCATTAAAATGGAAATGACCTCGGATCCCATTTGTATCGCATTAAGGCGAGTTTTGCGAATTTTTTTCCCTTTTTTCCTTTATACGTTTTCCTCAATTTTCTTCGTTCCAGAAGCGTCCTTCTCGCCGCCTAAATTGAGATGCATTTTAAAGGAGTTCAAATTAGATCGTCGCAAATAGAGTCATTGCTCGCCTTCGCTATAGCGAACGCCCCTTTTTGGAATCTGGTCAGGGTGTGCGGAAAACTCCCTGTCAGAGTGGCGTCGCGCTTCGTCTTCGCGCTGATTATTCATTAGAAACTTTGATTAAACGGAGCCTTTGTCGGACTTTGGCTGGATAATGTTTGGCTCAGACGTATTCGCGGGCATTTTCGGTTCCTTGTCTACTTATTTCTTTGGTTTTTAGTTCCTTTCCTTTCAATGCCCTGAGTATAAAGTAACACTATCGGTATTGTATCAAGTAAGAGTAATATCCTCTTTGTAAAATGGGCATGTTTTTGCATACTTTTCGAGGGTCGGTTTGATGTTTCAACGTAGGTACACTTCGTAAGAAACTGGGCCACTTAATGCATGGCGATTTTATCTTCCCTGGTGAAAATTTTCACCCCCTACTTCATATGCGCGAACGACATCAAGAGTTATAATGGTAATGGTTTTTCACATTTTTGGACAAAAATGAGCTTTAAAAGCGAAATATTGATCGTATCCTCTCAAAATTGTTTCTGAAAAGTATAGCAACTCTAATGAGAATAAAATTTACTATGTGATACAATAAAAAATATTTACGTCTCAGCTTTTCTGTGATGTTGAATTAATTCATATTCAGAAATTCTAATTAATTTATTTCTAACGTTGATGAAGCAATTTTATTGTAAATCAAAATTCCCTGCAAAGGGTTACCTTTAGATATATTTTTAACATTAATGGTGGTACATAGTTCTCGATAATAGGAGTGTTCCGTGGGAATCGTGAAAATGGTCTTCATATACTGAAATCTTTCTATAAATCTAAACCGAAAAGATGGATTAGCAAATTCTGAAAATCTAATGGAGATGAACTTGGATCGAATGAGCTATCTAGCCACTGCTCTTATCTCTCAGCCGGAATTATTCACCATGTCTTAGCAAAGTTTATTTCAACCTGTAGGACCAAGAAGGCAAAATACCTTCACCTGGGAATTTTGTCAAACGACATAAAGTTGATGAAAAGTCCGATAAGAAATGTAGAAATTCTCAGTTCATACCGGAACAGTGATGATACTTATTAATGTGACAATATTGAACTTTTAAAAGGTGAAAATTACTGTAGAACTCAAAATCCGCATCGTCCGTCAGTTTATTGACTCAAATTTGACTCATTTCCTTGCAAAAGATAAGTTTCCAAAAGTATTAAGTCAGCCCAAAATATTTTGATGCTACTATATTCGTTGAATTTTCGCTGAAACAAGTAATTAGATTTGATTTAGTTGGTAACTACCTCGTTTCCTTCTTCTCAGCACATCTGATAATCTTTAATTTACCCTCTTTCGCAACTATCTCGAAAATATCAATTTGCACTGCATAAAGTGGCATCTAAGCCCCTAAAGTGAAAGTACTGCTGTTGTATGTTGCTTGTGATACGACTATATTGGCTATGGGACAATTGGCTATAACTGAATACATGACGAAGTATATTGAACGAAACCGGTGTATTTATTTAGAGCTCTCAAACTTACTTCTTGCGTAAATCGAAAAATCTGGTGCCCCCAATGCTCAAAAATGTCCTTCGACCTGACAATAAATCTCTCAGCGTCTCAAGAATATTGCGAGACGATCCTAAAGAATCAGGTTCATTCTCGTTCCCATTTAATATTAACGTAAACGTATAGACTGTCCTCATAAAAATTGCATCTTCAATTTCCGACGAAATTGGTTCATAGTTTGTTCTCGGAGGAGAGTTCGGAAAAGGAAAAGAAAATCTCTAGAGCGTTTTTCCTTCAAGATTTTATCTTGAGTTTGCTTCTCCTCATGTTATCCACGCCTCAGGAATTGAATTCTTATTTTCATTTCTGCAGAGCGATTTCAATCGGTCCTGTTTGTAACTTATGCACTGTCGTAGAGCCTTATATGTTGAGTAAGAAACAATTAGTCGTCGGTTAAAAAGTCTTTTAAGAAAAGAAGTCAAGAAACATTCTTACTATCTTATTGTAAAGCCCGCAAAGTCATAATGCTTTAAACCCTGGTTTACCTATTCCCATGTATATAATAACTCTTGTTAATTTGTGATATTTTAGTTTATTATTTAATTTTATACGAAACATTACACTTATCACATTTCTTTGCGTGTCAGTTCTGGCTTCTTGCAATAAAACTATCCCAATACTTTGCTTTCCAGTTGTTCATCTTACCAAGCCATACTGCTCTTATCCATTGGTTCTTAATCTTTTAAACTCTGGAACTTCTTAATGCAAATTCTTGCAAAAATTTCAATTTTGTTTTCGATTTCGGTGAAAGAAAATTGGACTCTCTGCGCTGTAAAACTACAAAAGAACTCGCAATGAAAATCACTGCAAAGAATTCTTTTCATAGTTTTTCTGCCTATACGGAGATAGCAATTTATTTTTTAAATACCTCGAACTATTACAAATAAAATCAAAGGAAGAAGCCTTCACTTGGTGAACTCCGTATTAGGATAGTAGGTAAATGACTATGCAAAAATTCCTTAAAGAGGTTTTTATAATGGCGACCGCTTTCGAACTTAAAGGCCAGTTTAAGAATCATTGTTTTAAATTGCATTGCAAGCAGAAAAGCGCCATGTAAATGCAGCACAACGACTTCATGAACAGCTGTTTCCGTAACATTCATCGAGGAACGAGCTAATGAACACTAATAGAGAGTATCACTCATTTCCCAGTAGCTTTTATATTGTTCACTCGAAAGACAGAAAAAAGCGAATAAAAGATAAATTTTCCTCCGTCCTGCAGAAATAAAAACAGACGATTAGCGGTATGTGTACCATCGTTTAAAAAGACCCTTCATCTTGAGGAAAACTTTCGCTTTCGGCGTCCTGATGATTAAAGACGAGGGAATTTCGATGCCCTTTTAATTATCGAAACCTCTCCAAAGGATCGATACACCTTCCCCGTCGTAATCTCTTCGAGGGCCACTACATCAAAGCGAATGAGAGCGCATTCTTTTCTCTAATCGGCCTCACGGTGCGCGGTTTTGCGGCTGTTCCCCTTGTATCGCGACGTCTCTGTCGGAGCTTATTCATCAACTCTCGCACCCTTTTTTTCCCTCGAATCTCGCACAATGGAGACGGGGCGTGGAAATAGGGTTGGAGGGAAAGATGAAGCGGACGCCTGCCTTTGAGAACGAAAGGTGTGGTACGGTTCTTCTTCTTCGGAGACTTAAAACATTCCCTTTTCTGGAAAATTTAGATCTTCAGAGATATTTGGTTGAGTTTTTCATTATGTTTATGATAAATGTACTTTACTGCTGAAGAATAAATTTCACGGGAAATGTTCCTTCGGGAATTATTTCTTGATACTAAGCAATCCCTTCTTTTAACTGTTTCTATCAATTCTCTCTCTGGATATAGTTAGTCTTTCGAATTCTAAATTCCGATTTTTGAAATAATCCTAAATCTGTTACATCCGTTTGGAGGATCCGATGGTTTTCTCTTTAATATTAGCAGACATTATATCAGAATTTTAAGGAAATTTTATTGCTCCTTTTTTCGCTACCATCAGAAATTATTTCAGTGGGATCAACGTTAAGGAAACAGCACATCGGCTAATACAAGGTTTCTTTAACCCATAAGGACCAAGGGACTCATATATGTCCCATAAATTTAAAAATTTCTGGTTAGTTTATCTTTCTTCGTATTCTACTCGTATAATATTTTTCCAAGTTTAATTCAATGTGGTTGTACTTTATTGTAACATCATTTTTTTTATTTTTTGATATAATATACACAACGAAATAAAATAACAATTTCAATATTTAGATATTTAAATTGTAGTTCTATTACGGTCCTTAAAGGATAAAAAAAAGAAAATGATGCTGGAACGAATTTCTTTCCCTAATTGGACTATCACTGAGAAAAATAAAACATATCAAAGCTTCCAAAGCACCTATCCCTATTCAAAATAAATTGACGGAATCGGCCGATAAAAATAATCCAGTCGGGAGAGTTACGCGCAATGAAATAACGAGAATAAATTCGAACAAAAAATGCGAGTGGACAGATTTATTCGCGACGTAGCTTCAGAATGTATGCCCACAAAAACGACGCGACCGTTAAGCGAACCGATCGTAAAGTCCGCGTATATATTGGCAGTGAGTGAGACAGAATAATTAATGGCTGCGAGGCTTCAGGAGAGAGATAAATACTCTTTCATGGCATTCAAACACAAAGGCGAGGATAGGAACAAAAAGGGGCGCGTACGGAAGACAAACAAAAGGCAGGGGTACATTGAAAGAAAAGCTCGTAAGCGGCTACGACGGGAGAATACAGAGTGAAAAGAAAAGTTGGGAGGGAATTGGGCGAGTACCTGATGATTTCGATTTTCAGGAGAAAAGGAAAGGAAGAATTGTGGGACAGGTCGAGAGATATACGATGGAGAGGGCTAAGTGACCACGTCCGCGCGAATTACGAGACTGTTTCTGAATAGATTGAGGGGAGTGACGTGTGAGGGAAAGTAATAGGGAAAAAGAGCTATGGGAAGATAAGTAGCACAAAGCCTCCTGAATAACGGAAAGGATAGCACTTCATGCCGTGGTACGGGTGTGACAGTTTCAGGGCGTTGCACCCAATGCGCTTCAGAAAAGAGAATCAGGAAAGGCGTATTTTTTAATATTAATGCGCCTTTATCATTTTACTGCCATTAAATGAATGGAATAGTATATTTTCTGTAAACGATTTAACACTCGTAAACTTGACAATATATTCAGGATGCTAAAGACTGGCTTAAAGTTTCCAGATTATTAATTGCTCGTTGTCATCGATTTATTTGCTTCTTTATATTAGTTGTAAGATTACTTTAATACCAACCGCTTTGTTTTGCTATCCATACCCGATCATTTCTTTTTAGCTGGATCAGTATTAGCAAACGGAATAAAATATTTGTAAGCCAAATTACAGTAATTAGTGAAATCTAGATGATCAGGCGTTACTTTGTGGAAAGCCATTTTAGGTAATGAATAAAAACAGTGTAATTTTCCACACTTTAATTTAGAGAACGACCGGTTTCGCTACCGAAGTAGGATCATCCAGATGATGCTACTTCGGTAGCGAAACCGGTCGTCCTCTAAATAAAATTGTGCAAAATTACACTGTTTTTATTCATTACCTACAGTAATTAGGTTATTTCATTAGCAGGGAAATCTTCTTATACATAAGCGCGTTTTTGAGACACAGATCTAAAGATATTACTTACCATAAATAATAATTAGTTAACAGCGAAATTTTTCCCCTAACAAAGGGGCTATAATCAATTCCGTTTAAACTTCATGGGAACAATTTTCCCCTACTCCCATAATATCTTTTGATTGAAAGTCTATATAATGTTCAAGCATTGCTTCAGCAAGTGAGGTCAGGGCGTTTACTGGGATATATGATTAGAATTGAGGATCGTTATCAAGTCAAAAAATGATCAATACTTATCATATTACCTGAGTAGTCCTTTCAAGTTTTAAAAAGCGAGTTTTCCAAAATATAATTGGTGGTTAGATTTCTCATCGGTGTCGTCAGTTATCGTTCAAAATTTAATATTTTCCGTTTCTCATCTCCACAAAATAGTTAAAATTAATTAGTGAACAATCGACAATTATCTAGCGATAGTTTTCAAATGCCAATGTTCCAGTAGAGTTTTATACTTAGCCATCGCGGACCGTAAGTGTGCCAGGAATCTACCTCAGAACAGCTGAAAACCTAAGGCCAGGTCATGTATGAACACACGCTTAAGGGGGGAATATTTGATCGCAAATGCCAACAGAAACCAACCGTAAAACTCACGTTCTTATATTGACACACCAAAGGGACCCACGGAGGACATAATTAAAATCGTCTTCTTCGTCATTAATCCCCATCCTTCGAAGTCTCCGCCGCTTTCACGTCTCCCCTTTCAGTCTTCCTTTATCATTCCTTTCCTATCGTTTACGAGGCCTTCGTTTCATCCATATCTTCTCTCAACGCATATCTCACCTTAAAGCAGGTATTAGAGGTTTAAATATCCAATATTAGTATTTGTCGGCGCTCCGTACCTCGTTTCCACCAGTTTTCTGAAACAAGTTTCTAAGAAACACCCAATGCACATTTCAATAGTGATTCTATCAGCATAAGGGGTGAGGAGTACACATCGTAACATTATCTCATGTCTATTGTAGCGATCGCCCTAAATGCCCGATTCAAGCAGATTTCATTTTCAACTTTTGAAGCATTAAGCATCATCGCAGAGACTTTTTGCATTTGCTAGGAGAAAGATTTTTACTTTCTCCATATACGTAGTATAGAGAAAGTATAGTTTTCATGAAAAAAATCGACTTCGAGATTTCAACGGAAATACATGTTTTGGGGTCCCTAGAACACGTTTTGACCATTTTCGGAATGATGTCTGTGTGTCTGTGTTTGTGGGCACTCTAACTTAAAAACTATTAGTCGTATTCATACCAAACTTCATATATAGCACTGTAGTTTGTGCTGTCAGAGTTGATTAGTTTTTGGAGTAAATCGGTTCACCGGAAGTCTAGCTTTACATTTCGAAGCCCGTTTCCGTTTTTGCAAAATATCTCCATTAATCTGATATTTAGGTATATAATATTATTTATTAAAGTTTTAGGAAATGTAATTTACTATTACTTTTGTATGAAACATATTTTTGTATAACTGATTTTTTAGGAGTTATTAATGAGATACTGATTAACCGGAAGTAGCTGATTATGTACTTTGTGAGCACTCTGGGCGGAAGGCCAATTTCATCGTTTTTCATCGAACATGTCCCGAAATACATTATTAATCATTTTTGTGACGTAAAAGATAAAATGATATAAATTAATCACTTATCTTCCAAGTTTAGATTGAATATAGAGTTCGAAAATACTGCCGTAGATAAATATTTACATCTTATGTATGGAGAAAGTCATGTGCTGGCCACATCAGATTTTTGTAATTGTGTTTAGTTGTCTGAATTTCAAATAAAGAAACAGATATCTCTCAGAAGACGTTAGAAATAACAAGAATGGCTACTTTTTCGGCCAAAATTTATTTGCTCATTTTAACGTATTTGGAAATTAAAATTAAGCCGGTTATTTTCATTCCTTGATCTAGAGTATGCTATAAAAATTTAAGGGTGTCACACATCAAAATCGGCAGTAATCTTTATATGTAAGTTAACTAAGTTTTCGCCTACCGAGACATGGTATGGCGCGACCTCTATGCAGCCGCTAAAATAGGAGTAGAGACCTGTAGAGGAAGTTCATAATAATACTGCGTCTTTCATTTGGACGAAATTGAGACTTATGTATCTTCTTAAATATAACCCATTATAAGGAAGTTGCCCTTTCTTCTCCCTTCCTCATCTTATCATTAGTTCTAAAAATCACCACTTCACATCCTCCGAGGAGTGACCGTTAAAATCGGAAATCTCAGATCGCTACAACAGCCTTAACGTCCACCGATATTTTTCTAAAATTCGGTCCTTTCCCACTTTGCAACTCTGCAGATTTCGTCCACTCCTTTCTTTCTGCATAGAATTAACTTCCCACTTATCTTTTCCTCTTTAGGTCCTCATGGTTCCCTTTCACCTCTTCTCCGTATCGTCCCTTCGAAATCCGCAGCCAGTTCCTCTTGTGCGTGTTAATGGGGCGTCGAAACGACGTGGCTATTAAATCCCTTATCGAGGATGCCGCGAATAAAACAGGGGAAAGAGGGTGGAGTGGGAGGAGCTTTGCCGGCCGCTTAGAGGGGATAAAAAAGTACGTGTATCGGTCTAAAGAACAATACGATAGCATAGAGAACCCTTTCGTTCGAAACGTATCCTCATGTGATCGACACCCTAATTTCGCCAACTCACCACTTTACCGACAACTCGTTTGTCTAATTCTTTGGTGGACCAAGTAGTTACTTTCATCGGATATTGCTCAAAATTGCTAATACCGACGCAACGCTTCGCAGACAGTTGAATTCCCTGAGTAAGTCCCTCATGGGCAATCAAACAGTTTTTTGTAAGCAAATTTTCTGCAACTTACTTCCGTTACAGGATAGATATATAATTATATCTAATAAGACTGCGAATATCGCGGAATTGTTCCTCATTCTCTTTCTTCTTAAGGTAGTTAGGTATTTTAATTAGATCCGATCCCTTTACTTCGGTTATTACGTATAAGGATACATAGAAGAGCGAAACCTTCAGTCAAATGTTAGCTAGAAGACCTAGAATGGGTAACGGACCGAAGGATATGCACATCGGGCTAGTATATCACCTAAAATTGTGGATTTACTCGCCAAAATAGTATCATCATATTAATCACATAAGTGTATTTGATATTCGGGTATTACTGTATTTTTGAAAATCGAAATAAAGTTAGCAAAACTAAAAGTACTCGAAAATGAGATTTTTATCTCATTCAAAAACATAGATACCTATCGCTATTTACATTCATGACATTGATATAATTTTTTTTAACTAATATATATTTGCCCTATGTCGTTTTCTGCAGCAGTGAGTCATCAATGAGGATTGATAATTGCCCCTTAAAACGAGAGCAGCGTGAGGAGAGTTTCCAAAGGTCAGAAGGATAGTCTAAACTTTTGGAAGGAAATTTAATAGCGATCCGAATTAGTAATGAGGGAGGGACAGGATACCATTTTCCTGATCGCATTAGCAGTACTCGTGAACTGGCAAAGAATTCAAAGGATACCTTTCCTCAAAAGAGCCTGTGAATGTATGGGATTACGTGGCTATTCATATCGCTTTTGATTAGACTTTTTCGTGGATAAAGAACATTAATCATTGGTATAAATGTCGAAGGTGGGTTGCTCCTGAGGAAACGAGCATCATTATGGGAAGCACTAACCAGAAAAGATGGGCTAGGCTGCATAATGGAAATATACGTAAACTTTTTCTGAGGGTCCCATGCTACAAATCAGACGTTTTGCTAAAGGTGAACTCGGTTCGCAAGGAATGGAATCCGGAAAGCGATAAACTACGTATAAAATCGAGTTTAATAGCGCGATGTTCGAAGCGGAAAAACACCTTTCATCGTGAATTTTTGTTGCATCCTGCCTTCAGCACCAAAACCAGCATTTTAACTGACAGTAGTAATTATTTGTTAATATTCCCTTGCAAGCAATGTAGAAAATATGTAAATTAGGTCTGATGGTATCCCGTATGTGTACTATTGATTGTATGGTTGTAGAACATAAAGTGCGAAAAATATATTTTTTAAGAGTTTGGATATTTTATCCACTTCTTTGCAATTTTTCTTTGTGATTTTCATATTCGATATTTTAAATTCGCGAAATGTGTATAATAATTAATCGACTATGTTATTTTTAAAAAATCACAATATTACGCATGCTACCGAGCAAGGTGTTATTGAAAGGTGAATTTTCCCAAATTATATTTCAAGTTATTGTGTAATTTTGATCATTGTTTATTATGAATTTCAACCGAATAAATAGTATCTGCTGCCGGTAAATTTCAAGCGTCACTCGTTGATATTTTGATTAAATTATCTACTGCAAAACCCACGAGAGTAGACAAGGAAGGGTTTGGAGATTTAAAAATCAAAACGTTCAAGCTTTCAAGGAAAATGGGAAAATATTTAAAAACTTACCAGCTGGTGGAACTTGAGATTGAATTTTTGCTCACGGTATATGAAATAGTGGTAAGTTGTATCTAGTCTAGAAGTAGCGCAGTTGAATTTGGTTTAAAGTTGTTGAACGGAAGAATACAGGAAAGGAAAGTAGTTAAATTGAATCATTAAATCTGTATCTGGAATTTTTCGATGGGTAGGAAAAATTTAAAGCCATCCGATAATTTCAGGAATCGTAGACGGATAATTCGAAGAGGTGTAGATACCTTTCTTTCTATCTCGCCAATCATCGCACTATTGCAGGTGGGCTTACTTCGGACGTATTTGTCTCGCTCGTATTTATAGGGTCAATGAGTTCGTTGCTCCTCTGTTTCTCTCATTGTTGCCGTGGATCGATAAGCCGATTTCTATCGATGCATCGACTGCATTTCAGAGTTCCCTGAACCCACACAAAAAGACCGTGAGGCCTTCATTTCCATCCCTCGTCCATTTGTCTTCGGCGATGATCTCGGATTCGTAATCCATTTTTCGCCATTCTTCCACCCGAGGAGGTGGCGACACCATCGGAGAAAAAATGCGTCAAAGATCGGAAGGAATGTCTTTAGAGGAGCCACGTAGCTTTTTAGGACACCAAAAGAGATTCGCTCTCCCTGGAGATTAATGACGGGAATGCAACCTCTTCTTTCACTCGCGAAAGATTCGCTGATCATCTGCATTTGCTGTTGGGTGTAGTGGAAAGGAGAGGATACGGGAATTGGGGATAAGTTTAAAGCACTGTTTGTTTATGGGGAGGTGGTTTTATGGAGATTTTGAGTTGATTTACAATAATTTTAAAATTAGTTAGTTTAAGCGAAAGATACGATCTCACTTTCTAGAGCAGGGTTTCCTGAACCTTTTCTATGATGGAGCACTTTGAATTTTGACGGAGCACCTCATGTAATTTTAGGGATGAGTAATGACGCTTAATAAATAAATCTTGGAAAAATAAAAAAATCTTCCATGTTGAATTTTGAGTCTCTACTCATAAATAGGTCAGAATGAATTTAGCTCTCATTTAGCTATTAGTAATGAAAATATCTCAAATTTATTTCGCAACATTTTTTTCTCGTAGCAGGGTTTGAGAAAACCTGTTCCAGATTATCGTTGTAATCAATGTATTTTGTTCATGTATGTAAATAAGTAAATACGTAAAACATCGATCGAGAAAATGGGAAGGTCGAGTATTGAAAAGAGTGGGACTCCTGCTGAAGAAAGTAATTTAGGGTAGAATAAAAGGGAAAAAACAAGATAAAACGAAGGGAGAAGTTATTAGATGATACAAATGATGGAGAAAGCAACCTAGAAACGAAGAAAATGATGGTGAATAAGGAAAATTAAGGCACATACACCCACCTAAAGGTAGAACAATCATGCATGCATAGTAAAATAAGTGCTGTATTTACTACTTTAAAGGTAGTTTTTAGAGTGGTCTAGTAAGCTATCGTATCAAGTCATTTATATTTTGAAAATTTTGTTTAATTTTAACTTCATGCACAACGTCATATTTTTCTGGAAAATGTACCCTTTGCAACCAGGTGGTACACCTACTTTCGTTGTCAAATTCGTACTGATAAAAATAATTTTCTCCGTGGGCGTCCTTAATCCACGGGTATCTCTTCCGTTTCCTTTTCCCAGCGGACGGCAGGGCAGCAATGAAGGAAGCTATCGGAAAATTGTTTCCCGATGCGGAGAGTTTTTATTTGTTTCGCCCGAGACCTTTAGTTTTGATTTTCGGTGGACCGGAAGGATCCCAAAAGGGGAGCAGGGACGGAGGTTTTTCCGTACCTGGAATCAAAATTCATAACGCCGGTTTCCGTTGCTCTTTTTGGTTCAGGTATTCCCCGAAACAGGCGCCTTTTTTCTTTTCCTGGACGTGTGACGGATGAGGTGGTTCAATCAGCCTCCAGGTTCCCGTGTTATGACGTTTTCCGTGTTTTTATCTCTTGTTTTAATCCTGCACCGACGACGTTTTAGCGCGGGAGGATTTTCTCTTTTTTCGTTCGATCTTCCTTCTTTCCCCTTCCTTATATCGTAATTTAATTTCTGAGCAGCATATGCTGGGCGAATCATGCCGTATTTTACTTGTTTCTCGCCTCGTTGTGTTTTGCAAGTGATTTTTCTTTTAGTATTTATTTAGTTCAAAGTCCAGAAATGAATAGATATGTTACCAAGTTAATATTTATAATATATTTACCTATGTAGTGTCAATTAAAAATCGGGAGCCCAAACGTATATCATTTTTCATTTTATACGTTTTCAGTTTTTTAACTATTTTATTTAGCAGGTCAGAAAATACATTAATTGATGACCGTTTGTTACCTGTCTTTTCTTCTTTATTCTTGTTCTCTTTATCTTTCGAAAATAATTCGTTTTTTGAATGAATTCTTGACTTCATTTTGATTTTTATATATACATGATTTATTACATTGCATGGGAAGGACTGCAAAGCAATAGTACACTCCTGGCCAAAATTAACGCAGCACCTCTCTAGCGATCCTTACAGCCGGTGCTGCGTTAATTTTGGCCAGGACTGTACATACATTTCATCGAAGTACATACAATCAAACTACATAAAATAACACATACAATCGTCGAAGGATCGATTGAGAATCGATTATATTGTGAGCAACTGTGATAGTAATTTTCCTCTGGATTAAAGTTTCGCCTTATGCGTTTTTGAAACAGTATGGCTTCATTTGAAGAAAATATATGTATCTGAGGGTAAACGTAGTAGAAAAAGTCTCTTGTTTTTCAATATGCTCCTGTGTTTCGGTTGTTGTCTTGTGGTTTAGCACGCATTAATGTGCTATGTCTTGGGTCTCTTCATTTGCAAACTAAAGAATTACGTATCTAACCATCATCTTACTTTATTTTGAGATGTCAAACCTGTTGTAGCTGCTTATCAACCGGGAAGTATTTCGTAAATGTTAAAAAACATTAATAAACCTTAAAAAGGTAATTTAAAGGATTACATGAATGTTTAATTTTAACACACAAGGTTTACATAAATTTACGCAATTGTATTGTTACTCGATGACTGTTGATGAATATCTTTCAATGTAAATCGACAAAAAAGGGGTATCCGTCTACTATCATCTCATTCAAATACTTGTGGTTTACTTTGCTATTATAATTTCTAGATTGTACGAAGAGGAGGACTGCAAACCATCGCATACTCGAAGGAAGTACAGGAGGTACTGCGACAAAGGCTTTTGCAGCTCGCGATAGTTTTCCTCCTCATGAAAGTAATTAATCCCTCAGTGAAGCATCAATCCGATCTTTTATTGAGAGACTTAATTTCGGATAAGGGAACGGAGATCATTGATACCCACGCGTGAGTTATTTCTCAATGGAACCAAGTTTCTTCTATTTGCGACCAAAACAGCGCTTTTCCGTACGATCTCGCCAGAAACGTCGCCATAAAGGAAGGGAAGCCGGCTTAGATCCGCGAAAAGATGAAAAATATCCGGCAAAGCCTCTTTGAAGATCCTAATGCGCTCGGAGGAAAATGAGGCCTAGAAACAAGTTGAGCGTAGATCGCCAAGGACGAGAGTTTTTCATATCCGGGGTCCCTCGCCCCAGTACCGAGTACAGACGTTGGTAATGGGAAGTTGAAAAGGCAATTTTTCCCCGTCTCTTTGATTCCGCAATTAGTTGATTGGCTTAAGCCTCGGACGGAGTTTGTCTTTCCTTTTCCGGTCTGATTAAAGCGATTGTGACATAAATGAGGGGTGTTTAATGAATCTTCGCGAAGAGGAGGGTGGGAAGCGAATTCAGTTAATCTTATTATTCCGTTTCCTCGAGCGAAAAAATATGATCGTGGCCGAGAGGGGGGAGTGTCTTCTTCCTTTATCAAAATCGTTTGTTTTCTTCAGCGTGGGTGTCTTTTTGCGTTGGCCGGTGCCCCTAAAAATTCCAATTCCTTTCTCGAGGGGAGAGTCTTAGCGAAATTTCGCCTCCTATCTCGTTTGAATCGCCCCTTTGCCGTCCTAATCTGGAGATAAAAGGGGTATTTTTAGAGTATATTTCTCTCTCGATGTAGAAAAAAAATATACTATTTATTTTATACATTTCTGATGTTCTCCCGCTCGTCCTTTTCTGAAAGGCTTTCAATTCGGGTTCATTCTTTTCTAAATCACACTCTCGTCGATTCAGAGGGTTTCAATGGGGACTTTATATTTTTGATTTATTAATAATTTATTTTATTGACTTATGAAACTGGTTCTTGCTTTATATTGGCTTACTTTACTCGTATGTGTCTATTTGCTTTAATCTTAGAATGATAAGATAAAATAAGTTTGTTTTCGATATCCTATTGGATGGGTTTGATGGAAGAGGAGACTTTTAGTCTCAATATCGCCCGAATAAAATCGTTTTATTATTATTATTATTGAACGAAGCTTAGACGGGAGATGTCATATTTTCTTCTGTGCAAATGGTACGGATGTATTTACTGCCACTTCTACTTTATCCGTTGATAATCAACGGACACTTCAGCTAGTACATACTTCATAAGAATTAGTTATTAAGTTTGCACGTGTTTTCGTAGTTCCGAGATGCACTACCAATAGCGCTAAGTTTTTTCAAATGGCAGCCATCACCGGTATCTAGAAAGCTCTATTTTGACTCAAACGATAGGAGTCTTGCGATATGTTTGCAGTGGAATATTTGCATCTTGTATGACAGAGAGCTTGTACCTGTAGCCTTACCATTAATGAGTGGTGTAAATATTTTGTTGAAATACATTGTTTAGTATGCCATACAAAACTCCTTGTGCATTTTTGTGGCATGAACTTCACTTCAGAGAATAAAAAAAAGAATACCTCAAAGCATGTATGAATACCTCTTCATACTGAATCTTCAATGTACGCATTCAGCCTTAATAACTGTAAGGTTAACAACCTGAAGTTCTTTGCCAAAAGAGACATCAAAATCAACTCTGTATGTCGTCAGTATAAATAAAATAAATATGGAGTTTATAAATACAGAATAAATGGTAATAACGCAAAGTTGGGAAGTCTTTTTATAAAACACCCTGGATAGCATCTAACGGCTTTGTATTCTGTATTTTCAATTTATTGACGTTCTCTCCGAAGAAGAATGCCCCCACTGTATCTAATTCAGAGACATCTTAATAACGCGCCTCGTATAAATGGAGTTTTTCGATTCCTCTGCGAGGGATTCATCAACGCCAGACTGGCGAGAAGGCTCTGAGGAGCCGTTTGAAGATTGATTGGAGAAAGAGGGAGAAAATAAGAAAATAATGCCTCAAAGCGAGTACGAATACCTCTTCATCTAAATATGAATGCCCCTCTTTCATTTCTGGTTTCTGGTAGCTTTCCTCCGAGGAAAAGCTTTCATTATTTGTATTCGGTTGAAGTGTTACAGCGTATTTTTCACTCACAATATCGAAAACGAACGCCTCAAAGGTGCATTTTTGGTTGATTTTCGTTGATTGCGATACTGAGCGCTATCCTCGGTGAATACTGATGAAAATCTTCTCCTTGACTGTGCAGATCTTTTGTTTGTCTTTGCTTCTCGATAACGATTCAGTGTATTCATGTTATTTTACTCGAATGTAGCTAGTCGCCGAACGGCGTAGGCTTCCAAAACGCCTTTGATTGGGTGTATCACTTTAAAGTAAAATTAACTTCGTATGGAATGACGTAGTTATTTATTTATAATATAGCAACATAATTAACAATTAAAATTCCGAAATAATGTAACCCTTCAGCATGTATTTAAAATGTACAATGAAATAATTTAGTGAACTAGTTAGTTCTCAGTGAGGTATATTTTATTATGTATTTTTAATTGGTATGAACTAAATGTATTCTCATGCATAGAGGCCTGCTTGAGTGTAGCAAATGAAGGACCAAAAAATGATATTACACCAACATAAATATCATGGAATATCTGAATGAGACCGTATGCCTCTGATGAATGTACCGTAATCACATCGTTTCTTCTCTGTGCAACCAAAGGACCCATTGTTTAAAAATACTTACCTTATTCACAATTGATACACCGTGTACTAAATACTTAATTTAAAATATTTACCAATTACAAATTAGTGGCATAATCTGATAGCGCAAATGCACTCATTTAGTTTTTTAAGCGAATTTTAATTATGGTGTCCTCGTTTACAGTATATTCCATTAATTGCTCCCAAACGGGGAAAAAATCAAAATAAATGTCGTTATATGATTTTTGTTGCAAAACGTTTACCCTCATTTCAAGAATCTAACAAAGGTGAAATATGAATGTATAGAGCTCTTATCGAAGGTAAACTTTATTGCAATAATGGCGTTCGGCAATTTTCAGTGAAAATGTTTTTCAGAAATTTTCTTCCGAGCTACCACTATTTGTATAAATTCATGAATTTTTTATCCAATTCCCTGTTGAAGTGAGCTTACAGTATGAATATCTTTGTGAATGTCGCATTTACTTTTAGGTTGATGAATCTTTTCGTGGAATGAAGCGATGTTTTTTTTAACTGTATCCATTCATGCAATCATATTTCTTTCACCTAGAGCTATCATTCACATCACATTTCTTTCACTTAGAATTTGATTCTCGCTTCAATTTTGAAGCATCCAAAACTCAGAATGGTAACTTTGATGGGAGAACATCCTTCTGCTCGTTGTGAAATCCTTTGAACGATTTCAATTTCATTGAGGGAACTTCTTTAGCCTTCCTATTACGGCGACTTAGGCGATAATACGGAGGAATTATTAAAACGCGTAAACATGCTGCGAAAGTCTCGAATGCAATACCTTCCCTCCGTTTTTGAAAGGTAGGGCTCCCATCGCTCGGTTCCACATTGTTTTAACTCGTTATATTTCATCTCCCTGATCCTTCCCTTCCCCTCCCTGCTTTCATTTATCTCCCCTCGCAGTTGGAGTGGTAAGGCGCCTTTTGTACATGTCTTAATGGGATTTCAGGACGTTTGTTCATAGATGGAGCAGTATAGACTCATCCCCTTCCATACGGCAGTCTTTTGTGGATATTGTTAGAGAATAAGGAATTAAGCTTTCCTTTCTCTCTCCCTGCAAATCAGCGCCTTTGAGGGAATTTTTCTCTTCTATCCCTCCTAAAGTCTCATCCTCTCCCTCTCGTATTGTCTTTTCACGCGTTCCCTCGAACAGGCTATCCTCTTTACATAATCCCGTCTTCTGCGTTGTATTTGTTTGATTCCGAGTGGCAAGGAAGAGGCGCTCATAGTTCAAGTGTGACTATTCATTTTATCAAGTGTTGAAGTCGTCACTTCGTGAAACTCAATCTCAGGAATGGTAACAAATTAATTTTTTTTAATTTCATAAAATCGTTTTTATAGGAGCGACTAGTGTCAGCTCATAAAATCATACTCGGGCTGTATGCTGCAAATATGAGGTATGCAAAGGGAGAAACAAGAATAAGCAGCAACCAGCAATAAAGAAGTGGGGAGTTTAATGAGTCTAATAATTTAAGACTCCTGTCGACATATGAGGGAATGTATCCATGATAAATTTAAGCAAAATACATATTTATTTTTTTTTGGGTGGGACTTAGCTTTCTTAAGAGATGTTGAGTGGGATTTACCACCATAAGGTATGGGAAATGTTGGATAAGTTATTAAAATAGTGGTCTGGGTTGTCTATGTTAATGAAATGATGTATGTTAATAAAATACTTTGAAGAATTGCTAACAATATATTTTAGAAGAAAATAATATTTTTTGATTCGTCTAGGTCTAGGAAATAATTTTATATTGACAATATATTTTTAGAAGTAAGGAAAGAATATTTTTTTATTCGTATAAATACAGCTTTTATTTTTTGAAGTGTTATGATTTTTTTTAGTTATTGTGAGCAAGGACACAATGAAACAGTTCTCAACTTCTCCTCTGTATGTTGAAGTTGGATATCTTAGAGCATAAAGGGCGAGGTAGATCAAATATGGAAGAGTACCTTTAACAGTACTTCAAACAGAAGAGGTAAACTAAGAGTCAGTATATTGTTTAAATAGTTCACTGCAGCTCGTGTCAGACAAAGGTTGTTTGTGCGATTGTTTGGAATGTTTACGTATTATCCCACATCTGCCTGTTACAAGTGGATTCGAGCGCGTTCGGGTACGGATATGAGATTCTTCAACAAGTATCATTATATACTATTTAATCGGTTCCTCACTGTTTATTTTGGGTCCTGATTTCCGTGTTTGGCGGCGATGTTTAAATACGCCTCTCCTTGTACACGATTGGTGGCTTTTTAGGTTCGGAGATGTTAAAGCGTGTTCTTCGAAACAGCTAATCCTTGAGAGAGCATTTAAAGTCTCATAAAGAGATATTATTTTCCTACTTTTCGAGTCACGTTTTAGAACGCAGTCGGAATGTTTTCAGTCCCGCTAATTTCCTTGTCGAAACTGCGAGAGAAATTTTTAATCTCATTTATCGTAATACCTCGTATTTTTACTTATGTGCCGTGACCAAAGGTATGCGGCTAGGACACTTAGTGCGTCGAAGATAATAAATCCCGGGCAAAACTGGGACAAAAGTGTCCTGTAATTTTCGTTGTTGTGTTTTAAAACTTTTTTTTACCTGCTCATCGTACACAGAAACAGTTATAACTATCTGAATGATTGCCCTAGGCTAATCTTCTTATTACCTTGTTAGTCACGTCTTACAATTATTGTATGATAATCTAACGTTCAGCAACTTCAGGGCGGAAACCATGTTTCTTTGGGTGAACTGTCCTAGAAAGAGACGTATCTTGGGTGAAACAATAGTTCTCCGATTTTGTCCTACAGCTATGATATTCATATTCATAAAACCCGCATTCGCTTTATTAACATAATTTACATTCTACTACTCATATTTCGCGGGTATTTAGATCACAATATTCTTGTTCGCTATTCTCCATTGCATCTGTAGTTATTAGTTTAAGAAGATGCCACTAAAAGAATGTCCCCTCTCAGGTAGGACTAACCTCTCTGAAAGGACTACATATTTTAGTTTAGCAACCTTTTGTTGTGGCCCAACATATTTTTCTTGAAAAACTAGCTTCGGTAAGGCAGATCTAAAAGTAAAAATATACGAATGATGTCGCTTGTTGAAGAAGGCCATTCCATTCAGACTTCGAGACAAGTGCCGTGTGGTGAACGTTTTCAAGTAGTTCTCATATTTTAATACACCGAAGTACAGGTACAGAGGCGTAATCCTAGCTTCTCCCTCGTTAAGTTCGGGAAGGAATTCATCTCTCGTTTCACGACTTAATAAACGTATCTCGTCGTGAGTAGCGCGAAAAAATGACGTTAGTAACTTGATATACTCTGCGAATAACGGATTTGTTATATATGTGATGCAAGAATAATTATATAGTATAAGTAGTTCTTGAGAATGAAAAAAAAAACAAAAATGTCGGAAAACTGTAACAAGATGCAAGACAAGAGGGTTTCGGTGGTTGGAATCGAAGTATGTATGGTATTAAGCCCTCAGTCTGGTTTTTAGCTCATACCCTCTACCATAAGCTACGAAATTCATGGGAGAGGAAATGAGGCGTGTTAAGAGAAGACACTTTGCCAATGCTTTCCTCACTTGGTCAAAATATTTGTAGAAATCCACGTAATGTCAGCATTGTAAAACCCGTTTCGTAGCGTTCGATATAGAGTGTCAAAATTGAATTCAATTAATGTTCAGCAACTTTAAGATAGATCATGATTAAAACCACAGCATTATTAAATAAAAGATACATTTCTCTTAACCCTCTCCCAAAAGCGCATGACAAATTTCAATCGTCAAGATGTGGAAACGGGGATAGAATTGAATAGAAATTCTTGTGTGTGCTTCAAGATGCCTCTTTGAGCTTTATTATGTCCATAGAATGTTATAAAAGGCCTGAAGTGAAAATTTTACAAGTTTATTATCGTTAAGTGTAGAAAGAACAACAGAACGTAACTTTGAAGGTCGCATATTACTTCTTATTACTTGGAATCGCCGTTCAATAAAAATTATGTTAAACTCATTATCACCTCAATGAATTGTGTAAGATTTTTAAATTGATACTGATGGGCAGCCATTGGTCTTTATAAAAGTTTACTGTGCTAGTAAAAGACATTACCCAATGTTAAGGTAAATATGTATCATAACCTTCGCATAACCCCTCTACAGACATTAAGAAAACGTTTACAGTCTGATCTATGCTTGATACGTTGGTAGAAGGAGATTTGATGAATAGTTCTGACTTGATAAAACTTCTAAGGAGCTTTTGCGAATTAATTTTTCGTAATTAAAGCGAAATTTCGGAAACTGGTGGGTCTAAGATAAAATAGGACTATTTATTTTACACCAAACACAAGCAAGAAATTGTCCTCCGGTTATTTGGTAGAACTGGTTGACGTTAGAAATTGTGAAAATACGAACTCTTACGTAAATTATTAAATTTCATTCTTATTATTACGTCGAAATATCAATATTCTATGAAGGTTTGCATTCCTGACATGATATCGAATCTCTATTTTTGTCTGAAAATGTATGAATTTTTCCTGTAAAATTCAAAGCTAGGATGGCTGTCTCTCGCTGTGTCTGAAACTCAAAATAAGTTGCAAGTTGCTCGTATCCGTGTCATGTATTTCGCTTTCAAGTTAAATTCTGCTGAAACACAATGCCGATGTGTCTTCCATCATGAAACAAAGGGGACGGACGGCATCCACCATGATATTCCAATTTAATGATGTCATATCCGGCAATGTCCCCCTTTGATTAAATGCAAGACTGCGGTTACACTTCTTTGTTCGTCCTCTATCAACTATAATGACCTAGCTCTTCCTTTACTTCCTGCTTGTGTTCTCATTACCGAAAACAAAAGTGGGAGTTTGTGTGGGAATGCATTTTAATTAGTTTTTCTAAACTTTGTCATGTTACTATTTTTAAGTGTTTGATCTTACCGCGTATGCTGAGTCTAAGAGTATCTTTGTTCTCGTGACATTTCCTAGGAAAGATCCGTTCTAAATAATTACGAGTAAAAATTGAATTCATTAAGAGCGAGGCATATATGTTTAAGGAAGCAAAAGTAATGTATTATTTAATAATTCGAAATTATTTGTCCGGAATTCGTGGAACGAAATTTAATTTTATCCAAACAATTTTTTAATTAAGTCGACCGGTTTCGGCTACACAGCCATCATTAGGTGATGGTGTGGTGACCACCTGATGATGGCGGTGTAGCCGAAACCGGTAGACTAAACATAAAGATTTTTGTGTAGATATTGCTGAGTTTCTCTTCACTCTTCAGTAATGTAAGACGGTTGAATAATTTACCATTTTTATATAGTAATTTCAACCATAAACTAGTCAATTTTCGTTTGATCGTTCTGTTGTGGGTAGTAATATTATTGTAAACTTTATAGTGTCAACAATATATATATATATATATTGGTGTAATTTTAAAGCATTCCTAATGTATTGCTTTATTTCTTTCAGTAACCCAGATAGAACGAGCTAGAATCACGTCCCTTAGTAGAGTAGAGAATCCTGTGAACAACTGAGAGACGGAAGAGAGTGAGACGGCAGCCGAAAGGGCAAGAGAAATCTTTTGTGATGTTCGTCCGCCATGACCAGTCTGCTGGACAATCTAGAGGCGAGCACTGACACCGATCCCGACATAAACAAACTCTTCCCCAAGTGCCGCCCCAGACTGAGCGATGTCAACCTGAACACCGTTCAGGAGTTCGACAGCCCCTTGACCATCTCCGCGGCACCTCACAGAGGCGGTCACTCGGACCCCCCCTGCGACGTCAACGACAACATCAATATTCTCTGTTCTCCGGCAGCTTCACCAGCTGCGCAGAGACCCAGCAACCTGGCAGCCATGGCGGAATCGTCCGGGCCAGTGGCCCTCAACGGCACGGGGGTGTGCTCCGGCCCCCTGTCCCCGCAGAACACGGTGGATTCTCCACAGAGTCCACTCTCCCCCCCGCACAGAAGACACCTCGAGGACGCTTATGTCCTCAGTGGGTATGACCCAGCGCCTTCGGGAAGAGTTATACTCGTGTCAGGAGGCAAAGGTAACTCTGCCAACGACTCGAACCGGCCTTCGACGGGGTCGGAAGAGGAGGCGGAGGAGGAAGACGATGATGAGGACGAGGAGGATGAGGGATTGGGAGATAATGGTGACGACGGGAAGGGGTCTTTCCCGGTGGGGGCTTCGGACGAGGACGAAGAGGAGGAAGACGAAGATGGACACGGCCGAACCCAGCACCACCTCCACTACCTCCACCGGCATCACATCCGCACCATCAGGGATACGGATTCCGCAAAGCAGAATTCCAGAAGGAACTCGGAGTACAAGCTTCGGGATTCACGGATTGAAATCGCCGGGGGAAGGGAAGTGTTCTCGCAGAGCAAAAGTAAAGCGGCGAGGATCAAACGTTTCGTGGGAGGTTCTGCGAGCATGGACGAGGTCAGCAGCGGCGAGAGGAGGAAACAGCAATCGATGACCAGCCCAACCACGGTTTCGGTCGTGCCGGATAACGGAAGCGTGTGGGAACTTCGCGGGGGGTCGGGAGGTCACATGGTCAACTCCAGAAGTAACGGCAAAGCGAGAAACGTGGTGGTATATGACGATATTGGAAATCGCCCCAGCAGAGAAACTCCTACCATCGGGTCGAGCCCAGGGACTCCCGGACACCAGTTGGTGACGGAAACCGTGTTCTCCACTGAGGTGCATTCGATTAGGAAAATTCTGGAGGCCCGCAGGGGCTTGCAGAGGGGTACCATGTCCCAGAGGCATCACAGAAGACCGGTGGTGTACGAGGCGCCGATGGGTTCTGGTGGAGACGTGGTAGTTTTCGATGACATAGGGGATTGGCCTTCTACGCATCGGACGACGGTGTCCCCGCAGGAGAGCACGCCGCCTCCGCCTCCTCCGCCTCCCCCGCCGAACAACTCGACCAGCATGAGGGCTCCTGGAGGGGCCGCGAAGGTGTCTCCCCCTTCGGTGATGTCGTCGCACGGGATAAGGGATGGACTCAAGCTGGAGCTGGGGATGCCGGACGGGTCGGAGTGCGGGATGAGAGGAGAGGACGGCGAAGATAATGAGGAGGGCCACTCGTCGGGATCATCGTCGAGAGGAAGGATGAGCCCCGTTTACCACCGCCCTGCCTCGGATTACTTCAAGGTGAGTCCATTGAGCCGTACCTTCGGCGCAAATCAATCAGCCCTCGTTAATGTCTCGTACCTAATGCTTATAATGGCATGGTATTAGTGGTGACCGTGAAGGGAATTATTGTGCAGACGGATTTATGCAACGGTCTCATTAAAGGAATGAACATGGTTTAATTGTGTTGTGTACAGATCGTAAAATATTGTTGCAGTTTTCTAGTAAGAAATGATTCTTAATGACATCTTGCCCTATATTATTAAGTTGATAAATATTTTTAACAGACAAAGACGGGGAGGTTTTTCTTTAATCTGGAAGTAAATAATTAATGAATTCTTTGATCAGTGTGACGATTCTAACAACCACCAGATACTTTCTTATGATTTCTTTCTTAAATACCACTCAACTGATTTATCGAAAGTCCATTCTTTTTTGAGGCATATTAAAGCCGTTATCAATATTTTTTCTTATTACTTTAAGCTATTTTTCTTTTTTAATGATCTAGCTGAATACAATCGTTTATTTTGTTCTCAAATTTCTCCATCATTGCAATATCAGAGCTTTTATACTCGGTTTCTTTCTGCTTTCTCTCTGCAAGTGTCTTGTATTCTAGTTGCCTCAATGTATAAGTCAAAAATGTTTTGATAGTACATTTAAAGGAAAAGGTTGTCTAAATCGTAGCATTTGTCGAAAAAATTACAATTTAAATTTTAAATGCTTTCTCCATTCAAATGTTTTGGAAAGTTTTCTCCCAAAAAACTATTAAATTTCAAAACCTTATGAAGATTACTATTTAGGCAACTGGTTCCCTAATCGCACAAGGTGTCCAACAAATCGTACATATTTTTAATATGAATTAAAGCTGATTTAAAAAAAAAATAAAAAAACTTGGCTGTTCATTCTAAGTCACCTTTATTTTGAATTTAAATTATAGTTAAGTCGTAAATTTTAAAGTTTCGCCTTAAGAAAATAAATGACAGAAAATTAAGACAAAATTCACATAATGAGCAAATTATCTTACGTATATATTTTATATCCTCGGCAGCCCACAATTGCTAGTCAACCTTTAAATAAATCCTCTTTTATCTTCAATTCCTCCATTTCATTGATCGGGGAGAGAGGAACTAAATTAAAACATTTGCATAATGGCTTTTGCTCAAATTACCCCTGTCCATAGTGAAGTGATGCCATTTAAGAGCCACTTATTCTAAGGAATAATTTCAATGTCCTATTTGCGTTAGCAAACCCCAGTGGTAATATTACTTAATAGAAGCTAAGTTCAGAATAAAAGCATTTAGGTTAGTGGTACGATTTGGGAAATGGTATGATATTGACTCCCTTAATGCAATCAAGCTTCTAGAATAATCTTACATGTAATAAATATACAATTAATGAATAATATCTCATTGTATGAAACTTCTATTTATATTTGTAATCATTGATTTATTGTGGATAGTTTTATGTTTTTATAGTGTCTGAAGTATTATATAGTTTTCCTGAAATTAAAATAATAGTAACCGGATTCATTAGATGAAGCAAATGCCGTCTTAATTATTGCATGCATTTCAACATCGGCTTCCCCGGTTTTCGTTGAAGGGGATCTTTTCTTCTGCGTTTTCCCTCTCCACCAATCCTACGGCACATAACTCCGAAATTCCAAACATTCTCTCGCTTCCCTTTAACAGGTGGCTACCTCCGGATCGGACCTCGAAGTCGACTCCATTTCGCCCGAGAGATCAAAGGTGATGCGCGTCATAGGCAGCCTCCCGATAGCGGAGTACGAGGGCTCTCCTCGGCGGTACGGCCCTCGCATCCCCGCCTCCTCCCCCGCGGACGGCATCTCCTCCAATTACGCCGACTCCATGGTCACCACAACGGCGCCGCCAACCCGCGTCATCGCTCACCAGCTCCCGCCCAGCGCCCACTCTCTCCTCTCCTCGCCGTCGGTGTACCCCCCGCGGCCGGGGTTCCCTCAGCGCATTCTCCCTCCCGAAGACGAGGACGACGAGGAGGAGGATGAAGACGAGGATGACGATGACGAGGAGGAGGAGGATGACGAGGGTGGAAGGGGAGAGGCCGCAGCGGCGGCGGAGGACGTGGGGGAGGTGATGGGTGAGGAGGGGGCGGCGGAGGCGGAAGTGTCGGTCGATGACGTGGTGCCCGAGTTAGACATGGGGAGAGTGATGGTGATGCCCACGGAGGAGAAGGCCCACGACGAGGGGACTCTGGATTTGCCGTCCGAAGCGGGCCAACAGGAGGTGGTGGGAGGCGAGGAGGGCGGGGAGGCGCGGGCCCAGGAGGAAGAAGAGGGGGAGAAGAAGGATGAGGAGTTCCTGAAGCAGAGCTCGCCGCAGTCGCAGTACAGCAAGGCGTCGGACTCCTACGATTTCCTGTACGAGTTCTCGGAGACGAGGAAAGTGCTGGAGGAGTTCTTCAAGCCCCACGAGGAGACCCTCCAAGGGGAAGCGGCCGGCGGAGAGGAGGAAGGGGTCGCTGGGCAAGTGGGGGAGGACTTCCGGGAGTTGGAGTACGATCTGCACCGTCATGCGGGGAATTCGTACGTGGGGCAGAGGTTGGCCAAGGGGTTCGTGCACGACGCGGAGGAGTCGCCCAAGAAGGTGGTCATCGTGGTGGAGTCGTGTGGAGCTTCTGGGGGTGGTAATGGTGGAGGTTCGGGAGGGGGAGGGACCAAGAAGAGGAAGAAAGGGTCTTCTTGCTCGGTTCCGGCCCCAAGTGGTACTCCTGACCTAATATCCCTCCAGGAAGGCGTGGAGGCCATTGCAGCAGTTACAGACGGCGGCAACCTTCCGGACGGTGCTTCCGGAGGACACTTTTTGGACCTCTCCGCCGATTCCCCCTCTACCAACCCCGAGACGGAAGACCTGGGAGAGACGGAGGTCGGTCTTCAGGTTGGACTGAGCAGAAACTTCACGCTTTCTCCGGAGACGACCGATTGTGATTCAAACGACATCGAGAGTGAGCTCTCCTTGGACAACGAGGGCTCCCTGAACTCCAGCGGTCGATTGTACAGCAGCATGCCCGTTCTCGAGGACGGACTGAGCTCCGGACACGCCAGTGACGTTGATGATCCCGATGGAGACGTAGGAGCCGTGGGGGGTAATCCAACCAGCGCTTCCGCCAGCGCCGTTATGAGAATGATGATGATGGCGGGGAGTAGTGGAGGTGGAAGTATCGGTAACCAGCAGGACAGGATGGTGATTGGAAAGCAGAGGGGTGGAGGGGCTACAGGAGAGCAAGTTCAACCGCCCTTGTCCTCGCCTAAATCGCCAGGCGTGGCGGTGCCGGTGTCTCCCTCGTCGCCATCGAATACCACCTCTAATTCGGTTGCGGGATCTTCTGCGGAGTCCAACCCGACGGTGATGCTGATGAAGAAGCAGATTTCGGAGATTGAACGGGAGATTAGAAGTAGGGCACAGAAGAGCGACCCTGGGAAGAAGTCTTCCACCCTGACCCCGTCTCCTATTGTGGACCTTCGTGGTGTGGGCGATTTTCTTATCAGAAACCGGGAGTCATCCTCGGTGTCAGTGTCTGTGAACGATCCTGAGCTGGAGGCCCTCGATCCTTTAGGTGAGTTTGCTTTTACTTTACTTACTTTGATTCGCAGCTTATGTTTTCTACTACCTATCTTTTCTACCCTCAGTACTTATAAATGAAAATATTTTTTCACAGAGGAAGGACCCCACAAATTTGCGCGCTTTATCATGATAAATACTTTATTTAATTGATCGTTTTCAATAATAAAAGGTTCTCCTTCATGATATTTTTCTACAAATTATATAAGA
The DNA here is from genome assembly GCA_947579665.1 of Sympetrum striolatum. Lineage (NCBI taxonomy): Eukaryota > Metazoa > Arthropoda > Insecta > Odonata > Libellulidae > Sympetrum > Sympetrum striolatum. The sequence goes on along the minus strand of OX388342.1, from coordinate 74,396,808 downwards.
GTATTTAATTTGTGAAAATGGACTGGATTATATTTGAATTGTTGTATTTCACCATACTAATACTTTATTAAATTAATTATTTTTAGCAAGAGAAATTTATATCTCCTAATATTATTCTGTAAATTTCAAACGCTTATTCAATATGTAAACATTGAAGTAAAAGACTTCGGAGATGTATTCAAATTCCATCGTAAATTTTCCTGATTTATTCCTTAAAATTCCTGTAACTTCGGGTAAGATGTAAGACGAGGCTCATAAGTCTTAATTTGGCCTTAGATAAACTCGTCCGCATACATGGTTTTCACCCCATCTTTTAACATAGGTAGCCTTGAACTTATGAACTGAAGTATTGTAGAAATTTACTTATACGAATTATACGATTGACTGATACTCGTACTTCAAAAGTTCTTTCGAGGATTTAGATTCTTAGGTTCCTAAACCTCTCGGCAAAATAATTCCTTAATATTAATATTCGCGTATTCTGCTATAAATTACGATCTTTTTACTAGCGAGCGAAAAACTATCCTCGTTTATAATATTTTTACGAGACTTTACCCTGTAAAAAGTAATTTCAGAATTCTGAAGGAAAATCTCGTTAGTACTCCGGTTGACATGCATAAAAGTGAGGCCATCAAAAGACTTAATTCTGACATAAAGTGCTTAACGATTCATCTCTTAGCATCTCCCCATACCTCAACGTGAGTCGCAACGTGCCTTCTCTTTATGTTTCCCTTACCAAATCATTACCGTGTCTCCACGTACTCTCTCAAAGACGACCGTAATGCTCACGTTTTCCTCCCACCTTCCGTATCATTTGGAGGAAGGATAATCCTAAGGTTAAAGAGAGGTTGGAGTATAAGACCTCTGTCTTTTAGGTCTCATATCGTTCTCGGGAATTGGGTCGGAAATCTTCCATCTTTGTACTCTTTACCATCGTGAAACGTTGGAGGTCTCATTGCGGGAATTTGACGATTAACCCGACGTCAACCTCTTTTCTTGTGTTGTTTACATGATGGTAGGTTGGGGAATAGAGCGTTTCTCATCTCCTACGCCTTGAGCGTTGGTTTCCCCCTGTATAATCCTCGCCTTACACGGTACATTTCTCTTAATAGTATCCATCTCTATGTCCCACTTGTCCCTACTTTCTTCTCATACCCTTTTTTTTAAATATCACCAGGTGTTTATTACCAAGTGTGAACCACTTCTTTCCCATAGTCATTTTTTTTCCTCGGTGCAGTTCCACGCTCACACAAATTTCGCCGCCCTCGATGTATGTTAGGTTACTTCGAGCCTATAAAGATATAAAAATAATAATCAGTAAAAGTTTCTGCTTTCAGATTTTTATGGGACGGTTAAGAATGGTATTAGTTCAATTAAATCCTGCTGAATTTAAGAATATTTATTTTCAATTGAAAAGTGTACAGAAATCGAGATGTAATCGAATTGTAAACACGAACAAATACACAACGAAACCTCTATACTTTAAAGATAAAGATGACGTAGAGTATTGATGTGTAATTTAAGGATTGATATGAGACTGTAGGTCCGATGAAAAATATTGAATCTCTGATACAGTACTTTGTTATTATGACTGAAGTTCAATTGTATCATAATATGCGAGTATTTTGTTGTTCCAACCAAATTATCATAGAATCTTCCATTTAACGAAGTTCACGCTGATGTTCTTCTCCATGGCGTTAATTGCTTATATCACTATTACACATACCAAAACTAAACGCAACATATTTTTTATTATAGTTTCATTCTCATTATATCAATAGACTTCGATTTCCAATTCCCTACTATTCAAGCTTTCCTTCAGAACGCTGTATCGTTGCGGCTCCATATATAGTTGCGGCACTCAAGTTTAGAAATGAAATTTAAAATTATAATTTCGCATCAAATTAAATATATTAACACGTATACACATCGGCGACTTTTATTTCAATGTTTCTTTCTCGGAGATTTGCGCTTCACAAAGGCAATGTTATTCCGTATATGGATCCTTCATTTAAAGCTCACCCGAAGGTGCTTGCACTCTGGAAATGCTCGCGGTTTTCGTTATTTTTTGCCCATCTCCGTGGACTCGGAGTTTCTGTGTCTTCCATGCTTTGTGACCGCTGTACGGTCTTTCGAATCATCAAAGATTTTTGTTACCTTGGCGTTCTTTTTTCTTTGTTTTGGCGCAAGGAAAGTTCCATCTCTGGAAGGAAGGCTTTCTTGAATCTATTTTTAAGGCCGAAGCTGTTTACCTCCCTTTGTTTTTCTTGTCGACGAGTTTGTCGTTCAGAGCATGAGCATAAAATATAAAAACGTGGTGGAGTCGAAACTCTTCTCTTTTATTCAGTGACAATGCGTGCAGAAATTCGTTCTTTATATTTCTTCGTTTTTAATGAGGTCGCTGGGTAAAAATTTGAATTCTGCGTCACATCGCTTATGATAATTTGTTCCATTCAATTTTAAGTTGTTCTTTCTAAAATTAGAACATAAGGGGGTAGCCAAAAATAACGTGAATAACTCCTTAGTTGATGTTTTCATATACAACAGAGATATTGGCTCGTTGGAAATATTTAACAGATCCCTACATAAATCAAAATGAGATGTACAACTTTCTTAATTTCATTTCATATCTATTTTCATTTATTATTTTATGTTCCTGTATCGGCAAAATAATTGAGCTACCGGAGCGTATTTAGAAATCTTCTTTCTTTAAATACTCGGAATTTATAACTAAATTGTTAAAAATTATTGACTCACGGTTCAAGTGGAAATATACGACTTGGTATAACGTGCTACACCGAACCAAAATACATTCAACTAGTTGAAAATGTAATGTACGGTAATTTACATATCAGTTTATGTACATTCTCTCAGACTATCTGCGTAAGGCACAAAATAACTTTAACATTTCAATTTTTCCCTTCGTATGTAAATTATTTTGTGATTCCATTCTTTGTCTATGCCCTTAAATGCATTTCGTGGACCCTTCACCCGTAAAGGATGAAATGTAGGCCAATAAAAATTGTTCTATCTTTTGCCAAAACTAATAAACAAACTATATGAGAATTGTTTTATCCATACGATAATAAAATATTTACGAGGTTTGAGCGTTAAATTAAAATCATTGGGACAAAGAGTTATCCGTATCAAACCCTCCAGGTAATTTCTTTAGGACCTTTCGTTCAATATGAGATCCTCCATTTTAATTGAACCAGAACTTACTTAAGATTTTGTTTTTTTTGCCTTGTGCAAGTTCCAGTTCTTTTTCAAAAGAGAATACCTTTATTATGGCGTAATACCAAATTACGGCCGATTAGCAAATCCATTCTCCGAAAGATCCCTCGACGTCTTAGGTTAGAGCCCGCGCGGGGACTGAAACCAAAGCAAACCCCAGCGTTTCAAATACACCATAATCACGATTCTGAAGTTAATTAATCCTATTTACTCTTCCAAAATCTGCCGGATCGCGATAGCATGAATCGCTTTCGGAGAGCCTCTCTCTCTCTCTGCATCAGTTTACTCCGCTAATTTCTACGCCGACTCCCAATGTCAACATCTTCAAAGTCCCGGAAACAAACCGATCAAAAGCCCCTCTTTCTCAGACTCACTCAAAAGACGACGAAATCAAATACTAACGCTTCGCAAGAGTTTTCAACTTTGCGCGATTGTTGCCGGAGAGGGAGAGACGGAAGGGGAACAGTCCTGAGAGTCATCTATATTTAAACGTACGAGAGATCTACGGCGGCGTATCTTAGCCGTTCTATTCCATCAGTGTCTTGAGGGAATAGGGAGTTTTAGTGTTTGGCTGCGTGGAAAATGACCTTTTTCCGCTACAACGGGTTTGCGATGTCATATCTTGATGAATGGAAAAACTTTCATGATTGTCTTGATACAGGTGGGGATAGAACTTATCAATTCCTACGTAATGGAATTATTCCTCAGAGTGCGTAGTTTCGTCGAATGCTTATGTTGAAATCAGCATTGGTATACTGGAATTGTCCTTTAAAATGTCCTTAACTTATTCTGTAATCAGAATATTGATAGCTTGAGGAAGTTCGAAGTCTTTGATAGCGGAAAATTTATCTTTCATTTACTATTACCTCAGTCTCGTTCATGGAAGTGATGATACGAGAGCTAAAAGGGTGTGATTAATGCTGAATAATGGATTTTATTTTAGTCCCTCCTCTTTGAGTTTGATTACGTCCTATTTATGAGGCCTTTGTACAGCAATTACGTAGACTGTTTCCACTTAAAGCATTCTATCTCGCTAAAGAAAGCAAGGGCAACTAACTGACTCCACGAATCATGCTTCGTAAGCCTCATTCTCCATTTGAATCCTTTTGATGGCTAATAGTAGAGGGGATGAGGATCCTACCTACCCTACGACTACAGGCCACGCCAGACGACAACTTTATTTATACGTAAAATGGGGTTAGGGATACTCCGAAATATAGCTAAACAATCGCTACACCGAAAATAAATCTCCAAAACAGAGTTGAAGTAAATATCGGTTTGAATATTGAATAGGTACTATATAAAATCACGCAAGTCCAGATATTGCACAAATTTTGATGTATAATATCAATTCCGTAGCTCCTATGAATTATAAATAATGACACTCTTGTTTTAATAAAATAAAACTTATTTATTTATAAATGTAGCAATAAAAAGTTTTGGCAAGTAGAACTATTAATAAGTTATTGCTTCATGAGAAATTTTACATTGATAATCAATTTTTTATAAATGATATATCAGTGAAACAATATAACTAAATTTACAACAATTCTTCACGGAGATATAAGATGGAGGTCAAACTAACAGCCTTTCCTTCTCAGCCTCCCATCAAAGCTAACCAATCCTCCAAATCTCATACAGTGGATATTAAGTGCGTAACTTCGTTCTTCTACTGTCTGGTAAATCTCGATGGCTAAGTGGCGAATAGTCAGAGGGTAAACAAACGGAGAGAACAAATATCGAAAGCTTTCATTCACAAGCTCCTTAAAAAGAGTGCGTTGGTGAAGAAAACCATGAAAGTGGGGCACATATCGAGGAGAGGATGCGCAAACATTTTCGCGCAGGTCGTTTTCTTCGCGGCTGAAGTGAGAAGATGGTAGAAAAGGAAATACAAAGAAAAGGAAATACTTAAAGACCGCGAGAACGCTCTTACGCCGCTGAGACTTACCTTTGAGAAGAAGGTGGGTGAAGAATAGGAGAGGAAATGGTCAGAAGACATCCCTCAAGTCCTTGCGTGGTGTCCCCGCTTCCGTCGAACCGATGGATCTCCACGTCTTTTTCGATTCCACTCCGGAAAAGAAATCGACTGCCCCACGAAGGCAGCGAGCGTATAAGTGGTTGGGTCACGCGAATAAAAACGCGTCAAAGGTAATCTTTCGTCGTGCCGGAGATTAAGGCTCCGTTTCGGATACGTCACGTGCCGCAAAAGACCGCGCCCATCGCAATGCGGATGGTTTTCGTGATCGACCCTCTAGAAAATGATCTATCCTTTGGAGGAATCAATTACGGGGCGAGGAAATGTTTCCGCGAAGGCGAATGGAAGTTACATATCGCGAAAGCTCGTGGAGCTCCTGTGCGCACTAAGGCGATTGGAAAGGGGTTGAGCGAGGAGATGTCGGGACAAGGTCAATGTTGGTGCTGCCATGTAAAAGCAATCGTAGCGGGGAGTTTTTTCTGGAAATAAAGTCTTCCAAAACAGAATTCGTCCATTGCTCAAATGTCATTAGTTCTCGTGGCACCCATGCATACTTTTGTTGTCCGACACATTTTGTGTTTGTATTTTTTGATTTTAGATATATCAACCATTTGCATCTACAAGAAATATAAATTGAACATCTCAGACTTATAGTATTCCTGTGGAAATGCTAAATGTCAAAGATACATTGATTGAAAATAAAGACACAAATATAAAAAATACAAGAATATTACACATTGTATACAGGTTATTATTATTATTATTGACAATTATATGAAATTAGAAATTTTTCATTTTACAAGCTGGGTTGACTCCTTCCTCTATTATGAATGGTAGTCGATCCCCTCCAGCGTGGTGCAATTCTTATTTACGTACCCAGTATCGCATAAATTAGTATTTTAAGTAAAATGATATATTTATGTTAATCTCTACCTCCAAATTAGCAATGGCAGCCCATCATTATTATTTACCAATCCAGGAAAGTTATACATTGCATTGCAATTTTATTTACATGTTTTCCTATATTTTATATCTCAACCTTCAATAATTCACGAATTTCTTCAATTCACCGGAAGAAATAAACTCCCAAATTTTGTCGTGAATATTCCAGCTTATATGCGGGAAAGGTATTATTTCATTTTTTTGTTTTTAATATTTTTTTAATTCCCATTCATATTTCATCGTTGTATTAATCTTAAGAAATTCACATGCCCCGAAGAAATATGTTTTGATCATATTTATCTAAGAGAGTATCTAGTGACTCAAGCAAAGTTCTTGTTAGGTAGGGAAGTCGTCATAAATAGAAAAAAAATCAAAAATAACAGAATTCCGTTCATCAGTGCCATTTCCACATCTTTCCTTATCGCATCGCATTTACCTTTCCGTACTCTGGTTTTCCACGCTTTGATCTCCGCCGTCGTGTGGCAATCTTTTGCTCGTCTATCCGTCCTTCCATCGCGTGAACCTTTTCACGGCGCTTTCAGGAGGTGGAAAAATCGTACTTTAAGTACGCATCGCTTCCCTAATGATCACGTTCTGTGGGTAAAAAAACCCGCATCAACGCGGGGTTTTTGAATACGTAACTATCTCTCAAGGTCATCCTCCGATATCAAGCAGGAAAAACATTTCTGTCGTGAAAGGTGTTTTCCTTACAGTTCCGAGTTCACGATCAACTTTCAGCTGTACTGAAAACTTTTCAACTTCAGAAAAAAACAGAAAATATTCGTAATCAATTCTATATAAATGTACCCATATTCAAAGCTATTCGTAACAGCGTATATATATTCGGTGGAAAATAAAAATATTATTGTAAATCTTAATTAAATTCCACATAAGTGAAATATATTGGCTAAGACTACAAATCGTTCTTTTAATAATCGGATGGACTGGGAGCATTTCAGGAAAACTAATACTATTAGTGGTCAAAATTTATTTTTCTAATTCTGTCAATTCTTTTTCTTTTTACCTTTCTTAGAGTGATGCTTGGTTTAATATACATGATTCGTTGTTAAATCTCATTTATCATCATTAAGGGAGTTGTGAGTCCAATTTTCCATTTAACGAATTTATTTATATATTATAAATAAATACAAATGATGTAACAAAATTTAAAAAATGTATAAAAATATATCAAAAATACAAATATGTAAATCTATATACTAAGGTACGAAATGAAAATGAACACTATTATAATACAGTCTTATACAAAATACAAATCCATTTAATATGATACAAAATAAAAATGAATACTAATATGATACAGTCTTATAGAAAATACAAAGCTATAAGTCTATTTATTAGCTGAAGTTTCGTTTTGGCCCACAAAAAATCATTTGCTATTAAAGCTACCAAATTAATTAATCTATGATTACTAGTAATTATTGGCAGTTCCATATTATGTTCACATTATGTGTATATTATGTCTGTCACGATATTGTGTATGGAACACAGTTTTGTATTGTCCTTTGAATCTTATGTATGTACTTGCGCTTATGTAAGAGCGTCCATCACAACTGTCTTTGGCCGAATATTTATTCGTTATATAAGCTGTAAATATGTTGAAGAAAGCTTCGTAAGCATAGTTAAACGGTAGTTGAGCTATAATAACATTTTGCTTGGCACAATAAGAATTGTTTGAGATCAGTTGCATCAGAAAATGCGGCATTTAAAACTGATCGACCGCAAACACCATCTTCCCTCCAAGACTTCGAATCCAGCACATCAGCTAGTAAATTTCAAAATTCCACTCAGATTTCATGAATGTAAATATCTGCTACGGCTTCTCTATGGCGCCACGCTCTCTTTCCATTCCTTCTCCATTGTATTCCATCCACAAAGTACTTGTCTCGTAAGAGAGCGAGTTCCCTCGGCTATGGGAAGTGCCTCACAAATTAACCCCGGAAGATCATGTTTACTTATTGCCGCCTCTCGGCCCGTTTTAGTCCGTGCAAACATCGGTTTTCAGGAATATGGGATTGTCGGATGAGGCTATCGATGATAGTTCTCCGAAGTAATTGGAAGGTCGTTGGCCGTGTGCCCGTTTCATGTCGCGCGTATCTTCCTCGTTGTTTATATTTTGCCCCACCACAGGGGATGGGCTTTCACATTTCTGTAAGCTTAGGTGGTTTACTCGTGCGAGGGACTCATCGTTGCAGTCGGTTTACCTCGTTTTATGATCGAGTATTACAAACCATGTCCCACGCCTCCCTTTCCACTCAACTCCGATAGCTATTGGAGGAATAACAATGGATGCATCATCGTCCTCACCTGGTGAACTCCCTATCATGCGGTTTCCATGAAGCGGGGGGATAATCGCCTGACTGATTCGTAAATTTGCGTACAATAATAGGCTTTAAATCAAGTTAATTAGAAGTCATTGTCAAATGAAGAAAGGTTTCGAAATGATTATTTATTATCCGTTTGGTGTTAATATTTTTTTTCATTTCTTCCAAAGGTGTGAAGGCTTCAAAATAATTATTTCATAATCGTAACTTTATAACCGGATTCGTTTTGTTTTAATCCTGTATTTTTTATAGTTATACGTTACGTTATAGTTTTCAGATACTGTCATGTCAGTTTTTTATCACTGCCTGCGCTACAACGTTTATGTGTACCTGAACGGCTGTTACTTTCATCATCATGTCAATACAAAATATCAGGGAATGATAACAGACCAATGGCAGGGAAAAAGGGAGAGTAATAGATGTGGAAAAGTGTGGTTGATGGAATCAGAGTGCATTATTTTCCATGTCAATTAATATCCCTTTTCGTGACCGCGAGGTGAATTGGTCCGGGGGGAATTCGTACGCGGGGAATATATCCCCCGCGCTGATGTTGTACTACCAACCCAACCCCCCCTGGTTAATTTATTTATAAAATAAATCAATAATTAGGGCGTGTAGATTAACATAAGACTGAATAACAGTAGTACAACATCAGCGCAGGGGATCAATTCCCCGCGTACCAATCTGTCGGGAGATCAATTCCCCGCGTACGAATTCCCCCCGGACCAATTCACCGGCCACGCTTTTCGTGATATCAAAGCACCAATTATCCTTTGTAATGAAAGCCATTTTGAAGAAAAAATAATCTCCAAGCATTCTTAATAGGGACTACATTTTGATGGTGGAAATGAACTTTAACTATGCATAAGAAAGCGTGCTCTTTAAAAATTTTTACTTCTTGTTTAAATTGTGTTTTTCTTACTCAATGAAATACATCTGTAAATTAATACAAGCGTTCGTAAATGAGCTGTTAACTTCAATTGTTGCTTTATCTTTGTATTTCTCCAACTCTTCGTAATTTTTAAGAGAACCGAGAATCATATTATGCGACTACCTCTTCTAATTTCATGTTATCATAAATACGATATAATAATCGAAGAATGTAATTTATCAGTCAGTAAAAAGTTTAAACGAAGAAGTCGAAATGAAAGAAAGTGCGTCTTTGGAGATATAGAATAAAAGCTCTTATGAGATATCATGTGTTATGTACCATAATTGTTCATTCGGTATGAAGTTAGCGATCGTTTTAGATAGTGTTTGGTAATTTCACGTGTCTCGCTTCTCTTGTACTCTATTCACGGTGTAATGTAACGTAATGTTGCATTTAGTAATCTGCGAGTTAGCTCGTATTCAATTTCCTTGCTCGAGTAAATGCATACCCTTTGAATTACTTCAGCTGTTCATTCTCCCGGTCTAAGCCTTGTCAGCGGGAGTTGAGTTTTAGTCCGCTAATGTCTTGCGCTCCATTTCCCAATTTAAACGGGACACGCTTTTGTGCTGTTGAAGTTTAGATATCACAAACTTACGCTCAACTTTGACCTCAGAGAAAAGGCACTTTAGTTGCATTAATGGGCGTAATCGTCTCTCTGGATAATTTTGTGGAAAATGTTGTGAAGTAAATACGAGGCAGAAGTAAATTATCTTGAATCTTTCAGTTAATAACTTTCATAAAGTGCTGCTCAAACAGAGTATTTTCGAGCCATTAATTTCCCATGTGCTATCCACTCCTTTTGTTTTAGCTTGTCGTAATTCCGCCATTAACGTTCGATCCATTAGAAAAGCACTGTTCCTTCCACTCCTTTTGTTTGAGCTTGTTGTAATTCCGTTATTAACGTTTGATACATTAGAATAGCAACGCATTATTAAATGACGACACTTGCTACTTCTCACAGTTAAGTTTGAAAGCAATCTAGACCTCGCTAACATAGGTTATGTATAGAAGTTTGGTTCCTTTTATTGAATTTCCTCATATTCTACGATAGATGGACCTTTTTTTTTCAAAGCAAGTTAGGCCGCATTGGGGGTTTCTTCTACCTAACATCACATATCGGTTTATTTTATTTTTTACAATATTAGTTAAGAGAAATAGAGTAATTTATGTGTGAGAAAAAATCGCAACAACAAGATTGACGAATGGAAATCAAAGTTGCAGGAAACACCGACAATTTATAGATCCGTCTTAACTTTCTATAAATAACTAATAATTTTATAATACTATTTGATAGTTTACAAAAATCTAATAATTTCACTTGAAGAGACTTTCTTCTTTAAACGTGACGTTTGGCACAAGTTTTCCAATGCATTTCTTTCTCTTATATTTATATACCATTCGAGAGCAATGAGAGCTCATTAGTATTTTCTTCTACTGTATCTCTCAAAATTAAGGTTCTTCTTTGATGGCAAGCATCTGCGCTTCTTGCCTGCTGCTCTTTTTGAGATATCGATAATATTAGTATTTATCCCGAATTAAATGGTTTTTTCCCATCCTGTGAATTCTGGAAGTATCATCTCAGAATTCATTTACTCTATTTTAAAAGAACGAATCCTATCAAGAATGAGGTGCATCTCTCGACATCAGTAAATATTTATTCGCGAATTCGTTCTTTTAAAAATACGGTTACTCCACGAATCATGGTTATTTTTTCTCTTATGCGTAACGGTAAATTACTCAAGCAATAATATCAGATTATAGAACTTACATGCTGATGCATACAGAAAGTGAGATAGAAGTAAAGATGCCATGATCTATCTATAATCCATAACTACGTACAAATACTCTCTCTTATCAGAAATACCTTTCATTTAATATTCAATACGTCGATGAAACTCAAAACATTAAACAATCAGAAGATAGCGAAACAGAACGAAAATAAACGCCAAGAATTTAATGTTATATTAAGAATAAAAATTTCGTTATATTATAAATAAGAATTATGTTATATTTTTACGAGCCTATTGTATTACATTCTAATTTGATGAATTCATGAAATATAGTCCGGTGATTTCAATAAATGCTATAACAGGATAGGTTTAGGTTGTGTTATCTTTACCTTTTCTACTTTATCTTCAACTCCCGTTTTAACAGTCTCCCATTCTGCCATTAATACCGAAGACTCAGTTGCCCGAGGGATGCAGTTGTCGCGGTAGCAATTGTCCGAGGAAGGTTATTGTCCGGTAATAGTAGTCCGAGAGACATTAGTCCAGAAGGCAATTGTCCTGGGGGCATTTGTCCCAGCACCATCTCGAATAAGCACGTAGGAATCATGGAACTTTCGGGGCTAAACTTTAACCATTGGTATCGGTATTGGACCTTCAAGATCCTCTTGTTTTCCTTCTCAAGAGGGAATATCTTCCTACCGTCTTCTCATCGGTATCCGGTCTATGGCCAATATCCTTGATATTTCTCTTTCCTCTTCTGTTCTCCTCTCTTGTATCGCCGAATTCTCTTACCTTCCGGCTACCTTTCTCCATCTCCGATGCGAAGGCATTTGCTTATTTTTTCAATTCTATCGGTTTTCCTCTCTTGCGCGTTTCCGATCGCTTTATTTTGGAATCCTTAGGGTTCTCCTCCAATTCAACTCTCTCAACTTGGGTTGGTGGCAGTGCTCGGTTCTTTCGCAGCTTTAATTTAAAGTTGACCAAATAATTATTTGATTTAATTCAGACCGTGTACTTTTATCCATATGTTAACCTATCTCAGTAATTTTGGTTCCCATTTGTTGTCGTTTTAGCGCAAAATTTTTCATATCACCACAGCGCGTGCAGTATCAAATGACTATTTGATCTAATATGCGGAAATGTCATTATGTCATTTATTTCGCGCTCGCCAAATGCCGTAATTAGTTGATTTTAACTCGGTCGATGTACAATGATTAACTAATTTGGTCGTGTTTTTAGTCGCATGGAACTCGTGGCTTGCGCAGTGTTACGCTTCGCTTGCTAAACCCATTTATTAGATCAAAGGATGATCTAATTACCGCATAGTTTCCTTAATTCGGTGGTATGTGTAACTATAAGTTATTAATTGTTTGATCTGAGTAATTAATGTGGTGAATCGCAAATAATGTGATTAGGTAATTGAAATTGTATAATCATGTCGTTTTGCATGATTATTTTTAGCAAGTTGATACTTTTGATGTGTGGAGAAGGTATTAAATGTGGATTACTTCAATCATATCATAAACGACTGAATCGTATGCGAATCAAATTGATCGAAGATTTTGTCTTCAGAAGTTGTCTTAAGTAGTCTTATCATTGAACCACCTGATCGAATCTTTTAGTTGTAAATATATTAAGATCCTTTATTTTTTCAATGAACGATTTTTTGAATAAACACAATAATTTTAAAAATTTTCTCATTTCAGTAGAGATTTAAAATTGCGCCAAATTAAACACTATAAAATTAAAGATTCTGTTTCTTTTACAACGGATTTTAATCAAACGAGCTTGATATTTTTATGTAATTTTCTACTCTTATTTCGTACGTCGTAAAGTATTTAATATGATTTTGTTAAGATAGATGATAGAAATATTTAATGATAGAAATTCTGACTTATGATTAAAATTTTTTCTGCGGTATTTCTGGAATGAAATTTAAAGGTATGCCTTACTAGCATCTTTTTTATTTTGGTTTCTGCAACAACATACAGTTATACATTTATACTAAAAATTATCTCACCATCCTTGATGTTCTTGCCCATCTGTATTAGTGTCACTGCACTGATTACAACATATTTATTCAAATATTTCATTAAATTCAGTTCCATCATGTCCCGACGATATATTCAAGCCATATCCTCTTTATAACATTATATATACCGATTTCAAGTTGCAGTAAATTTCCCAGTAAATTGCCAATCAATTTCATCTTTATGGCTCGCGCATTCTCCGTAAAGTCTACCTTCGTCAAAATAAAGCATCCTCTCTATGAACGAAGTAATATCCTCTTGCTATCCTAAGACCCTCCTCGTGCTATACTCTCCACCGCGGCCTTTATTATATTCGGCGAGAGAGGCGCTCTCAAGCCCCAGCTTTACGAGCCTGGGTGTCAACCTTGGGCTTTATTTGTAGCCTCCTTAAATGAAGAGTCCTAAATCCCTTCTGTGTCTCTATTCCAGCCGCCTCTCCCGAGACCCAGAAGCAGGAGACTCCGCCTCCGCCCGCCCCTCAGCCGCACCGGAGCAGCAACGTGGCCATCGAGACAGCCCCGGCTCAAATCCTTCCGAGTATGCAGCTGCCCATCCCTGGAGCGACGGTCCAGCATCCGTCTCCGCCCCAGACCACCACTCCCACCCCCACTCCCCCTCCTCCCCCGCCACCTCCTCCTCCTCCCCCTCCACCCCTTCCGCAGTCCTCGGACTCCGTCGAGGCCGCCATAAAGGACATCCGCCTGACGTTGCAGCGAACCAAGACTCTGCCGCTCAAGTCTCCGACGTCCACGGGTTTGGGTCCGTCCGGTAGTGGAGGAGGCAGCGACGACGGTCTCTCTCCCCGGGTGAAGTCGGACGCCAGCCCAGTGTGGGTGCCCAGGTGAGGGAGCGAGACGATACTCGTTAACCCTTGAGCTGTTTAACTTGGATGTATCCGAAGGAGCGTTCGGCTCACTTGGTGATACAGTACTTTCGGTAGATAGCAGTATATTTTTGTGTTTTTTTTTATTGTGCAACATGCAAGTATACCCAAGTAGATAGTAGAAATCGGATAATCGGTCCAATGTTTTGTCATTCCTCTGATTATGTAGAACTGTATTTCCAACTCATGAAAATGTTAGAGGTTTAATTAAAGCAAAGAAATGAGATATGCTGTACTAACGGAAGATGCCTGGCGGCTTTTAAGCGAAGAGTTTCGTTTAATGTCCTGTCCTTGTCTTATTTTCACTTTCAATTAGCATATCAACGTTTGTGGTATTGTACGAAACCACATAATTAAGCATATTTGTTCGAGATGCTACATATTGTAGTTTTCCGGAACGTTTTGTAAATTAACCTCTCGAAGTATTAGCTTCTATGTATTGGTTTATCTCTCTTCATTATATCAATGCTAGTTAGAAGATGATGAAAGAATAATTGGAGGTTGGTTTCACGCATGATTCTCTGTAGTTTGATAGTTGGCAGGTGCAGTATTCCACTAAATGTATCTCCTGAAAAAGAGATGAAGAATCCCATAAAAACTGTTTTAAGCATCACCTCTTTGTAGGGCATGAAACTTTATGTATATTCATCATCTGTTCCTTTGTATATAGGAATCTTGCCAAGTGAAAACGGATTTCTTATCGCATACACCTATTGTTTGGGGGAGAGTGTTTTTTTTTGTTATTCAGACCCGACTGTTTCATTGATATTCGTTCTATCTATCCACTCGTATCGCATGTATTTGACATATAATACGCTATGTGTTCGCACGTATCCCAATAGCATCTATTATGCCAGTATAATCGTCAGACGACCGTGCAAGATTTTGAATTTTATATTAGAAGGTCTGTGTATTCGGAATAAGATATGTAAATGGATCAGTTCATGTCATTGCTAAAACGAGATAGGTTGAAATTTAAATACAGGCAAGGCTCCCGGATAGTCATGTGGACAGCGTGTATGCCTTTGGTGAAAGCGGTCCCGGGTTCGAATCCCGGTGGGAGCCAATGTGCGAAATGACCTAAGCTGTCGAAGCACTTTTAACAATTCTACTACTACTTAAATACAGGCATTAATTCAATACTAAAGGGAAGGATCAACGTATTTCGTGTCTGGACATTTTATTTTTTATGTGAATACTTATACATTAATAAGTACCGTGAATCCTGTATTGAGGTCGTTAACAGAAATGAGATTTGCCAAAAAGGCAACTTGTTTGAGTAGCTGATGTAGTGTCGTTCACTCTCAAATATTACCGGTTTTCACTCTAAATATACGGCAATGATAGTTTAATGGGATTAGTTTGGCCTTAATTGAGATTTATCCCGTAAAATTTTAATGTTTTTTTATAGGTTGAGACAAAGAAAGGCTAGGATATATTTTTTGTTGTAGTTAGTTTGTCAATCGGATCTGTCGTAGGACATGAGATTTGACGAATGTTCACATATTTGTCCTGAGATTGATTCAAATCCTCTAAGAATACAATTTAAATAAGATGCGTATTTTAAATAAATAAAACGAAGTTTCAATTTCATTACTCAATGCCAAGACTTATTCAGTATTTCCAGACACTGAATAAAGACTATTTAGGGGAATTGAGGCGCAACTATATTATCCATTAATATTCCAAGCTAAAATTTCATAGCTTAAATAAATCGAATTTTTTTTCAAATATCAGATCGTAATTAGAATTAACTAACTCATAGTTTTAATAATAATAATAAATGGCCTTTATTCGGGCGAGATTGAGACCCTAGTCTCAAGTCTCTTCTCATTGTTTTAATGATCCTTTGAGGTGCAAAATGTTTTACTTCAAGTCGCAACGCTATTGATGACGATGTCGGTAAACATATACCTTGATACACAACATTTCTTTTAACCCTTCAAAATCATTGTTACAATTTTTGTGGAAGCACGTAGTGGCTTAGTTAAATTTTGTACTGCCTGGGGCAGTTCCTAAATTTGGTGTCTCTCTCTAAAAACTCCCAACACGCAGTTAGATACAAGATACCCATGTTTGCTGCCTCTGGTGTAAGGTAGTATATTCATCTATTCCTGATAAATTTAAAACTTATTTTCACTCTAGATTCTCTAAAATATTTTTTGATCTTTAACTTGATAGTTCAGTGGTTCACCACAATGTACCCTTTAATATATCCTCAATCAGTATTTTTTAATGTTTCTGTAAAAGTAAAAATAACTCTTCCAGATTAAATTATGTGAACTTTCACTTAGTTACATCATTTCTGTTGAGTAGTACAGACTACAGACTTTCTTTCAATATTGAAATACAAAAGTAGTTAGTATTCACAAAAAATTGAATTTCACTAGAGTATGTTTTAATCAATCACGAAGAGTGTTTTTCAGCGGTAAAGCAATCGTTAGGAATAGATATTCAAATCTTATAGTCTCTCTCGGCTTCGTGTATCCTTGTATATATGCAACCCAACACACGGAGCGGGCAGTTCACCCTTGCGCGTAGGCAAAGGTGTGGACGTGCCCCGTATTCTTATGCAGCCATCAATTCGTGTTATCCGTATGCTTAGGCAAACCAATATACATATACCCCTTATGCTTATGCGTCAAGAGTAACTTGGTTTATTTGTTTTCTTTAGTTGCGAAAAATATTCTCATACATCTTTCTTTGCGTCTGTAGCTAATAATTTCAATATGTTTTTTTCATTATAAAAAATAATTACATCTATTTTGAATGATACATGTAAATAGTGATATGTAAGTATTCCGTGTCCATACGATATAAAATACGGTTCTTTTAAATTCCATTCATTCGTATTCTTTGATTTCTGAACAAAGCTGCAGACTGACGAAAATTAATGTGTCGGCGATCGAGAAAAATTGGAATCCTTAAAGGCATCGATCATAAATAAGTTCGTATATATTTGAAGGATGAATAGTTCACCCCACCTGGAAAATTCATCACAAGGCTGACTTGTGGAAATTTATTTCGCGCCACCGCTGTCCTGCATTCAAGAAGTTTCTGTAATTGCTTTCACAGTATGATTAATGACCACTGAAATCTGCTATTTCGTAGAAGTATAGAACATGACGAATAGCTTGCATGAAACAGTACTCGTTCGAGCGATGCTTAAGCACCGTATTTTCCGGGTGAGTTATTTATCAGGTTAATTTACCGAAAAATATGGAAGTGGAAGATAGCTCTTCGTAGAGAAATGAATGTTATCGATTAGGAAGTTGTCTTCGCGACGGGACGTTCGCTCCCTAGGCATCAAACTTGAAGCTATTTCGCAGCGCGAAAATGCCTGTGTTCAGTTTTCCCATTACTCTTCGGGAGTCAGGCTCCTTCTCCTCCATTCCAGTTGACGTTTTCAATTGATCTTTCTTCGCTTCGACTTTCCACACTTCATCATCGGAGAGCATCCGAGATTACTCTATAGAGTGGTTCCTGTTATTCTAGCGAGGCCGTATTGTTTATGAGAACTGATGTGGAAGTTCAAGTGTGAAATGTGATGTAACGTAATGAATGAAATTCGATCCAGAGAATCATATTCATTTATTGACAAACATCAACATACAGCACGAAGCCAATAACTGCCGACCATCAAAAATGATGGTAAAGAACAAAATATCAAAACAATTGTGGAAAATCGATGAATTAAACATAATAATAAATAACAAATACACAACAACCATACAAAATTTTATTTTTCGGAGTCAAACTCTCGTAACCATATTCTGAATAGATTTCGGAGATAAGAAGAAAAAATCGAAATGATTATTGGAAGAAAGGGAATTGAAAATTGAAGGAATGCGGAAGAAGAGTGATCGTTTTACTATTGATAGACGAGGAGTAATCAAAGAGAAGCTATCGGATAGCTTATCTTGGACATCCGAAAATTCTTTTCACAGTCCACTACAGCTCGAGGCCTCTATGGGAAAAATATAAGTTAATAGCTATTTGTTTTTTGTGAAATACCATTATTAGATGCATAGGATTGTCTTATATTAGGGCTGTTATCGGAGGGCACATCTCAAGATGAGTTTAGCGACAATTACCAAGTTACTTGTTCCTTTATTAAGCATTCGGAACGTTTAAAAGTCAGTACAGTTACCGGCCGTGGTGGCGGAGTGGTTAGCGTGCTAGCGCGTTAACGCTCCAACCTCACGGTCCCGGGTTCGAATCCCTAATAGGATTTTTCCTGTTAGGGAGTGGTTGTGTGTGTGTGTGTGTGTGTCTTGTGTTTATAAATAAAGGAAGATGCAAAAAAAAAATTGATAAAATATAAAGGGGGTTAGTTGGTAGAGTAGCCTTAAAAGGCTAAAATTCGCCCACGAAAAAAAAGACGGCATTATTATTATTGTTATTATTATTATTATTACAGTAGACTCTTCATTACTCGGGATGATAGAAAATACACCGATCCTTATTTTATGATTACTAGTTGATTTGCTGTATATTTACGAAAATAATTCGATTACCGAATTTCCGTAGAAATTTGAGTATTGGAGGAATACAAGATATCAGTAAAAATTAATATCGGAACTGTGATTTGATGACTTGAAATAAAGTTGGTAAAATGTTAAAACTGTGATTTAAATTCTTCAGCTTCCTATTCGATGTGGCCAATTATTTCTCTGGTGATAGAATCCAACGAATCTCATGACTTATCCTGTCAACCACATGGTCATGCAATGCCCTTGCCCCAATTTATGGCAATTTTTTGTTTTCTTTGAACACTCAGTGCGTAATACTGGGTTGGCTTCAGCTCTCTGCTGGTTAAGTTCAATCTAAATAATTGTAAGTTGACGTCTTCATTTTTTTTACCTTTGTTTGCAACTTTAATTCTGCAAATTCAATTATAAAATCAACTATAATCAAAAGTCTACTGTATTTTTTAATGCAGCCGGATTTTTAATGTTCGGTACTTAACGCATTCAATTGAATACTTAGCTAATACATAAATAACGAAATCAGGCTTAATTGTAAGCCTGCCAGAAAATTTCATCTAATATAAATGACTTCTTGTTTCTTAGAAGAAGAGGTAATTTAAAAAATGGATGACGTCACTCCTATGAAATCTGCTGATGATGTAGTCTAATAACGAAAGGTATTGAAATAAGCATGGGCCAATGTGGGGGATCTAATGAGTGGATGTTACGTTTTATATAGCTTGCCAAATTACCGTACCTAATTTTTTCCTTCTCACGCTTGGCAACCTCTCGGAAAAAAGAACTCTCAGACTCGGGAGGGTTATATCTACAACACTAAAACACTTCAGCGTAGAAAAAAATGACTTTTTAATAGATATTGGACGTATCAAAACAAGAAATCCAAACAACACATGATAAGTTTCCTATAGTTCGCTTATGTAAACTACTTACTTGAAAAGTTTAATAAGTTGGCCGCATAAGCGTTAAACTCCTCTAGTTTTCAATGCATTTAGTTTTTGATAGAATTGCCATATATTGTAGTAAGTAGTGGTCATGAAGATTATACCCCTGTAATGTAGGCATTTTTAGTTTACTTTGACGAGCCTTGGACCCCCTCTCCATTGGCAAATCCTGGCTGCGCCACTGCCAAGTATCACGCAATGATATTCGTTATGTGCAAAATGCTATGGAGTATAATCCAATTGGTTTCATTCATTTCCCAGTTGAATATTCTTGTGTTTGGAAAGACAGCCCAAGTTTTCATCGAAAATATTTCATTCCTGGAAATGTCTTCCATAGAAACGTAAGATACAGTTTCCCTTTCAGCAGCATTCGAGGAGTTTGTCAGTGATTAATTGCTATTAAATCCCCTTTCTCTGTGTTCCCTTTAAATGATTCATTCGATTGCTTCAAGGCCCCCGTATCTGTCATTCTCCACTCGGAATCATCCCCTTCGTTCTAATTAGTTAGATATAGTCCGTGTTTCCGAACTCTGGAATGTGTCTTTCCCTGTTAAATTAATGGCCATTCCCTCTGCTCCAGGCACCCGCCTGCCGGGCGTCGGGCCAGCACGGAACCAGAGAGCAAGCTGGACGTCGGAGAGGAAGGAGGAGGAGGTGGAGACGAAGGTAAGTCCATCTGACACCACAAGTTACCAATCACCCTGAAAGACGTTTTCTCCTACTATTACTCAAAGTTTCTCGGAGATTTAAATGTGTGTATTGATCCAGTAACTATTTTCCGGTATTTGGATTGTTGATGACTTTAAAACTCGATCCACTTCTTTGTAGATCCCCTTAATTGAAGAGGTGAGAAAATAGTAGATTCTTATCCGTACCATTTTATATTTGAACTCAAGTGAAGCCATGGTCGTAGTTTAAAATATACAGAGCTCAACACTTCTCGTAATATGTTCATTCTAGTTTTTGTACTGAAATAAGTATTTATCTAATGCATAATTTACGGTATGCCTATTAGCGCTGTGCGTAATATTATGAATCTAACAAAATTCAGGCGTAAATGCAAATTTCATCTAATTGTAAAAGTAAGTAGCAAAACAATTTAATTGCACCTACTTTGGTTTCCAAAATCCAAATTATAACCATTTTATATGCTTATGTTTTCTATATCTTGATTTTATCTTTATCTCATTTATCTTTCTTTTTACACTTCCTAATCTTTAAGTTTACAATTTCATCTTTATTTTAGATTTTTAAACCTGTATTAATGTACGATTGCTGAGAGTACTATATAAGATATATTTTTTTTCTAAGCCATCGTCACAGCTATATTGGCGTCTATACGAATTTACTCCGCGGCCATGATACTGAAAATTTAGTGTTAACATTTCCTTGATTTTTTCATATTCGCGGTTAGGTTGTACATCTTTATTTTCGAAGATTGATTCGCCAACCTATCGTAAGTATTCATGATGCGTAATTAGGTTAATGTGCGCATCATCGAAAATATGGTGTAAAGCCATAAACCGCTTCATAGAAATTTGACATTATGAAGCAAAATGACCTTGGAAAGGCCAAACACCGTCGTATTAACTAAGCCGCAGACCACGACCCTTCTCTCGCCTGACCCCTTTTAATAAAAGAGCGAACTAAATTTCCCTTCCCTATACTTCACCAATATTCGAAGTAATTTCCCATTATAGCTCAAAGTAATAACAAAGAGAATAGGGCCAGTATTTTCGAAAATGGATTCCCCGGTATCGGTCGGCGTTGTCGGGCAAAGTTTTGAAGTGCCCTAATGGCTTCCCGTAACTCTTTCACTGTCGTAACTTGAAAGTTCAAGGTTTCTATTACGCTGTTTGAAATAGGTCAGAAATCACTTATCTTCTTGTTATAAGTTCTAGTGCGCCTTATCTTTGTTCCTATTCATCTATGATCTTTGAATGCATTAAGTTGATAACTTTAAATAAGATGCTTGGTAGAGTCTATCATCGTAATCGAACTTGAACTGCTGAACTTTTCGTAGAACTTCATGTTATATCGTACGAACTTGTGTTTCACGAAGGTTAACGAATTGTATTAAGGCATGTGTACAGGAATTGCATCCATATTGACATGCTTTGTATTAGTTGATTATTATTTATCCTGTGAAAGCTCGTTAGTTTTGTTAAAATTTTCTACGGTGGATCGGTGAGCATTTCAAGATTTTCTTGACACTGGTTAGGAATTGTTTTAAGAAAGTATACTTTTAGTTAATCTCGCCCAATAAATTTAAAGGCAGCATGTTGTAAAGATTCGCCTCTTTAATAAATTTATTTCGTGAGATTCACTTTTCCGCTAGCAAAGTGTGGAACTAATGGACATATAAATTAAGTTCCATGGTAAATGGCACCCATGCACCGAAATTATCCTAGCATAGTATGTACTTGAACATCTCACAAACTATTTACTTTATAATTTCCATTCAGCCTTTTATTTAGTAGTGATTACTATGCTGCTTCATTTACGAAGTTTCCCATTTGTGCTTCGAATGTAAGTTTGATCTAACGGTAAATTTTCTCTCCCGACTGTTTTAGATCAACCGAAATTCACGCCCATTGCACCTCAATTCATTTCTCTCTAGGATAGTTGTTCATTTATAAATAGCGCCCGCATGCACTCTTCATCGATCACCATCTTCCGTGAGGTTTTCCCGTATCGGGTCAATGTTCCGTGAACGGAATCTCTCTTTTTGCCGCTGACGTTTATAATGTCTCTTCTTATAATTTCCATTTTTCTTTGCTGTCTTAAGCAATCGTAATCCTAAAATGGTATTTATTCCCTTTTCTGATATTATATTATGAGTGTGTTTATTTGTGCTTCTTGGGATATTTCGGAGTTTATTTTCACTTTCAGCTATAAATTAAAATTTCCTTAGATTGAAAACACTCGCATTCCATAGGGTATTCCAAGATCTGTCTCTGCAATCAGTCTTTCAGAAGCTGATATGACTCATTATATCAGTGGCTTCGTGAGTAGTTATAAAATTTTCGAACGTCGGAGAAATGAAATGAATACAGTGGACTCTCGGTTGACGAACGTCTCTCATCACGAAACGTATCGGTTCGCGAATATATTTTCAGAACAAAAACCGTCTCGGGTGACGAACGATGCATCAAGTAACGAACACGCAAATCTGCATAAAAGGTTGTCTGCAAGGTTTGAGTGTCGGCGGTAGAGCTCCCATATCCAGTCAGTTGATTTTGTAAATTGCTTAATAAATCCGCTTTGAGATTGATTACACAACATGTATCCATATTTCGGTTTATTGTCGACAGTTCAAAACTAAAGACCAGTGACGATTACATTATAATTTTCAGAGGGAGTAAGGGTATAGGCCGGAAGAAGGAAAAATGATGGCGGTATGTGGAATTGAATAAGTGCTCAAGTTAATATCGTAATATTAATATCAAACTTTCGCTACTGATTCCAGAAAATTGCCTTTATCATCATATCAATCCTACGAAAGCCTTTGTACTAATAGTATTGTAATAGATAATTTATATTATCATTTGGGTAGGAAGGAAAGATTTATTTATCATACATCTGATTCCTATTGAAAAACTCGGTTCGGTTTACAAACAGGATGACGAACGGCTTTCTGAAACTAATCAAGTTCGTGAAGCTAGATTCCACCGTATATCGATGTCCATCTCGTAATACCATATGACTTTGATGAAGTGTGCCATCCTTTATGTGAACGTGATGCTCCAGTAGAGATATGCTAATCATTCCCAAGAAAATATCAATGCATTGTTGCATAAGTATAATGAGGATAAAAATTGTTACATTTTCCATCGTTGGAAAAGGTAGAAAATTACTGCCAACAAAATTCAAAGTGAAGAGAGGTAAATGGAATGGAAACGATTTCCTATCGTATATTTTATATAGTTCCCAGAAGAGTAATTCTACAGCCCGCTGCAAAAACATTCCAAGGGTAATTTAAAAAAACAAAAATTTTGATCATATTCTCGCTAACTCATACTTATTTTTTTATATGCCAAAAAATTGAAGAAGCTTGGAGATTTGAACTGAAATTCATAAAAATTATGTTTTTTTTAATTTTTATGTCATTTTAAATTGGGTTGTATAATGTAATGATATTTTTTTACTTTACGTATTTTTAGTTTAAGACTTATCTGATGAAAGTCATTTCGTAGTCAACAAAGTCAAAACCTGTCGTATATAGGTTGTTTATGTAGGGCGCATATTTTGGTATCGTTGATAGTTTTACCCTATGAAACTTATTCAAGTTAATAATATTAAATTCTATTACATCCTCAAAATGATTAATATCGCTGAAAACGTATAGTTTTCTTCATGTATTCAAGTTTGGATTGTAATGTAGAGATAGTTTCTTTTGGCCCCTTTCTCACAAAATATCTTTGGAGACCGGTATTTCTTCGTAACGAGCTGTATCATCCTTAATTCCTCAGAAATTGGATGAGATTTATTAATTAAATTTTATTTATTTTTCAGGGTCCAAATTATGTAATATTACCAATTACGTAACGATTGGCTGATTTAAATCCATATTTTGTCTCCGTAAAGCGATCGCTATTGATTCAATCGGATTTCTGGGTCAGTTTCCGCGGGAGAGGGTGGAATTTTCCGTAGCCTAATGCATCCGAAGCGATCAAAGGATCGAGGTATTCCTTTCCACAAAGCACGCGAGAGTAATTCACTGTAAGTGTGGACTCAGATTATCCTCGCGGCTTTTCCCCATCCCATTTCGCATCTCTGGCCTTTAATTTTCCCCATCTATCTAGGCGTAGCATAGCGTAGTTTTAACAGCAAAGGTTAAAGGATGTAGGCTATTTTTCCGCGCTGCGCTCTAACAGGTCCTATTTAGAAAATTAGGGGAATTCCACGTGATTAGTGACCGTGGAGATTTACTTCGTGAAAGGCCCTCTAAGAGCTCAAGCAAATTTACTGTGTTTATTCATCAACGTTTGCAGGATTTACGTTCGCCACATTCTTTGAATTTTATGGGCGCTTTCGGATTAGTTAAAAATACGTAAGGGCTTGAAAGTTGGAGCAGCGAATATTTGTGAGTGAATCACTCGATTTCTATTAATAAATAACGTCCTTACTTATTGCGAAATTTGGAAATTTAAGTCCCCATTGCTTTTAATCCATCGTCGATTAAAAAGGTATCTTAAAGATAAATATTAATAATTATTTTAATTATATAGAATAGGAAACGTAATGATTTGGGTTTGGTATCTAATAACTCGGAGCCGTGATTGGTGGTTGGCTCTCTCGTTAGGATTTCTTCACAAATGAGTTTTTTATTCGCTTTTTTATTTTACACTTATCCATTATCCGCGAACAATTATAAATGTATTTGTTTTCGTGATATCCCCATTAACGTTCTGGTGTTTTTCTGTGTATTTATATGCTATGACAACATATAGGCAAAAGGTTAGTTGTACATTGATATCCAACGTACATTTTCTTGCAACAGATGTAATATTTAGTTTTGTTAGTCAAACGCATTATATTTTACCATACTTGATAATCGTTTGGGAAAAAAATCCGGAAGCTATCAATATGCATTTAATCATATATTTCTACATCTCCATTAATACCTTGCGAGCCGGCTTTCGGCGTGTGGCGGGGGTGTATACACCAGTTGATCTAAACTACTTCTTTACTGGTTATTGTCACTTACTTTTCGCGGAAAGAATGAATTTTTAATACGACTCGTCCCAGCATCTATTTTAGTTAACTTACGTTCATTATCGGATCGACCGAGGTAGAAGAAGGTTGCATGATACCGGTTCTATCCTCCGAAAATGTAGTTTACTTGAATTTGTTAAGCAATCGCAGCCTAACTTCTGATCTCCTGTTTAGTTCATTTTGAATTCTCGGCCCCTGTAATTTAGAGTAAAAATTTGACTAATGTCAGTTGTCTGAGGATAAAATGTTTTTTGAATTTTATCCGGAATCCGTCAAAAATATCTTATTTAAAATAACATCACTATAATAGCCCTGATAAGATGGCTCAAGCATGAAATTTTACCGCTTCATTCTAGTTGGATCCTGATTGATTTTTTATATTTAATGAATGTAGAATATATTTTCGAAAAAAAATAAACGTTTGAATGTAAGTGCAACGATTAGTTCTGTACATTAAGATATTTTTCGTGTAGCTTGGCAAGTATAGATCCTTGATGGCAAGTGATTTGAAGTTTGATGAGGAGCTCAAAGGGAAAACTGGAAGGAACTTCACTCTACAGGTGCCATACATTCTTTTATTGACCAAAAATAATTTCTTTCAAGCGTTAATACCAGAGAAAAGCGTTGAGGTTTTCTGGTTCAAAAACGAATACATAAGGAAATTTTCCTGAATCGCCATCTCTTAAAGTAGTGTCCAGTTCTTCCCTTGACTTTAATTTTAATTACACATCTACTTAGCGTATAATCTCAGAATAACTTTTATGACTCATCCATTCTGTAACTAGAGATTGTGTTGCAAGCTCTTTCGCAACCACTTTTCCGGGAATCTCGTTTAGATTCAACGAAAGGTGCTCGAATTTCTCCAAACACTTCCATATTGTCTCTGGGAAGTGAAAGGGTGTTAATGGTCGGTGTATCCTGGGACAGGCGCTTACCCATCTCTTTCTCCACGTTTCACCCACCTCTGACAACACACATTTCTTTTTCCGTCCCCAGATGTTAGCGACGTTGATTTTCATGCAAGTCTCATGCGTTCAGCACTGCGAGTGTACACATAACGAGCGTCCCCTCAGTCACGTACAATTGGCGCTCTACTCTGCAGAAGGGGATGCAGATGCGGCCCGCAATAAAGCCTCTACGCGTAATTAGTCCGAGTAGTTTGCGTCGACGATGACGTTTATATAGGTGTGTTGACTTTCCCCCCCTCCATCTCAATGGGAAGCGACGGCTTTGTGGCCTCTGGAGCGATCCCATCGCCGCTGCGGATTCTGTCAGCAGGTGGCCCGCGAACTTCTCTCTCGCCTCGAGACTCCTCGTCACGCACTCTTTTCACGGACTGAACCAATCTAGAGAGTTGATGGCTTTTGTCATAGCCTTTCTCTTCCACGCTGACTCAGCGTTGAGTGCTCACGTAGATGAAGGTATCTAAAGCAGTTTTTACCGTTGATGAGTACACTTGTGCTACCTCGATGAATGGAATACTTTTCATTTGTCTCTCCGAGCAGTTTAGAGGGAAATGTTTTTCCTTTCGTCGCAGTCTTATGCATGGTTGAGATAAGAGAGCTGAGGTTTGTGTGACGATGAATCCATGTTATGAAGAGCACGTTATGAAAAATTATCGACTGTTAAGATTTTAATCAGTTCTGTAGCGCAAAAGGTTACTCAGCTAGAGGTTAAAAAGCTCTCCAAAAGCCGTTTTTGTCAGCGTGCCGTAATACGGAAGCAACGGAAAGGCTCGGATTACTGATCTTGTAATAAACACTCAATGTACGTTTTAATAGCCACTCCATCATCGTTGGGCTTAGAGGGAAAACTGCTATTCAAATGAATATGAATTAGGGTCGACACACATCGATTTCTTACGTAAATTTGGGGTTTCTTAGAATGTAAGTTATCTGAGTCTTTCCGTTGTTTCCGGATTAAGGAGCAAAGATAAATACGGCTTTTGGATAGTTCTTTAACCTATTGTTTATTAATAGCCGTGTTCCAATTACTTTCCTCACTGGTTACTTAGTGATTCACAGTATTCTTAATATTCAACTAAAATGCAGAAAAGTATTCATGCTATCGAGAGTTCATTCCAGCCGTAACTTCGAGAAACAATCCTGTATGTATATCATCATCTAACAGTTAATGATATTAAGAGTCGAATCTATGTCTAAGCGGTCATGCAATTAGTGATGATTGTAGCAGTTAACGAAATTGAGGCTTGCTGGTGTAGTGCATTATTTACTATGTATTACTATGCCTGATTACTATGTAATTTCCTACTGAGGACATCGGATATATTGAGTTGAGGTTTGCATTATCCTTTTGAGCATATGATGCGAAAGGTCGTGCACCAGAGGCGTTGTGTCAAGCCGTCATCGAGCGATGAAAATTTGATTGAACGGTTAAGCCAACATTCGATGTCTCGTATTTGCACGTAATGTAGACATAATCGGGTGCACATAAATCATCTCCCGATGTGGATGTGAGCATATATGCAACCCCTCTCTCACACATCTCGCTCTGCCCGCAAAAAAGGAAAATATTCACCTCGTGAAATATTTTTTCCTTTGTGATATAATCTCTAATTTTGTTTGTTGTGATAAAGATCTATGTTTTTCTGTGTTACTCTATGATAGTGGGAGATATTCATTTTTCTCTTTTAGTATTTACCCATGTTTATTTAGCTTGTTACCTTGTTTAATTAATTTACCCCCGCCCAATCCCGCTCGTGCTCTCTTGCTTTGTGTATGACGGTTAATTTATCTTGGACAGTACGTTTTAAAATTTATTTATCTTTTCATACGTTCGTTTCTGTGGTCTGGAGGCATGAGGAAATTAGTTTCACGTCCTCTCTAAACTTTCTTTTATTAAAAGTCGTTGTATATCAGTACAGATAAATAAGATTAGCATTGCAGTAATTATTGTCGAACTCAAAATGTATTACAAAAAATCATTCGACCCATTTTTGTATCGTACGTTTTCGAATAACGCAGATTTTCATGTGACACCATGGAATTGTTGTAATTTCTGAATTCAGTTACACTGCTTGGAAATAAAATTATTATTTCAGTATCGTTAGTAATGCTCTGCAAGGCTTCGGGATTCGATTTGATCTCGAATCGGAGGTAGAAATTTGATTCGAGCCTAGGTGAGATTCGAAACGCCTGCCTGAGGCACATAAATTACAGAAATGGCCGATTAAAGCATTTGTTTCGACATTAATCTCACAAGTTCTTTCTATAAGATTAAAGACTCTCATTTACTTGGCGATGTCCTATTTTCATTCAAAAAATGCGTAGGGAAATTTTCCATATGGCACACGCCGAAGCAATAGAGGCATGATTTTAATGATAATGGCGATGATCTGTAATGAATAAAAGTTATATCCTGTGATAGATCCGAGGAAAACAAGCGATTCGTAGTTCTTTAATTATTTATAGATCATAGTTCGCGGTTTTAGTTAAAATATTTTTTTAGGCGTGATTAGCGAAATCTTGCATTGAGATCGCGATCGTCCACTAATATTTTTAATATATGTTTACATTTATTGTTCTTAAGTTTTATGTGCAATACTGTTTTACAATGCAGTACTATGTACAATACAATTTACAATTTGAAACAAAAAGCAAAACAGAAAAGACTAAAAATAGAGAAGATACATTTTTTGTCTAATAAATATTCAGTAGAATATATGCACTACAATAGAAATGTTTAGGGAAATACAATTTAACCATTAGGGTCCTGCCAAACCAAATATGGTTTGTCAGAGGGTACCCATCTGGATATATATTCTTAATTTTAATTTATTACTGGCTGCGATCGGTTACTTCGATTACAGATTATTAGAGGAGAGACTGAAATCAGTTGTTTTTACAGTATATACAACACAATTTTACACATTATTAAAGTTAAAATCGTCCTGATAAACTACCTACTTATTAAATAAATTCGATGCGCGAAGGCGTTACCTCGTGGAAGGCCATTATGAATGAAAAAGGACACTAGTACACTTCCACAGATTTATTACTTTGGCGACATGTTTCGCTAGCGAGTAAATTCGATGTGCGAAGGCCAGATGATGCTAGCTCGCTAGCGAAACATGTCGCCAAAGTAATAAATCTGTGGAAGTGTACTAGTGTTCTTTATCATTCATTACCTATTTATTACATGAAATCTTCGTAGAAGTACAGCTCTGATAGATTGGACGCACGAAATTATTACTTTATTAAATAATTCCAATATGCCTTGAAATTACGCGGATTGTTTGGTATCTCGCCGTGACCATAAGCGCGGAAATGAGCGTCGGGTTATAAACGCGTATCAGTTTCGTTTATCGGTGTTGAAAAATCCAGCATATTCGTCCCTGGGGTGCGCGGTATACGCGTTTGATGTGTGTTCCCCACTCTTCAGTTAACTCATGCTGCACTCCACACAATCAGCGCCAAACCGCTCGTCACCGAAAGAGCCCTCTTGGTAGCCTTAAAATGCATCCTGGAATTTGCTCTTCCCATCCGTGAGTTTTATTTCGTTCGATAGTGCTCTGCTGAATAAGTCCTTAATTGTTCTCATTTCGTCTTCCTGGCTATCTTTCGAAAAGATCCCTCTAAATTCTGTGGATTGTTCATACATTTCTAATTCGTATGCATCCTCATAATTAAAGTCTGTTAAATTTTGTAATATATGTGCAGAAAAGGTTGAATTTGTACGAATTGATTATAATTTACGTATCA
The DNA here is from genome assembly GCA_947579665.1 of Sympetrum striolatum. NCBI lineage: Eukaryota > Metazoa > Arthropoda > Insecta > Odonata > Libellulidae > Sympetrum > Sympetrum striolatum. The sequence continues at coordinate 74,366,874 of OX388342.1, read as the reverse complement.
TCTGATGGATCCACATGAAAGATTCGTTTATGAACCCAAAAGATGTTGAATTTCGCTCATAAATATTATTTTTTTTCAACACTATATGAATTTAAGTTGAGGAGAAAAAATGTATACTAAAATTGGTGGAAGAAATGAATAGGGTTAATTAGTAATGAGTGTTTGTGTTAACTTGCAAGATATCATTTTACCTTATCATGATTATGCAATCGTAATAGCTGTGAAATTGTGATATGAATTCTACCGTAAACGGCATTTTATCATGAAAATAATGTAAGTAAAATGAAGAAGGCATCATTTTCAACATTTTATTAAAGAAAACATCAATATTATGATGGCGTTCTTTCATCCGAACCGTCACTACCTTTCGTAAATTGAAGGAAAATAGTATAACTTATTGTCCTTCATTAATATAGTTATTGACTTCTTTAAATGTGTTACGGTCATTTATACCCTACTATAATTTTTAAATTTTGTCAAAATATCTAATTTATATCTTGTAATATTGATGCTGTATTAATGAATGTATTCACGCTTATAGCTTTTAATATAATGATTATTTAACTGGTGCTATTAGGCTGATAGTCCTTTAGGCTACTCCATTAACAGCACATATTTATGCCATAATAATACACCTCTTACTAATGAAACCTTCCTTAGTATAGTCCATCATTGCTTATTAACGGTAAATAATAATGTATACGAGAAATGTATATAGTATTCATATACTCGTAGAATACGTGATGTAAATCCTCTCTTGATAGACTGCCTGCATCCACACTCTCATCTCGCGTCGTGGACTCGAGCCATTTGAATAGCTCCGTCCCCTTTAAGTCTCCCGTGACACCTGCGTCTTATTTTGATCCATTTCCCTCACGGAATACCTCCCTCATCTCGTATGTCCCAATTACGGCACACTCGGCGCTCTCCTCCATCTGTTCCCCTCGGTTTCACCCACTTCTTCGGTGACTCCGCATCACCTCGGGCGAGATGTGGAAGTTACGGACCCTAGAGCTGTTTCCATTTATCCTTAGGAACGTATGACGTTCGTAAGGGAGGTAGACAAAAGGCTCATTGTTCGTGCCTCGTGGTGCGGGGTAACTCGGGGAAGTGAAGGGCGTGTGGAAGGAAGTGGGTAAGGAATTGGAGAGAGAGAGATAAAGTATACGCTTAGACTTTCCAAAGTTTGCTGCCATTCCAGTCGCGTTATGCCACCTCAATGCGGAGCAAATCTAATGTTCTCCGAGTATTTCCTTATCCTTTCAAAGAAGTTCCGAGAACGGAAAACGTATTGGGTAAACTTGTTATATTTTCGTTTTCTCTCTCGCCTCCTTATCTTCCCATCGCTCCGTTTTCGACGGAAAGTTTTTATTCCTGAATCTTTTCAAACCGCCGGCTACAGTCCATCTGAGATTAATGCGTACTCTAACTGGTTTTTATCTAGATTGAATTCAAAGAATGTGTATCTCTTACCTTAGTTACGTTGGAAGTGCAATGGACCGTTTTTAGTCGAAGATGGAGACTTGATGAAAAATACCTATAATGTAAAATATTCTATAATTTAAGTACATGGTTTTGATTACTTTAATTACAATGCGGTATGGACTGGATATGCATAGCATTATATAAATAAATTAATGAATCGTTGCCAAAAATCCCTATTAAATATTTGATAACATTCTTCGACTTCAAAAGACATAAATCGGAAACCCTAATTTCACCAAGATGCATAATTACTAGTTAGACATTACTTAGACACCTATTAATATGAATTAAGTTTAAATTTAAATGGTTAATATCCTCATTAAATATTGTGCTTCAGAGGAGCTTGGCCTCTAGTAAATTTAGAAGGATGCCTATATGTTTATGAATAGTATAATTGCCTATTATAGCTTTATCTCAAGAAAAGTAAAGCTTGAATTTCCGATTAACACGAATTAAGGTAGAACATTTCATATATCTTATAATTTAATTATCCACCAAGAATAAATTTCAGTAAAATTACTCATATTTTAGTTGGTTTTTCCTTCATTCTCTGTACACGTGCTTCCTCAAAATCTAAATTTATTGTTAGCTTTTCCTGAATTCAAAATCAGCGAAATTTATTTTTAGGGACAAAAATCATCAAATTTCAACCATTTAATCGCTCAGAAAGAAAACGTCGTACGATCATCTATTTTCTTAATAAAACAGTAAGAAAGACCAAGATATCTTCAAACGTCCGTGTGATTAATATCAAATGACTCATCGGATGCATTCCGCTGATTTCTTCTCCATTCAGTTCGGCGACCATTCTACTCCGCGATCTGTCTAACTTTGGGAAGCAATTCAAGGTCTTTCCGGTCCTTAAGATTGATGGGAATCCTCAATGAGCTCTAGGCGATGATGCCGAGGTATTCTCGCATAACCACGGACTCGTGAGGTTTCCATAATGGGAAGCATATCCTCGGGACTCTGCCTTTTGGTCAGGCGACCTCGAAAACTTGGTCGCATGCATTCATTCAGGACTCCTATGGAAGTGGTTTCCAAACTTTACCGAGTCTCACTCCTCCATGCTAAGTTACTGTGGCATCCGTCTCTTGCATAGTATGCGTTATCACTTTAAAAATCAATTAATGTTGGCAGTTAAACGTAGGAATTAATTATAATAAGCGAGGATAACAATAGTTCATAAAATATGTAGTTTACTACAATTCGGGTCTCGCAGAGTATTATTATTGATGTCGCTAAAAGAGGGATTATTTTTTCTTCCGATATCGTTTGTGTCGATTTCATCCCCTTCCATATACTTAATACTCTTCTTTGAGGAAACAGATCCGTTCTTTCTGTCATTTTTTTATATTTTTTATTATTTATTACATACATTTTTGTACATTTTCACTTCTATTGCAATCTAATTACATTGAAGTAAAGTTTACTTAAAAAACTCACCAAATAATTACAAAATATTTATTGCTTCAGTCCTACTGTTTTAGTTGAAAAAACAACATTTCAGTTATTCCTGTTTGTATTTATACAGCTTACAATTAAATATGTTTGACGTTGTTTAAAAATGGACTCGTCTTTCCGTATTGTCTCTTAATAAAATATTTTCCAAATGATCTGTGGGAAAATATTAGTGCTAATTTTCAGTATCGAGGAAAATTATTCAAATTACAAAACTTCTCGAAAGATAATTATATAATCATGTAACATAGGAGATTTTTCTATTTTCATACATATCTCCACTATACTTTATCTGAAATTTTATATACTTTTGAGATAAAACCATAATAGATTCAGCCTATGAATTAATACATTTTTTTAATCATTTGCAAGATGCTTATCTATAGATGGATCTATATAGATGAAAATCTCAATCCATCTCATGTATAAGTATTATACATATTCGTGAAAAGAATAATTTGACAGTTAAGGTCACACTATTAGGATACAGTAAATGAGATTTCGAAAGTACCTTTGCTAGTAACGTTTGCTTTAAAATTTCAGGGAAGAATTGGCGTCTCTTCAATTTAATTAAAGTATACTCTGGTATACAAATGCAATTTATTATGATTGAAATTGACATAATTTGATAGTAAAAATTGCATGGTATCTATCTGAAACTGAGTACTGAAATTTATGATGAGATAAGATAAAAGTATTACTTTTTCCACAATTTTATTTATTAAAACAATAATGATTAATACGACATGTTTCCGCGATTGATCGCCATCCTCCAGTTAATACTGGCGATAAATGTCGTATTAATATTTATTATTTTCAACGAAAAAATTCCAGAAAAAGTACTACTTTTATCTTATCTCATCATGATGAATTTTCACCAGACTTCGCCAACGACTGTGAATTTTACTGAAATTTTTATTTAAGGCGTTATATTCTTATATTTTTAAACTCCTTTGCGCCATAAAAATTCCATATAAAACATCAGCGAAAAATCTGAAAGGCGCATTTTTTTAAGGAAAACTGGAATTGTAGATCAAATGCTTTGTGAAGATCACGAGTGCGTGGTACCTCTACGTGACTCCTAAATGATCAGAGGAATTCGAGCCACCCTATTGCGGAAATTCGAACGTTGGTCGGATGCAAAACGTGGGGAAAAACCAGGACCGTTAATCTTCTCGAGGACGTTACTCACGTGAGAGATGACTGTTTTATAGCACGCGTGCCCTGGTTTATGTGCCCGCGGGCCGCTTTTGCGAGAGAGATCGCCGTTTTGCCCGTCAACATCGGTATTACATGTGGAGTAGAATTGCACTTAGAGCGCAATTCGCCATCTGAAATTCAGATTCGAACGGTTATGATACTCTTTGACTCTTGATGTTCCGAATGGGTTAGAGGTTCAAAAAGTGAGCGTTTAGTGGACTGTGTTTTATACGGCAACATTATATGTGAATATTCGTAAAACGTTATGCCAAATCGGCTATTTACTGCCACATTGTGTCCATTTCCATAGTAGAAGTTATGAATATTTGCTTGCTATTCAGTTGCTCTTATCGCTCGTTTATTCCTAATTTGGCACTCTATGTAAATAGCAGTGCACTCCATGATCCCGTTCGTGTAACGGAAAAAACTGAGTTGTTGGCGAGTGTCGGCAAATGGTGAGCGAGAGAAACAATTCTATGAGAGAAACTTGCATAGCGTCCAAAACTACGATGTTGAATAATAATGTTGACATTATTATTCAAATATTTACTAAATTTTTATTCAAATGCTATAGGAAACATAGAAAGTACCTCCTAGGTACTTTCAATGCTTCCTAAAAAGAAAGTCGTTTTGATCTTTTTGGCATATACAAGATGATCTCTCAAAGAAGTTTATTCTCCGCTAGGGAAAGATTTGGCCCTATTTTTCTGTAAAATTTGAAAAGAATCACGGATTATTCAATTTGTGTCCTTGGACAAGTTCGACGCTATTTCATTATTTAACATATTGAAGCAGGGAAGTCCGAGTTTGGTATCTAACTTCACAACGAGAAATTCCGTGGAAAGTTTTGAAGCATTTTAATGGAATTTCAGGGGAATTTTTAAGGGAATTTCATTTTCTTCCAGTTTATCGTACCCTTAAAAGTTCGGAAGACACGCTTAAATGGATAAGATTTTGATATACCAACGGGATTTAGAAAAACATCTGTGTGCGATAAACTATACATTTTGAATGCTGTCTTCCTCATTACATTAGACTCAAGTTTTATAAAGTATGAACTTAAGTTTCTTTCAGAGTATTACTAACATCAGTTCTGGTATATTCAAGCGATGATTCCTATTTGAGCTACATCCTTTCAGTGCTGCCTAATAGCAACGCTGGACTCACGTTTCTCCAAAGTTAGGTCCCCATTTATGAATGCGAGTGGACGGGGTTTATTTGAGAGTACATACAATACGATAGAGTAAAATTTCTGAGTTGAAGGACCCTTCCTACTTGCCTGAAGTTCCCTCCCTGCGAATCTAGGAAGTTAAGAACGTCTGGAGTGCGTTGAATGGAACATGTTTTGAGTTTGTGAATGCAGCGGACGAAAAAGCCATGAAGATGACGATGCCACATTATATTCAGCATTACATCAAAAAATGGGAAATTGATATATAGCGTAGTAAGCAACAAGGGAGGATGCATGTTGAAGGTTTGAAGGTTACAAGGTTTATAGAGTTTAACATGCTAATACAATATTCTAAATATTCGGTACAGCTATTTTTTACCCGCGTAAGTTGGAAAAACTGCTTAATTTGGAAGGTATCAACAAATAGCACGTGAATAATTTTAGCTTACTACATACAATAGATAAAACATCGAAAAATAAGAATTATTAATCAAAATATTTTTACTTTTTCAAGGTATTTCAAGATCGCTTTTAATTAGAGTACGTTTAAAGCACCTCAGCATTTAGGCAACTTTTTCTTGTGTTAATAAGCTCTGAGTAGAAGCTTTCAAGTTCTGCAGTATGCTTTATGGTGTTTTTTTATCGTTTTTCACTTCCCTCTTAAACGTAGAAATAAATGGTAAACGTTCAGTTATCTCATCCCTTCGTAATGGAACCTACGAATTGCATTAAATTTAAACGTGGGTACGAATACAACCAATAGGGTTGGGATTTTTTCCACAGCCTTATTTTTTCACATTAAATAGCTACATTCTGTATAGACGGTATATAAAACCTCTTGAAATGGGAATAGAGCCTTAATTATCTTAATACGCGTTCCTTTTCAGGTTCGCGCATCGTTTCAGAGAACTCAAAATTGGCCCTCGAGCGATAAATCGCAGCCATTTAGACCCGGTAAAACTGCGCCTCGGAATATTTCAAAGCGAGCGCCGAGTTTTCAGCGCTGTTAAAGTATAAACGTTTTAATTGCTCGCGGGATTATTTCGCGTCCCTGATTCAGCGAGATCCTCGCATTGCGAAAGTCGGGCGTTCCATCCTCTTTCGAATTACATAATTATATTTTTTCCCCCTTCGGGCGGGAGAGACTCCATGTCGCAATCGGCAACTAATTAATGTTCCAGGAAGCCGTTGCATCTCCCACATCGATCCGCTTCTCCTCCCCTCTCTTCCCGCACAGCTTTCGAGCTAGTGATGGGCAATGTGTGAGCGAGTCAGTTCAAAAGGTCTGGCCACACTTCACCGCACCTTCACCGTGCCGTAGCTAGGCCGCGAGTCGGCCGTGTCACGGTTCGTCCTAGGTGAAGCCACACTTTTCCGCGCCGCGCCCGTACCTTGTCCGTATTCTGGCTCGATCTGCGGAGGGAGCAGTTTATTATTCTTTTCGACTTCTACGTAGAGGTGATGTTCCGTAATTTCAGTAATAGTGAATTAGGAATGATAGCGCTAGCACTAGAGGAAGAAGAAATTCATAATATAAAAAATATTACCAGTCGAAAAAGGAACTGAAAAATTTCTCCGCATCTAACATAAATTATGCCAAATATTGATGAATTTAATAAAATTTCACTCAAAATCGTTTCACTCGAAAGGAAAGAACTGGGATAATTCTCTTCCGTGTCCGCTCCGTGCCCGTCAAAAATTAAACCAAACTAGTCGGGCACGGCGCGGTGATGGCGCGGACGATCCGGTGTCGGTGCGGAGAGGTGTGGACTAGCACATTGTATAGCATTGCAGTATTCGTTCCCGTATGTCGGCCGACACCCGGCCAAGCCACGGCACGGTGACGGTGTGGTAAATTGTGGCCAGACCTTGACTCAATCTCCGCTCAAAACTCTTCCCACACGACTCTTTCTCCGCTCACTGCTCTCTCTGCGCATACGACTACATATTTCTTCGTATATAAGGACTATAAGGTATTTATTAAGGCGAGATTGAGACTGGAAAGTCTCTTCTTCCATCCAACCTTTCGTAAATATTGTATACGTACAAAGTTTGTGAAGGTGAATAGAAAAAGAGAGGAAAAATTCAGGAGTAGATTAAAAAAAACTAAAGTGATATCTTAGTAAAAAAATCTACTGCAGGAAAATACCCACAAAGAAGGGGGTGATAAAAACCTGCGCAACCCTACTAATAGTAGAAGCTGAAATATGTGAAAGAAAGCTGTTGTTTAACATGGAAATTACAAAAATTATAGTAATATTAAAAAATAATAAAGGAAAAATGCAATAGCACGCTATGAGAAAATAATAAATATGAGAAAACATAAGATAAAACATTTAAACAAAATTACATAAAATAATATCATGTCTAATGACTACCTATCCATCTATGTACTCTCCCTCCTCTCTTATTTATGTTTATTCCTACTTATTAAATAATTCTCAAAAAGGAAGCATGCGTAACGGATACCTATATTTAAGTTTTGATTTAATATTTTTTAATCTAAATATATTGCGATTTGGTATTTTTAAATTTAAATATTTCGTAAAACATTGACATGCTTCATCAACTGATCAAGCACCTTCCTTCAAACGAATGAGACTATATTTGTAGGACCTTACTTAATCCCACCCTTCCCCCAAACGACTCCCGGAGAGTCGTTTTTGAGAGCGACTCTTTCTAGTGAGCTGTGACTCACTGAAAAGAGTCGCATTTGCTATCACTATTTCGAACTCGCAGTCCTTATAGAGCAAAAGCGCGTTCGGTGGACGGAGGTCCGGATTACGGGGATATCGGTCTACCGCCGCTCCCGGAAGCGATGAACAAATCCAGAGTTACACAACCAGCGTCGGCACCCACGAATCTTCTTTTCTATCGCCGTTACTGTCTTTCAACGCTTAGCCGCCGGGAAGTTTAGTTCCACCTGAGTTTGCGTAACAGCCTCGATCCGGACATTCGCACGTACTTGGTGTTTACCGGAACGCGTATTCACATTCCCGGTGATTTATCTCCGGTTGCGCTGCTTCTCGTTCCCCCTTCTATTTCCCGAAGTTTCCATCTTCGTATCCCTCGAGGGTCTGGCGTCTATCGAAGCTTGGGTACTCCGGGAAATTTCTCCAGAGGCGATTAATCTCGAATTTTTGTTTCTATCATTATCCTAGTTGTCTAAATTCGCGTAATTTAAATCCTTTTCCTTCTAGGTTCCTCACCCGGCTTTAATTCATCCACATATACCCAAATAAACTCTATATGTGTAATGTATCGAAGTAAAATTATCAAAAATAGGGTGTGATTAACGAAGGTTTGCCTGAGGGGGTTTGCATAACCTTCATGGTGTTTTGATTCGGTAGGGAGCCCCTAATATTCCCCCTCGAGCAAAATTCATTTGTCGATGTTCGTCGTTTTCTTTTCTATCCACGGTGGCTATAATTGCCAGGATCATCAAATAATGATCACGTCGTAACTGTCATCACATAGTTACACCAATTAAATCAGGAAGTTTATTGGCGTAAAATAGGGGATTATGTTGGCACAGCGAATCCTAATTATTGCCGGGCCGTATTAGTTCAGGTTTTTTTGGTTCGTGGATTCCGCTGTGAGAAGTAGTTAAAATTAATATACGTGAATAATTAAGGAGCATTTTCGGGCGATAAAAGGGGCGCATTCTGGTGTTCTTATTGGAAATGATTTTTACGTAGAGAAAGGATTCGTTAGTAAATAAAAAACAAATTTTAAATTCTCTTTATTTTCGCTCTAAATTACCATAATGACTTGTTACTACTAGCTGTACACATCTTTTCACCTAGAATATTAAATTTTTCAAAATATCTTTTCGTAATTAACTTATTTTAGGGAAAGGATAAATTTAATTCAAGAATTTTGTTATGTATGTATACATAACAAAATTATGTAAATCATATATGTAAATCTTCAATCTGGCTCACTTAACACAAATCTCTCTCCGTGTATTTTATCACTAAACGATCTTTAATTGAACCACGAAGAAAAAAATTTAATCACTAAAATTATTTTAAAATGATTTCTTAAATTAAATTATTAATTAATTACTATAAATTATTTTTATTGAATTTTAATGTATTATTTGAATTATATTTTATTAAATTGCTTAAATATGTATTTTGATAATTAACTTATTTATACGTATTTAAAAATATATTAAATTAAATTTTTAATTATTTCAGAATAAATGATTTAAAATTTCATTATTAAGTACGTATTCATAATGAAGTAAGTAAAGGATTTGATTTTTCAAAATTATTGTTTGCCAAAAAATTAGCATTTTCTCTAAATCTGAATTTATTTTTGATATTAGGATGAATTGATCATTAATTTGCATATTCGTATTTTTGATAAATTAAATATTTAAGTTGTTGAACGTAGATGACGAGCGGGAAAAATACATCTTCCCGATTATTATTTGTAAATGAATTTATGGATTGCTAATTCTCAGTCCTTCCGTAGAGATATCCAATATTTTTGGTAATGGTTTTTAATAAATTTTACACCTATGAGAATGCATATCGAAAAATAACTCAGAGGTTTAATGAAAACGCCGATAATTTGATACTTCACAGTCGAGCTGGCCGCGCTTGAAGGCAGCAAAAATCCGTTTCCATTCAAATAACCCCTTGCATTACAGTCGGATAAAGTGAATCGCTCGCGCGTAAAATATGTTCCTTAAGCATGAACGATTCAGCTCTTTCTCTCAATAAGCGAGCCTCAATCGGCGCACTTTAAAGGAATCGAGAAAGGGATTTAAGGGGAGAGCATAAGAGTACGTATTCATAAACCCCTTCTTTCCCCCGAGGATCATCCGTGGGAATGCAGCTCTGGAGGAGCCCGATTTTCCGGTTGCCTCGCCGTCAGGAATTCAATTACATATTCACGCGAACGGGAGGCCGACATTAGCGCGCTCTGAGGGACATCGCTCGAATCAGCACTTTGCACTCCGCGAAACGTTATTTCCTCGCCAAGGATTCCCCACCTTTTTTTACGATTCGGCGCTTAAGTTTCCAGGCTTTGAACCGTTCCTTCGACCGCCCGCAGCGTCGACGTTTATGAATGTACGAACTTAAATTTTTTGAAACTATTGAAATTGAATATGATTTGGTTTGTGCGAATATGATTTCCTTGCTGAGAGGTGTACTGGCCTAATACTCACGTTTTAGAGAAAAAAGAGCTTATTTAGAAGCTGATTCGCTCTTATAATCCATATTAACAAGTGGTGGCAAGGTTTTCAACTCTGTAGGTGGGCCTTGCTTCTTTTAGTGTGCTATTATTATTATTATTACGGCTATTTTAAGACTAATACTTACATAATATCTACGAGTATTACATACTAGCACTAACTCTTTCCAGCTAATTTAACTATAACGATTTTAGTATGAAAGATCTAAGGAAACAGTCTCATGATTCCACCGGATTTTTATATATTTATCTTCTGATAGGATATCCACATTAATGCATACATATAGGTACACCTTACCATCCCTACCAGTTAATATTATTCCGTGAAATCACCTTTATCAGAAACTTATATTCATATTGATATAAGTTTTCCTTATGGAACAGTTTTGAAAGTATTTGGTGCAGCGAACCCTTTAAACCTACGGTCGACCTTTCATTCTTACATTTAACCTTTTAAAGGTACGATTAACTCTTAAACTTAGATCCCATCTGAAATGATTCTCAAGACGCATCGTCTAACTTCTCTAATCTGGTTTTATTCATCGAATGCCCAAGTATCAACCACATCCATCATCGTGGATGAAAAAAAAACATATCGCAGTCGTTCTGGCGGAGAAATGTAATTGAAATTCCGTTGTTGAGGTATGTTAAATCTAACCAGCCTTTCTCAAATTCTTTGATGTGGATTCTCAGCAATCAGATTCTTTTGATTGCTATCATAGATGCTGTAGGCGTAACGAATAAGCATTCTATTGGAATCGAAAGCCAAATTAAAATTTCTGTCAATTTTGTTTTTGTGTTACGTCGATAAAAATACTTTCATTTCATATTTTTTATTTTCACTCAAATTTTCAGTCATCATTGCAAATTTAATTTTAAAAATTTATTTATTTATTGGCTCGATTGCATAGTGGTACTTGTTAGCCGAATGACACCGGGGTCCTGGGATTTTATCTCGTCATGGGCGTGGTTGATAGCGGCTGATGTGGTTTAATCTCTGAAATAGAACCGAAGTAGTTGAAAGATATCCCACTAAATTATTATCAGGAAAGAAGGTGAGAGAATGTTTGTGCTTGATTCTGTGTGTGCGTCCTAAGAGCTTGAAGCTTCGGTTTCCGGTTGACTCGGTTAGTGAGCTTTCGGAAACCTCTATATTAACTGGCGATAAAAGAAAGGCGGAAGATGTGACCCGTGACATCTGCTCTCCCTTAGCGCGAGATCTCCATGAAAATTACCACCGAGCGACTCATCTAGGCTCGTCACATTCCATTTCACCCGTAGTAATTGCGTTTCCTTGCGACCCGCGGCCCGAAGCGTCAGGAAACGTAATATCCGGAGAATTAAGGGTGCATCCGTGCGTCCCCCGTCTTTTTATGGCAGATTAACGTACGCTGCATCGCTCGCATCCGCTGTGCATCGTGGCTGCGTGTACGTTTTTTTTTATCGAAGTTTCGTGCGATGTCCTCCAAGTTGTCCCCCGGCGATGCCCGTCGGGTATGCGCATCGGAAATGTTCTTTCCTCTCGGCATCGCAATTTCTGCTCCAAATGTTACGCTACGGTACATCTAGGGGTTTTTCCTTAAAAGGAGTTTGATTATGAACCGAAATGATGTTGACACAGTACTTTATTATACCATCTCATTGTCTTATCCTTTCTTAAACATTCACGATATTTCGCTCTGAATTGAAATTCTCCAAGGACTAATTGTTAGTTGGCTATCCGTAAGATTGCTCTCAACCGCAGGGACGTACGATTATCGTGTTGTTAAACATCTATGTCCTAAATTCAATTAAAAATAATCTGACAATATTTTCTTTATAATGGCTAGACCTTTTATAGTAATTTTCTATCCAAGTTACTGTGCCTTACTTTATGCTGTATAGGTAATTAGGAGTTCATTTTTCTATTTTGATGCAGCGTTAAGATAAACCTCAGTTGTTGTATACCGTAGTAAAGGATATGAATTCTCTAAATATAATGAGCAGCTATTTTAAATCATTCTAAATGACAATTATAAATGGTAATTACGTCCCTTAGAAAATTATTATGTATCTTTGTATGAGGACGCTGTTGTTCTGGAACTTGCGTAGACTTACGTGAATGTGTTGTGTATTTATTTTTCCCCGATGAATCTCATAGCACACTTCACATATTATTATATCTCCTCTGCATTAAATTCAATTACTGTACTGTACGACTTTACTCTTAGTCTCTTTGGCAGCTCCTGGCTTCCATGTTTTGGTTTAGGTCTTCAATTATTATAAAAGGCGAAGACTGTCGACTTATTTTCATGTATTATGAGTATAAACTTAAGAGGTGATCACATGTTTGGATTCTAGTCATTGCCTCAATGTGAATGCAACTATTAGTCACTTATTTGCACAGTACCTGCTATACGTTTTCGTATCTTAAGTATTCTTGCGAATCGAAGGGCGTTCTACGAATTCTGATAATAATTTCTCAATCGATGCGTTTTAGCGTTGGTGATATTTACTTTTTCGTTGTTGCGAAAGGGAACAGTTGTAGTATGTCAACCGAGAAGTACTTATCTATCGTCAATATGAACAGTCATGAGGCATATAACGAAGGAGTGAAGGAAATTTTCGTTATTTGCGCATCAATCCACCATCGTCGTCGTCTTATCGCCCTTGTTTGCACAACTGTGTTACAACTCCCGAATCTCTCTGTCAATTCTATAATATTTTCTCCATATCCCCATTATCCCTCTATTTCTCTGCTTTTCATTCCGGAGCCTTTGATCGGAACCACGTGCGAAAATCATTCGACTTGGGCGTCACCACCTGAAGCACGTAGGATGCAAATGCTGGCGGGTTCTGTGAATGTGGAGAAGGGGTTGAATCTGATCGGCATAACTTGGGGTAACCCTACTTAAGCGAGTATATGGTTCGCTTATCCTACATGTTGCCCCGAGGGGATCGTATCAGAGCACGCCGTGCAGATGTGCCTTGTTCCAGACCCTGCTAAGTATTATCTGGGATTGAAACGGGGAGAAATATTATATTTGGATCCGGTTATCTGCCCGTTGATGGATGGTTCACGTCAAGCGAAGCACTCAACCCCTATCACGTTGTCCATAAACTTGTCAAAGGTTCAGAGGGTTGGGTTAAAGTCGCACATAAGTGTTTGTAGGTGTTAATTAAGCTAAAATGAAACGGGGAAGGTGTTGGTGTTTTTCGAATATAGAAGGTGAAATATAAATCATGGAATTTATAATTCTATATTTAAAATAGTCTCATGCGTATATTCTCGAGTAAGAGAACCATAAGAAACTTAAGAAAACCGTTGCTTTCATTGTTGAGTTTGAAATGAACAAGGCAGCATTACGTGTATCATACATCAGTGCGCGCTGTGTGTTTCTAGTGAATAAAGAATCGCCTGTCCTGAGACTAGATACTTTTTCACTTGAAAAGACCTTCGCCATACTTTTTTAATCTATTTTTTTACAATTGCGTTCTGATTATTAAGAACTCCTATTTTTTCAGTTACTTTCCTTTTTCGTGAAACGTTCACTAGAGTTATTAGAGTTTTTACAATTCGTTTGAATAATTAAGTTTTAAATTGAAATCAGTGCACTACTTGAAGCACTCCGTTTAATGGTTCTTAAATATTTTGTAGCCTTTTCTTGAGAATGGTACCCTTATTTCTGAAAGTTGGTAGCTCTGTTTTTGATAATTTTATCCGTTTCTGAAAATAATATTGATAATAATGAATCAAATTTTATTTTGGTGATATTTAGACTAATAAGTTTCTCCTTAAATCAAACGCTTCGTCAAATAAAATTTAAAAGAAAGAAACCGTTTGAAACAGTACAGAGAAGAAAACTACTTTTTGGGTCTGAAAACCTAAGTCTGGTATAATTGATTATCCTGTTGCCAGAGGTTGGTACCCCTTTGCGAAAGTTAGCAGCCGATGATAATGGACGACGGAAATAACTGTTATTTAACGATAAAATGAAACGTTATTGATTTTACTGCTGAAGTTACTTCCATTTACTTCTTGAGCATCGCTGGGGATTATAGCTATTAAATTGCAGCGTGGATTTATACAAAACACGCAATACAGCACGTAACTAGCGTCCTTTTTGAGGTAGTCGAGTGACGCACCTTTCGTAACGAATGGCCACTTCCGAACTTTTTCCTCCATTTTCGACCCGCTCTCCTCTCGCTCATTTGCCAGAATTTTCGTAATATTTCCCCGATCATCGAAACCGAATTTTTTCCGCGCTCGCGCGTGATGGAATTGGATTTCGTCGTAGCGTAAAAAGGCTGCGGAATCGTCAGCTGCGGAACGAGGCAAATTCGGTCCAATTTACTAAGCACGGGTTGATCGATCCTGAAAGCTAATCAATCGTTAACGAGGGTTTTCAATTTCGCCTCCTCTTATCTTTCTCCTGAATCTCTTTTCATTCGGCCTTTTTTTGCAGAATGAGTGGGAGACTTAATTTCTCATCAAGGAAAAAGGGGTCTTCAAAAACGAATTAATTCGCTCGTTTGACTTAAATGGCATCAGTTTTGATCGTTTTTCGATCTTTGATAGATTCCAAGAAAGGAGCCAGATGCTTAAGAAATGATAAAGAAAGAAAATTGCCTGGACAGTTACAATTTTTTTCAAATTTGTTAGTTCGGAAACATCTGAGAATCTGTCTAAGATTATCGCATTTTCTGTGTTAGATTATGAGGCAAAAGATTAATAAAAACGAAATAACTAAAGATACATGTACGAAGTGAAGGTTTATCATTAATCATAATATTACTAATTAACAACACAGGTAACATCCCATTTTCAGACACTATTTTGCTACTCCATTCTTTTAATGCTAAATTTGATATTTTTGGAAATGACACTGATAATGATATAAGCTTATGCACTCGGCGTTTCCTAATCACTGTCTTGCAAAATGTGCTTGAGAATTTGCGAGAAGTTCATCTAAAACAAGGCTAACATCGAATCATGTTTTCTAGGGGTGTAATGAGCCCATAACAAATACTATGAAAAATAGATCTAATCAGTTTGCTTTCTTCCGTTTAGCAATCTAACGTTTAAATTCTGTTTTAATATTTAGTTCTAGGGCTGATATCGAAAGCTTTATGTCAAAACATTCTTCGTTTGTTCAGTGCTATTAATTGTGAGTCAATGGATACATGATAATCTACCATGTACTTTTGTGAACTATATTGGCTAAGTAATTTTACACTCGTTTTGTTTTATTTCACATCGTTTACATTTTACTATCGATAGGTTTGTTTTCCCCATTTTAAACTAGGATTGATTTTTATTCATCTTATATGAGAATTCTATAACATTTAGTGATTAGTAAGAGCGAGTACTTTGATTCATATGGGGTTCTACGCAGGCAAATTGCAGTGAATGTGAAAAATAACTGAAAATATAGACCGAGGTTCATTTACGGTGATCCATTTTTTACTTTGCGGCTATCAATCTTTCTTTAGTGCTATTGATATTTATTGAAAGCAAAGGTATATGAACATGGAGAGAAAATCATTTATCGCTAATGTTCAAGCTCTTTTGTAGTATTCTTATGGCAATGAAGTCGTCACTATGTGACAAATATGCCTTTTTAAGGTGAACATTCTTCCCAAAAAGGATAGATTTCTTTGTTCCATACATCTGTCAAACGAATTTCAAAAACTTGCCTTTCGTAGCTACTCCCGAGGTTCATCTAATTGTAAGTACATGTAAAACTTCATTTAACAGCTGCTGAGTTGAGAGTTATTTCATGGTCCATTCTTGAAGTTATGATCACGAATGATTTGAAGATATTTCTTTCCCATGGTGGCCATGTAACACACTCCCATAGTAATATTGAGTATATTGCTTCTCTTCAGATTCAATCGAGCTGTATTTTACTCTCTATTAACCAGCGCATCAGGTGCATTACCCCATGTGTGGAACATTTTCTCCATCGAACTCTTTTCTTGTAACTCTGGTGGGAAATAGGAAAGAAAATTTGTGTTCGATGATATCAGAGACGTTCTCGGTCTTGGAGGAAGTAAATCTCGGGCCGAACGCCCTGCAGAAGTAATAAACGTCTATGGAGATCATAAAAGTGAGTAATCTCTATACTTTAAACCCTTCCACTTTTTTAATATTATAGAAGCCGATATTCACGTTTGAAGAAAAGAAATGATTGGAGTGAATAAATTCTGTCCGTCATATCTGAAGTACCGTTCCTCTCCCGACCGAAATCCTTAAACGTATTATTTTTCTTCTTGTACGAGATAAGATGTTGCTGTTGACAAAAATCTCGTCAACTTTACCTGAGGTCATCATAACTTTTCCACTTCTGCCCCTCTTCATTTTCTGCACCGATGGTCTTTCCTCGCCTACCTGCTCTCCTTCCGTGTTATATTTAGCCTCATCATTGCTCTCATTATCGCCTCTTCTTCGTCTCCTTCACACCATATCGTCTTCCTCTTTCTCTCCTCAAATTCTCTCGTTTATCGCTCTTTTTCTCACCTCCCGATTACGTGGAACCTTCTCCTGTTTCCTTAATTTCTTCCCTTCCAATTCTGGGAAAAAATAATCCAGCTTCGTCGTGATTATCCACCGTCTTCTTGTCTTTATCTCTAGATCAGTTATCCTTTTTCTTACTTTCTCTGTCTTAGATTTTGTTCTCAACCATACCCTCTTCTATCTTCGAATTAACGAGAAGTTTAAGTTATACATATTTGCTAGCAACAGATTACTTTGCTTCACATGGTTCTGTTGCTACCTTATTCTCTAAAACCCTTTAAAATGTGTCTTAGATTTGTCACTGAGTACTTGATGTATTCACAAAACATTTTGAGGCAGTATCCAGGCAAAATATTGTAGACTCAACATCTCTGCATTGTTGAGCATAGTTTCTAACCTTCATGGTCTCTCTTTCCATCTCTTCAAAACAGCAAACTCCCACCAACGATAGATAAGTTTGTTATTTTTAACTCTCACATTTTAAATAAACGAAAATTTAGTTTGCTGAAGCACGAAATTGAGATTCTCGGAGGATTTGTTCGCAATATGGCAAAATATATGAAATATAAATAGTTTAATGGAAAAAATTAAACGTCAACATCCTCGAGTCCTAAAAGGGTTTCCGAGTCCCACCGGTGGATCGTGTCGCTCCGGTTGGGAAAGATTTACGTAGAGAATCTATTGTAACCACTCCTAAACTTCCGGATTCTTGAAAGAGTTTTCTAAATAATTTTGAAATGGCAAACTTTCTAATTTAATTATTTCATAGTAATATTTTAAACTTATTACTCTTACAATATATGTAAGTTTATGCCACCAAAGATTTTGATTAATCTTTATGTGATAGATAGACTTAGAATAAAAGGGCTTTATTCGCTAAAATAAACTCTAATTGTAACAAAAATTCGTATGTAGGGAATCTGGTGGAAGGTATTCCGGATATCTTCGGAAGACAGGCCACGTTTGCATTGCTTCTCTTTTCCGAATGACTTTATTCGAATTTTTCCGCAAGACGCCTGTTGCCTTTCGTTCCCATCTGTACTACTGCCTTACTTTCTCCACATCCTCTCATTTATTTCTTTAGCCTCCCGTCTTCATTACTTTTAACATCTTTCTCCGCGAATGCATCTTTTTATAATACGACTCAAGAGGTAGCTTCGAGAATGAGAGAGTAAAAATATGCGAGAGCAGCTTCGGTGAATTTCTCAACGAGTTTCATTTTTACCAAGAGGCAACTCTCCCGTCTCCATTTTTCCTTCCCATTCTTGTGCCATATTGTCGAGAGAGGAGAAGAGTCGCAGAAAAAAGTTCCAAATACGTCCCCATTCTCCACTAGCGGGAATAAAATTTCGTTGTTCTTAGTTTGAGAAGCCGAGGTTTCTCCGCGAATTCTCCGAACCATTTTTTCATCCCAGCTCGTATATAAACAGGCTCTAGCTCCTAAAATTCTTTCTCTTCGGACCGCTGCTTAATTAATATCAGCGAGGCGTAATTTGGGATTTGGAAAGACGGATGGGGGATTTTTTCGTCTTTCTATTCGAATTTAATTCATCCAGAAGGAAGAAGGATAAGAGGGGTGCAGAATTTTTTTCTTTTCCCAAATGATGCCGAATTAAACCTTTTCATGGAAGTGACTCAATATTCCGTCGACAAAGGCTATCTAGGAAGTCTCCTCCTCGAAACAAGATCGTTACAAATATTATGTTCGCTCGCCCCTGCGGGAATTTGAGGCGCTCATTTTCTGCGATTCACGAAGCTCTATTTGAATTGGTGTTAGGGAAGATGTATTCTTGAAACATGCTCTTTGTTTTGGACTTGCCGTATATTAGTGTCACAACAAAGTAATAGGAAAAAGGTTTATGAAAACAGCTTCCCAGAAATAATACATGACCTCGGAGGAAGTGAAGGGTAAAATAAACGTGTAATAGGTTGTGTTTACTTAATAGTAGTCAAAGTATAGATTAAAAAATATAATCATAGCAAAAAATACAGTTATTATGTAATGCATTATAATAAAGGCAATAAATTTCTTAGAAACAAGTACCTCGTTCGGACTCGTTATAAGATAGGGGTATCATCATCATGAGTAGTCTGTTCGCGCAGGTCCTAAGTGCTGTTTCACTAATTTTCAATATTATCCGCTCTTCTCTTCGTCCCGCAGTACCGTTATTCATTCTTTAAGCGATATATGAATTTCACTCTTTTCCTTCCTCTCTTCATTTGTCCCTCCACTGTGCCTTCCTTAATCTTATTTCATACTCTATCCAATTCTTCTTCCTTTGGATTATCAAATCGACCAGTCTTCTTACCTCAGTACCTCTTTATTCCTAACTTAGTCCATCCACTTGATGTTTAACATTTTAAATGGGTATAGTAAACATAATAGGTTTTCTTTACTGATTCGTGGCTGAAGTAAAGAATGTGTAGTTTTTTAATATAATCATAATGTAATGCATTATAGTAATAGCAAAGAATTTCTTAGAAAGAAGTAGTCGTTACCTCCAAATCAAACTTAGGCCGTAAATTTTACAAATGTCTCCAGGTATTCTTTTCTAATTAGAGTTAAGTAAGATTGGAAAAGGTGATCCTGGAACCTCTTTAAGCCCTCTCCTTAAAATCGGGAATCTTTTAGAAAATTCTCCCCTAATTTAGAAGTGGAGAAGCTTTTGGAAGATTAAATACTTGTGATATATTGGAGAGCCGAAATCTGAGAGGATTATGGGGTTTCTCGTTAGGTTGTCGCACGGCAGTGACTGTGCCCCGCGGCCGCCCTAATGCCGTAAAAGCCTATCAAGAACCATGAAAACTCCTGTATTATTTTTAATTCATTTAATTACATTAGAAAGAAAAAAATTGTTTTTTTGTCTTTGAATACATTGTATTAATTTTTATTCGTAAAAAAATTAAATAACTTTTTATTCATTTAAAGTCTGCTGTAGATTTTTAAAACTATTTTCATTAGAGGTTTAATATCTCCAATAGACACTGAATGAGTGCTCTCAAAAAGTGTGGTGTCCTTTCTTGTTTTCTCAGAATACCGGGGAATGAGGAGAGGAACGCCGAAAAAATCGGCTATTGGAGATTTTAAACCTCTAATTCCTAAACAGCCTTGTCCCAACTTTCCTTCTTTTACACTATTATCATGCCAGCAGACTTAGTTCCTAACTGCAGTGGATGTTAAATAACAAACAGTATGCATCACGGAATAGATTTTCTATATGGTACCGCAGCTTACGTAGTAACAATTTTGATGCTGACTTCCGTAATAAAATCGTATTTTAATGGACTGGACTGCTGTTAAGAAAGAAAGCTATTTAATGCTAAAATAAAATTGATTCAGTAGCTGCCATGATTTTGATGAAGTACTCTAACTCGTTATTTCCTGAAAATTTCGGCTCATATAATTCCTTTTTGCTTTATAATGAAGTAAAATGCATCATTAATTCAATAAATTTATTCCAAATACTGGTCATGACTTTTCAGGTTTTCATTAAAATTCGTATATGCAGGTTAAATTAGATTCGTTATCCCTCTCTGGAAGTTGATTTTTTCATTTGAGACATAATAATTTTTAAGGCTTAAAGTGTATCGGATATACTCCGTAGCAATTATTTTGAACAGTTTATTCTAGAATGCATCCATTCTGGTGTAATGGCGCACAATTGGGAAAGAGTTTTCATTATAATGAGGCGACGATTATGTTCTGAAATTCCATGTCGTAGTATAATTTCCCTCGCTTGTCATTATCCGCCCATTTTTTTAATTTTCGTGACAGATTTTCGCTCGTGAAATTTTCCACGCATCAAACTTTCTCAGTTTTCATCCCAAATATCAAAGAGCAATGTAATTCATTCGAACAAAACGGATGAGCCTTCGCAGTGAAGCAGATCATTTCAACTCCACGAGGCTCCTCTCTCGCAATCGACATTTTCATTAATCTGTTTAACCTTTTGATAAATTTAAACCGAAGTTGTTTATTTTCCTGTTCAGCAGACTGTCGTCCAAACTTTTTTTGACATTTAAACCCTGACGCGCCTCCTGAATGCAAATGTTTCACCCTTTTGTTTGCGGAGTTGTTATGGAATTTTTCGGTTTATTTATCTTTCTCGTTAAAACTATTATACGAACAACAAAGGTTTTTCCACTCTTTTTTTTTCACGTCATTATCGCGATAATTTCGTTTGCCGAAAAATGAATTGTTCCGTGTTCTGGAGCTGTTCCCTTTTCTAATTATTCCTCCACGGCTTTTCCTCATTCATTTGAAAAGGTAGGTATCGTTGTCATTAGATACTTCCTAGTTACGTTCTTCCCACTTATTTTTTTTCGTTTTCAACTCTGTTCGACTCGTTTCTTCCGAGAGAATGTTTAGAATTTTCCAACCTGTTTTTTGACAGATTTTAATTATTATTCAACCTATGAGCAAGGGGATCACGAAATTACGCTCAAATTGAATTTTGTACGGAATCGACTCTCGCGTTTCTAATTAGAATTAAATATCGATTGGATTCCGATGTTTTATATGGATCACCACGATAATGAAATAACATGCATTAATTCCCGTATTATATACGAGTATATATATATATATATATATATATATATATATATATATATATATATATATATATATATATATATATATATTATTATTACATTAACACTACAAGTAGATTATAAATCTTGTGGCAGTGGTTGGACATTACATAAAATACAAGGTACATTCATACAGTCGTACATGGTCAAGCAATATATAGATAGTCGATATAAATATAAGTTGAGGGGTAAACGCTATACCTGTCAGGCATTTGCCCACGGAGGGAGGGAAACCCCTCGGTAAACCTCCCTCTGACAGAAGTATGAATTATGAATATGAAGTATGATGAAGTATAAATCAACGGATTGATTTTGTTATTTATTTTAATTGGCGTGCATTATAAATTAATACAAGATTTTAGCTGGTAATTCCTGCGTTAAGATAGTTGATTGAAATCGTATTGAAAAAAATCCAGTGAAATTAAGAAACAAAATTTTGAGTTTTCCAGAAACACGCCCAACATACTTAGACAGCCTTAGCTGCAAATCGTCCAATGATATTTCACTCAGAGGACTTTTCATTCGGAGACATTACAAACATTTTCTCACAACAGTCGGCATCAATGAGATATTTTACACGATGGATGTTTTTTTAATGATATCAATAAAGTGTTTTGGTTTGGTCGAGGCTTTCTGTAAAAGATTTCGGTGCTAAGAATTTCTGTGGGCCTAAGAAAATTAATTTTCTTGTGTTTATTTTGTATAGCTCTTCATGAGGCTTAGCTTCGTACCTGGGACGATTGGGAAAATAAGATCTAGGTAGACCGTAAGTAGTAAATACTTCATGAAAGTTATCTCATATAAAGTTGATTGTACAGTCCTGGCCAAAATTAACACATCACCGGCCGTAAGGATCGCTAGGGAGGTGCTGCGTTAATTTTGGCCAGGAGTGTACCTATATTAGTTATATATAAATAACTAATATAGTTAATTGCAGTTGAAGGTCAACTAGCAGCTAGAATGGCCTGATGGTTTCGCTTGTGGTCTTTCTTAGGAGACAGAATTCAAAATACGATGGAAAAAGATTCCCCGCCCCTAGTCTTGATGTTCTTGTCCGTGGGTGTTTTTATGTACGACTAATGCTTGCGGGAAACGTCTTCTGGTGATTTGTCTACAGGTAACCTTAGGTGAAACATTCTGGGACAGTTATAGATGCCTAAAAAATAAGACAAACCTATGGAGATTATTTTTTATGAGAATTTGAAACTCGGCTTCACTCCGTTGAAATAATTTTGCCCCGCTCTCCCCGTGCTAGAATACTGCTGGTTTCACAGTAGGCGCACAGAATTACCCGAGATAGATACCGAGAGAGGTAAATGTGTTCAGGGGGACGCTCGAGCAGAGCGGTTATTGTCCCTCTTTGTGATAGTGGCTCGTCTTCATTACGATGGATGCGCCTGGGTGGCTAAAGTGAGTGGATGGATAGCGAATAAAAAAGCGAACGAAGACGGAGTTGGCGATCTCCTCTTCCGCCCATTTGTCCCCGTAAAATGTGCACACGTGTCTGAGAGTCTCGCTCGTACACCGACTTTTGTCCAGCGCAAATTTCATCGCTCGTTTGTTTTCGTCTTTCACTTGTTTTCGTCGCCATTTTCTCACCGCTTCCATCTGCTTTGGAAGTGAAGAGTCGTCACGCTTTTTGTTCTAGCTCTCGAATCTCCCACTCTCCGCGAGGTTCCGTAGAATTCGCTTCGCTAATGCTTTATTTTTTGCTCGTTTAGTTTCAATACGCTTCTGTTAGGTGTACTTGGAGCTGAAAACGCTCTCTCAAAGGAGTTAGCCCGAGGCGTGGTCGTATCGTTCGCGCGTTTCCTTGTAACATGTTATTTTTGTGAGGTTACATTGTTGCGAGACGTAAATATGGAAAGGTTGACCTCGATGCGGGAAAGGTATGGGAAGAAATTTTGTAACTTTGATCGCTCTAGTCGCGTTACTCTTCCTTGAATGCTCGCTGGAAATAGGTTCCGCTTGGTGAAACGGTAGGTTTGAATTCTTGATATTTTTCACAGATGTAGTTATTTTTTATTTTCTTGCCGTTTTTTCAATGGGTCTCGTTCTGATACTATATGGTTGGGCTTCAATATTTTTGTAGTCTTTGGTATTTTTACGTGAAAATTTTACTTATTTTTACAAAGAAACGTTTAGAAACACACAAAATAATTTGAGTGAAATTATTTCATTATCCTACCGATATTTATTGCTTTACCTACTAATAAGGTACAAGATGCGTGTGAATGTATGGATTAAAGGGAAAATCACTACCAACTTCTTTCGACTTATTGTAAATAGAATCACAGTATAGCTTTCTTATATCGTTACGTAATACTGTTATATCCATTGATGTTTGTAATAGGCTGCCGATCTATAATTCTCTACTCAGTTCTCTTTTCAAAAGCGAAACATTCTCACATAGTCGAGTACACGATCGGCAACTCGACTTGCGTGAAGTACTCATGTCGTTCATACTAAATAGCCTCAACAGTATATTCAGTCGATCAAAGAGAAGCTAAATATCTTAGTTACGGAATAAAATCTCGACGATTTGTGAATTTTTAGCCGTTTATACCTTTTTTAATTTAAAGACCTTTCATTTCACGATGAATTTCAACGAACTGCATCACATGAAAGCAATTCATTTAATAAATCCACCAACGAACACTTAAGTTGTGCACTTGGTCCTGTAATTATTTTTCTACAACTAAATACCTATATTACCGTTTATTCTTCTGGCGATTATCGCGATCGCAAATCCATCTTATCAAATTCCATCTCTAAACAATTTTTAAATTAATAATAGAATGCATTTAACTAGCTTTCGAATGTTTAAAAGATACAGTGCATAATACTTCTGATGCATCACCGTAACTGTTTCAAACAACACATTCCTCTGATCCTTTCATCCGAGGTATTTTTCGACACAAACGAATCCGCAACTTCAGCAAATTATCACTCTCATTATGTATCATGCCTCGAGGATCTTTAAAGTCTGCTTTGCACATTCATACACAACCGTTTGCATTGTTCGCAAATAACACAGCGCCAACTTCGCGAGGCACACAAAGCGCTCATCGGCGTCGCTTTATTATTCATCGCCTATAACGCAAGTGCTGCGCGTTTGTTATTTGCCTCCAATCCTGTTTCTCGTTAGTGTTCCATTGCATTTTTCTCGACTTTCTGAAGCAACCAACTTCTTTTTTCAGTATCGTTCCACCAAAAGGTACAGTTTTCCTTTTTTGAACGTTTCTGCAATGTTTTGTTTCATCGAAAATGCCGTGTTACGCATCGTGAATCTTTTTCAAATATCAAACACCCTTATGCATCATAATAACCACATTCTCTGGAATAAAAAATAATTGTCTGTCTGTAAAGAACTCAGCTCGAATTCTGGTTTCAACTCCAGATCCATAAACATTAGCAACTTGGAGAGGAGAGGGGATGTGGCTTACTGGCCAGATGAGGAATGAGGTTGTTTACCTTCGCATACCTACTGAGCCCTAAAGCAATAAGTGGAAATCATCCACCAAAGTGCAGTGTGATGTCTCTTTGAATAAACGCTTTTCATAGTATTTAATTTTAAGCGAAGAACCAGTATGCATTGAATTATTTAGCATCATTCATACCTCTTGAACTAACACTGTGTTACAGTCATGAACAAGAGCGAGACATAAGTAAGTGAAAAACGTAATTTTCTCCGCCCTACTCCAAATCAAAAATTATTCCACTTCTCGAGATATGATAGCAGAAACAGATTGAGGGGATATGGATTTTACTTTCCAAAATTCATATTTAGTATTTTTCTAACAATGTAAAGAGTTGATTAGTTTTTGATGAATATCGCTTAAACGGAAGTTGCGGTTTATCCGGAACAAAATTTTGTTTCTTAAATATCTCTGTCAGAATGCAGTGCAGGTATATACAATTCTGTACAAAAGTTATAGATAATGTACTTTACTAAAACTTTTGTTTGAAACATTTTTTCGTTGCACTGATTCTTTAGGAGTTATTTTTGAATAATGATTAACCGGAAGTTGTTGTTTATCCAGAAATGGAAGTTTTTCATACATATCTCTATCAGAATGCAATGTAGGTATATACAATTACATACAAAAGTTATAGATAATGTACATTACTACAACTTTTGTTTGAAACATTTTTTCGTAACACTGATTGTTTAGGAGTTATTAGTGAATATTCGCTAACCGTAAGTTGCTTTTTATCCAAAAATTGTACTTTTTCTTAAATATCTCTTACAGAATGTGATGTATTTATATACAATTTGTACAAAAGTTATAGATAATGTATTTTACTACAACTTTTGTTCGAAACATTTTTTGTAACACTCATTGTTTTGGAGTTTTTATATAATACCGGCATAGGCTTCTGTTTTCAATAAATATTGAGGAAGTCATGTGTTGGCCACATCAAATTTTTAAAGGCTGTAATAAAAAGCAGCAAACATGGAAAGATTGAAAAAATAATTAAAATTAATTAAAATACTATAAAAAATTATGTTATGACATATAATAGCCAAGGATAAATATAATAATTATTATTTTTTGGTAAATTATCCCTCACTCAGTAAAAGGAAAGGCGTCGGGAAGAGAAGTTAGGGACATGATCCTACTGAAAGGTGAATGATTTATGTCAAGGCAAGAGGTCGAAGGGACCTGTTGATGTAGCAAATCTGCCAATAAGTTCGAGTAGCTTCAGCAGGAAAAACTTGAAATTTATGAATTACCTCCCTCTCCCCACAGTCTAGAAGACGACTACTTCTTAACCCAGTATGAAGCGATAACCAGAAAATCGGCGAAACACAGCCGTATAGGATTCGGAGAAGCTCGAGGACAATTTTTCCAAAAGATCAGCAGCTCTGGAGATATTCGTTTCCTCTCGCGTCTAATCCTCTCCATTTTGCCTCTTTATCTCTCAAAATTCTCCTCATCCTCCTTCTCTAGCTCCCGAGGCAGCCTCCTAATGGATTACTTCCCCCACTCTGCCAATTAAAGTTTCCCAGGGCGACGTTCCCTAATCGCAATCCTGGCTGGAGAGAGAAAGATTGGGTTGGATCCCGAAACCCTTACTACTTGAAAAACCTCCCACCCTCTCACTTCCGAACCTTTGTTACACAGCCCGCCTCCGGTTCGCTCGGACGTGGGACGGAGCGTCCCCGAGTTACCGGGAACCTCAAGTCATTAGCGAGAGTCAGGATGAGTTTTGTGAAAAACTCTTAACCCGACCTGTTTTAGCCGAAAAGTCGAGAGGGAAATTTTTCGGCGTATATTTTTCATCGCGGAGATATTATTATGGGTCCTCTATCGCAGGGGAAGGTATCCATCTGTGAGGCTTCCACATCCCGAAGACGTTGGTTTGCAATCGGGAGAATCTGAATACGGGACCTTTATCCCACTGTTTGGAAGTTTCTGTTGTTCTCATCCCAACTATTTACTAATGCTACTAATATTTACTATTTACTGCGCAAGAATAGACAATTTATTAAAGTGTTAAGTTACAGAATATTATAATTCGTAGTGCTCTTCCATTGTGTGATCTACCAATCAGTATGTGATGAACTTTCATGATTATCCCAGAATCATCTGGTACTTTATATGAGTTTGGTAGTATGTATGAGTTATGCTTGTCGAGCTGTGTGGTAGATTGAGCTGTAGGCCTGACTTATTTAAATAAGCAAAGAAATGTAGAGCGAACAACAGCTCAGCAGAAAGGTTGTGTACTTCTCCGTTAGAGTGATGCAGGAGTTAGATCACACATTTAAATTAAAATGGTCTGGTATATAACATTGGATGAGTGACGTATTTTACTCTTTAAAATGTATTTCATTAAATCGTAGCTACCCTGATGTAAGGTTGATATGAATAATTATTCGAGTATTTATATAAGAACAATCCAGATATTTATTTTTACGTCAATAAAACATGAAAATGTCAGATATTTTCGTTTAAATCAAGTTTTCCGAGAGAAAGCTGTTTGATAAGCTGAATCCAAAATATCCACGCAAATTGAATTTGTATTTTCTGTTTATTCTCATCAGTCAGTGGCCCGTAGAAAATTATCCGGATTCTAGAGACCAGAAAAACATTGTCTCCCTGGAGTGTCCGGGTCAAAACGCCTCAGTTGGCAGCTCTAATCGCAGATTTTATCTCCCCCGCTAGGCCTCGTCTCAATTTCCGAGTTTTTTCTCCCAAGTGAGAGGGAGTTAATATTCTTCCTCGGGAGGGATGAGAAACAAATGTAATTGCGAAAAAGGGGAGTCTTATTTTTGGACCAGGAGCGCTCTTTTAGTCTTTATCGTGGGATACGTCGGAGAAAACTGTTTCGGTTGTGGATTTCCCGCGCTGCTTCTTTTTTCCTCTCTCTCGGTTTCCCTCGGGTACTTAACGATGTTTCCTTGTTTCCATAATGTATTGTTTGGGAGGGGAATATGAAGAGGTAAGTGAAACCCAAACCGAATGAGATAAGGCTTAGTCCTCGTTTCTCAAAGTCGCAGAATTTGCATTCGCTGCCAAGTGGAATGTGAGTGGATTTTATAAGTGCACGAGCACTCGAAGAAGTTATTCTAAAGCAACGCTTATTAAATTCCAATATCGCGGAGTAAGGAATTTACGAATGGAGTAAGGTAGTATCGCGTTGAAATTGTATTCTTAATTTTCATGGTTGATAACAATAGTGACTTGGCCTATAAAGTTTCTCATTTAATAATAATTATTATTTATTTTTTCTCGCGAGACCTTTCTAGTTTGGAGTAAATTTTATTTAAAGAAAGCGAGTTGTATGTAAGTCAAGATCTACTACTAAAGTAATCTACTACTAGTGTATTTAAACCTTAGTCACCTCTTGCCTCCGAAGATGCTTTCGTTGGAATCGGAATGCGCATCAGGCCGATTCATTCCTTTGATGGTTTTCGTACTTCGTGACAATTATTTCACTTACTTTACCATCAGCGGTATACTTTATATTATATTAAACCCTACTCTGTAATAAAGCAGTAACCATTTACAATTAAGAAATTTAATAAATGTTAGAAGAGTTTAAGATTTTTGCAAGGATCGTATACCTTCAATTGATAAAAGACTGAATTTTGATAACGTTTTCACCACTGTATCCACACATTTAACTTGCGACCTTTAGACCTGTAGGTGTTTGGATCATATTATATTTCCCTAATCGTTCACTGGAAAAAAATAATCTCTGGAATATCTTTATCCCTAACATTTCTTGTATCTGATCGAATTTTGATATAGGGTGAACGTGTAACATTTACTACATCTTCCTGTTCATAGTTTCTTTAAGTACATCGAGGCAGTTCAACAGGGAACTTAATCTTGTTTCCACTAATTATTCCCTAGTCAGGGATTTCCAAAATCTTTCACTTTACGATTGCTTTATTTTCGTGTAGTGAATTATTTAAACTATTCCTTATTATTTTACTCCCTAGTATTAGTATTTTCATAATAAATATATTGTCATTTATATGCAGCTTGAATAATGTAATTTTTTTCTTGAATTTTTAAAACAATATAATTGAAAAATATGCATTGATGTTGAGATGAAAAAAATTGTTTATTACGAAAAATGCATGTGAGGAAAAACGAACGTGGCTGAAAAATAAAGCGGATACATTAGAGTTTAATGGGTCGGAAATTAAAGATCGGAAAGAGTCGCAGAATTTCTCTTCATTTCATTTTCAGCTTCCTTTCGAACTCTCATATTCCTCACCCTTTTGTGAATCGCGCCAGCCACCGAATCCGCAAATTTTCTCATCTTTTTCCCGATAGCAGCATTTCCATGAAATGAAAATGAATCTGGACCGCCGGACCCGGGCGATGCGGTCTGCGGAGGCAAAAAATAAGAATGTACGCGTGTTATAAAAGCTAGGAATTCTCTTCCACTGCATGTTCAACCTTCGTCTGTCTCTCTCTTACTTATGCCCTTCCTTTGCCTGTTTTCCCACTCTCATCGTAGTCATCTCTTTCCTCGGTATGACACAACGACGCTTGGGCACATTTACCAACTGATGGTGTAATGCGCGTTATCCAAAATTGCATAACTTGGCCATTAAAAATATATGTGACTGCCACCGATAAAACAATAGTATTAATATACCCTTAAAATTAATATCTTAAAAATAACTAAACCTAATTAAAAATAGTTACAAAGGATATGATATGAGGACATTATTTTTTACATATTAAATTGGAATGTGTGCAAGTTATCTTCTATTATATGTAGCTACTTCTCCGGATATACCTATATATAGAGGATACAAATTCTAACCATGTTCCACAAGAGTCATTGATTTCAAATTGGTACGACGATGCCAGCAGGCCGCGAAAATCTCGAATTTTTCCATAAGAATGCATTGTGAGGATTTTCGGATTTTTTCGAAGTATGTACATCAAGGCAAATTAGAGAGTTGAAATTCGAGGGATCACTGGAAGTCGCTCATATAAATAAATGTTCATCATAATTAGAGCAGATGAAATGAAACTGCCGCTGGTTTATTTTTTTATTTTCTTCTTTTTTCTTCAAATTCTATCTATTTTTTGAGTGTGTAATATTGGTTTCGTTCTGTATTTTTTTTATTTGTATATTTTTTCTCTTCTCCACTCTTTCTTCTTTAATAGTCCATTCCTTCCGTCTCTGTCTTCCTCGATCGCTTCCTTTGCTGCATCGTTTTTCCCGATTCCTATGCCTAACTCGAAAATCGAGTTAGGCAATTTCGATTTCTCCCGATTCGCCGGTACGAGTTTCATTAAATGTTCCAAAGCTTCGATTCGTTCGGAGAGAAAGGAAGGGATTCGAAAAAATAAAGTTCTGTAGCTCTCGCAGGGAACTTCGAAATGGGTTCATTAAGCTCGGGAATTGTAATTTCTAGTTAGGGAATCGAATCCTGATTTCTTTTAGAGATAATTTCGGAGGATGACATAAGGAGCTGGAGCGCAAGGCTTGGATGGCATGGCTTCCGCCCCTGTCGGAAGCTTTGTGTTTGGTAGAATATGAAAATATTGTCAATTATTGTAAATTAAACACTGCTCGTATCCATTTAATTTGTTAATTATTTATGAAAATTATTCTCATTAATGTGAGGGTGTAATTTTTAATAGAAAGAAAGAATTCGACATAGTGCATAGATGGAGTTTCCAATAGATTTAATTGTGTTAACCAGTAGGAGAAAATTTAAAAACAAGACATCTGATTGGGGTAGAGAAAAGTAGAAGTATCCACTGGAGAAAAAGGGGAGGTTTGTATGTTAGTATGCATGAGAATTGGGTGGTCAAATGAATGGATTGAAGAAGAAAGGAATGATCAAGGAAAGGAGGCCGTCCACGAAAGACTTCATTGGATGTGATCAAAGGAGCCTTAAATGAGGGAAGAAGAAATTGATATGGAAAAAGAGTAGAGGAATGACTGTCGAAAAAAGAAGCTGGCCTAAATCTCTACTTGACAGTAATTGGAGGAAGAGAAGAAGAAAATAGTTTTCATCAATCAGTTTATCGGAGAGAAGGGTACCATTTATCAGGTTGCTAGTACAGCTACCGATTACTATAATATTGATTTAATCCATTGATAACTCTCTGATTCAGTTTTACGAGTTATCCGTTTTGTATCCTCTCGACTTGAATCCTCTTTAACCTACTCTACTTCTACGCTACCTGACTTACGTCCGTTGACTTGTATATACAGCATCTTCGAGAGATATCCAGCCTTCTCCGTCGGTTGCATACGCACACTAATTCACACTATGCGGATATATAGAATCACTGTCATTGGACAGATTCTAGGAAGGATTAATGTTTTAGGTTTAGATATACTCCGCTAGACTATAGTGGCATATGACAGGGAGTGTAGTATACCGACATCTTTATCTAATCTTTCCTATTAGGTTCTCTAATATAATATGGAAAAACGACCACAAGTAACTATCTGTTTCAGCGATTACTTACTTGCAAAGTTTTGTCGATGCCTCTCGGAGATCCCGTAAGTTATTAAGTGGAACTATATAGTCATTCACTTTGTGTAAAATTTCTGAAGCGATGAATTTTTGTTTGATTAAAACGATGAAATACTAGAGAAGGGTAATACCCCGAGTTGGACTAGCTCTCCATAGATAGAAATAAAAACCTTAGATTTGCCCTCAAATGAATCAAATCGCATGGCTCAAGGTCTGAAAAGAGCATTCCCGTTGGAATTTTTAAGGCTTTCAGACTGATAATTTAACTCTCCTCGGGATTGAATATTTTCGATTCCTGACCCCTGACATCGGCTGTTATATTACGTCGAGGAAAATGACATTCCCCACAGCACTGCGCAGAAAGCGGCCGTAATTTGTCGCGTTTCCTCGCATTCAGATTTTTCTCCTTTGTTCCTCGTCCGGTGGATGCGAACTTAATTTTTAACCTGTCACTTTCTGTCGCTTCAAAGCGCCTCGTTGTTTAGCAACACAAAAAATTGGACGAGTCCACCCCCTGCCTCTCTCTCTCTACGCCGGGGAAAGTCGGTTTTTCGTCGAGCCATGTATTTGTTATATTGCTTCGCGTTTACCTTAATCATCGGGATATATTTTCCCGGGAAAGCCAGCAGAGCTCTTTTTGTTTCGCGAGGAGGAAACGCTCGGTCTCTCTACGTCGGCGAAATTTTGCGGAGTTAGGTTTAATCCTCCTCGATTATTTGCTACGTCGAGGAGGATTTGGCGTTCCCTCTCTTTTCCAGAGCGCTTTACTCTTCCAAAACGATCGCAGCGACACTCTACGGAGCGTTTATCAATCCCATGCTTCGTCCCCGAATTGCTGATTCCTTTACTCTCTTTTTTATTCACTATGGCCGAAGTACTTCTTCCGTTTTTAGTGTTAGCGTTCCCATCTGCCTCCCTTGTAGTTAGTTCAATAGTAGATTGCGAAGTTATGTATACGAATTGTCCTATTCCTGTGATTATGTGTGGCAAGTGTCTATGCTGAAGTCCTCAGAAATTTACCTTAAGAACCCCGAAAGAATATAAGAAAAACTTATGGGACATTGTCGTTAGAGAATTACCTTAATTTAGGCCCCTTACCTGGAGCGGTTACAAGTATTTTGGAGAGGTCCTGTGTGTACTTGCAGTGGTAAATGTTTGATAACATTGCTACTATTTAAATTGCTGATGGTTCATCATTTTTTAATAAACACAGAACGATTAACTTGTCTAGAAATCGTATTTGTTGAGTATTCTTGAACAAATTTAAAGATCTGAAGGAAGAAAAATTCGTAGCTGTGCTTTTAAAAGGAGAGCACTAAGAAATATCTGCTAGAATTTCTAGTCACTTTGAACCTTGTTCTAAGATGTTGTTTTCAAATTCCTCTTTCGCCATTTTCAGCGGGATTGTTGATAGGCAAACAAACACGGGGGTACTAGAGAAGGTTGTGGAGGGTAGGATTTCAGTTGTAGTAATTAAGATCGACAGAGGAAATGGGTGAGTCAAATAATGAGAGGAGACGGACTGCTAAAGAAAATAATTGAGAGCAGAATGCAAGGGAAAAAACAGAGGGGAAGACAAAGGGAGAAGGTATTAGATGTCACAAAGGGTGGGGTACGTTACCAGGAAACAAAAGAAATGACATTGAAAAGGGAATATGGAGGCACGTATGTCCACCAAATGGTAGAACACTTACGTATTTTCAGAGTAATGTTTCCAAAGGTGCACATGGAAGTATTTCACTCGTTTACCTGCTTAATTTGACGTAATTCCTCAGCTGCTTCCGCAACAGAATAAACATGTATTATTGCTAATCCAGATTTTCGCCCCAAAGGTTCACCACCTCGAGATACGTTCGGTCCCTTTATGGAGGCCCGCTCCTTGTTAATATGAAGATATTTCCAGAGCAAAATCGAGATGAAATAATAGAAGGCGGAAGCCCATAACAAGCTTATTCCTCTCGTTCTCGCAATGCGGAAAGGCCGACATTCAACATAGGCGAATTACTCAATCCCATCACCGCGTATCCAGTCTCTTTCCATTTACATCTCGGAAATCGGACTTTTTTCCCATCGCCACTTCGAATCCGCATTTTTCCCTCAAGAGCGAGATCACACACGGCCACACGTATCCAAGCAGACCTCCACACATCCGCTCGAAATTATCAACGCTCCGGTGCGAGGGGACTCTAGATAAAACCGCGACGGAAATTCGTAACTCGCTTCCTTGTTTTTATCGCTTTCGGAATGGATTTCCAAATGAAAAAATAATCGTTCCCCTCTTCCCGGAGTCTTCGGATGTAGAGAAATTTCCTAGATACAAAAATATCTCGCTAATGAAAAAAATTGGGGTCACCGGACAAGCTCTCCGCCTCCGCCGCTCCCTGCCCTTTACCCTTTCCCCTCCCGAGCCTCATTAAATTTTCAATTTATGCTTCCTCCATCTCGTTCTGGCTCGCGGAGGAGCAAGGAATTCTTTTCTCCTTCTTCTTCTCATCCCCCTCGTCTTCTCCACAGCATCCCCAAAGCGGATTACCCTCGTTTCGGGTCTCAGGTGGGAACGCCAGGGTCCTCCCGCACATCCATACGTGTCCCCCCTCTCTTGGAAGAGTGGATGTTGAGGGGAAGGGCCCCCGCTATCAAACCGCGACTCGCCCGTGTTTTCCGACCCGCCCTTAACGTGTGCTATCTCCCCTCCCGCTCTCCGTGGCGCGTGTTGGCGTTGGCCGGCAGAAGTTACGAGTCCGCCGCGAGGGACGGATTTTTCCCGCGTCTGCTCACGGCCGGGACGTGCCTCAGGATTCCTCCGGAGTGCGGGGCGTCGTCGTCGGGTGAAGTTTCTCAGAGTGGGCTTCCAGAGAGTGATTTAATTACCGTGTGCGCTGGGTTTTTGTGTCAAGGATTAGGAGGCGTCGAATCGGACGTTTCCTGGGAAGGAACCCTGGAAAGGTAATGCAAGGCCCAAGATTTGTTTCACTTCTCACTAGCGTTTGTCGTTTGTTTTCTTTCTTGTATCAAAATACTGGAACGGAAACTTGATTCACTGCTTAAGCGTTGAAAGCATGTATGGATTGTAGTAAACCCTATTTCAATGTCGTAACCCTGTTTCATGGAGATCTTTGTTGTATTGGTACACCAAAACGTGGAAGGAGCAATTTACGCCAACGTATGGGAAATTCGGGTGCACGTTTGTGATGGTGCTCGGAAGTTATGAAGGATTTGACGATGATGATTATATATGCATCCAGTTGTTATTGCTCAATCGATAGGGTCAATATTTACCATGAAATGTTTTCACTTGCCGGTCCTCAGATGGTGGCGTAGTTGATTTATTCCTAATATCCCTTCCCTACTACAGTAAGGTTAAGGGTAGTGCGATGGTCTCACGATTGTCTATCTAATGCCTAACCTGTTGTACTAAATATTTGACTCTAAAATTCGTATCAACATTTAGGCATATATTTCATCTAGGTTTTCAGATGTAATGCATTCAAACAAATGTAAGTGATTGAAGTGTATTATGAAAGAAGTTCAGGCTTCGGCGATGCTTATGAAATTGCGATATTTTCTATCTCACTATGGTTTATCTAACCTCATTAACTAAGAATTTGGTAATAACGTTGGTTTTGTATCAACATCCAGGCCTACATTCCATCTCGATCGTTAGATGTAATGCATGGAAACAAATGTTAGTGATTAAAGTGGATAATTACAGAAGAGAAACGACTGTAATAGTTTATGAAAAGAAGTCGACGAAGACGAAACAATGAGAACAACTCAAGCATACAATATGGCTTTTGCGGAAGTGAAAACTCACAGTTCCCAAGCATGAAATTTCAAAACAATCGTTACATAAGCGCACGAAGTAATGGAGTGCTCTCTCTATCGAGGAGGAAAATAATTCTTTTTATTCACCCAGTTTTACAGTCGAGCTGATTGCATTCCCTTGATGATTTTCAAAGGCTATGAGCTCTTCAAAACTTGAGATAAGATACGTATCTTCCCATTCAATGCTATCTTTCTGCATCTTTTTCGTTTTTCCTTTATTTTATCGTCTTCTTGTCCTCTCTTTGACGGTTTCGGAATGCTTCAATTAATTATTTTATGATGAAGTACTTCGGCTTTGGGGTCATGGGATCGAATTCCGTCTGCTACATGAAAGTTTTGATCCTCCATCCAGAGTGGAATTGAGTGTATGAAATATTCAATTGACAAAGTAGTTACATTGATATCTTTCCACTGCTAGATCCATGAAAAGATGCATTGTATCATTTAAGAACAAGTGAAGCTTTTGATAAAGAATGAGGCTAAATGCATCCTGGAGGTTTAATTCGGAAAATTGGATGCTAAAGAATGGTAGCGTTAATTTTGGTGGGTCGTTGTTTGACTCCTGATATCTATAGTTTTCAAGCATAGTAAACTAACTTCTCTTTGATATCTACCTCCGCTTTAATATTTGGACATTTTATCCACTGTGTGATTTGTAGAGTTTTTGTAGTTTTTCTTTTACAATATTTCCAAAATTTTGAAAGTGATCATTTTAGTGTTTTAAGCGAGTGACTTGTTTCATTTAGTGGTTTATTGTGAACTCTTATAATAGAATAAACCCCTCATCTATCAGTATTTTTAAATAAGGCATGCATCTAAAATATAAATTAGGAATAAGTCGATGAATTAAGAAAACCAGCAAACCATAAATAAATGTGATTAAACGAAATTCTCAAAGAGTTTGATCACATTTTTATACAGTTTGTTGATTTTCTTAATTCATTACACTTAGCCATCAATGGTCCGCTATATTCTGTATTGCAATGAATACGTCGATTGCCTGCTCATAACTTAATTATCTTCTTCTATTCCTTCCTCGGATGCCTCCTTGTCTCTTGGAGAAGACTTAGTTGTGCTCTTTTTATCAATTTTGTTTCAGGCCGTAGACTTGTTTTCATAGTAAATCATTGCAATATGGAACACAAGTTCCGTTCTGTTGTCAACACCTTTTCCTTATTCTTTTCCCAGCGTGCACTTCCGTGTTACTGGGTGAAATTTCGGTTTCTTATCAGCCCAACCGCCGCACAGTGTGATATTTTCGTAATCTAGAGGGACAAAAGTCAATTTTCTTACTTGTAAAATCGGGTCAAATTTTTGTATAGTTAGGAAGAGAACAAACCATAGTAACTGGATCTAAGGTTTATATTTCATAAAAACCGCGCCAACCAATAGAAAAAAGGGTCGAACCCGCTGACAATCTGAACTCAGCATGTCAAGTGTTCTAAGCGATAGCGTCATTTGTATAAGTTTACTCTAAGAATAAGCAGTGTTTCTGTGTGCTAGTAGCCGTTGTTTTTTGCTATTATTATAATACAAGTACCAAAGTTAGTTTACATAATATTTTACTTTAATATGTGTTTTAATTTAATCACGAGCATCATTAGAATTGATCGCCGTTTTTTCCGTATGAGAAAAACGTATGAGTCAGTTTGAACTTGAGTTTTAGTTTATTATATCGCATTATACCAATGTGAAATGGTATTTGCCTGAAAGAATGACTTTTTAAGTATAGTAAATACTTAAATTTGCTTGCGCATATTTGCGAATTTGAATATACTTTCCTTAAACATTAATTAGTCGCGTCAGGGGTAAATATGACCCCAAAATTATCTGAATTTTTAAAAACGCTTTCAACGATAAATCAACTGATTCAATTTATAAAAGTTCATAAATGATTCTTTAAGAAAGTGAATATAGCTTTTTTAGCGAAATATTATTTTCCATTTATTATTAATTAAATAAAATGTGTAAATATGTACCGAAATTGCAGTAACTTACATAATTGATACGTTTTCCTATTAAGAATCAACCTTACAGTTTCATACTTTTGGAATATGTAGTAGAGGATTTATTATTTTGATTTTATTTAGCAAAATTACACTATGTTATAAATGCCATCTATCGGAAAATAATAAAAATTAATTTCACTCCTTTCGGAAAAAAGTCAAAATATTTTCGATTTTTTTTATGACACTTTCAATTTAGAGGTTTCCGATAATGACAAAACAATTAGTAATACTTTCAAAATCGTAAAATCAATCCTTATCAGCACTACCAACCAAAAGAAGTGTTATCTAAAAATGTTTTTTATTAGGCTAAATTTGAGGAACATAAATTGTATTTCAACAAGCTGACATTAATTAACATTTCCATAATTATATCCAGCCAAATAAGTCCACATAGTAGGGGTTTCAACTTAAAAAATTATTCAAATGTATTCATTGCGTGGCTCTTTGTTACTATCTATTATATATAGATGCTTCTCCGGATTCATTCATGTATATAGATAGATAGATAGAGAGGATACATTCACAGGCTAAATCACAAGCGTCATTGACTTAAAATTTTTTCGACGTATTGGCCATAACGTGTAACCGCCAGAAAGATGCTCAGACCAAGCGCTTCCTTTGATGTTTGATGCGAATCTGTCAACACATCAACACAATGTAATCCGACAACAAACTAACAAATAATATAAGAACATGAATCCAGCATATTATAATATTAAAGCAGCAAAACAGCTGTGCTATCCGAGTGACGTCAATGCTACAGAAACCTTTGCAGAAATAAAATTACAATCTTTAATGTACCACACCATAAGGCGATTGTGCAAAGCGCAAGAAGAGGTCCATAGGAGAATTGAAAACTCTTGACATAATTGTGAAGTGGGGTTGTGATGGGGCAGAACAAAGTAGATACAAAAAGAGATTTTCTTGTGTAAATCGCTCAGACGAAAGTTTATTTAGTGGATCGATGGTGCCTATTCAGATATTCTCAGTGACTGACCAAAAAATTAAAAATATTCTTTGGCAAAACCCTTCCCCATCCTCCACAAGATGTTGTCGTCCCACAAAGTTCGGGTTTGCCAAAGAAACTGCGAATGTCATTAAGACAGAGGTAGAACAAAGATTTAATAAATAGATTACTCTTGACTTCAGACCCATTTATAGCTAGCATAGGATCAATTCCTAAAACCAAACGAGGCAAAATCAGTAGGGAGGTATATGACCTCTTAGAGATGAGAGCTCCAGCTCCAATGGATCAGGACGGAACCCTATCAGGTTTTTCTGATTCCGAAAAATCAGAAAGTGATATCGAAGAATCTGATGTTGATTCCGAATAATCCTCTAATTCATATTATATGTTGTATAAAATTAATTCCTTATTTTTCCTTTCAATTTGTTTTGTGATTACAAATTATTACTTACCAATATTATATTTTACTGTAACTATTTTATTGCACATTGATCATCGATCATATTGAATTGTTATTATTTATAATAAAAATATGTTAAAAGATATCTTAACACTTTCCTTCCTGAGATTTAAATAACCTCATATCCCTCTCCTTGCTAACTCGGCCGTTAGCGGCCGTCACCGTTTGCGCTTTATCTCTTTGGGCCTGTGTCTTCTTTGCGTGTGGTTGTGTTTATGCTTCATGTAAACATATCATTCGCATTCCAAGACTCAATTCCAGTTAATAACTCAAGAAATTAATATATTTTCCCAAATGCGCTTGATCCGCGTAGACAAGTAAGAAAATTGACTTTTGTCCCTCTAGATTACGAAAATATCACACTGTGCGCCGGGCCGAGATTCGAAAATATTACGTCAGCTCATCCTTCGGAAGTGACGTATCGATGACGCATACGCGCGCTTCATTTACGTATCAGACGATAGTTTTTGGGGGGCAATCTGTCACTCCCCTATCTCTCCGTTCCCGAATTTCGACGTCCAGGATTTAGAGCTAGCCAATAACTCATAAGTATCGATCGGCATCAGTGATTTCCGATCACGCTCTTTTCTCCATCGAACGCACGCGTAGGCAGTCTGTTCACACACGCGTGGGAAGGCGCCAACGGCGACTTATCTTTTTCATTTATTCCCGCTATGTTTCTCTCTTTGCCACCATGCTCGGATACGAGAGGTTTTCCTCCGTGTCATTGGCTTCGGTGTTCGATATCTACGCCACTTTTCCCCTTCTCTTTGTTTACGTTTCCGTTCGAATCGTCCTCAACTTCCTCTTATCGCCCCGTTTTCAGTTTGATAAAAAGCGAGGCGAACGTGGACGCGCCGGGATTTCGCGGTGCTCGAAATCGTTGGCATTGAAAACCGGTAAGATTCA
The DNA here is from genome assembly GCA_947579665.1 of Sympetrum striolatum. Classification (NCBI taxonomy): domain Eukaryota; kingdom Metazoa; phylum Arthropoda; class Insecta; order Odonata; family Libellulidae; genus Sympetrum; species Sympetrum striolatum. The sequence goes on along the minus strand of OX388342.1, from coordinate 74,327,120 downwards.
GTTCCCCTCCTTGTTGATTTTCTACTCGGCGATCCACGGTTGTGTCGTTGCCGGTATGGTTTTTACGGCGAGTTTTCTATGGAGATCGTTGCCCGCTTGTTTGTTATTTACCCAATCGTAGGGCTTTCGTTCAGTGTGGGCATTGACCGTCCAGAGTATTTTTCCTTCCATGGAATGGGGTTTGTTCCTGCTACCATATTCCGATGAATGTAATATTTTTCATTTATCATCTGGTACGAAATGTAGAATAATGTATCTTTTATTTATTACTGCCACAGTGTTGATAATGGCGGTGATGATATGAAAGCTACTGAGGTATTTGTGCGCTGAATAGTGGCTTTTAAGGTATGGAATCCTATTGGAATGCAGAGAAAAGTGTTACTTGAACAGTCATTGTACAGTCCTGGCCAAAATTAACGCAGCACCAGCCGTAAGGATCGCTAGGGAGGTGCTGCGTTAATTTTGGCCAGGAGTGTACTTCACGTACGAGGAAAATTTTCACTTATAGCATTCTGGCTTGTAGAGGAAAACGAAAATAAATTACCTAACTCCTCATCTTACCTAATCCTCATTTCCCCTTCTATCTCTTGATTACTTGTTTTAGAGGGGGTGAGGTAAGCAGGCGTAAGATTTTTAAGTGATACTTTCCATTTCATTTATTGCTCCTCAGTTGTTTTAAAATTCTGATTTGCGTAGGTAAGTCCATTAATTACGTGAGGCGTTTAGGGGGGTGGGGGGGTTAAGCCGAATCTCACTCAATCTCACGTGGGGGAGAGGGGGGGTTCTCGCAAATATTACGTAATTTTTCATCCGCAAGAAACAGTGTAGAATTATGAGATAACTGGGTTAAATTGAGTAAAACGTGTTTCTCTACTAAAATGTGACTAAATTTTACACAGTAATATTTATCACGGTTACGCGAGCGCCGCAAAGTAGCATAGTAGCCCGTCGATTGTTTAACCACCGGCTAGCCGAACAGGCGATTCGACGAGCGCTGCGACGTACGAGTTTTTTAGGATAAATCCAATACAATGAAACATAGATTGACATATTTACACTGAAAAAACGCATTTTTAACAACCTCACGGGAGATTAGAGGAGGGGGTCGAGCCAAATCTCACGATATCTCACTAGGGGGGGAGGGGGAGTAAAAAAATCGCAAAAATCACCTCACGTAATTAATGGATGCCCCCTAACCCAGTGGCATAGATACATATAGTGCGCCTAGAGTTGGCGTATGGTAACGGCCCTGGTGAATAATATGGTGTAACAGCCCTGCTGAAAAGTGTTGCATTCTTGAATTAGAAGAAGAACAGCGAAGGGAATACGTTTCGTAAAGAATTGATTTGATAAAGCAGTACGTGTTACTCATATCCTTCAGGATGCAGGACGGAAATCTTTAGAAAATTGAACATGTAAACAAAGAATAAATATACTTAATAAATTCACAGAAAATACGATTTCAGAGGATGTTGCCATGCAATATCATATGTCTCTGATATATTTATGATATCATGCGTCTCTGTTATATTGGCTGTTCAAATATTGGGAGGAAGATCTGGTAAATAGATGCTATAATTAGTTCAAAGATTTAGTTTTGCACGAAAGATAAGCGGAAGTAATCGATCAGGGAAGTGAAGTAATGGTGCATGCAATCGCCGATAGGTCGCTTGAAGGGTACATATGTACATGTAGATTCTTTCTCAAGCGTTTCTGATTGATCCAAACGAGAATTATATAAATGAGGAGCATATGGTATTTTTTATATCTGGATTCGGCTACATTTTGACTTTGTTACCCGTTTAATATTCCGGATTTTTCCAGTTACCCCCATTGACTTTCTTACCAGATATCACTTTTTGTCCATGATTAACCCTTAATTAGTCAATATGACCCCAGGTGGTGTATATAGCATAGTTTTATTTTGCTAAAGAAAATCAAAATAATTAACCCTCTACTACATATTCCAACAGTTTGAAACTCTCAGGTTAATTCTTAATAGGAAATTATATCAATTATATAAGTTACTGCAATTTTGGTTCATGTTTAAACATTTTATTTAATGAATAATTAATGGAAAAGGATATTTCGTTAAAAAAGTAACATTTATTTTTTAAAGAATCATTTATGAACTATGATAATTTGAATTAGTTGATTTACCATTGAAAGAGATCTTGAAAATTCAGAGGATTTTGGGGTCATTTTTACCACACGCGACTAATTACTAACTTTTTTTAAGCGAGTAATAAAAATGTGGAAAAGCCTTTATTTCTTGGAAATCATTACTTTACTATCCTCAGAGACTCGTATTACATTAAACAAAATTTTACATGAAAGAATTTTTTTTAATTACATACCTGCTTTTCTTGATTTGTAATTATTTATTACTGGTACTCATTTTTACATCAAATGCTGTAGTAACTCGTCCGACTGTACTCTTTACTCTAAATGATCCTAAAAGTGACAAGTGTATACGTCATGATTTTTTGCTACATGCTGTAGAATTGCGGGCATGAGAAGTCTAATATCCCTTTCCTCGTTAAAATGTGCAGAACCCTTTGTCTTCGTCCGTGAAGCCCGAGGCTGCTTTAATACGTGAGCAGAATTAAGGCAAATCTCAGTCATCTCCAGTTTGCTGGATCTACTCATATCATCATTTTTATGTCTGCACCGAGAGATGCTAGCACAGGATAGAACTCACTTGCTCAGATTACATTGCAGAAATTAAGTTTGGCTCGACGCTAAAGTGCCTTTGTACTATTGCCGTACAAATGTTGTTCGCTGTTAAGTTCATTCGTGCCCACAGCATCAGTGCTCTTCACGTTATCTCAACTACAAAGTAAATAAAACAATCTTTCTTCAGTACCGAATAAATCTTTATACGACATCTGCTGTTAGCCTCTTTAAACTAATTGAAAATTTTAACTTTACTTTACTTTTCGAGGTTGATTATACATATTGTTCTTATTCTATGTTCTGCTGTCTTTAACTATCCTTGGATTGAACGGCTAGATAAGTGATTCAGTTATCAAAATATCTTTTCAAGGTTTCGGATAACTTTGCGGTACTAACCTCATTTTTGTCGTTCATTTCCTCCCTAAGGTCCTTGATGTTCGAATTTTGAAAATACGTATTCACCCTACTGTTTTCATTGCCTAAATGATTGATAAAATCTTTAGTGTCGGCGCGATAGGCTACTTCATTTTTATTTACTTTTTACTCACCTGTTGTCCAAATTACGCGATAGCATAGTGATGGTATTTTGCTCTTCTTAAATTATTGAACCTATTTCCATTTTAGTCAAAATTTTATTTCAGTACTTCTTAAGTGGTTACATATCCGTTTTATTTGGAAATTATTATTTTTCAGTTGTTCAGTCTCGGTAGAGAATTGATGCGAATACTATATTGACCGAATAGACTTTGAGCAAGCTTTAGTATTTCTTCTGGTGATCTCCTGTTTTCAATGATGATTTCTGTTCTTATATCATTTCATCTGACTAGTTTATCGATTTTGACGATTAAATTATTAACTTAAATGTTAGTTCTATTTTTTCTCTTTCCGAATTGAATCTCAATCCTTTATTTTTAATATCAGGTTCAAAAACATTTAGCTTTTTAGGTTCTCTCTCTGTGCTCACAATGTTGAGGGTTCATCTTCATGGAAGTCTTTGTTTAGTAATACTACCGGATATGCAGTTTTCTTATCGGCGGTTACGTCTTGTTGGCCACCCTTTGGTATCCGTTGAAAATATTCTTTATCTTCTCTCTTTGAATTCAGTTATCGATTCCTTTCTTAAGTTTACTTAAATTTTCCCTCTACGTATATGAATCGCAGACAATCAATCAATTATAGTATTTGCAAGAAATGGGGAACAGTGGTAGCGATATAATTCCTTATTTCAGGTGAAAAATACTTAATATATTCTTTTGATGTGGTGAAAGTTAAGCTAATATCTTTCGCATGTAGCTAACGTTATCAAAGGATTAAATCCATTAAATCTATTTATTAATTTCAACTAGAATTTAGCAAGTGATCGTTTACATCTGTAAATGTAAATATTCCTTCTGCTGCAAAACTATCCTTAATTTTCTCTTCTGGAATTGAAAAATGTTCTAATTTTATTTCAATTTACATTTCTTGAATGACTCTAATGGAACCAAGATCACATTTCAGCACTACTATACATAGCTTGAATATTTGTCCTTTATTTTTTCTCATTACGGAAAAGATATCACAGTCATTAAATAAGTTTTGAAATATCGATACAAAGCGAGAGATATCTGAAAGGGAATAAAATATGACAAAAGTGAATACTTATATCCAAAGGTGAGCATGATTGTAAAGAACGCCTTGTTTCGTAGCCTCGAATTCAAGTTTTAGTCGATTCGCTATTAATTTAGAATTCCACTAAGTTCTTTACTTCCTCTTCTCTCATTTTTTGTGTAGTTACTGCCTTTCTGTGTCATGGGCGATGTTATCTTATCTTGGTGCTCTTTTCAAGAGCAGTTTTTTCTCGATTTATATTCGTAATATTCCGAATTGTATTTAGGCTTTCTGAAAGTTGATTTTGAACCGCTGTGATCCTCGCATTCTCTTGACAATGCAATAATGTGTAATCACACGAATAATTTGCATCGGTAATGAGAATTTAATCGCTTTTTTAAACCAGATGCCGTGCATATTTTGTTTTAATAAAAAATCGGATTGTTTACGCTCATCATGTCAAGCTGCCGGGAAAAAGGGATGCATATTTTGCAGAAATAACGAGGACAGTCTATGATATTCATCGAGGGAACTTTTTTTTAGTTATTCTCTACATTCAATTAATATCGTGGGCCTTTTTCCGTTTATTTGAACGATATGTGGGTTAATTAACAAAATTCGTTTTTTTAAATTTAATTAATCAACTGTGAGGTATGTCAATTGGTGTTAACATTTCAATGGGATCAGTTAATTAAAATGGCGAATAATTTGCTCTCCCGTATGGTTATTGTGGTATTCTTAGTTTTTATTACTGAGTAGCTGTCATGATTCGTACTTCAATTTATTATTTAAATCTCTCGAACATGAATCCCATGTCGCCCTTTCGATATTTTTATTATTTATTGAATAACATAAAATTAAAAATATTTGAGTGAATTTTAAGCAATATTTTCAGAATATGTCTGAATTCGACCGAGCTTTGCACTTTTACTATGTGCAAATTTGATAAAATGTTTCGGAAAATTCCTCAGTTGCAAATGTTCATTATTATTGCTATTTATTAGATAACATTTATGTAGATATTTATTAGATAATTTATTAGATAATAGATCAAACCAATAAATTAAGTCCAACAGTTTAGATATCTAGGAAGTTTAATATCAGACGATGGGTACTGCAGTAATGAAATAAAATCAAGAATTGGAATGGCAAAGGAAAGTTTTGGAAATACAAGGATCTAATGAGAGGAGAGATCAACATGAAACTAAAACTGAACATGTTGAGGGTTTATGTTTGGCCGGTTTTCTTGTATGGGTGCGAGACATTGGCCATCTTAAAAAGTATGGAAAAAAGAATAAATGCATTGGACATATGGTTTGCCAGAAGAATTTTGAAAATTAAATGGTCAGACAATAACTAATGAAGAGGTTTGGAGAAATATTGGAAGCAGGTATAGCCTATGGAATGAAGTGTAAAGAAGAAAGTGGAAATACGCGGGACATGTGCTGAGGGGATCATCTGGAGGAAAAATCGAGACAGCTCTAGGAACAGAAAAAGAGGGATACCAAGGATGGAATAGTTGGACAATTTAAAGAACTGGACTGAAATTAACAAATATGAGGAAATGAAAAGGAAAGCAAGTAGAAGAGAAGAGTGGAGATCCATGAGAGCTAACCTCCTGATAGAAGTTACCAATTGATGATGATTTATTAGAAAACTTGAGTAATAGCTTGTCTGCAATAGGATCAATAATAGAAGTTTAACAAGGTTGGTGCTAAGGATGGATTTATTTCTCATGAGTAAAATAAAATCACTGTTACAGATCCACAAAAATAAAACACACTCTACCAGATTTGGCCATCAGCAGGTGATGTGTATGTCAGCAGTCTGGACTCTTTTATGTGAAACTGTAATAGTGGTTTAATTTTTATTTTACTTACATGAATTAATTACATAAATTTTTGTATGCAAATTCTTCTGTCAATTATATAGTAACTTGATTCACCCAAGTTTACTCCACAAGACCGTAAGATATTAGTTAAAGTCTAGAGTATTTGCTGGTTATCAGATAGATCAATCTTACTTTTCGAACCAAGTTTACTATCTCGCCATCAATAATTCGTGCAGATCATTATTTTGGGAAAGTGTAATTCATAGCTCTACTTAGGAAAGGCGATTTTGCATGATAACACTTTTTTCATGATCGTTATTCCTTAACCACTTTTACATGTTGTAAAACGCTTCATTTCGCAGGGATATTTTACACCAAAATGATATCACAACAGCACTCAAATAGTTCAACTGTCACGCTCACGCCTAAAGTTTTAGCTGAAGTTGTCGCAGTAAACATGGTACCAAACACTTAACTGAAGATCAGCGTCAATGGAGGAAATTCACTTTTCTCCGATTGCTCTCATTCAGAGTAAGCACTCAATTTCAGTTGCATACTCACCAAATAGCGGAGTCATTTGTCATTGAACAAATATAGATTTTGCACAGGTAGTAATTGTTTGGGCTCAGGCACAGGTCGAGGTGTGATGGAATTCAGTTTTTGACATGAGCGCTGCAAAAACTTTGGGAACGGATTATTGCCTATTTCTTTAAAATTTATTTTTCAATGGGTGTTATATCTATTTTACATATAGTAAAAAGAGTCTTGCAACATTGGCTTCATCTTTCTTGAACTAAGACGGCTTCATAACACTATGCCTGGTTAAGGTTATTGAATCCGATTGCTCCGCTGTTTACATGTCTTGTTGCCGTAGTGATGCGGTTGTTTACATGCTCCGGTGAAGTAGAAGGATGATTCAGATCAGATATTGATTTTCATAGTATCGTGGACTGCTGACAATGGCCTCGGCTCTTCTAATTTCCAATCCTTTCGGAAAAAGATGACTGCAAAAGAACGCAACTTAATCCACCGTGTCACTGTTGACGAAGATCTTTGGTCGAGAATTTTATGTGAGTGTAGAGTAACGTTGCTTCTTAATTCGTTAGTGTCTGCGGAACTATTATAGTTTTAAGCGTACGGCTTAAAAAGTTTAATGTAATTATTTTTGCAAATACTTTGCTTTTTATTGTTTCCGTTTTCGATTTTCTGTTTGATACTCTTTCGAGAGTAGGTGAATTTCCTTTTGTGTGAGTCATGCTCTCAGTAAGGTATGTTCACCTTGTTTTCCTCAGTAATTTATCTAATGAGGCCTATATCAGCTACAGCGTCCTCGACGGAAATGAAGTCTCAAATCACTCCCACGATGACTAAGATTCAATACATAAAGCATCTTCCGGTACCTCCTTTTCTATTGTCTATTCGATCCTCTATTCTATCTCTAGCCCGACAACGCCTCGTGGACTAGGGTATCGGTTTTTGAATACTCATGCCACTTCCAAGCCGAGCGAGTCTCCCTGTTACCTTCCCACCTTGCTTACAGAAAAAGCACCCTTTTACTTTTATTGACACATTCCGAAGGAAACAAAATATTATCTATTATTACCTCGATCTTTTATTTGATCGCTACGGTATATATCTAATCGGAAAACTGGAAAAAAATATGTCGAAAAGAAGAGACGGGCGTAAATTCAAATCGCTTTTGTCCAAAAAGTGAATTAGCTAATAGTTCAAATACTCAATGTTTCATATTGTACAAGCATAATAATTTTGCGTGTCTTCCGAGAGGAAGATGGTATTTATCACGATAAATGGTATCTTTAAAAATTGATATTATTAATTTTTTTGTTATTAAAATCATTGAATTTTAGTGTGTTGAGGTCTCAATGAAGTAATCAGAAAATTATTGGTAACGTCCTTTTCCTTTTTCACACTATATTAGTGTGAAAAATGGATCTTAAGAACAAATAGAAATCAAAAGTTTGCAGGCCTTCTAGATGTAGTTGTGGTGTAGAATGGAAAAAAGTAAGTGGGGTTTACAGGAAAACAAACGCGGTCGTGCTAAGGTTGGTTGGGGACGAGCGGGTTTTAATTGCAGTAGTTAAGCGTTTACAAAAAAATCTGATGTGGCCAGCACATGACTTTCTCCATATATATAAGATGTAAATATTTATCTATGGCAGTAATTTCGAACTCTATATTCCATCTAAACTTGGAAGATGAGTGATTAATATATATATATATATTATTATTTTTGACGCCAAAAACATTATAAATAATGTTTTTCGGGACACGATCGATGAAAAACGATGAAATTGGCCTTTCGCCCATAGAGCCCAGAGCGCCCACGAAGTACATAATCAGCAACTTCCGGTTTATCAGTATTTAATGAATAACTCTTACACAATCAGTGATACAAAAATAAGTATCAAACAAAAGTTATAGTAAATTACATTTTCTAAAACTGTTTTAAATAATAATATATACCTAAATACCATATTTATGGAGATATTTTGAAAACCGGAAATGAGCTTTAATGAATGAAGCTCGACTTCCGGTCAACCGATTTACTCCAAAAACTAATCAACTCTAAAGAAACCAACCAAAGTACTATGTATGAAATTTGGTGTTGATACAATGAATGGTTTTTATGTTAGAGCGCCCACAAAGTACATAACAGCTACTTCCGGTTTATCGGTATTTTACGAATAACTCCTAATCAACCGGTGATACAAAAATATGTTAAATACAAAAGTTATAGTAAATTACATTATCTAAAACTTTTATAAGTAATACAATCTACGTATATATCATATTTATGGAGATATTTTGAAAACCGGAAATGAGCTTTAATGAATGAAGCTCGACTTCCGGTCAACCGATTTACTCCAAAAACTAATCAACTCTGACAGCACACACCACAGCTCTATATACGAAGTTTAGTATTGATACGACCAATAGTTTTCACTTTAGAGCGCCCACAAGCACAGACACACATACATACACACACACACACAGACACACAGACATCATTCCGAAAATGGTTAAAACGTGTTCTAGGGACCCCAAAACGTGTATTTCCGTTGAAATCTCGAAGTCGAATTTTTTCATGAAAACAATACTTTCTCTATACTTCGTATATGGAGAAAGTAAAAATGGGTGGGTCTTATATTGAGAGAATAGAGTCTGCGAAAGAAAATATTAGAAGGTAGAATTTAGGAGAAAAGACAAAGAAAACGATTTTAGATGAGATAAAGGGTATCAATATTTATTATAGTTTATTTATAGTTTAAACTAAAAATTTAGGATTTCATATGAAATATCGAGGTGCATGAACCTACGGAAGGATAGAACAGGTATCTCATGAAATAAAATGTGACTGCTAAAAAGAATTTTCTATAACTTGTCCCATTAGTAATATGTGATTATCATTTCTTGTTTAATCGAAAAAAAAATCCTATATCACATTTTAATCAGGCTCAAAGAGAGCGAATTAATTCTTCCTTTTCGGGAATATTTCACTGCTAAAGCGTAGCAAAACCAAGCAATCTCCGTGCTCAAAATCCGTTGGGAGTTATGTTTTCTCTTATCTCTCAGATGGCGTTGCTTTTGCTTCCCATTCGTTTAGGATTTTTATTATTCCCAGCGTAATTGAAGTTATCTTTAGGGAAACCGCTGTTACTGAACTCCGAAATTAATCTACTTTTCCCCCTCGCAAACTTCCGGAGCGAGCGCTGATACATTACAATTCCCTCGCCGTCTCGCATCAGTTAATCCATTCGGTTTGTTCACAAAATTCAACCTTTTTATCTGTTTTATGTTAGTTCCACAGATTTGTACCTTAATGGCGTTTTCGCAATGAGACGAAGGGCTTTGGATGTAAACATGTTTTCTTTGGACTAAATTTTTAAGTTTTAGCTTTTAAATGAAATAAAGCTTTTCTGTTTCGAATTCAAAGAAAGACGTTCTTTCTATGTTTTAATTTCATCATAGTTCGTCAAAGTAAATTTAGATGTTTTCCATATACTTTTTGGCTCGGTAAACTGTTAAATTGTGAGCATTTGTTTGGCTGTTTATTCTATCAATCACCATATTTTGTATAAATTCCCCTCAGCTCCCAGTGTGATACAAGGTCAAAGCTTAAAAGTTAATTCTTCATATGATCTTCACGACGTTTGTTACATTTATCTTCTTCATGATACATTAATTTCCTTTCCTAATTTACAATTATTCCATTATCTCTGTAATACACGAGTTTTCTTTCATATTCTCTTTCAGTATTTAACTTGTGTGCCATTCTTTTTTCCATTTTTTGTTTGATTTTCAACATTGATGGTTTTTAATTTTTATTTGACTTTGGTTTATGATTACCTACTTTCTTGGTGTTTCTTACAACGTGGGGTTTATTCTTGTCAACATTAAATTGAAAGTACTTCTTCTCCTGCCATACTATTTTTTTTTCATTAATCCCTCTCAATATCAGAACCATGTATTAGGTTAGGTAGAAGAGACAGTTCTACTGTCGCTGTAAATTGGTCCATCTGTTCATCTATCTTTTCTAAAAGCACAACATGTGTTATATGCTGTACAAGAAGTGAAAAATACATTCATGGCTAAAGCTCTAACGCAGGTCTCCCACTTTTCGATTGATGACACTATGTAAAAGACGCATCATCTCCGTGATTTCCCATTCATGTCGTTATTTTTCACTTCTTGTACAGCCTTGGGTTAAGACGCACGGTTTCTCGTGCAAAGTTAAATCCATTTCCGTCATCTGTGTTATGTATAATATGTCATGCTACTATTTCTTCGGCGAATTCCTGCGGTTTTGACATTTCCGCCTTAACCCAATTCATTTGTTGTTTTCCTTCCCAGCTTCGATTCAGACACATTTTTCTAACCAATGCCCTTATTCTTATTTCGCAGAGGAAGCCGATACAGACCTTGAGACGGACAGGCTCCTTGGGCAGCAGCGCACGGACGACCACGGTTTCTTCGACGAAAAAGTGAGTCCCCTGCTGGTGAGTTCGCAGCTCTGCGAAGATCCACCAAATAGAGACGGAAGGTCGATACTTTGAGGGCATTCACAGGGACCATGGGGTCCGGATAGAGAGTTCGGTAGCCCGTAATTTTGAGATATCGGGGAAAATGGATTCTTTCAAAGCTCTTTCTCTCTCTTTTCAATCCATGCGGGTTTTATCTTTCTAATTTTCTGGTAGAATCGGCGATGTGGGCGGCATATTTCAGTGTCGGTAGCTGAACATGGTGGGTGGCTGGTGATGTGCAGTAAAATTCTAACGGAATAAAGAGCTAACTCGTGCGTTCATGAGGGATAGGTGGTATGAGCGGCTCTGTTTTTATAGATAAAAGACTAATTGAATTTTATCTTTAATAGAACTGTATTATCGAGTATTTGGATAAAAAAAATCAGGAAATAGTCCCTCCGTTTCGAACACACAACCAATGATCGTAGTATTGATTTGAAAACGTTTTTTTATATTACTCGACTTTAACTAATACGTAATTTTTCAAGCAACTTAAAATACTCTAGGAAATTACTTCTCAATGTCGTTGATGACCACAATAAGCGTGAAAGAGACGAGAAATGCTTCAATCGGAATTCAAATATTACTGCTTTATTTATCGCCCCACAAAAAAAGACACTATTAATAGTTCTCTCTTGATTTCGTCTTTTAAATAAATAATATAGGCTTACGTAAGCAGATGCAATATTCGCTGATTACCAATGTATTCAGATCACAGTCTTACAGCAGCTGTTAGATTTGGTGACTATTTCAATAATTAATTGTAACAGAAACTGAAAGTATGCCTGCTGTAGATAAATTATATGTAGATGGTTGACTTACCATGATTATCGTTACCCTTTTTCATTTTCTTTATATTCTTTCTAAATATTCTCTCAGTAATCAATTTTGTTTGTTATCAGTTCGTGAATATCAAACCGGGTATCACGTTTCATTGAATATCCTATGGGAAATTATCTGAAATACGTAACTTACATTCCACTTATTTCAGATGCGCTTTCCCTTCTGAATCTAGACACCACGATTCAGAAAACTTTTACTTCACGAGTAAGAACACCGAGCCGTACAAAAATGTCGATAATTTGTTTTGCATCATTGTAGGTATCAAAGGAAGAGAGGGTAGTCGCCAATGCCGCCCGTTTATTGAAAAAGATGATGTGCATAGATTAGGAGTCGTTAAACTATGTCTAAATGAGATGTCGCCACAACTTTCGTACCATCGACCTTTCCTTCAGATTTCTCTCGCAGCAATGCTAAACGTTACTCATATCTCTCTAGCACTGTTCATAAGACCAAAAATAACCGAATATAACTAGAACGATCGGTCCTCACGTTCTTTTTATTGCGTTTTAGAAGCCCTTCTATTGCTCAGTGTTTTATTGCTGCGGGAAACCCGTTTTCCGATCGGTCTGTGCCGGTATACATCTTATTCCCCATCGACGCCACCGAAGACTTAGCTTCTAATCCACCTGTTGAACTCATCCGCCGATCCGATACATTCCGAAGTTCATCGAATCATTTTTCTTTCCATGGACCGAGTGAGAAAACTGTCGCCGCTCAGAGATCGGATAAGATGTACGATTCGTGGGAAATGGATGGTTTTCTGCCCTTTTATATAAGCCGCTTATATCGTGGTCATTTGATTGCATTTATTCTTGTATAAGGAAGCCAACTATTCTTACAATGTGACTAACGTATAGCTAAATAAATCCCAAGAAAACGTTTCAGGTGATTTAAAATTTGCTGATTTCTCTCTATTTGATATCTCAAATTTTGTAAAAACTTCTTACTACTACGTTGCTATCTCATGTTTTATAATACTGACTTTACTGTAATAATTGAAATGTTTAAACAACAAATGGGTATTGGCAGGCATTTTCCCATTGAGGAATCTTTTTAAATTGATATTGTTGTAGCAATACTAATAGAATAATAGCAGTACTAATTAAATATTAATTTAGCAATCTCTGTAGGAATAAAACTGGATTCTGCTACTTTTTCCATCTTAGTAAATCGAAGGAATTCAATTCTTCGTTATATATAATGGCAGAAGTAGGCTACTGCACCTTTCTCAAAAATCTATCTTACCTAAAACCTGTAAATGTAAATAAAACATAAATTATATGTAATTGTAATATGCAAGCATATAAATGTAAATAGTTTCAACATCGTTAGAGTCCAGTTACTTTAAAATTATTTCGTTCCTGTTAATTTTTAATTAATTTTATTGAATTAATAACCTCTAAATCGAGAATTCCTTGTTTTTAAGTTGTCTTTAACCTGAATCTGACGTAATATCCTTCTGTAAAGGACCCAACTTCCGTCATTTAGCGTTGAGAAATTTTAAAAGAGCGACATATCTTCTTATTTTCACTTTAAAATACTATTATAAAACAGCATGTTTGTAAAGAAATGTCTCTAATATTTATATCTCTGTAAAATAATCTTAGCGAGAGGTCGTTTAGTTAGACTTGAATCGCTCACAATCAGTTTAATTATAATCCCACTTCTCCAAAGGATCTGTGATAGTATAGACCACCATTATTGTAACCTCCTCATTTAAGAATAAAATGTTTGTGAGCATCCAGCATCACTTCCTCTTTCGCTTGTTCCGTAACGTGCTCGCCATCCGAACGTGAAAAATCTTACGCGTTAATGTTCGTTGTCAGAACTGCTCGTTAATCGATCTTCCAATGTACCTCCAAAGTTTACTGTCGTCGTTTTCCTCAATGATTCAATTCCTTCAACCACGAAATAACGACTAAAGAATAAGGAAATTAGTGAGCTTTTATATCCTTGACTTTTCTCTGAGAGAAAGTAGATATTTACTCTGACAATGAGTGCTCTTGAGCAATGATTCAAGTTTAAGCACCCCCACATGTATCTCTTCGGTTGTTTTCCTTTCACCGAAACGCAAATGTGAAAGCCACGTAAATCATGAGGTTCTAACTAGTGCGACTAACTCCTTAACGGTGACACTCCTAGCCATTGACTTGGAAGAACTTTTGCTAAAGGAAGACACTTGTGAACCAATTTCATTTGCTTAAGTAAAGCTTCAAGATATTCTGAAACATCGGTAACCTCGACGCATTCAAGAGATTCTTTTCTATAATCTTTCGTGTATAGATCCAGATTTCTTTGAATACTATTTCCAAACATAAATATTTGGAGAAAAATGCAAGTTGGGTTGAGTAAAGAAAAGTTTCCTTTGCTAACAGTTAAAAAGATTGCTTTCGTTTCCCCTTTGCTTTACTATGCCTCCACTATGTAAAAACTGTCACTGGTGATAAATTTGGCGTTATGCCATCACTTTTAAACAGCATATTTTTTTCACAATGTTCCTTTTCCTTCCATGTCAGGTTGAAAAATTATATTATCCTCATTAAAGGTCGCCTGTCGTCAATAATGTATACCGTAATCGCATTATGAGGGTCATTTCCTGTAGATTAGAGATGTAAATGAGAAATATATTCAACTACTTCCACCGTCATTTCCTGGAACCTTAATCTTCGCGAAATCTACACGTACACAATTTAATAATCCATGAATGTTTTTATCAGTTTTTCTTCCTGTTTACAAACATATCTTTCACCCACAACAACTTTACAGCTGCGCGTTATCTAATTGCAAGAGAGTGAGTAATCGTGGTACGCCTTCCACATCAAATATTACTCTTACTCTCATTGTTTTCGAATATCACTGTTTTCTTTTATACTGTCAATTTGTCAAATTTATCTTCATTGTCTCGCTAATAACAGGATTGACTCCTTTCTTTATCAGAAGAGCCCTTTTAGATTTTGCGTAGGCCTTAAATCCGATTTTTTTCGAGCGCTTCGTGAGGAAATGACGCTCTACAATTATTACTTTATTCATCTATTTACGAAATTCCTCCGCAGTTAGACTGTCTGGTGGCAGCTTATCCTCTTATTTACAATATACCTCACAATTAATCATTGAATAACGGAATCAATAACTATAATAGCAGAAAAATCAATCAAAAAAGAAAATTACCGCAGATCATCCAAGATTTTTTACTGTATTATATTACACATTATCTGTTGGTACGTATAAATCTGGTGGTAGAGTTTGGTATGAAAAATTGAACAGTAACAACAGTTGTTTACAAGTAATGCATAGACATATTAAAAACTGATAAAAGCAAACATAAATATCAAAAAGTAAAATACTTATACAATTATACAATTTTTGGTCATCACTCAATCAACATGTAACAGTTATTTTATCAATGTTCATCAATTAATTTATACATTCTTCAATTATTTTTTTCATTCGATTTATTAATTATACAATTATATTTCCTATTGAGGTCTAACCGGCCTTAAAATCGAAATTCAGCCACGAATCTCGATATTTCTCGTGCGGCATCCGTAAGCGGATTTAGCGATTCTCGAGTTATGATTCGATCGACTCCATCAAGTGACTTTCGATTTGATTTTCATGTTCGCATCCCCAGAACGGTCTCCTCCGGGTTTTGCCTTCGAGGCCTCTCTAATCCTTCCCATCGCCGTTTAATCACTCCGACGATAACACCTCCCTTCTCGAACCTTCCGATGGGAATGTTCAATTAAAAGCTGTCCTCTCATTCGCAGTACGCGATCCGATCGACTTTTCCCTACTTTCCCCCAAATCCTAGGGATCAACCCCGCGCTCGCAACTTTGAATCCATTCCACGAAACGGCCGTAATTGAAAATGCTGGCACGCGTAGCTTTAACGTTGTGTGTGGGACCCTCCCCTGCGTGGCAGGAGCAACAGGGAACGAATGGGGGCACGGATTATAATTGAACGGACCCTTTCAAAATTGCCCATCTCTCTCTTTCTCGAAAAACCCATCTCCGTCGCCCACCTTCTCTCGTAAATCTCTGCGAGAATGCGAGATTGTTGCGTGGGAGCCTCCACGTCTGCGCGAAAGTCGAAAAAGTGAAATGCCCGTCGGAAAGTTTGGAAACCGATGCAGCATGGGCAATATCGCACGCCGCGAAGGGTCTCGCTAGGATAGGCCGTCTCTAATGGGTTCTCGATTGACTCAAAATTATGTATTAATATTTGGATTAGTTGCTGGTTGTCTTGGTTGACGAGTTCTCTTCCATCAATGGTAGCGTGCCCTATCTTTTCTCCACCCCCCCCTTTTTCTGTTTATCGTTTTTAGGTGAAGCGCGTTATTATTTCAAATACGTATGGTTTATCGGCAATACTTCGACTAAATTCCTAAAAGAACATCTCAATGAATGATTTTTGTCTTTTGTTACGTGATAAAGATAAATATATCTTTCATTTACGTGTGTAACAATATTTTTTACGGTTGCGATGTAATGAAAGTTACTGAGATATGGGTGATTCTGAATAATGACATTCCCTTTGACCACTCAAGAGCTATGAGCAGCGTTATTCAGTGGGTCTTTGAGCATCAAATATGTGCTCGTTTTCCACTGTTAGTACTATTCTGACTCAATGAGGAAAGCAGAGACAAACTACCTTGTCTTTCCAATTAAAATTCATCGAGAATTGAGTGAGCATCAGTGAATTTTACGCTTTCGAAGTTTGAATACATTGGCTGAAAACACAGCACGTATACTTCAGTTCGTAAATCTTTCTGTTAATTTTGAAGCTGGAAAGACGGTTGGAATATGATACCGTCCATGATTAGCTACGAATATTTTTAAAAGAGAATGAGGCTTAATTAAAACTTTGAATTAATCTTCGAAGTATTCCGTATTTCATGAAATTCCAGTTTCTCACTTCTCAAAATGATTCATGTATGTTTTCTATTTGAAGAGTAACACATGACTAAAAGATAACAGGGGTTATTATTAAAACTATCTTGGAGATGAAATAAGAAAATATTTTTGTAAAAATACTCTTAACTTATTTTGTTTTGGTGAAATGTGTGAAGAATGACTCACACGCAAGCGGAAGAAATTACCTGGCGGCGAAGGTTGTGACATTTTTCATATGCGAAATGAAAAATACTAAACGTTTCCTTTAGAAATCTTTTTTCGTTATCGTTGTGGGATGGATAAACATATTTAGATTCCTTGGGGTTATCACGTTACTTAATCCATCTTACCAGCCTCTACAAACCGATTATCGTATGTTTATTCAAGAGGATTTTAATAATAGCATGCAATTTTCCAACCGAGTATTTCAAGTATTTAAAAACCATGTTGATATTTACAGGTTAGTATGTAAAAATTTCATCGGTGTATGAGTATAATTGAGACTCGATATGTCTCCGTACACAAGCCATGACGTAGATTCCGACCCCACAAGGCAGCCCATAAGTAGTCGAAAGCCAAGTAAATGCGGAATTAATCGTCCCCAGGGTGCAGAGATAGGAATTTAAGACAGCTCTCTAATTATCGGAATGACTCCCTTCTGCCCGCCAACTCATGAAATTCGTGCTCGGTTTATCTTTCCATCTTATCCTATGGGAAATCTCCCGATAAAATGCTGGGCTATAAAAGAAAACTCCGCGTCAAAGGCTCGATATCACGTGGGCCATAGGAGAGGATTTTGGGCCACTTTCGCCCGCTACATCTGCTCTACTCCTCCGTCAATAGCACCACCTAATAAAATCCAATCGAAACTAATCCCCCTTGTACCCTATCTCCTCTTTCTCATCTCTCTGTTTCCCGTTTCATTTCCCATCGGTCTTTCCCTCTTCCCCTCCCTCTTTCACCCATCCCCACCTTTCCCATTTGGGACTCCTTTTTCCGGAAGCACTATACTTTTTCCTTTAAACCCCTTTCGGTGGGCTCGGCATTAACGACTTACTCGCCGCCTTTCTTCTCTCGATATCTCGAGAGGTCATCCTCGTTCCTTTCCCTAGGAATTTACCATTCTTCATCCCGTTTTCTTTCCCCGCCTCTTTCTCAGGTATCGCCGAACCGAGCAGAAAATCACCTTAAGTCTCCTCGGTTCCTCGGTTCGAGAGCATTGACTCAATTAGAGAGGAGCTCTCGGAGATTGTAAAGGATCGCTGGTCGTTAAAAGAGGCGACTTAGGTTTCCGATCCACGGCGGTCCTTAGGAGAATTTATCGGCGTTCGAGGCGTTGTCTGCGTTGATATCGTCGGAGAAGATGATGGTGTTGTTGCGAGGGAGCGTAGCAATCATCTATCAGGGCAGAGTCTTCGGGAAGACAGTGGAGTTTTTGTAGCAATGAACGCGTTAATATACAGCGTGATCGTATGATCGCGGCGGGTCTATCAGCGTATAAATTTTATTCACTTCCGTAAATTTAGTGGTATTAGGGTGTCCACAATTTTTTTTCCGATGACCGTTATGGTGTGAAAATTGTTAAGAAGAATAACGCTGTAAGGTTCCTTTCGGTTAGAAAGTTGTGGATCATATAAATAAAAATATTTCAATCAATGTATCGCTGTGATTGTAAATATTTTAAATGTATCGTCGTGCCTTTTTTTAGTTTCAAAATATGTATATTAGTAAAGCTTCGGTAAATGCTGAAAATATTATTTTAATATTCCTGCTGAATTTCTGATGCCGTTTCAAATGGAAACGTACAATGATCATCGTAAATAAAATCGATTGTGGCAGGCTTTGCCGAGTGGAAATCCATGACAAACATCCTCTGATCATCGTAATTCCATGTTAATTTTTGGAGGAAAAGAATTTTATCTGTTTTGATTGTAATTTTATTTTACGTGGTAAGGAAATAATTTACAACGTTATCGTTATTATAGTTACGTAACTGTCAGAAGCTACTCTTCAATTTCGATAAAAGGAATAGAAATCTGGGAGGATAAACTATTAATCACATCGAGACACTTGGTTAATGAAAAAGGACATTCTGCGGAATGACTAACTACAATGGTTAGATATTTTTCAGAACTACCAAAGGTACAAGTTTCTTCTATGAGTGACTTCAATTCAAACTCCATTATATAGTGTGCCACCTATGCAAATGTTACATGATTGATCTACGTAGTTTTTCAATGTTTATCTATTTTATTATTCAGAAGATGAGATTCAAGATGTGGGACGCAGAATCTCAGTTTGGTTTCCAAAATCTTGAAGGGATTAATTAACAAGGGCCGGTTAACAAACCTACTAGACGCCTAAGAATCGCTGATTTAGAGTCACTTCTTATATTTGCTCTAATTTTAGAATTCCCGCTGGATATGTTCCTTATAATCGCATTTGGCTCATCAGTCTCTGTAGGCGGTTCTGCCTTCGTCGTCTCCATCACGGGAAAACGTGGAATCTTTTGAATCAAGGCGATAGAGTTGTTTTACCACTTGCTGTAGTGTCTCATCCTTTCATCAGGGGTGTGAACCCGGGGCCAATTTCTCCGCCTGCTTCTTTTGATCTTTCCTCCTCGGGCTCCCATTCCATCATGCATGAGGAGGGCCTTTATGAAGATAAAATCATCCTTGAATACGCAGAGATTGAATCAATTTATCTCCGAGAGTCTCCGGATAAGAGCCTCTTTCATCTTTTAATCAAAATGCTCTCGATGTTAAGGAAATCGCCGTGGATGTTTGAAACTCGTCGCGCGACCTTGCTGCATGGCAAAATCGGATCGCGTCGTGGAGTTTAGTAAGGAGGAAAAGTTTTTCCCGAACTGGATGTAACTTCATTTCGCAACTCTCTTTTATCGCTCAAATGAAATTTATTCCGAGTTCTTCCCTTCAGGCGACTCTTTTCATCGTCTGTAGTTCTCTTCTCGGCTCTTTGAATGGAGCGGAGAATTTATCGCCGTCTAACCTTTGTCGATTTCAGTCCTCGAACCTTTTAATCCCCTGCCCAAGTTAAATTATCCGCGTATCTCTTTTAATCATTCCTGACATACGCTGAATTTGTTGCGAGAAGTCCATCGACGGACTTAATCGGGCCTTGTCGAGTCAGAAGAACTTTTCTAAGGCGTTTGTGTCTACAGTGTTATCACGGCAAATGAGTGACCCTGCGAACAATATTTCTCGTTTGACTTGGCTTGTGAATTGAATTGGCGTTGATTTGGCACTTACACGCGTACATGTAAATAACATTGTCTATAAAATCTAAAATGGTCGAAATATATTGGATGCTGCAAGTTCTCGATTGCCATTAAAAGAGAGTGATTGTTTATCGGTGGCTTTCGTTTTTATTTTACGATATAGAACTCTGGAGGATCTAGAGCTAACACTTCCTCGTGCTAAGTCAAATTTCATTCCATATTTATTGTTAGGTAGCTTCGTTAGCGGAGGTATCGCTGTATTTGTGTATAAAGTCGAACATTTCTGTCTGTGAAGTATTCAGGCCCTCTAACATCAACTATCCAGAGCTAATAGAAGGGTATGAGGCTTACTAGGGATGATGAGGAGTGAGGAAGTTTTTCCTTTTTTCCTCAGCAAGCCAGAATGCTATAAGCGGAATATATCCACGCAAGTGAAGTACTCTACGAGTAACACTTTTCTTAGGCTTTCATAAGAAGAGACCTTAATTAGCACCACTATTCAGCATCACTCATACTTCAGTAACTTGTATGTCATCACAGCTATGAACAAGACTGACAAAAGTAAATTATTATTATTTATATAAAATCTGCCGTTCCTAGATACCGAAAAAATTAAATTATACCCGAGATGTGTTCTTCTAATTGAAATTAATATAAAATTTTTGATAAAAGTAAATGAAAAAGATATTTATATCTGATATATTCATTGATGCATTTATATCTGATGCATTTATATACGGTACTTCCCATACCAAATTAAAAATATTCCATTCATCAAGATATGGAAGTAGGAAAAGGCATTATATAACGCTGACTTTCCTTCCCGGATCCAGAAATAGGGTCTCCTAGCCAAATTGTCATTCGCCCGTACTGCCGACTAAATTTTAAGGGCCTAGGAGGAAATCACTCCCATTCCAACCCAAAAAGAAAGGAAACAACTGCGCTCATCACTTTATTTTTATGCGATGTCGAATCTATTCCCTGACGAAACTATGCACTCCGAGGGAGGCTCGCCTATTTTCGTCTTATCGACTAACCTTTGGTTGAGCGGAATGTATTTCCTCGGAACCCCATAATTGTTTGTTCGTTGGCTAATTTACGACATTGTGGCTGTTAATTAACTCAGCGCGATCGTCGTTCTCATCGCTGAGGACATTATTTCGAAACTCGGCGCTATTTCCCCAATCACGAACTACAGTCAGAAGAAGTCTCCTCGTAGATTTTAGAAACACGAGTTTCTCTTCATTGCCAAGGCCATTGCGGCTCCCCACACGCAGTTTTATTCATCGACAGCGTCCTCGGAATGTCGCCCGGTTTCCAAAGCGAGGAACAAGTCCACAGGGAGAAAATATCTCTCAAGGAGATCGAGTGCGAATTTTTCGGAGGGTCGCCGGCGCGTGTAATTGAGTCGGCGGATCAGCTAATGATTTCGTTTTAATTCGCGTTCGATTAGTCCGTCCGGCGGATGACGTGATTAAAGCACGTGTGTGACCGTTCCAATTAGAAGGCCGCCATCAATCGCTCGCTAACCGCCTTCCAAACCCAAACTGTCGGTCGTGTGGTAGGACCAGCCTCCAGGGACCCCCTTGTTTATATTTCCAATTATCGGAGTCGATGCTTTTACCTCTATCACACCTCCATCCCCTTGTTTTCTTTCGTTCTCCCCGTGTGTTCCGTCGCCTCCGATTCCCGCCTCCATTTTCTGATTCCCGATTTCGTCCCCGTCATCATTATTTCGTCTCTGTTATTCATTTCGTGGTTTCAGGGACATTGCTATCGCCATAGCTTGACGAGCAGAGGTTTTACTATTGTCTATTGGTATAGAGTACAGGAAAATGTATCTTTCACTCAATTTTTATTGGCACCTTTTATTGCTGTGGTAATATGAAACCTGCTGAGGTTTAAGAGACGCTGAATCATAGCTTTCAATCTGGTCACTCCCTGTTGATTAATGTGAAACGTGTTATTCATATGTCAGTGGGTTGATCTTACGTTAAATTGTTCCAATGTGGCTTAGTGGGGGAAGCAATGACAAACTACTACGCTCCCCCTCTTGACGAGTAAATCTTATTCCCTTTCCTCCACAAGTGTTATCCCCGCACATTCCCAAGAGTCAGGATATTCCTTGAGAGTTAAGGGTGTCAGAATAAATACCTAGTAGTTACGTTTAGCAGTAGTTTATCTTTCAAAGAACATATTTGATATGCAATAGGAAAGACGAATTGAATGCAAAGATTAACTGGTTGAGAGCTGTGAGGGTGCCCATCGAGATGCAAAGAAATAGTTTATTTTTCTCTTATTCGACCTTGTCACTAATTCTATTGCGAGATTTGGGGTCCACATTGAATATGTTCAATCTCAGATTTACAAATGGTCCAACATCAAACTGCTCGTTTTGTTATTAAGCTAATCATAAGTTCCATCCTTATTATTTTTCCTCTTGACGAAATCAATATTGCCATTCTTCCTAATAAGTTACAAAAAAGTGACCGTGAACTGGGTGTACTCAAGTTCAAGGAGCAAGGTTTACGAATTCGTGATTTAACGGTCAGTATCGCTCGTGTTTTATTTTCAATATTGCCCGCATCATTATAGCCGCAGTAATGGCAAGTGAAAGTCAATTAAAGTCACTCAACACTCTTAAAGGACCAACCGACCGATTCTTTTTCTGGATGGCGCTAGGTTCATTCTGGTCCTTTTCCGAATTGATAATAATCTAAAGCTATAATAAAACTGTTGATCCTTGATTGGAATGTAGTCCTTCTGGTTTGTCTCACTTACCCGCTCAGTCATTTCGGCCAACCCTTTCAGGTTTATGTCAATGAATGGGAATCTCTGTCTGGTTCGGACTCTTTTAGAAATAAAATTAATGGATATTATAACTTCATGGCCGTTTTCTTTGTTTGGAGCTTTGTCGTCACTTTTTGAACGGGTGTATAATTTCTGTTTATCGATATAAGATAGATATATATTTTAAACGCTGTATCGCTAGGATTTATTATTCAATTTCAATTATGATTTTCCTTAAATATTTTACTGTTTCACCGTTGAGGAAAGTTGACCGTTACTGACAAATTTTGCTTACTGTTCTATATAGATAATGATTCATTTATATTGTTTTTAACTCAGTTTAATCCTTCAGTTATCTCCAAATTGTTTGTTTTATAATAATATTCCCTCAAATTTAGATGCTAAATACTTTCTTTCGTATTGCCATTGAGCTGTAGAGAATTATCGCTTTTGAATACTTTGCTGACCCATATTCATAGATTACGCCCACAAAAATAAGTTTCCGGAGATTAGATAGTAATGATTACATATCTCTTCTTTCGCTTTAACTCATTATTTCAGTTTTCGATTTGATGAGGAATTCCGAGTATAGACGAAGCGCTGATGACTGCGTTATGATTGCACTTTCTTGCTGCAGAAATCGAACCAAGTTAGTGTTCCCGATAAATGAATTCGTTTCGATTATGCAAAACTAATATTTTCGTATGTATTCCACGAGTTTCCTTTGTGGCATTTATTTCGAACATTTAAGCTAAATTTGATTTACGTCAGCGTTCAAAACCGGAAGAACCGCTTTAATTATCTGCAAGGTTGGGCTTAGGGCGGCTGGTTTTTCGAATACTATCGCGCGCTGTTCAGTAGGAGGGAACGAGGTGGAAGTTTCCTCCAAATTGTTGATTCTTTGACAGTAATGTGCAAATAGTCATTGAGAAAGCTCTAGTTCTGTGCCCGGGAAAACTTATATTGACTTCATTTTTCTAATTAGCTCTCGTGCAAGCATTCCAAAAATGGTTTCCTGGTCGAAGGTCTTCGGCGATTTGTTTTGTCATCTAATAATTTTGAAATACCTACGGCGTTCCAAAGCGGTTACTCGTGATACAACGCAACAAGTAAGAGAGTCATTACACGTGCGACGCTTTAGCATACATCGTACATTATGGATTTAATCATTACTTTCTTTTGTTTATTTATTTATTTCATTTAATCGCTCCAATTTAGAAAGAGTACCAAGTGGCGACGTTCGTGGAAAATACAGAAAAATGTCCGGCATGCGCCCAAGGACGGGAGGGAAACTCCTCCAAAAACCTCCCGTGGACAGTACACATCTTAACTACAAGCCCAGTTAGTACGTTAAGTCAATGAACGTGTGAATATACAACATCTCCACCAAACACATACAGCATATACAACACATTCAGTGTTTGTGTCAGCTAGAAATTCACTGCACTATTTTTGTTGGAATTATTTCACGTGTTACCTGGAGGCGAAATAACGGGAAATCATTCAGGAAATTCTGTTGGCAGTCCGTCGCCTCAGAATTAGGAGTCTCGGCATCGATGAGTGTCGTTCGCGGTTGTTTCAGTCGTGTGGGAGGCGTCGAAAGAAATTTTACGTTTCTCGTTCATGGGCAGTCCATTCGAGATTCCATTATCACTCGGTCCCGTCACTCCCCCGGCCCGCCTTCGGTTCGCCTTTTTGTTTGCTCACGAAAGTCCAGAGGAGAGATACGGCCGGTTTCTGTCTGTAAAGTCGGGAAGGGGAGGCGGAGAAAGACCTCGGGAGCGTAGTCGTCTCGTCGTCAGTAATCTTGACAACTCGGACGGATGTTCACCGTGGCGCCGAATGCCTTCGTCAACCCATCGGTTACTTACGGTGCACACGATGACACGTGGAATTACTCGTTGCTATCGCAGGAGGTATGATCTTAGACGACCATTCCACCACTCGACTTGTTTATTTTTGCCGCCTGATATGGGGAGTGATGATCTCGTGCTTAGCACGTTGTCGACGCTTCGGCGTCCGAAATCGCGATTGAGGTGTTCTGCAGAGTTGATTGGTGGCATTCGGAGGTGCATTGCTGATGAGTGTACGTGTGATTCTCCCAGTGTGTTTATCGTCGACGTTCTGATCCCATTTGGATGCGCTTTTCGTAGAAGCAGGAATTTTATTCCGCAATTTTTTAAGGAAATAATGATGTGTAAAAAGTGTTGTGCTGTGATCCCGGATGGCCAAGTGGACAACGCTTTCGGCTTCGGTGACAGTGGACCCGGGTTCGATTACCGGTCGGAAATGTGTGCGAAATGACCTAAGCTGTCGAAACACTTTTAAGAAACGACAACAAAAGTGTTTTTTTTTTCAATAATTGCGTTTTTCCGTCTCCCACCTGTCGTCATATTAGAGGTTTTTAAAATCGAGTGCGGTGATCCTTCCGGTGATTGCTTTCTCATAATACCGGTAAATGAGACGAGGAAGCCTTAAAAGACGGCTATTGGAGATTTTAAACCTCTAATTCATTGAAAGCCCTGTTCCAAATTTTCTTTCATTACTCTCGTCATATGTTTACTGAATTACGAAAAGTGCCGTTAGAGCTACCAAAGTTAAGAAGTCACTTATATAAACCCCGTTAGCAACGACCCACGTAGTTAAATAACATTACGCCAAAAAGAGAGGGGGGATATGCGACAGTTTCTCACATAGGGTATGAAACTCCATGTGTCCATTTTTGACAGAGGAGGAATTCTAAATCCCAAAAATGCCGTGACATCATTCAAGGATGGCCCATTATGTGATTTCTCCCGTCACTTAACAAACCGAACTCTCGAATTACAGTGACGACGTTTATTTTGGGCCCTTTCTCTTCGCAATTTTTAGAATGCGAAAGGTCTCATGTGGTAGTTGGGAAGCCCCCGCCACTCGTCAGTAGGTTTATGCGTCAAATATGTGCATGTAAATTACAATGCTCGACCGTAAAATTATGACATTGCATTCAATGAGTTTTTTAACTGCGAGCGTCTCAATTCTTACGTAAGCGAACGGTACTATAATTAAACTAAAAAGATTGACGGATTCATGGTATTTAACTCTTCCAAGTGCTCGCGGGAGAGAGGTTGGGAAGGGTTTATGGGTAGGAGTATTAGAGAATGGTATTGCTAGCTAATTCCAACCTAACAATTTATAAAGCTTTAGTTTCATTCCCATAGTGTAACAATCTGAATAAATAAACAACAATTGACTTATTCCATAGTGTAAATACCGATAATTTTAAAATTTCTTTCTTTATGATTATCAAATGTAGTGAAAAATTTTGTCGTTTTGAATGTAAGCAGAGATATTCAAAACATCATTTAAAGTATCAAATACTCGTTCCTGTGCTTTTCATGAAAACGACGGCGTTTCCTGTTTCGATTGGTAAAACTTTTCTACGAGCAGGTTATTAATTATATCTTACGGCCGAGTTTGTTGAAATCGGTGTACCAGTAATGAAGCAGATATTTTCCTCTTTACTATGGGTTTTGTATTTGTACATGCAGCACACTCTTGTTCCCGCTGAAACGATGTTGTTTATTAGTTTAGAAACTCTACCCCAGTGTCCTGAATATTGTCGATTACCTTTTGCTTGTTTGCTCTGCTAATCTGTAACACTTTAGTTTAGTTCCACTTAATCGCTGAAACGGTAAAGATCAGCTAGTCCCTCATATAGGCTTTAAAAGATTTAGCCAGTTAAGAATAAATAGAGGATGATAAATATGTGATTGCATAGAAATAGTACCTGTCATTATTTACGTCTCTGCAATTCGTAATTCATATTAAGTCGCTAGGTGAGACGATTTTTTAAATTTTAATTATTCATACTGCAATGTATTCTTCATTTAGAAAATTCATCTAGAGTGCCTATCTGTAAGAAAAGAAACCTCAGCAAATGTAGGTGTATCCCGAAAATGGATTTTTGATTTTTGTTTTGCTCTTCGAAAAATTAGTAGATATAGTTGATAAAGAATTGTGACATTTTGAACATATTTTTAACGCTAACATTGAGCTTTTTCAGTATTTGGGATAATGATATTTTCTAAAAATATCTTTACAACACACATGGTGTCTGGTGAATGAATTGGTAAAGCCCTTACATTTCTGTAATGACCAACTCATTAATATTAGACTTAGAAAGTAAGGCGTCCTAGAAGGTAATGTTGAGTGAATGATTAAACTCCATTTCATATAAATCCCAGCCTACGATGTATTATAGAAAACATGGTGCTGCAATTCACTTTAAATATCTGGCACTAGGTGTTAACGTTATTTCACTCATTTTAAATGCATGAACTGTTTTTTAGCACCAATCTCTTGTTGAATCGTGAAAGATTAGCATCCTAGTTATGTTTATCACAGCCTCCTCGTGCCATATTTATCATTCATGCCCACTCTAGGAAAATATATATATCTTTTTCCAAACATCTTGTATGTGTGTGTGAATGTTGTGTCCTTTTCCGTCCTCATCGACGTCTTACTGTTCACGGTCTCTCTTGCCATCATTTTTTCGGGATCTATCTTTTTTGTTGGTATCTCATCCTTATCGTCGTCACTTGGGTTTTGAAGTTTTGCCCTTTTGAGGATATGCATCATTGTTGGTCACCCCTAGTGTTGGCTGTCCCCGAACCTTCTCCTGGTCGTCTGTGGCATACCCCCTTCTGGGGCGAACTCTCTTCAGACCGTGGACCCCCATGTTCCCAACAATGCCCAAGACCAAACACCCCCGACAACCCCACTCCTGCAGGGCTGGCGAAAACCCAAGACACGTACGGTGATGCCGGGAAAGTCGGCGCTGACGAAGCAGCAGCAGCAGCAACAACAACAACCACCTCCACCACCACAGCAGACGACGACGGCCACCAGTCAGCCTACACCCACCCCCCCTCCGCCTCCCCCGGTCCCGGCCCCGCCCCCATCCACAGCTGCCGCGGCAACCTCAACCACCACCACCGCCCCATCCACCACCTCCCCCTCCACCGGCGAAGGGTGCTCGGCAGGCGATAAGACTCCCTCCCCCCATAATGACACGCCTCAAACTGCCAAAGCGAAGAAGGTGCCTTCATCTCTTCCTCTCTATCTATCTCTATTGTGCATCCTGCATGGTTTTAAAAATAATATGGATCCTCTTTGAACCCCTTCTTCCCACATGATAAACCACTTCTGCATTCTTAACCACCGTACCTCATTGCATAAAAACCTTGTATTGGTATCTCTGTAACTTTCCCCCGAGAGTTGATTGATCTTTTGTTTACTTTTCTTTTGTTGCGTTTTTTGATGGCGGGCGTCTTAACAGGCCCGAATTGCTGCGTGGGACTGCAGTTTGCCATGAATTCCTTCCATCTAATTCTGTAATATACCAAATATTGTTTGTGGATTTCTTTCATGAGACTGAACTGAAATCAGATCACCTTCATTATCCTGCAAATACTCGCTTAACCCTTCTTTGTTTGATTTCATAGTATTATTCATTCCACTATTACCTCCTCTAGTGAAACAATATCTGCCTGATAGCCTGTTAGCATTAGGTAGTGATTACACAGAGAACCTAGTGATTAATATATGAGATGATTATGTGCACTGCAGAGGACTTGAGCGTTGCATTTGATGCTGCTGATGCTTTCTCTCAGTTGCGTGTGATGAAGTTTTGTTAGTGTGCTTTGACTTGGTGAGACTGTAGATCACAGTAGAGGATTGGCAAGAATACTTTCTGCCTGTAATGAATTGCTCACTGAAGGCGAATGTATTGCTTTACATTTAGATCCATTGCTTGTAGATTAGTTTCAAAGTAATTGGTTTACTTACAGGCTTAATGAAATGAAGTTAGTTGAAGCCATTCTTGAGTGATACCATTTGATAATTATCATGACTGAAGTGTGAGCGACAATATTGTTTAGTATTGTCATGATATCAAATGAGCTGTTGCAATAATATGCCTAGAAATTTTTGTATTTGAGCTGCCAAACTGCTTTGGAGTTTTAAGAGTATCAATTGCACTTTATTTTCCATCATTAGTTAAAAACTTTAATATAATGCTTTTTATTTTCATCGCTTATACATGCACCTAATCTATGATTATCTTATCTATTTTTTCAATAGATCCTTCATTTTTTCCAGGAGAAAGAAGGTGGTAAGAAAAAAGGAAGGAACAAGGAAGGTGAGCATATTTTTTTAATTTTTCGAACTAATAATTTATATCTCGCTTTACATTACTTATGATAAGAAAATATGGTTTACATGCTAGGATAATTTAAATATCTTATCTTTTTATTTTTAAAATTAATTATGAATATAATATTAATTGTAAATTGTTATAGATATTTAATGCAAAGATTATACTGAGTTTGGATTGAACTTAAAATAATTTCCAAGGAACAAAAGAGAAAACTTTTTATTATATACCTGCAATACCTTTGTTTTAAAAGATAAAATTGCATCAATTGCGTTTCTTATCTACTATCAATGTATTATTCCCTAAAACTCAACTGAAAACTTATATGCCCTAAAGGTTCACTGCATTGCTATTTGTCATACTTTTAACAAATTATTAATAATGGAAAGACAATAAATATAACAGAAAATATAAAATATTTCATAAAATACCAATTATCGTTTGTAAATATCTCTACTTATATGTATCATAGAATAATGACTTCATTTGTTATTTTCATACCCGCTTAACTACCGTATATGCCAGCGTGTAAGTCAACCCCTCAAATTTTGAGGTGAATTTCAGGTTTTAGTCTATGTTCAGAGTATAAGTCGATCCAAAAAATAAGGCAACACCACTTACCCAGCTCTATTTTATGGAAAGAAAAACTTATGAAACAGAAACACAATAGTATTAAAAAGTTATTATAATAGAATTGATGGTAATATAGCGTGGTAATATCAAATCAAGACACTGCTAAAACAACTTCCTTTTAACTCATAATTATAAACCATTATATAAACAAAAACAAACCATGATGTGCTTAATGATCTTCGCTTGTAAAAAGAAGACATCGAAATATATATATTAAATTTTTTTTAAATAAAAATACATGTGAAGAAATTAATATAATTTGCAAAGAATAAATATGCATCATATTTATTGTTAAAATATGAAAATGGTTTATTAATTTAACTCTTTTATTATGAAAACATGTCATAACATACCATACTTTTGACTACAATTTTATTCCGCAACAAAATTTGTTTTATATGATATCTACATTAATTAGTCTTGCCAAAAATTAGTATCAGTAAGAAATAATTGTGGTGAGTTGCGAGAGTTTGTGCACAGGAAGTGTAAAGCAGGCAGTATCACCTATTTACCCCTCGATAATAAAGGGTTAAATTTAATGTTCGGCATATGAGTCATCCCCTGGTTTTTGAGAGATTTTTTTTTCTTCAAAGGTCAACTTATACCGCATGTATGGTAGTTTTCTGTAATGAAGAAGGATACGTAATTCTCTACTTTCAATACATTGTACTTATGGCAGCAGTGTTCTTGAATTTGATTGTTTCGATTCCAGATCATTTTCTTACCTGTTAGAAAATATTTATTCCTCAAACTTCAGTGAATTATCAAATTTGAAAATTTAAGCTTAAATTTAATTTCTCATCCTTGAATATTATTTGCAATGTGATCTACTTAGGCATTCAAAATAAAATTCTTCCATCTTATAGGTATTAATGTGTTTACTATAACATCTTAAAATATTAGTAATACATTCAAATTCTCATGACACATTTGAAACTTGAGACTTAATTACTTTCTACCATGGATCCAAAATTTCCCAGAAATGTCCTAGAACATATAATTCAAGGGGAATTCTTGTTCTTCATTTATATTAGATATTTGTTTTTAAGGAGGTGGATGTACTGATTTTCTCTCAAGAGCTGGTTTCACATTTATTGTGTTTTTCAGAAAACTACACAATTATCACTAAGTAAATCTCATGTAGGTTATGAAGCTGTTGGTGACAGCTGTGAATTGAGTGAAAATTAGTTTTTGAAGGGAAAGGTTTAAAAAAATAATTAGCCTGTTTTGTGTCAGAGTAATGAGCATATGACAGTTAATTATCGTAATTAGTTGCATCTCACAAATAAAATTTAAATAAGTTAACTTTTCATCAAGGTTCCTTTCAACTTAAATTGTACTACTTTAAAATGTGTAAGGTGTTGTTACTATATTCAGTAATTATAAACTTTATTATAATATACATAATTAGAGTTTCACCAAAGCTTATATTTATATAGAGCATTAGCTGAAAAAGCTTATCAATGTGATTTGGTTATTTTCACTCCCTTTCAATGCACTGTTTAGTATTCTCAATGCAACGCCTAAAGATTATTGGTGACTTAAATTATTATTGCACTCCAAGTTGATTTTTAATGCCAGATAGGTATTGTAATAAGCATTGTACAGTGCAGTAAGATGTTAAAATCGTCCTATTGACCACTTTCATTTTTAAGTTCATGAATCACTTTGAATAATTTTCCTTAATAAAAATAATATTGGATTAATCAAGCTTTCTGTTAATCATCATCTCATTTTCTTGGTATTGGAATTTACTTTTGAGAACTTTTAAAATAAATCTTTTCTCATGATTGTTGAATATGTCAAGTCAATAGGAAATGCTTCCATCCATTAGATGCAGTATGTAATTCTCTTTATGAAGCCTTTATGAAATTGCGTGTTGGGAATTTCGCTATTCATTCTATCAGTAATCGATAGGGTTCTAGTATCACTGTTTTACAATTGACTCTGTCTTTCTTCTCACATTTCTCAATTCCTCCATTTGCTCGCCGTGTGTCCCTCCTGTTTTCATCCTGTTCATCGGTGAGTGACCTGTGGTATCCCAGCTCTGCCTTTCTGAGCTTATGCATTTGACCTCCACCTATGTGCTTGTGTTTTTCTTTTAGCTTGCACAGCTACTGTCTGTGACTTATTTTTGTATTGCTTTGTTATCGTATGTTTTTCCTTATCCTTAGGCTGAATGTTCTTTTCCTTGGAACAAAATTACTTGTCTGTGTCTCTAAAGCTCTTGTAGTATGCACATGCTTTATAGCCAGTTAATAGAAAAGAAAAAGTAATAAATTTAATGAATAGTATCTTAACATTTTACGATAGTATATTTATCATTTTAAATCTACAATTATTCACCTTCAACTTAAATAATTTCCTAAAACTAAATGAAAGCTTCAATTGTGTTCCTTTCCTCTGATTGATGCTATTCAATTTATAAGTATCAAGCAACAATTAAGTGTGAATAATATTTACTTCTATTGAGTATGTCTGTGAATGTTCAATCTTTAAACTTAGGTTATGATTTATGTGCTTTTATAATTCTTATCTTTAAATGCTAATTTTAGCCTTTCATATTAAAGTAGCTTTATGCATGGTTATCAGTTTATGAACGTGTTATTTGTTATTATTTAATGTAAGTATTTTATGGATACTATTATTATTTCTGAAAACTATCTTACAGGAGTTTTTAGTTTTACCTAAGTGAGATAATCATAAAATTATTTTCTAATTAAAATCATTATGAATGTTACAGAAGAAAAATCTTATCTACTTCCAAATGAATTATGAATGGTATTTCTTTCATGCAATAAAATACTTGTAGATGATGAATCCTTTTTTATAAATTAAATAATTTAAATATGTATTAATAAATAATTTGTTCCTGTAACTTCCAAGTTACTGTAATCCATCTAAATCCAACTTTTAAAACACATTTTTATTTCTCAAAACTTGTTTATTTAGCCTATTTATAAATGATTTATTTTTCCTTTTCTCTTCTCTGCCAAAGTGATGATTCATGAACCGGCAGTTCTCATTGAGGGGGTACTGTTCCGTGCCCGATATCTTGGCTCAACTCAGCTGGTCTGCGAAGGGCAGCCCACAAAGACAACAAGAATGATGCAAGCCGAGGAGGCGGTGTCACGCATCAAGGTGAGACATGGGGGGGGTCGCTAGGAAGTTTCTGTGTTTTTGGGTGATGCTTGACCCTGTGAAGGTGGTGTCTGGCATTTTTTTCTCTCTCACCTATTCACTGTGTGTCATATGTATGTTTCTATTGCCTCTCTGTCTGTCTCTTGACTCTTCCTATCTGCCCGTCCCTGGGAGTGTCGTTTGCTGTTTTGGTTGGCATCGTTTTCTTTCCTATCCTTCTCCTGTTATAGGTGTTGTCGCACTCTCTCCATGCGTCCAATCATTTTGGGTCTTCTTGTGCCACTCTTTTCAGTTCAAGCTATTTTTGCTGCAGCTTAAAAAGTATTGCCGGAAGTGCTCCCGGTCAATTTATTGTTTGGCGCTTTGTATTATTTTTGAATGAACGTTGTCATACTCTTCGGTAGTTGCCACTGTATCTTCATTTTTTTCTCTCAGTTTTTCGTTTTGTTTTCAATTATCATTTACGCTCTGAATGTGCAGTTAGACTTTCATGTGGAGAATTCAGTTTGAAAAGCTTTGCTGTTGCACCTATGACAAAAAAGTATCTGTGAAAGTATGAAAAAAGTTATGCTTCGTACAAAATTTTGCACCTCAAAAAAAAAAAAGAAAATGGTTAGCAATGTTAGTTGTTTCCAGTCATCAACAAAAATTCTCAAGTGAAGCATTGCTATTGATTTTGCCTGTTAATCAGTTTTCCTCTTTTAACTTTTTTGACAGCAAAGGAAACTGTAATCAAAAAAGAGAACAGCACAACATAAATGCTTTGTTGACATGACAGAGTTAAACTTTGGCAAACAAATTTGCAGGCCAACCAAAACTGCAGCCACAGCTCCCAGGGTTATGGTGTCGGTGATGAGGAGGGGGGTGAAATTAGTGGGGATGAGGATGAGGATGATGAGGATGATGATGAGGAAGGTGGTTGCGGGGACGAAGTAGTTGGGGAGTTAGGGGAGGATGGTTGTGGAAATGGTGGGGTGTTAGGAGATGGGGGGATGGTCGATGGGAAGCCAACCGGGGCCATGCCACAGCTGCAGCCAATCAAGGCGTCTCCCCAAGTGGGTGTAACTCTTCAAGGTGTCGAGGCCACAGGCACTGTGTTCAGGCTGCAGTTTCTAGGGTCAGTTGAAGTGGAGGAGGAGTCCACTGGCAAGAAGAAACGGAAGAGGTTGAAGAAAAACATGGTTGAAGAAGCCGTGACCAAGATTAAGGTGTGTTTGTGATCCTTTGAATGTTGGCTGGCTGTAGGGATGGGAGGGTTTGGTGTGAATCATAAGAGCTATTTCTTCTCCCTTCCTCCTGGTGACATGCAAGACTCATCGGATTTGAGCACACATACCTTTCAGTTGCCTATGTTCACAGGTGATTCCTGGGATGATTTTTATGAGATGAGGCCTATTTATTCCAATGATGGGAACTTGGCAAGTAGCTGAACATGTTAATTGAGGATTTATGTTTTGCCAGGATGTAACATACATCGGTCTTGTTCCAAATGAACTCCTTTAACTTTGAATTATTTTATTAACATTACTTTTTCTTTCTTTTTCAGTTTGATATATTCTTAAGAGAATTAATCGGCTATCATTGTAAGAATCATTATGATTTCATATTTTTCACAGTAGATTTACTCATATTAGCCTAGTTATTTTTCATTTGAAATTCTGAAAGCAGAAAAGATTTGGAAGTGAACATACATTTTGATACCTGACACACAATTTAATAGAAACATTTTATTCCAAATCATTTTCAAATGCTCTGAAATAGCAGGTTTGTTTTATTTACAAAGAGAAACATGGAAAAGGTTTCAGACAGGGGCAAATATTTTGGAAAGAAATAAAAAATGATATTTTCCTGTTATCATTACTCGAGCATTCATTTATGTTATTACCTAATACATTTAAATAAGCCATTAATGCTGTAATGTTTTCCTTTTGCAGTTTTGGCATTCCAACCATTAGCCCTCTTACTGCTGACTATATTTTTTTCCTGTTTATTCTAAAAATGTTATGCTCTTTTTCCTGAAAGTGCAGATCTAAGATTTTAGAGATTTTTATTTAGGATTCCCAAAGAAGAATTTTCATATCCTATTATACTTATAGGATTTATGATTTATAGGTTTTACAGAAGGCTGTATAAAGTTAAAAATCATGCCTAGCCTGTGATTCAGCATTGAGAAGTGTAAATACTACAGATGGATTTATTGAGATTCATTACAAATCTTCTTTGTGTGTGCTTTTTGCTGAATAGAAAAATACAGCCAATGTAATGGCTGTCTGGAGTTTTCATGCAAGCTAATCATACCATTAAGTCAGCTCATTTGCAGTAAGAGGGATAAAATTGCTGATAATGACTCTTTTCCATTTTCACTACACACTGAAAACTCTAATATTTCTTATTACAGGGTAGAGGTTATTATTCTTATTACAAATGGACCAAAATTCTGTAAGCAATGTAAATTTGTAAAATTTCTTAATCCAAACATCAAATTTTAAAATTATAATTCAAACATTTACATGTTTGTGATTATTACTTTTAACACTTTTATGTTTATGATTTATTACATTAATACTGTAATTTTTCTCCATTTCTCAATTAAGTTTATGTATCATTGATTTCATTTGAGCATTCCAACAGGAGTATCATGTCAAGTTCAAATAAGATAAAGATTACAATGCTAGTTGCCCATGGAATACTCTCATTATTCACCCTATAAATTCCAACAGCTTTATGTGGTTAAAGTAGTTTTAGCTCTCCTCTAAATTTAGTTTAAATGCAAATATTTGTTACTAAAAGAATATTGGATAAATTTTTGTTTAATGCATGAAATGTTTCCTGAGGTTGCAAAGTTATTGAGGAATATGGAAACTTTTGACGCTTTTAAATGATCATAATTTAATCTTTTTGATATTTAATAATTCTATAAATGTTTCAAGTTAACTTAGGATTAAAGGATTTTTTTTTAGT
This sequence comes from Sympetrum striolatum, assembly GCA_947579665.1. Taxonomy (NCBI): domain Eukaryota; kingdom Metazoa; phylum Arthropoda; class Insecta; order Odonata; family Libellulidae; genus Sympetrum; species Sympetrum striolatum. Next base: position 74,291,286 of record OX388342.1, on the reverse strand, counting down.
GTTCTAGGAATTTAGGCAGTTAGCTTAATGCAATTAATGGCTCCCTTATGAATAATGAAAGATCGTAAAGTTATTTATTTATCTTAATAGCTTAACTACTGATTGATGACAATTCAATAATTATTTAGTCCTTAAATATCAGTAAAATTTTTACAAATGTGGAAGTACAGACACTTTTTAAAAACAAGATTTATAATAAACCTTAAGAAATTTTAGGAAAATTATTCAAGTAAACTTAGTAAAGTTAATTAGTCATTGTTATGTAGAATGTTTCATGCATATTATTATATAGTAATAAATCACTGATATCACCCAAGTACTGCTTGAAAATGCTTTTAGCAACAGAAAGCTGTGATGGGTCATTTTCCTTCAAATCATTGAAGTAAGATGTTTGTATTAATTTATAGATAGGTACATTTAGGTACAATTTTTATGGGCTCTTGTCATATGCTATTTTGAATATTTCTCAGGATTTTTCTAGCATATTATGGGATGTAATATATAGTAATAATAAAGTAAACATTTGCATATGCTTTATACAAGTAGATAGTGCATTTGATGAATATAAAGTTGTTTATTCATCTTTTGTATTTAACCGATTAAGTAGGGCTCGCAGTTTCTATACTTTAGTTGGTAACTGAGTCTAATTTTTGTGGGGAGTGGAGGCCACCTATCTGTAACCTCCGAGGCAAATGAGTTGATGATTTAATTTCAGTTTTGTGAAGAATAGTGATAATTTATATTACTATTATAAAATCATTATTTTCATTAAAATAGCTTAGAAATTGAATTGGTGTACGAAAATGTAGCCAAAATGAGGAAATAGAGTATGAAAATTCATAAAATATAAGTTTAGTAAAATTTGGCTAATATGTTGTATGATTTTTTGAACTACCAAAAGGAAAATAGCATTGTTTATCTTTATTTTACATTTGCCTACTCATACATAAGTTATTAGTTTCTTTATTTATGAATATAGTTGATTATGCTTCTTATTACTTGTGAAACAGTTCAAATAGTAAATGCTATATATATTTTTATGAAACTGAGTTGTGTAAATTTTGAGCTAATAAAGGGAACTATATTAATCAATCTTTACCTGAGGTATCATGAAATGAGCAACCTATCATATTTTCTTATTTTTAAAAGAGATTGTGAATTTTGAATGTAAGCAAAATTAATGGCAAAGGAAATTGTAAGAATTTATGGTTAACCTATCATTTACAAATAGGTTGTGATAAAAAATATGCCTCATTCTCTACTCGTATTCTTGAAATTAGGGTTATTTCTTGGTATGCAGTATTATTTCTGATCATTCCCTGAATTATTGTATGAAATGATGCTGGTAACTATAGATTTTACAAACTAGATAGGAAATATGATATCTTTATAGCTTAAATATTTGTGCTATAGCTAATTATTATCAGATTGATGATGAATTGATTAATATTTACTACAGATTAATCAACAGTAATATTTTTTGTAAATTCATTCAAGATCTTCCTAAAATTCATCCTTTTGTTTTTAAATGAAATTCATTCCTTTATTTTCTTACTCAGTTTTTCCTTGGGTTTAAGAAGACTATGAAATGTGTAACTAACATTGCAACCTCCAACCAAGTTCACAATGAAACAGCAACTCAAAATTCTCACTAGTACATGCAGTTTATATTCATTATGTAATGATTCATTATCTCAATAAGATACTATGCCACCTACTGCTAAACATAATAATTGCTATGAATGTTATTGGAGAGTATTTGGTTTTCTACCTTTTTGAACTGTTTTATTTGGAGATAAATATTTATACTAGAGTACTCTGCAAGACTTACAAGAGAAGGGAATCCTTAATTTCACTGTATGACTTTTATTATTTGAAATGATCTTCTGAAGTATACATTATCATATAAACATATACCCATGTACTTGGGTAAAGAAATGAAGAAATTAATCTATCAAGATAGTGATGCCTTTCAATTTTATTGTTAGTATTTCAAATAAATTCTAATAATCATTCCCTTTAGACTTGTTATCATGAGTATACTATAATCAATATGGCTTGACATGTTTGTCGAATTACTGGAAGAATTAGGAGACCAAGTAGCTAATTTTAAAAAAAATAACCATCAATATTTGCATACTCTGTTTACCCTTTCATGTTCTTTTCTTTCCTCATACTGTAAAATTTCCTTTGATATTAATAAATATAGGCAATTTCAAAGAACTTTAAAGAATGACAATTTTTAAAGTAAATAATGTCCCCCAATCCCTTAATTCAAAACTTTAATTGCTAATTTTTATCTCCTAATAGCATTTCATTAATGATTTAGCATTGGTTATTTCACTATCATCAGTAATTTCTCAGAATGTCTACGTCACTAAAATAGATTTACAAATTCCTTTGAGAAATTTTATGCAATCCAAAGACATCAAAATGTGTAGTAGAGGTGTGGCTTTGCTCTAGGACATCAATAGGAAAAAAATTCTTAGTTTTTTCAACAAGGACAATTTTTTCAATGTTCTCATTAAAAATTCCAAATACTCCAAATAGAATATATTTTTATTCCAAATGTTAAGGATGTTGTTTGTCTTGAAAATCGGTACAAATCACTCTTTCTATTATTTTCTCTGGGGTGTTTACTTTTCTGTTTGATTGTAAATTCAGTTATTATCCATGGTGAAATTATGCTGCATCATAGCTATTTCTTTAACTTAACATGAATAGCTTGGAGTGGTAGTTAATGGCAAGATATTATAAATATGAATGAATCATCCTTCAAATGAGATGTCAGTAAGTTGTCCAGATTCAAATAGAAATGATATAGCTTTAGGTTTCCAAATCATTAATCAGTTAGTAAAAATAATTATACTTAGCATAAAAATTTTCAACTCACATGCCATAATCTGCTAAGCTAAATAGAAAATAATGAATTTTCTCATAAATAAATTACTTCAGATATAATGTAAATGTTTTTGATGTGTGTAAATTGTAGCTATTTCTGTTTACATTTCTAAGTTTAGGAATCACTCCTTGGTACAAAGAATATTAAATAAATTTTACATTTTAATTTTTGTCGTGTCAATTTTTTTCAAATTACCTCTTGGTAGAAAATTTTACTTCAAGAGGCACTTTCATTGTTAATTTTGCATTAACTGTTTCTATTTTTACATGGAGCATCCAGTTGTTTTACAATGAGCATGTGAAAACATCCAGTGTGGCTTTAAAATTGTTGTATTCTCAAATCCAGAATATTGTTAATGAATTCTATGTTATCTTTCTTCTTTCTGCTGCAATGGTTCATCTAGGCCTTGGTAAGTTTAAATATGTCTACTGCTGTCATCTCTTCAGCATGAGCATGAAGTCAGCACTTAAAATGTGGAAAAATGCACTTCTTCTGTGTGACTTCACATAATTAGTAGCATGCACCCTCAATAGTTATATGTCTGATGTTTCTTTAGTCTAAGTGTTTCTCTGTTCACTTGATATGTATTCAAATTCAAAAGATGTGATGATTGTTTGCTTCTTTATCTTTTCTGCTTCACCTGTATGTTTTAGACATAGTGTTGGTGTTATCCTGAGTAGGTAGTTATGAATGTTTTCATCTATTAATCCTTATCTTTATACCCATAGGCACCAGATGGTGAGAGTCAACCTAGCACTGAAGTGGATTTATTCATATCAACTGAAAAAATCATGGTCCTGAATACGGATCTTAAAGTGAGTTTAAACTTTTGTTGAGATTGCCTTATTTTTCTGTAATAATTATCACAGCAGACTTATTGGACTGATGTGCTTTTTCATTTTGTGTATTTTATATTTCAAAGGAAATATCTGGAATATTTCAAAGAATATGCTAGTGACAACTGAATATGTTATCATCTTTCTCGTATATTGATTTCCTATTTCTCATAAAATAACTCAGTTGATTATAACAAGCCAAATTTAAATTATTTGGATCATTTTCATTAGTTATGTATCCTCCATAATAGTTTTAAATTTTCATGTGTTACTGCCCAAAAGTCGTAAAAACTCATAGATCTTTTTTGATATGATGAATTATTAATAGTACCAAAACGTCGACCCACATCACTCAAGAATCACAAATACAGTATCAATATCTTTATACATGTCTATAAGCTTAGCAGGCTATTGATTTTAAGAGAAACTCACCTGGTTATATTGGAAATTTAAACCAGCTGTAATTAGTTAAGGATTGCTCATTTTATCCATCTTTTGATGAAGTAATAGGAATGAAAGACAAATTCCAGCCAGTTGCATATCATGTTCTCTGTTTCCTTCTCTTGTATTTAATCCATAATTCTGTTGTTAAAATCAGGGAAAATTTTCAAAGGATGTTAATGGTCATTGGTATGATTGACCATTTCAAAAGATCAATTTCCAATTAATTATGTATCCTCTGATTTGATTATATCTTATTGTGTGCCTCTTATTTATTCCATTATTTTTGATTCCTTCTATCAAAAATATTATAAACTTGAGTACTCTATGAATTATGTGAGATAGAGATAGATTGCTTTAACTATATTCCTTGTAAACTCTTCATGAAGCTGTTTAAATCCTTTTAACAATCACAAAGCTTGTTGTCTAATCTCAGGATTATTAATTTGTCTTTGAATAATTTACACAGTTTTTTGTATATTTTTATTTCATTTATGTATTGTATTTTTTATTAATCACCAATACATCTCTGTTTCAGGAAATTATGATGGACCATGCATTACGTACAATTTCCTATATAGCTGACATAGGAGACTTAGTAGTTTTAATGGCAAGAAGAAGATATGTACCTCAAGAAGTAGAAGAGGCTCCAAAAATTAATAGAACGCCAAAAATGATATGTCATGTCTTTGAAAGCGAAGAAGTAAGAAAGTTTTTGTATCTTGAATTTTTCTTTGAATTATAAATCTTATTTGTTCAAAGCTGCCTATCTACTTAATTCATTCTAAGGATTGAAAAAATTGCTGTCATGTTTATTATATATTTATCAATATCCATGCTCTATTGAAGAATTTTTCTGTTACCTTCATGTCATTCATTATAAACCTTAAATCTTTACAGGCACAATTCATAGCACAATCTATTGGCCAAGCATTTCAAGTTGCTTATATGGAATTTCTTAAAGCAAATGGGATAGAAGATCACAGTTTTGTAAAAGAAATGGATTATCAAGAAGTCCTCAATTCTCAGGAAATATTTGGTGATGAGTTACAAATGTTTGCTAAGAAAGAAATGCAAAAAGAGGTTGGTACTATGAATTATAATAATTTATTATTAGTTTCTAAATTAGGCTGATCTAGGGAGAGTGTTTGGACTTAAAGGTTTGATAACTGCAGTATTAGCATCTTAACTGAAACTTTAATAAAGCTAAAATTATTTGTGATTGACTAAATTTGAGGAATTTTCTCTCATGGCCATATCTCATTATAAGAATCATAAATCTTCTCTTATAATTTTTATTTATTTATACTTTGTTAAGAAAAATTCAATTATAGTTAAACCTGTGTTGAATCCTTGTATATTTTCTTGGAATATTTCCATTAATTGTGAGTGATTCTTAACATATTTTAATAAAAATCTTGTTCAAGATTGTTACATTTCTTTAATCTTAAAACTTAAATGTGAGTATTTGAATAAAATAATTTAATTTCGATTTGAATTAATTTGCACTTCTATTGAAATGTCTTATTTATAGTTAATATTGTATCTTGGTATCATTTTGTATTTTCTCATTGATGAAAACAGAAATAATTTGATATATCTCCTTAAAACGGAAATGAGAATAGTTCTTGGTACATATTGATCTGATTAAAATGAAGCTACTAACCAATGCCAAGGTTTACCAGTATTGGGGAAGTTTTTCCATTGTCAACAAGAATTTTGTTCTACTACAACTGAAATTTATTTTTGAAGAAAATGTGAGCAAATTTTATGAAAGAAAAATAAAATTATGGTCTATCTCAAAGTATTGGTCAACCCAGTCACTGCTTAGGAGCTCTATTCTGTAGAATATACATTTATTCTTGTTATCTAGTTGGGGGTTGTGTGCAAGAAAATAAATAAATAATCTAGCTTGAATTGGAATTTACGAAAAGAAATAATTAATACAATTACAAACATTACAATTTTATTTCTATAGTCTTTACACTGAAATAGCTGAGAGGAAATGGTAGAGATTTAGGTCTAATTTTTTTGAGCCCTTGATACTGTTAGGATTTCTCTGTTATACGTAAATGTCCTTTGTAAGTATGCTTTCAAAAACTTTGATTTATAATTTTCTATCGTAACAGTGAGCTTTCTCAAAATTACAAGTTTGTTTGCCTGATCATAATTTACAGTGAAGTTCCTTTTTATCAGAGGAAATATTGATGCAGTTTTTTCAAACTGCTATAGAATGGGTCCTCTAACCAGATAATTTTTCTCAAAGTTGACCTAGCATTATGTAATTGGTCTAAGGTTATATTTAACAAATGAATGATTGCATCTTACGTAATTGCAAATCTTAGGTAAGTAAGTATCCTTATGTGATTTATCTCTCTCAGAAATACTTGTTGAATCTACCATATGCCATTTACACTGTACAGAATGTGTTAGTAAGGAATTGCTCATTAATTTTGTTTTTGAAAACATTTTTTGCCAATTTTTGTGTAAGTTAATTGGATTTGGTCTTTCATGTATTTCCTCTGAATAAAAATTACTTAGAAATTGTTTTTTTATACTTTTAGGTTGTTGTTCCAAAGGCAAAAGGAGAAATACTGGGAGTAGTTATAGTGGAATCTGGTTGGGGCAGTATGTTGCCTACAGTAGTAATAGCCAATTTGGCACCAGCTGGTGCCGCTGCAAGATGTGGACAGCTGAATATTGGGGACCAAATTATTGCCATTAATGGTGTTAGCTTAGTTGGACTACCATTGTCAACATGTCAAAATTATATTAAGGTAAAATTTTAGTCTCGCATTGTGCATTATTTTTCCTCAACATGTAAGACTTATTAATTTTGCTCAAATTAATAATACTGCATGACTTACCACATACATTATATAGAACAGTGTTAGTTTTATCATATATTAATTTTGTCAATTTCACTTGCCAGCTTTATTATTATATTATTATTTATAGCTTTATTCTTTTAGAGTTCAAATTTCCAGTTCATATTATTTGAGAATTTTTATTAAACATACTTTAATATTGATTTATATCCAAAAATTCTTTTGATAAGTAATTTTGTAATAATTTACTGTTGAATTTAAATAAAATGCCATGAATTCCTGTGTAAGTTTAACATTGTAAGATAGCACTCCCTTTTCTGTTATTTTTTTCCAAAATTTGTTGGTCATAGGGCACATTTTTAAATCCATCAATCTGATGAGCGATGGATTGCATAGATTTTTGTCTGATTACTTTCATGGATTATCGATTCTTGATGGATTTATAGACAATCCGTTGGTTTGTCAGCTGTTTGACAAGATGGTTACTGTTTCATGTACAATTTGTTCCATCTCAACAATTCTTTAGACTCAGCTGGAACATAAATAGCACATGGATGTCTGTGTTCGTCAAATATTCAGTATAAATATGTTATATTCCCCAGTGTAAGTTGTCATTAACTGGCTTTTTGAGTTTATGGAAACCTTTGACTGTCATCAGAACCATCGGCACTTCATCGAATATTAATCACAATGGAAGTGATGGACATGGATGGAAAGTATATATTTCCACAAGTGAATAAACATATGGTTTGATCCTTCTATGGATATAAGAATGTGCCCATACTTTTTTCTGGAAAATATTTCCTAGCTTTTGTCTTACTTATGCCATATTTTTCCTACATCATATAGGTAATTCCATGGCCAATTTATGTTAATTAAGCTTATTATTATTATTAGGGTCTTCATTAGGCAAGATTGAGACTAAAAAGTCTCCTCTTCCATCTAACCTGTAATTACTTACTATCATCACTAAACCTACTATCATCAAATTGACAGTTGTGTTTGTATTTATAATTTCATTTTTAGATCAAATAGAATGGGAATTTTTTTTATTCTGAAATTATTTTCTTTTCAGAATACAAAGAATCAGACAGTTGTAAAGTTGACAGTGGTTCCTTGTGCACCTGTGGTGGAAGTGAAAATTAAACGGCCAGATACCAAGTATCAATTGGGTTTTAGTGTTCAAAATGGAGTGGTGAGCTACAACTTAATGTTTAATATGTTAGTTTATGTTTTCTTCACGATGCTTTAATAATATATTAAACATTTTTATTTCAGATATGTAGTCTATTGCGTGGTGGAATTGCTGAAAGAGGTGGAGTAAGAGTTGGACACCGGATAATAGAAATAAATAACCAAAGTGTTGTGGCTGTTCCTCATGAAAAAATAGTGAATCTTCTGGCTACATCAGTTGGAGAGGTGAGACTTGTTAACAGTCAAAACAAATGCTTATTTACAAAAGTCAAATTTGGAGCAGATGGTCAGTTACACATGGATTAAATACCCTATGTATTTCTATGTAATGAAAAAGAAAAAGTGAAAAATAGGGTTTTAAACCATCAAAAGTTAATAATTAATGATATCTTTTCTACTACTTGAAGTATTTCTTTAGTGTTTTTTTAAATGTAGTATTTTTGAAGGCCAGATCACTTTTGAAGTGAAAAGAGAAATCAAATCTTCTGTATCCTCCTGCATATCATAACATACTCCCCCTAGTACAAGGTTATCTTGAGAGCATTAATATACAGAATTTTCACAAGAACAAAGAAATTCAATTAAACAACTTAATTTAATATCAAACATATTTAATAACAAACCAAAGAAATAATGAAAGGGTTTACTATGGTGCATGCTGCACTAACTAACACGTGTTGTCCTTTGATTTTACACTGGAAACGAGGAGACCCCTTCTTCTGCAGCTAGCTAAAAAGACCGTCTTCTCTCTACGCTTGATGCTTCCGATTCCCTGCACCAACTACTTGTTTGTTTCCACCTCACTTTTCTTTACTCTTTGTCCCCTCTTCTCCTTGAATGTCCTTCCTTTCCTTTCACTACCTTTGGATTCAGGGTCTAAGGTCACTTTAGTATGGTCATCAGCCGCAGGCTGAGCCTTTACACACTTACACAAAGCCAATTATGATAAATTACCTATTTGTGTTGCTAAATATGAATATACCTTGTATTCCTTATTTTAAAGATTGTTGCACAGTTTTTTATGGCTAATCAATTTTTGTTCTTGAGACCTATTATTTTGAGGACCATACCTTGTATAAAATGTTCATCGATATCTTCTTTATTGTTAGTTTCCTAATTATGAAATATACGGTTTAATGGCCACACTAATATTAGGATGGTAATATGAGAATAATAGCATACATTTTGTTTTGTAAAGAAAAGATGGATTTCTATGAAACTCAGCAAACAAATCCAGTCTTTATTCTTAAAATACTGAGTAAATTTATGATTGGAGCATTTAGTGCATACTTGGATCATTTTTAGTAAGGTTTGGTGAATATAAGGTTTCATAATTTTGTTGAAAGTTAACTTCTTTGAAAAAGTTGTATTGCAGTTGCTATTACAGGAAAGTATGAATGGGTACCTTGAAATATTCTGCAGTTTTGCAAAACGTTCTACAGTCTGATTTGAAGTAGAAAATGAAACATGATGGGTGACATGAAAATATTTCTTTGAAGCTGAATAAAGAAGACTTTCAGTTTCTTACCATAGGGTTCAAAATATGATCTCTTTGAACTTCTAAATCATTTAATTGATGTCATCAGTGCTAGTTTTACTGTGTATTCTTAATTCTTGGTGAGGCAGTGTAACACTAAATGTTACACTGGGTAACAAAGATTGCTATTCTGCTTTTACAAAACTCAGTGTTGAAGCTTTCAGATCTTGAAAGGTTTATAGAAGTAAATACCAATTTTTTCTTCACTTTTCATATCACTTATTAATGAACAAATTTTGATTTGATAATCTCATTCTAAATAGAAATAGTTTCTCTTTTTTAAATGTCACATATTTCTGTTCCATTAAGAGTTCATTCAGAGTTGGCTGCTTGTGTTTCAACATTATTTTCCATTTCAAGGTGCCATTCAATGAATCATATTTTGATAGAGTATTACAGTTAAAAGGAATGATCTTCTCCATTACTTATGATAGATAATTCCAGTTTGAAATATAGAGTTGTCCTGCAGTATTTTGCAGCAAGAGTAGAGATTTTATCAAATTCCTAGGCACCTTTGGCATTTAGTTAGGTGTACTCAATGGCTCGTTAAAGATAATGAAAAATTATTCATAATTTGTAATATATATAGCCTTATACATCATTCTAAGCTATGACTATTTTAGCATTCATTTCTGCCTCTATTTCAAGAATTTTCTTGGAGAGCTTATCTCAGTCTTTTTATTTATTTATACATATTTGAGTGTTTACAAGTGATAAATGTATTAAGTGCTCTACTGATAATGTAAAAATAGCTGTAAAACTGCCACAATTACCTTTCAAATGGGAGAAAGAAATGAATATTAAATATTTTTTAGCAACTTTGGATATTCCATGTGGAAAACATTGTAATTTTTGGTAAGTAATGCTCATTACTAGCTTACATTCTATCTCAGGTGGTAAAATTCAGTAGCACAACCCTGTGAGTGTGTGTATATATTTTGCTGAAAATTCTGAAGTGGTCATCCCATTTTAGTGCTCACAAGTTGAATAATGCCTTCTTACTTTACAGATTCACATGAAAACTATGCCTACATCAATGTTCAGGTTGTTGACCGGTCAGGAAACACCTGTGTACATATAGAATCTCCAATTTGCTTGGAAACTTGTTTTCTGATCGTCAAATGAGAACATTTCCACTTTGCAGTGAACCAGCTTTCTTTGTGAAAGCACTGCTTGGGTGGTCTGTGATGATTTTGCATAGAATGTGAGAAAAGGAATATATTTCCCCTCTGAGAAGCTGATTTTTCCAAAAAAAAGAAGTGTTTTTTGCCCTGAGGAATTGTCCTCTTGTTGGATGGAAAGTGCCTCCTCAAGCTATTAGTCGACTGAGGATTGTGTAGATTCTTTTATGAATGGTCCAAGAAAAAGACGAGTGATCATGTGTGGATCTGTGGATTTGCTTTTTATTTCATTGCTTGAAATAATGCTGTAAATAAAAGCCCTGTGTATAAGGATTGAATATTCTGCATACCTGGGGCATGTCTACAGCAGTGGTGTCCCATTGAAACTCTGTCATCATCCAAAATTGAAAAAGTGGAAGAAGAGTATTTTCTAGTCATCTATATATATGAAGAAGTTGAATTGGATTGCATTGTGGAGTTTCAGGACAATTGGGATTTTGCAGTTGGATTCTAGAATGAATAACTTGCAAGATTGACCAATGGCATGTTGTTCACCCAGGTTGCTGCAAATGATAAATTTTAAAATTTTGGCATCCCTGATGAAACTGTATCTAAAAGGAAAAGAATTGAAAGCATTGTTATTGTTTATTGCTACAAGAAACTCACCGCAGGGATAAAATGCTGAGCTGATATGATAATTTTGAATGCATAGCTTCCTCAGGCATCTAATATTTATGAAGTCATTTTACTGGGCATAAAATGTGTGGTGCTTTGGAAGTTTTACAATTACAAAAGTGAATGTGAATAGAATGATTATAATTCCAAAACAGTTTAATCCACAACATCACAAAGAGTTTGCTTACACCTAACTGATATTTATTTTTTCTGAGCATCTACTTTATTATACTTTTAATTTCACCTTAATTTGTATGAATTTTAAATTTATGGATTGTGTTACCTATTGATTTATAAGAATGAATATTTTACTCAGGAAAGGGGATAAAATTTTCATCGTGTAATCATTTGTTGACTTGATATTAAATGTGAATTCGGATAAATTTTAGTATAGTTTGTGCCTTAAAATACTGTATTATTTTCATTTTAAAAGTGATTTAAGCTTTGGCCCACTGTTAACTGCAAAAATGCCTTTTAAAACATTGTTGATCAACTAACCCCAGTAGACTACAGACAGACACCATAGTTATGCATTCACAATTAGAAATGATTTTCTGCAACTTGACTGTTGTTTTATTGATATACATGTATTGTACATCATTAAATATGTGTTCATAATAACTTTATTTAGATACATTCTGGTATGCATTGTGAGGACAATATGTGTATCTTTTATAAAGGTATGCTGTTGAGTAAAGGAAACAATACTTAGTCTAAAAAGCATATTCCATTACAAAAATGGTGAGGATAACATACCATTTATGTGACCAGGAAATTACTGGATAGAGGTTTGAAAATAATTTATTTTTTGAGCTTTTTGGGTGATTTTTATTGTAAAATTTTGCGTGGAAGTTTTGTGAGAAATTATTAATTAAAAGGCATGTTAATTCCAAGCACTGATTTTGAGTATGCTATCAGTCAAATACCATGATTGAAAAGTGTACCCATGATTTTATCATAATTTTTTACCTACTTTATGTTTTTAGCCTCTTTCCTGCATCTGTACTCTGTGATGGCAGCATGCATGGTGCTTTTCTCTGGTCACTGGGTCTCATATATCCTCTACTGTAAATGTACCTTAAGTTGTGCCATTGACATATTCCATTATAAGAATATAAGAATGATGCAAAATAAAAAAAACATTATTTGATTTTTCACCTCAAAAATTAACTCCTTTGTAATAATTATTTGTTAGATTTGTTCACCCCGTAGCTATCATTATATTATTATTCTACCAAGAATGAATAAGATAAATTCGAAATAACGAAAAAGGCATTATCCGCATCCCTGATATTCTACACCTAATTTGTTTGGTCTTCAGGATTTTATTTGGATTCTGTATAATATTTTAATTGCCTCTTCTACTTTTGGTGCTAATGATTTTTCTTTATTAACATAATGTGATTTACTCTGAATAATAATGGCCTTGCTAGACCAGAGAGTACAGACTACACTAAAAAAAGATCTGTATGCCTGAAATGAGGACTTTTAAAAGCATCTAAATTGAGGAGCAAAAAAAGAAATGATTTTCGAAGTTCAACCCAACTTACTTTCATCACTATATCAGAAAAAGATTTTTGTTTACATTTTTTCTCATGGAAAGGATCAAATAATTCAAATTTTCAACTTCTGGCAATTTCAACATCATTTTATTTTAAAATGGGATCAGCTTTAGGCGTTTGTATGCCTCAAAGGATTAAGGTTCTCATTTTTCTGGAACTCATACATGAATGGAGGGTGCACACATAGTTTGCTTTTTGGGAATTGTCCAAATTCTTTCGTTTTCTTTACTTAGAGTGTGCATTTCAGAACAAGAGAAACCTCAGGCAGTATCATAGCCAATGCACCTAATTTCTATCATGGTTGTAATGTAAAGGAGACCTTCAATGGAGAAGTAGCTATTGTATAGACGAACTACATTAGACTTTCTCTCAGCTAAGCATATTGCTTTATTGAATATAGCCTGCAATAATGTGTATTAATTATAATACTACTCTATCGTCCTCCACTGAATATAATGAACAAAGTTATAATTTGAATACGTCTATAACAGTGGTTCCCAACCTTTTTTAATTGACTTTTTTTGATAATTTGGAAATATTTGCGACCCCTTTTCTCATCCATCATATTTCATCAGTCAATCAAAACAAAAATTAAGATTTCTTAAAAAATATTTTTTAGGACTTAGCAAGGCACTGGCCAACCACTAATTACACTGCATACCTCGTGCGTTGCCAAGCATAAATAAGTTATTTAAATTATTAACACTTGCTCACCTGCCAGTCAATTATAAATTTCATTTTGGTTTTTACAACCAGTGCCCTCCCTCCCTTGTGAGTCATGCTACAGGTTGGGAACCAGTGATCTAAGTCCCTGCAAGCTGTCTTATGGTGTGCGGCATGGGGTGCAAGCACCTTGACTCTATTTTCCTAATCTATCACTTGTGTGTGTCAACTACAATCAACATCAAGAAAGGATGAATTCTTGAAATGAGTCTTAAAACTTTGTACAGTAAAGACTTAAAAAAAATGAAATTTACCAAGTATTGCCGAATCTTATTCATTTCTTGAAACAATTTGTTCTAGCATCCTTTACATGATCTTCCTTGCAGTATCAGAATGGCCTTTTTAACAGGAAGGTTGTATTCCGTCAGTTACATCTTCTGAGAACACTATATCTCTGAACTTAATTTTATCCTTTTGTCTTCTATCTTCTCAAGATCTATAATATTAGATGCCTTTCTTTTGCTTTGTGAGAGAGTTTCTTCTGAAGGCTCATGGTAAGCTCACCCATTATTACCCATTTCCAGGTTACATTATATATTATTCATGGAGGTCATATCAACTTTTTAATGGTCCAAATCACTGATAAATAAAAAAAATTAAGTTCACCCTCAGGTTGAAATAAATTTTATGCTTAAGAGTGGTACAACTAGTTTTTACAACTGACTGTCATCATATGGCACATTAGCCACATTTGACATCAAATCATTATCTTTGACCTCAATTTGACAGTTACCTGCCAGAACTTGTCACGCTATTCTCGTGCAATGTGGAAGTTTAAACCTGTTGGTGAAATTCTTCCTACTTATTTTATCAGCATACCAAATTACTTATGATTCATTTGGTATGTGGCCATGAGCTACTTTGTATGATCTGAATATTCAATGCCTTTCAAGCATATTGCATTAATTATTGTTTATAATTGCTCAACATTTAAGTATTCATTTTAGAGAGTTTTTTAAAATTTCAGTTATGAAATCACCTGGAACAAGGTAACTTGTGAAATAACTCAATAATTTCCTCCTAATTCTCCGAGTAGAAATGATACTTCTTTAACTATATGGCATGCAAGTGATTGCAGGATTGCCAAACTGTAGCATAAGTTTTTAAATATTTTAATATTGATGAAATAAATCATTTTCCTGAAATGATGCAAGACAAAAAATCTGTTTGAAGATTCAATATCAATGCATAACTATACTTTTTTATTTTCAGACACTTCGCCTATAAGACATAGTTGGTTTTCAGAATATTTACTCGCTAATTTTGTTCTTAATTTGCACTGGTCAAAGAAAATCACATGAAAATTTCCTTGTCATAAATAAATGCTCATGTTTTCTTCTGTAAAACATTACTTTTCAATCCTAAGTGGCTCTCAGCCCTTAAAGAGCCCTGGCAGTTTTCTCTTGTATCACCTGACAGAGGCTGGCAAGGTTAAATGACTTTGTAACTTTAAGAGATAGACTCCAATCAATACTGCTGATTGATTGAGGCATCATGACTTTCGTGAACTACATGCCCTTCAAATTGGCAAGATTGATCTAATTAATGACAAAAAGTTCTTGAGTGATGAATTGTCATCTCATTTTAACATCTTAAGATTAAATTCACTTTACTAACATTGAGAAGTGTCTACTAACATGATGGCTGATTTAGCTCATAAAATAAGTCAAATATCCTGGATATGTAGAATTAAATGAGTTTACCATTCATTCTGTCATCAAATGGCCATACTGTGTACTTTGATAGATTATTCTGAGTGGGATGACTGCCCAAAGGGTGTGGCTGTGGTAAATGAACTTACCTTTTCTGTGAAAGCAAGGAAGAATTACTGATGAGACACAGCCATTGAAATATCAGCAAGCTCTTGTAAGAGATGAATGTAGTCATACTGCTGAAAAAAATTGGTTATATTTCTTGCAGAAATTATTATAATGGATTCTGTATGTGAAGTGTAAAATGTGCTCACTATCTCCTCTTGTTTCATGTTATTTCCAAGACTAACATATTTCATTTACCAACACAATTTTGAACAATATTACCTATATTATATTACTGTATTAAGTCATTCTTACAGTCCATTTTATTAACTCATATTCTTTTGGTGAATTCACATTTAAAACCAAGAGATAATCTTAACGAGATTTCGTGTGATGTTTTCCTATCCTCAATTATTTCTACACTAACCTTAATTAGCAAATGACAATATTCCATCGTGTAACATGTGTATATTATAAACATTGAGGTAGTCTATAACTATATAATGTTATGATTAAATTTCATTTCAGTTCAAATTGATCCAACAGTTTGTGTTTAATGGTGGTAAACCTTTAATGATTTGAAATATTTAAATTACTTTTTAATCTGAATAATTTATCACGAATTAAGATTTAAAACACTGATGCAAAATGCAATTTTTCCTTGGGCCGTTAAGCAATTTAGTATATCATAATCAGTATAGCATTGAAGGTTAGGAAAGAATCAACAAGTAAATTATTAATTTACTAAGACTAGAAATACTATTGGCATACTGACATGCTTTATTTTAATAAATTAGTAAGATCTTTTCATGAAATATCGTTAACGTTTTTCATAAAAGTGATGAAAATTTGATATTATTAGCCTTCTACTGATAATCTAAAAAATAAACCTGTTAATGCTCTTTTTTTGCAAAATTTTCCAGCAAGCTACACATAACCAAGAAAGTATTTAGCATGATGAAACCATATGTTACTTTTCCAGATTCATGAAATTGTGATCACAATCATAATGTATGTATAGATGTATATGGATGATTTAGAACCCAGAGAGAGATTATTTTCATAAAAAAGTCATTACAGTCTACATGTATGATTATCAAACAAAGTCATTCAGTTTTGTTTAGGCAGAATTAAGTCCTTCGATGGTAACCTCAAACAGAATTGTCATTTAAATTATATTAGCAATGGCATCTTTATTCATACTAGATATGCCTCTTTTAATAGAAAGAAATTTATACTAATAGCTGCATTTTAAAATGTAGATTTTATGGTAAACTTAATTATGATGCTTCATTTCTAACGTCTCAATTATCGCGAACAGATTGAGCTGAAAATAGTACTTAGCACTGCTTTCAACTTAAACTGGAACATCAAACATAATGAATATACAATCACTTTAGAGACTATTAGAAATTAGAAAGGATGTGATTCAGAGCACCGATATTGCACAGCATTGTAAAGGCTCATAACTTAGCCGATAGAAATATTACCTAGGATATGTCTATATGAAATGTCAATTCACTTTGTGTATCTAACGTAGTACTTAAATGAAAATATCATGTCAAATCTTAATAATGATGTTATAAGATATTCATTTGTATTAAAAATAAGCATTTTAAACATTCTTGGGAGCGATTACACCTAGGCCCGATTGAAGAAATCGTAAAGTTGAGGGAAGGAATCAAATTAAAATCGCCATGCCCTTGTTACAGAAATACAGCATACGCGTTTTCTAAGGCAAGAATTGCAAGTCATGTGAACTTCAGACAAATATTACATAGCTAAACGAAGGCCGAATGAGCTCCAATGAAAACTATGGAACGCGTATTTTTCAAATACACAATGTTAGCATATATCACCGCTAATAGGAAATGTTTTCATCCATTTTTTATGTTATTCGTTACATACATTTTGTTAAGAAAATTATGTTCAAAAAGCTTCTCGTCCAAGGTTTCCTAATTCAATTAACAGGTTTCCCCGTTCTCCCCAATCGAACTTCACATGACGTTACATCACCCACGTCATAAACATTGTACAAGTTGTACGAGCAATGGAGTGTGAAGAATGCGAAAAAAATGCATAATGTTAATTTGGATGCGGAAACATGAGAAATTATGTAATCAAGCATTTCGTATGATTAAACATATTTATTAGTTCCATCTGCAAATGCGTAGTTACTCACAATTTTTACATGCTCACAAAAATCGTTCACAATATGATTCTTTTCTCATAATTATATAAGTATTTATTACACAGGGTATTAGCAACAGCCACAATTCAGGATCAATGTGACAGAAATAATATACCCTCTGATCAAGTGTGAGGCTCATACTTTCAACCACTAAGAAAATATAATAACTTTTGATTTTTATAACTTTGCACAAAATAGAAGCTACTAAAGAATCATAATTAAAATTACGCTGAAAAATCAAATACATGGACATTTTCTACACTGATAAGGCACAAAAAATGAAATGCAGCAACTACATGGCATGTCTCCCAATTGAAGTCTTAAAGAATTTTCTTCGTTTATCTCAATCCATAACATACAATGAGACAATACCTTCAAATAATAGTTTTCATCACACATTGCGGTAAGGAGGTAATTAATGGTTCTTTAACAAGCCCAAAGACGCCTCTGCTTAGAGCAGGATTAAGCTCAGCGAACAGCATTGAACATGTTTATTACTCTTAGCGGTAATTACAAGGCAACTGCCAGCAACAAATTGTTTTTTTTAAGACGAAATTCTTTTGGGAGCGATTTCTGGACTAAAAAGGATCGATTCCGTAGAGTTAGGTGCACAACCAGCAATTATGCTCGTGATTTTATTAAGATTTGATAAAACAAGCAGACAAGCAGTATGAAGTGAAAGAATGATGACATACCAACTAGCCACTAATATGTAAAATTTGAGATTTTAAACAACATTTGGAGTAACGCTTTCAACTTTCCACTAGAGAAACATAACCAGGCAGATACTTGTTTCAGCAGATTAGACATTATAATTATTGTAGAATTCGAAATAAAACTAATGAACTAATTATCTCGATGTTGAAACATATCATGAAATTATTGAAATTAATATCCACATTTCAAAGCTTAGCCTTTCCATAATATAGTAAAATGAAAAGAGGTACACTCTAAAACATTTTCTGGAAGGTGACATTTCACACCTATTTCTAAATGTATTTCTTGACAGATACAATTGCATTTTTAACTAAAATGCACATTCGTAGAGATTACCTTTTGCTTAAAAAAGTTTCAGCATTAAAACTTACTGCACTTGGTGATACAAGATATAGCTGAAGGAGAATATATGAATGGTCGATCACTCAGTCCACATCTCAAAAGCCATCCACAAACAGTCCAAATCAGCATCACAAAGCCGAAGAGGACATACACACGAAAACGGACACAGTCCTTCCATGGTCAAATTTTAGGAATATCTTGAGCAGTTTGTTTTCAATTGTCCATAGCATATCTTCTGGTCCACTCTCGAGCATTCCTAATGGCTTCCGCTTCATTCACCTTCCACAATTCAGCAACATCATTTGCAAGCGGATCATCTGGATTTGGAGCACTGAGGAGGGCTTGGATGGAGAGTAGCACCGTTCTAATTTGAAGGGCCGGACTCCACTTATCTTTTAAAATGTCTAGACAAATTCTTCCCAGTCTGTCAATATTAGGGTGATATATTTTTGTAATGAAACGAACCTTTGGAGCGGACATGGGATAATCTTCTGGCAAAAACAATTCGAGTTTGAAAAGCCCCCCTTCAAATGGAGAATCTTCAGGACCGGTGACAATCACGTGGAAATACCGTGCATTGCTCTCATCTGGAACCGCGCTAATGCCAGGAACAGGCTCCTGCATCAAACGCTGTGTTTCTTTAATAATTCTTCTCGGTAAAGCAGCCATATCACAGAGCTAAAATTATCACAGTTCCAAATAAGTATCGGCTTCCTTGTGAATATAGAGTCAACTGCCAACGAAATTAGGTAAGGAAACCTTACCAACCCCCTGCAGATTTTACGATTATCGATATTGAAGATTAAGAACGATAACGGTTGGCAGTTGTTCTGCTTATGTTTAATGTTATTCACTCTAGGTGTCCTTTCATAAAGCCAAAACTTCATTTGTTTTCGTCCTTGAGTTCAGTTTGAAAAGCGTGGGAGGAGCCGGCATTTCAAATTTCAACGGCTGAAAAGTAAGCAAGCTAATGATGTTGTCACAATAATGCCTAAAGCTTTAGAATACCCAACTTATATAGTAGCTGCACTATCTATATTTGTAGCTTAATCGAGGTTAGTTCTTAATGAATCTTATATGTTTTGGTGTACGTAATAAGGGAGAAATAGAGTATCTCCCAAACAGTCCTCTTCGGCAATTTTACCTAATTAAGTACTATATATATTCCTAACCCTTTCCAGGACTCTGTTTACATGTGAAAAATGGTGAAGCACTAAAATGAAATAAGGTAGTAAGAAGTCAATTGGTCAATTATGTAGTGATGGAATGAAGAAGAATAGTATAATCAAGAATAATGGTAATTGTTTGCCAATGTGCAAGTTGCCCTCATTCCAGCCATTCAAGTCGATATGCCTTAAAAATTGTCCACCTGAGAAACATAAAAACTAGCCTATTGTTTGAATCATAATGTCTGATTACATTATTCATTTCGTTTTAATAAAATTGTCATTAATATTTACTTTTAGTGCGTAAAATGCAAGCCTGAGCTCAAAAATTGATGCATAACTCTTCACTCCCAAAGAACCTTGTTAAATATATATTTACGAACCTCATTGAGCAAGGTGCACTTTACTGAAAGTATAGCGATTTTAGCTGACAAGCAAAAGGGATTGCAGCATTTGCTAGCCCAAATCCATCAAATATGATAAATACAGCTTAAAAATCAATACAGTAAAATCCAAAACCATGGTGTGAAGTAGAGTTGAGAGCTTGAAAACATAAGAAGCCTAAGAAAATAGACCAGGTGACAATATTCTAATATGTTTCAACTACATAATTCTTTCTAAATTATGAGAGCCAACTACATATTTCACATAAAATCAATTAATTCCATCTTCATCAACATGAGCTGAATTCCCAGCTTCATTTTTGTTTTGCTTTAGCTCCAACTAGTGTTTTCTGCCTGGAGTGATTATTCAATCTCAGCATTTTTGAATAGGGATTTTCATCTAACTTCCTTTTTTGGACATTACGTTGGTTCTAGAAAATTCTGTGGAAAGCATATTGTTTAAAAAGGAAATATGTTGCATTTTTATGGAAAAATATAGTTTTATTCTTTGAAACTTGTGTAGAAGGAAGCTAGGTAACATTGAAAACTGAAGAAAATGTTTTCATACATAATTTATTGTTCAATTTTTAAGAGGGAATCAAATTTGCTTATTATTTAAAATAGTAGAATAAATTTAGAATAAAAATCTCGGCTTAACATTGGAACTTATTTTCTTCATCACATAAAAATAATTTAAAATCCATTACTACTTGAAATATTTGTCACACCATATAAACAAGTATTCAATGGTACGATTTTCTTATGAATGAAATGTTTCAAAATGAAAAATTTCTCATGAATCTTGAACAAGATTAATGTTTCTGTTTTCTAGAATATGACGAGTATTGGTTGGCGTATTTCCTAAGTTGTTGGAGTTTTGTTAGATTTGACAGTGGAATGGGTTATAAATTGTTATGATGCTGTCTTTCCCATTCCCTTGTATAAATCTTGATGACAAGCCATGAATAACTTTAGATCTCATTGAAACTGCACAGCCTAGTTGACATTCAGATTTGATAGAAAATGATTTTCCAGTTATTAGCTACTTGAAGATCTTCTCAAAAAAACTTGTAGTGCGTAAGACTGTAAGAGTGAGTTCTTTATTATCTCTCTGCTTCAGAATCAATGACTTGACCAATCACTTTTTCGTCATTTTGCTTTGGTCTTTGTGAATCGGTAGTTCAAATATCTGCAAAACCATCACATGCACTTCATGTGTGCTGATATTGGAATATTGAACCTAATTTGCAGAAGTTATCATTACTCAAAAAAAAATTCTGGCCAAATTGATTTCTAGTAAGCATTCAGAATATGCTGATGCAGCATGTTTGGTACAATCCATAACAGAAAAACTGCTTGTGCTTCAATTACTGTCAATATTTTTACTTTCTCCCTATATGTAGTATAGAGAAAGTATTGCATTTGCAAAAAATCTCCAGATTTCGACGGAAATAGATGTTTTGGGGCCCATAGAGCTCGTTTTCGCTATTTTCCCAAACATGTCTGTCTGTGTGTGTGTGTCTGTCTGTCTGTGGTAAAAAAGTTTGTGGGCGCTCTATCTTAAAAAGTGATTATCCGATCATTTTCAAAATTCATATTTAGTATTTTCCCATCAATGCCAAGAGTTGATTAGTTTTTGGTGAATATCGCTTAACCGGAAGTTGCGGTTTATCCGGAACAAAATTTTGTTTCTTAAATATCTCTGTAAGAATGCAATGTAGGTATATACAATTATAGACAAAAGTTGTAGATAATTTACTTTTGTATGAAACATTTTTTCGTAACACTGATTGTTTAGGAGTTATTCTTCAATAATGGTTAACCGGAAGTTGTTGTTTATCCAGAAATAGAAGTTTTTCATACATATCTCTGTCAGAATACAATGTAGGTATATACAGTTATTAACCAAAGTTAGAGATAATGTATTTTACTACAAATGTTGTATGAAACATTTTCCTGTAACACTCATTTTTTTGGATTATTTATATATTACCGGCATAGGTTTCTGTTTTCAATAAATACGGAGAAAGTCATGTGTTGGCCACATCAGATTTTATTTTTTAATTTATCCTAGATGCATTAAATTTTTCTTGCAACAAGTTTTGAATGTTGAAACCATACCCTGCTTTGATGGTTAAATAATGGTATTTTTATTAGGCTGCACAAATTACAACTTCTCATTTGGATGTACCAAATACCAGATGCATGGTCCACAATCAAAAAATAACTTATGGATTGTTTCTTTTGATGTATGTATTTTTACTTATGGGGCAAATCATTTGTAGAACCATTATGAAAAATTTCTGTGGTCACTCATGCTTTTAAAATCTCAATCCAATAAACTGGAAGTGAGTGCAAGGCTTTATAATTCATAGAATGTGCTATTAGAAATCATTTGAGAACCAGTGGTTTCAATTAGCTATAAACCCAACTTGTAACTACAAAATAATGTATTTATAGAGAAGCAATCTGGAATCCACTGGTAGTTTTAGGGAATTTCGGCACATTCCTGTTTGGGATTTTGTCCTAGAAAGGTCAATTTTTTTGGTTCTGAGTACACAATGAGTTTATCACAACAATTAATTGAATCAATGGCAGCTTTTAAATAAATTAATTGATTCTTAAAGTCATCGGCAGATGGAATTTCACAATTTATTTACATTTAATGAAATTTATACAGCTATAAAGTTTTGAAGTAATGTCACTATTCACATCTTCCCATAACTTCAGGTAAGGAAAATATCACTTTGTGGTGAAAGCCATAACTAGCATTTGTAAAAAAAATGTTTTAACGATATTAAAGTGAATTCATACAAAAAATAGTCCATTGACTTTAGATGAATAGAATTTGAAGATTTTAGAGAGGTGAAAAATTAAAATTTTTGAGCAATAATCATTTCCACTCATTATCTAAAGGCAAAAGGCACCCTGTCTTCAGCTCTTCTCGAGGTTACTTTATGGATCTGCCCTTATGTCTTGATGTCATATATTGCAGATACTTTCTCCTTGATCAAAGGTTTCTCACCCTTTTCATCTAAAACTATTTCAGCCTTTTATGTCTCAGTACATGATCTAAGAATCAAACTCTCTTTCACCTCATTTCATTCATTGGTTGTCTCTCTTTGTTCCCTAGTTTTAAAATTTCTAAGTTTGTATTCCTAACTATGCAACTTATTTTTTGCATCTCCTCCTTGTTCACTTATTTGCTGCTTCTAGAAGACCAATCAGTATTACTTAAGTTTCAACATTCACGGCCATAAAGCAAGATACTTTAGAGGAAATAATTATCTATTAAGCTAAAATTAAAAGAAAAGAAAATTACTGGTACTATTTTCTTCAGTATAAGCCTGCTACCATTGATTTTATCTATCAAACATTATATTTGGTGCTTGTCATTAATTGCCATTAACAAATTGGATTCAATTATAATTAAGGATGAAATGGCTCTTGTGAAAGTGACTCAGAATCTGAAATTTCAGGATAGTAAATCAAACCTATGGATGTATCTGGTGAAGAAATAGATGGCAAAGGACAGTTTGGTATTCCAAGGAATTGAGAAAGAGGTTTTGTTTTTTTATCAACTTGCAAAAAAAAAAACAATTATATTAATTTAATTGGGATCACTGGTCTGAAGGTTGACCCCTAACCCTAGAAACAATCCCTTAGAATGTGAGCCAAAACATGAAGATTCCATATATAAAATAATAAATATTGATATTTACCAATATAATACTTGGAAAATTTACCATCCCGAAACACAACTTAAGATTTTGTTTTTCATCTGATTGATTTATATAAGTAACTCATTATACTATTTACCATAACATAATATGTGAATAACTATGTCATAATGTATTCTGCAATCTCTACATGATAAACTAATTTTTGTCACCAAGTACTTTGTCTTATGTTGTTTATCACTGAAGCTGTCTTTGTGTCTTGCAGATGGTGTAACACCGCCACCTTTGCAGTTCTCTATCTTGCTATATTTTCTACTGATGTGATTGAATGATTTTTCAAAATCTATGGATATTTAACTCTCCTACATATTTACATTTTGTATCATCATCAGGGTGTACGCCGATCTGGAAATCCTGGAAAACTTAGGGAATTTCGTTCTTCTGGAATACTCAGGGAATTTGGCGTGTAACCTGGAAAATGGATATTTTTCTTTCCTTGCAAAAGATCTTTCCACAACTCTTGTTTCTCGCTTTGTATTAGTTTAGTGAACATTCCTCTGAGAGGAAGAAACCTTTCGATGACAGTGTTGTTGTGACCAATTTAAAACTTATAATACATCACCGTGCTCTTTCTTTTCACATACTTGTACAACATTTTGGTGATATTGCAAATATGCAGAATGGGACCATACTGAGTCGCAGTTTCCAGGAGTACCCTATTTCTGTTTAGGCATGAAATACAGCAAATAGAGCATGATAAGAATTTGTTTTCAACTGAGGTGGTTTCGATCATTAGTTGGGGTCACAGTTTGTCCTTGAACTTTCTCAGTGGATGTCAAGCATTGTCCTCATTGAAAGTGTAAGTTTTCAGTTTTCCTTCACAGAGATTACCCTTTCTTTTCACGAACACCCTGGAAAAATGAAAATATCACCCTTGAAATCTGTGAACCTAAAACTACTAAAACTTAACTGGGTTTTACTTAGAGGCTTGATGGAATACTAGAAACACCATTAAAATATATAATAATAAGTAAATTTATTCCATCTTAAAGAGAATACAACAAAATAAAAAAATATTCAATATTGTGATGGAATTAGGTACCCCTAGGTAAAACCTGTTTTGGGGTTACCATCAACTAAAGTACACAGATGGCTGGTGCTGATACATACAAAAACATAAAAAAAGTAAGTGGTTTAACAAAAAAGAAAGAATACATACATATATACTTGATATGTAACAGTAATAGTAATCTTTGATAAGTTTTAGGGAGATTCATTTTTTTTTTAATTTTGGAATCAAAATGGTTGTTAGTGAATTATTTCACTTAAGGTACAACATTTTTAGAAATTCACTAGCTTCTTTTTTCCTTGGCCTCTTTTCACAATCAAGAATGTTTCATTTTCATTATTTAGCTTCAGAATTGAGTTTGAAAATCTAATTTCAAATCCTGTTCCATACTACTAATACTCAGTGATTTGGAGCCATGCCATCCGATAAAGGTATGATTTTATTTGAGAAATCACAGTCATGGCTACATTGCAAAACTGTTACATGAATTTTGGATCAACCTTGGAAGTTAAATTACTCCTTTCTAAGATGCTACCTTATTAATATGTTATCATTTTAACTTCCTTGTGAATATCACTATATAAAGACTTCCTATGAGGTACTACTAACTGTTTATAAGGCTATTTTTTCATTTCATTAATTTCAGCTGTATCACATTAGTCTTATTCGATTGAGAAATTATTAACATTACTTGTTTCAGTGTTCTCTCTTCTCTCCAGTAAACAATTTCTCACTTTTCTCTGACTTTAGTGTATTTAATGATTGATTATATGAGATGGTAATGAAAAATTTCTAAAACATTCCTTTCAAATAATGGAGCTGACTCTAGATCTGTAATAAAGTCACAGTCTTCCCTATCATTCTTGTCACAAACTAGAATAGTATATTTACCCTGCTCTGACTAGAGGATTCCTCTGGCTGTAATCGAATTTTCGTTTTCATCAAGAAGCAGTTGAGCATCAATCAATTGGTAGCTTCTCCTATCAGGAGGTTAGCTCTCGTAGATCTCCACTCTTCTCTTCTGCTTGCTTTCCTTATCATCTCCTCATACTTCCTAATTTCGGTCCAATTCCTTGAATTGTCCAACCATTCCATCCTTGGTCTCTTTCTCTTCCTTGCTGTCCATCCTTCTAGTGCTGTCACGATTCTCTCCCCTGATGATCCCTTTAGCACATGTCCCGTGTATTTCGACTTTCTTGCTTTCACCTCATTCAATAGGCTATAACTGCTTCCTATTCTTCTCTAAACTTCTTTATTTGTTATTTTGTGTGTGACCACTTAATTTTCTGCATTCTTCTGACAAACCATATGTCCAATGCATTTATTCTCTTTTCCACACTTTTTAAGATTGTCCCTGTCTCACACCCATACAGGAAATCCGGCCAAACATAACACATCAACATTTTCAGTTTTTATTTCATGTTGGACTCTCCTCTCATTAGATCCTTGTATTTCCAAAAAATTTCCTTTGCCATTCCAATTCTTAATTTTATTTCACTACTGCAGTACCCGTCGTCGGATATTAAACTTTTAAGGTATCTAAACTGTTGGACTTGTTTTATTGGTTTGTCATTAATTTTTATATTGCAGTCTCTGTTGCTCTTTTTACTATTTGTTGAACATGCATGACATAAAATAATCTTATGAAAATTATGATTTTGGAATGTAAACTGCCTGAAATTTGAGATTTTGTTTGCATCCAATCAGTGATGAATTAGAGATTTAGTTCAAGAACATGGTAATTAAGGAAGTACCGTATATGTTGACCCGGCATATAAGTCGACCCCTAAAATTTTGAGGTGAATTTCAGGTTTAGCCTATATTCAGCGTATAAGTCAATATTAAATAAATAAAAAAAATAGAAATAATGGTAATACAGCATGGTAATATAAAATCACAACACTGCTAAAACTACTTCAATTAACTCCTAACTCTAAGTCGAAGCATAAGTATTATATTAACAAAAAGAAACCATGGTGTGCTTATTAATCTTCATTTCTAAAAAGAAAACATCGATATATATATTAAATATTTGTAAAGCAAAAATACATATGAAGAAATTAATGTAATTTGCAAAGAATTTATGTGTGTCAAATTCTTTTAAAGGTATGAAAACGGTTTATTAAATTAACTAATTTATTATGAAAACATGCCATACTGACATAACATACTTTCGGCCACAATTGTATTTCGTGTTGAAATTAGTCTTATATGATATCTACGCTAATTTGTCTTGCCAAATATTAGTTAGTAAGAAATAATTGTGGTGAGTTGTGAGAGTTTGTGTGCAATAAGTGTAAAGCAGGCAGTTCCACCTATTTTCCCCTCGGTGGTAAAGGGTTAAATTTTATTTTCGGCGTATGAGTCGACCCCTGGTTTTTGAGATTTTTTTGGCTTCAAAGGTCAACTTATACAAAGGCATGCACGGTATGTTTTTCTGGAACACAGTGCTTGAGAGTTCATGGGATTTAAAAACTACCATTACTTCTTAAGCCATCTATCATTGGTAAGCCTAAAGTATAAAGAGAGTCTAAGTCTACTCTAAACTATGCAACTAAATTTTGACTCAATGAGTATACACTCATGAGTCAACATTAAGCTGTTCCTGGACTCAAAATCCTAAATCTTATATTTTAAATGTAGAAAATATTAATTGGCTAGCTGCTGTAGCTTTTACAGATAATTCCTTTCTCATTCCTTATTTATTACTTGAATAAATTATTTATTCTGCAGTATCACTAAAAATCGTTTACCAAACATGAAATTATTTCAATTAGCTGGATAATACTATGTAACTAAGACATCTTGATGAAAAGAATAAAAACTGAATATGCCTCATCCAAGTAGCATATCATATGCAATGGATGGATACAAGTTAGTAAATTATGTTATAAGCAGGGCTGGATTTAGATGAAAAGAGGCCCTAGGCTATTCCACTTATGTGACCCTTTCACCTCCCATTTTTAAGTTTGTAAATTACATGAGAGATAATAAAATACATCATTACTGTGATATATATATCAGTATGTTAAATGATACATCTTGAGAGAACGTAGCCAACCACACAACACAATATAATTCAGTTGGCA
The DNA here is from genome assembly GCA_947579665.1 of Sympetrum striolatum. Taxonomy (NCBI): domain Eukaryota; kingdom Metazoa; phylum Arthropoda; class Insecta; order Odonata; family Libellulidae; genus Sympetrum; species Sympetrum striolatum. The sequence goes on along the minus strand of OX388342.1, from coordinate 74,263,073 downwards.
CTAGTACATGACTAGAAACAAAAATGAGTAGAATTGAAAAATCTCAACAGTTTATTAGTCATATACGTAGAATTTCTTCTTATTTTCGGTTCAGTGTTTTAGTGTTCACTGTTTTTAGAATAGTGTAATTTTAATTTTGCTAACAATTTGAATGTAGGCCCCTCTTGATCTTGAGGCCCTATGCTGAAGCCTAGTTAGCCTATTCGAAAATCTGGCCCTGGTTTATTTATCTATTTGTGCTGCCATCAATGTGGAGAAAGAGCTCTAGAAACAAATTATACACCCATGCATAAGATGCAGCTAGGGTTTTGGGATTACATACATATATTCTACAGTCACAATACCAATTTTTATGTATAGAACCATGTTAAATCTATATCCTATAGGACACATCCTACTTTTTAACATATATTAATTGTTGAGAATAAATCCGCTGATGGCTGTAAGTGATAAATAATTACCTAGATTCCAAAAACCATCAAAAGTTTTACAACGTGTATCGATTGTCTACTGTTTTCCCTACTCAGGAAGAAACATATACTCAACTGCTGATTATTGTCCAACTAGCTTTTTATCCTTAGAAAAAAAAAACTTTTGAGGGTTTTTGGAATCTAGGTAATTATTTATCGTATGTTAATTGAGACGAGAATGCATCTTTTATGTGAATATATACAGTAATCAAAATCCAAGTCACAAACTTATATATATGCTCAATTCACATTCCTATTGCAGTTTTCTGAGATTTTTTTTGAACGCATACCCTATAATTTTTTTCTGTTTGGCCTTATGAACTAAGCAAATAAATATAATTGCGATTGGATTATGGTAACCCTACCGTGTGTCTTATGGTAAGTGCTGACTTGATGCCAAACAATTTCGAAAAATGAAAATTTGTACTGACAAGGGAAACACCAGGTAAGTGGGAAATTAACTAACTGGTTTGCACGTATCTTTCAGGACACATTCTTTGATTAAAAAGAGTGGACATGTGTCCGACCGTTTAACTCAATGGCCTTATGTTTATAAAAAAATAGCAACTGAATATAGGAGTCAGGCAACCACACCATACACGTACATTCCTATATAGATCTCAAGTTAATAGAAAATTATTTTCTTCCATTTCTTTTACTGATAACTTATATTTTTGCGATTACATTTCATCTTGTTACCTTCCAAGCATTCTTTAATTTTATTTAGCATTTATTCTAATATACATAACTCTGTAAAGTGGGTTGGAATTGAAAAAAGCTGGCATAAAATATAAAGTGGATATAATTTGTTTGAACTATGACATTTAGCATAGTTACTGCTGAATAAATTCTTTATACAATATTATTGTTATTCTTGAGTTAATTAAAATGATTCCTGCACCTTTAAATTATACAGGGAGTTTAAAGTTGACATAATTTTGGGAAAAATGATGGTCATAGATTTTTTGCAGAATTCTTCATGTTTAAACCAATGCTGAATCCATTAGAGGAAATTCATCGAATAAGCGCAATGCCATGTTATAAACCTGCACTTTGTCCTTTATAACATTTACAAAATTTACGAGTAGACAGCCTGTATGTGTGTGCCTAAAACTATCAAATCCTAAATATGGAGCCTAAGTATCACTGGTTCGATCTCCCATAAAAATAGCTCCCATTTAAATTTTCTATGTTCTACTGTGTTATTCCCAAACACACTAACATATATGTAAAGCCTTTACTTCTCGCTCGACAGTATGGAAAGGCAAAGACTGTCTTCACCGAAGGAAATTTTATTGCACTATTCCTGACATGTGCTCCGATAGCTATGAACTGTGGTAATACTGGAATACCTAACTTCAAAATTGGAGAAAAATTTATTGCCAGTTTTCCTTAATTTTTACTCATGGTGCAGTAAATTAAATTGCATAAAATATTATAAACGTTCCTTAAATATTTCTTTTTAATTATTCGTATGATATTTAAAACATAAAATATTTCCAACACAATGTACAGTACAAAAAACTCGCTTGAGGCTAATGCCATCTCTTGATGGAAATAAGATCTTTTGTTTAAAAACTTCGCCACTAATGCCATCTATTGAGGAAAATTGGAATTTTGGTTTGTAAACTTTGCCACTAATGCCATCTCTTGAGGGAAATTTGAACTTTTGTATATAAACTTCGGCACTAATGCCATCTCTTGAAGAAAATTGGAACTTTGGTTTACAAACTTTGCCACTAATGCCATCTCTTGAGGAAAATTGGAACTTTTGTTTATAAACTTTGCCACTAATGCCATCTCTTGAGGAAAATTGGAACTTTTGTTATTACAATCTTCACCGCTAATGCCATCTCTTGAGGAAAATTGGAACTTTTGTTTATAAACTTTGCCACTAATGCCATCTCTTGAGGAAAATTGGTACTTTCGTTATTTAACATTAACATTAATGCTGCATCTCCAGAAAAATGTGAACTTTTTTAACAGAAAAATAAATATATCCCTAAGTAAACTGTAACATTACCATAAGTTGAGATATAATTCAGTATCATACTTATACTATATTTAGCAAAAGTCTACTTTACCTAGGAAGGCGGGTTAAAAAAATAAACGTTAACTATTTTAACCAAATATCTTTTTCTATTTATAATAATTAAAGAGATGTTTAAACATTCATGCACCAACATTGCATTAACTTTGTATATTTTTACTATTTATAATTAACCTAACAGTTTCAAACTTTTGGAGTATGTATAAAGGGTTTATTATATTGATTATTAATAACGAAGTTTCTATTTTTCAAATGCCATAGGAAAATAATGAATATTAATTTCATTCCTTTTGAAAAAAAGTCAAATTATAGCGCATAAATATTTTTTCTCTTTTTTAATGAAACTTCCAGTTAAACAGTTTTCGACTATGACATACGATTGGTAATATTTGCATTGTTGTAAAATTAATCCTTATCACTGTCACCAACCTGTAAAAGTATTATTTAAAATTATGTCTTTGAATCGTTTTGAACTTGGGTCCTACAAATGAAATTATAACTTTTTGTTATTAATAAACCATTCTTAACCTACATCCAGCCTAACAACTTCACAAAGCAGGGTTACTAAATTCAAAAAGAAAATTATTCAATTATATGTATTGAGTTGCTCTTTGTTACGATATTGGAAATATGCAAACACAGATTTGATTTACAACAGATTAGCGGACGAGCATGTGTCTGAGAAAGACTACAAATACGCAAAAAATGTGTGGGAATCTTTTTCAATACTTAAGTTGCCTTGTATCAATCTTTGACTCTTAAGGAAAAACTCACCAGAAAATATGCGCAGAAGGTTAAACAGTAAATTCTAATTATTACCTTGTAGTCTTCATCAACTTGTACTGGAATTTTTTCATTTAGTTTGATTGTCAAGAACAAGGTTTCTGATTACCTCTCCACAGCATTATCCTATCCCAAAAATTGAAGATTGTGTGAGATGTTAGGCCCAAAAAAGAACTACAGTCCTTGATAATCCTATACATTTTCCTAATATTGTTGCAACAGATTTCTGATTGATTCCAATAAAAATTTACTAAAGGTATTGATGGCATATGAGGAATGAATTTGACAGTCAACAAATACTAATTCAGAATTAAGATTTTCGTTTAGGTACCAATAATATGAGGAATATTTTATTAAATACAGCCATCAATGAGAGGATGCAATGTGTTATAAATTATATTTATTAATTGTTTTGAAAATCCCTCTCCGATATAAAACGATAGTTGCGTCACTCGAGTCGATCGTCTAAACAGAAGAGTTTCTGTTTATGTTTTTTACCCATGGTAAGTTGTTTGGCTTATTTTTAGTAATTGTAGTTTATTTTGGCTCAAAATTATGACTGGTAACTATTCTAATATATTATCTACCAATAAAAGGTATTTTTACTGTTATAGATTCGCGGAAAATCATTTATGTGATAATAAACGATCTTGATTTCGTCCAGAAGAGCAATCTTTTGCTGAAAATGTGAATGGTGTGCATAAAAATGATTATATATCGTCTAAGGAAGTTGTATTTATTAATACTGAAGAGCTTTTAAGATTGTCTTACAACCCTAAGTTATAATTCACGTACTATTCGTAGAGTGTACCTTTGCTTAGAAAGTTGCTCCTTTCACTGTCCAATTTTCTTCTATTAAACACTGTTAAACCTCAGTTTGTAAAAATATTTCTCTGTTACAGTTTTATTCCGCGATTGCAATCGCTCACAGCTTTTGATTAATAATGCAAATACATAAACTTTACAATTATGATTAGGATCAGTTGAGTATTTTCATCTAAGCGTCGAAGGAGATATAATGCAATTATCGGAAATAATCGCAATCCTCGGACAATAGTGGTTTTATCGGTGTCCCTCGTCGCGCAACCATTTATGCTGGTCGCGTTTCACGTAAAACATCTGCTGATGATATAGTGCAATACCTATCAAATAAGTTCTCAAAATATGTTTTTTTTTATGAGAGGAATTTATGGCCAATGAGGTTTATCGACCCTTTAAAGTCGATATACCTCTGTCCTTCGGTGATGACCTACTCAACTGCTCATTGTGGCCTAATAATGTACTGGTTGGGAAGTTCTATCCTTCCGGTGCGACAATGTCAAAAGATGCAAATCATGCACCTCTTGTTTCTTCTTTGGATTGTGTCAGTGATGAACCAACATTTAGCGATAGTTCCTCGAATTGTACTAGTGTAACTGTAGATTCTTTACCTGTAAATAACCTCAGTTCCTTTGCTGCCATTTCCTCTAATACGACTCCTACTGATAATTCCTGGCGAATCCATCATACCAGAGCTAAGAATGGTATAATTAAACCCAAACCTGCCTGACTAGGAATTGATTATCCTCTAGGATAATTGGTGATTGCCTCCGTTTACTGCATATAAATATTCAGTGCCTTAGGAATAAGTGTCATGAATTGGAAGTTATTTCTTATAATAATAAGGTTGACTTGATTTGTATTGGTGAGGACTGGCTTACAGTTAATGAATGTGAAGTTTTTACCTTGCCAGGTTACCAACTTATTGACTTTTATCGTCTTTCTACTCATAAAAATGGCGGTGTCCTTATTTTTGCGAACAATTCTATGAAGGCTGAAACAGCTGTCGATTTTGTTTTTGATTATCTTCTTGAAGAAACTGTTTTTGAATACTGTGCTATTCGTTTTAACATCCAAAATTCTGTTTGTTATCTTTTTCCCTCTAAAGTTTCCTTACTAAGTTGAATGTTCTTTCTGATAACTTTTTTCATATTGTGTATGACGATGCTGTTATAATTACTGGGGATTTTAATTGTGATTTTCTCTCTGATAGTAATGAGAAGCATGATCTTTTAAATCTGCTCTCCTCTTATAATATCGATGCTACTAGTTTTTCACCCACCAGAGTCACTTCTTGCTCCATGACCTCTCTTGATGCAATTTTCTCAAATATTCCACTATTATTTATGTCTACTGATGTTCTCAAATCTCTGATCACTTCCCAATAATGGCATCTATTAATATCTCCCCATAAATCAAACATCAAATTACCATAAAACATTATTTTTCTTACAACAATAACAACAGCTTTCTTAATCTTCTCAGACGCGAGTCATGGAGTAATGTGTATAAGGAACATGATCTAGATTTTTCTCTCTCAGAATTTTATAGTAAGTTTACTTTCTACTTTAATGTCGCTTATCCTCTTAATTTTAAGTCCAATACAAACAGGGCTACTCCTTTTAAAAAACAAAATTATTGTATTACTGATAACATCAAATGTTTTTCTGCCTATCTTAAAGACTTTGCTTCTTATGTTAAATTCTCTAAATCTAGTGCAACATCTACATTGTACCATGAGTATAAGAGATATTATAGAAGTATGCTGAAATCTGCTAAATTAGATTATAATAATCATAGGTTGATGTTATCTCGTAATACATCTATAGAAGCCTGGAGTATAATTAAGAATGCTAGTAATTTCAAATCCCCTAATACTATTCGTTTGACTGACTCAACTTCTGGTGAAACCATCACTGATCCTAATATTTTAGTTTCAAAGTTCCATGACCATTTTTTATCTTTCCCTGTTTCTTCTAACAGTAACATCTTTTGAGTATACACCCGCTACTGTCATACTGAACTCTCTTTTTCTTAACCCCTGCTCTGAATCAGAACTTAGGCATGTTATTCTTAAATTGTCCAATGAATGTGCTGGTAATGATGATGTCCCTGGTCACATTATTAAATTAGCCTATGACCACATTAAGGATCCTTAACTTTTTCTAATCAATCAATCCCTTCAGCTTGGTGTCTTCCCTTCCAAATTGAAGGACTCCAAAGTTTTCCTTCTCTTTAAAAATAACGGGAGGAGACATGATATTAATTACTACAGGCCAAATGCTTTACAAAGTCAGTTCTGAAAAATCCTTGAGAAGATTTTCTACTCTTGGTTAGTTTCTTTTCTGGAGTCTAATAATATTCTCTCTAAATTTCAACATGGTTTTAGGAAAAACAGATATACTACTTCAGCAATTTATAATGCTGTTGATTTTATTCTATCATCTCTTGATAAATCTAAAGAAACTATGGCACTTTTCTTTGACTTTACTAAAGCTTTCGATTATGTTAACCATGAATTACTTTTAATTTAGGAGTAAGAGGTTCTTCCTTTGAATGGATCAAATCCTATCTATAAAACAGGACACAAAGCGTTCCTCTTACTTCACATGGCTATAAATTCACTTCCCCAACTATTACTTTTGATTTAGGAGTACCTCAGGGTTCCATTCTTGGCCCCATTTTTACTTTCTCCATATACGAAGTATAGAGAAAGTATTGTTTTCATGAAAAAATTCGACTTCGAGATTTCAACGGAAATACATGTTTTGGGGTCCCTAGAACACGTTTTGACCATTTTCGGAATGATGTCTGTGTGTATGTGTGTGTGTGTGTGTGTGTGTGTGTGTGTGTGTGTGTGTGTGTGTGTGTGTGTGTGTGTGTGTGTGATAGTGGGCGCTCTAACGTGAAAACTATTAGTTGTATCAATACCAAACTTCATATATAGTACTGTAGTGTGTGCTGTCAGAGTTGATTAGTTTTTGGAGTAAATCGGTCAACCGAAAGTCGAGCTTTATTCATTAAAGCTCATTTCCGGTTTTCAAAATATCTCCATAAATATGATGTATACGTATATTGTATTACTTATAAAAGTTTTAGATAATGTAATTTGCTATAACTTTTGTATTTAACATATTTTTGTATCACCGGTTGATTAGGAGTTATTCGTGAAACACTGATAAACCGGAAGAAGATGATTATGTACTTTGTGGGCGCTCTAACATGAAAACTAATTGTCGGATCAACACCAAATTTCATAAATAGTACTTTTATTACAGTCGTTAGAGTTGATTAGTTTTTGGAGTAAATCGGTCAACCGGAAGTTGAGCTTCATTCTTCAAAGCTCATTTCCGGTTTTCAAAATATCTCCATAAATATGATATTTAGGTATATACAATTATTTATAAATGTTTTAGAAAATAAAATTAACTTTACCTTTTGTATGAAACATATTTTAGTATCACTGATTGTTTAGGAGTTATTCCTGAAATACTGATAAACCGGAAGTTGCTGATTATGTACTTTGTGGGCGCTCTGGGCTCTATGGGCGAAAGGCCAGTTTCATCGTTTTTCATCCAGCATGTCCCGAACAACATTATTTATAATTTTTAGAGTTCGAAATAACTGTCGTAGATAAGTATTTACATCTTATATATGGAGAAAGTCATGTGCTGGCCACATCAGATTTTTTCTTTTGTTTATTAATGACCTTCCTGATAAATTTATTAGTTTCTCTAACATTAACCAATTTTCTATGCTGATGATTCTAATTTTATTTTGGCTTCAGATTCCAAGGAGGACCTAACTATCAACAGCTATCATATCATTGATATTATGAGAACTTGGTGCAATAGTAATAAAATTACTCTAAATCTTGAAAAAACTCAAGTATTAAATTTCTATCTCCAGAAGTCTTCTGTTGACAATATTATCCTTAGTGTGAATCAAACATCAATATCTAGTGCCCTTCAGGCTAAATTTTTGGGTCTGATAATGGATTACAACTTATCTTGGGATGCACATTTATCCCAGTTGACATCTAAACTTAATTCGGCTTGTTATTTACTGAGGTTCCTTCGAAGTTCTGTTTCTACTGAAGACTTACTTCAACTCTACTATGGCATTATTCAGTCTAAGTTATTATATGGTTTAATTTTCTGGGGAAACTCCACTAACAGTTATAAGGCCTTCATAGCCAAAAAGAGAAGTCTCAGAATTATTGCTGGTGTTCACCCTAGCTCTCACTCTCGCCCTCTCTTTAAAAAATATAATATTTTACCTTTACCCTGCTTATATATTTTCTCTGTTGTCATACATATAAGAAGTTCCTTGCCAATGTACCCTACCAATTCCAATTTTAATTGTTATAACACTAGGTTTAACTCAGATCTCCATATTAATTTTAATAGAACTAAACTTGCTGCCTGTAGACCTCGATCCCTTGGCTTACATTTGTATAATAAGCTGCCTACTTAATGTAAAATTGGTACTTCACACTCACAATTTAAAAGAAATGTAACAAAATTTCTTCACATGAAAATGTATTATTTTATTAATGATTATTTGAATGATTCTTTTGTATGATTTTAACAATACTTTATGTCTTTGACGTGGCTGTATATACTTTGGATATCTTAAGCTCAATAAAAATTATTATTATTGTTGAATGTTATCGTCTCACCTTTTGTCAGAATTTTATCATGAAACACAAATTCTTCCTATATAGAATTCCGAGATACAGTTTCTGATGAATGCGACAGCTGCTTCCCTGCTTCAAGTTCTGTGCCTTTTGAGTGTCAGCTGGAGTTAGTTAGTTAGTTGGACCCTTTATTGGCGAGGTTAGACCCAGGTGGGCCTCTCTTCCACCTAACCTCGTATGTCGTTACATTTAAACTTATTACAGAAATACAAAAAGAAAAAGAGTAGGGTGTGGGAAAAAAAATCTATGCAACTGAAGGTTGACTAAGAAAAAACCCACGTTGCGGGAAAACACCCACAAAGAAGGGGGGTGAAAAAAAAACCGCGAAAACACAGTAATAGAAATAAATACAATAATACACAAACATAGATATATGAAAAGTGAAAAAGATTATATATGAACAATTGTTTAAGAAAGTAAATTTAACAAAATGTATAGAAGACCTAATTGATTTAGTTATAATAAAAGTTTAAAGCTATAATAAACTAAATAATCTAATATTCTATAAGCTTAAAATATAGTACATTAAAAATTTTATAAAATTTCTTCAGCCGGAGGCATTTGTCAATAGATGTTTTCATGGACTGTCTTGAAGTCCTTGTCATTATATAGGTAATTCCTATTAAATGGAGGTGCCTGTAAAAAAGAAAAGGAAAGAGGATACGGTAGATGAGAAGTATTCAAAGATTAACAAAGTAATAAGTGAATCAAGTAGCATCCATGCTCTAGTGTAAGAAGTTTACCGGTAGGTTTTGGAATGATGTCAGGTGCTAAAAGGATAGTTGATGCTCAGAATTGAATAGTCTATCAGTGATATCATGCTTGAAAGTGGGGAAAGATGATTGCGCTGATTTAGAATGGGTATGTGCATTCCAGTATTTTGCTCCAAGTACTAGAAACGTTTTACTGCGTAAGTCTGTTTTATGAACTGGTATCGAGAGTTTGCCGGAGGGACGAGTTCCTAGTAGTTTTGAATTGTTAAGATTAGTAAAATAGTTAATAAAGTAACTGGGACAACTTTTATTAAGAACTTTTTTAACGAGGTTAAGGGTATGCAGTTTTCTTCTTGAGTGAAGACGTAGCCATTTCAATTCTTTGAATAGTGGGGTCACGTGATCCGATTTTTTGGCATTGAAGATGAACTTGATAGCATGATTAAATGCTCTGTCCAACTTAGAGGTTACTGCTTTGTTTGCTTCATTTATAAGTGTGTCAGAATAGTCAAAGATAGGAAAAACTAATGCTTGAACGAGTAATTTCTTTAGCTGAAGTGGTAGTATATGTCTCAATCGTTTCATACTATGGATAGTTGAGTAAGACTTCTTGCAGACAGCTGATGCTTGAGGAATCCAAGTAAAGGATTGATCAAGTTTTACACCTAGGTTATTTACAGATGAGCTGTAATCGATTTCAGTATTTTCAATTTTTATTCTAGGTAGCGTGGTTATGCTGATGCTACTAAGTGTCTTGGGATAACCAAAAATTATGGCTTGAGATTTGCTGGGATTAACAAATTAATTAAAATATATAATAATAAGTAAATTTATTCCATCTTAAAGAGAATACAACAAAATAAAAAAATATTCAATATTGTGATGGAATTAGGTACCCCTAGGTAAAACCTGTTTTGGGGTTACCATCAACTAAAGTACACGGATGGCTGGTGCTGATACATACAAAAAGCATAAAAAAGTAAGTGGTTTAACAAAAAAGAAAGAATACATACATATATTCTTGATATGGAACAGTAATAGTAATCTTTGATAAGTTTTAGGGAGATTCATTTTTTTTTAAATTTTGGAATCAAAATGGTTGTTAGTGAATTATTTCACTTAAGGTACAAAATTTTTAGAAATTCACTAGCTTTTTTTTCCTTGGCCTCTTTTCACAATCAAGAATGTTTCATTTTCATTATTTAGCTTCAGAATTGAGTTTGAAAATCTAATTTCAAATCCTGTTCCATACTACTAATACTCAGTGATTTGGAGCCATGCCATCCGATAAAGGTATGATTTTATTTGAGAAATCACAGTGATGGCTACATTGAAAAACTGTTACATGAATTTTGGATCAACCTTCAAAGTTAAATTACTCCTTTCTAAGATGCTACCTTATTAATATGTTATCATTTTAACTTCCTTGTGAATATCACTATATAAAGACTTCCTATGAGGTACTACTAACTGTTTATAAGGCTATTTTTTCATTTCATTAATTTCAGCTGTATCACATTAGTCTTATTTGATTGAGAAATTATTAACATTACTTGTTTCAGTGTTCTCTCTTCTCTCCAGTAAACAATTTCTCACTTTTCTCTGACTTTAGTATATTTAATGATTGATTATATGAGATGGTAATGAAAAATTTCTAAAACATTCCTTTCAAATAATGGAGCTGACTCTAGATCTGTAATAAAGTCACAGTCTTCCCTATCATTCTTGTCACAAACTAGAATAGTATATTTACCCTGCTCTGACTAGAGGATTCCTCTGGCTGTAATCGAATTTTCGTTTTCATCAAGAAGCAGTTGAGCATCAATCAATTGGTAGCTTCTCCTATCAGGAGGTTAGCTCTCGTAGATCTCCACTCTTCTCTTCTGCTTGCTTTCCTTATCATCTCCTCATACTTCCTAATTTCGGTCCAATTCCTTGAATTGTCCAACCATTCCATCCTTGGTCTCTTTCTCTTCTTTACTGTCCATCCTTCCAGTGCTGTCACGATTCTCTCCCCTGATGATCCCTTTAGCACATGTCCCGTGTATTTCGACTTTCTTGCTTTCACCTCATTCAATAGGCTATAACTGCTTCCTATTCTTCTCTAAACTTCTTTATTTGTTATTTTGTGTGTGACCACTTAATTTTCTGCATTCTTCTGGCAAACCATATGTCCAATGCATTTATTCTCTTTTCCACACTTTTTAATATTGTCCCTGTCTCACACCCATACAGGAAATCCGGCGAAAACATAACACCTCAACATTTTCAGTTTTTATTTCAAGTTGGACTCTCCTCTCATTAGAACCTTGTATTTCCAAAAATTTTCCTTTGCCATTCCAATTCTTAATTTTATTTCACTACTGCTGTACCCGTCGTCGGATATTAAATAAACTTTTAAGGTATCTAAACTGTTGGACTTGTTTTATTGGTTTGTCATTAATTTTTATATTGCAGTCACTGTTGCTCTTTTTACTATTTGTTGAACATGCATGACATAAAATAATCTTATGAAAATTATGATTTTGGAATGTAAACTGCCTGAAATTTGAGATTTTGTTTGCATCCAATCAGTGATGAATTAGAGATTTAGTTCAAGAACATGGTAATTAAGGAAGTACCGAATAAGTTGACCCGGCATATAAGTCAACCCCTAAAATTTTGAGGTGAATTTCAGGTTTAGCCTACGTTCAGCGTATAAGTCAATATTAAATAAATAAAAAAAAATAGAAATAATGGTTATATAGCATGGTAATATAAAATCACAACACTGCTAAAACTACTTCAATTAACTCCTAACTCTAAGTCGAATCATAAGTATTATATTAACAAAAAGAAACCATGGTGTGCTTATTAATCTTCATTTCTAAAAAGAAAACATCGATATATATATTAAATATTTGTAAAGTAAAAATACATATGAAGAAATGAATATAATTTGCAAAGAATTTATGTGTGTCAAATTCTTTTAAAGGTATGAAAACGGTTTATTAAATTAACTAATTTATTATGAAAACATGCCATACTGACATAACATACTTTCGGCCACAATTGTTTTTCGTGTTGAAATTAGTCTTATATGATATCTACGCTAATTTGTCTTGCCAAATATTAGTTAGTAAGAAATAATTGTGGTGAGTTGTGAGAGTTTGTGTACAATAAGTGTAAAGCAGGCAGTTCCACCTATTTACCCCTCGGTGGTAAAGGGTTAAATTTTATTTTTGGCGTATGAGTCGACCCCCGGTTTTTGAGATTTTTTTGGCTTCAAAGGTCAACTTATACACCGGCATGCACGGTATGTTTTTCTGAAACACAGTGCTTGAGAGTTCATGGGATTTAAAAACTACCATTACTTCTTAAGCCATCTATCATTGGTAAGCCTAAAGTATAAAGAGAGTCTAAGTCTACTCTAAACTATGCAACTAAATTTTGACTCAATGAGTATACACTCATGAGTCAACATTAAGCTGTTCCTGGACTCAAAATCCTAAATCACATATTTTAAATGTAGAAAATATTAATTGGCTAGCTGCTGTAGCTTTTACAGATAATTCCTTTCTCATTCCTTTTTTATTACTTGAATAAATTATTTATTCTGCAGCATCACTAAAAATCGTTTACCAAACATGAAATTATTTCAATTAGCTGGATAATACTATGTAACTAAGACATCTTGATGAAAAGAATAAAAACTGAATATGCCTCATCCAAGTAGCATATCATATGCAATGGATGGATACAAGTTAGTAAATTATGTTGTAAGCAGGGCTGGATTTAGATGAAAAGAGGCCCTAGGCTATTCCACTTATGTGGCCCTTTCACCTCCCATTTTTAAGTTTTTAAATTACATGAGAGATAATAAAATACATCATTCCTGTTATATATATCAATATGTTAAATGATACATCTTGAGAGAACGTAGCCAACCACACAACACAATATAATTCAGTTGGCACTAGTACATAACTAGAAACAAAAACGAGTAGAATTGAAATATCTCAACAGTTTATTAGTCATATACAGTAGAACCCCGTTTTTACGAACCTTGATTTTACGAAGTGACACAGTTTTACGAACCATTTCGCCGGTCCTGATCTTTGTTTATGTAAAATGACCTCGGTTTTACGTAAAACCTCGATTTCATGTTTTACGAAGTGAGAAGCCGGTCCCTAGGAGTGAATGTACCCCGGTTTTACGAAGTATTTGAAATGGTTTTGTCGCACTGAGCTCAATACAATGGAATGGCGATCGCCGTAAACCGGAGCAGCTGAATCCAGATCGTCTATATTGGGAGGACCCTCATCCCATGTATTTTAGATAAGAAAATATTAAAATTTCGTGAGATACAAACATTTTGATTACAGTTTTCGCGAAAAATTATAGCTAATAAGGCGTAGCCGTGCTCTTTCTTTCTTCATCAAGCTTTCTGGTAATATCGCGAATCAGCGACCTGGGATCGTATAGATCAGCAGTTTCCAGGAGTATATGGTTTCTATTTGGACGAGAGATTGAGAGAATAGAGCATGATAAGAATTTGTTTTCGACTTGGGGTGTTTTGGGCTCAGGTCTTGGCTGCTAAATTGGAGTGCGACTACTTAAAATCTCAAGGCTGCTGCAGGGATTTCGGATTTTTAATTGGTTAGTAAAAGATTGAAAGATAATGGTTGGATGGTGGACACCCTGAAAAATGTTGGTCTCCAAGCGAGGAAAAGTTGCGCGCGTACAGTGAAAATCAATCTCTGCGCGAGGTGGCCTGTGTTGTGATATCCCGTGTGCCTATTATTAAAATAATGGATAAAACATCGCTGACCAAGAAAAAGAGGAAGTCCCTGAGTTTGGTCACCAAAATGTAAATTATCAAGGAAGTACGTGATCGCGGGCAGACAAAAACAGAAATTTCTCGGAAGTATGGCATTTCTTTACCTACATTGGCAGCAATCGTCAATTCAAGTGAAAAAATTTTGAGTCACACAACAATATCATTAAAAACAAAGTACCTCTCATCGTCGCAATTTGATCAACTTGATAGTCAGCTGCATAATTTTTTTTTCAAGTGTCGTGTGTGCAAATTGCCTATATGTGGACCAATTCTGAAGGAGAAGGCTCAGGTTTTGGCTCTTAAACTGAAGTGCGACAACTTTGGGTGGCTTGATAGATTCAAGAAAAGATACGGAATCACTTCAATGAAAATCTGTGGAGAAGAAGGTGACGTCAAAACAAAAAACGCAGTGGCATGAAATAAACGATGACATTGTGTCTAAATATTCCCCTCGAGATATATACAACCTGGATGAAACAGGTTTGTTTTTCAAGGCATTACCTGACTCCACCCTCGGGACCCGTGGTGAAAAATGTCGCGGAGGCAAAAAAATCTAAGGATAGGGTTACAGTAATGCTGATATGTAACAAAGATGGCTCCGAAAAGTTGAAACCAGTTGTGATAGCAAAATCAAGAGCTCCGCGTTGCTTCAAGAACGTGAAAAATTTGCCTGTGTTGTATGAAAGTAATAAAAAAGCATGGATGGCGACGGACATTTTTCAGAAGCAAATTATCTTCTTGCAGAAAGTACTTTTTCTGAGTCCAAATAGCACCTGTAAGATGCAACTGCTGGACATGGGAATAATTAACAGCTTTAAAGTCCACTACCGAAGATTTCTCGACCAGCACTATCTTTGGACGCTTGGTAAGTTCCCCATCACAGAACTTTGGTAAACCTTTTACTTGAAGGCTCCCGGATAGTCATGTGGACAGCGCGTATGCCTTTGGTGAAAGCGGTCCCGGGTTCGATTCCCGGTGGGAGGATTTTCGAGTATGCAATTCTCGAAAATCACCGCTAAACGTCAGCGTAGTAGAACGATTATAAAAAAAGAGGGAGTTTCAAATTAACTTAAGTAAAGTTCTTTAATGACTTAAAATATTTACGAGCTAGTTTCTTGGGATTCATGGCTGTGAGTTTCATTCACTTTGACTTAAGTGAGTCTCCTAGGCTTTGAAATAAGGTCTATGCTATAAAGGGAATCAGTATAATCGTAGTCTAATTTTTAAATCCTTTCAATTTGATGCAAATATACTGCACATTGGCTCCTGGAGAGCCATGTGGGTAACGCTCATGACTCATGAGGAATTAGTTCTGATTTAATGAGCTTGTGACTCTTGTTTGCAACAGAAATTAGTTTGACTTCATCCTCATAATTATTTGTCAAGTTTAGACCTGCATAGTTTAGCTTTCTGTAAACACAGCTTTGGTATGCATACATTTAAGATGTGCCTCCATGGACATTGCTCCATGCTATGCGACGAATTCCCAGAGCATGGGACAGTGTCATTGCGAACACTATTTCCAACTGTTGGAGATCTGCTGGTTTTGGTGACACATCAATTATAGAGACAGAGGTCCCACACTACAGGACCTCCTTAGTAAAGAAATGGCACAACTAAATCAAAACATTCCAGATACATCCTCTCATGCTGAGTCATATGTCAAGTGTAACTCTCATGTGATGACGCATGACTGCAGTGAATTTAGTGAAGACGAAGAAGATGAGGATGAAGTGAACTTAGATATCTCTTCTACAAGCTATGAAGATGACTCAGAAGCACCTTCCCCCCTACAAGGGATGAATTAAGACACAATAAAAGTGCTTCACAATTTTCAAATGTTTACTGATGGTGTACCTGATTTATTCAATTATTACCTTTCAGGTATTGAGAAAATCACCCCATCTTTCATTGAAACTTCCAAAAAACAAAAAAAATATTTATGGTTATTTTGAAAAGTAAAAAATTTTGAATTTTTTCTGTTGTATTTAACATTAAACTAGATGTATAATTCATTTTATTGAAATATTACCTTCCTTTCAATCCCATTTGACTTTATGCACTGTGTTACTGAACCTGGATTGGTATTGTAGAGATTTCGATTGGTTGAAAGAAAACCTCAAATTTACAAAGCCCAAATTTTACAAAGTGCAAATTTTTGGGTCCCTTCAACTTCGTAAAATTGAGGTTCTACTGTACATAGAATTTCTTATTTTCGGTTCAGTGTTTTAGTGTTCACTGTTTTTAGAATAGTGTAATTTTAATTTTGCGAACAATTTGAATGTAGGCCCCTCTTGATCTTGAGGCCCTATGCTGAAGCCTAGTTAGCCTATTGGAAAATCTGGCCCTGGTTTATTTATCTACTAGCTGAAGCGCCCGTTGATTCTCAACGGGAAATATAGAAGTAGCTTAAATTCAAGTTGCCGGTCCTGCAATGCGTAAACTCCCTTTAGAATACAGTATAAAATCCCAAGCTATTCTTACTATACAGGAAATTTCATGAGCTCGGCTTAACAATCGCATTGATCGTCAGGAGGACTGGTTGTTTACAACCTCAACAATCTTGGAAAATTAACGCGTATTTTGTCGAAATTCTCGAAATTTTGAATCGAAAACAATATTCCACGATCAAAATTAGAATATTCATTTAATTTCCGTTCTTTTGCTTCTTGTTTCGACTCCGCACGACTATTTTTCTATTTTAATTCTTCAAAAGAAATATAGCCTGCTACCGGTAAAAGTGATGTTCAGATTTATTCTTTATGGAAACCCATCTAAGCGATCTTGGTTCAAACCCAGATAAGTTATCGAATAAAATTGAGACAGTACGTCCTTCCTGGTCCCAGAAAACACGTACGCAAAGTTTGACGCGAATCTGGCAAACAGTTTGTACTAAAATCAATGACACACAACAGTAAAACAAACGTACAAACCCACAGAATATTTGCTTTATATCATACAAGACATCTAACTTCCCTCATCCATCCATCCACCGGCCGTAAGGATCGCTAGGCAGGTGCTGCGTTAATTTTGGCCAGGACTGTACCTGCAATTGCTGGTTACCTTCTTACAGAAAATTTCTCGTTATCCATGTAATATATCGTCCTCTTCAATCATCAGCTTTATGAGCCTTAAGTCCACGAGTATTTTTACGGGATAAAACATGAGCTCGGATTCAACAATGGGATCGGTCGTCAGGGGGATGAGTTGTTTATAGCCACGAATTTTCACAGAATTTTTGTATATTTTACCAATATTCTCGCAAATTCTAATCGAAAGTAAGATTCCATTACCAAAATAAGAATCTTTATTCGATTTTCTTTCTTTTGGTATTTGTCTCGACTCGGTACAACTATTCCTTCTAATTTAATTCTTCAAGATAAATAAAGCCTGCAACCGATAAAAGTGAAGCTTACGTGTATTCCTTATGAAAATCTATCTGAGCGATCTTGGTTCGAACCCAGCAAAATTCTTGAATAAAAATGCGACAGTACTTCCTTCCTGATATCAGAGAATACGTGTGCAAAGTTTGAGACAAATCGGGCAAACGGTGTGGACTCCAATCCAAGACAAACAAACCCACAAACACACAAACCCAAAAACACACAAACCCACAGAATTTCTGCTTTATATATATAGATTTGTGCTGCCATCAATGTGGAGAAAGAGCTCTAGAAACAAATTATACACCCATGCATAAGATGCAGCTAGTGTTTAGAGATTAAATACATATATTCTACAGTCACAATACCAATTTTTATGTATAGAACCATGTTAAATCTATATCCTATAGGACACATCCTACTTTTTAACATATATTAATTGATGAGAATAAATCCGCTGATGGCTGTAAGTGATAAATAATTACCTAGATTCCAAAAACCATCAAAAGTTTTACAACGTGTATCGATTGTCTACTGTTTTTCCTACTCAGGAAGAAACATATACTCAACTGCTGATTATTGTCCAAAAAGCTTTTTATCCTAAGAAAAAGTTGAATTGTTGAACTTTTTATCCTAAGAAAAGATTGAATTGAGGATTTTTTTAATGAAAACGATTAATTTCACCAAAATTTTCTATCTTTTTCCCATATTTTTCCTTAATTTTCGCGATTTAATCGAGATATGATCGAAAAAAACAACGAAAACGGATAATTTTAGCGAAATCTCAATTTTTTTTTAAATTTCGCACTCATTTTCGTTATTTTATCGTGATGACCTTGGTCGATGATCGAGGTTGATGACCCGCTGTCGATGACCCGAGGTCGATTGCCCGGGGTATATGACCAGAGGTCGATGACCCTGAGGTCAATGACGCTGAGGTCGATGACCCAAGGGCGATGACCCAAGGTAGATGATCCTGAGGTCAATGACCCTGAGGTCGATGACCCAAGGTCGATGACCCGAGGATGATTCCTGGAGGTCGATGACCCGAGGTTGAAAACCGGAGGTCAATGACCCGAGATCGATGAACCAAGATCGACTAGGTGGTGTCGATTCCGGGAGATCGATTACGGGAGGTCAATTCAGGCAGGACTATTATTGGAAGTAGACACCGGTAGGTCAACTTGGGGTGGTCGGATTCGGGGAATCGAGTCCAGGACTTCGACTGCGGTAGGTTGAATCCTGGAAGTCGTCTCCGAGAGGTTAACTTCGGGAGGTCGAATCCGGGAGGTAAACTCCGCGAGGTCTACTCCAGGAGTTCGACTCCGGGAGATCGACATCTGGATTTTGACTTCTGGTGGTCAGCTCCGGGACGACTAATCCGGTAGATAGTTCCGGGATGACTCTCGGTCTATGACCCGAGGTCGATGACCCAAGGTCGATGACCCGAGATCGACTCGATGAGGTAGATTACAGGGAGGACAATTGAGGCAAGACAGTTATGAAAAGTCGACTCCCGTAGTTCAACTTTGGGCGGTCGAATTTGGCAGGTCGACAATTGTAGTTTGACTCCATGAGTTTGATTTCGGCAATCGACTTATTGAGGCCGACTCCATATATAATAAACGGATAATTTTTAGCGAAATATCAAATTTTTCCCTCTCTTTTGCCTTAATTTTCGTAATTTTATCGAAATATGATTGAAAAAAGGATTGAAGATGATAATTTCACCGAAATTTCAATTTATTTCCTCGATTTTCGTCTTCTTTTAGGAGAAATGATCGAAGAAAGCAACAAAAACGGATAATTTCACCGAAATTATCTATTTTTTTTTTCTATTGTGCATTAAATTTCGTCATTTTATCGAGATATGATAGAAAAAAGCAAAGAAAACGGATAATTTTAAAGAAATTTATATTTATTTCCTCTATTTTGCCTTAATTTTCGTCATTTTATCGTGATATGATCGAAAAAATCCACGAAGAACGAATAATTTTTGCGAAATTTCCATTTTTTCCACTATTTTCCCTTTATTTACATCATTTTGTCGAAATATTATCGAAACAATCCACGAAAAACAGTTAATTTACTCGAAATTTCATTTTATTTCCTCTATTTTTCCTTTATTAACGTCATTTTTTCAAGATATGATGAAAAAGGCATCGAAAACGGATAATATAAGCGAAATTTTATTTTTTCCTCTAATTTACCAAAATTCCGTCAGCAACGAAAACGGTTGAATTCTATCAGAATGTTAAAGTTCATTCCCTTATTTTGCCTTAATTTTCGTCATTTTATCGAGGTAAGATCGAAAAAAGAAACGAAAACAGATAATTTTAGCGAAATTTCAAATTTTTTCCTCTATTTTGCCTTAATTTTCGTCATTTTATCTAGTAATGATCGAAAAAATCCACGAAAAACGGATAATTTTATCGAAATTTAAATTTTTTTTACTATTTTTCCTTAATTTTCGTCATTTTATCGATATATGATCGAAAAAATTTACGAAAAACGGATAATTTAAGAGAAATTTCAATTTCTTTCCCCTATTTTGATTTCAATTTTTGTCACTTTATCGTGATATGATCGAAAATTTCCACGAAAAACGGATAATTTTAGCGAAATTTTCATTTTCTTCCACTAGTTTTCCTTTATTTACGTCTTTTTGTCGAGATATGATCGAAAAAATCCACCAAAAACAGTTAATCACGCGAAATTTCAATTTCTTTCCTCTATTTTGCCTTAATTTTCGTAATTTCTTCTAGTAATGATCGAAAAAATTTACGAAAAACGGATAATTTAAGCGAAATTTCAATTTCCTTCTCCTATTTTTCCTTATATTTGTCACTTTATCGTGATATGATGAAAAATATCCACGAAAAAAGGATAATTTTAGCAAAACTTTCATTTTTTCCACTATTTTTCCTTTATTTACGTCATTTTCTCAAAATATGATCGAAAAAATCCACCAAAAACAGTTAAATTACGCGAAATTTCAATTTTGTTCCTCTATTTTGGCTCAATTTTCGTCATTTTATCGAAATTTGATCGAAAAAAGCAAAAAAACCGATAATTTCAAAGAAATTTCAATCTTTTTTCCTCTATTTTGCCTTAATTTTCGTCATTTTATCGAGATATAATCGAAAAAATCAATAAAACGGATAATTTTTTTCGAAATTTCAATTTTTTAAATCTATTTTGCCTTAATTTTCGTCATTTTATCTATTAATGATCGAATAAATCCACGAAAAACGAATAATTTTATTAAAATTACAATTTTTTCCTATATTTTTCCTTAATTGAATCTCTTTTTTCTATTTTACCCTAAAATTATCATTTTGTCGAGATATGATTAAAAAAATCCACGAAAAACGGATAATTATATCGAAAGCTCCATTTCTTTAGTATTTTGCCTTTATTTTCGTCATTTTATCGATATATGATCGAAAAAATTTACGAAAAACGGTGAATTTTAGCGAAATTTCAGTTCTTTCCCCTATTTTGCCTTAATTTCCGCGATTTAATCAAGATATGATCTAATAAAGGAACAAAAACGAACTATTTTACCGAAATATCAATTTTTTTCCTCTATTTTAATTTATTTAATTTTCGTCGATATATAGAGATCTGATCGAAAAAAGCAACGAAAACGGATGGATTCTATCGATATTTTTAATTTTTTCACATATTATTCGTTTAATTTCCTTCTTTTTTCAAGATATGATCGAATTAAGCAATGAAAACGGATAATTTCACCGAAATTGCAATTTTTTTCCTCTATTTTGCGCTTAATTTCTTCATTTTTTCAAGATATGATGAAAATGGCATCGAAAACGGATAATTTAAGCGAAATTTTAATTTTTTTTCCTTAATTTACCAAAATTCCGTCAGCAACGAAAACGGATGAATTCTATCAGAATGTTTAATTTCATTCCCCAAAGAAAACGTTTAATTTTAGCGAAATTTAAATTTTTTCCTCTATTTTACCTAAATTTTTGTCTTTTTTTTCGAGATATGATCGAAAAAATCAACGAAAACGGTTATTTTTAGTGAAATCTCAGTTTTTATCCTTTACTTTGCATTCATATTATCGAGATATGATCGATATAAGCCACGAGAAGATATATTTTTAGCAAAATTTTAATTTTTTCTATATTTTGCCTTAATTTACGTCTATTTACGGTTTTATGATCGAAAAAATTAACGAAAACGGATTATTTCACCGAAATTTCAACTTTTTTTCCTAATTACTTAATTTTGGTCATTTTTTACTATATGACGGAAAAAAGAACGAAAACGGATAATTTTAGCAAAATTTCAATTTCTCTATATATTTTTCCTTAATTTTCGTCCATATATCGTATTATAATAAAAAAAAGCAACGAAAACGGTTAATTTCATCGACATTTCAATTTTCATGCACTATTTTTCATAATTTTTATCATTTATTCGTGATATGATAGAAAATAAGCAATGAAAACGAATAATTTCACCAAAATTTACTATCTTTTTCCCATATGTTTCCTTAATTTTCGCGATTTTATCGAGATATGATGGAAAAAAAAACGAAAACGGATAATTTTAGCGAAATCTCAAATTTTTTTTTAAAATTTCGCACTCATTTTCTTTATTTTATCGTGATGACCTTGGTCGATGACTCGAGGTTGATGACCCGCTGTCGATGACCCGAGGTCGATTGCCCGGGGTATATGACCAGAGGTCGATGACCCTGAGGTCAATGACCCAGAGGTCGATGACCCTGAGGTCAATGACACTGAGGTCGATGACCCTGAGGTCAATGACCCGAGGTAGATGACCCAAGGTCGATGACCCGAGGTAGATGACCCTCAGGTCAATGACCCTGAGGTCGATGGCCCAAGGTCAATGACCCGAGGTAGATGACCCGAGGTCGATGACCCGAGGATGATTCCTGGAGGTCGATGACCCGAGGTTGATAACCGGAGGTCAATGACCCGAGATCGATGAACCGAGATCGACTAGGTGGTGTCGATTCCGGGAGATCGATTACGGGAGGTCAATTCAGGCAGGACCATTATTGGAAGTAGACACCGGTGGGTCAACTCGGGGTGGTCGGATTCGGGGAATCGACTCCAGGACTTCGACTCCGGTAGGTTGAATCCTGGAAGTCGTCTCCGAGAGGTCTACTCCAGGAGTTCGACTCCGGGAGATCGACATCGGTATTTCGACTTCTGGTGGTTGGCTCCGGGACGACTAATCCGGTAGGTAGTTCCGGGATGACTCTCGGTCGATGACCCAAGGTCGATGCCCCGAGGTCGACTCGATGAGGTAGATTACAGGGAGGACAATTGAGGCAAGATAGTTATGAAAAGTCGACTCCAGTAGTTCAACTTTGGGCGGTCGAATTAGGCAGGTCGACAATGATCATGAGATTGATTCCGGCAATCGACTTACGGAGGCCGACTCCATATATAATAAACGGATAATTTTTAGCGAAATATCAAATTTTTCCCTCTCTTTTGCCTTCATTTTCGTCATTTTATCGAAATATGATTGAAAAAAGGATTCAAGATGATAATTTAACCGAAATTTCAATTTATTTCCTCAATTTTCGACTTTTTTCGAGAAATGATCGAAGAAAGCAACAAAAACGGATAATTTCACCGAAATTATCTATTTTTTTCTCTATTGTGCATTAAGTTACTTCATTTTATCGAGATATGATAGAAAAAAGCAAAGAAAACGGATAATTTTAAAGAAATTTATATTTATTTCCTCTATTTTGCCTTAATTTTCGTCATTTTATCGTGATATGATCGAAAAAATCCACGAAAAACAGTTAATTTACTCGAAATTTCATTTTCTTTCCTCTATTTTTCCTTTATTAACGTCATTTTGTCAAGATATTATCGAAAAAATCCACGAAAAACAGTTAATTTACTCGAAATTTCAATTTTTTTCCCCTACTTTGCCGTAATTTTTGTCATTTCATCGAGATATTATAAAAAAATGCAACGAAAACGGATAGATTTAGCGATATTTCAAATCTTATCCACTAATTTGTCTTAATTTTCGTCATTTTATCGCGATATGCTCGAAAAAAGAAACGAGAACGGATACATTTTTGCCAAATTTCAAATTCTTTCAATTTATTTTGCATTGATTCTTGTCATCTTATCAAGATATGTTCGAAAAAAGGAACAAAAACGAAATATTTCAGCGAAATATCATTTTTTCCCTCTATTTTTAGATAATAATAATATAAGCAGATAATTTTAGCGAAATTTTCATTTTTTTCCACTATTTTTCCTTAATTTTCGTCATTTTATCGATATATGATCGAAAAAATCCACGAAAAACAGTTGACTGACGCGAAATTTCAATTTCTTTCCTCTATTTTGCCTTAATTTTCGTCAATTTATCTAGTAATGATCGAAAAAATCCACGAAAAACGGATAATTTTAGCAAAACTTTCATTTTTTTCCACAATTTTTCTCTTTATTTACGTCATTTTGTCAAAATATGATCGAAAAATCCACGAAAAACAGTTAATTTACGCGAAAATACAATTTTTTTCTCTATTTTAGTTCAATTTTCGTCATTTATCGAAATTTGATCGAAAAAAGCAAAGAAAACCGATAATTTTGAAGAAATTTCAATTTTTTTCCTCTATTTTGCCTTAATTTTCGTCATTTTATCGAGATATGATCGAAAAAATCCATGAAAAACAATTAATTTACGCGAAATTTCAATTTTTTTTCCTCTATTCTGCCTTAATTTTCGTCATTTTATTGAGATATGATCGAAAAAATCCACTAAAAACGGATAATTTTAGTAAAATTACAATTTTTTCCACCATTTTTCTTTAATTGAAATTTTTTTTTCCATTTTTCCCAAAATTTTATCCTTTTGTCTAGATATGATTAAAAATTTTCTCGAAAAACAGAAAATGTTTTTGAAATTTCCATTTTTTTTCTATTTTTCCTTGATTTTCGTCATTTTATCGTGATATGATTGTAAATATCCACGAAAAACAGATAATTTTAGCGAAATTTTCATTTTTTTCATCTATTTTTCCTTTATTTACGTCATTTTTTCAAGATATGATCGAAAAACTCCACGAAAAATAGTTAATTTACGCGAACTTTCAATTTTTTTAATCTATTTTTTCCTTAATTTTCGTCATTTAATCGAGATATGGTCCAAAAAATCCACGAAGAACGGATACTTTTTGCGAAATTTCAAATTTTTTCCTCTATTTTGGTTTAATTTTCGTCATTTTATCGTAAATTGATCGAAAAAAGCAAAGAAAACCGATAATATTAAAGAAATTTCAATTTTTTTCCTCTACTTTGCCGTAATTTTTGTCATTTCATCGAGATATTATCAGAAAAAGCAACGAAAACGGATAGTTTTAGCGAAATTTCAAATCTTATCCTCTAATTTGTCTTAAATTTCGTCATTTTATCGCGATATGTTCGAAAAAGGCATCGAGAACAGACACATTTTAGCCAAATTTCAAATCCTTTCAATTTTTTTGCATTAATTTTTCTCATTTTATCAAGATCTGATCGAAATAAGCAACGAAAACGCATGAATTCTATCAAAATTTTTAATTTTTTCCCTTATTCTGCCTTTAATTTCCTTCTTTTTTCAATATATGATCGAATAAAGCAATGAAAATGGATGATTTCACCGAAATTGCAATTATTTTCCTCTATTTTGCCCTTAATTTCTTCATTTTTTCAAGATATGATGAAAATGGCATTGAAAACGGATAATTTAAGCGAAATTTTAATTTTTTTTCCATAATTTACCAAAATTCCGTCAGCAACGAAAACAGATGAATTCTATCAGAATGTTTAATTTCATTCCCTTATTTTGCCTTAATTTTCGTCATTTTATCGAGAAATGATCGAAAAAAGCAACGAAAACAGATAATTTTAGCGAAATTTCAATGTTTTTCCTCTATTTTTACTTAATTTCTTCATTTTTTCGAGAATTGATCGAATAAAGCAAAGAAAACGTTTAGTTTTAGTGGAATTTAAATTTTTTCCTCTATGTTACCTAAATTTTTGTCTTTTTTTTCGAGATATGATCGAAAAAAGCAACGAAAACGGTTATTTTTAGTGAAATCTAAGTTTTTGTCCTTTACTTTGCATTCATATTATCGAGATATGATAGATATAAGCCACGAAAAGATATATTATTAGCAAAATTTTAATTTTTTCTATATTTTGCCGTAATTTTCGTCTATTTATTGTTTTGTGATCGAAAAAAGGAACGAAAATGGATTATTTCACCGAAATTTCAACTTCTTTTCCTCTTTAATTACTTAATTTTGGTCATTTTTTTGAGATATGATGGAAAAAAGAACGAAAACGGATACTTTTAGAAAAATTTCAATTTCTTTCTATAATTTTCCTAAATTTTCGTACATATATCGTATAATATTAATAAAAAACAACGAAAACGGTTAATTTCACCGATATTTCAATTTTTTGCACTATTTTTCATAATTTTTATCATTTATTCGTGATATGATAGAAAATAAGCAATGAAAACGATTAATTTCACCAAAATTTTCTATCTTTTTCCCATATTTTTCCTTAAATTTCGCGATTTTATCGAGATATGATCGAAAAAAACAACGAAAACGGATAATTTTAGCGAAATCTCAATTTTTTTTAAATTTCGCACTCATTTTCGTTATTTTATCGTGATGACCTTGGTCGATGACTCGAGGTTGATGACCCGCTGTCGATGACCCGAGGTCGATGGCCCAGGGTATATGACCAGAGGTCGATGACCCTGAGGTCAATGACCCTGAGGTAGATGACCCGCTGTCGATGACCCGAGGTCGATGGCCCGGGGTATATGACCAGAGGTCGATGACCCTGAGGTCGATGACCCTGAGGTCAATGACCCTGAGGTAGATGACCCAAGGTCGATGACCCGAGGTAGATGACCCGAGGTCGAAGACCCTGAGGTCGATGACCAAGGTCGATGACCCGAGGTAGATGACCCGAGGTCGATGACCCTGAGGTCGATGACCCAAGGTCGATGACCCGAGGTAGATGACCCGAGGTCGATGAACCAAGATCGACTAGGTGGTGTCGATTCCAGGAGAACGATTACGGGAGGTCAGTTCAAGCAGGACCATTATTGGAAGTAGACACCGTTGGGTCAACTCGGGGTGGTCGGATTCGGGGAATCGACTCCAGGACTTCGACTCCGGTAGGTTGAATCCTGGAAGTCGTCTCCGAGAGGTTAACTTCGGGAGGTCGAATCCGGGAGGTAAACTCCGCGAGGTCTACTCCAGGAGTTCGACTCCGGGAGATCGACATCGGTATTTCGACTTCTGGTGGTTGGCTCCGGGACGACTAATCCGGTAAGTAGTTCCGGGATGACTCTCGGTCGATGACCCAAGGTCGATGCCCCGAGGTCGACTCGATGAGGTAGATTACAGGGAGGACAATTGAGGCAAGATAGTTATGAAAAGTCGACTCCGGTAGTTCAACTTTGGGCGGTCGAATTAGGCAGGTCGACAGTTGTAGTTCGACTCCATGAGATTGATTCCGGCAATCGACTTACGGAGGCCGACTCCATATATAATAAACGGATAATTTTTAGCGAAATATCAAATTTTTCCCTCTCTTTTGCCTTCATTTTCGTCATTTTATCGAAATATGATTGAAAAAAGGATTCAAGATGATAATTTAACCGAAATTTCAATTTATTTCCTCAATTTTCGTCCTTTTTTCGAGAAATGATCGAAGAAAGCAACAAAAACGGATAATTTCACCGAAATTATCTATTTTTTCTCTATTGTGCATTAAGTTACGTCGTTTTTTCGAGATATGATCGAAGAAAGCAACAAAAACGGATAATTTCACCGAAATTATCTATTTTTCTCTATTGTGCATTAAGTTTCGTCATTTTAGCGAGATATGATAGAAAAAAGCAAAGAAAACGGATAATTTTAGAGAAATTTATATTTATTTCCTCTATTTTGCCTTAATTGTCGTCATTTTATCGTGATATGATAAAAAAAATCCACGTAAAACAGATAATTTTAGCGAAATTTCCATTTTTTCCACTATTTTTCCTTTATTTACATCATTTTGTCGAGATATTATCGAAACATTCCACGAAAAACAGTTAATTTATTCGAAATTTCATTTTCTTTCCTCTATTTTTCCTTTATTAACGTCATTTTGTCAAGATATTATCGAAAAAATCCACGAAAAACAGTTAATTTACTCGAAATTTCAATTTTTTTCCTCTACTTTGCCGTAATTTTAGTCATTTCATCGAGATATTATAAAAAAATGCTACGAAAACGGATAGTTTTAGCGAAATTTCAAATCTTATCCACTAATTTTTCTTAATTTTCGTCATTTTATCGCGATATGCTCGAAAAAAGAAACGAGAACGGATACATTTTTGCCAAATTTCAAATTCTTTCAATTTATTTTGCATTGATTCTTGTCATTTTATCAAGATATGTTCGAAAAAAGGAACAAAAACGACCTATTTCAGCGAAATATCATTTTTTCCCTCTATTTTTAGATAATAATAATATAAGCTGATAATTTTAGCGAAATTTTCATTTTTTTCCACTATTTTTCCTTTATTTACGTCTTTTTGTCGAGATATGATCGAATAAATCCACGAAAAACAGTTGATTGACGCGAAATTTCAATTTCTTTCCTCTATTTTGCCTTAATTTTCGTCAATTTATCTAGTAATGATCGAAAAAATCCACGAAAAACGGATTATTTTATCGAAATTTAAATTTTTTTACTATTTTTCCTTAATTTTCGTCATTTTATCGATATATGATCGAAAAAATTCACGAAAAACGGATAATTTAAGCGAAATTTCAACTTCTTTCTCCTATTTTGCCTTATTTTTTGTCACTTTATCGTGATATTATCGAAAATATCCACGAAAAACGGATAATTTTAGCAAAACTTTCATTTTTTTCCACAATTTTTCTCTTTATTTACGTCATTTTTTCAAAATATGATCGAAAAATCCACGAAAAACAGTTAATTTACGCAGAAATTCAATTTTTTTCCCTATTTTAGTTCAATTTTCGTCATTTATCGAAATTTGATCGAAAAAAGCAAAGAAAACCGATAATTTTGAAGAAATTTCAATTGTTTTCCTCTATTATGCCTTAATTTTCGTCATTTTATCGAGATATGATCGAAAAAATCCATGAAAAACAATTAATTTACGCGAAATTTCAATTTTTTTCCCTCTATTCTGCCTTAATTTTCGTCATTTTATTGAGATATGATCGAAAAAATCCACTAAAAACGGATAATTTTAGTAAAATTACAATTTTTTCCACCATTTTTCTTTAATTGGATCTCTCTTTTCTATTTTTCCCAAAATTTTATCCTTTTGTCTAGATATGATTAAAAATTTTCTCGAAAATCGGAAAATTTTTTTGAAATTTCCATTTTTTTACTATTTTTCCTTGATTTTCGTCATTTTATCGATATATGATCGAAACAATTTACGATAAACGGATAATTTAAGCGAAATTTAAATTTCTTTCCCCTATTTTGCCTTAATTTTCGTCATTTTATCGTGATATGATTTAAAATATCAACGAAAAACAGATAATTTAAGCGAAATTTTCATTTTTTTCCTCTATTTTTCCTTTATTTACGTCATTTTGTCAAGATATGATCGAAAAACTCCACGAAAAATTGTTAATTTACGCGAACTTTCAATATCTTCCCTCTATTTTGCCTTAATTTTCGTCATTTAATCGAGATATGGTCCAAAAAATCCACGAAGAACGGATACTTTTTGCGAAATTTCAAATTTTTTCCTCTATTTTGGTTTAATTTTCGTCATTTTATCGTAAATTGATCGAAAAAAGCAAAGAAAACCGTTAATATTAAAGAAATTTCAATTTTTTTCCTCTACTTTGCCGTAATTTTTGTCATTTCATCGAGATATTATCAAAGAAAGCAACGAAAACGGATAGTTTTTGCGAAATTTCAAATCTTATCCTCTAATTTGTCTTAAATTTCGTCATTTTATCGCGATATGTTCGAAAAAGGCATCGAGAACAGACACATTTTAGCCAAATTTCAAATCCTTTCAATCTTTTGTGCATTAATTTTTCTCATTTTATCAAGATCTGATCGAAATAAGCAACGAAAACGCATGAATTCTATCATAATTTTTAATTTTTTCCCTTATTCTGCCTTTAATTTCCTTCTTTTTTCAATATATGATCGAATAAAGCAATGAAAATGGATGATTTCACCGAAATTGCAATTTGTTTCCTAAATTTTGCCCTTAATTTCTTTATTTTTTCAAGATATGATGAAAATGGCATTGAAAACGGATAATTTAAGCGAAATTTTATTTTTTTTTCCTTAATTTACCAAAATTCCGTCAGCAACGAAAACGGATTAATTCTATCAGAATGTTTAATTTCATTCCCTTATTTTGCCTTAATTTTCGTCATTTTATCAAGACATGATCGAAAAAAGCAACGAAAACAGATAATTTTAGCGAAATTTCAATGTTTTTCCTCTATTTTTACTTAATTTCTTCATCTTTTTCCCATATTTTACCTTAAATTTCGCGATTTTATCGAGATATGATCGAAAAAAACAACGAAAACGGATAATTTTAGCGAAATCTCAATTTTTTTTAAATTTCGCACTCATTTTCGTTATTTTATCGTGATGACCTTGGTCGATGACTCGAGGTTGATGACCCGCTGTCGATGACCCGAGGTCGATGGCCCGGGGTATATGACCTGAGGTCGATGACCCTGAGGTCAATGACCCTGAGGTAGATGACCCGCTGTCGATGACCCGGGGTATATGACCAGAGGCAGATGACCCTGAGGTCGATGACCCTGAGGTCAATGACCTTGAGGTAGATGACCCGAGGTAGATGACCCGAGGTCGAAGACCCTGAGGTCGATGACCCAAGGTCGATGACCCGAGGTAGATGACCCTGAGGTCAATGACCCTGAGGTCGATGACCCAAGGTCGATGACCCGAGGTAGATGACCCGAGATCGATGACCCTGAGGTCGATGACCCAAGGTCGATGACCCGAGGTAGATGACCCGAGGTCGATGAACAAAGATCGACTAGGTGGTGTCGATTCCGGGAGAACGATTACGGGAGGTCAATTCAGGCAGGACCATTATTGGAAGTAGACACCGTTGGGTCAACTCGGGGTGGTCGGATTCCGGGAATCGACTCCAGGAGTTCGACTCCGGTAGGTTGAATCCTGGAAGTCGTCTCCGGGAGGTTAACTTCGGGAGGTCGAATCAAGGAGGTAAACTCCGCGAGGTCTACTCCAGGAGTTCGACACCGGGAGATCGACATCGGGATTTCGACTTCTGGTGGTTGGCTCCGGGACGACTAATCCGGTAGGTAGTTCCGGGATGACTCTCGGTCGATGACCCAAGGTCGATGCCCCGAGGTCGACTCGATGAGGTAGATTACAGGGAGGACAATTGAGGCAAGATAGTTATGAAAAGTTGACTCCGGTAGTTCAACTTTGGGCGGTCGAATTAGGCAGGTCGACAATTGTAGTTCGACTCCATGAGATTGATTCCGGCAATCGACTTACGGAGGCCGACTCCATATATAATAAACGGATAATTTTTAGCGAAATATCAAATTTTTCCCTCTCTTTTGCCTTCATTTTCGTCATTTTATCGAAATATGATTGAAATAAGGATTCAAGATGATAATTTAACCGATTTTTCAATTTATTTCCTCAATTTTCGTCTTTTTTTCGAGAAATGATCGAAGAAAGCAACAAAAACGGATAATTTCACCGAAATTATCTATTTTTCTCTATTGTGCATTAAGTTTCGTCATTTTATTGAGATATGATAGAAAAAAGCAAAGAAAACGGATAATTTTAGAGAAATTTATATTTATTTCCTCTATTTTGCCTTAATTGTCGTCATTTTATCGTGATATGATCGAAGAAATCCACGAAAAACAGATATTTTTAGTGAAATTTCCATTTTTTTCCACAATTTTACATTTATTTACATCATTTTGTCGAGATATTATCGAAAAAATCCACAAAAAACAGTTAATTTACTCGAAATTTCAATTTTTTTCCTCTACTTTGCAGTAATTTTTGTCATTTCATCGAGATATTATAAAAAAATGCAACGAAAACGGATAGTTTTAGCGAAATTTCAAATCTTATCCTCTAATTTGTCTTAAATTTCGTCATTTTATCGCGATATGTTCGAAAAAGGGATCGAGAACAGACACATTTTAGCCAAATTTAAAATCCTTTCAATCTTTTTTGCATTAATTTTTTTCATTTTATCAAGATCTGATCAAAATAAGCAACGAAAACGCATGAATTCTATCAAAATTTTTAATTTTTTCCCTTATTCTGCCTTTAATTTCCTTCTTTTTTCAATATATGATCGAATAAAGCAATGAAAATGGATGATTTCACCGAAATTGCAATTATTTTCCTCTATTTTGCCCTTAATTTATTCGTATTTTTCAAGATATGATGAAAATGGCATTGAAAACGGATAATTTAAGCGAAATTTTAATTTTTTTCCTAAATTTACCAAAATTCCGTCAACAACGAAAACTGATGAATTCTATCAGAATGTTTAATTTCATTCCCTTATTTTGCCTTAATTTTCGTCATTTATCGAGACATGATCGAAAAAAGCAACGAAAACAGATAATTTTAGCGAAATTTTTTTTTTCTCTATTTATCCTTTATTTACGTCATTTTTTCAAGATATGATCGAAAAACTCCACGAAAATCAGTTAAATAACGCTAAATTTCAATTTCTTTCCTCTATTTTGCGTTAATTTTCGTCATTTTATCGAGATATGGTCCAAAAAATCCACGAAGAACGGATTATTTTAGCGAAATCTCAATTTTTTTAAAATTTCGCACTCATTTTCGTTATTTTATCGGGATGACCTTGGTCGATGACTCGAGGTTGATGACCCGCTGTCGATGACCCGATTTCGATTGCCCGGGGTATATGACCAGAGGTCGACGACCCTGAGGTCAATGACCCTGAGGTCAATGACCCAAGGTCGATGATCCGAGGTAGATGACCCGAGATCGATGACCCGAGGATGATTCCTGGAGGTCGATGACCCAAGTTTGATAACCGGAGGTCAATATTTTGCCTTAATTTTTGTCTATTTATCGTTTTATGATCGAAAGAAGGAACGAAAATGGATAATTCTAGAAAAATTTCAATTTCTTTCTATAATTTTCCTTAATTTTCGTCCATATATCGTATTATAATAATAAAAAACAACGAAAACGGTTAATTTCACCGATATTTCAATTTTTTTGCACTATTTTTCATAATTTTTATCATTTATTCGTGATATGATAGTAAATAATCAATGAAAACGATTAATTTCACCAAAATTTTCTATCTTTTTCCCATATTTTTCCTTAAATTTCGCGCTTTTATAGAGATATGATCGAAAAAAACAACGAAAACGGATAATTTTAGCGAAATCTCAATTTTTTTTTTAAATTTCGCACTCATTTTCGTTATTTTATCGTGATGACCTTGGTCGATGACTCGAGGTTGATGACCCGCTGTCGATGACCCGAGGTCGATGGCCCGGGGTATATGACCAGAGGTCGATGACCCTGAGGTCAATGACCCTGAGGTCAATGACCCTGAGGTAGATAACCCGAGGTATATGACCCGAGGTCGAAGACCCTGAGGTCGATGACCCAAGGTCGATGACCCGAGGTAGATGACCCTGAGGTCAATGACCCTGAGGTCGATGACCCAAGGTCGATGACCCGAGGTAGATGACCCGAGGTCGATGACCCTGAGGTCGATGACCCAAGGTCGATGACCCGAGGTAGATGACCCGAGGTCGATGAACAAAGATCGACTAGGTGGTGTCGATTCCGGGAGAACGATTACGGGAGGTCAATTCAGGCAGGACCATTATTGGAAGTAGACACCGGTGGGTCAACTCGGGATGGTCGGATCCGGGGAATCGACTCCAGGACTTCGACTCCGGTAGGTTGAATCCTGGAAGTCGTCTCCGAGAGGTTAACTTCGGGAGGTCGAATCCGGGAGGTAAACTCCGGGAGGTCTACTCCAGGAGTTCGACTCCGGGAGATCGACATCGGGATTTCGACTTCTGGTAGTCGGCTCCGGGACGACTAATCCGGTAGGTAGTTCCGGGATGACTCTCGGTCTATGACCCGAGGTTGATGACCTAAGGTTGATGACCCGAGATCGACTCGATGAGGTAGATTACAGGGAGGACAATTGAGGCAAGACAGTTATGAAAAGTCGACTCCGGTAGTTCAACTTTGGGCGGTCGAATTTGGCAGGTCGACAATTGTAGTTGGACTCCATGATTTTGATTCCGGCAATCGACTTATGGAGGCCGACTCCATATATAATAAAAGGATAATTGTTAGCGAAATATCAAATTTTTCCCTCTATTTTGCCTTAATTTTCGTCGTTTTATCGAAATATGAGTGAAAAAGAATTGAAGATGATAATTTCACCGAAATTTCAATTTATTTCCTCAATTTTCATCTTTATTTCGAGAAATGATCCAATAAAGCAACAAAAACGGATAATTTCACCGAAAATATGTATTTTTTCTCTATTGTGCATTTAATTTCGTCATTTATCGAGATATGATAGAAAAAAGCAACGAAAACGGATAATTTTTGAGAAATTTATATTTATTTCCTCTATTTTGCCTTAATTTTCGTCATTTTATCCCGATATGATCGAAAAAATCCAAAAAAAACGGATAATTTTAGCGAAATTTTCATTTTTTTCCTCTATTTTTCCTTTATTTACGTCATTTTGTCAAGATATGATCGAAAAACTCCACGAAAAATAGTTAATTTTGCGAACTTTCAATTTCTTTCCTCTATTTTGCCTTAATTTTCGTCATTTAATCGAGATATGGTCCAAAAAATCCACGAAGAACGAATACTTTATGCGAAATTTCAAATTTTTTCCTCTATTTTGGTTTAATTTTCGTCATTTTATCGTAAATTGATCGAAAATAGCAAAGAAAACCGATAATATTAAAGAAATTTCAATTTTTTTCCTCTACTTTGCCGTAATTTGTGTCATTTCATCGAGATATTATCAAAAAAAGCAACGAAAACGGATAGTTTTAGCGAAATTTCAAATCTTATCCTCTAATTTGTCTTAAATTTCGTCATTTTATCGCGATATGTTCGAAAAAGGCATCGAGAACAGACACATTTTAGCCAAATTTCAAATCCTTTCAATCATTTGTGCATTAATTTTTCTCATTTTATCAAGATCTGATCGAAATAAGCAACGAAAACGCATGAATTCTATCAAAATTTTTAATTTTTTCCTTTATTCTGCCTTTAATTTCCTTCTTTTTTCAATATATGATCGAATAAAGCAATGAAAATAGATGATTTCACCGAAATTGCAATTTTTTTCCTCTATTTTGCCCTTAATTTCTTCATTTTTTCAAGATATGATGAAAATGGCATTGAAAACGGATAATTTAAGCGAAATTTTATTTTTTTTCCTTAATTTACCAAAATTCCGTCAGCAACGAAAACGGATGAATTCTATCAGAATGTTTAATTTCATTCCCTTATTTTGCCTTAATTTTCGTCATTTTATCGAGACATGATCGAAAAAAGCAACGAAAACAGATACTTTTAGCGAAATTTCAATGTTTTTCCTCTATTTTTACTTAATTTCTTTATTTTTTCAAGAATTGATCGAATAAAGCAAAGAAAACGTTTAGTTTTAGTGGAATTTAAATTTTTTCCTCTATGTTACCTAAATTTTTGTCTTTTTTTTCGAGATATGATCGAAAAAAGCAACGAAAACGGTTATTTTTAGTGAAATCTCAGTTTTTGTCCTTTACTTTGCATTCATATTATCGAGATATGATCGATATAAGCAACGAAAACGGTTATATTTAGTGAAATCTCAGTTTTTGTCCTTTACTTTGCATTCATATTATCGAGATATGATCGATATAAGCCACGAAAAGATATATTTTTAGCAAAATTTTAATTTTTTCTATATTTCGCCGTAATTTTCGTCTATTTATTGTTTTGTGATCGAAAAAAGGAACGAAAATTGATTATTTCACCGAAATTTCAACTTTTTTTCCTCTTTAATTACTTAATTTTGGTCATTTTTTTGAGATATGATGGAAAAATGAACGAAAACGGATACTTTTAGAAAAATTTCAATTTCTTTCTATAATTTTCCTTAATTTTCGTACATATATCGTATTATAATAATAAAAAACAACGAAAACGGTTAATTTCACCGATATTTCAATTTTTTGCACTATTTTTCATAATTTTTATCATTTATTCGTGATATGATAGAAAATAAGCAATGAAAACGATTAATTTCACTAAAATTTTCTATCTTTTTCCCATATTTTTCCTTAAATTTCGCGATTTTATCGAGATATGATCGAAAAAACAACGAAAACGGATAATTTTAGCGAAATCTCAATTTTTTTTAAATATCGCACTCATTTTCGTTATTTTATCGTGATGACCTTGGTCGATGACTCGAGGTTGATGACCCGCTGTCGATGACCCGAGGTCGATGGCCCGGGGTATATGACCAGAGGTCGATGACCCTGATGTCAATGACCCTGAGGTAGATGACCCGCTGTCGATGACCCGAGGTCGATGGCCCGGGTCGATGACCCTGAGGTCAATGACCCTGAGGTATATGACCCAAGGTCGATGACCCGAGGTAGATGACACGAGGTCGAAGACCCTGAGGTCGATGACCAAGGTCGATGACCCGAGGTAGATGACCCTGAGGTGAATGACCCTGAGGTCGATGACCCAAGGTCGATGACCCGAGGTAGATGACCCGAGGTCGATGACCCTGAGGTCGATGACCCAAGGTCGATGACCCGAGGTAGATGACCCGAGGTCGATGAACCAAGATCGACTAGGTGGTGTCGATTCCGGGAGAACGATTACGGGAGGTCAGTTCAGGCATGAACATTATTGGAAGTAGACACCGGTGGGTCAACTCGGGGTGGTCGGATTCGGGGAATCGACTCCAGGACTTCGACTCCGGTAGGTTGAATCCTGGAAGTCGTCTCCGAGAGGTTAACTTCGGGAGGTCGAATCCGGGAGGTAAACTCCGCGAGGTCTACTCCAGGAGTTCGACTCCGGGAGATCGACAACGGTATTTCGACTTCTGGTGGTTGGCTCCGGGACGACTAATCCGGTAGGTAGTTCCGGGATGACTCTCGGTCGATGACCCAAGGTCGATGCCCCGATGTCGACTTGATGAGGTAGATTACAGGGAGGACAATTGAAGCAAGATAGTTATGAAAAGTCGACTCCGGTAGTTCAACTTTGGGCGGTCGAATTAGGCATTTCGACAGTTGTAGTTCGA
Source organism: Sympetrum striolatum (assembly GCA_947579665.1). Taxonomy (NCBI): domain Eukaryota; kingdom Metazoa; phylum Arthropoda; class Insecta; order Odonata; family Libellulidae; genus Sympetrum; species Sympetrum striolatum. The sequence goes on along the minus strand of OX388342.1, from coordinate 74,225,918 downwards.
CTCCATGAGATTGATTCCGGCAATCGACTTATGGAGGCCGACTCCATATATAATAAACGGATAATTGTTAGCGAAATATCAAATTTTTCCCTCTCTTTTGCCTTCATTTTCGTCATTTTATCGAAATATGATTGAAAAAAGGATTCAAGATGATAATTTAACCGAAATTTCAATTATTTCCTCAATTTTCGTCCTTTTTTCGAGAAATGATCGAAGAAAGCAACAAAAACGGATAATTTCACCGAAATTATCTATTTTTTCTTTATTGTGCATTAAGTTACGTCATTTTATCGAGATATGATAGAAAAAAGCAAAGAAAACGGATAATTTTAGAGAAATTTATATTTATTTCCTCTATTTTGCATTAATTGTCGTCATTTTATCGTGATATGATAAAAAAAAATCCACGAAAAACAGATAATTTTAGCGAAATTTCCATTTTTTTCCACTATTTTTTATTTATTTACATCATTTTGTCGAGATATTATCGAAAAAATCCACGAAAAACAGTTAATTGACTCGAAATTTCAATTTCCTTCCTCTATTTTGCCTTAATTTTCGTCATTTTATCGTGATATGATCGAAAAAATCCACGAAGAACGAATAATTTTTGCGAAATTTCCATTTTTTCCACTATTTTTCCTTTATTTACATCATTTTGTCGAGATATTATCGAAACAATCCACGAAAAACAGTTAATTTACTCGAAATTTCATTTTCTTTCCTCTATTTTTCCTTTATTAACGTCATTTTGTCAAGATATTATCGAAGAAATCCACGAAAAACAGTTAATTTACTCGAAATTTCAATTTTTTTCCTCTACTTTGCAGTAATTTTTGTCATTTCATCGAGATATTATAAAAAAATGCAACGAAAACGGATAGTTTTAGCGAAATTTCAAATCTTATCCACTAATTTGTCTTAATTTTCGTCATTTTATCGCGATATGCTCGAAAAAAGAAACGAGAACGGATACATTTTTGCCAAATTTCAAATTCTTTCAATTTATTTTGCATTGATTCTTGTCATTTTATCAAGATATGTTCGAAAAAAGGAACAAAAACGACCTATTTCAGCGAAATATAATTTTTTCCCTTTATTTTTAGATAATAATAATAAAGCGGATAATTTTCGCGAAATTTTCATTTTTTTCCACTATTTTTCCTTTATTTACGTCTTTTTGTCGAGATATGATCGAAAAAATCCACGATAAACAGTTGATTGACGCGAAATTTCAATTTCTTTCCTCTATTTTGCCTTAATTTTCGTCAATTTATCTAGTAATGATCGAAAAAATCCACGAAAAACGGATTATTTTATCGAAATTTAAATTTTTTTACTATTTTTCCTTAATTTTCGTCATTTTATCGATATATGATCGAAAAAATTTACGAAAAACGGATAATTTAAGCGAAATTTCAACTTCTTTCTCCTATTTTGCCTTATTTTTTGTCACTTTATCGTGATATTATCGAAAATATCCACGAAAAACGGATAATTTTAGCAAAAGTTTCATTTTTTTCCACAATTTTTCTCTTTATTTACGTCATTTTGTCAAAATATGATCGAAAAATCCACGAAAAACAGTTAATTTACGCAGAAATTCAATTTTTTTCTCTATTTTAGTTCAATTTTCGTCATTTATCGAAATTTGATCGAAAAAAGCAAAGAAAACCGATAATTTTAAAGAAATTTCAATTTTTTCCTCTATTTTGCCTTAATTTTCGTCATTTTAGCGAATTATGATCGAAAAAATCCATGAAAAACAATTAATTTACGCGAAATTTCAATTTTTTTTCCTCTATTCTGCCTTAAGTTTCGTCATTTTATTGAGATATGATCGAAAAAATCCACTAAAAACGGATAATTTTAGTAAAATTACAATTTTTTCCACCATTTTTCTTTAATTGAATCTCTTTTTTCTATTTTTCCCAAAATTTTATCCTTTTGTCTAGATATGATTAAAAATTTTCTCGAAAAACGGAAAATTTTTTTGAAATTTCCATTTTTTTCCTATTTTTCCTTGATTTGCGTCATTTTATCGATATATGATTTAAAATATCAACGAAAAACAGATAATTTTAGCGAAATTTTCATTTTTTTCCTCTATTTTTCCTTTATTTACGTCATTTTGTCAAGATATGATCGAAAAACTCCACGAAAAATTGTTAATTTACGCGAACTTTCAATATCTTTCCTCTATTTTGCCTTAATTTTCGTCATTTAATCTAGATATGGTCCAAAAATTCCACGAAGAACGGATACTTTTTGCGAAATTTCAAATTTTTTCCTCTATTTTGGTTTAATTTTCGTCATTTTATCGTAAATTGATCGAAAAAAGCAAAGATAACCGATAATATTAAAGAAATTTCAATTTTTTTTTCTCTATTCTGCCTTAATTTTCGTCATTTTATTGAGATATGATCGAAAAAATCCACGAAAAACAGATATTTTTAGTGAAATTTCCATTTTTTTCCACAATTTTACATTTATTTACATCATTTTGTCGAGATATTATCGAAAAAATCCACAAAAAACAGTTAATTTACTCGAAATTTCAATTTTTTTCCTCTACTTTGCAGTAATTTTTGTCATTTCATCGAGATATTATAAAAAAATGCAACGAAAACGGATAGTTTTAGCGAAATTTCAAATCTTATCCTCTAATTTGTCTTAAATTTCGTCATTTTATCGCGATATGTTCGAAAAAGGGATCGAGAACAGACACATTTTAGCCAAATTTAAAATCCTTTCAATCTTTTTTGCATTAATTTTTTTCATTTTATCAAGATCTGATCGAAATAAGCAACGAAAACGCATGAATTCTATCAAAATTTTTAATTTTTTCCCTTATTCTGCCTTTAATTTCCTTCTTTTTTCAATATATGATCGAATATAGCAATGAATATGGATGATATCACCGAAATTGCAATTTTTTCCTCTATTTTGCCCTTAATTTCTTCATTTTTTCAAGATATGATGAAAATGGCATTGAAAAGGGATAATTTAAGCGAAATTTTGATTTTTTTTCCTTAATTTACCAAAATTCCGTCAGCAACGAAAACAGATGAATTCTATCAGAATGTTTAATTTCATTCCCTTATTTTGCCTTAATTTTCGTCATTTTATCGAGACATGATCGAAAAAAGCAACGAAAACAGATACTTTTAGCGAAATTTCAATGTTTTTCCTCTATTTTTACTTAATTTCTTCATTTTTTCGAGAATTTATCGAATAAAGCAAAGAAAACGTTTAATTTTAGTGGAATTTAAATTTTTTCCTCTATGTTACCTAAATTTTTGTCTTTTTTTTCGAGATATGATCGAAAAAATCAACGAAAACGGTTATATTTAGTGAAATCTCAGTTTTTGTCCTTTACTTTGCATTCATATTATCGAGATATGATCGATATAAGCCACGAAAAGATATATTTTTAGCAAAATTTTAATTTTTTTTTATATTTTGCCTTAATTTTTGTCTATTTATCGTTTTCTGATCGAAAGAAGGAAAGAAAATGGATAATTTTAGAAAAATTTCAATTTCTTTCTATAATTTTCCTTAATTTTTGTCCATATATCGTATTATAATAATAAAAAACAACGAAAACGGTTAATTTCACCGATATTTCAATTTTTTTGCACTATTTTTCATAATTTTTATAATTTATTCGTGATATGATAGAAAATAAGCAATGAAAACGATTAATTTCACCAAAATTTTCTATCTTTTTCCCATATTTTTCCTTAAATTTCGCGCTTTTATCGAGATATGATCGAAAAAAACAACGAAAACGGATAATTTTAGCGAAATCTCAATTTTTTTTTAAATTTCGCACTCATTTTCGTTATTTTATCGTGATGACCTTGGTCGATGACTCGAGGTTGATGACCCGCTTTCGATGACCCGAGGTCGATGGCCCGGGGTATATGACCAGAGGTCGATGACCCTGAGGTCAATGACCCTGAGGTCAATGACCCTGAGGTAGATGACCCGAGGTAGATGACCCGAGGTCGAAGACCCTGAGGTCGATGACCCAAGGTCGATGACCCGAGGTAGATGACCCTGAGGTCAATGACCCTGAGGTCGATGACCCAAGGTCGATGACCCGAGGTAGATGACCCGAGGTCGATGACCCTGAGGTCGATGACCCAAGGTCGATGACCCGAGGTAGATGACCCGAGGTCGATGAACAAAGATCGACTAGGTGGTGTCGATTCCGGGAGAACGATTACGGGAGGTCAATTCAGGCAGGACCATTATTGGAAGTAGACACCGTTGGGTCAACTCGGGGTGGTCGGATTCGGGGAATCGACTCCAGGACTTCGACTCCGGTAGGTTGAATCCTGGAAGTCGTCTCCGGGAGGTTAACTTCGGGAGGTCGAATCCGGGAGGTAAACTCCGCGAGGTCTACTCCAGGAGTTCGACACCGGGAGATCGACATCGGGATTTCGACTTTTGGTGGTTGGCTCCGGGACGACTAATCCGGTAGGTAGTTCCGGGATGACTCTCGGTCGATGACCCAAGGTCGATGCCCCGAGGTCGACTCGATGAGGTAGATTACAGGGAGGACAATTGAGGCAAGATAGTTATGAAAAGTCGACTCCGGTAGTTCAACTTTGGGCGGTCGAATTAGGCAGGTCGACAATTGTAGTTCGACTCCATGAGATTGATTCCGGCAATCGACTTACGGAGGCCGACTCCATATATTATAAACGGATAATTTTTAGCGAAATATCAAATTTTTCCCTCTCTTCTGCCTTCATTTTCGTCATTTTATCGAAATATGATTGAAAAAAGGATTCAAGATGATAATTTAACCGAAATTTCAATTTATTTCCTCAATTTTCGTCTTTTTTTCGAGAAATGATCGAAGAAAGAAACAAAAACGGATAATTTCACCGAAATTATCTATCTTTTCTCTATTGTGCATTAAGTTTCGTCATTTTATCGAGATATGATAGAAAAAAGCAAAGAAAACGGATAATTTTAGAGAAATTTATATTTATTTCCTCTATTTTGCCTTAATTTTCGTCATTTTATCCCGATATGATCGAAAAAATCCACGAAAAACAGATATTTTTAGTGAAATTTCCATTTTTTTCCACAATTTTACATTTATTTACATCATTTTGTTTAGATATTATCGAAAAAATCCACGAAAAACAGTTAATTTACTCGAAATTTCAATTTCCTTCCTCTATTTTGCCTTAATTTTCGTCATTTTATCGTGATATGATCGAAAAAATCCACGAAGAACGGATAATTTTTACGAAATTTCCATTTTTTTCCACTATTTCTCCTGCATTTACATCTTTTTGTCGAGATATTATCGAAACAATCAACGAAAAACAGTTAATTTACTCGAAATTTCAATTTTTTTCCTCTACTTTAAGGTAATTTTTGTCATTTCATCGAGATATTATAAAAAAATGCAACGAAAACGGATAGTTTTAGCGAAATTTCAAATCTTATCCTCTAATTTGTCTTAAATTTCGTCATTTTATCGCGATATGTTCGAAAAAGGCATCGAGAACAGACACATTTTAGCCAAATTTTAAATCCTTTCAATCTTTTTTGCATTAATTTTTCTCATTTTATCAAGATCTGATCGAAATAAGCAACGAAAATGCATGAATTCTATCAAAATTTTTAATTTTTTCCCTTATTCTGCCTTTAATTTCCTTCTTTTTTCAATATATGATCGAATAAAGCAATGAAAATGGATGATTTCACCGAAATTGCAATTTTTTTCCTCTATTTTGCCCTAAATTTCTTCATTTTTTCAAGATATGATGAAAATGGCATTGAAAACGGATAATTTAAGCGAAATTTTAATTTTTTTTCCTTAATTTACCAAAATTCCGTCAGCAACGAAAACGGATGAATTCTATCAGAATGTTTAATTTCATTCCCTTATTTTGCCTTAATTTTCGTCATTTTATCGAGACATGATCGAAAAAAGCAACGAAAACAGATAATTTTAGCGAAATTTTTTTTTTCTCTATTTATCCTTTATTTACGTCATTTTTTCAAGATATGATTGAAAAACTCCACGAAAATCAGTTAAATTACGCTAAATTTCAATTTCTTTCCTCTATTTTGCGTTAATTTTCGTCATTTTATCGAGATATGGTCCAAAAAATCCACGGAGAACGGATTATTTTAGCGAAATCTCAATTATTTTAAAATTTTGCACTCATTTTCGTTATTTTATCGGGATGACCTTGGTCGATGACTCGAGGTTGATGACCCGCTGTCGATGACCCGATTTCGATTGCCCGGGGTATATGACCAGAGGTCGACGACCCTGAGGTCAATGACCCTGAGGTCAATGACCCAAGGTCGATGATCCGAGGTAGATGACCCGAGGTCGATGACCCGAGGATGATTCCTGGAGGTCGATGACCCAAGTTTGATAACCGGAGGTCAATAACCCGAGATCGATGAACCAAGATCGACTAGGTGGTGTCGATTCCGGGAGATCGATTACGGGAGGTCAATTCAGGCAGGACCATTATTGGAAGTAGACACCGGTGGGTCAACTCGGGATGGTCGGATCCGGGGAATCGACTCCAGGACTTCGACTCCGGTAGGTTGAATCCTGGAAGTCGTCTCCGAGAGGTTAACTTCGGGAGGTCGAATCCGGGAGGTAAACTCCGGGAGGTCTACTCCAGGAGTTCGACTCCGGGAGATCGACATCGGGATTTCGACTTCTGGTGGTCGGCTCCGGGACGACTAATCCGGTAGGTAGTTCCGGGATGACTCTCGGTCTATGACCCGAGGTTAATGACCTAAGGTTGATGACCCGAGATCGACTCGATGAGGTAGATTAAGGGAAGAAAATTGAGGCAAGATAGTTATGAAAAGTCGACTCCGGTAGTTCAACTTTGGGCGGTCGAATTTGGCAGGTCGACAATTGTAGTTGGACTCCATGATTTTGATTCCGGCAATCGACTTACGGAGGCCGACTCCATATATAATTAACGGATAATTTTTAGCGAAATATCAAATTTTTCCCTCTGTTTTGCCTTCATTTTCGTCATTTTAACGAAATATGATTTTAAAAATTATTAAAGATGATAATTTAACCGAAATTTCAACTTCTTTCTCCTATTTTCCTTATTTTTTGTCACTTTATCGTGATATTATCGAAAATATCCACGAAAAACGGATAATTTTAGCAAAAGTTTCATTTTTTTCCACAATTTTTCTCTTTATTTACGTCATTTTGTCAAAATATGATCGAAAAATCCACGAAAAACAGTTAATTTACGCAGAAATTCAATTTTTTTCTCTATTTTAGTTCAATTTTCGTCATTTATCGAAATTTGATCGAAAAAAGCAAAGAAAACCGATAATTTTAAAGAAATTTCAATTTTTTCCTCTATTTTGCCTTAATTTTCGTCATTTTAGCGAATTATGATCGAAAAAATCCATGAAAAACAATTAATTTACGCGAAATTTCAATTTTTTTTCCTCTATTCTGCCTTAAGTTTCGTCATTTTATTGAGATATGATCGAAAAAATCCACTAAAAACGGATAATTTTAGTAAAATTACAATTTTTTCCACCATTTTTCTTTAATTGAATCTCTTTTTTCTATTTTTCCCAAAATTTTATCCTTTTGTCTAGATATGATTAAAAATTTTCTCGAAAAACGGAAAATTTTTTTGAAATTTCCATTTTTTTCCTATTTTTCCTTGATTTGCGTCATTTTATCGATATATGATTTAAAATATCAACGAAAAACAGATAAATTTAGCGAAATTTTCATTTTTTTCCTCTATTTTTCCTTTATTTACGTCATTTCGTCAAGATATGATCGAAAAACTCCACGAAAAATTGTTAATTTACGCGAACTTTCAATATCTTTCCTCTATTTTGCCTTAATTTTCGTCATTTAATCGAGATATGGTCCAAAAAATCCACGAAGAACGGATACTTTTTTCGAAATTTCAAATTTTTTCCTCTATTTTGGTTTAATTTTCGTCATTTTATCGTAAATTGATCGAAAAAAGCAAAGAAAACCGATAATATTAAAGAAATTTCAATTTTTTTCCTCTACTTTGCCGTAATTTTTGTCATTTCATCGAGATATTATCAAAAAAAGCAACGAAAACGGATAGTTTTAGCGAAATATCAAATCTTATCCTCTAATTTGTCTTAAATGTCATCATTTTATCGCGATATGTTAGAAAAAGGCATCGAGAACAGACACATTTTAGCCAAATTTCAAATCCTTTCAATCTTTTTTGCATTAATTTTTCTCATTTTATCAAGATCTGATCGAAATAAGCAACGAAAACGCATGAATTCTATCAAAATTTTTAATTTTTTCCCTTATTCTGCCTTTAATTTCCTTCTTTTTTCAATATATGATCGAATAAAGCAATGAAAATGGATGATTTCACCGAAATTGCAATTTTTTCCTCTATTTTGCCCTTAATTTCTTCATTTTTTCAAGATATGATGAAAATGGCATTGAAAAGGGATAATTTAAGCGAAATTTTGATTTTTTTTCCTTAATTTACCAAAATTCCGTCAGCAACGAAAACAGATGAATTCTATCAGAATGTTTAATTTCATTCCCTTATTTTGCCTTAATTTTCGTCATTTTATCGAGACATGATCGAAAAAAGCAACGAAAACAGATACTTTTAGCGAAATTTCAATGTTTTTCCTCTATTTTTACTTAATTTCTTCATTTTTTCGAGAAAAAGCAAAGAAAACGTTTAATTTTAGTGGAATTTAAATTTTTCCTCTATGTTACCTAAATTTTTGTCTTTTTTTTCGAGATATGATCGAAAAAAATCAACGAAAACGGTTATATTTAGTGAAATCTCAGTTTTTGTCCTTTACTTTGCATTCATATTATCGAGATATGATCGATATAAGCCACGAAAAGATATATTTTTAGCAAAATTTTAATTTTTTTTTATATTTTGCCTTAATTTTTGTCTATTTATCGTTTTATGATCGAAAGAAGGAACGAAAATGGATAATTTTAGAAAAATTTCAATTTCTTTCTATAATTTTCCTTAATTTTTGTCCATATATCGTATTATAATAATAAAAAACAACGAAAACGGTTAATTTCACCGATATTTCAATTTTTTTGCACTATTTTCATAATTTTTATCATTTATTCGTGATATGATAGAAAATAAGCAATGAAAACGATTAATTTTCACCAAAATTTTCTATCTTTTTCCCATATTTTTCCTTAAATTTCGCGCTTTTATCGAGATATGATCGAAAAAAACAACGAAAACGATAATTTAGCGAAATCTCAATTTTTTTTTAAATTTCGCACTCATTTTCGTTATTTTATCGTGATGACCTTGGTCGATGACTCGAGGTTGATGACCCGCTTTCGATGACCCGAGGTCGATGGCCCGGGGTATATGACCAGAGGTCGATGACCCTGAGGTCAATGACCCTGAGGTCAATGACCCTGAGGTAGATGACCCGAGGTAGATGACCCGAGGTCGAAGACCCCTGAGGTCGATGACCCAAGGTCGATGACCCGAGGTAGGATGACCCTGAGGTCAATGACCCTGAGGTCGATGACCCAAGGTCGATGACCCGAGGTAGATGACCCGAGGTCGGATGACCCTGAGGTCGATGATCCAAGGTCGATGACCCGAGGTAGATAACCCGAGGTCGATGAACAAAGATCGACTAGGTGGTGTCGATTCCGGGAGAACGATTACGGGAGGTCAATTCAGGCAGGACCATTATTGGAAGTAGACACCGTTGGGTCAACTCGGGGTGGTCGGATTCGGGGAATCGACTCCAGGACTTCGACTCCGGTAGGTTGAATCCTGGAAGTCGTCTCCGGAGGTTAACTTCGGGAGGTCGAATCCGGGAGGTAAACTCCGCGAGGGTCTACTCCAGGAGTTCGACACCGGGAGATCGACATCGGGATTTCGACTTTTGGTGGTTGGCTCCGGGACGACTAATCCGGTAGGTAGTTCCGGGATGACTCTCGGTCGATGACCCAAGGTCGATGCCCCGAGGTCGACTCGATGAGGTAGATTACAGGGAGGACAATTGAGGCAAGATAGTTATGAAAAGTCGACTCCGGTAGTTCAACTTTGGGCGGTCGAATTAGGCAGGTCGACAATTGTAGTTCGACTCCATGAGATTGATTCCGGCAATCGACTTACGGAGGCCGACTCCATATATTATAAACGGATAATTTTTAGCGAAATATCAAATTTTTCCCTCTCTTCTGCCTTCATTTTCGTCATTTTATCGAAATATGATTGAAAAAAGGATTCAAGATGATAATTTAACCGAAATTTCAATTTATTTCCTCAATTTTCGTCTTTTTTTCGAGAAATGATCGAAGAAAGAAACAAAAAACGGATAATTTCACCGAAATTATCTATCTTTTCTCTATTGTGCATTAAGTTTCGTCATTTTTATCGAGATATGATAGAAAAAAAGCAAAGAAAACGGATAATTTTAGAGAAATTTATATTTATTTCCTCTATTTTGCCTTAATTTTCGTCATTTTATCCCGATATGATCGAAAAAATCCACGAAAAACAGATATTTTTAGTGAAATTTCCATTTTTTTTCCACAATTTTACATTTATTTACATCATTTTGTTTAGATATTATCGAAAAAATCCACGAAAAACAGTTAATTTACTCGAAATTTCAATTTCCTTCCTCTATTTGCTTAATTTTCGTCATTTTATCGTGATTATGATCGAAAAAATCCACGAAGAACGGATAATTTTTACGAAATTTCCATTTTTTTCCACTATTTCTCCTGCATTTACATCTTTTTGTCGAGATATTATCGAAACAATCAACAAAAAACAGTTAATTTACTCGAAATTTCAATTTTTTTCCTCTACTTTAAGGTAATTTTTGTCATTTTCATCGAGATATGGTCCAAAAAAATCCACGAAGAACGGATACTTTTGCGAAATTTCCATTTTTTTCCACTATTTCTCCTGCATTTACATCTTTTTGTCGAGATATTATCGAAACAATCAACAAAAAACAGTTAATTTACTCGAAATTTCAATTTTTTTCCTCTACTTTAAGGTAATTTTTTGTCATTTCATCGAGATATGGTCCAAAAAATCCACGAAGAACGGATACTTTTTGCGAAATTTCAAATTTTTCCTCTATTTTGGTTTAATTTTCGTCATTTTATCGTAAATTGATCGAAAAAAGCAAAGATAACCGATAATATTAAAGATATTTCAATTTTTTTTTCTCTATTCTGCCTTAATTTTCGTCATTTTATTGAGATATGATCGAAAAAAATCCACGAAAAACAGATATTTTTAGTGAAATTTCCATTTTTTTCCACAATTTAACATTTATTTACATCATTTTGTCGAGATATTATCGAAAAAAATCCACAAAAAAACAGTTAATTTACTCGAAATTTCAATTTTTTTCCTCTACTTTGCAGTAATTTTTGTCATTTCATCGAGATATTATAAAAAAATACAACGAAAACGGATAGTTTTAGCGAAATTTCAAATCTTATCCTCTAATTTGTCTTAAATTTCGTCATTTTATCGCGATATGTTCGAAAAAGGGATCGAGAACCGACACATTTTAGCCAAATTTAAAATCCTTTCAATCTTTTTATGCATTAATTTTTTTCATTTTATCAAGATCTGATCGAAATAAGCAACGAAAACGCATGAATTCTATCAAAATTTTTAATTTTTTCCCTTATTCTGCCTTTAATTTCCTTCTTTTTTCAATATATGATCGAATAAAGCAATAAAAATGGATGATATCACCGAAATTGCAATTTTTTCCTCTATTTTGCCCTTAATTTCTTCATTTTTTCAAGATATGATGAAAATGGCATTGAAAAGGGATAAATTTAAGCGAAATTTTGATTTTTTTTCCTTAATTTACCAAAATTCCGTCAGCAACGAAAACAGATGAATTCTATCAGAATGTTTAATTTCATTCCCTTATTTTGCCTTAATCTTCGTCATTTTATCGAGACATGATCGAAAAAAGCAACGAAAACAGATACTTTTAGCGAAATTTCAATGTTTTTCCTCTATTTTTACTTAATTTCTTCATTTTTTCGAGAATTGATCGAATAAAGCAAAGAAAACGTTTAATTTTAGTGGAATTTAAATTTTTTCCTCTATGTTACCTAAATTTTTGTCTTTTTTTTCGAGATATGATCGAAAAAAATCAACGAAAACGGTTATATTTAGTGAAATCTCAGTTTTTGTCCTTTACTTTGCATTCATATTATCGAGATATGATCGATATAAGCCACGAAAGATATATTTTTAGCAAAATTTTAATTTTTTTTTATATTTTGCCTTAATTGTTGTCTATTTATCGTTTTATGATCGAAAGAAGGAACGAAAATGGATAATTTTAGAAAAATTTCAATTTCTTTCTATAATTTTCCTTAATTTTTGTCCATATATCGTATTATAATAATAAAAAACAACGAAAACGGTTAATTTCACCGATATTTCAATTTTTTTGCACTATTTTTCATAATTTTTATCATTTATTCGTGATATGATAGAAAATAAGCAATGAAAACGATTAATTTCACCAAAATTTTCTATCTTTTTCCCATATTTTTCCTTAAATTTCGCGCTTTTATCGAGATATGATCGAAAAAAACAACGAAAACGGATAATTTTAGCGAAATCTCAATTTTTTTTTAAATTTCGCACTCATTTTCGTTATTTTATCGTGATGACCTTGGTCGATGACTCGAGGTTGATGACCCGCTTTCGATGACCCGAGGTCGATGGCCCGGGGTATATGACCAGAGGTCGATGACCCTGAGGTCAATGACCCTGAGGTCAATGACCCTGAGGTAGATGACCCGAGGTAGATGACCAAAGGTCGAAGACCCTGAGGTCGATGACCCAAGGTCGATGACCCGAGGTAGATGACCCTGAGGTCAATGACCCTGAGGTCGATGACCCAAGGTCGATGACCCGAGGTAGATGACCCGAGGTCGATGACCCTGAGGTCGATGACCCAAGGTCGATGACCCGAGGTAGATGACCCGAGGTCGATGAACAAAGATCGACTAGGTGGTGTCGATTCCGGGAGAACGATTACGGGAGGTCAATTCAGGCAGGACCATTATTGGAAGTAGACACCGTTGGGTCAACTCGGGGTGGTCGGATTCGGGGAATCGACTCCAGGACTTCGACTCCGGTAGGTTGAATCCTGGAAGTCGTCTCCGGGAGGTTAACTTCGGGAGGTAGAATCCGGGAGGTAAACTCCGCGAGGTCTACTCCAGGAGTTCGACACCGGGAGATCGACATCGGGATTTCGACTTTTGGTGGTTGGCTCCGGGACGACTAATCCGGTAGGTAGTTCCGGGATGACTCTCGGTCGATGACCCAAGGTCGATGCCCCGAGGTCGACTCGATGAGGTAGATTACAGGGAGGACAATTGAGGCAAGATAGTTATGAAAAGTCGACTCCGGTAGTTCAACTTTGGGCGGTCGAATTAGGCAGGTCGACAATTGTAGTTCGACTCCATGAGATTGATTCCGGCAATCGACTTACGGAGGCCGACTCCATATATTATAAACGGAGAATGTTTAGCGAAATATCAAATTTTTCCCTCTCTTCTGCCTTCATTTTCGTCATTTTATCGAAATATGATTGAAAAAAGGATTCAAGATGATAATTTAACCGAAATTTCAATTTATTTCCTCAATTTTCGTCTTTTTTTCGAGAAATGATCGAAGAAAGAAACAAAAACGGATAATTTCACCGAAATTATCTATCTTTTCTCTATTGTGCATTAAGTTTCGTCATTTTATCGAGATATGATAGAAAAAAGCAAAGAAAACGGATAATTTTAGAGAAATTTATATTTATTTCCTCTATTTTGCCTTAATTTTCGTCATTTTATCCCGATATGATCGAAAAAATCCACGAAAAACAGATATTTTTAGTGAAATTTCCATTTTTTTCCACAATTTTACATTTATTTACATCATTTTGTTTAGATATTATCGAAAAAATCCACGAAAAACAGTTAATTTACTCGAAATTTCAATTTCCTTCCTCTATTTTGCCTTAATTTTCGTCATTTTATCGTGATAGGATCGAAAAAATCCACGAAGAACGGATAATTTTTACGAAATTTCCATTTTTTTCCACTATTTCTCCTGCATTTACATCTTTTTGTCGAGATATTATCGAAACAATCAACGAAAAACAGTTAATTTACTCGAAATTTCAATTTTTTTCCTCTACTTTAAGGTAATTTTTGTCATTTCATCGAGATATGGTCCAAAAAATCCACGAAGAACGGATACTTTTTGCGAAATTTCAAATTTTTTCCTCTATTTTGGTTTAATTTTCGTCATTTTATCGTAAATTGATCGAAAAAAGCAAAGATAACCGATAATATTAAAGAAATTTCAATTTTTTTTTCTCTATTCTGCCTTAATTGTCGTCATTTTATTGAGATATGATCGAAAAAATCCACGAAAAACAGATATTTTTAGTGAAATTTCCATTTTTTTCCACAATTTTACATTTATTTACATCATTTTGTCGAGATATTATCGAAAAAATCCACAAAAAACAGTTAATTTACTCGAAATTTCAATTTTTTTCCTCTACTTTGCAGTAATTTTTGTCATTTCATCGAGATATTATAAAAAAATGCAACGAAAACGGATAGTTTTAGCGAAATTTCAAATCTTATCCTCTAATTTGTCTTAAATTTCGTCATTTTATCGCGATATGTTCGAAAAAGGGATCGAGAACCGACACATTTTAGCCAAATTTAAAATCCTTTCAATCTTTTTTGCATTAATTTTTTTCATTTTATCAAGATCTGATCGAAATAAGCAACGAAAACGCATGAATTCTATCAAAATTTTTAATTTTTTCCCTTATTCTGCCTTTAATTTCCTTCTTTTTTCAATATATGATCGAATAAAGCAATAAAAATGGATGATATCACCGAAATTGCAATTTTTTCCTCTATTTTGCCCTTAATTTCTTCATTTTTTCAAGATATGATGAAAATGGCATTGAAAAGGGATAATTTAAGCGAAATTTTGATTTTTTTTCCTTAATTTACCAAAATTCCGTCAGCAACGAAAACAGATGAATTCTATCAGAATGTTTAATTTCATTCCCTTATTTTGCCTTAATTTTCGTCATTTTATCGAGACATGATCGAAAAAAGCAACGAAAACAGATACTTTTAGCGAAATTTCAATGTTTTTCCTCTATTTTTACTTAATTTCTTCATTTTTTCGAGAATTGATCGAATAAAGCAAAGAAAACGTTGAATTTTAGTGGAATTTAAATTTTTTCCTCTATGTTACCTAAATTTTTGTCTTTTTTTTCGAGATATGATCGAAAATATCAACGAAAACGGTTATATTTAGTGAAATCTCAGTTTTTGTCCTTTACTTTGCATTCATATTATCGAGATATGATCGATATAAGCCACGAAAAGATATATTTTTAGCAAAATTTTAATTTTTTTTTATATTTTGCCTTAATTGTTGTCTATTTATCGTTTTATGATCGAAAGAAGGAACGAAAATGGATAATTTTAGAAAAATTTCAATTTCTTTCTATAATTTTCCTTAATTTTTGTCCATATATCGTATTATAATAATAAAAAACAACGAAAACGGTTAATTTCACCGATATTTCAATTTTTTTGCACTATTTTTCATAATTTTTATCATTTATTCGTGATATGATAGAAAATAAGCAATGAAAACGATTAATTTCACCAAAATTTTCTATCTTTTTCCCATATTTTTCCTTAAATTTCGCGCTTTTATCGAGATATGATCGAAAAAAACAACGAAAACGGATAATTTTAGCGAAATCTCAATTTTTTTTTAAATTTCGCACTCATTTTCGTTATTTTATCGTGATGACCTTGGTCGATGACTCGAGGTTGATGACCCGCTTTCGATGACCCGAGGTCGATGGCCCGGGGTATATGACCAGAGGTCGATGACCCTGAGGTCAATGACCCTGAGGTCAATGACCCTGAGGTAGATGACCCGAGGTAGATGACCCGAGGTCGAAGACCCTGAGGTCGATGACCCAAGGTCGATGACCCGAGGTAGATGACCCTGAGGTCAATGACCCTGAGGTCGATGACCCAAGGTCGATGACCCGAGGTAGATGACCCGAGGTCGATGACCCTGAGGTCGATGACCCAAGGTCGATGACCCGAGGTAGATGACCCGAGGTCGATGAACAAAGATCGACTGGGTGGTGTCGATTCCGGGAGAACGATTACGGGAGGTCAATTCAGGCAGGACCATTATTGGAAGTAGACACCGTTGGGTCAACTCGGGGTGGTCGGATTCGGGGAATCGACTCCAGGACTTCGACTCCGGTAGGTTGAATCCTGGAAGTCGTCTCCGGGAGGTTAACTTCGGGAGGTCGAATCCGGGAGGTAAACTCCGCGAGGTCTACTCCAGGAGTTCGACACCGGGAGATCGACATCGGGATTTCGACTTTTGGTGGTTGGCTCCGGGACGACTAATCCGGTAGGTAGTTCCGGGATGACTCTCGGTCGATGACCCAAGGTCGATGCCCCGAGGTCGACTCGATGAGGTAGATTACAGGGAGGACAATTGAGGCAAGATAGTTATGAAAAGTCGACTCCGGTAGTTCAACTTTGGGCGGTCGAATTAGGCAGGTCGACAATTGTAGTTCGACTCCATGAGATTGATTCCGGCAATCGACTTACGGAGGCCGACTCCATATATTATAAACGGATAATTTTTAGCGAAATATCAAATTTTTCCCTCTCTTCTGCCTTCATTTTCGTCATTTTATCGAAATATGAT
Organism: Sympetrum striolatum; assembly: GCA_947579665.1. NCBI lineage: Eukaryota > Metazoa > Arthropoda > Insecta > Odonata > Libellulidae > Sympetrum > Sympetrum striolatum. Next base: position 74,209,086 of record OX388342.1, on the reverse strand, counting down.
TGAAAAAAGGATTCAAGATGATAATTTAACCGAAATTTCAATTTATTTCCTCAATTTTCGTCTTTTTTTCGAGAAATGATCGAAGAAAGAAACAAAAACGGATAATTTCACCGAAATTATCTATCTTTTCTCTATTGTGCATTAAGTTTCGTCATTTTATCGAGATATGATAGAAAAAAGCAAAGAAAACGGATAATTTTAGAGAAATTTATATTTATTTCCTCTATTTTGCCTTAATTTTCGTCATTTTATCCCGATATGATCGAAAAAATCCACGAAAAACAGATATTTTTAGTGAAATTTCCATTTTTTTCCACAATTTTACATTTATTTACATCATTTTGTTTAGATATTATCGAAAAAATCCACGAAAAACAGTTAATTTACTCGAAATTTCAATTTCCTTCCTCTATTTTGCCTTAATTTTCGTCATTTTATCGTGATAGGATCGAAAAAATCCACGAAGAACGGATAATTTTTACGAAATTTCCATTTTTTTCCACTATTTCTCCTGCATTTACATCTTTTTGTCGAGATATTATCGAAACAATCAACGAAAAACAGTTAATTTACTCGAAATTTCAATTTTTTTCCTCTACTTTAAGGTAATTATTGTCATTTCATCGAGATATTATAAAAAAATGCAACGAAAACGGATAGTTTTAGCGAAATTTCAAATCTTATCCTCTAATTTGTCTTAAATTTCGTCATTTTATCGCGATATGTTCGAAAAAGGCATCGAGAACAGACACATTTTAGCCAAATTTTAAATCCTTTCAATCTTTTTTGCATTAATTTTTCTCATTTTATCAAGATCTGATCGAAATAAGCAACGAAAACGCATGAATTCTATCAAAATTTTTAATTTTTTCCCTTATTCTGCCTTTAATTTCCTTCTTTTTTCAATATATGATCGAATAAAGCAATGAAAATGGATGATTTCACCGAAATTGCAATTTTATTCCTCTATTTTGCCCTAAATTTCTTCATTTTTTCAAGATATGATGAAAATGGCATTGAAAACGGATAATTTAAGCGAAATTTTAATTTTTTTTCCTTAATTTACCAAAATTCCGTCAGCAACGAAAACGGATGAATTCTATCAGAATGTTTAATTTCATTCCCTTATTTTGCCTTAATTTTCGTCATTTTATCGAGACATGATCGAAAAAAGCAACGAAAACAGATAATTTTAGCGAAATTTTTTTTTTCTCTATTTATCCTTTATTTACGTCATTTTTTCAAGATATGATTGAAAAACTCCACGAAAATCAGTTAAATTACGCTAAATTTCAATTTCTTTCCTCTATTTTTCGTTAATTTTCGTCATTTTATCGAGATATGGTCCAAAAAATCCACGAAGAACGGATTATTTTAGCGAAATCTCAATTTTTTTTAAATTTTGCACTCATTTTCGTTATTTTATCGGGATGACCTTGGTCGATGACTCGAGGTTGATGACCCGCTGTCGATGACCCGATTTCGATTGCCCGGGGTATATGACCAGAGGTCGACGACCCTGAGGTCAATGACCCTGAGGTCAATGACCCAAGGTCGATGATCCGAGGTAGATGACCCGAGGTCGATGACCCGAGGATGATTCCTGGAGGTCGATGACCCAAGTTTGATAACCGGAGGTCAATAACCCGAGATCGATGAACCAAGATCGACTAGGTGGTGTCGATTCCGGGAGATCGATTACGGGAGGTCAATTCAGGCAGGACCATTATTGGAAGTAGACACCGGTGGGTCAACTCGGGATGGTCGGATCCGGGGAATCGACTCCAGGACTTCGACTCCGGTAGGTTGAATCCTGGAAGTCGTCTCCGAGAGGTTAACTTCGGGAGGTCGAATCCGGGAGGTAAACTCCGGGAGGTCTACTCCAGGAGTTCGACTCCGGGAGATCGACATCGGGATTTCGACTTCTGGTGGTCGGCTCCGGGACGACTAATCCGGTAGGTAGTTCCGGGATGACTCTCGGTCTATGACCCGAGGTTAATGACCTAAGGTTGATGACCCGAGATCGACTCGATGAGGTAGATTAAGGGAAGAAAATTGAGGCAAGATAGTTATGAAAAGTCGACTCCGGTAGTTCAACTTTCTGCGGTCGAATTTGGCAGGTCGACAATTGTAGTTGGACTCCATGATTTTGATTCCGGCAATCGACTTACGGAGGCCGACTCCATATATAATTAACGGATAATTTTTAGCGAAATATCAAATTTTTCCCTCTGTTTTGCCTTCATTTTCGTCATTTTATCGAAATATGATTTTAAAAATTATTAAAGATGATAATTTAACCGAAATTTCAACTTCTTTCTCCTATTTTCCTTATTTTTTGGCACTTTATCGTGATATTATCGAAAATATCCACGAAAAACGGATAATTTTAGCAAAAGTTTCATTTTTTTCCACAATTTTTCTCTTTATTTACGTCATTTTGTCAAAATATGATCGAAAAATCCACGAAAAACAGTTAATTTACGCAGAAATTCAATTTTTTTCTCTATTTTAGTTCAATTTTCGTCATTTATCGAAATTTGATCGAAAAAAGCAAAGAAAACCGATAATTTTAAAGAAATTTCAATTTTTTCCTCTATTTTGCCTTAATTTTCGTAATTTTAGCAAATTATGATCGAAAAAATCCATGAAAAACAATTAATTTACGCGAAATTTCAATTTTTTTCCTCTATTCTGCCTTAATTTTCGTCATTTTATTGAGATATGATCGAAAAAATCCACTAAAAACGGATAATTTTAGTAAAATTACAATTTTTTCCACCATTTTTCTTTAATTGAATCTCTTTTTTCTATTTTTCCCAAAATTTTATCCTTTTGTCTAGATATGATTAAAAATTTTCTCGAAAAACGGAAAATTTTTTTGAAATTTCCATTTTTTTCCTATTTTTCCTTGATTTGCGTCATTTTATCGATATATGATTTAAAATATCAACGAAAAACAGATAATTTTAGCGAAATTTTCATTTTTTTCCTCTATTTTTCCTTTATTTACGTCATTTCGTCAAGATATGATCGAAAAACTCCACGAAAAATTGTTAATTTACGCGAACTTTCAATATCTTTCCTCTATTTTGCCTTAATTTTCGTCATTTAATCGAGATATGGTCCAAAAAATCCACGAAGAACGGATACTTTTTTCGAAATTTCAAATTTTTTCCTCTATTTTGGTTTAATTTTCGTCATTTTATCGTAAATTGATCGAAAAAAGCAAAGAAAACCGATAATATTAAAGAAATTTCAATTTTTTTCCTCTACTTTGCCGTAATTTTTGTCATTTCATCGAGATATTATCAAAAAAAGCAACGAAAACGGATAGTTTTAGCGAAATATCAAATCTTATCCTCTAATTTGTCTTAAATGTCATCATTTTATCGCGATATGTTAGAAAAAGGCATCGAGAACAGACACATTTTAGCCAAATTTCAAATCCTTTCAATCTTTTTTGCATTAATTTTTCTCATTTTATCAAGATCTGATCGAAATAAGCAACGAAAACGCATGAATTCTATCAAAATTTTTAATTTTTTCCCTTATTCTGCCTTTAATTTCCTTCTTTTTTCAATATATGATCGAATAAAGCAATGAAAATGGTTGATTTCACCGAAATTGCAATTTTTTCCTCTATTTTGCCCTTAATTTCTTCATTTTTTCAAGATATGATGAAAATGGCATTGAAAAGGGATAATTTAAGCGAAATTTTAATTTTTTTTCCTTAATTTACCAAAATTCCGTCAGCAACGAAAACAGATGAATTCTATCAGAATGTTTAATTTCATTCCCTTATTTTGCCTTAATTTTCGTCATTTTATCGAGACATGATCGAAAAAAGCAACGAAAACAGATACTTTTAGCGAAATTTCAATGTTTTTCCTCTATTTTTACTTAATTTCTTCATTTTTTCGAGAATTGATCGAATAAAGCAAAGAAAACGTTTAATTTTAGTGGAATTTAAATTTTTTCCTGTATGTTACCTAAATTTTTGTCTTTTTTTTCGAGATATGATCGAAAAAATCAACGAAAACGGTTATATTTAGTGAAATCTCAGTTTTTGTCCTTTACTTTGCATTCATATTATCGAGATATGATCGATATAAGCCACGAAAAGATATATTTTTAGCAAAATTTTAATTTTTTTTTATATTTTGCCTTAATTTTTGTCTATTTATCGTTTTATGATCGAAAGAAGGAACGAAAATGGATAATTTTAGAAAAATTTCAATTTCTTTCTATAATTTTCCTTAATTTTTGTCCATATATCGTATTATAATAATAAAAAACAACGAAAACGGTTAATTTCACCGATATTTCAATTTTTTTGCACTATTTTTCATAATTTTTATCATTTATTCGTGATATGATAGAAAATAAGCAATGAAAACGATTAATTTCACCAAAATTTTCTATCTTTTTCCCATATTTTTCCTTAAATTTCGCGCTTTTATCGAGATATGATCGAAAAAAACAACGAAAACGGATAATTTTAGCGAAATCTCAATTTTTTTTTAAATTTCGCACTCATTTTCGTTATTTTATCGTGATGACCTTGGTCGATGACTCGAGGTTGATGACCCGCTTTCGATGACCCGAGGTCGATGGCCCGGGGTATATGACCAGAGGTCGATGACCCTGAGGTCAATGACCCTGAGGTCAATGACCCTGAGGTAGATGACCCGAGGTAGATGACCAAAGGTCGAAGACCCTGAGGTCGATGACCCAAGGTCGATGACCCGAGGTAGATGACCCTGAGGTCAATGACCCTGAGGTCGATGACCCAAGGTCGATGACCCGAGGTAGATGACCCGAGGTCGATGACCCTGAGGTCGATGACCCAAGGTCGATGACCCGAGGTAGATGACCCGAGGTCGATGAACAAAGATCGACTAGGTGGTGTCGATTCCGGGAGAACGATTACGGGAGGTCAATTCAGGCAGGACCATTATTGGAAGTAGACACCGTTGGGTCAACTCGGGGTGGTCGGATTCGGGGAATCGACTCCAGGACTTCGACTCCGGTAGGTTGAATCCTGGAAGTCGTCTCCGGGAGGTTAACTTCGGGAGGTCGAATCCGGGAGGTAAACTCCGCGAGGTCTACTCCAGGAGTTCGACACCGGGAGATCGACATCGGGATTTCGACTTTTGGTGGTTGGCTCCGGGACGACTAATCCGGTAGGTAGTTCCGGGATGACTCTCGGTCGATGACCCAAGGTCGATGCCCCGAGGTCGACTCGATGAGGTAGATTACAGGGAGGACAATTGAGGCAAGATAGTTATGAAAAGTCGACTCCGGTAGTTCAACTTTGGGCGGTCGAATTAGGCAGGTCGACAATTGTAGTTCGACTCCATGAGATTGATTCCGGCAATCGACTTACGGAGGCCGACTCCATATATTATAAACGGATAATTTTTAGCGAAATATCAAATTTTTCCCTCTCTTCTGCCTTCATTTTCGTCATTTTATCGAAATATGATTGAAAAAAGGATTCAAGATGATAATTTAACCGAAATTTCAATTTATTTCCTCAATTTTCGTCTTTTTTTCGAGAAATGATCGAAGAAAGAAACAAAAACGGATAATTTCACCGAAATTATCTATCTTTTCTCTATTGTGCATTAAGTTTCGTCATTTTATCGAGATATGATAGAAAAAAGCAAAGAAAACGGATAATTTTAGAGAAATTTATATTTATTTCCTCTATTTTGCCTTAATTTTCGTCATTTTATCCCGATATGATCGAAAAAATCCACGAAAAACAGATATTTTTAGTGAAATTTCCATTTTTTTCCACAATTTTACATTTATTTACATCATTTTGTTTAGATATTATCGAAAAAATCCACGAAAAACAGTTAATTTACTCGAAATTTCAATTTCCTTCCTCTATTTTGCCTTAATTTTCGTCATTTTATCGTGATATGATCGAAAAAATCCACGAAGAACGGATAATTTTTACGAAATTTCCATTTTTTTCCACTATTTCTCCTGCATTTACATCTTTTTGTCGAGATATTATCGAAACAATCAACGAAAAACAGTTAATTTACTCGAAATTTCAATTTTTTTCCTCTACTTTAAGGTAATTTTTGTCATTTCATCGAGATATTATAAAAAAATGCAACGAAAACGGATAGTTTTAGCGAAATTTCAAATCTTATCCTCTAATTTGTCTTAAATTTCGTCATTTTATCGCGATATGTTCGAAAAAGGCATCGAGAACAGACACATTTTAGCCAAATTTTAAATCCTTTCAATCTTTTTTGCATTAATTTTTCTCATTTTATCAAGATCTGATCGAAATAAGCAACGAAAATGCATGAATTCTATCAAAATTTTTAATTTTTTCCCTTATTCTGCCTTTAATTTCCTTCTTTTTTCAATATATGATCGAATAAAGCAATGAAAATGGATGATTTCACCGAAATTGCAATTTTTTTCCTCTATTTTGCCCTAAATTTCTTCATTTTTTCAAGATATGATGAAAATGGCATTGAAAACGGATAATTTAAGCGAAATTTTAATTTTTTTTCCTTAATTTACCAAAATTCCGTCAGCAACGAAAACGGATGAATTCTATCAGAATGTTTAATTTCATTCCCTTATTTTGCCTTAATTTTCGTCATTTTATCGAGACATGATCGAAAAAAGCAACGAAAACAGATAATTTTAGCGAAATTTTTTTTTTCTCTATTTATCCTTTATTTACGTCATTTTTTCAAGATATGATTGAAAAACTCCACGAAAATCAGTTAAATTACGCTAAATTTCAATTTCTTTCCTCTATTTTGCGTTAATTTTCGTCATTTTATCGAGATATGGTCCAAAAAATCCACGGAGAACGGATTATTTTAGCGAAATCTCAATTATTTTAAAATTTTGCACTCATTTTCGTTATTTTATCGGGATGACCTTGGTCGATGACTCGAGGTTGATGACCCGCTGTCGATGACCCGATTTCGATTGCCCGGGGTATATGACCAGAGGTCGACGACCCTGAGGTCAATGACCCTGAGGTCAATGACCCAAGGTCGATGATCCGAGGTAGATGACCCGAGGTCGATGACCCGAGGATGATTCCTGGAGGTCGATGACCCAAGTTTGATAACCGGAGGTCAATAACCCGAGATCGATGAACCAAGATCGACTAGGTGGTGTCGATTCCGGGAGATCGATTACGGGAGGTCAATTCAGGCAGGACCATTATTGGAAGTAGACACCGGTGGGTCAACTCGGGATGGTCGGATCCGGGGAATCGACTCCAGGACTTCGACTCCGGTAGGTTGAATCCTGGAAGTCGTCTCCGAGAGGTTAACTTCGGGAGGTCGAATCCGGGAGGTAAACTCCGGGAGGTCTACTCCAGGAGTTCGACTCCGGGAGATCGACATCGGGATTTCGACTTCTGGTGGTCGGCTCCGGGACGACTAATCCGGTAGGTAGTTCCGGGATGACTCTCGGTCTATGACCCGAGGTTAATGACCTAAGGTTGATGACCCGAGATCGACTCGATGAGGTAGATTAAGGGAAGAAAATTGAGGCAAGATAGTTATGAAAAGTCGACTCCGGTAGTTCAACTTTGGGCGGTCGAATTTGGCAGGTCGACAATTGTAGTTGGACTCCATGATTTTGATTCCGGCAATCGACTTACGGAGGCCGACTCCATATATAATTAACGGATAATTTTTAGCGAAATATCAAATTTTTCCCTCTGTTTTGCCTTCATTTTCGTCATTTTAACGAAATATGATTTTAAAAATTATTAAAGATGATAATTTAACCGAAATTTCAACTTCTTTCTCCTATTTTCCTTATTTTTTGTCACTTTATCGTGATATTATCGAAAATATCCACGAAAAACGGATAATTTTAGCAAAAGTTTCATTTTTTTCCACAATTTTTCTCTTTATTTACGTCATTTTGTCAAAATATGATCGAAAAATCCACGAAAAACAGTTAATTTACGCAGAAATTCAATTTTTTTCTCTATTTTAGTTCAATTTTCGTCATTTATCGAAATTTGATCGAAAAAAGCAAAGAAAACCGATAATTTTAAAGAAATTTCAATTTTTTCCTCTATTTTGCCTTAATTTTCGTCATTTTAGCGAATTATGATCGAAAAAATCCATGAAAAACAATTAATTTACGCGAAATTTCAATTTTTTTTCCTCTATTCTGCCTTAAGTTTCGTCATTTTATTGAGATATGATCGAAAAAATCCACTAAAAACGGATAATTTTAGTAAAATTACAATTTTTTCCACCATTTTTCTTTAATTGAATCTCTTTTTTCTATTTTTCCCAAAATTTTATCCTTTTGTCTAGATATGATTAAAAATTTTCTCGAAAAACGGAAAATTTTTTTGAAATTTCCATTTTTTTCCTATTTTTCCTTGATTTGCGTCATTTTATCGATATATGATTTAAAATATCAACGAAAAACAGATAAATTTAGCGAAATTTTCATTTTTTTCCTCTATTTTTCCTTTATTTACGTCATTTCGTCAAGATATGATCGAAAAACTCCACGAAAAATTGTTAATTTACGCGAACTTTCAATATCTTTCCTCTATTTTGCCTTAATTTTCGTCATTTAATCGAGATATGGTCCAAAAAATCCACGAAGAACGGATACTTTTTTCGAAATTTCAAATTTTTTCCTCTATTTTGGTTTAATTTTCGTCATTTTATCGTAAATTGATCGAAAAAAGCAAAGAAAACCGATAATATTAAAGAAATTTCAATTTTTTTCCTCTACTTTGCCGTAATTTTTGTCATTTCATCGAGATATTATCAAAAAAAGCAACGAAAACGGATAGTTTTAGCGAAATATCAAATCTTATCCTCTAATTTGTCTTAAATGTCATCATTTTATCGCGATATGTTAGAAAAAGGCATCGAGAACAGACACATTTTAGCCAAATTTCAAATCCTTTCAATCTTTTTTGCATTAATTTTTCTCATTTTATCAAGATCTGATCGAAATAAGCAACGAAAACGCATGAATTCTATCAAAATTTTTAATTTTTTCCCTTATTCTGCCTTTAATTTCCATCTTTTTTCAATATATGATCGAATAAAGCAATGAAAATGGATGATTTCACCGAAATTGCAATTTTTTCCTCTATTTTGCCCTTAATTTCTTCATTTTTTCAAGATATGATGAAAATGGCATTGAAAAGGGATAATTTAAGCGAAATTTTGATTTTTTTTCCTTAATTTACCAAAATTCCGTCAGCAACGAAAACAGATGAATTCTATCAGAATGTTTAATTTCATTCCCTTATTTTGCCTTAATTTTCGTCATTTTATCGAGACATGATCGAAAAAAGCAACGAAAACAGATACTTTTAGCGAAATTTCAATGTTTTTCCTCTATTTTTACTTAATTTCTTCATTTTTTCGAGAATTGATCGAATAAAGCAAAGAAAACGTTTAATTTTAGTGGAATTTAAATTTTTTCCTCTATGTTACCTAAATTTTTGTCTTTTTTTTCGAGATATGATCGAAAAAATCAACGAAAACGGTTATATTTAGTGAAATCTCAGTTTTTGTCCTTTACTTTGCATTCATATTATCGAGATATGATCGATATAAGCCACGAAAAGATATATTTTTAGCAAAATTTTAATTTTTTTTTATATTTTGCCTTAATTTTTGTCTATTTATCGTTTTATGATCGAAAGAAGGAACGAAAATGGATAATTTTAGAAAAATTTCAATTTCTTTCTATAATTTTCCTTAATTTTTGTCCATATATCGTATTATAATAATAAAAAACAACGAAAACGGTTAATTTCACCGATATTTCAATTTTTTTGCACTATTTTTCATAATTTTTATCATTTATTCGTGATATGATAGAAAATAAGCAATGAAAACGATTAATTTCACCAAAATTTTCTATCTTTTTCCCATATTTTTCCTTAAATTTCGCGCTTTTATCGAGATATGATCGAAAAAAACAACGAAAACGGATAATTTTAGCGAAATCTCAATTTTTTTTTAAATTTCGCACTCATTTTCGTTATTTTATCGTGATGACCTTGGTCGATGACTCGAGGTTGATGACCCGCTTTCGATGACCCGAGGTCGATGGCCCGGGGTATATGACCAGAGGTCGATGACCCTGAGGTCAATGACCCTGAGGTCAATGACCCTGAGGTAGATGACCCGAGGTAGATGACCCGAGGTCGAAGACCCTGAGGTCGATGACCCAAGGTCGATGACCCGAGGTAGATGACCCTGAGGTCAATGACCCTGAGGTCGATGACCCAAGGTCGATGACCCGAGGTAGATGACCCGAGGTCGATGACCCTGAGGTCGATGATCCAAGGTCGATGACCCGAGGTAGATAACCCGAGGTCGATGAACAAAGATCGACTAGGTGGTGTCGATTCCGGGAGAACGATTACGGGAGGTCAATTCAGGCAGGACCATTATTGGAAGTAGACACCGTTGGGTCAACTCGGGGTGGTCGGATTCGGGGAATCGACTCCAGGACTTCGACTCCGGTAGGTTGAATCCTGGAAGTCGTCTCCGGGAGGTTAACTTCGGGAGGTCGAATCCGGGAGGTAAACTCCGCGAGGTCTACTCCAGGAGTTCGACACCGGGAGATCGACATCGGGATTTCGACTTTTGGTGGTTGGCTCCGGGACGACTAATCCGGTAGGTAGTTCCGGGATGACTCTCGGTCGATGACCCAAGGTCGATGCCCCGAGGTCGACTCGATGAGGTAGATTACAGGGAGGACAATTGAGGCAAGATAGTTATGAAAAGTCGACTCCGGTAGTTCAACTTTGGGCGGTCGAATTAGGCAGGTCGACAATTGTAGTTCGACTCCATGAGATTGATTCCGGCAATCGACTTACGGAGGCCGACTCCATATATTATAAACGGATAATTTTTAGCGAAATATCAAATTTTTCCCTCTCTTCTGCCTTCATTTTCGTCATTTTATCGAAATATGATTGAAAAAAGGATTCAAGATGATAATTTAACCGAAATTTCAATTTATTTCCTCAATTTTCGTCTTTTTTTCGAGAAATGATCGAAGAAAGAAACAAAAACGGATAATTTCACCGAAATTATCTATCTTTTCTCTATTGTGCATTAAGTTTCGTCATTTTATCGAGATATGATAGAAAAAAGCAAAGAAAACGGATAATTTTAGAGAAATTTATATTTATTTCCTCTATTTTGCCTTAATTTTCGTCATTTTATCCCGATATGATCGAAAAAATCCACGAAAAACAGATATTTTTAGTGAAATTTCCATTTTTTTCCACAATTTTACATTTATTTACATCATTTTGTTTAGATATTATCGAAAAAATCCACGAAAAACAGTTAATTTACTCGAAATTTCAATTTCCTTCCTCTATTTTGCCTTAATTTTCGTCATTTTATCGTGATATGATCGAAAAAATCCACGAAGAACGGATAATTTTTACGAAATTTCCATTTTTTTCCACTATTTCTCCTGCATTTACATCTTTTTGTCGAGATATTATCGAAACAATCAACAAAAAACAGTTAATTTACTCGAAATTTCAATTTTTTTCCTCTACTTTAAGGTAATTTTTGTCATTTCATCGAGATATGGTCCAAAAAATCCACGAAGAACGGATACTTTTTGCGAAATTTCCATTTTTTTCCACTATTTCTCCTGCATTTACATCTTTTTGTCGAGATATTATCGAAACAATCAACAAAAAACAGTTAATTTACTCGAAATTTCAATTTTTTTCCTCTACTTTAAGGTAATTTTTGTCATTTCATCGAGATATGGTCCAAAAAATCCACGAAGAACGGATACTTTTTGCGAAATTTCAAATTTTTTCCTCTATTTTGGTTTAATTTTCGTCATTTTATCGTAAATTGATCGAAAAAAGCAAAGATAACCGATAATATTAAAGATATTTCAATTTTTTTTTCTCTATTCTGCCTTAATTTTCGTCATTTTATTGAGATATGATCGAAAAAATCCACGAAAAACAGATATTTTTAGTGAAATTTCCATTTTTTTCCACAATTTTACATTTATTTACATCATTTTGTCGAGATATTATCGAAAAAATCCACAAAAAACAGTTAATTTACTCGAAATTTCAATTTTTTTCCTCTACTTTGCAGTAATTTTTGTCATTTCATCGAGATATTATAAAAAAATACAACGAAAACGGATAGTTTTAGCGAAATTTCAAATCTTATCCTCTAATTTGTCTTAAATTTCGTCATTTTATCGCGATATGTTCGAAAAAGGGATCGAGAACCGACACATTTTAGCCAAATTTAAAATCCTTTCAATCTTTTTTGCATTAATTTTTTTCATTTTATCAAGATCTGATCGAAATAAGCAACGAAAACGCATGAATTCTATCAAAATTTTTAATTTTTTCCCTTATTTTGCCTTTAATTTCCTTCTTTTTTCAATATATGATCGAATAAAGCAATAAAAATGGATGATATCACCGAAATTGCAATTTTTTCCTCTATTTTGCCCTTAATTTCTTCATTTTTTCAAGATATGATGAAAATGGCATTGAAAAGGGATAATTTAAGCGAAATTTTGATTTTTTTTCCTTAATTTACCAAAATTCCGTCAGCAACGAAAACAGATGAATTCTATCAGAATGTTTAATTTCATTCCCTTATTTTGCCTTAATCTTCGTCATTTTATCGAGACATGATCGAAAAAAGCAACGAAAACAGATACTTTTAGCGAAATTTCAATGTTTTTCCTCTATTTTTACTTAATTTCTTCATTTTTTCGAGAATTGATCGAATAAAGCAAAGAAAACGTTTAATTTTAGTGGAATTTAAATTTTTTCCTCTATGTTACCTAAATTTTTGTCTTTTTTTTCGAGATATGATCGAAAAAATCAACGAAAACGGTTATATTTAGTGAAATCTCAGTTTTTGTCCTTTACTTTGCATTCATATTATCGAGATATGATCGATATAAGCCACGAAAAGATATATTTTTAGCAAAATTTTAATTTTTTTTTATATTTTGCCTTAATTGTTGTCTATTTATCGTTTTATGATCGAAAGAAGGAACGAAAATGGATAATTTTAGAAAAATTTCAATTTCTTTCTATAATTTTCCTTAATTTTTGTCCATATATCGTATTATAATAATAAAAAACAACGAAAACGGTTAATTTCACCGATATTTCAATTTTTTTGCACTATTTTTCATAATTTTTATCATTTATTCGTGATATGATAGAAAATAAGCAATGAAAACGATTAATTTCACCAAAATTTTCTATCTTTTTCCCATATTTTTCCTTAAATTTCGCGCTTTTATCGAGATATGATCGAAAAAAACAACGAAAACGGATAATTTTAGCGAAATCTCAATTTTTTTTTAAATTTCGCACTCATTTTCGTTATTTTATCGTGATGACCTTGGTCGATGACTCGAGGTTGATGACCCGCTTTCGATGACCCGAGGTCGATGGCCCGGGGTATATGACCAGAGGTCGATGACCCTGAGGTCAATGACCCTGAGGTCAATGACCCTGAGGTAGATGACCCGAGGTAGATGACCAAAGGTCGAAGACCCTGAGGTCGATGACCCAAGGTCGATGACCCGAGGTAGATGACCCTGAGGTCAATGACCCTGAGGTCGATGACCCAAGGTCGATGACCCGAGGTAGATGACCCGAGGTCGATGACCCTGAGGTCGATGACCCAAGGTCGATGACCCGAGGTAGATGACCCGAGGTCGATGAACAAAGATCGACTAGGTGGTGTCGATTCCGGGAGAACGATTACGGGAGGTCAATTCAGGCAGGACCATTATTGGAAGTAGACACCGTTGGGTCAACTCGGGGTGGTCGGATTCGGGGAATCGACTCCAGGACTTCGACTCCGGTAGGTTGAATCCTGGAAGTCGTCTCCGGGAGGTTAACTTCGGGAGGTAGAATCCGGGAGGTAAACTCCGCGAGGTCTACTCCAGGAGTTCGACACCGGGAGATCGACATCGGGATTTCGACTTTTGGTGGTTGGCTCCGGGACGACTAATCCGGTAGGTAGTTCCGGGATGACTCTCGGTCGATGACCCAAGGTCGATGCCCCGAGGTCGACTCGATGAGGTAGATTACAGGGAGGACAATTGAGGCAAGATAGTTATGAAAAGTCGACTCCGGTAGTTCAACTTTGGGCGGTCGAATTAGGCAGGTCGACAATTGTAGTTCGACTCCATGAGATTGATTCCGGCAATCGACTTACGGAGGCCGACTCCATATATTATAAACGGATAATTTTTAGCGAAATATCAAATTTTTCCCTCTCTTCTGCCTTCATTTTCGTCATTTTATCGAAATATGATTGAAAAAAGGATTCAAGATGATAATTTAACCGAAATTTCAATTTATTTCCTCAATTTTCGTCTTTTTTTCGAGAAATGATCGAAGAAAGAAACAAAAACGGATAATTTCACCGAAATTATCTATCTTTTCTCTATTGTGCATTAAGTTTCGTCATTTTATCGAGATATGATAGAAAAAAGCAAAGAAAACGGATAATTTTAGAGAAATTTATATTTATTTCCTCTATTTTGCCTTAATTTTCGTCATTTTATCCCGATATGATCGAAAAAATCCACGAAAAACAGATATTTTTAGTGAAATTTCCATTTTTTTCCACAATTTTACATTTATTTACATCATTTTGTTTAGATATTATCGAAAAAATCCACGAAAAACAGTTAATTTACTCGAAATTTCAATTTCCTTCCTCTATTTTGCCTTAATTTTCGTCATTTTATCGTGATAGGATCGAAAAAATCCACGAAGAACGGATAATTTTTACGAAATTTCCATTTTTTTCCACTATTTCTCCTGCATTTACATCTTTTTGTCGAGATATTATCGAAACAATCAACGAAAAACAGTTAATTTACTCGAAATTTCAATTTTTTTCCTCTACTTTAAGGTAATTTTTGTCATTTCATCGAGATATGGTCCAAAAAATCCACGAAGAACGGATACTTTTTGCGAAATTTCAAATTTTTTCCTCTATTTTGGTTTAATTTTCGTCATTTTATCGTAAATTGATCGAAAAAAGCAAAGATAACCGATAATATTAAAGAAATTTCAATTTTTTTTTCTCTATTCTGCCTTAATTGTCGTCATTTTATTGAGATATGATCGAAAAAATCCACGAAAAACAGATATTTTTAGTGAAATTTCCATTTTTTTCCACAATTTTACATTTATTTACATCATTTTGTCGAGATATTATCGAAAAAATCCACAAAAAACAGTTAATTTACTCGAAATTTCAATTTTTTTCCTCTACTTTGCAGTAATTTTTGTCATTTCATCGAGATATTATAAAAAAATGCAACGAAAACGGATAGTTTTAGCGAAATTTCAAATCTTATCCTCTAATTTGTCTTAAATTTCGTCATTTTATCGCGATATGTTCGAAAAAGGGATCGAGAACCGACACATTTTAGCCAAATTTAAAATCCTTTCAATCTTTTTTGCATTAATTTTTTTCATTTTATCAAGATCTGATCGAAATAAGCAACGAAAACGCATGAATTCTATCAAAATTTTTAATTTTTTCCCTTATTCTGCCTTTAATTTCCTTCTTTTTTCAATATATGATCGAATAAAGCAATAAAAATGGATGATATCACCGAAATTGCAATTTTTTCCTCTATTTTGCCCTTAATTTCTTCATTTTTTCAAGATATGATGAAAATGGCATTGAAAAGGGATAATTTAAGCGAAATTTTGATTTTTTTTCCTTAATTTACCAAAATTCCGTCAGCAACGAAAACAGATGAATTCTATCAGAATGTTTAATTTCATTCCCTTATTTTGCCTTAATTTTCGTCATTTTATCGAGACATGATCGAAAAAAGCAACGAAAACAGATACTTTTAGCGAAATTTCAATGTTTTTCCTCTATTTTTACTTAATTTCTTCATTTTTTCGAGAATTGATCGAATAAAGCAAAGAAAACGTTTAATTTTAGTGGAATTTAAATTTTTTCCTCTATGTTACCTAAATTTTTGTCTTTTTTTTCGAGATATGATCGAAAAAATCAACGAAAACGGTTATATTTAGTGAAATCTCAGTTTTTGTCCTTTACTTTGCATTCATATTATCGAGATATGATCGATATAAGCCACGAAAAGATATATTTTTAGCAAAATTTTAATTTTTTTTTATATTTTGCCTTAATTGTTGTCTATTTATCGTTTTATGATCGAAAGAAGGAACGAAAATGGATAATTTTAGAAAAATTTCAATTTCTTTCTATAATTTTCCTTAATTTTTGTCCATATATCGTATTATAATAATAAAAAACAACGAAAACGGTTAATTTCACCGATATTTCAATTTTTTTGCACTATTTTTCATAATTTTTATCATTTATTCGTGATATGATAGAAAATAAGCAATGAAAACGATTAATTTCACCAAAATTTTCTATCTTTTTCCCATATTTTTCCTTAAATTTCGCGCTTTTATCGAGATATGATCGAAAAAAACAACGAAAACGGATAATTTTAGCGAAATCTCAATTTTTTTTTAAATTTCGCACTCATTTTCGTTATTTTATCGTGATGACCTTGGTCGATGACTCGAGGTTGATGACCCGCTTTCGATGACCCGAGGTCGATGGCCCGGGGTATATGACCAGAGGTCGATGACCCTGAGGTCAATGACCCTGAGGTCAATGACCCTGAGGTAGATGACCCGAGGTAGATGACCCGAGGTCGAAGACCCTGAGGTCGATGACCCAAGGTCGATGACCCGAGGTAGATGACCCTGAGGTCAATGACCCTGAGGTCGATGACCCAAGGTCGATGACCCGAGGTAGATGACCCGAGGTCGATGACCCTGAGGTCGATGACCCAAGGTCGATGACCCGAGGTAGATGACCCGAGGTCGATGAACAAAGATCGACTAGGTGGTGTCGATTCCGGGAGAACGATTACGGGAGGTCAATTCAGGCAGGACCATTATTGGAAGTAGACACCGTTGGGTCAACTCGGGGTGGTCGGATTCGGGGAATCGACTCCAGGACTTCGACTCCGGTAGGTTGAATCCTGGAAGTCGTCTCCGGGAGGTTAACTTCGGGAGGTCGAATCCGGGAGGTAAACTCCGCGAGGTCTACTCCAGGAGTTCGACACCGGGAGATCGACATCGGGATTTCGACTTTTGGTGGTTGGCTCCGGGACGACTAATCCGGTAGGTAGTTCCGGGATGACTCTCGGTCGATGACCCAAGGTCGATGCCCCGAGGTCGACTCGATGAGGTAGATTACAGGGAGGACAATTGAGGCAAGATAGTTATGAAAAGTCGACTCCGGTAGTTCAACTTTGGGCGGTCGAATTAGGCAGGTCGACAATTGTAGTTCGACTCCATGAGATTGATTCCGGCAATCGACTTACGGAGGCCGACTCCATATATTATAAACGGATAATTTTTAGCGAAATATCAAATTTTTCCCTCTCTTCTGCCTTCATTTTCGTCATTTTATCGAAATATGATTGAAAAAAGGATTCAAGATGATAATTTAACCGAAATTTCAATTTATTTCCTCAATTTTCGTCTTTTTTTCGAGAAATGATCGAAGAAAGAAACAAAAACGGATAATTTCACCGAAATTATCTATCTTTTCTCTATTGTGCATTAAGTTTCGTCATTTTATCGAGATATGATAGAAAAAAGCAAAGAAAACGGATAATTTTAGAGAAATTTATATTTATTTCCTCTATTTTGCCTTAATTTTCGTCATTTTATCCCGATATGATCGAAAAAATCCACGAAAAACAGATATTTTTAGTGAAATTTCCATTTTTTTCCACAATTTTACATTTATTTACATCATTTTGTTTAGATATTATCGAAAAAATCCACGAAAAACAGTTAATTTACTCGAAATTTCAATTTCCTTCCTCTATTTTGCCTTAATTTTCGTCATTTTATCGTGATAGGATCGAAAAAATCCACGAAGAACGGATAATTTTTACGAAATTTCCATTTTTTTCCACTATTTCTCCTGCATTTACATCTTTTTGTCGAGATATTATCGAAACAATCAACGAAAAACAGTTAATTTACTCGAAATTTCAATTTTTTTCCTCTACTTTAAGGTAATTATTGTCATTTCATCGAGATATTATAAAAAAATGCAACGAAAACGGATAGTTTTAGCGAAATTTCAAATCTTATCCTCTAATTTGTCTTAAATTTCGTCATTTTATCGCGATATGTTCGAAAAAGGCATCGAGAACAGACACATTTTAGCCAAATTTTAAATCCTTTCAATCTTTTTTGCATTAATTTTTCTCATTTTATCAAGATCTGATCGAAATAAGCAACGAAAACGCATGAATTCTATCAAAATTTTTAATTTTTTCCCTTATTCTGCCTTTAATTTCCTTCTTTTTTCAATATATGATCGAATAAAGCAATGAAAATGGATGATTTCACCGAAATTGCAATTTTATTCCTCTATTTTGCCCTAAATTTCTTCATTTTTTCAAGATATGATGAAAATGGCATTGAAAACGGATAATTTAAGCGAAATTTTAATTTTTTTTCCTTAATTTACCAAAATTCCGTCAGCAACGAAAACGGATGAATTCTATCAGAATGTTTAATTTCATTCCCTTATTTTGCCTTAATTTTCGTCATTTTATCGAGACATGATCGAAAAAAGCAACGAAAACAGATAATTTTAGCGAAATTTTTTTTTTCTCTATTTATCCTTTATTTACGTCATTTTTTCAAGATATGATTGAAAAACTCCACGAAAATCAGTTAAATTACGCTAAATTTCAATTTCTTTCCTCTATTTTTCGTTAATTTTCGTCATTTTATCGAGATATGGTCCAAAAAATCCACGAAGAACGGATTATTTTAGCGAAATCTCAATTTTTTTTAAATTTTGCACTCATTTTCGTTATTTTATCGGGATGACCTTGGTCGATGACTCGAGGTTGATGACCCGCTGTCGATGACCCGATTTCGATTGCCCGGGGTATATGACCAGAGGTCGACGACCCTGAGGTCAATGACCCTGAGGTCAATGACCCAAGGTCGATGATCCGAGGTAGATGACCCGAGGTCGATGACCCGAGGATGATTCCTGGAGGTCGATGACCCAAGTTTGATAACCGGAGGTCAATAACCCGAGATCGATGAACCAAGATCGACTAGGTGGTGTCGATTCCGGGAGATCGATTACGAGAGGTCAATTCAGGCAGGACCATTATTGGAAGTAGACACCGGTGGGTCAACTCGGGATGGTCGGATCCGGGGAATCGACTCCAGGACTTCGACTCCGGTAGGTTGAATCCTGGAAGTCGTCTCCGAGAGGTTAACTTCGGGAGGTCGAATCCGGGAGGTAAACTCCGGGAGGTCTACTCCAGGAGTTCGACTCCGGGAGATCGAACTCGGGATTTCGACTTCTGGTGGTCGGCTCCGGGACGACTAATCCGGTAGGTAGTTCCGGGATGACTCTCGGTCTATGACCCGAGGTTAATGACCTAAGGTTGATGACCCGAGATCGACTCGATGAGGTAGATTAAGGGAAGAAAATTGAGGCAAGATAGTTATGAAAAGTCGACTCCGGTAGTTCAACTTTCTGCGGTCGAATTTGGCAGGTCGACAATTGTAGTTGGACTCCATGATTTTGATTCCGGCAATCGACTTACGGAGGCCGACTCCATATATAATTAACGGATAATTTTTAGCGAAATATCAAATTTTTCCCTCTGTTTTGCCTTCATTTTCGTCATTTTATCGAAATATGATTTTAAAAATTATTAAAGATGATAATTTAACCGAAATTTCAACTTCTTTCTCCTATTTTCCTTATTTTTTGGCACTTTATCGTGATATTATCGAAAATATCCACGAAAAACGGATAATTTTAGCAAAAGTTTCATTTTTTTCCACAATTTTTCTCTTTATTTACGTCATTTTGTCAAAATATGATCGAAAAATCCACGAAAAACAGTTAATTTACGCAGAAATTCAATTTTTTTCTCTATTTTAGTTCAATTTTCGTCATTTATCGAAATTTGATCGAAAAAAGCAAAGAAAACCGATAATTTTAAAGAAATTTCAATTTTTTCCTCTATTTTGCCTTAATTTTCGTAATTTTAGCAAATTATGATCGAAAAAATCCATGAAAAACAATTAATTTACGCGAAATTTCAATTTTTTTCCTCTATTCTGCCTTAATTTTCGTCATTTTATTGAGATATGATCGAAAAAATCCACTAAAAACGGATAATTTTAGTAAAATTACAATTTTTTCCACCATTTTCTTTAATTGAATCTCTTTTTTCTATTTTTCCCAAAATTTTATCCTTTTGTCTAGATATGATTAAAAATTTTCTCGAAAAACGGAAAATTTTTTTGAAATTTCCATTTTTTTCCTATTTTTCCTTGATTTGCGTCATTTTATCGATATATGATTTAAAATATCAACGAAAAACAGATAATTTTAGCGAAATTTTCATTTTTTTCCTCTATTTTTCCTTTATTTACGTCATTTCGTCAAGATATGATCGAAAAACTCCACGAAAAATTGTTAATTTACGCGAACTTTCAATATCTTTCCTCTATTTTGCCTTAATTTTCGTCATTTAATCGAGATATGGTCCAAAAAATCCACGAAGAACGGATACTTTTTTCGAAATTTCAAATTTTTTCCTCTATTTTGGTTTAATTTTCGTCATTTTATCGTAAATTGATCGAAAAAAGCAAAGAAAACCGATAATATTAAAGAAATTTCAATTTTTTTCCTCTACTTTGCCGTAATTTTTGTCATTTCATCGAGATATTATCAAAAAAAGCAACGAAAACGGATAGTTTTAGCGAAATATCAAATCTTATCCTCTAATTTGTCTTAAATGTCATCATTTTATCGCGATATGTTAGAAAAAGGCATCGAGAACAGACACATTTTAGCCAAATTTCAAATCCTTTCAATCTTTTTTGCATTAATTTTTCTCATTTTATCAAGATCTGATCGAAATAAGCAACGAAAACGCATGAATTCTATCAAAATTTTTAATTTTTTCCCTTATTCTGCCTTTAATTTCCTTCTTTTTTCAATATATGATCGAATAAAGCAATGAAAATGGTTGATTTCACCGAAATTGCAATTTTTTCCTCTATTTTGCCCTTAATTTCTTCATTTTTTCAAGATATGATGAAAATGGCATTGAAAAGGGATAATTTAAGCGAAATTTTAATTTTTTTTCCTTAATTTACCAAAATTCCGTCAGCAACGAAAACAGATGAATTCTATCAGAATGTTTAATTTCATTCCCTTATTTTGCCTTAATTTTCGTCATTTTATCGAGACATGATCGAAAAAAGCAACGAAAACAGATACTTTTAGCGAAATTTCAATGTTTTTCCTCTATTTTTACTTAATTTCTTCATTTTTTCGAGAATTGATCGAATAAAGCAAAGAAAACGTTTAATTTTAGTGGAATTTAAATTTTTTCCTGTATGTTACCTAAATTTTTGTCTTTTTTTTCGAGATATGATCGAAAAAATCAACGAAAACGGTTATATTTAGTGAAATCTCAGTTTTTGTCCTTTACTTTGCATTCATATTATCGAGATATGATCGATATAAGCCACGAAAAGATATATTTTTAGCAAAATTTTAATTTTTTTTTATATTTTGCCTTAATTTTTGTCTATTTATCGTTTTATGATCGAAAGAAGGAACGAAAATGGATAATTTTAGAAAAATTTCAATTTCTTTCTATAATTTTCCTTAATTTTTGTCCATATATCGTATTATAATAATAAAAAACAACGAAAACGGTTAATTTCACCGATATTTCAATTTTTTTGCACTATTTTTCATAATTTTTATCATTTATTCGTGATATGATAGAAAATAAGCAATGAAAACGATTAATTTCACCAAAATTTTCTATCTTTTTCCCATATTTTTCCTTAAATTTCGCGCTTTTATCGAGATATGATCGAAAAAAACAACGAAAACGGATAATTTTAGCGAAATCTCAATTTTTTTTTAAATTTCGCACTCATTTTCGTTATTTTATCGTGATGACCTTGGTCGATGACTCGAGGTTGATGACCCGCTTTCGATGACCCGAGGTCGATGGCCCGGGGTATATGACCAGAGGTCGATGACCCTGAGGTCAATGACCCTGAGGTCAATGACCCTGAGGTAGATGACCCGAGGTAGATGACCAAAGGTCGAAGACCCTGAGGTCGATGACCCAAGGTCGATGACCCGAGGTAGATGACCCTGAGGTCAATGACCCTGAGGTCGATGACCCAAGGTCGATGACCCGAGGTAGATGACCCGAGGTCGATGACCCTGAGGTCGATGACCCAAGGTCGATGACCCGAGGTAGATGACCCGAGGTCGATGAACAAAGATCGACTAGGTGGTGTCGATTCCGGGAGAACGATTACGGGAGGTCAATTCAGGCAGGACCATTATTGGAAGTAGACACCGTTGGGTCAACTCGGGGTGGTCGGATTCGGGGAATCGACTCCAGGACTTCGACTCCGGTAGGTTGAATCCTGGAAGTCGTCTCCGGGAGGTTAACTTCGGGAGGTCGAATCCGGGAGGTAAACTCCGCGAGGTCTACTCCAGGAGTTCGACACCGGGAGATCGACATCGGGATTTCGACTTTTGGTGGTTGGCTCCGGGACGACTAATCCGGTAGGTAGTTCCGGGATGACTCTCGGTCGATGACCCAAGGTCGATGCCCCGAGGTCGACTCGATGAGGTAGATTACAGGGAGGACAATTGAGGCAAGATAGTTATGAAAAGTCGACTCCGGTAGTTCAACTTTGGGCGGTCGAATTAGGCAGGTCGACAATTGTAGTTCGACTCCATGAGATTGATTCCGGCAATCGACTTACGGAGGCCGACTCCATATATTATAAACGGATAATTTTTAGCGAAATATCAAATTTTTCCCTCTCTTCTGCCTTCATTTTCGTCATTTTATCGAAATATGATTGAAAAAAGGATTCAAGATGATAATTTAACCGAAATTTCAATTTATTTCCTCAATTTTCGTCTTTTTTTCGAGAAATGATCGAAGAAAGAAACAAAAACGGATAATTTCACCGAAATTATCTATCTTTTCTCTATTGTGCATTAAGTTTCGTCATTTTATCGAGATATGATAGAAAAAAGCAAAGAAAACGGATAATTTTAGAGAAATTTATATTTATTTCCTCTATTTTGCCTTAATTTTCGTCATTTTATCCCGATATGATCGAAAAAATCCACGAAAAACAGATATTTTTAGTGAAATTTCCATTTTTTTCCACAATTTTACATTTATTTACATCATTTTGTTTAGATATTATCGAAAAAATCCACGAAAAACCGTTAATTTACTCGAAATTTCAATTTCCTTCCTCTATTTTGCCTTAATTTTCGTCATTTTATCGTGATATGATCGAAAAAATCCACGAAGAACGGATAATTTTTACGAAATTTCCATTTTTTTCCACTATTTCTCCTGCATTTACATCTTTTTGTCGAGATATTATCGAAACAATCAACGAAAAACAGTTAATTTACTCGAAATTTCAATTTTTTTCCTCTACTTTAAGGTAATTTTTGTCATTTCATCGAGATATGGTCCAAAAAATCCACGAAGAACGGATACTTTTTGCGAAATTTCAAATTTTTTCCTCTATTTTGCCTTAATTTTCGTCATTTTATCGAGACATGATCGAAAAAAGCAACGAAAACAGATAATTTTAGCGAAATTTTTTTTTTCTCTATTTATCCTTTATTTACGTCATTTTTTCAAGATATGATTGAAAAACTCCACGAAAATCAGTTAAATTACGCTAAATTTCAATTTCTTTCCTCTATTTTGCGTTAATTTTCGTCATTTTATCGAGATATGGTCCAAAAAATCCACGAAGAACGGATTATTTTAGCGAAATCTCAATTTTTTTTAAATTTTGCACTCATTTTCGTTATTTTATCGGGATGACCTTGGTCGATGACTCGAGGTTGATGACCCGCTGTCGATGACCCGATTTCGATTGCCCGGGGTATATGACCAGAGGTCGACGACCCTGAGGTCAATGACCCTGAGGTCAATGACCCAAGGTCGATGATCCGAGGTAGATGACCCGAGGTCGATGACCCGAGGATGATTCCTGGAGGTCGATGACCCAAGTTTGATAACCGGAGGTCAATAACCCGAGATCGATGAACCAAGATCGACTAGGTGGTGTCGATTCCGGGAGATCGATTACGGGAGGTCAATTCAGGCAGGACCATTATTGGAAGTAGACACCGGTGGGTCAACTCGGGATGGTCGGATCCGGGGAATCGACTCCAGGACTTCGACTCCAGTAGGTTGAATCCTGGAAGTCGTCTCCGAGAGGTTAACTTCGGGAGGTCGAATCCGGGAGGTAAACTCCGGGAGGTCTACTCCAGGAGTTCGACTCCGGGAGATCTACATCGGGATTTCGACTTCTGGTGGTCGGCTCCGGGACGACTAATCCGGTAGGTAGTTCCGGGATGACTCTCGGTCTATGACCCGAGGTTAATGACCTAAGGTTGATGACCCGAGATCGACTCGATGAGGTAGATTAAGGGAAGAAAATTGAGGTCAGATAGTTATGAAAAGTCGACTCCGGTAGTTCAACTTTCTGCGGTCGAATTTGGCAGGTCGACAATTGTAGTTGGACTCCATGATTTTGATTCCGGCAATCGACTTACGGAGGCCGACTCCATATATAATTAACGGATAATTTTTAGCGAAATATCAAATTTTTCCCTCTGTTTTGCCTTCATTTTCGTCATTTTATCGAAATATGATTTTAAAAATTATTAAAGATGATAATTTAACCGAAATTTCAACTTCTTTCTCCTATTTTCCTTATTTTTTGTCACTTTATCGTGATATTATCGAAAATATCCACGAAAAACGGATAATTTTAGCAAAAGTTTCATTTTTTTTCCACAATTTTTCTCTTTATTTACGTCATTTTGTCAAAATATGATCGAAAAATCCACGAAAAACAGTTAATTTACGCAGAAATTCAATTTTTTTCTCTATTTTAGTTCAATTTTCGTCATTTATCGAAATTTGATCGAAAAAAGCAAAGAAAACCGATAATTTTAAAGAAATTTCAATTTTTTCCTCTATTTTGCCTTAATTTTCGTCATTTTAGCGAATTATGATCGAAAAAATCCATGAAAAACAATTAATTTACGCGAAATTTCAATTTTTTTTCCTCTATTCTGCCTTAATTTTCGTCATTTTATTGAGATATGATCGAAAAAATCCACTAAAAACGGATAATTTTAGTAAAATTACAATTTTTTCCACCATTTTTCTTTAATTGAATCTCTTTTTTCTATTTTTCCCAAAATTTTATCCTTTTGTCTAGATATGATTAAAAATTTTCTCGAAAAACGGAAAATTTTTTTGAAATTTCCATTTTTTTCCTATTTTTCCTTGATTTGCGTCATTTTATCGATATATGATTTAAAATATCAACGAAAAACAGATAATTTTAGCGAAATTTTCATTTTTTTCCTCTATTTTTCCTTTATTTACGTCATTTCGTCAAGATATGATCGAAAAACTCCACGAAAAATTGTTAATTTACGCGAACTTTCAATATCTTTCCTCTATTTTGCCTTAATTTTCGTCATTTAATCGAGATATGGTCCAAAAAATCCACGAAGAACGGATACTTTTTTCGAAATTTCAAATTTTTTCCTCTATTTTGGTTTAATTTTCGTCATTTTATCGTAAATTGATCGAAAAAAGCAAAGAAAACCGATAATATTAAAGAAATTTCAATTTTTTTCCTCTACTTTGCCGTAATTTTTGTCATTTCATCGAGATATTATCAAAAAAAGCAACGAAAACGGATAGTTTTAGCGAAATTTCAAATCTTATCCTCTAATTTGTCTTAAATTTCGTCATTTTATCGCGATATGTTCGAAAAAGGGATCGAGAACAGACACATTTTAGCCAAATTTAAAATCCTTTCAATCTTTTTTGCATTAATTTTTTTCATTTTATCAAGATCTGATCGAAATAAGCAACGAAAACGCATGAATTCTATCAAAATTTTTAATTTTTTCCCTTATTCTGCCTTTAATTTCCTTCTTTTTTCAATATATGATCGAATAAAGCAATGAAAATGGATGATATCACCGAAATTGCAATTTTTTCCTCTATTTTGCCCTTAATTTCTTCATTTTTTCAAGATATGATGAAAATGGCATTGAAAAGGGATAATTTAAGCGAAATTTTGATTTTTTTTCCTTAATTTACCAAAATTCCGTCAGCAACGAAAACAGATGAATTCTATCAGAATGTTTAATTTCATTCCCTTATTTTTCCTTAATTTTCGTCATTTTATCGAGACATGATCGAAAAAAGCAACGAAAACAGATACTTTTAGCGAAATTTCAATGTTTTTCCTCTATTTTTACTTAATTTCTTCATTTTTTCGAGAATTGATCGAATAAAGCAAAGAAAACGTTTAATTTTAGTGGAATTTAAATTTTTTCCTCTATGTTACCTAAATTTTTGTCTTTTTTTTCGAGATATGATCGAAAAAATCAACGAAAACGGTTATATTTAGTGAAATCTCAGTTTTTGTCCTTTACTTTGCATTCATATTATCGAGATATGATCGATATAAGCCACGAAAAGATATATTTTTAGCAAAATTTTAATTTTTTTTTATATTTTGCCTTAATTTTTGTCTATTTATCGTTTTATGATCGAAAGAAGGAACGAAAATGGATAATTTTAGAAAAATTTCAATTTCTTTCTATAATTTTCCTTAATTTTTGTCCATATATCGTATTATAATAATAAAAAACAACGAAAACGGTTAATTTCACCGATATTTCAATTTTTTTGCACTATTTTTCATAATTTTTATCATTTATTCGTGATATGATAGAAAATAAGCAATGAAAACGATTAATTTCACCAAAATTTTCTATCTTTTTCCCATATTTTTCCTTAAATTTCGCGCTTTTATCGAGATATGATCGAAAAAAACATCGAAAACGGATAATTTTAGCGAAATCTCAATTTTTTTTTAAATTTCGCACTCATTTTCGTTATTTTATCGTGATGACCTTGGTCGATGACTCGAGGTTGATGACCCGCTTTCGATGACCCGAGGTCGATGGCCCGGGGTATATGACCAGAGGTCGATGACCCTGAGGTCAATGACCCTGAGGTCAATGACCCTGAGGTAGATGACCCGAGGTAGATGACCCGAGGTCGAAGACCCTGAGGTCGATGACCCAAGGTCGATGACCCGAGGTAGATGACCCTGAGGTCAATGACCCTGAGGTCGATGACCCAAGGTCGATGACCCGAGGTAGATGACCCGAGGTCGATGACCCTGAGGTCGATGACCCAAGGTCGATGACCCGAGGTAGATGACCCGAGGTCGATGAACAATGATCGACTAGGTGGTGTCGATTCCGGGAGAACGATTACGGGAGGTCAATTCAGGCAGGACCATTATTGGAAGTAGACACCGTTGGGTCAACTCGGGGTGGTCGGATTCGGGGAATCGACTCCAGGACTTCGACTCCGGTAGGTTGAATCCTGGAAGTCGTCTCCGGGAGGTTAACTTCGGGAGGTCGAATCCGGGAGGTAAACTCCGCGAGGTCTACTCCAGGAGTTCGACACCGGGAGATCGACATCGGGATTTCGACTTTTGGTGGTTGGCTCCGGGACGACTAATCCGGTAGTTAGTTCCGGGATGACTCTCGGTCGATGACCCAAGGTCGATGCCCCGAGGTCGACTCGATGAGGTAGATTACAGGGAGGACAATTGAGGCAAGATAGTTATGAAAAGTCGACTCCGGTAGTTCAACTTTGGGCGGTCGAATTAGGCAGGTCGACAATTGTAGTTCGACTCCATGAGATTGATTCCGGCAATCGACTTACGGAGGCCGACTCCATATATTATAAACGGATAATTTTTAGCGAAATATCAAATTTTTCCCTCTCTTCTGCCTTCATTTTCGTCATTTTATCGAAATATGATTGAAAAAAGGATTCAAGATGATAATTTAACCGAAATTTCAATTTATTTCCTCAATTTTCGTCTTTTTTTCGAGAAATGATCGAAGAAAGAAACAAAAACGGATAATTTCACCGAAATTATCTATCTTTTCTCTATTGTGCATTAAGTTTCGTCATTTTATCGAGATATGATAGAAAAAAGCAAAGAAAACGGATAATTTTAGAGAAATTTATATTTATTTCCTCTATTTTGCCTTAATTTTCGTCATTTTATCCCGATATGATCGAAAAAATCCACGAAAAACAGATATTTTTAGTGAAATTTCCATTTTTTTCCACAATTTTACATTTATTTACATAATTTTGTTTAGATATTATCGAAAAAATCCACGAAAAACAGTTAATTTACTCGAAATTTCAATTTCCTTCCTCTATTTTGCCTTAATTTTCGTCATTTTATCGTGATAGGATCGAAAAAATCCACGAAGAACGGATAATTTTTACGAAATTTCCATTTTTTTCCACTATTTCTCCTGCATTTACATCTTTTTGTCGAGATATTATCGAAACAATCAACGAAAAACAGTTAATTTACTCGAAATTTCAATTTTTTTCCTCTACTTTAAGGTAATTATTGTCATTTCATCGAGATATTTTAAAAAAATGCAACGAAAACGGATAGTTTTAGCGAAATTTCAAATCTTATCCTCTAATTTGTCTTAAATTTCGTCATTTTATCGCGATATGTTCGAAAAACGCATCGAGAACAGACACATTTTAGCCAAATTTTAAATCCTTTCAATCTTTTTTGCATTAATTTTTCTCATTTTATCAAGATCTGATCGAAATAAGCAACGAAAACGCATGAATTCTATCAAAATTTTTAATTTTTTCCCTTATTCTGCCTTTAATTTCCTTCTTTTTTCAATATATGATCGAATAAAGCAATGAAAATGGATGATTTCACCGAAATTGCAATTTTTTTCCTCTATTTTGCCCTAAATTTCTTCATTTTTTCAAGATATGATGAAAATGGCATTGAAAACGGATAATTTAAGCGAAATTTTAATTTTTTTTCCTTAATTTACCAAAATTCCGTCAGCAACGAAAACGGATGAATTCTATCAGAATGTTTAATTTCATTCCCTTATTTTGCCTTAATTTTCGTCATTTTATCGAGACATGATCGAAAAAAGCAACGAAAACAGATAATTTTAGCGAAATTTTTTTTTCTCTATTTATCCTTTATTTACGTCATTTTTTCAAGATATGATTGAAAAACTCCACGAAAATCAGTTAAATTACGCTAAATTTCAATTTCTTTCCTCTATTTTGCGTTAATTTTCGTCATTTTATCGAGATATGGTCCAAAAAATCCACGAAGAACGGATTATTTTAGCGAAATCTCAATTTTTTTTAAATTTTGCACTCATTTTCGTTATTTTATCGGGATGACCTTGGTCGATGACTCGAGGTTGATGACCCGCTGTCGATGACCCGATTTCGATTGCCCGGGGTATATGACCAGAGGTCGACGACCCTGAGGTCAATGACCCTGAGGTCAATGACCCAAGGTCGATGATCCGAGGTAGATGACCCGAGGTCGATGACCCGAGGATGATTCCTGGAGGTCGATGACCCAAGTTTGATAACCGGAGGTCAATAACCCGAGATCGATGAACCAAGATCGACTAGGTGGTGTCGATTCCGGGAGATCGATTACGGGAGGTCAATTCAGGCAGGACCATTATTGGAAGTAGACACCGGTGGGTCAACTCGGGATGGTCGGATCCGGGGAATCGACTCCAGGACTTCGACTCCGGTAGGTTGAATCCTGGAAGTCGTCTCCGAGAGGTTAACTTCGGGAGGTCGAATCCGGGAGGTAAACTCCGGGAGGTGTACTCCAGGAGTTCGACTCCGGGAGATCGACATCGGGATTTCGACTTCTGGTGGTCGGCTCCGGGACGACTAATCCGGTAGGTAGTTCCGGGATGACTCTCGGTCTATGACCCGAGGTTAATGACCTAAGGTTGATGACCCGAGATCGACTCGATGAGGTAGATTAAGGGAAGAAAATTGAGGCAAGATAGTTATGAAAAGTCGACTCCGGTAGTTCAACTTTGGGCGGTCGAATTTGGCAGGTCGACAATTGTAGTTGGACTCCATGATTTTGATTCCGGCAATCGACTTACGGAGGCCGACTCCATATATAATTAACGGATAATTTTTAGCGAAATATCAAATTTTTCCCTCTGTTTTGCCTTCATTTTCGTCATTTTATCGAAATATGATTTTAAAAATTATTAAAGATGATAATTTAACCGAAATTTCAACTTCTTTCTCCTATTTTCCTTATTTTTTGGCACTTTATCGTGATATTATCGAAAATATCCACGAAAAACGGATAATTTTAGCAAAAGTTTCATTTTTTTCCACAATTTTTCTCTTTATTTACGTCATTTTGTCAAAATATGATCGAAAAATCCACGAAAAACAGTTAATTTACGCAGAAATTCAATTTTTTTCTCTATTTTAGTTCAATTTTCGTCATTTATCGAAATTTGATCGAAAAAAGCAAAGAAAACCGATAATTTTAAAGAAATTTCAATTTTTTCCTCTATTTTGCCTTAATTTTCGTCATTTTAGCTAATTATGATCGAAAAAATCCATGAAAAACAATTAATTTACGCGAAATTTCAATTTTTTTTCCTCTATTCTGCCTTAATTTTCGTCATTTTATTGAGATATGATCGAAAAAATCCACTAAAAACGGATAATTTTAGTAAAATTACAATTTTTTCCACCATTTTTCTTTAATTGAATCTCTTTTTTCTATTTTTCCCAAAATTTTATCCTTTTGTCTAGATATGATTAAAAATTTTCTCGAAAAACGGAAAATTTTTTTGAAATTTCCATTTTTTTCCTATTTTTCCTTGATTTGCGTCATTTTATCGATATATGATTTAAAATATCAACGAAAAACAGATAATTTTAGCGAAATTTTCATTTTTTTCCTCTATTTTTCCTTTATTTACGTCATTTCGTCAAGATATGATCGAAAAACTCCACGAAAAATTGTTAATTTACGCGAACTTTCAATATCTTTCCTCTATTTTGCCTTAATTTTCGTCATTTAATCGAGATATGGTCCAAAAAATCCACGAAGAAAGGATACTTTTTTCGAAATTTCAAATTTTTTCCTCTATTTTGGTTTAATTTTCGTCATTTTATCGTAAATTGATCGAAAAAAGCAAAGAAAACCGATAATATTAAAGAAATTTCAATTTTTTTCCTCTACTTTGCCGTAATTTTTGTCATTTCATCGAGATATTATCAAAAAAAGCAACGAAAACGGATAGTTTTAGCGAAATATCAAATCTTATCCTCTAATTTGTCTTAAATTTTATCATTTTATCGCGATATGTTAGAAAAAGGCATCGAGAACAGACACATTTTAGCCAAATTTCAAATCCTTTCAATCTTTTTTGCATTAATTTTTCTCATTTTATCAAGATCTGATCGAAATAAGCAACGAAAACGCATGAATTCTATCAAAATTTTTAATTTTTTCCCTTATTCTGCCTTTAATTTCCTTCTTTTTTCAATATATGATCGAATAAAGCAATGAAAATGGATGATTTCACCGAAATTGCAATTTTTTCCTCTATTTTGCCCTTAATTTCTTCATTTTTTCAAGATATGATGAAAATGTTATTGAAAAGGGATAATTTAAGCGAAATTTTAATTTTTTTTCCTTAATTTACCAAAATTCCGTCAGCAACGAAAACAGATGAATTCTATCAGAATGTTTAATTTCATTCTCTTATTTTGCCTTAATTTTCGTCATTTTATCGAGACATGATCGAAAAAAGCAACGAAAACAGATACTTTTAGCGAAATTTCAATGTTTTTCCTCTATTTTTACTTAATTTCTTCATTTTTTCGAGAATTGATCGAATAAAGCAAAGAAAACGTTTAATTTTAGTGGAATTTAAATTTTTTCCTCTATTTTACCTAAATTTTTGTCTTTTTTTTCGAGATATGATCGAAAAAATCAACGAAAACGGTTATATTTAGTGAAATCTCAGTTTTTGTCCTTTACTTTGCATTCATATTATCGAGATATGATCGATATAAGCCACGAAAAGATATATTTTTAGCAAAATTTTAATTTTTTTTTATATTTTGCCTTAATTTTTGTCTATTTATCGTTTTATGATCGAAAGAAGGAACGAAAATGGATAATTTTAGAAAAATTTCAATTTCTTTCTATAATTTTCCTTAATTTTTGTCCATATATCGTATTATAATAATAAAAAACAACGTAAACGGTTAATTTCACCGATATTTCAATTTTTTTGCACTATTTTTCATTAATTTTATCATTTATTCGTGATATGATAGAAAATAAGCAATGAAAACGATTAATTTCACCAAAATTTTCTATCTTTTTCCCATATTTTTCCTTAAATTTCGCGCTTTTATCGAGATATGATCGAAAAAAACAACGAAAACGGATAATTTTAGCGAAATCTCAATTTTTTTTTAAATTTCACACTCATTTTCGTTATTTTATCGTGATGACCTTGGTCGATGACTCGAGGTTGATGACCCGCTTTCGATGACCCGAGGTCGATGGCCCGGGTATATGACCAGAGGTCGATGACCCTGAGGTCAATGACCCTGAGGTCAATGACCCTGAGGTAGATGACCCGAGGTAGATGACCCGAGGTCGAAGACCCTGAGGTCGATGACCCAAGGTCGATGACCCGAGGTAGATGACCCTGAGGTCAATGACCCAGAGGTCGATGACCCAAGGTCGATGACCCGAGGTAGATGACCCGAGGTCGATGACCCTGAGGTCGATGACCCAAGGTCGATGACCCGAGGTAGATGACCCGAGGTCGATGAACAAAGATCGACTAGGTGGTGTCGATTCCGGGAGAACGATTACGGGAGGTCAATTCAGGCAGGACCATTATTGGAAGTAGACACCGTTGGGTCAACTCGGGGTGGTCGGATTCGGGGAATCGACTCCTGGACTTCGACTCCGGTAGGTTGAATCCTGGAAGTCGTCTCCGGGAGGTTAACTTCGGGAGGTCGAATCCGGGAGGTAAACTCCGCGAGGTCTACTCCAGGAGTTCGACACCGGGAGATCGACATCGGGATTTCGACTTTTGGTGGTTGGCTCCGGGACGACTAATCCGGTAGGTAGTTCCGGGATGACTCTCGGTCGATGACCCAAGGTCGATGCCCCGAGGTCGACTCGATGAGGTAGATTACAGGGAGGACAATTGAGGCAAGATAGTTATGAAAAGTCGACTCCGGTAGTTCAACTTTGGGCGGTCGAATTAGGCAGGTCGACAATTGTAGTTCGACTCCATGAGATTGATTCCGGCAATCGACTTACGGAGGCCGACTCCATATATTATAAACGGATAATTTTTAGCGAAATATCAAATTTTTCCCTCTCTTCTGCCTTCATTTTCGTCATTTTATCGAAATATGATTGAAGAAAGGATTCAAGATGATAATTTAACCGAAATTTCAATTTATTTCCTCAATTTTTGTCTTTTTTTCGAGAAATGATCGAAGAAAGAAACAAAAACGGATAATTTCACCGAAATTATCTATCTTTTCTCTATTGTGCATTAAGTTTCGTCATTTTATCGAGATATGAAAGAAAAAAGCAAAGAAAATGGATAATTTTAGAGAAATTTATATTTATTTCCTCTATTTTGCCTTAATTTTCGTCATTTTATCCCGATATGATCGAAAAAATCCACGAAAAACAGATATTTTTAGTGAAATTTCCATTTTTTTCCACAATTTTACATTTATTTACATCATTTTGTTTAGATATTATCGAAAAAATCCACGAAAAACAGTTAATTTACTCGAAATTTCAATTTCCCTCCTCTATTTTGCCTTAATTTTCGTCATTTTATCGTGATATGATCGAAAAAATCCACGAAGAACGGATAATTTTTACGAAATTACCATTTTTTTCCACTATTTCTCCTGCATTTACATCTTTTTGTCGAGATATTATCGAAACAATCAACGAAAAACAGTTAATTTACTCGAAATTTCAATTTTTTTCCTCTATTTTAAGGTAATTTTTGTCATTTCATCGAGATATTATAAAAAAATGCAACGAAAACGGATAGTTTTAGCGAAATTTCAAATCTTATCCTCTAATTTGTCTTAAATTTCGTCATTTTATCGCGATATGTTCGAAAAAGGCATCGAGAACAGACACATTTTAGCCAAATTTTAAATCCTTTCAATCTTTTTTGCATTAATTTTTCTCATTTTATCAAGATCTGATCGAAATAAGCAACGAAAACGCATGAATTCTATCAAAATTTTAATTTTTTCCCTTATTCTGCCTTTAATTTCCTTCTTTTTTCAATATATGATCGAATAAAGCAATGAAAATGGATGATTTCACCGAAATTGCAATTTTTTCCCTCTATTTTGCCCTAAATTTCTTCATTTTTTCAAGATATGATGAAAATGGCATTGAAAACGGATAATTTAAGCGAAATTTTAATTTTTTTTCCTTAATTTACCAAAATTCCGTCAGCAACGAAAACGGATGAATTCTATCAGAATGTTTAATTTCATTCCCTTATTTTGCCTTAATTTTCGTCATTTTATCGAGACATGATCGAAAAAAGCAACGAAAACAGATAATTTTAGCGAAATTTTTTTTTTCTCTATTTATCCTTTATTTACGTCATTTTTTCAAGATATGATTGAAAAACTCCACGAAAATCAGTTAAATTACGCTAAATTTCAATTTCTTTCCTCTATTTTGCGTTAATTTTCGTCATTTTATCGAGATATGGTCCAAAAAATCCACGAAGAACGGATTATTTTAGTGAAATCTCAATTTTTTTTAAATTTCGCACTCATTTTCGTTATTTTATCGGGATGACCTTGGTCGATGACTCGAGGTTGATGACCCGCTGTCGATGACCCGATTTCGATTGCCCGGGGTATATGACCAGAGGTCGACGACCCTGAGGTCAATGACCCTGAGGTCAATGACCCAAGGTCGATGATCCGAGGTAGATGACCCGAGGTCGATGACCCGAGGATGATTCCTGGAGGTCGATGACCCAAGTTTGATAACCGGAGGTCAATAACCCGAGATCGATGAACCAAGATCGACTAGGTGGTGTCGATTCCGGGAGATCGATTACGGGAGGTCAATTCAGGCAGTACCATTATTGGAAGTAGACACCGGTGGGTCAACTCGGGATGGTCGGATCCGGGGAATCGACTCCAGGACTTCGACTCCGGTAGGTTGAATCCTGGAAGTCGTCTCCGAGAGGTTAACTTCGGGAGGTCGAATCCGGGAGGTAAACTCCGGGAGGTCTACTCCAGGAGTTCGACTCCGGGAGATCGACATCGGGATTTCGACTTCTGGTGGTCGGCTCCGGGACGACTAATCCGGTAGGTAGTTCCGGGATGACTCTCGGTCTATGACCCGAGGTTAATGACCTAAGGTTGATGACCCGAGATCGACTCGATGAGGTAGATTACAGGGAGGACAATTGAGGCAAGACAGTTATGAAAAGACGACTCCGGTAGTTCAACTTTGGGCGGTCGAATTTGGCAGGTCGACAATTGTAGTTGGACTCCATGATTTTGATTCCGGCAAACGACTTATGGAGGCCGACTCCATTTATAATAAACGGATAATTGTTAGCGAAATATCAAATATTTCCCTCTATTTTGCCTTAATTTTCGTCGTTTTATCGAAATATGAGTGAAAAAGAATTGAAGATGATAATTTCACCGAAATTTCAATTTATTTCCTCAATTTTCATCTTTTTTTCGAGAAATGATACAATAAAGCAACAAAAACGGATAATTTCACCGAAAATATGTATTTTTTCTCTATTGTGCATTTAATTTCGTCATTTTATCGAGATATGATAGAAAAAAGCAACGAAAACGGATAATTTTCGAGAAATTTATATTTATTTAGTCTATTTTGCCTTAATTTTCGTCATTTTATCCCGATATGATCGAAAAAATCCAAGAAAAACAGATAATTTTTGCGAAATTTTCATTTTTTTCCTCTATTTTTCCTTTATTTACGTCATTTTGTCAAGATATGATCGAAAAACTCCACGAAAAATAGTTAATTTACGCGAACTTTCAACTTCTTTCCTCTATTTTGCCTTAATTTTCGTCATTTAATCGTAAATTGATCGAAAATAGTAAAGAAAACCGATAATATTAAAGAAATTTCAATTTTTTTCCTCTACTTTGCCGTAATTTTTGTCATTTCATCGAGATATTATCAAAAAAAGCAACTAAAACGGATAGTTTTAGCGAAATTTCAAATCTTATCATCTAATTTGTCTTAAACTTCGTCATTTTAACGCGATATGTTCGAAAAAGGCATCGAGAACAGACACATTTTAGCCAAATTTCAAATCCTTTCAATCTTTTGTGCATTAATCTTTCTCATTTTATCAAGATCTGATCGAAATAAGCAACGAAAACGCATGAATTCTATCAAAATTTTTAATTTTTTCCCTTATTCTGCCTTTAATTTCCTTCTTTTTTCAATATATGATCGAATAAAGCAATGAAAATGGATGATTTCACCGAAATTGCAATTTTTTCCTTTATTTTGCCCTTAATTTCTTCATTTTTTCAAGATATGATGAAAATGGCATTGAAAACGGATAATTTAAGCGAAATTTTAATTTTTTTTCCTTAATTTATCAAAATTCCGTCAGCAACGAAAACGGATGAATTCTATCAGAATGTTTAATTTCATTCCCTTATTTTGCCTTAATTTTCGTCATTTTATCGAGACATGATCGAAAAAAGCAACGAAAACAGATAATTTTAGCGAAATTTCAATGTTTTTCCTCTATTTTTACATAATTTATTCATTTTTTCAAGATATGACGAAAATGGCATTGAAAACGGATAATTTAAGGGAAATTTTAATTTTTTTCCACAATTTTACATTTATTTACATAATTTTGTCGAGATATTATCAAAACAATCCACGAAAAACAGTTAATTTACTCGAAATTTCAATTTCCTTCCTCTATTTTGCCTTAATTTTCGTCATTTTATCTTTTTATTTTAATCTTTTTCCCATATTTCTACTTAAATTTCGCGATTTTATCGAGATATGATCGAAAAAAAAGAACGAAAACGGATAATTTTAGCGAAATCTCAATTTTTTTTTAAATTTCGCACTCATTTTCGTTATTTTATCGTGATGACCTTGGTCGATGACTCGAGGTTTATGACCCGCTGTCGATGACCCGAGGTCGATGGCCCGGTATATACGACCAGAGGTCGATGACCCTGAGGTCAATGACCCTGAGGTAGATGACCCGCTGTCGATGACCCGAGGTCGATGGCCCGGGGTATATGACCAGAGGTCGATGACCCTGAGGTCGATGACCCTGAGGTCAATGACCCTGAGGTAGATGACCCAAGGTCGATGACCCGAGGTAGATGACCCGAGGTCGAAGACCCTTAGGTCGATGACCCGAGGTAGATGACCCGAGGTCGAAGACCCTGAGGTCGATGACCCAAGGTCGATGACCCAAGGTCGATGACCCGAGGTATATGACCCGAGGTCGATGACCCTGAGGTCGATGACCCAAGGTCGATGACCCGAGGTAGATGACCCGAGGTCGATGAACCAAGATCGACTAGGTGATGTCGATTCCGGGAGAACGATTACGGGAGGTCAATTCAGGCAGGACCATTATTGGAAGTAGACACCGTTGGGTCAACTCGGGGTGGTCGGATTCTGGGAATCGACTCCAGGACTTCGACTCCGGTAGGTTGAATCCTGGAAGTCGTCTCCGGGAGGTTAACTTCGGGAGGTCGAATCCGGGAGATAAACTCCGCGAGGTCTACTCCAGGAGTTCGACTCCGGGAGATCGACATCGGGATTTCGACTTCTGGTGGTTGGCTCCGGGACGACTAATCCGGTAGGTAGTTCCGGGATGACTCTCGGTCGATGACCCAAGGTCGATGCCCCGAGGTCGACTCGATGAGGTAGATTACAGGGAGGACAATTGAGGCAAGATAGTTATGAAAAGTCGACTCCGGTAGTTCAACTTTGGGCGGTCGAATTAGGCAGGTCGACAATTTTAGTTCGACTCCATGAGATTGATTCCGGCAATCGACTTACGGAGGCCGACTCCATATATAATAAACGGATAATTTTTAGCGAAATATCAAATTTTTCCCTCTCTTTTGCCTTCATTTTCGTCATTTTATCGAAATATGATTGAAAAAAGGATTCAAGATGATAATTTATCCGAAATTTCAATTTATTTCCTCAATTTTCGTCTTTTTTTCGAGAAATGATCGAAGAAAGCAACAAAAACGGATAATTTCACCGAAATTATCTATTTTTTCTCTATTGTGCATTAAGTTTCGTCATTTTATCGAGATATGATAGAAAAAAGCAAAGAAAACGAATAATTTTAGAGAAATTTATATTTATTTCCTCTATTTTGCCTTAATTGTCGTCATTTTATCGTGATATGATCGAAAAAATCCACGAAAAACAGATATTTTTAGTTAAATTTCCATTTTTTTCCACAATTTTACATTTATTTTTATCATTTTGTCGAGATATTATCGAAACAATCCACGAAAAACAGTTAATTTACTCGAAATTTCAATTTCCTTCCTCTATTTTGCCTTAATTTTCGTCATTTTATCGTGATATGATCGAAAAAATCCACGAAAAACAGTTAATTTACTCGAAATTTCAATTTTTTTCCTCTACTTTGCCGTAATTTTTGTCATTTCATCGAGATATTATAAAAAAATGCAACGAAAACGGATAGTTTTAGTGAAATTTCAAATCTTATCCACTAATTTGTCTTAATTTTCGTCATTTTATCGCGATATGCTCGAAAAAAGAAACGAGAACGGATACATTTTTGCCAAATTTAAAATTCTTTCAATTTATTTTGCATTGATTCTTGTCATTTTATCAAGATATGTTCGAAAAAAGGAACAAAAACGAACTATTTCAGCGAAATATCATTTTTTCCCTCTATTTTTAGATAATAATGATTTAAGCGGATAATTTTAGCGAAATTTTCATTTTTTTCCACTTTTTTTCCTTTATTTACGTCTTTTTGTCGATATATGATTGAAAAAATCCACGAAAAACAGTTGATTGACGCGAAATTTCTATTTCTTTCCTCTATTTTGCCTTAATTTTCGTCAATTTATCTAGTAATGATCGAAAAAATCCACAAAAAACGGATAATTTTAGCAAAACTTTCATTTTTTTCCACAATTTTTCTCTTTATTTACGTCATTTTGTCAAAATATGATCGAAAAATCCACGAAAAACAGTTAATTTACGCGAAAATTCAAGTTTTTTTCTCTATTTTAGTTCAATTTTCGTAATTTATCGAAATTTGATCGAAAAAAACAAAGAAAACCGATAATATTGCAGAAATTTCAATTTTTTTCCTCTTTTTTGCCTTAATTTTCGTCATTTTATCGAGATATGATCGAAAAACTCCACGAAAAATAGTTAATTTACGCGAATTTTTAATTTCTTTCCTCTATTTTGCCTTAATTTTCGTCATTTAATCGAGATATGGTCCAAAAAATCCACGAAGAACGGATACTTTTTGCGAAATTTCAAATTTTTTCCTCTATTTTGGTTTAATTTTCGTCATTTTATCGTAAATTGATCGAAAAAAGCAAAGAAAACCGATAATATTAAAGAATTTTCAATTTTTTTCCTCTACTTTGCCGTAATTTTTGTCATTTCATCGAGATATTATCAAAAAAAGCAACGAAAAAGGATAGTTTTTGCGAAATTTCAAATCTTATCCTCTAATTTGTCTTAAATTTCGTCATTTTATCGCGATATGTTCGAAAACGGCATCGAGAACAGACACATTTTAGCTAAATTTCAAATCCTTTCAATCTTTTTTGCATTAATTTTTCTCATTTTATCAAGATCTGATCGAAATAAGCAACGAAAACGCATGAATTCTATCAAAATTTTTTATTTTTTCCCTTATTCTGCCTTTAATTTCCTTCTTTTTTCAATATATGATCGAATAAAGCAATGAAAATGGATGATATCACCGAAATTGCAATTTTTTTTCTCTATTTTGCCCTTAATTTCTTTATTTTTTCAAGATATGATGAAAATGGCATTGAAAACGGATAATTTAAGCGAAATTTTAATTTTTTTTCCTTAATTTACCAAAATTCCGTCAGCAACGAAAACGGATGAATTCTATCAGAATGTTTAATTTCATTCCCTTATTTTGCCTTAATTTTTGTCATTTTATCGAGACATGATCGAAAAAAGCAACGAAAACAGATAATTTTAGCGAAATTTCAATGTTTTTCCTCTATTTTTACATAATTTCTTCATTTTTTCGAGAATTGATCGAATAAAGCAAAGAAAACGTTTAATTTTAGTGGAATTTAAATTTTTTCCTCTATGTTACCTAAATTTTTGTCTTTTTTTTCGAGATATGATCGAAAAAAGCAACGAAAACGGTTATTTTTAGTGAAATCTCAGTTTTTGTCCTTTACTTTGCATTCATATTATCGAAATATGATCGATATAAGCAACGAAAACGGTTATATTTAGTGAAATATCAGTTTTTTTCCTTTACTTTGCATTCATATTATCGAGATATGATCGATATAAGCCACGAAAAGATATATTTTTAGCAAAATTTAAATGTTTTCTATATTTTGCCTTAATTTTTGTCTATTTATCGTTTTATGATCGAAAAAAGGAACGAAAATGGATTAATTCACCGAAATTTCAACTTTTTTTCCTCTTTTATTGCTCAATTTTGGTCATTTTTTCGAGATATGATGGAAAAAAGAACGAAAACGGATACTTTTAGAAAGATTTCAATTTCTTTCTATAATTTTCCTTAATTTTCGTCCATATATCGTATTATAATAATAAAAAACAACGAAAACGGTTAATTTCACCGATATTTCAATTTTTTTGCACTATTTTTCATAATTATTATAATTTATTCGTGATATGATAGAAAATAAGCATAAAAACGATTAATTTCACCAAAATTTTCTATCTTTTTCCCATATTTTTACTTAAATTTCATGATTTTATCGAGATATGATCGAAAAAAAGAACGAAAACGGATAATTTTAGCGAAATCTCAATTTTTATTTAAATTTCGCACTCATTTTCGTTATTTTATCGTGATGACCTTGGTCCATGACTCGAGGTTTATGACCCGCTGTCGATGACCCGAGGTCGATGGCCCCGTATATACGACCAGAGGTCGATGACCCTGAGGTCAATGACCCTGAGGTAGATGACCCGCTGTCGATGACCCGAGGTCGATGGCCCGGGGTATATGACCAGAGGTCGATGACCATGAGGTTGATGACCCTGAGGTCAATGACCCTGAGGTAGATGACCCAAGGTCGATGACCCGAGGTAGATGACCCGGGGTATATGACCAGA
This sequence comes from Sympetrum striolatum, assembly GCA_947579665.1. Taxonomy (NCBI): domain Eukaryota; kingdom Metazoa; phylum Arthropoda; class Insecta; order Odonata; family Libellulidae; genus Sympetrum; species Sympetrum striolatum. The sequence goes on along the minus strand of OX388342.1, from coordinate 74,167,529 downwards.
GGTCGATGACCCTGAGGTTGATGACCCTGAGGTCAATGACCCTGAGGTAGATGACCCTAGGTCGATGACCCAAGGTCGATGACCCAAGGTCGATGACCCGAGGTATATGACCCGAGGTCGATGACCCTGAGGTCGATGACCCAAGGTCGATGACCCGAGGTCGATGACCCAAGGTCGATGACCCGAGGTAGATGACCCGAGGTCGATGACCCGAGGATGATTCCTGGAGGTCGATGACCCGAGGGTGATAACCGGAGGTCAAAGACCCGAGATCGATGAACCAAGATCGACTAGGTGGTGTTGATTCCGGGAAAAGGATTACGGGAGGTCAATTCAGGCAGGACCATTATTGGAAGTAGACACCGTTGGGTCAACTCGGGGTGGTCGGATTCGGGGAATCGACTCCAGGACTTCGACTCCGGTAGGTTGAATCCTGGAAGTCGTCTCCGGGAGGTTAACTTCGGGAGGTCGAATCCGGGAGGTAAACTCCGCGAGGTCTACTCCAGGAGTTCGACTCCGGGAGATCGACATCGGGATTTCGACTTCTGGTGGTTGGCTCCGGGACGACTAATCCGGTAGGTAGTTCCGGGATGACTCTCGGTCGATGACCCAAGGTCGATGCCCCGAGGTCGACTCGATGAGGTAGATTACAGGGAGGACAATTGAGGCAAGATAGTTATGAAAAGTCGACTCCGGTAGTTCAACTTTGGGCGGTCGAATTAGGCAGGTCGACAATTGTAGTTCGACTCCATGAGATTGATTCCGGCAATCGACTTACGGAGGCCGACTCCATTTATAATAAACGGATAATTTTTAGCGAAATATCAAATTTTTCCCTCTCTTTTGCCTTCATTTTCGTCATTTTATCGAAATATGATTGAAAAAAGGATTCAAGATGATAATTTATCCGAAATTTCAATTTATTTCCTCAATTTTCGTCTTTTTTTCGAGAAATGATCGAAGAAAGCAACAAAAACGGATAATTTCACCGAAATTATCTATTTTTTCTCTATTGTGCATTAAGTTTCGTCATTTTATCGAGATATGATAGAAAAAGCAAAGAAAACGAATAATTTTAGAGAAATTTATATTTATTTCCTCTATTTTGCCTTAATTGTCGTCATTTTATCGTGATATGATCGAAAAAATCCACGAAAAACAGATATTTTTAATTAAATTTCCATTTTTTTCCACAATTTTACATTTATTTTTATCATTTTGTCGAGATATTATCGAAACAATCCACGAAAAACAGTTAATTTACTCGAAATTTCAATTTCCTTCCTCTATTTTGCCTTAATTTTCGTCATTTTATCGTGATATGATCGAAAAAATCCACGAAAAACAGTTAATTTACTCGAAATTTCAATTTTTTTCCTCTACTTTGCCGTAATTTTTGTCATTTCATCGAGATATTATAAAAAAATGCAACGAAAACGGATAGTTTTAGCGAAATTTCAAATCTTATCCACTAATTTGTCTTAATTTTCGTCAGATTATCGCGATATGCTCGAAAAAAGAAACGAGAACGGATACATTTTTGCCAAATTTCAAATTCTTTCAATTTATTTTGCATTGATTCTTGTCATTTTATCAAGATATGTTCGAAAAAAGGAACAAAAACGAACTATTTCAGCGAAATATAATTTTTTCCCTCTATTATTAGATAATAATAATTTAAGCGGATAATTTTAGCGAAATTTTCATTTTTTTCCACTATTTTTCCTTTATTTACGTCTTTTTGTCGATATATGATCGAAAAATTCCACGAAAAACAGTTGATTGACGCGAAATTTCTATTTCTTTCCTCTATTTTGCCTTAATTTTCGTCAATTTATCTAGTAATGATCGAAAAAATCCACAAAAAACGGATAATTTTAGCAAAACTTTCATTTTTTTCCACAATTTTTCTCTTTATTTACGTCATTTTGTCAAAATATGATCGAAAAATCCACGAAAAACAGTTAATTTACGCGAAAATTCAATTTTTTTTCTCTATTTTAGTTCAATTTTCGTCATTTATCGAAATTTGATCGAAAAAAACAAAGAAAACCGATAATATTGAAGAAATTTCAATTTTTTTCCTCTTTTTTGCCTTAATTTTCGTCATTTTATCGAGATATGATCGAAAAATCTATGAAAAACAATTAATTTACGTGAAATTTCAATTTTTTTTCCTCTATTCTGCCTTAATTTTCGTCATTTTATCGAGATATGATCGAAAAAATCCACTAAAAACGGATAATTTTAGTAAAATTACAATTTTTTCCACCATTTTTCTTAAATTGAATCCCTTTTTTCTATTTTTCCCAAAATTTTATCCTTTTGCCTAGATATGATTAAAAGTTTTCTCGAAAAACGGAAAATTTTTTTGAAATTTCCATTTTTTTACTATTTTTCCTTGATTTTCGTCATTTTATCGATATATGATCGAAAAAATTTACGATAAACGGATAATTTAAGCGAAATTTCGATTTCTTTCCCCTATTTTGCCTTAATTTTCGTCATTTTATCGTGATATGATTGAAAATATCCACGAAAAACAGATAATTTTAGCGAAATTTTCATTTTTTTCCTCTATTTTTCCTTTATTTACGTCATTTTGTCAAGATATGATCGAAAAACTCCACGAAAAATAGTTAATTTACGCGAACTTTCAATTTCTTTCCTCTATTTTGCCTTAATTTTCGTCATTTAATCGAGATATGGTCCAAAAAATCCACGAAGAACGGATACTTTTTGCGAAATTTCAAATTTTTTCCTCTATTTTGGTATAAATTTCGTCATTTTATCGTAAATTGATCGAAAAAAGCAAAGAAAACCGATAATATTAAAGAATTTTCAATTTTTTTCCTCTACTTTGCCGTAATTTTTGTCATTTCATCGAGATATTATCAAAAAAAGCAACGAAAAAGGATAGTTTTTGCGAAATTTCAAATCTTATCCTCTAATTTGTCTTAAATTTCGTCATTTTATCGCGATATGTTCGAAAAAGGCATCGAGAACAGACACATTTTAGCCAAATTTCAAATTCTTTCAATCTTTTTTGCATTAATTTTTCTCATTTTATCAAGATCTGATCGAAATAAGCAACGAAAACGCATGAATTCTATCAAAATTTTTAATTTTTTCCCTTATTCTGCCTTTAATTTCCTTCTTTTTTCAATATATGATCGAATAAGTCAATGAAAATGGATGATATCACCGAAATTGCAATTTTTTTCTCTATTTTTCCCTTAATTTCTTTATTTTTTCAAGATATGATGAAAATGGCATTGAAAACGGATAATTTAAGCGAAATTTTAATTTTTTTTCCTTTACCAAATTTATTGATTATTTATGAATGAAATTTATTTATGAATTTATATGAATTAATTTTTATTTATTTATTTACCAAAATTCCGTCAGCAACGAAAACGGATGAATTCTATCAGAATGTTTAATTTCATTCCCTTATTTTGCCTTAATTTTCGTCATTTTATCGAGACATGATCGAAAAAAGCAAAGAAAACAGATAATTTTAGCGAAATTTCAATGTTTTTCCTCTATTTTTACATAATTTCTTCATTTTTTCGAGAATTGATCGAATAAAGCAAAGAAAACGTTTAATTTTAGTGGAATTTAAATTTTTTCCTCTATGTTACCTAAATTTTTGTCTTTTTTTTCGAGATATGATCGAAAAAAGCAACGAAAACGGTTATTTTTAGTGAAATCTCAGTTTTTGTCCTTTACTTTGCATTCATATTATCGAGATATGATCGATATAAGCAACGAAAACGGTTATATTTAGTGAAATATCAGTTTTTGTCCTTTACTTTGCATTCATATTATCGAGATATGATCGATATAAGCCACGAAAAGATATATTTTTAGCAAAATTTAAATGTTTTCTATATTTTGCCTTAATTTTTGTCTATTTATCGTTTTATGATCGAAAAAAGGAACGAAAATGGATTAATTCACCGAAATTTCAACTTTTTTCCTCTTTTATTACTCAATTTTGGTCATTTTTTCGAGATATGATGGAAAAAAGAACGAAAACGGATACTTTTAGAAAGATTTCAATTTCTTTCTATAATTTTCCTTAATTTTGTCCATATATCGTATTATAATAATAAAAAACAACGAAAACGGTTAATTTCACCGATATTTCAATTTTTTTGCACTATTTTTCATAATTATTATAATTTATTCGTGATATGATAGAAAATAAGCATAAAAACGATTAATTTCACCAAAATTTTCTATCTTTTTCCCATATTTTTACTTAAATTTCGCGATTTTATCGAGATATGATCGAAAAAAGAACGAAAACGGATAATTTTAGCGAAATCTCAATTTTTTTTTAAATTTCGCACTCATTTTCGTTATTTTATCGTGATGACCTTGGTCCATGACTCGAGGTTTATGACCCGCTGTCGATGACCCGAGGTCGATGGCCCATTATATACGACCAGAGGTCGATGACCCTGAGGTCAATGACCCTGAGGTAGATGACCCGCTGTCGATGACCCGAGGTCGATGGCCCGGGGTATATGACCAGAGGTCGATGACCCTGAGGTTGATGACCCTGAGGTCAATGACCCTGAGGTAGATGACCCAAGGTCGATGACCCGAGGTAGATGACCCGAGGTCGAAGACCCTGAGGTCGATGACCCGAGGTAGATGACCCGAGGTCGAAGACCCTGAGGTCGATGACCCAAGGTCGATGACCCGAGGTAGATGACCCGAGGTCGATGAACCAAGATCGACTAGGTGGTGTCCATTCCGGGAGAACGATTACGGGAGGTCAATTCAGGCAGGACCATTATTGGAAGTAGACACCGTTGGGTCAACTCGGGGTGGTCGGATTCGGGGAATCGACTCCAGGACTTCGACTCCGGTAGGTTGAATCCTGGAAGTCGTCTCCGGGAGGTTAACTTCGGGAGGTCGAATCCGGGAGGTAAACTCCGCGAGGTCTACTCCAGGAGTTCGACTCCGGGAGATCGACATCGGGATTTCTACTTCTGGTGGTTGGCTCCGGGACGACTAATCCGGTAGGTAGTTCCGGGATGACTCTCGGTCGATGACCCAAGGTCGATGCCCCGAGGTCGACTCGATGAGGTAGATTACAGGGAGGACAATTGAGGCAAGATAGTTATGAAAAGTCGACTCCGGTAGTTCAACTTTGGGCGGTCGAATTAGGCAGGTCGACAATTGTAGTTCGACTCCATGAGATTGATTCCGGCAATCGACTTACGTAGGCCGACTCCATATATAATAAACGGATAATTTTTAACGAAATATCAAATTTTTCCCTCTCTTTTGCCTTCATTTTCGTCATTTTATCGAAATATGATTGAAAAAAGGATTCAAGATGATAATTTATCCGAAATTTCAATTTATTTCCTCAATTTTCGTCTTTTTTTCGAGAAATGATCGAAGAAAGCAACAAAAACGGATAATTTCACCGAAATTATCTATTTTTTCTCTATTGCGCATTAAGTTTCGTCATTTTATCGAGATATGATAGAAAAAAGCAAAGAAAACGGATAATTTTAGAGAAATTTATATTTATTTCCTCTATTTTGCCTTAATTGTCGTCATTTTATCGTGATATGATCGAAAAAATCCACGAAAAACAGATATTTTTAGTGAAATTTCCATTTTTTCCACAATTTTACATATATTTTTATCATTTTGTCGAGATATTATCGAAATAATCCACGAAAAACAGTTAATTTACTCGAAATATCAATTTCCTTCCTCTATTTTGCCTTAATTTTCGTCATTTTATCGTGATATGATCGATAAAATCCACGAGGAACGGATAATTTTTGCGAAATTTCCATTTTTTTCCACTATTGTTCCTTTATTTACATCATTTTGTCGAGATATTATCGAAACAATCCACGAAAAACAGTTAATTTACTCGAAATTTCAATTTTTTTCCTCTACTTTGCAGTAATTTTTGTCATTTCATCGAGATATTATAATAAAATGCAACGAAAACGGATAGTTTTAGCGAAATTTCAAATCTTATCCTCTAATTTGTCTTAAATTCCGTCATTTTATCGCGATATGTTCGAAAAAGGCATCGAGAACAGACACATTTTAGCCAAATTTCAAATCCTTTCAATCTTTTTTGCATTAATTCTTCTCATTTTATCAAGATCTGATCGAAATAAGCAACGAAAACGCATGAATTCTATCAAAATTTTTAATTTATTCCCTTATTCTGCCTTTAATTTCCTTCTTTTTTCAATATATGATCGAATAAAGCAATGAAAATGGATGATTTCACCGAAATTGCAATTTTTTTCCTCTATTTTGCCCTTAATTTCTTCATTATTTCAAGATATGATGAAAATGGCATTGAAAACGGATAATTTAAGCGAAATTTTAATTTTTTTTCCTTAATTTACCAAAATTCCGTCAGCAACGAAAACTGATGAATTCTATCAGAATATTTAATTTCATTCCCTTATTTTGCCTTAATTTTCGTCATTTAATCTAGACATGATCGAAAAAAGCAACGAAAACAGATAATTTTAGCGAAATTTCAATGTTTTTCCTCTATTTTTACTTAATTTCTTAATTTTTTTAGAATTGATCGAATAAAGCAAAGAAAACGTTTAATTTTAGTGGAATTTAAATTTTTCCTCTATGTTACCTAAATTTTTGTCTTTTTTTTCGAGATATGATCGAAAAAAGCAACGAAAACGGTTATTTTTAGTGAAATCTCAGTTTTTGTCCTTTACTTTGCATTCATATTATCGAGATATGATCGATATAAGCAACGGATACGGTTATATCTAGTCAAATCTCAGTTTTTGACCTTTACTTTGCATTCATATTAGCGAGATATGATCGATATAAGCCACGAAAAGATATATTTTTAGCAAAATTTTAATTTTTTCTATATTTTGCCTTAATTTTTGTCTATTTATCGTTTTATGACCGAAAAAAGGAACAAAAATGGATTATTTCACCGAAATTTCAACTTTTTTTACTCTTTTATTACTTAATTTTGGTCATTTTTTCGAGATATGATGGAAAAAAGAACGAAAACGGATACTTTTAGAAAAATTTCAATTTCTTTCTATAATTTTCCTTAATTTTCGTCCATATATCGTATAATAATAATAAAAAAAACGAAAACGGTTAATTTCACCGATATTTAAATTTTTTTGCACCATTTTTCATAATTTTTATCATTTATTCGTGATATGATAGAAAATAAGCAATGAAAACGATTAATTTCAGCAAAAGTTTCTATCTTTTTCCCATATTTTTCCTTAAATTTCGCGCTTTTATCGAGATATGATCGAAAAAAACAACGAAAACGGATAATTTTAGCGAAATCTCAATTTTTTTTTAAATTTAGCACTCATTGTCGTTATTTTATCGTGATGACCTTGGTCGATGACTCGAGGTTGATGACCCGCTGTCGATTACCCGAGGTCGATGGCCCGGTATATACGACCAGAGGTCGATGACCCAGAGGTCAATGACCCTGAGGTAGATGACCCGCTGTCGATGACCCGAGGTCGATGGCCCGGGGTATATGACCAGAGGTCGATGACCCTGAGGTCGCTGACCCTGAGGTCAATGACCCTGAGGTAGATGACCCAAGGTCGATGACCCGAGGTAGATGACCCGAGGTCGAAGACCCTGAGGTCGATGAACCAAGGTCGATGACCCGAGGTAGATGACCCTGAGGTCATTGACCCTGAGGTCGATAACCCAAGGTCGATGACCCGAGGTAGATGACCCGAGGTCGATGACCCTGAGGTCGATGACCCAAGGTGGATGACCCGAGGTAGATGACCCGAGGTCGATGAACCAAGATCGACTAGGTGGTGTCGATTCCGGGAGAACGATAACGGGAGGTCAATTCAGGCAGGACCATTATTGGAAGTGAACACCGTTGGTTCAACTCGGGGTGGTCGGATTCGGGGAATCGACTCCAGGACTTCGACTCCGGTAGGTTGAATCCTGGAAGTCGTCTCCGGGAGGTTAACTTCGGGAGGTCGAATCCGGGAGGTAAACTCCGCGAGGTCTACTCCAGGAGTTCGACTCCGGGAGATCGACATCGGGATTTCGACTTCTGGTGGTTGGCTCCGGGACGACTAATCCGGTAGGTAGTTCCGGGATGACTCTCGGTCGATGACCCAAGGTCGATGCCCCGAGGTCGACCTTCTGAGGTAGATTACAGGGAGGACAATTGAGGCAAGATAGTTATGAAAAGTCGACTCCGGTAGTTCAACTTTGGGCGGTCGAGTTAGGCAGGTCGACAATTGTAGTTCGACACCATGAGATTGATTCCGGCAATCGACTTACGGAGGCCGACTCCATTTATAATAAACGGATAATTTTTAGCGAAATATCAAATTTTTCCCTCTCTATTGCCTTCATTTTCGTCATTTTATCGAAATATGATTTTAAAAATTATTCAAGATGATAATTTAACCGAAATTTCAATTTATTTCCTCAATTTTCGTCTTTTTTTCGAGAAATGATCGAAGAAAGCAACAAAAACGGATAATTTCACCGAAATTATCTATTTCTTCTCTATTTTGCATTAAGTTTCGTCATTTTATCGAGATATGATAGAAAAGAGCAAAGAAAACGGATAATTTTAGAGAAATTTATATTTATTTCCTCTATTTTGCCTTAATTGTCGTCATTTTATCGTGATATGATCGAAAAAATCCACGTAAAACAGATATTTTTTAGCGACATTTCCATTCTTTCCACAATTTTACATTTATTTACATCATTTTGTCGAGAAATTATCGAAAAAATCCACGAAAAACAGTTAATTTACTCGAAATTTCATTTTCTTTCCTCTATTTTTCCTTTATGAACGTCATTTTATCGATATATGATCAAAAAAAATAAAGGAAAAACGGATAATTTAAGCGAAATTTCAACTTCTTTCTCCTATTTTGCCTTATTTTTTGTCACTTTATCGTGATATTATCGAAAATATCCACGAAAAACGGATAATTTTAGCAAAACTTTCATTTTTTTCCACAATTTTTCTCTTTATTTACGTCATTTTGTCAAAATATGATCGAAAAATCCACGAAAAACAGTTAATTTACGCGAAAATTCAATTTTTTTACTGTATTTTAGTTCAATTTTCGTCATTTATCGAAATTTGATCGAAAAAAGCAAAGAAAACCGATAATTTTGAAGAAATTTCAATTTTTTCCTCTATTTTGCCTTTATTTTCGTCATGTTATCGAGATATGATCGAAAAAATCCATGAAAAACAATTAATTTACGCGAAATTTCAATTTTTTTTCCTCTATTCTGCCTTAATTTTCGTCATTTTATTGAGATATGATCGAAAAAATCCACTAAAAACGGATAATTTTAGTAAAATTGCAATTTTTTCCACCATTTTTCTTTAATTGAATCTCTTTTTTCTAATTTTCCCAAAATTTTATCCTTTTGTCTAGATATGATTAAAAATTTTCTCGAAAAACGGAAAATTTTTTTGAAATTTCCATTTTTTTACTATTTTTCCTTGATTTGCGTCATTTTATCGATATATGATCGAAAAAATTTACGATAAACGGATAATTTAAGCGAAATTTCAATTTCTTTCCCCTATTTTGCCTTAATTTTCGTCATTTTATCGTGATATGATTGAAAATATCCACGAAAAACAGATAATTTTAGCGAAATTTTCATTCTTTTTCCTCTATTTTTCCTTTATTTACGTCATTTTGTCAAGATATGATCGAAAAACTCCACGAAAAATAGTTAATTTACGCGAACTTTCAATTTCTTTCCTCTATTTTGCCTTAATTTTCGTCATTTAATCGAGATATGGTCCAAAAAATCCACGAAGAACGGATACTTTTTGCGAAATTTCAAATTTTTTCCTCTATTTTGGTTTAATTTTCGTCATTTTATCGTAAATTGATCGAAAAAAGCAACGAAAACAGATAATTTTAGCGAAATTTCAATGTTTTTCCTCTATTTTTACTTAGTTTCTTCATTTTTTCGAGAATTGATCGAATAAAGCAAAGAAAACGTTTAATTTTAGTGGAATTTATATTTTTTCCTCTATGTTACCTAAATTTTTGTCTTTTTTTTCGAGATTTGATCGAAAAAGGAAACGAAAACGGTTATTTTTAGTGAAATCTCAGTTTTTGTCCTTTACTTTGCATTCATATTATCGTGATATGATTGATATAAGCAACGAAAACGGTTATATTTAGTGAAATCTCAGTTTTTGTCCTTTACTTTGCATTCATATTATCGAGATATGATCGATATAAGCCACGAAAAGATATATTTTTAGCAAAATTTTAATTTTTTCTATATTTTGCCGTAATTTTCGTCTACTTATTGTTTTATGATCGAAAAAAGGAACGAAAATGGATTATTTCACCGAAATTTCAACTTTTTTTCCTCTTTTATTACTTAATTTTGGTCATTTCTTCGAGATATGATGGAAAAAAGAACGAAAACGGATACTTTTAAAAAAATTTCAATTTCTTTCTATAATTTTCCTTAATTTTCGTCCATATATCGTATTATAATAATAAAAAACAACGAAAACGGTTAATTTCACCGATATTTAAATTTTTTTGCACTATTTTTCAAAATTTTTATCATTTATTCGTGATATGATAGAAAATAACCAATGAAAATGATTAATTTCACCAAAATTTTCTATCTTTTTCCCATATTTTTCCTTAAATTTCGCGCTTTTATCGAGATATGATCGAAAAAAACAACGAAAACGGATAATTTTAGCGAAATCTCAATTTTTTTTAAATTTAGCACTCATTTTCGTTATTTTATCGTGATGACCTTGGTCGATGACTCGAGGTTGATGACCCGCTGTCGATGACCCGAGGTCGATATATGGTCGAGGTCTGGTATATGACCAGAGGTCGATGACCCTGAGGTCAATGACCCTGAGGTAGATGACCCAAGGTCGATGAACCGAGGTAGATGACCCGAGGTCGAAGACCCTGAGGTCGATGACCCAAGGTCGATGACCCGAAGTAGATGACCCTGAGGTCAATGACCCTGAGGTCGATGACCCAAGGTCGATGACCCGAGGTAGATGACCCGAGGTCGATGACCCTGAGGTCGATGACCCAAGGTCGATGACCCGAGGTAGATGACCCTGAGGTCAATGACCCTGAGGTCGATGACCAAAGGTCGATGACCCGAGGTCGATGACCCGAGGATGATTCCTAGTGGTCGATGACCCGAGGGTGATAACCGGAGGTCAAAGACCCGAGATCGATGAACCAAGATCGACTAGGTGGTGTCGATTCCGGGAGAAGGATTACGGGAGGTCAATTCAGGCAGGACCAGTATTGGAAGTAGACACCGTTGGGTCAACTCGGGGTGGTCGGATTCGGGGAATCGACTCCAGGACTTCGACTCCGGTAGGTTGAATCCTGGAAGTCGTCTCCGAGAGGTTAACTTCGGGAGGTCGAATCCGGGAGGTAAACTCCGCGAGGTCTACTCCAGGAGTTCGACTCCGGGAGATCGACATCGGGATTTCGACTTCTGGTGGTTGGCTCCGGGACGACTAATCCGGTAGGTAGTTCCGGGATGACTCTCGGTCGATGACCCAAGGTCGATGCCCCGAGGTCGAACTTCTGAGGTAGATTACAGGGAGGACAATTTAGGCAAGATAGTTATGAAAAGTCGACTCCGGTAGTTCAACTTTGGGCGGTCGAATTAGGCAGGTCGACAATTGTAGTTCGACACCATGAGATTGATTCCGGCAATCGACTTACGGAGGCCGACTCCATATATAATAAACGGATAATTTTTAGCGAAATATCAATTTTTTCCCTCTCTTTTGCCTTCATTTTCGTCATTTTATCGAAATATGATTTTAAAAATTATTCAAGATGATAATTTAACCGAAATTTCAATTTATTTCCTCAATTTTCGTCTTTTTTTCGAGAAATGATCGAAGAAAGCAACAAAAACGGATAATTTTAGAGAAATTTATATTTATTTCCTCTATTTTGCCTTAATTGTCGTCATTTTATCGTGATATGATCGAAAAAATCCACGTAAAACAGATATTTTTTAGCGACATTTCCATTCTTTCCACAATTTTACATTTATTTACATCATTCTGTCGAGAAAGTATCGAAAAAATCCACGAAAAACAGTTAATTTACTCGAAATTTCATTTTCTTTCCTCTATTTTTCCTTTATGAACGTCATTTTATCGATATATGATCAAAAAAAATAAACGAAAAACGGATAATTTAAGCGAAATTTCAACTTCTTTCTCCTATTTTGCCTTATTTTTTGTCACTTTATCGTGATATTATCGAACATATCCACGAAAAACGGATAATTTTAGCAAAACTTTCATTTTTTTCCACAATTTTTCTCTTTATTTACGTCATTTTGTCAAAATATGATCGAAAAATCCACGAAAAACAGTTAATTTACGCGAAAATTCAATTTTTTTACTCTATTTTAGTTCAATTTTCGTCATTTATCGAAATTTGATCGAAAAAAGCAAAGAAAACCGATAATTTTGAAGAAATTTCAATTTTTTTCCTCTATTATGCCTTTATTTTCGTCATTTTATCGAGATATGATCGAAAAAATCCATGAAAAACAATTAATTTACGCGAAATTTCAATTTTTTTTCCTCTATTCTGCCTTAATTTTCGTCATTTTATTGAGATATGATCGAAAAAATCCACTAAAAACGGATAATTTTAGTAAAATTGCAATTTTTTCCACCATTTTTCTTTAATTGAATCTCTTTTTTCTAATTTTCCCAAAATTTTATCCTTTTGTCTAGATATGATTAAAAATTTTCTCGAAAAACGGAAAATTTTTTTGAAATTTCCATTTTTTTACTATTTTTCCTTGATTTGCGTCATTTTATCGATATATGATCGAAAAAATTTACGATAAACGGATAATTTAAGCGAAATTTCAATTTCTTTCCCCTATTTTGCCTTAATTTTCGTCATTTTATCGTGATATGATTGAAAATATCCACGAAAAACAGATAATTTTAGCGAAATTTTCATTCTTTTTCCTCTATTTTTCCTTTATTTACGTCATTTTGTCAAGATATGATCGAAAAACTCCACGAAAAATAGTTAATTTACGCGAACTTTCAATTTCTTTCCTCTATTTTGCCTTAATTTTCGTCATTTAATCGAGATATGGTCCAAAAAATCCACGAAGAACGGATACTTTTTGCGAAATTTCAAATTTTTTCCTCTATTTTGGTTTAATTTTCGTCATTTTATCGTAAATTGATCGAAAAAAGCAACGAAAACAGATAATTTTAGCGAAATTTCAATGTTTTTCCTCTATTTTTACTTAGTTTCTTCATTTTTTCGAGAATTGATCGAATAAAGCAAAGAAAACGTTTAATTTTAGTGGAATTTATATTTTTTCCTCTATGTTACCTAAATTTTTGTCTTTTTTTTCGAGATTTGATCGAAAAAAGCAACGAAAACGGTTATTTTTAGTGAAATCTCAGTTTTTGTCCTTTACTTTGCATTCATATTATCGTGATATGATTGATATAAGCAACGAAAACGGTTATATTTAGTGAAATCTCAGTTTTTGTCCTTTACTTTGCATTCATATTATCGAGATATGATCGATATAAGCCACGAAAAGATATATTTTTAGCAAAATTTTAATTTTTTCTATATTTTGCCGTAATTTTCGTCTACTTATTGTTTTATGATCGAAAAAAGGAACGAAAATGGATTATTTCACCGAAATTTCAACTTTTTTTCCTCTTTTATTACTTAATTTTGGTCATTTCTTCGAGATATGATGGAAAAAAGAACGAAAACGGATACTTTTAAAAAAATTTCAATTTCTTTCTATAATTTTCCTTAATTTTCGTCCATATATCGTATTATAATAATAAAAAACAACGAAAACGGTTAATTTCACCGATATTTAAATTTTTTTGCACTATTTTTCAAAATTTTTATCATTTATTCGTGATATGATAGAAAATAACCAATGAAAATGATTAATTTCACCAAAATTTTCTATGTTTTTCCAATATTTTTCCTTAAATTTCGCGCTTTTATCGAGATATGATCGAAAAAAACAACGAAAACGGATAATTTTAGCGAAATCTCAATTTTTTTAAATTTAGCACTCATTTTCGTTATTTTATCGTGATGACCTTGGTCGATGACCCGCTGTCGATGACCCGAGGTCGATATATGGTCGAGGTCTGGTATATGACCAGAGGTCGATGACCCTGAGGTCAATGACCCTGAGGTAGATGACCCAAGGTCGATGAACCGAGGTAGATGACCCGAGGTCGAAGACCCTGAGGTCGATGACCCAAGGTCGATGACCCGAAGTAGATGACCCTGAGGTCAATGACGCTGAGGTCGATGACCCAAGGTCGATGACCCGAGGTAGATGACCCGAGGTCGAAGACCCTGAGGTCGATGACCCGAGGTAGATGACCCGAGGTCGAAGACCCTGAGGTCGATGACCCAAGGTCGATGACCAAAGGTCGATGACCCGAGGTATATGACCCGAGGTCGATGACCCTGAGGTCGATGACCCAAGGTCGATGACCCGAGGTAGATGACCCGAGGTCGATGAACCAAGATCGACTAGGTGGTGTCGATTCCGGGAGAAGGATTACGGGAGGTCAATTCAGGCAGGACCATTATTGGAAGTAGACACCGTTGGGTCAACTCGGGGTGGTCGGATTCGGGGAATCGACTCCAGGACTTCGACTCCGGTAGGTTGAATCCTGGAAGTCGTCTCCGAGAGGTTTACTTCGGGAGGTCGAATCCGGGAGGTAAACTCCGCGAGGTCTACTCCAGGAGTTCGACTCCGGGAGATCGACATCGGGATTTCGACTTCTGGTGGTTGGCTCCGGGACGACTAATCCGGTAGGTAGTTCCGGGATGACTCTCGGTCGATGACCCAAGGTCTATGCCCCGAGGTCGACCTTCTGAGGTAGATTACAGGGAGGACAATTAAGGCAAGATAGTTATGAAAAGTCGACTCCGGTAGTTCAACTTTGGGCGGTCGAATTAGGCAGGTCGACAATTGTAGTTCGACACCATGAGATTGATTCCGGCAATCGACTTACGGAGGCCGACTCCATATATAATAAACGGATAATTTTTAGCGAAATATCAAATTTTTCCCTCTCTTTTGCCTTCATTTTCGTCATTTTATCGAAATATGATTTAAAAAATTATTAAAGATGATAATTTAACCGAAATTTCAATTTATTTCCTCAATTTTCGTCTTTTTTTCGAGAAATGATCGAAGAAAGCAACAAAAACGGATAATTTCACCGAAATTATCTATTTTTTCTCTATTGTGCATTAAGTTTCGTCATTTTATTGAGATATGATAGAAAAAAGCAAAGAAAACGGATAATTTTATAGAAATTTATATTTATTTCCTCTATTTTGCCTTAATTGTCGTCATTTTATCGTGATATGATCGAAAAAATCCACGAAAAACAGATATTTTTAGTGAAATTTCCATTTTTTTCCACAATTTTACATTTATTTACGTCATTTTGTCGAGATATTATTTAAAAAATCCACGAAAAACGGTTAATTTACTCGAAATTTCAATTTCCTTCCTCTATTTTGCCTTAATTTTCGTCATTTTATCGTGATATGATCGAAAAAATCCACGAAGAAAGGATAATTTTTGCGAAATTTCCATTTCTTTCCACTATTTTTCCTTTATTTACATCATTTTGTCGAGATATTATCGAAACAATCCACGAAAAACAGTTAATTTACTCGAAATTTCAATTTTTTTCCTCTTCTTTGCAGTAATTTTTGTCATTTCATCGAGATATTATAAAAAAATGCAAAGAAAACGGATAGTTTTAGCGAAATTTCAAATCTTATCCTCTAATTTGTCTTAAATTTCGTCATTTTATCGCGATATGTTCGAAAAAGGCATCGAGAACAGACACATTTTAGCCAAATTTCAAATCCTTTCAATCTTTTTTGCATTAATTTTTCTCATTTTATCAAGATCTGATCGAAATAAGCAATGAAAACGCATGAATTCTATCAAAATTTTTAATTTTTTCCCTTATTCTGCCTTTAATTTCCTTCTTTTTTCAATATATGATCGAATAAAGCAATGAAAATGGATGATTTCACCGAAATTGCAATTGTTTTCCCTTAATTTCTTCATTTTTTCAAGATATGATGAAAATGGCATTGAAAACGGATAATTTAAGGGAAATTTTAATTTTTTTCCACAATTTTACATTTATTTACATAATTTTGTAGAGATATTATCAAAATAATCCACGAAAAACAGTTAATTTACTCGAAATTTCAATTTCCTTCCTCTATTTTGCATTAATTTTCGTCATTTTATCGTGATATGATCGAAAAAATCCACGAAGAACGGATAATATTTGCGAAATTTCCATTTTTTCCAATATTTTTCCTTTATTTACATCATTTTGTCGAGATATTATCGAAACAATCCACGAAAAATAGTTAATTTACTCGAAATTTCATTTTCTTTCCTCTATTTTTCCTTTATTAACGTCATTTTGTCAAGATATTATCGATAAAATCCACGAAAAACAGTTAATTTACTCGAAATTTCAATTTTTTTCCTCTACTTTGCCGTAATTTTTGTCATTTCATCGAGATATTATAAAAAAATGCAACGAAAACGGATAGTTTTAGCGAAATTTCAAATCTTATCCACTAATTTGTCTTAATTTTCGTCATTTTATCGCGATATGCTCGAAAAAAGAAACGAGAACGGATACATTTTTGCCAAATTTCAAATTCTTTCAATTTATTTTGCATTGATTCTTGTCATTTTATCAAGATATGTTCGAAAAAAGGAACAAAAACGAACTATTATAGCGAAATTTTCATTTTTTTCCACTATTTTTCCTTTATTTACGTCTTTTTGTCGATGTATGATCGAAAAAATCCACGAAAAACAGTTGATTGACGCGAAATTTCAATTTCTTTCCTCTATTTTGCCTTAATTTTCGTCAATTTATCTAGTAATGATCGAAAAAATCCACGAAAAACGGATAATTTTAGCAAAACTTTCATTTTTTTCCACAATTTTTATCTTTATTAACGTCATTTTTTCAAAATATGATCGAAAAATCCACGAAAAACAGTTAATTTATGCGAAAATTCAATTTTTTTTCTCTATTTTAGTTCAATTTTCGTCATTTATTGAAATTTGATCGAAAAAAAACAAAGAAAACCGATAATTTTGAAGAAATTTCAATTTTTTTCCTCTTTTTTGCCTTAATATTCGTCATTTTATCGAGATATGATCGAAAAAATCCATGAAAAACAATTAATTTACGCGAAATTTCAATTTTTTTCCTCTATTCTGCCTTAATTTTCGTCATTTTTTCGAGATATGATCGAAAAAATCCACTAAAAACGGATAATTTTAGTAAAATTACAATTTTTTCCACCATTTTTCTTAAATTGAATCTCTTTTTGCTATTTTTCCCAAAATTTTATCCTTTTGTCTAGATATGATTAAAAGTTTTCTCGAAAAACGAAAAATTTTTTTGAAATTTCCATTTTTTTACTATTTTTCCTTGATTTTCGTCATTTTATCGATATATGATCGAAAAAATTTACGATAAAGAGATAATTTAAGCGAAATTTCGATTTCTTTCCCCTATTTTGCCTTAATTTTCGTCATTTTATCGTGATATGATTGAAAATATCCACGAAAAACAGATAATTTTAGCGAAATTTTCTTTTTTTTTCCTCTATTTTTCCTTTATTTACGTCATTTTGTCAAGATATGATCGAAAAACTCCACAAAAAATAGTTAATTTACGCGAATTTTCAATTTCTTTCCTCTATTTTGCCTTAATTTTCGTCATTTAATCGAGATATGGTCCAAAATATCCACGAAGAACGGATAGTTTTTGCGAAATTTCAAATTTTTTCCTCTATTTTGGTTTAATTTTCGTCATTTTATAGTAAATTGAACGAAAAAAGCAAAGAAAACCGATAATATTAAAGAATTTTCAATTTTTTTCCTCTACTTTGCCGTAATTTTTGTCATTTCATCGAGATATTATCAAAAAAAGCAACGAAAAAGGATAGTTTTTACAAAATTTCAAATCTTATCCTCTAATTTGTCTTAAATTTCGTCATTTTATCGCGATATGTTCGAAAAAGGCATCGAGAACAGAAACATTTTAGCCAAATTTCAAATCCTTTCAATCTTTTTTGCATTAAGTTTTCTCATTTTATCAAGATCTGATCGAAATAAGCAACGAAAACGCATGAATTCTATCAAAATTTTTAATTTTTTCCCTTATTCTGCCTTTAATTTCCTTCTTTTTTCAATATATGATCGAATAAAGCAATGAAAATAGATGATTTCACCGAAATTGCAATTTTTTTTCTCTATTTTGCCCTTAATTTCTTTATTTTTTCAAGATATGATGAAAATGGCATTGAAAACGGATAATTTTAGCGAAATTTCAATGTTTTTCCTATATTTTTACATAATTTCTTCATTTTTTCGAGAATTGATCGAATCTCTAGCAAAGAAAACGTTTAATTTTAGTCGAATTTAAATTTTTTCCTCTATGTTACCTAAATTTTTGTCTTTTTTTTCGAAATATGATCGAAAAAAGCAACGAAAACGGTTATTTTTAGTGAAATCTCAGTTTTTGTCCTTTACTTTGCATTCATATTATCGAGATATGATCGATATAAGCAACGAAAACGGTTATATCTAGTCAAATCTCAGTTTTTGACCTTTACTTTGCATTCATATTATCGAGATATGATCGATATAAGCCACGAAAAGATATATTTTTAGCAAAATTTTAAATTTTTCTATATTTTGCCGTAATTTTCGTCTATTTATTGTTTTATGATCGAAAAAAGGAACGAAAATGGATTATTTCACCGAAATTTCAACTTGTTTTCCTCTTTTATTACTTAATTTTGGTCATTTTTTCGAGATATGATGGAAAAAAGAACGAAAACGGATACTTTTAGAAAAATTTCAATTTCTTTCTATAATTTTCCTTAATTTTCGTCCATATATCGTATTATAATAATAAAAAACAACGAAAACGGTTAATTTCACCGATATTTCAATTTTTTTGCACTATTTTTCAAAATTTTTATCATTTATTCGTGATATGATAGAAAATAAGCAATGAAAATGATTAATTTCACCAAAATTTTCTATCTTTTTCCCATATTTTTCCTTAAATTTCGCGCTTTTATCGAGATATGATCGAAAAAAACAACGAAAACGGATAATTTTAGCGAAATCTCAATTTTCGTTTTAATTCGTAATTCGTTATTTTATCGTGATGACCTTGGTCGATGACTCGAGGTTGATGACCCGCTGTCGATGACCCGAGGTCGATATATGGTCGAGGTCTGGTATATGACCAGAGGTCGATGACCCTGAGGTCAATGACCCTGAGGTAGATGACCCAAGGTCGATGAACCGAGGTAGATGACCCGAGGTCGAAGACCCTGAGGTCGATGACCCAAGGTCGATGACCCGAGGTAGATGACCCTGAGGTCAATGACCCTGAGGTCGATGACCCAAGGTCGATGACCCGAGGTAGATGACCCTGAGGTCAATGACCCTGAGGTCGATGACCCAAGGTCGATGACCCGAGGTAGATGACCCGAGGTCGATGACCCGAGGATGATTCCTGGAGGTCGATGACCCGAGGGTGATAACCGGAGGTCAAAGACCCGAGATCGATGAACCAAGATCGACTAGGTGGTGTTGATTCCGGGAGAAGGATTACGGGAGGTCAATTCAGGCAGGACCATTATTGGAAGTAGACACCGTTGGGTCAACTCGGGGTGGTCGGATTCGGGGAATCGACTCCAGGACTTCGACTCCGGTAGGTTGAATCCTGGAAGTCGTCTCCGGGAGGTTAACTTCGGGAGGTCGAACCGGGAGGTAAACTCCGCGTGGTCTACTCCAGGAGTTCGACTCCGGGAGATCGACATCGGGATTTCGACTTCTGGTGGTTGGCTCCGGGACGACTAATCCGGTAGGTAGTTCCGGGATGACTCTCGGTCGATGACCCAAGGTCGATGCCCCGAGGTCGACCTTCTGAGGTAGATTACAGGGAGGACAATTGAGGCAAGATAGTTATGAAAAGTTGACTCCGGTAGTTCAACTTTGGGCGGTCGAATTAGGCAGGTCGACAATTGTAGTTCGACACCATGAGATTGATTCCGGCAATCGACTTACGGAGGCCGACTCCATATATAAAAACGGATAATTTTTAGCGAAATATCAAATTTTTCCCTCTCTTTTGCCTTCATTTTCGTCATTTTCATCTACATCTACATCTACATCTATATTAATACCCTACAAGCCGCCTTTCGGCGTGTGGCAGGGGGTGTAAACACCAGTTGAATCTAAATTACTTCCTTATTCGATTATTGTCACGTATTGTTCGCGGAAAGAATGAATCTCTGAAACGATTCGTCCTAGCATCTATTTCTCTTAACTTAAGGTCATTATCGGATCGACCGACGTAGCAGGGGGGTTGCATGATACCGATTGTATCCTCCGCAAATGTAGTTTCCCTGAATTTATTAAGCAATCGCAGCCTAGCTTCCAATCTCCTTTCTTTCAAGGATTCCCAACCTACGTCTGAGAGCATTTTTGTAACGCTTGCTTTTTTATCGTAGCATTTCTTAACAAAACGAACCGCTTTACGCTGCACTTTCTCGAGTTCGCGAGTACACGTTTCATCCGCCGGATCGCATATACTTGCCGCATATTCCAGAAGGGGTCTGACCAAGGTAAAATAACATCGCTCTCTCACCTTTTCGTCGCATTTACCGACAATACGCTTTACAAAGCCAAGCCTTTTACTTGCTTTGCCGCAGATTTTTCGAATATGCGTGCTCCAATTTAAGTTATTAGTAATGTTGATCCCGAGATATTCAACTGAATCTACTACTTTGATAATAATTCCATTAATTTTGTATGGGTGATTTGGACGCATGTTTTTCTTTTCGAAGAAATTAACTACGGAGCATTTACTTACGTTAATATCTAATTCCCATTTTTCGCACCACCTTTGGATGAGGACTAAATCGTTTGAGAGAGATGTCCGGTCTTCCTCGTTTGTTATTTCCCTATATATAACCGAGTCATCCGCAAATATCCTCACATTACTAACTATCTCGTCACTCAAGTCATTGATATAAATAAGGAAAAGAAGAGGTCCAATTACACTGCCTTGAGGTACGCCAGAGGTAACTTTGACTCTATTTGAGCTAACGCCATCCAGTACAACTTGTTGTTCCCTCTCGTAGAGAGGGAACAACAAGTTCCTTAACCCAGTCGACTACTTCCTTGTTAATGCCCGCTAGTTTTAGTTTGTAAATTAGTTTGTAGTGGGGGACTCTATCGAATGATTTTTTGAAATCTAGGAAAATAGCGTCCACTTGCTTTTTACTTTCGGCGGACTTTAAGATATCGTGTACAAATAGAGCAAGTTGGGTTTCACATGATCGGGACTTACGAAAACCATGCTGGTTTGCGTCGAGGAATTCATTTCTATCTAAAAATCCCATGAGTGAGCTTACGACGATATGTTCCATTACCTTTCCGGACAGCGAAGTTAATGATATAGGTCTATAATTTCCTGGGTCCTCCTTTAATCCGCTTTTGTAAACAGGAGTAATATTAGCTAATTTCCAATCGGATGGGACCCTACCTTCATTTATCGATTTACAAAATATAATTTTGAGATAAGGGGCGACGCTTTCTGCCAGTTCTTTAAGCACTCTTGCTGGGATGCCTTCTGGCCCTGGCGACTTATTTGGCTTAATTTTGCGTAATATTTTAACTATACCGTCTGTCGTAAAAGTTATATTTGGCATGGAATCCAGTATATTAACCTTAGGGAGGATCTCTATGTTACAATCTGATGTGAATACGCTTTGGTAAAATTCGTTTAGAATATTCGCTTTCCTCTTCGAATCGCAAGTAATGTTACCTTCGATATCCCTTATCGAGCTCACTGTTTGTATCTTTCCCTGTACCTCTCTAACGTAGGACCAGAAAGCTTTAGGGTCTTCCTCTAAACATTCCCCAAGTATTTTCTTTTTAAAGTTGCTGTGGGCGTTACGCATAGCTCGCTTGGTGTCGCATTTTGCTTTCTTATGCTTTTCTAGTAATAGTGATCGTGGTGGATTTGGAACAAGCTGATCTTTTCCCTTAAAAGCCTTTACTTTTCCGTGCAAATCTCTTTGTTTGCGGAGGGCCCTTCTAACCTCTTTATCGTACCATCTGGGCTCGCAATCATTTTTAGAGTATTTCGAAGGTATATACAAATCTATATATTTATGCATTATCTCCACGAATGATTTCCATGTATCCTCAGTGTTGTTGTTGCTTACGCGCGACTTAAATGAATTAAAATCGGTAGTTAGTTTTACGTTAAATTCCTCGAATTTGGCTTTGGAATAGAGATAAATTTTGCGTTTGGGTTTCTTATACTTGCTAAGGTTTATCTTGATATCTGCAAAAACGCCTTTGTGGTCTCCAAGACCTTCGTCAATCGAAATGTTCTCTATGCGCTCAGGAAAGTTAATTAAAAGGAGATCGAGTATATTGTCACCCCTGGTTGGCGATTTTACTGCTTGACTTAGTGAGTTTTTCTGAAGTAAATTTAATAACTTTTTACATGAGTCGACATCCCGGGCCCTTTTCTTTATGCTATGATTATTCCAGTCGATGTCTGGAAGATTAAAATCCCCCCCGATTATAGTTATACTCTGGTTGTTCTTACTCGTGAAGAAATTTATTTCGTCGTTAAGATGTCGCAAAACCTGTCGAGAAGAGTTCGGTGGTCGGTAAAACGCACATACATTTATGTTCGGCTTGTTCTGTTGGCTTATTGTGCACCAGACGCTTTCTATATAGCTATCACTCAAAGTCCTCGGCTTGCTCTGGAGAGATGATTTAACCGCAATTAAAAAACACCGCCACCTGTCTTTTCCCTATTTTATTTTATCGAAATATGATTGAAAAAAGGATTCAAGATGGTAATTTAACCAAAATTTCAATTTATTTCCTCAATTTTCGTCTTTTTTTCGAGAAATGATCGAAGAAAGCAACAAAAACGGATAATTTCACCGAAATTATCTATTTTTTCTCTATTGTGCATTAAGTTTCGGCATTTTATCGAGATATGATAGAAAAAAGCAAAGAAAACGGATAATTTTAGAGAAATTTATATTTATTTCCTCTATTTTGCCTTAATTGTCGTCATTTTATCGTGATATGATCGAAAAAATCCACGAAAAACAGATATTTTTAGTGAAATTTCCATTTTTTTCCACAATTTTACATTTATTTTTATCATTTTGTCGAGATATTATCGAAAAAATCCACGAAAAACGGTTAATTTACTCGAAATTTCAATTTCCTTCCTCTATTTTGCCTTAATTTTCGTCATTTTATCGTGATATGATCGAAAAAATCCACGAAGAACGGATAATTTTTGCGAAATTTCCATTTTTTTCCACTACTTTGCAGTAATTTTTGTCATTTCATCGAGATATTATAAAAAAATGCAAAGAAAACGGATAGTTTTAGCGAAATTTCAAATCTTATCCTCTAATTTGTCTTAAATTTCGTCATTTTATCGCGATATGTTCGAAAAAGGCATCGAGAACAGACACATTTTAGCCAAATTTCAAATCCTTTCAATCTTTTGTGCATTAATTTTTCTCATTTTATCAAGATCTGATCGAAATAAGCAACGAAAACGCATGAATTCTATCAAAATTTTTAATTTTTTCCCTTATTCTGCCTTTAATTTCCTTCTTTTTTCAATATATGATCGAATAAAGCAATGAAAATGGATGATTTCACCGAAATTGCAATTTTTTCCTTTATTTTGCCCTTAATTTCTTCATTTTTTCAAGATATGATGAAAATGGCATTGAAAACGGATAATTTAAGGGAAATTTTAATTTTTTTCCACAATTTTACATTTATTTACATAATTTTGTCGAGATATTATCAAAACAATCCACGAAAAACAGTTAATTTACTCGAAATTTCAATTTCCTTCCTCTATTTTGCCTTAATTTTCGTCATTTTATCTTTTTATTTTAATCTTTTTCCCATATTTTTACTTAAATTTCGCGATTTTATCGAGATATGATCGAAAAAAAGAACGAAAACGGATAATTTTAGCGAATTCTCAATTTTTTTTTAAATTTCGCACTCATTTTCGTTATTTTATCGTGATGACCTTGGTCGATGACTCGAGGTTTATGACCTGCTGTCGATGACCCAAGGTCGATGGCCCGGTATATACGACCAGAGGTCGATGACCCTGAGGTCAATGACCCTGAGGTAGATGACCCGCTGTCGATGACCTGAGGTCGATGAACCGGGGTATATGACCAGAGGTCGATGACCCTGAGGTTGATGACCCTGAGGTCAATGACCCTGAGGTAGATGACCCAAGGTCGATGACCCGAGGTAGATGACCCGAGGTCGAAGACCCTGAGGTCGATGACCCAAGGTCGATGACCCGAGGTAGATGACCCTGAGGTCATTGACCCTGAGGTCGATAACCCAAGGTCGATGACCCGAGGTAGATGACCCGAGGTCGATGACCCTGAGGTCGATGACCCAAGGTGGATGACCCGAGGTAGATGACCCGAGGTCGATGAACCAAGATCGACTAGGTGGTGTCGATTCCGGGAGAACGATAACGGGAGGTCAATTCAGGCAGGACCATTATTGGAAGTGAACACCGTTGGTTCAACTCGGGGTGGTCGGATTCGGGGAATCGACTCCAGGACTTCGACTCCGGTAGGTTGAATCCTGGAAGTCGTCTCCGGGAGGTTAACTTCGGGAGGTCGAATCCGGGAGGTAAACTCCGCGAGGTCTACTCCAGGAGTTCGACTCCGGGAGATCGACATCGGGATTTCGACTTCTGGTGGTTGGCTCCGGGACGACTAATCCGGTAGGTAGTTCCGGGATGACTCTCGGTCGATGACCCAAGGTCGATGCCCCGAGGTCGACCTTCTGAGGTAGATTACAGGGAGGACAATTGAGGCAAGATAGTTATGAAAAGTCGACTCCGGTAGTTCAACTTTGGGCGGTCGAATTAGGCAGGTCGACAATTGTAGTTCGACTCCATAAGATTGATTCCGGCAATCGACTTACGGAGGCCGACTCCATTTATAATAAACGGAT
Source organism: Sympetrum striolatum (assembly GCA_947579665.1). Lineage (NCBI taxonomy): Eukaryota > Metazoa > Arthropoda > Insecta > Odonata > Libellulidae > Sympetrum > Sympetrum striolatum. Next base: position 74,142,302 of record OX388342.1, on the reverse strand, counting down.
AATTTTTAGCGAAATATCAAATTTTTCCCTCTCTATTGCCTTCATTTTCGTCATTTTATGGAAATATGATTTTAAAAATTATTCAAGATGATAATTTAACCGAAATTTCAATTTATTTCCTCAATTTTCGTCTTTTTTTCGAGGAATGATCGAAGAAAGCAACAAAAACGGATAATTTCACCGAAATTATCTATTTCTTCTCTATTGTGCATTAAGTTTCGTCATTTTATCGAGATATGATAGAAAAAAGCAAAGAAAACGGATAATTTTAGAGAAATTTATATTTATTTCCTCTATTTTGCCTTAATTGTCGTCATTTTATCGTGATATGATCGAAAAAATCCACGTAAAACAGATATTTTTTAGCGACATTTCCATTCTTTCCACAATTTTACATTTTTTACATCATTCTGTCGAGAAATTATCGAAAAAATCCACGAAAAACAGTTAATTTACTCGAAATTTCATTATCTTTCCTCTATTTTTCCTTTATGAACGTCATTTTATCGATATATGATCAAAAAAAATAAACGAAAAACGGATAATTTAAGCGAAATTTCAACTTCTTTCTCCTATTTTGTCTTATTTTTTGTCACTTTATCGTGATATTATCAAAAATATCCACGAAAAACGGATAATTTTAGCAAAACTTTCATTTTTTTCCACAATTTTTCTCTTTATTTACGTCATTTTGTCAAAATATGATCGAAAAATCCACGAAAAACAGTTAATTTACGCGAAAATTCAATTTTTTTACTCTATTTTAGTTCAATTTTCGTCATTTATCGAAATTTGATCGAAAAAAGCAAAGAAAACCGATAATTTTGAGGAAATTTTAATTTTTTTCCTCTATTTTGCCTTTATTTTCGTCATTTTATCGAGATATGATCGAAAAAATCCATGAAAAACAATTAATTTACGCGAAATTTCAATTTTTTTTCCTCTATTCTGCCTTAATTTTCGTCATTTTATTGAGATATGATCGAAAAAATCCACTAAAAACGGATAATTTTAGTAAAATTGCAATTTTTTCCACCATTTTTCTTTAATTGAATCTCTTTTTTCTAATTTTCCCAAAATTTTATCCTTTTGTCTAGATATGATTAAAAATTTTCTCGAAAAACGGAAAATTTTTTTGAAATTTCCATTTGTTTACTATTTTTCCTTGATTTGCGTCATTTTATCGATATATGATCGAAAAAATTTACGATAAACGGATAATTTAAGCGAAATTTCAATTTCTTTCCCCTATTTTGCCTTAATTTTCGTCATTTTATCGTGATATGATTGAAAATATCCACGAAAAACAGATAATTTTAGCGAAATTTTCATTCTTTTTCCTCTATCTTTCCTTTATTTCTGTCATTTTGTCAAGATATGATCGAAAAACTCCACGAAAAATAGTTAATTTACGCGAACTTTCAATTTCTTTCCTCTATTTTGCCTTAATTTTCGTCATTTAATCGAGATATGGTCCAAAAAATCCACGAAGAACGGATACTTTTTGCGAAATTTCAAATTTTTTCCTCTATTTTGGTTTAATTTTCGTCATTTTATCGTAAATTGATCGAAAAAAGCAACGAAAACAGATAATTTTAGCGAAATTTCAATGTTTTTCCTCTATTTTTACTTAGTTTCTTCATTTTTTCGAGAATTGATCGAATAAAGCAAAGAAAACGTTTAATTTTAGTGGAATTTATATTTTTTCCTCTATGTTACCTAAATTTTTGTCTTTTTTTTCGAGATTTGATCGAAAAAAGCAACGAAAACGGTTATTTTTAGTGAAATCTCAGTTTTTGTCCTTTACTTTGCATTCATATTATCGTGATATGATTGATATAAGCAACGAAAACGGTTATATTTAGTGAAATCTCAGTTTTTGTCCTTTACTTTGCATTCATATTATCGAGATATGATCGATATAAGCCACGAAAAGATATATTTTTAGCAAAATTTTAATTTTTTCTATATTTTGCCGTAATTTTCGTCTATTTATTGTTTTATGATCGAAAAAAGGAACGAAAATGGATTATTTCACCGAAATTTAAACTTTTTTTCCTCTTTTATTACTTAATTTTGGTCATTTCTTCGAGATATGATGGAAAAAAGAACGAAAACGGATACTTTTAAAAAAATTTCAATTTCTTTCTATAATTTTCCTTAATTTTCGTCCATATATCGTATTATAATAATAAAAAACAACGAAAACGGTTAATTTCACCGATATTTAAATTTTTTTGCACTATTTTTCAAAATTTTTATCATTTATTCGTGATATGATAGAAAATAACCAATGAAAATGATTAATTTCACCAAAATTTTCTATCTTTTTCCCATATTTTTCCTTAAATTTCGCGCTTTTATCGAGATATGATCGAAAAAAACAACGAAAACGGATAATTTTAGCGAAATCTCAATTTTTTTTTAATTTAGCACTCATTTTCGTTATTTTATCGTGATGACCTTGGTCGATGACTCGAGGTTGATGACCCGCTGTCGATGACCCGAGGTCGATATATGGTCGAGGTCTGGTATATGACCAGAAGTCGATGACCCTGAGGTCAATGACCCTGAGGTCGATGACCCAAGGTCGATGACCCGAGGTAGATGACCCAAGGTCGATGACCCGAGGTAGATGACCCTGAGGTCAATGACCCTGAGGTCGATGACCCAAGGTCGATGACCCGAGGTCGATGACCCGAGGATGATTCCTAGTAGTCGATGACCCGAGGGTGATAACCGGAGGTCAAAGACCCGAGATCGATGAACCAAGATCGACTAGGTGGTGTCGATTCCGGGAGAAGGATTACGGGAGGTCAATTCAGGCAGGACCATTATTGGAAGTAGACACCGTAAGGGTCAACTCGGGGTGGTCGGATTCGGGGAATCGACTCCAGGACTTCGACTCCGGTAGGTTGAATCCTGGAAGTCGTCTCCGAGAGGTTAACTTCGGGAGGTCGAATCCGGGAGGTAAACTCCGCGAGGTCTACTCCAGGAGTTCGACTCCGGGAGATCGACATCGGGATTTCTACTTCTGGTGGTTGGCTCCGGGACGACTAATCCGGTAGGTAGTTCCGGGATGACTCTCGGTCGATGACCCAAGGTCGATGCCCCGAGGTCGACTCGATGAGGTAGATTACAGGGAGGACAATTGAGGCAAGATAGTTATGAAAAGTCGACTCCGGTAGTTCAACTTTGGGCGGTCGAATTAGGCAGGTCGACAATTGTAGTTCGACACCATGAGATTGATTACGGCAATCGACTTACGAAGGCCGACTCCATATATAATAAACGGATAATTTTTAGCGAAATATCAAATTTTTCCCTCTCTTTTGCCTTCATTTTCGTCATTTTATCGAAATATGATTTAAAAAATTATTAAAGATGATAATTTAACCGAAATTTCAATTTATTTCCTCAATTTTCGTCTTTTTTTCGAGAAATGATAGAAAAAAGCAAAGAAAACGGATAATTTTATAGAAATTTATATTTATTTCCTCTATTTTGCCTTAATTGTCGTCATTTTATCGTGATATGATCGAAAAAATCCACGAAAAACAGATATTTTTAGTGAAATTTCCATTTTTTTCCACAATTTTACATTTATTTACGTCATTTTGTCGAGATATTATTTAAAAAATCCACGAAAAACGGTTAATTTACTCGAGATTTCAATTTCCTTCCTCTATTTTGCCTTAATTTTCGTCATTTTATCGTGATATGATCGAAAAAATCCACGAAGAAAGGATAATTTTTGCGAAATTTCCATTTCTTTCCACTATTTTTCCTTTATTAACATCATTTTGTCGAGATATTATCGAAACAATCCACGAAAAACAGTTAATTTACTCGAAATTTCAATTTTTTTCCTCTACTTTGCAGTAATTTTTGTCATTTCATCGAGATATTATAAAAAAATGCAAAGAAAACGGATAGTTTTAGCGAAATTTCAAATCTTATCCTCTAATTCGTCTTAAATTTCGTCATTTTATCGCGATATGTTCGAAAAAGGCATCGAGAACAGACACATTTTAGCCAAATTTCAAATCCTTTCAATCTTTTTTGCATTAATTTTTCTCATTTTATCAAGATCTGATCGAAATAAGCAATGAAAACGCATGAATTCTATCAAAATTTTTAATTTTTTCCCTTATTCTGCCTTTAATTTCCTTCTTTTTTCAATATATGATCGAATAAAGCAATGAAAATGGATGATTTCACCGAAATTGCAATTGTTTTCCTCTATTTTGCCCTTAATTTCTTCATTTTCTCAAGATATGATGAAAATGGCATTGAAAACGGATAATTTAAGGGAAATTTTAATTTTTTTCCACAATTTTACATTTATTTACATAATTTTGTAGAGATATTATCAAAATAATCCACGAAAAACAGTTAATTTACTCGAAATTTCAATTTCCTTCCTCTATTTTGCATTAATTTTCGTCATTTTATCGTGATATGATCGAAAAAATCCACGAAGAACGGATAATATTTGCGAAATTTCCATTTTTTCCAATATTTTTCCTTTATTTACATCATTTTGTCGAGATATTATCGAAACAATCCACGAATAACAGTTAATTTACTCGAAATTTCATTTTCTTTCCTCTATTTTTCCTTTATTAACGTCATTTTGTCAAGATATTATCGATAAAATCGACGAAAAACAGTTAATTTACTCGAAATTTCAATTTTTTTCCTCTACTTTGCCGTAATTTTTGTCATTACATCGAGATATTATAAAAAAATGCAACGAAAACGGATAGTTTTAGCGAAATTTCAAATCTTATCCACTAATTTGTCTTAATTTTCGTCATTTTATCGCGATATGCTCGAAAAAAGAAACGAGAACGGATACATTTTTGCCAAATTTCAAATTCTTTCAATTTATTTTGCATTGATTCTTGTCATTTTATCAAGATATGTTCGAAAAAAGGAACAAAAACGAACTATTATAGCGAAATATCATTTTTTCCCTCTATTTTTAGATAATAATAATATAAGCGGATAATTTTAGCAAAACTTTCATTTTTTTCCACAATTTTTATCTTTATTTACGTCATTTTGTCAAAATATGATCGAAAAATCCACGAAAAACAGTTAATTTACGCGAAAATTCAATTTTTTTTCTCTATTTTAGTTCAATTTTCGTCATTTATCGAAATTTGATCGAAAAAAAACAAAGAAAACCGATAATTTTGAAGAAATTTCAATTTTTTTCCCCTTTTTTGCCTTAATTTTCGTCATTTTATCGAGATATGATCGAAAAAATCCATGAAAAACAATTAATTTACGCGAAATTTCAATTTTTTTCCTCTATTCTGCCTTAATTTTCGTCATTTTATCGAGATATGATCGAAAAAATCCACTAAAAACGGATAATTTTAGTAAAATTACAATTTTTTCCACCATTTTTCTTAAATTGAATCTCTTTTTGCTATTTTTCCCAAAATTTTATCCTTTTGTCTAGATATGATTAAAAGTTTTCTCGAAAAACGAAAAATTTTTTTGAAATTTCCATTTTTTTACTATTTTTCCTTGATTTTCGTCATTTTATCGATATATGATCGAAAAAATTTACGATAAAGAGATAATTTAAGCGAAATTTCGATTTCTTTCCCCTATTTTGCCTTAATTTTCGTCATTTTATCGTGATATGATTGAAAATATCCACGAAAAACAGATAATTTTAGCGAAATTTTCTTTTTTTTCCTCTATTTTTCCTTTATTTACGTCATTTTGTAAGATATGATCGAAAAACTCCACAAAAAATAGTTAATTTACGCGAACTTTCAATTTCTTTCCTCTATTTTGCCTTAATTTTCGTCATTTAATCGAGATATGGTCCAAAAAATCCACGAAGAACGGATACTTTTTGCGAAATTTCAAATTTTTTCCTCTATTTTGGTTTAATTTTCGTCATTTTATAGTAAATTGATCGAAAAAAGCAAAGAAAACCGATAATATTAAAGAATTTTCAATTTTTTTCCTCTACTTTGCCGTAATTTTTGTCATTTCATCGAGATATTATCAAAAAAAGCAACGAAAAAGGATAGTTTTTACGAAATTTCAAATCTTATCCTCTAATTTGTCTTAAATTTCGTCATTTTATCGCGATATGTTCGAAAAAGGCATCGAGAACAGAAACATTTTAGCCAAATTTCAAATCCTTTCAATCTTTTTTGCATTAAGTTTTCTCATTTTATCAAGATCTGATCGAAATAAGCAACGAAAACGCATGAATTCTATCAAAATTTTTAATTTTTTCCCTTATTCTGCCTTTAATTTCCTTCTTTTTTCAATATATGATCGAATAAAGCAATGAAAATGGATGATTTCACCGAAATTGCAATTTTTTTTCTCTATTTTGCCCTTAATTTCTTTATTTTTTCAAGATATGATGAAAATGGCATTGAAAACGGATAATTTAAGCGAAATTTTAATTTTTTTCCTTAATTTACCAAAATTCCGTCAGCAACGAAAACGGATGAATTCTATCAGAATGCTTAATTTCATTCCCTTATTTTGCCTTAATGTTCGTCATTTTATCGAGACATGATCGAAAAAAGCAACGAAAACAGATAATTTTAGCGAAATTTCAATGTTTTTCCTATATTTTTACATAATTTCTTCATTTTTTCGAGAATTGATCGAATAAAGCAAAGAAAACGTTTAATTTTAGTCGAATTTAAATTTTTTCCTCTATGTTACCTAAATTTTTGTCTTTTTTTTCGAAATATGATCGAAAAAAGCAACGAAAACGGTTATTTTTAGTGAAATCTCAGTTTTTGTCCTTTACTTTGCATTCATATTATCGAGATATGATCGATATAAGAAACGAAAACGGTTATATCTAGTCAAATCTCAGTTTTTGACCTTTACTTTGCATTCATATTATCGAGATATGATCGGTATAAGCCACGAAAAGATATATTTTTAGCAAAATTTTAAATTTTTCTATATTTTGTATTAATTTTTGACTATTTATCGTTTTATGATCGAAAAAAGGAACAAAAATGGATTATTTCACCGAAATTTCAACTTTTTTTACTCTTTTATTACTCAATTTTGGTCATTTTTTCGAGATATGATGGAAAAAAGAACGAAAACGGATACTTTTAGAAAAATTTCAATTTCTTTCTATGATTTTCCTTAATTTTCGTCCATATATCGTATTATAATAATAAAAAACAACGAAAACGGTTAATTTCACCGATATTTAAATTTTTTTGCACTATTTTTCAAAATTTTTATCATTTATTCGTGATATGATAGAAAATATGCAATGAAAATGATTAATTTCACCAAAATTTTCTATCTTTTTCCCATATTTTTCCTTAAATTTCGCGCTTTTATCGAGATATGATCGAAAAAAACAACGAATACGGATAATTTTAGCGAAATCTCAATTTTTTTTTAAATTTAGCACTCATTTTCGTTATTTTATCGTGATGACCTTGGTCGATGACTCGAGGTTGATGACCCGCTGTCGATGACCCGAGGTCGATATATGGTCGAGGTCTGGTATATGACCAGAGGTCGATGACCCTGAGGTCAATGACCCTGAGGTAGATGACCCAAGGTCGATGAACCGAGGTAGATGACCCGAGGTCGAAGACCCGAGGATGATTCCTGGAGGTCGATGACCCGAGGGTGATAACCGGAGGTCAAAGACCCGAGATCGATGAACCAAGATCGACTAGGTGGTGTCGATTCCGGGAGAAGGATTACGGGAGGTCAATTCAGGCAGGACCATTATTGGAAGTAGACACCGTTGGGTCAACTCGGGGTGGTAAGATTCGGGGAATCGACTCCAGGACTTCGACTCCGGTAGGTTGAATCCTGGAAGTCGTGTCCGGGAGGTTAACTTCGGGAGGTCGAATCCGGGAGGTAAACTCCGCGAGGTCTACTCCAGGAGTTCGACTCCGGGAGATCGACATCGGGATTTCGACTTTTGGTGGTTGGCTCCGGGACGACTAATCCGGTAGGTAGTTCCGGGATGACTCTCGGTCGATGACCCAAGGTCGATGCCCCGAGGTCGACTCGATGAGGTAGATTACAGGGAGGACAATTGAGGCAAGATAGTTATGAAAAGTCGACTCCGGTAGTTCAACTTTGGGCGGTCGAATTAGGCAGGTCGACAGTTGTAGTTCGACTCCATGAGATTGATTCCGGCAATCGACTTACGGTGGCCGACTCCATACATAATAAACGGATAATTTTTAGCGAAATATCAAATTTTTCCCTCTCTTTTGCCTTCATTTTCGTCATTTTATCGAAATATGATTGAAAAAAGGATTCAAGATGGTAATTTAACCGAAATTTCAATTTATTTCCTCAATTTTCGTCTTTTTTTCGAGAAATGATCGAAGAAAGCAACAAAAACGGATAATTTCACCGAAATTATCTCATTTTTCTCTATTGTGCATTAAGTTTCGTCATTTTATCGAGATATGATAGAAAAAAGCAAAGAAAACGGATAATTTTAGAGAAATTTATATTTATTTCCTCTATTTTGACTTAATTGTTGTCATTTCATCGAGATATTATAAAAAAATGCAACGAAAACGGATAGTTTTAGCGAAATTTCTAATCTTATCCACTAATTTGTCTTAATTTTCGTCATTTTATCGCGATATGCTCGAAAAAAGAAACGAGAACGGATACATTTTTGCCAAATTTCAAATTCTTTCAATTTATTTTGCATTGATTCTTGTCATTTTATCAAGATATATTCGAAAAAAGGAACAAAAACGAACTATTATATCGAAATATCATTTTTTCCCTCTATTTTCAGATAATAATAATATAAGCGGATAATTTTAGCGAAATTTTCATTTTTTTCCACTATTTTTCCTTTATTTACGTCTTTTTGTCGACATATGATCGAAAAAATCCACGAAAAACAGTTGATTGACGCGAAATTTCAATTTCTTTCCTCTATTTTGCCTTAATTTTCGTCAATTTATCTAGTAATGATCGAAAAAATCCACGAAAAACGGATAATTTTAGCAAAACTTTCATTTTTTTCCACAATTTTTATCTTTATTTACGTCATTTTGTCAAAATATGATCGAAAAATCCACGAAAAACAGTTAATTTACGCAGAAATTCAATTTTTTTCTCTATTTTAGTTCAATTTTCGTCATTTATCGAAATTTGATCGAAAAAACCAAAGAAAACCGATAATTTTGAAGAAATTTCAAATTTTTTCCTCTATTTTGCCTTAATTTTCGTCATTTTATCGAATTATGATCGAAAAAATCCATAAAAAAAAATAAATTTACGCGAAATTTCAATTTTTTTCCTCTATTCTGCCTTAATTTTCGTCATTTTATCGAGATATGATCGATAAAATCCACTAAAAACGGATAATTTTAGTAAAATTACAATTTTTTTCCACCATTTTCTTAAATTGAATCTCTTTTTGCTATTTTTCCCAAAATTTTATCCTTTTGTCTAGATATGATTAAAAGTTTTCTCGAAAAACGGAAATTTTTTTGAAATTTCCATTTTTTTACTATTTTTCCTTGATTTTCGTCATTTTATCGATATATGATCGAAAAAATTTACGATAAACGGATAATTTAAGCGAAATTGCGATTTCTTTCCCCTATTTTGCCTTAATTTTCGTCATTTTATCGTGATATGATTGAAAATATCCACGAAAAACAGATAATATTAGCGAAATTTTCATTTTTTTCCTCTATTTTTCCTTTATTTACGTCATTTTGTCAAGATATGATCGAAAAACTCCACAAAAAATTGTTAATTTACGCGAACTTTCAATTTCTTTCCTCTATTTTGCCTTAATTTTCGTCATTTAATCGAGATATGGTCCAAAAAATCAACGAAGAACGGATACTTTTTGCGAAATTTCAAATTTTTTCCTCTATTTTGGTTTAATTTTCGTCATTTTATCGTAAATTGATCGAAAAAAGCAATGAAAACCGATAATATTAAAGAATTTTCAATTTTTTTCCTCTACTTTGCCGTAATTTTTGTCATTTCATCGAGATATTATCAAAAAAAGCAACGAAAAAGGATAGTTTTTACGAAATTTCAAATCTTATCCTCTAATTTGTCTTAAATTTCGTCATTTTATCGCGATATGTTCGAAAAAGGCATCGAGAACAGACACATTTTAGCCAAATTTCAAATCCTTTCAATCTTTTTTGCATTAATTTTTCTCATTTTATCAAGATCTGATCGAAATAAGCAACGAAAACGCATGAATTCTATCAAAATTTTTAATTTTTTCCCTTATTCTGCCTTTAATTTCCTTCTTTTTTCAATATATGATCAAATAAAGCAATGAAAATGGATGATTTCACCGAAATTGCAATTTTTTTTCTCTATTTTGCCCTTAATTTCTTTATTTTTTCAAGATATGATGAAAATGGCATTGAAAACGGATAATTTAAGCGAAATTTTAATTTTTTTTCCTTAATTTACCAAAATTCCGTCAGCAACGAAAACGGATGAATTCTATCAGAATGTTTAATTTCATTCCCTTATTTTGCCATAATTTTCGTCATTTTATCGAGACATGATCGAAAAATGCAACGAAAACAGATAATTTTAGAGAAATTTCAATGTTTTTCCTCTATTTTTACATAATTTCTTCATTCTTTCGAGAATTGATCGAATAAAGCAAAGAAAACGTTTAATTTTAGTCGAATTTAAATTTTTTCCTCTATGTTACCTAAACTTTTGTCTTTTTTTTCGAGATATGATCGATATAAGCAACGAAAACGGTTATATTTAGTGAAATATCAGTTTTTGTCCTTTACTTTGCATTCATATTATCGAGATATGATCGATATAAGCCACGAAAAGATATATTTTTAGCAAAATTTTAATTTTTTCTATATTTTGCCTTAATTTTTATCTATTTATCGTTTAATGATCGAAAAAAGGAACGAAAATGGATTAAGTCACCGAAATTTCAACTTTTTTTCCTCTTTTATTACTTAATTTCGGTCATTTCTTAGAGATATGATGGAAAAAAGAACGAAAACGGATACTTTTAGAAGGATTTCAATTTCTTTCTATAATTTTCCTTAATTTTCGTCCATATATCGTATTATTATAATAAAAAACAACGAAAACGGTTAATTTCACCGATATTTCAATTTTTTTTGCACTATTTTTCATAATTATTATAATTTATTCGTGATATGATAGAGAATAAGCATAAAAGCGATTAATTTCACCAAAATTTTCTATCTTTTTCCCATATTTTTACATAAATTTCGCGATTTTATCGAGATATGATCGAAAAAAAGAACGAGAACGGATAATTTTAGCGAAATCTCAATTTTTTTTTAAATTTCGCACTCATTTTCGTTATTTTATCGTGATGACCTTGGTCGATGACTCGAGGTTGATGACCCACTGTCGATGACCCGAGGTCGATGGCCCGGTATATACGACCAGAGGTCGATAACCCTGAGGTCAATGACCCCGAGGTAGATGACCCGCTGTCGATGACCCGAGGTCGATGGCCCGGGGTATATGACCAGAGGTCGATGACCCTGAGGTCGATGACCCTGAGGTCAATGACCCTGAGGTAGATGACCCAAGGTCGATGACCCGAGGATGATTCCTGGAGGTCGATGACCCGAGGGTGATAACCGGAGGTCAAAGACCCGAGATCGATGAACCAAGATCGACTAGGTGGTGTTGATTCCGGGAGAAGGATTACGGGAGGTCAATTCAGGCTGGACCATTATTGGAAGTAGACACCGTTGGGTCAACTCGGGGTGGTCGGATTCGGGGAATCGACTCCAGGACTTCGACTCCGGTAGGTTGAATCCTGGAAGTCGTCTCCGGGAGGTTAACTTCGGGAGGTCGAATCCGGGAGGTAAACTCCGCGAGGTCTACTCCAGGAGTTCGACTCCGGGAGATCGACATCGGGATTTCGACTTCTGGTGGTTGGCTCCGGGACGACTAATCCGGTAGGTAGTTCCGGGATGACTCTCGGTCGATGACCCAAGGTCGATGCCCCGAGGTCGACTCGATGAGGTAGATTACAGGGAGGACAATTGAGGCAAGATAGTTATGAAAAGTCGACTCCGGTAGTTCAACTTTGGGCGGTCGAATTAGGCAGGTCGACAGTTGTAGTTCGACTCCATGAGATTGATTCCGGCAATCGACTTACGGTGGCCGACTCCATACATAATAAACGGATAATTTTTAGCGAAATATCAAATTTTTCCCTCTCTTTTGCCTTCATTTTCGTCATTTTATCGAAATATGATTGAAAAAAGGATTCAAGATGGTAATTTAACCGAAATTTCAATTTATTTCCTCAATTTTCGTCTTTTTTTCGAGAAATGATCGAAGAAAGCAACAAAAACGGATAATTTCACCGAAATTATCTCATTTTTCTCTATTGTGCATTAAGTTTCGTCATTTTATCGAGATATGATAGAAAAAAGCAAAGAAAACGGACAATTTTAGAGAAATTTATTTCCTCTATTTTGCCTTAATTGTCGTCATTTTATCGTGATATGATCAAAAAAATCCACGAAAAACAGATATTTTTAGTGAAATTTCCATTTTTTTCCACAATTTTACATTTATTTACATCATTTTGTCGAGATATTATCGAAGAAATCCACGAAAAACGGTTAATTTACTCGAAATTTCAATTTCCTTCCTCTATTTTGCCTTAATTTTCGTCATTTTATCGTGATATGATCGAAAAAATCCACGAAGAACGGATAATTTTTGCGAAATTTCCATTTTTTTCCACAATTTTACATTTATTTACATCATTTTGTCGAGATATTATCGAAACAATCCACGAAAAACAGTTAATTTACTCGAAATTTCAATTTTTTTCGTCTACTTTGCAGTAATTTTTATCATTTCATTGAGATATTATAAAAAAATGAAAAGAAAACGGATAGTATTAGCGAAATTTCAAATCTTATCCTCTAATTTGTCTTAAATTTCGTCATTTTATCGCGATATGTTCGAAAAAGGCATCGAGAACAGACACGTTTTAGCCAGATTTCAAATCCTTTCAATCTTTTTTGCATTAATTTTTCTCATTTTATCAAGATCTGATCGAAATAAGCAATGATAACGCATGAATTCTATCAAAATGTTTAATTTTTTCCCTTATTCTTCCTTTAATTTCCTTCTTTTTTCAATATATGATCGAATAAAGCAATGAAAATGGATGATTTCACCGAAATTGCAATTGTTTTCCTCTATTTTGCCCTGAATTTCTTCATTTTTTCAAGATATGATGAAAATGGCATTGAAAACGGATAATTTAAGGGAAATTTTAATTTTTTTCCACAATTTTACATTTATTTACATAATTTTGTCGAGATATTATCAAAACAATCCACGAAAAACAGTTAATTTACTCGAAATTTCAATTTCCTTCCTCTATTTTGCATTAATTTTCGTCATTTTATCGTGATATGATCGAAAAAATCCACGAAGAACGGATAATTTTTGCGAAATTTCCATTTTTTCCAATATTTTTCCTTTATTTACATCATTTTGTCGAGATATTATCGAAACAATCCACGAAAAACAGTTAATTTACTCGAAATTTCATTTTCTTTCCTCTATTTTTCCTCTATTAACGTCATTTTGTCAAGATATTATCGATAAAATCCACGAAAAACAGTTAATTTACTCGAAATTTCAATTTTTTTCCTCTACTTTGCCGTAATTTTTGTCATTTCATCGAGATATTATAAAAAAATGCAACTAAAACGGATAGTTTTAGCGAAATTTCAAATCTTATCCACTAATTTGTCTTAATTTTCGTCATTTTATCGCGATATGCTCGAAAAAAGAAACGAGAACGGATACATTTTTGCCAAATTTCAAATTCTTTCAATTTATTTTGCATTGATTCTTGTCATTTTATCATGATATGTTCGAAAAAAGGAACAAAAACGAACTATTTCAGCAAAATATAATTTTTCCCTCTATTTTTAGATAATAATAATATAAGCGGATAATTTTAGTGAAATTTTCATTTTTTTCCACTATTTTTCCTTTATTTACGTCTTTTTGTCGAGATATGATCGAAAAAATCCACGAAAAACAGTTGATTGACGCGAAATTTCAATTTCTTTCCTCTATTTTGCCTTAATTTTCGTCAATTTATCTAGTAATGATCGAAAAAATCCATGAAAAACGGATAATTTTAGCAAAACTTTCATTTTTTTCCACAATTTTTCTCTTTATTTACGTCATTTTGTCAAAATATGATCGAAAAATCCACGAAAAACAGTTAATTTACTCGAAAATTCAATTTTTTTTCTCTATTTTAGTTCAATTTTCGTCATTTATTGAAATTTGATCGAAAAAAACAAAGAAAACCGATAATTTTGAAGAAATTTCAATTTTTTTCCTCTAGTTTGCCTTACTTTTCGTCAATTTATCTAGTAATGATCGAAAAAATCCACGAAAAACGGATTATTTTATCGAAATTTAAATTTTTTTACTATTTTGCCTTAATTTTCGTCAATTTATCTAGTAATGATCGAAAAAATCTACGAAAAACGGATTATTTTATCGAAATTTAAAATTTTTTACTATTTTTCCTTAATTTTCGTATTTTATCGATATATGATCGAAAAAATTTACGAAAAACGGATAATTTAAGCGAAATTTCAATTTCTTTCTCCTATTTTGCCTTATTTTTTGTCACTTTATCGTGATATTATCGAAAATATCCACGAAAAACGGATAATTTTAGCAAAATTTTCATTTTTTTCCACAATTTTTCTCTTTATTTACGTCATTTTGTCAAAATATGATCAAAAATCCACGAAAAACAGTTAATTTACGCGAAAATTCAATTTTTTTCTCTATTTTAGTTCAATTTTCGTCATTTTATCGAAATTTGATCGAAAAAACCAAAGAAAACCGATAATTTTGAAGAAATTTCAATTTTTTTCCTCTATTTTGGTTTAATTTTCGTCATTTCATCGAGATATGATCGAAAAAATCCACTAAAAACGGATAATTTTAGTAAAATTACAATTTTTTCCACCATTTTTCTTTAATTGAATCTCTTTTTTCTATTTTTCCCAAAATTTTATCCTTTTGTCTAGATATGATTAAAAGTTTTCTCGAAAAACGGAAATTGTTTTTGAAATTTCCATTTTTTTACTATTTTTCCTTGATTTTCGTCATTTTATCGATATATGATCGAAAAAATTTACGATAAACGGATAATTTAAGCGAAATTTCAATTTCTTTCCTCTATTTTGGTTTAATTTTCGTCATTTTATCGTAAATTGATCGAAAAAAGCAAAGAAAACCGATAATATTAAAGAAATTGCAATTTTTTTCTTCTACTTTGACGTAATTTTTGTCATTTGATCGAGATATAATCAAAAAAGCAACGAAAACGGATAATTTTAGCAAAATTTCAATTTCCTTCTTTATTTTTCCTTAATTTTTGTCCATATATCGTATTATAATAAAAAAAGCAACGAAAACGGTTAATTTCACCGAAATTTCAATTTTCTTTCACTATTTTTTATAATTTTTATCATTTATTCGTGATAAGATAGAAAATAAGCAATGAAAACGATTAATTTCGCCAAAATTTTCTATCCTTTTCCCATATTTTTCCTTAATTTTCGCGATTTTATCGAGATATGATCGAAAAAAACAACGAAAACGGATAATTTTAGCGAAATCTCCATTTTTTTTTTAATTTCGCAATCATTTTCGTTATTTTATCGTGATGACCTTGGTCGATGACTTGAGGTTGATGACCCGCTGTCGATGACCCGAGGTCGATGGCCCGAGGCATATGACCAGATGTCGATGACCCTGAGGTGAATGACCCTGAGGTCGATGACCCGAGGTAGATGACCCGAGGTCGATGACCCGAGGTCGATGACCCGAGGATGATTCTTGGAGGTCGATGACCCAAGGTTGATAACCGGAGGTCAATGACCCGAGATCGATGAACCAAGATCGACTAGGTGGTGTCGATTCCGGGAGATCGATTACGGGAGGTCAATTCAGGCAGGACTATTACTGGAAGTAGACACCGGTGGGTCAACTCGGATGTGGGTGGTCGGATTCGGGGAATCGAGTCCAGGACTTCAACTCCGGTAGGTTGAATCCTGGAAGTCGTCTCCAAGAGGTTAACTTCGGGAGGTCGAATCCGGGAGGTAAACTCCGGCAGGTCTACCCCAGCAGTTCGACTCCGGGAGATGGACATCGGGATTTTGACTTCTGGTGGTTGGCTCCGGGACGACTAATCCGGTAGGTAGTTCCGGGCTGACTCTCGGTCTATGACCCGAGGTCGATGACCCAAGGTCGATGACCCGAGATCGACTCGATGAGGTAGATTACAGGGAGGACAATTGAGGCAAGACAGTTATGAAAAGTCGACTCCGGTAGTTCAACTTTGGGCGGTCGAATATGGCAGGTCGACAATTGTAGTTCGACTCCATGAGTTTGATTTCGGCAATCGACTAATGGAGGCCGACTCCATATATAATAAACGGATAATGTTTAGCGAAATATCAAATTTTTCCCTCTCTTTTGCCTTATTTTTCGTCATTTTATCGAAATATGATTGAAAAAAGGATTGAAGATGATAATTTCAACAAAATTTCAATTTATTTACTCAATTTTCGTCTTTTTTTCGAGAAATGATCGAAGAAAGCAACAAAAACGGATAATTTCACCGAAATTATCTATTTTTTTCTATTGTGCATTAAATTTCGTCATTGTATCGAGATATGATAGAAAAAAGCAGCGAAAACGGATAATTTAAGCGAAATTTCAATTTCTTTCCCCTATTTTGCCTTCATTTTTGGCACTTTATTGTTATATGATCGAAAATTTCCACGAAAAACGGATAAGTTTTGCGAAATTTCCATTTTTTTCCACTATTTTTCCTTTATTTACGTCTTTTTGTAGAGATAAGATCGAAAAAATCCACGAATAACAGTTAATTTACTCGAAGTTTCAATTTCTTTCCTCTATTTTGACTTAATTTTCGTCATTTTACCGTGATATGATCGAAAAAATCCACGAAAAACGGATAATTTTAGCGAAATTTCCATTTTTTCCACTATTTTTTCCTTTATTTACGTCATTTTTTCAAGATATTATCGAACAAATCCACGAGAAACAGTTAATTTACTCGAAATTTCAATTTTTTTCCTCTACTTCGCCGTAATTTTTGTCATTTCATTGAGATATTTCATTGAGATATATATATATTATTATAATTTTCGTCCTTTATCGATATATGATCGAAAAAATTTACGATAAACGGATAATTTAAGCGAAATTTCAATTTCTATCCCCTATTTTGCCTTCATTTTTGGCACTTTATCGTGATATGATCGAAAATTTCCACGAAAAACGGACAAGTTTAGCGAAATTTTCATTTTTTTAATTTTATTTTGCCTTAATTTTCGTCAATTTATCTAGTAATGATCGAAAAAATCCACGAAAAACGGATTATTTTATCGAAATTTAAATTTTTTTACTATTTCTCTTTAATTTACGTCATTTTATCGAGATATGATCGTAACAATCCATGAAAAACAATTAATTTACGCGAAATTTCCATTTCTTTCCTCTATTTTGCCTTAATTTTCGTCATTTTATCGAGATATGGTCAAAAAATCCACGAAAAACGGATACTTTTAACGAAATTTCAAATTTTTTCCTCTATTTTGGTTTAATTTTCGTCATTTTATCGAAAATTGATCGAAAAAGGCAAAGAAAACTTATAATATTAAAGATATTTCCATTTTTTTCCTCTACTTAGCCGTAATTTTTGTCATTTCATTGAGATATTAAGAAAACAAGCAACGAAAACGGATAGTTTTAGCGAAATTTCAAATCTTATTCTCTAATTTGTCTTAAATTTCGTCATTTATCGCGATATGTTCGAAAAAAGCAACGAGAACAGACACATTTTAGCAAAATTTCAAATTCTGTCAATCTATTTTGAATTAATTTTTGTCATTTTATCAAGATATGATCGAAAAAAGGAACAAAAACGAACTATTTCACCGAAATAGCAATTTTTTTCCTCTATTTTTACTTAATTTTCGTTGATTTATCGAGATCTGATCGAAAAAAGCAACGAAAACGGATGAATTCAATCGATATTTTAAATTTTTTCCCTTATTTTGTCCTTAATTTCCTTCTTCTTTAGAGATATGATCGAATAAACAATGAAAACAGATAATTTCACCGAAATTGCAATTTTTTTCCTCTATTTTGCCCTTAATTTATTCGTATTTTTCAAGATATGATGAAAAAGGCATCGAAAACGGATAATTTAAGCGAAATTTTAATTTTTTTCCTCTAATTTAACAAAATTCCGTCAGCAACGAAAACATATGAATTCCATCAGAATGATTAATTTCATTCCCTTATTTTGCCTTAATTTTCGTCATTTTATCGAGATATGGTCCAAAAAATCCACGAAGAACGGATACTTTTAGCGAAATTTCAATTTTTTTTCCTCTATTTTGTTTTAATTTTCGTCATTATATCGAAATATTATCGAAAAAAGCAACGAAAACAGAAAATTTTAGAAACATTTCAATTTTTCTCCTCTACTTTGCCGTAATTATTGTCATTTCATCGAGATATTATAAAAAAATGCAACGAAAACGGATAGTTTTAGCGAAATTTCTAATCTTATCCTCTAATTTGTCTTAAATTTCGTCATTTTATCGCGATATGTTCGAAAAAAGCATCGAGAACAGACACATTTTAGCCAAATTTCAATTCTTTCAATCTATTTTGAATTAATTTTTGTCATTTTATCAAGATCTGATCGAAAAAAGCAACGAAAACGGATGATTTCTATCGATATTTTTAATTTTTTCACATATTATTCGTTTAATTTCCTTCTTTTTTCAAGATATGATCGAATAAAGCAATGAAAACGGATGATATCACCGAAATTGCAATTTTTTTCCTCTATTTTGCCCTCAATTTCTTCATTTTTTCAAGATATGATGAAAATGGCATCGAAATCGGATAATTTAAGCGAAATTTTAATTTTTTTTCCTCTAATTTACCAAAATTCCGTCAGCAACGAAAACGGATGAATTCTATCAGAAGGTTTAATTTCATTCCCTTATTTTGCCTTAATTTTCGTCATTTTATCGAGACATGATCGAAAAAAGCAACGAAAACAGATAATTTTAGCGACATTTCAATTTTTTTCCTCTATTTTTACTTAATTTCTTCATTTAATCGAGAATTGATCGAAAAAAGCAAAGAAAACGTTTAATTTTAGCGAAATTTAAATTTTTTCCTCTATTTTACCTAAATTTGTGTCTTTTTTTTTCGAGATATGATCGAAAAAAGCAATGAAAACGGTTATTCTTAGTTAAATCTATGTTTTTGTCCTTTACTTTGCATTCATATTATCGAGATAAGATCGATATAAGCCACGAAAAGATATATTTTTAGCAAAATTTTAATTTTTTCTATATTTTGCCTTAATTTACGTCTATTTATCGTTTTATGATCGAAAAAATCTGATGTGGCCAGCACATGACTTTCTCCATATATATAAGATGTAAATAATTATCTACCGCAGTAATTTCGAACTCGATATTCCATCTTAACTTGGAATATGAGTGATTAATATATATATATTATTATCTTTGACGCCAAAAACATGAATAATAATGTTTTACGGGACATGATCGATGAAAAACGATGAAATTGGCATTTCGCCCATAGAGCCCAGAGCGCCCACAAAGTACATAATCAGCAACTTCCGGTTTATCAGTATTTTATGAATAACTCCTACACAATCAGTGATACAAAAATATGTTTCAACCAAAAGTTATAGTAAATTTTATTTTCTAAAACTTTTATAATTAATAGTATATACCTAAATATCATATTGACGGAGATATTTTGAAAACCGGAAATGAGCTTTGAAGAATACAGCTCGACTTCCGGTAAACCGATTTACTCCAAAAACTAATCAACTCTTAAGAAACAAAATAAAGTACTATATATGAAATTTGGTGTTGATATAATGCATCGTTTTTAAGTTAGAGCGCCCACAAAGTACATAACGGCTACTTCCGGTTTATCGGTATTTCACGAATAACTCCTAATCAACCGGTGATACAAAAATATGTTAAATACGAAAGTTATAGTAAATATCATTATCTAAAACTTTTATAAGTAATACAATGCACGTATATATCATATTTATGGAGATATTTTGAAAACCGGAAATGAGCTATAATGAATGAAGCTCGTCTTCCGGTCAACCGATTTACTCCAAAAACTAATCAACTCTGACAGCACACACCACAGTACTATATACGAAGTTTGGTATTAATACGACCAATAGTTTTCACGATAGAGCGCCCACTAACACACACACACATACAGACACACACACACACACACACACACACACACACACATACACACAGACATCATTCCGAAAATAGTCAAAACGTGTTCTAGGGACCCCAAAACATGTATTTCCGTTGAAATCTCGAAGTCGAATTTTTTCATGGAAACAATACTTTCTCTATACTTCGTATATGGAGAAAGTAAAAAGGAACGAAAACGGATTATTTCACCGAAATTTAAACTTTTTTTTCTCTTCTATTACTTAATTTTTGTCATTTTTTCGAGATATGATGGAAAAAAGAACGAAAACGGATAATTTTACTAAAATTTCAATTTCTTTACATATTTTTCCTTAATTTTCGTCCATATATCGTATTATAATAAAAAATCTGATGTGGCCAGCACATGACTTTCTCCATATATAAGATGTAAATATTTATCTACGACAGTAATTTCGAACTCTATATTCAATATAAACTTGAAGATGAGTGATTAATTTATATATTATTATCATTTACGTCACAAAAATTATAAATAATGTTTTTCGGGACATGCTCGATGAAAAAAGATGAATTTGGCCTTTCGCCCATAGAGCCCAGAGCGCCCACAAAGTACATAATCAGCAACTTCCGGTTTATCAGTATTTCATGAATATCTCCTAAACAATCAGTGATAAAAAAATATGATTCAAACAAAAGTTATAGTAAATTTTATTTTCTAAAACATTTATAATTAATAGTATATACCTAAATATCATATTTATGGAGATATTTTGAAAACCGGAAATAAGCTTTGAAGAATGAAGCTCAATTTCCGGGTGACCGATCTACTCCAAAAACTAATCAACTCTAACGACTGTACTAAAAGTAACATTTATGAAATTTGGTGTTGATCCGACAATTATTTTTCATGTGAGAGCGCCCAAAAAGTACATAATCATCTTCTTCCGGTTTATCAGTATTTCACGAATAACTCCTAATCAACCGCAGATACAAAAATATATTAAATACAAAAGTTATAGTAAATTACATTATCTAAAACTTTTATAAGTAATACAATATACGTATATATCATATTTATGGAGATATTTTGAAAACCGGAAATGAGCTTTAATCAATAAAGCTCGACTTCCGGTTGACCGATTTACTCCAAAAACTAATGAACTCTGACAGCACATACACCACTACTATACGTGGAGTTTGGTATTGATACGACCAATAGTTTTTACGTTAGAGCGCCCACTATCACACACACACACACACAGACATCATTCCGAAAATGGTCAAAACGTGTTCTAGGGACCCCAAAACATGTATTTCCGTTGAAATCTCGAAGTCGAATTTTTTCATGAAAACAATACTTTCTCTATACTTCGTATATGGAGAAAGTAAAAAAACAAATTAATGCGTAGCTCTTTGTTACTATATTGAAACTATATCAACACATATTTACTCAGTGACAATTAGTAAGGTATTCTGTGAACTGTAATAGCATTTTAAACATTATAGATTCATTCCTAAAATATTCAGTAAATCTTTAAAATACCTATGAATTATTTTATGTATAGGTGCTTAAAAATTGTTGAAATAATGTTTAGATAATTATTAAAATTTATTTCAGTAAATTTGGTAGCACTGCTAAAATTGCATACTTCTTATAACTTGACATTAAGAAAATCCTCAGATAATCATAACATGGACAGCATTTTTACAAAACGAAAATTTGGTTGAAATATCTTCATTAGTTTCTGTGATCCCGACGGTAATATAGCGCCTGATGTCACATTGACCCCACGAGACTACTTAAGGTTTAATGGTGAAATGTTTCAAAAACGGAAATGAGCTTCCATAAATAAAGATCGACTTCTGGTAAACCAATATCCTCCAAAACCTAATCAACTCTGATGACACCAACCAAAATAAAATGTACGAAATTTGGTGTTGATACGACAAATAGTTTTCAGGTAAGAGCGCCCACAAAGTAAATAATCAGCAACTTCCGGTTTATCGGTATTTCACGAATAACTCCTAAACAATCAGTGATACAAAAATATGTTTAATACAAAAGGTGTAGTAGAGTAATTTTTCTAAAACTTTTAAAAATAATAGTATATACCTAAATATCATATTTATAGAGGTATTTTGCAAAATCGGAAATAAGCTTCGAAGAGTAAAGCTCAACTTCCGGTTCAATGATATACTCTAAAAAATAATAAACTCTAATCACAACAACCAAAGTAATATACATGAAATTTGGTGTTGAAACGACAAATAGTTTTCATGTGAGAGCGCCCACAAAGTACATACTAAGCAAATTCCGGTTTATTGGTATTTCATGAAGAACTCCTAAACAATCGGTGATATAAAAGTATGTTTCATACAAAAGTTATAGTAAGATAAATTTTCTAAAACATTTATAATTAATAGTATATACCTAAATATAATATTTATGGAGATATTTTGAAAACCGGAAATGAGCTTTATAGAATGAAGCTCGACTTCCGGTCAACCGATTTACTCCAAAAACTAATCAACTCTAACGACACCAACAAAAACACTATATGTGGAATTTAAAGTTGATACAACGAATGGTTTTCATGTTAGAGCGCCCACAATAGACATAACAGCTACTTCCCGGGTTATCGGTATTGCACGAATACCTCTTAATCCACCGGTGATAAAAAAATATATTAAATACAAAAGTTATAGTAAATTATATTATCTAAAACTTTTATAAGGAATACAATATACCAATATATCATATTTATGGATATATTTTGAAAACCAGAAATGAGCTTTACACAACGTACATAATCAGCAACTTCCGGTTTAACAGTATTTCATGGATAACTCCTAAACAATCAGTGATGCAAAAATATGTTTCATACAAAAGTTATAGTAAATTAAATTTTAAACAACATTTATAAATAATAGTATATACCTAAATATCATATTTATGGAGATATTTTGAAAACCGGAAATGAGCTTTGAAGAATGAAGCTCGACTTCCGGTCAGCCGATTTACTCCAAAAACTAATCAACTCTAACGACTGTACTAAAAGTAACATTTTTGAAATTTGGTGTTAATCCGACAAATAGTTTTCATGTTAGAGCGCCCACAAAGTACATAATCATCTTCTTCCGGTTTATCAGTATTTCACGAATAACTCCTAATGAACCGGTGATACAGAAATATGTTAAATACAAAAGTTATAGTAAATTATACTATCTAAAACTTTTATAAGTAATACAATAGACGTATATATCATATTTATGGAGATATTTTGAAAACCGGAAATGAGCTTTAATGAATAAAGCTCGACTTCCGGTTAACGGATTTACTCCAAAAACTAATCAACTCTGACAGCACACACAACAGTACTATATATGAAGTTTGGTATTGATACGACTTTTAGTTTTCGAGTTAGAACGCCCATTATCACACACACACATACACACACACACACACACACACACACACACACACACACACACACACACACACTCACACACATACACACAGACATCATTCAGAAAATGGTCAAAACGTGTTCTAGGGACCCCAAAACGTGTATTTCCGTTGAAATCTCGAAGTCGATTTTTTTCATGAAAACAATACTTTCTCTATACTTCGTATATGGAGAAAGTAAAAAAGCAACGAAAACGGTTAATTTCACCGAAATTTCAATTTTCTTTCACTATTTTTTATAATTTTTATCATTTATTCGTGATAAGATAGAAAATAAGCAATGAAAACGATTAATTTCGCCAAAATTTTCTATCCTTTTCCCATATTTTTCCTTAATTTTCGCGATTTTATCGAGATATGATCGAAAAAAACAACGAAAACGGATAATTTTAGCGAAATCTCCATTTTTTTTTTAATTTCGCAATCATTTTCGTTATTTTATCGTGATGACCTTGGTCGATGACTTGAGGTTGATGACCCGCTGTCGATGACCCGAGGTCGATGGCCCGAGGCATATGACCAGATGTCGATGACCCTGAGGTGAATGACCCTGAGGTCGATGACCCGAGGTAGATGACCCGAGGTCGATGACCCGAGGATGATTCTTGGAGGTCGATGACCCAAGGTTGATAACCGGAGGTCAATGACCCGAGATCGATGAACCAAGATCGACTAGGTGGTGTCGATTCCGGGAGATCGATTACGGGAGGTCAATTCAGGCAGGACTATTACTGGAAGTAGACACCGGTGGGTCAACTCGGATGTGGGTGGTCGGATTCGGGGAATCGAGTCCAGGACTTCAACTCCGGTAGGTTGAATCCTGGAAGTCGTCTCCAAGAGGTTAACTTCGGGAGGTCGAATCCGGGAGGTAAACTCCGGCAGGTCTACCCCAGCAGTTCGACTCCGGGAGATGGACATCGGGATTTCGACTTCTGGTGGTTGGCTCCGGGACGACTAATCCGGTAGGTAGTTCCGGGCTGACTCTCGGTCTATGACCCGAGGTCGATGACCCAAGGTCGATGACCCGAGATCGACTCGATGAGGTAGATTACAGGGAGGACAATTGAGGCAAGACAGTTATGAAAAGTCGACTCCGGTAGTTCAACTTTGGGCGGTCGAATATGGCAGGTCGACAATTGTAGTTCGACTCCATGAGTTTGATTTCGGCAATCGACTAATGGAGGCCGACTCCATATATAATAAACGGATAATGTTTAGCGAAATATCAAATTTTTCCCTCTCTTTTGCCTTATTTTTCGTCATTTTATCGAAATATGATTGAAAAAAGGATTGAAGATGATAATTTCACCAAAATTTCAATTTATTTCCTCAATTTTCGTCTTTTTTTCGAGAAATGATCGAAAAAAGCAACAAAAACGGATAATTTCACCGAAATTATCTATTTTTTTTGTATAGTGCATTAAATTTCGTCATTGTATCGAGATATGATAGAAAAAAGCAGCGAAAACGGATAATTTAAGCGAAATTTCAATTTCTTTCCCCTATTTTGCCTTCATTTTTGGCACTTTATTGTTATATGATCGAAAATTTCCACGAAAAACGGATAAGTTTTGCGAAATTTCCATTTTTTTCCACTATTTTTCCTTTATTTACGTCTTTTTGTAGAGATAAGATCGAAAAAATCCACGAATAACAGTTAATTTACTCGAAGTTTCAATTTCTTTCCTCTATTTTGACTTAATTTTCGTCATTTTACCGTGATATGATCGAAAAAATCCACGAAAAACGGATAATTTTAGCGAAATTTCCATTTTTTCCACTATTTTTTCCTTTATTTACGTCATTTTGTCAAGATATTATCGAAAAAATCCACGAGAAACAGTTAATTTACTCGAAATTTCAATTTTTTTCCTCTACTTCGCCGTAATTTTTGTCATTTCATTGAGATATTATCAAAAAAAGGAAACGAAAACGGATAGTTTATCGAAATTTCAAATCTTATCCACTAATTTGTCTTAATTTTCGTCATTTTATCTCGATATGCTCGAAAAAAGGAACAAAAACGAACTATTTCAGCGAAATATCATTTTTCCCTCTATTTTTAGATAATAATAATATAAGTGGATAATTTTACCGAAATTTTTATTTTTTTACTATTTTTCCTTAATTTTCGTCCTTTATCGATATATGATCGAAAAAATTTACGATAAACGGATAATTTAAGCGAAATTTCAATTTCTATCCCCTATTTTGCCTTCATTTTTGGCACTTTATCGAGATATGATCGTAACAATCCATGAAAAACAATTAATTTACGCGAAATTTCCATTTCTTTCCTCTATTTTGCCTTAATTTTCGTCATTTTATCGAGATATGGTCCAAAAAATCCACGAAAAACGGATACTTTTAACGAAATTTCAAATTTTTTTCTCTATTTTGGTTTAATTTTCGTCATTTTATCGAAAATTGATCGAAAAAAGCAAAGAAAACTTATAATATTAAAGAAATTTCCATTTTTTTCCTCTACTTAGCCGTAATTTTTGTCATTTCATTGAGATATTAAGAAAACAAGCAACGAAAACGGATAGTTTTAGCGAAATTTCAAATCTTATCCTCTAATTTGTCTTAAATTTCGTCATTTATCGCGATATGTTCGAAAAAAGCAACGAGAACAGACACATTTTAGCAAAATTTCAAATTCTGTCAATCTATTTTGAATTAATTTTTGTCGTTTTATCAAGATATGATCGAAAAAAGGAACAAAAACGAACTATTTCACCGAAATAGCAATTTTTTTCCTCTATTTTTACTTAATTTTCGTTGATTTATCGAGATCTGATCGAAAAAAGCAACGAAAACGGATGAATTCAATCGATATTTTAAATTTTTTCCCTTATTTTGTCCTTAATTTCCTTCTTCTTTAGAGATATGATCGAATAAACAATGAAAACAGATAATTTCACCGAAATTGCAATTTTTTTCCTCTATTTTGCCCTTAATTTATTCGTATTTTTTAAGATATGATGAAAAAGGCATCGAAAACGGATAATTTAAGCGAAATTTTAATTTTTTTTCCTCTAATTTAACAAAATTCCGTCAGCAACGAAAACATATGAATTCCATCAGAATGATTAATTTCATTCCCTTATTTTGCCTTAATTTTCGTCATTTTATCGAGATATGGTCCAAAAAATCCACGAAGAACGGATACTTTTAGCGAAATTTCAATTTTTTTTCCTCTATTTTGTTTTAATTTTCGTCATAATATCGAAATATTATCGAAAAAAGCAACGAAAACAGAAAATTTTAGCAACATTTCAATTTTTCTCCTCTACTTTGCCGTAATTATTGTCATTTCATCGAGATATTATAAAAAAATGCAACGAAAACGGATAGTTTTAGCGAAATTTCTAATCTTATCCTCTAATTTGTCTTAAATTTCGTCATTTTATCGCGATATGTTCGAAAAAAGCATCGAGAACAGACACATTTTAGCCAAATTTCAAATTCTTTCAATCTATTTTGAATTAATTTTTGTCATTTTATCAAGATCTGATCGAAAAAAGCAACGAAAACGGATGAATTCTATCGATATTTTTAATTTTTTCACATATTATTCGTTTAATTTCCTTCTTTTTTCAAGATATGATCGAATAAAGCAATGAAAACGGATGATATCACCGAAATTGCAATTTTTTTCCTCTATTTTGCCCTCAATTTCTTCATTTTTTCAAGATATGATGAAAATGGCATCGAAATCGGATAATTTAAGCGAAATTTTAATTTTTTTTCCTCTAATTTACCAGAATTCCGTCAGCAACGAAAACGGATGAATTCTATCAGAAGGTTTAATTTCATTCCCTTATTTTGCCTTAATTTTCGTCATTTTATCGAGACATGATCGAAAAAAGCAACGAAAACAGATAATTTTAGCGACATTTCAATTTTTTTCCTCTATTTTTACTTAATTTCTTCATTTAATCGAGAATTGATCGAAAAAAGCAAAGAAAACGTTTAATTTTAGCGAAATTTAAATTTTTTCCTCTATTTTACCTAAATTTGTGTCTTTTTTTTTCGAGATATGATCGAAAAAAGCAATGAAAACGGTTATTCTTAGTTAAATCTATGTTTTTGTCCTTTACTTTGCATTCATATTATCGAGATAAGATCGATATAAGCCACGAAAAGATATATTTTTAGCAAAATTTTAATTTTTTCTATATTTTGCCTTAATTTACGTCTATTTATCGTTTTATGATCGAAAAAAGGAACGAAAACGGATTATTTCACCGAAATTTAAACTTTTTTTTCTCTTCTATTACTTAATTTTTGTCATTTTTTCGAGATATGATGGAAAAAAGAACTAAAACGGATAATTTTAGCAAAATTTCAATTTCTTTATATATGTTTCCTTAATTTTCGTCCATATATCGTATTATAATCAAAAAAAGCAACGAAAACGGTTAATTTCACCGAAATTTCAATCTTCTTGCACCATTTTTCATAATTTTTATCATTAATCGTGATATAATAGAAAATAAGCAATGAAAACGATTAATTTTACCAAAATTTTCTATCTTTTTCCCATATTTTTCCTTAATTTTCGCGATTTTATCGAGTAATGATCGAAAAAAACAACGAAAACGGATAATTTTAGCGAAATCTCATTTTTTTTTTTTAATTTCGCACTCATTTTCGTTATTTTATCGTGATGACCTTGGTCGATGACTCGAGGTTGATGACCCGCTGTCGATGACCCGAGGTCGATGGCCCGAGGTCATATACCTTATACTTTTTGAAATGTGATAAATTCCATAATATTAATAAAGCTAAAACACAACTTGACACCCAAAGAGCAACCAAAGGAACAATTATTCTATCTTCCTTCAGGAATAATGAGTATATTACTCACCTAAACAGTGAAATCATAGAAGAATACGCTATGATATTTTTATCACCCTTCTCCTAGCCAGTGGATGTAGAAATAACAAGGATAAAGTAATATCAGCCTAATTTCACTTACATTGGATATTTATTTAAGGTAAATATTAGAAATAAGAATGAAGCACATCATAATATTAATAATGTGCATTTGTAAAATATAAGCCTTTTTTATGAGCATGTTTACCAACATAAGTGGATAACCTCGATTTATATTTTTCCCCCTGTTTACACCACATTGCCCTTGGTCCCTTGAATAGTGTAAAAGAGGGGTAATACTGTAGCAAGAAAAGTAAGAATGGAATATGTTACACTTGTAAGATTTGCAAGAACCATTCATTTATTTCTTTAGAGTTTCAATGATGTGAATGAAGTTGCGAAGTAAAATTGCTTCTTCCCAGAGGAAACAGCTCATTCAAAGATCAATACCGAGCCTTTATGCTTGAAAATGCACTAAATGAAAAATAAATTTGAGTGTTGAACGTAATGAAACCATTTACTTGAAATATATTCCATATGTGGAGGAATGAAAGTATTTTAGGAGAAATGAATCAAGCTTGATGATTTGCTTAGCTAGTTAACTCTTCAATGAATCTTTTCATTTAACTTCTGAACCAAATACCCATGGAAAATTTTGAATTTGATGATGAATACTACCACAAATATTTCATAAAATTAAAAACATTAAAACAAAAAAGTATTATGGTATTAGAAAAACTGCTTTCTGCTAGCATCCTGCGATGTACATTTCACGAATTCTGAGAGAGTTTCGTTTCAATAAATTAACGCGAAAGACCAAATGAATATTTGGTAATCAAAATTATTTACTAATATACAGTGCTCACAGGTGTTCTCCCTAGGTGGCGGACTGGACCTTTACGAGCACTAGCAGTGTGCTACACCACAGAACCAGGTCATCAGGTTATTCCCTTGAAAGCCGTAACACTTCATCCACTTGTTCCACCAACACTCAGCAACTGACAGCAAATTAGCTAAGGGAAGGTGTAAAAAAACATAATGAATTAATAAATAAAAATTATTACGGACAAATAACTTTCAAAAATTATCCATACATACAGTATCTATCATGTTGATTTAAGAAGCATTCACGATATACTTGACTGAGCAAACATTGAAAGATTAAATCGACAAGTAAAATTCATCCAAAAATTTCTGAGAGAAACAGTCACTTAATCGTTCTCATTCAACACAACATTCTTAGTATGAGCTAAAATGAATAATCAATGATACTGCCTTAATCATTAAAGACATTGCGGTGGAGATATCGGTTTAAGGAATTAGCGTTTACTCTGTCGACGATAATTTGGTATAAACAATGCCAAACACGTGCAATGTCCAAAGAATCAAATGCAAGGCATCTTTCTCTTTAATCACACATTTCTTATTATTTCAGCAGCAATCCCTCGATAAACTTATTTACAATAAATGCAAAGTTTGATTGGTAAAATTCTCAATGAGGACAGTTTGGGAGATAGAGAATTTTACCTGATTGGTTCTTCAGTACATCAGAGTTTTTCAAACATATTTCCATTATAAAAATAAGAAATCAACGATATTACTCACAGATATTGAACAGCTGCACGACCAGCAATCACATGGTTCTGACAATTTCATACACCGCATGCGTCTGAAACTTCTCATTTATTCTTATTAATGATTACAATTCAATTAAATATAAGAAAATGATTAAACAGGGTGTTTACCGGTAACCGCATGGCACTTTTAACCATTTTCCATTATTGAGAGAATGTAAGGTTCAATGAATCTTTAAAGTTAATAAAATTTTATCAATAGTGGAATATTTGAATTCAGTGTTAAAATATCAGTGTTTATTGAAGTCGATTGTATTTAAGGATTCTGATTTTGATGACTTTTAGCATCAATATTGCTAGAAAAGAAGATTGTGGTTGGATGAATGATGATCTCTATAAATTACTACATGATAGAGATATCTTATTCAGGAAATGGAAAAATAACCATAGTAATATTAAGTACAAAAGTCAATATCAGTCCATGAGAAATAAATGTGTAGCAGAAATTAGAAAAGCCAAAAGGAAATATTGGAATATGAAGTTAAGTGAGTCAAAAAATTTTAAAACTTTGTGGAAAGACATTAATACTCTAGTTGGAAGGAAAGCAATGAAAACAAATGATGATATAATTTTGAAATATTTTCCTGAATATGACAATACTGAGGAACTATGTGAAAAGTTTCAAGACTCTCTTATTTCTGAAGTTGAAAAACTGAAGGTAAATTGTAATGTAAGACTTGGTAATCAGGATGGTAACCAATTTTGTAAGAGTATTGTAATTCCTCCTGCTTCCCTCCTAGATGTAACCAGCATTGTAAATTCTCTTAAGAACAAAAGTCCTGGCCACGATAACATTAGAGTAAACGACATCAAACAAAATAAAATTTTAATAGAAGTAGTCAAGGATATCCTAAATAAAAGTCTAGCATCAGGCATTGTCCCTGATGAATTGAAAATTGCAGAAGTTAAGCCAATATATAAGGGAGGTAAACATAATGATATAAATAACTATAGACCAATATCTATCCTACCCTCAGTCAGCAAAGTTATGGAGAGATATATATCAAACTCCCTTGTAGACTATTTAAATAAGTTTAATCTCATCCATAAGGACCAATATGGGTTTCAAAAGAACAAAGGAACCAAAAATGCCCTAGAAACCCTTTTTAATAACTTGAATGAAAACCTGGATAAGCGTAATCATGTTATCCTATCTTTCATTGACTTTAAAAAGGCTTTTGATACTATAAATCATGAAATACTCCTCGCAATTCTCAACGAAATTGGTATTAGGGGTTCGATTTTGGATTGGTTTAGAAGCTACCTTAGTAATAGGCAAATAAAAATAAAGATCAATAACAAATGTAGCAACTCTAAGGTCATTAAATATGGAGTACCCTAGGGCTCAATTTTAGGTCCTACTTTATTCCTAATATATATAAATAAGATAATTCCTTCTATTAAAAACACAAAAATCTTACTTTATGCAGATGACATACTCCTGATAGCTGCTCATCAACAATTCGAGGTCTGTGTAAAACAAATGCAGGAGGACCTAAATAATTTAACAAAATGGTGTCATGATTATGACATGACAATTAATGAAAATAAAACCAAAGTTATGCATGTAGCTAGTAATGCATTAAGATGGAAACCTCTTACTTTATGCGTACATAACCATGATTGTTTACACAATGATATTAATGAATCTCTCTGTCGCTGTATGCCCTTGGAACAAGTTGAGAACTATAAGTATCTGGGAGTTATTATTGATAAAAACTTGAAATTTGATGTCCATATAAAGAGAATCACCTCAAACCTAAGGAAAGTTTGCTATCAGTTCTATCACATTAAAGAAATAATTTCAGCAAAGGTTTTGATGCTGATGTACTATGCTCTGGTAGAATCTATTTTAAGATACGGTATTACCTTATGGGGTTTCACCAGCAATGTTCATAAAAAAGAACTTGTTGCCTTGCAAAATAAAATAATTAAAATTATACATAGCTCCAGCACTTCAAATAAGAGCATAAAAATTGAAGAAATGTACAAATCCTTAGGCATACTACCTCTGGACAAACTCCTTACCTACATAATCATACAAGATAATTATTTTAAGGACACTTACAAAATACTGAGTACAAGAAAACATGTTATGGAAGGTAGAAAACAAGATATGTATCATGTGCCATCTTTTATAAACCATTTTGGCAGAAACAAACTTGAAGTTATGGTACCAAAAATCTTTAATAAATTACCAAAAAATCTTAGGACTTTGACAAGTATGTCCCAAGTGAAAATAAAAATAAAAGAGTATCTTGAGAATATTATGGTATAAAAATATGTACAATTAGTTTATTTTGTTAATACCAATGTGCCTATTTCTGTAAATAACCATGTAAAAACCAAATCTTTCATAAAACTCAGGAACCACCTGAAGAGCCAATTATTGGCTCAGGTGGACCTTAAAGTATATCCAGAAAATGAATCTCCTGTATATTACTTTATTATTATTATATGTTCTTTATTCTTGTATTTACATGTATACTACTGAATAAAAAAAATATATATTAAAAAAAAAAATTAGCTCATTAAATTTTATTAGTCATGCAATCAAGTAAAATAATTTGAGTGTATAGTTTTTTTATTTACAGTCTTTACCTTTTCAGCAAATCATCACATTTAAGCACTTTTAAAATTATCTGGCTGAAAATTGTCATAAAAAAGACAAAAACGCATACATGTGCATACTATGAGCATTTACAAAGCATTGCCTTTCACAAATACTATCTGCCTTTAGCAATTTGTCTGAAAAACATGCCTTATCACAGGTTAGAGAGATTATTTGGCAACTCCATGAATCCGCAATGAATAAAAGACGGTTAGTGGATGCGCACGGTTTTACCATGCTTTTAACGAAATTTCAAATTTTTTCCTCTATTTTGGTTTAATTTTCGTCATTTTATCGAAAATTGATCGAAAAAGGCAAAGAAAACTTATAATATTAAAGATATTTCCATTTTTTTCCTCTACTTAGCCGTAATTTTTGTCATTTCATTGAGATATTAAGAAAACAAGCAACGAAAACGGATAGTTTTAGCGAAATTTCAAATCTTATTCTCTAATTTGTCTTAAATTTCGTCATTTATCGCGATATGTTCGAAAAAAGCAACGAGAACAGACACATTTTAGCAAAATTTCAAATTCTGTCAATCTATTTTGAATTAATTTTTGTCATTTTATCAAGATATGATCGAAAAAAGGAACAAAAACGAACTATTTCACCGAAATAGCAATTTTTTTCCTCTATTTTTACTTAATTTTCGTTGATTTATCGAGATCTGATCGAAAAAAGCAACGAAAACGGATGAATTCAATCGATATTTTAAATTTTTTCCCTTATTTTGTCCTTAATTTCCTTCTTCTTTAGAGATATGATCGAATAAACAATGAAAACAGATAATTTCACCGAAATTGCAATTTTTTTCCTCTATTTTGCCCTTAATTTATTCGTATTTTTCAAGATATGATGAAAAAGGCATCGAAAACGGATAATTTAAGCGAAATTTTAATTTTTTTCCTCTAATTTAACAAAATTCCGTCAGCAACGAAAACATATGAATTCCATCAGAATGATTAATTTCATTCCCTTATTTTGCCTTAATTTTCGTCATTTTATCGAGATATGGTCCAAAAAATCCACGAAGAACGGATACTTTTAGCGAAATTTCAATTTTTTTTCCTCTATTTTGTTTTAATTTTCGTCATTATATCGAAATATTATCGAAAAAAGCAACGAAAACAGAAAATTTTAGAAACATTTCAATTTTTCTCCTCTACTTTGCCGTAATTATTGTCATTTCATCGAGATATTATAAAAAAATGCAACGAAAACGGATAGTTTTAGCGAAATTTCTAATCTTATCCTCTAATTTGTCTTAAATTTCGTCATTTTATCGCGATATGTTCGAAAAAAGCATCGAGAACAGACACATTTTAGCCAAATTTCAAATTCTTTCAATCTATTTTGAATTAATTTTTGTCATTTTATCAAGATCTGATCGAAAAAAGCAACGAAAACGGATGAATTCTATCGATATTTTTAATTTTTTCACATATTATTCGTTTAATTTCCTTCTTTTTTCAAGATATGATCGAATAAAGCAATGAAAACGGATGATATCACCGAAATTGCAATTTTTTTCCTCTATTTTGCCCTCAATTTCTTCATTTTTTCAAGATATGATGAAAATGGCATCGAAATCGGATAATTTAAGCGAAATTTTAATTTTTTTTCCTCTAATTTACCAAAATTCCGTCAGCAACGAAAACGGATGAATTCTATCAGAAGGTTTAATTTCATTCCCTTATTTTGCCTTAATTTTCGTCATTTTATCGAGACATGATCGAAAAAAGCAACGAAAACAGATAATTTTAGCGACATTTCAATTTTTTTCCTCTATTTTTACTTAATTTCTTCATTTAATCGAGAATTGATCGAAAAAAGCAAAGAAAACGTTTAATTTTAGCGAAATTTAAATTTTTTCCTCTATTTTACCTAAATTTGTGTCTTTTTTTTTCGAGATATGATCGAAAAAAGCAATGAAAACGGTTATTCTTAGTTAAATCTATGTTTTTGTCCTTTACTTTGCATTCATATTATCGAGATAAGATCGATATAAGCCACGAAAAGATATATTTTTAGCAAAATTTTAATTTTTTCTATATTTTGCCTTAATTTACGTCTATTTATCGTTTTATGATCGAAAAAAGGAACGAAAACGGATTATTTCACCGAAATTTAAACTTTTTTTTCTCTTCTATTACTTAATTTTTGTCATTTTTTCGAGATATGATGGAAAAAAGAACGAAAACGGATAATTTTACTAAAATTTCAATTTCTTTACATATTTTTCCTTAATTTTCGTCCATATATCGTATTATAATAAAAAAAGCAACGAAAACGGTTAATTTCACCGAAATTTCAATTTTCTTTCACTATTTTTTATAATTTTTATCATTTATTCGTGATAAGATAGAAAATAAGCAATGAAAACGATTAATTTCGCCAAAATTTTCTATCCTTTTCCCATATTTTTCCTTAATTTTCGCGATTTTATCGAGATATGATCGAAAAAAACAACGAAAACGGATAATTTTAGCGAAATCTCCATTTTTTTTTTAATTTCGCAATCATTTTCGTTATTTTATCGTGATGACCTTGGTCGATGACTTGAGGTTGATGACCCGCTGTCGATGACCCGAGGTCGATGGCCCGAGGCATATGACCAGATGTCGATGACCCTGAGGTGAATGACCCTGAGGTCGATGACCCGAGGTAGATGACCCGAGGTCGATGACCCGAGGATGATTCTTGGAGGTCGATGACCCAAGGTTGATAACCGGAGGTCAATGACCCGAGATCGATGAACCAAGATCGACTAGGTGGTGTCGATTCCGGGAGATCGATTACGGGAGGTCAATTCAGGCAGGACTATTACTGGAAGTAGACACCGGTGGGTCAACTCGGATGTGGGTGGTCGGATTCGGGGAATCGAGTCCAGGACTTCAACTCCGGTAGGTTGAATCCTGGAAGTCGTCTCCAAGAGGTTAACTTCGGGAGGTCGAATCCGGGAGGTAAACTCCGGCAGGTCTACCCCAGCAGTTCGACTCCGGGAGATGGACATCGGGATTTCGACTTCTGGTGGTTGGCTCCGGGACGACTAATCCGGTAGGTAGTTCCGGGCTGACTCTCGGTCTATGACCCGAGGTCGATGACCCAAGGTCGATGACCCGAGATCGACTCGATGAGGTAGATTACAGGGAGGACAATTGAGGCAAGACAGTTATGAAAAGTCGACTCCGGTAGTTCAACTTTGGGCGGTCGAATATGGCAGGTCGACAATTGTAGTTCGACTCCATGAGTTTGATTTCGGCAATCGACTAATGGAGGCCGACTCCATATATAATAAACGGATAATGTTTAGCGAAATATCAAATTTTTCCCTCTCTTTTGCCTTATTTTTCGTCATTTTATCGAAATATGATTGAAAAAAGGATTGAAGATGATAATTTCACCAAAATTTCAATTTATTTCCTCAATTTTCGTCTTTTTTTCGAGAAATGATCGAAAAAAGCAACAAAAACGGATAATTTCACCGAAATTATCTATTTTTTTTGTATAGTGCATTAAATTTCGTCATTGTATCGAGATATGATAGAAAAAAGCAGCGAAAACGGATAATTTAAGCGAAATTTCAATTTCTTTCCCCTATTTTGCCTTCATTTTTGGCACTTTATTGTTATATGATCGAAAATTTCCACGAAAAACGGATAAGTTTTGCGAAATTTCCATTTTTTTCCACTATTTTTCCTTTATTTACGTCTTTTTGTAGAGATAAGATCGAAAAAATCCACGAATAACAGTTAATTTACTCGAAGTTTCAATTTCTTTCCTCTATTTTGACTTAATTTTCGTCATTTTACCGTGATATGATCGAAAAAATCCACGAAAAACGGATAATTTTAGCGAAATTTCCATTTTTTCCACTATTTTTTCCTTTATTTACGTCATTTTGTCAAGATATTATCGAAAAAATCCACGAGAAACAGTTAATTTACTCGAAATTTCAATTTTTTTCCTCTACTTCGCCGTAATTTTTGTCATTTCATTGAGATATTATCAAAAAAAGGAAACGAAAACGGATAGTTTATCGAAATTTCAAATCTTATCCACTAATTTGTCTTAATTTTCGTCATTTTATCTCGATATGCTCGAAAAAAGGAACAAAAACGAACTATTTCAGCGAAATATCATTTTTCCCTCTATTTTTAGATAATAATAATATAAGTGGATAATTTTACCGAAATTTTTATTTTTTTACTATTTTTCCTTAATTTTCGTCCTTTATCGATATATGATCGAAAAAATTTACGATAAACGGATAATTTAAGCGAAATTTCAATTTCTATCCCCTATTTTGCCTTCATTTTTGGCACTTTATCGAGATATGATCGTAACAATCCATGAAAAACAATTAATTTACGCGAAATTTCCATTTCTTTCCTCTATTTTGCCTTAATTTTCGTCATTTTATCGAGATATGGTCAAAAAATCCACGAAAAACGGATACTTTTAACGAAATTTCAAATTTTTTCCTCTATTTTGGTTTAATTTTCGTCATTTTATCGAAAATTGATCGAAAAAGGCAAAGAAAACTTATAATATTAAAGATATTTCCATTTTTTTCCTCTACTTAGCCGTAATTTTTGTCATTTCATTGAGATATTAAGAAAACAAGCAACGAAAACGGATAGTTTTAGCGAAATTTCAAATCTTATTCTCTAATTTGTCTTAAATTTCGTCATTTATCGCGATATGTTCGAAAAAAGCAACGAGAACAGACACATTTTAGCAAAATTTCAAATTCTGTCAATCTATTTTGAATTAATTTTTGTCATTTTATCAAGATATGATCGAAAAAAGGAACAAAAACGAACTATTTCACCGAAATAGCAATTTTTTTCCTCTATTTTTACTTAATTTTCGTTGATTTATCGAGATCTGATCGAAAAAAGCAACGAAAACGGATGAATTCAATCGATATTTTAAATTTTTTCCCTTATTTTGTCCTTAATTTCCTTCTTCTTTAGAGATATGATCGAATAAACAATGAAAACAGATAATTTCACCGAAATTGCAATTTTTTTCCTCTATTTTGCCCTTAATTTATTCGTATTTTTTAAGATATGATGAAAAAGGCATCGAAAACGGATAATTTAAGCGAAATTTTAATTTTTTTTCCTCTAATTTAACAAAATTCCGTCAGCAACGAAAACATATGAATTCCATCAGAATGATTAATTTCATTCCCTTATTTTGCCTTAATTTTCGTCATTTTATCGAGATATGGTCCAAAAAATCCACGAAGAACGGATACTTTTAGCGAAATTTCAATTTTTTTTCCTCTATTTTGTTTTAATTTTCGTCATAATATCGAAATATTATCGAAAAAAGCAACGAAAACAGAAAATTTTAGCAACATTTCAATTTTTCTCCTCTACTTTGCCGTAATTATTGTCATTTCATCGAGATATTATAAAAAAATGCAACGAAAACGGATAGTTTTAGCGAAATTTCTAATCTTATCCTCTAATTTGTCTTAAATTTCGTCATTTTATCGCGATATGTTCGAAAAAAGCATCGAGAACAGACACATTTTAGCCAAATTTCAAATTCTTTCAATCTATTTTGAATTAATTTTTGTCATTTTATCAAGATCTGATCGAAAAAAGCAACGAAAACGGATGAATTCTATCGATATTTTTAATTTTTTCACATATTATTCGTTTAATTTCCTTCTTTTTTCAAGATATGATCGAATAAAGCAATGAAAACGGATGATATCACCGAAATTGCAATTTTTTTCCTCTATTTTGCCCTCAATTTCTTCATTTTTTCAAGATATGATGAAAATGGCATCGAAATCGGATAATTTAAGCGAAATTTTAATTTTTTTTCCTCTAATTTACCAAAATTCCGTCAGCAACGAAAACGGATGAATTCTATCAGAAGGTTTAATTTCATTCCCTTATTTTGCCTTAATTTTCGTCATTTTATCGAGACATGATCGAAAAAAGCAACGAAAACAGATAATTTTAGCGACATTTCAATTTTTTTCCTCTATTTTTACTTAATTTCTTCATTTAATCGAGAATTGATCGAAAAAAGCAAAGAAAACGTTTAATTTTAGCGAAATTTAAATTTTTTCCTCTATTTTACCTAAATTTGTGTCTTTTTTTTTCGAGATATGATCGAAAAAAGCAATGAAAACGGTTATTCTTAGTTAAATCTATGTTTTTGTCCTTTACTTTGCATTCATATTATCGAGATAAGATCGATATAAGCCACGAAAAGATATATTTTTAGCAAAATTTTAATTTTTTCTATATTTTGCCTTAATTTACGTCTATTTATCGTTTTATGATCGAAAAAAGGAACGAAAACGGATTATTTCACCGAAATTTAAACTTTTTTTTCTCTTCTATTACTTAATTTTTGTCATTTTTTCGAGATATGATGGAAAAAAGAACTAAAACGGATAATTTTAGCAAAATTTCAATTTCTTTATATATGTTTCCTTAATTTTCGTCCATATATCGTATTATAATCAAAAAAAGCAACGAAAACGGTTAATTTCACCGAAATTTCAATCTTCTTGCACCATTTTTCATAATTTTTATCATTAATCGTGATATAATAGAAAATAAGCAATGAAAACGATTAATTTTACCAAAATTTTCTATCTTTTTCCCATATTTTTCCTTAATTTTCGCGATTTTATCGAGTAATGATCGAAAAAAACAACGAAAACGGATAATTTTAGCGAAATCTCATTTTTTTTTTTTAATTTCGCACTCATTTTCGTTATTTTATCGTGATGACCTTGGTCGATGACTCGAGGTTGATGACCCGCTGTCGATGACCCGAGGTCGATGGCCCGAGGTCATATACCTTATACTTTTTGAAATGTGATAAATTCCATAATATTAATAAAGCTAAAACACAACTTGACACCCAAAGAGCAACCAAAGGAACAATTATTCTATCTTCCTTCAGGAATAATGAGTATATTACTCACCTAAACAGTGAAATCATAGAAGAATACGCTATGATATTTTTATCACCCTTCTCCTAGCCAGTGGATGTAGAAATAACAAGGATAAAGTAATATCAGCCTAATTTCACTTACATTGGATATTTATTTAAGGTAAATATTAGAAATAAGAATGAAGCACATCATAATATTAATAATGTGCATTTGTAAAATATAAGCCTTTTTTATGAGCATGTTTACCAACATAAGTGGATAACCTCGATTTATATTTTTCCCCCTGTTTACACCACATTGCCCTTGGTCCCTTGAATAGTGTAAAAGAGGGGTAATACTGTAGCAAGAAAAGTAAGAATGGAATATGTTACACTTGTAAGATTTGCAAGAACCATTCATTTATTTCTTTAGAGTTTCAATGATGTGAATGAAGTTGCGAAGTAAAATTGCTTCTTCCCAGAGGAAACAGCTCATTCAAAGATCAATACCGAGCCTTTATGCTTGAAAATGCACTAAATGAAAAATAAATTTGAGTGTTGAACGTAATGAAACCATTTACTTGAAATATATTCCATATGTGGAGGAATGAAAGTATTTTAGGAGAAATGAATCAAGCTTGATGATTTGCTTAGCTAGTTAACTCTTCAATGAATCTTTTCATTTAACTTCTGAACCAAATACCCATGGAAAATTTTGAATTTGATGATGAATACTACCACAAATATTTCATAAAATTAAAAACATTAAAACAAAAAAGTATTATGGTATTAGAAAAACTGCTTTCTGCTAGCATCCTGCGATGTACATTTCACGAATTCTGAGAGAGTTTCGTTTCAATAAATTAACGCGAAAGACCAAATGAATATTTGGTAATCAAAATTATTTACTAATATACAGTGCTCACAGGTGTTCTCCCTAGGTGGCGGACTGGACCTTTACGAGCACTAGCAGTGTGCTACACCACAGAACCAGGTCATCAGGTTATTCCCTTGAAAGCCGTAACACTTCATCCACTTGTTCCACCAACACTCAGCAACTGACAGCAAATTAGCTAAGGGAAGGTGTAAAAAAACATAAT
The DNA here is from genome assembly GCA_947579665.1 of Sympetrum striolatum. Lineage (NCBI taxonomy): Eukaryota > Metazoa > Arthropoda > Insecta > Odonata > Libellulidae > Sympetrum > Sympetrum striolatum. The sequence goes on along the minus strand of OX388342.1, from coordinate 74,101,317 downwards.
GAATTAATAAATAAAAATTATTACGGACAAATAACTTTCAAAAATTATCCATACATACAGTATCTATCATGTTGATTTAAGAAGCATTCACGATATACTTGACTGAGCAAACATTGAAAGATTAAATCGACAAGTAAAATTCATCCAAAAATTTCTGAGAGAAACAGTCACTTAATCGTTCTCATTCAACACAACATTCTTAGTATGAGCTAAAATGAATAATCAATGATACTGCCTTAATCATTAAAGACATTGCGGTGGAGATATCGGTTTAAGGAATTAGCGTTTACTCTGTCGACGATAATTTGGTATAAACAATGCCAAACACGTGCAATGTCCAAAGAATCAAATGCAAGGCATCTTTCTCTTTAATCACACATTTCTTATTATTTCAGCAGCAATCCCTCGATAAACTTATTTACAATAAATGCAAAGTTTGATTGGTAAAATTCTCAATGAGGACAGTTTGGGAGATAGAGAATTTTACCTGATTGGTTCTTCAGTACATCAGAGTTTTTCAAACATATTTCCATTATAAAAATAAGAAATCAACGATATTACTCACAGATATTGAACAGCTGCACGACCAGCAATCACATGGTTCTGACAATTTCATACACCGCATGCGTCTGAAACTTCTCATTTATTCTTATTAATGATTACAATTCAATTAAATATAAGAAAATGATTAAACAGGGTGTTTACCGGTAACCGCATGGCACTTTTAACCATTTTCCATTATTGAGAGAATGTAAGGTTCAATGAATCTTTAAAGTTAATAAAATTTTATCAATAGTGGAATATTTGAATTCAGTGTTAAAATATCAGTGTTTATTGAAGTCGATTGTATTTAAGGATTCTGATTTTGATGACTTTTAGCATCAATATTGCTAGAAAAGAAGATTGTGGTTGGATGAATGATGATCTCTATAAATTACTACATGATAGAGATATCTTATTCAGGAAATGGAAAAATAACCATAGTAATATTAAGTACAAAAGTCAATATCAGTCCATGAGAAATAAATGTGTAGCAGAAATTAGAAAAGCCAAAAGGAAATATTGGAATATGAAGTTAAGTGAGTCAAAAAATTTTAAAACTTTGTGGAAAGACATTAATACTCTAGTTGGAAGGAAAGCAATGAAAACAAATGATGATATAATTTTGAAATATTTTCCTGAATATGACAATACTGAGGAACTATGTGAAAAGTTTCAAGACTCTCTTATTTCTGAAGTTGAAAAACTGAAGGTAAATTGTAATGTAAGACTTGGTAATCAGGATGGTAACCAATTTTGTAAGAGTATTGTAATTCCTCCTGCTTCCCTCCTAGATGTAACCAGCATTGTAAATTCTCTTAAGAACAAAAGTCCTGGCCACGATAACATTAGAGTAAACGACATCAAACAAAATAAAATTTTAATAGAAGTAGTCAAGGATATCCTAAATAAAAGTCTAGCATCAGGCATTGTCCCTGATGAATTGAAAATTGCAGAAGTTAAGCCAATATATAAGGGAGGTAAACATAATGATATAAATAACTATAGACCAATATCTATCCTACCCTCAGTCAGCAAAGTTATGGAGAGATATATATCAAACTCCCTTGTAGACTATTTAAATAAGTTTAATCTCATCCATAAGGACCAATATGGGTTTCAAAAGAACAAAGGAACCAAAAATGCCCTAGAAACCCTTTTTAATAACTTGAATGAAAACCTGGATAAGCGTAATCATGTTATCCTATCTTTCATTGACTTTAAAAAGGCTTTTGATACTATAAATCATGAAATACTCCTCGCAATTCTCAACGAAATTGGTATTAGGGGTTCGATTTTGGATTGGTTTAGAAGCTACCTTAGTAATAGGCAAATAAAAATAAAGATCAATAACAAATGTAGCAACTCTAAGGTCATTAAATATGGAGTACCCTAGGGCTCAATTTTAGGTCCTACTTTATTCCTAATATATATAAATAAGATAATTCCTTCTATTAAAAACACAAAAATCTTACTTTATGCAGATGACATACTCCTGATAGCTGCTCATCAACAATTCGAGGTCTGTGTAAAACAAATGCAGGAGGACCTAAATAATTTAACAAAATGGTGTCATGATTATGACATGACAATTAATGAAAATAAAACCAAAGTTATGCATGTAGCTAGTAATGCATTAAGATGGAAACCTCTTACTTTATGCGTACATAACCATGATTGTTTACACAATGATATTAATGAATCTCTCTGTCGCTGTATGCCCTTGGAACAAGTTGAGAACTATAAGTATCTGGGAGTTATTATTGATAAAAACTTGAAATTTGATGTCCATATAAAGAGAATCACCTCAAACCTAAGGAAAGTTTGCTATCAGTTCTATCACATTAAAGAAATAATTTCAGCAAAGGTTTTGATGCTGATGTACTATGCTCTGGTAGAATCTATTTTAAGATACGGTATTACCTTATGGGGTTTCACCAGCAATGTTCATAAAAAAGAACTTGTTGCCTTGCAAAATAAAATAATTAAAATTATACATAGCTCCAGCACTTCAAATAAGAGCATAAAAATTGAAGAAATGTACAAATCCTTAGGCATACTACCTCTGGACAAACTCCTTACCTACATAATCATACAAGATAATTATTTTAAGGACACTTACAAAATACTGAGTACAAGAAAACATGTTATGGAAGGTAGAAAACAAGATATGTATCATGTGCCATCTTTTATAAACCATTTTGGCAGAAACAAACTTGAAGTTATGGTACCAAAAATCTTTAATAAATTACCAAAAAATCTTAGGACTTTGACAAGTATGTCCCAAGTGAAAATAAAAATAAAAGAGTATCTTGAGAATATTATGGTATAAAAATATGTACAATTAGTTTATTTTGTTAATACCAATGTGCCTATTTCTGTAAATAACCATGTAAAAACCAAATCTTTCATAAAACTCAGGAACCACCTGAAGAGCCAATTATTGGCTCAGGTGGACCTTAAAGTATATCCAGAAAATGAATCTCCTGTATATTACTTTATTATTATTATATGTTCTTTATTCTTGTATTTACATGTATACTACTGAATAAAAAAAATATATATTAAAAAAAAAAATTAGCTCATTAAATTTTATTAGTCATGCAATCAAGTAAAATAATTTGAGTGTATAGTTTTTTTATTTACAGTCTTTACCTTTTCAGCAAATCATCACATTTAAGCACTTTTAAAATTATCTGGCTGAAAATTGTCATAAAAAAGACAAAAACGCATACATGTGCATACTATGAGCATTTACAAAGCATTGCCTTTCACAAATACTATCTGCCTTTAGCAATTTGTCTGAAAAACATGCCTTATCACAGGTTAGAGAGATTATTTGGCAACTCCATGAATCCGCAATGAATAAAAGACGGTTAGTGGATGCGCACGGTTTTACCATGCTTTTTAAGAAAACTATACAAGTTTTTGAGGGCAATTTTCCAGATTTTGAAGATGTGGTTGATAAATTTTAAATTTTTTCTCTAATTCTGCCACTTTTTGCTCACCTATGATCCTAATATACCTCCCACTTCCTGCACGAAGATAGAAACTTAACGTAATATTTTACCAGAGGCTGTGATCGCATACTGTGCAGAGTATGAATGTGTTATTTTTCCCTATTTCCAATACATAGCTGTACAGTCTTTTCTCCTTAGTGAGTTTATATGTTAACTATGTTCACACCCTGTCCGATTAGTATCGATTTTATCATCTGGTTGGTAATCTCTCAACAGTTTACACGCTTGTTAAATAAAAAGTTGGGGCTTTAGGGTTATTTCTGGAAACAACGTCTCTATGAGAAACATAACTCGTAGTTCTCCATTGTCGTACCCAAAATTCTTTTTTAAATTGCGTTAAAAATTTAATCGAGCCAAAATTCGAATCACTGACATTGAATTCAGTTGAGCTGAGTTCAGGTGCTGATAACTTACTGATAAGGCTCACTATTGGAGCATTCTGGAGGTTATGTGCTCCATTCCCTTTCTTGTTTCACAAAACCTATCACATGTATATTGATTTATCATTTGCATCTTGACGAATGGTGTTCCTCGATATTATCCCTAATCCACATTGCAACTTGAGATATGCTTTGTAATAATCTAGTCTCTTTAAGGTTGATAGTGACCATTTTGGACGTTTCCTAGCAAGATTAACAACCTTCATATTCACATCCAATGGATTTTTTTCAATCTGATATACTTGTCAAGTTTTGTGATTCACCTTCAATCAGAATCTTTCTAAAATAATCTATTAATAATATTCTAAATTTTATTTAACAAGAGCAATGTATTTAAGCATTCACATAAAATGAAAGGATGAGCATTTCAAGAGAACATTTTTGCAACAATTCCTTAAGTAAAATAAATTGCTACTTTAAAAATAAATGTCTACATATTGTCTCTAAAAATATTTCATTGTATATTCATGTTTCACCAAAATGAAAAAATAATGAAATACTGTCATCACCATATGAGGAAATATATTAATTTAAAAAGGAAATATGTATATACTACATAATATCTCATACAAACTGCAAAATTATATTTCTAACATAAAGTTGCGAAAGGAAGTTATATATTATTCTTGAAATTTTCACGATGAACCTTAAAAAAACTCTGCTTCCAATGCCTACTTGAAATCTAAAGAGTGGTTCTTAGCCAAGTCTATTGAAATGAATTTTCTTACTAACATGAAAAGCTTATCTCAATAAATTGTAAAGTAAAGATAAAATATTTCTGTTTTTATTTTGACAAAGATCAAATAAATAATACATGAGGACTAACTTTAATATGTGCCAAAATCAGGACAAGAGACTGAATTAAGATCTTCACATAGTTATCTTATTCAGTATAATATAGCAATAATTATAATGCATAAATTAAATTTATTACAAAAGAGATAAGACTAAAAGAAGACATTTTCATGACCATGATCATATCCATGACTAAAAATACTAGTATGCTGTACATACTATAATATCTCCCCGTCATACATTTTCATACATTATTGAACCCCAAATTTTGTTTTAAACATTGAGTCAAATATTGATTTTCATCCATGAGTTTGAAGTATATTTTCTTGAAAACTAATCTTACATAACACTCAAAGATTTGTGTTTACATCTGTTGGAATCTTTTTTAAGCTACTTAACTGTTGGATGTAAACTACAAATTATTTTCTTCAGAATTTAATAAAAATTTTTATATATGTTTTTGAGCTCTTTTTCTCCTACAATATATTGTCAGGGTTTTTAAAGAAGATATCTTGTACCTTCTTGTACATCCCAAGTTTTAAAAACAATTTTGAATTTAATTTCAGATTTAAATTCAAATGACCTGCTATTATTTGTCAATTTATTCACAACACAACAAATTTTACCTTTATTTAAAGTCTAGCTTTTGCTAAGGGAAACAGTATCATATAACTCAGTGAGCTTTATAACAATGGTTTCCCATGTTAAATAATTTTTAGATTAATGAAGACTTTTCTATGCCATTTTCATAACACTGCTAGCTGTGGTATCATGGAAAGTGCAGTCCAATATCCCAAAATGTAGGAATTTATTTTATTAAGATGTACCAGAAATTCAATCATTGAATACAATCCTTAATAATACAACCAATCAAGTGAATATGTAAGCATAATTTCTTATATGACATTTTACATCACCCAAAGTTTTCAGTCTCATCATTCTAGCAAATGCATAAACTCATTAACATAAAATTTCATTCAGTTCAATAGCAGCAAAAAATTAGATTCTGTGAATCAAATACCAGAAGTAAAGGTAAGATCTTCACATCAAATTGAAAGAAAGAACATTATCATATTCTGTTTACTTTTCAATTGATAGTTTTAGTCAGCTTACACCACTAGGAATCATTTTAAATATGAAAAATCAATCTCTGCAAAGCTAAGATTTGATTTCTTTTCATCTTTTTCTCATCAACATATCTTCATCTCCTTGTTGAAGTCTTTATTCCCATATGCGAGAATTTTTAGGTTTGAAATAAAAATCTGTAATCTTTCATTCTTTCATGAAGGCAAGCCCAGTGAAATTAATATGCCAATTAAATACCATATTTTTTATGGTATACTTGAATTTAGAAAAAAATAGATCTCTATTAAATATTTTCCTTTTTCAGTAAAAAATTTCAAATAAAACTGAAGTTCTGTGAGTACACTATGCTAGAGCTTGAATTTACAGAAAGTTTGTTTTGTAACTTCCTTATGTATGTCTCCAAAGTAAATGAATGATTACTTTTCATTTTTTCTTTAAATACCAATGAAAGGTTATTTTCTCAAGATTTATTCCCGCAAGAGAAGCAGCAGGCATTCCTGTAGTAGTTGTAATGGCACAGTCTTGCTTGAACAACTAATTGGCAATTTCTTAATTCATCTTTGCAGGAATTTCCTGGAACAAGATATTAGACATTATAAATGAACAGCGCCTTTTAGAGATGTACAGATAAAATATCAACATGGTTTTCCTATTGATATCTAATGTTAGTATCATAATATACTTGATAGGAGTATGTTTGGGGATGTTTTTTTATACCTGGAGTTACAGTTTTGGAACTGCAGGCTCCCATGACAACTGAATATTTATGAAGTATTAAGAACTCTCTGAGGGAAGTGAACCTTTCCATTACAGGCAATACAGTGGAAACAAAGGATTGCAGTTGTAGATAGACTACTGCAACTGGCTTGGGAAACCAATGATTAATAAATATATTGACACTTGGAGTACTTCCAGGCGAAATTCTTAGGAATGGGGTTTCAGTATTTATCTTTTGCAGGAGTATTTATCACCATAGCCATGAGATTTCCTAAAATTTCAGTGAAATAGTGTGGCAAAATCTTTCTGATGATAAAAATAGAATAATTTTATGATCAAAATTATATTAGCACATATCAGGTAAATAAGGATAATTCATGTAAATGTAATAAATCTACACCTTCATCTTAACTTTACTGAATCTTCATTTAATTTCTGAGTCATATTTTACCTATGTTGATAGTAATAGTATTAGACCTGCAAGATGTTTTTTGTAAATGCTCCAAAAAGAGGATTACGGCATAAGTGAGGGAAAGAGAGTATAAAAATTGGCAGTCTATCTATACAGACATCAATTTGGAGCTCCTTAATGCCATCACTACTAACTGTAATATAATACCCAAATAAGTAACAGTATTTACAGCATTCAAGAAGGAGTGAATAGATTGAACACCATCATTCAGAATCACACATACATTAGTGGTTTCTATACAAGTCTAAGACAAGTCTAAGGTCTAAGATGCAAATCAATGAAATATATATTTCTTCTATCTTGTATATACTAAAAGAGATAGGCATCATATGAAAAATGTTTGAAAATTACTTTCTATGAGTTTCAAAGGGAAGGAGTAGCTAGAAGAAAGCATAAGAAAGTAAAAGAGGTGACCTGGATAAAATTAATGGTCAATGGAGTTTAAGAAATGAATGATTGAAAAGTAAGGATAATTATAAGAAAATAGCTAGAAAAAAGATATCATAATATTCTATCACAAAGAAAATATTTACTTCCAATTTAAATAAATGATTTTAAAAATCATATAATAGCTCCATCAAAAACTAAATAACTGAATGTATTTCTGGAGTAGAGTCATTTCTCTGTTGAAGATTAGTAAGCATTATTATGCATTCATTACCTTGATTTAAATGGAATATTTGAACGAAAACCATGTTCTTAATAAAGTAAAGTTCTACTGGATGGGGAATATTTTGCTATGAACTTTACAAGACTATTTCAATAATATTTTTGTTTGAATGTTGTTATGAGCTAAAAGTTCACTTATTTCTTTTCATGGTATGGTTTCATTGAATCTTTAGAAAATGTACAGCTTTAGCGACTGAAAACTTAATTCAATGTACAGGAATACAATTTAATCTAATTATAATCTCACTGGTAATTTGACCATATAAATTAAAATACCTCCTCTCTCCTCACAAAATACAAGAAGAAATTCTTTAAGGAACATATTTTCCCAATGTTTCTATAACACACCTTATTTGATGATTTGGACTGATATTTATAATAGTTATAGAGCAGTATATAATCAGTTTTTTTATTCATTTTGACCATCATAACATGTAAATGGTAATACCTATTTCATATACTAGTTGACCTAAAAATTTTTTTTATCAAACCTATGCATTTGAAGGTCAACTAATGTACAAGAATTAACAGTTATTGCTTGAATCTGAATGTTAATGTTTGGTCATAATGAACCATTACAGCAATTTATTCCACAAAAAATTATTTGGAACTTTCAACTCACTACATTTATGTATACCTTTGTATTTGTTCACTAACCAAGAAAGAAAATTTTATTGCATACCAGTATGTTTTTGGTGATGCCGTTGATGATGACTATGATGGTGGTGATGAAGATGACCAGGCGCGTGGTTGCATGGTTTGGTGTTACATTCCTGCTTTATTGCTGGTCTCTGTTGTGGGTTGCATCCCAATGCTGGTTGCTGGTTTCTATCTAGACACTTAACTTCCCTTGTTTGATGACCAGTTCCACATGATGCTGAGCACTTTATATAATAAGTAAACATATTTTAAAAGAATAAAACAATTCCCATAAGAAATATTGTAGCAAAATTTGAACTGGTGTGTCAAAAAACTCAAACTCTGAGTTCTTGAGCAGAAAGTGTTAAATGTAGGTGAAAAATATAAGTTAAAAATTATAAGTTCTTAACATCTTATTTTAGGGAAAAAGTAGTATTTGAATAGCAGATGGATCCCAAGGACTCTTGATGAGAAAAGGTAAATGAGATTTTTTTGTTTGGAGGAGACAGAATCATTATAACTCTTGAGAGTCAAGAGAATATGAAGTATTACAATGCAAATTAAAATATTGAAATTCTAATGCAGAAGACTTGAAACGAAAGAGGGAGCATACTTTTAATGGAGTAAAAAATTATGCATAGGACAAAGTATTTTATAAAAGATTAGCAAGAACATTTTGAGTAGAAGTGGTATTTGTATATATAGATAAAGGTATACAGATATATTAACCAATTAAAAGTAGAACTAGAATTAATTGAATTAGAAGTAACTGCATGCATTTAGATAAAACCAAGGAATGTGAGATTACTATTATGATAGATATTACATAGAGCAAAAAGAGACATTTTGAGGAATATTGAATACCATTAAAAATTACCGCAAAGAGTTTTATCTGCACAGATTATTGATATGAATGAAAATTTGGAATTAAAATTGAAGGACGGTATATCATATTTAGTGGACACTAGAATGGGACAGCCAATGGCAATGGAAAATATGCTATGAAACTGTTTTAATTATTAATTATACCAAAAGCTTAATAACTATTTATCTATTTACCAGCATAGTTCTTGAAGGATTGGATGACTGTAGCTAAATATCATGGAAGTGTTGCTGAACCCCTAAACACCATTGGTGCTGTAAGGCACAGCACAAAGACTAAATACTTAACTTCTATATTCTAAGACAGGAAGTTGCCTGTGTTATGGCCCACTTGCTTACACCAAACATTAGAAAACTAATATCCCAGGTTAAATGTGGAGCAAAAAATATTCCTTTCCTCCTCTTACAATGTTTAGTTTTTCAGGTACAGGCCAATGAGAATAAAATATTTATTTATTACCTTGCAATACTTTTAATAAGAAAACCTAGGTGTGTACATAGCAAACAACTGTGTGTTGTACAACCCTAGAACCCAAGGGCGTCGCCAGCCACTGGGCTAGGAGGGGGCAAGCTGCCAGATAAAATGAAAAATGCCCAACATACAGGGGCTAGTTTATCCATGCCCGCTTCTTACTACAAATATGTCAAATCCTCCAAAAACTAAATGTATTGAAAACTAGAGGAGTTTAACGCTTATATGGCCAACTCATTAAACTTTCCAAGATAGTAGTTTACTTAAGCAAACTATTGGAAACTTATCATAAGTTTTGTTTGGATTTCTAGTTTGGTTACGTCCAATTTCTATTAAAAATTAATTTTTTTCGATGCTTAAGTATTGCCAAGCGTGAAAAGGAAAACATAGTTACGGTTATTTGACAAGCAATATAAAACGTCTCAATAAATCGCCACATTGGTGCACCCATCCTTATTTGAACAGATTTCGTTGTTAGACTATATCATCAGCAGCTTTCTTAGCAATGACTTCATCCGTTGCTTTTATTAAATTACCTCCTCTTCTAAGAAACAAAAAATCATTTATATCAGATGAAATTTTCTGGTAGGCTTACAATTAAGCCTGATTTCGTTATTTATGTATTAGCCAAGTTTTCAATTGAATGCGTCACATACCGGAGAGTAAACATTCGGCTGCATTAAAATATTCTGTAGACTCTTGATTATAGTTGATATTATAATTGAATTTGCAGAAATTAAGTTATATACCAAGGTGGAAAAAATGAAGACGTCAACTTACAATTATTTAGACTAAGTAATAGGTGGTTTAACCAGCAGAGAGATGATACAAAACCCAGTCTTACGCACTGAGTGTTCAAAGGAAACAAAAGTTTCCACGAATTGAAATTTTTAATGGGCATTGCATAACCAGATATGAGATTCGTGGGACTCTATCACAAGAGAAAAAATTGGCCGCATCGAAAAAGAAGCTGAAGAATTTAAGCCACAGTTTTAACAGTTCATTAAATTTATTTCAAGCCATCAAGCCACTGTTCAGATAAATATGTGCGTAACTTACGCGCACAATACCTTTCAGCTGACTGATTTGCTTCCAAAATGGTATATTATTAAGACTATCATCGAAAATTAATTTTTACTGATACCTTGTATTGCTCCAATACTTTTACAAATTTCTACGGAAACCCGGTTATTGAATTATTTTCGTAACTATACAGCAAATTTAGGGGTAATTATAAGATATGGATCGGTATATTTTATATCGTCCCGAGTAATGAAGAGCTTACTGTACAGACTTTTAATCGTCCAGAATGCTTAATAAAGGAACAGGTAACTTTGCAATTGTCGCTAACTCATCTTGAGATGTGCCCTCCGATAACAGCCCTAAAATAATACAATCCTAATTTATGCAACTAATAATGGTCATTTTTCAAAAAACTACTTACACATTCACTTACGTTTTTCCGATAGAGGCCTCGAGCTGTTAGCGGACTGTGAAAAGAATTTTCGGATGTCCATCTGTACCTTATGAAATCCAAACTAAACTCTCCTTCGAACTGTTCCCTGTGAATTTCTCAAAAGCACTATTCAAGAGCCTAGCTTTGCATTCACACCCTCAAAACAGTCACATGCAACAGATCTAACTGAGCGTTTTATCAACCTGTTTGACCCTCAAACGTAATCTTAATCTCTGTTTTCAGGGTGTAATTTTCGAATTACTTCTCGAATGTTCCCTTGTGTTTTTGCGAGGAGTAAAGGAATCAGCACTTTAGAATTCTTCTCATGGGAATCTTATCTTATGGTGTGAGTCATCTAACAAAAGTATATGGTTAAGAAGTGCATGCGTTGAACATTGTGTGCGAAACACTCGTAGCGTCCCATTGATATCGATGTCGGCTCTAGGCCTGCTCTGCTGCCGAAAACATCACCTTGGCTGTAATCGGAGCCGTATTTACTGGCATGCAAAGCTTTCGCTGAATTTATCAATCAAATGATTGGGGTTTAATACTCTTCAGCAGAAAAAAACACAGTGCTAATCATAGGACTTGACTCTTGTTTGGGGGGTTTGAACCCATAAACTTCCCCCCTCGCTGCGCCACTGCTTGGGCCTATTTGCAAAATACTCACCGCAAAACTTTCTTATGTCCATTTTGAAGGGAAAACGAAAAAAAACTGAATCCTTTGTCTTCTGCGGGCGATTGTCGGACGATACTCAAGGAAGTTTGAGAGAGAGGACATAATCGCATAACCTCGCGCTCTGATCCCATCGAGAGGCAGTTTTAACTACATTGTTCACCCTGAAACCGAACTTTTCTTCTTTTGGGAAGGAAGGGGATGGCGGTTGACTCTGCTGTAAAGTATTCTTGAAATATTTGTGCTGCGCTGGAGATATAAATGAATTTCCTAGGAGGAAGTACATTTCCCATCACTGGTGTTTACTTGTGCCAATACATGACTTTGTTTTGGGTCTAAATTCTTTTCAAATACGCTCGTGCCTAAAAATTGTTTCTACAAGACATCCCGAACCAAAATACGAATGGGTCTCCAGGGGGGGGGCAGCTGCCCCCCCCTGCCCCCCCCTGGCGACGCCCATGCTAGAACCCACTGAATGCTTGCCTCTTTGCCTGCATTGAATGTTGACACAGAGAGCTAACTGATGAACTTTCTGTATCTCAATCAATTGCAAAGAGGAAGTGGAATTTGATTTGCTGCAATTTGAGAAAAGTAATGATGCAATGAAAAAAAGAACTTTATAGTGGAATAATTTTGGAGGAATGAAAAGTGAAGGTCTAAGGAAAGTAGGAAGGCAGTAGATAAACCAGGAAAGAAAAATATGGAGGAAGGTCAAGACAATAGAAGGAAGTATAAATTGCCAATAGATCATTTGTGGATAGCTCATACTTAATTAGAAGTCCGCAGCCATGTCATGTCACCTAAGCAATATTGTTCATTAAAATCAAATTTATGTATTTTACTCACACTGAGCCTTTCATTAATAATTCTTTTCATAATGCTTTGATGGGATGAAAATAAAATTCTACTAAATTAAAGTACAGTAAGTAAAGTAAGAACACTTGTAAGAATGTTTTTGTAAATATTTACCTGTGACCAATCAGTCATATACCACTCTGGGTTACAATTTGGAAGTGTTTTATTGTCTTTTGCATTCCAAAGGTCCAAATTATCATAGTCATCCTCTTGTCGGGCAGCTTCTTGAGGGTCATTTTGCTCACATGCTCTTGATGTAATTGGTTTAAGATTATCTGAGCAGTTTGTATCTTCTACCACCACAAATTTACCATCTGACACAGATACACATAGGACATCCCTTGTTTGTGTAGATGCCACTTGTTGTGCTAGGTATTCTTTGACACATTCCACTTTTGCAGCACACTGAGAAGACAAAATTTGAAATCAGACATAAATATTGTAGGTGGTACTGCTTGGACAATGTAAATATTATACAATACATATGACATATTTTATTTTTCTATTAATTTGCATAATTTTTGTCTTCTTGGTCAATCATTGATCACAAATAAATGGTATTTTTGTTAAGTATTAAGTCTTTAATGAACACAGGTTATTCAGAAAGAGTAGACATAAAACAGATGCACAAAATAAATATAAAATTATTTAAAAATTTTGTGAGCTTTCTTTCCAACTGTGCTCAGGGGGTCCATGAAATAGTCCATCTAGTGGAAAGCTCATTGAAAGCTTTAGTCATTCTTGGAATTGGAGAAAATATATGGATTGTCTTATTATTATTCCCAAAGATCTAAAGAGCATAATCAAGAAGGATGATGAATCCTTCCCATCCCTGTAATGTACTGCAATCTATCCCCTTTTTGAACTATATACGTATAAGGAAATTAGTCCACAGACAAAAAAGAGGACAATCTTGGTGGATGTGGAAGGAGGTGAACTGATGCGACAAAGGAGCACAGAAAAGGAAGTCTTAGAAATAAGTAAAGAAGAAGGAAATCCTCGTTTAACCCTTAGGGCTCAAAAGACTGGCAGATATGGAAGGAGGCGGGTATTGTGAGTTGCTTGACATGGAAAGTGAAATAATTAAGCGTCAATTCATAAGATTTCCACAGTTATTGAATACCTTCCTATTCTTTTATATTTCCAATTTGATAATGATTCTTTTTCTAATTTTCACCAATTCGTTTCAAAGTAACTTAGTATATTCAAACTTAAAGATTACATTCTTACTTTGCTCCATGGGCCAGCAAACCAGGAACCACTCACTCCATCAGGGCAACTACTTGTGCATGGCATTGTTTCCTGGGGTTTGGAAGAAGGATTGCAAGAGCCAGATCCTGGAATCTCATTGGCTCCAGCACCAGAGCAGTGTATTTGACGTGTTCGCAAGCCTGATCCACAGTCACTGGAGCACTGGCAGATTTTTGTGAGGAAGAATTCCACAGATTTTAAGAAAAAAGTGAATAATTTTTTAAATATTACTATTATTACTAACTTTGTAATTAATACCTATAATCGTTCTTCAATTGAACAATCTATAATTAATGAATTACAATATACGTATACATAATTTGTGTCCTGTGAACATTTTTCAATATATTCATTTATGAAGAAGAGCAATTTTTACTTTTTCTACAGTATTTTATGAAAAACAATAAAAGGAAACAAAACACAACTAGTTTCAGAGATTGATCTCCATCATCAAGTGACCTAGCAAAAATGTAAAGCATAATATATACAAGTAAGACTGGCGGAAAATAAGGAAATAGGGAAAGAGGGGAGTGGGGGAAAGGACAGAGAGGTGAGTCAGGGGGATGGAACTGGAGGTAGAGGAACCCGTGTAGTCAGTGGGTGGTAGAATGCATCGAATCAATGGGGAATGGGAAGGGGAGAGGTGCTCGTTAACCACATTACATTGTTTGGAATTTGTATGGGAAATTATCTCAAACTGTTCTAAGGAATTAAGCCTTTGGTTTCTATCTGTATAGTGAAGGATTTTGGGCACAAAGCCAGAAGAATGGTTGAATTCCAGAAGGTGCTTAGCGAAGTCAGATTGAGAGGACTAGTTCAAAAACATCTTTTATGTTCACTGGGTCTTATGGCAAAATTTCTCTGCTTTTGGCCCAAATATACCCCATCACAGTTTTTGCGTCCCTCTGTCCTTTCCCCCATGCCCCTCTTTCCCTATTTCCTTATTTTCCCGCCAGCCTTACTTGTATATATTATGCTTTACGTTTTTGCTAGGTCACTTGATGATGGAGATCAATCTTTGAAACTAGTCATATTTTGTTTCCTATTATTGTATTTAATAAAATACTGGGGAAAAAGTACAAATTGTTCTTCTTCCTCATGACATATTTTTTTACAAGACATCGGCAGAGACTGAATTTTTTTATTTTGATTTTACACATTCATTTAGTTTAC
The DNA here is from genome assembly GCA_947579665.1 of Sympetrum striolatum. Taxonomy (NCBI): domain Eukaryota; kingdom Metazoa; phylum Arthropoda; class Insecta; order Odonata; family Libellulidae; genus Sympetrum; species Sympetrum striolatum. The sequence continues at coordinate 74,086,174 of OX388342.1, read as the reverse complement.
CTTTTCTGACCATTCTGAAAAGAACCAAGTATCTCTTGAACAAGATCCCATGTCACATGACTCCTCCTCTGGGGGTCTCTCCTCTGGTGGGCATTCATCTTCAGTTCCCTCTGTTTCATCTTCAGAACTCTCAGAACCATAATCTACATCATTTAATTCTTCACCTGGGAAGGTGCACCTGACTTTTCTCCTCCTAACTCCTTCCCCGCATGTTACAGAGCACTGAAAATAGAGATTCACTTTCATTAAAATTTGCAATTTTCGCTGTGACACTGAAATAATTAAATAACTGTTTGTTTAAAAAATTCAAATTTCTTCCAGTTATGGTTTTAAATTCAGATGAAATTATTTTTACAGCTAGAAAATTTTTTCTTTCATAATCTTCCCAACCACCATTATGATGCCATGATCCTGTGAAAATTATACTAATATGAACTCTGGAAATGAAAGTTCAAGTTTTACTCTCTTCCATTTTCAGATTTTTTAAGTCAATGTGACTGTTGATTAATATGAAAGATTTACTTCCTTTGGAATTCCTACTTACATCTTCCCATTCACTGGTGATCCATCGTCTTTTGTGACAAGGAACAGGAGGTATGGGGCATTGCCTTGTACGAGGCAATGTTGATGGTGATGTAAGGCATGCACCTTCTGCCACTCGCATTCGAAGCGTAGGTGAAATTTCTTGCTGGCACCAAACATCTCTTGCTTGCATTCCTCCATCCCCACAACTAACAGAGCATGGGCCCCATTCTCCTGCTACCCATCTAAATTTAGAAGATAGTGTCATGATTAATGATTTTTTATTTGATGATGTTTTAATAATAATAATTTGAACTGAAATAAAACTGTTTTTCCAATAATTATAAGCCATGTTAAATGGGTATCCAGACGTTTCGCCCAAATCGTTTCGCCTATGGGACATTTCACCCAAAGACGTTTCAACCAAAAGGCGGTTTGCCCAGAGGCGTTTCACCCATGACTTTTCACCCAAGGACTTTCCTTCCAAGAGTCGGTTCACCCAATAGATATTTTGCCCAAAGGATGTTTCACGCGATGAATATGTTAGCCATGACATCTTCACCGTATGGTTTTTTTAAAAGTGAGTAAATCATGTAACTCGGTTATTCGTAAATAATTCTTGTCGTTGACAATATTTAACTATTGAAATTTAGAAGTTAATTGGCTGTGAAGTTTCAGTGACTCAATTTTGTGCTTATATCAACAACGGATTTGCAAAACAGAGAGAAGAAAAAGAAACGTCACAACCCAAGCAAAACTATTTTACGCACAAATCACATAAATCTATACATAATCATTCCCATCGAATATATGGTTGGGTCGGGTTGGTTGGTCATAGGTCTGGTTAGTACCAATGGTTACAACATTATGTATTCATGCTTTACGCATATTTCACAAAACCGTAAGGTGAAAATGTCATGGCTAACATATTCGTCGGGTGAAACATCCTTTGGGCAAGATATCTATTGGGCGAACCGATTCTTGGGTGAAAAGTCCTTGGGTGAAATGTCTCATGGGTGAAACGATTCGAGTAAAACGTCATGGAGCCGTAAAATGGCTACTCAAGAAGTTTTACAATAGTCGAACTTCTTGAAAGTCATATTTTTTCTAAGAGACTCAGCTGTAGGTAAAAAAAACTTTCAAAACTTTTGAGTTAAAGTAGATCAACATAAAGTTAGGATTATAAAGCATAACAATAGACTAATTTAATTACTTGTATTATTTTAAAGGAATACAAAATAGATTAAAATTAGACAATCAGATAACTTAGAGATTCATTTGATATAATTAATAATTATTACACTGTAACAATAGATAGTAAAAGCTGTTATATAGCAAATTACATTTGTAGGAATTGTTTTGTAACTTTTAATTGCTGAGCCTTTGTTATATAAAGGCAAGATTTAACATACAATCATATCCAGATGCAAGAAGTACATACATATTCTCCTGGTTGCCCCAACTGATGACAAAAGAATGAAATAATTCACCTGAATCTTACTCTCTATTGGTCTATGCAATATGTTATATGCTCTCTTTTAATTCCTCTATAGGGATGTGACCATTCAATTTATATTCCTTTCCATGATATTGATTAAAAGAAGACTAAGTTACTACAATTTATATATTTTAATATTTAATTTATAAAAAATGCATCCACTATCACTATATTTGATATGCTCCCATTTAGTTCCTTTATAGGGAATCAAGAAACCATTCAATTTCTATTCTTTTCCATAATATTGACTGAAAGATGGCTGAGTTACTACAATCTCAGTATTTTAATATTTAATTCATACAAACAATTCTCTGCTTGATGTTTCGTCACTATGAAATATAAATTAAACATTTAAAAAAACCAACGACCTTTTATTCAATGCATGATGTTGTGAAGGTAAATCAAAACTAATGAGTCCATTTCATCTTTCAGCTGCAAACCATAACTTCTATAGCATTCTGTTTCAATCATGAAAAAATGTATCTTTTAGTGCTTCTCTTCTGATTTATTTGGAAAAACTTACTCGGCTGGACAAGGCTTAATATTGCATCTTCCCACTGTTTCAACTGGAGGAGCAGAGGGATCACAGATTGCACCTTCATTCACTTCAGAAGGATGTTGGAGGGATGTAGAATGTTGAGGAACAATTGGGGCTGTGTTGACCTCTTTCACACAAGACATTACAGTACGCCTCTCCCCTTGAAAATGTGGTAAATATAAGCACTATCATTATTACTTATTTTATATAAAATTACAGTTTAAAGCACTGAGTGCTGCTCTTGTAGTATTAAGATACAAATATCATCACCACAATTTTAAATAGTACAACCATGATTAAAAAACACAGGACTCATTCAATAATATAATTTTTAACAGTAATTTTAAGGTTTCATATCCAGATATAACATTCATCTTATTAAATAGCAGAAAATATACAATAATTTCAATATATCATTAATTAAAAACTAATAACAATAAATACTACTACTTATGAGAATGATTCTATGTAAAACTACTATTAATCATGGAGTGAATTACATTTTGATATTGACTCATCTTTCTTTGAATACATGCTCAACAACAGACTTCAAACTATAAGAGAATCACAATTGAATCACAATTTTTGAATTTTAAGATGAAAAGTTTTTATTTAAAGCTTAAAGTGCTTCCATGAAAGTTAGGAGTTATGAATGAAAATTAAATCTTTACTGAAAGTTCAGTAACAATTATAAAACAAGATTTCAAGAACAGAAGGAATTTAGAATTTGTGAGAAAGAAAGCAATAATAAAATATTTTAGCAGAAAATCAATTAATTGAGATGCAAGTTAAAATATAATTGGAATCTTTATCCAGAGTTGACTAGGAGAGAGCTCACCACCACCACATGATTTGGAACACGGTGTCACTTCAGAAACTCTCCAGACAAAGCGATGGCCGCTGTTTGATGGATTAGTCGCTGAGTTCTGGTAGATAAGGTTTGAAGGTTGGAAAGGTAGAGAATGATCCACCAAATTCACCCTTGGGGGTGGCCGAACTTTTCTCCCCCTTTGTGGATGGAAGTTTCCAACTTGTCCCTCCAATGGACTGCCATTGGCTCAGAAAAAGAAGCCAAATTGGAGCAAATGATTGTTTCAAATTATATGTCACAGCATTAAAACGAACATTGAATGATATCCATCTATTATATAATGGTATAGTTTTTATGATCATCTGTGAGAAAAAAATTGCAGGGGAGTTCTGAATAAAACAGGATGCTTGAATTATTTTCATTGCAATCAGTATCAACAATGCCCCATAATCAGAATATTGACTATACAATTATTCTTAGTCCACCTGTAGCATTTTTACAATAATAATAATATTACCAGCAGAATTGCCAATTAACTCTTAACTCAGAAGACAGAAAAGAGAATCAATATGCAGATACTCTATATGTATAACAGAATCTCAAATCTCTCATTTTAGTTTCATTCCTTTTACCAAAAAAGTGGAACATGCATATACAGTTGCTTTATAGCACACATTATTAAGATATTTCAATGGTATGTATTTTTAGTTTAGAAACTGTGAAATTAATTAATTAGACAGATTTTTCTGATCAGATATCTGTTTATTATAAGAAAATACCTATGGTTGTAAAAATATAGTAAAATATAATAAGGAAGTATTAAATACAGTTTTATTTTATTTTAACTTTAAGACATTTTCTATGGAAGGATTCTTTATTTTAACAATAAAATGAAAGGCAACCATTTAAAATCAATGGAGAAATAACAGTTAGAAAACATTGCTTGTATTTTATCAAATATATTTTTTGATTCATTTCTTTCATTATGTAATTCCACATAGGTTAAAATTCCCAGCATGGTCTAGTAGTAAAAAAATTTAAAATTTAATATTATTTTTCAGGACACCATTGTGTGTAACTATAAAATGTGTTTATTTAACAAAAAAATTAGGTGGAATGTTTAAAAAAAAATTACATTGCTGTGCAATATTTAAAAATTAATTTAATGAAGCATGGTAGAGGATCAATTCCACTACCAATCTCTTCCCTATTACTCACTAGTAGTACTCACCTTGCATGATTGGATCTTGCATGATTTGGTGCTACTTGGAGGACTCTGTTTGTGTTTTCGAATTCTGTATCAACAAAAGAAAAGAGATGTTATTTCATACCTTTCAGGGATTGGAAATAAAAACATAAACCCAGACAATATTGACTGAAATTTAGAGTGAGGGATTTGGGACTGTTTAGATTAATAATAATGGCACAAATCATTGCAATAAGTTTTGGACTAAATATGAAATTTACAATGGGCACACAAACCTGTGGGATGTTTCTTAGGGCCTGCTGGAAGATTTGCAAACACAGGGGCTCCTGCCAATGCTACCTTTGGAGTTATTGGTACGTGGTATTGGTATTGTATTCCAGGATTAGGATTCTGATGAGGCACTACCTGAAAGAGTATGATTTATGGTTTTAGTTTAGCGCATCTTGAATTCCAGAAGAAAATCACATGAGAATTTTAATTTTATTACAGATAACTCGGGATTGATCTATTTTATTATGAAGTTGTGAATTCATTTCCACAAATCATTTACGCAACATGTACATTTATTTATATATTTTTAAGTTAATTACATATACATTAATTAATTTGACCCTACTTGTTCAAAAATTAGTTGCTTGTAAGGCGATTTCAAGAATGGTGGAATAAATTACTTCAAAATAGAAATCTTAAGGTGAAGGAATACATTGGACCATCACACCCAACATTTGCTATCAGAAGTGTGATTTTGATAAAGGAAAGAGACATTTTTCCTTGACATACTATTTAATTTCTCACATTGTTTGCATGAGAAGAAGCAGTTTCATACATAGCGTATGCAAGGCAATAATTCTTTGATAGGTTGCTGAAAAGATACTGAAGTTTTGGATTTCATAACTAGCTTTTCCTCAATATTTTCAACCTTCGCAATCGAGTTATACAGAATTTAAAACTAGTTGAGCGGAAAGAGATATCCTGGCTCCACAAACTTTGAGAAGCCTTGATAGATTATACCTCTTTCGATTTCCGGAACCTATCTCCAACATCTGTGGCCTAAGGCAAAGATGGAGTGTACTAGAAACTTTCAGTATTTTTGAGATATAAATTTGAATGTCAATATAAAATCACATTAATATTTAGAAGCATATTTTGGATTCCAATATAAGATAAAATTTGGTAAAAGTGTTAATTTTTCAAATAACGTTGAGGATTTAAATGGGACAGAGAAATTTTCCTTAATTTTATTTTGAAAATTTGACCACTCATTCCGAATGCATGATCTGAAAATAATTCCATACATAATCAATTTCTTCGTTATATTTCGTGGACATCAATGAGTACAATTGAATTCATGAATGTTACTTTCGCATGTCAATTTCAGCTTTATTTAATTTGTTACATTTTTAATTTATCTAAAATTTCATTACTGGTTGAAATAGAACATCATGATTAAAACCTTAAAATTGCACTTTAAATATGTATATGTTGAATTTAGGTACTATAGAAATATGAACGAAAATTTCTGTTTTTCTTCAATTCATCAACCAATACTTAAGTTCGGAAGGTTGTAGTTCTCATAATGCAGATGTCATTCTAATCCTAAGTTTGTAAGAAGGAAATAGCTTTCAAACCGATGGAGTGTTTAACCACCTGAAGGGAGGAAATCATCTGCTATTAAAAAATATCTCATATTAGATTATTAAAATATATTCAGCTCTGTATCCATTAAGTTAAACCATCAATTACGCTCTGCAATTAACTGAAGTAACGATTAATCAGATTAATATCAGCGAAAAATACCTAATCATAATTCGATTAAAATATTTTGACACTTAAGTTTAAATTCATAACTTAAGCAAACTTGCGGAGTTATGAGAGTTCCGAAGGTATGAAGATTTGAAGATATTGAAGATATCTACCCCAAGACTTAGCCATACTTGGCTACAATGCCCCTAGCAGGTTAGGCTATCGATCAATACATGAGCGTAAAAAGAATTCCGAATATCCAGGTCACAAGAAACCCATTAGGAAACTTTTCCACTAATAATTAGCCGCGTAGGGCCAGTGTGATCTCAGATGATGTATTTCTTTGAATGAAACAAAATGTAATCAAGCAGCTACTTGCTTAGTATCTGAATATTTAGCCCTTTGATAATAATTGTAGAGTTTATTTAAGCTTGATAATGGAAAAGTATGTCATTTAAGCAGTTATCAAATTTAAAAAAGTAAATTTAAATAATTACATACTAATCATTACAGTTTTTGAAGCGCTAGTCTATAAAGAGACTCATCAGTAAGCACTAGGTGCAAAATAGACTATGATATTCATTCAAGCAGAAAAATAACTCCACAACGAGTTTTGGCCTATTTTAAAATATTTTTCTGAACATTCCGGATTTTTTCAAAGGGTGATATTTATCCTTACCATTACAAAGTATTTTTTGTAAATTGAAACGTGATTTGAATGAAGGTGTCTTGTTTCCATTTATTGTTTATAATAAATACTGTGGAAAAAGTACAAAATTTGTTATTTTCATCATGACGTATTTCCACAAGACGTCGCCTGAGACTGTTAATTTTAATAATAATTAAGTTACGTTTTTGTGGAGACTAAGGTCAAAGTTAAGATCAATCTCTACTAATCTTTTAAATAAAAGGGAAATAGAAATGAAATTTTCATAGGTTGCAGCAATTAGTTTAGGTGCTCCATCAGCGAGAAATCCTTGACCTAATATACGGAAAGTATAAGACAAACGAGAAAGATGAGTGTCGACGAGTAATGTACATGGGAAGATAATTACATGCAAGGAAAAATTATTTTTTAGAGTCACTTCGTCGTGCATGAACGGGTAATTAAGAAGATCGATGAAAGAAGACGTCGAGAGTGGAAGGAAACGGCTTATCAGATTCTTTAGATTTCTGCGAAATAAAAGAATCCCAGACGCGCTGAAAAGGCCGGAGGAGCGGAAGGAAATCTCCGTGAAGCAAGATTCGCGGTCCATTAAGTCGAGCGTTAAAAAATTTGACGGATGACGCTTAAAGATACATCTCGGAGTCGGTCCCCTTTGTCATTCAACGAGGTGAAGGAAAAATGAATTTCGTTAATGGAGATGTAATCCGATTTGAGGAGTTTGCGGGGTGGGGGAAACAGCGTGCCGTATGACGCCGCGCGGCGCCAGTTTTCTTGCTCTGCCGCAAGAGGTCGATAACCGCAAGTTCCCTCGTGACACTCCGAAATGTAGGCAAACCTCAACACCGCAGAGAACTGCCAAGCAGCTTGCGTCACAGGATACACCGAGTTCCCCAAACTTACTGCGCTTGATCGCAGTGATTTTGTTAGCGGAGCAGATCCTCGCCGAATCTTTGGAGGGGTTTTGGGTGCCGGATGTTTATCTCAAACGTCCCTATCGATATATTTTTTCGCGAATGTCAATGTGGGTGCACTTCCGGTTCCGTTTATAATTTCCTCGAATAAAAAATTGCAATTTTCTGGATATCGGACTCTTTTCAAGTCCGTTTTTCCTTGGGATAATTGCAATTTTTTGAGTTTTTTAAATGGGAATATGTATAGAAAAGTGCTTCCCTGTAACTTGCATACGTATGGCATGCATTTCTGGGCGCATTTATATGTATTCGTGCGCGCGATATATACATTTGTAGAACTTTGCTGCGTAATTTTTTTAAATTCGATAACTTTGCTGTAATTTTAATTTCGTTTTAAAAAGTTTCGTACTTTTCTACTCTTATTTATAAACCAATATGGAAGTAAAATTTCTTAATTTAACTTACATTACTATTTCTATCATAGGTATGAATAGTAGCTCTAACTAATGCAATATTTGATAATATTTATAGGAAGAACGAAAAATTGTATTGTAAATATTTTTAAAGCAACTGTGTTCCTCTTTCTATGGAGACATTATTTCATAAAGGTTTTCCCTCTAGCATGAATAGTATTGAGCTATAATTAGTGCTAAATTTATTAGAAGGTATTAATGACTGATTTTACTGTTAGAATTTATTGGTAAAAAGGGAATGCATTGTTTTAGTCTCAAACAGCATTAGACCTCCTCAGTATGGTGCACTCTCGGAAAGGACTGTCTTATTTACCGTCACAAGCCGGTTCTAGTTCGTGCGTATGCTATTCATGTAAGTGAATACGGCAGCTCTCTTCGTGAAATGCACCGCCATGAATGCATAATTACCGTGGCTGTTACGGCGACTGTATATATCCTGCAGCCTTTGCCTTCAGATCGTTAATTTTCCGATCCATCGCACACCACTTAGGGGGCGTGAGAAAAACTGAGACCCTGCTCGAAGGAAACCGCAGAAACAAAAGCCCAAAAGTAAGTCGTTGGTCGCTAAAAGGCGTCAGTCACAGGGACGGGAGACTGCTACGCCCGGTGACTGTTCGGAGTTTAACTCAATAAACGGCTCTCTCAAATCCCACTTATTCATGGCCATGGGTACGCCGCTCTCGGAGGACAAAGGCGCCGCCGCATTCTTTCGCACCAGCTCGACCGTCGACGACGGCAACAGGTTTTTCGCTCATTTTTCCAGAAGTGAGGGAGCCTCCTTTCACGGGCCAATCAACTTCAACTCCCGTGCGTCCGATACAAAGTTGTTAAGCGAGGGCGAAGGAGTCGGCGACGTCCCGGAAAGCGACGCGCGTGTTCGAATCGACGGACTGCGTTGCTTTCGAAAGATCTTTGCCCGTTGAAATGGCAAATTAGATCCTGGCGACAAGAGAGACTACTTCCGTGTTCGGATGCAAATAAAACGAGAGGTGAACAGTAAAAACCGGATCTCTCGTTTATGCCGTTTCGTTATACATTGTACTTACTATAGTTAACCTTAAAGAGAGTAGGATAACTACTTATAATATTCCAAAACTTACCCTCCGTCACAAGTGAAACGGATGTGATATTGCGAAAATATCAAATCATTTTTCAATGATAAAATGCTTTATTTTATGTAACAACGGTAAATTATTTCTAATACAAGCATGTAACTTGCCAATTTTAATGATAATTATGCTGAAAATGACGCAATATGTAAATAATACATTCATTATTACTCAATAAAAATTCTCTTCTTCATTATAGTAGATAATATTTTCATATTTAATGTCATTCATGAGCGTTATTATACCATGCGGAAAACAGCATGGCGGCTCCCGGACAGTCATGTGGACAGCGCGTTTGCCTTTGGTGAAAGCGGTCCCGGGTTGGAATCCCGGTGGGAGCCAATGTGCGAAATGACCTAGGGCCGTATTTATAGTCGATTTCCAGGAGTTCCGCAGCGCCTAGAAGTCCCCTAAGGCCAAAAACGGTATTTATAGTCCTCTTTCTCCCCCTTACAACCCCCTTAGAGACTCGCAAGCTGTGAAAATCTGGGTAACCGAGGTAGGTGATCCAGCGAACCCCTAAGGCCGGTCTTCCTTTGGAAGCGACTACGAGCGACGCGTATACGGCCGTATACGGGCGACTAATCCCAATACACAGAAAGTAACGGAGCGTCGTCCACTGCAGGCGACTATGGGCGACTTGATTTGAGCGTACACCGGCGACCGGCGACTGATCCCATTGAAATGGGATCCGTCGCTCGTAGTCGCCGCTATGCAGTGCATGACTTAAAATGATATATACGCACTGAGGAGTATTTCAAGAAAAAAATAACATGCCAAATGTGTTATGAGTATTCAATTCTCTTATTTCGAGGATATTTTAGACAAATTCCTCAAATATTTAATTACTTTGATACAGAAATGTGATCCGTCGCTCGTAGTCGCCGCTACGCAGTGCATGACTTAAAATGATGTATACGCACTGAGGAGTATTTCACGAACAAAATACCATTGCAAATGTGTTATGAATTTTCAATTCTCTTCTCTTGAGAATATTATAGACAAATTCCTCAAAGATTTAATTACTTTTTGGTACAGAATTGCGTAGTGAATGGCTAGGAAAGATATGCTCACTGAAATTTTTAAACAGTACAAAATATTACACAAATTGTATTTTTAAGTATTCATAACTCTTATTTTGAGTGTTTCATTGACAAATTACAGTCATTTCAAATATCTACTGCATACATCACTGTCAAAAAGTTATACTTTTGGCACTGATTGAAATATGAATAGAATTGAACGGAAAAAATATATTGAAACCTAAGGTTTACGAAACATTTTTAAATAAACGAAGGACAATTATGAGCATTAACGGAGCATTAGAAGAAAATATAAAGTATCTTTTGAGGGCTACAAGTAAACGAACTTTAGTAATGCTCTATCGACAACGTTATCAATAACTTTGTAAAATAAAGAAATTTGTTGATAAAAGAAAATAAACAATATTACTTCCTCACCTATTGCAATTTATAGGTTAATGCTAGGAAGACAATAATCACAATGATACAACGGCTAAATTGGGCGAAAATATAAGTACAATTGCGTTTTTTCCTCCATAAATCAAGACTGAACTCGTATGAAAATTAATCGACGATATGAATATAATCGTAAAAAGAAATGAAAACTTAACTCATTCATTCATTCATCAATGTTGTATCTTAGATATTGATCTTATAGGTAAATCTTGATGAAATTGTTTCTTTCTTTTGCGATTCCAAAATCCTTCATTATTTTCGTCCCAGAAATTCTCCCAATTTCGAGGTTCAAGAGAAAGGATGTCTCTATGATTAATATGTTCTATCCTCATTTTGTGGGATTCAGTATAAACCATCGTAATCAAACACTTAGTAACTTCCACAATTTCATTTCAAACGACCGGTTTCGTCAACGAGTTGACATCTTCACCTGAAGATGTCAACTCGTCAAAAGTAGAAGGTTTGCTATTGTATTGAGTGTTGGAATTTCTTCTTCTTAAAACGTTTTCGTTTCCTAAGCGTTCCCGCAAAAATTGTGATCTCCTTGGTTAGCCCTGAGGTTAAAGGAAACCCCATTGTCTCCAAGAGTTCCACCTTTCTTCATTTGGACCCCTTGCGGAGTCTAGCTGCGAAGGGCTAAAATCCTCCTCGTCCATGAGGTGATTAACGAAGGCCGAGGTGAAATTTCCCACCCCGAAGTTTCTCTGATGTTCTGCTGCACTCTTTCCTATCATTGTTCTCCCTCTCAGAACTCGGAGAAAATTGAGAAATTCCTAACCGAAGATTTAAGCAACTGTATGATCTACCATGTTTAAAATGGTCTTTGATGGACCAAATTACAGGAAATACTTGATTTTCTTTTTGATGAGTATACCTGCATTATATGTATTCTACAGAATATCTATTGGCGTACAGGGGGTGCATTTCCGGCTAATCTAATTTCCTATTCGATTACTTCGATTATATTTCACTTGAGTAAAGAAAAATAATACACGTGACGTTGCCTATTATTTTAAATGGCTAAGAAATTATTGCGTTTAAACCTCTAGTTTCACGTATGAAATCTAGATGATCAGGCGTTACTTTACAAAATTACACTGTTTTTATTCATTCTCTAGTTTCACCTTGTTGAGAATCATCGGGCGCTTCTGCTAGTTCGCTATACAATACTCGGATTTTCTATTATGGATACCCGAGTTTGGAGTTAAATAAAAACTAAAGTAGAGATCCCACAGGAAAACTAGGTACACCAAAATCTTGCGTGTTTTATTTTGCGTTGTTCTACACGGTACAAAAATTTTTATTACTATTACTTTTGGTACTAATTGAAGGACGAACGAGAAATGTGCCTGTTTTTTCGCGCTCTTTCACTAATTGCTCACTATGAGCTTTTGTTTCTCATAAAGTATTACTTCAATCAAAATAAAAACTTTAGATGATATTAAGAAACATATTATAAACTAAAATAAAAATTTTCAGTGCCTTCTTATCGTTAGATAAAAAGTTGTTATCGATATTATAAAAAAACATTTTTTCAGTAATGGGTGGACGTAAAAGTGTAAAATTGGTGTTGTTATAAAGCTCTCGCAAATAGTTTTCAAATGGTATCATCAACGATATCTACAACTCAGCGATTTTTTTTATACGAATTAATATTTATCGTTGCGAAAAGCGTCCCGAAATCAAGCAATGGAGCTAGAATACCGTTACAGCGACCGAGAAGCGGGTAGTCGCTTACAGTGGAAGACCCCCATCGCCTGTAGGTCGCCCAAACTGACGTCGCCCGAATACGCTGGTCGCTCGTAGTCGCTTCCAAAGGAAGACCGGCCTTAGGCGTGATACCGGTGGTGGCAAAACTGCGTACTAATTTTGTAAACAACAAACATGGTGGTCAATCAGTTCGAATCGTCCGATTATATTCAACAATTGATGAATAAAATTAAATAGTGGACTTTCAAATCCTCAACGTTTCTTTAAATTAGTGTACAAATCAGCAGAATATTTTCGGTAGATATTTATTTTATCCTAATGCATTTAAAACTATCTAACGAATGTTTTAAAACCTCAGCTTGCGCAGTCGTTAAGAAATGTGAAGTTATTAGTTTTATTAGGTAAAATATTGATTTCCTTGAGGTTGAATTTATTGACAATTACTATACTTATTGGTAGAGATATATTTATGCTGTGCAAGGGTGATTCCTACTCTTGATTGCTGATTCTTTGTGGTCTTTCGTTGTCGTAGTCGTGATATGTAACCTTTGACGCAGATGGCTACCATGGAGAAAGAGTAAATATTTACAGTGGAATGCTACAAGGGTCAGTATTAGGCCTATTGCTATTTTTAATATATATCAATGACATATAAAGTGTTATAAAGTGCTGTAAATTATACTTGTTTACTGATGACGCTGTATTAATATCTGTTCACAAATACTTCAATGAGGCTGAAAGAGCTCTACAAACTGACTTAAATAACATTAATAAATGGTGCCATGATAACAAATTAAAACTAAATGTTCACAAGACAAAAGTGACGAAAATTAGAGTTAGAGAAGAAATAAATCATAAAGTGAAACCTCTACAATACCTACACACTTACATCCTGCTTACAGAAAATTACTTCTCCAGTAAGCACAAGGAAAAGTTTGCTACAAAACATGGCATGATAGGGAGAGATAGAATAACGTTTAATGCACCAAGTTATTATAATATATGTACGGCAGGAAGTGACTTGATGTCATAATACCTATGTTATTTAATGACTTGCCTAATAACATACACTTAAGAAATGCTATGTCTAACGTAAAGAAAGAAATCAAAATATATTTGCTTAAAAATTTTGTACTGAATTTTGAAAAACATATAACAGATCCCTTAGTACATCCTATGATATATGTCAAAATTGTATTGAGTTGATTTTGTATATTTATTGCTCTAACTAAGGGATGCTAATGATTGTATCTAAGTTTATATCTGCTGTTGTACTTTGTGATTTTATATAAATATATATAATGCTTTCTATAGTCTTGTGTAATACATACTTGGTATATGTTTATTGTGAATCATTATGTAATTGCTGAATTTGATATTGATTTTCATATTATAATAAGTGCAATAGATAAGTAGATGCAGTATTTACAATTTTTGGAATCATAAGTAGTATTTTGTGATAGTTTTTGTAAACTTCATGCTTTATTTTGCTTGAAACGTTTGAAATTGTTTTTTTAATTTTCATCATTAATTTATGAAATACTCCAAATTTTAAATAATTTGTAATATTAGGCTTTGATGAGCCTATATCTGGTTCAAGAGTACCAAATATTTACAATCCTGTTTCTTGAACTTAAATGTCATGTAAATTAATTTGTAAGCCGTTCACAGGCAGGCGATATTATTTAAATTGCATTATTGTATTGTTTGAACAAAACAATACAACAAACAATTTTTCTGAATAAAATATTCTATTCTAATCATAAATCTCATGGATAGAATCAGTTGAATTTAATGGTGCGTGAGAAAATGTATTCATAGGATTTATCTGTGAATGTCAAGAAAGTTGGTGAAAAGTCTCCTATATATTGTCTTATGACGTCGAAATTTCTATTGTTTGTGCAACAAATTTCGGTATCTAGATACCGAAACTTGTTAAGCATTAAATGGATGAAGCAGCTGCTTCATTCATCTAATGCTACCGAGGCAATATTTATTCTTGATTTTTTAATTTAATTGACTTAAAGTTGACATTACCGGCGTTAATACGTTGCGTTACGCTAACTGATACATCGGTGTCGGGAATTTTCAAAGTCAAAGCTATAACACGAGAACTCGGTTCGTGGGAGGTTTAAAATTTCACAAAATGTCCTTCAAAAGCCTTCTAAAGTATAATCACCTCTTCCCTCACTTAAAAAAAAACTACCAAAAGGACGCAAATTAAACATTCATGAACAGTTGGAAATATCATACCAGATACAATAAAGTAACTACCTCACAAATGTTAACCTGCCATTTCTATCTTGATTATAGTAATGCAGTTTCAACAACGGCTGCCTTAGTAAATTGTTGGTAAATTATTATCAATTTAATAGTTTTGTTGTAAATTGAAGTTATTTTTTATTCATATACATTTCCTTTCTTGGGCTGTAGTAAATGTCATTAACAGGAACATTGAGCTCAGCAGAACCTTGGTTTAAACATGAAAATAAATTCAGGTAGAGCTGAAAATGGATGAGGACGGACATGAAACTGATTTTTACTGTCATACAGAGCTAAAATGTTATTAGAATTTACGATACCTACTCAAACTTTGCCATCAATACAAGATTTCATGTGAACCAAAACAAATTAGCAGAAAGGAATATTCAAAAAAACTGAACAGCGAAACAGGTTTTTGGGAACGCTGTTGCCAAATTTATCATGAATCCGTCTTCTCGTCAGAGGACAGCGGGGAGTCGTTTATAAATACCAGTAGGTACCGCTCGCCTGGCAGCTTACTTATGAGGGGTTTGTTAGGGATAGGTGTAGGAACCGACTATAAATACGGCCCCCAAGCTGTCGAAGCACTTTTAGCAATACTACTACTACTACTACAACAGCATGGCATATTACATTGTGCATATATCTATATCATTACTCGATTAGAACATATTAAAATGAATGAATATTGCATTTCACATTGTAATGAATGAATGGTATTTCACAATAACCATTTCACATGGCGATTGTGAAATCATATCGTATATCATAAAGGGTTTAGCCACTCCCTATGAGGAATTGTTTGTTTATACTTATAGAATTTAACGGTTTCATCTGCTATATTTGAATGAGATTTAAATTAAAGAGCTTCTGAATTAAAGATCAAGTTGTTATGCACTAAGTGACTCACCAGTAGAAGATCGACAGGAGCAGTTGTCGGCCCCGGTGCAGCTATCGACTCTCCAGCTTTGGGTCCTCCTCTTGGGTCGTGCCTGTGGTAGGTGAAGACGGTGCCAGCGGCGGGGTAATCTCCCGACCAATCCCTGGCCCAATTCCCATTGAGGATGCTTGCTCCTCCACCGGTATGCCGAAGAGCTAGATAAATCAAAATTAAGAGAATATAGAAAATCACGAGGTACTCCACTAAACTTACGAAGTACTACTAAGGATTTTTTGCGTATAAATATAGTATTTCCTAATATTCTAGATCAATGCTTTACCTTTAGAGTCACCAAGTTACTTTAGGCTTCAAACTTCAAACACCATAATTATAATGAGTGTTAATGATTAGTTTCTAAGTAAGAGCGACCAAAATTCAACAATTAACTAATTTCGCAATTTCCTTCAGGGGTAAGCAAACCATTGCTTTCGTTAAAAATGCAAAAATGTCTTTTTAAAACAGGGTTTCATTCACCTTATGCAACCAGCTTTTCTTCTCTCTTCTTTCAGAGCCGTTCATATTCTCCTCATACCATATTAGTCAATCTGATTCAAACTATCCTTTCCATTAGTCCAAACATAGCAAACCACTTTCATATTGGTCACTCAGACTGTATTTCAATTCTCTCCTTCGAGCATTACTTTGTCATCACCACGTCATCGCCGATTCTCTGTCTCCTGTTTTTGCCTCGTATGCATCACGTAACCCATTTCAATGGCATTCCTTATTTCTTCGTAAGTTATTTCTGGCGCATCCATCCTGATTTTAAATTTTTCTTTCTTACTTATATATCGATCCAATTAAAATATCGCCAGGAATATAAGCTTGCGGTTGCAATACGCACCATAATTTTGAGTGTAAGGTAATAATGCCGATGGCTGTTTGGATCTTTAACCTCACGACTATTGCTTCGTAAAGGAAATTAAGCCTAGGTAAGGAGTGAGGTAGTTTGCTCTTGCTTTCATCACTGAGCCATAATGCTTTCATAAATAATAAATAATAATAGTAATAAAACCATTCGAGTGAGGTGGGGTGGGGTTTAACACTCCACGGTGGGTCTTTCAACAATCAAAGATTGTTCTACTTTTCGGAGGTCCACGTATTTCAAAAATCCCTATTCAACCCTATCTGATATACTTCTTGGTATTTTAACCCTCCCCTTATGCCATTTAACATGTTTTATCTTTGTCTTCCCGTCCGATTTGAACCTTGAGCTCTACCCAAAATTATATTCTTTCTAGCCCCTCTTTTCTCAATAAATGACCTACCTATTTCCTATGTCAATGCTCAATCACTTCAATTTAAGCCCTCTCCTCCCCAACCATCTCCAGCACCTCTGTGTTTGTTTTCCTATCGACCGTACTTACTTTTTCAATTCTAACGCCAAACCCACAGATTGAAGGCATATAAACGTTGGAATCCTTCGTATTTGACAGGCCAAGCTTCACATCCATAAAGATAAACAACTCCACACCAAGAAATGCCTTTCATAACATTCAATACAACTCTACATCAGTGGTGACGAACCTATGGCACGCCTGACCGAAGTGGCACGCGATAGAATATTTTTGGCATACTGAACTATCACACATCTTAATTATGTATACATCACTTAAAAAATGAAGTTCCGCAGTAAATAAATGTGGGTTATGTTAATTATAAATGATAATTTGCGATTATTAAATCTAATTAAAGGATGTTAATCCTATTTTTAACATTATAATATGTGTATTACCGTTTTTCTATATGGCTACGCACCATATTGGCACGTAAGTACTTTAAATTCATAAAATATGGCACGGTCGCCGTAAAAGATTCACCAACCCTGCTCTATGGCGCCCCGTGAATTTTTCCGGAGGAATTCGTACGCGGGGAATTCGTACGTGGAGAATTGATCTCCCGACAGATTGGTACGCGAGGAATTGATCCCCCGGGCTGATGTTGTACTACCAACCCAGGCCAACCCCACCCAACCCAACCCCCCCAGGTTAATTTATTTATATTATTAACCAATAATCAGGGCGTATAGATTAACATTAGACTGAATAACAGTAGAACATCAGCGCTGGGGATCAATCCTGCGTACCAATCTGTCGGGAGATTAGTTCCCCGCGTACGAATTCCCCGCGTACGAATTCCCCGCGTACGAATTCCCCCCGGATCAATTCACCGGCCACGCTGCTCTATATTATCATGCCTCAACTTTCACATTATCACAACCATGGAGGAAACTGAGACAAAAGACAATGAAAGATATATTTTCCTATATTCTGTTCCAAAAAAATGAGAAAAATTCAACTCATCAAGATATGGTAGCAGGAACATTCATTCATGTCAGCAAAAGTAACTACCGAGTGCCCATAGAATGATCTAGAATCCCCTATATCGCTTGCTGAAACGATATATCTCGCTCTGCTGTTTCCCGTTGATATCTTTGGAAGGTCTCCGATAATCTTCACTGTCTTGTATCCTTCCTTCGCATTTCTCCTTCGCTTCGTATGCGACGGAAGACGGGAAAATGGAGTCTGGAGGTTGAAAGAAAGCACCTTCCGCATCGCTTCACTTATTGGGTGGCGAGGGGATGTCAGCGCGCACTGTCTTGCGCGACTGTCATTGGCTGAGTAATGACCTCAGCACTTGGGGTGTGGGCGGTCGGCCTTAAAGAGGGTCTTGCGGTGGAAAGGACAGTTTACTGGTCAACTAATGGAGCAAAGAGGAGAAAAAAACATCTGTGGGAGGGAAAAGAAGATCTCGAACCGTTACTCTAGAATCACATTTTTTTAGATCGATTTCAGCCAAAGGAAAAAACGGAATGAGCCCTGCTGTTGTAGGCGTACTGAATGTTCAACACATCCCACCATTTGGATCGAACAGACCGAGTCTTGGCTTACGTAAGGAAATTAATGACCTGCCAGTTCTTTATTTCCGTCCGCTTATTGGGATTCATGCCCAGTGACCTTAATTTTTAAAAGCATAAATGTCAGTAAAACGTGTTGTAAAACTATGCACGATTTTTATCCCTAATTATACACGTGGATTTAGATCCGATTTAGCAACAAATGAACGTCCCAATTATGAGAGGATATTTAAAATATCTTGGAACTCAAATCATAGTTGTATTCAACAACGTTACTAAATTAATATATGACTGCATTCATTCCATATTCAAGCATAAGTTAATAATGAGTTTTTATATATTACACAGACCTTTTATTTCTATGTAATTATTTCATTTTTAATAGGTACGAGTTCATGCTTTATTTACGTATCGTCGCTGAAAGTCTCTTTATCACATCTTTCTCACATTATTGTATGTAAGTCTACGCGGATTTTTCACGCCCTCTCTTTTTTTCTTTAGTTTAGTCCTCATTCCTACGTATTTTCTATATCCAATAACGAATTATTCTAGACTTATCTCTCCTCAAATTAATCTCTCTTTATTGAATGTGTTCGCAATGACGATACGGTATAAGAGTGAGACTAAGATAAGCCCTAATGAAGACACTTATTTTTATATTTAGGTGAACTAGTATAACATTCACTAGGAATTAATTAATTAAATTAGTTAGAGAGTATAGATCATCATACTCTTTCCAGCAAATTGGAGAGAGAAAACTGTTATATACCCTAAGAATTTTGAACGTAATCATTCCGTTCAATATAGTAAAGCTAAATTTAGCAATTTTGGTAGACTATTTCCTCACTCTTTGAACAAAGTAGATAAAATTCAAAGCGATTGAATAAAGGAGGCAACATAGATATTTTTAGGATCCAATGGCTTATTTTTATGATTTAGAACGAAAGTTTTCAAACTCCTTCGGGTTAATTTTTCCGACTCAGTTCTAAGTGTCTAATGCTAAATGATGGGCCGATCTAATTCAAAATAATCCACAGCAGCGTGACATTTTTTTACTTTTACGTCAGACGAGTTATATCCACTCGCCACAGTAAGGTGCTTTACCCCCTTTTTACCTGTTCCTTATTTGGCCATAAAATGGTGATTTACCAACAGAATACGTTATGTTTATAGGATGGATAGCAAATGATGATTCTTACCTTGAAGGATTCTCTAAAAAAAAGAAAATTCTGGAACTAAAATTACGACGTCGTATTTAAGTAGTTTAACTAATAAGTAGATTATTTTCCATAGTCAATAATTTTTCATTAGCTAATAATAGAATGACTAAGGTTAAGTTAGGGGGAAGAGGAGCTCACATTGGCCTCACCTTTCCGAATAAGGGTTCATTAACGTATCCATCTTCGCATTCTCATTCGTCACCACATGCACGCGAGAAATCGTGACAGTGTCCATAATTGGGGATAAAAATCCATCGATTGGATGATAAGGAGATGGCAGGCCATCGCGGTGGAACACGGCGACATTAGCCCACTTTGCGCGAACAAAGGGAGACGTCGAGTGGAACGCGGAAAGTACATTTTGCCGTCAGTTAGCAGCGAGAATGTGTTTAAGTCACCGCTGGAGGGGGAGGAATTGATTCATCATCATCTTTCCTTTCGCCGGGAAAAAAAGGAAATGCGGTAATGCATCCTTTTAGCCTATCTCATCCGCGATCTTTCCGTATCCTCTCAGTGCAGAAACGCAAATACGAGATCCTTGACGGGGATTAGATTAATGATCATCTACTTAAAGATTCCTTAACATCTACAAAGAGAGAGAAAGCCCAAGAGAAAATTAAAAATTCCTAGCAGAACGTATGTTAATTGTACCGTTATTACTATAGGTTAGGTAACTACTTCGCTTCGGATCTCTATCGATTTTGAAACATTTGAAGTAACTAGAGGTATCGGAATGTATTTCCATTCACACGGTATACTAACATTGAGTGTGTTAACATCTTGACAAGCAGATGTGATTAACTAATCGCTACACTAGTTAAAATCAAAGCTTATTCCAAGTAGGTAGATGGGATAAGAAAGAATACAATAGAATGTGGAACCTTAAACAATCGATACTTGCATTAATTAATGTTTTAGTGATTCATCTCATGAAATGGTATCTGTATAAATATATCATAAACAAGAAATTCAATTTTTTGCTGGAATGAGATCTAAATCTACAGTGTAAATCTATTGTGTAAATCCGAGTATTATTATTATTATTTCAGTCTTTAAGTCTTTAATGTCATAAATTAAATGTATAAGTTAGTTTCGTACGTTTTTCTTTCAGTATCACCTTGATTTGTGTTTAAAATTTTAACTAAATATGTTTCTCTACTTTGTAAAGGACCTTTAGTGAACTATTTATCCGTGAAGTTTACTTTGACATGTTTTTAAGTTCATATATGATTGCATTTTGTAATTATGGAACTATAAAGCAAGTCTTAAAAAATCAGGGATTTTTTGGGTAAATTCCGTTAAATTCCGTGCAATTTTAATGTCAGAATCTACTTACATAAGTAGTTTCTGCTGTGCTTCATTTCGGTGATGTTAATGTTGCATGCACCCCTAGGGATCTGCGCTATGAGGTTGTATCCTGCCGGGAGCTGAGACCTGGTGAATATCCCAGATATTAGGCGGCAGTAACTTGCGTCCCCAGCCAAACAGGCGGCGCAGTCTCCTCCTGCTCCAGCGGCCAAACCGAGCGCCTGGGCCTCGTGAGCACTTGGGAATCCTGCAGAGCACCCTATCAGACCGAATGCTGCTATCTGAAGAGGGAGAAACAAATTTTGTTCTCATTACACATAAATCAAGCCAAACCCAAACCATTATACACATTCAGAGGAAAAAAGTAACCGTTATACGATTTCTTAAGTACTTTTCCATTAATCGAGCAACGGGAATCTACTAATTCCATCTAAAACGTTAATGACTCACACATACATAGATGCATTATTGCTCAGCCATTTAGTAGGTTCATGTGTCGTATTTCTCTTCTTGGTAACTGACCTCACCCTTTAAGTCATCTAAAATGTTTTGCATTTGTTACTCTGTCTTTTCCTTTCATTCTACCCTCAATTACTTTCCTTAGCGGTCCCTCTCCTCTCGATATTTAACCCACCCATTTCCTCTACCAACGCCTTAATACTTCAATTAAAACCCACTCAAAATGGGCATAATCACAGTTAATTTAATACATTTCTTCGAGTTAAAAAAGAGGAAACTGACGATATTTAACGAGTTAGGGGTAATACTTGGAACTCCGTAACCATAACTGAACTAGTAGTAGTAATTTTTGCAGATTTTTATCTCGTTAACCATTTTCTACTTACTAAAATCTGTGGAAAAATTACAACTTCTTCTTCCTAATAGATTATGAAGAAATCACTCAACTGAACAGGTGTTACACATTACTCAGCTTATCGCTGATCGGGAGCCTCGATGAAGGTTGCTTAGGGGATCTTTACATAATTCAAGTGTATATATAAAATTTGTAAAGATTTTACAATTTAAAAGATTCCTACCTTCCGCAAGAGACTTTTATCCGGTTTCATCAAAGCGTTGAAGTTTTCCGGACGTGCGATCTATGCTTGAATGCAATTAAAAGTGTTAAAAATATACTCTTTTAAAAAAATTTCAACCGGAAAATTCGGAGCATATTGAAAACGCTCAGCTGTAAAAACCGTACGATTTCAGAATCTTTGCCGTTTAACGAATGTGATTTTTCGAAAAATTCCGATTTATTCAGTGTTACAATTATTGAATAATGCATTAAATCAAATCAAAAGATTATTTCAACCAAGACCTAAGATATCCCGTCACTAACAAAGCGAATAAATAAAGTAAATGCCATACATTTTTAAATATAACTTTCTGTCGAAAACTACCATCTCTGACTCTTTTAAATTCTATTGTTTCTTTTAGATTTAAAAATCTAGAATAAATCGATGCGAGAAAAGAAGTGAATGAAGAATTTTATTATCGCAAGAGAAAAGTATCTGTGATATAGTATCTCCAATATAGGATACTATCAGAATTATATCTATCCGTAACAGTGAATGAAAACTGTGGTAAATATATTTTTAGTATTTCATATTTCACGTTTAACATACGGTATTCTGAAGTTGAAGGTTTCACACCCTTTCCTTCGACTCTATTTTTCTTAAATGTTATCAACTCTCTAGAGGCAGCATAGCGCATCTCCAAACGGTTCTCATAATTTCAAATGCACTTAATAGAGAAAATTAGCTTTCAAAACTGCAGAATAAAATGGTCTCATGAGTTTTTCGATAATAAATTGCAATATACAGCGATAAACACTTTATACCTCCTCATGGTATTTAACGTGGATGAGCCAGAATCCGAATTTATTCGTACCTCCATAACAGCAACAGGTAATCACGAAATTTCCCCCAACTTTTAATCTTTTTTCCGTACTTTTTTTGGATGACCTGAAAAATTGCTTCAATGCATTTCCACTAATGAAAGTTTGAGTAATTTCCTTACTCAGAGCGTTGATATACTCCTGCTAATAAAAGTCCATTCGAGAAGCCGAGATTTCCAATTGCAGAGAATAAATACCTTCCCTTTTACTGGAATGAATACCGAGCAGAGGTACTACGTGAGAACCGAGCTACCGCTTGGAACGATGTATCATTCTACCCATTTGGGCCGATATTTTTTATCCATTACCAAAAATGAATACCGCGAAAAATTTTCACCAAATCCGTCAGGGTTGAGAGAAACTACTCAAAGAAGTCTACGTTACATTACTTTGCGAGAAAAAGTGACTATTCGTTAAAGTTTATGATCCGGTGAGAATCCCCAATCTTTAAGTCCATATTTAGCCCATTGCTTATACATAAATATATTATCAATGTCCATAACAATTTTGGCACATGTTTGTGTACGGCAAGTGTTTAAGATATTTTGCTACTTCCTCGTATATTTTTCTATTTTGAAGCTAGCCGAGATCTTTATCTGAGATGATGATCTTTAATAATGATTAAAATAATTATTTGAATTAATTTTAAATGACATTGTAATTATATTTAAATAATATTGTAACTTAATACTATCTCTAAATATTAAACATCTTTTAGAGGTGGTGAAGACTTTAGAAGTACTTCAACAGCTGATGTAATGTCGGAAATATGGGCCCCCATCAAGATTCGAACCCTAGACTGATTTCATCTAGGGTGTACGCGCTACTCACTTGGCTATCCGGAAGCATATATATTATCCAATCAAGAGGTTGAGGACATTAATCCTCTTTAAATTTAATGTAATGTGCCTTTTATTTCTACTTCTAGTTTATAAATTTTTAAATTGCTAATTTTATGTATACTAATATAAGTAAATACAATTTTCAAAATTATGAGCATATTTAATTTAAATAATATATAATTTTAATTTTATAAATTTAAAATTAATTATTTCCTTTTTATAATTTCCCTAGCCACTGAGTAACTGATTTTCACAAACATGATTCCAGAGGAATAATATTTCATCCCAATACATTTCCAGTTTCTTCGCTGTAGAATGAAAACAATCGTTTTTGTCGTCATTTAAACGTATAAACACGGTAAGAGAAGGAAAAATGAGACTCCACGTTTTGCAGAAGCGGCCAAACGTAGTCTCGGTGCATCCGAGAGAAAGAGCTTTGTGTCGCATCCCAAGGCTCCATCTCCTCCTTGGTCGATCTCGTAAAAATGCCTTCGATTATTTCCTCTTCTCAGAGGCGACGTCTTCGAAGGGTGACTCACGAGACGACCCTCCTCAACCTCCCTCTTCCGTTTTCTGTTTTCCTTCGCCACCTCGCATCTCTCGTTTGTTTTTCGCGTCTGTGCACATCTCCCCTTCCAGCGTAGAGAAGGTTGGTTGCACACGCGATCTGGTCAATCTCCAAGGCATGCGTGACATTACTTTCCCGAAGATGATGATTCAGTGCGCAGGGAATCGGCGGATGGATGAATGGTTTGTCTCATACTTATGCTCGGAATGAGGGAAAATTCATTAGAGGGCGGGGTACTGAAAGGAGTTTTTTCCCTCATATTCAGGCATCGGTCATCTTCCGCGAGACCATTAGTCAGTTTTCTTTCTTCAATGCTGATGCAACAGCGCGGAAATGACGTTAAATGGTTTTTAATACCACCTTGGGTTTCCACCGCGCGATTTGCGAATAAAAATTTCTCTTGGAAAGTCGCTCGGTGTTTTTCTCTAGGATATGTGGTAAAATTTGATGCAAATTAAATATGCTTTAACCCAGTTTGTAATCCGTTCGTGACCGTATTTAATGAAATGAAATCTTATTGCGGTACTTTTTTATATTTTAAAAAGCCAACATAAAAAGTGCCATTGAAACCTATAAGAATAGAAAATAGCTCGTCAGAGCAAATGTAGCTCTTGTATCACGACACGACCGCCGCGCCATTTTTGTATTTATTATACTATGAAATTTGAATAATATAAATAGTGGTCAGCAGATATCAAGAATTGTAATTTCCTGGAGCAAAGTTGGTTAAGTTTTTAGGCTTAATTAGTCTGCTTGAAGTTAGTTCATTCTTAAAACTGTGGGCTGAATTTGAAAGATAAATTCTTGGCTGAAGTTGAGTGTACCTTTCCTGCTAAAATTTAAAAAATACTCGTTTACAACACTAAATGGTTATTTATTTTGACGAATGACAAGAAAAAAGTGGGAAATTTAATTCTCATCAAACAGTACATAAGAGAAGTCTATACCTAATACAATATCTGTGAATGTTATCTTGCAATGTCATTAGGTATAATATAATGAAGATAAACAAATTAGGATCAATAGATCAATACAATAATATTATCTTCTGATGATTCCGTTGACCACTTTTAATATTTTAATGGTCGCGAGAAAAGCTTTACTCGTTCAAAATCAGAATTCCATCCAATTATTAAAATTAGATTTCACGTCAACCATGTTATCAAAATTTTTAATAAAAAAATCTAAGTCGCGTAGATTATCTACTTGATTTTCCACATGATTTTAACAATAAAATGAATAATAGTTTGAGATATTGAACTAAATAGAAAATGAACGATTTGAAGATAACCTTTATTTATTTTCACCTTGTGCGTTCTTGTTCCATGAAATCAATACCCGTTGTCCGCATTCTTTTTCTCCGCAAAATTTCATAGATAAGCACGAATCAAGCTCTTTGAAGCGTGATTCCTACCATGTTTAGCTTTGAGACGATAAAGTGAAATTTTCTTTGGCTACTCACGCTGATGTTTTGGAGAGTTGCCGCCGACGCAAAGAAGGAGCGGCCTCAGCGATAATGCTCGCTAAAAGCGTATTACTACAAGTCGTCCTTGGGGAAGTTTTATCGGAGGCACGGATAGAGAGACTTGCTATTTCAGTGCGATCACATCAAAGCATTTCTGCCTGATTTTCCCCCGTCCTTCTCGGAAGCAACTGCAACGGGGGTTTGGCCTTGTTAATAAGCAGCTTGTTTTTCGATCACAGTTGATTGCTGTTCGACTTAAAAAGGATATGCTACTCTAGCGAACGACTGCCTTGGATCGCAGGGGCGTCGGGAAGTAATAAAAGGGTCATTTCCACGATAAGGAGCTGTTTACGGTTTTGCGAAGTGACCATCATATGGGTGGTCATACCCGAGTCTCGGTATCAAGGCAGCAGTTTCGCAGTAAAAGATCCAATGACATAAAATTCATCACACCCATAATATTTTACGCAAGTTTTCTTCAATGGAAGTTGTCCTTTGCCTTTTTGAGTGATACTTGGAGATTCCGCCTAAATTTATTTGAAGTATGCTAAACATAATTTTGTTTCGAAGGTCATAGAAAACAGTGGGTCTGAAAAAGACTGATTTATCCGAAACAAAATTGGGTATACCATTTGTTTGCTACAAACGAAGCATATAAACGAAAAGGCTATACTTTATTACCACCATTTATTGTCAAGTACTACTAGGCTGTGTATTTTTATGAATTCATTAGTTATGAACATTAATTTATTTCACTGACTCGGCATATTTGCAAACACTAGCAGCAATATATTTTTATTCTGTGATACATTATGTAAGTTCAGCTATTTCAGGAAACTTGTATTATTAGTTAAAATAACTCTAACCATATGAAATTAATGGAATGTTTAAAGATACAAAGTTGATAAAATAAATAGTCTATAAATTATCAATGATATCCTGCGTAACGTCATAACATATGAGTTTTATTGACCGCATTTTATGTGGTTCATCGTCTATTTTATTATAATTTTTCTAGTCTTACGTTTCATATGCATTTAATTCATTATATATATCGTTGTGCTGTATCTTTTTATGTTAGTGTCCTTTTTATGTTTTTTCCACGTCTTGTGGCTCTTACAATCTGGCAGGTTTGCCATTCTTCCCAGCCTGTGGAAACTTTTTCGATAGGGTCTTTTAAGTTTTCCATTTCTATATCTCTAATTTTACTCATCCCAAAATATTTCAAATTAATTCTTGCAATAATAATAACGAATGAACAGATAGAAGATGAAATATACTTAACCTCAATCTCTAAATTTATTTTTGTTTTTTTGGTGAAGACGAATAAAAACGACATTGCCTAAGTTTCTGTAGATTTGTTTCCGATACGTTTCGGGTGCCATCTTTCTTCCACAGTTGTCCTGAGTTCACATAGTCAAATGAAAAATATGAAGTTAACGTTTGCAATCCCATTCAATTTTTTTGAGCCTTGCAGAGATGCTCTTCTGTATTTTCTCTCACAACCCAGAAGAAGTGCCCAGCACCCTCTGCATCTCTTGGAGCATTCAAACCTTAGCTTTTTCGCAAGGAAGCAAATTTATGCATTCGAATTGAAATGCGTGTCACATTATCTCCGTTGTGAATTCTAATCCATTACCGTGGGAATTAACTGAAGTTACCGAAACGATATTCATGCTAAGAACCTTTTGATTCAAAACATCAAGTAGCAATTGATTTATTAAAAAAATGAACTTAGGGAAAGAACGAAGTAGATATGAAGTTCAATATTTCTGAAATAAAGTTTTTGGGACACTAACGAGATCCGGTGAAGTAAACATATAAGGGAGTTGTATCAAGAGATCTAGAACCGGTCTGTAATCAGGGAAGGGAATCGATGCATGGGATACGTAATTACGGATGAGATAATTAAGCGTTCCGCGAAGGCAAATACGCGTTCGCTGCACTACGATGGAATGTGACACGAAGGAATGTAAACCACTTTTGCTAAAGAGAAGGAATAGTGACGTTTATGCGTTGATACTAATCGATAGTGAAATCTATCGTAATGGAAAATAACGGTCGGTGCATAGAATCAAACTTATCCATTCTTCATAAGGCTCTGGTTTGTTTTGCATTCCTTTGAAAAAGCATTCAATAATTACAAAATGTTATTTGTGCTATTTAAAACCGGAGTTATTAATATTTCCAATCCAAATAATTTGCAGTACCTATTAGCTTGATTAAAGCTATGGTTGGAAATATAAAGTATTTAGGGCAATGCAAAACTTGGAGGAAATGCAAAACAGCTATAACAAACTGTAAAAATGGCTGAAAAATAAATTTTATCAAATCCAAGCAAGGCCCATAAATAAATTTCCTAATATCCATCTTCTCGACTTGCAACAAAGCGTGGACTATATTTTGAACTCTTAAGGTATTCATATCCATCTGTAAATTTCAATATCTTTACCATGCTCCGTGGCACCTCACCGTGTTCCATTTAGTAGATATACGCTTTGATGTTATCAATGCAGGATATCCAATTGAGAGACTACCTAAATAAAAAAATCTGTTGCATCGCAAATAAATCACGGGGTAAAAGTTACTCTAGGTTTCAAACTTCTAAAACCTAACCGAAAATGAATTGGAGATTCCCTTTAAATTTCTTTTTTCCGTTACTGGTATAAATTCTTCCTTAAATTTACATCGTGCATTTGAACTCATGGGTGACAGCAGGTATTTGCAGTCGTTAAAAGACCCGCTTAAAAACCAATTACTGGCATACCAGCCATCGTTTTAATTTACGGTGTCTGTACCCATAACTACAGAAACTCATTATCTCTTAAATTCCACGCTACCGTTTCATACTGGCATTATTGGAAGAGAAACCAGCATGAGTGTTGATTGATCCTGCATATTTCAGTAATTAGTCGCTTGGAAATGAATTTCCATTTCCTATCGAATTCTCAATAACCACGCGACATTTTTCTTTGCAATATAATCAACATTAGATAGTTAACATTGGCTGCATTTTCCATTAAATGACTGCAATTATAAGCAAGAGATGGGGCTTCAATTTTTTATGAACTATTTATCAAAATATACTTGTACTTTTCAAATACATAAGAAACTCCCTAATTCCTCACGGCGGTATTACCCATCTGAAAGTGACCGGCTTATTATTCGTAGAAAATTAATATCAAAAGAAATCCTGACATCATGTTCAACTGCATATAATATAACAGAAATCATGTACATCGTAGTATAAATGGAGGAAATGAATATCTAAAGCAATACAGTGTAAAGAGTATGAAAAATAATGATTGTAATTATTTTTGGTAAGGTTAAGGAAAGGAACTTCCGTCATAAGAGATAATGAGCTCAGTAAAATTAGAAAAGGCATAACTACGACGTAGATATGTCTTTCAGGATATTTCCTGTACCGTGGCCGGTGAATTGGTCTGGGGGGAATTCATACACAGGAAATTGATCCCCCGCGCTGATGTTGTATTACTGTTATTCAGTCTTACGAATCTAAACGCCCTGATTATTGGTTAATGTTATAAATAAATTAACCGGGGGGGTTGGGTTGGGTTGGTAGTACAACATCAGCGCGGGGGATCAATTCCCCGCTTACCAATCTGTCGGGAGATCAATTCCCTGCGTACGAATTCGCCGCGTACGGATTCCCCCCGGACCGATACACCGGGCGCCGTCCTGAACGTACGAGGTACAATTTATTTTAATTATCACTTCTTTGATATATTGTATTATACGATTTGCATAAACTCGCATTTCGCAACCTTTCTCTTTAAAATTTAATCTAATATATAAAATGGGTCGGAAGACTTCATTAGAATCGACAATCCCAGATAGTCTCGCTGGATTCGAATACCTTCCCACGACGATTTTCCACCGTAAGCAAACAAATGGGGATGAGGTGAAACAAATTGCGTACGCATCGGCCAATCAGAGTAGGCTAATTCTTTTGATATCAATCATTAGCCTAAGTTAACATTTGTCAAAGAATTACATCCAAGATTAGACCTGGGACATAATAAAAGGCTAAGGTTGAGCCAGGAGGTTTGAACTAAATTCCCTCCACAAAATTCACCGGGGATTACTCCTGCACATCCAGCGTATGCGTGGGTTGGTAGGGAGCAATTTTATCCAAATAAACGGAAACAAATTGAAAGAGAATTTTCAGGGCGTTCCGGGTATACTCTGCCAAGGTAATGGGGAGTTTCCTCAATTAAACTTCCTTAAATAAACACTATCATTAACATTCTCGGAGTGGAACAACAATGCAAATGCTGCATCTCTGATGAGGATTGGAGCAGACGGAAATTGATTGTAACAAGCGATGGTTTTACAAAGAAAAATATGTATGAAAAATAAGAAGTCTTTGAGTACAAGGTTAAATCTTACGTTTTATTTTTCTAATTATAGCGAGGTGGATCGGAACAATAAATAGGATTTAACTGTTTTTCTTAGGCAAGCAAGATCATTTCCAGTCTCAAAATCTAAGATTATTTTATTTTTACGAAGAGGTTGATTTTCCCCGTTAATACCGAGAGCGCAATTGAACAGGTTGATCTGTATTGGAAAAATGAAATAACCCGATGGAATACGCATCGCTACACTCGATTTCCTCGACATGACAAGAGCTACTGCTGGACTGCGCGTCGTGTTCAAAAATGAAGATCAAATCCAAAGCGCGACGGTGCGAATTAAACCACTGTGGACGGGATTCCGAGCTTTCACTCGCTCCCAAATCGTGTCTCGCCTCTAATCACGCCGAGACAAATGAGAAAAACACCGGACGAAGAAAGCTAGTGCTTTGTGGAGTAGCCAATCAGAATCTTCTGCTCGAAAGCCATCTCCATTGGATGCAATATTGACAGCTAGGCTACCGAATTACGTATGATTCTATTTTTGTTTAACTCTACAATTTAACTTCATTGTTTTTAGCTGTGTAGTAATCTTAGCTGGTCTTAAGTTGCTTCATTCTATGTAATGACGAATCAAACATTACTGCTAGGCAATTTTTGGGGTATAATATGCGAAAGAAATGGCACATAGTTCCTTTTGCTACATGGCGAATGTAGTACAAGGTATGTATGTTTGTTTAACGACAATATTAGAGTTACTGTTTTGATCACGGCAAGTTGTGCCTTGTGTAAGTAGATTTAAAAATGTACATCCTTTTAGCGACCAGGGCACTTGACCCATGTTCTAATTGTCTACTAGATTTTATAGAAACAGTTAATTTAGACTCCTGTTCAGTGTCTTCACTACCGCCGATATTTTGAAGTTTTTCCTCCACTTTCATTCAAACATTTGCTTTATGGATGCTACGTATATTATATACCTGTTTCCGCGAATAAGAAGTCCATGATTTTCCTCTTCTTTGAAACTTCCGAATAAAATGGGGCTCCCCTTACGGATGTGTGCCTCCTTAAGCCTTTGACCTCAATCGGATTGCACAGCATCGATATTTACGCTTGTTAGAGTGTGTTTTATCCATAATTCTCAGAAAGATGATTCTTTGCAGAAAGGCATCACGTGCATAGAAAAGACCTTAATAATAGGACATTTTCCCAAAAATGTTAACTACGTTATTTTTAGAGAATCGATGAAGACGATAGCACTTTCAACAAAATTAATTTATTAAAATTAAATTTGTGTGGCCTTCTCTACTGCCATCGCTTTCTAAGCGGCTGTTTCCATTAAAGTAATTTCACAAAATCTATGAATTTATCAATGATGAGATTCCAAACTGCAAGACAGATGCTAATGTCAACATCGTAATATTTTTTTCCAATTTTCGAAGAATATCTCGCAACATTCGTAAAATAAACTTCCCCTAACGCTGTTTGCAAATGTGGTATTCGGTCATTGCCCTTCTACAACTGCATTCGAAATCTCAAATAAACTCGTATTGAATCACTCTTCAGATAGGCAACTCCAGGAGCATACGACCCCCTAGGATTGAATTTTATATACCTACTTCGCTACATTTGTAGAATAAACTTCTCCTATGCTATTTGTTAATATGGCATTACAGCATCTACTACATCTACTCGATCTCCTGGATAAACTCGCAATGGATCATTCCCTGAGATTGGGCAATTCCCGGAACCTACCACCCCCTTTGAGAATTCGCAACCCTGTTTCTCGCCCCTCGCGTTTGAAAAATCATCGCTTTTCATTGCATCTTTCCTCGCACCGCTTCAATCACCCCAAATATCTCCTTCCGACCTCTTTTTTCCCTCACAAGAAGAAGCGGCTGACAGACGTACGAGCGGCGCCGAACCGTCCCGTTTCATAGTACGCCGCTCTCCCATTACGGGCCGACGGGGAACACCTCGTGTGTCAAATGTATTCGCATAACGCGAGCCCCTCCTCGAACCACTCAATTACGACCGGCCGAAGTTCGTAGGAAAGCCGTTCGATTATCATAGGGGAGCCGACCGGGGCCGGGGCTTCGATTCGATTCTTATTTTTTATTTCCCGCTCTTCATCCATTGTGTTCGCGTCTCTCACGCCCCGTTGCGTGCGTTGACGCTCTGCTGTTTCTCTCTTTTTGCTTTCCAGTCGCCGTTCGATCTTTTCCTCCCGGAGTGCATGGCGGCGTAAGAGCCTGTTAGCCGTGGAGAGAGTCAACGGGCGTGTGAAAAGCGTTCGACACCTGCCCGGCGGACGGAATTCTATTTCATTTCCCTGCGAACAAATACGGGGAACTCGGGGTGAAAAAGGAAATAGTCCGATTCGCCGAAACAGCGTCATTACTGCAGCGCCGAAAACGTTTAAAAGTTTCGCATCCGATTCGACTGATTTTTTGTCGGAATACGAGAGGCATCCGTTCGGATGGGCGGATAACAAAACAGCAAACGAACTTGAAATTCGCAGCACTTTCCGACTGAATTTTATCGAAAAAGTGAGTTCAATTTTCGTTAGAGTGAGTTGCCATCTGTGACGCGGGATTTATTTTTTGGGATGAAAAACATTGGATGAGGCTCGTTTCCGTACTTTTGCTGGGCTGAATAAACAATTGGTGTACAAGATAACCTCATTCGATCATGAATTTGGAAATTCGTATTGCCATTAACTAAAGTTGAGGATACAAACAAGTATGTGATGATACGAAAACAATTTTAAAATGTCAATTAGATTTTGTCAAAAGTGTGGATGTTTATGGGGGCTAGTTTTAGACGAAAAATATCTCTTGAAAACATATATGAAATTTGTGCTGGAAAAATGAAAGTCGATTGAATGTGATGAATTCATTAAAATTTGACTTCGCTGAAGATTTTATAATATCGTGCCATAAACTCACTTCCATCACCATATTTGTAACTGAAAATCAAGAAAATGGCCTTAAACTATAAGGGAATATCTTCAATTCAATTTTATTCTCTCACGTCTCCATAATACCCGATCATTTTTAAATGACAAAGTTGTATTACATTAATGTAGCTCGAATTCTTAGTCCATATCATCATAGATTCACTGGAATAGAGTGTAAAGCCAATTTTTAACAAAGGCCGACTTTGGAACCATCAGGCAGCACTTGAGTCGCTTGTATCCCATATTTTAATAGTTTAACACAAATATAGTTCTTAATTTTTCTTTTAGTCAAAATAAGTGAAAATGTATCTTTCATTTATTTCTGTCCGTCTTCTATATGCCTAAAATGATATGGAAACCACTGAGGTACGAGAGTCACAGATAATGGCATTCATTTTGACAACTACCTCTCAAATACAATTGAAAAAGCTTATCAAAGTGGCAGTATTTTCACCTACATCGACTGTCTTTCTTCATAACATTCCTTCTCAAAGGAGAAGAGCAAGTGGGTAAGCAAATCATGCATTTTATCACCAAGTAAGACTAATAAATTGATGAAATAAATTCACTTATAATATTTTCTACCGTATACTTCACACACGACCAGTTTCGTAAGTTAACTTACATCTATAGGTGAAATTGAAGTTAACCTGAAGACCTGATGATGTAAGAGATCTGAAGAAGTAAGTTAACTTACGAAACCGGTCGTGTGTGATATATACGGTGGAAAATAGTATAACTGAATTTATTTCTATGGAACTCCAAATAGTAAAGCCTGCTACCATTGATTTTGAAGTATTTCGTCTTCAGACTTTTTAAGGATTTCTTCTTCAGACTTCGTGATAGTGAGATAAAAAAAAAGTTCAGGATCTTAACCGCCATCGGGGTAGTGATTTCGTAGACAGATCGCGAATTTAATGGCTAGGTAAGTGTGGAGAGAATATTGCCCGTTAAATATTCCATTGGAAATGTATATCAGGGAGAGGAAAACATTTTTCAAGAATCTGAATTTTTGATAACAGTGGAGATAAGACCTCATTGAACACAGAAATAGACAGCATGTTCCCTTTGCTCTGCAATGAAACAAACTTTTCGACCTTCCATGAATTCACCTCTCATTCAGATTTGCTAACTCTGCATATGAGTGTTCTCTTTATGGGAATTGAAAATACGACTGTACTCTTTCTGGGAGCTGAATGGAGGATGAGTAGAGATGCGCACCAACTTCAACGTCGACTTCGCAAAGACCGATTCCATTGAACGGCGTTCTTTTGATTCCCGATATTTATCTTCCGGTGCCCTTTTCTTCCCGCTCGCTGCTTTCGCATTCTATTCCCGTCCTCTGCATTTCCCACACCAGTCTCTCTTCATTCATGCTCTTTCGGCAATTTGGCACGATCTTCGCTCCGGGGGTTGAATGCGAGCGCTCTTTTGATGGCGCCGAGCGAAAATGGAGGAATAGAAAACAAGCGACGACTGCGGAGCGGAAAACATAATCGAAAGAGATAAAAGTGGTTCAAACGATGTGGCGAATGGAGATGTGTGCTCTGCAGGATGAGGAATCGATGGAGAAGCATCTCGGAAAGGAATGGGAGGGGATTCTATTGGTACGGAAAGCGAAAGAATTGGTTACAGGAACAGTTTTCGAAAGCAAATTTGCCGAAAGTAAATTTTTGGAAAGCAAATTCTTCGAAAACGAATTCTTCAAACGATCAATTCTTCGAATGAAAAATTCCTCTTGCTTTTATTTTAACCATATTTATAAAACTCACACCCAACCCAACACAACATTCAAGGGAAATGGGATATAAATGAAAATTTTAAAAAGAAAATTGAATATTCTATTTAATTTCCTTACATACGATAGATTTACCGAATAGATTTCAACTCCGATTAAGTTCCTTATATATAAATTTTCGATAACTTTGGATTCATTAGAGTGATCTATTGTCAAAGAATTTGCCATTCAAAGAATGCATTTCATTAGAATTTGCTTTCAAAAAATTCGTTTTCGAAGAATTTGTTAATTTGTATGAGAATTCGTATGATACCAAAGAACTGCCGAGCGACGATGAGAAACTAAGTTGTTTTGAAAATCTCAAAGTTAATTACGAGCCTAATTCCTTTAAAATTAATCACTTCTTAACAGATAACCTCATTCCCAGGAGTTTCTTTGACTCAAGAGAGTCGTAGAATTGCGGATCAACATTTTTCCTTTAGTTTTAAGTATGCGGTACCGAATGGACGGCTTTAGCAACCCCCGGCGATTGCTTTGTTCAAGAAACGGCCCACTTCTAATTAGAGCACCATTTAATAATGCGGAATGTGGGTCGGAAATTCTCGGCTCTTCGTGGAATCAGTTGCTCGAATAGATGTGTTATTGCTCTGATTTTTAGTGCTCAGCTCACCAATTAAATGATATCTATACATTTATGGAAAATGTTTATTAATCATTTCTCAGAATCTGCTCCATTTAATATTATTAATGGCTCGAAAATGCGGCTAGTCGAGCTGTTATTTGACATATGACCCCTATAAAGTGAAAGCGTCTAAGATTTATAATGTAAGTACTAAAATTCATTTCATCATGCATGAGTGTTCTACCTCTATATGGTTAGATGTACAAGACGTACCCCACTCGACGTCTTTCCCTTATTTTTTTAATTTATAACTACTCCTTTTATTTGTCACAATGTCTTTCTCATTTATTACATATTCAATATCGTATTATGCCTTTAATTTATGTATATTTATCGTTCTCATCCTTTTCTTATGTGATCGTTACAACAATTTTCCATTCCTCGGTAGTATATTTTCCATCAAAAACCTGTCCTCACTCTAAATCTCTTACATTTCCTCATTTTATTTCCTACAAAACAGCTTTTTTCATTCTGCATAACGATCATGACTCAATTATTATTCATTTCATTTGATTTTATTAACGGGCATAAAAAGGCTCTTTCTCTTTATATATGATTATACATCAAAAATACATATATTTTGTCTTATACAAGAGGAAATAGGAGTATTTAATATTATAAAGATAGGCATACATAATGATACAAAGAAATACGTATATTTTATACAAAAAATGAGGGAATCAGAATATTGTACACATATATTAAAATCATTTTAATACAAGACATAATTGAAAAAAAGCAAAAATTTAAATACAGAAAACAGGAATAAACTGTAATTACATCTTACGTGAGTGAACAAAATCAGGAATTTAATAATAGCATATTATTACAAATTTTTGAAAGCAGACTTTATTTGTATAATAATTTGAAAAGCCATAATACAGATTCTAGCATCTAAGAAAAACCAACATGAAGGATATTTAAAAGATCTTCGACGTATCCTTTTGTCAACTAAAGCCATATGATAGAAATGATGAAATGTATGATGAAATTAGTCACTCGCGAGGAGAACGACATCAATAATAAATATACTTCATGAAATTTTATAATCAGCCATAAATATGGTAATGAACGTTTAGAATCCAGTGGAGGAGACAATTCCCTTTTATAATGAAAGGAATAACGACCTCCGAGGACTGAGACCTATACCGCTTGCAAAGTTTACGCTGCGATTCCCAGCGGCCAAAGCCCTCTCTTAACTTGTGTAATTGCTCATGAGAACAACTTCATTACGCTCCTGTATTTCGTGGCAGTTTTGCATGGGTTATTCAAGAACAAAGAGCTACTCTCTCCTAAACCAAAACATGGAAAAAGTTAGATGGATATGAACGTCGCACATTTTTGTAGATGGGAGAAAAGTATGAGGAGAAAAAAAAATGCTTTCGTTTTCTCTCAGCAAAAGTTTGAAAGTGGGACAATATTTTGCAGCAGTGCTTCCCATTCGGCGTTCCCACACTAAACTCTTGGTGCGCCGCGTAATATACACGAGGAACATACATTTCTAATCACGCATTATATACTCACTGAAATTTGCAAGTATTATTTCTTTTAGAAGGAGATCGCTACGAAAATTAATTTAATTTTCCTCCACGCAGGCGGTTTTTTCTTCTTTTTTTTTTAATTTGAATTTGCACCAGAACTTAAGAAACGCTTGGTTTAGGGTTCTGCAAGACTTGTGTTTATATGTAGAAGAACCATAGTTGAAAAATCTCTGTTTTCGTGAACAAATAACATCTTGGGGGAAAGGATTCCAAATTCCATTTTCAAGCAAATTACTCAAAAGTTATTTTCAAATGAAGATCTAACCGTTAAGCTAATATGCCGGAATTCCTAGCTAATGCATTGGATAGCATGAGATTCAATAAAATACGAGAAAAATAAATTGATTCAATTTACCTTCAGTTTAGCACGTTCTTTGTATATCTAGAATAATTCAACATTTATAAAAACAATATATGAAGAATAAAGGATCGAAGTAAAATAACTGACCGATTGTAATAAATTTTCAAACGTTTTATAAAAACTTTCATATATTTGTAGGTGATAATGAACTGGAAAGCTAACTCATGACATATTTATCGATGGAGATGTCTAATTAGTGACGAGGTGATAGCCTTGCTTACAAATCATTCTGGACTAAAATCAAGCAATCCATTAAATATTGGATATTCTTCTTCGTACGCCGTGTAATTTCCTGTATTATCGCATGACTCAGATTAAACTAGTATTTGATCTTCATTTCAGAGATATTTAATGGGAGTTTTCGCTGAATGTATGAAAAATATTCAGGTGTTTCAATTGGCCATTCCAAGAATAGAAACATCGACCATATTACCTTTTAAGTAAAAGAAATGTGGAATGAGAGCATAAGAATAAAAGACAATGAAGGAGACTAGTAAATTACTTGTTTATAACAATTTAGTGGTATAATGAATCATTATCATTTCTGGTATATTCTTGTCGTTTTCGAGAGAGGAAGAAGAGATCGTATTTATAACTCCTTTTCTATTTAATCTAGTATTTCTTGAAATTTCACATTGTAATACTTAGTAACTTAATAGCTTTCTATGCATATACTTGAAACTGTAATTTATTTTGGTGATCCAAAAATAGGACGAAAGTTAAAAAGCATCCTTGTCGTGCGTTTTCAATCCTTTATTACAACTGGCCCAAGATAAATAAATTCACTCAAAAAATTGAAAGGTTAAAATAAAAAAAAAATTAAAAAATTTAAGGACCTAAATTTTAGATGGACTGCAGTTTAAAATAAGAGAATCGTAGTCGCAATAAGAATAGTTCCAGACTTTGAGAGGGTGCGGTTTGTGGTGCGAAACTCTTGCGTAGTTTTCGACGAAAGAATGCGCCATGATGTAAAACAGTTGGAAAGCTCTACACTGTACGACTACCGTCAAACTGGGGCAGAGCTGAAGAATTACGTAGCCTCCCAGCAAATATCCTCGGTGGTCGTGACTCGAACGTCGTCGAAGCAGTAAAATTAACCAAAAGAGACGCGCTGCGAATCCGCTCGAGTATTCCGCAAGCGATATTGACTCAGAGGTTTTCATGACTCCGGCGGATGGGGCTTGCGACCACCCTCAGGGTTTCGCCGACAGAGACGGATCGGGAAAAGCGGCCGAAGAACGCGGAAAACAGCCTTATCGCGACAGAAGGCGCTCCTCTAATGACTTCCTTTCAGACCGAATCTCAACCACCCGAGATTACCTAACGCAGCCTCAGTTGCAACTTGCAAGCACTTTGATCTCGCGGGGAGTCCTTGGAGACTCGTATTTGCTTTCCTCTTCTCGGAAAAAAAGAAACTTTTTCGTTTCATCAAGATGTTGCAGACGTCCCATTTGACGTCTGGCCATACATCCGCTTATTATCATTCGAGTCGTAAAAATGGCGGTGTCGATTAAATGCATTTGCGCACTGGCCGACAAAGAGCATTCTCACTGCGGGGAATATCATGGTTACGGCAGGGGATGGGAACGCTCGGGATATATGGGAAAGGGAGAGGGTGGCAGAGCGTTGGGAATAAGAGGTGCAGCGTCTAGATATTTTATTTTTGGATTTGCCTCGCTCCCAATGTGTTTTTTCCTTGGCGGAATGCTTAGCACTCAATTTCCTCGACACCGCTATCTTTTTATAGCTCGGTTTTATAGCGGCGTGGGCAGAGAGGAAAAATTGAAATAACGTCTTCGCGTCGGAGCGGAATGACTCGAAAAGATAGCGATTCTTACTGAGGCTCTTCAATTTAGTATCGACGACTTGACGTTCGCTCCCGCGCCAGTGTTTCCTTGGAGAAGTGGGACGTTTTAGGTAAACTACAGCAGATATGCGATATATATCAGTCTCTCGACTTGCTATAAGCTGTCGCCTTATCGCTGGCCTTAAATATAAGGAAATTCAATGTATAATCTAAAATGAGGATATACTTCGCCGATATCGAGGTTTCACAACTTGGGGTGGAGAACTCATGGCACGCGTGCCCAAAGTAGCACGCGAGAGAATTTTTTTAGCACGCGGAACTCTGACGGAGTTATCCTTCTTATGTTCTCTTAAAACATTCAAGCTCCTAAGCAAATAAATTTGGTTTCAATAATTTCGAGCTGGACGAATGGTTCATCAATTTACTTAACTGATTTAGTTATTAAAATTTTGTTACTCTTATTTCATGTTCTAAGCTATGGAATTGTAAAGGGTCAAACAGAATCATCCTACCCTCCCTTACATATGTGTTAAGTCTCTAATTACAACAATTCTCAAATGTTTTACTAGGTTTATCAACAATTTAAAAAAATAATTTCATAATCAGAATAATTGTGATACAGCAGAAGTATTTATATTTCAAGTTCTCTAAAGCTCACCCAATAGTTTTTCCGAAATTAGGATATCAATTGATGCCGAGGAAGTTGCCTATATTTCTCTTCATTTTGGATGGATATCAAGTGTTATACGTTCAAATGGAGATGGATGGATGGATACATTCGAGTTCCCACATCTGGATAAGCAATAGAGGGATTAATGGAAGCGAAATGACTTTCAGAAAGAAAAAGTTGCCACAGGTTTTCGCAAATTCAGCGATTAGGGTTACCGTTACGCATTTCAAAGTTTCAGCCACCGATCCTTGGCTTATAGAATACATCCTTGGTCCTTTTGGATATAAAATACATCTTTCATATTATACTTTTACCTTAATCTTGTTTACTGTACTTGTTGACTGTGATAAAATAAAAGCTACTGAAAAAAGTTGGTAAGGCTTAACTCATATTTTAAGGCAGGTTATTATCCCGTAGGATATTTATTTATGATGGTTGTACGGGTTGATTGCTGGTTGGACAGTGATAAATGTTGGCTCACACCGGAATCAAACCCGTGACCTCTCTCAGCAAAGCCGGACCCGTTGCCCACTCGGCTATCCTGGAGTCCATTAAGCTACTGCGGTGTTAGTGATGATCATAAATAGCGTTGAATGTCACCTCTTCTTACTGATGATTTTGCTAGCGAGAAAAACATGGGTGAAATACATTACTCCTTATCTTCCCTAGTAAACCGCATTCCTTTGCCAGAGCTTTTGGCGGCTAACGGTGGAGGAATTGAGGTTCAAACCGGCCTCCGGGCCGAATACTTTACATACAGACTCAATTTAATAAATAATTCGCGAGCATTCCAAACGTCTAACACACGTGGAGGGGACTTGAAAATTCGCTCAAACCACTTTTCTCCCCTGAAGTCTTCTCCTTGGTGCGGGAGGAAAACAAGGTCTTACATAAAACAAGACCGACAGCGGGGCTTTCGAGTCGTCCCGTCAGTATTTGGGTCAGAAAATAAATAAATCGCGTCTAATGGCCCTCGAAATAAATCAACTTGCCTAAATATCACTCGGGCCGACAGGTGAATTGATTTACGACGCGACTTTATAGAGATGAAATTCGATCGCCGGCATAATTTCCACCGACGGAGTCGATTTCCAATTTATAATGCGAGCGGAACGAGCGCTGATTTCCCCCGAAAGTTGAATTACAAGGGCGATAATTGGGCGAGATTTGGCGCGCCTTTCGGGTTGGTGGCGCCCCGGTCGCATTAAAAGGCGGGAACCGGAGTTGTGAGGGAGTTCCTTTCCTCGATTGCGTATTCAGCGTATTCATGG
Organism: Sympetrum striolatum; assembly: GCA_947579665.1. Lineage (NCBI taxonomy): Eukaryota > Metazoa > Arthropoda > Insecta > Odonata > Libellulidae > Sympetrum > Sympetrum striolatum. Next base: position 74,044,746 of record OX388342.1, on the reverse strand, counting down.
GATAACAAGATAGTAACGAAATCGCGAACTGCATTCACATCTCCGGTTCGCCGAAATCTTCGCGGGCGTGGCGGCAGACACACCGCCCAATTAAAATTTGCATACTTTCCCGCGGAGAAGATTATTGGCGCCATTTTCCACCCCGAGGTGCACCGCGGCGAAAATTCCTCCCGGAACGCTCTCGCGAGCGGGATTTCTCCCGCAGCGGATATCGATGTGTCGTGGATAGGTGTGGAGAGGTCGTTGACGTCGTGTCTCGTTGCCGGCGTTTGACGTTGCATCGACCCCTGTAATTTGAACACGTCTCGAATGACCCAAGTCGTGGAGCCATAACGGTTATGGTGGGCATAGTCGCGCCGCGGCGGGAGATCTGGGCTTCTTTTTCCGACGGCGGAAAAAACGCGTTCGCATCTGTATGCATGCAGGGCGAATCGCCGGACGTCGGATGATTGGAAAAAAATCGTTTGATTTGAATTGATGGCGAGTCAACGCCTATTGCAGGGGATTCGGATTTAACGGATGGGTCAACGTACATATGAGATACAACTGCTAGTTTTTATCCTGTTCAGCTAGAAACCCTTGAAATATCCGTTCTACTATGATTATGAGTACCCTTGTGAAGTAAGTTTTGCATAAATGTGTTTTTTAACGGACCAAAATGAGGAGGGTACCTACTCTAGGGCAAGGGTTTCAAAGGTGTTCCTCCTAAGAACAGCATTAGCTCCAACAATGTATTCTTTGGTTGCAGAGGTGACTTTCACTTCTCTCTTTTTGACAACAATTGTAATAAATCAATAATTATATTTAAATTGCATGAGACTTGCATGAAGGAATTAAAAATGAGAATTAGATTAGCATCAACTACTATATTGCATGGAATTGGGCAAAAGGCAGTGTCGCGCAAAATACGATCCGTTTTACACCCCATACTACGATTATCAAATATTGTTTTGTTTAGAATAAGCAGAACTGGGGTGCATGGGCATAGAAATGTCGTAAAGACCGAAAGCGACCCCTAAAGTTTGACAATCCTTCTTTCGTATGATAATTCGCATATTCTGTAATTTTGTATAATTAATCCAATGCATATCGATTATCCCAACAATTGCATTTACATAAACAGGAATATTAAATATTTACATTATCTGTAAACGAATACCTAAGAATTGCGCGTAGGATATTATTTTTTATATTTAGGATTGACGAGGTTTAAATGATAAGATTCTAAATAGGAGATGATTTGGTGATTTGAGCGCTTGAAAGTTTATTTGAGAAACTGAGAAGAATGAATGGTGATAGACCTAAAAGTAAAGGATTATTTCACTGCATATATGATAAGCTTATAGAGAAATTCATATCATTTCAATTAATTATACTGGAAATTGTAGACGAGGGATTAAAAATTATTGTACCCTACCTTTTCCGTATGAAACTTGTTGTTTGTGAATTTAGTCTTATGATTTTAGTATCTTATCTTTAGTCTTAGTCTTACTAACTTGTCATAAAAAAAGTAAGTAATCTCAATCTAGATTACTAATTATTTAAATCTACAACGGTAATATTAAAATATCAGGCGTACATGGAGTGAAAATTAGAATGTAATGTTATTCGTTAGACGGACTTGAAAGGTACAATTTAATTTATCGTGAATAAAATACATCATTATTGAAAAAAAGATGAAATACAAATTTTTAGAGCGGCTGAAAATTTTCATTGACCTGGAAATATTTTTTTCCCTCGGAAATTCCCCTCAATGTTATTTTACCTTGAACGTAATCATTTCAACTTTGCGGCACGCCGTACTAAGTTTAGTGACTATTTTCATTAATTATACACATTTTTATTTAAATTTGCAAGTATATGGTAATATTGCATTTGTATGGGTACTTTTATTTCTCAAAATAAAAGCATCGCTTCATTTCAAGCCCTCTTGCGTTTGAGGTACGATTCATATTAATGCCAGTCCTTCCGATAGGATCGGTCATTATTTCTGATGTAGTCATTTACCCTACGAAACGCATATTTCATCCCTATCGCATCCAAATGGCCCACATTCGCATCGCCATGGGTCACTTGCCTCCTTCCCACTTAACCATCCAAACACGTCGCAGACACTATTATCGACTTCGAATCTCGGGGCGTTCCCCGCTCTTCACCTCCGCATTACTTTTCCTTTGCTTTTGTTATACCTCTTCGAGATGTAATATTCGTCTTCTTGCCCCTCCACGGCCTTATAAGGGGCCTATTACTTAACCTTGGATCGCTGCAGATTGATGGCATCTTTCAAAGCTCCCTTTCGGGGGTCATGCATGCGCTTCCAAATCATCGATGACCCGGATATCTCCCCATTTGACCCTGAAAGGTGTTTGCGCATGGCTAAAGAACTATATTTTCCAGCTATTTACGTTCCTTGTTTATTTTCCGTTTCTGTTCGATGTTTATCACTCCTACTGGAAAGAAACAGTCTATCATCGCTTCATAAAAGGATACCTAAATTCATGTTATAAATGAACCAAAAGTTTAAAGAACAAGATAGAGCCATCAACAAATTGATGGCTATGGCTGCTCTGCAAATAATTTCGTCCTTCTGGAACTTCTGTATTTAATTTAAATCTCCAGATCTGTTATAATTTTGTTCACTTTGATGAATTCCAAGGTTCAATATATCCATTTGATGTCTTTAACGCGTATAAAGGCGTTATTTTATGTTGTTCATAATTCTCTTTTGTCTTTTAACACCAAAAATCTACTAAAATGATATGGAATTTATTTAAGTTAGATATAGCAAAGCGCTCCGATGATTAGCTATCTAAATTACAGATAATATATGTAAATAAATACCAATTTCAAGATTTAAACATTTCTACCGCAGGTTAATGATAGCTCCGGTTTAATCTTGATTAGATCAAGAAAGTTTTTTATTTTTAAACCTTGAGGTATTAATATTACGGTTTAAAAATAACTGAAATATGTGTGTATCTTTAATTTAAAGTTTGAATATTATGAATATTTGCTTAATACGCTCCTACGAATCAATTGGAATCAACTCTGAAGCCAAAAGTTAGTATCATACCAACAATAGGATTATAAGCTTACAACAACGAGCAAACAAACAAAATATAGTAAATTTTAGAAGATAAAATACTTCATGTTTCAATGATCATGACTTTAAACTACCCAAATTACTAACGTACATACATATAACGTGTCAAAAATTCACGAAGCTTACATCATAAATGATCAAGATAAAACGTAAAACAGATTCTGCTGGAATTTAGAGTGATATCACCTAGAAAAAGATGGGCATAAATGAGCAGAAAATGTATAGAATTGGGATATGTACGATATATATTGAGGTATTTAGATTTACGTGGTGGTGTAAACGTATGACATAGCTACGAGAGGACAGCGATGTTGATCTCAGAAAAAAAATATAAATGCATCATATGCACAGGTATAGCGCGTTCTCAACAGATATCGTACGATGATATATGCTGTGCTCGGCTACGCCCAACTATTCATCAAATTCTCATCAGTGGATGAAAGCGCCTTTGTCTTAGATGCATCCACCAAAACTGCTGGGTTCAATCATCCGACAAAAGACAGGTCCTCTAGGGAATAAAAGATGAAGGTTGCGTGGGGCACACACCGCTGAAGATAAATCGGATTTCTACGGGAAAACTCTACACGCATGCCGCGTTTGGTCCGATCATTCCGCACGGAAGCACACAACACGAGTAGCCGAGGGCAGATACAAGAACGGGGAAGCGATAGACGGAACTCCTTTGCTATCCAAGACAACGGTCTTATAAGACAAAGACTTACACTTCTCATACGAACATCGCAAAACAATGTCATTATTTTCGTGAACGCAAGATTAATAACAAAACTCAATCAACTGAACCAACCGTCAACTTTTATTTCATTGTACGTCCCAAGATACTCCAGAGAGTTAACGGATATTTTTTATTTTTCAGTTCAATAATAACTTATTCTTATATTCAATTATTAATATATATTCAATTCAATAATAACTTAACTTAATAACTGATTAATAATAATTATATAACTGATTCATAATAATAATTAATAACTGATTCGATAATAACTTATTTATACTAAACAAACAAAAGTATTATCTCTACTTAAACGAAATAAAAACCCCATTGTTGAGAAAAAAATAACACTAATGTTTCTTACATATATAATGAACATTCATTAAAATGCTATTATTATTATCAATAGTTACTATACCTTAATTGATTATTGTTATAAATTAAAACATTTATAGCATAGAAGGATGCTTCTTTTTAGTTAAGTAGTAGTACGTTGAAGAATTAACTCAACCGTTACGTTACAATATTACTGAAAATTTCCTACGCCTAAAGAATCATGAGAAGCCCAATAAATAGATTCCGTTTATTTTTCATTTAAAACATACGCATAGCTATGAATTTCTGTTTAATATCAATTTTACACTTATTACGATAAAAAACTCATGATGGCTTTCCCTACATGAATTGCAGCCATGTTGATCCAAATCCGAACGTAAAATTTATGTTAATTTAATGATATCACCTGTTTTTGTCTCGAAATGTATAGATATTCTCATGCAGAGATACTTCCTCAGTAGCGTTTAAATGCATATTGCTTTTATGAACGTCTCTTACTGATTAGGCTAGTTTTTATCTTTTCCCTTTATTTATTAGTTCAGATTTTAATATTAACCCAAAAACTCTTTATTTGTAAAACTTCTTCATATTTCGCGTTTTCATCTTTTATATTTAATCAATTAAGCCCAATCCCAATTAACTAGGAATAATTGTGATTCATAGTGGTTCATTATAGATCAACGTAAGCCTGTTACGGATCTATAACTGCTGTTCATTTTAAAACATTTGCATCAAAAAATTTCTTTGGTCGGTTCATTGAAGAATATCATCTCCAAACATTTCATTTAATAATTAAAATTCTGGAAAAAAGATGCCAGCGTAAAAATTGAAAAATGATGGAATTGCGGAAAGAGTTAAACGCAGAATTCATGCGTGATGTGACCGCATATTTCCCTTTGAAGAGATGACATTGCAGAATAATAACAACTACCGACAAATGGAATGACAGTAGAGGATAATTGATAAATTAAAGTTCAACAACTTGTGCAGTCATTTCTCAGTTTTTTCGGAATTATTCGTCATCAATCAATCCCCGCCCCTCCACGATCGAGCGATTTGATGTTCGAAGCGAATTCAAAAAAGCTCAGATCGTGACCGGACTCCATTTTGTGGCTTAAAATTTCCACCCTTCATTAAATGTCAAGCGATGGCAAATTGGTCATCATCCCTTTCGGATGTATTAATTATCGAGCATTTAAATATCCTTCCGTTTGGTTAGACAGCCGTTATGCTGAAAATATATTTTAAAACGAGACATTGATACAGCTGAAGCATTTGTGAAGTTATACGAGTAAAAGCGGTCTCAGCAATATTTATGAGTGTACGAACATACATTCTTACTTATTTTATTCTAATTTAAACAAAACCAAATTAATGTTCCATCACTTGTCAGCGGTAAAATATGCTGTATATTAAATAGATGTATATTAGATCGCATCACTATATATACAGAAAGAAAATTAAATATTCTTCCTTTGCTTATACCTTCCACAAACTCGGAAATAACAGATACCTTTCATAATAACATTCTATAATCTACATATTATGTATATTCCGATGATTGCTTATATAAATAAATACTTTGAGATTTGGTAACGTTAGCGTAAAATGTAATATACGAAGAAATCGGCTAACGGCTGCCATTCCTGTAGAGGAGATATTAATGCATTGAAATAGTACGCTATCACATACTTTTTTTAAAGAATTTCGATGCTTAATTTTTGAATTATGATCTATTTTCTGCAGTGGTTTCAAAGTTATCTCAATAACGTCAGAAGGAAATAATGGGACCTTGAACTTCTTAAGAAATATAATTGATTCACGCCTACATATGCTGTTGAAATCGCTACGCCGTAAATGATCTCGCGAAGAAAAGAAAGGGACCCTTAATACCATCAGAATGTGTTAGCATTGTAGGTGTGCTCCGCCTTATTTTGGCTAAGGCCATTAGCTTTTTCTCATCCAACTTTTTATCATGATATCAATTAAAACTTTTCAAAGAACTCAGCACGAGCTCGGAGCCGGAAAAGGTGAGCGATTGAGATTAATTAAGAACGTTATTGGGAGAACTGATTAATGGTATCAGACAGAAAAGAAGGAAATGTAAATGATCGAGAACATTCTTTGGAGAGCTACATTTAATTGCTTGAATAAGTTGCTGTTAAATATAAAGAGCATAAAGCTAGTTTCGATGAAGGAATCATACATCTATACTTTTTATAAGAATATAATTTGTAAATAATCTTAGCATAAGTACTTCGTGAACTTGATAAAGAATATCTCTGCTTTCTTTGTAACAGTCCACGTGATTATAAAAACATGTCGACGTTCATATGTAGAAATCGTTTTATTAGATATTCTTTGATAGGGAAATGAGAAGGTTGACGTAATATTGTTAATTCAGTCTTGTGTATATTTTTTAAAACACTCGTCATTTAAATATATAAATAAGTTAGTTCGTTGTTGGTCATTGCTGATGTTGACTTGGTTGTCATGTACTTGTTTAGATAGCAATAATGTTAAATCTTGCCGTTATATCGAAAGAGAACGGAAATAAAAGCTGGGCGAAGTGATAAAGTGAATTTAATTTAATCTCTTACGCTTAAAGGTGTTATTCACATGGTTAATAAGATATGTCAACGGTCATATTTAGGAATCGTAATTTTAGATCTTCCTTAATAGAGAAAGGAGAAGGTGCTTCGGTCATAAGTTTCGGCAGAGGTCAGCCTCAATCCTCTCGAAGTGACATCAACGCACATTAGTCTTCACGAAATGATTGTAATCTTCCCTTTGACGATAATGCATTATTTTTTCGAGGCGGCGGGAAATGCATCGAGCCAATGAAAACTTTCGTGCCTTATGAAGGATAATCGTCGATATGAAGGGTTACTTCCAATAAGCACTTTTGGCGGTTGGTGAGCAATGATGCCAAGGACGTGTGACTGATGTGACCTCTGGTGCAGAGTGAAAGGGAACAATGGAAAATCGGTGATTCACGTATTTCGTCTGGCGGAGACCGCGTGGGTTCAGCTGATAACGTCTGTATACGCGGGAAAAGACCGATGGAACTTTGTTGTCAGTGCCATTCAACTTAATAAATATAGTAATAGGGAACAAAAATAAGGTTATTCCACATGCGATGATAAATCGATTTTGCAGCTGGTAGGCTGTGGTCTTGTTGTATTGATTCTCCATCTCTGAACCAATATTGGTACAATATCTATTCATACAGCAACATAGAAACAGTTCTTAAAAACGCTGCATTAGTTCCGAAATCTAATTTGCAATCTAATCTGCGTATAATATAGTATTTGTTTATTGTATAAATAAATATGTAATCAATCCGGATTTTTTTCTAGAGAGATATCGTAATTAAATTTGGAGTATACAATTCTGAACAATTTAGGTTTTTTTAAATAAATTCCCTGTAAGGAAATTATCATAAAAAAGAATCAATCACAGGTAATCAAATTCAAACAAAAATATTATGAACACTTATTCGTCATGCGCATTCAATAAGTTCGAAAGATTTATGTATGTAACCAAGTATATTATTTTGCTACAAATACCACAAAATATGCTAAAACTTCGAAGATAAGAAATATAAATATGTACTTTTACTAAAGCGGAAATTAAAAGGAATCCACAACTTGGAGATTACGTTACTTTGAACTATTGATCTCTTACATATCTCTGCTATTATAAGTAAAATTTTGTCTGTATTACAGAAAGAGATGATTAACATTGAATTCCCTAGATTAATATACTTAATGAAATAATGAGTCATACAATAAGGAATTGAAATTTTCACTTTGTAGAAGAAAAACATGATGAAAATTAAAACTAACTATGTAAACAGGGAAGCTACAAAGTTTGTAAAATAAAAAAAATCTTTGCAAATGGAGGAAGTTACAGAGTTTGTTTTAATTTTCATAACAAATCTTCAAAATTTCAAGCAGTGCAGAGAGAGGTGGGAGTTATATCTTAACGTTATTATGCAATTCAATTGCGTGATTTCTTTGGATCAGGTTAATTAGATACAGTTTTATGGACATGCACCAAGGCCTTCATTAAGGTAATCACGGAAAATTCTGCAGTTTATACCTTTGTAAATGCCGTGTAAATCCTCTAGTTATATGATATTGTGGAATAGAATCATAGGAATAGGCTTACATTTTACATTTAGCAAGCAAAGAAGAAATACATTAGCATATTTTAAAGAACGTAAACTTAAATATTTAAAAGGGTCGTAGGAAAATTTTAAAAATTAGCTACCTTTAGAACTAAAAACTCTAACGGAGTACGTATTGGGATTACAATTGATTATTTAAATCATACTGAGCTAACCACTCCTCAATTAAAAACTTCGTAATCAATGGATTTCATGTATCATTAAAACTGTATTCGGAATATTCTCGTATGAGGTACTGATTCATCGTGAAGAGACGCATCCGCGATAGATTTCAAGCGAATAAAAGACATACCGTTAACAAATTCTTTTCTTGTACATGGATATCGTCATGAACAAAATACACAATTTGTTTTCCTCAAGAATATCTCTCACGTTCTTGTCGATGGATATCTTCACGACAAATAACGTATGGTGAAGAGTCATAAAATAACTGTCAAGCTCACTTCCTTTGCCGTCTCAATACTTAAGGGCCACATCGTCCGATAAACAGTATCTGGGGATAGCAAAAGGATGAGCGACGAGGAAACCTTTGTGAAATAGAAGCGTCCCTGTCATTGGGATTCGGAGAGCCGATATTCAAACGACGATTGTCAAGAAAATTGGTTGTCCCATCATAAAATTCTTCACCGTCCGAATATCCTACACGGTGACATGTTCCTCCGCCCGAATAAATAAAGACGACCGTATTGGCGTCCTATGGTAGTGATCGAGAGATCGCCGTGGGTGGTAGACCCTCATCCGAGATGCATCATCCCAACGGAAGACCTTATCGGTCTATAAAGAAATAGAGATGCCGCCTGTCAATCTCTAAGGGGTTACATCTTGTGAAGCGTCTTAAATAAGTCCCAGGGTGTCCTCCTGATCAATAAATGATTCACCGAGTTGCAGCGATCGTTACCGCCCCTTTCAGGGGAATCATTCACACCTCAAAGGTAATATAGCATTCTATATTCTTCGTAGGGTAATGTAGTAAATTAACATGTATAAAATGTACAAAATGTCTGTACATACATCAATGATTTATTGGGTGTTAATTCTATAATGCACAATAAAGAAACTAGAAGCATTAAATGTAACATAAGTCATGTAATTGAAGTCTTTGCTGTAGTAATTTCATTGTGATTTTAACTGAATAATGAAGTTGAAAATCACTAGTCATTTCCACAATTTCATTTTTATCATCGATCGTGATCTTGGGTGTCATCGGGCGATGACAATCTGTAGGAAAAATTTTTATCGAGCATTACTCAGTATACTCAAGTATTGACAAAATTGATTCAAAGATGCTACCAGGAAGTTCAAAAACAAGATCTTGTTTTTGCCGTATTTATGAAATGGAAACAGCAATACCGATACAATCTAAATAATACAAAAAGAACGGTAATGATACAATCACCGATATTTCAGTCATTTGTAGAATTAGAATAAAAGGGAACACAGTGTTGGATTCCGCTGGCATGCGAGTAATCGAAATATCGTGTGATTATCACTAATACAGACTCACTGAAAGTAGGTACTATAAAACTGAGCACTAACATTAAAGAACCGTTTTCCTGTTTTAACCATTTAAATTTTGGAATGCTTAATTTATCCTGCACAAAAGAAAAATTTTGAAAACAAAGAGATTAAAAAAGAAAATTTTAGTAAAGCCTTCATGTAAAAATCATGGATGAATCATGAATTCATGGGAAAATAATCTGAGACATGTACTGATACGAGCAAGCTTGAGCAAATTTAAATAGTAAAAAAAGTGACATTTCTAAACTACCCATCTAATGCAATTGCGAATCTCCTGAGAATTTACCCCACTACGTAGAAAGGAGAAACTGGCTGAACATGTATTTTTACAATCTAAAAATTGTAACTCAACGATATAAAATCGAGCGCTTGCATACTTCATTAACTCTTCTCTTTGCCTTCTCATGCCGATTTTTTTCTTTTCATCAGAGGTCCTTTGAACGAATTTCTCCAGTCATAATTTATACCTAACATGATTATTTTTGTTTTTTGAAAATACCAGAAAAAAATAAGATTTCTGCCTATGGGAGCAACACTATTCCATTTCCATAACATACCGGTCAAAAACATACTTTAGCTCTATGGGGCTGATTTTATAGAAACGGTGTAGGTCACGCCATATGTTTGCGTCAAATGAAAATACGTAGTGGCCGCATTGCATCCGTCGGTTGTTCTTATCGAGACAAGTTTTGTGCGTCGTCCGCCATTTACGGTTGTCATGGGGTCTGGCTAATTTTTTTAGAAACGGCCTCATAAATTATAATGACTGACTTCATGATAAACGAGGCATTTCAGCAGAGGATTTCCGCTCGCTCTGGAGCGGCTTGCGGACCAGCCGATGTAGAGCAGCACCATAGGAGTATAATGCAGAATGATCTCCAATAAAAAATATTTACATATATATTTATATTACATTTCATTATACTAATATTTTTTATTTATTAATTTCTTATGCAAATTCAATGTTTATATTGCGAACCTTTTTTTCTTTATGCGTGTAAGTAGTGCTATTATGATAGTATACAATAGCATATAAAAGTATACAATTAATAATAATAATAATAAATCGTCTTTATTTGGGCGAGATTGAGACTCCTCTCTTCTTCCACCTAAACCATCGTCATTAATTATAAAATAAGAAGTAGAAACAATTAGAAGAATTGTGGATGTAAAAAACCTAAGAGATTCTTAGGGGAAAAAATCCACTGCAGGAAAACACCCACAAGGAAGGGGGGTGTGAAAAACCTGCGCAAACCTACCAATAGTAATAGCTAAAGATAATAAAAGAGAAAAACATTCAAAAATAAATACTTACATGCGATACTTAAATAAGAATCACTTCACATTTAAAAAAGAGATAGCAATATACAAAATAACATAAAAATAACATAGTACATAAATATAATAAATAACAATTAGTACACAATTAGTATACAATAATTTACTCTTATATCATCCTATCTGATTCACATAAGTATTTGTAATTATGCCACGTTTTCTATTACTTTAATTGTAACATAATTTGTATCCCTCTTTCATATATTTTTATTTATTGTGAAGAGGGTAAATGTTAGACGGGACTATTTCGTCTTAATTTAGACCAAGTCTTATGTAGGCAAGTAAACATTCTTTCTTGGGAAAATTTTAGTAAAACTATTTATCTATTAGACATTCTCAGATGTATAATACTTTGAAATTGTTCGATTCCTAGGCGACAACGAAAATGAGAAACTAGACACGATGCATTTAAATAAAAAATACAAGGGAAGAAAGAGATGTTTTTGAGAAGGAAATATTTTGATTAGGGACGAAGATTACAGTGGAGGAAAATTCCCGCAAAGAGAAGGGATAAAAGGCATATAGACAAAAGGCTAAAGGATCATAAAAATCATTACAATATTTATATGTAAAATTATGCTTACGTAGAAAACAAATAAAGCACTGCAATGACTTACTTTACTTTCTGATATATTAACGTGCTCATTCCTACATATTTTTAGCCATAATGTGTATCGGCTGATCTACCGATATAGGTCACTTTAGAAATGGAAAGGTAAACTTTCTTTTGGGAAACGGAAGAGACATAAGAGAACCTGCAATCAAAAGAGCGTTTCAGAAAGGAGTCAATGCGCAATTTCGAACGGTGGGTTTTGTTTTCTGGGGGAAACAGCGTGTTTTCCTGGTTGGTCGCACAGCTGTGGATGTAGACTCATGTTCTCCCGAACGATTGCTCGTCTTTTTACTCAGGTGGGCATCGGGTTGCATGCGGTGACGATAGGGGACGGCGGTCGGGAAAAATGGACAAATAAGGACATTGATGTAACCGCTGATGACAGCTTAATTAAGGAGAGCGATTTTTCACGTTTGATTAATTATGACAGTGACTATAAGGATGGTTATATGGTATTAGCGTGTACATGATATATTGCGGATGGATAAAACCTTAAAATTATATGTATCAAATCATAATTATGCCCATACGAATCGAAATTTATATTCTATACTAATAGGTGCACGGGACTGTCGAGAATGATCAATGAGACTATATGACATGAGATAGAGGATCGAGAAGATGAAAGATCTATTTATTAGTTTGATGGCTATTCTAAATAAGGTTCAACGTCAACCTATCGATACAGAATTTCGCTAAAATCTGTTTTGTCGATATGAAAAAATATGCGCCATTAGGTATGACAGCGGCTGCGAGAAAAGATGGTATAAAAGATAATATGGCATAGATGTTATTTAACAAGGCTGGAGTTTTTAGAGCTATTATATAACAATAAGGAAAAGTTGAAGTAAATCGCCTGATAAACTAAATATTAATCATGAATGAAAATAATTCAAAATCTACGATAATAATTCACTACCGATATTGGTATTCGTTTAGAACGAAAAGCGGTCTCATTGTATTTGGTACAATTATAATGGATTAAAGCCTTCATTCAGTGAAGCTAAGCCGGATTAGGTATCTCTCATCACGATATACACTCGTACATCGATTTGATATATTTTACAACATTAATGAAAAGATGGCAGTATGGCGAGGGGAGAGGATTCGCGAATAAAAGTTGACAATGAATAAAAATCCACATTACGAGAAAATACTCATAAAAAAGTATGGTAAAAACAGAGAAAAGATAGCAAATTTAGTAATAACTCGATTCAAAATGGTAAATACACAGCGAAAAAAATCATGTTAAAATTCAAAGCATAAAAATGTACAAAAATTTGGAGGGGAAAACTAAATCTCATAATCAGAATGAATAATTGACAGGGTTATTACATATTTACAGCGATTATTTGTTTTTTTATATTGAGATTGAATGAATCATTTAAAAGCTTAGAAGTTCATGCTTTCAGTTATTTTGCCGTCCTTTGTCCAAGCCGTTTAAATTAGCGAATATCGCTATGTACTCCGCTACTTGATTTCGCATTAACACTTGATTCTATTATCCTTAGATAGAGACGAAATATGGGCAATACAAAAAAAGGAATTTTATCTCGATGGAAAATTTATGAAGAATAAAGGGGAATCGTGAAACGGTTAATGGAAAAATTTTCTCAAAAAGAACGAAATGAAAAAAATATAGTCACCATGGAGACCAACGAGTCGATGAAGAGTAGCCAAGGGATGGAATATCTATTAATGTATTATTCGGAAGAGAGAAAGCAATAAAGAATGAGAAAGGAAAGAGGAAAGAAGAAAGAAAAAGAGTATCGGATTGAAAACAGGAAAGAGTTGTACGGAAGACGCAATATGAATCACAATAGAGGGATATGAAAATGATAAATGAATGGAGGAAGAAACCACAGAACGACTGGGACGACACCTCTTTCTCTAAGTAGAAATCTTGGAAGGAATACGCGGAAATGGACAGAGCGAAGAAACATATCCTAATGGCTCATTATCCGATCGATTGCGCCTGAAATCGACCGTCAGAATATTGATGAGGTTAGGTGAAGTTGTATTAAATATCTTCCGATGGCGACACTTTCTCTTCCGGTTAATAACAGCGATGAAGCATTACGCTTCTGTCACTGCTCTACATCGCTGAATGTGTTTCTTAAGGAACCCCTTAACCGTGATATTTCGCACTCTTTTATTCATTCTAACATTTAAAGGGTTTCTCAACTCTTATTTATTCATAGAAACGTTTTCTGAAACAATTGCCTCGTGGAATTGACTGATTATGGGAACCATACCATAGCGATATAATTTTTAGTGTTGAATTTATCGAATATGCCATAGGAGGGTAACCCTCAAAACCTAGAAGGTTTTTCTCCTTTCAAGGAATTGGTTCTCTAAAAATTTAGTTTCTTCTCAGGTGATAAAACAATGTTGGCTGGATGATAATCGGAGTTTAATCAACCTCAATTTCTTTATGTTATTAAAACTCATTTTAAGAGTTAGATGCAACTTGAAGTTTTCGTAGAAGTAAAATTGACTCTGTTTTTGTAGTTTTTTTCCAAAGCATTTCCAAAAATTTCTCTTTACCATAAAAAATAAATTTCAATTGTTCATAGTTTAGTGAAAAAGATCTCTACCTACTTATTTTTTAGCATAGGAAGCAACGTTACGGCATTGGATACCGATGAATTCCCTTAGAAGGCAAAATCTAATCGAATGTACGATTGCTCCTATGAAATAGGGTGGTACTACTACTATATGGCTCTGTTAGTTCGTTACTTTGAACGACGTTCTAAAGTGTGGATGGCATTTTTTGTAATTTAAGAATCGGCGTAGATGCCTTATATCCTAAAAAAAATTTTTACAGTAACTATACTATCAAACCTATAGTAATGCAATCCGTACTTGCTAATTACGCCTACGCATCAAGGAGATATACTCGGAAAGTAGAAATGAAGTAAATAGTTCATCGGTGTTCCATTTAAATTGTAAATTTAGACTGCTATTTTTCTATTATGAGATTTTGCCTAGCACTTATTTTTGATGTTAACTCCTTCACATCTCAATGCAATATATTACTTATGAGGTAATGATTAAAAGTTCGATAGTAGAAATAGTTATCGACAGTCTGTATTACTTCCTTTAAATCCTATCATTTCTCCTCGTTATACTTTGTCTCGAAAAGCCTTTTAAAAAAGTTGAGGCCTATATGAGGAAATTTTAACTAAACTAATTGTATGGATTTTCACGGGCTTCTATCATCAGTTGTAAATGTTTCTTGTTTAATTTCTCAGTTTAAAATGACCTTACATTAGGCAGATATCCTAACCAATAAAGGCCCCCCCTGACCTACATGATTCATCCATCGTGTTTATCTTCATGGAGATCCGTCGAAGGGGAGAGATTTCTGCCCACACACCGGAAGTGCCGGGGATCGAATGGCGTTGCGAAATGAGTGTCCAGCGACGGATCCCAAGAAAAGGTCTCCCACTTATTTTTTGCATACTATGGTTAGAGGAGGCGAGGGTGGCTCGTTAATATCAGATGTTATCCGATATTTGAAAAGTGCCGATTAAAATCAGGAAGATTAAATGGCTCCCGCGCCGCCGCCGTCTCGACGGAAGACGCCAAAGCTTTTACCGCCTTCGCTTGTTTTTTCAGTTCCGCACGTTCCGCAGACTCTCTGACGACGATGGCTCCTGCCAAGGACTCGATCTCCGAAGTTTATTTTATTGCTGTCCTTTAGCAGACGTGATACATAGGAGGACAAATTATCGTATGCAAGAAAGTGTTACATTAAAAATATAAAATCATAGTAAAATATTCCATCAATTGAAGTCTATTACTCGTCCTTGTGAGGATATCCCGGTTTCGATTCTCAACAGGAATAACTTATACCGTCAAAGCAAGTAAAAAAACTACAAAAATAAGCAAACAATTCTTCCTTGTTTTACCTTGAAATGTTCCATTTTTGAACGCAAGCTCTAATGGAAGAGTCTGCCTCCTTCGTGTCATTTACTTTACTTTTACGATAAAATTTGCCCGGAATTCACAAATTTGGATCTATCTGATGATAAAATTTCTTGCAGGATGTAAAGCGAAGTTAATCAGTATGCTGAATCTTAAACTTAGTTTGCATAAAATTAAACAATATACTCAGCCAGAAATGTAAAAGTCTACAAGAACGCTAACATAAAAATAAGGATCTAGTAAAACGAGTACGTAAGTAAAGAGTAAAGTAGTAGAGAGTGAAAAAGAAAATTTGGTAATCTTCGATTGAATACTTATCTACCAAACTGAAATCACCCTTCAATTTATTTTAACCATCCCTCGCCATCTTACGGCTCTTAGTAACTCATTGACTCGATGGACAAAAGCTTTTATCTCCCTTTGTCACGTTAAAAAAAGTCACACAAAAAATGGACAGATAATCTCGGAATTTAAATCCCACTCCTGGAACACAGTTTTCATTGTACTATTTCGAAAGCTTTTGGAGATTTGAACAGATTCCACGCATCACTGAATCACGAGAAAGAAGTTGAATGGAAATTTCGGAAAAACGAAAACGAAAAATCTATACATCACTCCCCCTATTCCATATTGGGACATTCTTTGCCCAATTTGCTAATTATATTTAAAAAACCATGAAACATATATATCATGTAAATATTTCAAATAATTACGTTATATTTAGATTAGGTAGAATGATGGTGTTGGTACACCCGCTGCCATACACCTCTGATGGCTCGAAGAGTATATATCTAAATCTCATATCTGAAAACAAAATAAATACTTCTGAATAATATCCAATCTTTCAATGGTTCTTTCACTTCAGACGCATCCATGCAACTTTTCATATTCTTCCTTCTTTTCTTTGAGCTACGTTTGACTTCACTCTTCGGCATTTCATTCTCCGACGTTTTTCCCTCTGTAATTCTCTCCCCTCACCAGCACTTACATTCTCCTCACACAATATATTAGGCATTCACCTCATATAAACAAATAGCTACTCCAACCTATTCTTTGTTCCAAACCGATATCTGTGAGTTACATAACATAAGGTAAAAAAAGCTTCTCTATTCATCCTTTCTGTGTATCCTAACCGATGTCCAAAAGTTCAGTATAATATATACAATATTAATAAAGTCTCTTTCTAAGAGAATAAAGGAGAGAAAATCACCTTGTTCGTTCCCCGGTTAAATCTTTCGGCAATCTCTCTTCCTTAATGTCTTTTGATAGCACATTATTTGGTCGGTTTCAGCAATTACGAAGTCCTGCGTTTACCTTCCCTTGAATCGACAGCAATCCTTCACGCTTTCTCTTTGTAAACCATGACCTGAGCCCTATCTTATCGTTATTTGAGTAATATTAGTGCGCTGGCTGTACGATTTTACGCGACATCTCGCTCCAAAGAGTCATTTCCATTCTAAAGCTCTTAGCCACCTGTTGCGCTGGAAGTGCTTCGGATTAACTTTCTCACGCTTGGTCATCCTGACTTTGTTTCGGCGAGATGTCCGATGTTTAATCTACCGTGTCACGATCTCAGTTTACGGCATAATTATGATCAAACAACCCAAAATGGTGGTAAAATCTCGAATAAATTTCGTTTCTTTTGGCGGCGGAGTAACACGGCCAAGGAACGCTTCGGAGCGAGTAACTCTATTAGCATATAAATTAAAATCGTTTGCCGGAAGTGATCCACATTTTATTGAATCGCCCATGAATATTTATATGTTTGATATTCCGAAAATTATGGTGGTGAAATGTGTTGAAAGTGAGCCATCCATTTTTTAGTCCATAAATAAATTGTGGCGAGAGAACGTTTGACTGTCTTAGTGATATATCAATTGCGAGTAATTACGCAAGTCAAGAGTTTACTTGTGAACTCTCTTCAGTACCATAATGTTGTGGAAAATCCCGGAGCTGAGTTTATTGCAGTATTGCGTAGTCATTAAGTAAAATCACGTATTGTTTCCCCATAATGACTACTTTCGCATATGATTTTCAGCGTGATATTTTATTGAAGGTCATAAATCATGAAGTGGTAACATTTCAGCTATAAGCCGTACGTAAGGCGACCCTTTCACGTCCTGCTGTGGTCGGGACAGTTCCACTTGGCGGTAAGGAGCCGGTCAAATATTAAAGTTGTCTAAATTTGAATGAAAAACCTGGTTAACTATGCATTAAAAGATTCAGAGATTTAAAAGTTAGGCATATGAAAATTTTAAATGAGTAAAACAACTAACTTAAAGTAAAAATATAATATCCATGATACAAACTTAAACGATGATTAGCTTTGCCTAGTTATAATCATTTCTATTCAAAGGAAATTCTTATTGCAGCTTTCCTCAAAACTGATTAGTCGAGAATGAAGTTGTAACTAGAACAGAGTTGACTAGAATGCTTGAAAAGGCTATAGCTGCTCAGAAGTTGTTGATTTTCTAATTTATTTAGTTTAAAGTAGACGTTAAAATAATATTTATTGTATGAATAGTAAAATTTAATTTCAATCTAAATAAATTCAAATGGATTAATGTCATAAATACATTAATAATTGCTAAATACTATTGGGTTAAAAAGTAAAAAAAAAACGTCCCAGTTTTGTCAAGCATTGACTGTCTTCAAATTAGCTATGTCCTGGCTTCTTACCATCGGAATATGGTGACTATATACGAGTATACTACACGTATCTCAAAGAGAGATTACCGTGTGGAATACATTCTTAAACGTTTCACTTAACAAATGGGAAAGCGACCAAACCCTAACCAAAGACTGAGAACGCTGTCATATTGATATTTCCATCAGAATAACTCCGCGAGAGGAGTGATTTTCCACAACGAAAACTGTGACAAAACACCTATGCATTAACGATCATTGCCACCCCTTTAGAGAAAGCCCGGAGAAAGCGTCCTTATGTCTCAATCCATAAATTCAATCGCGGTACGCCGGGTATTCCACACGACACCCCGTTACCGTAGATCCCCTGGGGCCCCACCGGTATATCTTCGGAGGATTCCATAAGCAGATCCACCCACTCATCATTCCCACGGAGGCCTACCTCTGAGGTCAAGAGGGCGAGTGGCAATTGTAATGTTCGGTTGCGCTAAATGGCCTGTCCCGCGGTAATTTGAGGGCGGGCTCGCTAATAGGCTCGTGGGATACACGTTCACGGGCCTTCGAATCCTGTCGACCCCTTTAACAATCGACGCAGGGTGTTGCTTTCGTTTAGGGGTCGTCCCGGGAGAAACGGAATTATGCGCTTCGGAATGTGAAAATTGACAATGATGCCAACTTTGAGGACGAATCCATTACGGGCAATTTATGTCGGAGTAAAAGATTTGCTCCAAAATTATGGGCGACCTGCGGGCGAAACCGAGATGGTTGGCGGTAGAGAGTCAGGCGTTGACCTTTTCTGTTTTCCTTTGTTTTAGAATTCCACGAATCGTTCTGCTCGAAATTTTTCCGAGGGAAATCGCTCTCATGTGAGTTCGCTCTGTGGTTCCCATCCCACGACCAATTTTTTATCCCTAGCGAAGAAATATCGCCAAATTAAGGATTCTTTTACCTGGAAAAGATCTGAATTACATCGAGTTGTAGCATGAGGTAATGTAATTTAGCGATGTTTCACAAACATCAAAATAGGTTGAAAATTCTTAAAGTGGGATTATTTATTCAATTTAAATTTTATTTGGATTATTTTAGTATTATTTGAATTAAGGGCTGAGGTCAAACTATGAATATCACAATAAATGAAATTCAAAGACGAAACAATTTACATCTTCAGCGTAAATTTATTTCCTATTTTGTGATATACAACTTTATTATTTAATATATCACTTAATTGCTGAGTAAAATCAATCCATCAACTCTTACATTCATACATAAATATAATAATAATAATAATTACTTCTTGAATTCATTGATGTATATCAGATTATAAACTTATAAAACTCTATAATTCTCTCCCTCTACATAATGCCTTTTAATGCTCGCACATTTATAGTGATTACATATTAACATTAACGAATTTAAGTATGTTATAGGAGGTAGTAAAAAGCAAGAGATCGGCATGACGTTGATAAATCGTAAATCGTATTATCAATTTTATACAATTTTGCCGTTCAGTATTTTAATAGATTCACAAATATATACTACAGCATACTACATTAAGGAATTTGTAGGGACTAGGAAAAAAAACTTAATCAAGAAACATTACAGACAGTTAAAGATGGGATGGAAGCAATACAATTTTGCCTACACTTGAGCATACATTTCTAAAGATACAAATAAATATTTCATATATGACGACTTATCGAAAAAAAATCTTTTTAAGTTTCAAAACATATGCCTAAAATGAAACTCCATCGAAGAATACAAAAGCCTTTTTTTTCTAATTCCTTAAAATTTTATTATTTCTTTTTTCATTTAAATAATAAGAAGAATTGCAGTATTGTTAAAAGTAATCTTTAAAATTTACAGTATCTTATTTTTTAGTGTGTAACGTACCTCTTTGCCCAAGGTTTGTTTTTAAGGAGCCATTCCTTTCTTGTATTGTCATTACTTGTTGCTAAAGTTATTATTATTATTATTATTATTAGGGGTCTTTATTAGGCGAGATTATGATGTTGTGTAGGGTGTTTGTTGAAGTGTGAGTTGTGCGTGAGTTTAGTGAAGTAAAGTGGACGTATTTTATCTGGTTATATGGATTGTATGAACCTTTGATCTATTTTTATGTTTTAAACTGTATATTTATCCGTTTTTATCCTATATTCGCTGTATTTGTTGAATTCATTATATTTATTTACTTTATTGCATTATTTAACCTGTATTTTTACCCATATTTATTCTCTGTTTAATTTATTTTACTATTCATGTATTTATTGTACTTGTCTTGAGAGCCATGGGGGAGGGGAAGAGGGATCCGTTTGGCTTCATCTCCCTTAGGATAAATAAAATCCTAGTCAAGTCAAGTCAAAGAATACATTAATACTTCTCAAGGCCTCCATTACCTACCCTCTCATTACAGATTTCTAAAATACTTATAATTTATGATACACAACGTATAACGCTACTTTATCCGAAGTGAAAATTATCAGACAGGAAAACTCATTTGAAAAATCAAAGGTTGAAAGTATTCCCCAGATATGTATACTGCGGCAGATCATCTCGAGAAAAGGATGCAGAATCCAGCCAAGAAGATCTTTCCGCTCGAAAAGCCCTTCCCATATTCCTTTACGTAAGACTCTTGTCCTTCAAAAGTGACGCTTCCTTTTGGTGGGATTCGCGCCGATTTGCCGCGCGTGCCGAATCAGCAAACCGTTTTGTAGACACGGTAGTCTTCCACATCACCGACGGCTTCACGTTTTTATAGTCGAGCCAACCTCGAAATATCCGGGACGAAATCTTAACCTTCCAAGCCTCGAGCAAAACCGAGGCCTCCTTCGCATACTATGTTCATCAATACCGTGCACTGATCCCCCTTTTTACACACATGCAAACTTCCTCATTCTCCCTCTCCTTCCACTCCGATTCCTCCATCGATTCCGCAGCGGTGAGCCTTCCTCATCTTCTCCTCATCCGTTGTCCAGCGTGTGCCTCAATTTGCGCGTCAATTCGCGTGTTCGCATTTAAACTTTATATGTGTACTCTTCACCCATCTCGCCTTCACGAGATCTTTTCGTCCTCATTACCTCGTATTCACGTCGTTTAAAGATTATGTCGTTTAGAACTTTACGTAAAAGCAGACAAAATTGCTAAACAAGTAACTCTAAAGTGGAATTCGAATTCAACTGTGTAAGATTATAACAAAATACACGTCCTTACCGGTGGGTAATATTTCGAAATAATCTGATGTTATTTATGATTATGTACATTACTTATTGGTTAAAAGTACATTACGCTTATTAGTTCTAACGTAAAAGCAAACAAAATTGATTCATATAATATAGAACCTGCCTTCAGAAGATATAAGCCAAGAGAGAAGAAGCTATATGTAAGCCTCACTTTCATATGTAGATACATTTTGACACATTTTCATGGAAAAGATCATCAACCTGCGTTAAATTAAATACTGAGTTAGAGTGGATTTGTAGACTTAATTGTAACTTACATTTCTTGATATATTGGTTTGGAAAGTCTGGTATTCGCTATTTACCAACAATTATGAAGAATTTGTTACGATCAAGGTTATTACACTGATATTTATGAAAATAAATATCCCCGTTGAGAATCAACGGGTACTTCTGCTAGTAGACTATAAAAATACACGTTTTTACTGGCGAGTTATAATTCAAAATAATTGACCGTTATTTTATGGTGATTTCTATTACTTACTAGTTATTAAACGACACGGAATCAGGCGTAACTTTTTGGTAATTATTAATTCTAACAAAATCCATATCCCTCAATATGGATTTTGTAATCGGTTATTATTTAAATTTCGATAAATAAAGTAATGTCATGCATAAATAACGTAACAGAATACAGCGTATTAACTCGATGGATGGATGGAAAATAAATACTCAACGGCCAACTTCCTTTAACAAATAAATCATCCGGATTTCAAATTCTTCGCAAAAAGTTATTTTTTATTCCTTTGTCTCTTTATTTTCCGAATCCTTTCATTTTGGCTTTGTGCTGGAAAATCATGATTCCTCTCTTATTTGAGGAAAATTTTCATGAAACGATTATTCATTTACTAAACATAAAATATTTATCTCTCTCAGCCTCCTACAATTATTATTATAATTTCCTAAACTATAATTATCTATGTATAGTTTATCGACAGTGCGTTGGTAAATCAGATGTTTCAATCGCGTAATATACGATGTCACCGTATCCACGGATTCTGAATGTCTGAATGAGATAAAGGTATATGATGGAATGCCCATTGGGATGAGCAGGAATTTCCGAGTTAAAAAGAAAAGTATAAAGAGAAAACTTCACAACCGTGGTCATGAAATGGAAAATGAAAAAGATACCAGCTCCTACATTGTATATCTAGTGGAAATGATCCACGAACAAGAGTTTAGAAAAATAAGAAATTCCTTGCTGAGTAACTCGTGGATCGTGTTTTAGAAAAACCTCAAAAGAATCGTTACGGAAGTAACTGGATATAAGCAAAAAGCCTAGATCCAAAGCGCATGAAAACTCAAAGAAGAAGTTAATGGATTCTTGCGAAATATTCCAGCTACCGAGCCCAATTTATTGGAATATTTTCGTCTCTTCGCAAAGATAGAGAAATGTATCATCTATTACCTTTAAGTTTCTGATATTATTCAATTATTAATTCTTTTATTCAATAGCATATAGGGATGTATGGTTTTTATAAAAGATTCAGATGATGATTCGCCTTCACCTTGTTCAAGGTTGCGATTTTTTAATGCTACATGAGTAATGGAAGGTAATGTTATTCATTTTGATAATTTTTCATTGAATTCTATGAAAATTATTGTTCATAGGGTCATACTTCTACATATACGTTTATGATAAGTGAGAGGGAAAACTACCTCACTCTTCAATTTTATTAGTAAACCTAATTTCCTCTCCATAGCTTTTGGTAGCTAATAGTGGATGATTCCACCAGCGTCCAACCAGCCATGGGGCTGATCTCTAACTTCTAATTTAGCAATTATAGAGTTATGATAAACTTTCTATCACTGTAGATATTTTCTTCGGCCCAATAGAATTTGTGACCAGATTCCCTTTTTAACATTTCTCTTTATGCCATTCCATATTTGTAGGAAAACCCTTTTAGTTATCTTCCTCTTTCTCGATGCACCGACTATGTCTCATCCCTCTTTGAGCGCTCTCTCTCTCTCTCTCCTATTCGCTGGACAACCGCAAGGGTATTCCGCTGTCTCCGTCGACCCACGCTAGCCGATCTTCCCGATATCTCTGCAGCGGTCTCGTGCTCCGGAAACCGATCGCCTGCAGCGCGCACTGCGTGCGACCCATATCCGTTTTTAAAACGGTCATCTCTCTCTCTCTCCCGCTTTTCTAATCGAGTTCCTTTGACGGAGTCGGAAATGGATTTTCGCTGCGTCAGGGCGAATGGGTCCAAGATCACTTCCGGAGGATACAATGTCACCGGTCGTCGGAGTCTCTTTATCCCTCCGCGCCCTGAGGTAAGGAGGCCGTGATTTTCCTTGTACGGCTGCAATTTAAAACCTTCCATTGAAGGTTTACGAGGATTCTCCGTGAAAGAAAGTCCTTATGGTTGTCTCTTCTAGGTGAGTCCTTATGGTTGTCTCTTCGGTACGTTTTTATCCATGTCGCGACTTAATCAAAGTAAAATTTCGTTTATTCGGGGTAGGGCAATCCGGGTTGCGGATTCACCAGGACCAAAATCAGCCCGAGAGTGGTTCTTTTCGCGCAGAATTTAAGGGATTGAATGACCAAATCGCAAACATAATTGCGCTGATGATGAAATCAAACTACCTATTCGTGAATCATAGGAGCTATTTGAGATTAAGAGTACTTATTACCAAGAGGCCACCTGCAGCCTTCCATGGAGACAAAGGAAATTCCTTTTCTTTAGACTGAGAATTTTCCATCATCTTATAGGAGCAAGTCAAGAAGAAATATAAAAATAGCCAATTCAATTATTCGATTATTGGAATACATTCGTTTTTCTACTGGAAGAGTCCAAAGTTTCTCGATTTTCCACCGCATCATACGGATTAGCATTGCAGAGCACTAATAGATTTGGTTATAATGGATACGATTTGTACCTACTTAATGAGGTGGTCTGTATGAGTAAAGCTATGAGTGCATTGCATTGTTAATCCGTACGATGAGGCGGAAATATTAAGAAAATTTCGATTAATCCAGGAGAAAAACGAATTCACACTATTAATCGAATAATTGGATCGGGTATTAATTGGCAGTTTTAATGCATTTTTCACAACTTGAAATTTTATAGTAAATTTAGCAAATTTTGGCTAGCAAGGGTTATACCGGAATGAATTATCTTCGGTAGCTATTCTGTTATATTCTACGTTATCACTATTCTGATTTAGTGATTTGAACGCTCGTCAGAGAATAGAGACTAGTTAGGTTGGGAATGGTGCTGGTAGAATAGAATGTTATCTTCTTCCGCATTGTCAAGACCTTCGATAAAATATGAGAGATATAAAGATCGGAGCTGTTACCATACTAAAATTCAGTAAATTACAAAATGGAAAAGGGAAAGAGGAAGAAAGGGAGGGCTGGTAATAACTGAATTTTATGGACAGAAAATGCAAACTTGAGGATATGCTTAATTCTTCAAATGCTTTTGAGTGATTTAGTTTAAATTCAAGAAAATTGAGGCAAGAATGAAAATAAGAAGTAAATGAAATCTTGCTTTGGGCGGAGCCTTAAAAAGACTCAGATCCTGACCCAGGCTGGTATTGTTGTTACAGACTTAAGAGCCTGACTGGCGTAAGGGCAGGGCTCAACTTTTTTTGCGTATGCAACGATCCATATCAATGCAACGAATAAAGTAGAGAATAAAATATTTAAGTACTATTGGATTTCTAGAGGAACGGTTCGCTCTACAAGAATTCATCGAGCTTACGCAATGCCAAATGGGTAGATAGCTTTGCAGATAGCCAAGCCCAAATGGTTTTATGATATATGAAACTTCCATTTCAAGAAATAACAAATAGCGGAGGCCCGTGTTGTGCTGAAATTCATTGCCCCGCGGGAAACTGGGAGAGCACCCGGTTTCGGAATGGGACGGATGCCTACTGCTGCGACCGAATATTTATTACTTTTGTCCAAACATTTCGCTGGGACGGAAACCGATACATCTCCTGGTCCTGAGGCGAAAAAGGCAGTCCACGGCCCATCAGTGTCACGTTTTACACTGGAAAACAAATTGAACGTTAGAATACGGCGATAATCGATGGAGTGATCCGTCAGCATGGAGAAGGCCGATTCGGATAGCAACGGAGATTCCCGAAGGCACAAACGCAGCTTATTACTCAAACGAGCGCATTTGCCAACCGAATCCGCCGTGACTGATAATGCTCGGCTGCCATTCGGGCTGAAAAAATCTACGAAACACTAAAAACAACAGGTGCTGAAGGGGAGCGGGGCCATCAATTACTGCGATGAAAAACCTATCCTTCCCTTTCCATTAGCATCCCGGCGCCGGTTTCTACCGTAAATCTAACGTGAATGGATTTGGTCCGCGATCGGAAGGACTGGGAGAGACAAATGAAATGCGAGTGGCGCTGTGCCCGTAAGAAAGCAGTCAGATTTCTGGGTTATTTCTCTCCTGAAAAGAAAGAACACGGCACTTGGATTAGGAGCGATCGATCCGCGTCAGAATTGCCTTTGAGACTGGTTCGGCAACCAAAGATCAACAAGTGTCCTTGCTGGGAGGCAATTACTCGACGTATATTTCACGACGGTCGATCTGTGATTCTTTTCACCGGTGTGCCTGGTCTGGTCCACTCTCCTCCGAAAGAGAGGCGCGAAACGTTCCATTCACGAAACACGGAACAGGTAAAGCTCGGAGAGGTATTGGTGTTTTGGGTGCGGAGATCGGCAGTTATCAAGTGGAGAGTCCTTGCCACTCCTTGCTCGCGCCTTTGTTTCGCTCATGTCAAGCCAGAGAGGAAACGATTATTTTGGGAACCATGAGGGACATAAATAATCGCTGCCAATACTCGGATGTCCATGTGAATTATGACTCCCCTTAGGATGTTTAGTTTACTACATGGTGTCTACTTTAAACGAGAGTTTGAGAGGTGTAACGTTATATAATTTCCTCCTTATTATGATAAAGTAAATAAATGAAGCCCTTTCTCTCCATACTCATGAGGTAGGCAAAATCAATTTCCTTGAGTGATATTTGATGGAATTTTATATTTTCGGTGAAGAAATACAAGTTGGAACTGTACAAGTGGCTCCATTTATTTCTGCGTGAAGTAAATGTTTTCCAAGATGTGTGGGTAAAGTGTTACTTGAGCAGTAGACATATCACTAGCTAGATTGCTTAAAGATTGTAGTAGGTGTTACTCATTACGAAAATGAAATATCATAATTATAAATTCCATATAACATAAACATACGTTTCAGTTATTGCATAGTGATATTTTCAATGTCGATGATTTTATCGAAGCTTTTTTTATAACTATTAGCAGTTATTTTTCATCTCCGTTTCAAATTCCTAAGTTGACAATTCAATAAAAGTAATAAAATAGCAATTGAAAATGTCCTTTGACGACGGTTTTTGATTTTATTTAAAGCTTTAATTTCATTTCAGTACACGGCGGTGTCCTTCATACTTTCGATAGCAGTCATAGTTAATAGTTGATATCGCATTTCATTTGATAGTCAAAGCCATTGAGTAAAACCCTGAAACTGACTCCGTAATGACGTTACGTAAAGAGTTTCCTGGAATGGATGAATTCTCATTTATCATGTTTGAATTAAGTTCCAACCTGGATAAATTAACTGCATGTAAATCGTAGTCTCATCTACCAATTTAGCTCTTCCTCTTAAGAATAAAATCTTTGAGGCCGCGGTAATATTTACTGCTACAATAAGCAATGAAAGTTATATGGGAGCATTATCATTTATTGCTTAAGTAAAATGTTTATTCTTCTACTTCTGAATCGTTAAATTTCAACATTTTACTAGCTTTCATCCAATCAACTTAACGCCGTTAAATGTAACGGATTATTCTTACCTTTTCCGTCGCATTTAATTATTATTCCTCCGATAATAAACCTTATATATTATGCATATGCAGTAAATTGTATTTTATTGCAGTTATTAAATATTATTAAATAGTGGGAATACCTTAGTGAAGCGTAGCACCACCGTTAGCGCGGCATGTTTGTCAGTATTTTCATCCTATTTCAATACTAGGACTATTTAAACAGAGGAATCTGGTATTATGGTTATAAAAATTATTAATAACCATTTAAAATTTTTGGATTTGTTATTTATCTAGGGAATTAAATTTTCTATACGTACACGGTATACCTTCTTATTTACTTTTACTGTTAATGGTCAATGCAAAGAAGAAAATGTCAGTTCATTCAGAATGCAAAAGATAAACTTCAATTTTTCTCAATATCGCAAACACAACCGGTATAACTCAATAAAACCTATAAAAAGGATATCCTGATTGACAGAAACAGCTAATGGGAGGAAATTGGAATATTTCCAGATTATTGGCCTCCATCCAATAATTGCCGATGAATTCCGCTAATCAAACCGATTGCCAAAACATTTTCATCAAAACAATTTTTGATCGGGCTTATTCATTCGCTCGAATCAATTAGCATCGGCTCCATTTCGGAGGCTGGAGGTTATTTATCACCTGCGAAGCATTATTTTTTTCTAGAGTGAATTTCGCAGGGAGCGGAATGCGGGAATATTCGAGTCCGTTAGATGTAAAACACTCTACTAATGCTCCCGCGCTTGCTTCGGGAGACTGGATAGAGAATTCATTTTTTGGACCTTTTTCTCTATTCTCGGGCGCCAAGTCCGTGCCAGAGGAGCTAATTACCCTCGGTGTTTACCGCGAGCCGTGTAATCCGCGGCTGTCCAAAGCCTCTAAATCCATACCACTTTGGCTTCTTTAGTCCTTTGAGGAAGCGGACCGTGGATAAGCACGCTATCATTCATCCGCGTAATGCACCGCTTTTTCTTCCCTCTCACTCTCCATTTAGTTTTATCCTTGACCCGCTCATTAAAATCGCCATTTGCCCATTTCACCCCTTAAAGGCCACGTATTTTTACTGGAAGATGGTTTGGAGAAAATCGCCAACCGTGTTTTTCTAGGTGTTTACTCCATCGTGTCTTATCTGCAGTGACATCCGTCTTGAAAGTTATAGAGGCGCAGCAACTGACTACTGCATGTTGCGATTCTAACCCAGGTTCAAAAGGTCCTGCTGCCAATCCTGAAGGTTATTATCATTAATGAGATTTTGATTTTTTTAGTACAGGATAAAAAATGTATCTTTCATTTACTTGTCACAGTCTTGTTCATGGATGTGCTGACGAGAAAGATACTGAGGTATGAATGGTCAATGAGTTTTTCCTTTAACCCATAATCAGTTGTACTATTACGTCTGGTACGTCTTCACTTCTTCATTCTATGGAAGTTTTATTTTGGTATATTATTATATAATAGAAATAAATTCTTATTAAGGGAGAGTTGTTCTTTATATACATCCGTGTTTTGTATATTTTTGTTGTGTAATCAACTTGACGTTTAAGAACATTTATCTCAAATTCCTTACACGTGGTCCTTTTTAAAACCGCTAAAACTTCCGTGTGTACTTCAGTTTAATTATGTTTTGAGATCTCGGATACGAGACTTGGTGAAGGATCATTTTTCAATTTTAACCGAATCATAGATATTTTACGTGATCTCATTGCCTCATTATTCTTTTAGGAAGTGTTATAATACGTGAGATCGTATTTTAACCAATTTTAATAATAAAACTCAAGCTAAGCCTGTAAAATGTTTTGTTTTAATTTAAAATTAATTTTTCACTAAATTTATCTTCATTTTCTTTGATGGTTGACACTGCTTTAATGTGGCTATCTTTATGTTACTGAACTGTATTGTTAAAATGTAGCACAAAAGATCCATGCAGCAGTAAATCTCTTAAGTAGTCTCCGGATCGTAAATTAATTAGTAATTGGAGGTAAATAGGATGAAAAACTGTCGATGCTGTTTATTCCTTATCTTGGCGGATATCGCCAATATTTATAGTTCGCTAGAGGGAATTATCATACTAGATGTTCGTTTTAACTAAAGAATCTTTACGCAAAAATCGAAGAATAGAATAAGATTTTTAAGGAATAAGAAAATAGGACATATTTCTCAATTAGAATGGAATACAAGTGAGGTACGATGTTAATTCTTGAAGATACAGCAGAGATACTCGGAAAGCAACTTTTGCGGGAAGAAAACGTTTAGCATAAGGTAATAAAATCCACAGCATCGCAACGTCGTAGAGCCAAGGTCTAGACACAGGCGTATAATTACAAGAAACACGTGAAACGGCTTCTTATCCATTTATCATTACTTCTTAACCTATGCATCTCATCAGATACGGCGAATCTAATCAATTTCCTCGCGCAAGATACTTTTTCTCAAAGCGACCTCGGAAACTGTCCGTAAACGAGAAGAGAAAAAAGTAAAGGCTGGTTCAAGAATTCCAAACATATAGGAAGAGTATACATCTCAATGCAAATAAAGCAGTTGGAAGCTGAAGACAAACATGCAGCAGTTTATTGAAATCAAACATTTTTTTTTGCAAATACAGTATACATGTCATAGGTAAATAAGATAAAAGCAAGCGGTCTTTATTTCAAAAAATTATACTCGAATAACAAAGTTGTAACGTCAAAACCGGATGTGTTGTTTTTTAAATATAGTGGAATAAAGATATAGTTTGTTTTTATCTTATTTGCTTTAAGATGAAGTTCCACCAAGTAAAGGGCGAAGTAAATGAATCTATTAAATATCGTTGAAACCTTTTTCTACTGTAAGGTTAAGCAGCAACTTATTCATGTTTTTCATTTTGTCTTAGTATCTTAAAATAATAGACACAAATGTTTGAGAAAAAGGAAAGATATAACAAGTAATAATGAATGCCATCACTCCAAATTCGTCGTTCATCGGTACTTCAACGATACAACAGATGTACTAGACTAACAGTAACAGAAGAACTAATGAAAGCTGTGTTATTCTTCATCCTGCTTCAAGTTACAAATAATTTTTTTCTTTTCTTTAAGACATAATAGCACAAAGCTATCAATAGTCTAGGAATGAAAACACGGTTATCTTCCTGCACTCGAAATGGCGTACGTCAGCGAAGTCTGCGTCCGTGGATTAATCATTGCTCGTAAAATCTCGCCTTTAAATCAAATGGAGATTTAGTCGGCGAGAAATCGGAAGCTTAAGAGCGAACCCTAAATATATTCGCGTTTTACGCACATGGCCCGAGCGATACTTCCGAGCGTTTACGATCTCTTGAGTAGGATATTTCAGATGCTCTTTTTTCCCTTGCTATCGTTCCCATCGAATTGCTACAACAATTCGAGTTTTGAGCCGCTTACTAAAGGCAATACGGCCGCATTAGAATGCACGCATGAAAAGTTTCCCTTAGAGAAACTATGCGGGAGCAACTTCGCTATTGTATTTCCATTATCAAACAGTTCACTTTGTTGATTCCGGAACCTGGCGAAACGAAACTAAATTCATGAAAAACAGAAATGCTAAACGCCAATTTTGGTTGATTCGAGAATGCCTATTAATTTGTTTTTGAGGCAAAAGGAAAAGCCTATATTTGTTATTTTAGGATGTTACAAGTTACGCCATCAATCATCCAGTACATAGTGCTCACTGAACAAAATACATGCTCGGAGGAAAATGTCCAGGAGGTATTAAAATCTGCGCAGTTATCTATTTCATTTCATACTCAATCATTTTATTTAATACATTCAATATGATTTAATAATGTACGTAAAGTTTTCGTAGATTACTATCCTCTCTTAAAATCATGGATTTCTTTATTGCTCTTTTAAGCGTCTATTATTTAGATAATTGAGGGGCAGCACACGGCTAGCTGATTCCTAAGATTAGTTTTTGGATATTTTCATCCAAATAGGAATTGAAGTCGCTCATATGGTAACTATAAACTCGACTAATATAATCCAAGAGAGAACTGAAGAATAATGATAGAGAAAGAAATTAGTTCTGGAATTAATTGTAGGATGTATTAGAAAATGTGTTTAACTCTAATTTTATGCTATATGTGATATTTGGAAGAAGGATCCCGCCAAAATGAATTTATATTAATATTGATGTTCTTGAAACGATACAAAGTTGTCGCTTTCAGTAGAAAGGAGAAGTGTATTTATATGTTTTGCGCAGTGGCAATATAGTAACCGATGAGGTTCATCCGAGGTGCGATTATTGCTGGTTGAAACTTAATATATCTATTATAAAGATATATATGCGCTTACTTATAAATATATGATGTAAAATAATCATATTAAGGAAATAATTTTCGTTACTTTGTAAAGTCAAATGGTTTTATGGCTCACTCTTGAAGAAACCCATTAAACTTGGAATATAAATTTCTTTAGCTTTTCTACTTTTTGTCCTTCGCACTGTAGGTATCGATTATGCGTTGGAGAATTACATACATTTCATTACCCGAAATCGTGACGCTGCCCGTAATAAATTCACACCCGCTTCCAGCTTCATGTTTCTTACATATCTTGAGAAATCCGTTTGGTAAAAGCCGCGGAATCCTTGGCAGGCTCTCGCAGCCAATTATTGCGAAAAAAGAGATATCAACGCGGAGTTTTAAATCAGCATTAATACTCTGTCACTTCTCAACCGCAGGTACTCGCTTCCTTCTTTTTGCCATCAAGGAAAAATATTCGCGCGTATTAAGGCGTACGTTTTATCCTCATTAGTATCCGTTTGACCTTTGACCCGAGAGAGCGTGCATTTGTTATTCCGGCGGGGGAAAGCACTTCTCTCGAGCCGTGTGCAATCGCATCGTCCTTGCCGACGAAACTTCCTCAGGACCTCAGCGTTATGTCTGGCGATAAAGCCGCGGTCGTATAAAGACGGCTGAGGCCGCATTTAGGCCGCGAAGAGTAAAGTCGGGTGGCGAACTTAAGAATCCTCGGGAACAGTTCCATTACTTCGCGGCGTGCTCGAGTGGGGGCGTCTGATCGAAATCGGTTTACGAATGCCTCTTTAGAAATAAAACGAGCCCCGTTTTACGAGCTCCGAAGGGCCTCTTTTTTTACTCGCTCGTAAACCCGGCGTTATGCTAATTCCTTCCTGATCGATTTTTTGTTTTATTTTTACGGGAGAGGAATTCCGTTTGCTGGAAACCGACGGAGATGAGCAATTTTTTGCGAAGGATGATTTTCATGGAAATCGACAAGTTAAGCAGTGTGGAAGTACTCGTGAATGGAGAATATATTTACTCGGTTCCGAACGGGAGCTTTTTGAATGGGTTAATAAGTTCTATTCTGCGAGGAAATAACTGATTCTAAATTCTCATACATTGTGTTGTATACGATAAACAGAGTTGGAATGCATCGTTTTCACGGTCATAACCTTAACGAGTAGCACAAAAGAAGAAATGAATTGATCGTAATAATTTTCGTAGATTTTGAAAATGGACAAAATAATTGAAATTTACACGTGTTTGTCAATGTACAGGATTATTCTCGAGATCTGTGATTTAATGGTTGTGTTCGATAGCTAACTACTTTATAGTCAGTATTTTGTTGTGTATAAGATGATATAGTGGTAGTTATTTATAGAGTTTATAGAATATCCACAGAAACCACTAACAAGAATTTGCATTTAACGTGATCATGGTATTATAATAAAATATTGTATGTAATTATAAAATATTATTTTTTAAACGTAATATGTTAATAATTAATTAACAGATTTTTGGTTTCTCAAAGAAAAGTACATTTCAATGAATATGTTTTCATGATGACCTAGCATTGTCACAAAATCATCAAGTAATTTTAGACTTATACTCTTAATTTAATTACGCGTAATACATGTTAATTTAGAAAGAGTCATATGAAATGATTTACAAGTACCTTGAAACTAAAAGATCCTCTAAAATTTGAGATACGCAAAGGATAACTTTCGGGAGACACCTTTTGATGTTACCTACCGAATTTGATTTCCTAAAACTATCCGATCCCCACGATAAATCATTGATCAAACCTTTTTCCTTCCACTACATACATCACGAGAAGGTATAAAGAACTCTTCCATTACTTCTCTCTCCCACGGAAACTGTAACGAGCGCATTGCGTGGGTGAGACAGAGATAACAGAACTTAAATATTTGCCTTCGTCCGATTAAAAGGAATTTTTAACGCCCCTCCTTTCATCACGTGACGAGTCTTCCGCGTCCTTGCGACTGCTTTTTAAAATAAGCTCCGAGAGTCTCGCTATTTGAATACTCGCATTCATTCGCATCAATGTCTTTCGCAGTTGAGACGCGAAGGCAAACTCGTTTAGCGGACTATCACTATAATTTCCTCAGCACACCTCTCTCTCCGAAGGTAGCATCTCTTATACCCTTTTGTATTCATTAGTGCCGTCGGAGCTAGGAAATCTAATCTCTTCTAGGAATGTGGATGGTATGATGTAACGTGGTCGTTGAGGAGAGTTTAACTTCGATGCAATTGCGATAAAGCTTTGGTTTAAAATAAATCTAACATGCTCAAGCTCGACTTTATGGAAAGAAGCCATTCTAAAGAAGTTAAAAACTTGGCGATTTCCACAGAATATATTTTTTATGAAAAGATGACCACTTTCGTCTAGATATAGACGAAAGTGTTCAGTGGACACTTTCAGGCCTGGTTACCATTACCACCTGAAGATGTATATTTTAAGTCAAAACTAGTCGCCTTTTCATAAAAAATATATTCTGTGGAATTTACCAGGGTTTCTGCTTCTTTAGTTTGGCTTAAAATTTTGTTTTAGTAGAGATGGACGTAATGGAAAATAGTCGCTCTAAACGTTTGACTTTGAACGTAAGCATTTTAGCATGATTTAAAAGCGCTTTTATAAAGTCTAGAAGTTACCAGACTAACGAAAAAACTTCTAACAGGAATGTGTAATTCGGTTAGGAGGACTAAGAGGTGGAGGAAGGTTAAGGATACTTTCGTATTTCAATATCAAAATGATAAAAATGAAAGGTCATCATTATAGTATATTGATAATTAATTGGAGTGAATTAATCTTTACTTAGAGCTACTGATAATTCAAATTCACAGATTGTAAGAGATAATTTGATCTATTCTGAACCAAAATCATAGTAAAACGATCTCTTATAGAAGAGATTCAATTAAGAGAAAATTAATTAAGTTACACATTTTTGGGAGAGAACAATTAATGGATTCCATTCAAAGCCATGTTATTACATGACATAAATAAATTTTGTGTCGCGCTAATTTAATGCCAAATAATGTAGAAATTGCTTATGGCAGGTTCACAGGAATACATAGAGTCCATGAGGTAATTCCGGGTGAGATGCCCCACCGGGAGAGATATCCTAATCGCAGTATTTTAATGAAAACCACAAGATACTGACGGTGTTCATCAATTAGTTGGAATGCACCTGTCTATTTTCAAGAATTTCACGACGATTAATTCTTTTAACGCAATTTTATAGCATCATTTCAGTAGGTACTGTTTTATTCCACCCTGTTATAAGATAGTATAATGTTTCTGGTTGGCATCAGTTTAAATGTTTGAATATTTTGAATTAAAGGGCGAAAACTTGTAGCAATAGGTTCATCTAATATTCGCGTGCAGTAACTGGCCATCTTGGACAAAGTGCCGCCCCACTGACTGTAAAAGCATCTCTCCCGTGCTGAAAGGATAGACGCCCCACCACTTCTTGGGAGAGATGCCCCAGTGTTATCTTTAGGTATATGGGCCCTTTCAGTATCAATATAACTTTAAGGTGATACTGATTAAGGCTTTTTTTCAGGAAAACGTTTGCAATCTACATTTTCATTACAATTCAAATCTAAATCCACGGTCGAATGCATTTTATGCACGATCAAATAGGAGGTATTGTTTAGTAAGCACTAGGGAGAAGGGTTTTGCCCCTTTTTTCGGATCGAAATGTAATAACCGGCAAAAGTGGCTCACCCACATGGACATCACAAATATAATAATTTTTCGAAATAAAAATATATCTTCTGTGAGAATGTTTTCCACGAAGTTTCTAAATCTCGAAAAACATCAAAATTGTCATATTTTTTTTCGGTTAAAACGACAAAAATTTGTGTTTATTCTAGCCCCCCATTCATACCAATTTCCAATTTCATTATAATTTTAAATGGATATTGTTCTCTAAATGTATTATAATTTTTGGCTAAATTTTTGCAAATGAAACTTCAAAATTGGTTTTAAATTCAACTTAAATGTTTAGTTATATTCTAATTTAAAGTTAAATTTAACAATTTTGTTATATAGCATGCGCTTTCCAGATTAAATTCAGTTTAAGCTAATGGAACATCTCTACCACAGAGGTAGGGCGTCTCACCCGGACACTCGGGAGTGATGGCGAAATGTATGGATGCAGAAAAAGTTAAATATTTTGGGTGAAAATGTTTGTAAACAAAATTTGTTTATATACTGTTAATAACCAATAAACCAACCTATTCCATCACGCAGTTTCACATTATTTTTATCACTGAAGTCATTGTTATGAAGTTTTTTCCTTAGGTGTGGCATCTCTATCGGAATTACCTTATAACAGCCCAAAGCGAGCGAGCTTAAGAGCGTTAACGGCTTAAAAAATCACTTCTAATGGTACTAAAAAGTTGTATTGAAATTCTAACGGCCCATGCACAAAAAATAATGGATGTCATAAGATATGATATTAACACTATCCACGATTAAGTTTTCTGAGTTGGCTAGAGTTGGCTGAGTTTCTGATTGGCTGAGTTACGTAACGCAGTCTCGCTATATAAATGGTATTATGTAAAAAGTTCCAAAAATATAGGCCTTTTTATGTATTTTTGTATGGGTTGGGCCACCCATTGAAGGAGGAGAGAATATATAGAAGGATAAATTTGTAATTGATATTTCCCATCTCAGAATATTTAACTACACAATAAAAATGCCTTAAAAACAGTTGATGAATAGCATAGTTTAATGTTTCGAAATTAAACCCTTCAAACCCCTTTCTTGCGATGACTGACAGCAAATTAAAATAAGTCGTAAAACTACGGCTCTGAATTCATTAAAGGACAGGATATTTTCATCGATTACCTTCAGATTCTTTTCGGCTTTGGGGAATTCCGGTTGCAATTCAATACCTAATTGTTCGACGCCACCGCAACTTGATCCCCGGCCAGCACCCTTGTTCGAATCCATAAATGGCATCGCCATTTGCATTGAAATTTCCGCAACACTTTGAAGTCTTCTCTTCCGGAAGCGAAGGGATTCCGATGAAGACATCGGCCTTG
This sequence comes from Sympetrum striolatum, assembly GCA_947579665.1. NCBI lineage: Eukaryota > Metazoa > Arthropoda > Insecta > Odonata > Libellulidae > Sympetrum > Sympetrum striolatum. The sequence continues at coordinate 74,007,948 of OX388342.1, read as the reverse complement.
GGCTTTAAGCGCCACTTATCGACGCCATTTTTTCCATCAAACCGCAAAGACCGAGGAATTAATCCGACGTTATTACTGCATACATAATATGCCCTTTTTGGGAGTGCAGCGCACTGATCTGATGATCGGGTGGGGGTTGTATTGGCAATAACTGACAATTGCATCCCAGAAATTGCGTCCGGGACAATTGCGTGCCGGATATTTGCTCACAAAAGATTCCAGTAAATATTCCGCTCATCAATTCAATGTACAACTTATTACGTTCCGGTAAGCCTGTGTTGCAAAAATTCTGGGGGCGCAAATGTCCAGAAGGCAACTTTCCTGAACCTATTATTATTTCAATTTTATAAGTCTGTTTATTGCATTCTATTTATTATATTCTATTATTATACTCTATTTATTATTTTCTCATCGTGTATTATTGCAATTTTTCCTGTTTTTGTTTTTTTAATTTTTTTTAATTCGTTACGGTACTGCGTTCATAATTTCCATGTTACACAAAATTTCATTTACATCCTTTAGCTTGTACTATCAGTAGATTTGTGCAGGTTTATCACACCCTCTCTTTGTGGATGTTTTCCTACAGAGGATCTCTATTCCTAAGATATCACCTTAACTTGTTTTTGCATTAACCTCCTCCTAAAATTTTTCTCTCTATCTCTATTCACCTACACATCGCTTCAGTTTTTTCTATCACTGAGAAAAGGTTAGATGAAAGAAGAGACTTTTCAGTCTTAATCTCGCCGTAATAAAGACCTTAAATCCGTGTATTAGAAAGCAAAATGTTGTCGAGCGTAAAAAATCCGTATGCGTAAAAGTCATTCACGGAATGCAAATTGGAACTCTTCGAGTTACACGTCGGAGAAATTTCAACATCGTATATATTTCTGTTATTCCATCGGTATCGACCCTAGTTGAAGATAAATATTTATTTGCGTCGGCTGAGGCCTGTCGAGCGTGACACGAGGTTGAAAGCTGACATCGTAGTGACCGAGTAAAACATGTTTAGCGGGATGATGTAAACCCGGGGGAAAAAGAGACGTCACGTTGTTTTTCGATAACTGGTTATTTATTCTGCGACTCCGAATCCCGTTGAGCAGTGAGCCTTTTCTATTAGCGACGCAATGTGCCACTGTCAAAGACGGATACGCTATGGACCTGAGGTAGGATATGTACATAATCCGTGCGAATTAGACCCTTCCTATATTCGCGAGGAATAATAATTTGCGATTTGCAAACAAAAAGTAAGAGGAAGGACCGTTAAGTTTTGGTCGCGAGTTTCGTCTATCCTGCTACGGATTTTGATGCGGTAAGGAGCGCAAACTCCGAAAATTTGGGCAAAAATAAGCGTCGTTAAGCTAAATCACTGATGTTTATTTATTTATCAGCTCTTCAAAGAAGGTGGATTCCTCCAAGCAGAGGGATAACATAACAAGGAATTTAATGAACAACACAATCGAGATTTAAAGAAATGTGAAAGGCAAAGTATCAATCAATCTAAGCCCGGAATAATCATAATGCTCACTCACTCACTCATCAATTTTAAAATACGTGTAAGAATAATCTTATCTGGACCGGCCGTGGTGGCCGAGTGATTAGCGTGCTCGCACGTTATCGCTCCAACTCCGGGTTCGAATCCCGACTAGTCGGATTTTCTGGCTAGGGAATGGTTGTGAGTCTTTGTAAATTATTGTAATTATTAAAATGAATGTAGTTGGGATATTCCTGTTTCCATTAGAGAAGTTATTATTATTATTATTAGATTCTTCTCAATTATTAACTGCACCTTATTTGGCGATCATGCATCTTACAGTCAAATGGAAATTCTTTCTCACGCATGAACTTTCGATGAAAGAACTTCCTGTGTCTCTGCTAAGACCCATTTCATTAGCCGCAGATTTTTATTATTAAAAGAAGGTCTTTTAATAGAACGGACAGGTTTATAACTTACTGATAGCCATATTGAATTACATAATTTTACAAACCATCCTACTGAGAACGTTTAAGTACTTTAAATTATTATACATCAAAAGAAAATCATCAGTATATAATTAAACTATTTATGAAGCTAATTTCAGATGTAAGACTGATTAGTTCTTTCAATTGCTTATATATATTTCTAAAATGAGTAATAGAAGATTTTCTTTATAACTGATTTTTTCCTTCACATGTTTTATATCTGCAATACGAAATACTATACCTATTTAAGCATACCGCTTCTGCCTTTGCCGTCCCCTCCGATTTTTCTTTGCTTTCTATCCCCAAATACTTTCTTTTACAGCCTCTCCTCACAAAATTTGACCCATCCCATTTCCTCTGTCTATGGTGAATTTATTCAGTTAAATTTTCCTCTACTTCCCAACCATTTCCAGCACGAATTTTCTTTACTAACTTAAAATGAAAACTTATTGAATATCCTGCTTTATTGCTCCGCCAATTTTTGAATGAAATCAACATGTGAAAATACTTTATTTTGAATACTAAGTTGAGCTTAGAAAATTAAATAATTAACTAGATTATATAAATTGTAATTCAATACGTGTTATCAACAGAAGCTGAAAACGTTACACATTTGTCTGAAATTTGTAATTAAGAGAAGAAATATAATTTAAACAACACTCCTACCTTCAGAGCACCTTGTATCTTTCAAAAACCATTTAATAACAACAAATATGTAATACATTCTCATAAAATATAAAAGCTATAGCCAGTTTAAACTAGCAGTTAATCTTAAACAGAATCAGAGAATTGCTACTAATTGTATTTTATAGCAGTATGTGGATTCTAGATGACGCGAACGAAACATTACAGGTGTTGACATTTTACTTTCTATATCGAATCTGATAGACTCAAAGAAAACGACATAACATACAATCGGCAATATCTAGACTCAAGACATCTCACTATGTCGCTTTCACTTTATAAGCACGCTCTAGCTTCGAAAGAATATAGAATATGCGATATTATGGAGGGGAATGAGATATATAATTCTTGCATCTGAAAGAGAGAGGTAGGGAGTGAGATAGAGAGATATTTTTGTCGAGTATTAAAATCTCTAAACAACTTTATTAATTCAGTAAGAGGCAGCTTGAACCGGATGCATAGAGCGTCGGAGGAAGAGCGTGAGGCGAAGGCAAGAGGAAAAAATAGAACACCCTCGCGGGGAGAGAATAAAGAAAAATAAAAAAGTGGTAGATATCAAGTTTTATTTCGCATGCCGACACTCAGGATGACCGTTAAGATGCAAGCGTTTCAGGGAAGAAGACAATGGAACAAGAAGACAGAGAACAGGTGTAAGTCAGGTGTTTCATTACGAAAAAAGGGTAAATTGTCATTATTAATTCTAGCTAAGTTAAAACGTGACTAACTAATTGCTATTATTTTATGGATAAATAATTGTTTTTGAATTACAAAAAAGGGACCTTAAATTTAATACAATTCCATTTAACAATAGTTATTTCAATTAATTAAATACTTATTTATATTAATATATTTAGAATTTTAAAGTAATTTAATGGAGAATTCAGTGTCTGTCTAATGAGCAGAGAAGAAACCGAACGTAAATTTAGAGCAAAGATTAAATAAAGTCATTAAATAAGGTGCAACGTTTTGCTAGAAATGAATTAAATTTAGCAGTGACCTTCAAAAGATCCTTTAATTAGCAGATAATGAAGAAATAATTTAAATTTATTGACTTAACGTTTTAGAGATTAATTACCCAAATTCCATATTTTTCATTTGCTTCTTCTGTAACGTTAAAGAATAACTAAAAATGTCTTGTGGACAAACTAGTTCATTCCTCTGCGGAATTTAAATTACCTCTTAACGTCTTTTTTTGTTACGATTCAAGTTCATTATTCAATTATTACGATTCAATAGGTAATTATTATAATTATTTTACCCTTTACCGGCGAAGCTGGACAATGAAAAAAAGTGGCATTTTCCACAATTTATTTTTGTTTTATTTATATTAATAAATCATTGAGAAATTTAGTTAAATATTGAGGAAAGTTTGTTGCTTCTGTTTTATTCTCCATGGCATTCCACAAAGTCAATTTGTATCGATTAAATTACATTACTATTAGAGTATCATGGTACCTATAACTGTACTATTAGAGTATCATGGTACCTCTTCTCGAATAATTCGCAAGAAAAAGCAATATATTTAGTGGGTTTATACAAATCATGCTCTTATCTGTTTAAATATTCCTAACCTCACATCTCAAATATTCACACCAAAATAATTCATTTCGTGGGAAAAAAGTAGAGAAACTATATGCTGAAGGTTAAATACGACTTTATTTTAAAATTTATTTATACCCTTAAGTTTTCGCGTGGCGTTTACGGTCAAATTAGGTCATGAATATATTATGTTCAACTAAAATAATTTAAAATACATTGAATAGAACAAGTTTTACAGCAAGATTTCTATTTAACAAAAAGCATTTCGATTAGAACTTGGAGAGATATAGGATGAAAATTACATTTACCACTAACAAGCGAAACAACCATTGAATGGCTTTGTGTTAGCCCTATGTTAAATGAATTACTTTTTCTTTTTAATTTATCCGTCAAGAAAAGATAATGTAGTATATTCTCCTAAGGTTTATTTGGTGATAAGGGGAATAAAGAAATAAAATGGGAATATGTTTGGCAGGTGATCAAGGGGTTTGCATGGTGGTAGATTATAAATTAAACTGGAGAGAAAAATTGTAGAAAAAATTGAGAAAGATTATATAGCTGTTGTAAATGGGAAGACATTACTCAGTGTGATGATACATAGAGAAATTTAGACAAACCAAGAGGGAGATCGAAAACAGGATACACGAAAAAACATATTTTAATATAAATAATATGTAATCAAATTATAAATTAATAATATATAATTTAATGTGAAATTCCTCCAAGTAACGTTTGGCAATATTTATTTAAAGATACATGAAGACCATACTTTAGATATAATGGAGAAGACAAATTATTATGATAATTGTTTGGAAGTAGCATTCGTTTTCGTGAGTAAAATAAGCTGCGGGAACACGTAAATACAGACAACACTCAACACAGCTCATGGGCGACGTTACAGTTTTATTTTCGTCTTCAAGGATTCAAATTTGGCCGTCTGATTTAAAAAGTGTTTTTCGCCCAGGATTTCAATTCCTTCCGTAATTTGAAGAAAAAAATGACGACGAACACCGCTTCTTTTTGCCTTACCTTACTTACTTACGGTCTAACGAATTGGCTGACAAGCTTCAGCGGTTACAAAACTCTTGCGTTCGTTTTATTTCTAGTCTCCGTTGCGATGAACATATTACTCCGTACAGGAAAAAACTTCGATGGTTGGAAATCAAATCCAGGTGAAAATACCTGCTCTGTACTTTTCTGTTCTTCCCATTTAAAAATAAGGAGCCTAGGTATCTCCTTGACCTTTTTATGTACCCACCCTCATCACGCACTATGAATACTAGAAATAACCCCTCCGATCTGTACCTCCCAGCTCATAAAACCTTAACTTTTCACAAATATTTTGTTGTATGCTCTACTTCAACCTGGAATTCCCTGTCAGACGAATTAAAGACCACTGTAAATCTTCAAAACTTCAAGGCTGAGCTCTATAATTACCTATTATCAATAAATGAATGTTTTCCATACTTGTTTTCATATCTATTTTATTTTGTATGAAATGTTGCGTTGACCTATTATTCATTTTGTTCAATTGTCTGTATCTCTGATCTTTAATTATATCCTTTTTCCTGGTGTAAAATTAGTTAAGTGATTTCTATGTTCTGTTTAAAATACTTTATAAATCTGATGTCACATTAATCGTTTGTTGTTGTGCATGCACATCATGAAATAACTTTTGTTTTTGTTCTTAGGGGTAATTGTACCCAGAATATACCAATATAAAATTATTATTATTATTATTATTATTATTATTATTACCCTTTTTATTTTCACCAATCAAAGTAAAGAATAAGGCGCTCATACCTTTATCTCAATATACAATGTATTCCACGACCATACTTTTTTTCAATTTTCATCCTCAGTATAAAATGATCACAAATGGTAGTGCAATAAATTACAGCGTGGTAGAGGTATAAGTGCTTTATTCCTTGTAATAGAGGATTATCTCAAAGTTGAGGCCAAATTAGAGGATTTCTACCTATCAAAGTGTTAATAAACGGCAGAATAGTCGTAATATTGATAGTACGAGTATAAGGGTTTTTTTAAATTCTCCACTCAAGATGTTCAGCCATCTCATCGACCTTCACGGATCCTTTGCACTTATATCGAAATAAAGATTTCTTTCCGAGTCCGACGGCAATCCCCGAGTCATCCCCAACACATACATCAACCCCACGAGGCGATGACGGCAAATATCCCTCGTAAACACGAAGAAAAATCGCCTCCTTTGGCGATTCCCGATAACGGCCAATAAATAATCGCCTCCTCTTCGGCAAGGCGGCGCTGAATTAGCGAGTCGGGAATCGTCAAATGGGCCGACAAAGATGAAACCGGTGGGGAGCGATTCTTTCGAATGGGCTGAAAGGAGATAAGAGAGAGAGAGAGGTTGCTAGAAAGTGGAGTTGTAGCGTGTGCGGGTGAAAACGTAAGGAGTACAAGGAAGTGAGTTCACCTAGGCCGCTCACGGTGGTCGGGAGGGGTGACTGGGTTCTCCCGGCAGTGTCTCGTGACAACCGGTCCGCCCTCGGGTGATACCAGCGGCCTTTGGGGATGAGACGCAGTTGGGTGAAGGCAGAGGATGGTGTGCGGAGTAATGGAAGGTTTTTTTTACGAGAGATTGCCTCAAAGGCAAATGACTCTGGAGAAAATGAATCTCAACTGGGTTAAACCCAAAGGAGGTCAATATCGGCGCGAACGCCTGGACGCCGGATTAGTGTAGGATACTGCGGTCGAGGGAAAAGTAAAGAAATCCTTGTTCACGGTCTGTATTTAGCCTCCTGGAGAAGTTTCACCGACTCTCACCCGCCGGGGGTTGATGGTTAAATTACGCCGTGCAGGCCTTTGATCGGAGGTGCTCCTCCAGCAAACAGAGTTTATTAACCCTTCCTCTGGTGCTGCTGAGTGCTCGTGAATAACAAATGGATTCTGATTCCCTGAAATGAGTTCATTTCCGGACTTGACGTACTTTATATTTTCGTGAATTTGTTAAAAATGACACAAAATCGCCACGTGGTAAACAAGTGAAATATTGATTCCATAAAACTCCTCAATTCGTACTCAAATTGTGTTTTCGTTAATAATAAATTAAAGAATCTCATTTTTGGAAAATAACTAACTTTGTAAAAGTAAAATCCTAATGGTAACTCTAGAAAATGATATCTTCATATTATTCGTATACTTTGAGAAGATGAAATTTTTGTTAAAATGTTCTGAATTGTGAAATTTTTGGAGATTCTTCGAGACTTCGATTTCAATTATCCCTGGGCTGGAATTTAATTCACATTCTCAATATGGAAGACAAATATTAGAAGATGAAATAATTTTCAATTTAAATAAAGTTTTCATGCTTGTTGTTCGAGATGTAATTGGAAATATTATACACGCCAAAGGTATAATTTACATAAAATTTTTCTATTTTTTGGAAGATCAATTAGTTATGATTAGCATTTTATGAAATAAAAATTTGGATTCGATTCCGAGATACGTGGACTTATAAAACTTCAATTTTCTTGAAATCTTGATGTCCTTGAAAATTGGAATGAAGGGATTCATTTTCATGCAAAATGTATATTTGTTTAAAATATGAATCAATGTTTTTAATTCGTTAGGAATTGTAAGTCTTTTCTCTTAAAATCATACGAAAGAATCTGGAAGAGGATAAAATCTGTTAAGAATCGTTATTTAATTAATCATAGCAAAGGAAAATGAAGATATGGCATCAGTCTTGTTCTAAACGCGAATGGAAGATCTATTGAATCTCCAGTGACTATAAAAATATTAGTTGGATTGATTTCTTATAAAATAATTTCTATTTTGATAAGTAAATACATTACCTCTTTAGATATATTCACCAAACTTTGAAATCAGATTTTAATTTTTACTTTCTTATTGGGCACATTCATTCTGACCAATATGTATTAGTAATGCAGAACTAGCTAGTAAATTACCCAATATTTTCTGCAAGTTATCATTTCAGCTTGAAGTAAAAGATACTATATTATAGAATAAAATTCAAATGAAACGTTTTCGAGATAAACTAACTAAAACACACCATTATCTGGAGAGATTATGTTTCCTTGGTGAAGACATACACCTTTTCAGCCCTCGATTTACCTTCGTCTTGCTTATTTTGCATAACCGGCCATCTCTTTGATCGCCATGAGCCATCGAATGAGGCATATAAAAATTGCACACTAAATTATCACTTATCTCTCCATCCTCAAACCTCAAAGACACATACTGCAAAAAATCATCGAATGAACAGGATTTGATTGCGGACCTCGCATTGTTTTTTTCGCATGCATAAGGGATGCACTCCAATTTCAATCGAATAAATGAACGGGTCGATTAATGCCAAGTCACGCGCACTTTTGATGGCGCATTCCGAACTGCGTCGTCGGAGGATTATTCGGAAGCATCGGCGATTCGCTCAAAATGCAAACGGACAGAAAAAGATACGCTCCGTTGGATTCGAAGGGTGCTAATGTTCGCCTCCCACAAATTTTCCGGTCTCGTGGGCGCAGGAAAAAATCAATCTATCACTCCTCTTCGCGAAGCGAAACGAAAATGTTTCACTCCGCGGCGGGACATTAACATAGCGGGATCGTTTGGAGTGATTGCATACTTTCGATACAGATGAACGGTACACCTCATCGAGTGTGTGTTTTCCGCATCTGTACAACATTCTGCCCCGAGACCGGTTTGATCTCTCCATCATTAGCAATCAATAGCTTTAGAGATTCTAAAAGGGATGGAAAGAGGCGAGATATGGGTTGAGGTAATCTGGCTTTGCTTTACTTTAGGAAGCAAATAAAAAAATCATTGGGATGGAATGGAATATCGTTTCAGTCCACGAAAAAGTAGCACAAGGACCCATGAATAGTAATTTTCAATACATTCAAATAAACAGGATAAATTTAATCACTCAAAATCTTTCATATTGTCACAAACATGACCATATTCGAGACAAAAATTAAGGTTGATATCATATTTTCCCCTATACTGTCCAAGAAGACAATAATAAATATAAATCTGTCAATTACTAATATGTGATAACGGAAACATTTTTCGTGTATGTCATATTTAATTGATTTATTCTAATATTATAAAGTAAGCATTAGAAACTGATTGGATACGGAAAGTAACTTCCTTCCTTCTAATAACACCTTCTAACAGTTAAAACGAAGAGGCTTATTTCAGTGTTTCTGTTCAGTGCGAACTGTTTCATTATAATTATCTTTGCCCCCAAAAGCAGCTTGAGTTTACGCCGTTTTCTCGGGTATAGGCGCATATTACGTAATTCAAGTATATCGCTCCAACTGAATCAGCATAAAATGTCGTTAGTTGTACAGATGCCAATTCAGATTAGATCTAACGAATTTTTATTTCTCTTCCAGCTACATCTTGCACTCCGCCCAGCATTTACTGATACGTATACATTTCTCTACGTTCTCTTAGCATAAAATTTTTACATATATAAAAATCATGATAGCATCACTCGCTAAAATAATAATTTTTAATATTATCTGTTTGGTTCATCTAATATCTGAAATGATTTAATATCCCTTAAAGCGAATTGAAATCACAATAGTTTTGTAGCTACTTTTAAGTGACATTTTTTGAGTTTATCATCTCCTTGGATACTTTAAGGGTGCATCTAGCGATATTCTAGAAAATAAAATTAATCTCAAGTTAGTTATCATAAACTTATCATACATATAAACTGATTCTCGGGCTTGGGACCAAATCTATTCTGAATAATTTGAATGAATTTGAAAATACAACTACCAATATCAATTTAACTAGTTTAAATATTCTATATTACTTCTTTGTTTAACAATTTACAGATGGAAATTTGAGGTAGCGGATGGCTAACATCATACCATACATACAGTAGATTCTACATCTAGCGTCTGTTCTCTGCGATGAATAGTCCTGGTTAGCAGATTTCATTCGAAAAAACAAGCCCACTGACAGGGCTTTGGTGAGCGACCGTGACCTTCCGCCTCGCTCTTCAAAATTTTCGCTTGTCGCTAACGCCGCGCATTGTGCGTTTCAGCTACCCAAACAGGACAAAGAATGGGAAGGTGTTGGCATTCAAATCCACACAAAGGTTAATCCGGAATCTCGACTTAACCGAGGCTGTGTAAATAAGTCGCTCATTGGCCGACTTAAGAAGCCTCGAAGGTCCTAAAAGAGCGGGGATCATAAAAGAAAGGGAAGGAGAATGGGAGTTTAATGCGATGGAGTTGGTCGGAGAAGCGTCTAACACTTGAGCAAGGAAAAGGCAACTCGACGGCGAAAGAGAAAGGACCGGAGTGGGCGTAGATTTTATTTGGATGTTTGTCATGGAAACGACAGGAAAAATGCCGTTAGGCGAATCCAATGAGAATCAGGGACACCTTTTTGGTATTTTGGATCACACCCCTAAATCCTTCACCCAAAATTGTTATGCGGAGTTTAGCTAAAAGAATACTATGTATAATGTATATTTTAGGAGCAGCAAATGCCGAAAGTTTTGCTAAAAACCGAGGGTCAATTAGCACTTAATTTTAGACATTTCCTCTGCTTTTTTCTGTTACCTTTAATCATCGCGATACTAATATAATCCTATGTATATATAATAATGCATTAAATTTAAAACCACTTGAGGAAATATTCACTTACAGGAATTAAATTACAACGATGGATACATATTTACTATGCGAATATCCGAGGAACATGTTATATTATAAAGAACCATTCTTTAAAGTATCTTTTGGAAAAATGACTAAGTATTTTGAATAAATTATTTCTTAATTTAACGGAAGGATATATTGATTTCAACTGAGTCAGAAGTAATATTCTTCGTTATTATGTACTCGTAATTTTACTAAATTCTTATTTATTAATCAATAAAAAAGTTTCGGCAAGACAGAGACATTAACACGTGTTATGTTATATCTTGATCATATTTCTTCTTTACCACTAATGGAACAGATAATCTGATTTTGAATGATTCGAATATATTTCAAATAAGATATTGACATTACAAGATGTGAAATAGACTATACGATAAATATAAAATGTATTAGATTTAAAGAACTTCATCGGTTGTGGCAACAAACAATATTTTTCTTCGGAATATCATATGATCCAAAGTCAGTTAATATTTTCTTTGGAACAGTTTCAGTCAATCCATAAGTCTGTAATTTCATGACGCGAAACGACTTCGTTTTGCGAAACTATCCGATTCGGCAAAGGATAGAGAGATGGTCTCACCTCCTCCACATAGAATATTTCACATGAGCGAATGTTTACTTTCATCTAGTTTGCCCCATTAAAGGTAGCGGAGTTATATCCCAAGGAGTCACTGCGTCGGAAAATTCGCAGCATTAGCTTGGTATCGCACGGTTTGCATTTCCTCTAGCCATCAATTTAGAGCAGCCTCGGATAACTTCTTTGACGGTCAAAGACGAAACATTTAGACCGGCGATGCGGAAGGAATGTTTGACTTTCCTCAACCAAAGCCCAGTTTTTAATTCGATACGAAGGAAGCTCTAATTCTAAGTGAGCTTTTTCGCAAAATTTAGCAATGAATTTTTGGAATAAAAAATACTGCACATCGATTTGTAATTCTATTTAGAATTAATATATTCGAGACTATATTCAATGTCTTTTTATCGATGGATGCGAGAGAAAATAGCCTATATACAAACTCACCATCACATGAGCGATACTCAACTACTGTGATTCTCATTTTCCGGACTTCTGGATGATCGCAAGTTAAAAATCTTAACACCCTCTCGTTTTTGTCACCACTAATCTCAACACAATTTTTTATCTTTCTTAGATTTTAAGGTAGTAAGAAAATAAGCCAGATGGATATTTGAATGTAACTGCCACCCATTAACATTTGATTTTATAGTGAAAATAAAAGCAGAGATAAATTCTTCCTATTCGAAAATTAGTCAGAAATCAAGTTGGTTCTTTAACTCCTCAAGCATAAGCAACTGAAACCTTTGCAAAAGGAATGAGGTATACTTGGCAGGATTAGTATTGTCATATCCTTCAACACTAAGTTAGGTTACTATCTGTCAAAGACGTCCTTATAAAGGACCTTTGAAATATATTTGTCTTATTATTCAATAAAAGAGACCAAGATGAATGGTGTGTACCCAACTTACCACTGGCTTCCATACTATCATAGCAATGAACAAGGCTGGAAAAAAGGTATGGGTAAATGATAAATTTATCTCAATATGGTCCAAAAGACGAATAAAAATATAACTTGATCAGGATATAGTTGTCGGAAAAAAAATTTCTTCTAATTTTGGGTCAATTATAGAAGAGATGGTTCTTGTTGTAGTCAGTAAAGTATAATATCTCACATTAATCTTCCTTGCAATCAATATAATATATTATAGAGGCAAGGATAAACAAAATGTCGGAAATTCCGTACTCTATGGGAATATTTAGAAGCGGAATGTATTCGTATAATAAATGTTAATTTATTTATTTTACGTATTAAGTTTTTCAGAAATGTGGTTTTTATCCTCCTTTATGATATTCCACCAAGCGAGAGCTTCCGCAATCGTTTGAACTGCAGGGCAAATGGATTTTCATTTAAAATCATTCCTAGTCACTTTAAAAAGAAATACTACACAGTTAATTGGAATATTTTTTATCAAATCATGCTTCATTCAGCGCAAAATAGCTGCTCTGATGATTGAGAGTCGTATTTACAATCGAGAGAGATCGAGTTTTTCACAGGCGAGTTGGGCTGGCCAATTAAGCTCTGTGTGCTCCCCATGACTATTCATGGCCAATAAAACCAGAGGCCAGAAGGCGAAATTACCAAAAGCCGCAATCTGACTTTTGAGGGCGCCGACCAGATTAATTTCCCCTCCACTCATAGACTGCTTCCGAATTCCTAACTTTGCCGGCGATTCCTTTATCATCTGCCGTATCCCTACTGCGCTACCGAGAAGCAAACTGACCGCCCAACGAAATGGTGCTCCGTAGATAGCTTGATATATTCCACGAAAATTAGGTTTGCACTTATGGGAGCGAGCAATTAAATTTGAATGTCGAATTTGCAAGAGAGAACTTACTATCTCTCTCTTTTTTAGATATTATTTCTACATAACTACCACAAAATTCCTTATGAGACGCATAAGGAGAACAAATAAGACATGATTTAATAATTAACGATGTGTTAAAAAATCAGCTAAAATGCCGTTTGTATCGAAAGGAAAAAAATTGGAATAAATTAATATTTGATTCTGATTTCATTAATTAAATTATTGATTAGATTAATGGTATAAATTTGTAAAACTTTAATAAGTTATTTTGTAATAATTCCTGAGATGTAGTTTTAGTAAGTGAAGGCTTGGACATGTAATTACACTTTTAAATGGTATTTAATATTCGATTACTGCATTATTGATGCATCTTAATCACCTCAATAAGTCTCAGAGAATTTTGAATCAGATAGAATTTTTTAATGTTTATTTTGTTACCTAACTCGACGATTTCGCAATTAAAAGCGAATAGATAAATACTTGAGCGATCAAATATTTCCAAATGTTTTCCAGCTGAGGCGCACCAAGTAATCTTAATTTATAGTGCTCTTTATTAAAATAGTCTACAATTTTAATTTCAGAGATAAAGATCGCTGAGAATAATTGTCAATGAAAATTTTATATAACTTCATTTATCACGATTTCCTTAGTTGTTAATTTATCACAGAGTATTGTGTAGGTATTATCAGATTCATTCTAAGGGCATATTGAAAAATTATCTGCAATAGTTCACTGCAGTATTCGAAGCATTTCGTGCTTCAAACTGTTCTTTTATCTACACCTTCCGAAGTAGGGGTATGAGCTGAATTAATATCGCTCAGTGAAAGGAAAAAGGTAGATTTCGAAGAAATAAAAACGTATATTCAGTCAGTAAGTATTGAAGGAAATCCAAAGGAATACCAATTATTACCTTTAAAACATAGTGGATAGTGACGGAAACCATTCAATATTTCATCATCTTGGCATAGAAGCTACGTCCGCGTAATGTTCTCATTGGCACCTTGCTAGAACAGAAAACCGCGATAAACATCGGCAATTCTATCTGAGCGGCAAAAGTTTTAATCCTCTCTGAAATAGCGTTGATTGCTCAATCCGCATCAAATCGACACCAGAGGAAGAAAATACCCTCCGCGATAGAGATCGAAACCGGCCTCCAATCGCCCATTGCGATGCACTCTCATTCCGCACTACTTTTATGGACTCCTTGCCCCGTAAAAGAACCGAGTAAAAATGTTTTGCCTTCGCGTTTGCGGGAATATTACCTCATAAACTCTCCGCGGGCGAAACCGTCTAGCATTTTGTACCGCTTGCGGAAAGGCGCAACTCCTGCATGTATATTAACTTCTCCCTATTCGGATCCTAGCCTCCGGTGGGAGCCCCCGGGGGTGGATTTACCGCCGGAGACTCAGCCCCGCCCTCCACGGTGTTTACCGTCGTCCTCCGTAATGGGCTTGGCGTCGTTCGACTCCTTGTCGCATTTCGCGCGACTAACGCCGCAACCTGTTCCGTATCTCCTTCGTGGGGCCACCTCGACCCTTTTACGGGCCCTCCTCTTTTCCCGCTGTGCGATTCTGACCGTGGCGTTCGCGGGGAATTGATAAATGCCCCTCGAACACGCGAGCCAAATGGGAGTACGCGAAGCCGTGTCCGGAGAGGATGAAATCTTACGTAACGTATTCCTCGGCTCGTATTCCGGCACATCTGGAATATTTATGATTTCCAAAAACCGATCGAGATGGAAAGATATGCATCCCTCCACATTATTGCGGTGGTGTAGTTCACGCGAACCCGCAGTGTTACACAACGCCTGGGTGTTGCATCGAATTCTTCATCTTCTCTCAAGGGCTCGGTATCGCCTGCCGACCAACTTGAGGTTTTACCGCATTGGGTTACCAATTTAGGGGATTTCGTGATGAGCGAACTTCTCTGACGGAGTCCTTAATTCGTTCGAGGAGTTGGAACAGTGAGAAGTGGATAGGTGTTTTAATTACGTCCTAATCATCTGTGTGAGTCATTAGGTTCGCTAGTGCATTTATTGTTTTTTTCTTCCTTCCTTTCCATATTTTACTTTATTATTAACATATTTTTATTTCATCTTATTTTATTTTCTCATTTAATATAATTTAATTCTCTTCATATTTTTTTCATTTTATACAAATTTTTCATTGCATTCTCATAATCTTTGTTGATATTTATATATGTATATCTTATATGTTTATAAGTATATGCATGGGTCATGTGTGATCGTTCTTTGTTAATATTATTTACCTACCACTGTAAAAGTCCAGAAAGTGGATGTTTGTGGGTATATATAAATAAATAAATAGAGTATGAATTATTTAAGTAATTAATGACAACTTGAATATGAATTACACAGTGAAGAAATGTACTTAATTTAATATAATGCTATGAATAAAAAGTGGCAGCAAAAGAATTGGGTGTGAAACATGGACCATAAGAGTAGAGGATATCAGAAGGCTAGCTGTAGGTGTTTCGTAGAAATATGAATTGAGACTAGTTGAATAGAAAAATGCTGCATGCAATAGGTTTGTGGGGTTTATGTCTGAAATAATTAGACAAGGATAGAGGATGGTTACGCCAAAATATGTAGATCAGATATCAACGAAGGATAAGAAGGAAAGACAAAGGTAAAAATGTAGGTTGATATTAAAGAAAGGTAATATAAAAGAAGGAAAACCAGTATGTAGTTAAAATTGAGGCAAATGCACCCACTGAAAGATAAAATGCTTCTGATTACGAAAGTCTAAATTTTTGCTCGCAAACTTCCCTGAAGAGAACTTTCATCTATCACGTTGATACAAAATCGCACAAAAGATTTCCGACTTAACGCGAAAAATGAAAAATTTGCTCAGCCATCCGGAAAATAATATTCAACATCCATCCGACACTCCCGCATTAATATTTCCCCCAAAAAAATACGCTATTTTTTCCTCTCAAAGAAATCCGCCAATATGCGAACGCACCAGAATTCCTCCGCCCCGTTATTGCGGAATTCTTTTGACTACGCTGAATTTTCATCGAATTTAGAATTCTTTCGCGGAGAAAGCGCGTGGGAAGGAACGCGGCGGGAAGTTGAGAGGAAATAAAAAGGGAAGTTTGACGAGCTGTGGCGCGAGAACGTCACGCGTGGCGATGAGGAAAGAACACGGGCGAGAAAAAACGACGAGAACAATGTAACGGACGGAAGATGGAGGATAGAGGGAAACTGCGACAAAGTGGTAGGTGCGAAACGAGGGAATGAGGAAAGAGATAATGCGGCTGAAAAGGAAGTCTTGCGAAAGAGGTAGGTTGGAATGCAGGGAGATGCATCTTCTCAAACAAATGACTCGGCGGGGTGATATGAGGGTTGATAGCGAAGATACAAAGTCCGCACCATGTCTCAAACGTTTGCCGCGATAATTTTGATGATGAAGATGACTAAAAAGAAGCTACTGTGTTTCCCTGGAGAAATAAAAGGAAGAAAATAGATGAAGTGGTGAGATAGTAAAAGATACTCTTCTGCTTGAAAATTCGAAAGCCAATGGCTGAATGCCAACTGAAACATAGTGTACGCTTCTGAATAGATCTAAATGGGATAAGTTGGTCCATGATAACGATTAATGCATGTATAAGAAAGTGGAGAAATGTACCTACTAATGCACTTTTGATTATTTGCTTCATAACGTAACGAATTTATCTCGCAAACACTGCGTATAAAATAAAAAAAATCGATCTCAAATTCTAACAAATATAATTTAGTATACGTTTCATGGAATTTTTTATACCCCAACGGAAGAAATAAACATACGATTTATATCCTGAAGTTTCCGCTGATGGCTGTGAATGAGGAAAGAGTCACAAAATACTCCAAACACCATCAAAAATGATATGGGGATTTTGGGGTACATTTTTGATGGCGTTTGGAGTATTTTGTGACTCTTTCCTCATACGATGTATAGGTTGAAAAATGCACCCCAAAATTGGCAGTTCTTATGGTCTATAAAATTTAATTACAAAGAGATGGTAGAAATTATAGTAACGAAATTTTCATTTTAAAAAATCCAAGCCATTCCATAGCGATGAAGATTTTTAAGTTACCAAATGCTTATTATATTCTTGTAATCGGTGTAAACATTATTGTAATCCTGGGATGATTTCTTCAGGCTAATCTCTACATTAGACCTATTTAAGATCAAGGTGGTCCCTTGGTGGTAGACCTATCTTAAATGCCGCCCATGTGATTTTTCCAATGCTCATTTTTTTCTGTGAAACGTTAACGATCATCCATGTTTATACCAGTATATTACTAGTAAAAAGTAGAAGTATAGTATGACTAATTATCTACAGTCGTCCCAGCCACTTTCGACTTTCGTGGCTTTACTCTATCGCGGTTTTCTCTAGAGGCTCTAATAATGTATAAAAACATATTTAGGTCGTAAACAGGTTTCTTTGCTATAACTACGAAAATATTCGATTTCAAAATAAAGAATCCAACTCCTCGGAAATCCACCTATCGCGGTAGTCTAGAACTGATCAACCGTGATAAACGAGGGCCGACTGTACTACTAAAATAGTAATATTTATGGTAATATACATATACAAGTGCATTAATAGTAGGAAATATTCATATATTGGTACTATATACTTATACCTTAAATGCTGTAATAGGAAACATTATGCTTCCGGATAGCCAAGTGAACAACGGGTTGAATCCAATAGTGAAAGAGGTCCCGAGTTCGATTCTCGGTGGGAACCCTGCGTGCGAAATGACCTTAGCTGTTAAGGCACTCTTAAAAATACTATATAATACTACAATACTACTGCTGCCAGGAATACGACTTTATCTTATGGGAAATGGAAATGTAACAAATGTTAGCTCATGTACAAAAATCTGTATTTGCTCTTCATTAGCAGGTATGACGCTTCTTCCTCATCTCGCGCTCGTAGCTGTTTTCATTCCTCTTAAAGATGAAATACATAGTAGGACCTAAAGATGAGATAGTCGGTAGGGCGGACGGCTTCCGTTCGTCTGCGGAAACGAATGACGGAAATATCGATCAATAAATCAATCAAATTAGAATGCAAATAAACAATTACCAGCCTTGAAACACGCCTAGATTTTTCCTTCCTCATTAGATACAGACAATCGTGCTTAACTGTAAGTGTGAAGGTTTTGACGAATAAAAAATAAGGCTCTCTGAAACCTACCTTTTACCTTTCGAAATAAATTTCGAAGGGAGACCCTGTCTTAATCTTGGGTTAAACAAGTTTGCACAGTCGGAAGAATTAGATAACGGGAGGTCTTGCGTGAGAAGAAGACAGAGAGAGAGGAGAAAACTAAAGAAATTCGTAAGAGATAATAAAAATAAGAAAAGGATGAGGCAGAGAGATGTTTTCTATCTTAAGATAAAGAATAAAATTTCTTTCCATTACCATGGAAGTTCATTACTCTTTCAATTTGATAGTATCATGTGTGAGCGGTATTCGAATAAAGAAATAAACGAATAATGTCTTTATTTGAGCGAAATTGAGGCTTTAAAGTCGCTCGTTCTATTTCGGCCTTCTTCAATTTACTATAGACGTAATTAGTAAATAATAAGAAAAACTACGTATATCTATAGTTAATATAAATAAATTCATATGAATAAATTCAGTTATGTATTGAAAAATCCTAAGTGAAGCTAAGAAAAATATATACAGTATAAAATACTCATAAAGAAGGGATGTATGAAAAACCAGCTCAAACCTACCTTAAGGAATTACTATAGGATGTCAAAAGATATCCCCTTATAATGACCTTGAACTAAAACATGATACAAATATCAAACACGCAAATGATGCACAAAACAAATTTACTGCATAAGTAAGGAGTTAGTAAGTCTATTAGAAGTCAAGTAGAGGTAGAGAATATTTACAAACAACTGTATAGTTATTAGCGACACTTTGTATAGTCACTAATCTTCCGATAAAATAGTAATTCATATCTTTTACACGTTATAATTAAAAATGACATAATATGATACAAATCATTTTAACTTCTCTAATACACTGCGGAAAAAAACGAACAGCAGTAACTATTCGTTTTAGCGATTACTTCTTTTAGTTTTGTTTTACCTGCAAGTTTTGTCGATGCCTCTCGGAGATCGAGTTCCCTGTTTATTGGAAACACAATTTCATTTAATTGAGGATATATTAAATGTACGTAATCAGCGGTCCGTTCTTGTTGTCTTACGGAGGGTAGTCATTATATAATATGACCTAGATCTAAAGAAAACTTAAAAGTCCCAGAAAAGAAAAAGAGAAGACTATTAGATGTTACTGCTAAAGCCTCAAGCGAGAAAAACTTATAAATATTAGATAGTAACAGCAGATGATAAAAGAGCAGGTAGGATAGATCAAGAGGCAAGAGAAAAAAAGAGAGGAAGGCTTCGGTAATGGAGCGAGACAAAGAGAGGAAGACAACAGCGGAGTCACCTTGTAGCTCGGAGACGGAGCAGTTGGGACGTAAAGAAATTAAAAGAAAAATCAACGCAGTCTCAGAGACGCAGAAAAAGGAAAAGGAAAGGATGCTGCTTGGCGGACATAGAGTGTGGGAAAATGAAAGCAAGCGTGAAAGAAATGGAGACATCGAGAAGGCTGTGAGAGACTTTCATGATGGGGAGTGCGTGAGACGCAGGACCGGAGGTGGGAAGAAGGAGATTGTGTGAGGCGAAATGAAGGAACAGGAGATATTTTTATTAGGGACGTGGTGCAAATGAAGAGTCACGCTTGGCCTCACCCTTAATGCACCGAGAGGCGCGGTTGTCACGGCAGCCGGGAGGGGTGTGGGGCCGACGGAATCGAGAAGGGAAAAAAGTACACCCTGCGAAGGATTTCCACATTTTTTTCCTTCGACACGGTGCGGAAGGGTGTCATTATACGGCGGGACGCTTTTAATGAAGCCGTGTAACCGCGTCGCCTCTTTTATTCCGGCGATTTCGGCCGCGTAACGAATAAACTCGAGGAGATCGGAAGGGACGGATGCCGATGTTTTTTCAAAGTGGCGCGACGAGATAGGACGGGGGAGGTGAGAGCCACTGGGGTTTAGATACCTACCCCGCGAGCCGTCAGCGGCGTATGGCAGGGATAGTAGTAACACCGGTATACAGGCAAATTCTTCGAAAGAAAATTCTTCGAATACGAATTTCTTGAACGATTAATTCTATGAATGACAGAATCTTCAAAAATAAACCACTTGCTCCAAAAACTATTGTGGTTAAAATGCCACATGCAATGCTCACACCCAACCAAGCCCAACCTCGAAGAAGATTCACAGCTTGTGCGAATAAATTTCAACTCTGAACCAATTCTTATAATTCAAAGTTTGGATAACTTCATTAGTGTGGATATTTTCGAAATTTATTTTTCGAAGAATTTGGATTTACAAAGAATTTGCTTTCGAAGTAAGCTACTGCTCCCAGTAACATTAAAATCTTAATCTAAACAGAAATGAATGAGTGAGACAAAGTACCCTATTAACAGGAATGATATTGACGCGGCATAGTAGTTTATTGGTTAGATTACCTGCAAAGGTAGTAGAATTATTTATCCGTGCTGTATAAGAGACTGCAAGGGTAGAAACATTAAGGAATAGATTTATATGAGAGGAGCTAGATGTTTTGCCTATATCCGATAAATTAGTAAATTACAGAAAAAAGGTGGAAACAATATGTTTTCAGGATGCCTAAGGAGAGATTTCCAAAGAAGGCTTTGGAGTATAAGTATACTATTGGGCGGAAAAAACACCAGAAGGCCAAGGATGAGATCGTAAAGTGACAGGCTAAAATCATGGGTCTGGAAAGAAGAAGAGAATAAGAATATCTGCCCCGAAAGTGGTAGACCTGGGTTCGAGTCTCAGTCAAGTTGTTATTTTTCACTTATGTTTAGCTATGGGATTCAAAGTGCACGCTTCTTCGTGCTTAGCAAATCTTCATTTCCATCTACCAATATCTTACTTAACCTATTTTCTCTAACAGACTGTGGAAAGAACTACTAGAAGTAACTATCTATTTTACAGATTTCTTCATTGCAACTATTTGTAGAAATAAGTTACTTCTTTGACTCTCGATGGGCACCCCCTTAGCGTTCTATTAATTATTATACCGGCCTTGGTGGCCGAGTGGATAGCATACCATCTAAGCTATCGCTCCTGCCCCAAGGTCCCGGGTTCGAATCCCGGCTGATCGGATTTTTCCGATTCAGGGAATGGTCGTGTGTGTTCGTTGTTGCTGTTGCCTCGGTGAAGCACCTCCTGAAAAGTTCATCAGAGCTTAGGAGGACTTCACCGGTAAAGGGCAACAGTAGCTAGGCATGAAAAAAAAAAAAAAAAAATATTTCAATTCAATTCACCTTTCCTATTGCATTTGGAATTTGTTCTTCTAAAGATAAACTTATGCTAAAATTAATTTTCTGGGTATTTATCATGACTCTAAGGGATATTCCGAAATTTGGTACTGTGAGGGAATAACGTTTGATGTGCGTCGACGTCGTGTCTGCAGATCATGTCTCTGGCGCCCTCTCTAGTTCCTCCGTGGGCGTTTACCTGCCTTTTCTGGGGAGGAATTCACAGAATGCTTTACTCATGGTGCCGATGAATAGCTGGAACTGTGTCGCGATGGAGACAGAGTAGCTCGCTGTAATTACTAGTTAGAAATGGAGACGTAGGGGTATAAGTGGAGGCCATTAAGTAAATGGGTGCCGAGGTTTGTCCTTCTATCAATGATATCTCCGCTCGGAGCCATTTTATTGATCGATGTAACGTTACGGTGATTAGAGTTTCTTTCCCGCGGCTGTTCGACGACTCTAAAAGCACTGTTAGTGGGAATTCTCGGTACTCTATTACCACCAGTTAGTCATTTCGTATGAGGAGGAATTTGGTGAAAGCCGTGCTCAGAGACGGGATGTCAAAGTGAAATATGTATTTCAGGGCATAGGGCTCAGGTTTCTAAGAATATGTGAACTATATATGAATTGAATAGCAAAATTAATGGCACTGCTTTACTTTCTTGATAAATATCAGAGCACCTCGAGCGTAAATTACGGATATTATTACTATTCCAAGAAAATCATAAGTGTATAAATTTAGTTTGTCTAGAGTAGTTAATAAAACTTTACCTGATAAATGTGAGTGAAACGTATTTCCGGGTTTTCTAATGTACACTCCTGGCCAAAATTAACGCAGCACCTCCCTAGCGATCCTTACGGCCGGTGCTGCGTTAATTTTGGCCAGGACTGTACATAGGGCTAAACATGCTAGAGAGCCTCATTGTGAATTACATTGCAAATGTGTTCCAGAAATTAATCAAAAATTTCAACGAGCCTTATTATTCATTGAGTTTTTCTATTTGCTTATATTTTCTCGCCAATATTTTCACGTGCATTCTAAGCCTGCAAGTAAGCTCAAACATACATGAATGTACGTTTTTGTACTTTTGTCCAAACAATACCTAATACAGAGTAACAAGTTATCTTTTAAAAGAAAAAAGTCAAGTGGAAACTAAAATACTGTTGTCGGACGATAAAGTTGGATGTTCGATTTAATCAACCCTTTTATATAAGAACAGAGAATTCCGTAATCATCATGTGTGTACATCTTTGGAATCAATAGTGAGCCCGTTCAAAATGTTCAATGGGCTGTATTATGATTCGCATCACGTTCGTTTGACAACAC
Organism: Sympetrum striolatum; assembly: GCA_947579665.1. Lineage (NCBI taxonomy): Eukaryota > Metazoa > Arthropoda > Insecta > Odonata > Libellulidae > Sympetrum > Sympetrum striolatum. Next base: position 73,984,995 of record OX388342.1, on the reverse strand, counting down.
TGGTATTCTTTCTTACCGATAATACATTCAAAAATAGGTAAATGATACAGTAGAGGATATGCTGTATAAGGAGACATGATTTTAATCCGAATCCGAAGTTCACATAAATTCATCCCATATTAATTTTAAGAAACCAGCTATCCAGAGTTCGATTACAAAAGCTGGAGGGAGAATTCTCCAGAAATGGAATTAATTTCACTCCGAAAAAATAAACGCTGGGAACTAGAATTCATGAATTCCGGGTACCAGATTGAATAAATTGGACGAACTTTTATTCGTTATTCCCGACGACAAAAAAACTTGAGAATTTCAACTAGTGATTTGGATTCACCATCTTTCTCTTTCGTTGATAAATTGATTACGCCATATTTATTTCATAAGAAATTCAATTGGGTGAATAAATCAGAAATGCGACTAACGAGTCCCTTATTATCGAAGCTGAAGGGGGGTAGATTCGAACACAAAGGAAGGAAGAAAAAAGCAGGGTTCATTCGCATTTCAAATTTTCCGGAAGCACACATGCCGACCGAGGAAAGAATTGACCTAGGCCATCCAATTACGAATACCGAATGGATACAATGCAAAACGGAACTAAACTTCGATGCGCTCCACTTCTATCGGAAGGAAAAAAAGAAATCTCCATCCGAATCTGTGCTCCAAGATTAATCTGCCCTTAAAGAAAGGGGGTCTTACAGGGGATTCATAATGGGGTCGTTTTTTCCTCTTCATCGGCTGCATACAGTCGTGGATGAACATTAACGGATAGAACAGATTCCCTCCCCCGTCCCTGACCTACCCATTACTCTCCCACCGAAATTAAGTCTCCCCCTGTTCCCGCACATGCTCTCGTCTTTTTATTGCCGAAAGCTATGGATGCATCCCGTATATTTAATTCGTGTTAGACGCAGGATATATCGTTGATACTTATATGCAACTGCTGCCATATGCTAACGAATAGAATTTCTATTCATTCTTAGGTATACGGTAAAAATTGTCTTTAATTTCTTTAATTTACATTTATACTTTGCAGCATGCAGAAAAAATCTTTCAATAGAGAAAATCATAAAAAATATTAAAAAAGACTCCGCTATAACACTAGTGTATCCACTTTTAGTTCTCACTTTTCACAACAGATTATGAGAGAAGAGCCTGAAATAGTTTTGCATTGAGATAATTCTATCAGTATCTGTGAAATGCATGGAACAGGCAATCTCCCGATGTAAATACCATTCTGCTTAGGGTTAAGCATCACCTTTAAAAAGTCGTTCATAACTAATTTCTATTGTTATCGATTTTTAGTTATATCTAGATTACTTTCACTCTTCTAAGTTTAGAGTAAGCATTTCTCGATTTTAGTTTTGTTAAATATTTTTTTAAATTTAGCTTGACATTTCTTGTCGCCTTTACCATCAATTTAAAAAAACTACATTGATAAATGTCAGATATTTGTACTGAGTAAATCCGTAATCAGCTTTTTTAATGGCCTTTCTGTAATAATTGGTTAGAGATTTTGTTCTTGCCAATAAAATACTAGCCAATAAATGTTTATCTTGAAACCTCATTCGAAGCGAAACCAATTATATTTATAAATAATACATGTATTTCCCTCAGTGATTCTAGAAATAAACGGTATGGGCGTCTAGAAGATATGAATTCTACTGCAATAAATGTTAATAATGCTTGTGTAAGTGAAGTAATAATCGTTTCTGGGAGAATTTATTAATTACTACCCACGGCTGCATTGCAACTATCTTTCTTGTTAATATTAATGAAATTTTTCATATGTACACAAATCAATAAACATTATATATATATATATATATATATATATATATATATATATATATATATATATATATATATATATATATATATATGTATGATATACAACGATAATAAGATATGCAGATTCGATAAACGAGTAGGGAGCATAAAACATTAATTAAATAGGCAACTTACTTTGCCTCTAAGTATGAGTTAATATTGAAACTAGTACTGTTTGTAAGCCAGCTGGTTCGTAAGAAATTTAATTTTGAATAAACCTGTCCACCAGGACATACGATCACCATAACTTCCTTGGATGGCGGCATGGAATACATTATAGGGCTTAACTTCCGGCAATATTTATGAATGAATTATAATTTCCAACATCACAACTCAGGTTTCATTATTACTCACAATCAGCTTTAAATTCCTCTCGTTCAGGTTTTGCTTTCGAGTTAATGTTACACTTTCTCTTTCAACTTTAATACTCATTCTGTTTTCTTATCCATACAACTTTCTGGGAATCTTCCTTTCAGTTTTCTAAAAGTAAAAAGTGGTTTTGAACTAAATGTCTCCGAAATAAATCCTAATTGTTACGCTTTTTTGAATAGCTACTATTATTTCACTTCAGATGCAGCACAATTCATCAAACTCGCGGTCAATGGTCATAATGGTCTTAAGTATAAATGTTTCCCAACTTAAATATCTATCTTGGTGAACTCTCTGATTGAAAATTCAGCAACCTCTTTCTCATATGTCCATCATGCTATATCTTCTCATATCAGCTCTGTTTAAGGAAGAATTATGACTGAAAAATAATTAATTATTGAAATGCGTTAGCGTAGATGATAGTTAGATAGATATAAATTATAGCGTCTTTACATAGGAATCTAATTATTTAGTTAGAGGCGAGGCAAGCATTTTAAATGCATGTCTATTAGACACAATGTAGATCCACTTCAGTACTTGGCATATGATATATGCACGCAACCTAATATAGCATCAATGAAATAACAACAAGGAAATACTAAGAGGAATGCGGGAAAATTAACCCATGCTAAAACGTGTTGATTGAAGTCATTTTCACCACTTCTCATGAATTTTAAGTTCAAAATTTTTAAATAGAACTGCCTGTCGTCGGGTTTTGAAATCCTTCATTGGAACTCGCTCTAGTCTACTCTATCTACTAGTATTGTGAAGGCGGTAAGTAGATATTCTTAATATGTAGAAATCTTTCACTGACATTAACCTCTGAAAATGCCATGTTTGAAGAGATTCACGATGACGGCTAAAAGGTAAGACGAATTACTACAAAAAACCTGTTGATAAAGATGGTTTAAATATTTCCATTCACAATCAGAACATTTCTCGAAATGGAAAAATCAACGAAGGATAATAGATATTACCTTAAAAACCCAATCTTACTAATGCATTCTGCGAAAAATTCGATTTCCCTAATAGAGCATTCATCGTCTTTCCACGAAGTCACACCTACAAGCTTGAATAATTTATTTCTACGCATTTCCACTGTTTACCGAAGAGGACTCATATCTTCGAGAATCCGTGTTTCAAGGGAAACATTTTACCAAAAACTGCGCACTTAAAAAAGAAATAATCAGCCGAATAATTCGAACGTTGGGGTCTTTGGAAAGAACTGGAATGTGCTGAGAACGGGGCGCTTTTCCACGGACAAAGCGTAGCTTATTCCGAAGCCTACCGTAAGCCTTTCTTTTTACATATTTCAACTATTTTTCTTGGCAAACCTCCCTCTTCCATCACAAGCCTGTCATTATCTTCGAACAGATAAAACACAGAAATTCAATCGATGAAAATCACGCGTAATTTCTACTGAGCAAATACCATATCGATATACCGTTATCCGTTTAAAAAAGGTAATTTTCGCTTCTCTCCGAGCTCTACTGCGCGTAATTCAACGATAAACGCCGACATGTCTCCTGGCGCGATACTGAAATTACCACTACTGAATGTTTCTCCCTCGGAACGGAAAGAAATACTGGACGCGGTCGGTAGTTCACGTTCGCCTCAAGGGCTTTGTGCCGGCCGACGGATTAGACCCGATCCTCGAGATCATTCATCCTCATTACTGCTTACTTCCTACTTTTTCCGGTGCACCCCCTTCGCCTTCATCTTCAAGACACATCTTCCACGTTGGAGATGAAATATTCACCCCACTGCTTCAACCTCTTCCTGGGCCTCCCACACCTGCCAGTGCTCTCCCGTGGGCTGTTGCTCCCGGGCATCCTCACAAGGATAAAAAATGGAGTGGAGCAATTTCTCCATGGAGTGGGGTTCATAGGTATGCTCCCTGTTTACCTTAGGGGAGCTTGAGGGAGGCTGTGGGAATTCGTGGCGGGATGAGCAGGAGGCAGGAAGGGCATTTTTTCTTGTTTTATTCAAGAGGTCCGTTGGAAGGAGGAAGTGTGGAGTCGCAGGAGTTTCACGACGGAGCTAAAGGTGCACGGGCCAAAGGGTTATTGTTTTATGAATTTTCCGTTGTTACTACGTTCAAGGAGATGTTCAAGCTACTCAACGGAGATGTTCAAGCTTTTCGGGGCACGAATTCGCTCCGTCCGCCAGTTTATTGATGAATGCAATCCAGGGTCCCGTTCCGCCAGGCTTGGTTCCTAGGAAATGCTTTCGCGAAAGAGTTTTCCTTTTATTGCTTGATTTCTCGAAGAGGATTGCCAGCGATTCGTTTTATGACGAGCCGTTTTTCATTGAGGGAATTTGAGTTTTCTCCTGCCAAGGTTTTGTTGTTCATCATTGCTCTAGGAAATATCAAGGGTTATATGTCTGAAGAAACTTATTGCTTTCAACCACGCCCACATAAAAGTCGCTATATCAATATTATTACTACCCAAATACTTTATATAGCGATTTACCGCGACCAAAATCACAACCGCTGCTCCTGCATCCTTTGGTAAAGTAATTATTCGATTTTCGAGTAAAAAGCTTGGAATGACCTATAAAAGATTTTAAAGTACACCCTCGAAATTTTTCACGGAACAAGGGAAGGTGATACTTCAAGATTCATAAGACTAGTAGGTCCGTCATATTTAAGTCATGTAAATGAAACAATATGTATCGACGCAAGACTTTACATATTCTATATGGGAAAAGAAGAGGACGGCAACAGTTAATTCTGATTTAGTTCTGTTTATCCTTCGATATGCCTTCCTTTGCTAGAATTTCACAAAATACCTGAATTTCAAATATCACAGAATAATTTAGTCAGCTATAAATTTTCAATAGATTTAGAGATGATGATGTCGCAGGTAACAACTTAAGATTCTCTTTCACCTATTTAGAGCTCGGCGATGCGGACTGTTGCTATAATTCTGGTGGTTCATGTTATGTCATTAGATGGTTCATGAGGAAAAGGATGCGGTGAAGAGTATAAAATTAGAGGAACGAAATTGTATAAAATATAACAACGTCATTCTTATAGAATTATTTTATCTCCTTGATAAATAAGTTTTGACCCATACAATCCTTCACATATTTTTTCCTATTACTACCTAGAGAAATAGGCAATATCTTGATAAACATGTTTCATGGAAAAATATTCATTCTCTTTTTACTTCGGAGAGTTTGACCGTTCCTGATACCTAAAATCAATCTTTGAGTTATATTTCCATTGAAAAGCAAAGATTGGGTACCTAAGTTGTAAATTGTATCAACATTTATAAAATTGATTACATGCCGTAGAAGATTTTCGTGAGATGAATCCTTCGTGGCAGGATTTAAGCAGCAGGAATACGGCAGTCGTAAACATCAGCAATAGAGAAAAGAAAACTTATTCGGGTGTCACTGAGAATGGAATCAATTTAACCTCTCCGATCTGCCGGTAACCGAACTATAAAAGGGTTCTTTGTTGGGCGCCTCGAACCCCAAAGAATAAAAAAATCGCCTTCCCCAATTAATTAGGCATTGTTTCTTTCCAAGGGCAGATCATGGGAAAGTTAGCACCTCTACATATCCGATCGGTGGCTGTGGAAATAATTCGGCCAATGATCCTCAATCCTTCCACTGGTCCTTTGGTTACTTCTGTCTCCTTCTTTACTTCTCTAATCCGATATTACTCCGCCCAATCCGTTTACGGGAGACCGCTTGTAAAGGAAGCCACCGTGTCATATTTCACACGATTTAAATAAAAAGATTTCAGAGCGTTCGTTCTTCTAAAGATCAAAGGAATAAGGGAAGTGGGTTTCTTTAAAAAAAGGTAACACTAGATCACAAACCATAAGAATGGGATGTTTAGGTTACAAATTATTGATAAGGCCTCTGTTTGTATATATGTATATATGCTAATCGTGTTTCAAAAGTTATGTTGTGAAATGTTCAAAGTTTGATGTAGTGGATAACAAACAGGCCCATTACTACAAGTAGACCCATTGAGAAAAATTTCCTCTCTCCGGTCACAATTTTATTAACGATAATGATTTATGAATCAAATATTATATTATATAAGTTTTTGCATACAGTTTTCAAAAAAAGAGAACACATTTTCAGCTAATGAAGATGTCCTTCAAAGTATGGTTTAAGAGAGGGAACCTACGAAGGACTTTGGCTAATAGAGCTTGGGAATTGGATGAACAAACACTGAGACACTGCGGTTTGCTAAACGCAGTTTTAAAAGGGATGTTGTTAGAGCCAAGGAAGAGAAAAAGAGGAAGGTCTAGGTTGAGCTCCGGGAAAAGGATGATTGATGAAGTAAGAGAAATATGAGGAAAATATGACACTGGCAATGGACAGAAGATCTTGGAATCTAATCATCGTGGCTATCACCATAACAATATTGTGATAAATAATTTCTTGTGTTTATGCCTCCGCACCAAACATATTTATTTCAATTATAGCAGTATTTTATTCACGTTTGTCATTTAAAGCCCCATTTATGAGTCACACATTATGGCTAACGATTTTGTGATGAATTTGGCGAATTTCCATTCCAACGAACTAGTGTAACCTTTAAACGGGCTAGTGAATGCCAAATTTAACCTCAAGCTTTCATTTCTTTCATTTTCTTGTACAAATATTATCTATCAATTTCACGTTTCATACGTATCCTACATTTTCTCGCTGTATACTCGCAAGGAAAAACAGTATTTTTAATTTACTTTTTTGCCAAAAACTTAAACATTTCTGGATTGGGTCATTTTTGACCTCGCTTTTCGGCCAATGATATTTTTACCCACAAAATTTACTTTAACAGTATTACTTATTATACTCATGATTTTATATTTTTAATAAAATATATTATAATGGGAGATACATTTCCAAAAAATTAATGTCCATATTTTCCTTGCGGATATCTCTATAGTAATTTTTCCCTGGATTAAGGGGCGACGAGGAGCTATTAATTCAATTAATTAGAAGATACGTAGTTTAAGCTGCATAAAATATGAGAAAAAGAGTACAATTTAACTCTATGACGACTGTCGACTGGGTTAAGGATTTTCTATACGAGAGGGAACAACAAGTTGTACTGGATGGCGTTAGCTCAAATAGAGTCAAAGTTACCTCTGGCGTACCTCAAGGCAGTGTAATTGGACCTCTTCTTTTCCTTATTTATATCAATGACTTGAGTGACGAGATAGTGAGGATATTTGCGGATGACTCGGTTATATATAGGGAAATAACAAACGAGGAAGACCGGACATCTCTCTCTAACGATTTAGTCCTCATCCAAAGGTGGTGGGAAAATGGGAATTAGCTATTAACGCAAGTAAATGCTCCGTAGTTAATTTCTTCGAAAAGAAAAAAATGCGTCCAAATCACCCATACAAAATTAATGGAATTAGTATCAAAGTAGTAGATTCAGTTAAATATCTCGGGATCAACATTACTAATAACTTAAATTGGAGCACGCATATTCGAAAAATCTGCGGCAAAGCAAGTAAAAGGCTTGGCTTTGTAAAGCGCATTGTCGGTAAATGCGATGAAAAGGTGAGAGAGCGATGTTATTTTACCTTGGTCAGACCCCTTCTGGAATATGCGGCAAGTATATGGGATCCGGCGGATGAAACGTGTACTCGCGAACTCGAGAAAGTGCAGCGTAAAGCGGTTCGTTTTGTTAAGAAATGCTACGATAAAAAAGCAAGCGTTACAAAAATGCTCTCAGACGTAGGTTGGGGATCCTTGAAAGAAAGGAGATTGGAAGCTAGGCTGCGATTGCTTAATAAATTCAGGGAAACTACATTTTCCAAAGATACAATCGGTATCATGCAACCCCCCTGCTACGTCGGTCGATCCGATAATGACCGTAAGTTAAGAGAAATAGATGCTAGGACGAATCGTTTTAGAGATTCATTCTTTCCGCGAACAATACGTGACAATAATCGAATAAGGAAGTAATTTAGATTCAAGTGGTGTTTACACCCCCTGCCACACGCCGAAAGGCGGCTTGTAGGGTATTAATGTAGATGTAGATGTATGACTTAGTTGAGAGCAAAAATATTAGGATCAAATTTGACCATTTGATGCTTTTGTCTGGTTGCCTTACAATTCGCCCGCTAAAGATTAAGGGCCGCGGATGTTGAACATGCTGTAGTAAAAGGAAAAGAAAGAATCACATTTTAAGCCGACGAGAAAATTGTTTCAAGTTTAACGGAATAAAAGGTCGTAGCGAAGAAAAAATTTCATCAGAGTTTTAATTTTTTTCTCCGTCAGTCGTTTCTAACCCTATAACAAGCGTAGCCTTAGAACGCCGAGATCTCGAAGACAACAAAATATGATTTTCTGAAGCAGCCCACCCCGAGCGTTTATTTGGTCCCGCGCTCTGAACTAACCGGTACGTCGAAAGCTATTGCTTCCCCTTTCAAACGTGCGCCTTTCTTTCAGGTCTCTATTTTCACCTTTGGATGGGGGTTTGACTCTCCGCCAGGATGAAGAGGTCTCTCCCGAAAACACTCCGACCCATCTCTCTCACGTTCCAACCGATGACATCTGTGCGCGTCGAGAAAAGTGTATCGACTTCAGGAGACCTCCTCCGAACGGCCTCAAAACCAGTTCCCTCCTATCGCGATCTCCAAATCTCTCGGCGAGCGTGAAGTTTTTTGTTGTTAATAAATTCAAATAAGTCCCCCATCCCAATTTAACTACCCCTTTCTTTTTTCCCCTGCAGATAAGTCGTCCCCGCGGCTCCAAAGCCTGGATTGACATAATGAAACGCGTCCTTTTTTCGGCATACGGGTCTCCGATAAAAGGAATGAGTAGACGTTATGCAAATTGATGAACGAATTTCGAGAGAGAAGGCAGACGACGCGTAAGATAGCGGTGGAGGAGGGACTCTCCACCGTTGTTATTCGGTCCACTTTAAACGGAGTCGCCCCGCCTTTCTGAAACCTTTTCCTGGTTAAACGCGCACTTTAATCTTTTTTTCTAGATTTGTGCGAGGAGTGTTTACGAATAAGGTTCCGTGTTTACGAATAGCGTACAAACGTCCGCCCGTAAACGTCTTGGCTAACGCGCGATTAGAAATTACTAGACGATAAACATGGCTATTTATATGACGTGATTCTAATGGGTGGCATGGGGAAAATATGGTTATCTATGTTCCGGCGATGTTCGCTACACAAAAATACCATATCTGCTATCTGATTTGTGTCAAAGCGAACGGTTGTGTTAGCGTGGATATATAACAGGAGTAGCCGAATTAGTATTAGAGCCTGGTTTTATTTTCGCCCAATAAATTCGTTGGCTAACGGAGAAATAAAAGCATAGAGATACCAGCGAGTCAAGGCCGAAACGCGGATTTTGTGTAATTTGTTTGTATTGATTTGTATCTTCTACAAAGCAAACTCTTTATAAAATTATATTTTCCCATATTTCTTAAATAACTACGGTGGTTACCATAAGTACTTACATATCTTCCAAATGACTTGGCCATGAAATAAACAATGAAAATATTACTAGCATTCATTGAAGGATGTAATATTTTTACTGAACGTACTGTAAGTTACGACAGTACAATGCTGAGGCTTCCGTGTCCATCATTCTTTTCAGAGTTGAGACGTAAAATAGCAATGACTTGGGCCAGCCCATATATATATATATATGTACAAATGATGGAAAGAAAGAATGGACTTTGCGCATGAAAGTGTGCGGCTTAAACCAAAGTTATGCAGAGGTGAAAAATAGTGACTTGCCTGGGACTCGAACGCTGGTCTCCCACTTTCTGGGCAGGTAATCTAACCACCTAACTATCGAGCAAGTATAACCATATAGGTTGGAAAGTGAATAGTGTATAACCTATTTATAGTGAAAATGTATAACCTATATATACGTTGGAAAGTGAAAAGAATACTATCATAATCGATTATGTAAATACGATAAAGTTTACTTTTCTGTGAAAATAAGAAAATTCGGTGTTGCCTTGCCAATGTACGTTGGCAAGTGAAGATATCCTAAAACAGTCGATCGTGTAAATACGATGGTATACTGCACAGTAAGTATGAGGAAAATTAATGTTGCCAAGATTCCGAAGTTCAATCTACAGATATTAACCTTAATTGGCTTCCCTTCCTTCGATTAAAAAAAAAATACGATAGACAAAATGACCCCATTGTAACCGCTGGATGCAGCAAAAACATTGTTACACCAAATTTACGTCCCAGTAGAAATTCAAATCCGTTTGGACAGATGAGTGCCCCAGCTTCGGAAATGGAGAGCAGTTTCTTGGGATCCGCACAATTAGATCGATACGGCGATTCATCCCGACCGATGAACCTAAATGCCCTGATTATCAAGGCGTAAATTCGTGGGTGGCGAAAGCAATCGCCTTTGGCCCAACACCCCGACGGGCGGCATTTAAAAAAAGGGCCGACTCCCACCGCGCGCCAAAACCACGCGTCCACCGCTCACAAAAAAACCGTGACCTCAAGAGATTCCCATCGCCTCCCCCTCCCTTCCCACCTCCGGAGCAGCTTCCACCCTTTTTTCCTCAACCGATCCTCGGCGCACCTCGGAAAGTATCTGCCAGTTGGTGTATAACCCCTTCCTTCCCCGATCCATTGTGAAAGGGGTGGGAGAGAGATGCTATCTCGAACAGACTACCGTCTGCGAGGGCGGGTGGGGGAGAGGGGGTAAACTGATTGAAGCGGCGGCCGTGGTAGTACTTGCCATGTGCCAATTAGGGAAGCGATTGAAAAAAACGGCGCGCTGAAGAAAAGGGTTCCCGCCCACCTTTTATAATTTTCGACCCTATCGCTACTAATTGGGAAGAGGGCTGCCTTAATAGAGTCGATGAGGGACTACTGATTGTGGTGGGCGATCTTTGTACGGGACTGCGGACGTGTTTCGGTCGACCTCTTCAAGGCTGGGTGTCAACCTTTAACCCTTTGTTACTTTGCGATGTTTTCCTTAGCATGATGGGAGAAGCTATTGCGAATATTTTAGCTTTTTTTGGAGAACCTTCATATTCCAGCTATGTCGTTACAATGCATGTTTACTAATTATTAATATTGATTAGTTTTAGTATTAATATTAAACATTTTGAAAATCATGGAAATTCGCTCTTAAATAATTACTAGGGAAATCTCAGAAAAATTTGATTAAACACAAAGGGTGGTTATTAAAATTTTATCTTGGCATGCGTTATTCTGTTTTTATTCTACCCTAGATATTTAGTTAATTTTTACTTTATGCATTAATGTTCTCACAACGCGATGAATTGAAATATATAAGTATTTACTTAAAGCTCCTTTATGTGAAAACACTGCTAAAATTTCCAACTATACTCTCGAAGAATTAATAAGGTTGTTTTATTATAACCAGCTGGTTATTTATAATTCAGGCACTAACTCACATGGCCTAATATATCTTCTCAAGCTTTTAAATAAAAAATTAATTAAAAAAATGTATATCAAGGGTATAATACCCCACAGTAAGCTTAAATATTAGAAACAATGACGATATCGCGGTGAAGAATCATCGTTTCGGTGGAGAAAGATTTACAAAGATAACGTCATCCAGCCCAGTAAATTTGCACGAGAAGAATGTTAATCAAAATATGAAATCCTTTTATTTCCTTAATGAATATTCACAAGACCCCTTCTAATTCTTTTCCTTCCCGTTTACCTATTTTGCACAACCGTTACAAACCGAGCTCGGTCGCGAGCTATTTAAAATTTGATGAAATTCAGGTTATTTACTAGTGGAAAACTGTAACATTTTTCTTCAAAATTCTTGGTTTATAATTGCAAGACAGTGGTGATTTTAGTCATAAAATCCATTCTGTAGAAAAAATAGATTTCAAGTTGATCGATGGAATTTATTTGATTAGGATAAAATAATGCCATTTTCCTTAGTTTACTGTTAATAGTATTCCAACCTATCGATAAATTCTGGATGTAATATTTTTATTACGATAGTAACAAAAATTTTACGTTGGCTAATAAATCGTTAGAATTGCGTTAGCCATGGGTGATTATTAATACTGCTAACATTTTCCATCCAATATCTATCCAAAAAGATAAAGGTATTTCAGGGATAATCAGGGATACAGAATTTGCATATTATTTGCATTGAAATTTGGTGGATAAGGTGGATAAGTCTGTCAGTAATCGATCATATTGCATAAAATAGAAACTCTTGTATCCACGTCAGTGGTGATGCAGCTACAGCGTGATAAGAGAAACATAAATAGTAACCTTGACGATGCAGCAAAAACTGAAATAGGAGGAATGCAAATAGTTCCCGAGAGAAAACGTTAACTCGATATCAGCGAAGGGTAAGCGATTACATTTAAAAACAACAAAAAATAACCCTGCAATAGCATCATGCGTTAAAATTAGAAAGGCGCAACCACATCTTCCCGGATGTCATAAGCGCACAATGAAGAAACGTGCATGATAACCAATCCGTAATAATTTTATTTTTCCGAAAGGAAATCTCAATAATAAAATTGGAGAAAAATTCCTTGAATGATCGATAAGTTGAAAAAAAAACTAGTCTTCTGCAGAACGTCTTCAAATATATTTTCTAACATAACTTGCGAAAAAGATTATTTAGCATGAAATCGCATTTTTTCGAAACGGCAGTATTAAGAAAAGAATTCGATATAAGCTCCGTTTCTCCGTATATTTAAAGGGCGACGTTGTTTTTCTGTTACAGTGTACAACTCAAAGAAGATAAATGACTTCGTGCATAAAGTATCTCGCTTGAAATGGTATTTACCATTATCCTGTGAATCTTTATATCCTTCTATCTCACCATCAGCTTTACCTCTCATCAGACTATCGATTCTATCAATCACACGCGTTTATTTTGAGCCCGATATTCTGTTACGCAAAAGTGAGTCCTTTCGAAAGAATAATTCAGTACATTGTTTCTAATATAATTTCATTCAAGTCAAATTACATAATTCGTCAAACTTCGTAATTAATTTAACGCCATTTATTTTATTAAATATATTTAAGATATTATTATTCATATATTTATTATTATTTATAACTAATATACGATATAGTTTAAGATATCCATAATTCATTTACGAAGTCTAAGATATTTTAGGGATACAGCGTCAATTTAACTTTAATTGTAAGCAACCATTTAACTTACTTTATCATCTGAGACGTAAATCAAAAATAACGTTTAAAAATAATCAATTTATATTCATTAATTTATCAATACAATAGGATCATAGATGGAAAAAAATCTCCGTTGTTAAGAACTATCATGCAATATCTTATTAAATATGAAAACATATTTGATCATGTCCATTGATATCAAGTGGAACGACATAATTAAAAAAATACATTACGAAGTATGTATATATTGTTCATCTATACAAGTACAAATTAACTTCTTAGGTATATTTTAATAGGTAGACCTTTTTGAGTCGACAAACTGCTGAATTATATTTTTATGGCGATACATTGATCTTCCCTTAACGATTACATCTCGCGTTAATGAGTCTTGGAAGAAACCTGCTTCCAAGTCAAATGACTTTCCACACTTTCAAAATCCCAAAATCTAATTCCACTATATATCGCTATTTACCATTCACTTGAAGACATTCATCTAGTCCTGCGAACGAGGCAATCCCTTCTCGTTAAACGGAACGAGTCGAACGGCCATCAAATTGCGTATTGTATACCATTATCCCATTCAGTCACCGTAAACACCGCACTCATTACGAAGACTCAAAACAAAAATACCTCAATCCGTCCGTTCCGATATTGACCTTCGGCACCGGCTGAGAAAAACAGCGAGATAAAACGCGCACCAAAGCACGAATTCCTCCGCGATAAATTTCTTCCCCACCTACCTCAAGGAGCAGCGCGAAGGCGACCGTCTTCCCCGCCATTGTCTCTGCGACGGCGAGATGCTGCATCGAGATCGCTTTTTCCCTTTGAGAAGTCCGCCTGGACTACGGAGAGTTGGGCGAGGGAGAGCAACAGGTGTCCGCGTGTGTCGCTGTTCCACTGCGGAGGACTCCTTTCCCACTAGCGCAGCTCTCAACTGCACGACGAGTCCTACCCGCCGACAAGAGGGGAAGTCTCCCTTTGGGGGAGAACATGTGGGAGGAGGGATTTCTCCACGGCCTTCCCCACCATCTCTTCCGCAATGTAAACCCTTCCCCTACCCCATTCTTTCTCTCTCTTCTACTTTTATCTCCATTGTGCGGCATCATCCGAAAGACTCCGAGGTGCTTTTTTCGCTTTCCGAGATCGGTTGCCCGAAACGAGGAACTTCGCGGGCGCATTAGCGAGGTTCTTTTGTTCTTTCGCTCCGTTTCGGTGCGGGAGATGCAGCACCGCGGGGAGGTTTAGATGCGTTTGTGGGATAAAAACGCGACTTTATGAAGGCGGTGGGAATTGGTGCCTTCAACACGTGTCTCGGCGGGAAGCGAAGATCGTTATCCTTACGTCTTCGTTGCGTGCGGTGTAAACAGGGCATTTTCCCGTAACGAGGCTCGGTAATTGTTTGCCACTGAAAAACGTTTCCCCGCGGAGGGATTCCGGGATATCTTGGGCCCTGCAGCGAATGATATGGGGGTCCGTATTGGATAATATTTTTGGGCCCTTAAATCTCGTGGTCCTCCCTGCATTGTGGGGTTATGTGAACAGGATATTATTCCGCAATGAAGCTTTGGCTCGTTTGCTACTAGACAGCATCGAATACCGGAAAATCTAACACTTCTCCTTGGTAAATCATTTTGGGGCCCTAAAATATCGAAGGCCTCCCACGTTCTTTGGATGTATAACAGGTCATTTATCTGCAATGACTCTGTATTACCTTTAGCTACTATACACAACTGCATACCGGAAGATCTTCCACAGCAGTGATTTAAGGGCCAGGAAAAGATAACAGTTGGGGCCTTTAAATCTCAAGGGTCCCTCGTATCGAGGAGTATGCAGGGACTCTAATTTCGTCCCATTTTGCAGACGGGGTTCTCTCACCGGTCACATGTACCTATTGCTACCATTTACATCAACTAGAGAGTAAAATAGATACCCCGTTTAAACTGATAAGGAAAACTTCTAGGTCAAAGGAAATGTTGTTTACAGTAACCCCTCGGCTAAATCCTTACTCCCGTCCGCTAGGCGAGTACCTTCCTCCGCCTCCCAGGAAGGCGCCTCTAGGATAGTTCTCGCGGAACTAGACGGGCTGACCGAAGTTTACTGAAAATTGAATGGAGCTTGCCTCATGGCTCCATTTACCTTGGTTGGGCTCTCGAGAGAACTTAAGATAATCTCCTTACCTTAACATCATTTCATGAGGAGGAAGATTTTTAAAGCTGGCATTAAACGTAGATTTAGGACTGCAGGTCATCTTATTCAGGTCTTTTTATTGCCTTCTAAAATATTTTCCTTACGAGAATTGCGTTGAGAGCGAAGAGTTCCCTTTCTCTTCTTTTAATCTCTGAATACAAGTTTTACCACCAACTCTCGCTGGGCAGTTTGTTTATTATGGAGAAGGAATTTACTTTTCATTCTTTAGTTCGATCATTATGATGCTGCATCACACCTCTGTAGTAAATATCCATCAAGGACGTACACCAAGCATTACAGTTTTATACAAAGGTAGCATTTCAAACAGAGAGAAGATGTGCTGGGGCTTAACTGCTTCAAGTTGAGTTTATATTGCTTTTACTCAAGCGGAATCCTCAATCATAGTGTGATTTTCTTCGGATGGAAAGCAACATATAGGTTTGCTCACTCAATGACAATGTTAGGATTAGAATGTTAAATATATATTTAAAAGTGTTAAAAAACTTTACGATTACAATTTAGAACAATTATTTAATAGTTGCGTGCGCCTACCCGATTATTTATCAATTCGTCTTCACTAATTCTCAACCGCTTTTATGCCAACAACTTATTTAATGTCGTTAGGAACAATCATTTACACGCATATCAGTGCTTACCAAGCCCATGACTTCCACGACACGCTTATTTTAAGACTCAAATCCAAAGAGCGCTAGACCACAAGCTTGTTACTTGCTTATTTCCACTCTAAATTTGTGTTAAAAAGGAAATGCCTGGCCCTCGAGTAGCCAAGTGAGTGACTCATTCGCCTTCGGTGAAAGGTCTCGGGTTCGATTCCCGGTTGGGGTAAAATTACCTTAGCAGCCACATTCTCTAAGCAATTGTTTTGCCTTGAATAATTTTTTTGCGTAGCGAACTCCAATTAGAAAGACCAAATCTACAGTAGAAGGGAATAAAAAAAATGAAGGTTTTATATACTGAGCTACTCACCAAGAGCTTGTGCACGTGTATCGATCCCTGCGAGAAAGCTCCAACTCGTAAGACGTTGCGTAAAATCAAGCTTTTCATTACACGTCACGAGGAGACAGAACTGGGGGCTACTTTCCTCGGTATAACGCCTTGGTTTGGCAGAACTAATTCCGCAAACAGGATTGTGTTTGTTCTCAGCCGGTTCGATATAATCGGCACCGGCCAAATCTCTTCGGCACCGTACTTTGCCCACGGACACACCGCGAAGTATATATCTGAGACTTCGCCATTCTCAGAAGGGCGTGCGCAAATCGATTGTCCACTGTCTTCGCGAGGGATTTAACGGTCGAATGGGGCCCGCGCGTCAGACGGCCACGAGCCGCCGTTTGCCTTAAAACTGAAAAATATTGTGGTCTTACGTCTGGCCTCTTTTCCTCTTTGCGGGGGCTTAAGTGATTACTGGGCGATCGAAACGAATGGGTCCAGCGACTGGAGTCTGTCGGACGTAAGGAGATTTTCGCGTTTATCCCGCTCCTTTTTCTCTCCCGGAGAGGATTGATGTGTGTTTTTTGTTTCTTTGGGAAAGAGGTCGAGCCCTCCCTTTTTTATTCCCCGTGGAATGAATAGACTCTGAAGGCCCGCTCTCTGGTAAAACCCCCATCCTTTTACCCTTTCGTGCCTTGCAGTCATAATGGTATCGCGGCGATGACCGCGCACTTTGAGGGAGGGTGATCCTGCGAAAAGCTGCGAAATTTCGCTTTCCTTAGGGCACGAATGTGCTTCGGAGTTATCAATTCCGTGGGGGATAGAGACGTCCTACTTCGGTTTGAATTTGGAAGGTCAAGGACGTTACCATTGCTTGTTTTAAGAGGGAGATAAGGGAAGGAGTTATGCACATTCTGTACCGCCAAACACGACAGCGACAGCGATACGAAGTGAGGAATTAATGGGAGAGGAAATATTTTAATGAGGTTATAAAGGGTCCATTTATATCAATACGAAAGAACGACAGTTTCATCTTGGTCTCTGAAATATATCAAGAGAAGGAAGTAATTCGACAAAAACTGAATTTATATCCCTCGACGGTATTTTCAACTAAAGTAACGGTCGAATTCCATGCTATCGTATGTGAGTTCAAAACTAGAGGGAAATTTTCATTCATATCGTACTCTCGTAAGAAATCCGTTAGCTCTCAGAAGGGGAAGGATTTAATTTGATGTTTTTTCTATTATATGATACCCATAGTTACCTAACCTAAAGTTTTAGCAGTTTCCAGGAAAAGATAAATTACGTTGTCCTTCAGCTGCCAGTATAAATCAATCAATTTTACGATTGACTGCTTGAGAAGAGAAAGAAAATCGTTGCTTATAATAAATGATTATTTAAAATTTAGAGAGAAACTATTTGTACAGGTCTTATCTTAGAGGCCGATTTGAATTTCAAACCCTTTCACACTAGTACTCAATAGGATTGGAGAGAGAATGAGGTTTATTAGTCGAGATGTGGAGGGAAGCAGTTTGGGGTCCTTGCACCTTTTTTATGCGGCCCATGATTCTCGCAAACTACAGTTTCTAAACGTTTTCTATACATTTCACTTTTGAGCTGCGACGAAGAGAAAAATATTTTTATTCGAATCTTTCTAATTGAAATGTTTTGATTACGTCTAACACGAAAAGCAAATTTTGATTAGCATCTGCTTTCAATATTAGAAAAATATCGTATTTCAGGGTAGTTAATATCCTACAACATATACATACTATACTAAACAAAAAGACGATGGACACTATCCCTGCAGTGGAAAGAGCGGAAGAGAAGGAAAGGATGATAATGGAAAATTTTAATACGTATCTTGAATGCTTGAATTCTCTCTTAGTTTCCTTATTACTGATTCCATAGATTTCAAGGGAATCAAACTTGTTTTATGATCAAATTGAACATTTCCGCATCTTGCGTATTTGTTCACTTGGAAAGAACACGGAAATTTAAAGCAAGCCATGTTCATATAATTTATGTTAAAATAATTTAGATTATCATTAGAGAAGGAGTGGAAAAAATTATGATCATGAATTATCGTTACGTGAACGTAATCATCTTACTTTACCATTAAAATTTCATTTGTTTTAAATATTTCTTATGTAGTCCAGCCTTTCAATCAATTAATAATATAATATAAATCAATATAAAAATTAAAATAATAATAAATAAATATATAATCAATATAATAGTTAATGATGAAAAGCTTATGATAAAAATAATTCGCTGCAAAATATTGAACGTCAAATATTTAAAAAAACTGTGAACTTTGACTACTACGTCGAACTACCATAGCTATTGATATAATCAGGAATCGAGCGTAATGGAGAAAAACTACTGCATTTCGTTCCCTGTACGAGAAACTAAACGCAAGCAGCTCATTGAATCTCATAAATGCTCCTTCACGATCAAGTTATTCAGCATACAAACCCGTACGCCGAGCACTAGAGATAAGGGAAGCAGAATAAAAAAGCTAAGATGATGAGGGAGTTGTGAGCGTAGCGCATCAATCAACCTGGAACATTCGTGGTTCGTACGAAAAGTTCGTGACCCTAAATAAAGGAGCGCCTCTCTCTACAAGCCTCGTTTTCACCAACTCAAAATCTAGATGTTTTAGTTAAGCATCGGAGATGAAGACGTAAGCCCTCGAAATAAAAAGGAATAAAGTGAGTCATGGCAGGCGGATGAGCAGACGTACACTTCTCTCTCTTTCTTCACATTCAGAATTCTTGCCTAATGGCTGTGGTGAATCAGACTCGACTTTAGCGATTCCTCTTTTAGCGTCCTTGCAGAACACCACGCTCTTCTTATCCGGATTTAAGCCCTTGTGCACGACGTGAGAGATTTTATTTTTGCGAGATCCTCATGGTACAACAACACATAAAAAATTCTCTCTGTTATAACTTGTTTTTCTTTGTTAATTTGACGCAATCGGGATTTTGAATTTGATAGACTTGTGAAGGGTGTGTGCTTAAATTGAATTACGTTCTCCAGATTATGATCTCAATACATACCGCTGCATATTTACCCTGCTATTCTCCATTTGGTAAGTGCTGGAAATTGTAATAGTATATATAATACGTTCTATTTTCCTAGACAGTAACTGTTTGTATGGCTGAGTTTATGCTTACGGAAGCTCTAGATGAAAACTATTTTGTAGACTTCATAGGTCTGATGAGTAGATAAAAATTTCATTCAATTATTCATACATGCTAATAGAAATATTGCATTTTTCTCAATTTTTTCTTAGATTGCTAACTGAGAAATCCAGTAGCTATTACCTTCAAGTTATTTAAAAGGAGAACGGAAGATTTCCATCATGTGATTGGAGTATGCAAACAATTGTGCAATAAAAATCTCTTAATACGAATATTTTTCATTTCGTATAGCGTAAAGAAACACGAGTCTTTCATTTACTTAAACTCAGTCTTTTCCTTAGATGTGAGGTGATGTGAATATCTATTGTGAGCTATAAGGGATATTGAATAATGGCATTAATTCTGGTCACACCTTGTTGAATTGAGAATGTTATCCGTAAGTTCTTTTTTTATACTGACATAGACTCTTACCATATTTTAGTATTCTGGTCCAGTGAGGAAAGAACTGGGCACTAGTTAATCGTGGGTAGAGGCTGCAGAAATACCTTAAAGATGACTCAGAAAGTCAACTCGTAAATTTAAATG
The DNA here is from genome assembly GCA_947579665.1 of Sympetrum striolatum. Lineage (NCBI taxonomy): Eukaryota > Metazoa > Arthropoda > Insecta > Odonata > Libellulidae > Sympetrum > Sympetrum striolatum. The sequence continues at coordinate 73,964,810 of OX388342.1, read as the reverse complement.
TTTGTATTTCCGTGTAATAAGGTAACTTTCAACTCTTCGTCATCGCGAGAAACCATTAAGTTTTACGCATTTCCGGAATTTTTAAATCAGCTACATTAGTCACGGATTACATAAATGCAAATCAGCTGCAAAGTTCTCCTCTTATCATAAAAAACTCTTCGAAAAAATCAGCTTCGATCAGCATTCGAAAAGAGCGACAGTCAATCAGTGCGTTAACAAGCTTGTTTCAAACGCTTTCAGAGTAAATGGGACGAATAATCATTCCCTCTTTGGTTATTCTTTCTTTAATCCGGATATCTTACCCAAAGATTTATTTGGACACTTGAAAAGGCATTTCAATAATCCTAAAATCGGTTCGAATGGACAATATCCGGTGTGGGCAAAAGTCGCATCAGTTTATTAATAAAAAGCTAGAGTTCATGGCACGATAAAATGACTATTTGCGATACCGCTCAGCCTCGCTCTGTCTTACGCGCCCCGAAATCTTATTGATTCGGCATTCGGAGCCATTCTCGCGATAAAAACGTCCCGATTCGCCGTTCTTTTTTATGTGCGGCTTCGTGTCGTAACACCCTCCGCGTATCTTATAGCGCTAAAAATCCATACGTGTTTATTTCGAACGTTTTGTGACTATCGGCTGCAAACATTCAGACCCCTGGCTTATACTATAGCGAGCGACACCCATACAAATAAACGGGAGAAGAAATCTCGGAGTACAAAGACGTTTCTCCACAGATAAGGAGCACAGAACCCGGGCGCAATATTCGACTCCGACGATTCGGAAAGACGACTCGACGTAGACGCCGCCGACGCAGGAGCCGTTACGTCTCCCTCTTTACGGACGTCATTCGATAGCGTCGATATTTTACTGGGAAATCACGTCAAACGCGGGAATAAAGGGAGTTTTTTTACACGTTTTATCCGCTCTTCTCTATTGACCCAAATGCTTGCCTCGATGGTAAGCTATCGTCATAATCCCTTTGGCTACCTCGGAAGAATTTATTGACCAATTTACCGCATTGAGTGAGAGAAAGAGCGGGAGAGTGTGGCCCCTTTGCCGTTCCATTTTTTCACACCGGAAGGGGTATTTTTTCTCTCTGTAGAGTTGGAGAATGCATCCGTGATATACGCGACACCTCAAAAGCGCCTACAGCAAACGGTGTCATGTACCTTTCATCTTCCAATCCGTATGCGCCAGGCGTGGCTCTTTTGTCGACAAATACCTCCGATGCTTACCCGAGGTTGGGTTGTCACCGCGGGGAGGATTTTTTACTCTCCCCCACTCCTCCAGGACGAACACCGTTTGACGGCTTAGAGAGGAGGGGTGAGCCATATAGACTGACGGCTGCAGCGTCGTTCAAACACGTCTTGATCAATTTGTAATACTTATTATAGAGATCGCGCTTCCCTGTTTACGCATACTTGATTTTACGATGCTTCCATTATCGAGTTCTGTGTGGCAATGCATCTCGTAATTTACCGAAAGGACGCTACTCGAGGTCACGATCAACGATTGTGGGTTGAGATTACGGCGCGCGACCAGCGTAACTTGATGTCCATTTAAAACTCGCGATAAGTTCAAACATTTTAATATCTGCTCTATCAATTGCATTATTACTGTACAACTTCCGCAAGGCTGATAATTCCTAAATCTCCTGTATTTACATCTTGTCTTACCTTCGGCCCGTGGCATGGGGTGTATGTTGCATAAGTCTGTTCCTCTATTACTCGCGCGTATAATCCATATAAAACGAGCGAGTCCTTGAGGTTTCTAGTTCAAGCATCTGATACCTATCTTCTTAACGTATGTATGTGTTATGAATAACAGGGAAGACGAATTACTTCTACATCAAAGAGAACTACGTAGACACCGATTTGTCATTGCAAATATTAAGATAAAGCGCGTTTTCAGGCTGTTTCTTTTATAATTCCTGCATGCAGATTCCAAATTTCTGAATTGATACCCTATCTTATGAAATATTATTGCAAAGTACCATTGAAATAAATTACAATTAAGTGGAGGTGATTAATTTTTATTTTGTAAAATAATGCCTTGGTTGAATATTCCCTGGAATTAAGTCTAGTAATAACTGTCAATAAAAAGGTGGAAAGAATGAATAACCCACGATTTCTGTAGAGAAAACACTATCGTAGAACCTTATTAAAATGGGAAGCCTCAGTAAGACTGTTCTGAAAACTTATTTTTCAACTATTAATAGGGTCATTGTTTTTTAATATAATACAAACATTGAGTATGTTGAATAATACTACAGTGTATGTTCAAAAATGTATAGCAAAATTTATGCTTCCACGTAATTTAATATAATTTACTCGTTATAATTTTAACTCTAAGTATCCGACAAATTAGAGATGGATAACCCTAGTCACGCGTGCCAAACGTGACACACCGATGAATTGTTTCTGGCACGCGAAGCACGTCCTTGCCAAATTTATTTTAATTTTTAGGGGACAACTTTCGTACTTTATCGTAAGACCCTGTCATGATTATTTTCATTGAGACAGTTTTAATCGATTTACATAAATAATTGCAAATCAAATACCACGACATCGAATAAAATATTCCCAAAACATTTTGTTTGACAGATGGAAAAATGTTGTGCCAGAGAATCGGCCGATTTTGGCACGCAATCTCCAAGAGGTTAATCAACCCTTCAATAGGGGCCTTCATCGACGCTTCGTATCTCCAATAGCCTAAATCCATCCCTGCTGCACACCAACATCTTACGGCTCACCGGTTTGGATGCTGTGATCTACGGGACCGCAACACGGAACGTCCTGCACTAGTGAATACAGGTTGGGGTATTCCGGGTCTGATCTCCACTATTTTGACGAACCATTTATTTCCGTCAGACTTAAAGGAGCAGAGAGCTTCGTGTCCTTTAACTAACCGTCTTGATCAGTTCAATTTTTATTCCGAGGAAAGATAAATAATCCGCTTTGATCATCGGCTGAAAAAACGCCTCCGCGGGTAACCTTGTAACGTGGCTGACGTTTTAGGTTATCTCGTGCAAAGATGTCAGAGCAACATTTTACGATGTATTCCTGCGATACGGAATAAATTCTCACTTATGTTGAAGTGGAATATCTGTTAAACGTGGGAGTGAATAAAAATATTTAATGTAACACCATGACCTTGCCCCTGCTAGCACATCTCGTTCGATAAAAAATATTTCATTTGCCTCTTGCTCAAAGTAGAGGAAAATGTATTTAATCTGATGCTGAGTCACTTCAGTCGATATGAACAGATTGCAATGAAACAATATATTCATAAAGTCGTTGTGCTACACTTCCGTTGACTAGTGTTTCTTATATAATTTTGATTAAGTGGTGAAAATATAGGCTACTTAAAAGATTCCTTATCATTCAAATTAAACCTCATTCCCGCTCAAAAACTTGCGGTAGCTAAATGAAGAGAATTTGAGGCTCGAACTAGCCATAAAGCTGATGAATTCACTACCAATTAAGGATGAATGCAAAAATCTTTTCAAAACATCCACTACAAATAAAATTACATATGATTTTGATATCATACTCTCTCAAGTTTAACCGTCTGCAATTATCTTAAATTTTCAGTGAAAAACGTACGAGTTTCTAGTAAAAGTAAAATTCAAGTAAGTACGTGTGGGTTTTTGGAAATTTAGTTTAATTAATTTTTATAGACTTACAATTAATAGGTATTTGATTTTCAGCCCTTATAAAAATTAATTTCTAATATTTTCAAATATGTCAATGACATTTACTATAGTATTCAATTACACTTAACGAGTTAATAACCCATGGAATAATTTGAGTGGCTTTAATTTCCTTGAAAACCTAAAATAGTGTTTGTATATATCTTATTTAAATGGTAATAAAGTATACTAATTTCATATAATTATATACTTATTTTACAGGACCTCAATTTTTCAATTCTATACACGAAGAATATTTTCCAACAATAAATATAAATAAATAAAACAGAGTTATATTAATTTGAGTAAGTATAAATCGCAGTTGAGAAAAAATTCGTAATTTACCGCAATAGCTATATTAGAATTATGGAATTTAGATTCAATTGCGAACTTGGTGATAAATATCTGTAGCACACATTTACTATTAATGAAAAGTCATTTAGGTGCATCTCTGTCGAAAACATTTAGGAAAGAGCCCTAGCTCGCAATTCTCCCTCCTTAAAGGAGAGAGACAGATGAAAGTAGAAAATTAATTGGGCCCGCCGCTTGAAAAAAATCCCTCATGGCATTTCCGACCGAGCCCAGACCTTCGCGAAATAAAATTATCCGACCCCATAAAGCGAATTAGGAGCCATCTTCGGGAAAAGCTATCCAGACTTACCAAAAGGAAAACGAAATGAAAAAAAATTCCCTGACCGCTCCCACAAAAAAGCGCTTGTCCTAATTGAGACATTTCCTCGCTAATCACTGATCAGATCCGATAATGAGGCGTTTAACACGCCCGTTGGAAATGGAGAGAGACTTTTCTCTTGCGTAATCAGACGAAAGTGGGGAAGGAGGGAATTCGTTGGAGTTTAAAAGGAAGGGCTTTCGGGGGGTGGAGAAAGCAATGGGTGACGGCAAACGATAGAGGTTTTGATAGAAGAGCCAGCGATGAATCTTTCCCTTTCTGATTCCTCTCGGAAACAGGGTACGTGTTTTGATAGGCCCATGATGCTGTCTCTCTCTCCATCATCTGGTGGGTATGGACCTCTTTGTGTTGCTCGTGGATTTCGAATGGGAATGGGAGACCGTGGCGCCGGGGCCTCGCCGCGGGGGCTTTTAGAAGCTCGGGAGTTTGGGCTGGGGTATCGTGGGATGGTTTTGATTAGGTAACGGTCGGTAAATTTTGAAATTGGTCGGTGATAGATGGTCGCACCTCCCGAGAGGGTGTGAGAAAAAGGGCCGGAGAATGGGAGGGACGGACGCGTCCCCGTGATTGAAACGGGCAACTTTCCAGAAGAGAGCGACTTTTTTTACCATTCTTTGGTTTGTAATCGGATGCAGCGGGGCTTTTTTCTGAAACTTTTCCCGGTCTTGAGGGCGCTTCGTCGTGCGGATGGAATTAGCGGCGGCATGCACAAAGAGGGAGTACTAGTTGGGGTCATATCAAAAGGATTACGAGTGCAGAGAGGACGTGAGGGAGGCGAAAAGCGTTCTCTGTGCGCCTGAAAGAGTCAGACGGTTGTCGCATTTGGTGGTACGAGGCTTAAGGGAGAAATTAATTCCTTAATCGTGTTTGATACCACCTATATGTCACAGTGCGGGGGGCGTCCCGCTATTCATGTCTGAATTGCGACATGGAAAGCAAATCTTTAAAGGCAGCTGGAAAAGGAGAAGGCTCGTATTTTACCATCCCTTTTTATATGGCTTTGAATCCTTATTTCTGTAGAAAACAAATAAACTGTTTGAGCTTTTTGTTCGATTTGTGATGTGACCTTCTGTTAGAACAGTGCCTAGTCTAGAGGACCGATTGTACTTCAAATCTTTCTTTAGATCGTTTAGGATTCTAGTTTCCACAGAAAACAACGGTAATCTCTTTGCCCAGCTTATTATTCGATTGGAGATATTCTGTCAAAACAGCACGCAGTCCAAAGGATCGCTTGAAATTCAGATCCTCCTCTATTTGCTAATAAATGCTCTGGAGATGGAATCGGGCATACTATGTGAGATAGTTTGCCGCATTTGCTTTCCGATGCGTAGAGTAAAACTTTCCAACTTACCTGAATGGTCAAGGAAATAATTACAACTACATGTACTAATGAGGATTAATTTTACTATTTTCCTCCGCTAAACTTATTTCTATATAATCCTGAAATGATGAGGACTATTATGTCGTACGTATGAAATTTCTTAAATGGATGTTTAGCGGACAGCTGACATCAGTAGCGTCCCGAGGAAAAAATAAAGATTTTTGCGTTTATAAAGTACGTTATTTGTGTCAATATGAAAATCTAAAAATTAAAGGTGTCTCTTTTTGAATCTAAAACATACATGGATATAAGATACACCCATGTTTTGGAAGTAATAAAGAAGGAATTTCAATTTTGAATATTTTCTTATACTTAGATTAATTAGAATGTGTCTATATCGCAAATTTTGACTGACTAGGAAACTCATGTATTTAACTGGAAGGAAAAAAGTTTGTTTAATATGGTTGTAAGTCCTTGAAGTATACACGTGTAGTTGGAGGAAATAAGAAGCAAAAGGTATAACGGAGGAACCAAAAGTCGCACCGGGAAATTATGGAGTATTATGAGAACAAGAGAGAGTGAACTTCCATGCTGATGTTAAAAGGGAATAGTGTTGGGTGGATGTGTGTCAACCGCCAAGACTTTCAAGGCGATAACTTCTCCGAGACACCACTGGATATGTGACTTAAAAACGTCTCAAAAAGTACCGAAAAAGAAACATTCCCGCCTTCAAAAATTCGAAGTAAAAAGGATTTTCGGGGACGAATTAGAGGAGGAGACCTCCTTTTTTCTCATCAAAGTCCTCGGCTCAAGAGTCGCCGCGGCAATTGAACCCAATTCGAGAGCAATTGGCGACCCTTCATCTCGCATCTTTGGACGAAGCACCGAGACAATTAAAACGGATGAAAAGGAATAAAAAATTGACAGAGATCTCTCCAAAGGACTCTCCTTACTCCACAGTCTTCCAGTTTCCTTGAACCATATTGGAGACACACCAGGTGATTCTTCGCTTACTTATCAAGCGGCGTAGAAAATTAAATTGCATTAGTTTTGGTGTTTATCATATCGTTTATTGCTCAATCAGTCGGTGGAAAATGGGGAATTGAAAAGGTGTTTTTTTCGTTTTTTAGAAACGCCGTTCACATCTTTTTCTTCTGCAGAGCTACAGTTTTGCTGTCGTCCGCAGAGAAACCAAGGCTAGAAAAAGACATGGTGAACGCTGTCCCTCTCCCGACGGTTTTCAGCAATCATTTTTTAGGATTAACAGTAGAGATTCTGCATTGCTCTCTTGGGGCGACAATGAGGATTTCTACGCGGATAAAAAATCATACATACAATACCAGTTTTGCTACTAGTTTTCCATGGGTGACAAATACTGCCAGGGCTTTGAATACTCATTTTTTTAAGCACATTTTGCTGCTGAACCGACGCAGCGTTTTTTATTAATAAGGGAGCCATAATGAGACAGAATCTGTAACATAGGTGAATGGAAAGACACATTTAAATATTTATTCACTTGTTTACATTGCTACCGATGTTTATGTTTACTCTGCAGCCAAGGACGAGCCAGCGGCGATGGCGGAAGCGGCAAAATCCATTTCCGATTCCACCGCTCAACACCATCGGAAGCGTTTCTCGTCCCTTAATTTTTTCCGAAGCACTCGTAAACCATCGCAGAACATTACGCTAAAACACATCGACATTTTGAAAACGAATGAAATCGAATATCTTACACAGTTAGGAAACACCACAGTCCGTTTCCGAGGCCCATTTATAAAGAAAACAAACAGTTAATCTATCTTTCATCTCAACTATGTTTATTTTCACACGTTCATTGGGACCGACCGGAACATAATTTACAATTTTCTTTTTTTTTTAATTCCGAGCGTCCCAATACCTCGGCATCGCAAGCTATCGACTATATAAAGATCGAATGAAAAATACTCCCCGCCGTGTAGAAAGGCGGAAAAATTTATCTTCTTTTTATATATTTTTTTCGTGTGGCGCAAACCGTCGGAACGGTATCGGTCTGAGAGAGACGCGGCAAGTGGACGCGCGAACGCCGGGCGAATATTATTACCTCGACGGCACACGCTAATCATTTCCTCGAGAAGATCAGGAAGGACAGAGAACAGATTGATTCTTACTTCCATCACACGGTCGCAGAAGACTATCCGCGGGTGTCCGCGGCTGGAGCTGTAGGGAAAACACCTCGGTTTCTTTCACAACTTTACCTCCTGGTTTGAAATCAGTCGGGATAAAACAATAAATTACTGAGGAAACCGCTCAAAATAATCCCCCGCCGACGCAGAAACGAAATGAGGTCCCAATTTAGCAAACGAGGAAAAATTTAGGAAAATTTCGCGCGCCTTACTCGACCACCAATCCGTGGAAACCGCGGTATAAACGTGTGCCATCGACATCCCAACAGCCTTGACCAGCTACACCCTCCGCTTCTCTGTACCACACAGAATAAGACTAAAAACAGACATTGACACAGTAATCTGAGTACGCTGTCCAACTAGATACACTTGGTTCAGATTTTAGCTTTATCCATATTCAACTCAATGATGGCTAAATATTCTGCACCGGACTTATCTAGAAATAAGTCCTTCGCTTTCTGATACTCAACTTAAACTACTCCATATCATACGCCAATGAATCCATCTTTTCGTCGACTACGTATCAATCAAAAGAGAAAAAGTAATCCTAACGTTGCCTAACTTCTTGATCCTCGTGATTTGCATTAACTTAGGCTTTTCCACAATTCTCATGGGCGACCTGGGATGCGAAAGAATTTCAGTGAAAGACCAAGTAGCGATTTTTTCATGATTTCCTAATTAGACTGTAGGATATCCCAAGTCTACCTACACATCTCTCTATTCGATTGCATATCCTTCCGAAGAACATTTTTCTACACGTTTCATTGTATCTCTCCTGTAAAGAACCATGCAGAAGTTAAAGAAGCGTGAAATGCAAATCCATCGTTAACATTATCTAACACATAGGATACATTAGGGAATGAGAGCTCAAGGTAAACATAATCGGAAAGCACAGTTCTTCATCGGCAAAACATAACACAGTGATCAATATTTATATCATATATCTGCCTCGCAGAAACTTACATGCAATCCTTCAGCTTGGGTAAAGTGAATTGATCTATTTTTTTTCAATAGCTTTTCCATGTATGAATATGGTTGGATATGTGTAATTTTTTTCATAATGCTCTTATTTCGATTTCATTAGTGTACTTATATTATAGTAGCATATGCGTATTAATGTATATTATTAATCTTTTTTTTCTGAACACCGAAACAATATGGATACACTCGCACATTCATTCAAACTGACGCACACTTGCTAATTCATTGTGTCCTCAAATCACTTTAACTTTTATTTACAATGCACACTCGGTTTCGAAAAGATCTTTGTTGGTTTCTTTAGCTCCCGGAAGATCTTCGGAATCGTTGGAAAAAAGATTCTCTCGTTATTTCACCATGGAAAGCATGATTCGAGCCAGATCGATTTTTGAAGGGTACGTCACCAAACATTTTGGGAGAGAATGTGTCGCCAAAGCACTTCCTCTTGCCAAGATTGTTTCCTGTTACTTCATTCACACAGCGACTCAAACGGCCAATTAAACAAAGACGCAGCATCACGTTTCATCATGCACGATTTGCAGGTGTTATATCCTGTAGCTTGTGCGTATTACTGTAGAAAATCGAGGATGACAAAGGATGAGAAATGTCAAGTAATGCATGAGATCTAATGACAAAAGAGAGTCCATATTTGGTTGAATGGGACGAGTTGAGTGCGCGGGCTGACGGCAGGTGGCAGGGCGAGCTCTCTTTCATGGAGAGGATCGGAAAGGTAAACGGATTTGAATGTGTAAATGAAGCACTCTTTCCCGAAAGTAGGGATGAAAAAAGAAGAATCGTGTTATGTTTATCTTTTAGTCCGACGCTTGATTGAGTAAGCATGACAAAAACTTTAATTTGGTGTTTCAGATTCCGAGGAAATAAAGCGTCCATCGCTTAACAAAGGCAAATATATACTTTTCCACGGGTTTCAAAGTTGCAAGTTGAAATCAGGAGTCAAGAAAGACGAATATCAAGGAAATCAAAATTTAATCCGGTCCGCTGATTTTCGGCGACAGATTCACTTTCGCGGAAGCGCGAAAAAATTCCGCCAAAGTCAAAAAACTAGCCGAAAGGAAACCCTCCGGGTGAAAGAGTTCCCGAATCTCAATGAGTTATCCAATTAGCCTTCATCCGATGGGCAGCGGATTTTTTCTCGTCGCTTTAAAGGAAATAAAACGATTCGAACCCGTTCGCAAACATTCGTTTGTTACTCTCCCAGAGGCGGCGGAACCGCCTTTATTTTTTCGCCTCCCTATCCGAAAATAAAACGGGAAATCTCCGCTTTGTTTGCCCTCGCCTCGAAAAAACACCATTCTCACTCCTCTTCTGCATACCGGGACCGTGTCAGCTGACGAGCTGGTCCTCGCACACCCTGACCATGACACAGGGACCCGGAGGGAGTGTCGAGAGAAGAGGCGCGAAAGAATCGCGCGTGGGCGGAGGGAATGTAAACAGAGTCAAACTGCGACGCTCTTTGAATAAAACAAACCTTTACACCCTCCCAAGCGGGTGCCTTTCACCACCGCCTTTACATAATAAAACCCCCTTTGCCTTTCTTTACATTTCCGCGCGTTAATCAAGCGACTGACGAAAGAGTGAAAACAGAGGGCCGAATTTGGCGGGAAAGAGATGAAACAAAGGGGGCGCCGGGGCCGAATTCGGCGGGAAAGAGCGAAAACAAAAGGCGACGTTAGGGCCGCATTCGGCGGGAAAGAGCCAAAACAAAAGGGATGAATATTTGCGAAGCGATCAATGACGAGTTCGGACACGAAGAGATTGTCCTTTGAAGAGAAGATGGAGAGATGGCGGATGAAGAGAAAGGTGAGGGCGCCACCAAAGGCGCCCGCCCATGAATAAAAAATGAGCATCGTCACCCGATACCCGCGCGATGAAAGAATCGCTCCAAGGCGCTGGCAGCGAAAGTCGCTGGGAATCGAAGCTGAAATTAAGCGGGTGGATAACGAAGGAGGTTGGTCGTGCATGACGAAGCCGTGTTTGCATGCGTTTCTCTCCCTAGATTTTATTCAATCCGGCAGAGGATGCTTGGCTCAATCAAGAAGGCCATTCTCTCCAGTCGATGACGGCCCCTCCTCGATGGGGAACGCGAGAGAACCTCCGAACGAATTTCCTCGCTGCTTTCTCGCTAAACAATTAGAAATGACGGCGGCGTCGGAATTTGCATCCGCGACGGTCCTTCTCCCCAATACTCCGATCCTCGCATTTCTGGGCACCGTTCACACAATAGACAGGCGAAATAAAAATATACATATAAAAATGTACAGAGCGAAGGGCTTCCCACGTCTTCGAGTGCGGCGTCCGCGGGAAGGAAAAGCACACAACGTAATGAAAAGGGGGGCGTTTTAACGTAAAACGGAAGGAGCTGAGGGAGGAGTTTAAATAGAGCGCACCTTCCGAGGTCATCCAGGGATCGGCGAGAGGTTCATCTCGCTTCGTGAAGGAAAATAAAAAGAGAATTCGTCAAAAGGTCCCGTTCCTCTTTTTGTTTCTCTCGAGACTGCAATGGAGTGTGCCCCCCCCAAAACTCTACACGATCTCTCTTCCCCTTCGAGTCTTCCGCCGCCCAATTAGGACGCCTTGTTGTGGCACGAGGAGCAGCAGGCGTTGCGGTAGTACTTGTAGCGGCAGAGCCTTGCTTGCACCACCAGGTTACAGTTGCGGAACTGGTCCTTGCATTCCGAGGCGCCATCTGGAAATTCGGAGGAGATATTTGTTAGACACGATGGAGCTTCCTCCACTTCTAAGCTGGATTTTATCTTCTAAGATTACTCTTCAACTTCCTTGTGTTCATTAATTACCGATCATTCATTATGGTCAATTTATTATGGTCCATTTATCATGGTCCATCTACTGTGGTCCATTTATTATCATCCATTTACTATCGTTCAATACACATTATTCTTCCGAAGGCTCCCAAAACTCTTCTGGTAGTCTCCAAGATTTGTGAACCACCAAAGCATTCGATAGTGAATATTTTCCGCCTATTCAATACTCTTGGAGGATTTAAAAAGCAATAAAGTTTTTGTACAAGGCATATGAATAAATGATACCTTAATTTAATTATACCTTTATTAATCATTTTAAGTCTATCGTTACCTGTTTCATGTACGTGTAGAGCTCTCAATCTTTCAGGGATTTCAGAGCAACAAGAACAAATAAATAATGCAACTACCAGGTGAAATTTTTAGAAGCTTTGGGAATTATCTAAAATTAAACCCATACATAGTAATCGGAAAATATTTCAAAAATAGCTTAGTAATTTTTAAATATTATTATGGCTTTCCACAAAGTTAAGCTTTCTCATATCCATTTTAGTAATCGGAAATATGTAGTCTTCGTGTTTCTTTTTCTTATATCCAGCTTAAAGTAATTTTTTGGAAGTATTGAAATTTATTTTAAACTTTATTGTTGTCAGAATTAAATCACTACCAATTTAGAATTTCAAAGCCACTTTTCACTTCAACTGAAATCCTTGATAAAAATATTAAACTACCTTATTGAAATTCTATTATTAATATTTCATACTTATTTTATTTTATTCCGTAATTCAAAATTATCTCGATATCCGTACATATTAAAGAATTTGACTGTGGCTTGAATTAATAACATTAACAGCATAATTAGTGTCTTAAATTAGTGTATTTTTAACAGATTATTTAATGAGAACTAAAAAAAGAAGGCGAAATAACATTTTCAAAGTGCAATGAGACAGGGTGCATAGTTAATGAAAATTTACCAATATGAAGTTCGATTCTGAAATATATGAACTCCTATGTTTTTCCCTGATAATCATGAAGAAACTTCTACCATATTTATATCGCATACTTGTTGGAGGCTTTTCAAATACTTTTCAATGTATGCACAAAAAGAAAAATGAAATATTTTCTTTGTACAGGAGTCCTAATAGAAGTAACTGAAGCTGTCGAGCTTGCCTGTACATTCCCATAATAAACGAAATTGAGTGCTTAAAATTTAAAACATGAAACCTAGAGGGGGGGCTTCCTTAAGACAAAAAAATGCGAGCATTATTTATGCGTGAGGTCTAACTTACTTCACCGTTTGAGTTAATTTCAACTGATGAACATTAAGATTACTACGTTCAAACAAACTCCAGCGCATGTTTGTCATTCTCTCGCAATTTCCGTTAATCAGAAGAGACAACCGAAGGAAAAATGGACGCATTGTGACTATTTACTCAAAAGCCAATTAATTAAAGTCAAAACAAAGGAAGAGTCCCTGAGGAGCATTTAAAGGAATGCGTCTTGACAGCGGAATGATGAATGATACATAAGCAAACCTAGATGTTGAGGCGATGACTTAGCAAACTGTTTTTTCAGCATAAGAGGCTGGTAATAGCTTTTCTTATCTATCATTACACTTCAGGAGGTATATCCTTCAGTTAAATATTTCATGGCCTTGATGAGACGGCAAAACACTTTATTAAATGTAAGGGCGAAATTCAAAGAACTACGGAAATATTGACTTTTCCTTTGTGGGTCGTACTAGGTGTTTAATTTTCCTTAAAGAACCAATATTTAGAAGAATTAATTCTTTAAAACTGCTGCTATGAGACGTACTACCTCGTAGAAACGTTATGATGATAATGATATCAAAACAAAGTAAGTTTGAAGAATACTAGTTGATAACATAAATAGGTTTATTAAACATAGCTGCGCAACTTATTCCAACATGTGAATCACTTCATCACTAGAGCGAATAGTGATCTACAAATTCACAAATAAATGAAATAAATCCGATTCCAAAGGATAACACATACCCAGAGAAACGATAAAATTATTAACTCAACTGAAACTAATCGTAGAAAAATAAAACTCAAAATAAAAAAAAATCGATATCAAAATTCAAACAAGGTTAAGTAGAAAATTAGTATAAAAAGATATTTCGTAAAGTTCTAACGAATAAATTAACCTTCATTCTTGCGATGTAACATCAATTGGTATGTGTATGTGACAATCTGTGCTGCCAATCGTATATTTTTTAAAATTTATCTTCAAGGGAAAAGTAAAACAAGTGCTACAGTATAAGGTAGGAAAGAAAAGAAAAATCTACAAGAAAAGATGGGTCGACAGGTGGATCAAAATCGGCAACCCTCGACTTAAGGTGTTCCGGAAAGAGATGTTAGTCGAAATTGTAGGTACAGTTGCTTTAGTTACCTTTTCCATGTCCCGATTCTCCCTCGTTCGTCCCGGGTTGGTCTCCTGCTCCATCGGACGAATCTGACACCGTGTCCTGCTCTGGCGGGACCTTGGTCCTCAGCCGGACGCCAACTTCTGATGGAGAAACAACTTGCGGCACACCGGGGCGGTACTGCGAGCTCGGTTTTATATCAGAATATGGACGTCTCTCGGAGAAGGATGATGAAGAATCTGGAGGAAGAAACGGTTATGTGTTTCTAATACATTTAAGTAGGATAACACATTTTGATGAATTTACCTGAATTTTTCAGTTTTTGGGATACATATTTGGCAAATAAGAATATTAATCGTCAGATATATCACTTCATAATGATAAAAATCATAAGTGAGGGTAACACATTAATGAAATTTAAGTAGGATATTTCTTTTTTGAAATATATATTTGGTTAATAAGAATATTAATTAGCAGAGAAATCATTTCATAATGATAGTCGTAAAAATAAGAGTAAACGATAAATATTTATTATTTTGATAACCCTTATGGATTAGTAATTAATCATAGTCATTTTTGATTTTTCTTCGTAATATTTGAGAAAGTTTTTTTTTTGATAAGCCTCGACTATTATAAGCTGATTATCTTATGTTATTATTTACTACAATTTGATTAACTTATAACATTAACTTATTAGTTGACAGGTTGAGATTAATATTAAAGAAACATTATTAAGTTATTAGTGATGTAATAAATATTGGAATAATTTCGAGAAAGTTTCAAGACATTAAATATGAAGAAGGACCACCAAGGAAGTATTTGCTTTTTTATAAATATCACCAATTTTAGTCACTCTCAAATGTAGTTTCCAATTACTAGGGATTTCGAGCTATTAATCCAAAAACCTTTTATGTAATTTCAAAAATTAATTTGAGCGGAAACCTATAAAAACTTCTCCATGCTCAATCCTTTTATAGGGAGAGTACTTATCTTGCCGATTTGATGGGAAAGGTAAAATACTTCTGAAGCGGAAAATCAAGTCCTTGGTATAAATGGGCGGTCCCTTTTCAGAACCCCCCCGTGAAATGGGGAATATATTTTAAGAGCCTGCTTCTTTCGCTCCATTAAATATTAGCTTTCCCCTCTCCATCGGTTTTCATTTTACGACGACCCTCGCTAATGCCTTTGAATATTTCACCAATTTACCTGCTGGGGCGTCGCACTCCTGAGTGTTGCAAGCGCGACGCAAGATGGGGCGCGAGTCCTCTGGACACCTCAGCGACGGCCTCTGGTGCTCGTCCACGCACTTCACCTCTCTTCTCTGCACGCCCGTGCCGCATGGCTTGGTGCACTGCGAACATTTGAAAAAAAAGAACAATATTAAAAATCTAATCCTTACTATGAATATAACAGGCATATTGTCCTATTAGCCCAACTCTACCGTAATGAATTTAAATGAGAGAATGCGCACTGAATGTGATCAGTGAAGGCAAACCTTTTATTACAGATATTTTATTTCTTATGATATTATTAATATTATTAATATAAAGGTCTTTATTAAAGGCGAGATTGAGACTGAAATGTCTCTTCTTCCATCTAACCTTTCGTAAATGGTATTATACACAAGGCACTGCGTGCCAAAATAGTCCCTAAAGATTAGGTGGAATGCTGAGATTTTTTATAACGTCAATGAGACGTAGTGAACCTTAAAATTAAAAGACATAAATTAGGATTCTCCATTATTATTCTTATTAATGATAAGATGAAGTTCATTGCTACTACGTGCATTCATTTTACCAGTATTCGCAATTATTTACTTTGGAGATTAAATATGGAAGTGAAGGTTCGTCGATAAGACGTAATAAACCTAAAAATTAGAAAGCATTAATAAAGATTCTTCATCATCACTCTTATTTATGATACGATAAAAATTCTGTCGAAGAAATTTGAACCTGATATGTGTATTTTATGAGAATTCACAATTATTAAGTTTGGAAAGTAAATCCGTAAGTGAAGGTTATATTAGCGTCGTCGGATTTCAGTGTGTATTAATTATTTTCTAGCAAGCAACTTTGTACATAGATTCATATAACACAGACTAGGTAATTATTGCAGTTAAAAAAATAAAATATAGGCCAATAAAAATAGACCATTAAGAAATAGACCACATGAATTAACTCTAGGGAATAAATAAAGGTGTTAAAAGGCTAGTTTAATTTTAAGAATCCAATAAATGAGACAAATTCACCCGAAGAAAAATAAATTTAGGAGGCACTGAATGCCATCTCTAAAGAGAAGATGGTTGTAAGAGAAATGGAGAGAATAGGTTTGAATTTCTCTAAATACCAGATAAAGTGACATAGCTTTAGGATATATATTCACGCTAATGTGAATTTCACGTCCAAAATCGATAATAATAATAATAATAATAATAAATGGCCTTTATTCGGGCGAGATTGAGACTAGAAAGTCTCTTCTTACACCTAACCCATAATATTATATTATAGATTATACATAAAGGTTCCATATCCTTTTAATTAAAATAATTACAATAATGGATAGATTAGTAAATTACTTAATACATGGAGATAGTTGTATAATGAACCATGAGTAGAGTTTGTTCATCTTAAAGAATCAATCTTTATGTTATAATAATTTTATTGGTATAAATACGAAAAGAATTAAACCGATTGAAGTTTTTACTGTGAATGTGAATGTGGTTAAATTCTATTTATTGGGACTATCAAGAATCGCTTTTCTTATAGCCATAAATTAAAATTTATTTCTCCCTATCATTGAAGGAGGGTCCTCAATGACAACAGTTATGAGAAGTAAATAAATGCTTGTACTTAATAGTCATAAATATGATGTTACACTTTGCGTTCGAGGAGAAGGAACCAAGTCTTAATTTATAGGATTTATCACACTGCAATCTGTACTTTGATGTAAAAGTCAACAAGGGACCAATAAGTCATAGCTTCCAAGCACTCCACTGTGAATCGCCTAATCGAAAACTCGCGGAAACCTTTGATTACGATTCGCGCCCGTGATTTGAGGAAATGCGCTCTTGGAGATAAGTAATTTCTGCAAAGGTACTCCGGAATAGCTAAACAGCAACACGATGACGGTAAATCATTTCCGAAATTAGATTTCTCCGAGAGCACCTCTCTCATCCCAGCGGCCTTGATTAATGGATCTTCTTTCTGCAGCACTTCAAAAGAGTCCGAGGAGGAAATATCCGTCAGAATCACTACGACTCAGAAAGTTCAACATCGAAATGGATCAATATTGTTATTAAACACTATCTGCTCTGCAGGATAACCATCTTGTCCGTAACTCTTTTTGACTTCGCAATTGAAAACGGCGTAATGTGTTAATTACATTGTTTCCTAGCCTCAGATGATGACTTGAAGCATTGTCAATGGTTACTCTTTTTAAAAATATTCTTTAATGAGTTAATCTTATTATTATCTTATCTTTAATATCATATCTCGGTGAATAATTTCCTTTATATCTTGTTAAATACTTATATATAAAATCTTTAGCAACCTTCAGTTGCAAAGATTTTTCCCTACACACACTCTACTCTGTCTTTTTGTTTTAATTTAATTTATAATTATTCATATTCTAACGACATACGACGTTAGGTGGAAGAGAGGCCCACTTGGGCCTAACCTCGCCAATAAAGGGTCAAATAAATAAATAAGGAAACTGCACCGACCATTGTCCATGCTCTGACTTCTTTACAACATAACCTTTTTCGCAGTATTTTGATTGTGCTAATATGAAAGCGACAAGGGTGAGAGTGATACTGAATATTAACATTCATTTCGGCCTTTAACTGTCGAATGCCGCAGAAAAATAATTCATGAGGCAATTGCGTTTTATTTACGAGTCCTCTATATATTGATAACACTCTGGCACAGAGGAAACTCGGGAAAAACTACCTCAATCCTTATCTTGCCTAGTAAGCCCCATAACCACTCTACCGTTATATGTTGTTATGAGCTAAGAGGTTGAAGATCTAACGATCATTAAGGCTGCTGACTGTATATGCACACATACTTTTCCCTCCTATAATTATTTCGAGGTATTCCCAGGTAGTTATATGGACAGCGCGTTTGAGTATAGTGAAAGCGGTCACGGGTTCAATTCCTGTGCCAACGTGCGAAGCTGTCCAAATACTATTGAAAATACTAATATTACAAATAATAATACCGATTAGTCAACATTGGCTATTATTCCTTTATTGCTACCAATCCCTCAGATGCTTCTAGGCTTTTAAAACATGCATGATGACCGAGTAAAATACCTGACCTGGTGGAAAATCTGAAGAGACTTCATTTACCGAAAATACTGAGAAAAAACTTTTATGACACCTTTATATTCCATCGTGGATTAAATTTTCAAGGGTCCTAATTAATGCAAAATATTTGAGCGAACAAATGCGTGACTAGAACATCCCTTCGTGCTTCCATGCTCTTTTTTGGCAATCTAATCTTGCGGAAACATCCGTATCTCTCCTCAAATCAAATTACTTCCGTAAGCCCCACCCCTCTAAAACGTTAACCAGACGCGGAATGTGGTAAGTGCCCAAAATTCGGCATCCGTGAAATTCCTCGACCTGGCGTCAGCCAACTAACACACGAATATAAATTTCGGGATGAAAAATGGATACGCGGAAACCATTTCTCCTCGCGTCAAAGGGGAATGAGATTAAAATAAAGATGGGCGCGGGGGAAAGTGAAGATTAAAAGTTGGACATCATCAACCCCGTGAAATATGAAGCATTGCCCTTTTCCTGGGGCCTTCATGCATCCATTCAACGCCCCCGCGGCCTCCTTCCATGACTATTCGATAAGGCAAGAAACCCGAGGTGGAGGAGGAGGCGAGAATTTTCCTCAAGCAGTCGGGGAATAAGGGAAAGGAGCCTCGACCGCATCTTCTCGACGCCAATAAAGGTTTCCGAGGAGAATGAGGTCAGTGGGTCATGCCAACGAACTAGGATTTGCGCGAGGGTAACTGTTTGCATTGCGGGTTAGTTGCGAGGGCTCATTCGTTTTTTATCAATCTTACCCTCTTATAAAAGGAATAGCTGCTTCTAAGACGAGTGTGGCGGGGCTATATTACGTGTGCTCAAAGTGCCCTGCGAGAGAATAAATTTTGCATGCGGAACTCCCTACCGTCATTTATTTCCCATTTAAAACATTTAAGCTCCAATGTAAATAAAAGAGAATTAGTTGATGGCAGATTCATGTATACTTCAAGGTAAATAAAAATGAATTAATTGATAACAGATTCACGTCGAGGACAACATCGTAAGTCTATGATTGACGCAAGAACATATTAAGTATTTTTCGCTTCAGTTTGAGACTTTTTTATTTCAGCAAATAAATAAAAATTTACAGTTACGGTCATAAGGTTATACAGATTTACTAATCCGAGGGGTTCGACATCTCTGGCCAAAGAAAAAAATCTCATCGAGTAAAACACATGATTTATTATGAACTAAGGACGCAGAGTAGATAATACTAGACTACAAGACTGTTATGCATTCGAACGAGCAATGAAGAATTAATCAAATATAATAAGGTTTAAACTGTGGCCTCATAAGCTATGTATAGTAGAGATAACTAATGTCAAGAAAATATGGCTATGATTTGAGCAACGACCAAGTGCGAAACAGTTTTACCAGAAAATTAGTAATCACTAGTTTCTGGATGAACGGCAGTCAAAATAAACTGTTTATGGTAATAATATATTAATTATTGCAAACGAGAATAGTTTCGGAGTAGCTGATTTACAGAAATAAAATAAGTAATTATGCAAAGGGAATATCATAGTAACTTGTAAATATCAACGAAAATTAAAGTAGATAAATAAATTATGATAATAATTTGAAAAACAAATATTGCTATCAGAATAATCTTAAAAAAGATGAAAAAGGTACTTCTTTATTTTTTAGATAGATGGGTACGTAGAACATAGATGGACCAATAATTCTATCATATATTAGGAAAGAAGCACCAAATAAAAATTGAAGTAGACAATATATACTCTCCAGATTACGATTTCCTAAAATAACAGAACTTTCAAACGAAAAATTGCTGGTTCGGATTTATTAGAATAATTAATAGAACGGCTAAGCATATTGATACCTTCGAGTATCCTAAACTTTTCTTAACGATACGAAAGAGTATTTCGTTTCACAAAATAATGAAGAAATGTTGTTGGGATGGTAAAGAAAACATCCTTACCTGAAGCCATTCTGTCGTGTACCATTCCGGTCCGCAGGGATTCTCGTTGCAAGGCCTGTCGGACTCCGGTCTAAGAGAATAAGGGCAGTCTGAGTCGACGGTAACCCTGAACTGACCCCTCAGGAAGGAGACGCAGATCACATCTCTTGTCTGTCTGCCAGGACCGCAAGGTGCGGAGCACTGCGGAAAATTGAGAAAAAAATAGAAAAGTAATTCTATCTCTATTTGGGATCACCAGAAAAGAGTGCAGCAAAGTTTTCAGTCGTGTTTTATGACTACAAATTGTTTGACAAATATTGTAAAAATCTGACTTGAGTTATCAAAATACTGATAGTCAAGAATTTAAAATAGTCTTTATTGACAAAACTTCCTCAGATTCCAAATGTACGAATTTTCACAAGTATTGTCCTTTAAGACTCATTTTCAAGATAAATTTACACCAAGTATAGCGAAATTCGTTAAAGTCAAGAATTTAATAATCTCTAAGTAAAGCGACAGTAAAAATTATATATTGATAAGTGAGCAGAAAATATAAAAGAGATAAAATATAAGATGCTAAATGAGACATTTGTGTTGTAAATAAGATTCAGATTAAATTGCTTAATATTGCAGAAATAGAGTTAAACTGTTAGCTGCAATTCAATGATACTAAATTGTTTATAGATAATTAAGCAGCATATTTAAGAATGATAAAAAAGATGCTTAGCGATATATTTGTCTTGTAAATCAGATTCACATAAAATTGCTTAATATTTTGAAATTAGAATAAAATTGTAATGCAGCAATCATATAATAGTAATAACTACTACTACTCTTATAAGTAGAACTAATAAGGAATAAGTAACATTCCACGAATTATCTAAATACACGATTCCTCGTGGAAATGAGTATTTTATTTACCTGTCCCCATTTCCCCGCAAACCACTTTCCGCTGCATTGTTTATCGCTGGAGCAGGCACGGCTGATGTCAGGCCTGGACGACGAATCACAAGTACCCTCAGATCCAGGGACAGATAAATCTGTGCTCATTCCGCCGGCGACATTTCCTGCTGAACAGTGGACCTTTCTTGTCTGCACCCCTGTACCGCAATCTTCCGAACACTGATTGGCCAATTAGAATCGTTCACATGTTAAGAGGATATCAAAAATCATTGTTATACATATTAAGATCTAACATAAAATAAATTCCACATATATCGTTGAAAAGTAAGTGTATTCCTAGAATAATATTCCGTTCAACTTAATATCTCTCTATCTCTCTTTTTTTGCATATTTAGTAGTTATTGATCAGTTTTCTTCAGTGGATGATCGCTGGATTTATCCTGAAAATTAAAAGATATATATAATATTGTCTAATAATCATGGTAAAATTTTATATTTTTCGTTTGCTCAAAGATTGCATTGATTTCATATCATTTTCCTAAGAATAAATAATATTGATTATGGCATTTAAAATAAGGCTTTTAAAAAGTTATAATACTGATCCTTTCGCAAAGATTCCTTACGAACATTGTTGGAATAGACTTGCATAGTAACTATCACTCATTCCTAATTATGCTAAGAAAAAATTCTATATTTTTCTTTTATTATAGAAAATTCAAATATGACCTACAGTAGATGACGTTATTTGGTACATTATAAACAGAGAAAAACATATTTTGAAAATTAATTCTTGCCATATCGGTATCAAACTCTAAGACCATTTCTCAACTTTTTAACTGGTATATCTGTCCCAGTTCGAGAAATTGATTTATATTCCACTTTGAAAGAACCATTTCCTTCATAATCCCTCGTAAAATACAAACGGAATCAAAGCAAAAATTTTAAAATGGACACCTGCAATTTATCTCGCTTTGAATGCTATTCAAACCCATTGACCGACATTTAACACAGTATTTATCTTCCCTAAAAGCTTACGAGAGCATGGATAAAATATCATGCACAATACATTGAACTTATCGCGATTATCTCATGTAAAAAAAATCCAATTCATTAGTTCTAGTATTTGCGAAGTGTTTTGACGCGACATACAACTTTTCCCGCTGCGCAGTGCGGCCCCGAAATCGCCAAACACCCTCTCGCGGCCCACATTGCCATATCGCGTGTTAAATTAATTTCTCGAGGGAGAAAAAGACATCGGCCGAAACGCAAGACCAAAAGGTCGCACAAAACAGGGCTTTTGAGTGCACTTCCACGGAGGCAATCGATAAATGACTCCGTGTCGCCCTTAAAAGAAATATGGGTGGTGTGCTTGGCTGCCCAAGGGGATTGTCTGAAGCGACATACTTCCCGCTGCAGCCTGAATTTTGCATGCATCTGGGCCTCCTTTCCTTCTTGAATTATTATGACACGTGGATTTTCTGTCAGAATGGTTCACCGACCGGTGCACAATTCATTCCACGGTGATTTTTCTTCCCAAGATATTTGAAGGTGGCTTAACCAAAATACGGTTATATAATTAAAAACGGTGTTTTTAATTAAATCGATTAATTTATTTTACGTGGTTCCACATGAACGATTTATTCCCATACTTATAAATATTTTCATACAAAGTTTTCATGGATATTACGACCCCGCAAGAAGTCGTATATAAAGGGTTCACCTTCTCACATTTTCTTTCTTCCAACAAAATATATGAGATATTGCTGTATATATCTAGTAAATAGATAGGGAAACACGGGTAAAAAATATATATTTTCTGTGAAGGACAGCGATCGATAAGGGAAGTAGATTGTCCGATACATGCAGCCCACTGGCTAAAGGGAAGAATTTGAAATTCTTACATCAAAATTAAACTTAGAGATAAATTATTAGCAAAAGAGTAGGTAAATTTTTAGAGTTAAAAAACTGTAAATATGTACTAAAGCTCCGATTTATAAATAATATTATATTTTCATTAAATTTGTGATCACAGCCATGAAGGCGAAGAAAGAAAAATAAAGTCTTCCAGAGGAATTGAGAAGACCAATCATTATAACCAGTATATTATAAAGTTCTACGCATAAATTCCCAAAGAGTAATATCTTACTCTTCTTTCTTTCTTCAAAAACATTATAAGCAAATTTTCCATCATTCTCATATAGACTCCTAAACTCTCGATATCAACTCAGTGATAAAAGTAGAGTGTTACTCGTGAAAACATAATTGCCAGAAAAAACAAATTCCACATTATCAGTAATGGCGGTTTCAAACATTGAACGTTTTCGATACGATTACATACATTCGTCTGTCACTGAAATGCACAGTTATTAAAATCCCGTAACTTCTAATCCTTCCAACAGAAACCATAAGTGCATCACAAAGCTAATGAATTTGTCTTATGATACTCTGGAGCGCACCAAGGATAACGAAGAGCCTTCATTTGGCCACGTTTGATGGGTTGATTCCCGAAACTGAGGCGAAACTCATCTGCGACGTAAAAGTCGAGTGCCCTAGGAATTGCAGTGTGATCATCAAAGTAACCTTCCCCAGCACCCCTCGTTGGGATTCCTCCATGTTTCATGAACTATCGTAGGAAATCATCAATGCGATTGCGAATTCTCTTTAGGAACCTCGTCCCTGAAACGTTGGCAGCAATCCATCAAGAGAGAGAGGCGTTGTCGAGCGAATGTGCATGTCCTAGCGAGCGGCTGATGGAACACAAGCAACCCTCTGGTGGATTCCCCCTTCGGCATCCGATCGCAATGCCGCGCACGGGAGAACGTTTGGGAGTTCGGAAGAAAGGAAAACGCCGAAATAAGGAGCGCGTAAAAATGCGCGTGTCCGGCCGCGAAGGCGAAGGGTCGTGTCGTCTCCCATGGATACCGCCGACTGTTCCCTAGCACTTCTGAACAATGTCATTTTGGATTAACCAGATCAGGTAGCTTTGTCGGGGTATTTTTAGAAGGAAAGAAAGCTAGAGCACCCACGTGGGAGGGATGGAAACCTTCCTACAACGAGGCTAAATGATCGGAACTAACCAGACATTTTTTTGACACATAAATAATTCGATTTTTTATTCATTCAATTATTTCGTATACGATGAATAACACAGACGCCAAGGCACAATCAATACGCAAGTTAGAAAACTCCCGACTTCATGTATACAATTTTATATTAAAAAACTCAAAATCCCTACTTTACTCGATACAAGCCAACAAAAATTTCGCGAACATGAAGTTTGATTAAAAATTATTTAGGATAGTACCGGACGGCAACTGCCATGTAAAGACCCTAATAATAACCAAGCTGGTTTGCGGGCAGTTACTCGCGAAAGGTTGCTCGCCGGACAATTTCATGCCGGATACTCCTTACCGGACAATTTCTCGCAGCTGACAACTCCTCCAGAAGACATTGTAACAACCACATCATTGATTACTTATCTAGGATAAGATAGTTATTTCCAAATGATAGGAAATTCCAACCACCAACAGATAGACCCAACCCTATGTCGTTTGGAATTGCTGAAAGGAATTGTAATACAAGGAACTGTCCGCAGCAAGGAATTCCCCGACGAGGAATTGTTCGTTGCGAGGAATTTTTTGGTGAGAAATTGTCCGGCGAACAATTGTCCGGCTAGCAACTGTTCACGAGGAATTTTCTGCACATGAACTAAGCTGCCTGATCTGGTTGGTCCGAAATGCCAATGGTTCGAAGTACTACAACACTCCGCTGCCGTCCCTGGGACCTCCCAACTTCCCCAACCCTTCCGACCTGAGCCATGCAACGTTGCGTGTCGAAAAGCATTGACATTGCGGAGGAAGTAAAGGCGGGAGCAGCGGAACAGAAGCGGTGGGAAAGGGGAATGCACGGAGAGGTTCGAAGAAGGAAGAATCGGGGAATAAAAGAGGCTATTGAAGAGGAGGAAGAATGGGTGCCTAAAGGGAGGGAGGTAACTTGGAACGGCAGAGAACAGATTGAAGGATAAAAGAAAATGGGCACTGAATTTGGGAATGCAAAAGGCGATGGTGAAGGTAAGAAAGCAGAAAGGATTGCGATGGGATTGATAGTGGGGAAAAAGGGCCTGAAAAGGGATGTAAGGAAACTCTTGCAGGCGTAAAAAGCCGAGGATAAATGTGTTCTGGAGAGCATAAAAAAGGTTTGAGGGACAGTAAAAAGGAGTTATGTAGAGAAAGAAACTACTTCATTAAGTCATGCTAATATTAACATAGCACGATATAAATATCATACCATCTTGCGCATTAAAATTAAGCACACGCGTTTAAATCATTACACGTGTACGTGAAGGAACGATATGCGTCTTATTCGCGAATCTTTGAGAGTCTTAAAGAGGTACCACTGCAGGAAAATGCTCTTGAAAACATTATCGCGAAATATCTTTGAAATGTAGGGTAGAGCTAATGGGAGCCTATCTGATTTTAAACTTGGTACGTGCGGATTAAGAAGAGTCATGAGGAGAGAAAGTAATGGGGGTAAGAGAGAAGTGTGTTAAAGGAGTTCTTGTTTCGCATATATCCTTAGAAGTTGTAAAAACTGAGGGATAATTAAAAGCGAGGCGAGAAAACCTGAAAGACGAAACGCTAAAATATTGAAGACGTTAATTAGAAAGTTTGGGAGATTTTTGTGCCGAAACAGGACGTTGAAAGCGCGAAACTGATGAGGAAATATCGCTAGTAAATACGGGGAAAATTGAAAGGAAACATATAGATTGATTATTGATAAGGCGAAAGGATGAACACGAGTTGAGATCAAAGGGTATGGAGGGAGTGAGGATGTTAGAAAGTGGATAGGAAAGAGGCGATGTCGACGGATGAAGAGTGGTGTGAGAAAATAAGAAAGGGAAAGAGCGAGCAAGAAAGGGAGCGAGGAGGAAATTGCATTGGGGAGATATGCGAGTTGAAGTAAAAGGGAGGGGTGAGCCTGCATTCGCTGGGAAAGGGAAACTTTGGTCATCGATCTAATCCACACACTTAAGGGTGGAGGTCAAACGGCGGTCTTGTTGCGGTCGGATACGACGCCAGCAGTTGTTATATCTTTCCCTTAAAGGTCAGCCCTGTGATATAACGACAAAAGAGATGAATGCACGGGCGTTCATAAATGTACCTTCGGGAATATACACGGCATTTCTCAGTTGCGGGGAATCCCGTCTGCAGAGGGCGTTTGGTGAAGGTCGCGGGGAGTGATTGCCAGCCAATGCAGATGAAAATTGGCCCACGGAGGAATGATTTATTAAGGGCTTCACTGCCCGATTTATTGATGCGAGGGTGTAATTTATAACGAAATTTTCTGTCGCGGAAGAAAAGTTCTCGGCTTTACTGAGGGGTAATTTAAATAGACAATCTTGCATGACTGCCGCATGATGGATCGCTTAAATTACCTATTTCATCTAGGCGGCCGTTCTATAAGAAGATTATGAGAGAAGCAACAAATAGTGAAGGAAAATAATTAATGGAATATGAATTGATTTCACGTGTCTTGCAAAATAAGAATTAGATTTATGCGTTCTGCAGAAGTCGTTCGAGGTAATAGATTATTCTCGTATGATTTTACCGAAACAGATATATTAAACAAAATTTCTAAAGCTCTTGCTAGATAAGGGAGAACTGGTATAACCTGCACATTCCGCAAAGTATCTTTGCTGACATTTGGGTCACGTGAACATAAGAAGTCAATCTACCTAAAGGAGGAAAAGTTAGGAATATATGATAAATAATCAACATCACTGATATAACTAACCACATCTGACCGTAACTATTTTCTGAAAATAACTAATGACATCTGATTCATTACTTTTGAGCATTTCTGCTAACATTCTCTAGGCATAAGAAATACACGAAGTCGCAGAAAACTATGAACTTCACTAGTTGAGACGCACATAGAATTTTTAACTAAACCAGTCACGGGACGTTCTAAAAAAGGCACCATTGCATTCATATAGCCTTTGTAGCGGGGCTACAGGATAGACAAGTGGGTAATGTGCTCGACTTTGGTAAAAACTGTCCCTGGTTCGATGTCTGGTGGGCGAAACTATCTCAATTGTCGTAGGAACTTCAACGATACTACTGCTAACTTGATCGCTTAGAGGAAATGGTTAGGTCACTCATATCTTTTTTTCATTGAATTAATCACTTTCAAACGGTTTCGTTTATTTCAGACCTGAATGTATTCGAATAAACTTAAATATACGGTAATAGGTCTATAAGCTCCTAAGAAGAAATTAAGTTGGAAACCTGAATGTACAGCATATTCTATTGGCAAAAATCATTTGAAAGGTGAAATATGCATCTAAAAGAAAATAAATCATTGATGTACGTATGGATTACTAAATGCATGCACATCACCTATTCATGGGAATAATTTCCAATGAATCGATCTAACGATAAGGATAAAAAATATAGATAAAGTTATTTTCTTTGCTTCAAAGAAAGAATATCGAAAGAGAGATATCGAAATACAAAGCCAACTACCACTAAAATTATATGAATTCAATCACACATGAATTTAATTTTTAACTTTTCAAAGTTCTCTGTAAACAGCAGTTTATTATGTAGCCAATCGGTATTTTTTCAATATTAACATACCGTGGATATTGACGACAAATTATCAAAATTTACGGCTTTAATGCATTTGATTTATCGTTCGGTCGAGTGAGTACAATAAAACAAATGATGAGCCGCAAATTGTCATCGCTTGTTGATGTTACAGCACTCAAAATAAAAAAAGATACCGGAATTGAATTTCATGTTTCGAGAAATTTCCGAAATGATGAGCTGCGATTATCATTTTTTATCCGCGAATTTTAAATTCCGCAAACCGTCGATTTTTATTCCACGTTATGCATAGAATAATAGAAAAATTTTCTATAGAATTTTGACGTAAATATAATAACTGGAACTCATAGGGGAAAGAGTGATTTAATCAAATGATTGAATACCGACAATTATTCCGAAAAATTAAGATAGACGGCATTCTCTAAATTCTATGCTTTATTCCCCTACGATTTCCCTCCAACATTTATTATATAATAAACATTTCTCGGTGAAACGTATTTCCTGTAATAAAGGAAATCTCTCCTATTTTCCAACTCCACTCATGGCTTTCAGGGGCTCAAATTCTGCCCCGGAAAGTTAAATGGAAAAATCTCCGAGAAAATTACAGTCACTTATGCAGGTGATTGAAAAGTCACTCACTATTTCAATCAGTGTCTGGCGCAGGCGTCTCGGCCAAATATCTCATTCGTCATCTAGAGAGAGATTCTAGAGAGAATCTAGAAAGAGAGTTGCAACTGTTTTTGGCGTATTTTATTCGACATAATGCAAATGCGTGATGAATTACCGTTTCCTATGGTGGTGAAGCTGTATTCTTACTGCTGAACTTGAATGCTTTGATCGTAATTAAACGGTTTACTTGTTTTTTATTGGTTAAAAAGCAGCCGATTGCGATCGTATCGTTTGTGAGAGTAAATACATATGCGTTTTGAGAGATTTAATCGATGAAAACAAAAGACCGTGTGCACCGTGCTTCGAACTCTTTAATATTATCATTACGTATTTATTCATTTTATTTACGTTTTCACAGCGAGATAGCGCTACGATACTTGATTTGAAAAATAAATTTCCATGCTTAGCAATTTAGATTGTCCTTTCCATAATGAAAGAGGTAGACAATTGATCTTAACGATACTTGTAGTATTGGTTTGAATGGGATACCAGGAATTGACGATTCATTATCTCCATCAAGTTTAGAAGCATCTTATTTCGTATGCAAAGATACTGGTAAAGAAAAAAACAACAGATGAAAGATGCAAACAAAATAGCGAATTTTTGTTACCAAAACTTTAATACAATATTGCTGAGTTAGGCTTTCGCCCAATCAAGAGAGTGACTCCCCCTTCAATTTTGAAAACTTTAAATGCTCGATCCACTCGGTGATTTCTTCCTTTTTGTATTTGCCCTACTTTTATATTTATTACCTCCTCAATACCGGAGTTTACTTTGAACTCTTCCTTCTGATAAGCATTCAAGTGAAGAGCCAATCCTCTTTAACGTAAAATGCACCAGAAATTCAAATGGTTATAACCTGAGTG
This sequence comes from Sympetrum striolatum, assembly GCA_947579665.1. NCBI lineage: Eukaryota > Metazoa > Arthropoda > Insecta > Odonata > Libellulidae > Sympetrum > Sympetrum striolatum. The sequence continues at coordinate 73,935,518 of OX388342.1, read as the reverse complement.
ATTCATCAAATTGAGAGAGAAAATAACATGTCCTAAATGAAGTTTACGTAATCCTTTCTATAGAGTATCTTTTGAGGTTAAAATTATACATTCCATACTCGAGTAGCATCTCCCTACGAAAATCTCAGATAATTAGAGGTTCAAAAGAAATTGTATCTAGTATTTCCAGACTTCTCTTGCACAAATAAGATCGCTAAATAATTTTTATTTATTCTATTATCATTAATTTAGATTGGTGGTCCCTAAAATTAAACTAAGGATATTTTCTTACCGTAGGTACTTCTTTCGTGACAAATTCGGTGTACAGCGACACAAAATTGTCTTAATTCTACGTCTACCGATCGTGAATAAAACTTCAACGGCCTTATAGGAAAATTTTACTTTACTTTCACTAAAAGCAATTAAGGTGATTTATGCTGCAAACAATATTTCTGATAATGATTGCAGTCAGAAGCATCAAATAAATGCAGAGGAATGTTAAATATTCGTTTAAACTGCTTACACAAAGCAAAAAAAAGAGATTTCGTGGATATTTTTCCTGAATCGGAATTGATATCAAAGTAAACGCTACTGTTGACAGCGATAAATCACGATCATTTTTCTGAACGCAGTGATTTGTAAACATTTCTGTTTATGAAAATAATGCTTCTTCGTATTGGTTCAACAAACTTATTTACAATCTTTTCTATAGATAAATTAAACGACCTATTCATAAAGGATCTTATCACATTTATGAAACCAGCTTACCAGGATGAAAAAATCCTTCGAGAAAGTGCGTTTCCAATATGCATATTTTTAACAGTTGCTACCGATAAATAATTCATGAAGAGTTATTTTTCATGATTACAGAAATTCAACTTTGTATTTTGAAATGCATTTTAACAAAACAAATTTAATTAAATTAATTTTGGTTTTTGAGACATGTTAATAAACCGATAATTTGTTAAACTAACCAAAATAAACATCAATATCTCACAAATGGTATGTCTCCAGCAGGATAAAATATTATCAGCATCACCTACAATAAAATAAGTGAGATATGGAATATACTACAAATGTAGAATATAAACAAATGAGTGATAATTACCAATCAACCATCATATTAAAGAAAGAAAATTTGGAACACGGCTGCTAATGAATTAGAGGTTTAAAATCTCCAATAGCCGTCTTTGTCGGCGACCCTCACCTCATTCAGCGCTGGGGAAATGGGGGACGAAAGAATCGCTTATTTAATCTAAATTGGGTGTCTCTAAAAAGAGCACTGAACCTTCCTCTTTTCTTCGCATACCGGTGAATGAGGTGAGAAACGCCGACAGAGACGGCTATTGGAGATTTAAATCCTCTAACTGATCTATTACTAAGAGAAATGGAAGCATTTTGCTTACCTGTTGTGACCACTCGGTAAAGAACCAGGTGTTAGGGGTGCAAGGCCCCATGTCGCACACGTCCTCTTGCAGCGGTTTCTCATCCAATGGACACAGTGCCGCACCAGGTGCGGCATCGGCGCCGTCTGGGCCAACGCATCTCACAGCTCTGGATCTCAGTCCCTTGCCACACTGAGTGGAGCACTTAAAATACAACCAGAAAATATAATTAAAATAAAGTTAGAACGGAGTTCATCTCGTAAAATAAATAAATATAGACAAAAAAACTAAATAATTCCTAAAAAAGAATTTACATCGACACATGACAAATAAAATCAAATAGGGAGACGAAATGTCGAGCAAAATTACAAAGCCATTAGGAATCGAGAAATTGATTACATTGTTTGCAATATCATTAATAATAATAATAATAAAAGGCCTTTATTCGGGCGAGATTGAGACTAGAAAGTCTCTTCTTACACCTAACCCATCGTCATATGTGAAACAGAAAGAAAGAGATAGTTTTCAAAAGTACACGAAGAAAATTAGTATGTGGATTTTTAAAAAACCTAAGCTGAGGGCTCAGGAAAAAATTCCACTGCAGGAAAACACTCCCTAGAAGGGGAGTGTGAAAAACCTGCGAAACCTACAGGTATCATTGGGCTTGGCTTGTGTGGCGATTTCTGGAATGCAATGAAATATAATTTTAACGGAATTTAAATACAATTTGAACGCATTTTTCATGCAAAAAACTACAAAATAGCCGGATTTTTAAGTAAGAAATAAATTTTAAAATAGCAAACAAAATAACTCATTTTAGAAAAAATTCACCATAGCTTGTATCTCTAGTGGCTCAAAATGTTTAGCAAATTTAGCAACACACAATTGAATAAAAATATAAATTATTCACAATTCTACCTCAAATACATTTAAAAAGCTTGGGTGACACAGTAATCAAACAAAACCAGACCTTAACTTATGTACTTCGTAGGGGGGTTACCCTTCCCGTCGTAGGTAACTTTTAAAGATTGGTTTATGAAGCTTAAGAAAACAAAACTTTAACAATTTTACACTTAATTTGAAGATTGTCTCGTTACGAGGAATATTACTACAAAAGTTTCGGCACTAAAGAGGATGGCATGGAACTAGATGCGATAGAATGGGTACAAGAATTACTCTTCTGAAATTTTCTCTATATTTCTGGATTTTTTCATAAGAGCTTCCTCAATTCCAAATCGGTTAAAATTCAAAAAGGTGTGGTCATACGGAATCCAACCACTATTCAGCAATAAAGCAACAACGAAAACCAGAAATACGTAAAAATAATAATCTGCGTCATCAGTTTTTAGCAAGACATGCAGGATAAGGAGTTTTGTTCAAATTTAGAATCATGTCTCTTAAATTCCTGGTCTAAAACGATTGTAGATGAATCGTAAACGTCGTACGAATTCGATCGTTTAACCGGTGTCGTAATTAGTTTTAATTTATTTTATGGTGATTGTTTTAAAGAAATTAAATATTTCTTTTCCTTAGATTCAGCAATCCTTCGTATATTACCTACATTTCAAAATTTTATCCAATAAACTTCTAAGTGACAGATATATGAAAATTTCGTAAATAGTAAAAACCTTTAAAGCTGGCAAACTAAGGAATTTACCTTATTAAATTACCGAAAATTATGCTATTTATCTTTATCGCGTTAAGAAAAATTAACTATAAGAAAGGGAAGTTGACTTTGCAATGAACTATCAAGTTTAAGATGAAACTGTATGAATCAGACATTGAAAGAAATAGATTGGACAATTTCCTCTATAATACTTGAATTATTACATTAAGGAAGTAGCATTCAACATACAGGCTAAATTATTAAGACATTAGTTATATTTTCAACCTATTTGGAGTGTCTCGGCGATCACATAATATCCCTCCATCAGACTCCCTAATCCGATTAAACTATCCCTTTCCATTATATTTTAAGCCTCTTATTTATGGTCATTATGATGAGAGGGAGACAAGAGCTCAGAAGAAAAAAAAAAAAGAATATAAACGGATTTATCCCCTTGATGGGCGTCAACGTTACAAACAGTATATTAAAATGGCAATTTAAAATAATCGAGGTATTTAGGGTCACTCATCCATGGCCATAAAGCGATCAAAAGAAAGATTCATGAACTTTTTTAATAAAGTAAGACTTCCCCGGGCAATTCTGCTCAAGGGATTAATGAAAATGAGAATTTTCAGACAAAAAATCTGAATGCGATTCGTTTAATGCCAGACTGTATGCCACAGGCTCCCTTCTTTATTTTTACTCGCATGATCAAAATTCCGTGTGGTCGTTACTTGCAGAAGTTGCGGTATTTTTAGGTTTTAACTGAAATGCAAGATATTCGCGCTGATTAATCCCGTTACGTTATAAAGTAGGATCTTGTTTACGTGTCATGGTTCAGAAGAAATCCGCTCATTCCAAGCATTTTTCGAGAATTAAACTCGAGCTGGCTGTAACGCCTGAAGTCGGGGCGCAGATATAAAATATTACACTAGTTTACCTAGTGCCATTCCACGGTGGCTGTTTTAATATTATATTTTATTACTGAGGTTGAAGAATCTCAAAATGATGAACACTATGTCGTAGACTACTGGAAAATCCGCGAGTGCTGGCAGTTTGTCCCAAGCCTAGTTCTGGGACTTGTCCTAAGCAAAGATTGAACTACGGAGAGTGATAATGGGTAATTCCTTACCGGTCCCCATTCCCCGGTGACCCATCGCCTGGCGTGGCAAGATAGAGGCGGATTAGGGCACGGGCGTGATCTTGGAAGGGAAGATGGCGGAGAAAGACACGCTCCTTCTGCGACTCGCATACGCAAAGTGGACGAAATCTCCTGCTGACACCACACGTCTCTTGTTTGCATTCCTCCGCTGCCGCAGCTCACGGAACATGGACCCCAGTCACCGGCCACCCATCTGCGGAGGAAAGTAAACGCTAGTATCGAACAAATAACTTGGTATAATTAATAACTGCTAAATGAACCTGTTTGGTATAACGGGTTGTACATCCGCATGCGGCGAAAGAGGTTTACGGATTGATTTCCGATAGGAACTATGATGTTTAACAGTTTCGATGGGGAAGCTCCCTAAATTAATTGGTAGCGGATCCGTTTAGGTTAGACGAAGCCAAGTAGGTCACGATGCCGATGCTCTGATCTTGTGTTACACACTATAAACGCCGCATGGCCTGGGCATAAGCCTATGTAGGGGTACTGGTTTCAATGAGCTAAATCATAGCTACTTGACCATACTATGTTTGCGCATAATAGTTCAAATATCTTTTAATATTAAATTTATTAGTACATTTTAAAATTATTATGAAATCCATTTTAAATCTCCGTTATTATGATAGTGGATATGTACAACTAACAGTAATTTTTCTAGGAAAATTGTTGCTAATATATTGTACGTACGAAAACAAAGTTAGAATAGAATAAAACATTTATTGTTATTTATAATATTTAAATAAGACAGCTTATGTTTATGATAATAATAGTTACATATTACATATTCGCTGAAACAATTCATTCAATGCTGATTAAAAAATCAGTTTGCAATATCGTTACTTAATGTTACTAGAGATTTTATCCATTATCCATTTAATTTCCGATGTGATTAGGCTTCCAACAAAAATTATAAATGATTAAAATTTCAAGATTACAACTATTGCTAAAGACATAACACTATAGAGAGGGGAAAGTAAACTTGAAAGAGGCTTTGAAGATAAGCGATGCAAATTTAGCATTATTAGAGCCGATGAACATAAAATTACGTCGCACCGTTGCAAACATTTCTCATTCCAAGCTCAAAATAGAATTTGGAATGAATGCGAAGTAGATTAATACTTACTCAGCAGGGCAGGGCTTCACATTGCATCGTACAGTCTGAGGAGACGGTCTATCGTGTGGAGTGCAGCGTCTTTCTGGTACTGGCGTGTGATTGTGCTCCCGAACACAGTGGACAGTTGCCGTCTGAACTCCTGTCGACAAAGGAAGAATAATGACGATGATTCACTGCGAATTATTTGGAGATCGATATTAAAAATGAAAACACATCGCGAGAGTATGAATTTGGCTACAATTGTTCTGCAATGTAAGCAAAACACAACGTAGGTACCGCGAAAGCTTTTGGCTTTCACAAAAAGTGGAAAAAAATTTATTAGGAAGTCAATTTTTCTAAAGGTTTCCATCTGGGTTTCATATCTCTGCTACTTTGAATTTGTATACAACGAGATATCCAGCTATTATAAATTTTCAACTTCCTGTCAGTTTGTCCTTCCAAAACCACTCACATTTGCTTACTGGGCATCGAAGTGCCACAAACTTTCACAAGATCTATAATACCAGGAATTTTTGCGCCAATGGACAAAATAAAGTTCGAGAAAAGGACAAACACATACTTTACTGTATCTCTCAATTTCAATTCCTAATTAAGAAAATTTAATTTTCTTCAAATTCATTTCTTATCAACTGGGCAGGGATCATTTACGTGAAAATAATTTGTGCTTTTAATTATTTTTACATGGTTATACCCGTAAACATCTTTGTATTCATAAAAGTATGTTTATGAAGGAAAGTTCACGAGAATTATTCTTACTAAAACATAGTAATCGCAAAAGGACAGTATATAAGTTTACTCCTGGTACTTGATGAAACATACTGAATAAAATATTAAATGCGTATTTCTTATCTTATGAGGTCTCTCATAAAATTAACCAGAATAATTTAAAACAGTAAATGTAATCTTATATATGCTTTTATATATTTTTTGACAAAACCTTTATATCCTATTTTGTTAGAAATTAAAAAAAAATACATGAAGATCAAACTTCATTGATCGAAATTATGCAATTAATAAATTTCCTCGTGTAAAATTTAAAAATAAATAAACTGTTCAAAAAGTTCCAACTTATAAGAGATAAGAATTAAAAGAATATCTCTGCAGCTATTAATTAATTAATACACGGTAAAGAGTCATTCATGGTTTAATATTTTCCTTCGATTAAGAACCCTCGGAAAGCAAAAATCATTCATTTTCCGTCGATGCAGCCTGCAGTGAAACTCCCACGGAAATCCAACTAACGCGAGGAAGTTAATGCGTTGTATTTCATCCCCAGTTTCCTCTCGAAACCTCGCAATGAAATGAGTCTGGAAATTGTAGCCACATCTGCTCCTCAAACATTTACCTCCGCCGCAACTTTTCGAGCACTCGCTGAATCCGGATAGTTTCCAAATGAATTTCCTCTTGCGACCTCTGGATCTCGGGGCCAAGGGTTTGGAGTCGTCCCCGGAGGGCATCAGGCTCTGGTGGTGGTACCCTCCTCCTCCGCTCCTCGCCTGGGCGTCGGACGCCAGCACGCTACTGCCGTAAGGGTAAGACGACGGGGGGTGGACCCCATTCCTTGGAGATGGAGACATTTTTTTCAATTACTTAAGGACACGTAATCTGATGACTGGGGATAAGATGGGTCCATTATGCAGACGCCGGGAGAAATTACTTTCGCGTTTGCCGAGCTAAGCGGCCGTATTTCTGGAGGCCGATTCCGGAAGTTCTCCCCGCGTAATGGAGAGGGCGCGGAATGAGTAATTTCCGCGATTTGCATCATTGATTTTTGAGCCGGGTGACGTTTTAGCCTAAGTTCGCGGGTTCATTTTTCAGTTTGGAAAAATTTCACGTGCTAATTGATCGTGGCCAATTTACTGAAACCGATTAATTGCGTCTTTTAAATACAGACAAGGGTTGGTTGATAAATGTATATAATTTTGGCATGCAAATCAGTAAGATCTAAAATGAAATTAATACAGAATTAACGGATACTATTTATGATGAAAGGTTGCTTGTTGTCATCAACTCATTACTTCTGGTTGTAATTGATTATCTACTAAAAAATCTGATATTGCGAGTAATAATGACAACAGTACTAAATACTACTAATTAATTGCTTTAATAGATATGGATTGATTAATTTATATTCTTCGCATATGCAAATACATTAGGCCAAAAATATAATTTATGTGGAATCAGCGTAAACTATTACTAATTAAAGATTTCTCATTGTCATTAAATCATTATCTACTGATTGTAAATAATTTGTCTTCTTTATTATATAAACATAAAGGCAATAATTAAGCCATAAAAGGTGGAAGGATATTACGGCAGAGGAAATTTCCTATATTTTATTATTGATTTAACTTCCGTAATTGTATTTTTTCTAAAAATTATTTAACTAAAGGACGCTGTGTTTTCATCGTGAAGGTCATAACAAAACATCGGCACCAGATCTAGCGGCGGAAATATTTTAAGATAATAATAATTAATAAGCCTGTAAATTACGTTCTAAAAAGTAATAACGAGCTTAAAACAAGCAGTTTTCAGAGATTTTTAATTCCACGTCCATTCGTAATGGTTTAAAATTTTCAATATTTATGCCCTAAATGTAGCAATACAAATAATAAGTTCGAAAATGAGCGCATTGGCATCAATTTAGATAGCGATTGTGGTCTCTTCCGCAACGATAACTTTTGATATCGCTCGAATTACATATCATACTTTTTTTAATCGGTCGTTTGCGATAAAAGCTATTCACGCTATTTAATAAACTTTAAAATTACCGAATCATTTCAGTAAATCTATTGAAGTAATACGGCTACCATTATCATACCGGAATATAATTTAATATATCAGCATTTTTTAGATGTTTGCAGAGGAAAAAAAACCGTGCATAATTGGGGAAATATAGTCAGATAGGACTATACAATATTCAGTTGCTGCTAGATTCTGATGCTAATCTATACATAGCATTTATCATTCACTTGAGTATTTAATGATTCAGTAACTAAGTAGTATAACAAACCATATATAAAAATCATTACTTAGTCGTGTATTAGTAATAATTACAGGTAAAATATGATCATAATATATACATATTTCACTACCTTTCGTCCAATTACATATTCGCCTCATCATTTTACTATACTTAGAAATACTTTATTGTACCGTGCATATGAATTCGTAATTTTACCTTATTTGTTTAAAACTAATAATGCATATTAAAACACACCATTATTTTAACAAAAGTGCACAATATTGCAGAATTTTATGTTCAGTAAACACAACCTCATATAAAAATGCAAAGCTTGCATTAATTAAAAAATAGGAAGAGAAATGGGGCTAATATAAAAATTGTTTGATCAACTTATAAAATAATTCAATAATGATCGTTTCAATTCTCACAAAATTCCCTGAATATTCTTTCAATCTCTCTCGTTAAATGCACCTAAATTCACAACTCCATCACCCCAACCTTGTTACACAATTGTTTGGTTCTGATCCGCTGCCTCATGTCATGAATATATGTATAATATTAACAATTAGCTAACTTAGATTTTGTTTTAGAATTTTCCAAATTGCAAGCAGCAAATGTTTCAATCCTTTTGATTTCCGCACATCTTTTTATTTTTTTATTTAATTTATTATATTTTTTGTTTATTTTCTCTTTTTGTCTTTTAACACTTTCCTATAAACTATGTTTTTGATTATTTTCAGTGTACTAGACCTTTTAATGTTTCGTTTGTATGTTTTTCTCAATGTAATTTCATTTTCTTTATTTCTTTGAGATTTATCTCCCATTATTCAACGTTTATTTTAATTCATCTATAATTAATGTCAGTTTAGTGAAGTTGATTTATTTTATCTGATTGTTTGTAATGCATTTATGTTTTTTCTCCTTTCTTTTTGTACAATTTTTATATTTTCACTGCCTGTCTATCATAACCCTTTACTTTCTCCTTCATCAAAATATAATTTTCTATTGTAGATTTCGCAGGTTTTTCACACTCCCCTTCCTGTGAGTGTTTTCCTGCAGTGGAAATTTTTTTCCTGAGCCCTCAGCTTAGGTTTTTTAAAAAATCCACATACTAGTTTTCTTCGTGTACTTTTGCAAACTATCTCTTTCCTTCTGTTTCGCATAAGACGATGGGTTAGGTGTAAGAAGAGACTTTCTAGTCTCAATCTCGCCCGAATAAAGTCCATTTATTATTATTATTATTATTATTAGTTCAATAGGCAAATTAAAAAATCATTCGCATGCAAATTTGAACGATTTCTATCTATGTATTGAGTAGAATATCAGAATTTCATTACGATTATGATATGGTATGTAACTGGTATAACAAATAATGTTATTTCACAGATATTTCATAATTTCGAATATAAAGTGATGGCAGGGAAAGAATTCCAAACATCCTGAAAATTGGATAGAAAGTTTCCCTGAATTAGTCATGATGCTTATAATTCCTTTTGAATTTTTAGTATTTTGAAACATTCCTTCCAGAAACTGACTTTTAATGTTAGAGTCCACTTCACCTGGAAAACTGTTACTGTTACATCGTTTCAGCAAATTTCCGAAAATAGGTTCTAATTTAGCCTATCCAATCGATTCTTTAAGCGATTACGATATTTCTAACGAATGCATTCCATAGAGAGGGATGCATTGACGAAACAAGACACGTGTTGAGGGTATTGCAATTCCAACGAGAAAATAGCGAGGTTTTTTTTATAACCTGGATACCCACATAAAAAGTGAGGAGTATTTCGAATTTTTCAGCATTAATTAATAATGGCTGTAATGGTTGAAATTCGATAAAAAATGGCGCCTGTTTTTTGACGCATCCACCGGCTCTCTATTAAAATTTAATCGAATTAAAACAAGCGAATCTTTGATCTCAAAAATAGATAGCCTCGTTGCACGTGTTAACGAGCAAAACAAAAGAGAGTGCACGCATTGGGAAATATGGAAGGAATTTAAAGTGTATGAATCATGGATGAGGTTCGAGTTTATTTAATTATTAACAGATACGTCGATTCATGCTGTTGTATTAAATCGGATCAGCTGAAATTTAGCCGATTTCCTGTCCAACCATAATACATATATATGTTTATGTAAGATATATTTTTAACCATACCATTATCCTTCTCCCATGTGTACCATTTATAATTATTAAATTGGTGTGAAGTATCGAAGCCATCATGGCCTAACTAATTAAATCTAAATATTCCAATGTTACTTATGTTTTATCATTTATATTCATTCTCCACACCCAATCGTTTTATTTGAACAAATACGCATTTATATCATCCACACTAGAGACATTAATTTGATTCAAAATAAAAAACCACAATTAATACTGTCAATAGGTTTTTAAGTTCTTCACACCCTCATGCTCTGGATATTTTCCTACAGGGTATTATCAAAACCCGAAGTGCAGACTTAGGTGTTTTACTATGAAAATATTGGTTGAAATTGGTAATTATATAAATTTTTTATTATAACGAAGCTTGCTAACTATTTCTTTTTACTGTTTCGGCGAAGAAGGATAGTTCGTAAAACATTTAATTTAGCCATAATAAAGATGTATCATTACTATTATTTTCACAAAAATTTGTGACAGAGATTGTAAAATATTTGTGAAAGATTAGCACATATATCCAATGTTGCAAGATTCTGCATTGAAATATTGTACATCACAGAAGTTTTATAATTTTTAGATTTTGTGTTTTATTATTAATTGTAGACTTCAATTAGGGGAACAATGATGATTTTCTATTATTGCAAATATTTAATCTATAATTAATACCGTGATTGCATTATTTTATTTGAATTACCTCAGATACTTTTGGAAACATCAAACATATAACGCAGAAAAAACTATTAAAATGCAAGCAGGAATTGAGATATCAAATGCTTTTACAGTAATTCGATTTCTGCGCTTTTAAATAACAGTAAACATATCATTTCTAATTAAAAATATTATAGATTTGCTACGTGTACTAGCTTCTCCGCCATGAAAGACAGTAATCCTTACCTTCTGGAGTCCAAACCATCGTAGATGGGTCCATCTTTCGGAGCTATGTCATCCGACGGAGGATACAGAGCTGAAAGGAGAAAAAACGAAATCAAAATGATGTTGGGAGACGCATCCGGAAACTTTAATTTTACGCTCGAATTTAAAAAAGGGAGTTAAAAATTATTTATTCCTCTCTGCGTCGAGCAAACAAAACATCCTTTTTCCATGAATTTGAAATGCTTTTTATTTCTCTAAATGCGGTCCGTATTTTTCCTCGCGCTAATGAAAAAAGGATTTTGATTTTTATAAACGACGAGGGAATAAAGCGAGGCGAAACAGACGCTAAAACTCGACGCCACCCCGTTGGATCAAAGCACGCTTTCTTTTATTTCGTTACACTTTAGTTGTCAATGCAAACATTTTCACGGGATATTGAAATTAAAGAAGGGATTGTAAATGCAACATTTTTATGCGCTAGAGGATGCGTTCAATTTCCATATTAAAATCGCTTCTATCGGGATTGGTTATAAAAATAGTGACATGGCTTACATGAAGCGATGGGCGGTTTTATGCCCGAGTTACTGCTCCCGTATAGACCAGGCCCTGCTGAGAGTGGCACTGGACTTGGTGGGCCTGCCATTGACCCCATGCCTCCGAATGCAGACTCTCCCAATGGTAGCATATACTCGTACTTGATTCCTGGGTTGGGTTGCTGGTAAATAACCTGTAATTGAAATCAGCAGTAGAATGAATGACACTGGAACATTCTAACATGATGGTATTTAAAAAATGGACATTCCTCTATAACTGAAACTGATTAACCAAAAAAGGAGTTTGTAGTAACTATTACCAAACTGGTTTTGTAGCTTTACTACAACATCAGGTCAAATGTAATATGGTAGCAAAGTTGTAGCAAGGCCAGGTTCATGATTTAATCTGTGATTTTCTATAAGTTATCATAAAATAATTTCAACGATGGAAGATAAAATGCATGTTTAATAGGATGTAAAAATGCAGTAATAATATAATGTCAATTTTGGTTAAGTCCAATCTTAAGCATGCAGTAACCCTACAAATTGTAGGAGAGAGAACAAGATGAAAATGTAAATGAATTTATATTTCAACTTCAATTTAACTTGTATAAATAAATCAGTATATAATTAAACATTTTTCTGGAGTACCTAATTGGAGATATTCTAAAATATAATAACCCAAGTGTAAAATGACACCTTCATGACAGCACATTTAACTTTTATTCGCTATACTGATTTATATTATTTGATCTAAAATATCTTACTCTAATCTTTATCAAGCTTTTCTCTCACATATAACTCTATTGTCACTCTAATTGTATTGCAGTAACTTTTTTCCGAATCCTCACCCCGAGCAAATACCGCTTTAAAGTTTCGCGTTTTCCTTGTCACTTCGAAAAATAACTTCGTCATCCAAAATGCACGCCTGGAAAACATCAATCACAGGAATAGAAAATTTAATTTAGATGATTTACGCACATCAATAGATAACTGCCTCGTAGGACGATCTAATATAAGGGATGTAAAAGACATCTTTCGATAGAACCCTTGGATGTTGAAGCACGAGACTAACATCCAGGCAATAACCGAATTCCACCCATCATTTCAAGCAATCGTACCTTTCAACTCGAGCTACGCTGAGAGGCCCCGCAAAGTACGTACATCGTACAATTCGGATCCGAAATCGATCACACACGCTCCCTCGCCCGTTTCTAGATACCCCACAGTCACGTTTTTGCACCCCATTTTTTTCAATGCGATGTACCACTCGCACAAGCGTCTGAAGGCTCGAAAAGTTATCGCGCACACTGAACGAGCAACAAAGCCCTTAAAAATAGATGCGACGCGATATTGCGCTTTCGTCAAATTCAATTAACGCACAAACAAACTCGAGACTGGAAAAAAATTTCAAATCGGTTTTTAAACGAATTCGAGGAGACACGAGAGCCTTCGTCAATGGCGCCGCGACGACAGACGGCGGGAAAAAGTCCCAGGATGCAATTCGGAGAGCGGATTATCGGGGGAAATCGGGAAAAGCGAGCAGCGACGTTGTATTACGAGACGACTCACGATTTATATCCGAGAGCGTTATTTGCCGCGGCAATTTTTACGTGCCCGGGTGAGGGCGCTCCCTTTAAAGCCAAACACAGAGTCGGAACGTCGAATTAGGAGACATGAGGAGCGACTCTTCGTCTTTATATCCGAGAGCGTTATTCGCCGCGGCGGTCATTATGTGCCCGGGTGAGGCTCGCCGGAAGAGAGGGAGCTCCATTGAAAGCCAAACACGGAGTCGGAAAATTGCGTTTTCGAGTTGATGGAGAGAACTTATCGGGATACAGCCGGACCTCGAAATAGATGGAGGGTAAACTCCCGGGCGAAAACATTCCGAGAGAGTGATCCTGTTATCTCTTCACCTTCCCCTCATCGCTTTTTCCCGATTGCATTAAATCGCAGGCGAAGAAAACTGCGCCGATAAGGCGGCGTCCGCTGCACTCGGAAACGGTTCCAGATGTCGGAGATTCTGCTGCTTGAACGCCTTCGAAATTGCCCTCGCCGACTGATCGTGGTCGCTAGCCTTAATTTAAAATCCCCATAGCGTTCGCTCCCGTTTGGGTGCCCCGGAGCACATTTGTGCGAAACGAAGGTCAGGGTTAAAGCGGGCGCGTTTAATTAATGAAGTTCGAGCGAAATCTTAATTAGAGTGCTCGCTTTTATTCGTTTGATTTCGATGGGGAGTGAGCGTTTGAGGTTGGATCCTTAGAGAGAGAGAGAGGTAGGAAATCCACGAGTTTAAATAAAATAAGTTGTGGAAAACCCGTTCTGAATATGAAGTTGCGGCAAGCAGGAATAGCCATAGGAGGCACTAAATAAGATTAGCACTTTGAGGAAAAATAATTATTCGTAATTTGCTGATATTAATCAAAGGATTAAGCTAGGTATGAGAGCTACTACTTTACCGTATAATTATTTTTCATTCATTTAAATATTTACTATTTCTGTATTTTCGATTAATTGATATTACTCGCACTTATAAGAATTAAAAGACACTTAGAAATTTTCCATTTGGACATTACTGCGCGACCGGTTTCTTAAGCGTGCTTACATTCTTTGTATATCGAATTCGCACTTATATTCGCTCGTAAGTTCTCTGAATCTTTTCTGACTATAGATGGACTCACTCTTACCACTGAATGTGGTTGATTTCTATCCATATCACATATTAAACTCCGTACATAAAACAATTTTTACTATACATAACTCTATTATCAAATGTATCTCAATCATTTCAAGCATTCCACAGCGCAAGCTCGTTACATACGGGACAGAATGAGCCCGATTTTGTCATCATCGAAAAAATATATACAGAATAGTAAACCAAAATCTAGAAGTATAGAAATTTCCTTAATAAAGGCATCATGCATATTTATACTGGTTAAATTCGCGTTTAATGGGGAACGAGTGAATAAAATGAACCACTTAATAGCGCACGGACGAAAATCCGCTATAATACACGTACATTACAGGTATATTACACCTAAAACGTAGGGATGTCGAAAATTAACGGAATGAAATTGAATTATTCCATCCGAGTATCACGTTTCGTTCTTCCATCATCCTAAGTGCAAGATGGAGGGATCGGGATGAATATTAAGCCCCCATTAAAGAGGGCGCATGCATACACTTACCATTATATCCACGGGCTCAAGCAGCGGACCCTTTGCTGCGATGTACTCCCCGCCGCTGGCGTCTTGGCGACGATACGTGAACCTTGCGCCCGCCGCATCGTATTCCCCGGACCAGTTGATGGCCCAATTGCCGTTAATTATGTAACTGCCATCTGCTCTTCTTAAGGCTGCGATCCCCAGGGAGAGAGAGAGAAATTGTAGAGGGTGAATTACCATATCCATCAAAAATTAAAAACAGGTTAAAAAGCTTTCTTGAGAGGGCACTAATTACTTTGAAAACCACGGTTTCTTCAAGAGCTTCATCATCCACCGATTAATAAAGCCCTAATAATTATCTGGTTCCTTGAATAGACAACGAAGCTCGAGTGAATACCTCTATCAAATAGAACTTACATCGCATAAATTTGCAAAATTCCGCCTCCGATGGCGAAACCTCAAATTATTAACTTACAAGGGTCGAAATATGTTAATATATGCGACGTGATAATTTTGCGTCGGAGTCTACAAGTTGATTTACCTGTGACTACATTATTCATGATGCGCGCTTAAGCATCTTGAGGTATTTTCGAGGGGTTTAAAACAGTAGTTATGAACATCTCTAACATTGCGACGTCTGCAACCAGAGGATGGAAAACTTCCGAAAATATTCTTAGTTAAGAGAATATACCTTACGCTAAATTTAGATCATAAGCTATCCTTTCATAAAGATACTGGATTTTGGCAGATGTGAAAGGGAAAATAAAATAAGATCTTTTACGTTTTTGCAGGCTGTAATTTGAATTATTGAAGGTAAATAAGTTGGATTACCAAAGGAAATAAGTTTATTTAGTCATTCACAATATTTATCCCTATTAGAAAATTGTTCCACAAATTTTATATAGACTTTAAATTTCTTTCTTATTATAAATAGTTTATACTATACCTATATATTAAAAGCGTATTAAACCAAAATCTTTTAACAAATTTACTCATAAATAAGAGAGATAATAATTATTTTATTATGATTTTTTCCGCACTCACCAATATTTCCTCGAAAACTAAGAGCAGTTGATGGAAAGAGAATTTTCCAAAGAGTAAAAATTTAGAAATTTTAAAATTTAACTTTTAAAGCTTAACGGTTAAAAAGATAACAATAAGGCGCTTATTCTAGCGTACCACGTATCTTTACGTTTTATAAAGAGTACGTTAGGCCTGAAAAACATTTTACGGCATCATAAGGTAGTGGAATCAATTCTGATCTATTTTAAAACAACGGTTTTCCAAGGAAATCCGAAAACAATCCTCTTTCCGTACACGCTGTTAGCCTGTGTATGTACAGCAAGTAATCCTGGATTATTCTAAAAATGTTCTGCACAGGATTTTCAACCATTATAAACGATTTTTCCTTCATCGCTACGCTACGTAACATACAAAGCGCTACTGAAATCGGGGATAACGTGACCTCTTGAACTGCTGCTAGCAGCACGCCGAGGTCAATATTTTTGCTTCACGTGCTCCTTTCAACGAGATCGACCTCTTCCACAGGACGTGAGGGTGGATTTCATGAATAGTACCATCACGCAATCGAATGGAAATCATCGACACTACTATAATGCATTTTTCTCCGTATCTACATTCTGTAAAATTGTAAGGTAATAGACAGTGTAGCGGGATAAGCAATCTTTAAAATAACCGCATTAAAATCAAATATCTACTCCGGAGCTCTACTTGATTTTCGCAAGGTAATGGTAATCATGATGCAATTATCATATAAGTTTCACAAAATGATAGTCACAAATATGGAAAAAAAGAACGAGGAGATTATTGTTCACGAAAAAATCTCCCTTGAATCCGCAGATGCTCTGGGAAATCGAAAATTCTCTTCATGAATGGTATGGTATCCGTAATATGTGCGGATGGACATTCGAACACCAAGAAACTTGGCTTTTTCTATCAAATAGTCGGTAGGGGTGGATAATATCAATATATAAATATTCACGGATATAATAATATAAATATCCTCGGGTGGAGATTCTTTAAGCTAGTTAGGCTTCACATTTAATGAGCATATTGTCGTAGCGGCGGGACGACATTAAGGACTTAATGAAATAATACTCCTAAATTCAAGATAAGAAAATCAAACTGTTTATTACCTACGGCAGTTCTTCTTTTGGGGTTACTCGATCCCGTCACCTCTCCTGGTAGGGAACTGAAGAACCCTAGCCCTTACGGGAGCCTACTAAGATGAGGGGGATTCCGGCCGAAGTCTTTAGTCAGACTTGGGCCGGGAGTTGATCTCACTTGCCGAAGTCTTTAAGCAGACGCTGTCAGCAAGTGAGAGGTATTCTGCCTTTTTCTCCAAAATCGACGGGCTTATATAGTGATTCTGGTCTAAGGATTGTCGCGTGGAAACTTCCAGAAAGATGCGGAAGGTTTCCTAGAAACAGGGTACGCGTCGGTGAAGCTGTACGTAAGGAGCAACTCCTATTGTCCGCACCTGGGTGTGATAATAAACTGTCCTAGCTGCGGCATTCTTTCCCTCACGCGCCCCCAACCCATGCTTCCATCGTCTCGTCTCCTTCGACCGTCCTCGTACAGCCCGTCGTAATTATCGACAATTGCGACAATATAGTGGGTAGTATATATGGGCCGTCAACTGATGTATTTGAAAACTAAGATACGTACGACGACGAAATCATTTTGTTTCCTCTATAAATACAGAAGAAGTACGTTCTTAGATGTAGCTGTTATTGTGTCCAGCCTATTATGTAGGCTGGACACAATAACAGCAACATCTAAGAACGAGGATACTGCGAGGAAGATAAGGAAAATAAATAACCGAATATGTCACTTCAGAAATTCATTTTTTTCAAAATAATAGACAAGGGAAGCAGAATAGCCAAGCATCATGGTATAAACACCCTTGCCACATGATGGAAGGCAGCCTGCAGAGCACATTTGTAGATGTAGATAAACGTTCTTTAATCATAGATTTGAAATAAATGAATCAGATGGAAATGCGTCACAAGTTATTATTTCAGGAACTTTGGTAATGAATAAGATTTGCACTGGAAACTAGCTGGAGGCTATCTATTATCTATGTATAGGCTATCTATGAATGACTGTTATTTTATGATGAATAGCTTAGCGTAAGGTTTTCATATCCCTTAGGGAATGTTTTCCCGCTGTGGGAAATTCTATTCTAAGTATCTCTTGGAAATTTTTATATCGAAATTTCTTCTCATTTTGTCCATCTACACCTTAAAATCCACACCCGTATCAATAATGACGATGAACTCGATGAGAAAATAAACCTTTTAGCCTATATTTCATCAGATCGAAGACGTTGTATACATACTTCAGCGAGGGTTCGGGGACTACGATGAAGAGGAAGAGAAATGTTGTGGAAGAAAAAGACGGATGGCCTACGCTGACCTTCCCTTCCCATTCGCCTTTAATGGAAGTACAATGTCGGCAATAGGAAGTGTCGGAAGGAAGAGCACAAAAGAGTGGGGAACGTCTGTCGGAACCACTCACTCTCCTCTCTTTCCATCTCCGCGTGGAAAATTGATTCGCCGATGGTTTGCCCGAAGAAAGAGACTGTTTACTCTTAGGCGCGTGAAAGTTCTGCCTACGACAGCTACCTATAAACTCTCACAAAACAAGCGCGAAACGAAAAAAACTCTTGCGCCAAACTTCCTCAGAATACTATCAACTGCTTCAGGCACGACTTTGAGGTAGGACTTTATAGCGTACAGAGAATGAAAAAACACAAACTTTTACCCTTAGAACGGTGTATTTTATTCTGCGCCCATGGTTTCAACGCTTTGTGTCATCATCAGACAAAGAGTAGATACAAAATATATGAAAAATGATATACATTTTTCCTGGCAAGTGCCTTTAACTCCTCGCAGACTTTACGTTCGCTTGTAAATGATAAACAACAAAACACAATATGTACGTATTCATATATACATAAATAATATCAAGCAGTAATAAGATGCGACACATCTCGAAGGATCGGATAATTTTGTTCTTAGGTAGCAAGATGACGTGGAAGCAATGGAAATGACATGAGAAAAATAGTAAGTAAGCCCAAGCGGCGATATAATTTTAGAAAAATGGCTCTGGGTAAATAATTCAAGCTCGGATGTTAGGAAGCTGTTTATAAAAATCTATCTACGAAACTTTTCCTTGTAAAACTACGAAACATTGACTGCAGCAGCAACAGAAAAGAGAAGAGTAGCAGCAATGTAGATGTCGTGTTTCCAAAGAATGATGACAATAGAATGGAAAAAATGAGTCACTAATACGGAAGAACATCTAAGAGAAAGTGAAGAGAAAAATCGGTGGAAAAGATGGATAATGAGAAGAATCAGCTTATAAGGAAACACATCCTAACATAAGGATCTGCCGAGGGATATATTGGAAGGAAGAATTCCTCTATAATTACCCCGTCTTAAGTCTACCGTCGATTTTATCTCCTAGGATACACGCAACGCCAAACTAAATTCTGAGGGCTTCCACAAGCTAGTGGTAGGAATCAAGCGGCGATCAGTCTAATACATAAGGGGAAAGATTATCGTCCATGAAAATGTCAGAAATAATGAGAATATGAAGTGATTTAAGAACAAGATATCTATATCAAGCCATCCAAAAACAAATTCTAGGAAAATAAATAAATACAAATAAAGTCAAGGAGGTCAAATTTCCTAATTTTCGTTGAAGCATAAATGTTTATTATGTTTCGTCAGCGAAGGGTGATAGTTCAGCCTACCTACGCTAGGAAAACCAATCAATTCGTGAATTACCTTGGTAAATACCATCGTACCCAATTTAATAGGGTAAGAAGAAAAGAGGTTCACTCCTATTAGGGATTAGGAGAGAATTAATTTCATGGGACTTCTGAAGAATGATGATTATCGCTCCAGAGATATGGCAACATACTAATAGAGGTTTGCATCAGGGAATTCATCGGTTAATTGAATCGTAACATTTCGTCTCTTCAGAAATAAGATAAACACGCCTTGAATAACTGCAACCAACACTGCATAACTGCAACACGTGATAAACAAGGAATCTAATTGGATCGAAATCAATTTACTGCTAAAGGAAAACGAGAACTACGCAATTTTCAATCGGGGAAATGCATCTAATAGCAGTAATATTTAAATGTGTATTACCATTCACTTTTCACATAAGGGAAAACATCACATCGTGTTTGGATTGTAACAGAAACGAATTGAAATTTTAGATCCTTGACATTATCAAACATCTTTAGTAATCCATTGTGTATGAGTTGGTTTCTGAAAAATTAAGGGGTATTATTGGTGGATCGAGATAAATGGCAAATTCCAGAGACGAGATAGAAAAGTGAAATAGAGGTAGACGTTGGCAACTATTTGTAAATAGTATTAAAAGTCATTCGAATGATTTACTCGAATTTGTAAGTCTATTCTACGATACAAAATACTCGTAAATACCTCGAAAAAAATTATACTTATTTATACTTTCGCTGTCAGGTAAATTGTTAAAAATAAAATTTTACGTCACAGTTTAAAAAGGCACCGTCTAAATTCTGGCATAAATAAATTTCAGCATGAGAACCAAAAGAGCATAGCTTGAGATTATTGAATTACGAAAATGGGAGAGGTTCGTATCAGTATCTTGAAGGAGAACAGTGGAACCGAAGGCTGGCGAGCATAAGTAAGTTAAGGGGCACTGCGAGGCGTGAGATAGGAAAGGTGGCTCAGAGCCGAATGCTTCTGGAAGAAATTAAGATAAGGAGAAGAGCGGGTGTTCTGTACATTAGGAGGGCAGTATAAACGGTAGATACGGATATGCTGCCTTATCTCACTCCTAACAACTCCTTAAATGTGCTACCACGGAAGAAGTGCAAGAATGTAATGCGTTTTAAGACCTTTTCCCCATCTTTATGCGCTTCGTGGTTGGCTGGGATTCGGGGAAAAACTACGCGGCAGAGCGTGAGACAAACCCTTGTTTCCACTCCGAAGAAGTAAAGTCTTTTACATGGACGGTTATCTTTGGCTGAATCGAGCTCGCGGTTGCAAAACTGTAAGAGCAATGGATTTTGACAAATAACACGATAATGAAGTAATGGTAATGGAAGCTAACAACTCGTATATATTTTTTTTCAAACCTTCAAACGTCAACTGAACAGAAAAAATGTGGACACCAATAATCCAAATATATTTTTCAAAACTTAAAAACTTCAGCTCAAAAAATATTTAAATATCTTGTTTGAAGTAACCTTAGAAAATGCACGAAATAAATAACTGTTTGGCAACCACTGCAAAGGGCAGATTCTCTAACTTGTGCCGCGAAAATATATCACATAACTGCCGAGTGCATACGTAATAGCAAAGTTTTTGAATGATGATCATTAATTAACTTATTGGAAAATGAGTACTGCAGGTTGATGTCTACTGATTTTCACTGCACAAATTCAATTTTCCATGAAAATAATCAAAGCATGGCGAAGATAATGATTGTTAACGATAGATATGGCTATCAAATGAAGTTCAAAATCAAATTAATTTTAGGGTCAGTCGAGCATGGCTATGTAGCGGACTTCAAACGTCAAATTAGCCAATTTTTAAATTAAAGTGCTATTTGAAGGCCAATAAATTTTAAAATGGTGTTCTATATGATGTTATAATACGTCAATAATATATGAAATGCTTGGAAAATGATAAACGCCTCTCATCAATAGAAATTAATAGCCATCAAAACGAAATGTCATTTTTAGAATTATATGTTACATATCATTACCATTTATAATGCAGTTAGGGATTGCATGCATAGATAAAAATTACTGTTTGAGATACAAATGAGATCACGGGATGATGTTACATTCAATGTATCGTCCCGTTGAGAAAATAAAAAACAGCGTTCATAGATAAAGCTACAAATATGCCCAGATAGCCGCATTACGCCGAGTGGCATGTGTAGCATGGAACATCATTCTCTATTTCTCGAATCTGTCACTGCCACGTAAAGCATGAATATTTGTAGCAATTATGGTATCTAGTTATTTTTTTTCGATATCTGATCGAGATGTGATACAGGGAGGATTCACCAAATATACACTATCCTCAGATAACTTATTACATGTGCATGTAGTGAGTAAATTAATTTATAAATTGATTAATGAAAATTTTTTTCTAAGAATTTTGATCCTTCATATTTCCTTCTTGCATCAATCCTGAAATGGTTGCAAAAGATTGGTCCCAGTAATTTAATCAGATTAATTCATGCAATATTTTCTGTATTTTTGTTTACTAATTCTTTTATAGAATGTTTAATTCATTGATTTTATTTTTTACTGTTGTTTGTCGTCGGCTGTGATTGGCCTCTTGCTGTTTGTTGATGGTTTATTTATAAATAAACACATTTAAAAGTGAGAATCTAGTAAGAATATGCCTTGTGCTGAACATTTTGCAGTTTTCGGTATTTTCAATTTAAAAAAAAATAGCAGTAAACAATTCCCTTTTCGTCGCTTAACTCATTGCCCCTGTCTTTACTTTCAACCCACTTTTCTCCCTAATTATAATTCTTAATTTGGCTCCCTCCTTCCTTTTCGTTCGTTTCTCTTCCTTCAAAACCTCCTCTTCAACGTCACTTTACCGTGCACTTCCGCGTTCCCTTTCATTTTCTCCCACTTCATCTCTCCTCTTAAGCCTCTCCGCAAAAAACCCGCTCTCTAATTAGCATACGAATCAAACACTTGTATAAACCATCCCTTCCGAGCAACCACCGCTTTCCCGAAAGCCAAACACAAGTCGCTTTCCCACTTCGTCTTCTTGGGCGAGAAATGGAAGAAAAATTGGCAATTTTTCTTCAATTTACTCCTACTGTAAGGGGGTCTCCTTAAACGTAGAAAGAGAGGAAGAAAAATGCCGCAAATTTCATTATTATGAGAAAGAAAAATTTCCTCTATTTTTCCCTTTCTCTCATTCTCTTATACATCAATCTATTGTTTATGAAATAACAAACTTACTTGAAACTTTCTATTTGGTTTAATATATTGATAATACGTTTGTAATCGTAAAGGTTATTTATTGGAATTAATTTATATTTGTGTGCAGTTAAATAATAAGTATAAAGCCTCTAGTATTCTCTTGTCTGACATTTATCTATCTCAAAGATAGACAATTGACGTCATTTTCATATAATATAATGGATAATTCTGTAACCTAAGCAACATATATTTATTTAAATACTTTAGCATGTTCAAAGAGATGTATTTTCCAGGAATTAACCAGTGATTTCAAGAAATACAGTTCAAAATGTTGTTACTGTTGTATATACCAACAAATAAAAATACTTTCCCATGGACAAATAATTTAGTAACCAAACCTTCCATGCAGATTAATAGTCGTCAGTTCAGTTGTTTCCTCTACAATACATTTTAATAATAAAAATATTCTCCCGAATTTGTAAACTTCAAAATGTTGTAACTGCCAAAAGTGTATAAATTAACATAAAATTTCAACTTTGCATTGTCCTTGAAGCATAATGATATTCTTTCAATTAGCTTCATTGCCAATTTTGTTAAATATGCTCACAAATGAAAATACTTGTCCATGGACAAATGAATAAGTAAAAAAATCTTTCATACAGATTTACAGTCATCACTTCAGTTGTTTCCTTTGCAATACATGTACATAATAATAATAATAATCTCCCTGCGAATTTTTTCTCCACATTCGAACAAAGGAGTAATGGCTGCCGCTTGTTCTCCCTTCCTTTTTAATAACGCTCTGGTTCTAGGTGCTCGGGGGAAAAAAGGAGTCGGCCGATGACCCAGATATATCGAACGTCGATTTGCGGATGGAGCGACCCGAAACTAATTGTTAAAAGGTCTCCGGGGACGGCGCTTTTGTGTGC
Organism: Sympetrum striolatum; assembly: GCA_947579665.1. Taxonomy (NCBI): domain Eukaryota; kingdom Metazoa; phylum Arthropoda; class Insecta; order Odonata; family Libellulidae; genus Sympetrum; species Sympetrum striolatum. Next base: position 73,911,657 of record OX388342.1, on the reverse strand, counting down.
TCTCCGGGTGAAGTGTTTCCGCGCCTCTTTAGTGGGTGGATCGATCAATTTAATTTTGCTCATCTATAATTCATACGCGTCTCCCCCTTCCGCCGCAAGAGGGGGTGACGTTTTCATCCGAATCCTCGATCGGACGCCCTCCGCGACTTCCACCGGCGAGGCTGTTGATTGCGGTGGAAAAAATTGTCGTGCTAGATTTTTACATCGCGAATGCTCGTTGCACTCTTCCCTTGAGGAAATCAGTTTCATATCGCTCGTCGCGGTTTCAATCACGTGCCCGTTGGAATTTTTTTCTAGTCTATCCCAACGTGCGCCAACTAGGAAATGTCTTGACGAGCGTTGAATTTCTGAATTAATCAAGTGTTTTAAGAGTGGCCAAAATAGATAAGTGGTATACATGTCCTCAAATTCTTATGAGTGGAATTAAGATTTAATAAATTAATAACTAACTTAATGAATAGTAACAATAATAATGAAATATTAATAATCCTATCCTTTGATCTAGGAATTGAAAAACATAATAGAATGCGACATTGAACATGAAACATAAAACAATAATGCAAATAAAGTACAAAATACAATAGTTAAGGTAAGTAAAGAAGAAGAAATTAAATGATACGTTTGCTAGGTTAAACAAATAGAACAGCAGAGGAACACCTATGAATATATGGGTGTGTGAAATATTATGGAAAAGAAACATATAAGATACGTCAAATATCCCAATGATGAAGAATTAAGGAAATATTACAATTTACTAGGAAGTAGTGCATCATAGTTCTAAATACAAAAGGAGTAGCCAAAAGAATGCCTTAATTGAACATTATTAATATCTCAGTAGGTGTCATATCACCACAGTCATGAACAAGGTAGACCAGAGTAAATGAAATATAGTTTCCTCTTCCTCATAACAAATGGCAATTGTAATATATGAAATTCATCAAGTTATAGCAGTTGGAACAAAATATACAGTACGATAGTCCTTTATATTGATTTTATATAATTTTTACTTTTTCCTTTATATTTTTAATATCCAAAACACGATAACCAAATTTATCGATTTTATCTAATTACTTTCCTCAGTGAGTGAAGATACCACGAGAGGAAAATGTTTATGTAAATTGCAACAGAATTACCATCTGAATGACAGTTTTGATTGATTCAATCAGTGATGACCAAAATTAACTACTTTTATCTACATCACTCATACATCAGTAACTTGTTTACTATATCAGTAATGAAAATGGCGGAAAATACAAGAAAGATACATTCTCTTTATCCTGCGTAAATTACTTTGTGATTTCTATATTCAATTTATTTCCTCTAATCTCAATTTAGGGGGAGTTAATACCGAAGTAAGACCAGTAAAGACATCAATCTTCTCAAATTCTGTTTCAAGCAGAAATAAAAGAGGTTTGGCATACTAACGCTTTAAGAATAGCATTGTGGAAGTCACGAAATAATGTATGCAGACTTTATTCATGTAGTGATAAGTATTTTTATTTGCTTCATCAAGAGTTGGAGTTGAATACTGTGACAAGTTTCTGTATGAATCGAATGAAATAGAAGGACTGAGATAAAGTAACTTATTTTCCACAGCCTGACGTAATAGCTTAATGTTGTTAGACGGAAGTGAGTCATGAAGTAATTGAACTTGATTCACAATATGGATCTATCCTTTCTTATCCTGCAGATTACTGCAGCAGCAACAGTATGGCAAATGAGTTTGGAATTAAAGGGGAGCTGGTGTGCGCGTCATTTCTTGACCGTATTTACGATTCTGAGTTAATCATCTTCTCTCATCTTTTTTAATTCTCTTAATAGACACCGCAAACCTTATAATAAGCTAAGAGGAAACGATATACCACTTCCATTCCCAGCTTTTTGATTTTTTAAATTTATGATTGTATATTAAGTATGCAGCTGAAAGAATATTCGTATATCTTCATTAAAATATTCAATACCGGAAATAAACAATAAAAGTTAGGTTGACAACCAGGGTTAAAGAGAAAAAAAATAAAAAGAATGATCAATTCTCCTAACTACGTAGGGTTATTTTTTGACACGGAGAGCACAAAGAGTGTTTGATAAAGAATTGACGAAGCCATGAATACTACAATAAAGCGAAATGGACTGAACATGATAGGTCTTGATAATTTAATCAGGAAAAATCTGATGTGGCCAGCACATGACTTTCTCCAAATATAAGATGTAAAATTTATCTACGACAGTATTTTCGAACTCTATATTCAATCTAAACTTGGAAGATAAGTGATTAATTTATATCATATTATCTTTTACGGCACAAACATTATAAATAATGTCTTTCGGGACATGTTCGATGAAAAACGATGAAATTGGCCTTTCGCCCACAGCGCCTACATAGTACATAATTAGAAATTTCCGGTTTATCAGTATTATTAACTCCTAAACAACCAGTTATAAAAAAATATGTTTCATACAAAAGTTATAGTAAATTACATTTTCTAAAACTTTTATAAATAATAGTATATACCCAAATATCATATTTATGGAGATATTTTGCCAAAACGAAAATCTGCTTCTAAGAATAAAGCTCGACTTCCGGTCGACCGATTTGCTCCAAAAACTAATTTACTCTGACAGCACACACCACAGTGCTATATGTAAATTTTGGTGTTGATACGATGAATAGTTTTTACGTTAGAGCGCCCATAAGCACACACGCGCATACACACAGACATTCTGAAAATGGTCAAAACGTGTTCTAGGGACCCCAAAACATGTATTTCCGTTGAAATCTCGAAGTCGATTTTTTCATGAAAACAATACTTTCTCTATACTTCGTATATGGAGAAAGTAAAAAAGGTAGAGTCATTCATAACTAATGTTTTAAATTAGCGAGAGTTATTATAAATGCAATTACTCGCTTTCATTAATAATGTTTTACTTATTAGGTGATAAATTAGCGATTAATCACAATTTATAAAAATTCGCTATCAGCTACAGCATCTTAAATCGCCAATATTGGTTAACATTAGTTGTAAAAACCTATTGGGGGAAGAATAATTATTAAATGGCATTTCACTGTAGAGTGAACTTCGAGTAGAAAGTCTTGGCTACCGCGGATGCCACAAAATAGAACTTTACGAGAAATATGTTCTTTGGGAGGATATCCAAATAAATGAGTAGCGGTAATCCCTAGGGATTTAGAGATAGTCCTGTGTTCGGAAGATAGAGAGGCCTAAATTTTTCAGCGGATAATGGCGAGGAGAAACAAGGGTCAGAGTAGGAGAGTCAAGGAGAATGGATGAAAGCTAGGAGATAAGAGAAGGGCATTGGAAAATAAACTGCCGATCCGCAGTTAAGCTACAGGAGAATATATGAATCAATACATCAGTCCTTGGCGAAAGAGAAGACACCGACGCGAAAATAATACACGTGCGGCCAATGACAAGGTCGATTTAGAGCTAAGATATCTAGTTACACGCCGGAAAATTTAAGTGCTCTGATAGAAGGGGAGACTATTGTCTTTCATCGATTCTCCGACAAGGTAAAGTATAAACCGATAAGTATAAAAATGAGATATTTAGGTTCCTTGTTCGTGCCATTTAAAAGCTATAGAATAAATAAACTTGGTATAATTTGATTGATGACAAATATTATCGTCAAGATGACAACATCGACTTCTTAAGTTGCTCACTTAACGCACTTCCGGTGGGATGCCGCTCAAATTAGATTGAATTGATGCGACAATGTTGATTTACGGGAGAGGCGTTTTAAAAGCAGGTATCTCGTGGCGTTAATGAATTCTTATGGTTGACGGAGATAGAATTTCAGGTTTTTGGAATATTTAATTCTCCTATCATCTTGTAATGCTGGAGATACACTACTATTTAGTCGCAGTAGTGAAAAATATTTATCACATCCGTTTTTGCTCTCAGCTTAATTAATGGATGTAAAACCTTAAATCTCAAGCCCAGAATCAAATATAAAATAAAATTTTCACCGATTCGAAGGAGAGCAAATTTCTCGTCATATGTTAACAAGCTTAGCAAAACTAATTTTGATAGACATATTCATACCTATGTTTGCTTCGAAATAATACTAATAGAGGGAAGTTTAACTAAAATATTGAAAACCTATGGTTGCTACTTACGTAAACATGTGCTGAGGCAACCTTCATGGAAATACATAAGAATTGCCAAAAGAAAAATTGAATCACGGTAGACACAAAAGAAGTACTTAACGTAAGCATAAAATAATGAAACGAGATGAAATTAAAGAAAGATAACATAACATAGAAAACTTCCAATTTCCAATTATTTGCATAAGCATAAACTTCGTTAAAGAAAATCTAAATATTGTGCTTTTTCATACGATGGTGATCATGAGTGCCCTTCCTTTCGGTAGGTTCATGTATAATCATAATTCCCTATTAAGCGCCATCTCCTTCATTTCCTTATAGTTAACCTCACTCTCGAAGATTAAATTAAAAATCTCGAGGCCCACAGAAACGAGGGAGAGCTTGAAACCGTTAAATTAAGCTTTATTGAGTGCTCATTTCATAAGCGATAACTAATTAGCAGAATAAAAACAGAAACCTGTCAGCGGAATTTTTTTAATAGGGTGACAATGGCAGGGCTGAGAGGTAGGAAGGATTGATGTAGCACCGATTGCGCTTAAACCGAATGAGAAAAAAAGGATGGCGGTACGTCTGTTCCGAATGAAATGGCGGAGGGGCCGCAGTGCAGATAAAAAAGTTTCCCTCTTCAATCGCTTAAGTTTCAGGACGGAGCTTCTGGAGAGATTCAGGGTCGAGGGCATTTAGGGGAGAATGGGAAACTTAACGGCAGAGACACGGTTTGGTACCCTTTGAATGCAACAAAAACAGCTCTGTAAACGGGGCGGAAATTCCGGCATTTATTCCGGACCTGCAAACAGGCGAAGAATCGGAGGATGGTTGTGTAAGAAGAAGAGGTAATACGAGGAGGACAAAGGCTTTTGGGAATGGTATTCCGTGGGAGCCATTGTGTGCCGCTCGCGTTTGAAATATGGTCGGGCGATAAAAATAAGAGCGCGATGGGTTAAATTGTGAGACGAAAGATGAGGAAAAAGGACTCTGGGTCTCGTTTATCGGAAGATGCTATCTTCCGGAGCGAGATTTCGTAAAAGGAGGAACGTCGCAGATGATGTGATGGAGGCAAAGTGGATGAACAGAAGAGAGAAAGATGCAATCCACTCGAGAAGAGTTTTATGATGATGGAATTGATAAATAAACCAAATGACAGCTTTTCAAAGACGCAACTCTTTGTTTTGATGAAAACGAAGCGAAAGGCGAGAAATGAATATCGTTAAAATTTCTGATGGCGGAAAATATATTAGATAGGAAGAGGTAATATTAGCTCGCTACGAAGAAATTCTGCATGAACAATTCTACATTTTGTCGAAAAACAGGTTATTGTTTCTGCATTTTGAAGCCATGCATGCTGTAAAAATAACTTCGTTTTACATAACTATTTTATTCTCATATTACTTTGTTGTAATAATTATAGAGTACTACAACTTTAATTAAAGGTATTTCTTCCAAACTAGCTCAAATATATATAGATATAATTATATAAAATTTATTTATAATGTATTTATTTGCAAGGTTGTACCCCAACTTATATCAATTTAAATAACGTGATTTGTGTTGGTGTTTTGCTTAATTATTGGAGTATTATTGTATTAAAGAAAGACAAAATCTTTTGATGAACAATGGGGAACATTCTAATGCGTTTGAGTATATAATATAAGGAAAGGGTTAGAGGTTCCTTGCACATAAAGGCCTGCACCTAGGAAAAATCTCTAGGAAAAACGGACTTGAGAAAAGTCTGACGGAGCCAGGAATCAAAGCCTGGATCTTGCTTGACCGTCTAGGCTACCCGGCCAGAACATTTAGCGTTCTGACTACTTTAGAGATTTATTGTTAAAATAATAAGTATATAATATACATATAAATCTAATAATGCAAAAATATTTTGAGAATTTTATATGCCAGCACCACTCCTGTTTATTTAATCAAATATAAAGATGCATAATGATAGCATATTTGAAAGAAGAAAAAAGAAAAATCCAATTGTATGTACGTACGTATGCTATACGTAAAGATAAAATTGGTGCATAGATTAGGGAAAATCTCATAGAAGACGAATTTGAGAAAAACCTAGTCTTTAATGAGGAAATAATGGAATCTGGGATGTACTCAATTCGCCCTCGGCGCTTTTGTATCGTAAATAAGGTGTAAATGCGTCACGTTTTACGGTTAAATAAAAACTTTAATCAAATTCTGAATGAAAACAACATGGACGTGCTGCTGGGACGGCTACAATGGTGGAAATAATTGAATTCCCTCATTTCCTCCAAGAAACGAAGAAGTATCCCGCTGGGAGAAGGAGTGGGGGAGAAAACACTCGAATTCCTTGAATCAAATCCTTTCTTCGAAAATAGATAATTTAGAACGAGTGAGTTTAATTAATTTTTTCTTGAGATATTTTGAGATGCGAAACGTCGAGTGTGAATGTTTTTTTTCGACCAAACAAAAATAATGAACGAAAAGGAATATAATTAATAACAAACATAAATTCCGTTTCCAATCCCATCTAACCTGAAAGGAAAAATAATGCTCATATTCTAATCGATTTAGCATTTGTCTGTTAAATATTCTTCCAGAGCACTGTATATGTTACTATATCATCATGAGTAGAATATTTTACTTTATCGTTTGGTGCTGGATGAGAAAATGAGTATTTCAAACATTTCCTCCGTGTTTTGTCAACGGGAGAGAAAATATAAAAGCTATCTAGGTAAGAGCGATGCTTGCTTACTGTTTTCTAGTTGGTTATTATTGAATGGAATGAAAAACGTTATTCATTCAGTCATTGTGCTGCATCAGCACATGAAAGTGTTCATTATTTTGGCTCTTAGAAAAGCAAGGGCAAACTACGTCACAGCTCATCCTGTAAATTAAGCCTCATTCCCCATCCAGAGTTTAGGATAGCTAATCTGAAGTAGGGTTTGGCCCAGGGGTTTAGTCCAAACTTCGGTTGCGTATCTAACAGTATGATTAAGAGCATCGAACTCGAGTGCTAGTCTCATAGATTCGTGAAAGTAGCCTTTCAATTAGCTCTTTTTAATCGACGAAGATGCACTATGCGCAAGAGAGAGCTTAGGTTTATAGTTTCATCGGGGTATTTTAAAATTCATTTGTGAGCATTGAGTGAGAATTCGAAAGAAGAGTATGGTAGTTTCCATTGTTTCATCCCACAGCCTGAATTCTATGAGGGGAGACTTACGTATAAAGTAAGTGTAACGCGAAAATATTTTGAAAGCCACACAACGTTTAATTGATCTTAGTGTGAAAAATAACGTTAATAAATTCGGCAATTCAGTAACATTCATTTGGCTGCGTCTTAAAAAAAACAAATGAATCAACGAGACTGAAACAAAATTAAATAAAAGACGCGTTCTGTCTTGCATGTTCCTTAAAGAAAAATTAAATATACTTTACTGTTTAAGATAAGGTAGATGGCGTTTTGCATCATCAATACACTCTGATAGCAATTGATTCAGTTCGAAAAGATAACCAAAGTAAAAAAGTAGAATTATTAAAAAAAGGCCAGAATGCGTTAGGTACCCGATGCACGAAGTTGGATTACATGTACTGATAAAAGAAAATTCTGCATCGACTATAGTTTCCGATCAAATACAAAAAGAAAATAAATCGATCGTTATTTTTAGCAAGATAATTAATTGATTAATTCATTTGAGTACATTTGGGGAAGTTTGAAGATTTAACTCTACATGTGATGAATACTGCTATTCGATGTTGAAATAAATGGCATTTTAATTTTCTTAAATTAGTATCAAATGATTCACTTAGAAGAAGAAAGTGCCTCCTCATCAAAAATGAAATTTCTGCATACCTGTTCATTTCCAAATTAAATTACGATTGATTTAGATGTACTCACCCAAATAGTTTCTGCTCTGCTTAAGTTCCGTTATGTTAATGTTGCATGCGCCCCGTGGTATCTGCGCAATGAGGTTGTATCCAACAGGGAGCTGCGGCCGTGTGAAGAGACCGGAGACCAAGCGACAGGTGCTATTGTCACCTCCACAGAGACCACAGGCATCGATCTTCTTCTCGGAACCAATGACGCCGTCACACCCAACGTGCTGCAGAAGAAAAGAAAACCTTCCGTGAGAATGAGCCTATCTTCAAATGTATCAACTCCTGATCATCCGTCTCCGCTAATAATTCCCTCAAGAGCGTATAGCATCCTATGACGCAATGGAGCACAACGCCATAGAATTTAATTCATCCAGAGAGGATATTAGTAGCGACAATCAAAAGTTATCAGTAAAGAAATATGAATTTTGTAATACATATTTTACCCCAACTTAACCATATTGGTACATAATCAAATACTTAGCTACTGAATCATACAAGTACCATTTCGTAACTCGTGCCGCTTATTCATAGATTAAGAATGATAAATTCGATAAAATAACGAATGATCCTAAATATAATATCATATAGAAATACACGACTATAGCTGTAGTGCTCTGATACCCTGAGTAATGTGTTATCTGACCAGCCGAGTGAAAGTTTTGGGGATCATCGCTTTTTTGTGTTTAAGTGACGTATTTTTTTTAGGTTCTCTATCAGAAGTAAGAGCATTTTTAAGATCAGATAAACATTAAATGATTAAAATCAACATTTTTATTTATTTAATTATATGGACTACAAGTAGGCCCTAGGCCAGGTGGTTGTAATCCTTTCATAGGGGAAGAAAATACTTTACCCTGCCTGGTATTCAGTCAACCCCATACCCCCAAAAACCTCCCAAAAGCAGTAACTTTTGAGAGGGCCGTAATTTTCGGAAGAAAAAATTCTAATACAGCATTAAGAAAAACCAATTTAAAATCTTCTACATCACCTTAATTTTTAGATATTTCTACCGTTATTACAATTCACAATCGTTTTCAATTTCAAAAAATTACTTACATTACTTAAATCATTTATAACAGTGATAAGTTATAACGAACGCATCTTCATCATACATGATATATCGGCAAGTCTTTCAATTTTAGTTTTTCTTGTTAATTCATCATAAAAATAAAATGAGAAGAATTATTTTACCATTCCATTTCAGCACTAGTGATAAAAATTGCTTCGATTGAATGGCTATTTCTTTTTTGTGGCAATTAAAAGCAACGACCTCTTCGATTCAGCCGGTCCGAAAAATCAAAAATTATGAATTAATGATCTTTTGCGTGAACATCCCATGCTGGGCCAAATGATTAACCGAACGGAATTTTAGTGGGTGATTAATCAGAGAAATGACTCCCACAACACCAATTGGCATCATTCAGATCACAATTGATCTGCTGCATATTAATTCAGGCAGCTCTTAAATCTTCACGTTTGGTCAGCATTGTGACTCCCAACGGGATTCGAACCGGGCAACCCCTTTCACCAGCGGCGAACAAACTATATTACTTTACCAGAAGAGTTGATTAGTGCATTCAAGATAAAAAGTCCAGTATGCTATACTTCCTACGCACAATAGTTCCATGAATTTTATGTTATCAATGTTATACAATTTCCTTCTGTTATTTCCTTCTATACTGTTAGATGGATTCCTTCGCATATACTTTTTAAATCCCATGAACTTTCCTTTCAATTTAGCAATTTTCTTTTTTCATGTTGGAAGAATTCTCTATTAAAATAAATTTTAAGATCTGATAGAAGATTTAATGAAGAAAATACTTTTTTAGAGCTCAAATTTTTAATACCTTAGATAAATTAATCATTCCAAGAACTTTCTGAAAACTAATTACGTAATATTTTTCGTGATAGAAGAGCGATTCAAAGTAAAATTAGAATGGAAATGGAAAATATGATTCCCTTTAATGTATCCAGTTTTTAGATACATTAGATCTAAAGTTAAGAACTGGAAGCATTCAATTTAATATGAAAGGTAATCTCTGAAAATTATTCTCACGTAATCCAAAAAAAAGTATGATGGGGGGAAACAGAAAAATAACCCACGATTCTCCTTCATATATCTGCGACAAACGACGCCACTTTTACGTATCATACCAAAAGATATCCACGGAGGACCTCGAAATTTTCCTCGTCACGTCACGTTCCTAGACCCATCGAAAAACTTACGCAATTCAATTTCACGCCACCCCTTCACGATCCCGAACTATGCTAGAAGTCACGATTCACGGGCTTCAATAGGCGGCCCTTACTCTAGGATGATAGAGCCACATTGAAAGCCATCCTAGGACGATAAATTCCTCGAAAGGATGGGGAATTTAATCCCAATGACTGTTCCGTCTTTGAGAACTTAGCGCCTGAAGCAATCAGCGGCGGAATCTCTAAGAAAGGAAGAGCTTTGGGGATTCAAAACCGAAGCCTTTTCAATGTTTTCTTCCGTTTCAAACAGGCGTGGAGAATCGCTCATAGCGCGGGGACGACAGACGGCATCCAGGAAGATAAATGTCCATCCGGTGACGACCTCGCTAAAACTGCGGAGGATGCGAGGGATTCCGTGTTTTGAGGAGAAGTATGAATCCGAGGGGCACGGAGAGGGAACAAAGGGGCTCCGTAATGCGCTGAGGAAACTCACTGCCAGAAGCGCCGTATGACGAGAATTCTAGGGAAGGCTGCCTATTTCCTCAACACTCCGACTGTAATGAAGCCCCTAACAAATTAGATGAGTGGAGTTTGGGGAGCCCCCGGCGTCAGATGAAGTACCTCCAGCTGGAAGCAAGCACTGTGATTAATTCCTTTCTTTTGTTGGGTAAGCACGGTTAAGGTAATTGGAATTCCATTCCTGTCGCGATGTGCCTGAACTGCGTCGCATGCTCACGTAATTGGGCAGCGCAACTATTTGATTCCGAAGGCGTCATCCCACTGCTATTCAAACGATTTGAGCGTAATGGGATAATCAAACTTCAATACAGGTTTGAACGAGTTTATACACGCTAAAGGATACCTGCTTTGATGATTTACTACGAGATGAATTTCTTATCTTTGATAATGAATACATACGAGAGTAATTTAATTCGTGAGTGTTTTGCAGATCACTATATTATTCACAGAACTACATTCTTCACATATGTGATTCATTTATTGAGCTTTTTAATGAAGAAGTATAAACTTAAGTAATACATTTTGTAACAAACGATGGAAGGAACGAATTGAATTTGCACATGAAATTGTGCTACTTGTAACGTTTTTCTGCTGAGAAAAGTCAGAGAGAAAGTACTTATTTAATCGATAATGTGGTATTCACAAACAATTTATGCCATAAAATTGCGAAAAGAATCAAATTTCATTATTAAATTTGATCAGCATCATGAGCAATTTGAAAATAATTATTTAAGTATTCAAAATATCGCAAACAAATTCGTTTATAAACTATTAGATAAAAAGCAACAAAATGTGATTAAGATGAATTACTATGAATATTGTTTTAGTAAAAACATATAGACTGCATGGTAATTATGTTTTTCTAATTAAAAAAGGACGTTATGTTTTCCTATTTCAACATCTGCCTACTGCGAAAGATAACTCCACTCTGTGTGTGGTTCACGATACGAAAATCAAACAAAATTTATGTTCGCTGTCACAAACGTGCGTGCTTGTGCACTTTCAGAGGTCATGATTATTCATCGATTGGCCGGTTACGAGTCGCCGGAGTTGGTGCTGTAAATGTTGACAGTACCTGTTACATACGGCGCATCAAGTATGCTACCCTAAATTGTGGGCAACTCAATAGAGAACAGCATATAACGAAAGGTATATAGCTGCCTCTAATGGATTTCCCCTGTTGTCGATAACTTTAAAGAGTTCAGGTACACCCTTCGAAAGCAAGACTATAGTATATTTTGCTGTGTATAATAATGATTTTTCCTAAGCAATATTATTTAGTAAACGCTATTTTCTCCTTTGAATTTAACTTCGTTCCCTTGCCGTTTCTGAAAATTACTGCGAATACGAACACCTTTATGGCATTTTTCGAGATAGACTTCTGCTATTCCTTTCTGGATTCAGTAGTCTTTGAATTTTTATCCATCCTAATTGAGCGTAAAATTAGTTACAGTAGAATTCATTGGATTTCATTAGATAGGAGCAAAATTTTTCGTCAGACATATTTCTTACGAGTCTTTAGATTGCAAAGAGTGATCTGAAAGCGCGAAAAACCAAAATTTAATAATCTATCGTGCATCGATAAACTGTCCACCAGAAATTCTAATTGAATCTTTTACACGGGACAGAAAGGTTTCAATTGGGTACAGAGTAATCGCGCAACTGAGGGCACATTTCAAAATATTATCGCCCACTAAAAGTAAAGTAAAGGCACTATTCATAGCGATACGCAGCTGGAAACGTGCCAAATAAATGAATCTCTTTATGGGCGCTTAAAAACGAAGTGGATTTCTAATCTGCAGAGAGATAGCGTCGGTGCCACACGTTTCGCAACATCAGCAATAATCGAGGGAGTAAATTAAGCGGGGCCGTAAACGGGACGTCACATAACTCCGCAGATGACACGCCTTCCTCGACTTATTAATAGCGTTAAACTATAAGGGATCGCCCTTACATTTACGACCTGAAACCTCATCCAAAACACACCGGATGACGTCGCCGTAAACCAACGCTTCTTTTACTTCCACGCGAGGGGCGACGCCGCCTCATTTTTCGGCCAGAAGAAAAGGCGAAACATGCACGCAAAATTGTACGCAAGAGCCCGCAAGACGTGATCCGAATCTCGTGACAAGGCAGTCGGCTTTCTGCCAGATAAAAATCTTCCCGCCTTGGGAGGACATGTTGGGGCACGGGTGGCGCCGACCTGCGGCAGCTCTCCGAACCCTCCCCCATTATAGCCTTTCTCGCTCACGTCATTTTTGTTTACGAGGCACTGGGAAAGTCGACTGAATGGAAAGTTACGTAGATTGCAATTCCGTGAAAACTCTTTGATCCTAAAGAAATAAAAAGAGTACGAGAAGTGCTTCAAACGGATACGGCTCTCCGATTCGAAACATCCCTCAAGATAATCATTTCCCGAGGAGCTATTTTTTACTTTCTCCATGTACGAAGTATAGAGAAAGTATTGTTTTCATGAAAAAATTCGACTTCGAGATTTCAACGGAAATACATGTTTTGGGGTCCCTAGAACACGTTTTGACCATTTTCGGAATGATGTCTGTGTGTATGTGTGTGTGTGTGTGTGTGTGTGTGTGTGTGTGTGTGTGTGTCTGTATGTGTGTGTGTGCTAGTGGGCGCTCTAACGTAAAAACTATTAGTCGTATCAAAACTAAACTTCATATATAGTACTGTTTTGTGTGCTGTCAGAGTTGATTATTTTTTGGAGTAAATCGGTTGACCGGAAGTCGAGCTTCATTCATCAAAGCTCATTTCCGGTTTTCAAAATATCTCCATAAATATGATATATAGGTATATTGTATACCCAATAAAAGTTTTAGATAATGTGTTTTACTATAACTTTTGTATTTAAAATATTTTTGTATCACCAGTTGATTAGGAGTTATTCGTGAAATACTTATAAACCGGAAGTAGCTGATTATGTACTTTGTGGGCGCTCTAACATAAAAACCGTTTGTTGGATCAACATTAAATTTCATACATAGTATTTTGGTTTGTGTCGTTAGAGTTGATTAGATTTTGGAGTAAATCGGTTGACCGGAAGTCGAGCTTCATTCTTCAAAGCCCATTTCCGGTTTTCAAAATATCTCCATAAATATGATATTTAGGTATATAGTATTATATATAAAAGTTTTAGAAAATGTATTTTACTATGACTTTTGCACGAAACATATTTTTGTATCACTGATTGTGTAGGAGTTATTTGTGAAATACTGATAAACCGGAAGTTGCTGATTATGTACGTTGTGTGCGCTCTGGGCGCTGGGGCAAAATGCCACTTCATCGTTTTTCATCGAACATGTCCCGAAAAACATTATTTATAATGTTTTTGACGTAAAAGGTAATAATATATAAATTAATTACTCATCTTCAAAGTTTATATGGAATATAGAGTTCGAAATTACGGTCGTAAATAAATATTTACATCTTAAATATGGAGAAAGTCATGTGCTGGCCACATCAGATTTTTTCATTTTGTGACCGGAAAAGACGTGTACGAAATATTGTTCGGTTCCACGCTTTGCCTTCCATTCTCTTTCTCAGGTCTATTCAGAAGGAGTTTTTTAAATCCTTTATCAGACGTCGACTTTCATTTATGGAGGCCCCTTGAATCTCTCAATGCTCTTTTTATTTCCTTTTGCATTCTAAAACTGCGAAGGTAAAAAACGCGGATTTTTTCCTCTCTGGCAGCTGCTCGTTTCGCTAAGTTTTTCATACACAACGTCTTATCTGTCTGAAAGGAGGAGTCGTTGCGTCACCACCCCTTCATTCTCGATAAAGATGTCCTTTTTACAACTATGGATGGCACGTTTTTTTCCGATTCCGTCTGCCCAGCTGGACAAACGAGACATTTGAGGAAGAGATGTACCCAACACTGCGACGAAAAACTAACGATTCTGTTTGAACTGCGGTATAATCGATGAAAATATATTTTCCACATAATTGGATTATATTACAAAAAAATCTGATGTGGCGAACACATGACTTTCTCCGTATTTATTGAAAACTGATGCCTATGCCGGTAATATATAAATAACTCCAAAACAATGACTGTTACAGGAAAATGTTTCATACAACATCTGTAGTAAAATACATTATCTATAACTTTGGTACATAATTGTATATACCTACATTGCATTCTGACAGAGATATGTATGAAAAACCTCCATTTCTGGATAAACAATAACTTCCGGTTAACCATTATTGAAGAATAACTCCTAAACAATCAGTGTTACGAAAAATGTTTCATACAAAAGTTGTAGTAAAGTACATTTTCTACAACTTTTGTTTTAATTGTATATACCTACATTGCATTTTTACAGAGATATTTAAGAAACGAAATATTGTTCAGGATAAACCGTAACTTCCGGTTAAGCAATATTCACCAAAAACTAATCAACTCTTGGCATTGTTAGGAAAATACTGAATATGAATTTTGAAAATGATCGGATAATTACTTTTTAAGATAGAACGCCCACAAACTTTTTTACCACAGACAGACAGACACAAAGACACACAGACATGTTCGGGAAAATAGCTAAAACATGCTCTATGAGCCCCAAAACATCTATTTCCGTCGAAATATGGAGGTCGAATTTTTTTCGAATACAATACTTTCTCTATACTACGTATAGGAAGAAAGTAAATATATATATAGTAGATATAGTTTGTATAGTAGATATTCCCTTTACATGCATTTCAATTGTAATGACATCAGGCAAGTGGCCTATCTGCAAGGTTATCTTATATATTAATAATATACTTTCAATGATTACATTAATATATTTTGGTACAAGATCGGGACAGAAAAAAACGAAAAAATTAAAGCTTTCTTCACGTCTGAGAATGTGGAGCAAAGAGAGTTTTTTAAGGCACGGGAAGGGACACCACTCACAAAAGAGTAGATTAAAATGACATCTGTATACTCGTAGAGGCTCTAATTACCAAAAGAGCTATATGAGAAATCAGTCTCTCTTAAATCTGTTTAGTAACATGCATTTAATGCCCTTGCTACTATAATGTCGAATCAAAACGATTTAATGGAAATTTTCCAATCTCCAATCAAACCCTAAGAATGACATACAGTCCCTCAGGATGAATATTAATATAATAAGAAAAGTAGTATATTATACGTGGCAAAGCAGATTAGAGCGTCCTAGAGTTTATAGATAAGTCGTTATCAACTGCTCGTCTTTGAGATAGAACTCCCAAGGTGTGACTTCGTGGAAAGACAGAATGAATACACTTCGTACTTTTAAAGTCCCTTTGGATTGGTACGAAGTTTTTCATTATTCTACTCATCTTTGATTGGAGTCCTTCCCATTGCACTAAAGGACTTCACTTTTACTACACAGTCGTAAGTGATGATGTTAACTTTAATAAACTATATAAACTTAATCGCACAATATCTCGATCACAAGTATCAGTTAAAAGTTCTTTAAAGAAAAATCAATTGTAAGAAGCAAGCGGTGGACAACTGGAATCTTCTCGAAGGAGAGCATACTATTTTTCTCACGTACTTTGATCTTGGGCCGTAATCCGTATCAGCTGGATTCGTTTGTGGGATTAAAAGCGTTTTGTCTCCAAAGAAGTACTCAAAGATGATTCCGAACGTTAGGAGTACATCAAAAGACGTGATTAAGAAAGAAAATTTCAACTATTAATGCTTTACGCATTTCAAAGTGTGCTAATTAATCAAAGAAATCATTTCTTAGAATAGTTTTAATGCATTTTCCACCATGTACGCTGTGTTCTCTTAGTAAAATCCCTTATTTCTTGCTCAGGTTAATTCGAACAACCTTAGAGATTCTGAGGAAAGAAAAACATTGTAATTATACTTGTGATGCTGTTTGAATAAACTCAATGAAAAATTTACTTTTACAATTAGTTAGAGAAGACTTGACGATTCAGATTAAAGCTAATATGTATTCATCCTTTAATTATAGCACTAATTATCATTTCATTCTATGTTAACAATGCCAAAAATAATAACCCACTAATGCAATTACGTTGGTTTACTCTTCATGGTATAATTCACATAATTTTTATTTAGATTATTATTTATATTGCTATTGCTAAAGTTATTGCAATGAAATGGCTTTATTTATAATTATTCTGAATTTTAGAACTTCTAACGCTCATTACTGAGTTATTTGCTCAGTTTTAATTCTCTAAACCTTTAAATAATATTTTTGAATTTTGAAAGATGTTATATTCGTTCTAAAAAAAAATGCAAAAGAAAAACCAATATAAAAGCAGAAAGAAAGATCGAAAATTTATTTAATTCGATTTATCGAAAGATAAACTACAGGCAACGAAAACGAGACTACATCCAATCCAAATCCAAAGTACAAATGTAAACTGTGAGGTATTGTGATGGTGGGATCTACTTATGTGGTATAAATGCGTTGAAGAGGATACCGTGGGTGATGATTTATGATTTGAGTCTTACTGAATTTATGTGTACGGTCTGTCACTGATTGTGATCATGGTGATATTTTTTAAACTCTGGTATTTGTGGGACTTCTAGTGTTGGGAATTTTGGAGTGTTTGTATGTATTGTGACTTACTTGAAATGTATAAGGGTTGCCAACTGACAATTGTCTAACTTCAGCATATATGTAATAAATAATAATAATAATATGTAATCATACTTATACATAAAAGTAAAAGTATACTGAGCAATAAATTAGAAACCGAATAGTAAACACCAGTTTAATTGTGTCTAAGGAAGAATTAACAGTTTGCGGGAAGTAGAATAAAAAAAAGTCGTGATACAGAATAAATCTAGAGGATTACGGAAAGGTTAACAGCACCCAAGAGGTGTTTTCATATTCCGAGGTTATTATTTTAATTTAAAAGCGAAACACTGTCAAAATTCGAGCAATATTTCATTTCAATACTTTCCCTCTTTCAACGTTTCTCCCGTACATGACAGGACGTTCAAAACTGCCACTCTCGACGGGAAAAGTTGCGATAGAATCTCGCAATTTTTGCGGCACACAATCAGGTTATTCTGGAGAGTCTCGTAATTCACACCGATTCCGACACTTTTCCAGGCGGCGCCACAAACGGGCGAAATGAGAGCCCAAGGTCGAACTCATTTCCTTTTGACACCTCGGCCGTGACCTTGCCGAAAAGTTGGACCGGATGCTGTACGCCCTTTAGGACTCATTTGTGTGCTTCTCGTACACGTCCACTTTGCGCCTCTTTCTGGCCACCGCAAGAGATAAATAAAAGAGACAATCTCCCCTTGATTCCGCAGCCACGCGAAGCACTTCCACCATCCATTCTCGTTTCTATTATTATCAAGCGAAACAAGGGAGCATTCCACCCGGTGGAAACATACCATATATTTATCCGAGGAGAACGTTAAATAATTTTAAATCGCCTCTGAGTTAAGAGGTTACGCAGGGAAATTTTAAACTGCACACTTAACAACCATTAAATATATGATACAAAGCTGTAATGCCCTACTATTCCTTGCATTTAAATAATTTTATATTCTTATTTCCTTGTATGATCTCTCTATAAAAACTACCAGAATAAAAGATAAAGTAGAAAATGGAATTCGTAGTCCAGATCCGTGGTGCTTAAAGTACTTTCTGTTTCGTAAATTTGACCTACCGTATATTCTTATTATAAATCAATAATAAAAGGAATTATTTAAAATCTAAAAATTTTATACATTTACATAGATTATGAAGCTATATTTTGCGTCATAATACATTTTAAGAGAATAATAACTAATTTTAAGCTATTCATTTAGGCTAATATATCTTTAAAAGGATTAAATAGTAAATAATTTGACAATCATCATCAAAAGACAGCAACGGAGAAATATAACATCGATATTCCGCAATCGTTTAAGCAATTCACTATAATTTTCAACCCAATAAGTGAGCAAAGTATGAATGCAGTTTATTCAGATTATAACAAAGCCCTCTCACCGATTGAGAATTCCAATAGGTAATTACGTCTTAAAGAAACTCCACAAAGAGGGAAATGCAGATAATATATTCCAATATCAGTGGATAACTAATGATAAAAGTACAAAGACACAGCAGTTGCTCATTTCGAAGTTTGCGATGAGCAGAATCTTTGCTTTCTACCAAATCATTTCCCTTTTCCTTCTTCTTTCTCTTCTCCATGTAATTATATTGCTGACTATACAACGGCAATATCATACTATTATAATAAAATTCCGTGTAAGCATCTCGTACACGTTTTCTTAACGTATTTCATCCGAAACGTTTAAGCCATGTCTCCGAAAATTTAACCTAATTCTAACTCTGAAAGAGTCACTCCTAACGTCACAAGAAGAACATTGAAATTACCAAAACGATGCTCTCGGTGCGGAGAGGTCATTCAGAAATGTTTGGTTAACCTTTCAACATTCTTTGCGTGGGTAAATCTGGAGAAGATACCTGCATTATTTACATCTACATAAACTATTTATTTATGAGAACACGGAAATGAATATCGGCGAAGAAAAGAAAATTGAATCAAATATCAAGGTGAGCTTCGTAAAACCTCTACCTTCCTTAAGAAAGGAGAGCATTTACCGATACATTCAAATTTTCTTTTGTCCCCGAGCGAATTTTAAATGAACACAAAATACCTCATATGAAAATATTATAATATTTATAGTTATTGAATTTTTTTCAATTTATCTACATTCTTTCTTGAATTATATCAAATAAGAATAATATTTATCTTAAGTACCGCCCAAAATATCCGCCGGCAGAAATCTTTAAGTTAAAACTTTTTCCGTAAAAATAGGAAAATTACATGTCTGTTCATAAATCTCTTAAAGAGGACCTTCTGTATGAAAATGAGTCAATCTCAATGCGATTTAGAACATTACTCTATTGTTCATAGTCCATAGGAAAATAGTAATACATTACATTAAGATATGCTCAAGTTATTAATTATAAAAAATGATGTTCTGAGTAGTACCTAATTATATCTCAATTATTGGGGTGATACAGGCACAAGTTAAGTTTTGATTACTATCACTAGAAAGAACTTGTTCTCTGCATGCGTGCTGCGTATATTGAGATTGAAGCTAATAGGAAAATGAAAGAACAATTATTCCTGCCCACTAAATGACTGGTGTTTTGACCCTCCTATTTGATTGCGAGTCATGGCATGCATTCAGAATTGATCCAATCTTTCTCTCCCTCCATAAAGACGTGATCTGGTAGGACTAACTACTGCAGACGTCATGGCCCTCACTGACAAGAGCATTCTCCTCCGTATCTCAGTCAGCAATGTAGAGTAAGCTTCAATTTACTGCGCCTGAAGGGGACAGTCAGCTTCTCTAAATAAGAGAAACTTCTTCCACATCATTTTGGGGGAGATCATTCATACCAACAGATCCTGAGGCATTCCCGAGGCATTATCTGGTCTTATTTCGTGCGCTCTGAATGTCAGCCTCTCTGTTATCGACGTAAGGCCAGTGTTACGCCCTTGCAATTCCGAAATTGACTCGGGACAAAGCTTGCGCTAGACACCATTCATACACGATTTTGACAATTCACTTCGCGCGGATGGAGATCCCTTTGACGTTGTCGGCTGGCTTACAGTAGTCTCTAATCGTGACATTATCAGGCGCTTTGGTGACCTCAAAAATTCCCTTGATGTACGTTAGTAATAAGCCCTGAGGGGAATACTACTGCTTGACCCCGCTGTTGTGTGATGGAGATTGTCTCCTATGAGAGAAACTCCTAATATGATGACCTTTAATGGCAAGTCAATGACTTCCGAACTCTGATAGATCATCCAAAAGTTATGCCCTATTACAA
The DNA here is from genome assembly GCA_947579665.1 of Sympetrum striolatum. Lineage (NCBI taxonomy): Eukaryota > Metazoa > Arthropoda > Insecta > Odonata > Libellulidae > Sympetrum > Sympetrum striolatum. The sequence goes on along the minus strand of OX388342.1, from coordinate 73,891,149 downwards.
CAAGCCTAAATTGCGGTTATGATGTTGTCATGGTCATATTTATTATAGCAAATATTAACTGCTGGTGAAATAGATCACAGGTAAAAATAGATTTTGAATGATTAAATTGAAAGTCGTGTAACGCTGATGATCTTTTCACTATGAACTAACAAAGAAGATACGACTTTCTAGTCCAAATTTTTCTCAATAAATTCGATGCTATCATATGAATAACTTTTAAAATTAAAGTTTGCTCTATTATAGAGTGATTCAATCAAGTCATTTTTGGGGATGCTGCAGCATTGCTAATGGATTAAAGCAAAGGAAAGATGACTTTGCTTCAACCTTTCTTTAATCAAGACTCCACTGAATAAAATATTACTTGGAAAGTACCAGAAAATACCTTTATTATGGTTAAAATAGCTAAGAAATAGTTTCACAAAGTTTTTGTTTAATGCGACCTATTTCTCAGTTGTTAGTTAGTTCGTTGGACCCTTTATTGGCGAGGTTAGGTCCAGGTGGGCCTCTCTTCCACCTAACCTCGTATGCCGATCACATTTATAGTTAACTTATTAAAAAAAAAAACAAAGAGAAAAAGGAGGGTGTGGGAAAAAATCTTTGCAACTGAAGGTTGACAAAGAAAAATCACACGTTACGGGAAAACACCAACAAAGAAGGGGGATGAAAAAAACCCGCGAAAACACAGAAATAATAATAAATACAATAATATACAAACATAGATGTATTAAAGGTGACAAAGATTAGATATGAACAATTTTTTTACAAAGTAAATTTAACAAAAGGTATAGAAGACCTAATTGATTTAGTTATAATAAAAGTTAAAAGCTATAATTAACCAAATAATCTAATATTCTAAAAGCTACAATATAGTATAATAAAAAATCATAAAATTTCTTCAGCCGGAGGCATTTGTCAATAGACGTTTTCACGGACTGTATTGAAGTCCTTGTCATGGCTTGAAGATAACTATAAATATTTGAAACCGCATTATACAAAATAAATTTTAAACTTTTTTCTTAGTTATTTCCACCGTAACGCAGTCTCACCAAATAACGGTTTATTCATTCAATACCTTTATCAATTAAACATAGGGCAAGGCATTCAGGACAGGAAAGAAAGAAAAATCCTCTTAGACCTCTTTAGAACACCGAAGAGTCCTTTAGCCTAAATCTTTCCTACGTATTATTAAACCACTCGTTTCCGCTGGAGAGCTTAACTAATTTTTTATTCATCCTTCAAACCTCCTCATTAGTTTCTGTAGACTGAATCCCACCCCGACCTATTTCGCAGGCGCAGAATTCCATCCTCTCCTCGCGGTATATCTACCAGTATTCCTCCACCTCTAATCCCGCTACTTCCGTAAAAAAGTACGCATACATTCGCACGTAGACTCGGAAGGCGCACAATCTCCACCGCAAGGGAGTGTTCTCGGGCTAACGAGGAAAAACGTGATATGGCAGCTATGCTCAAATCCTCGCATATCCGTTCCGCAAATTTCGTGCCCGTCGAGAATAAAAGCGCCCACGAGGGCGTAAGAAACCAAACTCGGTGGTTCGCTCAAGGAGAGAACCGAAGAACCTTATCTCGAGAAGTGCTTTTCATCCCTGGACAAACGGAGACTGTCTAACGGTTCCACGACTAAAGGTCGACAGCAATTAGGTCGACGACAAAAGGCCGACGCCAATAGTTCGACCTGCCAAAAGGTCGATAACAAAGGGTCGACGAGGAAAAAGTTTGACAGCAAATAGGTCGCCATACAAAATGGTCGACCCAACCCAACTCTGTACTTGTCACTGTCATTGTCAATGTACTTATGATTGATATCGTTTCCATGAAGTCCCACCTGAAAAAAATAGTAGGATTACAGATTACAAAATTTTTAGCCATCTTTTTCATTTAATTTCGACCTTTTTCCACTGCGACCCATTTACTGTCGACCTTTTTGTATGGCGACCCATTTGCTGTCGACCATTTGGCTATCGACCTTTTGGCACGGCAACCTATTGGCGTCGACCTTTTGTCGTCGACCTAATTGCTGTCGACATTTAGTCGTGATACCGTATAGCGGTACTACAAGCACTATTACAGCAGTTCCGGACAAGGCAAGAAGTACACCCGTAGTAGTTACTGATTGGGCAGGAAGTACATCCCGTCAGTCAGAAAAAAAACTCCTCCAATGTTTTCGATTCTAACTTTAATAATGTTCATCCGTTTTTGAGGTGAGTTGTTTTATGTATTAACTAGCAGAAGTACCCGTTGATTCTCAACGGGGATTTTTAATTTCATGAATATCAGTGTAATAACCTTGATCGTAACAAATTCTTCATAATTGTTGTTAAATAGCGAATACCAGACTTTCGAAACCAATATACCAAGAAATGTAAGTCACAATTAAGTCTACAAATCCACTCTAACTCAATATTCAATTTTACGCAGGTTGCTGATCTTTTCCGTGACAATGTGTCAAAATGTATCTACATATGAAAGTGAGGCTTACATATAGCTTCTTCTCCCTTGGCTTACATCTTCTTTATATCTAAAGGCAGGTTCTAGTATCTGAATGAGCTTTTCGGTAACAATGTATGAAAATGTATCTACGTATGAAAAGAGGCATACATAATAGCTTCTTCCCCTCTGACTTTTATCTCCTAAAGGAGCAATTTTCTTCTTTCTACGCCGACTGAAGCCGCAAACTTTCGACTGGTCATCATTGAGAGGATATCGTCAGTAACTGAATAAGTGTAATTCCGAGAATGGACAAAGACGTCATTGTTGTATTTCTTACGTGAAGAAAAAACTATAGACATTAAATAAGAAATGGCGTATCATGGAACCAGAAGGTATGTTTCATTGTTTTATCTTGGCTATACTTATAACATGAGGTTGTTAGTGAGAATTCGTGACTCGTATAAAATGTAGTGGTATGTTAATTAATGCCCAAAAACGTAGTCGTAGATCTTGGGAATGATTAAGTGCAAGACACAGCGCCATTTTAGGATGAAACGATAAAAGCCATGACAATAGAGGGACAACTTTACCGAAATCAGTCTGTGGAGCTATGCTGGTAAGTCGAAATTCATTATATAATAAGTGCATTGGGTTAAGTGAGCAGAAAAGTATTTGATTAAAAACCTAATAAATATTTGCAATTATTTTATTGCTGAAAATATTTTCGATCGAATAATAACATTGGCAGTCTCACTCAGAAATATGACAGGAAAGTTCCTTTTAGATCCAAGTGATAAGGCTTCGAAAAATGCTAGTTTGATCTCGGTAAACACTTTGCCTATATGTCTGTGTACGGGACTTGGTTAAGATTTTTAGATTTATGTACTCTGCGAGTGACGTATGGCTGGGGAAAATATTAGCAGTGTAAATGATCTGATCTATTAATTCCTTCTCCAGTAACTAATGAAAAACTTCTAAAATAAATTATTTCCTGGACCCACAAAATATATTCAGCGTAGAATCTTCACAGTAATCAATAAATACAGACACCACCTACCTCCGTTGAGAAGGTGCATAGTGGCTTAAGTAAATTTACATTTTGTGGTTATCTGTATAGTTTCTTATCCCGAAAACAAACTATGCTCAAGATGTTTAAGAATTATAACCTATTCTTCGGCTGAGGTCAAATTAATAAATTTCAGCGTACAGTATGTTAAATATGTATTGTCATTTGGGTTAGCTGTTTTCAATATCAGAGTTTTATTTCGACATGGCACTCCGTCCAGTAAACACCTAAGTAAATCATACTATATATTCATAACGAAATGCATAAATCAGTAAGTTGATCACGATGCTCGTAATTACAATTGAACGTTGATATTGCTACTGCAGCTATAATTTACGCAGCATTAGTTATTTCTATACGGTTTCGAAAAAAAAACAGAATTTTTCACTTTCAACAATTAACAATACATAAAATCATGCAATTTCATAATATTGAAACTGATAAACAATATGACGAAAAGACAAAGCCATTTATATGAAGATTAAAGTTATAAACAACGCAAAATATACATTACAATACCGGCCATTAATGCTACATAAGTTTTTTAAACGTTTTTACATCTGTTGCAGTAAGAATTTTCAACACAAAATAGCATAGTATTATAGTGCAGTAGAATAGACTTTATTCATTTGTGATTGAAAAACTGAGAAATGATTTCAAAAACTATTATACTCGTGTCTATGATATCCACAATATACTGCGTTTCAAGTAGGGGTCTCCAAACTTTTCAGCTTTATTAATTATCAAACAGTAGATGCGTCCCGTGGGCAGTAGTTTGGATTTGGATTGAAGTAAGAGATTACCCATTCTACTACAATATCGTAGATTTTTTGCGGTCTACAGATAACTGAAATCCCTTTACCTTTTTAGGCTTTGAAATGTTACTTATTCGCTCCTGACCACTCGTCGCTCAAAATTTAAAAGAAAACAAAGACCGATTAAACATAAGAAATAAGGACGTCCGTAATTTCTGTCAAAACTCAAAAATAATATGAGAGATGTCCACAACTTACCACGTTATTATTTTAAATCACTGGAATTGACAGCGAGAATGCAAATTCTATCAACGTACGAAATTCAAAATCGTTTTATTTCACTGAAAATCCAGTTAACAATTACGTTACCATAAACAAAACTCGGTTTTCACAGACGCTTAAAGAAAATTGAAAAAATCAATGAAAAAATTTTCGTACCTTTCAACGTGCGTTTCTTCACAGGATATTGTTTGTCACAAAAAAAATTTAAAATGCCTTTCAATTTTTTCTTCATCATAAATCTTCAACTCTTATTTTCAAAATTTATTTTAACTGGCCATGTCCAGTTTAATCCGCCATGTCTTCTTTTTCTAACACATGAGTTCGGAATCAACAATCGCCTTGATCGTCAAGGGTTTGTTTATAACATGAAAATTTAGACGGAATTTTCGTATATTTTATCAAAATTCTTGCAATTTCAAATCGCATACGATATTTCTCAGCCAAAATATCTAAATCTTTATTCTATTTCCCTTGTTTTGAAATATATATATGTATATATTCTTAGACCACATTAGGAAAAGCAGTACCACGTTTAAAGTTACATTTTCATACAGGTACAAAGGGGCCAAATTAAAGCATTAAACGTAAATGACAGAAATAAATTACATTTCACTCAAATAACCAACGATGAATATTCTACTCGGAAAGTAAATGTATTTTGGAACTGACTGGTATCTCAATCTTAAAATGTGTAACATAAACACGAACCACAAAAGTAATCGCAATGTCAAAATAGAAACAAATATTAAACACCAATAACAGAAGGATAGTAAATGAATATGGAGTGGAAGCACTTAAAAACAACGATTGAATCAATTTTTATATTCTGCATGTAATAAAATAAAATTTCTTTACCTTTTTGGTCTATCATACGATGCTCGAGGTTTGCTACAACTTTACAACTTGCCGTTCAACTCTTCAAAGATTACAAACACCGAATCTGGGAAATCTTTACGTTCTTCTCTAACTCCATTCCCGTCAATCGCTAAATACATCATTGCAAAGAGATTAGATCTAGTACTTAATTCAGAAGAATATACTTCAAAACTTACGCAACGTACCAGGATATTTATACGCAACCAGTTGAATTGATCGACAGAAATCCATTTTCAGTAAACCACTGTTATAAATCTCATTTCATTTTACGAAAAAGACGATAAACAATTAAGTTGATGTAAATAAAACTTGGTTGCTACAGACTCGTCAACAAAATTCGAATTTAAAAAAAATTATATCGTCAAGGGAATGAGTTGTTTACTACATGGAAATTTAGACAAAATTTTCGTATATTTTATCAAAATTCTCGCAATTTCGAGTCGCAAACGATATTTCACGACCAAAATAAGAATCTTTATTCTATTTCCCTTCTTTTGATGCTAGTTTAGACTTCCTACGACTGTTCTTTCTAATTTAGTTTTGCAAAAGAAACGAATCATGCAACGAAAAAAATGAACTTTACGTGTATATCTTATGCAAACTGTTTTACTCGTCTGGATTCGAACCGTGGACTTTAGGAAAATTAAAAGTACCACTTGATCATCCCAGGGAATACATTTAATGATGTTAAAAGTTTGAACATTGTGCAACATCTAGTTTTCGAGATTATCTGGAACATACAAACATACAAACAAACATCCATTTTTATATATATATAAGATTGTCGTCAGTACCACAGCATGTATCTCTTCTCGTTCCGAACAGTTCCTTGGGATATTATAAATACATTCGCTAATGAAGATAGTTCTAATAAAGGTTGAATACCAAGTTACATCATGGGTTGACGATAACTAATTTAAAAGAGTTATAATTTCACACGGGTTTAGCAATCGGAAACGTTGAAGGGTGAAAAAACCATGGTGGGCAAATAGTAGCTCGCCACAGATTTTTCTGACGCTCGCCGTGGTCAGAAAAATCCACCTTGAACCGAGATTTCCTTAATGATACAATACAAACATTGCAATAAATTGTATATAACTACCACAATTTTATTTAATTTATATTAATTAATTTTTGTGATGCAAGTTGTACCATTTCTGAAATTTAAAGTTAACTAATGAATACAGAAGTGAGGTGAGAATTTCAGGTGAGAGGCACCCCCATCCATCAGATAGGGTACTCTTTCTTGACTAGGGAGTGGCTCTTAGCTGGGAAGTGGCTCTTGACTGGGGAGTGGCTCTTGACTGGGGAGTGGCTCTTGACTGGGGAGTGGCTCTTGACTGGGGAGTAGCTTCTGACTAGGGAGTGTTTCTTGACTAAGGAGGGTTCGTGACCATTCTAAAAATCACTCAAACACACATTATCTTATTGTTTTCCTCTTTGGATGAGACGGAGAAATCTACGGAAGATGAAAACCCAAGCGCGTTCCTGTTCATCAAGAGGATGGAGAGAGAATATTTTCCATCAAACGATATCTCTACAAATGAGAGACACACAAAAGGGTTTCTGCACTTTTTCAGATGAGAGGATAACAGGAAATGGCATTTTCGATAACTTCCTCTTATGAATCGATCCGCTCCTTTGGTTTACCTCTCGAAGCGGAGGAAAGCCGAGGGCGCAAGAGGAAATGGAAGTGCGAGTTATTCAGCTGATACTGAAATTATCCCGCGGAATTTCCCAGGAAATCTGAGAGAAACACTCCGCTTGATTTTCATTCCTTTCCGACGGAGGGGTAATGAGAATAGGAAGTTGAAATGCCAGATGAAAATGGAACGAGTTGAGGATGAGTTTTATTCCTCCCAAACTTCAAACAAAAAGGATTTCGGATTTTGACTTCGTTATCGAAATGCGTGCCAAACTATGAGGAGTATCGTAAGAAATAGAAAAAGAATGGAATCGGATAGCCTCGATACACTCAGTGATATGAACTTAAACTTCCACTTTTTTATTCTGGAATCTATCTTTTAGATTATTTTTAAAAGGTCGGCTTGCGATAACAGAGATGGCAATTGATAAAACAATGAATTCAAGATTTGTAATTATTTTTTACAGCCTGATTGGCTCTATTACTGCATTGGAAAGTGTGGGTTCTTAGAGCGAAGAAACCTGAGATCTCTACTGAAGATAAACTCCCAACCAATCTTGCTATGCGGGAACTCACATCATATAATAAAAAAAATGAATACATATTTTTTTGCTCACACATTAAATCGAGCAACAGCTAAATATCGATATACATTAAAAAAATCGTTTTCCGTCCATCCACGGTAATAAGAATTTTCTACAGCACAATTAAAACAGTCATTTCCTTCTTGGATTCGTATTTCACAATCTAAAAAAATCATTTGTATTCCGAAGGACGAACTTCGAGATTAAAATATTGCTTTGGTAGAATATTTACATTAGTCTATAAATTGATATTTCTGATCTCCACCAAGTTACTGACTAAAGTTTTAGGATGATAAAACGAAATTATATATCTACTCAGGACTTAAAGTACAAGCGGTATCAAATAGTTGAAATGACGTAGGATAAATGAAGATAAAAATATCCATAGTATCAGAAAAATGTAAAGTATAGACTATTCTGGATATAGAATCATTCAGGAGTTTTTGAATGATTATCAGCCATACCATATACTTAAAAGCTATATTTTTAATGTGTTTAAAAGGGAGAGACTCGTAATAGGCATAGAAAAATTGCATCTGCCCTAACAACGAAGGCACTATCAGGTTTTCATGAATATTTATATTTCGATTGCGATGAAATATTTGTAGACGGTTTCCTTCGTTTATGCATTGTTTATTTGGCATCACAAAGCAATCATAAATGTACCTATACCTTTTAGAGGGCTGTCTTCAATATTACCACGCTGCTAAATAACTTTTAATTGCAAAACCGGCCTTGGTGGCCGAGTGGATGACATACCATCTAAGCTATCACTCCTGCCCCAAGGTTCCGGGTTCGAATCCCGGCTGAGTCGGATTTTTCCTCTCAGGGAATGGTTGTGTGTGTTCGTAAGTTAGTTGCTTCGGTGAAGATCCTACTGACAAGTTCATTAGAGCTTAGGAGGACTTCACCGGAGAAGGGCAGCAGTAGCTTCAAAAAAATAAAATAAAAAAACGACCGTTTCCTAACCCCGTTCGAAAACGAAGTTTCGAAGAATACCCAACTATTGAAGAAGCTTTAAAATTACTGGATTAGTGGATTAATTCGAGTAATTTCTCTTTGCGTAAAATGCTTTTCATGAATAGAATTACTATTGAAAAATCAGCACAGAGTTTGCAGTGCCGAACAAAAAGACGAAGTACAGACAATAACAGAGTTTGAATTGGCTATATTTCATGGTCCAATAATGGTGAGCAACGAAAAATTGCGTTGTGTTTTCTACAGAAGAATTTCACGAGAACACATATCAATGAAAGATATAAGAAGCTTACGTTTACGACTGAAGATAAGACGGACGATCCTTCGCATTCTTGGAAGGGCGTCATCGAATTACTGAGAATACATATTGGCTAATTGGCCTTAACTACTTCTTTTAATGGGTTATCTTCAAATAACGCAAGGAACGTAATTGGATAATCTTGCAATTTCCTTTACTTGACGGATGAACTGTGTCTTTTGCATTACCTAATGGTTTAAAAGAATCCAGACATCTCTCTTATTCACAGTGAAGGCGATAAAAACGACTTTTAAAACCCGTTTGACCTAGAGACGTTTTATGTCTACGTATAATGTTACTGTAGTAACACTGTGTGTAGTAGTTACTAGAGACTGTTTCCATTAAGAAATCATGAGTTTAAAACATCAGATTGAAAAAATTACGTATATATTTCCGGCGAAAATACTCAGGAATAAACAACAAGCAGAAAAGTCTAAATGTCCAATAAATGGGTAAATCATCAATTGAGAAAATGTTAGAAAACTAGCAAAGTTTAATACTTGTCCGATTTTTCTCTAAATTATATGAAATTAGGTGAAAGAGAATCTGATTTCCCTCTCTGCCTCTTAAGCTAAATCATTTATTTCTGGAAGGTACAAGCAATAATTTACAATATAGAGGGTTGCAAATACCTTAAACATGTGTTTCATGTAGACTTCTTTCACCTAATTACAAATATAGAGGGTGGCAATACAAGAGATCCATTGCAATGGGAAAACATTATTACAGATGAATTTAAATTATACTAGAATACTAAAAGTTACCAAAATGAGTAAATCACGTACTTTCCTTACATATATTTTAACTATTTTTGTCTTCCGACCGAGTCGGTTAAATTTTCATTTGTATTATCTCATAATTCCCCAACGTTCAAATCAGTGCATCAGCTTCAATCCGGAAAGCATAAGAGGAAAAAATTGTACACATTCTCCTCAAATGGAGAGGTTAGTGATGCATGCGGTGGCTGTGTTAAAGGGATGGCCTGAATGCCTGCTCGAGCTCATCGTGTACATCCTGAAAGCATTCAACATACGCCCACGAGAGCAGCCTGTAAATCAGTGGCGCGGAAACTGTGGCCTTTTCTACAGTTCGTAAAACGAGCTAAAACATTAAAATTAATTTCATACGTCAAATACCCGAAAAACAAGATAGCGGGAAGATAAATTTCCATTGAATTACAAAGCGATCGAATTCGTATTCCCTCGTAGTTTCGTATGCACAATTCTGTTAACGCGCGGTTAAAAAGAGACATTCCTCATCTAAATTTCGGTCCGATGATTTTGCAGGGACCATTCTGATAGAAAGATGTTTCCAACTTCCCTGGTAATAAACTATTGCCACACAATGATATTCATAATAAAAATAAGATGGAATCATGTTCATTTAAGAAATAAGTAAAGGTACAGTGATGAATTAACGAAACGTAGGTTACACGAGCAGAAATATTTTAGCATAGCGACCGGTTTCAAGTTATGAACAATTCATCATCCAGCTGACTAAAACTTACGTTTGTTAGTATTTGTTATGTGGAAGCTACGCTTTGAGATTTCATCATGCTCCCTAGTATAAAGTTCTACAAAGTAAATGAAAATATGGAAAAATTTTAGAATCCACTGCTTGGGCCGTGACTTCGTGGTAAGTCTCCGTCAGGATCAAAGAAAAAGAAAAAGAAAGAACTTTTACAAATTACATAACGATTTATTCTCCAACGACAATGGTTTCGACTCATGGAGCCATCACCAGGTGACGTTGACGGGACGGAGACATTATCACTTGGTGATGACTCCAAGACATCCCACTTTGTCCCAAAAGAAAGATTTTGATTGAACAAGAAATACTTTCGATATAGAGTGCTGAAAATAGATTAACTCCTAGGAAGTAGAGAGGGAAACGGACTGAAAGCAGTCTGGAGAAATAAAATAAAGGCATCGAAATAAAGCAAGGAAATTGGATGAAAAAAATATGAGTAAAAGAGAGGGAATTGAAAATGACACATGATCCATAGAATGCCTTGTCTGACAAGTGTACCTCGTGAGATCAAACAAGAGGATACTGATAATTTTTTCCGCATTGAATGAAAAAACGAGAAATTACACCAACAAGGAGTTTCCTCGGAAATCACCGATCTTCATCAGCGTTACATTTTCCATTTTCGGAAACGTCTGTCTTTTTTCGAGGTAGAATCCACGGGTGGTGGAAGGCTGCAATTCCATTCCGTATTACCACTCCCATTACTCGGAATTTGCCTTCGCTCGGATTCTGAAAACTTTTCCGCGCAGTCTCTTGTCGTCATGATTCGTATTACAACTCCTCCTCTCTCCCCTCAAATGCGCTTAATCCTTACTCCTTTGATCTCGCTCATTTCTCTCTCTCTCCATTAGTCATTCTTTCCTTACAGAGCGCCTTCCCACGGCTAATAACTGGCTCACTTCTCAGCTGCTCAAAGGGAGCACATAACCCCCCGCTAGAGACGAAGAAGATCAAGAGTGAGGTATTGAAAGAAAAAAACGGTTCCGAGTCTCGGAGAATGACGACACGCAGCGGAAGCGGAAGGGGGACTTCTAAAAAAGGTGACCTCCGCAGCTTCCTCTACGACCTTCCTCCTTGGTCATCACAGCGGAGCCTTCGGGATCATCTTTCTCAGAATCCTCGGATTACTTCCATTCTCTCTGAGACAGCTCGTGTGCGAGCTCTAACTCTTAGCAGTTCGCTAGTTCGCAAATGAATGCGATTAAATAAACTTGATAAATTATAAAGAAAGGGACGTAATAATGTCAGGAAAAGAAAGTCAATACTCAGTTATAGATATAAATATTTTTATTTTATTTTTATAGATGTAATTATTTTTTAAAACTCCATTTATACAAAAAAGTTACTAAAATGTTCGTTTGTTTGCGGTTTAGTAAACTATAGTTTTTTAACGTTAATAAATATCACAATGTTACACCTGATTCCTTTTCGTTAAAGTTTTTTATTTTATTTTTATATCTAACTGATTCTAATGGAGTTCCACACTTTGAGGGGCCATTCCCTCATTACTATTTTAAAATAAAGGCACTCACTATGGAAAGAGAAATTTTGATTAAGATCAAATTAGGCGAAGAGAAACTAACACTTGTAGATGAGCTCATATGCATCATGAAATTACTGTTATTCCCGTAAGACGAGTATTTAACTCATGAAGTATTCATACCTCAGGAAAATCTATAAAAGATTTGAGAAAGACTTAATTTACTTATAAATTCAGAGAAAGTACGTTTTCAGAGGATGTAGTCGATATTATACGTCCTACACGTTATAGAGACAGATCGTAGACTGCGAGGAGGATCAGGGAAATAAATGCTACAACGAGTCGCTTTTAATACTCATTTCTTGAACGATACGAGAATGTAATCCATTATGGAAGCAGAGTAATGGGGCATGCACCATCTGCCACACGCCGAAAAATGGCTTGCGGAGTAATTATGTACATGTAGATCCTTATCAAAATATTACGGCAAGCAACATGACTTCTCATACCAGCTCGGACACTTCTGTAGTTGAAATTTTGGCGCTCCAGATTCGCTCTTGTACAGATTTTTCCGCGATTAAGATGAGTTTTTAAAATGTCACTAACTTTTTAAGGGGTGCCGAGTAGTACCTAAAGCAGGCTAATATTTTAATTTAGTTTTCTTTATTTTTCAGTGCCTTAGCGCGCTTAGGCCGATTCCGTACAGTCAGTTGGTTTCACGCACGTCGGGCGGGTTGCATAAGATGAAGGCGGAAAGACGTTCTTTTAGTGATCAGCTATGCAAGGGTATAGAACGTGATTCCGGAATATATAAAAAGATTGGAAGTCTTTGAGTCCAAGGAAGAATGGTAAGTTGGTCTGACTACCGAACGTTTTGATTAAAGAAATAATGTAGCCGTAGTAGAAACAATTCTATATTATGACAGTAATTTCATTCTGAAAACATTGTGTCACACTCCGCTATAAAATGTTTTATCAAGGTTACGTCACAAGTTAGGTTTCATCGTATTTGCATGAACTTAATGTTTTATCATGTAATCGAAAAGAGCAGGGTGATGGAAATCAAGGCGAAATAAACTATTTTTTCACAATTCCGTTGAATTTATGTTTACTTCCGAAAATATAACTTGATTTCGCATAATACGTTTCGTTGTTTACACATTAGAAATTCATTCTGTGCCATGGGAACATCGGTCGCGCAGTATTTCCCGACGCTCGGGGTTAAGAACAGGAGGAGAAGGAAATACGAATCCGTCTATTGCCATCCGAAACTGAATCCTCGATCCCCTCAAGCCACGTAATTACAAAACCCTCGTAAAAGGAAACTTTGGCAGGCGGAATGGAAGGCCGGCCTCCCGTGTATTTATTTCTATCCTACTGGGGTAATTTGTATACGTTCGTGAAATGAAATGGCATTCGCATAGTAATGTATGTGCATACATTCATTACGCACCAATCACGTTCCTGAGTTGAATGAATACTCCTGAAGTTTTGAGGTATTCAAGAGATGGAGATAATGAACGAAACCAAAAAAGTATAAAAATAGTACAGATAGGTTCCAATAAAAGGAACACAAGCATTGATTATCATCCTCTCATCTTATGGCATTAAAATTCCTTTCTTAGCACTCACTGTTCTCTCGTTATCATACAAATAATTTTATAAATAGGATTAAAAGGATTCTGTAAACTGAGAAAATGTGATACTTTATACGGAATGTTAAGTTTATTGATAATTACAAAATTAAATTTACTTTTAATTATATAATGTAAAAGAATTGGTTGTATAAGTAATAGTAAAATTACTATTATTTTTGTTTTACAGTTGTATTTTTGTTGTATAACATAGTATGATGAACTACATTCGTGAGGTTTTTAAGTTTATTTTTTCATATGCCTCACGGATGACTGCCACCTATCCTGTTCCTTATCTGTAGTCATAACATATAAGTAAATTAAAAAATCAATACTAAAATAAAAATGACGAATAAACCAAGAGATAAGTTCTGAATAATTAAGTATGGCTTTAAAAAAAACTTTACATTAATTGAGATTTCGAGAATCCGAAATCATAGCTGAGCTGCACAGAGAAGATAGACTCAAAATTCGTTTTAATTTAGAAAGAATGGAGTAATTAGGAACACGGAACTTGTCGAGGAAGGAGAATTCAAGAGGCGTTTAAAGAAACTTTATTTCCGCAAAAGCTGTTCTATTTAGGCAAACGATGAGGGAACTCCTGACCTAATTTCACTAATTCGATCAATTATCTTCATGAATGTGAGCTAAATATAAAACGCTCAGTAGCAACAACTTCGGTCGCGATGAAAAGGTTGTTCTTCAATTGATTAAGCCCTCTTTCCATTACAGAATATAATAGAGCGAAATATTTATTTGCGTTGGAAAAATTGAAAATATTCTTCATCCAAGTACACATTGAAACGTTTTAGCAATGTATGACTAAATAACTAGAAAATTTTCAACTTATCATTAGATTCGTTCGCTATTGTTTGTTTATTTTTTTCAAGAAGAAAGAAAGCAAATTTAGAAATCTAGAAAGAAAAATAAATTTTTGAAACGTGTTTCATCAATTTATAAACCGATATGTATTTATGACATTAAATGGATTGCCATTCCATTTCCACCATTCTATCAGTCCCTCTGTATTGAAAGAGCTTTTTTAAAATTTCCACGTCTTCTTTCACGAATGAAAAGTTATAACATTTAACCAGAAATATAAATAGGGAGAAAATAGCTGCGAATTTTATAGTTCTTAAACCTCTCTTGAAACCGGATATGTTGTATGGATTCATTTACAACTTTCCTGTTTAATTAACCCAAAAATAGAACTTAAACTGAAGCAGGCAGAATAAACGCGGAACGGAATAAAGTTTTAGGTAAACAGATACGTATCGAACGTATACAAATATGGTTTCGCTATCCACTTTCAGCGAGAGGGTGCGAACAGCATATTTGAAGAAAAACACTAATGACGTCAATGAAATTCATCTCCTGTAACGATGAATACCTAAAAAATCCTTTTAAACGATAAAATAAGTTTTATTTTAGCGCAATGTAAATTTGAACCATCAAGTAGTGAAACGAAACATTTCAAAGTTTGGGGAATAATCTAAAGTCCCCCTTAACGGTGACTACCATAAAACTTCCATTTAAACAATGTTATCATCATCAACGCGTTAACGTATATACTAGCTCACGGTAAAATTTGGACCATGACGTATAAGAATACGTAATCGTGCGAATCATGACCAGGTTTTAAACTATCATTTTTATTTCAATAATTCTGTATACTCATGGAGACGAACCGTAATCAAGGTGGTCTTTACATCAAATTGCTCGTCCCCTGATAAATATAAAGTCACACGAAAATATGAGCGGTGGCAATTTTAAAGAGCAACTAAGGGACTAGCCCTAAATGGAATCCGAGATGAAAGCGCTCGACTTCCGTATGTAAATTACAAAATGCGGCGCTTATAACTCCCACCTCCTACGGGCAATTCGCCGCCAAATTGGGAATTATTGTGGGGACGTATAGAGAGGGTCTGCAGCATCGAATGACGGCAATGTCCTGCCTTTGGGACGTCTCCCAGCGTCCGAAACTTCCTCCTGAAAGCCCCATTTTATCCCGGACACTGCCTCCCTCTTTCCTCCGGGGACACTCCCGTCGTCTGCACTACCTCTCCCTCGTAACAAACGGTCATTATCCAATTGCCCGGCCTAGCGGAGTCTCCACTCCCCATTCGGCCGGCGATAACGCCGCGTTAAGACCGTTTGTTTCAACTCGCGGTGCCCCCGCGATAAAAGATAACGGACTGTATTGCATAAACAATCCACTTAATCTTTCCCACTTTTGCGCCCATCCTCCCGCCGGGGATTCGGGGAAATAAAAGTCGCCGATTGCCCGGAATGGCGCTGGGAAGTGCCGCACGAACCGGAGTCTTAGCAGGAGCGTTCCGCACCCGTCGCGGAGGCTTTACGTCTTCCCATGCGAGGTTTTTTTTCCCCAACTGCGAGTGCAGTTTTATGGGAGAGATAAAGCGATGCGCTCGCAAGATATGTGCAGGTGTGAGGTAATGAAGTAAAAATACTAGCGCCTCCTAAAGTGGTAAAACCCGGGGAGAGAGAAATATGTGTCTGTGTTTCTGGGTCAGTTGGCAGTTGCTCCGGGGTTTATTCCCTCGCTAAGCGGCCTTTTATGATCGTGAATTATTTACGGAGGTGTGAGTAATTTTCCTCGCGAAATTATCTTCCTCTTCTAATAAGATGATCAGGAAGCTAATTTTCGGAAGCAACCGGATTTCGGTGCGGGTTTTTTTGGAGGGGATGGACCCATTGTCGCCCTGGTTCAATTTCCGAGACACTTGCGCGGATTTCGAGAACGTTCCATTATTTCTGTTTACAATTCGAGGAAAAGAAGCGTATTTTTCATCAAACGCTCACATAAACTTCGCAGAGTTGGGAATAACAATACCTAGTTTTCTATTTCGAATACCTTCATAGATGGAATCTATCATATTAAAACTACTTACTTACGTCATGGTAATAAAGTACGTCATGATAAAAGCAATATACTTCGAAGAAAATATTTTTATTTGGAAAGCTACATCAGAAATGGAACAAAAAGCGCAAAATTTGTTTCAGGGCTTAGCTACAACATCAGATGAATTCTTAAATCCGTTTCAAGCAAACTTTGTAATCATTAAATATAATAAATAATTTATACAACCATGATTTATTAATTACAATATTTAATATCATATAATTAATAATCCATTATTATTGAAGGTTATACTTTGTGAAACGATACTGCGATGGCAGAAATGCTCATAAGATAAATAGATTAATATATATATATATATATAAATAAGATATATAAATTTAAATTTCCATACAAATTTACTTGTACAGATTATACGATTCGCAATGAATCTGAACTCATCATTTACAAGTCGATGGTCTGTTTGCAATAAACATTGTGGTTAAACAAAGCTCTCCCTTTCTTTGTTCATTAAAAAACCTTTTTCGGTAAGTTGTAACGCGTTAACAAGAAAATTTTTTAACATATTTGTTTTTCATTGAAATAATAAAGGTTAAACAAATGAAATATTTGTGGTCACAGAATTTAAGAGAACTAAATTATTATTTGAGTGATAATATCTCGCTGAAAAACTTATTTTTGGTTTTTGCAGCTCTGTTCCATAATTTGGCTGGAATGGGTTAGAATCGTCTCTGTACCTTGAATCACCACTTGCAATTGGATTAGTATTTTGCTTACAATATTGTTAAAGCGAGCCATTATCGAAATAATTATGATACTTCCAATTTGGAAGGCAGTAAGATTTACATTCTTTGAGCAGATTAAAGGTGAAATATTAAAGGAGAAAAGTGGTATAGGCAATTTAGTACGCCACCCACCCACATCACTCAACAATAGCATGTGCACCTCACAGTCGGGCCCCATTTACCTTAAAATATGTACAGACAGAATGCGAGTCATAACATGATTAATATCCCAGAATAAATAACCAAAATCATCATTTCGAAACCCAACTATAAAAGAGGCATATCAGAATAACCCCATTAATCATTATATTAAACGGAATAGATGATGCTTGAAGAAAGCTGCTTCTTATTTGATAGCGTTGGGAAAACTCGTCTACTACGCTGAAGTACTCCGGAGCCTTATTTCTCAAGGAACCTCTCAGCCATTCGGTCCCGCGCCTTAATAGAGCCAGATTTATTTTATGAAAAACGACTCGGAATGAGCATGATGCTATTTTCCCAGAAATATTGAATTAATAGCGCATTTTCCGAGGGAGAAATGAGGCACCGCGATTGATAAATGGGAGAATGGAGATGCGAAGGGAAAGTGGAGGGAAGGCAGAGTGGGCCAAGGTGATTTGGGAGAATGACGTTGGGCAAAAGGAGCGTCATTTCCTCTTTGTAATGGCTCTTACCCTACCTAGAGAAGATACGGTAGAGCTGCGAGAGAAAACTAAGGGGAAGAAAAAAGGGGACCTAAGAAGAGATGGTGAGATACGCAAGTGAAGAGGGAGAGGAAAGAATAAAAACTTAAGTAAGGTGGTAATGGAATGAGTAAACCAAGAATGAGGGAAGATAAAGGAAGGAGAGTAATACAGAATGGCGAAGGGAAGAGCAAAGGCAAATTAGTATTGATCTTTCAACAAAGGAGACTCAGCATAATGAAACGAGAGGCCATTTCTTGGAGAAATATTTCTTTTGGGAGTAATTTACTTCAAAAATTTAACGAAAGACCAATTATATGTCAGAAAGCATCTAAGAAAGAATTTTACTTTTACCACAAATTTATTTTTTACAAATAACAGTAACACGACCGGTTTACATGATTGATCTTCTGGTACTCACCAGTAAAAAATAAATTTGTGGTAAAAGTAGAAATCTTTCTTAGATTCTTCCCATTATGGATTACCACAGCATCTCGCCTGATTCTGTGAAGTTTAATTATATGACAGTTTATCAGTATACTTAGTGCGAGAACGAAATGCTTAATTATGATCTATGTAAGTAAGATCGTTGTTGCAACCATATCCTGAGGAATGGAATATATTCATTTGTCATTTGGTACACGATAGAGAGAGAAAACATTTCATTTACTTTTGTCACAGTCTGAATCGTGGTTGTGATGAAATGGAAGCTACTGAGGTATGAGTGTATAATTGCAATGATCAAGGTTTCTCTTTATGGACTGACAAGAAAAGTGTTACTCATAGAGTCATTGTGCTTCACTTGCGTGTACATGTTCCTTTTCTCGTACGCTTTGGGAGGAAAGCGAGGGCAAACTACCTCACTCCTCATCCTGATTAGTAAGCCTCATTCCCCGCTTATTGCTCTTGGTTGCAGATACTAGATAAGATTTAGGTTGATTATTTTGCAGATTTACCTTTACCTCACTCCTCATCCTGCCTAGTAAACCTTATTCCTCTCTTCAAGCTCTTAGTAGCTTATGTCAGAGAGAGTGAGGCACCAACCAGCCTTTGAGCTGAATACTTTACTGGAAGTAACTAAGGTAAGGGTGATCTTAAAAATTTATTTTGGTCATTTTGAGATCAATTAAACCCATCAATAAATTAAATTACGTATGCATTAAATAAAATGCAAGCAAAGCATTGAATCGAATGATTTGAAGAGTAAAAACCCAATGAATAAAATAATTGTGAAACCCATTCCAAAATTTTGTGGAATAGATTCACATCTTTAACGATCACTATTCGAACGACCTTGATTGATAAGAGAGTACGTCATTCAAAATAGGGATCTTTTAAAAATATTTTTGTAGTGCGTAAATCTCGAACTATATAGGATATATTCATATGACAGTGAGACTTTCCCCGTCGAGCATGTAAAAATTTCATATTATTCGAAACCCAGAGGTAATTGCTGCGAGCATAATGAATGAAAGATAACATTTCCACATACTTGTTTCGATTTAAATTTTCACGTGAAACGTAAAATTTAATGGCATGGAAATGCGTGAAAATGCAATCTATTCACTTTAAAATAATTATTCTTTTCCGGCGAGCATTTAAACCCATCTGTCCAGAAGACAAATAAACATGATCAGTGACGAACGTAGGCTTTAATTATGAGGGTCGTAATTATCTGTATTTTAGCCTGGGAGAGCAATTTTAAATTCCGTGAAACATTAACCGAGGCCAATCGCATGGAGTTGCAAATAACAATAATAAAATTCAGACCTTAAATCACCGTATAAATTTTCGATAGAGTTTTATTTTGCTATCAATATTTATTCTGCATCTTTTGGACTGGAGCGTGTCATTGATGGGATCAATAAATCTAAATACATAAAGAATTTTAAGGTAATAAATAAATATATGTTTTAGGCGTGCAGAGTCAAATTGAAAACATATTGTTCCAGTCTGCGCAAAATGTCAATCGAGGGGAAAGTACATTTTGGGTCTTAAAGAGAGAGAAGGGAAGCTATATTTATACGTATTTATATTCAAGTATATATATTATATAATTGTACTGGCAAATCCGCCATCGACCACTGGGAAAGGATCTTCATCAGGTTTCAAGAGCACTGTTTATTTTAAAAATGTTAATTACTACGCAATATAGCTCTTTCATACAACTAAATACCAAATTTTGGAACTATGGGGTAAACAGTTAACAAGAGAGGAAACAAACCATAGTAGGCACCAAAACGAGCATCTATGTTCGAAGAGCTTCAAGAATAAACATATGGATTGACAGATTTTGATAATTGAATTATTTCTCTCCTTTCAAGTAAATATAATTGAAATTGGAACTATTTTAAACCCTTGCTTGAATTGGAGACGTTTACCGTTTGAATATAATTCACAAACCGAATAATTGCTTAATTTTGCGTTTTTCGTCCGTAAACAATACGCTTTGGTTGAAAAAAATGTGCTTTGATACTATTGGCATGATGTACCGATACTGAATGAGTAAAACTGAAGAAACTAATAAGATAAATCATAAATTAAGTAACATTTATTTAGAAAAACAAGATTAAACATTAATAAAAATTTTAAAAGCTATAAAATAAATTTTAGAAATTGGAAGGTTCTATAGAATAGTAAAGCACATTTTATTATTAAAGTAAATTTAATTTTCGAATTAATACAAAAATGAAAAATATACTTCATTGTTTTTATCAGAGAATCCTTCCAGTTTATCGTAATTCCGATCGTAAAACTCATCAAAGTCGTTACTATCACAGTCTGCTACAATCCAAGATCTCCTCCGTATCCTCCATCGGAAATAACAACAGGAATTAACGATACGAGCGCTGGAGAGCACTAGTTCAAATCGCTTAAACAGGACAGGGACGGAGTCGAGTATTACAGGCAAAACGCGGCGAAAAACATCGTCCAAATTAAGTCGGTGTCCTTCTCCAGCGTCGTAGGGTAATCTGCGTAGCGGCGATGGAGGCCTTAAAACGTTAAATGTGCAAATTCGAGGGTCTAACGAGGCGAAAGAGCCCGCGAAGGAAATGAATCCAAGACGGAGATTCGGTGGATGGCTCGCAGAGAATGGAGTACCTGCGAGGATCCTCGAATGGAAGGAGGAAATGCGTTCGCGCGAATTCGCTCCTCTATATGCAAAAATATGTGAGAGTAATTGTTAATTTACACATTACGGGTACCTGAAAACACTGCGACGCTCTCTGATTTCAAATATCTTCCACGAAGAAATTATTACGATTTTCAATTTTAAACATCCTTTCAGAGGCTGAGTTATTTCTTCTGGCCCGAGGGGTATGGAGGGGGTAACTTAGTTAAGTTAAGAGGGGTAACTCTTTAATCGAAGGAAACTACTTAATAAAAGAAGAATAATTTCAAAAGAAGAATCATTTAAAAGAAGAATAATTTCAAAAGAAAAATTTGGTCGGAAGTTAACCATCATTGCCTGTTTACTTAACGAAGGATTCGCAGAAGCGAAAGGAAAAATATTTCATATTCTGCAATTTATCTACAATTTTAATTACTATCGTAATCAGTAAGTTTAAAATAGAAATACACCTAGTAAAGGAGGGGTAACTGAAAAATAATACTATAATTCAAAATATAAATGTAATGTTGTAAATCGTAGATACGAAAATAATGAAAACAACAATTGGAAAATGTATTTATCCTTAACCATTTTATTCTTGATAGTAGAAAGTAGAGTAATAACTGGTTACTGCTGGTAGAAAGAATAAAGGATATAATTTACAACTAAAACTATTTTCATGATCTGCATATGGCCATATCGAAAAAGAATAATAAACTAAATATAAAATACATATTCTGAAATAGAATTTTTTTTCGTTGATCAAACCAAACAGAGATGCAAAAAGTGTCTTTGGATGATCACAAAGTCTCCTAGTTTTAGTTGACTCGTTATAGTAAGCTGATAATGACGAATAGTACTTATGAAGTAGTTCCCAAGTGTATGAACATAAGTAAATTTTCTAGAGAAAGCATCAGGACACTTTCCTTGACCAAATAGCTAATTGTTTAAGGTAATAAAGATATGTTTACATTCTATTTATATTTTGGAGATCGTCAAGCTTGACAAAGACCAGAGTTAAGCGCAACTGGAACATGTGGCCGGACATAACTAAATTTAGTGGACGTAACATCGTAAGTGTCGTACATATGAGCTCACATAAACATATACATGTTTGGGAGCGCGGAATGGAAGATGTTATGAGTGGTCCCAATGATAAGGCGTAAGTGGCCCGACCTTAGCTTCGAAATAAATGCTGCTATCACTCGGTGCGGGTCGTTAAAACCTCGCTTCCCGGTCCTTTCACCTCCCTCTCCTCACATACGACCTAATGACCATCCTCTCTAATGCCTCTTCTTTTATTTCTCGACCATATCCTAACCTCGAAACTACAAAGGAGATCGTCACGCTATCGCAATCTTCTCGTTAAAAGCCATTGAATTCCCAGAGGAACGCCGCGGCTAAATGGATACGCTTTCTTTCACTTGAGATTACGACGCTCAGGTATTCGGGAAGATCTCTGATGGGGAATAGACTCGACATAATGATCGCTTTAGTATGCGAAATGCAATCTCCGGGCTGACGAAATACTCTGAGGGCATATACGCCGACAGTTGAGCGCAAATTTGAATACATATCAATCATTTGTTTCGGATTACCTTAAATTCTATGGGATAAAAATATTTAAACCATTCATCAGAAGATGAATAAAAAGTTTCACAATTATGTCGGAAGATAAAATAGTTCTCTTAATAAATCTAATTAGGAATTTAAATACTAATAAGAAAAAAAACTATTAAGTATTCAGTATCAAAGACCTAATTGTTGAATGGAAGTAAAGCGAATTCTATACCAGTAATTTCTAAGAAACAAAAAAAGCACCAAAGAAATACTTTGACGGATATTGAATTGAAAAGGAATAATTAAATACTAATGGTACAGAATAAAGCATAAACATGTTTTCATTGAGTAATTCCTTCTGAATTTCCTACCTCCCTCCATAGACCCTTTCTGACTGTCGTATGACCGATTCCTAAATGAATGTCTGTAAATTCATGTAAATAACTCCCTGCATGGGTATTCTGTTTAGTTACGTACTATATATTATTTTAAGTTTTTTTTTGCTTCTTTTTATTTCATAATAGCATGTATATTTATTTTAAATTTGTAATATTCTGTTTTATAATTGTATTTACTGTAAAATGATCACAAAACTGTGAATCTTTGAATAAATAAATCAATAAATAAATTCTTCATAATTATTACACGCGTTGAATGAAACATGAAGGAATTCTACATTAGAATGTAGGTAATTTTGATAATTATTATTAAAATTATGAATAATTATTAATTAAAATTACACATCAGCTCCAAAAAACTACTACAGCTCATGTTGAACTGAATAAAAATAAATAACAATCCAAGGTTGCAGATGCATACTTCTTATGTTGTAATGATTTCAGTTTTCTCTTAAGATTAGCTTTGAATACTAAAATATACAAGTCATACATCACATATTGTTTAAAGTAAACTGAAGTGGTTCACCCAATTATAAGGAGCAGAAGCTTTTGTGGTATGCATATCATGCTCTGCATAATCCAAGAGTCGAGCACGAAATTAACTGGCCGAATAGAAACTATTTTATATATTGCTACTATCGCAAACATAATTATACGCGTAATAATGGAAACTGTTCTATTACATTTCCTCTATATTACCACGAACCAAAGTTTACGTCAAATGAAATTCCACTTTGGACATAATTAGAACGAGCCAGGCAAATTCGCTCGTTCGGAGCGAACGTTAATTAAGCTCACCTTCAAAAGCGAAAATAATGAAATGGATAATACTACCCGAACAGAATGTTTCGTAATTATTATTTTGAATCGATGAATACATATTTGTGGAATAAAATTGATGCAATTAGTATCTTTAATAACTAATAGGGAGCAGTAATCGAATTAAATCAATTTCTGCGTTCGTCGTTGCAATATTATCATATGGGGTACATAGGAAATGTATATAGGAACTGATTATATAGGAATTGTATACAGGAAAATCCGTCCGACCACTTTTTGCAGCTGCAACTCCCTCAATTAGTCATTGGCTCAAAACTGCCGAACGTGAAGCATTAATTTTTGCTCGCATTTCGACAGCGAAATGTGGCGCAGTGTGAAAGCGCTTCGAGCCGCATCGTAATTTTTGACCAACATGACGTTTAAAACTTCCATAGCAAATCAAGGGTATAAAAGGAAATCAATACGAGGGATAGTGATTCCCAATACACCTTTCACAAGTATCTAAAATTGGACTTTGAATCTTCAGAATTAGCATGCTGAGAGATGAATTAGAAAAAAATATTTTACGAAGGAAAATAAGTACTGTAACTTCTGTAATTAAAAACTATTCTGAATACAAATTAATAACGAGATAATAGATCACACTATGATTCACCAACAATGACGAAAGGCAAACAGAATGTCAGCTGGTTGCAAAAAAATCTACGTGGAATTCTAATCATTCATTAACCGTGATTTTTTTATAAGCTTGCCCCTTCTCTGGAGCAAAATTTATTAAATAGAAGTCAAATCTCTTCACACTCAATCAAAAATGTCTACAAGTAAAAATTATAAAGGAGTAAATGACTGATGTTTGAATCAATTGGTTCCGTAAATTTTTCCATCTAACCTTTCGTCAATGACATTATATACATAAAAATGCAGTGTAGGTAAATATATATAGAGAAGAAAACTTTAGAAGAAGTGGATGTAAAACAAAGACCATTCCATAACTAAATTACAGAAAACAATAATAAATTAAATCAGAAGCAGGAAAAATTACAGTATTAAAAATGAGAAAATAAAAAATATGACAAAAATATAAGATTATACATTCAAAGGTAATTACAAAAATTAATAAAATACAATCAAAAATACTATATCAGATTCGCAAACTTCAATTAGTATCTAAAAAAACTCTTGAGTAAAGAGACAGAGTATCAGAATTTAATCCACTGATGATTTTCGTTCCACGTTTACTACGCAAATTTCAATCTCATTAAATTGAATCCTCCGATAACTACGTAATCTATATTGGAAATAATATACAACCGGCCTTTATAATTATCCTGAATTCTATTGAAAATTTTATAATTTACCTAATTACTAAAAATTTCGTTAAGCTGCTTTCTGGCGTATTTTTAGCAAGTCCATGAAGATCATGTGCATGAGCTAGCGTGAGCTTTTCATATAAAAATTTTAAGGGCCGGTGGATATGAAAGAAGGGTTGCCTAATTTAAGGGACCCTTTTCTGGCTCGCGTGGTCGATAAAGTTCCTAACGTGGCGCTTCGGCCTAAAAGATTGGACAGCCTTGTTACGGCAGATTTTTTCCCTTTATTCCATATTTCTGTTGCAAAATGAGACCTTTTTTGGTCTACCGATGCCTATTTTCTTTAGCAAAAGATGAAGATAACTTTTCGAATGCTATAATGATTCAGAGGTTTAAGAAAGTCTTGCTCAGCGTTTCTCACCGCGTTGGCGAACCGGATCTTTCAATGTTTCCGAAAAAAAATGTTTTGAAACCTTTAATTACTTAACAGCCCTGTTCCAACTGTTTTCTTTGCCATAGTAATGATATTGTTATGAAGCTGGAAAGTGGGGGGCTTGTGTTGGAAACGGAGTTTGTGTTAGCGACGGGGTTGAATTGTTGAGAGAGACAGTGAACGAAAGGTTGGATCGTTTTGACGGTCGTAATTTGATATTTGGATTTGATCGATTGAGTTTAGGAAATAAAGGTTGTTGTTTCTTTTAAAACGAGTCTCACTCATCCCCGAACTCACGGTTTACGTAACAATATTTTTGAGGTTCAAAATCTCTAATAGCCGTCTAGTGCTCTTCATCTCCTTCACCGGTGTTGGGATACGGTACCCCCGAGGATGATAGCATCGCTACCAAAACATACGTTGGGATTTCTTAAAAGATCGGTAATCCTAGCCCTCCTGTGTCTCCTAATACAGGTGAAGAAGGTGAGGAACGACGACAAAGGCGGCTATTGGAGATTTAGACCTCTATTTCATTAACAGTCGTGTTCCAAATCTGCTATCCTAACACGGCAGTAATCATGCAGAAATAACAAAGCATTATCATAACTTCGTCAAAAACTACAAAAATACATATTATCATCATTACGTTTTTAAAACTTCATCCGTACTTCGCATTAAAATAGAACAGCACGACAAGCGGTTTTCTAGAAGTATTTCCGCGCGAATTACTTTTTAATTTCCGACCGCGCAATTCCTCCACGCCATGTTTCAGAAAAGTTCGCTCGAGGGAAAAAATGGAGCTAATTTGCTTTAAAATTAATCCACCCAAGACGAATCAGGTGTTCGGATTGGATACAGAATTTCTAGAAGATAGTTAATTACGCGAGCATTCAGACGCCTCTTTCTTTATTCATCCGCTTGTTTTCATCTCCTTCCTCGACTTTCTCCGGGCGAACATAATTTCCATCCGAGACTATCCAGTAACGCAACACCGGCCTCATTTCGGGGAGTGACAGCACCGGGCAAAAGGCCTCCCCTTTCCTGGGAAATAAGACGTTTGCTTGCCGGGTTCAGTCATTATATTAAATTTGCCGAATCCGCAGTCCCTGGACCGCCTTCGGTTAGGATGACGCTGATGGGATGCGAGAGGGAAGTAAAATTGGAGTGTTCTGCGAAATATTAATCGAAATTGAAGGCACGGACCCATCGTGAGGGGGTAATTAAGTCAATTTAACGGCGTCTGATCTCGAAGGAAGGAAGACCTCGGCGGCAATTAGGGTTTGATGCGTTTATGAGTACCGCCTTACAAGATGGTATCTACAATGTATTTTCTAGCTGCTGCAAGGAATTTAATAGCAGGTAAATATTTGTAGGATGGTAAACTTATAACGATAATTTTGGTTATCCTACAAAATGTTTGTTACTTTTTACGTACAGTCCTGGCCAAAATTAACGCAGCACCGGCCGTAAGGATCGCTAGGGAGGTGCTGCGTTAATTTTGGCCAGGAGTGTACATCGGTAAATGTAAAATTTTTCATTTTTATTTTGTTACAGAATTTATACAAATGTATACTTCTCTTGCTATAGCGTAAGGCGATTCGTTTTGTTAAGAAATGCTTCGATAAAAAAGCAAGCGTTACAAAAATGCTCTTAGAGTAGGTTGGTAATCCTTGAAAGACAGTAGATTGGAAGCTAGGCTGCGAGTGCTTAATAAATTCAGGGAAACTACGTTTGCGGAAGATACAACCGGTATCATGCAACCCCCCTGCTACCTCAACCGTTCTGACAATCAGCGTAAATTTAGAAAAAGGGATGACTCGTTTTAAAAATTCATTCTTTCAGCGAACGATACGTGAAAATAACCGAATAAAGAAGTAGTTTAGATCAACTGGTGTTTACACCCCCTGCCACACGCCGAAAGGCGGCTCGCAGAGAATTAATGTAGATGTACTTCTTTCTCGCATTTGCTCATGGCTGCAATAATATGAAAGACAAATGTGAGTAATGAAGAAAATAGCGTTTATTTTTCGCTGCTAGCTACATTCTTAGAAAATTGTTATTAATATGGTCTTTATGCCGCACTCACAGATATGAACTTTGTAAAGATAAATAACTGATATGTTAACGACAACGAAAATAGCGTTTTCTTGTTAACGATCTTTGAACTTTACGGAAAGCGTTATTCATCAAATTTTTGTTAGTTTGTTAACTTCTTCAGTTTATTACAACTTACCTATATGAGGAAAGATAAAGAAAAACTACCTCACTCCACGACATGCCTAGTTGCATCATTCTCTCCACAAAGCATCTGTAGTTGACGATTGCGTTTTAGGATCCGACCAGCCATTGTGATGATGAGTTTGCACACAGGTTGAGAAGGGTATCGCATCCAAGTTTAAAATAAAAAGAATAAAGTTTTCATAAGGAATGCATCCGTTCGTATGCCTATAGTAAATTATTACCGCTGAATTTTCGATAGAGAGCATAAAGAAAAGAGCTCCTAATTAAATAATTACCAGATTGTCTTTATTGTGTTTAGTCTAGCGTTATTTTACAGGTGAAAACTAAAATAATTTAAGACAAATCTGTCACCACCTGAATTCTATGGGTGCATGATGAAAAAATATGAAACTTTATCTTTTGAAACCGTAATTCGCATACATCCTATGAATTATTTTTCTCTCTAAAATCTAAGAGGATTAGCTTCAGAGATTTGCGTGTGCTTAATTCATTTGAGCCTTAAATACACATTCGAACAAATTAGGGCAGAAAAATGATAAAGCTATAAAATGTTCGTATTTTTTAATTTCATGAGGTTTACGTTAAAAAGGAATCGTTAATTTACTCAATAACAATCTCAAGTAAGAGATTAAAGGCAACTATTACACGCTTCTACCGAAATAATTGAGTAGCGTTGGAATAAAGAACTCAACCACATAAACCAACTTTCCGTTCCGTAATAAGCTTAGAATTTACTCGAGTACTTTGGAGTAGGTACTTAGGAAGCATGTCAAAATGCCATTAATAAATATTTCACCATATTATACAAGGATTACGTAAAGCCCTGTCTCATGCTTGCCGGCTTAGCATAGCGGCGCTGTCGTGGATTAATTGACAGAAGGGGTTGATTAGGAGAAGCAGAGGGTGAGTAATCCGATACAAATTTAATTTTGAAGCAAAGCTCAACCACGTGGAAGAAAATGACTCTCTTAATGAAGATAATACGTAAGACAATATCTTAACTCTCAATTCTCAAGTTTATATCGAGTTTGCGTAGTTATCTCAATAAGGACTGGCACTTAAGTTGGATAAAAATTCTCCAACGCGGAATAAAGGTCAAAATTTAAATATGCATGTATTCAAGGCGCTGTGAACTCTCCCAAACTAGCGATTGAGTTTGAAAATCGCAAATTTGAATCATGACCAACATTCAACTATAATCCGAGTAAAGACTGTATTATTACACAATTTAAATACTTTTCTGCGTAGTTAGAGCAGGGCTGGCCAACTTCTGATAGTACATGAATCAAATAAATAATTTTAATTTAAGATAAGCAGTAATAGATGCCATGGTGCACCATAACTTATATCAATGTGCCATAAGATATACCTAAAAACTATAATAAATGCGTTCTCAATATCTCATCGGTAGCTTATTTTATAGGTGTAAGTATTTATATTCTTGATTTTATATGCTAGTTGTTTAAGACATTCATTCAACATCTTTTCTGAATTCAATTGGCCATTTATATATAGTTATATACATATTTATATACTGCTAAACTTTTGGGGTGTAGGTCATAAATTGGCCATTATTGAGCTATGAGAATTGCTACATATCTATTATCTGCATAATGTAGCAACTTACGAAGTGTAAAGAAAGAAAATTCGGAGCACTGCTGTTAAGTGGTTTAAAATCTAAAACTATTGAAGTGTCGACATACATTACATTAATTGCACTGAAAAATTCCTCAAATAAATTCGTTCGATATATGTTCACGAGAAAAGAGAACTGCTTAGTTCCGTGTACTACTTTTTTCCTAATCCTTCTCAAAATGAAATTGTTGAGGAAAGAGTTAAGATAACTTTTTTGCATACACATTCTTTGTACTTCAGCCCATAAGATCACGTACCGAGAGTCTCGGGAGATCAAAGTTGACTTTGAAGACTGCCCCTTGTGCTCTATTATTAGTCGCGGTCCATCCGAGCGTAGTCTGCAACAGAAGCCCTCTCAATCTGCGCCCACATCTTCCCTCGATCATGCTCTCGCAGGTAATTTATTTCTCCGTATTCCCAATGGTCTTCCTGATTCGAAAGGACGTCCGTACCGAAAATAGGAAGGTAGTGCGTGGGAGCAAAGGGTCGTGATACGGTTTCATCGGGGGCTCATCCCGGAGTCAATCTATTGGAATGGCAAAGAGAAACTGGCAGGCAAATCAGAGGAAAAGCAAAGAAAAATTCTCCATCGCTGTGATCGGATGATTTTTTAAAAGGCAATTTCTGAGATGAGGATCAATGAGAAGAAAGGCTGGCATCAAAACGTAACTAGGGAATAGCTTTCTCTTTTGTTTAATAAAAACTAGTCGTCATCCTATTTCCAATTAATCTTTCATACAGGAAGCATCTAATGAAAATAAGGCGATAATATTTTTCAGGACAGGAATGCGAAAGAAATTGGAGATGGGAATTTTAAAGAGAATTTCAGAAAGGGCTGCTGACCTTATGATCCAAAATTATTTGAAAAAGAATAAAAATATAGTAATTTACAGATAAATTTCACATTTTAAATAAAACTAAATAAAAACTCGATTTTTTTGCTAAACATAGTAACGTTTAATTGTTTCTTTTTAACTCAAGGCATGATAACTGACTGTAGAACTTTCGGTGCCGTTCCTCAATCTAATGTTTTAGTTTCTGCAACCCGGACTTAATCATACCCTTAATTGCAACGTTTCTCTCTTAGTTTTCTTATGAGAAGGATATTTGAGAATATGGTTTTTAAAGTGTAGTATCAAGGTATGTGTATCGGATACCAATTATAATACATCTTGGGGAGATTTTCCTAGCCCTGGTTTAAGGTATTTTTGTCACATTATAAACAAAAAATCGAGCCATTATATTTCCGTTTCGGTTTCCTCCGCTACGGTTCAGCAAAATAAACAAATTTTGCTGCCGTGCCAGTTCCGCTCTTACCAATGTCGAACTGTTGCGAAGTTTTTTCACTCTGACCATAAAAATATAATATCCTTCTTCAAGTTTCTTTGATTCGAGCTCTTCTCATTTATATAACATAATATTTTAGAGCAAAACCTAGAAGTGATTAGCATTCGATCGTAATTACACTTTTTAATAAATCTTCTTCCAATAATGCTTCAGTAAAATGAGCATTGTTGGGAACTGAAAATAAGGATAAGTTTCTGGTTTCGGTGCGAGATTCACATTTTTTTGTTTTGGCTCAGTTTTCATTCCGGTAAAAATAACATTTTCAAATCCGTTCAGAATTCGGTGCCATATTCTACCTTCAAGTCTCCGAACCTTATCCCATCTCAAAAACCCTCCTTAAGCTCCTAACAAGTATTTGTTGCAAAAGTACTGGAGCACATGGTAGGCTTTGGCCATTGGAAGAATAAGAGAAAACGTGGCCATTATCATCACGGATAACCGAAACTATACCTTTCACATGCAGTTCTGATACCGTTTGAACTACCGAGATCGAAATCAATAATGCACTCCCGTTCAGCTGCGTTCGGAGCTCGGCAGAATCGGAAGGTAATTAAAGCCAGCACCGCAATCAACGACCAATTACCAGCGCAGTGGAAGAAATTAATGAAGGTGAACGATACTTGCTCGCAGTGGGCATAAAGAACGTGCGAACGACACCCTCGCACTTATCGAACCGATTCGGAGCTCCTGAAACCATTTCCAATAAGAAACTGAAAAAAACGGAGCGAAGATACGCCGCACGCGGTGCTCAGCGGTGGGAAATGGGACCGTTGATCAAGCTGTCTCTCCTACGTGTCGGCAACCTCTTTCCTTCATCTGCATGTCTCCATTCTTTTTCTGTATCTCTATCTCCGCTCCCTTTTCATCTCCTCGCACGTTCGCTCACAAAAACCGCACGTCAAAGAAAAAAAGCTCCTTTCTTCTCCCGCTCCGCAAGCGAGGGAAAAAATGAAGATGCCGCCTTTCTAATTGCTCGTACTTACAAAGCCCTCCCGAGCTCGTTTTTCGCTTCTCGATGGAATGAAAAATGGGGAAAAGCTTTGGAGATATTTTTCCTACCTCAGAAGGGATGCAGTGGGGCGATGGAGGAGGATTCCAGAGAGGAGTACAAACGACCCGATTGGGATTCCTTTAAAATCTACGGTCCCGATGCCGTTTTAACTCTCCATATAATATAAGGGGGCTCTCTCGGATGGGGAATTAATGAATGAATTAGCACGGAAGCGCGGGCTTAAATTATCCGGCCGGTCTTTGAGAGCCAAAGTGCCATTGAGAGTTTGTCCTTGTTTCGAGAGGGAACGAATTATACTAAATGCCAATTTGGGTTAAATGCAGCGAAACTGTGTCGAGAGAGAATCAGAGGAATTCGTATTCCAGCCAAAGCGGGTAAATATTTAAAATACCTTTCGGGACTGTTTGAGACACGCTCTCTTTCCGTTAATTATCAACATGAAAAGGAGGCCATTACGAATTGAAGAGAGTTTATTAAGTATAAATTCATCATTTGAATTAAATTACGAGGGGATTTTTCTGACTCGCCATGAGTTATTTCATTCGACGCTTGCTGTTTACGATGAGTTTCTTGGAGCATAATTATTTTCCTAAATGGATCAGAATGACTAAATTAGTTCTTCATTTATTGAGCAATAAAATTGGAAAAGAAATCCTTACAGAGTTAAGAGTAAGAATACACTATTTCAACACGTGTCAATAAATAGGTATCTAACTATTATTAAAGTTTTAATTTAATAAAGAGTGAAAAATCAGATCTAAGATTTAAATAGTACTGAGATGTATTTACTAGTATAGATTAATTATTCATAATATACATCAATATACAGTGGTACCTTGGTTAACGACGCTAATCCGTTCCAGAATAATCGTCGTTAACCAAAACCGTCGTTATCCAAGGCACGATTTTCCACAGGTATAATATTGGTAATGGATTACCGTATTTCTCGGCGTCGAGGACGCACCCCAGTTATTGGAAGCAAAACTTATAATATTTACCGATTTAACTCCGGTGAGACAACATGTGCCTATGTGAATTAGCTACAATTTAGCATTGAACTATTTTTAATATTCTCCGCTAGCTGCTATTCAGTATTTTTTTATGATGTAACATCGTAACGTACACCAAACATTAGTTTATAATATAGTGATTATAAATAGACGTGCTGAAACACGTGAAACTCCGAAAAGACCAATCGACGAGGCGTCGTAAGCCAAATCCTACGTCGTTACCTAAGATATTTCTTGGTTAAAGCAACTCGTCGTTAACCAAGTCCGTCGTTAACTAAGGCCGTCGTTAACCAAGGTACCACTGTACTTCATACCTTGTACTTATAGACAAGCTGCACGTTCTTCGAAAATGCCGAAGAAGACTCACCACTTCTAAATCAAATTTGAGTGATGTTCAATAACAAAGGCTAACTTTTTTAAGGTAACAGAATTGACGAAAATATATGCCAAGAAGGAATAATATGAACAGAATAACGAGCCGGGTTTCCTCTCAGATTTTTGTCAGCTATTCTATACCACTTAGGAGACTATCACGAAAGAATATTACATTTATAATAACATTAAAGGGTTCGCTAGAATGAGGTAATCCGTTCAATGGACCAAGAATAAATCTCGGAGTTTTGAAAAGAGATTAAAGTGAATCTCATCGCCGCTCTTCTTTTTTGAAACAGAAAATGTTATCCCTTTCCAAGCGTGACAGTAATATAGCGACCTTGGATACAAATCCGTATATTTGTAAACCGCTGTTTTCTTCTAAAAGGAGAGGATCGAAAGGACACTGTATTGAAATCCCCTCATATTTTGAACGAAAACGATATCTGTCAACTTCGTAGGAAACCGATTAGTAGAGCAGTGAAAGGTCGTGAAATAAATTTCACCTCGTTAAAACGCGTCGCCCGTAGATAATAATGTCATGACTTCATTGTTCATTCTTCCAGCACTGAATCAGAACCTCACGTATGCTATCCAATAAGAATTGTTTTTTAATGCACTTCTATTACCATTCAGTACTTATTTTTTCATTTTATGTATCATCCTGTACTGAGGGAATCTCTCTGTAAGTCTTTAGCTGAGGGTTTTGTCCACAAATCGTTTTATTACAATTTGCAAAAACTGATGATATTAGACATTTCGTAGTTTTAATACTTATTCAATATTAAAACCAATAATAACATTTCTAGATTACTCGAAGGAAATGTTTTCGCAAATTTCAATCCCGCAGCAATAGTATCGATATTTTTAGTTTTTCCTAGCAGAGATAATAAAAAATGAACTTTTTCAGTCATATATTGCACTCGCATCAGATTTTACTGTATAATGGAAGCGTTACTTATACTATGTTAAACTAAAACCCTTCAAAAAAGTAGGTGGCAAATACTTGGAGGTTTTATCAAAAGTGAAATTGATGACATCGAGTTATAATAATGGAAAAGTTTTAACTACTTTTGACTTGTAGTTTTTCTTAGTTTGTAAACAAAGATTAAGAACTGCAATACTGAAACGTGGTACTTTTAATAATTTTTTATGAAAAATTTAATCGATAATATATTTTTCTTAAAAAACCACTAAGAGAGAGAAACACAAAATAGATAATAGCTTCAGAGATAATAAGTATAATATTTACTTTGAATACAGGAAACGATCGATTAGATATGTATCAATTATTATCACAAATTAAAACTAATAATAGTAGTATAGTAGTATTGTTAAAAGTGCTTCGACAGCTTAGGTCATTTCGCACATTGGCTCCCACCGGGAATCGAACCCGGGACCGCTTTCACCAAAGGCAAACGCGATGTCCACATGACTATCCGGGAGCCTACTAATAATAGTTGAAGACTTAATTGATTATATGTTGGCAAATACATGATAAAGTAGAATGAAGTCTCTTCTATTTAATAAATAATTAAATCATACAAGAGGAAGTAAATCTAGTTATTTACAAAGAAATAGATTATATATACCCAATAATATTTACATAATGGGAATTTCACCCAATTTAAAAACCGTAGAAACCCTTAAACTCCCATGATGTTAAACAATGTTATTTTCTGAATTCTAATCAACAGAATAGGGATGCATCAGGTACTTCCCTCGAATCTTACAAACTGAGAAAGGCGAAAACGAAAGTGCAAAGGTCACAAAGGCGTGTGTTGGACATACCGCGGAGTTGGCGGAAACCAGAGCTGTCCGAACTTGTCGACTGTACTGCCACCTAGATTTGAACACCGCAACTCATCCGACGTGACAACCACCCGACGGTATTCTTTATCCTCGGAACAGGAAAGCAAAATGTTTCTTAATCTACCCCACGTGGAGCTGATTCTCATGGTGCGTCTGCCAGAATTAGGAAATGGTGTATCCTAGAGAGGAGTATATGCTTATATTCTGTCGATGAAATAAAATATTAATGCGTTAAAATTTTTTCAACATCCTCTCTCAATGTTAGATAATGCCACGATCCAAATACATATATACTTGGATGCTAAACCCATTATGTCTAGTCATTATGAAATCAATGTTGAAAAAGTTATGTTTCAGTTATTTTTTCACGACTTGATATTTTAAATATCTATCTATTATATATAGATGCTTCTCCGGATTCATTCATGTATCATATATATATATAGAGAGGATACAAACTCACAGGCTAAGCCATTAGCATCAATCGCTTGAAGTTTTTACGACATATTGGCCATAACGTATAACCTCCAGAAAAATTGCGATTTTGAACCTCAGTGTCATGGGTTCGATTCCAGAGGGCCCCAAAGTCCTTATTTTTCCCGTTTAAATGCATTGCTTTGATTTTCGGGAATTAAAAAAATATACTTCCCGGATAGGTAGAGAATCAAAACTTAACGAGCCTATATATATGAACATGATCTATCGAAAACATAAATGAGTTTATATTGACTGAAAATATTCTGGTTTCGATGCTAGGTCGAGGCAAAAATCGGCCGTTTAAAATGCATTGTGGCGATTTTTAAGATTTTTTTTGGACCCTTTCCCGATGGCATGGAAACTTGAAATTCGGCATGGGTTTAGATATCATAAATATATTTAATAATCAAATTTTACAAATTCGCTGATGGTCCTTGGTTCGATCCCAGAGAGCCATTTACATTCCTCAATGCATTTCTTATGGAGATAAAAGAAAAAAGTTTTAGGTACTTCCCGGCATGATGTCGACTTCAAACTTTGTATGAAATAAGATGAAGTTCTAATAAATCATACTGTGCATTCACAGCTACCAATATTTCCTAGGTTAGACACCAGGCGTCTCTACAATCAGTAAAATATCCGATATTTAAGAATTAATTAAAACCCCTTCCCAATAATATTAAAACATGTAATTAGGCATATAGATAGAAAAAATGGATACATTTTAAAAACATGTTTTAGATTTCCTAGATCGTCCTTGGTTCGAATCCAGAGAGCCATTTACATTATTGAAAAGAAGGACGTCGTTTGAGGCATTTGGAGCCAATATTTCTGCTTGAATTTTCACACATAGTAAGAGATGGTGATTTCCTGTTGTGCTGCATAGTAGGTTCACCAGGAAGGCCTTGGTTTGATGCCAGACGATTAATTTGCAGCGAATTTTAAGAATATTTTCAATCTTTTTTTTTCTTTTGAGGGCCGTCCCGATATGATGCCGA
Organism: Sympetrum striolatum; assembly: GCA_947579665.1. Taxonomy (NCBI): domain Eukaryota; kingdom Metazoa; phylum Arthropoda; class Insecta; order Odonata; family Libellulidae; genus Sympetrum; species Sympetrum striolatum. The sequence goes on along the minus strand of OX388342.1, from coordinate 73,854,727 downwards.
CATGAAATTAGTGTTGTCGATCTGCTTGCAGTATGCAAGCTGCATTTTACTCGTACTCTAATAAAGAACCTTTGTTTCTTGCTTGGCTGAATTTTATAGTTTTTATAAATATATGTCGATTTATTCTCTCAAAGGAAGACCTCTGGTTTTGAAAGGCAAATATAAAATTCCTCAATCTATTACGCACAAAATATCATTAAATGCGTGAGTTTAAATTAAATTTACACTTTAAAATTAAATATTAAAAATAAAATCGAAATAAATTTTTAGAAATTAAAAAAGAATATCAAAAAGAAAAATTGAATTTTAAAAAGATACAATCCACGCAAATCATCTGGTTAACTATGGTTTAGCGAATGCTCATAGCAGCAATTACATTATCTTTTTATCTTTTCAGTAAGACAATTCTTTAAATAATTCTGACTTATTATTTATTCTGCGTTTTTTCAAGAAATACAAGTAAATTTAGTTAATGGTTGATCTCGTTGGTAGTGACTATGATTTCTTTTAACTTTTTTTGTGTGTATAGGTTTATTGAGGATGGATATTTTCTCAGGACGAGCGCGTTTGTTGATGTGAATGTCCAAGCGATGTTTTCGTGGCGTGACATGGGCACACGTCAATATCAATTTATTTGCTCGGTTTGACTCTTCAGTTTTATAAGAATTAGGATTGACTAGAGATAGCTTTAGATGTATATCACATGTCGTGCTAGCTCAATTATCTATAAGCTTCCAATGAATAAAATATAAGTTCAGATCACAGATACAAAATAATCTTAGCTCCATATGATGGCACAGTTGACGTATGAGATGAATTGGTATGGACTCGATTACATACCGCCCTATAAAAATGGAAGAGCATTAAAGTTGGAATGGGTATCAATACTTCTAGAAGGAAGTAAACTCAAAGGCGGAATTCTAGAATTGTACGTTATAAATACGTGGGCTCAGTAAATTCGTTAATATTACGCAGGTATTGGTGTCATATATAAGCTGCAGCTATGTACATCAGTGTTTCAATATTATAATTCTGAGAGAGGAAAAACAAATCGCACACTAAATGAAGAGGAACAATTTCTATAATGAAATTGAATTTTTTATATCGTTGAGGTATAAAAGAGACAGAAGAACAAAATGCATCTAATAAATAAAATAAAGTACACATACTAAAGGTAGATAGCAGCATTAATGATACAGAATGAATAATGATGATGTGAAGTCACCATTTGGATGAAATTGGGGATGATGCGAAGTCACCATTTAGACTAAATTGAGAATGATTTGACTTTTTCACATATGACCAGTAGTCATGGAGGATTTTTGAAGACGGAGATATTTTCAGAGACAGAAGACAGAGATTTTCAGTTCATTAAAGTAAACTGCTCTGGGGTTACAGAACAAGTTAAATCCGCAATCCAGAAAAATACACAAAAACTACAGAAAAACACCAACCAGGGAAATGACGCGTAACATCTAAAAAACTTACAGACGTCTCAACGAAAATTTTAGTGGATAATCCAAATACACAGAAAGTGGCGTTTTCTGATTCATATCAAACCAAAATTATGCAAATATGCACAATTTATAATCATGTACGGGAAACTTTGTTCGCAAAAAAATCAAAGTGACAATCCAATCAAAAACTAATATTTATCAATAGGACGACGTTACTTGTGGCGGAATGCACCACGTAAAAGATATCACGTAGATGGGCAACAGCAATCGAGCAGATTGGAAATTCGTTTCGGGGCGAAATAAATCTCCGAAACTCTTCGCTTTATTACGGAGAGTAAAATCAATTTGAACTCTTTAAAAAAAATCCCCATCACGGGTAAGTAAACTGCAAAGAAAAAAAAATACAGGACATGGGAAGGGACAACAATGGATCGAAAACCTTTCGGCGACGAATTCTGTATTCCGATAAATAAACCCATTAAGCAGGAAAAAAATTGTGCATTGGCATTCGTACACATTTTCGTCGTGGAACAGCGATTCCGAGGAAAAAGGAGTGTATGAGGACAACGGACGAGCTTCGACGTAACATACGGCGGGAATAAACCATCCATTCCGATGAATAAAGGGACGGTGCGTAAAAAATAACGAGGGAAGCAATTATAAAAGGGCTGAGGGGATTTGCCGGGGATCGACCGCGGCGGCTCCGGGCATTTTTTTTTATAGCCACCGCGCTTTGATTCGGTCGAGCCTTCGGGTAAAAACACATTGTAGCAGGGCAGATCGCTTAGTCGCTTACGGCGATGTGAAATTGAAGCATATTTTCTTACGGGGGCACACAAACAATGGAGAGTACCAGGTAGTCGGGATGGTAGCAGTGAGCAAGGCATAAGCTGGTTTACATCTATGTAAGCGTATTCTCCACTTCTTTTGAAGTTTCGGTGAAAATAATGCTTGAATATAATTAAAAGTTTTCGCATATATTTATATATAATTTATATGCACTTAGCATTGTATGAAACTGTGTATGTTGTTGTTTTTAAAAGTGAACACTTCTCTTTTTGTTTATCTTGTTTGCATTTAGATGAGTTTTCTAGTCGGAAGTTAATTTTAGATTATAATTTTGAATTTAATTTATACATATTATATAATATCTGTAAAGTTTGGGTGGAACAGAGGCCTTACCAGCCTATCCACGCCAAAAGGGTCACAAATAATAACAATAGTTCATGAAAGAACAGATCAGGATGATTACTTAGTACTTAATACAAATTATGGTAATCACCAAAAATCCTACTTTCGTGATTCACAGGATGAACATGGCACTCGTGTGCACTTTTTTTAATAAAAACACTTGTTAGCTAAATTATCAAGAATTACGAGTAATTCATCGCTAGAAGTGGCCATCCTATATACAGTAAAACCCCGGTAATCCGGACACTCGCTAATCCGGAACCCTCGGTAATCCGGACGGTCCATTGGGAGTTATGCAAACCAGCAACTTCTTCTTGTGAACATATAAACACGCATATTAGTAACAAGAAACGAGAGGTGGACAGACTATTTGAAAAATTTCTACATTGGCTGCAATGATGTCTTGGAGAGCGAAGTAATGTGACGAAATTATCAGAACAGAAACGCCAAAAGATGATAATGATGACGACGACGACCACCACCCTGTGGACTCCGTCAAAATTTCTCATTCTAAGGCTTTGGCGGCACTCAATACATCATTAAAGTGAGCCGTGGAGCAAAATTTTGAAGCACATTAAACTATGCTCTTTAGACGTTTTAGAGACCGTGCACTTGATTTAAAAATAAGAACGGTCGCGCAAAAGAAAAAACTGACTTTTTTGCTCGCTGATAATATTCATTCACTTTATATGTTGTAATACCTTCTGTAATATATACATGCTTTATCTATACAATATAATTTTGGAGAAAATATGTTTTTTACGTTATTTTTTGAAAGCCTCGCTAATCCGGAAACCCCGCTAATCCGGACGCCTATGTGCCTGAATTCGTCCGGATTACCGGGGTTCTACTGTACCTACAAGCGACCAACTGAGCTTCACTGTGTGTATGTTCAACTTCTCTCTAGGTAACCAGTTAGAAAAAAAGCGACCAGCATGATTGCGACCTGCCATGCTCTAATGTGTTTTTGCCCTTAGGAAATCTTCGTCGGTAGTTGCAGGCGCTGGGAAGAGTTGCGGGTCGCACGGGCGAAAGGGGTAACAAATCCCGGTCGCGTATGAGCGCTAGGAATAAAAACATCGGCAGAAGATCACGCGCCATCGGTTACGCGTTCCTAATCGGAGGGGATCTACAGGAAAACGCGCGGGATTTTCGCTTACGTGCGACAGGTCGGGGAAATAGAGATAAATTAAGCGAAAGGAAGAACGAAATGAACGTGTCCCGTTTCCGTTAATAGCTTTTTCGGCTTGAAATATCGGTGGCAACAACCGACCCTAAGGGTCGGAGGGGAGTGTGGTAACGATGCTGCATTTTTTCGCTCGTTCTTCTTCCTCTCATCATGCTCTTTTTTTATCTCGTCCTATGACAAATATTCACCTGATTTTTTACGGCGGATGATTTTTTTAAATTTAATACTGTCACATTTCCTGGCACCAAACATATTTTACTGTGGGAATAATGGAGAAGCATTCAACATTGGAAGTGCAGTGATAACCCACCCAGAGGAATGACTCCATTAACAAATTATTCGGAAAAGGAATACATCTAGCTAATTTAATTACTATGTTACTGTGTAAAGAAAAGAATGAATGGCTATAAGAATGTTTACGAAGACATGCACGCATGCATTTGGGCACAAATAAAATAGTTGCCTCCAATTCCCGCGTACTAGTAACAAATGTGGCTCTCTCGGTAGAATACACCTTTATTATTGGTATTGCCTTCTTACGAAATTTAGCATTTTGAATGGCGAAGGTTTTGGCTATGAAATATGATCACCAAAAAACAAACTAACTAATAAATTAATTAATTCACGAAGAAATAAACGAAAAATAAAGTAATTAAACAATAAATTAATTTAGGAAAATGTTAATCGAGGTATTTTCGAGAGGAAATATAAGAAATTTGAACGTCAATTAGATTAACATTAAATAACGAGAAATTTGGATATCTCTCAAGACTAGAATGCCACTTTGACTATAAGGAATTTTGATCTAATCTATATATGTGCAGATAAGATTCAGCTGCTTCGACTTAGTGCTTAGCGACTTATAAAATGAAAAAAATAGATTAAAAATTGGCAGCCAAGGCGTCGAAACTACACCTGAATGAGCATACAATATAGAAAATTAATGCCGGTAAAAACCTCTAACTTATAAAATCATCACCATTTTGTTCTTCAAAGCTTTCTTGATCGAATCGCAACTGCTTTTTCGTTTTAAATAGGTCTTCCATAAGGTACCTCTCGCCTACGTGCAGATATGACTCTTTAAACAAAAAACGATTTCTTACTTTCAGGGTTCCGATTTGATCAATTATCAAACGATTGGTGTGGAAAACTAAAAATTTCCAATCTCCGGAAACAACTTTTGGCTGTTACTGGAAATCGACTTATAACTATTGCTAAACGATTTTTTATCTCATTAGAAGAAGTTGCGAGCGGAAATCTGCTTTATGACCGTGGGTAGAATTTTTATCGGTGAACGTCCGACCTCCCTCCAGTTAGCGATATTGGAAACTCCCCGTGCAAGAATAAAAACGTAGAAAGAAAGATTCAACTGGGTTTAAATCGATTTCTGCGGAGTTTTTCAAATTTAGAACGACTCCACAGAGTACTTTACGATTCAATTCCCTCATTTTTCAGGGTGATTGCAAAAGTGCATGAAAATTAAAACCGGAGAAATACGAGTCTATAATGCTATCAGATAGCGCTGAAATTTTCGCTAGCGGTGGAAAACCTATTAATTGCGTTGAATGATATGGTTGAGATAAATCTATGACCTGAATAAATGGATTCTGCGACGAAATAAAATATATATTCATTACCGTGATAATTCTTTATTGCTCATTTAATTCGTAAGGATAAAAATTCATCGGAAACTGTTTCATCTTTGGGATATTACCAAGTTCTTTCTTTATCGCCCATTTATGCCATAAGGATACAATTCACCAGAAACTGTTTTTTCACCCGCTATCGTTGAATCATGCAGCATTAGAGCAGGTTGGTTAATCTACTAGAATATAGAATATGCCTGAGTAGTAAATCTCACTAAAGCAATTCCCAAAATAAATTTTTGGTAAACATCTAAATTCACCAAAATTAATAAATTAATAAGATTTCAAAAATAATCATTCCATTTCCGCCCAGGTTTGTGAATTTTAGTGAGACGAGTAATATTAGTTGTTTTAATTCGGAATTTCGTTTTCTAGAATGTTTATAGAATAATTATGATACGTGGTGCATTCAAGTTATAACACCTCCGATTTTTTTCCTCACAAACTAATCGCAGGCAAACTGTGAAACTCCTGTCACTTCCTGACGTAATCTCGCTGCAGCGGTAAACATTTTTTATATTGACGATGCCATGATTCCATGACCACTGCGAACGCTTCTTTAGGGGTCTGCTTTGACCACTGGAAAATCGCTGATGCAATTGCAGCTCGGCTAGTGAATGTGCGACCACGAAGAGTGTCTTTCATTTTTGGAAAAAGCCAAAAGTCACATCCATGACACAATCACCACATGTCTCACTCAGCTGGCGATGCGTTTTAAACGGTGGCACAGCACGCAAATTGAGAAAAAGAATGATTACACACTGTTCCTGTATTGAGAACGGCGCAATTTCAAGTATCAAAAACAGTCCTAACTGTATCTGCTGCCACAGGAATTCTATGAGCCGTACAGTGCTGAAATCTCTATCACGCATTTACAATGAGTGTGCGCGTATTTAAAAGTAAACCACATGTTCCTATCAGTAACCAGTCCTGAGAAAGAAAACGGAGGTGTTATAACTTGAATGCACCTCGTATTTAAACAACAATTTTATAAAATATCCATCATTCGATTTCTACTAAAAATATATAAAAAAGTAAAATTATGAAAATATAAAGTGTAAAAGCCTAAAATAACACAGAATCAGAGAATACAGCAAAGAGGAAGATGGCTAAGAAAATATGTAGAATGAATTATATAAATAATTTTAGCAAAGAAGTCATATATTGAAGGAATAGTTCGAAGTATAGGGGCAAAAGAAAAATTTATATCGAAAATTATCGTAAGATCAATAAAAAATCCTAAATTAAAAAGGAAAGAATTTCTGATGGCGAGAGGCCATAAGCGAAACATTATGCTCCTTATGCCAACAGGTGCTTCCCAACCAGTATGGCGCGGTGCTGTGCTATGCCGCAAAATTCCCTTTGGCGTACCACATAATGCAATTATACTACTTAATTATTATTGCATAGATTATTTGCCAAATTTTCCACATTTAATATCTTAAGATATGATTTAGAAGCCCCTTTTGCATTTACTGCATTGAATCTTTCTTTTCTTTATTAATTCGCCTTCTTTCTGAATCCAGCAAGCTTTGGTTAAGGGCGTCGCGAGCTTTGAGTACATACGTAAGTATGCCGCTTCGGAAGTACTACTTCATATTACAGCTAGGAAAAACACAGCAACATAAAGAAGCTAAACAAATAGAAAATAGAATGAGGTGAAGGCATGCCTATTTATTTAGGGCAGACGCATGGGAGATAAGTTGATTAGGAAGTAACCGTTGCCTGGGATCAGGAATGACTGGATCACAGAGAACGGTCCAAATGGAAGAGACACACAGAATCCGTAGCAGGAAATGAAGAGGTAATCCCCTCTAAGACTGCACAAAAAGAGGTCACGTTATCCTCCCGGAGTAAGGAAACGGATTACTGGGCCGAGCTTACACGAGGTTCCGCATTAATAAATTAAGCGAGGAAATTCTAAAATAAGGAACCTCGTTATTCTTTACTTTAAAAACAAAATATTTTCCTTTTTAGTCCCTTTGAACTTTTGCGAGATCTGCGAAGAAAATACGAAAGCGCGGGAAAAGCAAAATTCTGAATCGATATGTTCTGGAGACGTTTGAAAGGAAATTTCTGAACTTCAAAGGTTCTCTGTAGGATTCGGAAAAGGGATGACGAGAATAACCACATACCCGTTGACTTTTAAGAGATCTCGCGGCAAGTTGACACGTTATCAGTCACCTCGGGTCATATTGACACGAAATACAAATATATTCTTTGGACGTGATTATCCAAATTAAACCTACAAGAATGTTATGTGATTACCAAAAATGAATTACAAAATAAAATAATGACGATTTTTATAGCAAAATTTCTGTTTTACGCCTACAGGTTACGAAAACAGAATTCGTTTCGATGCAAATAGAACAGTGAAGCGAATTCTAACACTTGCTCTTATGCATTAATAAGCATTTTATAATCATAAAATTACAGTAAAGAATTATGAATTAAAAATATAATAATGACGTGTTTTACTGCAAAATTTCTATTTCACGAGAAGAATTTAAAGTTAGATTTTTTACGATACAGAACAGCAAGGTGAATAAGTAAGTGATTTCATAATATTTTCCATTTGAGATAAAATGCAATTGCTCTTACGCTGCATCAATAAGCTTTTTTTAATCATCAAAACGACTATAAAAATGGTGAACGGTAGAAACAAATTAAAAATGGCTACAAATCAATAAATTGCATTGTTCAAATTACATTTCTAAATATTCATTGTTGTTAAATGCTTCTTCAATAAAATTTTCAGGTCAATTTCATTAGCTAAAATAATTATGAATGCATGATGAATCTAGTGTCTCCAAAACAAAAGTAAGTCTACAAAAGTAAATCAAACCTTGTAGTTGGGCAGATATATATACATTCTAAAGCTAAGGGTACGTTCTGGGATATTCCTCTAAAAGCGATTGCTTGCCATTCCTTTTGTATAAAATGGACCAAAGCATTTGGTTAATTGTAAGAAAGTGAACTGGTTAATTGTAAGAAGCATTTGCTTAATTGTAAGAAGTAACTTGATGATTTAATGTGTTGACTATTTCTCGGGATGATTCACATTTTCCCATATGCAAAGAATGTAATAAAAAACCAAAGAAACCATAACGTAGTATTTTCAGAAAGGAAGAAAACTGCTCAAGGGGTTATTGAAAAAAACACTTGAACTGTAAACTGCCGGATGTTTTAAGGCCCTCTAATAAACTACAAGGGAGTAAAATCAATGCTCGAGGATCTCAAAGACTTACAAGTTTCGTGTTACGAGTAAGTATTGCGCATTCAAAAATTAATTCCGAAGTAAAATGTTTGCTTTTCGGTTCGGAGAAGTTCTTAAGTCGATTTAAGTTTCCATTCTGTGAGGTGCTTTTTCTGCAGCAATGAATGTTTTGATAGGAGCAGATAATCTGCGTGTACTTTTATCACCCATCTAATCTCATGCTTCTCCGCTCTCTTTGGCAAAACTTTTCCGGGAAAAGTTTTAATTAAACGCATAGCGGGAGAGTCTTGTAATCAGCTTATCGTATTAATTATATACTTTGGTGCTGGATGCGTTTTTTTTCGGCAACATTTTTGCAATTCTAAACTGAATATCGCTCTTCTCTCCTCCTATCAAATAGTAAGAAGATCAGAGGCCGGGTTGATTCTCTTCTCTTCTTCGTCTGAAAGCGGGAAGATTAACCTCATTTCGAGTCAGAAACTTTGGAAATACCTTATTACGTACAAGAATGGAAATCAATGCATCTCGAAAAATCATTCGAAAATGCTCCAGACAGAATTCCACTTTTATTACCAAAAGCGTAGTTCTATCACGTTCACCAATGAGTTATAGGAAGTTAGTATCGTATCATTATCATCACATTATTATAAAGGATGAATTTAAACAGTACCAATTGGAATTACTTCATAACAATATACTTCATGCGACAAGGACTCAGTTAAAACTTCAGTTACATTAGCGATCAAGTTCTTGTTTTCAGAACAAGATTAATGACGAATATTATTTAAAATGTCACTTAAATTTAGAAAAACGATCCCATATTGAATTGGAAATTAAGAATATCAAAATTGATTTTATTCAATGAAAATTTATAAAAATGTAATTCTTAGATATTTTATTAGAGTTGTAAAAAAAATTATAACCACATGGGGTTGAAAAATAATGTAAAAAAATATAATAAAAGTTCATAATTAATAAAAATGAAAGCAATTGTGCATGACTAAGTAGCTCTGAAATGCAAATTTGCAATTCTGATTAATTTCAGTTCTCACATAGTTTCATAGTATGAAATCGAACCTTAAATACAGCAAAATTACAACTATAACTTTTTTCACCTTACCATATGCTACTGAATGCAATATAGCCTTCAGTATTTGGTAAAAAATACTTTAACGAAAAGTAAAACTTTCAGTAACTAAGAGTAACATAAATGTTATTAAAATCAGCCATTATACTTACGGAGGCGTTACGTAGGAAACTCTTTGTACGAATTCCTTCCCCCCATCAAAGAATCGCCTTGTAATATAACGTTTGTTTTTACGTCAAACCCATTAGCTAGATCAACTGGATGGAAACGCTAGTAGCAACGTAAACACGGGTAACTTTTAACCCTCCGCTTTTCGGAAAATGAAGCGTAAGATGTTAAAGCAATTTTAAGTGTCTGGGAGTTAACGTGTCGTAGATGTTGCGAGAGCAACTTTGAGACGCGTAATTACCTACTTTTACGGACTGCGCGTTGCCCCTGATGTAACACCTGTCAGACGGTTTGTAAAATGGAAGAAACTGGCTAATACCCCGCGTGGCTTGACGCAGAAGACGAAGAATAATTTGATCTTTGGAAAATGGTGCCAAAGAGACTACGCTAGACAGAAGGGGAACTGCAAAACAAAAGAGAACGTATCTGATCTGCTCCACGAAAGGGAAGATGTATAAAGGATGCTGCAAATGGGCTCACTCAGCCTCCTTCTCGATTAAAGAGGAAAAAGCAAATTTTTATGAAAGGATATTACGTGGATAAAAAAGAAACCAGATTTATTCCGCAGAGAAAAAAATATCCGTGAAAAATGAAAGACATTTCTTAGCTTATGAGTCAGTAGGTGTCACGAAAATAACTCTAGATGAAGGTCGCTCAATCAAGAAATTTAAGTGAAATGTTCACATCATATTGTTAAGAGTTAGGATTTAGAGATCAGCGTATTTGAAACGGAATTATTTCACTACTCGACAAGGATTTCAAGATCACTCAAGTGAGAAAGTAGTAACGGCGGAAATGGTTACCAAGAGGAATGATCATTAATATGGTGACATATATACATACTTAAGTATGTATAGGAAATTTAATGGATATTAATAAATAGTCATAATTATTTATTAATTGTGCATGATACCTAAAATTAAATAACTATTATTTAGTTACTGTATTCATGTATACTCTTTTTTTAAATTTGGAGTTCCTTGATAATGTAGGTATTTTATACCCATACTTAATTTCGATTTTACTGGCATTAATAGGATATTTTCATTACTTAACTTAAAAGACTTAAGTAAAATGTTGCTCCCTAGTGATCACTATCAGAAAATATTGAAATTTATATTAATTTCAGCAATTTAAATTGGAAACAAAGAATGAATATCGCGTTTTTATGTCTCATAAAACCATTTTCCTTCTCTTTGAAAGCACATAGCTATTAAAACAAATTTTTGTATGCATTTCGACAAGGAGATGGATAGAGAAAATAATTAACCTACCAGACAAGAAACGGATAGATGAGAAAAAAGAGGGATACTTAAAACCATACAGTATATCTGCTAATTTTCAATTAAAATACGCTGTTAAGTATACCAAGAAATACAAGTTCAAATAAAGAGCACCGATTTTAAATCGTATTTGAATATAGCCCTCTATTATATGGAAGGATTTATTTGTGCGTTTTTTTTTAAGAAACCGATGCGTCGCGACACATAAAATATATCGAGGACTTTTTTTCTATAATAAGAGGAGGAACGTCGAGAAAAAGGAAAACCCCCTGAGGAGAACAAATAAGTAACACCATACTACGTTGACAAGCCGTCATGAATTGCTGAAGGCGGACGATTTGGAAAAATATCAGCATAAGAAGAGGAAAAGGTCGAAAGAACGTATAGCGTTCCTCTGCTGGGATCTCCTAAAAACGGGGCGAGCGAAGCTGCGGGGCTCATTTCCGTTTCTTAACTCGCAGTAGCCTCTCTGCATAGCATCCGGATTAGCGAAACAGCCCCGTAACTTTCTATTGCTTCCCCTATCTCTTCCCCATTGTGTTCCTAAACTTTAAAACACCCATATAGAAACCACATTAAAACGTACCATTTGTCTTAAAGATGCATGAAAAGAACCACTTTCATTACAGGTAACACCAAATGTAACTTTTTTCTACGCCGTTAAAATTTTAACCCATACAACATATATTATTCAATCTTAGATGTAATTCCACCAATACGTTAATGCTCACAAGTTGGTCAGGTGTAGCTAAGTAAACAACACAAGATGGAACTGTAAAATACGTCAAACGAAATTAACAAAACTAATTAAAATTTAGAGAAGAAAATATAATGTAAATGATAATTGTACCAACGAGTTTATCCGGGGAAGAAGAGTTACAGAGCAAGATAAAAGGAATTGATTGTAATAAGAAAAAGCTATGAAACCTTACCTTCCATAGTTTCTTGCGTATTGTGAAAACAAGAATGATAAGTAAATGCATTTACTTAATTGCAAAAACTCTCTCCCTCTATATTTAAATAGATTATACATCCACATTACTACTTTATGTCACTCATCCTTTGAAAAATTTAATCCAAAAATTTCGAAAAAAACGGGGTAGTAATGTATATGGCCGGTGAAAATGGAATAAAATGTCTAATTAATTTTTTGTAATGTTAGCGGAATTGAAAAGAACTATGTAAATTTGTGGCCCTATCGGCATCAAGACTACATAGAAGTATCTTTAATTCTGCAAGAGTGGTTTCATTGTGCTACGATTTGCCAAACATAGTCATCCTTACAATTATTAATATTTACACTGAATAAGCATGCGAAGCGAATAAATTCAGCGAGTAACATCATAAAAATATTATGTCAATATGTTACATTAAAATATAAGGTGGTTTATGATTATGCACTCCATTTATCATTTAAGAAACAATTGGTTCGAAACGACAAAGTAATCGTTGCGGGAAATTGATACGTAGCGCACGCCAAAAGATGGTCTGTAGAGTACACGTGGAGTAGTTGTAGAATAAGTATACACACCTTCTACCAATAAATTAAATCGATAGAACCTCTTCTGAAAACTTCTACGGATCTCGCTTAGTTAATTAATTAAGCAACTCAAGAAGTAAACAAAGTTTTTCATTCTTAACAACATCAGTAATCCAGTTTAAGGGATAAATCATTACTGCTTGATACTAAATTCGTTCAGGAGGGCATTTTTATTTAATGAAATAATATTAAAAGCTAAACACAATTGTATGAGTGTCTAAGTGCAGCTTTCCTATTACGATTATTTATGTTAATTAATTGGATCATAGTCCTAAAGTTAAATTTACGCAGCATATGTAAATGATGCCCAACATGTAAAAATAATCAACTGAATTTATCGCTCCTATACCAAGATACTATCTTGAGAAATCGAATAGAACCAAGGATCAAGACTTCTTTCTGCCTTTTTTGTGAGAGAGCCGTAAACAATCGCGTTACATGGGCAATGCAAAAGCCAGAAATCTCCCTTTTTCTTCGCCAAATAGCTTGTTTCTCTCAACGTCCTCTACTCCTTGGTCACAGAAGCACCAATAAAATCGCCTGCACGACACTGCAGATACCATTACCGAAAAATAAGGAGGAAGGAAGACACTATGTGCAAGGCGGCGGCGTAAAATACGCCCGGCAGTTCTATCGTCTTCTCCCCGGAATCAAGAGTTACACCCGTATCGGCGAAAGCACGCTCCTGCGTCCGCAATTTCCAGAAGGTTTACAGCGATTGGTACGCTATTCATACAAACTCCCGTTTAAATTGAAACGCACGCGGATGCGAGAGGACAGCGTAATAAACAGAGATAAAGTGGGTAAGGGGCGTTAAATTTGCATTCCGAGGCGAAGAGACCCTCGGCACCGGCGCGAGAGACGGTGTCTCTCCTTTATAAATGTGAATCTCGTCTCCTCAAGTTTTTCAATAAAGTCCTTTACGGTGTTTTCGTTTATACATTTTTTCAGGGGGGCGCTCCGACTCATAGAGTAGTTTATGCCAGGGGTTTCTAATTTGATACGCGGGGAGGACGCTCTCGAGGTCTGAGGGAATGAAACTTTTTATTGAAAGAGTTTTCGCCGCCGGTGCTCACGTTCCCCACTTTCTCTTTTTCCTCGAATCGAAAATGTTAATGGGGCAGTCAGTTTACTCTCCCTCTCGCTCGCGTATGTAAATGATTGCAATTGCGCGTTTGCGTTGCAGATTTTGCGATAATTACGTGATGAATGTAATAACGAAACGAAAAAGAAAGAAAAAATTTCGAAAGAGATGTGAAAATTTGCTATTTTGAGAAGTCGAGTATATATATGGATGAGTTTACGCTATAAGATGACGGCGTTTAAGCCGCCGTGACTGAAATAATCATGGATCCACTTATAGATAGTAATCTTCACCTAATAAATGTGTATAAATAGATTTCGAATATATTAGACATATTTTTGACCAGAAGCGAATTTATAATCAGGGATATAGATGACAGAACGAGTCACTTAAAGAACTCATTCTTCTCGCAAATTAAAAGCGAAAGTAATTGATTAGGGCAGTAGATTTATAATTTATGTACCCCCTTTCACACGCCAAAACGACTCTTCCAGAGAAATATGTTTATGTTGAAAATTTTCGCTTTGGGTGCCTGCAATGAGGATTGCAACCAATGGGTGAATACAAATTGCTACAACTTATGTTGTACTACTAACTCATTGATTTTAATCGCTAAAGAATTGTTGTTAGTTAAGAAATACGTCCACCATTTCTACTAGTTAATGATGTATCTTTGAGAAATTAGAGTTTAAACTCGAAATTGCCGTATATAGCTAGCAAACAAAGCGTGAGAAATTCCTACCAGCTGGGGTTAGGGTTTTCCTTTGCTGTGCTTTGCAAGGAATTCTCCCCATCCACTCATCGCAGCCATTTCTTTGGGTGTTTTGACCGCTATTCCAGATTCTGAAAGCCACATCTTATGAATAATAGATAGACCATAGTATTTCCGGTCGGATTGTTGGAAAGAGAAACCTTCTGAAATTTGCTCTTAGAACTGATTAGCGCTATAGATATACAACTTTAGATAAAAAGGATAGGCCAAGCCATATCCATACGTCAAAATAGATGTTGCCGTAGCTTTCCATATTCAACAACACGAATACCCCCAGAAAACACCAAATTTTTAAGCGGAAACGAACAAAAAGTTACCAAAATAGAAATACATTCTGCGAATAAGAATCCGATTTTGGAGCGAAAAATAAGCCAGCCACGAACTCACCTAACGAGATTGAAATTAAAAGGGTAAATTTAACGCAGATGTTGGGAAACCGTACTTTCCAAACAGCTAGGCCACATCATTTTGGGGCGGACAACGAGATTTTGCAATTTCATTAGGAACGGGATTAACAGCTAAGCCGGAGACGTGACATAAGGGAAGTGAAACGAAACGAAGCGAAAGGTGAAAGTAGGAAATGGAAGGAAAAAGGAAATGAGGAAAAATTAGAAAGGCACAAAAGAGATGGAGGATACGGGACGAAGATGGAAATACTTCGCAGAAGAGACGTGGATGTGAGAAACAGATTCCGAGCACCAACAGCTTTGAGGCAGCATCAACAAACGGTGCACGGAGACGATGCGCAGACTCGTCCAAATTGCGTGAAGAGAGAGAAGAGGGGAAACGAGGAGAATTTCGAAAGCCCAGGGGGAGCACGGGGAATGAGGAATTCGACCCGCTATCCTCAAAGATCCTAATATGCAATCTTCCGAGCATTTTATTTCCCTTTTTCTGGAATTTTTGCCTCGGTGATGTTTAAAGTTGAGAGTTATTGGCGTAAAAACCTCTCTTCGAAGGTTAATGAACTGCTTTGATGTAACATGCTCGACCCCGCCTGGTGTGCACGATCTCTCGTTCTATTGCTGTTATTTGCAAGCTGTTTGAGCTCAAGAGTTGAGCTGTTCTACGTAGGATAGAGACAAAGAATGATTTTGCTAAAAAATGAATTGTTTGCTAAAAATACTTTTGAGTATAACGGCAATTCATCAACATTTTCCGAGTTTTTCTTTCCATCCCGAATTCAAATATTTTTAACTGGTTTATCTATAGATAGAGATCGCCTTGCATTTATTTTATAAAACACGTTTTGTTATGTTAACATTTTAGAAGAATTTTGTTACGTGATATCTAGTGATATATTCATCGCTCTAACACCATAAACTTTTTGACCTTGTTGAGGGTAAAGTTGTTAAATGCTTCCCTGAATATATTACTGTAAAGGATATTTGGCGAAATTCTTTTGAGTAATGGTAGTTTGCCAAAGAAATAACTAAAATAGAAAGGAATTATAAAAATATTCTGAAACGTAGAACTGTTTCAAATTATAATTAATACTGATTTTACATGAATTTTTATGTTGTATTCGGAAACATATGAGTAATTGGAAGAATTAGTATTTTCGTTTCGACAAGAAATATCAACTATTTTACCAAATGTAAATTCAGTCTCGCGAGAAAACTTCAAAAATTAATACTTTAACCTTAAGTGAAAATATCAGTTATTCAATACCTATGTCTATGTAAGAACCCTGCAAGCCGACTTTCGGCGTGTGGCATGGAGTGCTGGAACCTTGACTTTTCTTAAACGGTTGATTTCGCGTATAGTTCGCGGAAAAAATGAATTTTTGATACGATTTGTTCTAGCATCTATTTCCCTAATCTTTCTGTCAGTATCAGAACGGCCCATATAACATGGGATCGCATTATGTCGGTTATATTATCTGAGAACGTAATTTCTCTGAACTTATTTAATAAATTTATCCATAATTTCAAGATTTAATCGAGATTTTCCATCTCTTAAATGTCTAATTTTGAGAACCAAAGTTCCGTTAACTACTCTTTTAACACAAGTACACCATCGTCAAATAAATTAGCGATCTTTGCTAATGGAGCGAACATGCTTCTCAAAACTCAATTATTACCGAGAACAATATATAGAGTTGAGGCATGGGGTCACTGCCCTTTTCGGCTTTAGCTTCTGTACTCAAGTCACTCTGGCAAGTTCTTACTAGAATTAGTTCGCAACGTATTCAGCTTGCGAGCCGATTTAGACATCAAACCTTGCACCATTAACTATCAAAAGCTCTTGAGAAGGAATGAAGCTTAACAGGCATAAGAAAAATAGAGATGAGAAGAGAGGAAGGAAAAAGTTTTCCTTAGCTTACCTCACCGAGCCAGAATGCTGTTAATGCAATAGTCCTCGTGAGTGCATCAGAATTACTCCATTAATAACACTCTTCATCGGATTCAATAACGATGGACCAAAATGAATAGAATTTCTCTGTATCATTCATACTTTCGTCACAAGCAAATTCTGCGAAAATAAACTCTTCAAAAGCGAGTTCTTCGAATAAACTCAGTCGTCTCGGCCTTAACTTGGCGGTATACAATTACTAAAACAAATTAATTTCAAGCAATAAAATATTTTTGTGGTTTGTTTAAATTAAAAATACAATTCTGCTTGAATTTTTAAAATGATCGAAAGCAAATTCTTCGAAAACGAATTCTTCGAACGGTCAATTTCTCGTACGACAAAATCTAATAAAAATGCCACATGTAATGTCTACACCAAACCCAACACAACGCTTAAGGCTTATTACTCTACCGCATAGATTTCAATCCCAAATAATATAAAATTAGGATAACTTCAGATTCATTAGAAGTCCAGCCGAAGTCTATTTTCGAAGATAGTCCACTTTAGATGAATCTGCTTTCAAAGAATTTCTTTTGAAAAATTTGTGCGCTCCCTTGTATCTTTATTATTACTAAATCCATGAGCAAGACTGAGATAAAAGTAAAAAAAGGATACAATTCCCTTTGTCTTGAAGTAAAAAATGAAACATATTCCATCCATCGCGATAGTTTAGCAGGAACAACGCGATGCCATGTAAACTAATTTGTTTCCGCGAAAACTCCCTGAAAGAATTCCCTGCGAAATGAGCAACTTTCGCAAACTTTTCCCGACTTCTGCTCGAGCTAAAACAATCCTAACCGTAGAGCGAAGAGCGAGAGAATAGGCTTTAAAAAAACTCCGCACCGGCGTCGAGAAAACAGCTCGCAAACGACTGAATGAAAAGCAAGAAACAAGCGTTAAAGCGGATATGTACAGATAGAAATGGGATGGAGACGGGGAACGTGTTGCTCTGAATTTTGATTAGACGCTAAAAGCACGGGAAGAAGGAGCGGGAGATTGGCTCGAGTTAAAGTGTCTTCGCCGAGAGAAAAATCCCGGACTCCCTTTCGGTAATGATGTCAGAATGCAACAAACACAGTCGCCGCTTCGTATATGTAAAGGATTTCAAGATCTCGCGCCGACAGTATAGTAAAAGAGATTGCTCTCCTCTTGGAAGCCAATTACCGTTGCGGAGGGAGAAGGCGGCGGGATGCAACGTTCGGGGTCCAAGGGGATGGGAAGCTGCGAGGAAAGAGGCGGAGATGGCACTCTTCCAAACGCGTTGGAAGCTGATAACTGGTTGTCATGGAGCGTGTGTTTTATAAGCGTGCTCTTTTTCCCTCTCTGCGAAATTATCCATCTCGTTTTCAGCATGAGGAAGGATTTTAAGGGTCGAGCGTGGCAGGTCGTGCCGTACCTTGTCTTGCAGGCTTACGCGAGATTGAATCTGAACCGACAGCTGAGGCATCTCAAATGTCAAATCATATTGGCCAGGTCCACTTCTTAGAACACGGGTCCGGAATCTTTTGTGAACATCTTAAGGAATTTATAGCCTCCTCATCGACCACATCGTCTTTAATACTACGTATTGTTATAAGAAAACCAAAAGAATCACTTTTACCATTTTAAAATATTTATTGTAATATTCTAAATTTATACATCAATCGCATATAATTATTCCAATACGATACTATTGTTATGCTTTCCTTAAAAATTAATGTAATACTGTTAGTAATACATAAACATTAACTTAATTTAATTTTTCTTTAATTACACTTGATTCTTAGCAGTAATCGATCCTAGAAAATGTCATGTCGACCCTTTTTGCCTATATCAAGACCTTTGTGGACCACCCCAGTGAAAATTCATTCTTTTTAGGAAAAAATATATATAACTATGCTAAGGTCTACCTTTTCTTATTTCTTTAGGAGTTATTGTACAAACAACTGTAACTTACCTTATTTAGTTTTGTCCTGAAACGTATATTACTAATGATAATGAAATGTACTCGTATCAATCTAGGATGGGCATAAAATATTATTACGTCAAACTTCATTCAGTGAATAAGTAACAATTTCGGAGAAAGATAATTGCTCTATTTGCTGACAAGTAATTTGTAAAACAGGTTTTCCTTCAAAATAAAAAGATACCAGACGAAATACAGCTTCTACGGAAACAGTTTATTTAAACAAATATTAACAAATTGTACTGACTTGTGAGTTGTGTGCTGAGTGTACCGGAGAAATATCTACTTAATACGGCAGACGACTGAATTCGAAAACGTCTCATGATTTTTCCTCTCACGACTACATTTACTAGAAAAATTGATTTGGCAAATGCAACTGGTCGGATGTTAGTTTACCGCGCTCCTCCTAAGCCTGCTGTCTTTTCTATTGGCTTTAAATCGAAATGGTATCAACAAAAATGTTTACTGTGCGTCGGTTAAGGAAACAAAAGCTTCGAGTGCAAACACTATGAAGAAACATTGCCTCGGAAAGGCACTCTTTACAGTTTATACGAGCGCAAGAAAATGGCAAGGCCCATTTCCCTCCAAACGTCACGAATTTCTTGAAAGAAGAACTCGGAGAGAATGATAAAGTCCGAGGAATATATTTGTTTTTCCACTGAGAGAGCCTGAATGCATTACATATATCGTTCCTTTTAAGTTGAAAACGTGACACGGTCGAGCAATAAACGCAAAAATTGTCTGAGAGCCTGACACGTTCTCATTTGCGCTTTCTCTTTCTTTAAAACGTTAAGTTGGCCACCATTTCGATCTCTCACTTGAAAAATTGTAAAGCTCTCTTGCAGTGACGCACTAAAGATTGAGATTCCAAATCGTTCGAAACTCCTCTTGCATTTGATGCAACCAAAAAATAAAAAAACATTTTATCTGCCAAAAGATAATAAGAAAAGTAAAATGAAAATCAAAAAGTGTGTATGAATAGTAATGCCGTTGATGGTGCAACTGAATAAAATACATTGACCAAATATATATGTTACACCCCAAACGTGTAATTGCCCATTTCATGAAATTTCAATTTGTATTTCACGATTTGTAGCGGAGATTAATTAATTAATTAAATATGCGCGGCACCGATGGGTTGAGTAGAGTAGGTAGGGTTCCTTTCACCCCAAACGTGTAATTGCCCAATTCATGCAATGGGCAAAAGCTGCCCATTTCATGAATTTGGCAAAATAGTTGCCCATTTCATGAAATGGGAAATTACACGTTTGGGGTGTAACATATACACCAAAAACTGTCAAAAATCTTTAAACGTGAAATTACGTAAATTTATCGTACACCTAAAGGGTTGCTAATATTCATACAATATTATTCACCACTAGAATAACTGCTAAAATAAATTACTATAATTAATAAATATTAAAGAATTAATGGAGATTCGTGTAAACGTTTCCACAAAACCTCAGGTTGAGTACGGATTTTACGTGAATGTTTTCTATTCAGAGAATCCTTACTCAAAGAGGAAAATAAAGGCGTACTTCTTTATTCCTAAGCTTGCCTGGTAAGCCAGAGTACCTTTTAAGAGCTTTTGATAGCTAATGGAGGTGGGTTTGGGGTTAAAACGGGCCTCTCGGCTAAATACCGTACAACTGATTTACTAGTGGAAATGGTGCTTTCGTAGTCCGGCTGAAATATCGCGATGTAAATACTACTAATTTTAGAGCAGATTTAGTTAAACAAGGTCAAAAGTACAGCTAGAGATAGGATAGGAAAACTACGACAAATCTCATTAGGGATCTATAGGAGAAGGTGCCGGTAACATCCATTACATCTTGCGAATAGAAATGGTAATTAGATTCTCACTTACTCCGGTTAAAATATTCCGATATAGAAACTACTAATTTTAGTTCGGACTTAATTCAACATGGCCATAGGTTAACCTAAAGACATGATTGGAAAACTAAGACAAATCTCCGTAAGGATCTTTAGGAAAAAGGGCAGGTTACATCCCTTACATTCTAAGGGTTATATCTAAGATGCTCAATTCGTCCAGCTAAAATATCGAGATGCAAACTACTAATTTTAGTCCCTTTCCGGTTTGAATTCTGAAAATTAGCAAAATAATGTATTTTCCACTAAAATATCTTGAAATGTGGCATATATCTATATAATTTCTTTAATTCGTTCAAACTTAATAAGAGCCGAAATTTTTGACATAATTCTAAATGGAATAAAGGTACATTTAGTACATTTAGCGAAAAAATTATAAAAAAACGTTTTTTGGTGCGACTCCTGAAAGCCTACATCATACAATTTTGAACGCTGTTGAAAGAGTTTTAAAGGTTTATACGTGAAAATATTCTACTCGCAGTCAATTTTTCAACAACGTGTACATCACCACCGATAATCTACAGCTGAAGATAGCAATTATTAATTGTAGAAGTAGAATTTAGAAAAAAAAGCGACGTGATTCCATTTGGACTCACTGGACTGGAAAGGGTTAAACATTGCCATGAATACAGCTAGAGATAGCATTGGAAAACTTCGATGAATCTCTGCAGGGATCTTTAGGAGAAAGGGCAGATTACATCCTGTACATGTTCACGTATATAAGACGATTATTAATTTCAAACTTAATATTTTAAATCAGGTGAAAGTAAAATATCCAACGTGGTCACATCCACTGAGGAAATCTTAGGAATTACCCGCCTTATAATGAAGGCAAACAAAGGTGAAATACGGGTCTGAATTCCAATGGGTCATATCTCTCGGCAACGCTAAGACCGGGGGAGGATTTGAGGTATTCCTGGGATTTACGTGGAAAGAGAATAGCTTCATAAACAGTCCCATGTGGGCAGGAAGTGTGTGCTGCTGTGGCCGAAATACCTCTACGCCAAAAAAAAAGAGAACTGCGGAGCGAAGGGATAGAGCGAAAGAGGGGGAGGAGAAGCAAAAATTTCGACCCGAAACAAGGGGAGTCGATGCTAAAATCCTTCTAATAATAATGCACGTAAACAAGCGGGAGAAAGCGCACCGCCGAGAAGAGCATAAGTCGGAATGCATAAACATGAGTTTGCACGCACATACATTCGCGTGAAGGCACATTCGTGTTTTTCAGTTTACCCTTCGGTGCAGTTACGTTGACATTCCTTTGCGTTACAAGTGAAAACGCCTTCCAGAATAAATTGTCTCAGAAATGATTTAGAGCCCGGAATTCGCTAACCTGCTACGTAAATGCAGGTTGCATCGCCAAAACTTGCGAGGGCGTTACCTTTGGTGTCGAGTAGAAATTTTCCAGAGTTCCGTAACCCTCAAGGTGTTATTTCCGCATCGAAAGAGGAAAAAAAACCTTGAATATATTGGGTATACCTAAAGATACAATTCTAAGGTTTATATTAAATATATATCTGTGGAAATTACCAATAAAAGTCAAGCTTAAGGATATTTAACTTGACCTTTATGTGCATTCAAAAAGAGTTCTTTGCGATTCCAAGAAATGCACATTCCGAATAATATATATTAATGAACATGAAAAAGAAAGGTAAACTGCACCAATAAATTATATATTTCCGGTTTGGTAGTTGCATACGTGTAATGTTCTTTATGTAGGACCAAGAAATGTATACTTCAACTGTAGATAAATGAATATCGAGCCATATTCATATTTATATAAAATCTAAATACATAAAATATTTTCCATCGCTTCTTCAGCAGAATGTTTCGTGTCGAGCGAACGAGAAATTTACTTGATTTTGCCACCCCTAGCTCTGCTACTTTTCGTTAATTTAAAGTATAATTTGGAATTTTATTCCAATCATGTATTTCATCCCAACCCT
Organism: Sympetrum striolatum; assembly: GCA_947579665.1. Lineage (NCBI taxonomy): Eukaryota > Metazoa > Arthropoda > Insecta > Odonata > Libellulidae > Sympetrum > Sympetrum striolatum. Next base: position 73,831,957 of record OX388342.1, on the reverse strand, counting down.
ATTTATTTTGAAAACATGAGTAAACGCAAACTATGAGTAGAGCAGATTTGCGCGGCTGAGAAAGCAAATTGCCTTGACAAAGTGTGATTTATTAGAATAAAACCAAAATATTTCCACACATTCTAGCTAAATCTACTGAAAAAATGAATTCAATTCGCGGCTAATGAAAAATAACTGGTTCGTATATCATAAGCAAACACTCATTTTACCGCGCGGTTTCACCCGGCGAATATAATTGCGTTGCAACGGTAGAATTTTCCCCTTCAATCGATGAAACCAGGGAAAGTTAATGAGCACCAGCTAGTAACGAGTAAAAATTGTATGACATAAATTGCAGTGATACGACCGAATGCGCTTGGATCTCTTGAATTGGAAAGGCAGTAATTCAGATATTACTCGACATTAGCTACGTCATCATTCATTACCACATCCATCAACCAACACGCTGGTGGTTCTTATAGGGAATCATAATTTCCAAGAATCACATATGAGAGATATTTTGCATAACATGATGAAGACTTAATAGGGCGAGATACTCAATTGCCAAACAGAATTTCTCCACAAGAGTGCTACAAGTTTTCTCTCTGTAAAGTACTTAGACCGAAAGCCGCTTGGTACCTCACCCCCTCCTACATGACATGAGAATGAGGCCTACTAGGCAGGATGAGGAGTGAGGTAGTTTGCCCTTGCTTTCCTCGCGAAGTCAAGAGGTTATAAGCGGAATATATATGTAAGTGGAGCTCAATAACACGAGTAACACTTTTATTGATATTCCGTATTGATCAAAGCCTGGTGATGGAGCTACGCTCTGAAACCTAGGTCGCATATCTTGTAAATTTCTTGTGGTTCAGTATAAATAAATTGTCTTTATAGTTTGTTATTAAAAAAGTCATTGTTTGTTTTTGTCTTATTTGTGCTAAGAAGAGGCTCCATGAAATGAAGGTCGACGTGATTGATTTTGAGAAATGAAAAATTAAAACTGTTCATCTAACATAAATTCAAACTTGACTTTGACAACATTTTAAGAAACTTAGCTAAATTGGTATAGAAAAAAAGTTGAAAAGCAAACTGACAAGACATTGATTGATAAATGAATGATAACGATTCTTACAAAGAATATTAACCATAAAGAACGATTCTACCGAGAAACATAACCCAAATGATGTCTCCTCATGCAAACGCGGATACATTTACTTTCTAATAAATAAGACAACCTGATATCCCAAAATAGGCTGATGCGCAGAATGACTGGACCTCGGCTGAATCGTACCTCTTGTTAGGAATGTGCGATCGAGATGTGATACTTAATGGAGGCACGCCCTCTGGGCCTCTCGACCTTCCCAAAGGACTTCCACATGGGCTGAATGGGGATTGATAGGACAAGGGAGAGAGTTATATCAGGCGGCTCGGGGCAAAGGAAAATAAGACGAGATTAACAAGGGAGCCGCTTTCTGGTGGGAAAGGTTAGGAAAGTGGATATGTTTAGGGAATGCTCTTCTGGAATGAGTGGAAGAGCTGTGGAACAATGGAGAATGGAATTTGAATAATTTAAAGGGAGAAGAGTTGGCACGGAAGCAAGAAGGGTAGCTTTATCCTCTCTCGATCCTCGCTATTATCCTGATGAAATAATTAACTCTGGAATTCTTCCAAAACGTCGAATCGATTAAGGGAAGAATTATCTTCAAATCCATCAATGAACTAATTGCGTAAGGATATTATTATTTGTTCAAAAATATATTAGACCATTCTCACTCGTTGCTTGTTGGACTGAAACTATAAACGCTAACATATCTTTTCTTTTAATTTTATAAATTATCTTATATTTTAATTGGTATTAAGTCAACTATATACAATAAAAATTTCAAATTAAATTATAAAAAGTTAATTTGTTACCAATTAAGCCGAATTTAACAGGTTTTTAGCGATCGTTTGCATATATAGCTGCTGATATCGTTAACTTAATACCTCAATATTTAAATAATGTGATATTTGCAATATATTTTTCCACCTGAAAAAGTCTAGTTTATTGTCTTATGAGGAAAGTGAAAGTTTTCTTTTAGTTTACATGGTTATCAGAATATATAATTTTACTATTGTTTAATTTTCACTTTCTATTTCTTGCTTCTTTCACGAAAAGTCAAATAGTTAAGTACATTTGTAATTTCTGTAACTTTAGTTTTCTTTAAAAAAAAGCATATATGTTTTTATGACGGTAGTCTCAGCACGGATTTACCTCAGACCTAAAACACTCTATGATAATTGTGAAATTCTACTGTGTGTATGGTTTTTATAGAAAGCAAATAAATCTAATGTACGTTTTGAGGTAACACCGTATGGAATAACAGATAGGATATACTTCAACCGAATAATAATTCAAGATATGCTTATAACGTAGCGTAGGGTAATGCAACAGTGTAATTAATTAAAATAAACGAGCTGCTTAAAAGACGGTAGACTACGTACCCATGCATGCTTTACGAGATGCTTCATAAAGCTGCCAGGTCAACAGGAAATGAGAGGTAATGACGTGCTTGGAGGCTTAGCTAAATTATTTCTTGGAAAATCTTCGGAGAGATGTTTCTGTCCCTTTAATTAGAGTATTAAAAAGTGAAAATGAAATGGTTGGAAAAGAGATGAAGTAATTGGAAAATTAAAACGAAAACTTAATTTAAATCATTAGTAGGTATGTGATATACATTACACAACAAGGTAAAGCCAACATTAAGCTATTAAAAAAAATACGGTCCAGAAAAGAAGGGTAGGAAAAGTAAGAGAATGAAGGAGCCAAGGTAACCAGAAGGAAACTCAAAGAACTAAAAAATGAAGAAATTAATAAAAATCATGATAAGAGAAATAAAATGAAAAGAGAGCATATGATGGGATGCTGATCGTTAAAAAGATTTCCCGGCCGTAAACCCTGTCTAGTTGGGCGTTATAAGAATAAAGTTTAAAGTGGTAAATCCAAAACTTTTCAGAAGATTTTCATTCGAGGCTTTTTCGGGAGCCGGAGGAAAGTTAAGGGGGTTTATATATAGTTAAAGCATTCTTTCAAGCGAAAATTCATAAGGGAAGGATGATCCTGAGAACCATGATCAATATGTAAAGCGTTTTCGGCCAATTAAAGACTCCTATCATGCAGAATTTTCCGAAAATTTCTCTCTTCTTTACTATTAAAGTTATCTTCCAAAATTCATGTAGGTGTATATCTGGTGTATACTTTAGATAGATATATGACGATCGAATATAATTTCATTTTTAGGCCAAAATCTGTAGAGTTAAAAATTCCATTATCATTAATGCATTGCAATCGTTACACCTGAGAGAGATAACTTACCCTGATGGCTTAACTACAGCATTAATAAAGTATAAGAGTTTCCCAAAGGAACAAGCGCGCGATATTTTAATTTCTCTCACAGAAGCAGCGAAAATCTCGAATATCTTAGTAAGTTAGTTTTAAGATAAACGGAAGAAATTTAGAACATATTTATTGGTACTCATAAGATTAAATACATATAGAACTTCCGTTTCAGTTTATATACAGACACGTGTTATATTCATGTCACATTATTCCTGTTGAAGTTATGTTATTTGAACAAATACTGAACTAGGTTTATGAAGAGAGATACGAAGGATCTTCCATTGACGAAACATTGACCACAGATTTTCCGTATTAATATAATTGATAAAAAATTCTTTCACAGAGTATGGGGTTCATATGTTTCTCAAACGGTGAATTATTGGAAAGGATTTATAACGACTTTTTGAAGAACAATGTGTAACAGCAAACGGCGATATTTTTTTTCGCGATTCTAATTATTTTTAAACGTAGCGATTATATTCCCTTAATTATCAATTCTATCAAGATGGAAGTCCATTCATAGAAGCGAAAAAAATGATCAAGAGACATTAAATTCCAAGAGATGTATGAATGATGTACGTATGAACAGACTTTGCTTTTGCGTTGAGCACAGCTGTTTTCCGAGCGAAAAAATAGCGCTTCCATAAATATGACCTTACATCTTTGAGGTGTGACGTCATGAAAATTCCCCGCTTGGCAGACCGTCAAAGATACCAACACGTTGCATAAAATCAAATTAGTGTCCGGGAGATTACGTAAATGGACCGAGATTTTTTTCCGCAGATAGCGCGGATTAAAATCTCAAATCAAGCGGCGATGTGAATCGGGAGGGCTCGAATTCCGCCCTTTTATCTCGCTCGATCGTAACGACTGCGAAAAATCGAATCTTGGGCGGATTTAAATTCGAAAGAACGACCCGAAAGAAAGCTTAACTTCCCTCATTTAGCGTGTTTTTATTCCGGGCGATATCCATTTCCTTTCCCAATCCGGACTTTAACTGCTGAAGACTGAAATATCCTCGTAGGATTGCTAGGCCTTTGAGAGCTGCGTATTACTGCGGCCGACCTTTCCTTAGTCCACGAGACTACCCGTTCCTTCGTCAGCAATTAAAACAGCTTTGGGGTCCGCGCTAGTGAGCTGGGTTACGCCCCCTTTTTTATTAGACTAGATGAGGATATGCGATGCTATATTGGAATCGGTCAGCTATGAAGAATTAATAGAAAATTGGAGGAAGAAGCCCATTGGTTAAGAAATTTTCTAACAGCATCGCTCGTAAATCGCCTTTAATTTTTTTTTCCAAATTTACATCCAAAGGGGATACTTTTCTACTAGCAGTAAGTAACTCAATATGCTTTATCTCTGACTGAATTACAATATTTCCTGATATGATGTTACACAGTGAATCATTTTCGCGTCAATCACTTGGGTATTCACTAATCGAATTCCGTATTTTATTTACTTAAACTATGTATTACCTTTAACCAATTCTACATTAATATTTTGAGGAGTAGTTCATTTAATAATTTTCGCTTTTCGTGACGTAAACTATTTCAGTGTATATTGAGGCAATAAAAATACTAAACTTTTCATACGCATGTGGTTACTTCTTTACATGTACCACGTCATCAATTTTTCAAGATAGATTTTGTCTTCTAACTTCTCTCCAACTAATCATGTGATATCATTCCAAATATATATGTTACCTCTGGAAGACCTAAATCCTCTACCAATCTAGTACCATTATCAGGCATTTTTATTTTTTACATTGGATTGACATTAATTTATCATACCAAATAGCAATGCATAAGCAACCTCGTAATGGAAGTAGTACGGGAAAAATTATCAATAGAAAAACGAATAATAAAATACTCAATTACTAAGGTGGCTTATGCGTTTTATTTCCTCCAATCAAAAAAGTATTATATTAAATTTAGATTATTGATATATAATTAATTTTAGCTTCAAATTAAACACTGAATGCAACAACTATTATCTTCATTTCCAACAGCAAACCTCCGTTGGACATTAACAACAATGATTACGAAGGGTTCTAAAGAACTTTCACAAACATAGTGGCAGTAATATTGAACCCAAAGAGGGAAATTGCAAGTAATTAAATCAAATATGGAAATAAAGGAATTCAATTTCATATTGGAAACGGTAAAAAGAGCACCACGAGAGTTCATAAAAGGCGGATTTATTAATAAAATTGCCGGCCGTTCATATTTTTGTATTTTTATATTTTGTAGCAGTACATATGTATTACGATAAATTCTTGTCGCAAACAAAATAAATACAAATTCAGATAAAAAGAGAACAAGAGAAATAATGAAACATGGGAGAGCAACTTGATACGAACTTATAAACGGTCGTACAGGAGGGAATATTAGATAAAAAAAGAAGCCTCGGGCTAGCTATATGGTACATCTAATATCAAGTGTCGTGTACACACCCTCGGAAAACAGAGTTTTCGAATAGTATTTGATCTCGCAGAACACGAGAACTTAAAAGCCGTGTTTTATATTAGGTTGTGAAGTATTAGGGAACAAAATGAGATCAGCATTGGAAAAAATATCAAAAGAGAACAAAAGAGTCGAAGGGAGAGGTAGACAAGTGAAGTATGCGGAAGAGGACTGGTTTGGTAAACGTTTTATTCCCGACATATTGAGAGCAAGAGCCCTTTTCTTCGTAACAAGACATGGGACTACATATTCGCAAGAAAATGAAACATATAAAAAGGGCGAAGATTTAGTGAATAAAGGAAGAAGGAGCAAAGTAAAAGGGCGTGTGGAAGACAATACTATTTACTGAGGTGGAATTGAGATTTTGGAATCCTTTCTTATGCATAGAGAGTACACAGAAGGCGGAGTAATAACGGAAACTTGGAACGAAATTGGTTTTCTGAGGCTTAGAAGCTATGATATGCACTGCGAGGAATAATATATTCAGTCCGTGCTTCGGTTATGCCGGAAAACATCAATAAAGCAATGTTCCGCAATTCTTTCAATATATGCCCGAAGAACTTCCTCGATAAATAATAAAATAATCGTAGATCGCTCATAGTTTACGGTTTGTGCTTTTTTTGAAAACTAATAGAAAGGAGGATTATTAGTCTGAAACTTGGAAAAAAATCTCATGATGAAAGAGGGATAAAATTATTAAGGAATAAAAATTTTAAAAATACAAATTGAGTAGTAACATAAGTCCTCTAAAATATTCGAATGCAAAGTTCATGCACAAAAATCCTGCATATATTATTATTTACATTATAGTTCAAAGTCTGTAACTATTTACTATATTTTGTATAAGATAAGGATTTAATGGAAGGTGGAATTCATTGCACAATTTCGGCCAATAATGACCTTTGTATGCATGTATGTATATTACAATCGTCCTAGATAGAGGATGACATTTGATTACAATACTTCCTTATCTGACTGAGGTACTCTAAAAAGCCATCTCATTCGACCTACGTTGAATTTTTTCATAATTTATTTAAATATATGGAAACTTTAAGTTTTTCACGGACAAAATAAAGGTACCACTTCTTTCACTTCACTGAATCTCGTCTCAGGTTGTTATTTTTATTTTTATTTCTGTTTTTATTTAATATAAATATTTAGATTTACGTAAATTAGCTGCATCGGATTACAATTAAAATTTCAGATTACAGTAATCGATAACACTGGAAAAAGAATTCGAATCGTTCAGTACTATCAGAAATTAAATATGATATTATTTCAATATGATGTATATGTTACACCCCAAACGTGTAATTGCCCATTTCATGAAATGAGCAACTTTTTTGCCCAATTCATGAAATGGGCAAAAGTTGCCCATTTCATGAATTGGGCAATTGCACGTTTGGGGTGACAGAGACCCTACCTACCCTACTCAACCCATCGGCGCCGCGCATATTTAATTAATTGATTAATCTCCGCTACATATCGTGGAATATGCGCGGCGCCGATGGGTTGAGTAGGGTAGGTATGGTTCCTGTCACCCCAAACGTGTAATTGCCTAATTCATGAAATTGGAAAAAATTGCCCGTTTCATGAATTGGGCAACGCGCCTGCCCATTCCATGAAATGGACAATTACACGTTTGGGGTGTAACATATATATATACTTCATATTAAATTACTATTTCATTTCAAGGAGGGTATTAGATTCGCCAGCGGGACATTTTGACCTGGAAAATATCAGCAAATCAACCCAATATTTAACATTAGATTTCTCCTTTAGATTTTCAACAATTCGAAATAAAAATAAAGTATTAAATGATTCACCAAGTGATTAAATAAAAGGTATCAAATTATATCGCTCCGCATGCACAATAATTCAGTTCTTCACGATAAAAACGGTAAATCTCTATCTGCTATGTATAACAAACATATGGCAACCACGTCAAAATAAATAATGACGATCAACGAGCTAACTTACTAACGAACTTAAGTTACGAGCATTAAAAAAAACATTTTATAAGACTACCGTAACAATATTACGTAAAAATATTGATGATAAATAAAAACTTTTTGCCAACATTCTTACTTAGTGACTTATATAAAATTCAACTTCTAACATGAGACCTAACGAAAGAAAACGACGGAAGGAAAGAATGTTAAGCCTCACAGAAACCTTTTTTTCTCTCATCTATAGGGAGTGGTGCAGAATCAGCCTCCCGCAATCCTCCACCTCGCGGGATACAGCTTCATTTCCTCCTCTTTCTTACTGGTTTCTCCCCTTGATTGCTTCCGCCGATGCTCCATTGCCTCCTAAGTTCATGTATCTTTCCTCGAGATTGCCTGTTACTCCTCCTTGTGCGGATCGAAGACGTTGATAAAGCCCGGCGCCTTGCTGATTGCGCCTCTGCACAAGAGCCCTACTTTTCAAAGACGTCCTCATCAACGGCTAATTCAGACTCGGATTTACGGAGGAATTGCTTCCAAAGCTGTGAAGAATGGGTTCCGCGGGGAATGCGTCAAGAGCGATTGATCAGAACTCACGCTGAGAAGTTAGAACTTCAGAAATAGGTATGACGAAGTCCTTGGTTTGAGTCCCTGTTCTTGCATTGGCACTTGCTCGTCCATTTTTTTAAACACTGTGATTTGCGAATTATTTTCTTTCTGGGAAAGTTTAAAAAAATATATAATAGTCTTTGGAATCAGGTAACAAGGAATGCTGAAGTTTCACGATCGAAACCTGATCGCTCGATGTTGTTTTGACTACTTATTTTACTAAATTTTACCAAATATAGCAAATCAACTTTGACGAATTGGAAGAACAGGTAGTTTAAGGACAAACGCACAAAGAAAATAAAAATTTCAGAACGGTAAAAACTAATGTGTGGGTCATTTTATTACATCACATCGACGACAATGAATGTAAATTCGTAATCACATGTAAACGATATTAATGGCGATGTAATATATTAACATGAATGATGAGCATATTGTTATCTACCATTAAAAATTATGTAGAATCATATAGCAAACTTGAGTTTGTGGAAAATTATGAAAATTAGAATATTGATATAAGTTATTTAAATATACCGAGAAAACGTTTTACGCAAGTATATGATGATATGATATGTTAATGGCGTTCTCCTTGTGCTCTTCAAGCAAATACCAAATCTGCCAATTGTTAATTCACTTATGTGACTGCCAATTTCTTAATAATTCCAAGAAAGTTTAGAAACGTTCTCTTAGTTTCCGTAAATGTTTCAATTTAAGATTTAGAATCAAGTAGAGAATACAATTTCTGTTAGCGTAGGTTTTGGCTGACTAATTGAGCAATTCCGGAACAAATTATATGTAATAGCCGTGATACTTCTGTAAAACGCTACCAATATTCATACATTATAAAAGGCATTTGCCGCAAAAAGAATTTACCAAGAAAGGAAAATTGTAATTAAGTGGAATAGAAACATGTCGATTCAAGAGAAAAATCTCAAAAAAATTTCGAGCCATTAAATTAATAGAGTCGCGTCTATTTAGCGCTTCTGCTAATTATCATAAGTAACGAAATAATTATCACCATTCGTCCGGCGTCCCAAAAAAGCGATAACGCAATACAGGAAAAGACTGATCTTGGAATGCCATTCAGCGATCAGGTGGGTATCCTTTGCTACGGCGCCGCTCAGTGAAACGGAATTCCAAACCCGATTAAAATAAACTGCCCAATCAACTTGTTAAAATAACGAGACGGGGCCCATGAATATTCAATGATGAGACGCGCCTTTTAAAGCAGGGAATCCGCGGCACAAACGCGCGTGTGCGCACACTCGTACAATATTTCTCACTTCTTGGCCGCCCCTCATTACCGTCGAAACCGAAAAGCGGTCCCATAAAAAGGGGACACCGGCCCTTGTTAAAGCGGACGTCAGAGGGAATGAGGCCCGTTCTGGGGATTGCGGGACGCACGCCACACACTGTGGGGAGCGGCAATCTCGCTATTTATGCCACTTTGAGAATAAACACGGCGGAGGAGTTGAGAGCAGGCGATTAAAGACGATGAGGATCGCTGGTCTTAGATTAAAAGGACGCAGTTTCCGAAATCCCAGGAGATACCTTAAGAGGAGTTTGGGCGCAACAAACTGTATGGGACCGATGATATAGGGTCCATTAATTTGATTTTATGGTGAAGCGCTTTTACTTTGCAAATACGAGAATTTTCAGGTGATTCTTACAATTACTATATAGGTTACTTACTGAATTCAGCAATACTAATTTAAGTGATTTAATGATGACGAATTTTCCTATTTTTTGTGAATAGTCTTCCTTATTCTGTAATATAATCAGTGCATAACTTTACAAAAAATGGCTTATCACTTATTGCACAGGTAATATCAGGGATATCAGTAATACACGAAAATTTTCTGAATTACATAAAATTCTAGGTACCAAATTAGTGGCAATAAAACAATACGTGAAATTACTCTGCATAAATTGCAACGATAATGAAAACTAAGCTTAAGTTAAACTATATGTAATTTATTATTGTGTAGTTCAAGGCTATCTCCCATGCATTAATTATCTCGAATTGTATTTCTTAGATTCATTTAATCTATTCATATGTATGTGACTATATACATTACCATGTAATGCATTATTTTAGTTAAATGATAGATTATATATATATTTACGTATGATAGATTTTATATCTTATGTACACTCCTAGCCAAAATTAACGCAGCACCGGCCGTTAGGATTGCTAGGGAGGTGCTGCGTTAATTTTGGCCAGAAGTGTACCTACATGTGTAGTGTAAATTAATTGTACATCCTACTGGAGGTTTTTGGAGGGGTTTCCCTCCCGTCTTTGGGCAAATGCCAGGCTTAAATTTATTTTTATTCCCCTTAACATTGCAACCTGGTTAGAAGGTCAACTTGCAATGTGAACTTAAATAAATAAATTACTTAACCATTTGAAACAGTCCTGTTTACTATGCTTGGGCACACAATCTAATTCTATTATATATATTTGTAGCAAACCACAAGCCCCATGGGAGGCAATGGTTGGGAATCAACATGTATCTTGTAAGGCTTTCATAATTATCCAATCGTGATAATTACTTGCAGAAATCAATATATATTCGTGGCTATTGCGTAAAATATATACTAGATTAATAGCTGTAATTACAATACAAACGTCTTAGTTTGACGATATTACAATTAACTTTGACTTTACTACTACTTTGAAACTATAAAATTCCCTTCTTCCATTTAAACCTTGACAGAATGCACGGTGGTAATAGAAACGATAATTCAGCGGAGAAATATATAAATCTTTCTCAGTAAAAAGTACCCTGGCATAAGGGAAATGAGAAAAACCTGCGAAAGGTTAGCGCGAGAGAGGATAAAACACAGATATAAAAAAATACAAAAGTTATATTCAGATACGATACAAACGAAAGCTATAAAATTATTCCATAATACTGTATTTTTAGTTTCAACTAGTGAAAAGAATGACTATCATGAAATGAAATTTCATATTATTAGCAAAATAAATCAAACAGCATTGAATAAATAAGCGAAACGTTAAGTAACATCCTCAAACAGCGACCTAACCAAGATTATAACTCGGAACCTCACTATTGGTATGATGTTATGCTATGTATGTATGTATTATGCTATTGTACTATACCTCATACACCGGTTGAGTCGATACAGTAGAATACTGAAGTTTATGTTTGGGATAACTGGATAAATTTCCGTGAAAAGACACCAAATATTCTAAGAAGAGCGAAACATGGGGAAATGCTTCGTGCATGCACCTCACGTAATTCCGCCACGCTATAAAAATATATATATCCAAAAATGCCGCGGGAATCACATATTTTACCAATGAATCTACCCAAAACACAGGAAATATTTTATCGAGATCCGGTTAGGTCCTTCACAGGTGACTTTCCTCACTCTGGCCGCAAATTTCCATTCCTCGACATCTTGTCTTCCAGCAGTAACGTCCAGAAAACGGTTGAGGCCAACCGAGGAAGGCGTGGGAAAGGGTGTTAGCGACAGAAAGGGACATTTCGGGGTAACGTACGCAGCGGAGGTGTAAAATATGAGCAGGGCCTTTCTCCAAACGAGGCATTCCTCTCACGCACTCTCGCTTTGCATGCACGGAAAGATGCGCGGACTTCGAGGAAGACACCCTCTTTATGCTCGACACCGAGTGGTGGTCGCCCCCCGAATTTCAGCGTGTAAAAGGCGGGTGGAAACTTAGTGAAGGAGGGAACAGTCGAACACAAAAGGAAGTTGCCAATCGATGAATCGGTGGGAAGATGGAGAAGCGATGAAAAATCTGGGGAACTAGGCATGAAATTCAAATCTTAAAAAAATATGAGGGATTATGAACCAAATTTTTGAAGACAAAAACGGTTATTTCTCTATCTCAGTACCTACGTTCTTTATTCCAAAAACAGATCACAATAAGTCCTGAAAAAGCATAATTATAACAGTGTTAAAAATCCGAATAAATGCCGTTATTTAAAGATATTGTACTTGAATACGACTTTAATAATAATATCAAATTGAACAAAATCGCCGATATTTGTACAATATTTATTAATATTTACTTCTCACTTCTTCGTATCTTCCAGCACCACGTATTCCTTACTCTAATTTCTAAAATTTATTTATTTTAGTTGCTATTCTAACTTGATCTTCTCAAGCATGGTCTGAATCAACGTTATATATGGGCATATCTGAAAAAAATAAATTTTCCTAAATTTCAGACTCAAAAGAGGGACTTGAACATCAAATTTCCAATTAGTTTAAGTTGAATGGATATCATTTAAAGAGAAGAGCGAGTAAATTAATACACCATTTATATAATTTAGCTGGAATGTCTAGGCTGAGGAGTTTTTCTATGTATCAACATTGAAAAAATTCTCCTTTATTCTAAAAAGATTTATATCGTGAATTCTAATTAAATTTTCCTTAGAAGTTACAGTATTGTGAATCTTAAATATTCACTTAATCTAGATTTTCTTCGAATCCAATAAAAATATTCATTTGTGATTGCCTTTGCAGATTCCAGCATTACTGCAATTCAATTCCATTTTCAACTTAATACAGACTAAAAGTAATATAGTAAGAGTATATAATATTTAAATGGCGAGTTTTTAGATTATTATCATAAAAATTCAGGATTAAAAATCCTACTTGATCTCAAAGAAAGATTGTTTCTACTGCAACCCACAGACAGAGGAGAACGGATTCCATTGAATAGTATTTATAACGGACCAAAGGATAAAGTTCCATGAGATATTTCAACTAGAGAATCACTTTAGCTCGATAAAATTATCCCATTTTCAATCACCCGTTCAAATCATCAAGGGACGCGATAAAATCGCAAATATCTTCGCTCGAAAGAAAGAAGGTCTCCCCTTATTCTGATTGGCTGCATAAAAATCATCTCTGTTGGAAAAGACCTGCATAATAATTCAACAATTAACGGTTGGGAAAAGAACGGAGGGAGTTTCGAGAATTGTGACACAGCCGATGAATACACACAATCGAGGGAAAGGATTCCGATAGACACGAAGGCAAAAAAAAAACGACTTTTGCATAATTTTCCCTTTCTCCCCATTAAGAGTCGGACCAAAACGCTCACTTGGCAGGAAAATTGGGCAGATAAGGACCTGAGAAAGGAATGGAATGCATAAGAAGGGAGAGGCTTCCCCATTTTATTTACTTTAATTACTTTATGTTTATCTCCCGTCTCTTCCATTCCTCTGCCCCTTGACTTCCAGATTAAACGAGGAGGAGACATCCGAGAAGAAGAAGGGGGCGTGGCCCTTCCATACGTGACGCGCTTTCGAGATTATGGAAAAGTTGCGTGGGCTTCCGACGACGAATGGGAAAAAAACGCGTGAGAATAATTGAGGAAATATCCGGATATACAAAGGAAGACGTTCTCGGAGAAAAGGCGTCGTTCCTCCCGAAGCCAAAGTTCCCCGCCTCGGATCGAATTAACATTTTTATGGGATTTGTCGCAGATTGACTTATTCTTGAGGCGATTCGGAGTGGATTGGCTGCGGAAAGAGCCGTGAAAGGGTCGGAATTCTTTTATATATTTCCGTCCTTCCGATGGCTTAATTTCGTTCCGATGCCTCCGGCTTGGGATTCCCATCGCATTTCGGGAGATTCGGTCGAAACCAATTTACCGGAATTGTTGATTTTTTTTTAAATCCGTCTTCCTCCGCGGTATCTTTTCGTTAACCGTGATAAGTATTCAGCGGAGGCGTATCGAGATGAAGAGTAAGGAACGAAATGCTTAGGAGGTGCTGGAATGACACGAAAATTTGCATCCTATTTCGTTCCGAGGTATTTCTTGAAAGATCTCAAATGTGTAGCGCTGTATTATTTCTGTAAGGAGAGCTATTCCATAAAACAGCATGGAATAAAGTACCACACAGAAAGATTATCGCATAATATTGTGCTATGAAAAAGGAAATGCATCACACTTCTAGGCAATAAAAACTGAATAATCTCTGAAAATAAACCATTAGGTGATGATTTTACGTAATAATGCAGGGCAATTATTAGTTTTTATAGATAAATTTGATCAAAATTCAGTACTAAAATCTTACTTTTTATGAATGAAAGATTTGCCCCTGATTGTAACCTAAAGAATGAGAAAAATTAATGTTTTTTTTGTTGGCAAACTTCAAATATGGAACTATTTCAAGAAAATAACATGGTACAGAGTACCTCACAGGAAGGTTATCGCATAAAAGTGTGCTTTGAGAAGGGAATGCATCACATTGCTAGGCAATAAAACCTGAATATTCCCTGAAGATAACTCATAAAGTGATAATGGAACTTAATATTTTGAGCATTTTTTACAGTTTTATAAGATAAATTTAATAAAAACTGAGCAATAAAATCTTATTTAATCTCAAGGCAAGACTGTCCCTTATTGTAACCAAAGAATGAGGAAAATTAATTCCACTGAATTGCATTTGAAAAGGACCAAAGGTTCGAGGATCTAATTCGATTTTGAGTTTTCTTGAATTCGCAAATATACCGCGCAGTACGAATTCGGTAAAGGGAACTATTTCATATAAGAACAAGGCTCATAGTATAGCATGCGAGGGTTATCCCATAAAAGTTTGCTATAGTAACAGAAATGCATAGCATCACTCGGCATTAAAAACTGAACACTCCCATGAAGAAAACGTACTAGGTAATGATGGCACGTAATAAAGTTGGGAAATGGTTGCAGTTATGGTCGTTCTCACGAAAAATAAGGACAATATTACGCCAATTGATATTACTCCATACATAAATTTCACAACCAATGCTTACGTTGCATTCGGATGAAGTGATAGTGTGTCATATTCTATTTCTCGGAATGAAATAAATAGGCAAATGAGAGTTTTTAGAACCGTATTTGAATAATTGTAATTTCCAGTATATAGCGCGAGTGTTTTTTACGCAAGAACAGTAATGTGATGAAATTTTCATTTTCCGATATAAAATGCAAATTGGATATGCCTTGGAATAGAGAAATACTATTGAAACGGTTGTGAGAACTTAACAGAATAGAAATTAAAAACAGTATTGTTTTCCAGTTTACTAGCTCATAGAAAGGCATACTGGCGCTGAATTTCGATGTGAAATATATGAAAACATAAACGAAATTTTACAAGCGAGCATATTATGAATGCATTATGATAATAATCAAAGAGTGGGTTATCGAAATGATCATCATAGGAAACTATTTTAATTGGATCTTCATTTCCTATGCCAGGGTTATTTACTGGAAAATATGGTAATTTTACGCTTGCACAAGGACATAAAATCAATTAATGTAGGCTATAGTCAATTTGACGCAAACAACCCAAACGGCAAAGGAATTAAGACATAAAGAACGCAAAGTATTGAATTTTTACCATGGTCTAGGGCACAAAGTGCATTGGGGTAATACCAACTTTGAAAATATTTATAAATTAGAATATTTAGAAAATTCTGAAAAGTTCATTATTTACTCTGTACTTACTACGTACTTACGGGAAAACACGGCAGTTTTACAACAGGCGAGGACATAAAGTCGATGTAAAAATGAAATATTGCAAATTTGGCGAGAGAAACCTAAACGACAAACGAATCAGGGAATAAATAACTATAGCTATTGCATCGCTTACCTAAATCAAGGCCCCACGAGCATTAAGGCTAAACCAATCTCGAAATTTTCACAAATCAACAAATGTGAAAATCTTGAAAGATCACCATTTTCTTTCCTTGATATTCTAATGCATGAGAAATACTTCTAGGAATATACCCAACGAGAGACCCGACTCAAAGGAAACCCCGCCCGTTAATGCAGTACATCAGCGCATGCCATTAGCGAATGCATCTGCCGCTTCGTGAGAACCGGGATCGCCAGAGTTTTCCGTATAAACAATTCATAACCGGGCGGAACGCGAATGACCAAGCGATAACCAATTTTCAGTGCACGGCGCTGATTGGATTTCGCATCTTAATAATTCAAGGAGAGCCGCGTTCCCGGGAACCGTCCATTGTTTTCCGGCGGACCGTTTCAATGCGCTGCAAGAGAGCCTGTATCGGGCACTCCGGACCAAATATGTGTGAAAGCGCATTTCCTTTGAGAGAACGCCCGTGCGTCCACCCAGACGTTCATTGCTCTTTGCGAGAGGGTTTCGAGATGCGCCCCAATAACAATCCGGCGGTTTCCATTAGCAAGAATTAAACGGCGGCGGGGACTGCTTCGGGCCTTTTCGAGAGACCGCTTTGGGCAGTGATTGAGGGCCTTTCGCGAGGGGAATTGTGCGCCGTGCAATTGCGAGCTCTCCGGGAGGCCTTTATAAGCAACCACTCGGATGCACGACCACTTGATTAGGGTTTTTTCCTCTCCGCGCTTTCCGTCGTGGCCGTTGGAAAGGAAAAGCTCTCCGTCCATTAGGGAGAAACGAGTCTGTTGAAACTTTCTTGCGGCCCCAGACAATTTGGGCGTTCTTTTTTTGGGTAAAAGACGCCTCGGAGTACTCGGAATGCTCGAGAGTGGGGGATATATTTACGCAAGCCACGGAACGAATGTTTATGTAGTCTGATGAGCCGACTCGCTTTCGCGAAGGCATCGGCGGGTGAAGAGGGATATGAATCGGGCTTGTGATTTTGATATACTGTTAATGGAAAAAGCAAATCAGTAATGAAATAAGCGGAGCGATCATATCCATTTTTTATGCTACTATCCAATCTCCATAATATAGTATTTACAATCATCGGAGTAGCGGTCGCTTTCCTAAATATGTAGTACTAAACTAATTCTCCTTGATAATGATTTACATTTCTTCTACCTTTTAACAATTCTCATAAAAGACGCGCTTAAAACTAAATTTGAAGCTTTCCTATCTCTGCTAGATTGAAATATTTCTCACACTATCCTATAATAATTTGAAAGGAAACATGTTCTCATGGCAAAAATTGTTTCATCTGGGGTTTAACAACAACAAGAAGTGATTAAGAAAGTATCTTTGAGTGTAAGGGCCCGCGATAACCCAATTAATAAATAAAGGTGCAATCACTGACTAACTTGGGATAATAGCTTTGAATCAGAAAACCATACGAATGATATCAAAATAAAATTTTCATAATACATAAGGGATGGATTCTATAGTTAAAATAAAATTAAAAAAATAAACTTGAGGACACGATATATAGTGAAATTTCTCGATTAAAATAAAATAAAGTATACAAAGATATACAAATGCAATACACAAATAAATAATGGATGGCTTGTACTTATATTAGGTTCTTTGCTTCTATAGTCATTGGGTACGGCTAATAATTTCTTTTTATTCAACTGTTGGAGAAATAATCCAAAATAAATAATTATAATACATCAGCTGGCCCTACAGAATGTGATTAAATGCGACAGTATTATTTTTATGTAATACTTCCTTAGAAATCCAGATCTATTTACTCTTTCCAAACATAAAAAACGCCAAGTTCCCCCAAGTTGGCCTGGCATCTTTCGTAGGCACCAAGCAGCTCTAAGGACCCCTTGATAGATGCGGGCACAGACCCGACCCGCATTAGCCCGATTTTAATCAGACCGATAAACCGCGGCTCTCAATTGACCGGAGGATTGCGAAGGGAATCGTTTAATACTTCCTCAGCACCGAAACGACTGTTTCTGAATGAGCCGAGGGGAGACGTTTCAATCAAGGCTCGTGTTTAACATTCCCACTCTTTTGATGCGAACCGAGAGGCGGGGAATACCGCTTGAAATGAAGTCATTGTGAGGGCGCTGATGGTTTACGCTCATCCCTCGCCGTTTACTCCCCTTTCTAGGAACGGTCTTTACCGACGGAATGAGGAGAATCTGAAAAAGGTTTTTGCGCGAAGAACGGGCCGCTTTATTCATCGGTGATGAGCGAGTTATGGAGAAAGAGTTCCGAGAGAGAAAAGAGAGTTGTCGAGAAGGAGGGAAAACGAGGTTTTAATACGATCCGGGGAACTGGTGATGGGATTGATGAAAGAAAGAAAAGACGGACTAAAGTAAGGGCTATCAGGAAGTGAGAGCCTGTTCGAGAGGACGGAAAGCAATCAAAGCGAATGACAGAATATCATTTGTTATTCTCTCCTTTTCACAAACGTCTCCCCTTATTAGTTTTAAAGTCCTGAAGGGATTCAGGCCGATAGCGAAGGATGAGTGCTATCTCCCAGCCTTGCGTCCATGCATTAAAGTGTCGGTTGGTAATTGAAAATCGCTGTGTATTTAAAGTCATCTGCATTAAGGCTGTTTGGATCCTCATCCCCTCTACTATTTGCTACAAAAAGCTTTATAGAGGAGGTGAGGATTGAGGTAGCTCGTCCTTGATGACCTCACTGAGCAAGAATGCGATCAAAGAAAATTTCCGCGTGAATGCAGCAAAGAGTCCGCTAAGGATAACACGTTTCATAGCGTCCAAGTGAAATAGATGAATGCTTTTATTCTGCATCACTCAACCAAGGGCTTTACAAAATTCTGATTACTTGATGAGACTGAGATAAATAAAAGATCGATCTCTACAATGATCAATTACTACAAGGTCAATAACTTGCTTTCAAGATTCAAAATTCCACTAGCCGAAGTATCGTCCACGCAAATATTATTGTACATCTACATCAATACCTTACAAGCCAACTTTCAGCGTGTTATTACCAGTTGCAACAGCTAATATTGTCTCACACACGATTTATAATTTCTATAATGCATTAAACAAATTACGGGAATGATATGATATAATTTCTCTAATAATGTGATTAATATAAAATAAATAATTCGTAAAGTTTATCGACAAACAATAAGCACCATATTTTTCATGAAAAATACATTTGCAATAGTAAAGTCAAGTAAAATTTCCTGGGGTGTAATACATTTCGAAAACATAACTGTAATTATATCCATTAAAAAAATGTTCTTAAAACAATTTCCTTCCTTTCTTACAACGTTCTTTTCTTACTGACGCAATTTAATGTGCCGTAAGTTCATTAATAATAAAGAAGACTCTCTGCAAATACTCTTAGCAATATTATGGAAGAAATCATGCAATTGCCTTCCCTGATCAAGGAACCATGATAATAGACAAATGTTTTTTTCGGAGATAACGTCCGCAGAATACTAGCTTAATTCCCTTTATTTCTACTCTGCGTTATTTCCAAAAGAATCTACCTACCTTACCGTGCATTTATATCTAATTTAATGAACTAATCCAATTTCCCTTAATCTGCATAAAGACGTTCATAGTTCGAAACATTGCGAATTCGGTAATACTCCTTACGCCATTCTCAAAAATTTTTAAACCCACCCTATGGAGCTTTCGAGACTCCCGGCAAATGTTCACAATGAATCTGGGCTGCATCTAGAGCAATTAACCACTCCATCAGCGGCCGCAAATAGAAATTAAATTTCACAACGCGTATTGTTCGCGGACTAATTCTCGGCCGCGTCCTGCACCGTTCCTGCGAGGGCTTAAAACTTATTACGGGTAGAAAAGCGCAGTCTCGAGTACTCCCGTTGACCCTGCTGTTATTTTTATAATTTGTTACCGCTCTCCAGACTAATTGCACTCTCGGGCGGATGTAATTGGGTCAGAGGGGGAATGAGGTAAGGAAGACGAAACAGGGAATCCACCGAGAGAAATGGGGAGTGTTTCAGCTCCTGATGGACACTGCGAGATTTCAATGCGGGCCCGAACAAATGTGTATTTTCGCCTCCGAAGGCCTCTGCGACGTGCCCGGGGCGATATCCTCGGCGAACGAATATGTCTCCCCTCGGAGTTCGTTTGCTTTTCGGAGTAATTTTGGCAAAATAGAGGCCTCGCCATAATGTATTCGTGTTTAAGGAGGGGAAGGCACTCCGAAGTAGCCTTCGTATGTTGGAAACTTTAGTGGGCGAACGCGGCGGGCTTTCGCGGATTCTGGGAACGGGCGCCACCGACTCATTAAGGGGCATTTAGCGGCTGTCCACCTCGGGCTTCTTTAATTATGATCAAGGCGCCGATAATTGTTCGACGGCGGGCGAGGGATTAGTTTTGCGGAAATTTCTTTTATGAAAATGTCCGATTACTCGTCCGTCGCGATTGATTGGTTTTGCGGGGAATTGTTTGAGAATCAGTCGTGAATAATGAGATTCCCGCTTTGACGCGTTAATGACCGGGCGTTGCGTAATTTTTTAATAACGAAATTTAGTTTTCGATTTGGTAATCGGTTTCAGATTCAAAGTTTGTTAGAGGCATCATTGCAAAATGCGATTTAGTCTGAAAATAGTCTATGTCTCATGATTCAATACGTAGAATTGCTTTGAGCATTATTTCACTAAGCCACCTGCTGTAAGCCCATGCTATGTTACCAATCCCTATGAACATAAAAAGTCACAAAATACAAAGGAAATTATTAAAGCGAGGATCGATTGCTACTGATATATCCTACTTGTAATTAAAATAGAAAAATTTCCAACTTTAAATACATAGCTATTTTTTCTGTGTGACTGTTATGCATCAGCAGCCTTACGAATTGAAGACATAATTAAGATAATTAAAGAGGACTGTCTAGCAAAATTGAATTAATGTTTGAAAATGAAGACGGTGATATCTTCGGTATATTATTTTAAAGTTAAATTAAAAATAAATTTGGGGCATGAATGTGTTGTCACACACCTAAAGGTATCTCTCATAACGCAAAGGAATATGAAGCGTAGTAGTAGTAGTATTGAGGTTAAAGGGTGCGTCAACAGCAAGAGTTAGTTTTAATGGGTCAACAGCAAGAGTTAGTTGCACTACACACAGC
Source organism: Sympetrum striolatum (assembly GCA_947579665.1). Classification (NCBI taxonomy): domain Eukaryota; kingdom Metazoa; phylum Arthropoda; class Insecta; order Odonata; family Libellulidae; genus Sympetrum; species Sympetrum striolatum. The sequence goes on along the minus strand of OX388342.1, from coordinate 73,810,799 downwards.
GATAAAATTAATTAACACAGACAGTACTCTATCCTTTCATAGATGTTTTATTTTTAAGAAAAAATATCTGTCAGCACTATCTTGTTATACAATTATAGTTTGTTTATAAGTTTAGTATCTTTTATGAATCTGATTACTTTCCCTATCAAGCGTACGTCATTTTTTTAAATGTCCTTGAGGCTACCCTGGATGTCTATTCCCTCTCGCATATTTTGGTATTTGCCGCGTTTTCCAAAGATATGCAAAATTGTTAACGACTCTCTGCAGGTCTGGCAGTCAGGAATATGAAGATATTCCAAATGTAATGTAAGTAAAATCTACCTAACGAAAGATCGCTCTGAATATTATAGTAATCCACTTTTAAATTAGAGTTGGAGAGAGAACCATCAAAAAGTAATGCCTCTAAATCTGAGAATAAATATAGTCACTCAGATAGGAGTGATAAGTAGGTAATACTAAGTAATGCTCATCTCAAACCCGATGCAGTCTGTCAAACCCAATCGCCTTGACAATAATAATAAAATAATTAGTCTCGCAAAATAATATACTTTCTCTCGAAAATTCAAAGAAAAAGTTAACTATTAAAGTAAAAAATATTGTCAAGAACGTTTTTCAAAATTAATCCCTTGGAATTCTCTTCACCCAATGGATATATCCTTTTATTTGTTTAAGAGTATTGGGGTTGTGTGTTCCAACACGGATGAAAATTAGAATTAAATGTCATGCCGCGGGGGAAATGTCGGAAGCGTCCACAGGGACGAATACATGCTATTCTTTATCAATTCATACGAAGTTTAAATAAATCTCTTTGTTGGATTGATTGAAACTTTTCCCTAAGGGATTCTCGGAATGGAAACAGATTTGTTTCGGAGGAGGACGGGAAATTTTCACAACCGACCTTCGGCATGTTCGTCAGTCAACGTCGTCATATTTTAATTAACGTTACAGTTCCACGAACATCAACGCATTGACTGTGTGATTTTAATTCGTGAAGAGCATTATAAAAGTAAAAGCAGAGATAGCAATGAAAGATTTTAGAAGATGAGCAAACTCATCCAGAGTAGTCAATTAATTTTGATGATTCTCTTGATGCAAGTTTTACAGTATACATCTCTGAAATTTAAACTTTTCCAGTTCGTTCCCTTCTATTCATTTGTTTCTTGCTTAAAATCGAAATTCGCTAAATTTCAAATAGTATCGGTAGAACAAATAAACCTACAATTATATTCAGAGCTCATTTCCACTGGGAATGAATAATATAGCAGAACTTGTTGACGTTGCAGCGTTTAAACTGTATCTTATTAAAATAATAAACTTTCGCTAGAGGGGAGTAACAAAGTACAAGACTTTAATTTGATCTTGTGAATCGCCATACCTGTTTATCCATTCATTTCATTAATGGTGAATGCGGGTTGAATTATATTTTTTGCAGATTTTTTTGTGCGATAAATAAATTAGGAGGAACCATCAATAAAGAGGTAACTAAACTGACATAACTACTTTATTTTTCGTTTTCCTAACACGTGCTCTGGCCACAACTTCCGTTAATAATTCAGTTCTTTCGCTGGAAATTCCGAAAAGAAAGATGTGTAATATGATTTCAATTCTCCACGCTTAAGTAACTGTAATTTTTGAACTAAAAATACCTATTAATAATACGAGTTCTAATGCTATACTTGTCATATATAAATTTATATTTGCTACAAAAATTAGAAAATACGAACCGAATATCATGAAAAACAATTTTTATCATCAATTTGAACCTGAAGGAGCTTGGGCTAGTCCTATTTACAGGTAATTCAGCTATATGTACCTATATATGAATACAGAGAATGAGATCTAACAAGTGCGTAAATGAAAATTACCTTAAGTATCGAAAACCACTACGAAATGTGTGCAAACGACTAATTTAAAATACTTCTAAGAACCCTAAAAACGAAGAAGGTGAATCTCCATCAATGAATGAATGTATACCTATTTACTTAGATGTATAATAATATAAACCTATGGTTATTTATCATCTTGAAGATTTTTTTAATCGGTTCTCAAAATTGTCTATGAGCAGTGGCGGATCCAGGGGCTATGGGGGCTATATCCCCCCCAGAAGTCACAGTAAAAGAAAAGCAAAATATCTCATCAAAAAATTGAAATAATATATTAGATATTTACAGTAAAAATGATCTCAATTGATATTGGCATATCTATCATAAAAAGAAAAAAATGTTTATCTACAACGATAGATAATAATAAGCATAATTCAAATATGTATACTGAGTTTAATTTTATAAAATTTCTTACAAAAATCGATAAATAGAAAATGAATCTTTAATCCCAACTCTCAAGCCCCCCCCCACAGCTCGATCCTAGACCCACCACTGTCTATGAGCATCATTTATCTAAATTCCTCTGAGTAAGGAGTAAATAAATACATTTTATGCTACCTAAGGCTACTTGGAACGTAAACGGTAAAGCCAATGTTTGCGAACTTTTTTAAAGAGGAGCTTTCACGGAACCCAAGTCCCTCTTAAGTTACAGGTATAAATCTTCCGCGAAACAGTCATTAATATTGATGAATTCGCCGCTTAAAAATTTTAAATTCCAAACGGCGCTCTCGTGCACGCTCCAACGTAAATTCCTCTCGAAATATTACCGCTTTTAAGAGGGATCAATGGCATATCCACCCTGTTTTAGGAAAATCCCGTGTTTTCTTTCGCCACTCGGGAAAAGAAAATCTCCAGTTTTATTTTGGCATCGATCTCGGTCCTCTCGAAAATCTTCAGAAAAGCTTATGACTTGAGATTATGGAAATGTTTTGAAGGGAGGGGGCTCTCAATGCCGTCTGCAAAAAAATGCGAGATTTTCTTCTCTTTTGCTACGCAGCGATTTTGCTGGACGGTTCTTTGGAAGACTGAAGAGCAATTAAAGTTCCTGGATGTCTGAGGATGAGGAGGATCTTTAAAAGAGGTCCACGGGTGGAAAGGTTGATATTTCTCCGAAATAAAACGAGCAATTGCAAGAGGACGAACACAGTGCTAACGAGACTTATCTATTTCTTTTCGCTCAATCGCCGGAATTTATTCGAAAGATTTTTTTGCGACAAGAGACGAGATTGCTAAATGGAGAACTTGCGTCGCAGTAAAGAGATTGAAGAGAGTAGGAAGTGAATGGATTCCACGGAAATTCTGGAAATAAAACATAAGATTCCATTTGTATTTCAGTACTTTTAAAGTTAGGTATTCTAGAGTTCTGGGATCTCAAAGACGCTCGAAAAAAAATAAGCCATTTAATTAAGAGCAGCAGACAGACGGATGCTAGTAAAATTTCGCATTCAAAAATTTAACTTGGACGGTGTTTTCCGGGTGGAATATGAGTGTGCCGTGAGTAAATACGCGAAGATGGGAGGAAATTCTGCCGATTTCTCGGAAAATCATTACCGAGCGCATCTTCATCATGGATGGCAAACTTTGGTGCAACGGGAGCTCGACCGTTGGAAAATATCACGAATGGCGCAATACCCTAAAATTAAACTCTTCCTCGTGAAATTATTCGGGACAAAAAAGGCATTTATGTCACAACTCTCGCATATTTGGCGGAGATTCGTATCTCGATGAATAAACGAGTCTCTTGTTTGTAATTTGCGAAATAAAATTGATCTAGCTTTATTGACGTGTAGTCGATGTTGTCATGAATTTGTGAATGACTTTGATATTAAAATTATTTTCTCTTTTCTGATAAAATATTTAATTCGTTGCTCTTTCACCGACCAAGTCAGTAATAGCACGCACCGGAATATATTCACATGGTTAAAATATAGAGGAATAAATGTGGGTTTGCAAGAGCGAACTATGCAAAGAGCCGTTACGACACTCTGATACTTGGTATGGAGAGGAGAGATTGTTTTTTAATGGAAGAGGTTGGCTGAGTGGAATTTTAAACAAGGTTAAACAGAATGAACGCCATTTTATATGTTGTATAGTTATTCTCCGTTTATTCGCTGACACTATTCGTTTATTTTTTATTATTTGTTTTTAATAAACACTAAACTGTGTAAAAAGTACAACAATTATCCTCTTTTTTGTACGTATGTGTTCCACCATTCGGCAGGTTCATGGCCTCAATATTCCCTAATCGATAACATTTCCTTTAAATTTTGGTTACATACCATTTTTTATCTCTTCTTGTGAGTCTTTTCTCTTGAATTCTAATTTCAATTACTTTCTTTCTAGCAGTCCCTCTCCTCTTAAAACCTGACCCACCAATTTTCTCTGTGGAAGCATAATTACTTCGATTCAAATATTCTCTTACCCAACCAATTCTATTACGTCCATGTTTGTTTTCCTATCTGGCCTGCTTAATTTTCACTCACATTCAACTAAACTGCCTTTTCTTCGCTGAGCCTCATTAGTTTAGTTTTAGTTTGAAAGTTAAGTTTGTACAAAAATTGATTTTACCAAGGCAGAGTTCCTCCATTGCGTAATTGCTGCAATTTTAGTTATCGCAAGATGCAGTTAAATCGTACTGTACTATAGGGCATGTCAGGCATTATGAAATATTCTCTCTTTAATGCTTGCACATATTTCTCTGATAATGGAATAAATACAGATTTAATTAATAATTCAAAAATACTTTAGAAAAGAGTCGATCAATAACTAACACCTAAAACTCTGTATTCATTACGTTAAAATTATGAAAGATCGCAAGCAGTAACGGTAAATTACCACCATAACGATAAAGAATAAGTCCAGCTTCAGCCTTCAGGCGTAAGGGTCTTTTCTTTAAATCTGAAAAAAATTATAATGAAAGAGATATCGCGATACGAGATGTAATACTTAACGACTCCCAGAAGGATAATCTCTCTTGCGGCGGGCCGGAGAAACCTTGGAATAAAAAAATATAAAAACACCTTTTCCGCCTCTCTAGCCCGAAACCCTTTCCCCTGCCGAATCCTCGAAAAGGAAACCCTTTACGTATTAAGAAGATTCGCCTAGATATCCCCGCATTTTTTTTAAAGTGAGACGGTGAAGAACCGGGACGGAGAGTTAGAAGAGACGTGACCAGACAACTCAAAGTGCGACAACTCATCGGACCCGACAACTCACCATGCAACAACTGACTGGGAGACAGCTAATTGCTACGATCACTACGACAATTGAAATAATGTCAAATTTTAAACGCTTTAACGTTGAAACAATTGAGTGGTAGTCTTTTTACCGATTACCGATTAAACTGGTTGATAAGTTATTTTTTCAAATATATGTATTTATTTGAACTTCAAAATTTATAAGTTACAAATATGATATGACAAAAGTTATATATAAAAGTTCCCTTCTAGTTACAACTTTAGCAATTATATACATTGTGACTGTGAAAACGTCCTTCAGGTCCTCTTGAGCCTATGTAGACTCATCAGATGCCCTGGTTAGCAACATAAAAGTTTATCAGCCATCAATCAAAAGAAAATTTATTTTACAATACGTAACAAAATATTGCACAGGGAGATTCAAAATATAACAAAATAAGACAGTCATTTCTCAAAGAAGATGACACAGGGGAAAATAAATAGTATAATAGTAATATTTACCTCTATCTATATAAAATAAACATTGATACATTGTTAAATCATATACCGAATAATATAGGTAATAATAAATAAATCGCAAGATGAGCTGTGGCCCGATCAGTTATCACACGGTGAGTTGTCGGGTCCGATGAGTTGTCACACTCTGAGTTGTCCCACTCAAAGTTGTCACGGAACCAAGAAAAGTTTCTTGGGGGTCACGTGATCCCCTCCGGTAATGACTGTTCTCCGAGAGGGAGGTGATGCGGGCAGAGAAGAAAGTAAGAGAAGGCTTTAGAAGAGCGAGAAGACCATGGATGAAGAACAGTCTTTTTTTCCTTGTTTCTTTTTTGTTGGGATGGAATAGGCACCAAGGATGAGAGAGTCCTCTGAAGATCCTTTGGAGAGAAGTTCTATTTCTGGTAAAACAAGGATTCTCCCCTCCGTGGTGTTTTTTTCCGTGATTTTACTTTCTTGTGGAGAAACGTATCCTTAAGGTTTCCCTCGTCCAATGCACTTGCGCTTATTCTAGGAGGGAAAGGTCTTCCGTCCGTGTTATTTTAGTCCGGACCGCTTTAACGATCCAAACGCTTAAGCTTGCTTATTTTTCGACTCTTTCCTCGCTTCCTTTCTCCTTTGCATGTTAGCCTAACGACGACGGCCGTTTTCACGCTTATTTACGATTCCGGAGGTTGGGACGAGGGGTTTGATTTTGGTTTGAATCGGGAATACTTCTCGTTGGACATCTCAACATCTTGTATGGTTTGGTGTTATTCTCAAATCCAGCTCTATTCTATAAGCGTGACGAATTCAAGGACCATCTGACAATTTTCTAAGCTTTTCATCTAATGTTTTCTCCAACCCAGTGAAGTATTACTTTATGAGGATAATTAAAGAGTAATCATCTACATATTAGCCCAAAAAACAGCGTTTCAGGACGTGGTGGGAGTACACGTTCCTTACGTCTACCTTCTAAATGTATTACTGCTGCGAATCGTTCATCCGAAATGGAATCTTTGAGTCGGTTAGCAGCAGATTTTCCCATTTTTGCAGCAAAATACGATCGGCCTACGTAACAGGATGGAAGAGTAATCTCTACTGCTTCTCCCAAGAACGTATTATTATTAAATGTAATCTAACTTTTGATATACTTTCATCTAAGAATTCACATCCTGTCCTGAAGCGTATGCATAATTCTTACTAATTTATAGTGAATATATTAACGAAATAAATTTTTAGCTATGCCATCTCAAAATCTTGAATTCAAAATTTCCATCAAGTTTCTATGCACTGTGATAATTCTCAAGATAGTACCTAGCGCTTGAAACAAAACTGGTTAAAATTTTAGCATCGGAGTTTACTCTAAATTAATTTGCATTGCATCCTACAACTTATATTGATTCCAGATTATATTCCTATGATTGAAAAACTCCTGATGTTTAACAAAAATGATTTAAAAATGACTAAAAAATCCTAAAATTCACTTTGAGGTTAGATTTCTTAGTAAAACGTTGACAAGATAATTAGTTAATTTTACATACAAAAAGGTTGACTGAATTTTTTACAGCTTTACATTTTCTCTACAGATAAATAAGCTCATAGAAAATTATTACTGAAAACTAAAATTAAAAACAGCAATCCATGAGCAACATAGAAACAGCCCATTCTCATGAAATAAGACATATCATGAGTAATTATTTTATTATGAGTTATATTTTGAATCTACGTAAATATGGCATTCTAAATCATACGGCCCTATATAGCGCAGTATGTTTACTCATCCTAATTGGCAAATTGATTATTCACTTATATTTCTGTAACTTAAATTTAGATTGCTTGAAACTTAGCAAGAGCTTCATGTTAAACAATTTGTCTCGCTCGTGAAATCTGGCAATTGATTAATAAATGGGAAAAGGATTTAATGGAATTACCACCGTTAGTAACCGCGAAAAGATTAACTGATGAGCGTTTGCTTGCGGATGCAAATTTTTGGAAAACGAAATCAAATAATTTCAATTCAATCCTCGACAGACCTTAAATCAACCTGCTGCTCCACTTTCGGTCTGGTTTGGGATTTCTGGTCATCATATTTATATTGCTTTGCATGCCGATTGAAAAAATATATATCCCTCGTATTTCTGATTTAAGAAAACCCAAGCCTAGAAACCGATACGTACAAAAAATGGGAAAATGATTCGAGAGAGATATCTGTTCTAGCGAAAAATACAAAGAAATAAAATACGTGATCAGAAGACAAAATACAGTTGAAATAGAATATCACGGACAACTCGAGCAATTTTCTTTAACGCAATATAGCCTTGAATTTTGAAAATAGGTTATCATAAGTATTTTCCATGATTTATCTCTTAGCAATGTTTTACAGAGCATTAGATTATAGATTAGAGGATTATTTTTGAGGAGTTCTCAGGTTTGATTTGCAGAAATTTATCTGCATAATATATTGAAATAATAAAAGAACGAAAAATTCTAATGTTACCGGGTACATTCAATTATTAGCCGGATAGAAGGTTCAATTTAGATTACAAAATTAGAAACGTACAAAATTTTTGAATAATAAATCAACTACGGAATAGGAAGTCAGCGAGACGAATAAAAGTCTCCAGGGACATAATGGTTGGTAAAAACTTGTTTGTGGGAGTCGATTATTTTCCAAAACTTTACCATTCACTGCGGTTTCCCTTATCGGATATACATAAGTGAATATAGGAATTAATCTATGCTAGTTAGTGCCTTTGGAAGTAGGCTTACAACAATTCGACTACATCTAACAGTGAGGGTAAACGATGTAATGTAAATGGAGTGTTTAGCAATTATATATTTAACCTGAGCAACACCAGTACTGGGGAAGTAGAGTACTATTAACTTCAAAATCCTTATCTACGCTATACCTTTGTCAATTCTGTTAGATTCTCAAAAGCTCGATGAAAAACAAACGATGAAAGACCCATGGTATGTTTTAGCGATTTTACCCTTCTACGTAATCCTTTGATTTCTCATGCAATACGTGCTTGCTTCGAACGGGAATCATCAATCTCCTAATTAATAGATGGCTTCGGATTTGATGAATTTTTCGAAAGAAAAACTCGGTAGCGTCATCCTTGAGATTCTGCAGCTGAGAAAATTAGCACTCGGTCCGACAGAATTGAGAACTTCCGATTAACTTAATTGGATTTCAATCAAGAGGAATATATACTAAATGTCATAGACTTTTTATATGACAATAATTATTGTCATTATTCTTGGAAATATTAAAATAAACAAGTGTAATAATCGTAGCACGAGAGTAATCATACGTTTCTTAGTTAATGTTTCCCATCAACTTCCAAGATCGCAAAAAACAACCTCAACTTTTGAAAATTCATCACCGCAATCTTCATCCAACAAAGATACCTGCTGGTGTTTATGTCTAAGCATAACTTTTGAAGTACTTCTCATTTTTTGATAAAACATAAGTTTCTAATCTTCGACGATGATTGAGGAAAAATCCTTTCATCAACAAGTAGCGAATTCAAACTTCTTTACGATATTAAGATCATTATAATTTCATGGGCAGAGTTAGAGGAAGTGTCTTTTGCATTCGTTAAATTTCTTTATTCCGAGAATTCTCTTTTCTTGGAATTGACTCAGAGCCTTAAGTTAATTTATTCAAGATGTAAATTTATTTACGAGCAATTTTCGCAAAAATAAGTGCTTGCTTCTTCCATGTCTTACTGAAATTTGGTTATTTTAACCCAATGAGAGTGCTTTAGACAGAGCGAAAGGAATGAAAACTATATTTCCATTAAATTTATGCAATGAGGAAACACAAATCCACCACTATATATAAAGAGCCAATAGAAATCCTTTCGTGCTGGATTGTTTAGGATAGGTGATCCATAAGGATCAATTAAATAAATATTTGTTTTAAAGCGTTCAAGAGATTATTGAAATGCAAAGATTTCTCCTAAATAATGTTAGGGCAGAAATGCGTTGGAATTAAGATTTGGATATGGAGAAGAATGTTAAAAATTAGTTGAATGGAAAGGCAAACGAACGTTAAACAAACACAACTAATAAATGTCATGGAGCAAAGGAAGGTAACATTCTTGGGTCATCAAATGAGAGATAACAGTATGATAGAGATAACGTTAGAAGGAAAAGTGTCGGGAGGAAAAGGAAGGGGAAGACCTAGGAATAAATATATTGAATATATCAAGACAAGGATGGCAATGGATGCATACTGCCAATTCAAGCGAATGGCAGAAGACAGGAGCTCCTGGATGAAGAGACAAGGTAATTATCCTGTAGATAATAGACGGAATGTTAGGGCAATTACGTAACAAGAACACGCTTATGATTTTCACAAAAAATTGTTTATAGTAACTTTTAATCTCCATCGTATGGAGACAAATCAAAAAAGTTTTGTTACTTTCGTTCTTTCCCTGTGATTAGTAACTAGGAATGAGATATGAAACAGGTACGAGGAGTGCTAATCCTTAATTATGTCTATACATGTAAGTTTACAAAAAGAATTATTATCTGATTATTCTGCTGTTACAGTTCTCTAGTTTTTTATTTATGATTCCAGACAAAACAAGGAGTTTATTTTTCCCCCGACGATTTGAGTGAATTCCAGCTGAATTCAAGTACGTCCTCTAGACGTTGCTCGGTTAAATGTGAATGGGTCGATATTCTCGGCGAGTATTCAAATATTTGGAAAATCTGATTCATTCCCACAGTACAAATCCTCTCGACAAGAAGTTCTCTAACTTGCACCACCCTTCCTAATCCTAAATATTTAAAATAGCAGATATTTTATTTATACCGAAATTAATATATACGTGCAAACTTTGGTAAAACTTAACCTCTTTTATCCCTCGGCTCAGAAAAACTTGAGGAATCTTCTGAGTACTCAGGCAACGTTGTAAAAACTTTGAACTTAAATTAAATAAGTAAGTAATCCAAATAAAGTAGCATCCTTTATTTCAGTCTTATAATTTTTTACGTAGTTGTGTCATTATAATATCCCGTGTTTAATGGCAATTATACTGAAATTATTTCGTGCCCCTTATTTTATAATGAATAAGTAATGAATTTAGGGTTTTACAAGGTTGAATAATAATAGTTAATAATTAGTAGTTGAATTTCGCTCTTCTAAAAAAAGTCCTTCAACTCATTTCACTTACTTTCATCTTCTATTTTCTCAGTCGTTTATAAAACCTCAAGGCTCCCTGAATTACTGAGCAAACTATAATTATTTTTTCAACCATGCAAACTTGTTAAATCTGATGGGTTAATCATGGTGAACATTTTTTACCACATAAGTTTATAGATATTGACGTAGATTTATTTGAAATAAAATATTCACAATTTTAACGTGTGCTGTTGCAATATTAAAACATCAAATATAAAGTAGCTTATGATGTAGCAGTAACGCAAGCTTGGACCTCGCATTCTCGCTCCATATTCTATTCATATCTCACCCGCATAGACCATTCAACCTCCTTGCAAAAGTTTACGGAGATAAATTTACTTTCCTTCTCGTCTATCCCCAACGTTCTTGCCCATAAATATACCGCACGTCGTTCCTTTTTTGTCTCCACTCGTTGAAGCGGAAAAACCTTCCTGCGGGGAGGCCCACTCGTTCCTTTTAAACCCATGCCCACTAAAGTTTCCAAGTCCCGAGATGTAGTCGGCGTACTTAAAAATTTCCCGAAGCATAATAAATTCATGCGGGAAAGGAATACCGCGTAGAGAGGATTCTTTTTTTCACCGATACGTAAAGATATTGCGCCTACTAACATACAGGCATATCGCAAACCTCTCCATGATTCCTCCGGTCTTCCAATACCTTATTGAAAAATGCAGACTGCGGGAGTCGAAGATGAATATTCCGAGCACCATTCCGCGAATTCTATTCTGCTTGACAGATTCCCAGCTCCAGAGGGATGCTGTACGACTACCGAAATATAATAGATCGTGCGATGGCGGCGGGAGGAGTGGGGAAGGGAATCTAGGAAAGTCTGCTCCGGCTTCCTTGGCATCGAGCATTAATAAAGCCATGTCCGAAATCCGGTTGGCGAAGTCTCTTTCGAGAGATAAAGGAGAGAGAACGGAGATTCCGAGAGAGAGAGAGGATGGCCGTATTTCCTTTCCTTTGAATCGAAGACGATACGTTCGGATCGCCGCCGCTTGTCACCACAATGGGAGATAATTCTGAGAAAATCGGACGATGAAAATCCTGGAAAGTGCTTCGGGGGGTCGCTATTTGCCACCGCTGGACATCGGTATTACATGGGATTCTGCGATCTTGGTGGTCTTCACGACGGGAAATATTTACGCGGTTTTAATGCCACTATCGGAGTTTAACATCCCTGAAAAAAGAGGAGATATTTTCTGCGTTAGAAAGATCTTAGAGAGTCCAGTGAACAGTAAAATAGACAATTTATATGCTGTAACCATGTTTTGAAATATTCGTACGCTCATGCATTAAAAAGATGGATTATTTGATCAAGAAACCCTTACGCCCTAGATGAATAGAATTTCATCAACTAAAATTTTAAGTTTTTTATTTATCATTATTAACTTATAATACGTTTAAAACAATATATACCTATTATTTATTTAAAAACATAACAAGCTTGAACTATGAGACCGTTGATGGTTTAATAATTATATTACAAGAATATTCACCAAAAATGTTTTACTAGTTTTTGTTGAAAATAATTTAAATAAATAACAAGCTTGTTTTTTCCTAATTCACCTGGCCAATATGTACACTCCTGGCCAAAATTAACGCAGCACCGGCCGTTAGGATCGCTAGGGAGGTGCTGCGTTAATTTTGGCCAGGAGTGTACCTATAGGTTTACTGCATAGTATTTATTTTGCACACAATTAAACATAATAGGTAAGGTAATTTAACCTGGAGTTGAACCTTTTTTTACAAAAGATAAGATAATTTTTCATTATAATTTAGATAAAATGCGATGTGAGTAAATAAATGGTAGACGTAAATGGCAAAATTGATAATAAAGATAACTATAGTGAATACAGCAACAGATAGAGGATGTCATTCAATAAAAGCGATCTAAATTCATAAATAATTTATTTTAGTCACAATAATCACTCTACGAATAATAAGTCTTAATAGATTTAAAGACAGTTGTACGACATGAATAGAATATGAAAAATAGCGAGATTAAATTTCTTCCTTGAAAATGAATAAGGGGCTCGGTACGTTACGTCCAAGACGTTGCGTAATAATGTCGAGTAAGTGAGTGAAAAACGATGATAATGTTGCAACTCTCCTCCGTATTGTAGCTCCATTCATCCCGCAGATAAATCCGCGACGTCGTCTCTTTAACAAGCGCCGTCCGTTTTTCAACTGTTTGCGAAACGGAGAGCGATTTCTCAGACGCAGACAACATCTCTCGTCGGCTGGCTCGCGACCAGCCTCGGCGTTGAATCATGAGTTCTCTCGCCTTCGAAATGTGGGCGCGCAAACACATGAAAGAAAGTGAGCATTCGAAAACGCCCGATGAGTGCGGGAAAAGCAGCAGAATTAGTGGAGACATTTTCCGCGTTTAAGTGCGCTCACACGTCTGTTAACACTGCCTAGATTAGCGTTTCCTCGTTGATACGGAATTGCAAAATTCTTTCCGTAATTTTTCCTAGACTTAAACTTATTGATCCTAAACCTTACCCCCGAAGCAATCGGATTAGATACGTTTGGAGAGAGTAAACTTATTTATTGATCGAATTTATCATATTTTTATAGAATTTATTTAATTACACCCGAAATACTCAGCTAACATCCATCGCAAATCAGTAAGGGTGAGGATAATTAACAACAAAAGAACAAAAACATACATTCTTGGATCGGATCTCGAACACAGAACCTTGGAGTTGTTCAGCTACTACATACATGTATATACATTAAACAGAAAAGTCTTCAGCTAATTTTCAAAGAGAATAGGTAAATAAATATTTGAATGGAGGAGTTTCAAAACAGGTATTAAAAAAATACAAATTTTCTGATTAGCGATCAGCCTGGAAGTGATCAGTGTTAAATAATTATACATTGATTAAGAAAATTTTACTTATAAAGACAGAAGACTAACTCACCTAGTGTGCAATCAAAATGTCTGCATCACTGATGAGAAATACACTCCTATATTATCTGTAAGGTACTGACAAAATTTACCATATTTTTCCTCTTTCTAATCTAGAAGTCATAGAGATTTGTCTCAGTTCTCGGAAGGTGCAAACAAAATATAAGTATTTTCGGTGGCTTCCAATAGCGGTAATGGTATTGAGTAAATGAATTTTCCACTTCTCTATTCAGATAAAATTTCTTCAACTTTTAAAATATCCGAACTTAACCAGATCCTCAAAATGTTATTTGTAATATATTTTATGCGTCATGAAGCATAGTGGATCAATCAAGTGACCAGAGAATAAAGCTCAGAAATCAAGAAAAGTTAATGAAAGAATACGTTTGCACTACAGGAATTATCTGAGGAAAGAAAAGGTTTTGCATTTATATTCCTGATAATAACAAATAACGAGAAAGATTTTTTCTGTTTCCAGAGTTCAAAGAAGTCGTATCTAATAATGGGTTGTAATTAATTTTTTACTTTTGACATACTTCTATGTCCTTTCATCCATATCACCCTGCTGATAATCAAAAATAGTAGAAATAGATTTACAATTGATTATAGACCAAATTACGGTATTATAAACATTTCATTAAATTTCCTTCACATAGAACACTTTGATAATTCGGAATTGTGCCCAGAAATCTTGCCAATTTTATATGGCTGGCAGGCATTACAGTATACAATCTTTATGTAAGAGTTAAATTGCAGCAAAATCTTTATCTCCAATCCTCCAAAAAGGAGTAATGCATGAATTTCAAAATATGATCGAATAAAGTAATTGGAGGCTAACATCAATTTGATCTATTTTTCCCGGAACACTTTTCACGCTACTCTTCCACTGAGCTTCGTAAAGGCTCCTCAATCTAATAGCTGACGCAAGTATGAGATAGCTAATTCTCGAGCCCTGATCGATTTCATCCACTAATGGGAAAAGAAATGAAAACGACCGCATCTCTAACAAGACAGGAAAAATGCGAAACCACCTCCTCTCACACCGAGTTAAGAGGAAATGATGGGAGCTCAACAAGGCCGACATGAGGAAGAGATTTGGAGAGACGAATGCATCCCTACGATAGCCTCGAGGGATCCTCATCCAATTATTTTAGCCCCTCCATCCATCTCGCTGCACGCCTATTCATTTACTGAACCGCTTTTTATTCCCTCCCGCGGCGGGCGGACGCCACGTTTGGCGGCCGAGCAGACGGTGCATCGCCGCGAAAGTGCACTCTTCAAGAGCCCCTCTTTCTACCCGTGACGTCATCGGGATCAAAAGCTCTCTTTCCCGGCGACCGTTTTATAATCTTCCCCGGCTTGCATCATCCCGTCTTCCGCGTAATCCGCCGCCGTCCCGTGCATCCGCGGTGTTTGCGCAGCGGCTGGTTTTTTTTCGTTCTTTGCATCGCGAAAGATAGCGCTCTTTGTGTTACCGCCCCCTTTTTGGCGCCTCGGCTTTTTTTCGGCGGACGGGAAGGAATCCACGCTGGATGGGATGGCGCCCGTCGTTTGCGGAGGCGTTTAAAAATAGATTGCGCCCGCGATGAATGAGTCGCGACACGTGTCCGATGATATAATCCCCTCGAAACGGGCGTCTTCATCCGATTTGCATTTTTGAGAGGGGATTCGTTCGAGTTGATGAGAGGAGGAAGTACATGATTCGTGCATCTTCGATAGCTCTTGTCAAAACGTCGAATGGGAGCCGAACCAAAAACCAAAATCAAAGAGCCGTTGTTTTTTCTGTAGCGATACCCGAAGTCGGACCGAAAAAACGACTTTTTCAACCGAAATCAGTCGCTTGTTCCATTCTGATTTCCGGTTAGCATTCTAATTAACTGTAAATTATTTTTAATTATAATGTGCTTAAATATTAAATTCATTTCAACGATTAGCTGGTTAAAAGGAGATTTTATTTCTTAGAAATGGTATCAATTCAACCACAGCAAAGATCTACCCATGGTTTGAAGTTATTGTCACCAATGCACTATGCGAAAAAAAGTCTTCGAATAAGGGCGTTTAATTAACAGCGTGTGTCGACTTAACACTTTTTACAAACTAATTTGTAATTATATCGGAATTTTCATTTAGAAATTAAAATTGATGTTTTTTTCGTTGACATAATTATCGATAAAATCATTAGAAAGAAAATATTTCGTGATTTTTCTATTCCAAAAATGGAATGGAATGATTTTTACATACCGTATTGACCCATATTTAATGAATTGAAATTTGTCAACTTCAATAATGTTAGAATAACGATGATTACGCACCAAAGATATTTCTGCTAGGTTGTGATGAAAACTTCGTTTGTGACATCCAATATTAGCAAAGCTTTTGATGGTAATAAAACTATGCTGGGTAAAGGTAGGTAAACCTCAAATTAATTACACATTTTAAAATGTAAACATGTTTATCCTTGGCGAGTACGGTTTACTTTTCAGAGAAACTGTTACTCTAAAGAGTATTCGAAATAAAGCACCTTCCCAAACTCTATCTAGAAAAATTGAATTCGGTCACTGCATCAATGTTATGATTAAATTGAAATTCCAAGAAACAATGTACTCACGATAAGTTCCCAGGGATTATTTCAATGGAAGTATAGCATGGATGTACTTACCTAAGAAAAAAGAAAAGAATAGATTAAAATACACGAAAAAATACAATAGTTTTGACTTTTACTACTACTGATATTATAAAATAGAGATAAATAGATATTATAAATATCCCTGCTCAGCTTACACATAATTCTTTGTACTTATGAACCATAAATAAGCTGCAATAAAATTGATAAAAATTAATATATTAAGGGTAATTAATTTTCAGAATACTTATCGTTGTTTTTAAGAGATATAATATAATTTAATATAATAATATACATAATTTAATAATATATTTAAATATAATTAATAATATATAATTTAATAATATTATATAATTTCTCTTTTAGCCATATTTTGAAACTCGTTAGCATATTTTAATCAATAAAATTTAATTTTGCAGTAAACATTCGAATTCCTATCCAAGATCTTGAACATGAACAGGTTTTCAATAAGATCGACGGAGCGGCGATACACATTGTAGTATTCCATTGACAGGAGATGGAAAAATAACCACTTTGTATAGAAGAACTGGTGTATTTATTCAGAAATGACTTCGCAAAACAGTACAGATACCACACAAAACACGACATGTTTCGAAGCGTAAGTTTGTATACTTAAAGGGCTTCGTTTTGAGACCTAAAAAATACGAGCCAATTAACTACCATTACTCTATTTCAGATGAAATTCTTGAGATTGTGAAATTGAAATTCAAATGAAACATCTATATTTTTAAAGACTTCTCAGCCATAATTCAAGAATATATTGTCTATTTGACGAACATTTTCCGCACTTGTTTAGCTTGTAATAATCGCAATACTTCAGCTAAGGTAGTAATGGATTGATTCATAGCCTATCGTTGCCTTGAAAATATCTAAACTTGTCGTCACTTACGTATGAGAATTATAACTTCAAATAAATAATTAAACTGTATCGCTATGAAAGGAAAAGATACGAGGCACAAAATTAAATCGTCATTAAGGACGATGCTTTCCCGAAAAAAAATCGGGTGTAATTCTAAATATATACGTTCCCAATAACCAGCTCGCCCTGGGACGCAAAGAAAACCCCAAACAAGGAAAACGGGGAAGGACATTAAAATCCTAATCACCCCCATTTCCTCTTTTCATCTCCCTTTCCGAAAAAGAATATTTTCCCTTTAATCAAAATCTAATTCCGAAACCAAGGCTCGGCCCGAAAGAGAATACAATGGAGTTTATCCAGAGGGCCTCGAAAAAATGTTCATTTCCCTTTTTTCCCATTCCTCGAGGGAGATTCAAAACACTCATTTCTCCTCTCTTCGACCTTTCTCTGCTCTTTCTCTCCCACTGATTTATGTTCAGCCATATTCCCCTTTCTCGATCCGGTTTTTTTTTCGATTCGAAACTACTTCTCAAGAGAGAGACTTCGTCATTCCGATTTTCTTATTTTCTCGTCGCGCCCATCTTTCTTCGCAGACACTTCGTTTTCAGCCGCTGTTCGCCATGCTTCTCCACACTCTCTTATGTCTCTATTTTTTGCACTCTCTTATCTTTCTATGAGGGAATCCCTCTCCACGTCAAATTGCCTCGCCTACGTCCATTTTTACAATTTCCGCTTTTTCTGCTCGCGAGGAGAAAAGCGGGCTCGTCTACTACGTCCCATTCGATCCTTTTTTTCTCCCTCCAGATTGCCTCATAGTTTCTCTAAGTTCTGCAACAATAACAGAGAACAAGTGAGAACATCAAAGGGAAATTGCGATTGATTTGTGTCTTGCTAAATAACACACTGTATAGCTGAGCACTTTTCTTACGCTTATGTAAAAAATCTGCTTCCATTTGCTCTGAGTTTAATGCTTACGAATTATGACGAGGTACATTAAAGAATTTTCAATCTAATTACAGGACTTACCCAGTAAGTAAGTTTAACTAATAAAATAATAATAATAATAATAAATGTATTTTGCTCTGGGATTATGAGTCCCATAAGAGCAGAAAAAAATATACAAATTCTATCTGCTCACATAAAAATAAATAATGAAAATTATATACAATAGGTCGAATACAAAAGATAGACAGCTTACAAAAATATAATACATAAAAGAATAAAGAGAAAAAAATATGCCAATATTATGGTAATAAGAGTAATTCTGTAGAAACTAAAAGGTAATTAAACAGTTTTTCTTTAAATGATTGTGCGGAGGTGGAATTTTTAATGTGTAAAGGCAGGTTGTTCCAGAAATTAGATGACGAAATTAAAAAGGATTTTAGGTATGTGTTAGTCCGAGGGATTGGGCATAGAAGATAGTTAGGGCCGGAGCGGGTAATTTTACAGGATAACTAATAAGAAGTAATAATGTATTCTAGTAAAAACTCAAAAGCAAAATGTAAAACGTGTCATATTTGCTTCTGCTTTTTGGTTAAAACTTTTAAAATTATTGGTGAAGAAATTTTCAGAAGAGGAACAACATACCAATTCCCATTACAAATTGAGCTCATGAACTCTTTTGTAATTCTTTCTCTACCGAGAAGTACGGTCTGCTGAAAATTGTTCAGATATCTAATATAATAAATTACTCAGTCTCTGAGCGTAAATCATGTTCAAATGTAAGCAGAAATCTATGGCTTCCAAGGGGTAATCACCGATTTTATAGAATCGTACAATGCATTTTAGTGCGGGAGCAGAAATGAAATTCTGCCACTGAAAATTGTTCAGATATCTACTCTTTCTCTACTGAGAAGTACAGTCTACTAAAAATTGTTCAGATATCTAATATAATAAATTACTCAGTCTCTGAGCGTAAATCATGTTCAAATGTAAGCAGAGATCTATGGCTTCCAAGGGGGAATCACCGATTTTCTAGAATCGTACAATGCATTTTAGTGCGGGAGCAGAAATGAAATTCTGCCACTGAAAATTGTTCTGATATCTACTTTCCAATTTTTAGTACCAATAATTTCTTTGAGCTGCATTTCTTTCAACAGCTTTAATAACCATTTACAAAAACTAAATCACACAATTATTATTAAATAATTAACTTATATATTTCTTTGCCAATATTCCTTCCGCATTTATAATATTTTGCTTCTTAAGTAACATCGTTCAGAGTAAAGGCAAAAATTTTAATTTATTTCATCTCATAAAAGCATAAACATCAATTTACTTTACTTTTTTATTTGCAAATACGTAGTGAGGAAACAATAGGTATTATGCATTCAGCAGTAGAGATCTGCATCCAATGAATATAAACTAACGACTCCAATTTTCAAGAATCATGTAACCTTGAGTAACCATTGAATAAGTAGAAGTAACCCTTGAGAAAAAGAAGCACTACAACCTCTAAAGAAATGCAAATTAAAATGATAGTACATAGTATTATAGAACAACCGTACTTTCTATTCCACAAAGATGCTTTCCGCGTATTTCAAATTAATTCCCCAGCTTAGTTCCACAGCATGGATCCATTTTCCCCATTCTAAGGCTGTCTCACGGAAGGGCAAGTAAGCAGGAACTATATGAGCTCCAGTTTGGTAGTCTCCCAAAATGCCGATGATTCTTTGCAAGTCGCTCTCAAGTTCCACGAGGCCCGGAACGGGAGTTAAGTGGGCTCTCTCCGTCCGATGCGACACGATAACACGGCACTCGCATGCGCATTACATTCGCATATTACCCGGACGCGGAATGCATTAGCCATTAGGGAATCGTCGTGACGCAGTGGAACAGTGAGAAGATAGCGCACGAACAGTGCACCGCATACACAGAATCTCAAACTCCGACCCCCTCTTTATTAACCTTCACTCCCTTGAATTCCGCCGAAGGAATTTAATGCGATTCGCGTGTTCGCTCTCCCGTGCAATTTTTATCAAACGGCGATGGAAACGATAACGGACGGCTGGGTCCAAACTATGCGAAGGAGAGATCGAGCGAAAATAGAGAACTTTTTTTTCCTAGACGTGGTGCATGACCGCGGTAACGCACCGCCGCTGCATTGGCATTACGGCCCATAATTCTTCGCGATCCATTGGTCCACGGCGACCTATAGCATTCAAAGGATTTCGAAGCCATAATCGCGTTACTCGTACTCGAGTGGATTCTCATTTGCCGGCCGCTGATGTCCTATTCATTGGGACCGGGGCGTGGGGTTGGGCATTAAATTCGAGGAACGTACTTTTAACTTGGTTACTGAAGAAAGGGGAATAAAATCGGGGAAAATGCGAAAAATCGAACTGCTTTCCTTTTGGAGCTGAATGGCCGAACAGTGAGTGTTCGAAAATAAGCGGTGAAATCGCGTGTCCTCACTTGGTTAAAGTTTATGCTCGATAAAGGAATTTTAAATCTAAAATATTCGCATAAAAACAACGGAATGTTAGAAAAAAATTTATAAACTAATTAATTTATATTAAATTGCTAAATTACTTACTTTTACTCAGGTTAAGAACTGACCAACAAGCAACGATTTCAATTACTAATTACAAAGATAATTTATTTTATAAAATTTTAATTGGCGCATAATCATTAAAACAGCTTTCCAAATATCAAAGTAAATTTTAACTAACATCGTAAATCTAGAAGTTATGAGAATACCGCCAAATATTTCACGAGAGCAATGTTTAATATCTAACTGTAACGTTATATGATGCTGAGAACAAATGGAATTTTCCCGGAATATTTCACCTGGAGTGTGTAGATAGCCTACTTAAATGCTATTTGCTCATTCATATTTTAGAGTGGGAAGTAGGGTCCATTAGCAACTAATGCATGGAGGAGAATTTAAGAAATATTACTTTAATAATAGCACCATTACGATATGAATTGCTACTCTGTTTATATAATCATTTCACATCTTTCACAGTGATTTACAGTAAGCAAGTTCTTTTGTGTCAACTTTTTTGGCTTTGGAATGAACATTCGTTGTTGATAAACGTAGTTACACAGCATAGTCTGTTTGACAATAGATCATACGGATAAAAGTCACACGAAAAGAACAATACAGCAGAAAAATATATAAAAGTTTACAGAGCCGGCTGAAATAATACTCCAGTCAGTGAATCTGATAGTATGATACCACATTATCATAGAGCGATATGTAAACCGCATGCGCTCCAACAGACCGACGATATTTCCACAAAAAAAGTTGCCAAATTCAAAAACATCCGAACAAAATCCATAATCTCTAAGCCACCCCTTCAATTACCAGCTTTGCAATGCTTCCGAAACCCGTTACGGACCAAAAATCACAACCCGCAGCAGTGAAAACGTTACCCAACCAAATCCCGCATCAGAACGATGATTAGCACCGATATCAGTAAACAACCTCGCCGAAACCATCCGCTAATCTTTCCCGCACTAGCCTCGAACGGGAAAGTCACTCGCAGTAATTAATTTATCTCTCTGGTTTCCGTTATTACATCCTATTACAATCTGCAAATCGCCGCGATAATCGCCGGGATCCAGTCGTCCGGGAATCACCACCGTTTCGGGGGGGACGACGCGGTCGGCGTATCGCATCCCCATCGGGATAACGCGGACCTGACGTTAAAGGGAATAAAGAACGCCCGAAAAGAACCCTGGATTATGCCCCACATAACCCGCATCGCTCGGGACAGCCTGGCGCACGCATAAACGGGCGCTGGCCGTTATGACCTTTGAGGCTCCCCCAACGATGGAAAGGGCGGATTCCTCTGTACCCAGATTATCAAAAAGCTCTTTCCCGACCGGATGTCCGAGAGTGTTAAGAGGGCTTGCGGAAACTGTTTGGCTCTGAATCGTTTATGATCACCCCGCGTGGGCGCGCGCCTCTAAATGCGCTGGTGTGTGTGGCCAAAGCACGGGGAAAAAGTACACACGGGTGGGGATTTTGCGCGGTGCGGAAATCGAAACTATTTCGGGGTGGAGCTGATGGTTGTTGGGCGGATCATAAAAGGACGATGGTCGTCTGCCATTCAGCGGCGCTTTGTCTGCGTGAGGAAGTGAGAGGACTTTGCCACCTGCGATGAAAGGGAGGGCGAGCCGAAGTGGAAAGGTATGGAGGGCGAAAAAGAGGAAAAGGTAGACCGAAACGCAAGGCGGAAAAGAACATACGGATACAGAGGAGCAGTGGCTCGCACACACAGAGGGTTGCAAATAGAAATAAGGAGAGACAAAGAGAGGCCAAAGGCACAGAGAAAGACAAAGTAAACTGAATGGAGGCAGAGATCTACAGAGATGGGTGGTTAACGGCTCGGTCAGAAGGAATAAAACATAAGGGTAAATACGGGAGAGAGCCAAAAATGAGAAAAGAAATGGTGGATGTCGAGCGATACTGGATAAATGGAATGCGAAATCAAATACAGTAAGGACAGAAATGTCACAATGAATATCACAAATGTAAAATTTAATGATATAAAAGTTATATACAAGCACATAGAGAATATTAGAGAAAATACTAAAAAAAATTGAACAGGTCCTAAAAATACATGTGGGACGTCACATGCGATATAAAAACCCAAAATTCGTTGATAATTTACTTATCCATTATACCAGAAGGAACAAATTAGAGAAGGCGACCTCTGTTTAGTATTTAGGACCATCATCAGACCTAGGTGATAAGATTTAGCTTCATTATATTGCTCAACTATTAGGTTACTTTCTAATTTCTTCTTGTGGTGCATTTGCTAAAGAAAATATAGACCAATTCTACTTAAAGTAGGTTTAATTCTAAGGATTCACTGAAACTATCCAGCAGAACATAATAGTAAAGAATAAAGAGAGTAAGAGAACAGATAAAAAAGAAGAAGAGCGAGAAACGAGCGAGAGCGAGATTAAAAAGAGAAACTAACTCCTAAAAATCAAAAATTTTTCTTTCTCTTATTACGTTCTTTACGGTATAACTTTACATACATATATTGTTAAAGATTGAGATATTCAGTAAGTATGTATAGGAAATCACTGAAAACGAAAGGAATGAGAAGTGACCGATGGAAGGTTGTGGGGAAAGCCGATATATACGGGATGTGATAAAATTGAAGCGAAGGGACGTAGAAAAAGAGCGAATTGGAAAGAAATGTTCTGAGTGGGGCGGGTGGGATCCAGGTGGCTTTGAGAAGGAAAAATCGGAAAGAATCGGAGGTCAGATGGAAATGTAGGCTTGTCAAAATTGCGTGGCTGAGTAATGCCCGGAAACACGCGTCCAAAAATATCACAGAGGCAAGGGTTCGGTGGAGTGGAGCGACTTGCGTGCGTTCACAGTAGCCTCATCGAGACATTCACAAAATAAAAGCATGAGTGATCTTACATTATGACTTTATGAAATACTTTTTGGAAGCAAGATTAGAAATTTGTATGCGAATTGAGTTAAAAGAAACAAATTCGAACTAATAACATGTTTAAAATGATTTTAAGTTATTCAACTATTCAGAAAAGAGTAATGTTTCTGAAAAAATCTAATTATATCAAACTCGAAATAATCAATAGATAAAAGACTAAAGCTCGTTGACACTAACATGTTTACATGAGGAGCATTATTAATCGAGCAAAGGTGTTTCTATTCTTGTTTTAACTTATTTTACTTTTATGGAAGTATTTTGCGAACGTTTTATCAACATGACTGCCGACCAGTCTTATTTAATTTTATCAAAGAATGTGTTTATTCATTTTAAGGAGTTCAATTTCATATTATTCTAGAGAAGGCTCCTTTACGAATGCATAATATTTCATGAGTTAGAAAACGATAAAATGGAACGTAAATCAAAACTATCCCGTCTCCAAACTTCCCGAACAAAATGTGTTGATCTATTAATATTTGCGAAGTATATATCTGAAAAAATCAACATAATTGTGTACATCTGGGTTTATTTTGCATTTAGTGTAGTACTGAGAGTAAGCGCAGCAATGGATGGAATTTAACAAAAGATATCCAAGTTCTGAAATATATATATACGGATTTATTTCATGTAAAGAAAACTCGAAATCAGTCGCTAAAAGTTTCTTTTAGAGATCTAACCACATAAAAACGTAACTTTAGATGTAAATATCTATTAGTTTTAAATTTGTCCAAATAAATATATAACAGCTTCGCTATCTGTAATACGTAAAATACTATAATCCGTAATATAGAATGACACATTCTTTGTATATAAATTTCAGTTTTCACTTCGCTAACCATAATCAATAACTCGTTACAAAAAAGAAGAATGGTATTTCGAAACAAAATCTATGATAATGAAGCAAACGAAACTATAAAAAGTATCAGACAAACGCCATCAGTGTTTTTGCGCTAACATTTTCTAAGAAACGGTAAAGAGGGAAAAATTAGATACTCAATGCTAAATAAATTCAAATTACAATTTAGATTAAAAATAAGCTTTTTGATGATCGCACGAGCAACGTCACAAACAAAATGTCATGTATCGTATTTGAATGTCATCGTAGTCTCTTTGGGCGATTTATTTTAATTTCATAAAATTAGACCATTCTGCTAACTACAGCAAAGAACGTCTCTTTGAAAATTTCCCCATTTCCCTTCGTATGACTTAAAACATCCTCTCTCCATTTACAGCAATTAATTTGGCAAAAACGACCAAAAAAGGGAGCGAAAATCATTCCCGAATTCGGGCGAACATATTTATTTCCTGCGCCTTACGCCAGGGCGTTACATATCCGACGAGATATTTACATCCCTATCCCTTTCTTTTGACCTCTGGTAACCGCAGAGCGTTCCCGATTCGAAAACGTATTCATCCTTTCGTATCATCGTCAGATATCATAATCGAGATTGGGTGAAGGACGAAGAGGAAACAAGGAACACAAAGGACAGCGGGAGCGCCTGTAGGCAGTGGACCCTACGATCGATGTGTTTGCTTGGTTGCCTAGCACCACGGCGCTCAAGCAGCAAACCGCGTGCACTGGTAGGGAAGGGTCACAGCGCTTTCCTGAGTAGACGCCGGTACCCAAGTGGTCCTTTAATAAGACCGCTCGTTTAAAAGCGGGCATATAAGATTAAATGTCACGGGGTTATTACGAGACGAATTTACCGGTCGCTCTAGCTGGTTTCGATTAATGGAGAGATAAGGATTAAGAGAGTACTTTCGTAGCCACTAGACAATGGAATGACGTGAATGTTCTACCCATGTCTTGCCCTGAAGACGATTATAATGAGTGGAATGATATAAAATGGATAGAAGGTCTAACTCTTCCTAAATCTTTTGCCTTAATCTCACAGACGAAAAAAGGTTAGTTCCTAGAATAGTGCCGTATACTTTCAATACCAAAATAATTTTATGCTTGTATTATTAAAAACATAAATACTGAAATACCTAAATATTTTTAATACCGCAAAAATGCAATTCTAAAATACAGAAACAACTTAAAACTTCAATGCCTGAATAATATACTACCAATTTTTTTAACATAAAACTAATCCAATACCAGAATATTTTAACAACTGAATACATCAATTCCTGAATACTCAAGTATCTGATAACTTTGATGCTTAAACGCCCAAATATGCCGATAATTGCAAAGCACTTACAATAGAATGAAATTTATAATTTTAGAGAATCATTCCACGCTCTACATAGGTACACGAAAAGCGGCTCAGAATGTCTTCTCTTATTTTCCAATAGGAAACAATGGAGCGTGTTTTTGTGCTATTAATTTCGAGGAGACATGAGTTTGAGTTGACCAATTTACGTCATAATTGTAAAAGAATGAGTCAGTTGACTATCTGAGGATAGATTCCCGGCTGTAGATTTGTATTAGAGCTGATTCATTCTTTACCATTATGTTTAAAATCTCTTGGCAGACGTCTGTACTTTGTACCGATCGAGATTTCCGAGCAGAGGATGTCAGCACCTCGTATCTTGATGAATGAAAATGAGTTATTGTACTTTTCTGTATGCTGGTTTTAAAATTTTAATTTCAATACTATGAAAAGAAAGTTTAAAGTTTTATATTTTCGGGGATCAAGGATTTTTGATGCAAAAATATATCAGCCAAAGCAAATCGTTTAAGACCTTATATTCATATACCGTATTAATTGGTTTAATTAAATTAACAAGTTCCAGACTAGACGAATCGAAAACTTTAAGAATGTTATTGCTAAAATTACAACACTAAAAATTTAAGTAAAAGACAATCAAGAACTATGAAAATTCCCGGTAAAGTATTAAGTTTTGAAGCCGATTTGAGCCTTAACATCTGTAAAATTAGTAATGAATGTTCTTTACGAAGGGAATAAAGTTTACAGGAGAGGATGAGGTAGGAGGAAGTTGTCCATTGCTTTTCTTCCTGAGCCTTATAAAAGGGTAATAAGGACCCGTAAGATAAAGACAGTAATTCAATGAAGAATACTCTTCGTGACATCAATGGGTGGGGATATGCCATCATTCATTATCACTCATAACTCATTAGCAAATATACAACTGAACTACGAATTAGACAGAGACAAAAGAGAATTAAAGGTACATTTTATCCACCCTACGCTTAAAGGCTGTTGAAAACGTTTCCATCTATCACCCTACGGAAGTAAGAAAATAAAACGTTTAAAACTTTCACGTAACCATTAAAACTTTCTCAACATGTATTACTAGGAAATCCCAAAACAGGCGTATCCATTACCACGCAGATCGACGATACAAGACTTCGCATTAAACGAAAGCGAAACTTGCACCCTAATAAGAGGGACGCAAATGCCAGAAGCTCGTGCTCCGTCGTCCCAATAATCTCCGGGCTCCATCTTCTGCGGTCCATAAACATCCAATTGGAACTCAAACGACAACCCTCCCTTCATCGGGGAAGATGCGCCAATTACTCCGCACATAAGACCCTCTCGTGAAAACAACCCCGGTGAAAGGAAGAGGCGAAAGGGACGTTAATTTCATGCCTCTTTTCACTGCCACGTTCCACTTAACGCTCAGCATTCGCCGCCTGCGAAACAGTCAACCCCTTTCACCCGGCGATAACGCGCACCGTTCGCGAAAAACATCCACGGAACGGGGAATCCATCGCCGACAAATGCTTCTCGGTCGGTTGGCCTCAAGGTTCAACGGTCTTACCGCTTCGCGGAGTAAGGAGGAAAACCTCTGCCACTCCCCACGCTACAGCCGAGTCTAACTTCTGCTCAATGAGACACCCAGTGTTCCTGCTACTGTATCCTGATTAATGGAGATTTACATTTGTATTTCGGCAAAGGATGGAGAAAGATGAATTTTAAAGTTAATTTAGTCTTACAATCAGTCTTATTCATTACTGTGATGATATTAGAGTTACTGATGCATGAGTTTGCTATGTGGCAATAATTTAGGTATTTACTGATGAAATTCTAAGTGTTACTCTTGGAGTCATTGAGCTTTACTTGCGTGGACATGTTCCGCTTATAGTATTCTTGCTTGGTGAGTAAAGCAAGGGAATACTACCTCAAAATCTTCTCATAATTAATAAAGGTGAGCAATCGCAAAAGCATTAGTAATAAAACTCGCAAATTTCAAATGAGTTTTGGAAAAATGAAGATTTTGCCATTTCTTCCTGTTTAATTATCAGTCTTCTTCGCTTTATAAAAGTATCTTTGGCTACAGTTAATCTTCTTCAAACTTTCCTTGTGCCTTTTTCATAGAAATAAAAAACCCTTACTAGCTACGTGATCCTCCTGTTTTATTTTTTCCTACTAACTCATATTGTTAACCGAGCTTGTAATTTTTATTGGCAGCTATTGATATATAGCATCTGGCTTGGTGAGGAAAGCTAGAGTAAAGTACCACACTCCTCATTTTCTCTAGTTAGCCTCATCCCCCCAACTAGCTCTTGGGTACTAATATTACAGAGGGATAAGCACCAACTGGTCTTCCGGCAGAAACATACATACACACATTGTGTCGATGTGAATAGTATATACCTACAGATTGCAACTGTCTGACTGCTTCACGGAGTAAGCAAAATAACCTCAGTTACTCCCAACGGTTCACCCCTCCCGAATCCAACTTCTGCTCAATGAGACACCCTGCGTATTGCAACAAGGGCTGACAGGTGCCTTGAAACACGACTCGTTCCGCGGAAATGTCTCCTAATTTCACGGGCGAAAATAGACCGAAGTGGGTATAAAGGTTCTTTTTACGGGGATAGTAAACCGTTTGGTAGAGCGGAATAGGGGATGAGGAGATTGCGGGGGTGCCATTGAGCGGAAACGGGTTCTTCCATCCCAGATTGCGGAGCCCTCTCTTGTGAGAATAACTAAGCGTAAAGCATCAAAGTTTCACCACGGAAAAGAGAATGGGGAAGACAGAGGGAATTTGAGACCCGCCATCCCCACCTTTCTCCTCTTACCTGCCTGCGTCAACAAGAAAATAAATGCGTTGATGCCGCAGGACAGGGATATATACATGTCTATCTGGCGTTTACATTTGGAAGGGATCATTTTAGAATGTATTCCGTGGGTATCAAAGGGGCGAAGATATCAGAATAGCTGTTAATAGATTTTGCTCAAGTCAGGAGCGTTGGTGGGAAAACACGAATGTTCGCGGGATACCGTTTTGTGTTTTGACGTGTGAGAAATTCAGTAAATCAATTTCAGCGTATTTAGCATGAGTACTTTCACTTTTACGAAACAAATAACCTTCGTAGTAACTTTGTTGTCAAATTATATCGCTGTTTAAATGCTAGTGTATTTCTCTCTTGTTTCTTAAAATTTCATAATTAAAAATAACTTTTAAAGCTACATCATGCTTCTAAAGCGTTATTCTTTAAGATTGATCACTTTCATAAATATTCAATAGTTTTCTCCTGCGTAGTGTGTGTAAGAAATGAAGTAACTATGATAAAAATATAAATCATATTTATTCCGTTACTAGTCTCAGAAATTCGGAATGTAAATAAAGTCTAAAATAAGGAAAAGAACACTGCCGTTGCAGTTTGTTCTTAGGTAACTGACTTCGGGAAATGAAACGTAAGGTCGCAAAATATAGTAACTAGTAGTAAACAGTTTTTGTAGTTACTCAGATAAATAATCTCATCTAGGGGATATAATAAGATATTTTCTCACATCAACTATGCCTTTCTTTTATACCCTAAAGAGAAAAAAAATCACTGATTCAATGGAACCTCTTTTCACAGCAATAACAATTAATTATGTATCTAAGTCTTCGAAGACTATCTTCTTGGTCTTTGTTCCATATATTCATTGGGTTTGCTAACGATGACAAATGATGGTAAATAATAAGCTAGTTGATTTTGGATCATAATTTGACGTCCCTTGACGTCATTGCGTGTTTAAGGAGAAAGTCAGGACTCGAACCCGGAACCGAATGGGTAAGCACCCTAATCTTTCCACCGTCGAACTCGCCGTGCAGTAAAACATTTTAATGTAAAGGTACGAGCGATTTAGAAGGAAGATTTCTTTATAAAATGCAAGACTAATAAGTAATTCAGTTTCCACGAATAATTTTCGTCAACTAGCCCAACCAAACTAAAACCATCAGTGCTGGCAATCCCCATGACCTATATACTTCTTGCATAGCTCTTTTACGCGAAAAATTTCCTCTGAAAGGCTACCACACATTCGCGGTATTATCGTACTAACCTAAACAAACTGTAAAGGGAACAAAAATATTTTTGGATCACTTCGCATCGCCTAAGCCTTCGAAAGCGTTCAGCTAACACCGGTATTCCGTAGCTCGTAACCTTGTAAAAATTCAACGCAACACGTACCCACTAAAACCTCAACACCTTTTCATTTTTCTTCCCTCTTTTCTAGGCACGTTTTCCCTTTCACTCTTAGGTCTTCTCAGGGGGTACGTCTCGTTGTATGTACAGAGATAAAGGAACTGGGAGAAACTGCGGGGGTGAATTGACCCCAAGGCATAATCATGAGGACACCTCGCACCGCATATTGCGTCCCGGTTTACTTGCAAACGCGCTGCCAGAGACCTTGCCCTTCACCGATAACCTTTCCTTCTCTTTCTGTACCTTCACCCACGAGTTTTTTATCTCTTCTCCTTACGTTCATATCCTTTACTATCTCTGGAAATACCGCTACATACCCTTCCCGTGAAGTAAGACCATATTCTAAAGCCGCTGTGAATGTGGAAAGGAGGGTTTATAAACGGGGATGGAAAAGGGTTTTGAAATATATAACAAAAGTGAAAATGGATTATTTAACTATGAAGAAGGTCTCTTTAACTATGAAGGAGTATCAAGATCTATGAAGATCTGGATGCTCTATCTACGATGATCTGCTTTAGAGCGATGATTAGAAGATACAGCGCATCGTGGAGCTTCTAAGGTGTGGAAGTACAACGGGAGTTAGGAATTTTATATTTCGATAATCCTGCATGGTTGTTGTAGGCTGTAGGAAATTTCAACAGAGATTAAAGTTTTAGGACCTTAGGATTATCTTAAAACAGTTAATCGGAGAAAATTCAATTTTTTGTGAGTATTTCCCGAAGAGAAATTTTTAAACGAGAATCATAAGAAGCTTGATAAAATGTTAATTTGCAAATAAACTTTTGAAACCAGAGTTCAAGAGCAGAAAAAAATTTTACTTTCGTTTATAAGAAGAAACTCCACTCAGTTAACTGATGAATACTTTTTTCCTCACAAGATAATACCATTTTCCAAAAAGCTTTTCAATTCCTTAGGAATTATAGACTTAGACGTTTAGTAATCTTAAATCTGTAATGTTCGAATTTACTCCAGAAATAAATACTTGATCCAAACAAATGCGACAGGAAAAGGTATAAAATTATTCATAGGTATTCCTAAGAGCAAAGGAGAGGTAATGGCATTTCATCTCTTCGCTATTAAACCATAAAAGAGAATTAAGAGAGAGTTGAGACTTCTATTATTATTTGTAAATTGAACGGGGAGGGCAATGAACGATTAAGGCGAAAATATGCAATTATAAATGGAAAATTAGTATAATATCATTACAGAGGAATATGGAGATATAATTTGGTTTCGTTCACTGTTAAAACATTCAACGATCCGTGATGCTGAACATGGTCCAATCAATTATGAGACAATACGGATTACGGAAAGGTTAAGATTAAACTTGATTGTCATTCAATGCCCGAGAAATGATATAACATACATGTTAAAGTATGGAGTCTGAATAGAAGCAAAGATATGAGAATGTTATTCTATACGATGAAGAGATAATGACTTTGGCGAGCGGCCGTATCTACCTTTTTTTAAACGGAAAACTTTCCAATAAACGTTAAAGGTACGTTGATTCATGAGGTGCTACATTTTATTTCGTCCAATAGGGAAGTGGGGAGGAGCACAGATGTTTCTCACGGAAGATATTCATTTCTCACGCTTGAAAAATTTCCTTTCATTTCTTCGTATCCGAGATTAATAGAAACCCCTCCTACGCGATTCTTTTGCTTTATTGTTAGCTCAACTCCGCTAAATAAAGAACAGAAGTTATTAATTATTCCAAGAATTCTTGCTTATCTACGATATAATAGCTTCGATTGCGAACTGCTGCGGAATGTGATGGCTATTTAAATAACTTGCTACATTTTACGATTGAAAACTCAATTTTACATGGAAGAGAGCGTATGTTCTTCTTTCAACGCCTCCACTCATGTACATACTTGATGAGTTAGATGGAAGGAGAGACTTGTAGTCTCAATCTTGCCTGAAGGAAAACGAATTATTGTTACTTTCATTATACTGTATATGTACTCTAAGAAGATCTTCCTTTGAGAAGGACACTTTAGAATTTATAGAATTACTTCCCGGAAATATATCGTTGCTATTACAAAATGTGGTAGAACTCGAGAATCTAGGGAGGTAGAATTGTTAGACAATTTATAGAAGAAGTATTAGTAGTGTTATTAAAAGAGCTTTAAAAGCTTAGGTCATTTCGCACATTGGCTCCCACCGGGAATCAAACCCGGGAACGCTTTTACCAATTTATCATAATCTATGATCATCTTACTAGTAATGATGTCCAGTGATTCATGAAAATTAATTAAGTTACTGAAATAATGAAATAAAATGATACTAACAATCGCTGTAATATGCCTCGCGAGGTTACTGGACTGAGAAATCCAATGCCCTTTTAAACGCATCCTGTAACGACACTTCATTTTCATCCTCCAATATCAAATGAAGAGGAAATATAACCGGAACGTGAGGCGACGGCTCAATCGATCGAAATAAATAAGACTACGACTTAAACCAACCAATATAAAAGGTAACGCGCACAAAAAAGGACAAATTAGAGTTGGAAAGCCTCCTTCTCTCCCCCATCCACGGTACTGAATTCAAATTCCATAATGGCACCAATTCTTTAACGGACTCTATTTCCCTCCACTTTAATTCATAAAGTTCGTGGCTCCGGATGATTAAAATCCTCTCCATACTTCCCCTCGATAAAGAGCTCATAAACACGGGTTACAAAACAACGAGCCCTCGTCGCTGCGAACAAAGGAAATCGGCCCATCGCGGCAACGGGAATGTGTGAGTAAAAACAGGTCCTTTGGGACGAGACGCATTAGAAGAGACGGCGCTGGCCACTCCCAACGACCCGATTGATCCAATTTGAATTTTTCGCCGGTATTATGAACGTGAAACAACAAAGGGAAGGAATGGGTAAAGATGAACGGGGCCGCCAAACGCAGAGGTGTTTCCGACCCGCCCACACCTGCCCGTTCGGGGAAACCTGTTCCGTACCTCACCCTTAATTTCCCCCACCTTCACCCTCCTCTATCTCTTATTCTATGCGAACGAGGCGCCTTTGGCCTCGCCGCGATCCAATGATAGGATATTTGGGAGTGTTATAAATGATTGCGCATGGGATTTTCCCGGATGAAGCCGAGCGAAAAGAATATCGTAGGGAATGGGCTGGGAATGTACGAGGGAAAGATTGCGGGGGAAGGATGGGTAAAATAGAGTGCCTGGTTGATTAAAATTTCCATTTCGTATTTCGAAAATAGAGCCAGTAGATTGGGCGGAATAGTTTATATCCATGCGGGAAAAGAGGCGATTATCTGTGGATGGATACGCAAACATTTCCCCCGAAGGCCACAATATCGGACTGAACAATGAAGCTGAAATATGCCGAATTTCGAGAACATTAGTCCTATGGGTATCGAATCATAAAGTTTGAAAATACGCGTGGGTGGTAACTTAAAGGCGAATTCTCATTAATTCGCCTTTTTAAAGGAATGAATAGCAAGTTTTAGTGTATCAATCTTTTGACTAGACAAAGGTTCTTTAATGCTGACGTCCTTGGTCGAAAACTACGATGGTGTAGTCTCATAAAGATGGTGCTGCTATGAATCGATATTTAATTTATTTAGATGATCAGGGCAAGTTATCGCAGGAATTATAATTTTATAATAATAATATTAGAATAATAAACCGTTGATTTTCTTCCTGTTTGAAGTGAGGACATTATTATTATAAGAAAAACAAAGGGACTTATCCTGATGCATATATAAACATGACATGAAGGACAAAATTAGAAAATAGGAATCAATAAATATTTAAAATAAAATACTCACTGCATGCAATTTAAATCAACAACTTGATTGAAAAATCACAGCTGAAATCTGTTATTCTTAGAAGAATACATTAATTCCAAATAAAAAAATCATAAAAATGGCGAGTCACTAATTTTATATATCCTAGCATAACACAGAAATATGAGAGTAACAAAGTTGAAACAAATATGGCTGAAAAATTTTTACAGTTAGATCTATGCTGAGAAGAAAAATACCATGAATGAAAATATTTAACTTGCGCTCTATTACCACTATTTCATTATTTTTGTTCTAAATAAAAAAATGTAATTAGACGTTTTCATTAAACATTCATTATACCTTGAAAGGAGCTACAATGAAGTGAATTTTCGAGTATATGTAACTAAACCTCTCCAAAAGACATGTTAATTGGCAAATGTATCCTCAACGAGAGTGGAAACGTGGGTTCGATTATCGCTCTTTTCAGACTTTATCATGTGTATTCTTCCTCGGGAACATTAGTATATTATTTGAAGTAAATCGTTGATTAAATTTTTTAGCTAAGGAAATCGATACATGCATCCTTATTTGTCTTAATCAACTGAAAATTACTTTTTTACCGATGACGCGAATTCGGCAAACAGTATATATCCGGTCTGATTCGCTGAAAGCGTAGGCCGGCGAATGACTGGCTTTCCTCCATTTCAATCATCCGGTCGACTATGCATAAACAATGGAGTGTTTTAGACGCATCTGGATCATTTAAATCCCCATTATTTTCGGGGAAACTGTTTTTCGCCTTCGTCCATTCCGACGACTGATCCGATTGTCCTCGCGAGGGAAAACGAAATCGATATTTTTAATTTCGGCGGATTAGGACGTGTAACCTTATTATCGTACTGATGATTTCGATTGCGTTTTAATCATCAGAAAGCTATTTAAAAGCGGACGCTGTCAAAAACGTATACTCGTTAACCTTTAGGCCCGGATATTTCATTTTCAGAGAAGAGACGAAAGAACGGGCGACCCACGCATGAGCGGGGGGAATTACGTTCGTGGAAAGGTCACACACGCCGTGTGACGCGGACTGTCATGCGTAGATGGAATTATACGGGGGCTATTTTTATTTCTGCTTGAATATTGCTTGAAGACATTCGAGACAATTCCCTCATCCACATTTAAATCGTATGGCTTTAATTTCAGACAAGAAAATTCGTCTAAATGTCACTGACAGCGGACCTGAACTCGCTAAATGGGCATTAAATGTGTCTAAACGGTGCAACTGAGCATGAACGCCCTTCATTAGGTAACAGGCTTCTATCCACTCGTAAGAAAAGCAGTCTGAAAGGATGTGTTAGTAAACATCGTTACATAGGGCAACATA
The DNA here is from genome assembly GCA_947579665.1 of Sympetrum striolatum. NCBI lineage: Eukaryota > Metazoa > Arthropoda > Insecta > Odonata > Libellulidae > Sympetrum > Sympetrum striolatum. The sequence continues at coordinate 73,775,688 of OX388342.1, read as the reverse complement.
TCATAAGAAGAAAGAAAAAAGCGCGAGAAGTTAGAAGTAATGTTTGGTTTCTTGGCGACAATAATTGTAATTGGAAGAAATGAATAATGACTAACGCGAAAAATTCCGAAAATTCAGTTTAAATACCTCAAAGTAGCATGAAAATTGAAAGAAAAGAGAAAGATTTGGTGAAAAATTAGCTGGAGTATAAGTATAAAATGTAATAAATTTAGTGTAATTTAATGTGTAATAAATGCTTGGATGTTTTAGTTTAAGAATAACATAAATAAATTATATCGAATCGTTTTGCAGATAAACATAATATTATTACCCTCATATCTTATCATCGACTTTCTATCATGAATAAGATACTTTAATATTTTTAACCATGAGATATTTTTGAAAATAAAGCCGTAGATAAATATTAAGATATCATTAAGTAGAGTAGGTGAATGATGTTTACTATTTCCAAAGTCCCAAAGTATTTCATTTTTAATTTTATGGAGGTTGATAATGCTACTAAAACGAGACGATCCAGCAATTTTTATTCTACTTACATTTATGGATCATTCAATTTAACTTGTAGAGGCATGCTATCTGATGCTAAAAGATTGAAGGTATGTCTCTTGTTTTGGAGCTAAAAATAACGATGATTGAATTACGCGTGAATAATAGTGAATGAGTACGAGGGTGATTCCATTGTGCATAATATTCCACGGCTCTGAAAACATTCAATGCATAGAGCGGATGTGGTTTATGGAGTGAGAAAATAAGTCATAGGATAAGCGATCTAGATGTTAAACTGAATCCGCCATTGACGGAGGTGCTTCTACTTTTTGAGGGATATATCTATTTTGTGTACGAAATTAAAGTCAGGATAGTTCATTGAAAGATTACCTGATCTCATCCTAATAAATATCGAGAAAAGCTTCGGGGAGTTGTTAATTCTATAGCTTCAACTTTGAAGGATTCGTAAATCTTGCATAGTAGGGAAAGAAAATTGGAATACGGCAGTTAATGAATTATAGATTTAAAAGATTTCCTACAGCCGTCTTTGTCATCGCTCTGTATCGCGTTGCCATCGATTTTCCGGGAAGAAGAGAAAATTCTGGATTACCGACCTTCTAAGAAACGCCGACATCCAAGCTACTACTATCTTCAAGGGATGTTGAAGAATGCAAGTAAATTTTAGTCGGCTATTTGAGTTCTTGAAATCTCTAATTCTTGCTCTCTTCCATCCGATTAACGTGTTCCGACAAAAATTTTATCCTCCCACATTAAAAAAATACAACATTGCCTGTAACTCTAGATGATTGCCTAGATTTATTGAAGCAACTTAACATTTCCTTCATATCACCATAAAGTTCCTTAATATCTTTGTGAAAAAATCACAACAAACCTCCATGATATCACACACTAAAAGTGCTTCAGAAAGTTACACAATCGCATCGCCAAACGGTTCAACGTCTCAAACTTTAACAATCATTCCTCCCGGGGAGACATTGAGGCGACGTTGATTGAAAATTGGGGAAACCCTCTTAACTTTGCAGACGCTTTCGTGCTCGCCTTGGTCTTCCCTTCCACCCCCACGTAATCTTCCATTCCTTCGGATTCTTTTCATTCCCTAATGAATTTCATTCGCGTTTATCCCCACTCACGGAATCCCTACCGAGCACTGCTTTGTTATTCCCTTTTTTCTTCAGACCGCGATTGCCATTACCCACACATTTTCCTCTCTCGACCTTTGACCTTTTGCCCGTCCATCCTCTTTGTTTTCGCCGCCCTTCCGAGGTTTTAATTCCCTCTCCAACCCTCGTTCCGAAAAGGATACCGCACGTCATCAAAGCTTCCCCTTGCATTCTCCTCGTCTTGTCCCTCTTTCCGATTCTGCCCAATCCCACGTCCCTCGCATAATGAATTGAAGTGCACTCAAGCCGACCGCTCTAAGCTCCACACCTTCCTCTTCTTACATTCTTTCGCCTTTTTCGGCAATAACCTATCCTCTTCCAACCCTCCTCCTTTCCACACATAGGATTATCTGACCTTCCTTCCTGAGCGTTCTTCTATCTCCGGCTCCAATTCTTTCATCAACCTCTTTCAAATGCCCATTCCTTCTTTGTTTAGAACCTAGCTACAAGTTATCAGACCTTAAGCCCTTTCAGTTTATGAAATACAACAAGTAATTCAAGTAGAAAATACTAAAAATAGAAAAGTACGAACTTCAAGGGACCAACCAACCTTAGAGAGACAATACTTATAATAATGGTATACAGATATAATTTTACAAAGCCAGGCTAACAGGTATGATGAGCGCCGTAGAGGTCTCTCATAGGGATACATTTATTATTAATACCTATATTATTATATTTTTCCATTACTGTTTAATTTTACGACAAAAACCTTGAGATATATCCTGAGAATTATTTCGTAGCTCGTAATTTTCTGAATTTAAAATCTTAGCAATTATATTATTAATTATTCCTCTCCTGAAGAAAGACAGTGGCAATGTGAAACCATACTTATTAAATGCATCAAGTAGCGATTTTAGTTAACTTCGACAAACAGAGCTATTTAAACCTTATCTCCATCCTCTTAGATATATTACCTTTAAAACTCTGATTACTTTTTTGGAAGGTTTTTTTTTACCCTGGTCAAACTCAAACTGTTCAACTTTTTCTCCTTCCATTGAATTTTAGATGGATAAAATTTCTAGAGTAGATTTGTCCGTATCGCAGCAACTAATAGTCAACGAACCAAAAAGTCCTGACCTCCTAGTCCTAGTCTCCTGATCTTATATCAACAGATTGGAGAAATGTTGGCTGTCAAATACAATCTTACTGAGCCTGAAAGAGTTCCTCCCATTCAATATGATTAGTATCGACAATACATTCTGTTTAGCATCTTTACATAGGTTCGGAATTTCTTACTCTTTATAGTTCTTTTGGATTTCAATGATTTGGAATAGAAAATTTCTCTTTTGGCGACTCAATTAATATTTTTTAAAACTTTACCAGAAATAAGAATAAATATATTAAGAAAGAGCCGAAATTTGACATTTTTCTAAATTCTTAATCAAAAAAAATTTGATGTGGCCAGCACATGACTTTCTCCATATATAAGATGTAAATATTTATCTACGACAATAATTTCGAACTCTATATTCCATCTAAACTTGAAAGATGAGTGATTAATTTATATATTATTATCTTTAACGTCACAAACATTATAAATAATGTTTTTCGGGACATGCTCGATAAAAAACGATGAATTTGGCCTTTCGCCCATACAGCCCAGAGCGCCCACAAAGTACATAATCAGCAACTTTCGGTTTATCAGTATTTCATGAATAACTCCTAAACAATCAGTGATACAAAAATATGTTTCACGCAAAAGTCATAGTAAATTACATTTTTTTAAAGTTTACTTATAATAGTATATACCTAAATATCATATTTATGGAGATATTTTGAAAACCGGAAATGAGCTTTGAAGAATGAAGCTCGACTTCCGGTTGACCGATTTACTCCAAAATCTAAACAACTCTAACGACTGTAATAGAAGTACTATATATGAAATTTGGTGTTGATCCGACAAATAGTTTTCATGTTAGAGCGCCCACAAAGTACATAATCATCTTCTTCCGGTTTATCAGTATTTCCCGAATAACTCCTAATCAACCGGTGATACAAAAATATAATAAATAAAAAAGTTATAGTAACTTACATTATCTAAAACTTTTATAAGTAATACAATATACGTATATATCATATTTATGGAGATATTTTGAAAACCGGAAATGAGCTTTGATGAATAAAGCTCGACTTCCGGTTAACCGATTTACTCCAAAAACTAATCAACTCTGACAGCACACACCACAGTACTATATATGAAGTTTGGTATTGATACGACTAATAGTTTTCACGTTAGAGCGCCCACTATCACACACACACATACACACACACACACACACACACAGACATCATTCCGAAAATGGTCAAAACGTGTTCTAGGGACCCCAAAACATGTATTTCCGTTGAAATCTCGAAGTCGATTTTTTTCATGAAAACAATACTTTCTCTATACTTCGTATATGGAGAAAGTAATAAAGCAATGCTTGAGCCAGTAATTCAATGACGACCGAATAAATTTATTTAATTTAGAGTTTATTATAATTTTATTTAGGATGTTCGTCTAACATTAAGGGGAATGAATTTGTTTAGAAGAATTTAAGCCGTAGAATTTCGATAGCTTCCTCGCAATTCACCTGGATACTGCGATTCCCTTTCTTGCGGGTAAATCATCTGATTAGAGAGTCGTAGACGAGTGGGGATTCAATATTCATTACCTATCCTCAAACAAACAGTAGCCTCCTTTCGAAGACGAAGCCTTGTTAATTATTACCATTCATACTAGAGGGCAGGCCTCCTGTGCACTATCTCGCGATGCCCTTAGCTCTGCTCCTCGTTTAAGTCAACGATGAATCAATCGAGATTAACGAGTGAAAGAATGATTAATAGCAATGTTTGAGGGAAACTTCCTATTTACATCCTACGAAGAAAATATATTATTAAAAAATAACTTGATTCATACTTTTTTAAAAGGTTAAATTTCCATATATTCATCACAGAAGCAGTGAATGAAAGATTTTAAAAGATGTAAACTGAATCATATCGCTTAGCATAAATTCTTACCATTGAGAAAACCTGGTTGAAAATAAATATCTGTTCTAATATCTATTCGCCACGGGAGGAGGTAAATATAATGATATTGTGCCATCATGTATGTATGTACGTCACAATAAAATAAATAATTATGTATAGATTATGAAAATAATATTACATATACCATTCTAAATTAATCAAATATTAGATACATATTAATATCAATAATAATACATTCCAGAATACCTTGTTCAATCTTCTTCAAATAATGATACAGTGTATCTGCAGAATTGAATAAAGGATAGAGTTTTTTTACGAGCAAAGCGCTGAAAGATTTCTGAAAAGTAAACTGGGGCACTTCCGTGCCAGACAGACATTTGGTTTCACGTAGTAAAAACAGATGAGCTTTTAGTAAATTGTGTTTTCATTTTCTTCGGCGTGACCTACATTGGAGCCCAGTTGTCTCACAACGTTTCCCTTAAGAAAGCACTGCGAAAACGAACTTCTCTGGACACCGAAACAAGAATAAATAAGAAGCAAGCCTAAGAATTAAGATATTCTTGAAAAAATATATGCATACAAAAATTATCGAGAATAATTCTTGTAAGGCTTTTTCTCATGTTTACAATTTCTCTACCCTAATTCGGAACTGCAGTAAGAGGATAATTCTTATTTGAGACGTGTTTTAGGAATGTTCGTGCTTCAAAGAAGTTTTACGATAATACACGGCGATATATATTATGTAAATAATAACGATACAATAATGCATGGCGTTACCTATAATTATGTGGCATATTATAGTAGTAATAATTACGTTATATATAGGCATAATGTTATATATGACGTCATAATTAGATTTATATGGAAAAGCATAATTTTTTTAATGATAGAAAGTAAGTTTTAAAATTGCACATGGAAGTGTGCGACTTAGCCCTAAATTGTACAGAAGTGAAAATAGTGACTCGGCTGGGACTCGAATCCAGCCAAGTCACTATATTTCACTTCCGTGCAACCTATTAATTTTTTATTCGTCTCTGTAGATTTCCACAACATCTATGGGACCTTCTTTAGATTTTATAATTTCGTCATTTATTATTAAAATATACCGAGGTAGCCTAGGAGTTAAAAAATCAATAGGTACTTTTCCACAAAAAATAATAACTATTTTATGTGAAAAGGATATATCTTTCATCTGTTGACGGGAATATTTTAGAAAAAAATGAATACAGTTGCTTCGTGTAGGTAGTTATAATCCTTTGTATTTTAACCAATCGAGAAGCGGAACAGGGTTTTATACCACCTTGATTATAAACTATGGTTAGTTGTGTTGATGATGTTATGGATGCTGGTTTAGCTAGGTTTTGATCATTATTTCGTGTAAATGACAAAGCCAAAGTATAAATGTAAACTGAGTGATAACTGTGAGGGGATACTGGGGGAGGATAATTTATGATCTGAGTTTACTATATTTGTGTGTATGTTATTTGTATTGAAGATGTTATGGATGTGTGTGGACTGGTGTAAAAAATTTAGGAATGTTTGTTTATATTTTTTCTTACTTGAATGTATAGAGGTGCCACCTGATAATAGTCTAACTGCAGCAAACGTAAAAATATTAATAATAATGAAAAAAATCTGGTGTGGCCAACACATGACTTTCTCTGTATTTATTGAAAAAATAAGCCTATGCCGGTAATATATAAATAACTCCAAAACAATGAGTGTTACAGGAAAATGTTTCATACAAGCTTTGTAGTAAAAAACATTATCTACAACTTTGGTACATAATTGTATATACCTACATTGCATTCTGACAGAGATAAGTATGAAAAACTTCCTTTTCTTGGTAAACAACAACTTCCGGTTAGCCATTATTGAAGAATAAATCCTAAACAATCAGTGTTACGAAAAAATGTTTTATACAAAAGTTGTAGTAAAGTACATTATCTACAACTTTTGTTTGTAATTGTATATACCTATATTGCATTCTTACAGAGATATTTAAGAAACAAAATTTTGTTCCGGATAAACCGTAACTTCCGGTTAAGCGATATTCTCCAAAAACTAATCAACTCTTGGCATTGTTAGGAAAATTCTTAATATGAATTTTGAAAATGATCGGATAATTACGTTTTAAGATAGAGCGCCCACAAACTTGTTAACCACAGACAGACAGACAGACATGTTCGGGAAAATAGCTAAAACATGCTCTATGGGCCCCAAAACATCTATTTCCGTCGAAATCTGGAGGTCGAATTTTTTTGCGAATGCAATACTTTCTCTATACTACGTATAGGGAGAAATTAATAATAACCTATACAAGAGACAAATTAAATAATTATTTAATCTATATTCGGAGCTATCATTTTGAAAGAAAATCTTGTGAATAAGATGCGGGATACGATCCGAAGCCGGGACGAAATCAAATGAATCGATAAAGAAGCCGATCGACTCCATGATGGAGCGCCCCCTAATGAAACAATACCCATTTTAGAAACCATCCGTCAACGGAATCCTTCGCGTGACAGGTGATAGAAGGGCATCTACCGATCGAAGACCCACGGAGACGGCGAATTCGAGAAGACAATGCTTCGTTAACGTTTTTTAAATGGGATGCTATTTATAGAGTAACGGAGTCTTCATTCAATGAGTTGGAAACGAGAGTTAATTTAAATTAATTTCATTCGTGTAACGATTTCACGTGAGTCATTTAGGTTTGAGATGAAATGCTAATTGCCCTCTCGATGGGGCTAAAGATGCTTATGGAGGGAAGCTAATGAGCCGGAAGAAAGTCTATAGAGAAAAAAATAATCCTTGTAAAGATCTCCTGCGTAGTTTCACAAGAGCTCATTCCAGAGATTTTTAATAAATATTTGATTGTGATCATATGAGAAATAAAGTAAATTATATATAAAATTGCAACTCACAACTATAATAAAATCATGATATCATAAATGGGAAAATCTAAATCTAAAATACTCAGATATCTCAATCGAATTGTGTGTCAGTTTTGATAAAAACTACTTCTCTTGGTATTGAAGGCGGATTGTTATAACACTGGTTTAAATTCTTCCACTATTGAAACAATAGTAGAACAATATCACGCTTACCAAATACCTTTATAACGTACAGGTATAAGAAAATATATCATTGATATGGTTATTCTTTTCTTTCATCATTTTCGAGTTAGTTTTTATTTTCTGTTTTGTCATAAAACACAAGAAAGTAGATAAAATCTCAAATAAAAAAAATATCTGTAACAAAAAACACACTGACATATTGGTAGAAAAGCAAAACGTCATAAACATCTTTTTATTAACTTTACTATTCAATCTAATGGCTAATTATTCTTACGATTTTTACTGATTACGGTTTAGTTTTAGTGATTATGGTTTTTATTGATTACGGTTTTAGTGATTACGGTTTTTACTGATTTAATAGAAGGATAGTTATTACTGAAAAGGCATGTAATCGTAGATTGCTTGAAGGTTACATAAAAAAAAAGATATTGCAGCGGTCTTCTGCATCTGATTTTCTCCCGTTTTTAAATAATGGTGATTCTTTGTGATTGCATGGAGTATATTCCTTAATGAAAACCAATTCTTGTGGTTCTCTTGTTTAAGTTATCAGCCGGTTATTGATTTATCTCCTCTTTAAAAAAAGTAATGATTTTTAGTCGAGATGCATAAATGGAAACCATAATGGATTCCGTTTTTAAACGCAACCATTGGAGATACGAGCGCAAGGAAATATTTTTTAAACTCGAAACATTAAACCCTTGACATAGTAGGAACGGATTGGCGGGAGAAAACATGCCACATTGGACTGGTAAAGGACGGCATTGGAATCGTTTTGTGGGGGCAAAGGCGAGTTTTGAAAGCTGCCAGTCACGCAGCTAATCGACCTCCAGGTCGAGGATACTCTTGGAGGATGCCATTGAGCTACTTTGCTTATTCCAAGCGAATGTAAAGTGGAATTTTGGCTCTAATCACACGACACTTATGGACTCGAGCGGAAGATTAATTGAAGAGGCACTGCCGGGAATTCTATTCATGGTGTAGGCACCTTGGAAAGAAAGAGCACAAAGTGGCTTAATTTTACGATAGTATTTTGCTATTTCATGCTCCGAGAGCGTCGATTCAAGGAGAGGATATACGAGTATTTCTGCTTGCAGTCATGTTCAACCACAGTTTCTCTGTTTCAATAAAGAGCTTGTATTTATATTTGCTATCCTGCCCCCGTCCAGTTTCCAATAACAGATAGGCAATACGTGTTAAGATGCGATACGTAGCCAACTGGTAAAATCAAAGCATCACTTCATCAGAATAAAATCCGATAGTATTTTGCTAGTTCATGCACTAAAAGCGATGATTGAACGAACGAATTTAGTTCTGCCTGAAATCATGTTCATCTCAATTATCTCACTGCAAAAAGAGCAGGTTTTTACCTTTGATATCATATCCTCATGCAGATTTCAATATTAGATACGTAGCAACAGTTAGTAAAGGATCCGATTTTTCAGTTGATAAAATCAAAGCTTCTGTTTACGAGAGAAAATAACCAATTCTTCGCAATTTAAAAATCAGTAGCATACAATTGCACTAATATCGTCTAATAACGTAGTCATTAAGGTTTAAACACATTGTATATTTTCCGTGCAGGAATCTTGGTAAATAGATAGCAAGATAACTTTAAGCGGAGAATAAGGAATTACAAGTATGTATACACGGGAAAATTCTAAAACGTATGGTGTTTTTTGAAAAGCTGGCAGAGAAAGGTCTGCGCAGTTTTCTTATTTCGTAATAGTAGGCACTTAAGATTTCTTCTCGCATAACAGAAACAAGAGTAACCTCTTGGAGAATCAAAGTGCATAAATATTGACTGGGTTAATTGCACTTCGGCAACAAAAGAGATAGTATATTCGAAAATGATTATCTCTTTCTGTATTCCAGCAAGAAATGCTTCATCCCAGCAAGAAAATCTGCATCCTATCTTTGATACATGCCTTTTTGTTAGATAGAATTGCCCTGAAAGAGGACTTCAGACTTTAAAACTCTACCAAACGAATTCCGTATTATTCTCAATAATGCTCATCACCCTAGTAAAATAACTAAGGAAACGAGAAAAGCTTCGTTTTCCCTAAAGATCCCAACTCAATTCGCCAGCAGACGTAACAAAAGAAAAACTCCGACTTCCTTTCTTATTCACAAAAAGTCCTTCATTGGCGGGAAGAAAAAATCTCCGCATTTTAATTAAGAAGAGATTCGATAGATGTCCCTAAGAGAAGAGAGTGAATTCATTCTTAATCAGACGAAAGGTAGACCGATGTCTCATTTCTTGCCTCCCTCCATTAGCAGAGGATACCTTTTGCAAGGAGGAGACTAAGAGCCTGAATATGGAAAGGAGGGGGAGTAATTAAGACGCTCTTGGATTAACTCGGAAACTAGAAGATCATCAGATGGAAAGGAAAACAGGCTAAGGAAAGCGGAGGAGAGTAGAGGAAATGAGCAGGTGGTCGACAATATAATGACCAGATTCTAATTGAGGCATCCTCCGCCATTGCTAATAACCAGAGGATTTGAAATTGAAATCAGAAAGTTCTTGAAATGATGATAAAGTGATTCAAGAGAACGAAATATAGGTCTCTTTCGTACTTTGCCTCGATTTGCGTACTAATCACTCAGTTGGGTTTTATCCTGATTACTCGTTATCGAAGCTCATATTTCCCTATTAAAACTAGTCTTGGAGCAAGTATGACAGAATGACATTTATAAATGAATCGAGGTTATTTAACTTGTAAGGGTACATGAGCTTAAATTGAAACACTTCAAAAATATTGTATATTTGTCCAGAATCTTAAGCCTCCGAAAGAAGAATACCGATGAAATAAAGCATAAGCCTTACGGAAAATTGTATCTGACCTAAATTTAGCATGAATATACTTTTGATGAAAATGCTGATCCATTTCTATATGAAAATAGATAACAGAAAATGGTTAAACTTCGTCATTTTCTTATTAGCGCCCAACTTGTCTTAATTCAAACAATGCGAATGCATAGAATTTAGGACAACCTCATGACATGCGTAGATGGATAGCATACACGAAACCCCCTTCAGATGCATTGACTTCATGGCAGATCTACAAATTGCACCAAAAGTTTAATTTTTATTCAATTTAATCCAAATAAGTTCCAAAATATTTATATAATAGGAAACTGTGAAATGTAGAGTAAAAATAGCTCTCGCTTCAGGGTGCAATTTGTTGAATCATGCTAGATTTGAGTGTGTTAAAATATAACTTTACAACCTACACTGCAGTGAACGTTTGGCTTGTTTTTCTACTTCTGAAAACAATAAAGGAACATGTAGCAAAAATAGAAAATTAACCTCTCAATCAAGATATATGAGTGGATGTAATGAGTTCCATACAAGGGATCTCTTACTTAAATGCAATTCTCAGTTCTTCTAATGCGTTAGCATGAACCTTGTAATAAATTGGAGTGTGGCTCCAATTACATTGGCCTCAATCCAAAAAAATAATAAAGGAAAACTTGCCCTTAAATTTCTCAATTCTGTCAATGCTGAATGTCTAACAATATTAATAATATATTCTTGTCGAATTACTTTAAAAAAACGTTAGGTGGGAAATTGCTTGCTCGGATATCTGAATAGGTTAAAGGGTTTAATTTGTTTCAGTCGTAAGTTCCTTTGATACATCTGTAATTTACTGTGTCACCTTTCAACAGGAAATAATGCAATACAAACCTAAATACCATGTCCATCAAGGCAAACACCCATTAAGGCGCCATTCTGTGAGACGTTAGATCTTATCTTTAAATGTTTCCTTGGTAGAAACGCCGGCTCTAACGAGCGCCGGAACGTTTTACGGAAATATCGCTCATGCGAAACGAAATTAGTTCCTCTTAATTCACTACGCTCCACCGACGAAGCATAAATAACAAAGGCAACTGTTTCTGATTTAAGGAAATCTTAGGGCAAATTTCAACCATCGCGGAAGCTTAAAACGTATTACGTAGGTAATTGAATTTCTTGCCGAATTCGCATTTTCTTAAAATCTTGGGAACCAACAAAGGAGACCAGTAATTCAGTGCCACAAGCCTCAAGAATACCTATCAAACACCACCATCGATATTAATAATATGATTACTATAATTTTCAGGGCACCGTCTTTATGTAAGGAAAGAAAATTTGGAACACGGCTGTTAATGATTTAGGGGTCTGAAGGTCTCCTATAGACTTCGATAGCTCTCGATGCTACCATCTTCAAGGTACGTTTGGGAAGTGCGTATAAGAGTACTCGTCAGGCCTCCCTTGAAGACAGTAGCAGAGCTATCTGAATGCACATCGGATGGTCCTTAGAACGTTGGTAATCCGTGCTTCCGATAACCGGCGGCAACGATTTGTGATCGGACAACAAAGACAACTATTAATGATATTTAAAACCTCTAAAATGTTTATCTTTCCTTAGTTGATGAGGTACCGATAACTGAATTCAACAGTTGCTTTTAGAGAAAAAATGAGATTTGCATACGAAGAAGCTTTTCTATGTGCTATTGAGAGAGGTATGCAATTTCTAACCAATCCAAAATATTCATATGCAAGGGGCCATTACGGAGGAGAAAAAATCCATGAATTTCACCGGAAGAAAGAAAATTTACCTGGAAAACTAAATTTATAACACTCGCAAGGGAAAACAATGGAAAGATTAAATCAAGAAGAAGGAAGAAAAACTAGAATAAACAGAAGTATTACAGTCGAATTCGGGATGAAACACGAATTATTCTGAGAGGAACATGAATTAACTTAGAAGAAAAATAACAATAAGGAAGAAAGCTTTCCTGCGATGGGGAATGGCGTGCAGATTGCTGAAAATGGAGTCGGAAGAGGATTGATAATAGTGTTAGAATGGAGTGTTTTTCTGCGTGAAATTCGGACGGAAAATAGGAGGATATCAAAACCACTGATTTTTCCAGCAGTTGAAGGACATGAAGCTATAGATGATAAGATGAAAATAAGATTAGAGAGATAAAAATGGTGGATTAGTTAACAAGGGTTCTCGGATAGCCAAGCGGATTCACTTTTGACGAAAGCGGTACTGGGTTTGAGTCCCGGTTGGGGCCATATGTGCGAAACGACCTCAGCTGTTACAGCAGTTTTAAAAATACTACTGATAGTAACCAAAAATAAAACGGTTTTAAGAAAGGGAATTTAAAAAAATACATACCACCAAATATGTAGATGAGTTATGTATGATAGAGAATATAGATATGGCTTAATTAGATAATTTCGTAAACAATTAAGATATAAATCAGTATTTGATGGATTGGATTGATGAAGTAATCATATAATCAATACTCAAAGGTACATTTTCATATTTTTTTAACAAACATATTACTCGTTTCGCAAAACTAGTCGTAATTTTAAAATAACCGAAGTGAGTTACTGATTCACGCTGTTATACACAATTAAGAACGTAGCTATCGGAAATAGAAACTACATTAATGCGATTGTCGCTCAAGGATCGACAATCAAAATTTAATTTCCGCTAGATGTTACTGAGTCGAGATCACATCCGGCTTTCGTTCCGAAAATAAGCTGAAACTTAATTGAGTCCTCTCGTTCTGAGCAGGTATAAGGCTTTGCCTCTCTCAGAAGTGAAGATTAAGTTGAATATACCTATTGCTATTTTTTTCACACATTCTCACTTCTAACGTTTACGCAACGAAGTTTTGATACTTTTGACAGGCAATCGTCGACAGCTACGTTTTCTGTATCTTATAATGCTTCCTCGCAATTGTTTTTGTTGAGTTTATTGGACAAGAAATTCAAGAAGAAATTCAAAGTAAAACTCTTGAACAAGGATGAAGATGCAAGATTTTGTCGCTAAAGATATAAACAGTTCGATTGAGTGAAACAAATTGGAACCATGCAATACCATAGGCTCGTAATACTGAAATTTCCAAATTCGATAAACATGGGAAAAAAGGGGTTTACTCTCTTCGAAAAATGTTGCACTGTCTCACTATTTATCACAGGAATAGTGGTTTAATTTGCAGCTAGAATATTAACTGCAAATTTAACCACTTTAGACAAGAAATAAAACCGTGATGACATTTTAAAGCATGGAACTTTGACATTTTTACTAGATCTGTAAGTTTAAATTTATCAACTTAAACAAACACATCTTCTAATTTGTACTACTCAGCATTGTCTATTGACTATTGTCATTATTAGTTGTTTTTAATATTAATTTTCCACAGGTATTTTTTTTTGTTTATCATGTAATTCTTTTGCTTCTTATACTAATTTTGACCCGTCATTAATTATAACATGATAATACATTTAACATCGGTAGTTGCTTACGGCAAATCGTGGGAATTTCATCCTGCATACTGCTTATGAATTTAAATACTTGCAAGTATTATGATTAGAAAACAAACTTTGGCACAGAGCTTTAAGATACTAGTATTCGATATGGACAAGAAAACAAAATTCCAATTTCTCATACTTCCTTGAATGAAAGATTGGCTAGCGACATCTGTACTAAGCCTGATCAACTTGAAATATGAAAAAATATAAGCTTGACCAAAAAAGAAATTTAAAATGGAATGAAATTCTATTAATTCCAAAATAGATTGGATTTTCCTCACAATATAAAGTCTAACTCACAACTACTAGTTATCAAAAACTCTCGTGAGAGAATGAGGTCTATTAGGTAAGGAGGGGTTGTTTACCTTTGCTATCCTTACCTACCCACGTAGCCTTATGAGTAAAACATATCCACAACATTCCAACAACACTGACCTTTGAATAAGTCTTCTTACAGCGTTCAGCGCTCAAAAAAAAGTTATCAATACGAATGCCATTATACTGCCTCATACTTCAGATGTATCTGTTTGATCACATCCAAGAGAGTGCTGCGACATAAGTACATTAAAGTTACATTTCTCCAACCCGTACCAAAATGAACTAAATATGAATTTCCGTCATAAAGACTTAATTCGTCTGGTACTGAACCGGAGACCAAGCTAGATGGACAAGTCTATCATCTGCAAGGAGTCAACTTTTAACATGTTTTGCAAATTCTTTTTTTCCAGCATCCACCCATGCTCAACTCTAAATAATAGAATAGCTGAGATTTCAGTTGATTTTCAAGAGATAAAAATGGACAAGTAGCAATGCTAATTGCGATTCACTTGATTCTCAGGAAAAGTACTTTTGCACAAGTACGTATATATTTTACGTAGGAGATACAATTTGTAGTGTTGTAGATTTTTATCTAAACCTAGGCTAAATTTAGTCTGCTTGTAGTTATAATATTTTATTGTGTATTTGTGTACAATGAAGTCTGAAATATTATTTTTATTAAATCTGATATAGGTTAAAGTTGCTACTTGTCCTTGCGACTGGTGGTTTATGTAATAAATAAGTAAATATAAAGCATCAAAATCCACCGAACTGCGAGTAACTTTGTGGTAATCCATCCCAGGAAGAAAAAAGAGGAGCAACTTTTCACTAAGGGAAATAATTCCGTCTTTAATGGTAACTAAGCAAATTACACAAAACTATTGAGCACAAGACATGTTTCGATGCTTAAGCATCATCTTCAAGACATGTCTTCAAAGTATTTTCTTCAAATCGTGCTTGAAGACGATGCTTAAGCATCGAAGCATGTCTTGTGCTCAATAGTTTTGTGTAATTTGCTTAATTACCATTAAAGACGGAACTAGTTTACTTGGTGAAAAGTTGTTCTTCTTTTTCTTCCACTGATCCCCAATGTAACAGATGAGACACGAAATTACTTTACTACGCTTTTACGCCTTGTGCCAACTCAAATAAAAGCACTCCATCCATCGGGATAAAAACTTGGATGACGCCTCTTCAACTGGGATCTCTTTAGGCCATTGAAGCAACCATATCATCATAGTCTTCAGCGTTAGAGTGAAGACGTATGGATCAATTCGTCCGACCGCTGGATAAGATTAGTTCGGCCGAGTGCGTTCTGAGGCGCTGGCATCGATCGAAACTCTTGAATGAATAAGTAAGAAGACGACTCGGATGGAATTGTGGGAAGAGAGAAAGGCCTCGTTCTCGATCTCTTTCTCCAGGAAGGAGAGTGGAACAGATAAAGAAAAGAAGCGACGTAAAGTAGGAGTGAAAGTTCGAAGTTATCCGATCTCTCGTATATCTGAAAGGGAAAGAGGAGCTCCTTGACAAATCAACTATGTCCCATTCCTTTTGATTCGCGATATAATGAGATTTTCCGTCAATTTTCTGCTCCTCTCTTCTGCCTTTGCTCCCGAGACGCACGGCTCTATCAATAACGTTTCCATGAATTTCGGAGTATGGAAGGTACCTCTCCTTCCGTACTGTAATTGATATATGTGTAACAATGCGCTAACTTTATAAAAAAATAGAGGTTCCCATTTGAAAAAGTTCGGAGTTGAAGGTATATGTAAAATGTATGACACAATACAATTTACTGTAACAAAACATTTCTACAATGATATTGAGAAAGTTGTACAATTCCACACTGTTCACAAGTTTCTCAATATTATTGTACATGTGTTTTTTTGCAATAAATTGCTTTGTACGTTGGAGTTCTACCTAGTACCTATCGTTGATGTAGTTCAATTTTGAAATATATGACTTAGAAACCGTGGATGAGTTTATCTATAAATTAATATTTGCGCAGTTAAGTTTTTGTTTGTTTCTTTGAATTTCTAACGCATTATCTACTGAGCATTTTCTTTGAAAACTTACAATTTAAATTGAGGTTATTAGATTAAGATTGGTCCTGAAGTACAAGTTCGAAATAAAATGGATCTTGAATAACATAATCTCACCTATTCACAGACATGTAGATTAAAAACGAAGACTTGCGGCTAAGACTGGAGCGGAATATAGACAAAAATAATTAAGGGTGTTGATATACCAACATCAACGAACTACCTTATTTACATATACAAGTTACGATTGTTTAATTAAATATATACAAGACTAGATTGACAATATTACGTTAATGTCTAAAGACGAGTTGCTTAGAAAAGTTTCTGCACGCGAAAGTTGAAGTGAATGTCAATCCCAGTTTTAAAATGTAACATAGTATATTCTTGCAGGTGTTATACTAATAGTATTCCCATGCGACACAATAAAATCGATAATATGAATGGAGTTTTTTGAGTTCACTTTTTCGAGTTCATTTAACGAAGATATATGGAGAGGATAAACGCGACGGAATCCCCAAATAATGCAATTCCACAACCTACAGCGTGTACATCTTTTTCCCTCGATGTAAGATTCAAGTGGAGAAAAATGGAGTGCTATCACTCTAATGCATTCCCCAAACTGTATTGTACTTTTCAATTTCATCGTACGAGATTTCCATCGCTACTCTTTGGCATTTCGCATTCCCCTCGCGGAATCAGGTTATCATCCGAATTTCAAAAGGTACGAGATACGGGAAAGCAAGAGGCCTTAAATAATTCCATTTGAGATCGTTTTCGTTAATTGTGGATATTTACATATAGAACGATGGAAAATTGCCTCTCCTCTGGGAAAGCCGGCTTCGGCAGCTCAACGATTCGCATACCTTGGAACCAAATTCAATTTCTTACGGCTTCTCGTCCGGATTGATTTACTTCCCATGGGGAAAGATGGATGATAAAACTTATGGCGGATTCTACGCGTGGAACGGGATGAAGAGCTGGGAAAACTTTGTTTAGAAAATTTATCCGAAAAACAAGGGTTACTGACGGAGCATTCTTACCTCTGTTGTCTTATAATGAGAGGGAATAATAAGGATGCAGACTGGAAGCAAAGAAATGATGGATAAATCCAGACACTACACAAAGAAAACTTCTCCGGTTGCTCTTGAGCGTACTACCTGAATGCACGGGGATATAACTTGTACCTGAAAGCCTCTTTAATATACAATAACCATTTCTCAATTAATGGTTTCCTTTAAGCATAACGGATGAAAAAGTAAGAGGAGACTGTCAAAGAAACTTTGATATCTAAAATCCTTCACTGTAAATCACAGGAAAGATTACATTTTGTCAAAGGAACAATACGAGAAAATTCATCCATTTCCTTCCAAAACAAAGACTAAGATGGTTAGACGTCTTAACGAAGACAAAATGACTTTAAATTCCTGGGAAACTATCACTTAAAATAAATCTTTACTCTACAGCCTTTTTAAGATCCGAGTATGACCTACGTTTTTACATTATTAAGACCTAAAGATTATCTTCGCAATTCCCAGCAACTCGATCAATAACTTAATTTCACGCTTCGAAGAGTTTAAAACGGTGTGCAGCCACAAAGTCATTGAGGTACAGTAAGATAGATCTCTTACAGTTCTTCACGGTTTCTTCATTTTCATAGCAAATCTTCAATGCTACGATTCAAGATGTAATTATTCTACACTCGATGTATGCTTTTTTGTAAATTCATGTCCTTGTCTCTTAATTCAGTAACCGGTACACTGATTTGATCTTTCACCCCTCCAACACCAGATGTCGAGAGGTTTGAAGAGATAATTTGGAACCTAAACAAGATGAGAGGTGAGATGGTTCGCCATTGTAATCTACACTGAGATTCTCCGCTGCTATCAATGGAACAAGTCTACAGGACGAGTTGTGCACCGAAATGGCTCTATGAATCACGCTGCTCAAGACCATCAATAAGTTTTCTCACAAGATGAATGTATGTGAAATAAGTAATGGGAACTCTTCATTGCATATCATATCATCACTGCCATTAAAGAGATGGAGAAAATTAAGAATGGAAAATATTATAGTTGCTTTTTCTCCCCTTCTGCCAAAATAGAAATGTAACAAATGATTTTATCGAAATTCAGAAGCAGGAACTACAAATTCCGAATGGAACTAAAAGCATATGGTGGGCCACTAATTTTGGGCATTTCCATTCACTATCAAGGAAGAAATAAAGTCGAAAAAAATTGCCTTTACCATTCTGCCAACCACATAATTTGTTAGCCTAATAGGTTACGGAAGCAAAACTATTTTTCAAACCTTCACATATCAATTTTCCACCAAATCACTACACAAAAAGGAGTTCATATTAGATTATGCGGACCAACGCACAATGCTTCGAAACCAACAAACATATCCATATAAATCCTCAAACTGACGTTCCTGAGAATGGAAGAAACAGATTCTAACGTAAATCTTCCGCTCTCATAAATACGTCACAAACTGTTTCACGTCGAAAAAATAAGTTCCGTGGGCAAACGAAAGCTGTTGGTTTCACGCCATCCTCCCCGGAGTTCCTAACGATCCGCATCCGTTTCAGGAATATCATTCTTCATAAATCTCGTCTCTTCCGTGTTCTGACTGTTATATTTCATGAACGTGACATCTTAGAGAAGCGCAATCTCCTGTCAATTAGGCGATGGCCCTCCGACAGGGCCCCGCGTCTCCCCGCTTCTCTTCGGCCGCCTAATTTATGCAGGCCTCCGATGATGCCGTGTAAACTTCTTAGGCGTCCTTGGCTCTCGGATGGAATGGGGAGAATGCGGAATGGGAATGAGGAATGTAGCAGAGGTGGGGATTAGTGGATTAAACAAATGGCAGAGCGCTTCCATCGCGCGTTCCCGGGCGGTGGATGTAGTGCGAGAATGAAACCAAAAGTAACCCCATCTGTAGTCGCGCCGAAACATGCCTTCGCGACTTAATAAGCGAGGACGTTTTATCGTGTACGCTCCCGCCTTTTCACGGGTCTCTCTCTTCTCCTTCCATGAATAATTCCTATCCGAAGACTCCAAAACATCCTTTCCTTGTCAAAACGAGGGGAAAATCGACGCTAATATTCGAAATTCGTCTACGACTCTCTCCCGATGAATACATTTCAACTAACAGTCTCACGTTAGATTAGTGTAATCTTGTTTTAGATCGATACCTTTAAAATTTACCTGAACAGTCACATGTAAGTATACTAACTTCTTTTGCCTTCTCAAGATTCTCTCTCTGTGAAGTGAGTTATTTATTGTTTATCTATTAATCGCGCTCATCTGTTCTTATCATCTCACCCCTAAGTTATTTCTCATTTTTCATCTTTCATCCTTCATCTCATAACTTCTTGAATATTTATTTATTTATTGTACTTGATTGTATCAATTAATATCCATGTACATCTTCGGAGAGCTGCTAAGGTAGGGGAAGAAGGGGCGATATGTGCCTCATATACCCCAGCAGAAAAATAAACTACAAGTCAAGTCAAGTCTCTCTATAAAAACGCACAAAAATGGAATAGTCTTACATTAGATTAATTTCATTAATTGTGTCCTACGTTAAATATATTAATACGATTACGTATATTATATTGTTATTAAACATACATACCTTACTGATACAGTAAAGTGATTTTTGCAACGGTGTATGATTATCGATAAGATATAAAAAATAAACCTGTGTATAGAGAGAAAGAACAAAAGAGAATATATTAGGTGGATTAAATTAACTGTGGATATTTAGCAGGAGAAAATTTTATCCCCTGCAAGAAAATCCCTACGAAGATAAGGGGGTGGTGTGAAGAACCTACTGAGTAGATAACAAGATATCAGGGACTATATTGAAGATGATCAAGGTATTAATTCTATTAACATGGTTTCATGCGATAGAATAATAATTGTGACTACACTAAAGGAAAATTTAGGGTACCAATACTAAAAAACTAGTATTTAATATATAAATCAGATATCGTGAGCTAAAGTCTTATTATAATCAGCACGATGATGTTGCTGCTTATTATAAACACTTTCTCTATTCATTATCTTACGGTTGCCTCAAAGGTCTTTAAATCGAATAAATATCCATTGATAAAAATATTCCTACGTAGGTAAAAGGATTCATTTTCTCCAAAAGACTTACTTATCTAGTATATCATGGTATAATTTTACATCCATAGCACTGAATGACTCTCGTAATGGAAGAAAATATCCCTTTGATGATAAGTCTCTATTTTCCGCAGGAAAAAAGCAGTGATTGCGAGGCGTGCCTCATGATGTGAGAAGAGTGCCCGCAAAGGCTCCGAGAAAATCTTATATTTCCATTCTTACGGTTCACAGCTCAAAGAGAACCTTCCTTAATTACTTTCCATCTTGAACTGTGCATGTGAAATCTTTAAGGACTTGAAGCGGGTATAAAGCGGGAGGACCTCGGAAGTCTTGAAATATCGAACCGCTTGGATGAAAATAGATTTAGAGGCAGAATTCTTGTAATTGTTCGTTTCCCAAGTAGCCATAAGGTCAGATGTTTCTCGTACGAGCAAAATACAATAAGGAAATAACACGAATGACACACAGCTGCAATTGGCGGATCATATGGCCTTGAGGGAGATCGTCTTCTACTTGAGGACTACATAAAGAAAGTCTTTGAATAAGATGTTACGATAACCTCAAATTGATACGAAAGTGCTTGGAGGATTCCTTTATATCCGTTGTATTTACCGAGTAATGACATTCGTAATGGTTTGTTTAGAGAAATAATGGACGACCAGGTATTGTAGACGATAGCCCGTCCATCTTCGGTGAAAGTAGGCCTTAGTTTGATTCCAGCTGGAAACTAAATATACTAAATGACTTCAGCTGCGACAGCACTATAAAAAAATCTACTAGTAGATAGCTAGGACTCTATTATTTTTATTTAAAGATGAATAATTGCACAATTGTCTTAAATTATCCCTTCCCTTTAGGCAAGTTTTAAGATCTCACGAAAATTTCCCTTAGTCACACTACTTAGGAATACTCCATCGTCGAGCTCTCACGAGAGAAGCGGATCTGAAAAGCTGATGATGTAATCTACATTTACACGTGTATCCTGCTGGCCATCTTTCGACGCGTGACAGGAGGTGCACCGTTAAATCTGTTATCGGCCTAGAGGCGGTAAATCTGTAGCCATTTGACGTTCGATGCGGCTTTTACCTCACAAGCAAACTCGGATATCTATTTTATATCTTACCATCTCTTATTAAATCAAACTAAAATAAATAATAAATAATTACATTTATTTATTCAAATAAATTGTACGTTTTTCTTTTAATAACTTCAGTCGTTTTTTAGATTTTGGCATTACAGTACATAATTTTGGCTGTGCATTTTGTAGATGGGCGTAACAAATAAAAACCGTGCAGTGATGTGATAGAAATCTAACATTTTATCGGGCGATCCAGAAGAGATACCACTCAATGAAGAAATTTCCCTCCGATTTATCATTTGCTCTTATCAGATTCCAAGTGATTTACACTGCAACTTACCAACTAAGAAGTCATATGATGAATCTTTTTCAACAGGTATAGTTCAACTGTAAAGGGTTTTACATGCAATTTAAGAAAACTATTCTGAATAAAAGTATAGCAACTTCAATTTTCTTTAGATTAGAGTTTAGATATGAATAGTCGGTTGTATAGAGTAGCTTGCCCTATCTTTTATGGCAAAAAATCCCTCTTTTTATCAAGAAAATCGAGTATATCGGTGGTAAGATTTTGACTAACTAACTGGAACAGTTCTATAACTTACTAATATTTAGTTTACTGACAAATTACATTGGAACTATCACGGCGATTCATTTGAATAGGTGTAAAATATTAGACAAATGAAAAGGTTAGGGAGAATAATAAAACAACCTCACCCACTTCTAGTGTTGTAAATCATGCTTCTGGTAATTTTTCCACCAGTTGGGAAACATTGACGTAGAGTTTGAAGTTGTGGATAAGAGATTGTAGGAGAAAATTCATTTGAACAAGGTAAAAGAAATAAATCAGAAAAAAATGAATAGCTCATTTCGTATTCCCTTTACGATATATTTCCAATAACTCCGGAGTCTGATTAGTGATTTCCGCAACTGTTACTTCCGCCACAACAGTTCCTCCGTTTCCTCGAAACCCCTTGCGGTATTGTTCCTCCGAAGTTCCCTCTCCGCCGCAGAAGTTGTCGACAGGTCGGACATGGGTGTATCGGAGCCTTTTTCCGACGGACATCTGTTTTCGACAACCAATCCATCAGAACCCGGGGCCGATTCGCGGTGAGGCGATCGCAAAAAGAACACAATATCCTTGCCCTCATACGCGAATGATCCACGTCATTCCGCGCTCATCGCTCCGCACTTTTCCGCCGCAAACCTCCGACTCACACCCCCGCACGGCGCCGGAAACTCCACTGCGAAGGCCGAGAGAAAGAAGGGCGGGGGTGGAGTAAAATCAACGTCTGCATCCGGTGGCAGGGTTAAAAGGACGGTGGCGCCATCGGCCCACACGACGGCGTCGGGTGGAAGCTTCTCCCCATCTGATCCCTCACCCCAAAGTCGCATCCTTTCTCCGTCGAATTTCTCCTCCCTGGGAGGATTAGATGGCTCCTCCCAAACCTTGCGTCATCGAAAGCCCCTCCGGATCGAGGTCAGTGAGGTGGGGTACGGGAAACGCACGTTATTATGCATTGCCGTCTCTATTTTTCTAGCTTCGCCTAGGCAGGGGAAGAAATTCGCCGCGAACGGGGGCAGCCACCTGTGACCGGCAGGTGACGCGGAAGTCGGCGCGCAAAAAGGAGTTCGTCGTATTATCGAGGCACGGGGAGCATCCGCGAGCTTTTTCGGAGGGAGCTCATTAAAATATCAACCTGTGGATTTCCCCGTGTGTCGAGGCGGGGAATATCTTTATTATAATCCGCATTTTTTCCGAATCTTGGCAGATTGAACCGCCCGAGGACGACCGGAGCTTATTGGAGGATTGCCGATGAATGTTCTTGCCAAGATTTGCTTGAAAAGATGTCGGATGAATCCGGGGGCTTGACTCCGTTAATTGGATTCTACTTGGCACTCGAGATGATGAAATAGATTTTTTTGGTATTGTACGAGTTGGAGATTTGTGAATGGAAACTGCGCGAAGAAGGAACTTCTCTGCCAACTTTATTCTCATCCAGCTCCATTATACTACACGAAGAGAAGACATTTTATTTACCTGTTTCTCGGGAAAAAATCATAATTAATGTAAAAGTTCACTCCAACAGCAGAACTGAGACAACGAATATGGTGAAATAGATGTTTGGGTACTAGCTCAGCACCATATAAAAGGATCTAACTGGTAAGAGTCCTAGCATAACTAAACAAAAACCTAGCAGCCAAAAAAATACTAGTAGTTGTGTGATTTTTTATCAAATGATTGACTTATTGTAGTGATATATTATAATATAGAAATCCAGTAAGTGAAAGCATTCTTATTATAAGCCGTTACGTACTTCAAATCCATTCAATGTTGCTTCAAGTACATACATACATTTTTGAACTCCCGCAAGGTCTAGTTTTAGGCCCTGTATTGTGATGTTGCTAGGATTCCAATAATCCTTTGCCTATGACAAAAAACAACTTAAAATTTCCTATATCTTCGTGAAGCAAGTTTTTCTTTTCCCAGGAAAATATAGGTATATATTCTGAAGACTTAGGATTTGAATAACTCTCGGAGTCTATGAAAACAGCTTTTCTATCCTTCGTGAAGCAAGTTTTCTTTTCCCAGGAAGGATAGAGAGGCTGTTTTCATAGACTTCGAGAGTTATTCAAATCCTAAGTTTTCAGAACACATATAAGCACATTGCATACTACGAGTAAATATACTCCTTAAGCCGTATGCAAAGTAACGTTTGGTATTGACAATCCCCTATGTTGCCAAGGAGATTTCTGTATTGAAAAGATGTTGGCATCATTCAGATTTATTTTATGAATTTTAAAAATCTTTAAGTACTTCGACATCCTTTCCAGTAACATTATTTTAGCGATTAGTATATGGAAGTATTTTCACTTCTTTTGCCGGAAATCATTGTTAGAATGGCGAGGGCAAAAAGACCCAGCTATTCTTTATAAATTGAGTTCAGACAGTCTTTAAGCGGTACATTCACAAATCGTATTACTCAACCGAATGGGATCCCTGCAATCTTTCTTTAGAAAATTGATCTCATAATCCCACTGAGGCCAGGTCTTTCCCCGACAAAGATAATGCATTCAGAAATATGTTCGAACCCGCGAAGGAAAACTTCGCTCCAACTAAATTCCAGCCCGCAATTGCAAAATATGGCCGGAGAGTTAAAAGATCAAATTTCATCCTAAATTAGCGCAACTCGAACCAGAAACGACGTTCGACTGAAAATTCAAAAGCCTTAAATGAGTTCGGTGATCTTTCGGATAGCGCGCGGCACGGTTGACTTTCCAAGTTTTTAGACTTCGCCGCATCGCAGACGACGGCGAGTTCCTCTTTAATAATAGAATTTCTGCGACTGCGATAGTTCGGGTTTCCTATGCGACGTGCAATCATAGAGACGATTGTTTCGCCAAGATCTCGTAAGTTGGAATAACTTAATTAAAAAGGGACGAGCCCTCGACGCTAACTCGCCTTGCGGAAAAATTTTCAATCAAGGGAGGATAAACAAAGAGATATGGCGGAAGGAGATGGACGGGGGTAGGGGAATGAGGGAGGAGGAGAAAAGGAGGGATTGAGGGAGGAGAAAATAAGGGGGGATGAGGTAAAAAGAAAGAAAGGGGATGAGGTGGTAATAATAATAATAAAGATAACAAAATTCCATCTTACTACTATTAAATCCTGATTCCGTTTTGGAAAATAAAAGGTTTTAATTATACTTTGACCGAACTATAATGCCAGATAAGACAATACACCACAACAGACCAGATATTACTTTAGCAGATAAAGTACACATTTTTTTCTAACAGATATAGTAATCCCTTTTACGGATAGTATTGGAAGAAAAATTCATGAAAAAAGAATCAAATACCAAGAACTAAATATGTAATCAAATTAAATATTAAGGATTTAGTGTATGGAACAACTGTTATAACAATTGTGCCCATAGTGTTATTGGCCACCGGAATCATCCCAAAAGGAACTCTTTCATAGCCTGGAAACTTTAAGTTTAAAAGAGAATAAATATATAAAGTTTACTTTGTAGTTTTAAAGACTTAATCTAAGAGCTTAGGAAAAAATTTCCACTGAGGGAAAACACCCCCAAGAAGAGGGTTGTGAAAAACCTGCGAGAACTACAGTTAGTAAAACTGTATTTTGTGGTGAAATCAGATTAAATGAGTTGTGAAAGACGAGAGGACAAACCAATAACATCATACAAAAATAATAAAAGAAAAAAAACAAATAATTATAATTTACACGTAAGTAAAAATAATACTAATAAACAATATAATGAATAAATGATTAATCAAAAACGGTCTAAACTATTAAAAAGACTAACTCAAAATTATAAAAAAATTCTTGTGCTTCACCGGTTTTGATAGCATACCATAATGATAATGGTACTTAGCTACCGAAACTGGTAGAGAATAAGAATTTTTTTTTGTGGAATTGTACAAGTATTTCCGTAATTTTCGATTTAAAATATATGAAACTCCATCAAATAACGCTGAAGAATATTTATTCGAATTGAAACGACAAGAAAAGAAAATAAATAAAAATAATTAACTATAGAAGATAAAATACAATTTAAATGCATTCATTAAGACAGCAGATAAGGTAGGGACGAAAACGGTAGATAGAGAGAAGGGGGATGAGGTGGGAGAAGAAAAGGGGGTTTGAAGTAGGAGAAGAAAAGAGGGGATGAGGTAGAAGGAGAGAAAATTATCCGGGTGAAGCGGGAGAGAAAGAAAGCTGGCAAAACTCATCCCCTTACACATTCGTCATTCTCTCCGGCATCGAAAATTTCGTAACTAATTCCGCGAAATTTACATCCCGCGGCAAATTTGCCCTCTTTCCCCCAACGTTCTAAATCTCCCGCATTCAAAATTCATTCCCTCCGCGAATCCCTTTGCTGGAGGGCAATCCGACGACTCCGCGGGCAATTTGAGCGTAGCCTTTAATGTCGGGGTGATAACGAATCGTCCCTCAATCGGGAAGTCGCCGCGAAAGCCCGGAATTAAAATCGGGACCGAAAAGTAATTGGAGAGTCGGGGGGAGGGATCAACGATGCAGCTGATTTCCATTTACTCCGAAAAATAAGCCTTTTGCGATTCTCTCCGAAAGGAAAGGGATTTACATCTTCGAAAGAGACGAAACCCACGAGAGACTTGCGTGAAAGGAAGGGATGAAGTGAGCGAGATAAGGGTGTATTTAATTTCTTATTTCGCCGACGCAAGTTTGAGAAGACAGAGAAGGGACGATGCTCTGTAGCTCATGGAGTAATCGCAGGTTCGATTTGCATAACATTTTCTCGGATTTCATCCATCATTAAGCACGAAACCCTCATTCCTGAAGCCAAATTTTACTCTCCGAGATATCAATGATGCATATTTATGATCATTAGAGGAGATTTGTAACTTAAGATGGTTTTTTGAGGAGGAGATGGTTTCTTGAGGAGGAGATGGTTTCGTCAGAATTTGTCGCGGTGTATTATTCGTCAGATGCTTGAAATTCAAACGCTTTTGATACTAATGACGTTCTAAAGTACTCATTACGTCTTGAAAATTCGCCATGAAATCAATGAGCAAAGGCTTGTTCAGATTTATAAATGTAGCAGCATGATCTTTCTCAAAATGGTTCTACGTAGATGTATCGAGACGTAACATGCAAAAATTGGGAAATGAGGTAAAGCAGTAAAAACGTCTGAACAAGATATGGCCAAGACGATAGACTGTGAGTTGACATACCGGTGCAAACTTGACAATTAATATAGATTTTAAAATTTTTATCATTCATATTATCTCCTTTAAATTCTGTCAGGGGAAGGTTTTCAGAGAGGTTTACCTCCTCCTTGGGTAAATGCTTGACAGATATTGTGCTTTCCTCTCAATTTATGATTCTAATTAGAACAAGAATATTTATATTTTAATTTCACAAATGAATATAAGTATATATACTATGTTACGTAAAAATTTATAATAACTGTAAGCATATAACACCGTTTAATATGTCATAAATATGGAATCTATTTTGTCAATGACACCTTATAATTAATCAAATTTCGGTGATTCTGTTGTAATAACCATGCCATGAACAGCAGGTCATTTTCCAAGGATGCAGTTTAATTTTCAGTCAGAAAAACTTTCATAAAAATTTCCACCTCATTTCCCTTTGATAACAAATTTACGAGAGGTAATCCTAAAAGCGAAATTGTCCGCCTGATATTTGGATACGCCATTAAGATGCGATGGGACAAAAAGTAATATTCTGATGATAAAGAAAAAAAAATCGGCTGAACTATATTATAAAGTCCGAGCATAGATTGAGAAAACTGAACGACTCCGCATCACGAGATACGCTCCTTTATTCCTCGAATTTCATTAAACTACGTTTACTGCCAGGAATATCATACGACGACAATTCATCGAATTGCCCGTCACCTCGGAGGACCCTTATAGAAAAGGAGGAATCGGTCCGAACTTACTTTTCTGCGGACACTTTATATTTCCACCCAAGAGTCCGATAAAAAATGAGAGGAACTGATAGGCCTAACTTTTTACGACTCTTCCTAAAGAAAAACTTTTTCCGGTCCCAGCGAAGGCCTTCCGGAAAAACCAAAGCGATAAAAAAACTCGTTCTGATTTTCCTCCCAAAATAAAGCGCCTCTTCAGAATTCGCACCGTAAACGAATAATTATCGGGAAACTTGAAGCGGACTGGCTAATGAATGAAAGGAAGCAATCGAAGTTAAGGAAAACAACCTCTCTTATTTATCGCTTAAATTAAGTAAACACGAATAAAACGCCTCTTCGCTATTCCGCGCCATCTAAATAAATATCTGATTAAGTGGAACGATTCCAGACGTGGAAACTTTTCGCATTTGAGTTCGCGAAGAGATACTGAACGGCTGAATGGTCGATGAATTAAAAGGCAGACGATCATAAATGCAGTTTCTATTTAGGATGGTAGAAAAAATGAGGAGGAGGTAAAAACTTAAGGAAAGAACAATTCTTACGCTGGAATTTCTAATATATTGAGGAGGAGATCGCTTAACTGAAATGAATTATCAACACGCTCTGCTATTATTATTGTATTAGAGACTAGGATAAATAGGAATGCACATATTAGCATTGGAAATCCCAGAAAGAACTATTATTATTTTGCAAGGCATGAGTCCCAGACCCCTAAAAAGAAGGGGAAGGAGATGGAAAGCTTTTACGAAAGAAAATTTTGCTTCGGTGATTCACAAGATTGAAAAGGATAACATTCTCGTAAATATTTTTCATGAAAGTGGCCTGATATGTGAGGATTGAGTCTAACACCAACTTACTAAAGATTGTTTTCGTACCTTTTCCAGGAAATTTGAAAAAAACGATCCAATTAGGGCAGTAAAAATAATTTTTGTCTTACATCTAATGTAGAAAGACTACTATCTAATATTATTATTAGGGTCTTTATTAGGCGAGATTGAGACTAAAAAGTCTCCTCTTCCATCTAACCTGTGAATATACTCATAGCTATTCAGCAACGAGCAGTAAATTTCAGCAATTGGTGGCATACATCAATTTATAAATTATGATATAAGTAATGATACTCTTGTTATGAGCTATTCGCCTTTCATGATCGTTGACTGAATCAAGCATCAACAATTTTTCTTAAATATTAATATTAAATACCAATATTTTGTCCCGTTCGGATGAATGATTATGGACTGCTACTCATCGTTTGTTTTCATTTATGGAAAGCGATCCCCCACACAACTTTTTCAAACTTCTGAAAATGCAATCTTGTATTCCATTATCATATTAGATATCCTAGATTATTTAGTAATGAAACTCTTTTGGTTTCTGAATAACATGAAGCTATTTTATAGGCATAGTTTTATAAGATTGAAAGATTTTGGGGAAAAGATAGCTGAAATAGAACAAGTTAATTGAAAAATGAAAATTATATCCAGTAACTCTCCAATTTAGACCTTTCTTGTTTGCATACAATTCTACAAAACTTTCCATGTATTTTAAGCGAATTGAATTATGCTAAGTGTGTATGGATTTTGAAAATAAGCAGTAACTAAGTCTAAAAATTTGAGAGAGTTCTTACAGGGCAGATGATTTGTGTTTATGATCCTGCTAGTGTTTTTGATCGCCTGGATACATTGCAAAAACATTAATATAGCACCTCGGCGAAGGGATATTTTAGGAGCAAATATCTACACAGATGGAAGTATATGACACATCGGGTTAACAATTTCTGATACGAGAGTGCAAAATATATTTTTGGACAGCTAAAATCAGCCATGCAACGAATGAAAATATGTAATATAAATAAAAAGTGACCTCTCAAATTAAACTACAATTTGGGTTTTATATTCGCGTATAACGCGGATTTTAAACCCATCAACCTTTTTAGGGACTAAGACACCTCTTGAAAACTTTTACTGACGTATGCGCTCAAGTTTCCGAATATATTGGCGGAACATGGTTCATGTCTTACAACTTGAGCATATATATTGCCTAGCGTTCAGGCGATTTTCCGAAGATTCCGAGATCTTTATTCCTTGATCAGAGATGGGAGTAGGTCGACGCTAGGAAATTGATCTAGTCATCATCCAGAAGAAGATTCCTTAGTTGGAGGGTTATCAAGGCGCAACACAATTCTCAAAAATAAAAAGAAATTAAGTAAACCTCAATAAGCTGGAGATTATCTGTTAGTGAATATTATACATATGGGAAGGAAACCCTTTTTGTATGAAAGTCATAAGTCCGAAGGCTGCTAATATTCTCTTCTACTACACCATAAGGATATAATCCATAAAAAATGCAGAGGAAATGAGGCTGACTAGGAGTGAGGGATCATATATTTGAGAGAGATGAGGAGTGAGGGAGTTTACCCCTGCTCTCTTTATTGAGATAATGCGCCTAAGTGGTAAAGAAGTACCGTACATAGCTAACAAAATTCATCTCTATTAAGCTATAAGAAGTCCCCAAGGGCAGTATTCCTACGAAAAATTGTTCCCTCTAATGACTATTCTTTATACTAAACCTTTGAACCACCTTACTCAGATAAAAAAATGAAATGTTTTTTCCTTATCCTTGTCAAAGGTTAAAGAGACTAATTTCTACTGTCAAATAAATTAGGATTTTCAATTTACCTTCAAAAATAAAAAAAATCAAGATTTGAAAGTATGGACAAATTAAGTTCTTTTTTTAATAAATTACATTAATGGGTAAAAAGGTAAAATTTCGTTCTCTCTTTTTAATAAATTACGTAAATGTGGAATCACGTTTCAACTTGATTGCGGGATTAAGGAAGGAGTCGAGAGTGTCACATGCTATATAAATGAGTCAAGGGAAACGAGAAAAGAATTGGGATTCTCCCGCAATGGACGCTTCCCACTCCGTGTTCCCTGGAGCACTCCCGAGGGTCAGAAGGCCCAAGGTACCTCTGCAAACATCCATCATCCTCCCACGCCTATTCGACCAAAACTAAAGTCTCCGTTTCGTACGAAAGCCCTGCCTCTCCTTACGCCTTTGCGACGAAGAAGGTTCCGTAGGAAAAGGGGTCGTGGAAGTACACGGACTCGTTCGGAATTAACAACGCACGGGGTCTTTATGGAATGTACGGTCCGTGCTTTGACGACCGGAGTAAAGGACAGAGCAGATGGGAGAGCCAATCAAACGCGGATGCCTTGAGAAAGCTGGGGCGAGGCCGAAATCACTGAACTGATTGAAGAGAGTGGACGAAAAAATAGGTATAGAGATAGATTCTCGAAAGTGAACGTGGATTAGGATGTCCTTCGACGAAAGAGAATCAGGGATATGAGAAAACAATTACCTTTTTCTAGATAC
The DNA here is from genome assembly GCA_947579665.1 of Sympetrum striolatum. NCBI lineage: Eukaryota > Metazoa > Arthropoda > Insecta > Odonata > Libellulidae > Sympetrum > Sympetrum striolatum. The sequence goes on along the minus strand of OX388342.1, from coordinate 73,744,257 downwards.
ATTAGAAGACACGGAAAAAGTGAGAAACTGTTATCTTAATATATATGCATTATAATTTGTTTTTATACATTTTTCTATAGATCGGTTTTCTAGTTAAATCAAAGGAATAAATAAATTCAGGTATAATGGCTTTATACCTGAATTTTACCAATTTTGGCCAATTGACCAATATTGATGCCCAAGAGGTGATTCATAATGAAATTTCCAATTGACCCTTGATTTCTACAAATATAACCAGTTTTCCTTCTTTACCGGTACTGAAAATATATTTTTTCATTCAGTTTCGATCGCTTCCATCCAGGTACATCACTGACAAAACTAATAACATGGAGGAAACTACTTTATGATCATAGCAAAGAAAATGTAAAAAACCTTACGTGGTTGCAAAAGGACCTTCAGAGCTGTTAGTTAGATTTTCCTGCACTGTCCATCAAATTAATCATTATCTCTATTGCTATTAATTATTCGAAGTAATTAAAATTTATCCATAAAAAATCAGAATTTTGAAAATTAAAGCAAATATATAGTTAAAATTTGAAAATCCGATAATTTGATTTAACATGAAATTTGCTAGTAAAGAACAGGAAATTATTTAATAATAACCTAATAACATACGAAGGTATTTCTCTAAATACAATTACAGCTCGATTATGATTTTTAGTGAATTTAATCTGTTGCAAACTCGGTTTGTTTGTGAAGCTTAATTATATATTATACTATTAATTATAGCATTTATTAATTATTAGTGTTTTCCATCTTCTTATGGCCAAATATATATTTTATATTATGATTAATAATATAATTTAGGCGATTCGGAATAAAAAAAGGCTTTAATTAAACTGTTGCACAATCAAGGATTCTTGGAGATAGCTAATACTCGGTTGATAATTGTAAAATGTAACATCTCGACCAGATAACTTTTTAAGGATTTTGTTTCCTAAATATCTCCAAAAGAAAAGAAAACTATAAGTGGAACGATTCAATAATCAGTCCACGTTTGCCTAATTCTAATTCAGTCACAACTAGTAAATCTCAGCACGGAAAACTATAATCAACTCTACACATAATCCAGTATAAAACTTCACCTAATTCTAATTCAGCCGCGTGTCGTGCCACTCAGCACAGAAAACCACAATTATTTCCACACATCGTCCGGCATAAGACCACCTTAAATTCAAAACAACAGAGTTGACTCACACCCTCTCTTCTAGAAGGAGATATCCCGAGAATCGTTTTTCCAGAGTGAAAGATGGATAGAAAGGCAATAGAAGCCGAATTAGAGTCGGACGCGAATGGAGGAAAACAGGGAAAGTGGAAACGGATGGGTAAAAACCAGCACCAAAGAAAACACCCGGGGGGAGGGAAGGGTAAACACGGAGAGATGACCAAAGGAGAAAGATGGCCGCTACCTAACAAAACACATTCCCTCAAAACGCAGAGATGAAAGCGGGCCAAGACGTGACGAAATAATTTCCGAGTACAATGAAAAAAGGAAAGGACCCTTAGCCTCTCATAGGGCGTAAAAGGAGACAAATGGCTGCCTCCCCTATGAGATGAAAAATTGCGGTCGTGGAGCGATAGTTCGCAAGTCGCAGAAACAACATCGGAGTTGTGGTCATAGAACGGAAGCGGAAGGGGAGGAGGATATGAGAATACGGCTTCCGGATTGGAGGAAATTGAAGGATGTTTGGATTGATGGATGGAATTAATGAAACCGTAAATTTGGACGGCCTTGCGGATGTGAAAGTCTCATATGAGTGAAAACACCAAAGTATGAGAAATGTATCCCGCAAAGTAGCTCCGGCGGGGAGAGGAAAGTTAATGGGAAACGCTGAACGGTGGGAAAAAACCGATCGCTTGATAGATTGGGTTTAGGTTTCATTTTGGCGAAGCAATGAGAAAACTTGAGAGGAAATTTGTGACGCACGGAGGAAATATGAAGGTTTAAAAAAATTAATCAAGGGAAACATTGACAACCGTATATTCTTTAAGAGATTCCTGTTAAAGCCTTATGGAGGATTCATGACATAATATATTGATGTTGTTCCTCTAAAAAATGTATTAATTTCAAAAATATTCAATGAATATGAATCTCTTATCCTTTCACATACATTAACTGAATTATATCCCTATCTTTAAAATTTTAAAATCCATCTTTTAACGCAACGTACGTGTTAAGCAGTGTATATAAAACTAAGATTCAAGAATGTAATTTCACTGTATTCATGATACCTGGAGACATCTTCAAATCATTTGAAATTAATGAGCAACTCACGGAAAAACATTACTTCTATAATAGAAATATTAATTTACCAAAATAATTAAGAGGTTTCTCACATGATGATTTATTAAATAAAACAAAACCATGACTATATATCTCTACATCCGTAGATAATTTTCCGCATTAGAGTAATTTAAATGTAAATTACTTTGATCACGAGATATCATGAAATATTAAATTTCCTATTCGATTAGCTATTGTTCTACTGCAAATAATAGACGGACACTAAACAAATACACCCGCATTCTGCTGGTACAGATGACGAAATCTCACGAGGAAACAATACTACTCCATTATTTACCTCATCCAATTCAGATGAACATCTATTTCCTGGAGATATGAATTTTTCATGAGATCTCTGTTAGCAACGGCAACATAGTTTATCACGAACTCATTTTTATTTGAGGCTTGTAAAACAGAAAGGCAGTTATACATCCGAGAAATCTCCTCATCGCGAGATCACAATCTCCGAAGAAGAAAGTAAATAAACTTTCCGAAAAAATACGTCAGAAATAGAGGGAAGGTTCGAAATAAAAGGTATGGAAACGAGGGATGATAAACGACGCCGCGTAACGGACAGGACACGAACCTCTCCGCCACGAGATTAAAAGTTCAAAACAAACACCTCTGGAGTCGAATGAAATGATTATAATGACAAATAAAATAACTCCGCCGCTTTCCAAAAAGGGAATAAGGCAATACATACGGAGCGGACCTCGTGTCCGTTCGGGAAGACATTCCCATAATTCATCGCGGCTGGCGCTGCGCGTCACGCCATAACTCAAAACCTTAAGTGGGAGCGCGCGTGCGCCGTTTGACCCTTTTCTATACGATTTTTCTCATACCTTTCCTACGCAAAGCAACCGAAAGAGAAACAGGAAGAAAGCGGCAGGTTGAGGTAAAGGTGACCGCATCACTGAGTCGCCGTCACAGAGCGCAATATAACAAAAACGTTTCATTTTCTCTTCGAATTCATTTCCCGCGCAAACATGGCCGTCTCGTTAAACAAAACACCGCCGAATTTTTTTCCTTAACAACGGGCGACAACTCGATAATTGCTCCGAGGACCTGAAAATGCTTTCTGAAAACATCCGAGCGCTCCCACTCTCTCTTACAACCGCCTGTTTGCGCATTCAAAAAAATCTCGCGAAATCAACGCCCGGCGAGACCTGTGCACACACGAGACGTATAAAATAAAAGGTTGAAAAACGGACGAGGGTGCGTCGAACAGGTCGTTTGTATGACTTGGAATGAGGCGCGGCCGCCGACCTTCCCAGAGGGGAATAGGGCCGTGATTTAGACGGGCGTAAAAATTCAAGGCACGTCCTCATCAGCACCAAAATGGGACTACGCTGAAGACATTATGGTAACTGCGGAAATATGTACCGGATAAAGAGGAGTTGGGGCGTGCACCCTTTATCGCTCGCCGTGGGAATGCGCTGTAAAATATAAACGCCCCCGTACGTGAAAACCTTGGGCATTCTCGCGTTTTCTTTTACTGGAGACGTAGGGTGAATGCATCTTCCCTGTCACGTCGAAATGAATTCGACGACGTGTGGAAGGAAAGATGTCCTCAGTTTAACTCTAGAGGATGGGAGACATCTGTGGCATTTTTGTGTAAGAGGAAGTTTAACGGACAAATCCGTGATGTGTGGATATATTATATTAAAGGATAAGAATTTTATTAGAAAATAAATTCTCATGGTTTGGAATAAATGGTAGGAGTGACAGTAATAGTAATAGGGGAAAGCCGTCAAAAAATATACTTGTTAACGTGCTTATTAAAATTCTATATGATGGAGCAAGAACTATGAAAGGCTTTATGTTGCAATATGAATTGAGAGCTTAAATAAAAAGAACACCTACCGAGATCAATCCGAAAATATAAGGAATGGATTTCAAGTGCGCTATAGAATAAGCCTGGAAAATTTAAATACGAAAAAATTTGAAACACGATATGAAAAATAAAGAAGAAAAAGCAGAGAGAGGTAAAAACCTTACTTAGTGAAACTATTAAGAAACTTGATTAAGTATTCCACAGCCATACTACATATATGGATTAAGTCATAATGTAATATACCGATTGCTCCAAGACAAAAAATTACGGAACGTTTGTTATATTTAAAATATTTTTATTGGAAACCGTATGTTAAAGCTTAAAATCATTCTTTCTAGCATTATAAAGAAGAAGAAACTTTTGTGAATTCTGTGGATAAATCTTAATTCTGTTTAATTAAAAATTGTGTACTCTAGATCAAGGTACTCATGTTCTAATTCTAATCAAAATAAATTATAAAATCAAATGGAGTTTAGCTTGATATGAAGTTCTGCAGTATTGATGAATGTGACGACAGCAAATTTAAATATACTATCGCATAATTATAGTTATTTCCCCATAACACCGTGAGAAATGAATAAGAAATTAAAGGACACTGGAAATCTGGAGTATCATTTTTTTCCTCAACATAGCGTGCAAAGTCTTTCAGACAGCATTAATAATGTGTCTAAGGGTAAATTATCACAAACAGGGCCATTCTTTCATAGAAGAATTATTTCCTTGTTCTTAAATTAAAATTAATTACGTAAATAATTAATTATTCAATTGATGTTTAAATAATTTTCCCAGAAGATGGTATTAAGTAAATATGTAAAAGATTTGTAAGCAAGTAAACGAAAAAGCAAAATAACCCTCTTTAGTTGCTTCAAAAGAATAAAAGTTTAGACGAATGTCGTTTGAACATTCGATGATTGTGTCCAATAATTTCTTTGCCTTTTTACATCCATTTACCCATGAAAGCAGTGCTTGGCAAAGTTTTTGTATCCCAGATTTCGATATGATGTAACTTTACAGTTCCCTTACCTTCGTCGCCTATTCTAACATCAAACACAGATTTAAATCCACAAAAATAAAAAGCTCCTCATATTATACGTGCGCCATAATTCCAGCTAATCAAAACCTTGAAAAGACTCAAACATAACGCATAAAACTTGGGAAAGAATGCCTTAATGGCGCTCTCTCGATGAATCGAGCGATATTTTCCGTGCATCGGCGTTCGCTTACATATTTTTCCCTTCTCTCGACCGTAAAAAGTCCGTAAAAGAAAGACATTTTCGTGCAAGGAATTTTGAACTGTGGATTAAGTCTTTTAACTCCGTCTTCCTTGCCTATTCCTCAAAGTCTTCATTGGCTGTTTTTAGGAGGCTTGTGGCGATTTTAAAGGGAGGAAATAACTAAAGTGCTGTTTTTTTTTTGTTTTGAGAAACTTAGATATAGATAGAAATATAAATGTAAGCGCTGGTTAAAGCAAATTCCAACTGCGATGTTTCCTTATCGAACGGGGACGATAACAGCTGTTTGTAGATCCATACTCTGATCAAAATTTCTTGGATGAATGTTTATCCACGCGTAATATACAACACAAATGCAACAGAAAAAATTTGATGTGGCCAGAACATGACTTTCTCGATGCATAAGATATAGATAATTATCTACATAAGTATTGAGTTAAATAAAGAAGACAAATGGAGTAAAAAACAAAGAAGAAAACCTTTTTAACCTTATCAATCAGCCAGAGTTCAATCTATAGCAAGAGTGTGAGCGAAAGATACTTTGCATTGCATTATAAAAACCAGTAGTTACGAATTGTATTGTTATTGTGAAGAGTAATCAATAACGGCACGAAACAATTATAATTGAATAATTATTTTGAAATAAATATGCGTGTTTCAAATTCCAAATCAACTTCCAAATATAACATCAAAGAAATGTATTAATCATGTTGTATTTAACATTATTATGAAATGGTATAAATGAAACCGACAGTTTAACGTAAATATGTCGCAATAACCAGAAATTTGGTTAATGATATTATGATACAACTCCTAAATGGTGGTTGATATCGAAAAGTTTTTCAAATAAAACTTACAGAAAATCAAACTGATAACTGATTTACTTCAAAAACTAATCAACTCTAATGGCACCTACCAAAGTGCCACCTACCATGTATGCTAGGTTGGAACCACACATTTCTGTCGCCTAAATTTATAAGCCAGAGAGCTGGTGATATCCTCTTCAATAGCACCATAAGTTATCAAAAGCTTGGTAGATGGGATGAGGCTTACTAAGAGTAAGGGGTAGGGTAATTTAGGTTAGATGAGGAGTGAGGCAATTTACATCTCATTTCGGCAATGATTCGGTATTCTTGAACGGTAAAGATGCACAACATCTAACTGACAAAATTCACGTAATTTAAAATATAAAAGGATCCTAAGTGTCCTTTCCCCGCAAAATTTTTCATTCCAACGAATATCTTTTGCACATAACATCAAAAATTCCCCATTTTAGTTGCGTATGACTTTAAAATGAGACGAATTCCGAATTTCCCTCAAAATGCGCTCCACCAAAGTAAGACAGGTGGCGTCCTCTCGCACGGAAACTTCGACACTTGAGAAATAATATTTGAATCACATTCACTTCCTCCGCATACGGCTCTCTTCCCTCGACTCCTTCACTCTTTGCCGACACCTGCGTTCCTCACCGCCACCGCATTTTAAGACCGACCAAAAACCTTTGGGACCGTCTTCTTCCACCCAAGAGGTCTTTTCATCCCCATTGCAGACTAAGATTATCTTCAAAGTTCAGTGCTCGGAACCCAGAGATAGGAATCAGAGATGAATGTCCTGATGCCCGAATCTGGGTCATTTAACTAACTTCCCAGTCAAAAGCAAGAGATAGCCATAATGATAGATCACCAATTCGTTCATCAAATATGGTTTCGAATGAAGTACGCGAAGGTGCAATCATATAAATGATTTCCTGAAGAAGATTCCTCGTTTGCTCCGCTTTAACCGTATAAAGAGCTGAGATGCACTGATTTTCGCCACTAGTACGTTTGGTCGGTTTGAAGGCTAGTCCTTTAGGTTACCAAAATGGAATGGTTTTCTGAGATGAAATGCGGCCTTCGCACAATCAATTCGAATATTAATTGAGAGTTACTGAAAAGAGTAATCACCAAAAACCATTCATGATCAAATTTGGTTGATCATAGATGATTTGTTGAGCAATTATTTCTATCAATTTTTAATAGTATATATAAGCCTTATTATTTTAACTTTATTAACTCATTGACTAAATCCTACATCCCTGTTGAAAATGAACCTAAAATTTAAAGAAAAACTAAAACGATCCAATTATTGCTACTAAGAAGTACTGCATAATGGTTAGTCAATCTGTATCCCTCTAGATTATTATATACTCCATGCTGCAAGAAAAATTACTATTCATAATCACGGTTGACTCAATTCCCTTTAAGATGAATATGGCGCGTTTTATTATTTTTCTTTGGAAACGGATTTCCATGAAATTTCTTTCCTTTCTCAGACCTGGATCATATGAAGGTTTGTGAAATCGGATGTTTTAACATTTATACCAATCTTAGAAGAGAGTTTTCTCTCTCTCGTTAAATCTAAATAAGTAACGCGAGTGTTTTAGGATGAAGAAAATCTTTGAAGAAAGACTTTGATACATGTGAAATACAACTTTTAAATAGTTCCAAGACGAAAAAATCGTTACCATTACCAATCAATATTATTTTAGCATTGATACCAGGAAAACTCATAGGAAATAGTGAATGGGCTACGGAGAAAAAAATAAACGTTAAAAAATTGCTCTGTTTGCGAGATCTCCCATCGAAACTTTATCCTATGAATCAACTAAGGAGTAGCAACAGAAACTGGATATAAGAATCAAATCCAAAAGTTTTCCCTTAAGAGAAAGGAAGGCTATTTTCCTTCAGCCCACAGCTGTCTTCGGTCTTTCTTGTTAGCTGGAGCAATAGGGAAGAGACAACAGCTGTAGCCCAGCTCTAAACCTCGCAGAACTGAAGGATAGATCCCGTTCCCTCCGCTTAGCACATCAGCGCACCTATAGATACGCTCAAAGATCGCTTCCCTCGCTTACTCCATTCCCAACCCTAATCTGGACGTAAACCCCCACGGTTCGGATACATGTACCCACATCGACACCTCTCAACCACACCCCATCCGATCCTTCTTCCTCAAAACTTCGGACCTGCCTCCATCCCGCTTCAACATCTCCTTTTTCCTGTTAATCCAAGTCCGTCTCTTTCCCTCAGGCGCGCCCCGTATTCGTAATGTCCCCGCAACATTTCACCACCGAAAAAAAACCTTGACGCACCCAAGAGGGCAAGCCACTCCACACGCCTTTCCCCTTTCAAAATGCGCACCTCTTCCCCAACTCCGTTCCTATTTCTACTTCGGAGAGCCCCCTTTCCTCTCCGCCCCGTTTTCCGTCTTAATCCAAACATCCCGATGATTTACTACCGAAGCTCAACCCACGGTTCCTGCCGCTGTCCACACCTCTTCCTCCTCGAATTCTCATTTGCACCCACTTTTTACCACTCTAATTCTCGTTCTATCTCCTTTTTCTGTACTCCGAGAAGCACGCCGTGTCTGCAAGAGTCAACAGGGCGATGTGACATCGGTGCTGTTTACAAGCCAGGGCTTTATTCAAATAAGAATCCCCCCGTCTCGCTCCTGCCGGGTTCATTTCCGATTCCCATGCTCCAGATACTGCGCGTCTTTTCCCACCGGCGTCCTATTCGACTCCCCGAATCATTTGCATGTTATTACTTTTTCCCGCTCGAGGCACCGACATTGTAATTGCCGCGCTCGCGAGAACGTAATTTGAAATTTTCGCAGATTTACGCGATTTTGAATTTGGTTTTAAAAAAAAAGCGACCGTTGAAGTCCATTGCGAGATTTCTCTTTTTTGGTAAAAGGAAAAAGCCCCGGCAAATGTCTTTTCCAGAAATTCTTCGTTTACGTCTACGGAAATTGGGTGATAAATAGAAAAAAGCAGGTGCGTTAGCCTCAAAAACTGAAAAATACGGCCAGAATACTTTGGATTGGCTTTGGACAATATGTTACTTCAAAATGAAAAAAGATATTACACGGGAGTTCAAAGAAAAAAAATTTCCGCTTACACCTAATGTAGAACGAGAGCTTGCTGAAAGATTGTTATTAGTCAAATTTATTGCCAAACATTTATAGCAAATTCAATCGTAATAAAGTGAAACTAGAAATTAAAAAATAGCTTTTGAATCAACGACAAATATTAATATTAATTTCACTTAATGGTGTATATAACGAGTAACTGATTGAAATCAAATATAGAAGTGAAGGAATTCAGTTTGTCACGCCAGCTAGAAAGTAACAGAAATCTAAACGCCAATGAATTAATATTTTTGACATTTGAAAAGCCGGTGAAACAAAATCGAAATAAATCCTTAGAAGCTTCTCATATAATTTTCTTCTTCAGAAAGTAATTTCCAATCTGAGTCATTCCAAACGGTTTAAATGATAGAGGCAATTAAGTATCGCCTCAGAAATAATGACTTCAGATTAATGATATATATCAGCTTTATAGGGCGAAATTATGGCGTGATTTGATTCAGTTTAACGACACCGGCTTAAATTTCTCATTTTTTAAATAAACATAGATAAACCTCTTCCGTAGACTCAACAAAAACAGCCTTCTTTTAGTTTCTATAGTTTACGTGAAATATTTAACCTTCTTCTTCTTTACACTAATTCGTTCTAATACCTACGTCATCAACTTTGTGTTGAAGTGAGTACAAAATGAGAGTGAAGGACTTTCAAATATTCCCTTTGCAAAGATGAATATGAGCAGCTAGAATGCTAAAAACTAAATATGATAGAATGACAGAAGTAAGTGCGCGTTCTAAATAAAGGGAAAGATGGCCTATGAGTGAACTCATTCCGCTTTAATTAGCTGTTATGCTCTAACGCGCCCGTATCCCCATTCGCGACACTTTTCTAACCATTCCGAAAAAAAACTCGGAACTTTTTATTTCTTTTGGTTCATTCAGGCTCTCATCAGGCATTCATGGGAAGTTCGGAATTTGGAAGTTGCGTCTGCTACGTGGAAGTTTTTCTTTCCCCGAGTGGAAATTACCATCATAAATACGCGGCGATTTACATTCGCAAACTGTTATGTTTCCATGATGAAAAGGATTATCACATCTCAATTGCAAATTAATTGGTGCATTTCTGAAACTTTACCAGATATAATGCTTGGATCAAAATCTGGGATAGCAATATATTTATTTTCGTCCTGTGAAAGATTCTAAATCCAAAAAAGGAGTACAATTATCCTGTGATGCTAAGTAGGACTACGTAATTAACAAATATCTAATAACAAAATATAATCTATATGTATTATGTCGGAAGATATAGGTTCCTATTCGATAAATTCGTTTAATTTTTATTTGGTCCTATTTATTTCCTATAGTATATTTGGGTATTTCAGTAAATATGTATAATATTCCAGCAAATATTTCATACTTTTAAATAAAACTAGGTAAGTTTCTGCAAGTAACTAATATATGACTAATACAAAATCTACAAAATAGAAGAAGAATTATATATATTTTTCTTATATGCATAGAAGAGGTAAAAATTCTTTCATCACTCTTTCCCTCAATATTATAATTAAGAATAGCTGAAATTTGGAATTACAGATACATATATGAAACTATAAAATAACTTAAAATCTTAAAATTTTCAATTGGACTTATTAACTGCGGTGTTACGGTGAATACTCTCCTGAAAGAATGATAATTACCTCGAACAACTGCTAGAGAGCATCAAAACATAGGGAAATGAAATCCACAACTCGCTAGATTGCCTGTATGGATGCACGAAGAGACAGGCTTTGCATTACAATAGCACAAAAGCCACTTCCAAGGATAACAGGTGCAGAAACCACGAAATATTCAACAATCACGCATTCGGAACAACTGAGGTGGCAAGGAAACTCGAACTTAGGCAGATACTTGTAATTCACACATCAAATAGCAGTACGCGGAACTTCTCATGACGAGGTTAGTAGCGGAAATACGTTATCGATTTTTCGTTCATTGTATGTTGCGGCACTCTAAATAATGGCATTGTTTTAATCAGCGATTATTTGTTAACAGGAAATTACTAAACTAGTTTTTACCGCTATTGGCCAAAGTTTTGAGAAACAAATAATATATGTATTACAATAAAGTAGAGAAGCATAGCATAATCCTCGCAGGAAGGACGTTTGAAATAATTCGTTCGTAATTTATAGCATTCGTTCGTAATTTACGTTCGTAATTTACAGCGGTTATATTGGCTCAAATTTTGGCATGGAGAATGATCTTGCATTCACTTCTATACAAACAAAACAGCATTTTGTTATTAACAATGAATTTTGTAACAGATTTTTTTATTAATTTATAACTAACTTACAAATTTCACGGAATTACCAGAATTTGCCGTATCTTGTCAAATTAATTCATCGTGCATAATAATATCTATCTTGCCGATTATATTGATGAGGTCAGCATTCAATACGCTATTATAATTTTTCGACGTTTTTGCAACAAAATTAGCTTATTCACAATACGAAAAAAACAACTATTATCTTCCCAAAGGAAAAAAATCATGAAGTTCAAAGTTCATTCTTTAGCTTTTGTAAGAACGCTACAATTTGAGAAGACATGCAAAAAAATATAAAACTCAGAAGCCGAACGTGCTGCTAACTTCGTTACAAAGGAGCCCCTTTGCCAAAAATCATCATATATATAAATGTATATCTTGCCAATTATATTGATGAAATCAGTACTCAATATACCATTACACTTTTCAGGGTTTTAGGAACAAAATCCGTTGAAAAAGCAAAAAAAAGGACTATAATCTTCACAAAGGAATAAAACATAATGAAGTTCACCTTAAACTTTCGTAATAACCATAAAATTAGAGAAAACATGCAAAACAAGAATACACGCCAAACACTGAAATACCAGACGAATCACAACCAATCAATTATTACCTCCATTTCATTTCCGCCACATATTTCTTTCCGATCTCATCAACATTCAAACCCCTAGTAATTGAGGATCGCGCAGTACTCCACCAGAAAAATCCACCTTCGGGAGGCAATCAATCAGTCCATCTTGAGCTCCGCAGCTCGTTCATCATCCCCAAGATTTTTAAAGCGCCGATATTTCACGTAAATTTGTTACCGTCCCTTTGCGTGTCATTCCATCTTTTTCGCGTCCACACCCGCCCTCCATTCTTTCAAGACGCCCTTTCCCCATCGCATCCTTTCAGACTCTCTCCCGAGGGTTACATCCTCTCTCCACCCTTCCCAACCCCACTTTCAGCCTCCGCTATCTCCTCTTCATCCAGCTATTCGGTAATCCCTCAGCCACTTCTAAATCTCATCCCTATCACTTCGCTCGCAAACCGGATATCCCCTTCGTCGATACCGCTCTATCTTCCCTGGATTCGGACGTGTTTTTATCTTCCCCTTTTGCATCCCAGATGAATCAAACCTCAGGGCGATGAAATGCCCCGCTACTTTTCCCACTCTCGATTCAACATCGGAGGATAAAAATTTCCGTACATTTTTCCCTTAACAGGGGGCTTACTTTTTGCTTAAAAAAGGAGAAAAGTTCTGCTGATTTCTATATTTAAACTTCTTATTCCTCTTATACATATAGCCATTATTTATTTATTCTTTCATTACGAGCGTAACTCAGTTACAAAGATTGCATCTCGTTAAAAGTATTAATTATAATACATTTTTAAATATAAAATATCACTTACGTATTTCTTATGGCAATACATCTCGTAAACCTACGCATCTACATCTGCATATACGTAAAATATAAATCGTAATTGCTATATATATACCCTTAGATATATTAAGAAAATTTATGTGTGAAATACATGTTAATCGTAAACAATAATAAATTATGTGATGATTCGATATTTTTGAGTCAAAAAAATTATGAATATCAACAACTTTACTACATTTCAAAATTTGAAAAACGAAGAATTTTTAATATATTTATTAAAAATTTAATTGATTTTATGCGATCGTTCTTTTCTACTCATTCGTATTTTTGTTTTTTCCTGCTAAATGATAAAATTTTTAATGCAAACTAGAAGGAAAACGATTTAAAAGATATGTTTTCTGGTTACATATCTCCCAGGGGTTTCATTTCAACTTCAGAATCTAATTACGTTCTTCCAATAATATTCCTACTAATTAAAACAAATAAATACGGGGGAATTTTTTTACTAGGAGCTGCTTTCTTTCAGGACCCGCGAATTTAAAATTTTAACAACTTTATTTGACTTAAAAAAAGAAGAATTTAAAATATTTTTATCAACAATTCAATTTTATGCGATCTTTAGTTTTTTTCTCTTTTATTTTTTTTCTGATAAATGATACAATTATATAAAATGCAAATTACAAGGAAAACGAATATAAATATGGTTTTCTGGTCGCATATCTCCCACGGAATCCATTTAATTCCAAGTCAATTTACGTTCTCCCAATAATATTATTACTTATTTGAAACAGGCAAATGTGGGATGATTTTGCTAGGACCTTCTGGATCTTTCAGGTCCCAAGCTCAAAACCACGTCTCCCCGTATCCGAGTGACACCTTTTTCCCTTTTCCCTCCTTTCTGAAAGATCCCAGAAACCTTCCTCTCCTCATATTCTATTCGCTCCCTCTCTGGGGGTCATTTATTAGCACCGGTGGCGCCATCACTTCTCCGTGGCAGGTGGAAAAATCCCATCGGGAATCGGCCGAGAGATATGGTGGAGGAGAAGAAGTGAGTTGGCCGTAAACCACCATTACAGTCCTCGTAAGATTGCCTAGCCCTCTGGTGGTATCGGTTATAAGTAAGGGAGGAGGAATAAAGAGAGTTCCTTTTTCGAGGTTTGAGGCGGAATTTCTAAGAGCGATAAGTGCGCCATTGATTATCCCGGAGGATGGAGGTGTGGGTCGCAAGAGGGGATTTTTCTCCGAAGATACGGGTCTTCGCTGATCCTTTAAGAGGAACATCTGATGCCGTTCATGATCTCTTCCTATGGAGATTCTTAAATAACAGAGGATTATTTGAGGCTATTCTCCGGGGAGTAATTCTTAATCTCATACCCGTGGAGATATTTCAAGGGTTCGCGGGAAATATTCATAAGCAAATTTGTATAGAAATTAAAGAGAGGCGAGATAAAGCAGAGATGAACACCGATGATTGTTTGAATAACAATTACAATACGTCTTAATTCGGGCGAGATTGAGACTAAAATTCTCCTACTCCATCCATCCCATCGTCATACAATATATAAATAACTAATTGAAAGAGAAAGTATGAGAATACCTCATTAAAAGTATATAAATCAACATTTTATATTATTGCCTATTGAGTCAAGCGATAATTGGAGTAACTTGTAAACGCTTTCTTTAGAATCCATCACATAACATTAATTAAGTCTACAACATAAACGTTTTTATATTACTACATTCATTTCTAACTAAGCTGTTTCCTAATCATCAAATTGATAGCAGCACATCAAATGTGGACCTTTCGTTACCAATTTTATGCAAATGATATTATCTGATATCTAAATCATAGATGAGTACATAAGTAAAATCAAAATCTTTGAGGATATTGAAAAAAATTAAATGAGCAGCAGTGCGTACACATCCTGCTAAAATATAAATATCACTAAGACGAGCACTGACCTTCGAGTTATTAGTATAAACTTCAGTTATATTAATGTTTACTTTCTAAATTTAATTATATACTATTGGGTAATTGAGAAAGATGGGTGTGTTGGATAATTAGAAGCAATAGGTTTGTTTACCACAGCACGAAATATAAAAATAATTCATTAAAATTTTATTATCGCTCAATTTACTGAAATATAACGATGCAAAACAAGAAAAAATAATACAAACATCTGTCTCCGATTGTCTTACGTAAGCTGGAGACGAAATGCTTTAGTAGTAACGCAATACAATTTATATTACAACAGGATTGTCACAACAGACAGAATAATAGCAGAATGTTTCATTTTATAATGTACATATTTTCGGAGGAGTTTTTCTTCAAATTACGAGATATATCTGGTATATCTCACGCAATAACTTATCAAATTCCTCAACTCAGAATATATTTCGAAATACACATACAATCTTCATAACTCCCACCCTTTTTATCATAAATTCGCCCATTTTACGAACATGCCGGCAATAAAGAGCTCCAGGTCTTTCTTTATATTTTACAGTGCAAGGATATTCTATATCTTAGTAATATTGCTGTAACATTTATTATATGTGTTGAAACGTTACAGAGATGACAAGTTTCCTTCACTGAAACAGTCGTTTGAGAGTCAGAAAAACAGTAACAAATTATAGCCAAAGTATTTCTAAAGCAGTGAAATAAAAATATATTTGGTATTCTTTATACGTCTGTATTATATGTCTTCAATAATCATCACGAGCGAGCTGAAAGTAAACTCTTGCGCTCGATCTTCTATTCTTATTTCCAGAATTTGATAACAGCGCCACTACCGCCGTGATGGAGAGTTATAGAGGGCCTCTAAAGAATAACCCGAATGCACGCAATAACCATCGCTTTTATAGTTAAGCCGTTTGTTATATCTCGCGGCCTAAAACGTGCTTTATAACTGCGGGAGGTCGGTTGGAAACCCGGTCCGAAACGGCGCGCGTATATATTTTATTTTCGTTGAATAAAGCGCCTTTCTTTACGAGCAGAAAACGCGCACTCATTTTTACACAAGTCAATTAATCTCCGATATTTTTACGTCGCCGTGGGCTAGCACTTGAATAATAGATTTTATGTATATGATAGTCCCACGCGTCTGATATCAAGCGTACAAGAGAATAGTAAAATTTGAATGCTCGATTCATGCGTTCAAGCTTCGTTTATTCTTTTTTCATTCTTTTACGTTCTGGGCTACAGTTGAGAAACTAGGCCATTACGGTAGTCATTAATGAGAGGAATATTACAACGCATGATGTTCACCCTTCTTCTAGGGAGATGTATCCCTTCTAAATCTCCCGAAGGCATTTTGTACAGTCCTGGCCAAAATTAACGCAGCACTAGCCGTAAGGATTTCTAGGGAGGTGCTGCGTTCATTTTGGCCAGGAGCGTACTACAATTTACAATCTCATTGTATCAAACACGCAACGTGTGCTGATTCACGAACTATGCAAAAATTACAACATTTGGCCAATTATATATGTCAATGATGTAGAATTTCGCAATGTATTCACTCTTATACCTGTATCTTGTTTTTTATTTTTTCGTTTCCTTCTGAAAAGGCATTTCTTGATGACGGGGGAATGGGATTGAAAACTTCACCTCACACAAATGTTTCCATTCCGTTATCTCCTGTTTCAAAATGAAATATTTTTCAGACGTCTGATTTAATTTTAAGCGGGGAAACTTCATATTCATGATGCTTTATTCCGAAGTAATTCTGCTCTCTTTATGTATGGTTCAGCTTTTGAGAGTATCGAAAAATATATATTTTTTGTATATATTACATTTTCGTTTCATTTGACTTAACAATTTATATTCAAGGTCTCTTCTTTACTCATTTACTCAATTTAAATCATACTTATTTTAATGCTGATATTCATACTCCGTAATCGGCCTAACAAAGTTCTCAATATAAAAGTGATCTCATTCTATGAAAAGGGGAATTAAAAATAGATTACAGATGCGAAATTTCAATATTATTCAGATCCGTAAAAGAGAGAGGTTCTTGACCAAAAACTTCTATTTCAATATTTTGTCCACATTCGCTAGGAGCTGAATTGAAATAAGCGAGGTTAATTACAAGTTGAAAATATCGTTTAGTAATTGGAGACCATTGATCAATTATTTGTAATTGCATCTGATGTAATAGCCGCCAAAAATGTAATTTTCAAGCTTTTCTCTACCTTGTTGACTTTAAATCTCAATCAACACCACGACTATGCAATTAATGATATATGATTCAAAATTAATGAAAAAATCTAACAACTTAATATACTTAGTAAAAAAGTATGTAGAAGAAGCTGAAATGAAAAATCTATGGTTGTTTCTAAATTGATCTATCAACGATTGAAAATTTGTTTAAGAATTTGAGCAAGTAATACAATGAGGAAATACTAATTATAGGCCACTCTAGAATTCAGCAAATAAATACAGCGAGTACTTCATAATACGTGAATTTGAGATTATCTAACGAGAGCTGTAAACTAATACTTAAAATTTTGGTATGCATGAACAAGAAAGGGTCCAAATGAGAAATAGAAGTTGAAAGAAAACCAATTTAGGCCCGAAATGATAATCTAGTACCTCAGGAAAAAAAGCTCTTGATAGAATAGAATAATTAAATTACATGTTGGCTTAACAATAATTAGGTTAAAGGGCAGCATTCAGAGGCCCGAGGGGTCGCTATTCATTCAATAGTGGGTCAGCTACTCACAATTAATGAGAAATACTGTCCTCCAAGAGCAATACAAATATGTACACACTTTACAGTAATTTCCATAGAGAGCTCTCCGGTTAAAAACTCCATCATCAAATATAAGTAGAATTAAAGAATCAATATAACTTCTCTTCACTTTAACTAAACTCCTTTCGCCAAATATAAATTTTATTTATAATTCATACACTAGATCGATAAAAATATAAATTTCGAGAAAAACTATATCGTTGGCATGACTCGTTCTATCGATTAAATGCATGTTCAATTAAATCCGTAAACATACTATTTATATATTGAGGACGCATAGTAAAATTAATGCGTCACCTTATAGAAATAATTGCCAATATTTATTTTTTACATATCATAAAAGTAAAATAAACGTTTCAACCTGCTGAAGGATTTAAAACACGTAGGAAGTAAATTAAATAGTTATTAAACAGAAATAACGGAAAATTGGAATAAATGCTAAACTTATTTATTACTAAATATCTCTTAAAAGAGAAAATAAAGATGTGAGCATGTATAATCAAAAACCTGAGCAGATAAAACTATTCTTGAATTTTTTCCTGATTAATATTTGGCATTAACGGTACTGTTTGCTTAACTGTATGCTTTGAGGCTGGATGATTAATGCCAGACCAATATAACGATTCCTCATAATAGAAAATTCTATGGAATTGAAACATGTTAGCCTTAATTAAAGTTTCTGTGCATCAAAATGGCGCGGCTTTATTTTTCAGTAGCAGTGGCTACTCAAATATATTTAATATTCCAACCAATATCGCTTAGAGCTTTACTTTAGTAATGGAAAGTAAACGTACCAATAAAAAAAGAGAACTGTTCTGCAGCGATTGGCTTAGAGCCTTTCAAAATTAATACGCAATAACTCGGATCTGAACCTAGAGGAGAATTGCAGCCTTTCATACATTTTACTAAGTTATCAATCGATTAAAGTTGACGTTTATCTGGCATCTGAGGCAGTGAGGTGACAAACAGAAAAAAGTAGAAAAATGATTGCTTCAAAATCCTCTTAAATGAATTTTGATTCTAGCCGAACTATATCACTGAAACTCATTTCCTAATTACTTCAGAGCTTGTCCTGCTAAGAAAAACTGAGTAAAAACAGCAAAGATTTTTAATGGTAGATAAATGAAAAAAAGCATACATTCATCAATGAAAAGTTTTGACAACGGAAAATTCGGTGCGTGACTGTAAAGATATCTATTATATATAGATGCTTCTCCGGATTCATTCATGGATAAATATAGATAGATAGGATACTAATTCACAGGCTAAACCACAAGCGATAGAAATTTTTAAGACATATTGGCCATAACATGTAACCGCCAGAAAAATTGCGATTTTGAACCTCAGTGTCATGGGTTCGATTCCAGAGGGCCCCAAATTCCCGATTTTTCCCATTTAAAAACATTGCTTTGATTTTCGGGAATTTTTTAAAAATACTTCCCGGATTGGGAATGAATCAAAACTCAAGAAGCCTATGGATATGGTTATGATCTATCGAAAACATAAATGACTATCCCAAAAAATATCCTGGGTTCGATGCTAGGACGATGCAAAAATCTGCCCTTTAAAATACATTGAGGTAGTTTTTCCTTATTTCTTGTTATTCTATTATCTAAATGATAGGAGGCTCTTGCTTAGATAAAAGATGTGTATTTAGACTCTGTTTAAGAAAAAAGTTATATAAGACCATGCAGTTCCTGGGGTCGATGCCAGAGAACAATAACTTTTCTCTCATAAGGTACCTATATAAGGGAAAAGTAGGTCGTTTGAGGCAGTTGCAGCCAATATTTCTGCTTTAAATTTCACACATAGTTAGAGATGGAGATTTTCTATTGCGTTGCTTAGGAAGTATCACCGGAAAGACCCGGGTTCGATGCCGGGCGGTAAATATGTCTCCCATTTAAAACATTTGGGTTAGTTTTTCATTATTTTTTATGCATTTGTCGAAATGATAGGAATTTTTTGCTTAGCTAATTAAAACTTGGTTTAAGAAAAACGTTAATTAAGACCATGCTGTTCCTGGGTTCGATTCCAGACTACATTAAAATTTCTCACATAAGGAATATAAAGGAAAAGTAGGATGTCGTTTAAGACTGTTGCAGCAAATATTCCTCCTTGAATTTTCACGGATAATTAGAGATGGTGATCTTCTATTGTGTAGCATAGGAAGTATCACCAGAAAGACCCGAGTTCGATGCCGGGCGGTAAATATATCTCCCATATAAAATACATTGGGGTACTTTTTCATTATTTTTTGATGCACTTATCGAAATGATAGGAAGTTCTTGCTCTGCTAGAAGATTTATATTGATTGTTCAATTCAATGTTAGTTCAATGACAGAGTACATTAGAACATCTCACAAGAAATATAAGGGAAAAGTAAGACGTCGTTTGAGGCAGTTGCAGCCAATATTTCTACTTGAGTTTTCACCCAAAGTTAGATACGGTGATTTTCTGTTGCGTTGCATTGGAAGTGCCACCAGGAATACCCGGGTTCGATGCCGAGCGGAGAAATTACTGCAAATTTTAAGAATATTTTCAATACTTTTTGTACTTTTGAGGACCCTCTCGACATGTTATCAACATGCTTGCAGAATTCAAACAACATTTAACTCGTAAAAGCTAAATTTCAACGCGAATATAAATTATTTTGGTAAACACTTAAAGAGATAGTTGGGATGCACTCAAAGAAGCTGTACATTCATAATTTGATTTCTACAGAAGACATTATTTTCTGGATGTCTTTGAAATGTCAACACACATTTTACAACTTTAAAGATTAATTTAAAAAATCTTAATTTTTTGATTTCTTTATCATTATATTTTCATAAAATAAATAAGTAATCGCAGTTAAATATAATAAAAACTTTACTGTAACTTTATATATATATGAAATTAACAAAAAAAATTTCTATTACGAATAGTTGTAAACCCCCGGTAGCTTTTGTGCATTTAATCAACTTCCATTCTAGAGCAATCGTAAACCCTTTTCAGGATTTGAACCCATTAATCTAGCCTTATTTATTAAGCCTGAAAGCCCTTAAGTGGCAACGCTATTAAAGTACTTTCAGAATTATTTTCATCCGCGACTCTCCAAACATGGACTTAGCGGAGTAAGGGTTAACCCGAAAACTTTTGCATCGAGAATCAAAGGGCCGGAGGATACGTGCTGAATACAGTACGTGAGTAAGGAGTAAACCTAGAGGCATATAAATTTCCGACCCATCTTTGGCCGTCCCCTGCTCACTTTCTTCTCCATTTCTCGTTTCTTTCTGTTGCCACCGGCATGATTCCCAGCGACAAGTCGTCGAGGCGTGAGCTTGCGGAAGGAAACGAGAGAGCCAGGATGAGTCGCATCCAACTCGCCCAGCAACGGGACGGCTAAACATGTTGAGGTAGAGCGAATATGAGAAAGTTCATGTTGAACTAGGCTAACCGTTCATTAACTGTAAACCGAAGGGAATTTAAAACCCCCATTGAAATGATTGACGATAATAAAACTTGAGAAAAAAAGAAGAACACTTGTACCTTTACCACTGTAATTTTATTAACTCATGACTATGGTTTCGATCTATAAGATCCTCCTCAGGTGAATATAGATCGAAAACATGTTCGTGAGTTAATAAAATGACTGTGGTAAAGGTGTAAATGTTCTTCTTTTGTATTAAGTTTTATTATGGAGAACTACCACAAATTCCAGGTCGAATTAGCGGATTCTATAATTGATGATACAAACCCTGAAATACCTAGGATGACTTTGATGATAAAAGCAGAATCTATATTATTATTGCGATAAAATATACCTTAATGACGAATTCTTGATTCATTCCGTAATTTTGAAAATGATACTACTCGTGAGATGACGAACTTTTCAGCGACTATTCAGTAATTCTTCAATTATCATTCACTAACAATATCACTTATTGTTCACTAACTAATAAAAAGTGTAATTACTCTCTAAGCAGGAAACAAAATTTTTAGCATAGTAGTTCTGATATCTTTCGTATCATTTAAACATTACTATGTTTTACCTCGTGTAAAATAAGTAAAACGCTACTCATTGAAAGTTTAAAAATTAAATCATATGAGTTAGCTCCCTTAAGCTCTACCAGCCTTTATGGGTATCTACAATTTTATTTTTCCATTTAAAAATTTGTTGATTAACGGTTACTCTTGTTCCTTATAAGAAAATCTACATGAATGAGAAAACATTTAAAAATTAACGCTGAAACTTTAATTATATTATGCGCAAAACGTTGCAAATATGTACAGTCCTGGCCAAAATTAACGCACCACCTCCCTAGCGATCCTAACGACCGGTGGTGCGTTACTTTTGGCCAGGTGTGTACGTTATACAAAGGCATATGACTGAAAAGTTGATTAAATATTTATATTTTTATAATACGGACTTCCGGTCAGCCTAGCGGGCAAGGCGTTCAGCTATGGTGAAAGTGGAGTTCGATTCCCGGTGGGATCCCACGAGTGAAATGACCTATGAGGTTGGAGAACTTTTAGCGATACTACTACCAATATGATAAATAATAATGATGTATAGCCAACGTAAAAATATGACCAATATATCTTAAAATCAACGGCAAGGTGGATGTCCAAAACATTTAAGGAATCAAGTCAAGAGAAGAAAGATACACGCTGATAATGGCAACTGTAAAGCATTCCCCGTATATAATTCGTGCAATCATGCAAGAGAGCCCTCCGTTCCGGAGAAAATAGAATTCTATCTCCAGCAATATATTTCTTGATCGTCTGTAAAAGAGAAAGTATTACATCGTCTTCTTTATTTGGTGCGCGCACTTTACCGACATTCCGATTCCGAGAGATTTATTCCCTGCGCTCCTTTCCTTGTCAGTTGCTCGGAAGGAAAAACGACTCTACAGAAACCTTAAAGAAAATGTTTAAGAAAAAATACATAGCGCTTTATTTGCTTTCCATTCCAACCCAATGCTTATTAACGGTGGTCGAGTATTTCCAACTTGCCCCTTTCCTCCCTCTCCTTTTGAGTTCTTCTTTTTGTGCTCTTCCTAAGCTAAGTATTCTCTTTCTCCATCTAAACATAAACGTGTTGTTTCTTTATTGCCTTATTCTCAATTGACTTAAAGCTGGTTGGTAAGTGTTTTTAGGCCATATATCTTTATCGACTTTTGTGTGTTAGGTATGTAGACTATATGTAGTATTTATATGTGTAAATATGAGTATATTTTCTGTATATCAGTATATAAATGCATATGATAAAATTAATATGTTCAAGGCTCGTGGAATTTAGCAGATATCTTGAAAGAAGAATACCTTTTTTAAGTTCCTCAATAAATTGCATTTCAAAGATGATGAAAATGAAATTTATCGTAGCACAGGGAAGCGTGCGGCTTAACCCAAGGTCGTACAAGACAATTAAAATTAAATTAAAACTCTTTGTGAATCTTACTAAGTTCCTAATTTCAAGATATATGTCTATATGTATATGTACGTAAATTATAGTTGTTTTTTGACGGAACGTGCTCTATAGCTGTTCAGGTGAGTATGCACTTAGCTACAAAATCTTTTCTTAGATGAAAAATACTTTGACTGACAATACGGTACTGATGTAAATTTCTTACTTAGATTAAATAAATGCTCTCGGAATTTTAATTCATTTTTTCAGTTTATGTTCAACTTTGAAAGTAAATTCCTGAAAACATCATAATTTTTACCAAATAAATATTCAGATATTTTCGTCAACAAATTCAATTATTATTTCAATATAAAATAAATGCTCTCAGAATTGTAATTCATTCTTAATGAAACATATTATGGTCAATTATGAATGATAATTCTTGAAATAATCATCATTCGTATTCAAATATTTTTGTCGCCCAATAATTTCAACATAACAAAAAAAACGTAAAATATCGGGAAATAATTCTTTCGATGACGAACGACTGAAAAAAATCTCCCAAATTTACGCTCCGAAAACAATCGGCCTCGATGAAAAGATAATTAACCCTAATTATCCCATCAATCGAAACGTTCCCTGCCCGAACTCCCCCATTTGATTTTGGCGAAACAAATTTCATTTATATCGGACCCGGCCATGCATCACGTGGTTGCATTTCCGACACTCCCATTCGTAGCCGATGAAAGGAAAAAAAAGAGAAGCCAAAAGAACGGAAGCAAAGGGAGAAGGACGCGGTCGCAACATGTACACCGTTCTTCATCCTTTCCCAGACCCACGGCCGGCGACGTAAGCGACGATAAAACAAGATTTCCCCTCCCGTTGTTTCGCGTGATGGCAAAAGGAGTGACGCGTGGCCCAGAATGATGTATGTACGCCTCGCTTTTATTCTTTTTCCCACAATCTACCCGTCCCAAATTGTTATTCCCTTCTTTTGTTCTACCTTTTTCTCTCTCTCCGTTCCCTTCAGCAAAAAATTCGAGCCATTTTAATATTCTTTATATCCTGTGTCGTATGTATCCTATATCCTATATATTCTATAACACATATTTATTTATTCATTATTACATACGCTGCAAGTAGAATCTCTTCTGGTGACAGC
Source organism: Sympetrum striolatum (assembly GCA_947579665.1). Taxonomy (NCBI): domain Eukaryota; kingdom Metazoa; phylum Arthropoda; class Insecta; order Odonata; family Libellulidae; genus Sympetrum; species Sympetrum striolatum. Next base: position 73,720,025 of record OX388342.1, on the reverse strand, counting down.
CCAACCATTTTTTATGAACAACGTAATAACACAAATATTTTAATAATAACATATATATACACATAGAAATTTTCAAACAGACATCTCCGCAGTTTCCCCGTCAAAATATATCTTCTAAACACAGAAACCACATTTCACAGTTGACAATGCTACTTTTAAGGCCAAAATATAACTTAATCGTTTTCACATCATCACGTTTGAATTTATCCAAATAATGCAAAACATAACCAATATTCAATCCATTTACTTACAAAAACTAAATATTTTACTTCTAAACTCCTTTTTATTTTTCGGTGATGGTTTGAAGACCTCTTCAGGCAACTTATTCCATTCTTTCCCCTCTGTTTATAAAAGAATACATGGCGATACGTATATGCTATATCCTATAATTATGTGCAAGAAATGGGTCTCATAATCATCCTACATCTATAAAACGAATTGGCGACCTGCTTTATAATTTAATTTTTAATTATTTGCTATATTAGTATCTAAAATTTATTTGACTTAGAATCTAATTTCATATCACTGCTGACTAAAAAAAACTTTCTTCATATTCAAATTCTGCCAGAGGAAAGGCTTTTGTTCTGTTTATTTTATTAGTAAATATCTGACACAATCTTCAATATCCTTTATGCCATTATATATTTCTCTCTTTCTTTAAAAATTCCTAAACATCTCGCATATTTACCTGAACCTCCCTTTTCTTTATGGGTGATTTCCTTAATTGGAAATTTTCTTCCGTGGTAAAAATTATCACAGTTTTTATTTTCTGCACAAAGCCATTCTCTCTCTCAATATTCCATCTCTATTTCCACATTAATTATTAAAACATCTGTACACATTATCACTTATAATCTTGTTTCTATGTATGTTTCTAATAGGAAACGTTTAAATAGAAGACAGTAATTCCTAGTCCCAATTTTTCCTAATATAGACCTCTGTATGTATGTACCATTATATATCCTATTTATCTATAGTAAAAGATTTCAATGGAAGTTGACTAATTTCGAGATTATATTTACACTGTTGGCATCTAGAGAAGGTTCCAAATTGATGCCTATTTCCTAAATTTAATAATATCATCGTTGTTTCTTACGTAGTGCTAGCCAATCAATATGCTAAGTAAAATCTTGGTGTGTCGTAAGATAACCTATTGCATCGAAAATTTTTATTTTCCATACAAGCACGCTGTATTTCCTGATAAACGTGGTTACTTCAGAGTCAATACAGAGAACATCCCACTTTCAGAGTTTTCATTAACAATTGTAGCCCTAATTGAAACTGAAAAACGAATGGTTTACTGTTCCGTGAGATGCCTTAGAGTTCTGTTGAGGACAAAAGGCAAGGAAACAGCTCTAATGGATTAGTTCATTCCAGGAGGAGAAGGATTTGCATCTTGATTCATTTCCGTAGTCTTCGCAAAGGCTAAGCTCATCCTAGAGGCAGTGCTTTCTTTGTAGAATCCACGCTCAGGAATGGGAATCCTTTAATAGCTGTATGGGCGTGCTTAAATTTGATATAAGAACAAACCTGAGTTTTTGCGTATCTAATCACTAAAAATTTCCATAAGGCAGACAGAAACCTGTAAAATGAACTTCCTTTAGCACTGATATAGCAAAAACAATACTGCCAAAAGAAACACATCTATAATATAAGCGCATAAACTATCAAACAATCTTAATATCTTTGTAAGATGACACTAATTCTCGCATAAAACCAAAAGAGGACTAACACATTATAATATATCATAGATTATAGCGCAGTGATTCTAGGATCTCATATGAGGAAGCCTCCGCGAGAAATTTAAGCAACCGTGAGATGATCAATCAAAGAGGAATTAATTATAAACTATTTAGAATCTAAAGGACATCCAAAATTAGCGTAGTATGGAATTTATTAGTGGCGGTCGTAAGTTAGAATGCTTCAACTGCTATGAAATACTATTGTAAATGGTGTATGAAATTCATCTGAAATAAGAACACGCAAGCATATTTGAGAATATGACTTTAAGGTCAGTACGTATAAATGCACTGTACTTTAATCATATCTCTTTATAATAATTCAATATTATATCTTATTTATCACAGAAAATTTGCTTTACTTTCCTTAAGGATCTATCTATTACAACTTGTGATTTTTGGATTAGGCTATTTTTTTGATGCCGAAATTTAATAACCAAGATTAATTTATAAGTCTACCATTAAATAAAAAAGGAAATAATCATAAGAAGATTCTGCACCAGTCATAATATTTTAGTCCTATTTTTATTACAGAGCAGTAATTAATATCCAATTGAAGAAATAAGAGAATCATATTCTGGAGTTCCGTTATCTCATTCATTACAGGCTATGGAATGTTTTTCGTTTACGTTTTTTGTTAGCTAAGTCAGAATCATTCAGATATTTTATTGCTTAACTTTACGATTCCCATACATTTTTGCGTTGGATTCAGATGAAGAGATGGTAAATATGATATTAACGACGAGGAATGTATATAAAAACAATTTACGCGATTTCACTGCTCATTCCGAGTTGCGTCGGTACTAATCGGATGCAAATCCGTTGAATAAAGAAGGCGGTTGGGGAGGCTTGTGCAGATTAAGAGAACAAACTCAGATGACGTCACGTTTAATCGGCTTACGCCTAGACTTTTTGAGCTATCGAATAAAATTCATCCCCTCGAGAGGAGTCTAAAACATTAACTATCTCTTCAGACATCTGGAATGTCAATAAGAGAATTTCCGCATTCTATTTTTACGTTCGCTTTAGTACGATAGCCATTCAAATCGGAAGATATACTAGACTAAAATATCAATAAGTATTGAAATGAAAAACGTATTCAGCACTGAGCTTATTACATCCAGCTCTTACTGATCATAAAGTTTATTTTGAAACTGCAAACATTTCTCTTTAAATACCTAACACCGCGATCTGAGAACACTTTGATACTAATCTCTGAAATGGTATCGATTTTGGCGAGGTTCGGGGTACTCACTTTATGCCAAAGGAAGTTGTTACTTTCCTTTTTATTCTATTGTCTATGTTATGCACTACAAAGGCCTTTAATTAAGCAAATCCTACGAAATAAGGCTACAGGTAGTTGACATGCTTAGAGTTCATCTACCCTGAAGCCGTAATTCAGAAACAATTCTAATTATGAACACTTTAACATCGGGAAAACCTAGCAGTATTTCAGTGATTTTCCAATAACGTTGATGGGGAAGCAGAGATACAGTAGATTAATTGAAAAAGAATTAGAAAAATATTGAAAAATTCTGCGAAAAAAATTTAAATCGAATCAGAGTCACCCGTTATTTTTAATTGTAATCTACCGAAATGGAATTTCAGTATGGAAATGAAAGAAATAACGATCTGAAAAAATGTCAAACTTCAGGTCTGACCTGGCTGGTGAAACAATTAGGTAATATTTGAATGAATAAATGTTTTCGTAGCAATCTAAAATATTCACCTATAACATTTAAGAGATTAATCATAACTATGCAGTTAATAAAGTATTGAGGCAAATCATGATTATATGCACAATATTGTTGAAATGAAAGCAAGATTCATCTGTAATCCTTACGAGTAATTTGCAAGAACATCCATCTATCATGGTTCATTCATAAGTTGCGCGGTATCTTTTCACCTCCTTTTCAGGGTGTTTTTCGCAACGTGGTATTCTTTTTATCAACCTTCACTTGTTGTGATATTTCCTAGCAAAGCAGATATTTCCTTTTGTTTTATTTTACTCTCCTGCTTTATACGCTTCATATTATTAATATTAATACATACATGGTAGACGGGGCCTGAGCAGAGAGAGGCTAATTCGGGTGTAAGCTGCCAAATAAATGGTTAAATAGTAATAACTCATTTTGTATGAGTATAATATATTATACTATACAAATGCTTATAGTAATATATATTACTATAAGCATTTCCTCATTTAAGTTCATGAATCTGCGACGTAAGTAAGTAATTGCCATTCAATTTGAAGGTAATTTACCCAAAGCAATGCTATCACACATTTCGCTTATAGTCTGCAAAGTCAACGGCACATACATTGACAATATGCCGCTACCTTAAAGTAGATATTATATAAGGTTCTTCTCACAATTAGTGGGAACTGATCGAAGAAAGAGATATTTCATCGGCACTTTGGATGTGAGAGGATCTCCCATTTAAGAAGGGAGTGAATGAGCAATCGGAGACGAGGGTGGGAGAGACTCTGGAAGTAGAGGAAAAGCTCAGTGGACTGGATAAGATTAATGGGGTTCGTACAACGCTGTGAGTGGTTATAAAATGGACCAAGCAATTAACGCTGCTCAGACCTTTAATGTTTTGGATTACCTCAGGAATCTTCACACTGGCTTAATATCACATCAGGTTCTCAATATATCACTCACTGTCTGTAAAATAAGGAAAAGTTGTGAAAATGAATTATTTTGATAGCTTAAATCAGAAGATAAACGAGGATATAAGCTTTACATCAATGTCGTTACTTTTTTTAACTTTCCATAGGATAAACCTATACAACGAACTCTAGTAGATGTAAATTTCAAAATAATTTTAGAAACGAACAGAGGTGCTATTATATAAATTAAAATTTAATATTTATGGTAAAAATTTTTATATTCATATTTTAAGACACTGAGCTAAGATGGAGATTATCAGCTGCGACTTTAAATTTTAAATACAATTAAAACAAGGCATATTAAAAGAAAATAAACAGCTCGATTTGAAAAAAGTAACATTTCTCTTAGCTTTCTTATTTATTTACTGCCTGACAAAAAAGTAGCATAGATATTCCAGAATGAGTACCAATAGGGTTTTGAAGATCGTGATTTGGAGATAAAACAAAAAAATCGAGAAATATCTGAGATATAACGCAAACACATAAAGAAAAAATCAACTGGATTGAACATATTTCAATAATCTCAATTTTTATCCCAATATTTATAATATAAAGAGTGTAACGCAAATATAGGCAGGTTGTATAGAGTAGTCCTTTGAATATAGTAATTAAACGAATATCAGTAATGTTTGCAAAATACAGACCCTGGAAATTCCATCGGTATGTATCCCATGATATATATCCCGAATATTTAGTGAAGATCAAAGGCTTAATTAATGGGGATAATTGAAGCGGGGTACAGTGGATTCATGATTACCACAACACACAATGTCAAAAGAGGATACGTAAAAGGGTTTCATATCGGGGAAATTCAGAATATGCATGGAATTTGAAGCAAGGTTTTACTTTCAGATGGAGGCAAAATGGACACTTCGAAAACTTCCTGCTCATACGACAGGAAAGAAAAGATTAATGTCAAGCACCTTATCGAATACATTCGTTTTACGGAATCCTGCTGACGTGATGCATGTGATACAGTGGTGCATACGATTATTATAATTGGTACATCGAAATGCGATAGTTGGTGCTAAGAAATAAACGACACATTATTGAGAAATGCATTATAGCATTCCAAAGTAATACGTAAGTTTTATTGAGGAATAGGATTTAGACTAACATATCGCTTAATTTGCTCAATAAACGTAGAGATGGCGGGTTATTCGAGGACTGTACAGATATTGTGAGGCCAAATGATACGTTGGCCTATCTGATACTGCGTGAAAAATAAAAATAGGAAAATGGATGATTCTTCTCGTCTTAAAAATTATTTTTTTCTCCGCGAATGATACGCGAGAGTAGCTGATGAGAGTAATCGGGCGCATGGATATTTGAGCCACAATATATAGAAGGAAAGCTGATAGAGCGGGAAGGCAATGATCGTAAGGATATCTGTATCTTTGGTGCCATCAGTGCCAAGAAGAATAAATGCCGCCTAAGCCTTGGATAGCAAAGAGAGTAAGGGGCATGCAACCCTTGCCACTCGTTGAAAAGCAGATTGCAGGATACATATTTCAATTTTATAAAATTATTTTCTAATGATGATTAAATCAATATCTTCTAAATCATTGAAACTGAGTACTCTGCAAAAGAAGCAGACTTTTTCATTGCCCTCCGAACTGTAATTTATACTTGAACGTTGACGGTAAACTCCCTAACCTATCGCGGAGAATATGATGATGCCCTCTTCAGATACACAGGGCCACTTCTTGGATTTCAAGAGCACCATGGAGTAGCGAAGGCAAATTTTAATAACCCTATGGAATTCAGAGAGGATTAGCATGATGTGAGGCATGAAAGAGAGAGTGCTAAACTGGGCGATCCCTTCCAACTTGGGCCGTTTGCGGCGCCGATTGGATCTCGGCCAAATGCGGACCGCAAAAGGTCTCTCACGCTAACCTCTGCTGAATCTCCTTTGTCTGCTTTCATTTCCTCCGAGACACCTCAAGCGATTGACAGCGCGAGAGATCTTTTAACGATAATCGACGAGGAAATAACGATAATTTCTTCGCTATCGCTGTTGAATATCTCGTTCTAAACCAATCCTCGCCGAGTTACAGGCTCAACTTCGTAATCCGCTTTATGTAGCGTGTCTTTGGCCTGTTTAATTTAATATCCGCGATGATTGCAAGTCAAAAAAGTACGCTAAGCCGTGCGTCGTTGACCCAAATCAGTACGATGCGAACAGCCAACTCAGCTGATGTTTTATGAATAGCGGAATTCTTAAGTGGGATCCTTAACGAATTGCCGGATTCCATGAGTAACGGCACTGCACGCGTAATTTGCGAGAACGAGTGGTTCTCGGAGATCCAAGCAATTAGGATCGTAAAAAACTCCTCTAAATATTATCATCTGCTGTATTCCGCTTGCATTCATGCAAAAATAGGAATTTAATAGAACAAATATTACCAGAAAAAAGTAAAGCATGACGATACGGCGGGTTACGCAGGCGAGCTATTTCCATCAAAATTGCATTAAAATTTTTGATGGACAGGCCGTACTAGCTGCGGATGTAAAGATCCATCGTACTAACTCGTACATAAATTATTACTTCATCCAAGGGGATTATATGAATTATTCCCATGCGATAAATAAACTGTCGTATTATTCATTTCGTTACCGAATGAGACAAAATTCGGCCAACGCTCGTGACACGTGATTATGCATCCAATCCACTTTCCAGGTCTAAAATATATTCGATAATGTTTAAGTGTACCGTAACATACACTAATTTTAATTTCTTTATACTGATTTTTTGCTTGCAGAGCATTTCCGGACAATTTACCAATAGATTTGTATCTCGCCCCACGAAAAATATGATATACTAATTTTCGATAATGCTAAATGGAAGTTGCAAATACCCAAATCATATAATTTACATAAACTTCATTAACCCTTTGATTGCTACCATTTTCCATTGGAATTCCTGGATTTCCCTGGATCGAGTCCCAAAATGAGTTTCTCTAAATATGATTAACTTCTACCCTTCCGAGCCTAAAGCTTTAAAAGTGAATCTTGTTCCAGCGAAAAATTGATATATTCCAAAGTAAACTAATAATCCAAAAAATATGTCACACGTGGTATAGGTTAGCTGTCGACACGATTTTGTAGTCCTTTTATCGCTCTTTAAAATACGAAGGTGGGTACGAAGACGTGTGTGAACTTCCGACTATTGCTGAATTGATAAGCCTATTGAACTGGATTTTGGAAGGATATACGACCACAAGAAACCATTCTTTTCCCGCAACAGTTCACAAAACTTTTCTGTTCACGAGACTGCAGAAGCTAGTACAATGTTAAACAATAAAAAGGTAGGCATTTCAAGAGAGGGCATGAAAAGGGAGTTAAGGAAATAGAATTTTTCCATCATTTAGCAAGGCCCTTCTTACTTTAGTTAGAAAATAGATTCACAGGAATATGAACTCGCAATACACTCAGTGAAGGAAGAAATTAAACGGGAAATGAGCGGAAAAGCCATGTAGTTTATCGCGTTTACTCTTCAACGGCGATTCTTGCGATTTTTTTAAATGGAATTTAGCTTGAAAATCACGTCTGGGTGGTGAAGATAAAGGATTAGGGGTACACATGATGACATTTTTTGCTTTAAAAGGCAAAATAAGATACCATGAGAAAGGAGGGATTTAAAGGTTAATTAAATAGTATAAAATAAATTCAATTTATCCCTGACGGTTGAAAAAACGTCCTAAACGATTTAGAAGAAATGAGAAATATTTAAGCAATTAACGTTAAGAAAACTCCGGAACAAGAACACAAATATCATACATGCGAGGTAGTAAAAATGATGGGATTTTTTTGTGAAAACAAAGACCAAGCTACGAAATATTCTATATCGACAAAAATTCAACCAACAATTAGTAATAGTGATATCATCACCAGACCAAATTTTATGAACACACTCTACAAGCAATCTTACTCGAGTGATAATATAAAACCTTACCATGAACAATACAAATCAGTAATTTCGTTAAAAGAAATAATAAACCTCTTAAAATAGTATGAATGCGCACTCAAATTTAGATTAACACAGCCATATAAAATTTCAATTTGAAAGAAAACAAAAAAATTGAACTATGAAGATTCATTCAAGGATTGAAAATTTTACTATATGGATTAGTAGAGTTAAATCTCACACACGTTATGTTAATGAGAAAGGGAAAACATATTTGAAGGGGATTTTAAAGAGGTCGAAACTTAAAAATCAAGTTTCTATTAAACCCGACAAATGAGTATAACATTCCCGAAATGGAAAATCCGAATTGGGCTTACATTTCATTTGCAAAATCTCTTTAGCTCAGGTACATCAACTGTTTTAATTCACTTCACAGGCTACACAACCTCTGAAGAAAAGACATTAGAAGTACGTGATCACATTGTCACAACCTCTCCGTTTACAAGTCACGTAGGATTACTGCTGTGTGAGAAATGAGGTTGGAATTGGAGTACCTACGTGAAAGTCGGAGCGATGTTTTTGCAGTTTCTTATTCACACATTCCTGTGAACTCGTACATACAAATCATCAACTCGTTTAGTTCCACGAGTACTACTTTGGATGGAAATGAGAATACTTTTTTATGCAGAATAACCATAAATTTCAGCTATGATAATATCAATAATAGTCTTCATTTTAGAGAGATTGAAACTAAAAGTCTCTTCTTGCATCTAACGCATCGTCATTAATTATATAATAATCAAATTAAAGAGTCGCACAATAAGTGAAAAATAGTGACTTGGCCGTGACAAGAAGCCAGGCCTTCCAATTTCCGGGCAGGTATTCTAACCATTGAACTACTGGGCCACGTTCTTTTCACTTCTGTAAATGGGAGCTTTTATCCAAGTTACAATTTTTTACTTTTTATACAACCTTATGTCAAGCCGCACTCTTTCTTATGCTATGTTTTAATTCATTTCCATCATTTGCGCAAATTAAAGAGAATATATGAGAAAAATTAGAAGAAATGTGGACATACGAATAAAGAATATGGATATGGAGAAAAATAGGTCTACATTAAGTAAATCTATCATATAATATATTTGCTTTTAAACATAGCGTCTTATGCCGAACTTCAACACGTTCCTATCTATTTATACTCGCGACCTCAAGATCGCCTTTCTGTACGCTCTCAACCCACAAAAATTCCCTCTCTTCAGAATAACACGACCGAGGCCCGTTTCATAACCGAAAATTGTTTTTCCGTCGAGTGAACGCCGGCATTAACCGACTCTCATCGCCGAGCGCATCCTTACGGGATCATTTAATAATACTTGAGGATAAATTGTCCGGCGCCGGCATCCTTTACAACCATTCACCACAGCCGGAATTAACCTGGAAACTTGGCCAAAACCAACCTCGCTCAACTGCCTCCCGCCGAATATTAGACTTGGGGTGCGGCCGTCAAAAATAGAGAGGAAATTGAAAGTTGGTCCTCAGTATTATTCACCCAACTCCCCCTACCTTTCCTCGGGCAATGTGCCTCTTCCGCCTTATTTCCATCCATTTTCTCCATATTTCGGGTATTTTATCAAAACATTCTCTTTCGCGCTCCCATCTTTCGATTTTCGTTTAGGGCTTCAATCTGCATATTTAGATTTCAACAATACTCCGTCAAAATATACTCCATTTTCAAGTTCTTCAATTTTCATCAGTCAGAATAGTTTTTGGCCCTCAAGACTTTAATCCTCACCATAAGCTACCAAAAGTTCTGGGTAGGGAATAAGGCTTACAAGGCAGCGTGAGGAGTAGGGTGAATCCCTTATACAATCGTAACTTACATGTTATCGCAGTAATTAATTATACCAAAGTAAATAAGAGATACATTTTTTCCTATCCTATATCATAAGAAAAATTCTCATATTACACATTTCTAATTTTGACCTATTTCCTCATTCTTTCGCCATTTATTCTGGGGAACATACCAAATTTTGTAACAGAAGTTAGAAGAAACTCCAAATTCTCGGCACGATATTTATAATACTTTTAAAAATTAAGTATTTAAAACATAAAAGTAAACATTTTGAGAATTTATAACCACAATATCTCGACTAAATTTTGATGTCTACCAATTAAGGCTAAATTTTGATAAAAAGGGGTTCCGTTTTAAGATTCCACTTGAGCCCTACCTTCCAATAACTATCAATATTCCCGCGTCTCCCTTTCAATATTCCAATTATAACTCATTTCCTCTTCATTGATTCCTTTCCTTATGACCTTCTTCATTGGTTCCCCTCTACCTAGGGCCTTATACCACCTCATCTAATCCCTTTCCTCCCTTTTGACTGTCCCTTTACCATTTCTTCCTTCGTCAACCTTCGGGAGCACCACATTTACTCTCGAGATAATAAGCCCACGTCATCACCTGCGTTACTCCGACAGTTGGTTTGCTCCATTGGTCCCCATTCCAACCATTCGATTCCCTCAAGGGTCTTCCGCATTCCAATTCGTAATAAGTAGACCCCATTCGACCCATATACATTCTCCTCCAGCTCTGATTGCGGCTAATCCTTGAATTTCTGAGCACCTCTAATCCCACTCGTGCAAGGGTTCTTTCTTCCAGTGCTGAAAGAACATCCTATACTCAGTAAAATTCGATCCCGCTAATTCCGCTTCTATTCCCGCCTTTTTCGAGCGTCCCTTTCGCTTTTTCCCGCGCTTTGCACCTTCAATACCTAAGCACGTATTTCTTAGTTAAAGATCAGTAAAAAGTATCCGTTAAAAAAGAGTAATTAATAAATGGTATGTGAAAAACCTGCGGAAACTTGTCTAAAAGATGACAAAATAGAAACTACTTTGCATAACGTGGTACTTAAACATTTAATTCAAGTAACATACTTGAGTTAAACCATGAAAATTAAATAAAATTCAGGGAAAAATTACAACATCACGTTCATTACACGCAATTTAAAGGGTATATTAACTTTGGTAGAAACGAAAATCTCAAAGTTGATGAATTTGTCCACTAAGAAGTCATGCATATTGTCTCTGAATTGAAACTGAATTAAAGAACCGCTTTTCTTAAGAATAAACATAAACTAAAGAAGCATATAATTAAAAATAAAAGTAACCAGAGAGGAAAGCGAATGACAATTCCTACAAAAAACGATATTTGAGAAATAACTAAAAGGAGATATACATAATATCGCAAACATGTACTTTCCTTTCACTTTTCCCGCTCTTGCCACCTTCGATCCCTCGCACGTGTTTCTTCGATCACTCTGCATGTCTTTCTTTCTCTCACCTCTCTCGGTGCCTCTCACCCTCTCCCACTCTCTTCTCCTCTCTCCTTCACTTCCCATTCACCACTATCGCCCTCCTCATCGACTTATTTCGCGCTGCCACTTTTCCCGCCAATCTCGACGCCGATCTCCCAAAACCCAAACTTGGCATATCCCTCCCTCACTCCATTCCCTCTTATTCTTGCACCATCATTCTTCTTCGCTCCTTTCTCCTTGATGCGCCTCTTAGTCTTTATCGAGACGCCTCCCACAGACGCCCCCGAGAGCTTTCGGGCCAATTAGCGGCAGTGGCGCCTCCTCGCCCTTGGACGTGAATCTCTGAGCCACCCCTACGTCGTTACCTTCTTCATCTCTTCTCTCCCTATCTGCATCCTTCTCTAATCCCTCCTTGAATGCGTCTCTGTCTTCGCCTCGACTATGAGATTCGTGACGATCCCTCCGCGGGGGAAGATGGCACTTTTGAAATCCTCCTTTGTTAGTGAGACACGCGGAGAGGAAATACGTCTCTCTCCAACCTCTCAGAATACGAAAGTAAGCTGGAGTAGTAAAAAATGGAATGGAAGAGCGCCTCTTGCGGCTTTTGGAGGCGACAATGACGGCGTGGATTCCTTTTCGCGATTTCTTTAAAAGAGCCGCTTCGATTTTGGAGCCGCAACCGAAGTGCCGCTCGGCATTTCGCGTCTCGGCTGTTCACTAAAGTACGCGAGGATAACTAAGTAGAATGAGCGCTTTACAGAATAATAAAGTTGAAAATAGGATAAGGAAGGCGTGCTGTGGCACTTCGATTCAGTAGTTGGTGTTGTAAGACTTCTAAAAACTACTTGCGAGAGAAAATAGCTCGAAATTTATTAAGTCTGTCGAGAGTTGAAATAATTAAAGGAGAGATCTTCGTTTCATTTCCTTCCCAAAGTCCCTTACTTCCTCGCTCCGGAGATGAAACGTAGAGTTGATGAGATTACCGCGGAAGGAACTTAATTTGTTGACCTGAATGAGGGAAAGGAGGAAGAGGAAAGGGTTGGGAAGGGGACTTTCATTGTGTTATTCTGAAGGAAACGACTTTTTTTCTTGTAGAAGATAATGGGACGAAAATGTGCTTTTTATATCACGTTGAGACTTTTGCTAACGTTTTCGTAATTATATCATTAATGGAACACAAAGGAACACAAAACGAGAATCATTCCACCGTTTTAAAATAATTCGTGGAATGATAGTTGATTTGTGCTCTTTATACTTAACGTGAATAACTTTGTATTGAACTTTCCGCTACCTATGTAGCACTTGGATTATTTCTATTTGCACTAATTCTTGAGAATTACGAAGCGTGGTAATTTCTCACAGACATACTAGCTAATGAATATATCAAGTTTTATAACAAGTAAGGAGTATTTGAAACAGTTTTATATTAACGGAATTTTATCATGGCCTCTTCTGTCACATGTGCCGATGATCCCAGAAAAATGAGATAATAAAATATTCACTATAACCTGTCATACTTAAGCAATCAAGTCAAGTCAAAAAATTGTTGGTTGACAAAAATTTCAGAAGTTAATCTGATGGGAAACAAGATAACTGTTCGTTCAGAAAAAAATGCCAAGAAAGCAACAAGTCACACTATTTTTAACTTGCTACTGAAAGAAAACGATGTTCTTTTCTGCAATGATGAACTGATTTCAGTAAACAGAGAAATATTTGTTATATTTAGAAAGAGAATACATTTAGAACAGAGTAGATATTTCCGCGATTTTCTCTTTAAGAATCACATCAGATTTATTTTCTGACAAAACAAATAAAAAACGAACGTTTTCTTAATTTTCTGAAATGCCTTTGGACGTGAATTACAATATAAAGCTAAAAATATATTAATACTTAAAACATTACCCATTCCGCGTGAGTCATACGGTTATTACAGGCCACAGTTGACGTCAAAGGAGTATTTACTCACCTGCAAAGAAAAAGAAGAGAATTATTAACACCATTGCATACATATTCGCATTCAAGATGAATCATTATTATTAATATTCATAAGAATAAAATCCTCGGAAAATATAAAAATGTAATATTAGTAAATTTATCATTTGTCTTATCTACGGAGAGGTATAGAAATATAGACTAAAAAACTCATAATCCTTTCTGGGAAATATTTCAAAAGAAGTCCTTATATGGAGGCAGCAATATGTTCTCTAGAAATAATGTAGACAGATTTTAATAAAATGGTGAATGCAATGTTTTGATGTGACAGAGTACACGTTATTGCTAGTGCAGAAAAAGTGCTCGCAGAGCAACGACCTAAGAAATCCTTTATTCTTCCCGCAAGTTTAGCAAAAACCCTTAGTCTGAGCACGATCTTATTCCTACTAATCCGATATCCTCAGTATAGCCACGGCATGCCAAAGCGAGATACTCAACATCAAATTCCCCAATAAATCGATGACCGTTAACGGGAATCCCATGGAAAGCAACGGGCCTCTTGAAGCGGACGAAGCCAAGCGTTTTTTATCTTCAATTTTCAAAAACCGAAGGATCCGCCTTATCTTAACTAGAATAAATCCATTAGCAGCAAAAAAGTTCGTGGGTACCTAATTAAAAGATAATCCAATACTGGGGATACCGCGAAGAAATAACGAAAATCCTCAAAGAGTAGGAAGGATCGTTCGCTCATTGAAGACAAAAGACTTCTCAAGAGGAGGAGAACTGGAAAATTCTGCGACAAGCAAAATAAATAGTGAAAAAGAGGCTACGTTTCGATTCGAGTTTTCGGAGGAATAGAAATCACTGTGGACTTTACCTCTCAATAGTCAGAGGAAATAAATAACCAAAAAAGACAAAGTATTTTTTCCTTTGAACAGTATGATAAGGTTACTTAAAAAGGCAAAAGGAACAGGAAAAAAAGGTTTAGCAACAGCCTAGGGAATTTGGAACGGATATAAAAGTATCTGGGAAGAATGAAGTAGGATTAAATGGCATTCGTGGCTGATAACAATTCAATTAGCCACTAAAGCATACATAAGCATCAAGTCTAGCTGTACATGACCAAGAAAAAATATAATTAATATGAAATGGTATCCATAGATTAAAGCATTGCGTCACTGAAACTAATTAGATAAGCAGATAAGGTGTGAAATAATATTTTGTAAGCCATTATTACATTAGTGGACATTCATAAGGATCCTCTAAATATTCAACTCCTGAAGATGACAATATAGTTAACCCATAATGTAAGTATAGATTCTAGCTGCTGCAAGTGATTAAATAGCCACTTCCAACATCCTAATTTCATTACTTTACGCAGTGATATGTATCGTGACTGTTATCTATAGTTAACAACCTTGATTGCTTCAATTAACCAATTAAGAACAGTATTTACTCACGTCTCATAGCTCTTTTGAGCTTCATTTTATGTTTAACGAAGCCAAATGAAGTTAATATTGATGATCATGGGATAATGAATTTTAATGCAGGAAAAAGTCTAATCTGAACGAAATCAACAAGTGATAACAAAAAATAAAAATGTAAGGATAGTTATTAATATCAATCAGATAAATAACGTTAGAGTTTAGCGTAAAGAGAAACTATAGTCTCCTAACCATCGTCTAAACATCACAGAGAAAACTATAAATTAATTAAATAGAAACAGAGTAGGAAAGAATAAGAGAGTTGTCCTAAAGTGAAACGTTGGGGAAAATTAGGGAAAAGTATCTGTTGACAAAACCAAGAAGGTAGTCGTAAGAAATCTGCGAAAACTTGAGGACAGTAATAGCTAGGATATGATAAAAAGAAACTCCCTTGCATAACGGGAATATTAAGCTTACTATACAAGTAAAATACATAAATAAAACAATGAAAAATAAAATTCATGAAAAACAACAACATGACGTTCAAGACACGCAATTCGTTGCCTAGATAGACTAAAAAAACTGTAATTTAAAAGTTGACGAATTAGGCAGCTAAGAAGTCATACATGTTGTTTCTGAACAGAAGATTAACCGCTTTTTTTAAGAATAAAGAAATAATAGTAACCAGAGATGAAAGCGAATGACAATTCCTACAAGGCAACGACAATCGAAAAGGAACAAAAAGAAAAGGTATATAATATCGAATACAAAAACGATTTCCGACAGTAAAGCATCAGATTGAATACAAAATATAGAAAGGACAAAAGATCTACTGGGTGAAATCCAATTCTATCCCTCAAAAAGGAAAAAGGTAGGACCGATCCAAGAGGAAAGAAGAAAAAATTGGCCGAAAATTTCCTATAAAGCACGCCTTTTTCCAAGATAGAAATAGAAGGAAAAAGCGTATGAGAAGTGATAGGGAAGAACTGAAAACGGTGGAAGGAAGTTGGAAGGCTTAAGAAAGGCAAAGACGTAAATTCAATGTAAGGGTAGGGCACTAGATAAGTGGAAGGTGAATAATGATGGAAAGGAGATTAATAAATAACGGTATGGTTGGGAAAAGGGAAAGTTTTTGGAGATGTAGGGGAGAAAGGAAAATATGGCGATTTGACATGGGAAAATCAGCTGAGAGAAAATACGGTGAGAGGTCACGAGAGGCTGAAGTAAACACACTGAGTACATAAAGAAAATACGATCTAGGTAAGTATGTGCACATATATATTTTCTTAATGCTTACACAAAAAGAAAAAGCAATTATGACGATATGGAGAGGCCAAATATATGAAATATGAGGAACCAAAAAGGTTAACCTTCCCTCTGGTGAAAACTTAGAAAGACCCTATCGTGATAATCGCATCTCAAATGATTATTTTTTTATTTTGAAAGATATAGAAGTGTTGCCATCATATAAAGTCAAGTTTTCATTCTATAATTCTGAGCGAAATTAGGTCTAAATCAGTGAAACATTTTACGTAAGGTACCAAAGAAATATATTTAGCGGTGGATACTAACGCAGAACGAGAGTCCAGAGGCTGCGAGATTTTTTAAAAGTAACTTCATCAGGTTTAAAAATTCATTGGCTTAGCCTTACAAACAGTGTAACCGTCAGTTTTAGGAGAATATTCAATGAAGGGAGCTAAAAACTCGTGACCGAACAAATGTAACTTTTTGTGAATAAGAAAATGATGGTATGTATAAGGTTAGGCTCGAAATTCTTTAAATAATAACTTGAGTTAATACCTAGTGGTAATCACATTTCTCATCAAAATATTCCCTGAAAGAAGGGTTCAAAATGATATTGATTTTTATCACGTAGATAAAATATTTATGAATATAGCCGACACTTATGAGAAAGAACCCTTTCTATTTATAGGAAAACGAACAATTTTCTGTCATTTCCACTTATAAATAAGTAGCGGAACGGACGGATTGAGGCAAACAGGAATAGCTTACGAGAGCGCTTTCCAACAACCACGGTCTACTGTACACGGACGCACCACTTTGAGCACGAAAATCATTATTATTTCCCCGATCGCATTTCGCGATTTTTTCCTCCCGAAATGAAATTCGTACTCCAGATCCCAATCGTGCCCTCCCGCAGGATCGTAAAAATCAAGAAAGAAAGAGATCCGATGGTATCGGTACGACTGGCCGCAAGTGTTGTTTGATAAATAGGGAACGGGTGGGGATTCAGATAGCGCCCCCGTCGGCGAGGGATCGAACACGAACAGAGGCCTTGTTCGGAAAAATACGGAAAGATGACAGAAATAGAACAAATAAGGCGCCGGATCGTGCATCGAGCGAAATCATGCCCGCGGACGGCAAACTCCCTCCTGCAGGAAAGGAGGAATGACCATGTGCGGTATTTTTCCGCCTTGCACCACTTGATTACCTAAAGGAGCGCGGGGGAAAACTACGCCGAGATTGCGGGTGCAGCCGATGATTATGGGCGGGAGAGAGGCTCCGAACGATCAGGAATGGAATACGTAATCGTACGATCGGTGATTTTTCCGTGACTAGGGGTACTTGCCGTCATTACTTCCATTCCTCTTGCCCTCTGGAAAATTGCTCTACCGGAAGGTATGAGTTTGCGAGGAAAAAATGCAGATGTATGCAAATTGCCCGGTCAGAAATAAATGCGAGGGGTTTCCGTAGGGAAGCAAAGCATGAAATTATGCGTCTTCGGTTGCTTTTTGCGCTTTTAAGAAACAAAGAGGGAAAAACGTAACATACGCTGGAGTCGAGAACATATTACAGGTTGCATGGAGCTTATTTTCGCCGGCGTTTAAGATAAGTGACTTCGAGAGCAGCGATTCGCGATTTTTTGCTACTTTCACTAACGTCAACACAGGTCGGAATATTACCATCGTTTTACAAAGTAGTCTAACTCAAAAGGGACCGTCAAAATAAATTGTTTATCATGGAGGATAACTTCAATTGTCTTAGATAATTTTATTAAAGACAGTAAGGTATATAAACAAATACTTCAATAGTAGATATTGCGGATAATTTCCAGAATTACCGTGGTATAATTCCATCTTCCACTGGTGCTGGGATGAACGTGCTCCCGTAGCAATGTTGAGTTACCGAAATCAAATTGAAGTCTGCATTATGTCTATCTTTTGTTTTTGTTCAATGTCCTAATAGTTGACGGTCAATTATAGCGATTTATTGAATGCTGGAGAATAATTGAAGAAATGAATACATCTCCCAATGTAGGGAGTTTGTTTCTTTAGTTTTGCTTTTTAATATTAACATTAAATATCTGAAATTGAATAATATCTGTATAAATATGATCACTTAAAAATAATGTGGTTCAAATATTCTGTCTCAGTGGAAGTTATTGCACAATAACTAAATCTCGATTATATCTCGATTTGAAAAAATCGCGTTTAAATGCATGTTTATCATCCTTGCATGCATTTCCCTCTTAAGTATAATGCATATAATGACATTTGGAATCCACCTTTTACTACATATTCACAACGGCATCTAATATTCATAAATACAAATTGGTATAAACAAAGATTAACGTATCGTAATTTCGATCAAATACACCTTTATGTTCAAGGAATTGAAAATGGAAGGGTAAAATTGACTATTTCTAAAACATAAAACCAATATATAAATGACGAAACATTATGAATGATATCCAAAGAATTTGTTAGAAAAGAAAAACGAAAAGAAAAACTTACCTCGAATAACCTTGAGAAAGAGTGCTACCGATTTTAAGTAAATATAAAGTGAAGTCACATGTGACTTAATAAAGAAGGAATAATGAAATCACTAATCGTGTTTTGAAACCGAGGATAAGCACGGTTACCATGCGCTATACTTCATTTCATTTAATCCTCTTTGAAAGCCGGACCTGTCTTAATTCGCGGGATTAAGTTACGAACTGGAAGAGGGAGTTTTAAAAATCAGCTTGACATGCAGCGAGCAAAGAGTCTTTTTCTCGATGAATGCAAATGAACGAATTTGTCCCGTGCCTCTCCTTTCATACGCTGAGTTAATCTACGAGATTTGCAGGACCGAAATTCGAGAGGGGATGGGAAATGAGGGGCGATGGGGCGTGAAAGTGAAAGGACGGAATAAGAGCAGTAATATTAAAAAGAAAAAGACGAAAAACCGAACGTGATGTGGTTAGCGAATTATTCCTCCCGGAAAGGAACTGATATAAATGAAACGAAGAAAGTGCTGGAAATTCGAGAGGAAAGAAGCCTAAAACATGCGTATGGAAAACCTTACCCCAACACGGACGTTTATAATGAAAAAAGATTTTTTTAGCAAAGAATTGGTTGGTAGATTAAAGCCGAAATATACATCCTGTCTCGATTTCGAATATCTTCCAATTCAAAAGTTAACAGATTTCACGTTTCGAGTTCCTTTCTTTTCCTTATGCAATTAATTAGATTTCTTCAATATTTTCCAATACGAAGCATTATTTGGAAACGTCTGTCTACAATGTTTACCGCCTTCGTTATTACGTTATGTCTGTCGATCTGAGTCGTTAAATACCCCATCGGGAGTGAGTCGAGAAAATTGGATGTTGAGAAAGTATTTGCAAGTTGAATTCTACGAAATTGAATAGATTTCCAAAAATTTTGGAGACGGAATTGAATGATATTAGAACTTTTTGTCATTGAAAATCATTCAGGTAATGCACTCAAAATTATCTATAAGATTTGTAAATCAAAGAGAAGTATTTGTGTAACCATGGAGAACTTCAATTAATACAAAGGATTTACGAACATTCTTATTGCAAAGAAATCAAACTAATAAATTAGAGTTAAATATAAAGGTGTACACTAAAATCAGAGAAAATAATAGAAAATCATTTAATTTATTCAGATTGATTACTTTTATTGCGATTGAACTCTATAAAATATAACTTTAATTTAAACTCTGAAATCAACACCTTTTCTCTTACGAGAAAAGGTGTTGATTTGTAAATCTTGCAGAAGAAAAGATCAACATCTACACTAATATCCTATAAGTCATCTTCAAATGTAGAAAATATATAAGTGTCGTGGAAGAAGGAACCAAAACCGTGGTGTTTGAAGTCCAAGGATACAAAAAGTACGAGGATTTTCTCAGATCCTCAGGAAAGAAGCTGTTCTTGACTAGACATAGAGGTAACATATTTTCTACGATAAACCTGAGAAATTAACAGTTACAAGTAAATAGTACAGCGGTGAAACGATTACTACGGGAAGAAAATTATAAAAAAGGTAAGCGAATGTTTTGAGCAATATAAAAGAGGCCTCGTTTTGTGCGTCCCTCGTAAAATGGCCCGCAGTTTAAGGGACTTCGTTATTTTTTAATGGGTGCGATTCGGAGACAACCGAGCTTAAACCTTCGGCCCAACTTGAAAGGGGCGTAAAATATATATTTGCCACAATACGAAAAATTTGTATCGGATAAGATTTTGCAATTTTACGGTCAACCAGGTTTTCTTCTCTTTTTAAGATACTAAATAGAACTTCTTGGAATATACTCCATCTCCGGGACGCAATTTCAAATCCGTTCAACTTATATCGATAAAAAAATAAAGAAGGACTGCATTTAAATCTTAACCATTACCTACCTAAAGCATTGGAGATAGAATAAGGGTTAAGATGAAGGGACAAGTGCTTTGCCCTTGCTTTTCTTTCTGAGCCATAATGCTTGGAGGGGAATATTTCCATGCAAATGCAGCACAATGGATGTAAGAAGAAAGATTTTCTTACCGTTTAAAAAAAATTACAAAAATGAACAAAATTATTCGGTGTCATTCACTATATCTATGCAGTTTTCATGTCAACAAAACATAGACAAATGAGAAAGACTTTCTATCTACTCTGCTCAATACTGGGTGTTTGCTGATGTCTATGTATCTTTCATTTACTGATGAATATTCTCCGTTTGGATTTCGAAATTATATACAAGTTAAATTGATTTCCAAGCAATTTGAGACATTTTCGTAATTCATCAAATTAAAATACACCCACAGATAGTAAACGCTCAATAAATAAAGAAAAACAGGGTATTAATCTCAACCGCTCAATTGATGGGTGTGATAGCGATTACCACACGAGGAAGTAAGGAAATCTTGCGTATTCTCTTGAAAATCATATCTCCCTGGACAGGATTTCCTTTTAAAATACCATCGGCAGTTAGTTAATTTAAAAACTAAATTTTCATTATCTTTAAAATAAAAATAAATTCTTATCTAATCTGATCATCGATATCTCATGTGAATTACTGAAAGGAGACTACCATTGTAATCAATATAGAATTTTCGTAAAAAGTAGTAATTCAATTACATCATTTCATTTCAAATGATTCATATTTGTATACACATTTTTCACGTACTTTTTTGACTTGGAAAAACCCAACTCACATTATTCGGGCAGTGGAAATTTTGCAATCGGACGTGAAAATTAAGAATTTACCGAACAATATTACGAAACCGATAAAAATATAACAAATATCCATCCATTTAATAAACCAAAAGCAATAAACTTCGCGAATGAATCCTTTACAAGGTACGGACAGCTGAAACATCCACCCATCAACAAAACACGGAGGAGCGAGTATTCTCACTTACCCACTCGTTCCTCCACGGAATCAAAGACAGGCCCAACACTTACGAAACGGATACTTAAGGCTCTCCTCTTCCATAATTACATTCCGCTTTATAATTTCGAGTGTGTGCTACGTACGAATGTCGAGCATCCCGCGACAAAAAAATAAGCGACGCTCCTCCGTCTTGTCCGATACCCAGGCGCGATATTTCATCCTCGTGCGTCTCAAAAAAACGCAGCCTTTTTCGGCGGAATCCAAGACGGCAATGGGATGCGCCGTAATGAAAATTCTCTTTGCTCCACTGCCTTCGCTCGCCGCGGGGATTCCGCAGATTCCGGAGTGCGGCGACCAATGAAACGGGCGCGAAAGGAAATAAACAAAGCTGAGAAAAAACTGTCCGAGGTTTATCTTCCGGTCGGACGATGGAGAAAATGTATTCCGCCCGAATGTGTTGCCGTTTGTTCAGCGCGTGTCTTGACGCCTCTTCCTCTTCTGGCCGGAAGATTTTAATTACTCCACGGAAGAGGAATTATTCCCCGGGATGGTGTTAAGGAGTGGGAGGACGGGAGGTCTAGAAGGAGGAGTGCTGGAATGTGCAAGTTTTCAGGAATTTACAGAATGGAGGAAATGGCCCGTGAATGCGGGAAGTTGGATCGGTTGTGACAGCGGGAGTATTTCTTGTAGCAGTTCCAGCATTGATGCTTCCCTAGTTTGGAGCGAGAGAACTGCAATTTGAACTGCCTTATCGTAAGAGAAATTCGGCCAAAAGCCTCGAAACGAAGAAATTGAAAAGATGCGTGAATATACGTGGATATCAATCTTCTTGCTACTTTTAGGGGAAAAAAGCCTTTACCATTGTTTACCGGCGATACACCCCCATACATTCCTACCCTTCCGTACATTTTTTTCTCTAGATAACTCGCCATCTTTTAACGCATTCCCATTTACTCATAAAATATCGTGCTTCTCTCTCCTAGGAAATCTTGTTCTTATAAATGGCTAAGACGTGAATCTTAAAGAGATTAAATTAATGAGAAAATGTTAATTCGTCACTTATGATATTCCTGAAGTATTAAATACCAGAACGTATAATACGATCCCTTCACAACAAAACTGAGCTGTGATTTATTTTTAATGAAAGTGAACCTAATGGCAATCGGCATATATGAATTAATTAGCTACGCTCAAAAGTATATACTGCTCACGAGTTCTTTATTTGAAAACAACATCCCGAATGATCATCTGATGATTGTGTCATCAAACAGCGCAACTATGGTCGTTCCAAATAAATGATCTTTGGAGAGTAGGGGAGAGTTGGATAAAACGGGGTGGTCTGATAAAACGGAGTACCGACGTTTTCTCTAATTTTATGTGCTGTCATGTTCTAGTCAACAATGTAACTTCTTCGTAAGCTCCTCCCAACCATTCTGGCAGTACAAGCAATCCGCTTTGTGCGCATCCGCGATCTCTGTGTTAAAAAACAGTTTTTGGTGTGTTGTGATGTAATTTTAGGCTCTGAAAGGCATGATTATATTTGGAGAACATTCATTTAAAGATTTCAAAGTAAGTTTGTTGCAAGTTAAACCTCGTTTTCTCCACGTAAATACGTATGTTTCAAGATGAATAGTCCACTACTTTTCTGTTGAAGTCATTTGTTTCATAAAATAGCGTGGTTGGATAAAACGGGGTACCACTAAGTTGGTCAGAACGGGGTACCCCGTTTTATGCAACCGGCACACCAACTGAAATGACCCGCCAGTTGAAACCACACACACCACTAGAGAATTATGCTCTCTAATCCCTGGAATCTGCGTCAGAGCTACCGATGATAATGTCTTCTTATCAATCTACATCACGTCCATCCGTCCAAACAACCTGTACCTTTAACTTCAGCTTTCCATATCTCCACGATATATAAAAGCAGTTCCGAGAGCAGAAAAAAAGAGAGCTGCTTTCATCTTCGAAACAAGGAAGGACTTGGTCTACCAATAGTGAACTTCAGATGAATTCCATATCTGAGAATACTCTTGCCAATGAATCTGCAATGGCTCGTAGAAATGGCGGGAAGAATAAGTCAAAGAAATATGCTGTAGCAGAGAACATCTTCATAGTCATCGTCCGAAGAGGAAAGAGATAGAAACACCGCTAGTATTTACTGAAATTAACTTTATCGAATTCCAAATCGGAAGAAGTGCGGATAAAGTCCTTTTAGTGAAGTGATCGGGCTCATGAAGAGTGCACTAATTTTGACGATATATATGAGGAACCATATAAATGTGATTTTTTAGACTTGAGTAAATATTGATTGTTTGAAGAAAGAATATCTATGCCAATAGATCTACCTTAAAACCGAGTACCCCGTTTTATCAAACCGGTCTGATAAAATGGAGTACTTGGCATAAATCAAGTAAATATTAATTTTCTTTGTTTATGTTAATTAAAACTTCCTTTTTTGTCGTCAACTTTAAGTAGAAAGATGAAGCAATTGTTCATTAAAAATATACAGAGAAATATTATCTAGTTTATGAGATATGGTAGCTAATTTGTTAAGTACCCCATTTTATCCAACTCTCCCCTATACATGTATATTTCTTACTGTACTTTATTACATTAAGTAAGATATCCCGCTAAATATCACTTGCTGCAATAACATTTACTCTACCTTTAGTTTCTAAGTCCTCGACAAATCCTTCATGTTATGACGAAAGTTGTAGTTACTAAATTAAAATTTATCAGATACTTAAAATTACTGATGATGAACCAAAACAACAATGAAGAATAAAGTTATACTTTAAAATCAAATTCAAATTTATAGAGCGGCTTTGAACGTAGCCTCATAGCTAAAATTCAGCTATAAAATGTATAATTTGTGTACTGCGCTGTATTTGTGTCGTGTACGTTTCGTATTGTGTACGGTTTGTGAAATCGTAGTTCTTAGTGAATTTTCTTTCATGATAAAAATTAAGAAAATAGAAAAAAAGTATGCGTATATTTGAAAGTATCAGGTCAAACTTAGTCGTAAAAGCTAAACTACTTTTAAACCCAGCAAATTTCCTTCCCTGATATCTCATTATGTTAAACACACAAAAGGGCAAAGGTTTCGCGGCGGAGCAGAAGCCCACGCATTTGATCCCCCAGGAAGCCAGACTTCAAAAAAGTTGCTTTCCCTTAGATTTATTCCCCTCGCTTGTTCCAACTCTCGAAGAAGAAGCAGCTCCTTCCAAAGCAACTGCATCGGCATCTGAACCCCGCGAACCATTCCGGGGATTCTTTATCGCCTCCAAGACCACCCCAAAGTGGCCGATATTCATCCCGCACACGAACGAAAATGAATCATGGCACCTCCGAAGGCGAAATCTGAAATATCCGATTCTGGCGGTCCCGGGCGGTATCTTTTTGCGGCGTTGTAAATGAAAGTTCCGTGCGGAGAGGGAGACTCCGATGGGGGGGAGAGAGAAAAGTTGAGGGAACCGCAGGAGAGCTCACCTTCGGCGAGATTTTCGCAGAGTACGTCATTTCGAGTTAATCTCTTCCGCAAACCGAAGCGCATACAAGGGCGGAAAGGAGAAAAAGAAGAGGCGGAAGGAAAGGAGAGAGAGCGGCGATACGGGAGGAATGACGAAGGGGGAAAGAAAGAGCGTGGGATGAAATAAAGAGTTCGCCGGAGAATAAAAGTGGAAGGAAAGTTGTGATGTCAGAGGAAAAGTGGGCCGAGGAAGTGAGAGGAATAAGAAAAGGAGAGGATTTTTTCGCTCCCGAAGAAATGGAGTTGCAAAGGGGTACTCGGAAGGTCTACAGAAAATATGCTTGAATAGATGAAGATTCTAAAATTTATTTATTCAGTGTATACATAGGAAATTATGCCACCTTTTACGAGAGACCGAATAAACAGAATATAGTACAATTACGCAATACCTTAGGGAGTTACACGCATTAACTTAAACTTAACAAGTATTGGATTTTAGCCCCACAACGCCCTCAGACCTTCTATTACGTAGACGCACTACACTAAACGAACATTATTATTCACTTCTTATAGGAAATTTATTTTCTTATAATGTTAAATAATGTACATACCGTATTTTATGGACTAGCAGAAGCTACTAACTTTAAGACGTACCTTAATATTTAAGTAATTTAAAAAAATATTATTAGATTACAAAGCCAGACAAAAAAATCCTTAGTTTATAAAACCTAACTGACCTTGAAAATCCCTGAAAATCGTCATCTGAACTTTCCTCTTCTTCTTACTCTTGTGTCATTTTTTTTAGATATTTTGGGTTTGGCAATTTTTAAGACTGGCGGGAATTTTAAATCAAACATTGGACATTTTTATATTAACGTCGAGTATAAGACGTACCTGAATTTTAGAGGCAATTTTTGAAGAAAAAATTGCGTCTAATAGTCTGTAAAATACGGTATATTCTCACTGAGGGAGAGTGTTTTCTAGTATGTATACGTGTTTTGTAAGTTTTTGTTATATATTTTGTATCAATCTCATGCTTAAAAACCTCTCTCCCGAATTTTTCAACCGTGATTATTTTTAAAACTACTAATACTCTCTTTCAATCCAATATAATATTATTGTTTCTTCCCTCAGTATCATTAGCACCAATAAAAATCACATGCTATATATTTTAGAGAAACCATAACTTGGCAAACAAAGTGTTAAAGTGGAGTGTAACCTATTTGTTCATGCCAACCAATTTATTCGTCGCCTAAAATTTTTTATTTCTCATGTGGCAAAAAACTTGTCATGAGTGACATTGAGAAACAAATTGAAGGTAAACGTGATGCAAACTTCTATTATGAATGAGTCTTTTCCCAGTCCGTAAGAGATTGTCAAATTGGATCCAACCCAAAATATGGGTATACGTCAGAAGGTTGGAAATTAGAGTATGGATACGCAAGGGATACTTTAATTATATAGAACAAAGTGCTGTCGTAAACACCTCTTCCCAACTAAGAAATAAAAGATCGTAATTGAAATTTACCGTGACTGAAAAATACATAGTAAATCATGTGAAAAGACCTTCTTCGGCAGCACAGCACAGCGATTCAAAGCCATAAAACTAAGAGGATTTAAATTTATTTGTATTATAATGGAGACAATCATAACAAGAATTGTGAAGCAATAATGTACTTCAGCAGTAATATTTTCATCTGCAATAGTATTTTTCATAATTAATTAAGTATCATAATCAGCATAAATTAATACTAAATAATGAACAATAAGATGGCGGTTCTTAGATATGGAAATTTAGCCAGTCAACCAGATATCTGTATTTAATGTGGAACAGTGCCACATAGAGCTCTGGCATGGAAACGATGTTCTTGAAATCACTCAAGAAAATGCGAGCAGGAATACTACACTTATCTCTATCAATGGATCTTAAGCCATCTTCATCTCTTTAGAGCTACCGCCATCTGTTGCCTGTGTTTTGTATTTACGATTTAAGGCGAAGATATATAGCAATCTAGCAATGGCCTAATAGTCTCGATGGTTTCCTTGGGGATAACCAAGTTTGCAACATTTTGGAGCATTATTATGTAAACTAGACTCACATTTCAGTAGACTGACAATGCAGGTTGCCTATCGCCCAGGGGTTACTCATCATCCCTGTCTGAATGATCCGAAATATGGTTACCCTAAAAATGGCCGTATGAACTGTGCTAGACTCTTATATTGCCGAAAGTCCTGGAGATGTGTCTAACCCTTGAAAGACGGGATACGATTCCAGGAGTCACGCAGGTTACATGTGTTTATCGATTTTCGAAAGCGCAGGGAAATTTATTGGATAGCTTTGGTTCTTCTGAAAAATTACTTACGCCAGTGTTTCAACGTAATTAGGGTTCGATCAAAATCAAACAGTGAGCTCCTCCATCAAATATGACGGAATACAAACCAAACTGATTCTTATGTATTCTTCTGGGAGAATTTCCGAGCCATATGGAAACTTTCTCTTTGAAATGGTGTGTCATTTATATGTTTTGATAGTTTGAAGGGAAAAAATCGCTAATCACCCAAAGCGGATGTTAAGATATAATACGTAAAGATTTTCGAAGATAGAAACACCTCTACGACGTTGCTAGGATCGTAGCATGCTTCCCTGCAGCAAGTGGGTGCAATTTTCCACACCTATGCCACTGAGTTCGTGGCATACCAAAATCAAACCTGAGTTCAGCACACCGTGGCTTTATTCTTCTGTACTTATGACTTGGATGGATATTTTTGTGAACATGGAGAACCAACGTATTAAAACAGTTACCAATCATAGTAAACGTACAGATTCTTACATTCAGATGGAGGAATTAAATCAAAATCAATCAAATGAAATTCAATTCTATACTAGTCGCTAACTATCATAATATTTACTACAACAAGCCTGACATTGGTAACTACGGCTGCAGAACAACCAGTAAGTAAAATATGTGAGAAAATCAGTGTTTGGAAAATAATAAAATTATTTACGTGTCACATTACCACCCCTGGACCTATCTAACCCAACCCAGCCAAACCCTTTCCATTCGAATCTCTCTCTATTCAATTATATTTTAGAGGATTGAAAACGACTGAATGTTGGATTGCAGCATACTTGCTTGGAAGTAGTCTCAATTGTTCACGTTTGTAGCGCTTAGATCGTGGTCAACCGATATCAAACCTGAGCCCAACATACTATTTACTCATTTAAAAGGAGAGGACTTCGTAATTTTCCACACTAATATATTTTTTCCATACTAATATATTGATATCTAATATATTTCATCGGTCAATAAAATATATCAGTGGAAATTTACGAAGTTCTTTTACTCTCCTTTTAGAACGGCGATCCACGAAATACGGCCGAACATGACAATATATTTACTCATCCTTCTGCTTTAGTTATTAGGATAAATCTACATTAATACCCTACAAGCCGACTTTCGACGTGTGGCAGGGGGTGTAAACACCAATTGAATCTAAACAACTACCTTAATCGGTTATTGTTGCGTATCGTTCGCGGAAAGAATGAATTTTTAAAATGATACGCCCTTAGCATCTAATTCTCTTAACTTACGTTCATTATCGGATCGACCGTGGTAGCAGGGGGGTTGCATGATACCGATTGTATCTTCCGCAAATGTAGTTTCCTTGAATTTATTAAGCAATCGCAGCCTAGCTTCCAATCTCCTGTCTTTCAAGGATTCCCAACCTACTTCTGAGAGCATTTTTGTAACGCTTGCTTTTTTATCGTAGTATTTCTTAACAGGACACGCGTTTTTGTTAACATAGAGTACCACCGTATTAAAGCTGTTGTAGTAATAGTATTGTTAAAAGTGCTTCGACAGCTTAGGTCATTTCGCACATTGGCTCCCACCGGGAATCGAACCGGAACCGCTTTCACCAAATGCAAATGCGCTGACCACTTGACTATCCGGAAGCCACATATTAAAGTTGTTACCTCCCACAGTAAACGTAAAAAGCTCTTACATTCAGGAGGAGGAATCATAAGGAAGGGACGGTAAGGTGCGAGCTAAAGGTAAGTTTGAAAGGAGAGGTAAGAAGATGGTAATAGTTTCATAGTAAGCCACGTTGGTATGGGGACGTGTCCCGAATTCTCCTTCTTACCTACACAAGGAGATGGGTTAAGAGATGAAGAGGTTGTGGAGATGAAGGAATTCGGTGGGAGGATTTCCTTTGCTCTCCATTCATCCTCCATATGAGAGATTCCGAAAGGATTCCATTTCGTCCTCCACTCATATTTCCTTTGCCCGCTTCCGGTTTCATAACTCGGAAAAAGATTTGGTTTTCCTCTCCTTTATGTATGGGACCGATCTACTTTTCAGGGTCGGATATCGATAGACGAGAGAAATAACGACTTCGAGGGTTTTTTTTTGCTTTCGAAAATGTCGGAAAAGGCTTTTTCTCCTTTGGATAATCACGCAAGGCGTGGATAGGGAACGATTGGAATTTATCGCTTTTTCTAATTTCGAGAGAGGAGGCAACTCTCGACCCAGTCATAACTTCGCGGTAAATTGGTGAACCGGGTGAAAGTTTTCTCGTTCCGCTCCCATGTTAATGGAGTTCTTCCTTTTTGGAGGAAGTGTTTCCAGAATGAGCGATAAAAATGTCGAAAAGTGAGGCTTGTGTAATTAATTAAAGGCTTTTTGATTTATGAAACACTCCGAGGAGGATAAGCAAATTTAGAGGGTTGATATTTTTTAATTTTGTTTCCCATGCTGATATGAAGTTTCTCTATATCGCGTATCTTTTTAAGACCTAGAGCTAAAATCCTTTCTTTGCGATATCTGAGATAATCAATCTCTAAGAAAAATGATCAAATATGTACACCTCAATCCAATATCCGAAATAATGAAGAATAATCCAACCTCTAGCATATAGATAGGAATAGATATTCATTTATAATTTAGGGAAGGAAATTTTCGTCTGTTAAAACATTGTACATTTTCATACTTGAAGAGTTCATAATATTAGCTCTAACTGGATACTATTACTAGACGAAGATTAAATTGAACTAAACAATATTACTAGCTTTAAATTGCAATTAAGTAACGGATTTCAGAATGAGGTAACAATTTCTATGAAATTTTAAAATATAAGCAATATATCGCTACGCTATAACACCCTACAAGACTATCTGTCGAGAGTTACTAAATTAAAATGAAATTCATTCGAACTAATATGAGCTCTACTGTCATGATCTGTATAACTGTACACTTCCTTCATAATAATGATAATTTTGTCTCATATTAACAATAATTACTGCTAATATACTCATATATCCTATGTAAATATTTTTTCACCACGGTTAGAAAGAATTAGATAACCATACATCATATTAAATTTACCACCTAACTAACTTTAAACGGTAATACAATAAGTAGAAATCGCTATTTTATAAAGCCATTAATAACATTTAAGCAAATGAGACAGGAACATATATTTCTGACGCTCTTCTCCACACACCTCTTCGAATTCAAAGCAAATAATCTTGTAACCTAACCCCAGCTTGATTTCGAATGCAACGCTTTGCTCCTCATCTTCACAGAAGGAGAATTGGAACCCATTAAACAAAATATAATTAAATTTCGCCCCACAGAAGGTGAGCAAGAAGAGTTTCACTGTTTTCCCTCGTTAATTATTTACCTTTAGAAGAAGGTTAGTTCGCGGTCTTTAGGGTAGAAGGAGCGCTAAATAAGTGAATCGCACAAGTAGTCGAGTTCCGTTAGAAAAAGAGGCAAATGAAGAAAATGGAGAGGAATTCGCGAGAAGAACGAGAAAAGGGGTCGGGCTGATGGTTAAATATCTCCTCTTCTAACTGCCGCTCAGTCATTTTGATTAAATTGCTTAAAAATCAACGAGAATAAGTAAAGAGACTGTAAAGTAGTCATTAGGAATATTCTTTATGCCGTTAAAAAATGAATTTCTTGGAATGTAGGGCCTAAATTAGACGGCTCTTGTAGCTCTTCTTTTCCTACTAGCGATGAGATGTTATTAATTCTCTAAATGAATTAGAGTTTTTGTTGGATATTGAATATTCATGTTTATAGCGAAAATAATTTTCTAAATATAAGGATAAATATTGATAATTAAAGAAAAAAGTCATACGTTGAATGATAAAAGATTAGAAACTTGTACTAGGACTTTCAATGGATTATAGAACGTATGTTTTTCATTTCAAAGTCAGACCAATTTTTAAATTCAAAGGTAAACCTGTATCAGAGAAGTATCGGAAAATAGAATGGGAAACACGGAATCAATGTACTTTAACTTATTTGTTATACATTACAAATGTGTAGAATTCACGAAAATTGAGAGTAATCAGGAAATTTCGGAGTAAAGAGGTATTTAAAGTATTTAAAAAAAGGTGTTATATTGAAGAGTAGCCTAGAAAATGAGTTTAACTACAATAAATTTTTGTGTAGCCATAATGTCATGTTTTTATGCCGGAAATGCTTAAATCTATAAGTTAAAGGATTTTACATATAATACTTGAAGTCACAATTTCATTAGATATTCATGAATTTTAATTAATATTCATATATATATTACTAAATTTAATCAATAGTAATGTAGATAATTACAGCGTCAACCTACTAATCTATTTCATAGGTTTTAAAAAAATATTGTATTAAAGTTTCTGAAAAA
The DNA here is from genome assembly GCA_947579665.1 of Sympetrum striolatum. NCBI lineage: Eukaryota > Metazoa > Arthropoda > Insecta > Odonata > Libellulidae > Sympetrum > Sympetrum striolatum. The sequence goes on along the minus strand of OX388342.1, from coordinate 73,688,258 downwards.
TTCCCGTTTGGAATTATTTTTAGCGTAAAAATAAATCGTTTGTCTTTTGATTTAAACCACGTTTGATTTCTATAAGGTTGTCTTTATTATATATCTAAAATAAATGGCTTAAATATCGTTGACATTGAGTTACTTGAAGCGTTCCCGCTGTTATTTAATAGTTTAGCAGAAAAAGAGGTTTACCTCTGGTAAGAATAAAGAACTCGAGAAAGAAAATAAATAGATCTTTCGAAAATAAAAAGCGGGCGATACCAACACAGTTATTAAAAGAAAGGAAAAAAACCGAGGGAATGCGAGGAAATAGAAGGCTGAAGATGGGGCACTAAGAAATAGGGCAGGAATAAGATAAGGCGGCGAGGGCTATAAGAAAAGACGCTGCACCGGGGAAGAGCAAATGTGGGAGTCTGCATCAAACAATGGGAGCGGGAGTGGGCCCGAATGAAGGGAGCAAGTGGAGCGGAGTGGAAGCAACGGGAGAGAGAAAAGGTAGAGCGTGGATAGAAAGAATACGACCGCTACGTGATAAAAATGTCAACGAAAAAGTGGAGTACAAACCTCCGTTAAGGCCGCGCTACCCTTTAAGATTCCGTTCCCACAGACCATCAGCAGTCCCACGGTTTTTTGCTCAAATTCGCCGTCCCTTTTCCTCGTTTTACATTAACTTTGCGATGACGGACAGCTTGAGGGCTGTTCCATCCTTTCTCCCTTCTACAATACCCCTTTTCCCGCATCTCCTCTGCAGACGGAGATTTTTCATGAATATTCTACATCTCTTAAATACCAGGCCCACTATAAATGAGATAGATCTTTTGTATGGAATCTGCGTATCAGACAGCAGGAGAGGGGAAGAACATAAGTATTTGTTCCCTTTTCCGCCCGAATATTTCATTTCCTGCGACTAAAATTGGAAATTAATATTGCAGACATTCATCATCTTTTCGTGCTTCCATATCACTAAAAATACCTTTGATCAAATAAACATCGGATGATATCCGGCAATAATTTAAAGTGCCTGGTATAAAATTCATTCCATGTCATTAATTGTGCTTCATTGTTATTAATAAATGCACGAACAGCTCGTAATCCATTAAAAGGTACAGAAATAACTCTAATATATAAAAAACAAAAAATGATGCATATACGTCATGCTGCAGGAATTAACGGTATATACAACAAAGAAACGTCATGCTTTGAAAATAAATATATATATACGGTCAATTAGCGTGTTCTAATGTATTAAAACCTTTTTGAGTGAATAAATGAATACTCCATTAACGAATTAGTCCGAATTACCGAATGTCTTTTATTACGGAATAAGGTTAAAATAGCTTTCAATACTTACTCAATGACTAATCCTGAAATATTAATATTTATGTTATAAATATTATATTTATCTTAACTATTTAGTAATATTAAAGAAAGATCACTGAAGATGGTAATAATGCTTAATTCCCATAAATAATATTTTCGTTACTCAATCAAGTTTGAAAATGAAGAAGTTAATCCTTAAGATTTAATTTCGGATTTTAAAATTTAAATATTACGTATAAGAAATGTTTCATTAGCAAACAAGGTGTGATACAATAAATATTTACCTTAATTGTTTTGCCTATACAAAGGAATCGTAGATCATTGTTATAATGTATTTCATCTTCGTGTGATCGTTTATTGATTAAATTATAAACTAATATGATGAAGTAAACCGCGTAACTATCAGAAGAATCGAATTATATCTTTATTTCGCTTTTTGTATTGTTGCTAATTTTATCCAATTTTCCTGTTTAATTAGCTTGAATTACTGAAAGCAGTTACTTAAATAACAGTTAATTAAAAGCACGTTTTCAAGTTATTTTTTAGCATTGCAATTACGTACATCCGATATATGTAAAAGTTTGACAGAATAGTGTTACATTTGCGATCTTACAAAAGTGAAAAATGAACGAATGACGATGCATAGAACCACATCCGATTCCATAGCTGACCTTCCTCAAGGAAGAATCGAAGAAAAATTCGTTTCCACTTGCAAAGTTCATTTTTCTGAGCCTAAGAGGGATGAAGTCACGTCAGATAATGGCGTGTATCGTGAAGCGCCTTTTTCCAAAACAGAAGGCGGTGAAGAAACCGTTGAAAATTAAACCTCGAAAACTAAAATTGGTACCATTGCGGAGATAAGGCGCGAAGCGGAAAGTTGGAAAATAACAGTGGAAAGAGGAACGCGAGATTGTGTATTTAGATAAAGCGTTGGTGCGTGGAAACCATAAAAGGAGCAGCGGGCGAAGACAGGGGCAATAAAAACCAATTGCAAAATATGGAGCGCTTCGAAAAAAAAGCGTCATGGTTTTCGATATGAACCCAATAAATGATGGAAGGGTTATGAAGGATATTCACAGATGAGAAAATGCGATTAACAATTAATGAGCGGATACAAGTGGGAAAATGTGCGGAGTAAATCATCGAGGGAACATTTTACGAGGTCGTTACAACTCGTTCCCGGCAGTTGTAATGTACGGAGCGAAGAAGCTTACTCTTTCTCGGAGTACGAAGGTGAAATTTATGGATGGGGAGTCGCGATAAGGTAGGAATTGAGAGAGGAACCGCACACGCGTAACAGCGTATCTTTGCGCCCAAGAAAGAAACGAAATGCCCTGGAGGTTGAACGAACTCGGCTCTCTGCCGAAAAGCATGACGAATAAAACACCAAGTATAAGAACCAAGGCCTGAGTATTTTGGTGCGCAAAAAAGGATGCTTTGGTGCCACATATAGAGGAATGATTTTTAGTTGTAATTGAAATCATGTTGTGAATGATAAAACAATGCTTGTTGGTGAATATGATAAAACTTTCTGGTTGGAATATCTTTGAGAGGGATTTATTAAGTCATACCCAAATGATGGAAGGAATGAATTCAATTTGTACCTGAAAGTGTTTTGCTTAAACCAAAGTTATACAGAGGTGAAAAATAACTTTGTATAACCATGGCTTTTCATACCCAATACTGAAGAACGAAAAGGAGTTCTTAGTATGATTTTGGCAAGTTAAATAAGAAAATAAAATTTTAGAACGATAATTTGATTGAAATTGACATAAAATTTAGCAATATAGTGTTGAAAACTAATAAAAGATTATTTATAACTAAGGAATATCTGTTGAAATAAATTTATTATATTTTATACCTAAAGACTATCAAAGGAAGCTAACCATTTGGTACTTTATTATGCGTATTTGACATTATTATAATCGGAAAAAGGCACTGATGGATACTTAACAGTAAATAAATATATAAACCACTCCCAAACCATCAAAATTTATATTTATATTTATTTAAATTTATTTATATTTAAAGTTGTATTTATATTTATTTATTTATTTAATTTACATTTATATTATATGTATTCAAATTTATATATTAATTTAAATTTATATTTATTTAGCAAAATTTATATAAATTTTGATGGTTTTGGGAGTGGTTTATATATTTATATATTTATTTACTGACATGTTATTGTTGATATACGTTTAGTTAAATGTACTCATGAGTAAGTTAAGAGTAAGGATTGTAGGGTATATTCATAGTGTGTTATTGGTTGTTGGCTGAAGTTGTCACCCGGCACCGATAAAATTTCTGCAAAGCATCAACAAATAAAAGTTATGTGGAATTGAAGTAAAGAAAAATACTAGTCCTTCTACATAGTTGCAGTCTGGCAAATGACCGTTGAAAACTGTTTGCAAGCATCCTATCTTCGTCTCCCCTCATTTTAGAGGACTGCATTAAAGCACATATCCTTATCTCTTTTTACGTGCTCTTTTAATGAGATAAAATTCTGAATTTTTGACTGCCTATGCAGCATAACGAAGCTTGAAATCACGTTACTTCGTAATTTACATCAAAACATAATTTAAGAATCAATAGCAACTTAACTTAATATGACCGCCATATTGACTGAAATTACTCGTAAAATAAAAAATAATGACGAGCATATAAAATATTCAACCATTCAAACTGTTACTAAAAGTAAGGCTGAAAAACATAGATTCGAACTTAAAAAATATTATTGTCTTGCGAATAAAGACCCTCGCCCCGAAAATTTTCTCGCCTCGGGCAATGCTTGGTTCGTTCTTATTGTTCGAGCCGGCCTGGAAGAGATGAAAGAACACGGAGAGGCAGTGCAAGAGAGCCGAGAGAGCGAAGAAAAAGTGGTAACGCGACTAAACTTTTGAGAGAAATTGGAGGCGCTAAACGAGTGCGCGAAATGTCTCCAAAAAGACTTAAAACCGTCTCATTCTATTTCCTCGCCGTATTTTATCAGAGTCTTGCGCCTTCTCGGTTATCAAGACCCGTTTTTCGTGCGCTGACACCCACTCAGCGGGATTAAATATGATGCGATTCGTTTTCTGTACAAACGTGGTTGGGCAAGAGCGAGGAGTTTCACGAGACCGCGCGAGCGAATGCTTTCTCGGAGGGTGTCTGAGGACTTAAGAGCGAAAAGTGGGGCTACAAAATAAAAATTTAGTTATAAGAGGAGCCGGAGTAAATAATACTGGGCGAGGCGAAAGAAGTTTCTGCGACTGAGAAGAGTTTACGCAAGTAAAAGAAAATACATCGCTAGCGTGAGCCATATGCTTTTACCAAAATGAAATTTGGAGCCTTGGAAATTCCATAAACCTGTCCATATAATATACATCAGAATAGATGTAATTATTTCATTACTACTCCTGTAGTTATAAGTCGATTATAACACTCGTCAGAGGTTATTTAAAATGCAAGGTTTAAAATTGTTTGGCTATTTTATTTTCAATGTCCATTAATTCTAATCAAACTGTGCGTGAATATTCAGCAGCTCGTTGGCTAGCGCGTGATAATTAATACTGATTCGATTTATGCATTTAAAATGGTATACAAATTTGGCACAGTGCGTTCGGCTCTGAATAAACAAACATTCATATGAACGTATACCCTTAATCGATTAGGGACTAAACAACTCTATATTAGTGTTAGGATGAAAATTTTAAATATTTTGTTGCCAAAGAAAAACTGATTATTAATTTTTATTTTTCCCCGCTTGGCGATAGAAATTATTGTCCCATGAAAACTTGCTCTTTTATTTGTTTTCGATACTGATTTTGAGCAAATTTTCAGTTTTCTAAATCCAGTTTTATGTAGTGAGAGTTAAGTCTGATTTATGTATTAATGAAATACTATGTATAAATATGGATGTATACTGACAATACTTAAAATAAGCTGTACTTAATACACATGCTTTCATTCTTCTACGTGTTGCGACTCTATCTTGAGGGAGACTTACCATTTTTCTTTTAAAACAATAGAAAAACTGCATCTTTAATACTTTAACCTCGGTCTTTTTAACGAGTGTAATGATATGAGAGCAACTGAGTTATGAATGATATTAACTAAAAGCTTTTATTTAGATATCTCTTTATTGAATGATACGAATAAGTCAATTATATTTATATTAAGATGGCAAATTATATTTATATTAAGGTCTTTATATTAAGATGGCAAACGATGACTTTTTTGCCTCTAATAATATTCTGACACATTGGAAAATCAAGAGATACTACCTCACTCCTCATTTTGCCGTGGAAGCTTCATTCCCTCTTGAGCATTTAATAGTTAAATGGTGGAGGTTTTGACATTCAAACCGAACTCCAGACTAAATACTGCATAGAAAGACTCTGTCGTGAGGCAAAATCAATAGCAATACCTTCTGAATTCATTAAACTTCGACAACCGAAAACAGGAATTGGCTTTTTAACAGGAATTTAGATTTCTGAGGGAAGAAGCACAATCATTAGCCATCCAGAAAATGAAAGTGCTCCAGCAGAGAGCCGCCACTTGATTCGAGGCAGTAGTCGGAGAGCGACGCAGTTTTATTCGCAGGAATCGCGCAGTCATCCCTTTTCCTCTACAAATAGAAAGCTCTCGGATACATAAATCATTTCGTCACTGACGCGCATAAAAAAATAACGGCCGTTACTTAACGCATAGAAAACGCAAGAAAACCGAAGCAGAGAAAAAAATCTGAAGGGAGGATAGAGAAGGGACCAGACCTTGGTGGGAGAGGATTCGATGGATGTATCACCGCCACTCCACGCTAACTCGCTACCAGGGAGAGCTAATTCTGCCGAAATACTTCAATTCCATCTACCGCTCAACTCCGCCTACTCTTTCCTCGGGAGCGTACAAATTCTTTCGCCGATAATTCTTCGATAACGAACTGTTCGAACGATCAATTCTTAGAATGGCAAATTCTTCAAATATAGACCACTCTAACCTGGAGATACCCAAAATTTATGATATACTATATATGATATATATAGGAACTGATTTGGAGTTTAAATCTATTCAGTAAATCTATGAACCTCCTTGAAGGTTGGGTTGGGTGCCCAGTTGGAAATATTTGTTGGAACCTATTGGTTTTTTATTGGTCTTTGTTGCTCTCATTGGTTCCTAGTGGTACTTCTAGGCATCTTCATTCGTTTTTAATGGTCAAAAACCTATTGGTTTCCTTTAATAGTTCTTATTGGTTCCTGTAGGTTTTGGCCGATGAAATTTTTTATACTTAAGCATCTTGAGGATCTTAACATTAAATTATAAGAGTACTTATTAAAAGTACTTTTTAAATTTTTATCAAACCCTTTTTCCTTGTGGCTTTTTACACAATTTTTTATTCGTTAAATGGTTACATAAGACGCAAAAATATCAGTAGGATCAGGAGAAATAGTATAAAACCATTAAGACTTTTTACATAAAACCATAGGAACCAGAAGATGAAACTTATGGCCAAACCTTCCTAGTTCCATTAAGAACCATTGCAGGTCCTGTTGATAGTTCCAATTGGTACCTGATGGTATACTTCGCCAAAAACCAATAGGAATTTCCAACTGGGTGTAGGCATTTAATGAGGCATTTTTGGGAACAAGTGGTCTATTTTCGAGGAATTTGTCATTCGATGACTTTGCCAGTAACCCCTTTTCTCACCTCTCCTTGGACTCAAACTTGGCGAGGAATTTTACTCCTATCGATCCATCGTCGATGCATACTCCTCCGCCTCTTTAATGCCCCTTTGACATCTAGAAATAAAAAGTCCGAAGTTTTAAAAATCCCCACCTTTTCCCCCATTCCAAAGCATTCCTCCCCCTCCCTCCCTACTCATCAATCGCCTATCCTCACCATTTTTACGACCTCGCGGCGCCGAGGAAGGTCCCGATCTCGAGACACCAAATGGTCGGTTTTTACTGAGTGGCGGTCCTTGTTCCGAGAGAAACTCTTTCCTCTACAGTTGAGGACATAAGGGGCGCGAGCGGGTCTCGTCAAGTGCATCGCGTTACACTCATTTTTATTGCCTCTTGGAGCGATCCCAGTGTTCTTCGAATGGCACTGCCGGAGGGGGAAGATGGATGGGTCGCTGATTTTTATTCCCGCCTCACTTTCACCTCTTGTAATCACCGGAAATAAACTCCCGGTTTCGGCGGCTAAGGCTACTCCGGACTTTATTTTCTCCTGCGGTATATGAGGCGTTTTAATTGCGTGGGAATGTAATTTTCGGCCTTCTTAAGTAGCCTGTTTCCGGGATTTCGGTACATATAGCCTCTAATTTCTCCTTCATCTACCCCGACAAGGAAGGTGGATGTTAATTAGGCTGTGTTTGTCTCGGGTTGATTTAAGGGGAGTAAATTCAACAAGGTTAGCTTAAATATGAGGTAGTAAAGAGGTTTAATATTAAGGGATATACATGTCAAACAAACCTTTATCATTAAAAGCATTATACATCAGAAATAATAACTCGGAGCTTTCATTCAACGTGAATACGCTTCAATAAAGCAATGCGTATCTACATAAATCCATCTTAATGCATAAAAAAATATCTAAGAAACTAGACGGAGAATTAGTACGTTAGGAATATTAAGTTGTTTGGATCAGAGATACATCATCAAAATTCAGACCTTAGATGATCCTGGCGGAGATTCACGAAAACAACTAATGAGTAGCGGCTCAAATTCATTATCGTACGATTATTAAAATTTCACGATGAATCATATCAAGTAAATGATTTAACGGATACACATAAGTAAAATCCTAACAGTAAATAAACCACTATATTGGTTCGTTTAATTAGATTCATTTCTATGATGGAACAAGAATTAAAAATTCTGCTATCGTAATATTATGGTCTCAATTTTTCAGTCATCAGAAGGAAAAGATCGAAACTTTGTGCAAAAGAGCACCGAATTTAAAGATATTTCAAATTTCACTGACCATGATCACGGCACTTCTCTTTAAAGCAATGCGAAGCATGTCATTTAAAGCTAGCTACTCGCAACACTCTCTCAAGACATAGATCATCCTGTCACCAGCACAAACTTGAACCTTAAATCTAGAGACTGATGCGGTGGTTGTGAAATATTTCAGGTGTCGTTTTCACTACAAGTGTAGACGTAATCCCGTTTTGAACTCGTGACAGCGCTATGCATGCTCATTTCTCATGGAAAACCAGGAGCTTCTATTCTGAACATTAAAATTATGTACATACAAGAAGTAAAAATTTAATTGGATGAAATTAATTCGATAAAACCATTTCTGAACCATCCTAAAACACCCAGATAATTGAAAAAATTGCTGCGAATTAAGATTAAACCGCTTAACCTCAAAATACAAAACTCTATCCGAGTTAGAGTGTCATACGGGCATGGTAAAATTAAGATTTATTATACGGAAATGATATTGAATTAATGAATAGAATTTGTACTAACCTTCCATCTAATCCTCATTCTCATAAACGCACTGACTTATTTAACGTGTTAAATTTCAAGGTGTTTTGCGAAACCAAGAAAGGTAATATTTACTTATACTTATTGTTAGAAATAATTTACTTCTACTCAAATATAGATTTTCATAATGCTACAGCATAGAGGATCAAGTCACACTGTATATAAAGTCAGACAATAAAATTACTTTTATTAAATGTATTCCAAGTACCTCTATACGCTAAGAGCCTTGCTTACGCCAACCATTGTCGGGCATAAACGACCTATATTCTGGAGAGCTGCTAGCGCTGCATTTTCAAAAGACAAATTCCTCTCGTCTACCAGCCCTATGACGCTATCGGTGCGCTAACTCACGAACACGAGGAAGATGGAATTAATGTACATTTACGTAAATACGCGTAATGCATCCCTCAGTTGCGAAAATGCTCGTGAATTCTTGAGCACTTCCTCTTAACAACGGTTACGCACGTTAGGAGGTTAGACCCCTTCATTAGGGCCCTCATAGACCCTTCATCTCCATCACGCCCTTTCTTCTTTGCGTCGACTACGAGCGAGAGGGGAATTCCTCCTATTTTCTCTCTATATTTGTACCGTTTTACGATTCTTTGCCTAGAAATGGGTCATCGTAAACACAATGCACCGCAATTAATTTATAGCCTGCATTCAACGAACAATAAAGGAAATGATGATTGTTTCAGTAGTTCAGGAAGGTTTGAGGGCGCGGTTATCAAAGCAGAAGAAATTATTAATGTACTGAGAAAGCCTCGCTCAATTACTGAGCCAATTTTGCGGTAAATGTTTCATTCAAACAAAGAGGTATGTTTTCAAGTCACCCCCTCTTACGCTGAGTAAACAACTAGAAATAACGTGATTGGATATTAAGGAAATTACTACTCAAATAAGTAAGTAAGACGTGACGTATTAGGTTAATCGTAAAAAAATCCCTTTAGCTAAGGATACTATTCAAATATTCCCAGGAAATCAAGGTTTTAACAATTGTTTACAGATTAACCTGAGGTAGATAATATACTTTAATCCCATATCCTCTGACATGCTCATCGCTATTCGTAAGCTTCGTTGAGTAAATGGACATAATTAAAACGTGACGGATTGAGATGTGACTTTGTGGAACTCTTTATTATTCATGGACTCTACAAAGTGAGTTTTTCATTCACTGGGACATAATTAGTTTCAGAGGAATTGAATTCCGTATATGTACGGGAATTTTAGGCTTTTAATCTGCTACAACTTATTCTATTTTTTCAAGTCTATCTCTTTTCTAACAGCAAGAGAAACTGTGATCATTAACGAAAAGGTAACAAAAAGGAAATTTAAATAGGAAAAGATCACTTATAAAGGGATGTACTCGAAATTTATACGATTCCCAAACTTTATACTGCCTTTGTTCACGTTTTCAATAAATTATTGCTATAAATTTCTCCTGTCTTTCTTTCAAGGCTATTTGAACTTAATTATACAAAAAGTTAAAAGATCTCGGAATATAATGGCTGAAGTAAAAGAGGGAAATGAGTTACTCATTAGGAATGATCAAATGATTTCAAACGAGACACATTAGCATCGTCTAGAGTGGATATTTTTATAGTAAATTGGCATTAAAAGTTCAAACACAGCTTAATAAATAATGAATACTTCAAATTAGAAAACTTGAAAAAGAAAATCTCTCTTCGGAAAATTACCAATGCCATCATAAAAAATGAAGATAAAATAGCCTAAAATAAGCCATTACTCAGAGGCCGTATACTTGTAAGCTTAAAACTAATAGGCCCATCCTACTCTAAAATCCGGCGAAATTAAACATTAAATTAAAATTAAACCTTTATATCGAGAATAATTTATTTCGGAAAAAGCGAAAAATATTTCGGAACGGGGAAACGTCCGGGGAAATTAAATATTAAAGAGGGCTTTTAGCAGGAAAAATGGAAAGGTGCCACAATTCCGCGCAAATATTGATATAAATGCCTCGAATACTTTCGCGAGCGAAAATCCAGCGACCCTGAACGAGCGAACGCGGGAGGAGAGAGGGACTCTTTGATTGGGGTCCATTAACATCGGTACATGGCCGAAAAAAACTCCGACTGGTGACCCATAAACTTTCCACACTCCCATCTCGAATCGCGGAATGCGATAACCGAGATGGGCGAACTATTGTTCACGAAATATGATACGGGTGAGGGATCACACACGGAGAGAAATAAAAGTGCACGATCGAAAAAAGTGATCTCCATCGATGACCCTGGAGAATGCAATCATCATGCACCGGGCGTAATGGTGGACCATTTGGGCGTAATCGACTCGATATTTATCTCCCGCGACGCCCATTTCGGTGCCACAGCTGACGAAGACAAAGATCAGGCCACAATTGCAGCTCCCAGTAGGAGAACTGGGCTGGTCTTTCCCCCTTCAAATGGGGACGGACTGAAAGGGGCTTTTTAAAGTCACAAATGCATCCACTAGGACGCTATTATAGTACCGCGTAGTGGAGAGCCTGCGCGGAAATCATAGCGCATCCCCTCCTCAGAGGGGTGTACCCTCACTCACGCGGATTCCGTGTACTTTACGATACGACCTTCACTTCCTCGTGAAATTTTTTTATAGCAGGTTTAATACTACCGTCTAAGGGAGGTTTTCTGAGGGGTTTCCCTTCCTTCTAGGGCAAATGCAAGGCAGATATGTATTCCCTTCATTAAAATTAGCCATTCTATTTGTAAATATATGTCATTTCGACTATGTGTATATTACAAGTACCCAATCTGTTTGAAATTATACGTAATTTTGACGATGTGTATAATAATATTTTTTTCTATATTGTATTTCTAAATTGTAACCACTGCCACCAGGTCCTGCACTTATTTCCAGTGATATGAGCATACTAATAATAACAATAATAAAATATGCCAAGCTTACCCCTGAGGAATTTGTGAATTTAGAGAATTCGTCAACATCGCTGTTGAATAGAAGAAACTCACTGCATGAGAATGGGGGAAAGGGTAACAAAGATGGAGGTATTCGGAGGTGGTGTAGGTTGTCGATGCTCCGCCAGCTGGTGCCAAAAAAAGCTCTTTACTACGCATTACTATAATACTTACACGATGAAAAATCTTGAAATGTGAACATTAAATCTCAATCTTAACTGGTTAATGTCATTAATAACTGTGTTAGATATGTTTGCGATGTTAAGAGGCACGAGAATATTAGCCCTTGTCTACAACATTTTTGCTGGCTGACAGCTTCAAGAAGAAGGAAATATTTTATCGGACTTCTCTTGTTTACTATTACGAATAATAATAGGCCTTTGTATTTAGTTAATGATTTCACTTTCCCTCCTTCTCACTTATCTCGTCCTGATTTGAGGCCAAATTCCCGTACTTTTTACATTCCATCTCATAGATCTACCACCTTCCATAAATCTTTTACAGTATCTGCCAGCAATTTTTGGAATTCCCTACCAATAGTAATGCAACAATTATAAATAGGTTTAAAATTCTATTATTTGTTTAATCTTAAGTATTGAATATTTTTTTATTCATTTGTGGCTGACAACTACGATTTTGTGCTTCTTTTTTATTTATCTGTCTAATCTAAAATGTTGAATGTAGTATTTCACAGATTTTCGACTGCTACGATTTGCTTGTGTTATTTACTGTTGCCCTTAGGTGGCTTGCCACAGGGCATAATAAAATACATTTATTTAATTATAGATAGATTACTGAAGGAGGCTTAATTTCCATAAAGTTTATTTCTGTTCCTAAACAAATTTCAAACTACCTTCTAAAATCGAATTTCATATTCTGAAATGTAGAAATTAGGTAAAACATATGCTTCATTTGCAAACATGAATTTACAAAAAAATAACATTAAATATGACAGGTCGCTATAGACGAATCATTTTTGATGATTACAAGGTTTCTTCTTTTCTTATTTTCGTATTTTCGCACGCATTTTACGCGGTATTATTACACAATTGCGCCTCCCACTGCGAGAACTGGGGCGGTCCTTCCCCCCGCAAATGGGGACGGACTGAAAGCGCCTTTTTAAAGCGACAAATGCATCCACTTGGACGCTATCGAAATTTACGACCTGCAGCGGCGGTTGTATCGCGGGGACGGGCGAAGGGACGGGGAAAGAAACAAAAGGAATCCCGTGACGAATTGGAGCAAAATAGAAGAGCGAGAGACGGGTTGCGGCATAGATACGGGAATTCAAGAGGCGAGTGAGTGAGGAGTCCGTCCGTGATAACGATGGCAATCATTCGCGGACTGACGTCAGGGACGGAACCCCAAGGCGGGAGGGCACCGTCATTTGTCTTCATCAGCGCCGCCTTTTCGGATGTGTCCACCTTCCCCGCGGCCCCTGCTCCTCGGCCGCGGTATTGCGAGCAGTCCCCACACCCCGCACTGCCCGATTGTCCTACTCCGTTCGCCGAATGTAAAAAATGCGGCGAGGGGGTTGTTAGGGGCCGCGACCTTCTTGTATAACCCCTTCCAAAACATCTAGACGAGCAGCCGGACACTCCCCTGGACTCGTGTGACACTATCTCCACTCATTACGGAGCACTTGGCCGGTGGAGATGTGAGGAATGTGGGGACAATTATTGGATTGGATTCGCCCGCTCACTTGCCGAACCCTTAAAGGGGCTTGGGCATTTTCTTTCTCAAAGGAACAAAGGCTGTGCAAGACTTACCATATTATATATATTGAGGATCCTCGTCTACGATTTTCGATATCTAAGTGAAGTAAATGAAGAAGATGGTTAAAACTGAATTTTCTTGTTTGAATAATGTACATGAATACATTGTATTCATCAATTTGTGCTACACTCTTTTGAATCTAACAATTTTGGAATTATTTAGAACAATTATTTTAATTATTTAGAACACGCACAAAGTGTCAAAGTATCATAATTTGTTACATTTATCATATTAATTGTTATTAATTTAAATTTTTCACCATATCTCTGATAATCATTAACTTCCGCTAAATACGATCAGTGTCCTTCGCAAACGTTTCCGGACAGAACTAGTATACAAGATATAAATTTAATTTATCAGAAAAAGATAGAAACTTACGGGAATACATCTTATGTACATGTACTTTAATTCTAATGAGCATGGCGGATTTAGACAGTCATAGTCTCGAGGAGCTAAGAATTGATTAAGGAACTTTAATGATAGTTAACAGCAGTCACCATTTAAGATATACCTCTTTTATTACAAAATACATTGAAAATCGTAAGTAAAAAATACTGAACAGTAAAATTCTTTGTAATTGATAATGCAAGTCATAGTACTTTAGTCTACCTTTGTTTTGAGATTAATTTAAGGAATTAGCTCATTGCGCTATCCCACCTAGGTTTTTTTTAAAGGAGATGTATGTCAAATTTATCCCTGGGAGTATAAATATCTTCCAACTCAAATTTCAATGACTGCAAAGATGAGTTCAATAGTAAAAGAAGTCCAATCCCTCTCCTGTGATATTCCACGAAACACTTCAAAGTATTCATCGTCTTTGTGTGCCCTTTAAATATTTCTTCGAACCGTCATTTTAAATGAGAGATTCGTAATTGAAAATATTTTCAAATATTAACTTTCAGAATTCCCAATAACTTACTTCTATGATTGCTTGGACGCATGTTTTATATTCCAAGCATTTACAAGCCATCTTAAATCACGAGAAAATTCATCACGGGAGATAAATAATACAGACTCAAATGTGAGCGGAAAAATGCTCTCAGAGATAAATCCACTCTTATTATCGCAGACATAAAAATCACAATAAACATAAAACTCTTCCCAGCGTTGAAATCTACTTTATTGTTATTACAACCGCATCTCTACACTGCTTTCCTGGCGTGATATTTTAAGACTCGTGGACGTAACGCGACGATTAGAGGAAATGTATAAATAGGAATTTTATCACTGGTGTTTCCCATTTGGGTTCGAGGAAACGGAAAAATAACAGGGCTAACGAACTTAAAGGACACATTCGGGCCGAAATATCTTCCATTCATTAGGAAGAGGACGATTGATGCTTCGGAACTAACAGAATGTATGGCAGCGTATCTCTTCAGTCAAACCTTAATATACTACATCCTTCAACCAAACTCCAAATCTGTTTGGTTTGGAACGGTTTTCCATTGGAGTTTTCCAAATGAACCGTAGCAGCTTCTGGCGTTAGAATACCTATTCGAATGATGTTCCCAAAGAGGTAGATATTTGGTGCTGGATTGAAAAGCTGTACGGTCGCGACTACAAAACTTTTCGTCTAATCTAATTGATTATCTTGTAATTTGAAAAGGGAAAGGTAGCTATACTTTTAGTGACTTGGAACCCCATCTACAGCTTAATTCGTTTCCATCTGGGCTTTCCTAAAAGAACGTAATTTCGAGGAAATATTCACTATTGCGTTTTACAGTTTAGTTAGATTGAGTTAGATAAGTGTATATGATAACTAAATTTAAATGAAAGAAAACTGAACAAAAATAATGGTTTGAATTACTATGGAAATCAAATATGAAAGAATTCAAACTTGAAGTTGCTGTGAAAAGATGTGGGTGATTCGGAAGCGATATATTTTTACCCGAGGTATTTGAGTAAAAATTTTAAATATGCATTAGCACCTTAAAGCAAGGTGAACGGAGGCTTGTATTGTGTACATTGTATACCGTTAACTGAACATAAGATAATTGTGCAAGATTAGCACAGAGGTGATGAACTGACCGTAAAGTATTCAACTGGAATGCCAATTTGAATCTAAAATCCCATTGTATTAGCCACGATAAGATCTGGAGAGTAGATGAGGCTATATAGGCAATAAGACGAGAATAATTCAAGAAGAATAACATTCACGTAAGTGTAACAAAATGGCTGAATGGATTACTCTTTACAGCATTCAAAAGTAACAAATATCAGTACCATTAATCAGCATTATTCATTCTTCAGCAATATTTACCGCATCCCAATAAAGGTCAACGAAAATGAGTGCACAGATTTCTTTGCCGTGACGTAAAGCGCTATTTAAACACGAAATGATAAAAAACTTTGTAATTTCAAATTTAATATCATTTATAATGTCGTTCCACAAAGTACGGCCAGAGAACTTAAATTTCACTATTAAAGCACTCTAAATGAGCATAAGATAATTGTGCAAGATTAGCACAGAGGTGATGAACTGTCCGTAAAGTATTCAACTGGAATGCCAATTTGAATCTAAAATCCTATTGTATTAGCCACGATAAGATCTGGAGAGTAGATGAGGCTATATAGGCAATAAGACGAGAATAATTCAAGAAGAATAACATTCACGTAAGTGTAACAAAATGGCTGAATGGATTACTCTTCACAGCATTCAAAAGTAACAAATATCAGTACCATTAATCAGCATTATTCATTCTTCAGCAATATTTACCGCATCCCAGCCTTGAACAAAACTATGACAGTAGTACATGCATTTTAATCTATCCTGTACAAATATACAATAAAAACAATCCATTTACGGCGGAATGTCAGCTAATATCGTCATACCGTGACTGCCGATTCCGAGTAATTACGTATTGGTCTATACTTTAGGGGCTCATGAATACGAAATCTTATCGAAATTCATTTCGGAGAAGCGTTGGATGGATAGAGAAGGAATGCCGATAAATCATTCACGTATGGAGTCAACGTGCTCGATCGATAGTTTATGATCCTTCGGCTCGATCGAATGAGATCATCGTCGCTTCTGAGATACTGCGACCTCATCGACAACGTTCTCCTTTCTCTCTTTCACCTCTATCATTGTAACAAATTACTTCTTCAAAATTCCGATCCAATAATACGCGGAAGTAAGTTTGCGAAATATTTTCTCAAGCTTAAATAAGTAAGACGGGGCTACGAAATAAACTGGATTAATAAAGAGTTATTATACGTGATAGTAATGAAAAATAGCATACCATTCTTAAATTTATTGTTAGAAATTCACAATAATGACAAAATCTGTATCGGGAACTGCTGGTTTAATAAATATGCTATTTTGACTTGGCGCTCGTAGGCATAAGGTTTTGTGAGAAAATCGATAAAAAATAATTTAAATTATGGGGGATTTTTTAAACCAAATGTTTTTTAGCATCGTCAATATTTCCAGTATCGTTGTAGGAAAATGCAATCACAAATGAAGAGCGTTCTGTAAGCATATGAAGAATTTAAAGAAGATGATTTGCTAACTTGAAGATATTTTATCGTGTAAATACTTTAGAAGTAGCTACAAAATCCAACAATTGGCACAAAGTAGAAAGGCAAAATTCAACAAAAATGCAAAATACCTACAGAAAGGTAGCAAGAATTCGGCAGCAATCACATCATCAGTAAATTATATTCTATCAATACAAATGATGTGCATCACAAATACAATAAGGGTCAACGAAAATTAGTGCACAGATATCTTTGCAGTGACGTAAAGCGCTATTTAAACACGAAATGATAAAAAACTTTATAATTTCAAATTTAATATCATTTATAATGTCGTTCCACAAATTACGGCCAGATAACTTAGATTTCACTATTAAAACACTCTTATTACTTGTTCTAATTTATCATCTTCATCATGTTTAGTTTCCAGCCACTGGCCGGGTATATCGTCCTGTTTTAGTTAGGATGCTCAAATAGGCTCACAGTCCTCAATTTATTATTCACGAACATTTATGTTTAGGAAAGGAATACTGATTACCGCCAAATCAAAGGAGCTCTGATACCAAGGCTTAAGCAAACAGGACGAATTCGCCATGCAGTGCACAGCGGCGTAAAGCGAAGTCTTACCGAGCGAACTCGGTTACCACACACAAACAAAGCACGTCCTACAACCGCAAAGCAATACAGATGTACCTTTAACCTCTTCTTTCTCCGCTAGATAAAGACGGATGCCACCACTTTAACATGGATGAGGAAAGAGGCTCCGGAGAGAGGAAACTGCAGGAAAGACAGGGAAAGAGAGAAAAACAAGGGATGGCAAAGGGGATTTGGGTGGAAGCAAACCGTTGCTGGGAACACCCTGTCTTCGCAACGGGCCTCTGGGGCTTTTTGGGAGCTTTATAGTGCGGCAGGAAAAATGGGATTTAAGGGAAAGTAAGCGGGAGAGAAATTAACTGCGGGGTCCTATTTACTCTCCGCGCTGGCCAAGGTAGACCGAACCGGGTCAAAATCACATAATATCCCACCTAAGCCCTCCCGAATTCAGCGTGGCTCCTTATTGACCAAGTGCACACATCGCCCCAGTGGGCTAGAAAAGCGGCATGAGTCGAAAAATGACTTTTTCAGGGAAAATGAAAGCGGAAAGGGAATAAGTTAAATCTGTGAATGGGAAATGGTCGTTTAGCGGGAGCCTCCTGGCGGTCAGGTTTTCAATTACCGACGTGTCGTTTCTCCCGCACGTGGATTAAAAGTTCGTGGATCTCCCTTGCGTCCAAACTTATTTCCGATTGTTTATTTTCGAACCTCGACGCCGCCGTTGGAAAAGGGCAACGTGGAGCGAGAAACTTTTGGAAAATTCGATTACCACGGGTAGTGAAAAAGAGGTGAAAAATTCGAAATTGATAATTGCTCCGCGATTCATACTTCCCTTTAAGATTTTTGAAGCAGTTTCGACTAACGTATTTTCACCATACCTTTGGATATAGCTTCAGATGAATTTAGGAAGAATATGATCAACAGCTAAGAAATGACCGAAAGCCAATTGGAATTTGTTCTGGAAGAAATGCGTGCTTAGAGAAAAAACTTGTCTTTAAAGTAAGGGAAATGTTTAAATTTGTTTTGCAGACTGTAAAGTTTGAATATACCTTATGATAAGCCTTAGCAATGATCCAAGTATTCACAAATTTTACTCTTAAAATGTAAATTATTAAAATCAGCATTAAAATTGATAAAACACTAACATTTGGTCACTGACTTTGTGCTCGCGAGGATTATGGTTAATGGCAATATTATAATTAGAAAACAAATACAGAAAGAATATCACTTACTACTACGAAAAGCTTTCAGTTAAGACTTTAGAAAATGTTTTCTTAAGTAAGGATTGCAATTCATTCGACAACGAATAATTTATACTTATCATCTTCTGATTTTAGAATTAAATGCAGAATGAAAACACTTCGTACTTTTCCACAGAAAATGTTTCTCATATCGATTATATTAGAATTAAATCGTTGAAAAATACTTCGGTATTCTCCCAAGGGGAACATGTACTTTGAATAACAGTGATTCTATCGAGATTTTCAGGGCATTTTCCTTGATCTAAAGTAATAGACACGTGTCTGACCTTTTAACTCAATAGGCCTTTGTTTATGCAAAATTAGCAGTTGAAAATATGAGTTAGGTAACGAGGCAACAATAAGCAACATACATTACAGCGCCATTTTTGTCCTGCATGTAAAACTTCACAAGGTGCATGGTAATGAACTGTATGACGTGGTTGCTCCGATTTTCAAACTTGAAACTCGGAAGCAGGCAATATAAAAGAGAATTCCAGGTTCCTGTTCGATAAATAACGTATTGTTTTTCAAAGAGAGGAATTGGGCGTTTCCAAATTTGGAACGTTGTTAAGCTAGAGGATATCGCAGGGCTACCTTCAAAGTGTGCGCTAATTACAGCCTGAGGGAGAGGTAGAGGAATTGTTAACTCGCGCTCATATATGGGGTTTGTCGAAAATATGCTATTTTCCTTTCCTATATAGAAAGATAAGGATCGTTGCGAAAACATTGAAAGGGAAACCCGCGGGCAGCCACTGTAACAGGAGGGAGATTGGAGAGGAGATGTAGAAATGAAAATGGATTACGGAAAAGTTTTCCTTTAAAGAAGTATCGAAAGCGAAACTGTTGGAAATATGTCGTATGAAACGGTAAAAAGAGAGCCGTACTCATTTGATCCAAAGAATAAGGTTGGAAATTAAAAGTAAGAAGGCCTTTCCTAAGAGTGTGCTCAGGATAACACTTTTGCCTTAAAAATCATAAACTACATTAGGAACTCTCATCGATATCTCAGAGATGTCAAATGACTTCCAGGTATCATTTTAAAATAGACTTAGTATATTCGTTTATGTAAGTATGCTCGCCTAAACCCTCAAATCTCCTCTGCCAAAAGTGGACAAAATTAATATATTTATACTCGTAAATATGAAATTTACATTAACCCCGCGAGCCGCACTAAGGTGTATGGCAGGGGGTCTGAAACACCTAACTAAGTAAATAATTTTCAAATTAACACACCTTATACTACCCGGAGAAAGACAATAATAAAGGCAAACTGTTCTCGCAATTATCTCGCGAAATCTTTTTTCCGTCTGGCTTATAGATTAGACTGTCATCCTCATACAAATAATTGGCAACCTTTTACAAAAACAATGACCTCCAATTAGACCCTGGGCGAATCAAAGGGTTGCCGTAAGAAATATTTTATATATTCTCTTCCTTATAGCTAAGTATTCTGGGAAAATTATTGTTTTTACCATCTCCGTTGTTAACCAACTGGAAATTCTTCTATTGTATGAATATAGTAGACCAAACAGCGAGAGAAGTGTACTATTTCTTGAAAATTCGTCGAGCTATCGATTTCCAGGAAAATGTTTTATACATACCTCTCAGTTATGAAGGACAGAGATTTAAAAGATATGAAGATATACAAGAATAAATTTTGGAAGGGAATTCTTGGTAAACTTTAGATCTTGATGAATATACATATAATAATGAAGTCTGATATCCTCTTATTTCCACCCTTTATTTAACAATGATAAAGCTCTAATTGTAAGTTATTTCAAGTGCAGGCTTTAATTCTATTTGAACGAGATCTTTACCAAAATTATACATTTATTTTTGTACATCATCGCCACCAAGTTAAAACTCAATAATAATAAGCAGAAAACAATCAAATTAAACATTGTTCTTTTCTTACTCCTAATAATATCATAGTTAAAATGGCAATTGAATTATTTATATTCTCAAACTAATTAAACCTCTTAATAATTTTACGAACACGAACTTCGGTTTGGAACAGCTAAGCTACTCTTATTACTATACCTAAATATATCTTTCTATATATGATAATCCTTTTTGGACACTCGTACATAAATTGCATTTATACTTCTCTGAGCCGTTAAAAATGCACGAAGCTAAATTCAAACACGTGCACGTGGGGTTCCTACCATAGGCATTCCTAGTTTCAATTGAAATAGAAGAAAATGTAAATTTTGCGAATAGAATGTGTCTACACGGGGAGTAAAAATAAACACCTTGACTTCATACAGCGAAATTTCCCGCGAGCAGATAAGAGCTCTTTTTGGAATTCGAATTTTTTTCGTTGCCCTCAGGGCCTCTCCTCCCCATTATTTACGCATTCCGTGGATCTGCGAGACGTTAGACTGTTCTTTCGGCATCGCATAGCATCATTCTTGGAACTCACTTATCAATACAACAGAGAGAACAAGGTAGCTGATACTTTCAGAAAGCCTTTGAGAGATCCTTTTTCTGGAGAAGCGTTTTCAAAATTTGCCATATTATTATTCCAAAAAGGAAGTGGATTTATATCCTCCTCGTTAAAATATTCGACCTTTTATACGCGTAATTAATCATGGAATCGAAATTTTAACCAAAGAAATTTCAATGTAGATCACAAAGTAATGACGGTGAAAATTGGATTGCGATTTGAGATTCATAGGGAATTGGTTTAATCTCAGATTTAGAGATGCAGCAATGTGGAGCAGTTCGTTTCGTTTGTGGAGATTTCAGTTTTGGCAGTACCATTACGGCTGTGATAGAATTCCTAAAATGGAAATCGTTCCAGGTGAGACGATTTGATTACCGACGAAGGAAGGTTTTTGAAAAACTCATCGGTACATAACTTTTAGACGTAGTAAATGGAATTTTTGTCCCAGTAATCAACGGACACGATCTCCTAGAGGCATCGACAAAATGCTCCAAGAAAGTAATCTCCAAAAAACTTTGACTATACGTTTACTTATTAAATAGTAAGAACACAGTCCACACACAGGATCTCATTTATTGCAAATACTGATTCACAGATCTAATAAATATAACAAATGTTTTCATGTTACCGCCTGTACACACTGGAACGCACTATCTCCTAATCTTAGGAATACGATACACCATCCCCACCATCATTTAAGAAGCACCTTACTAAACTATTACTCTTTGAACAGAATTGCACCGACAGAAACACCCTTTAATTTTTAGTTGCATATATTGTATTTGCTCTTTTTCTTTTAATGTTTATGTTTGTATTTCAACAGTTGTATATGATAGTATTTTAATTTTGAATTAGACTGTATTATATTAGTATTCATTTTTAGTTTAGGTATTATTATTATTATTTGGTATCATACTTAATAGACTTAGAGATTTGTACTTTGTATCAGGATGTATTATATTATTATTCATTTCCATTTTGTTATGTAGATTTATAAAGTTGTATTTTTTATATTTTTATAGACTTGTATTTTATTTTGTGATATGATTTGAATTTTTTGTTTAATGCTATGTTATATGTAATGTAAATGTTTTGGTTAAATAGAAGATGGGACTAAAAAGTCCCAATTTCGCCAAATAAAGTCCCTTGTATGCATGTATTAAAAAGTTACTTCCGGTCGCTCTTTCCGCAATCTATTAAATATTAAAGGTAAATTAGGTAAGGATATTGGTCTTCTTTGAATCTAAATCTGGCGTCACCCGGTGACAATAATATATAAATTTGATATGAATATTAAGTCTTCTACATGCTAAATTCTTTAATATAGCAATTCATAGGTTAAAAAGAGAACGAGAATAGAATAGAGAAAACGAAGAACGAAAAAATAGGTGTGTATGCAGGAGTATGAAGATTACACGAGGCTAACAACGCGCCTGTCACAATGAGGAAATAGCGTGAAAAACATGCTTCTAAGTCAATTAAGCTCCATTTTCTGTAATTTTGAGAAGTAATTAAGTTTGCATTGGCAAACAGTGAACATATTGCCTTTAGTGCTACAAAAAGGTGACAAAATGATCAGTAACTATTCCATTGCAGCGACGTTCGTAATTTACCGGGAGACGGTCGTGAGACAAAAAAACTTTCGTTCCTCGAAGCGCCTTCGTGGGACCGCACAGAAATGTTCTGTCAGACTATGGCGTTTAGGGGTAATAAAACCGAGAGATAAGGGAATCCTGTTGTTGGGGGAGGGGGGGAATGACAGAGGAATGGGGAATGCGAGAGAGAAAGGGAAGGAGAGATAAGAGAAAGGGAAGAAGGATACGAAAGTTGGATCGTGAGACTCGTGAGCATGGCGAGAGTGTATGCGACGACTATTGGTCGCCTTCGGAGGATTATAAAAGTGGTTTTGATGAGAGCATAAAATTACAACTTAAAAAACTGATTAAGCCATCCCGAATGCTCTCCTTCGCTGTCGTAAGTTTTAGGAGATGTCAAAAACTGGATTGCGATCACCTTTCACATGTGGAATGCCTTCTCAATGGGGCATCCGCCGAGGAATGTTGGTTATTTACGATAGTACTCTAGGTGGTCCAAGAATGTTGGAATGAGAGTCCATTAAGACAAAATTATTATTTATTTATTTTCAAACTGCCCCGAAAACATCCGTTTAGAGGACAGTTATATTGGTATGAGCAACCACACAGAATCATTCCCTAACGAAAAAATCCAACTTGCCGGGACTCGAACCTGAGATCATGAAGTGCTAGTACACTAACCCGATAATAATCAACCATAAGTATTTTTTTATCTAAATGCCATTTAGTGCAGAAAATATTTCCGGAGTGAATTGATTGGGTGAGATACATGCACTTGCGGTAAATAGTACCCTCGATACAATCAATATTCTATTAAATCATGAAATCGTCCCTTGGCCTTTTTAAATCACCAATAAGTAGTGGTAACGTAGATGGGGTACTGAAATTGGTCAAATATTCTTGAAGAGGTCGGCAGTCAAAAAATGTTGGCGAACACTGCTTTAAAGTAACTAGACATCTCGATTAAGACGGGATCATCCAAATTTTGAAATGGTTGCTATCCTAACCACATTTCATCAATTAATAGATGCGTTACTTTCTAATTAAGTAACAGAAAAGAGCAGAAATAAAAATGGCAGAAATCTCCGTTGATAATGATTTTAATGAGCTATCGTCACGGCCTCTGATCTATTTCCACCTGTCATCTCTACAGACTGATCCATAAATAGAAAGAAATTAATGGTTACGACGCAATTATTTTGGAGCTATTTTCATAATTTTAGCATATAATTCAGTTTTATCGGAGCAACTTTAACGTAAATCGATTAAAAGGATGTAAGTTGCTTACATTCAGGGAATAAGATGTAGAGCCTAATTTACTTCTCTGAAACATGGTTAAGCCATATGCTGAGGTTCGGCACATCATAGATGCATGATTTGATTTAAGTCAATTTATTAAAATAAAGATATCATACCCAAACCTTATTAACTGGCGCGAGTACAAAACTTGAATTGCAATAAACACCCAAAGTTCCATATCACACTGAAAATAATACGTTTAAAATACAGTATCTGGAATTGAAGCTACTGCTAAATTAATTAACGTGTAATGGAATACTGCACTTTATTGCCAGAGGGTACGCATGGTAGCTGCATGAATGCGAGCCTCGCTTCTAAATATAGCTGCAGAAGAAGTTTCAAAACAAATTACCAGTGGAATTAATCGACGTATAGCTTGGATAGTTATGTTTACATTCAGTTAATAGTATTTTCTACACCCGCACAACAGGAGATTAAAACGGCAAAAACGTGAAGCAGCTGGCGGCATTGAAATATACGATGGAATAGGGAAAATCCCAGCAACCGAAGGGATAACAATCCCTAAAATCATTCAGCTGTAAATCTCCATGATGTTCAAACGATTATTGCTACACAAGCAAATCGGAGGCAACCGAAATTTTCAGAGGAAAACTGAGATGGAAGTTAGCTTATCCCAGAGGAGTTTCAACAAGAGAGTACAGTAATTCATATCATGGTGTCATCAACAGATGAAGAATTTTGATTACATATTGATTCCAAAATTATTTCGAACTAGCCAAACTTTAGCATAAAAGATTTTCTTAAATAGAAATAATAATTGATTGTTTGTAAAAATTGAAGAATATCGTAATTGAAATAACTAACGTAAATATTGAGTTGCTTGTTATTCCTGGTACTTCAGTTAGCACATAGACCTGGAAGAAATGTATTATTTCCAAAATAGGGAAATGATATGTACAGGAAATGTGTATGGTGAAATGAATCAATGAGATATCGTCGCAATAGTTAGTAAATAGGCACATATATACAGAGTAAACAAAGCTAATTGGATGTGGCTTCCCAGTCAATCAAACATGTAAATCAAACGTTCCTCGCTCGTGGCATGATAACTCAAAAGATATAACATCGGAAATAACAATTTTAATTTGAGAATAATTTAACGCGTTTCCATTGAATCGAGGCCATCTCTCAGTTAATCAATAGACACCGGCGTCATGTTCGAGTTATTAGTAAACCAATCAAATAAATAAAATTAATTAACATAAATTTTAACTATTCATCCAATTTATTCTTAATCGAAGAGACCTATTTCTAATTCTCTATTAACTCTACTTTACCCATAGCAGAGATAATGAAATCACCTAGCAAATAGTACAATTTTGTTGAGAAGGGTAGTTAGGTAGGTAGGAAATATCTGTAATGTAATTAATCAATGCGATTAAGATTGATCAATGGTACCATGTCATCGCATACCAGTAACAGTAATCTACAGTAGCAGTAATTATACATCAAATGGTATTATCAATTGATTTAAATTTTCATGGAATAACCAAAGCAAACCAAATGGAATTGTTATTTTTTAATTTGAATGGATTTTTTTGATTGCCAGTTGATGCAGAAGAATAAGAGGAAGAGATGTATCATTCTATTTCTTTTGTCTTATTCTTGTTTAAGACTATTATAGTATGGAAGCTACAGTGGTAAGAATGATTTCAATAATGGAATAAGGTTTATTCACTGATTATTTAATGCTAAGAAAAATTATGGAATCATATGCTGCACTTGCGTAGATTTGTTCCAGCTGCATCCCTCAGGCATAAAGCGTAATTCAAGAGAAAACTACCTCACTCCTCATCCTGCCTGGTAAGCCTCACTTTGTAGTTATTTGTTCATAGCGGTGATGGTAATTATATTCCAACCGGCAGCCTCCACGCTGACGAATTCACAAATAAAATTTATTTGGTTAAATTTCTCGGAAAAATCGATTAATTTTCGGCTTCCACACGATTTACGTCCCACTCTGGTAAAACGAGAGAAAAATTCCGCGAACGGGCGTCGAAAAATCCTTCACCTCCAACATTCCGCATTTATCCAAAGCACTGACATTCTGAAACGTCACACGGGCGGGCATGCTACGCCATCCCACGCGCCGGGACTCGTCACCCCGCAAGACAAATATGCATCGACATCCGAGAGGTCCCATCTTCATTTCGTTCAGGAGTCGGGTGGGAGCGGAAAGTATAAAAATGGCCGCTAAAACAATTTTCCTTACGCCGTATCGGGTGAGCAAATAATGAAACCGGAAAATTGCGTTAGAGAAGCCCGTCGCGATAATTTAACGAAGTTATTTCCGTTCGGGTGAGAGGTAGACATAGGAGGAGGCTCTTCTATTTCCCATTCTCTCTAGGGGGGCGCTCGATCGATAGCCACGTTTTCCCGAGGAGCGTTCGATGCATTAGATAGATATGATTGCAGACTTACTGGGGGTTGCTGCAGGAGCGCTTTCAATGAGCCTACCGGTGGAAAAACCTCCCCGTTATCCTTTTTCCGGGTTACTCAGGGAGATGAGCCCCACGCGCACCCAGTTTCATAATCCGCATTCCGGGAAAAAATGCGGTTTCGTCGGGCTTTTGTCGATGTTTTCGCTAATTGAACGGAATTTCGGATTGGCCGAAAGCGAAAAGTTCGCCGAAACTTTTTCAATGCGACGGAAATGCGCGGATCTGTGCGCGGGTTTTAAATCGCGGATTCGCCTTAACGATGCGAAGGAGAATATGCGATGCATACGCGTTCCCGAAAATTAGATTTAAATTCGGGGTGAAGCAGAGGCCTAATTAGCGTCGAAATACTTTTTGAATATACAACAGACTGTATTTATATATTTTATGCAGGAATTCAATAAATATCTAATTATCTTAATAGATAAATGGTACCGTCAAAAATATTCTCGTACGTCCAGGAGTCATATTTCGAAAGAATAAAACTACTCCAAAAACAAACAAATTAGCATATGTATTCAGAAAACTACATTAGCATATCGAGGTAGACATAGGGTACATTATGACATATTTTTGCAAATTGAAAATTAAAACTAAAATAAATGAAATTTAACGAAAATTTTGAATGAGTAGTACTCTCTATACTAATTCCAGGTCTGAATTTTAAAATATATATATCCAATGCAATTTTGTAAATAAAACGATACGAAATTCTAACAGGAACCGATCACCTATGTGAGTATTATTTTCTTTCCTAAAATCTGTAAAATTTGAAAAAAAAAATCAGAAGTAAGTGGTTTTACAGAACATCTAATTTTGACTAGCTTTCAGCCTTACAGAAACGTAACAGCCAACACAGACAATCCTATCGCACAATTATTTATATATGGTAGGATATCATTATCTATTCATTAATATCATCATACATAATATTTTGATACATAGAGTTGTACAGTCCTAATCATAACAATTATTCAGGTTTACTACCCATCAGATTGTTAATTTTCGTCGGCTACAGTCCCATCAACAACTTTTCTCCACGTAATTTCAGCCCATGAAGAAAGAACACAAACATCCTGCTGCTCAAATTGAATTTTCTACACAGCCCGCAGCGAACACCGCGCCTTATCCCGTAAAAAATCAATTTAAGATATCAATAAACAATATACGAGCATCCCTTAAGAAGCTCCTCGGCCGGCGCGAAAGAAATTCGCCACGGTCTTCCGAGTCTTTTTATTTCACTCGTGGACCTGAAAGGACCGCTCTGAGTCTCAGACTGAGGAAGAGAAATAAAAAGAGCAAGAGTATCAAAAAAGGCGTAAGATCATATGGCCGATTGGCGCAGAGAGAAGGAGGTGCAATATGGTACGGTCCACACCCATACGCGAGTCCTTCTACGGGACTGGGCGCCAATTTCGCCGGGATACGACGAATCGGTTTTCGTACGGTGCCACCAGAAAGACGGATCGGATAAGGAGGAAAGCTCGCCAAAATCCAGGTCATGGGGTTTTTATTTTGTCTCCCTTTTTGTCTCGACCGAAAAGGGCACGCTCGGATGATTAGCCACGCAACGGCGCTCTAGGGGATTGCGAGGTTGGATAGAGTTCGCTGATGGGAAATGAAATGGCTGGATGTAATTAGGCGGATTCGTTTTTGTCGTGTGGATAAAGAATGTCGCACTAACTTGCTGGCGAATCCTGAGACTTCTTTGGATAACTCCGAAATACTTGGTGATTGAAATTTGTAATCCAGTTTTCAGTTCCATCTCATGGAATGAAGCAGTTTTTATCAAGATGGAAACTTCGCAATTAAAATAAAATTAGTTTTGATATTTCGTTAAAATACCTAAGAAGGAAACTACATAAACAATACATTTAAAAACAGGTTCATAAAGAATAAAATCTGTGAACTAGCAACATAATTTCCTACCAGTAGTTTAACCCTCAACGATCTTTTAGTACTAATACACTTTCTTTATTTCCCTTCCGTACGTATGTCATCCCATTCATTTCTATCTATTCCGTTGCATCCCACTGCTTCATTTCCCACGTCTTTCATTCATATTAAATCTTTCGTATATCACCCACCTCATTCATATGTCAGTCTGTGATATGATAAGCGTAATTTAAACGCATGTGACTAAGCAAGGTATTTATTTAGTTCTTCTCAAAATTCTGATTGTTTAGATCTTTGCATTTGAAGGAATTGTTTGTCAAATAATTTTATTGTCAACGATCTTACATAAAACTCTTCTAATCCTCACAGCGTATTGAGTAATTCAAGGAAAATAGAAACCAACACAAAATATGAGAGAGCTTAGATTACTGTCTAGAAGAATCCACAAGGAGAAATCAATTTAGTTTATTATCTCCTTAGTTTACACTTTAATTTTATAAATTAACGAAATTTTATTTCAAATTGCCAAATTAAAGGTCTTTACCATCATACATTAATATAAACGGTGGTTATTTCCCTTGGGAAATAGAGTACTAAACTCTGTTTTTTATAATAAATCAATGCCTCCATAAAAATAAAACAGGAAAACGTCTTTGCTGATGGTAATGTTGCATGATGAGCTTACATAAGTTTGCATGATTTTTTTAGTATGATTTTACCATAATTCATAATATTCTACGCTTAGATAGTGGTAGGAAGAATTACTTCCGTTTCATTTACGATGGAATTAGTGCAGATAAAGGATTCCTAAAGTGGCATTTACGGACCCTTAGGATTCGATTACAATGCTCCATATCTCAATAATGATCAACAGTTTGAATAGGAGTCGATGGACAATGATCCGTGACCACGTTTCCATAGCCAAAGCAGAAATAATATTCGACAACCCGGAAATTTGCGTTCAACCAACACGATGGCTCGCACCTAATGAAAAGCCGCTGGTCTTAGTTAATTAGAGAGATGCGTAGGGCCAATTAAATAACCCAAGCCGAGCGGAGATTTCCGTAATTCGACAGGCACTCTATCATAGACGAAGCAACGTTAGATAAAAGATTGCCCATAAACATTCGCAACTCTCCTTGTTGTATCAATCTATCTGGAACGAGTGACAAGCTAATCATCGATCGACAGGTTCTCGGAAGCACGGATTAAAACTCACTCAAGTGGCTCAGAACACGTGATACACGTTTGCTTAGAGTATTTCGCATATGAACCCATTGCATCGGCGGTAATAAATTCCATACAAGTTCCCATTAGGCGGTGCCTTTTTCCCCTCGTCTCCGCACGTGTCTGGGTAATATTCACGCTAGGATACACGAGTTGTTGTTGCCGCACTCGTCTGCGACGTCACCGATAAGCCAGTTAGATTATTAAGGCCGCTTTTGGGAGACCCTGTTTAAACTGATCATACGTATGCCAACTTTGTGAGCGAGTGTACTTCATCTAGCAATAATCTAGCGCTCGTAGAGGAAATTAAGCTTATCGAATTAAGGCTCGTCAATTTTCGATACTCGTCCGTGTCATTCCGGGGAGGTTGCTTTATTGGAAGGCATTGGACCTGAGTTTAAACTGGTGACAAAAGGTTCAGGGGCATCTCCGACGCATTAAAGGATTTTTACGGACGAGAGCATGCTCCGCCATTGAAATATTTTGCTGGAATTCTACGCTTTCAATCGAAAACTACGTCGATCGGGCTTTTTTTAAAAAAAAACCCTCGGAAAATTTCTCCGGCGTGCCTCGCAGCGGGCGTTTAATTTGATTTAATCCGAGGTAACGCTTTTGCTGGATTGACAACTCCTCAAAAAGCGATGGCACAACATTTTTGAAATTATCGGATGTATCGAAAAACTGATGTATTCAAAGGGGATGAGATGAGTGTGGACTTTGTGTGTCCTGGAGGTAAACGACCAGGGTCTCTTTTTAAATCGAGGGATCGTTTTGTGAGCAATAAAATTCAATAACGGATCTCCGAAACTCTTCAGTATCGGTGACTAATTAAATGTTAAAAATAGGAAAGTTTGATGCCCCGCTGAGAGAAGGCCTGCTTTCAGCGAGGGAAGTTCGTGAATGCCAACAAATGGATCGGGAATAACTAAAAAACTGAGCAATTCTATGGAAATTTTTAATTAAAAGCTGTTTACAAAATAACCGAATTTCAAAAGTAGTTCATCGGAAAGAATTACTTTATGAGCAGCGGTGAATGACAAAAATGTTCAACTCGAAGGATAACCGGAGGATAAAAAGAGTTTAACGAGACCGGTGCTCCCCTAAACCACTTTAGTATTCCTAAATCATTTCCTTGACAAGTATGTTAATCGTTAATTAATAGACCTCGGGTATTTATAAATGTTAAATCAAACCAAAAGTTAAACAGTATTTTTCCGAATTCCAAAACTACTTCGGAATAAGTATAATAATTCTGCGTTTTTCAGCTTCAGTTAAACTTTACGTTGCAAATTAGTATAACACTCAAACACTTAAAGCGATCGTTTTAGACAGAGCCACTACGAATAAAAATGTCAATTAATATGTATCAATTTTATAATATACGGTTGACGATTGAATATGTAGTAGGTATACACCTATATATTTTTACACGTTTTATGTATATTTATTTATATGTTTTTCATCTAAGTATCAATACTGATAGAAATATCTCTATTAAACCAAAGTGAGAAGCGGTCATAGTTTCTATACCAATAAAACCTTTAATAGAACAGGAGTCGAATTTGAGGCTCCTCTAGCCAAGTTAATCCTCCCGTTTGATTATATTCCGGATCCTTTCGTTATCTCATTCATATCGTATCATCGTTACTTAGCAAAAAAATGATGTAATCTCTAAGACATATTACAATATATCTTCCCATGAGATATTTAACCTCTTTAGGAATTTCTGAGGTCGAACCCAGGATAAGTGAGGACCGATTTGGCATTTGGGAATCGTATCTTTGATTGCAAACCACTCGTGGACAGTCCTATAAACACACAACCAAACATAAAAGCATTAACCAAATCTCTTTATTATAAAATTTTAATAATAATTTTTACGTTTCCTTCATCCATTTTCCATAAAGTTTATCTTTGCTATAAAACGTATTTTTTATCAGATCTTTTTCCGTAGATGCGCATGGGAGAGCGCCTGCTGGGGTATGTGAGAGAGAACAAAGTCGTAAAGATTTCAAAGCGATCGGGAGCCGCTGGAGATTAAAAATGACCGAGAGTCATTCGAAAGGAACTAAAATAAAACGGCCGAATTTATACTTCGTAGGAATCTGCTCTTCTCCCTCGCCATATTCTCTTTTCTATCCTTCTTTCCTCTTTCTTCCCTCTTCGAATCGATGGAGGGATGATTTTATAGACGGGTTCGTCCGAGGCCCTTTTATGCTCAATTTATTCCAAAAAGCGAAATCTTAAGGATTCCTGGATGAGGAAAACGTTCTCGAGATGGGAGATACTCGAAAATCAAGCCGTATTTAATTTGGGAGCTGTCGATTTTAGTAACAGTTTTGAGACTCGAGGGACATCTTTGATGACTATCTATTGCCTTCTGGAGAAATCATGACGGAAAAATCAGATATATTGAGAAAGATTCCTACTTCTTTCTTAGGTAAATATGATTAGATATAGTTTCGGAATGGATAATTATTACTTATTAAATATCCCACTTAAGCTTAATTTAAAGTTATAGTTACTAATACCAATATGATATTTAATATCCATTGATTTGGTGTTACGAGGAGAACTAGTGAGGTCAATACTTCATATTCACAGAGTTCTAATAAAACAAACTTTTAATAGAGTTATTTGGGCAGCAATAGTGAATATAATAAATTTGGAATACAATCAATAACCTATATGCAATACAGGCGCGTATAACGGTTAATTAAATACTTTAAATTGAGCTAAGCAAGAAAAGTTCATTTTTATACAAGGATTTTTTTAACTGTAGCAAAATATTACAATAAGAACTGTTTGTAAAAAAGGATAATATTATCGGAGACGGAATTCCTACTGAAACGAAAAAGTTTAGGAAGAGAGATGAAATTATAAGAAGTAACAGTAGAATTGAACAACGATAATATCAGTAAGGAAATAGAACATGATTAGTCAAGTATTTCAGATTTAAAGTCTCTCTCACTCAAACGGACGATGAGGAATAAAGCGAAAAGGGAAAAAACAAAAGGTATGCCCGTAATATTTTGAGTACAATACCAGCAGAGAGTAAAAAAAATGGTTTGAGAAGTAAAAGTTCTGATTTAAATCAAAGGATACGAGAACGAAGATTGGGAACAGGAAAACTGAAAACATGAAAATATGAAAAATGATAACATGGAAAGTTAAAATATATGAATAAAATAACAGTGGACGCTTTTTAAAACGACATATCCTGCTTCGAGCGATATTATATCAACATTTCAACTCCCAAATTTCACATTTCTGTCTGCTTTGTGATAAAATTTATGCATATAAATACATGAATGAAATAAATTTAAAAAAACGTTTTCTGTCATAAAAGAAATACTTGCGATTATTTAAACCGTGGAACGCTCGGGTAACAACTACATATAGATGGCGATGATTCGTGAAGTATGAAGACGAATCCCTCGGAACGAATGACGCGACGCCTCAAGATCGTGAAAATTTAGTCTAGCCTCAATTCACATGGCCTAGAAACTCTGACGCATTCAACGTCCCAGTCTTTTACTGAGGTGTTTTTGGAAGCCTCTCTCTCCCCAGAGACATCAATGTTCGCCATCACTTCACATCTCCCAAAGAAATCCTTTCCAATCATATCACTCATTCCAATGACGTCAACTTGCACGATTTTTTCCTTCGTATCTATCTTCGGGACTAGCCGCTCTTTCCAGATGGAATTCATTTATAGTTAGAAAAGCGCTCGCTGTGAATGTATACTAAGACCATTAATGTGTAAGATACGATTTGTAAGATACGATTTTGACGTCAAATGCGAGGTGGAAAAAAGAGTTGCTCAGAACGGCAGCGAGAGATGGGATAAACGGAGATTGAGTGAAAGAATGTTTCGGCTAACGAGGATATTTTTGCTTTCCATAAGATTGAGCTAACGAAAAGATACTCGGCTTAGGAATTTTTCTCGCCATATAGAGTGATATATGCAGCGTGCTGCCACTTCTCATCTACCAAACGGCATCGTTCCTTATCATTCAAATCTCCTAGTTGTAAACCTCTTTTTCGCTATTCCATATCTATGTTTTCTCTCCATTTTTTTCTCTGTCTTCCTCGTTTTTATGTTTCAATTGGAGTCAATTTCCAAACCTTCTATGGTATCCTCTCTTCCTTAATATGCCTTAGATCTCCATACCCTTTTAATTGTTTGACATTAATTGTTTCCATTTTTTCTTGCTCACCTTTTCCCCTGATGTAATCATTTCTAACTTGGTCCTTTAGGGTCGAACTACAGCATATCCAGCTTATAGGTATATTATTTCCAAAATATTAAAAAAATAAAGTGAATTGAGGATGCCGTCATTTACATCCAACTGCATTATGGCAATAATAGTGGAAATACCAAAGAAATATTTCACAATATTTTTTGAAAAATTTATCCCAGTGAAATTTTGTGAAACCTTATCTCAGTTATTTCCACAATTACTCCTTAAAAATGTATTGATCTACGGGTTGTCCATTCTTGCTTCAGTATAGTATAAGGATGTATTGCATTAGTAATATTCCTACTTAAGCTTTCTGTCACTCTTAAAATGTGGGAAAAGGAAGAATACTCCACCAAAATTTTCTAAAACCTACTGTCGATACACAATGAAAATAGCAATCTCTTGAGCTGTTTTTATATTGAACAAAATTCTACAGTAGGTCACATCTGAGAAATATTTTCTGGAACGTAGTAAATTGACCTATACGCTGGACTCCCCTTCAACGATCATGCAATCCAATCAAGTCTACGGCTGTCTCTCTCCATAGCAATTCTCAGCCGTTTTCCCTCGAGGGAAATTTTGAAATAAAATTAGTTCTTCCACTCCAAATTTATTTACTCTGTAGAAGTTTCAGCTCGAGAAAGACGAAAAACTAAAATTTTACGGAAAGCGTTTGCTTGAGGCTCATAACCACTCTAAAATATGAGAGTTTACTAAATTTCTGACGTTTATGATAATTTTCCATTTTCACTTAATTACATCTAGGAATGAATCCAATAATTAAAGTATGTGTATCTCTACATATGCATCCCTACTTTAATTTGAAAGATGCGAAAAGAATACAAGCATGGTATGAATCATATCTAATGACATTTAAAGTCAAATATAAACGTAATTTCTGTAGTCCTGTCCCTGATCAATACCTTTACTATCTTCATTAATTCCGCGGATTCGATTAGGCTTATTTAGGAGGTCTTGGTCAGAGATCACTTACCCAAAATGAACGCCAAATTAACGCTTTCGAATGTATTTCTCGCATCTAATTCATTCTCTTGTATTAAATTAATGATTAATTTTCAATAGTATCTAATTAAAACAATTACATCATGAACATCTTAATAGTTCTTTAGTTTCAATGAAAAGAATAGATTTAAGTAGATTAAAAACGACTCGAACCATACGTTGCATATCAAAGAAAAGATAAAACACTGAGCCGATGCAGATTTTCTACTATTTGTTATCGTAATCAAGTATTTGAGATTAAACTTGCGTGTAAACACTTAACCTCTAAGAAAACTAAGGACTGAAAATTTGAGGACAAAAGTTTGAATGGGTATCATTATCTTCGCCGACGTAATTGGTTACACTTACTTTACATGTCTGCCTTAACTGGATAAAAAATTGCGATTATGTGAATCTTGACGTAATTTTAGGGGAAGCTAATTACGTGATTAAAATAATATGTCTTAGGAGAAACGTACTGTGAACGGTGAACATTAATAAAATATTGGAGGTATTTAAGTTTGATATTGAATGTTAGTGTTTATATCACTTTTTTGGTCATATGATAGTAGTGCTCGCAATATGCTTCATTCTTTAGTTAAAAATCATTCTAATCCCACAGGTATAATATATGCGAGATGTAACACACAAAATGAACGATATAGGAACCCAATGGCATCGTATGTGAATGTCTTCTTGGTGTATGAGAAGTCCTACCAACCACCGCGAACCACCTGCAGCGATGTATAGCTGAATATGTAAAAGCCCCACGGAAGAGTCGAAGAAACACCTTGGTAATCCTTGTAATTCCGCGAAAGAAAGTGGAGCGACACAATGAGAATGACTGTTTCGTGGAGGAATGCAAATATTGACGTTGGCCGCTCGGTGTAGACATTGGAGCAATATACCTCTTGTCACAGACACCATCCTTGCAGCTCGGAGAGATAAAGGGCGTTACGTAAGGGAAGAATGTCATGGCTACGTAGCATTTATAAGAGAGAGAGAGAGGGAAATGAGTATCAGGTGCTAGCAACGGGACGTGGCGAAGGGATTATTTGGGAAGGGAGAGAGGAAATGTGCCGGAAAGAAGAAGCATAGATGGGCTCGCATCGAATCCAGCTGAACCCAAACGAGAATCCGAAGTCTCCAAGGCACCTGACATTGTTGGCGGCGATAAAACAGAAAACAAATGAGAACCAAAATCGACGGAATGATGAAGGAAATTGGATTTTCTAAATTTTAAGGACAGTCTATAACTGTTCGTGAGGAAAATTGGTATGTGAGAGTAAAAGTAGCGAAAAAATAAAGCTTTTGCTCTTCCACAGAGTGATCCAATAGAATGATTGCAACAGAAAAGAATATCGAAATATTGCAATTCATCCTGAGAGCAAACGTGCGATATATACGTATTGGTTGCGTCATGATCATAAAAATCGGTAGAAAAATATCTTTGGGTCATCTAACAAAATTCTGTATTGGTTTTTCCCTTTGTTTTTCCTTACATTCTACCTTTGTCTGCCTCCGTAGAGTAGTAGTTAGCTTTCTAATCTTACTACGCCAAGGTTCTGGGTTCGAATCCTGGTTAGGGCATGGTTGTTTGTGTAAGTTCAAAATAAATGAGGTTGCGTGTAAGAATGATCATGTTAGACTAAAATATGCCCATCAATAAAAGCAATATTATCATAATTATTACCCTCAATATTTTCTTTGGCAGTCCCTTTCCGCTCAATATTTTACCACCTCGGAAAAGGCCTCATACAATGCTTTTCAGAAACGATTTTAAGAATCCTTAATGAAAAATAATCACCTGCCTTGAAGGCCGAAAGTGAAAACTTTTGCGAGGCTTGGAAAGATTCTGAAGAGTCAAATTCATAAATTCGATGGGAGCCGAAAATTCTAGAGGGATGAGTGTCTTCGAAGTGATGCATAATTGGTCGAATTTGGGATGATAGCTTTTCGCCGAATTTCCGTAAGTGAAAACGATTTTAATAAGAGAACGGAAGAAGCAAGGATCTCATTATCTTTGAAAGCAAATGTAAGATTACCTTCTCCGGTCTGTTCTAATTGGAGAAAATATCTTTCGGGGAAGCAAAATCAGAAGAGACAAAGTTTTGACAAGGGTTTCGCATGCTTTACTCATTTTAATGTACGAAAAAAGTACGAAGACATATTATCCTCGTAAATTGTCTTATCAAATATATTCTATGGAATTATCCTCTGCAGAATTATTGCACATTTTAAACAGAGAAAGTGGAAGTAGTTACCTCTTTGCAGCAGCTACCTATCATGATTGAACTATTACTGTTTTCTTGATAATTACTATTTTGCATTACCGCATTTTATTAGCTCCTTAATTTTGGCAACAGAAAATCGGGTTTATAACCAGGGCACTACCACCTGATTTTTTGCCTATCTGTAGTGTTAATATAATAATAAATAAATATTAGCCAATTCGCTAAAAATAAACTTATTTTATATTTAGCAAATGTATTATGTATAATCTTCGTCAAGAACCACTTCGTCATGGAAGACGAAGATTATGGAAGTATTCTTCTGGCGAAGAAACTCTGATTTGAAATAAAGAGAAAGCAAAAGGTGATAAAAATGCCGCATTATAGAAAGAAAGGAAGGGAAAGTAGAATGAGAATGGATGAATTTTGGGACTTCATTGCAGATTCGAAGATGGCGGAAAAAATTCCGTCGTCACAAATATAACTACGTGGAAGAAAGCTGAAAAGGACTCAGAAATAGCCACAGGGAATGGATATTGCAGATAACGAAAAAAGAGAAAATCGGGAATTTTTTTCATGTTCATTAAGCCTCCATGTCACCTTCCTCAATCCTCTCTTCTTTTCAAATCATTATACTTTTAACCGAATAAAATGGAATCCTCGGTTTTTCTGTTTCATTATTCCTACCTTTCTTTGGAGATGGTAATAATTTTGAATGTTATGATTGAATATTTCAGGCACGAATAAATTAGGAATATTTTGGTTCAAAATAAATTTTCAGCAACACTAGCAAAATAATTGAAAGCTAAAATAACTCATTTGTTTCTAATCAGCTAATAATAAATTCAATCACCTACTTAATCCATACCCTTTATAAAAATTCCAAAGTTAACCACGACATTGTAGAGAGTATCTTTTAATAAGGGAACAATATCGTAGCATGAGCAAAAGCCGTTTGGGTAATCATCAAACCGTAATTATCGCAACAATGACTGATGGATCTCATCAGTGACATCATTAGGGAGAAAAGTAATATTTTCCAAATCGAAAACGATCCAAACTTTATTCGGATGATCATTTTATCAGCAATTAACATCGGCCGTAATCGCTATAGTTAAGCTAAGCAATCCCCAAAGAAATTACTGATAACCTCTCCATCGCCGGATATCTATTTAATGGACATCGGAGGATTAAAGGACACGAGGCGATAATAGAGCGCCGAGATTATCATCCAAAACAACCGCGCACGAATAAGAACGACGGCGGATTAAATTAGCCGCAGCCAATCATCGAAGGCCCAGTATTTGCAGAGGGTTAATTGTATGCCTATACGACCTCTCCCAAGTAAACTCGTTAAAATCCCACGCGTAGCTAGAGAACACGGGCTCGATAAACTACTGCGCCGTCATTAGTGTCCGTTTATTCCGAATCGTGAAAAATTGAGCGTCAAACACGACCGGATGGGCGTCTCATCACGTTTCGATACCATTCTGCTCGTAACGAAGGCAAAATCCGCTAATGTATCGGGATATGTGATGTACGGTGGAAACTTGCCATCGGAACCGATACTGTATCCGTGAAGGGCTACGAGGAAGCCTTAAAAAAGCTTACGATAAATGTAGGATGGGAAATAATTCTCTACGTAAATTTGTATACAGTAATTTATAATTAATTTGAAAATGCAGAATTTGTAAGGGAAATAACTGCGTGTGATAGTGTAGTGTTGTAGCTACGTAACAGCTTTTTAGTAATGAAATACAGGTAATGTATTTATAAAAATCCATAAAAATCACGAGGACTTTACCATGGACTAACAAACCTACGTACGTACATTATAACAAAACAGTAAACGATTTTTTATTTAAAAAATGTAAAAAACATTATAATAAGGAAAGTATAAAAATATAGAGGTTCAATGAGGTGAAAAAATAGGCCCAAGTCGAATCCTATAATACAAATGAATCTGAAGAAGGATAAAATGAGAGCTCACTTTTTTACAGATGAGGTAAGCAATTAGTGAAGCACCGTTTAGAGATGGAAATTCAAGATGATATGACAAAGAAATAAAGAGTTAAATCTAGTAGGACAGGAATGCACCCGGAAGGGAAGACAAAAATTAAATCACGTTTTCTACGTATATATGTGATATATATTTTATAACTGTCAATAAGGTTAAATTATTGACATGGTATAGTACATATAAAGTATTTTATTAATCTGTAAAATGTAAATGTGTTAATTTTAAGTAGTATCGTAATTATACTTTCACAGGACTATTAGCCCATCTGATAAAAATAATCGATAATAATATTAAGACCAATTAGATCATTCAATTGAACTCAATTCCTTCCTTGGAGGTTTGACTTTACTAACCGTTTCCTTTCTTTCACACCTCTTCCGATGGAATACAAATTTAGCTTAGGACGCAGGGCGGTATGGAAGGTAATAGAGGTGCCGATTATTTTGCGGTGGCACAAGGGGTGCATTACTTGCGCACATATGTATGAGTTGGGATGGGCGGCGTAATCAAAGTGGTGGCGATGATGACGGCCCACGATGGAAGGGTATGGTAAAAAGAGCTTTCTCTCTGTGGGTGGTAAATGAGGGTGGGGATGGACTATTACGAGGGAACGAAAGGGTGGCCTTGATTGGCCCTGGGAACGATACGCTAATGGGATCGTGGAGGGGAAATTATCAAAGAAAAGGAGAGAGACCGTGGTGCGAGGAGAGATTCACGAAAAAAGATTAACCGTACGAGGAGAATGCAAGCTCAGGCATTTTTGTAACAATCCTGCCCCATTGCATCTAGGAAAGTGAAATACTCCATGACTCATCTACCAAGATATTTTAAACGAGACCTATACAAAGCTGATTAGACTTTTACCACAAAAGAAATCACGTTCATAACTTTGAAAATTCAACGTATGAGATTAAGGTTATAAAAATGAAATGTATGTATTTTAGTGAACTGGCGTCGTAATTATTAATAAGCACATACACTTGGGATGAGTACATACTTATTTCACTAAACCTTTTTAATGAAACGAATCTCCACAAAATTTTGAGATAACAGAATTAATTTTAATAATACTGGGGGTATCGTTTCAATTAACTTCTTCAAAATTTTCTCAATACATGTTTAAACTCATTAAAAAAGAAAATACGATAAAACAACAGACAAACTGTTATTTACAATAAATATTAAGCTCTATTACGAGATTAGAATAGATTCAGGTAATATACATTTTATTTGTGAATTAGGAAAAATTCTATAAGGTCCACCAGCTAGTGTGTAAACCATAATGGTTTTAATTCTTTTCCCTACCAAATGGATAAAATATTAAATGATTGATGATTAATGGTTGGTCTTCAAAGTTATTTAATTTGATTTAATTGAGCTCGGGAATCATTTGAATAAAGATCAGAAGAACTTAAATTGCAAGGATAAACGGACTAGAAAAAAGTCTGACGGGGCCGAGAATCGAACCCGGGATCCTCCTCTATCCTGGAGGATGCCTGGAACTTTGTGTGCAAGGGCACAATTCGATTCTAGACCCTGTCAGACTTTTTTCAAGTCAGTTTTTCCTTGAAATTTTTTTCCTGGGTGCACACCCTTATGTGCAAAGTTCCTTTTACCCTCTCCTAAAGATAACTTATTTTAGATTAAACTTGGACAGTAGATTCAGAAAAATGCGTTATCAGAGGAGGTAAAAGATACCAAGCGTACCTACAGCAACAGAAGCTTATAAGATATTCGAAGGAAAGATCATAAAAATGGAAGCTAGAATGCCTTCATAGATACAGTCATTTCACGAACGATGCAAACGAACAAATCACAGAAACAGATTTCGATGCACACACCCACGATCACAAGCCTCAAACTATCTCGCAGGGTACACGTGTAGATATAGATGAACCCAAACTTTACTCACGACCTTCGCACTAGAACAAAACAATCCGATCAGCCACCCATCGCGCTAATTCCTTCAGGGATACGAGCCGAAAACATTTATCATTTCCCTCTCACGAAGCGACCAATGGAGAAGAAAACCATCCCGTCTACGAGCACTTACGGATAAAATAAAACCATGGGCAGATGGGATAAAAAATCGATCTAGTAGGCGGGAGGGAGAGAGAGAGAGAGAGCTTCCTTCCTTGGAGGAACAGGATGAGGTTGGGAGAGGAGAACAAAAAGAAAAAGGAAAGGAAGGAGAGTCATTGTGAGCGGGAGTAAATGAAAAGCGGGGGTGGAGGAGGATTACAAGGGGCGAGGCAGTAGCGAAGGCTTCTAATTTTAGTCCCGAAAAACTCCCTCACCCACACCATTCCGTCACGCATGTTTTCACTCGTTCAAATCCCTATCTCCCAGTCCTATCTCTATATATCCCTAGGGACTCTAGGCGCCCTAATTCCACCTTTCGATTCCATCTCTTCCTCAGTCTGCACGTGCCTTCTTCCATTCCGGAATCCATCTTTCGGAAGAGAATCCCGTTTCGTCAATCCAAGGGGTTTGAGAATTGCAATTTCCGCATTCCGGGAACCCGAGTCCCGATCATTCGGCGAATACGTTAAAATAAATGCTGGCATAAACTTTACTGAATCAAGCAAAGTGAACCAATAGGGGAAAGAAACTGTGAAGTTGTGCTTTTTCGAGAAATGATAACTTATGAGAGAGAAAAACGACCAGTCATGGAAAGTGGTCGTGTGTTTTGTCAAAAAATGTGTTGAAAAAGCAATGATTTCCCGGTTTCTTTTTATTACAAACCCACACACATTGGGGTGCGAATGTATCTTTTATTATGAATTCTTTTCGTCGAGATAGCATTGACGTAATTCTATTGGGCTGTATTTATGAAAAGATCGAAATTTATTGATAAAATTTGAATGATGAGTTTCAATAAATAGGTCGCACTAAATAATGTGTTGAATATAAGCTGAAATATATGAATTATCTATTTGCTTGAGTAATACGTTTTATCTTATAGTTAATGTGCGGCGAGTAATCATCTGTGAAAGAGGATGCAATGATAATTCGGCGTAAGGTTTTTATAGCTGTGTTTTGGACTCGGCAATCGAATACAGATACGTATAACTTAACGTACAAACATACATGGATTCACGAGTATTTACGCACTTATAGAAACAAAAATAAATTTAAAAATACTAGTAATATCGGATTTTGCTCATTACTACCAAGAGAGTACTATTAGATTAGAGTGAAGGCGGAACTAGGGCGAACATCAACTGAGCGATGTCAAGTTAACGCATTAAGCGGCTTCCCTTAATACGTCAAAGGAGTAACTTACTACGCCCTTATAGTATACTACTACTAATACTACTTAGTACGTACTAGATTATAGTTTCTACAGTGTAGTTTTCGCGAGTGTTTTTGATTTCTCGACTTGTGACATCATAAAACAACTTCGGCCAATGTAATATATACGGACATTTATAATAATATATACGAATATTTCGAGACAGGCCAAACACACTATAACATGGTGGTACTTCCAGAAGCACTATACGCATCAGACAGAAATTGGAGCATCAGGCATCCCAAAAACAGAAAAAATAGAAGGCGAAATTCTTAGAAAAAGTTTTGGAACAATACACACAGATGGAATATGGATCAAGAATCCTACCGAACACCTTTACGAACATATAGACAGACTCATGGGTATCCTCAGAAAACAGAGCCTTATATTCCATGGGCACATTCAGAGAATGAACAATAATAGACTCACAAAGAAGATTTTTGATTATACAAGAAGTGAAAAGTTAAGTAGCACGCTTTCCTGTGCTAAGTGAAACTTCATTTACAGCAAGAATTTTGATGTTGTAAACAGCTCAAACAGGAAAACTAATTCGTTGCACGAAGTAGAGGAAGACCTAAAATAAGCAGCGATCAACAGGGAAATGAAGGAAGAAAGAGGGAATTCAGAAATAAAATTATGAAGACAAAATTTTAATTTTTATTCACTTCATGAATACATATCTATGCTGAGTATTTATCTCTCAAGAAATTAATCATTGAGACTTTTGAAGCCACACTTGTTTTACTCAGAATGATATATTATAAAAGATAAAGAAGAGAAGAAAACAAGAACATTGTGGTTGGAACAGAAGAAACGTGAGCACAGCCAAAGAATGAATCGATTTTGGGAGCTTAGTAATCACAGATAAAGAAGAAGAAAAGTGAATCATGATACATTCAAGTACAAATACTGTCACAAAGGGCAAAAATTATAATTAAAAAAATACCGATATAATCATCTTTGTTTAACAATAATATACACGGATATAATCATCTTCGTTAGCAATGGCACCTCTATGCCCCCAAAAACGTCTGTCTTCAGGGATTCGGGAAATCACAATCCCGAGGTTACGCGAGGGTAACGTCATCGTAAATCTTCTCGAAATTCTCAGTCGTTTTTTCCCTTCTCAAGTCTGCATAAATCGTCTCATCCGCTCGGATGATTGGAGCTTTCATTACGGGAAAGCGTCGAATATGAAATGTCTGACGGACGCCTCGCGAACCAGAATTCCCGCTTAAATTAAAAGGACGTCGGAATATTCGATGATGGCTGCTAAATTGCTCTCTGAACCTCAGAAATTTCCGCTCAGTCATTATGTCGCGAGTTTTAATCACGTTCCGATCCCTCGTGAAACGGCTAATCGGAATGGAATTCTCTTTAAATGGCGAATGCCTGAGGAGAACGGAGTATGGGGTCGAACGACGGCGAACCTTGTTTCCTGCCTGTTTGCTTCAATTTCCGGGGTTTTCTCGCAGGAATCAATCTCAACCTAA
This sequence comes from Sympetrum striolatum, assembly GCA_947579665.1. Lineage (NCBI taxonomy): Eukaryota > Metazoa > Arthropoda > Insecta > Odonata > Libellulidae > Sympetrum > Sympetrum striolatum. The sequence continues at coordinate 73,644,244 of OX388342.1, read as the reverse complement.
TTTCGGCAAAGCAGTTTTAATTTGTAATATTAAAAGGATAGATAAAGATGATTCGATCCAGAGTTAAATTCTTTATGCAACATCTTAGTCAGCCGAAAGGCGTTTTCTCGTATATTTTCCAAATGGGCAATTTCTATAATACCTCTTGCATACCATATTCATCTAAAATTCAAGTAAATAAACCAAAAGAAGCAATAATAACTCAAGGAGGTAAAAATGAAGGACTGAAAGCTGCACGGGCGAAACTCAATTACGAAAATAAAATTTGCAAAACTTTGGCAACAGGTACTCGAGCATTGCTTATTTCAAAGTCTCTTCTGGATATTTCTTAAGGATAGTAATTCATCTAGGGTGAAGTAGCATATATTAATTCTTCTGTTTACGGAAAAGCGAATCACAGGCTGAATAGCAACGTAGCGTTTTGCAGTTTGAAGAAATTCAGATGAAATTGTTAATTCAACCTTAAATTTTTATGTGTTTGACAGATCATGAAGTAGACCGTTAATTAATTAAATGCAATAAAGCTAAAAAAATAAGATGCCTCAGAACATACTTAATATTTTTTAATTTGAATTCTATTCTTTAATTCATTATTTAATCACCCTTAGAAATCGCAGTATAACTGAAAGTTTTACTCAGCATCAAATTATGAGGATATAAAGGGTAGCTTTTTGGGTTTTAAAATGTTAAAGGTTTTTTTTAGATTCTTATTTATTGATATACATACTTAAAATTTTTCATAGCCGTAAAATATTCTGGACCCATTACTCCCATGCTTAGAGGACGGCAAGATGTTTTCTGTGCACTGCTGCTATATAAATTAAAATGTCCCCGATTCATGCTGAGTAATTTATAAAATTATTTGCTAAATAAATTGGCATGAATGAAAGAAGGAGCACAGTTTCAATTCGGCAGTATAGTTTCTCGTGACTATATGTATAGTAAATAAATCACGGGATGGTTAAAATTCATGAGCTATTTGGCGAAAAAAGGAAACCAATCTAAATGAGTAAGATGATCTGAAATCGATGAAATTCTAACATATGAACAGGTTGATTTTGTATCTTTCATTACAAATCGGTTTGGATTGGGCCGATTGTTTCGTTCATCATTCTTCCCCACGTGACCCTTCCCACCCCTCCTACGTTTAAACGCCTACATGTGTGGCCACCCTAATAAACGGGGACATTTACCGATCGGGAAGGAAAAAGCGTTATTGGTTCACCTTCCCATCCTTCTCCCCACGCTCATTCAATAAGCACCGACGCCCTCCAGGAAAGCGAAGTTATGTATGTTTGTAGCCTCGCAAACAGCGCGATATGACTTCATCTCCGTCCTGGACTTTGCTAGGCGACTCTAGGGATTCGTCGTCCGAACAGAACGTAAACAGTGTATCCCGCGTTTCAGACGAAAAATATTAGAAGTCGAGAAAGGAACCGAGACCCAACGTAAGTACATCCATATATATATATATCCATACCTATATCCGCATATGCGATACACATAATAATAATATTTATTTTCACTTACAAAAAAGATATATGCTTTCAAAATGTTAACAAATAATTCGTGAAAATTAGGCATCCAAGAAGAAAAAAATCTTTTACAGGGATTGCCATCAATTTAATTCAAATTGGTTGTGTTTTTCGGCATATATACTTATATATTACTTATCAGAAATAAATTTGCTATGAAAATGGTTGGAGGATTGGAATATAAACAAAACATAGTGAGGAGATTAACTTGAGATATGGAAAGGTACAGGAGAAAAAATAAAAAAGAAAAATGGTTATTTTAAATAAACTTCTATGTCATTTTTGGAAAAAATAGCCACACTTTCAGTTTTCCAAGAAAAACTTTTTCATCGGGTGAGGTGGAGGGATCCATGAAAACTGACCGCTACGACAACTGAGCTTCACGACGATTGAGCGCTAATGCAACTGAGAAGAGAATGCTACGACAACAGAGCGCGTCTCGTTTGTAGACGGTATTAATTGAACAACCCCAATAGGTCATAGCGCTTAATCGTCGCGAGCTCAGTCACGGAGGTAGAGACATTTTTTGGGAGTGAAGGGAAGAATTTAGGTGAAATATAAGGATAAAATTTCTTATATAACTGTACATTTGGTTCAGGAATTAAAAAATGGAGAGTCCTCCTTACGTATACTCGAAAATGTATACATACGCGTTTATATAAACGTATCCAAACACACATATATGTACAGTCCTGGCCAAAATTAACGCAGCACTAGCCGTAAGGATCGCTAGGGAGGTGCTGCGTTAATTTTGGCCAGGAGTGTACTTTCGCATTCATTCCTAAAGCGACGCCTTTCCAATCCGATACTTTCCGATGAAATTGGTAAAGGAAAGGTTTTTCAAAATATGTCCCGGACGAAAAAATCGAGCCCATATTACGAGCCAAAGTGGATCAAAACGTCGTTCATAATTTCCCCTCGCTCCCTCGATAAATGGGAAAAACTGACACGGAACGTTAAATGATATGAGATTAATCCGCAATTACGGATCGGGGACTAAATTCAACCAACAGAGCGGTATAAGTTTAATGACGCGGTAATAGTTCTGAGATTAATTTACCGAAGCCTGCACGAGTCAGGAAAGTGGGGCGCTGTACATCGCAGAGATAGATGATCGGCGGAGTTAATTTACAATGGGGAACATAAAAATTCCATCGCTGATTCATTCGATGGTTAATTAATTAATACCCGTTCCTATCCACCCGAATTATACTGTATATATTGGGTTAAAAAAACCTTCATTACGTGGGCAAATCCTCTCTTCCTTAATTAAAATCGATTATCACCGCCATAAGATTGTAAATCAATCTGGTAACTAATCGGACAATGCGAACGAAGAATTATTGATAAGTCATTTGGTGAAATGTCAATTTTTGGGTAATCAAATACTGTTGCGCTCTTTCGCGTTGTTATTGCATGGCTTTTGGATGGAGTTTCATTCGATTTCCGATTACCTCTGATTGCTCCAGCAAAACAACGGGAAAATGAGCGCGAATGCGTTAAAAAAGCCTAATTCCCCAATGGCTAATAAAAATTAACCTTGTTGATGAATTTATAATTTATATTTTCGTACTAACATCCTTATAGTTTGATACCATAAATTACTATAGAGAAAAATGTACAGAAGGGAAAGTTTGGAAATGATTGATAAGGAATTAGAGGTTAAAAATATCCAATAGCCGTTCTTGTCGGCGTTCCTCTTCTCGTTCCCCGGAAAACCGAGAAAACAAGAAAGGACACCGCACTTTTTGAGAGCACTTAATACGTATTTCGAATGCGAAGCATTCTTCTTCAGGAGTAATTAGATTCCAGAGGTTACCTGAGACTATTGGTGATTTAAAACCTCTAACAGAGAGAAATGTTAATTTTTCCAGAGTAAAAGGTCCATTTTATTTCGCAATCCCTTTGTGGTGGATTTATTAGAGAAAGGGATGCTCGAGGACTAGCAGCGATCAAATATTACATAAAAAGAATTCAATTTCGAATCCACGAAGTAGCGAGGGAAGGTTTTGCTACTGGACTGAAGTGCGGATAGCAGAGGGTGGAGAAAGCTTGAACGACATGAAGAGGAGGGCGGTAGAGATCTGCGATAGCGAAAGGGTGGATATCTCCTCCCATTCCCAGCCTCCGACTGCCTTTCCTGACACCCATGAAAGTGTTTAGCCAGCGGCTCATTGTGCTTGAAGCCGGGTAGCTTCCAATTGAGATCGGTACGAAGTAGATATGAGAACCTCTCCCGTCTTTTCTTTGAAGGCGTTAAAAATGGACATCGCCCACCCAGAGTGGGGAATCGCTCTCCAGACCTTAACGGCAGAACTTAGCGGCAAAACTCACACAGACCCGTGAAATGGGGTAGGAGGTAAATAAGAACAACTCCTCCGACCACTTTGAAATCAAAGTTTCCATGGAAACTGAATTAAAAGGAATCTCTTCCTTTATTCACTTTCAAAAACGAGGGAAGAACTTAAATGAATCATTCCATTCAAAATGAGAGAGATATGTTAGATGAGCACTAAATTGGGCTTAAAATGCCTTGCAATTTATACATAAAAGCTTTACTGTCTCCGTAATTACGAAATTTATGGCGGGATCTCCCAGAATTTATTACATATACCTGACAAAACTCATGCTCTTGAGGACGTTAAATGCAAGACCAGTAGTTAATTCCCCGTTTTGGTCATACGTTCATATTAGTGAAACCGACAATTTTTAGGCAGTCAAAAGGCAAATAACCTAAAAAAGCGAATATATATAAAGAAATCGTATCGCGTGCATTATCCGACCCGTGAAGAATTATAACGGAGTATGTTGAAATCGCAGCCACGTTTTACTCAAATAAACAAATCCTTAGCGTAGAAAAAAACCCACAACAAAAGAGCTGCGTGCTCTACTTTCCAAACCGTGGTCGTAAAAGCGAGAAAGAATCTCGTTCTTAGAGCTTTTTTCGGCCATAACAGCAAAAACCTGGTCTTTTCCTCATGACCCCAGAGCATGGAAAAAATGGCCATGATTTATCACCCACATTCGTTATAATGAAACAAGGAGACGCAAAGCAAACATTTTACACTTTTAATTACCCCTCGAAACAATGAATTCCCAGCAAAAATCCATCCACCTAACCCTTTTCTCTCCTCCGTACAATGAGATCTTCAGCCTTCCACTACATAACATTTTCCCGCCTTTTTGTAACCCTTTCCCGCGTTTTTGTACTCCTTCCCGCCAATTCTTCCCACCCATTTTCTCCGCTCCTTCCCGCCAATTTCGCCCCTCTTCCTTGCGTAACCCCGCTCTTTTTTCATTCCATCGCCACTTCGCATTCCGATTCTCGCTTTTTATCCCTCCGATGCTCATTTGTTCACTCGCACCACCGTTAAAATTCCTTTCGTCTGATTGCTCTCGCGTCCTTCACGGAAATTCCCCAGCTTTGCTCCAAACTTCATTTGTTCTCGGGAGAAAGAGATGGAGGGAGGCATAGGAAGAGGGATAGGTATGGCCCTCGTTAATCACAAAGGTCTGCGCATTGGCATGGAAGATGGAGATCTCCTCATCCCGATGTTCTTCCGGAAAGAGCGGATCCTGCAGAGTGAATCTTCCTTTTTGAGGAGCGCCTCCGGATCTCAATGGACTCGCACGTTAAATGGGTGAAGGATGTAAATGCTCCGTGACGGAACTCTGTGATTAAAATGGAGGTGGTTCGCGTTTACGGCTGCCTCAAAAGGCGCTGGGGAGCAGCGCGGAAGGTTTTGCGGGCTGAGGAAGGCTAATGGTGCATTCGCCTACATGCGAGCCTTGAGGGAGAAACCGTGATGAATTTTTCCGTAAGAAAATCTCCCGGAACGTGAGGATTATTAGGATCATGGGCATTACCCGTGTTTAATGACGGTTGGACCGTTGAAGAAGCCCTCGGGTCCATTTCAACGTAGAGGAATAAATTTCGCTCTAAATGAATTCCGAAAAGGCATTTAATTATTTAGTGACTAGCACAAATATCTCAATCTACTGTCATAGCATACATATTCTTATAGCTATCTCAAATTATCTTCAAAGATACTGTAAGAGAAAATTAATAATATTTTAAGGAAGAGGATGGGTGAAAATTGCACATTAGGATGTGCACCCAGGAAAAACCCAAGGAGAAACGAACATGGAAAAAATATTTTAATTTCCACAGAATCAATATTTAATACTTCTCGGTTTGTCCTAGGTTAGGACATACACGGGTGTCTAAGGTTAAGATATCTTTATGCCTTTACGATGTCTTCAGACGAAATAAGTAGCATTAAATATTTATTTTGTAAACATTAAAGGATGATTTTTTCTCTAATATGGCTTTTCTTCACAAACTTGACTTTAACCACATCAGATTTGATGTAGCCTTGATTGTAAATATAGTTAAATTAATTTTGAAACCGTTTCTTTTTATCAGTTTTTGATTTTATGCTCACAGAACGCTTTAATTTTATTCCTCTATTAGTTTAAATTATCTGGTATACTATTTCAGCACCAACGTTTTCTGAAATTCTATTAATGTGTTTTGTCGCAATATAGCAAACTTGGACTTGAGTAAATTAAGTTAATACGTTACAGGACCTTTCTCGTTCTTTATATACGCAATTTTCCACTACATCATTTGCTCATGAAGTACTCATAAAGTAGTCCATTAAGGGATCCGTAATTTTCAGTTATCATTCATAAAATAATTGAATGTCGTAATTTTCCAAATGTACCCTACGAAACGTCCATCATTTTTAAATGGCAGCGCAAGAAAGTGATCATTAAAGGAGTTTCGAGAGATTTTAGAGGCAGACAAAAACCGAACGAAAAATTAATCAATGCCACAAAATGCTCCGAATTACCTAAGTGGAAACTGAGGATAAGTCCTCGTGAGAAATTGCACCCTGTGATGTGAAATAAAGCCCCGCTTCAAAATTACATTTCTGACAAAAACTGCAGGGTGTCGGATTAAGGCGTCAAAACGTTCTCGAAAAGAATAACAGCGGGGTAAAATGAAAACGAGAGGGAGAAAGAGAACAATTAATAAATGAAGGGCCAAACAAACGCCGGCCCAATTGTAAGAGCGGAGAATGGAAATGGGAAGAAAGAAATGATCCCTGAGGAGGAGCCTCGTAGATAAGTGAGAGTCGGAAGCTCTCCTACTGAGGTCGGAGAAACAGAAGGCGTATTTTTTTCGCAATGAAATATGCATGCGTGTACGAAAAGGCGAGAGTCTCTGCTTAACCCAGTGAACGCGACGAAATTCTTTCTCTGGGTCTGAACCATACGTTAAGAGCGGGCTCCTTAATGAAACTGACGAAAAATGAATGAGTCACAGGATCTTAAGATCGTGAAAAGTCTGCGTCTTACAGCAGAGAAGAATGAGAAATGGCTCTGAGTTTAAAAGGGAAGGTTCCAAATAAATTTAGCGAGATACTTCGCGATATATTTTGGAATAAAATTCCCTCCGCGGAACTGCGAAAGGGCTAATGATTTACTTTCGCGAAGACTTCCTTTCTTTTCATCGAACCGGAACTGAACCGGAACTTAACCGAAAATAAAAACCGGAGATAACCGCTATTTTTACCGGACTGGAAACTGAATCTTGCCGGAAGTAAATTTTTGATCCTAAATCGGAAGAGAAAACCGTTATATTGTCCAGAATTTTTGTTGGTATTCCAACGCAATTCACATTCACTACAATCAATTGGGAAAGTGACTTTCAACCAACTAATTAGCATTGATAAATGTTGCTCCCGGATAGCCATTTGAGCATTGCGTTCGGCTTTAGTGAAAGCGGCACTGGATTTAATTCCCACCAGTAGCCCACCTTCCGAATATTAGTAATAATAAAACGTAAGCATACTACTATTACTATTTAACTAACCGGATTAATGTAATTATTCTTAATTTCATATCATGGATTATTTTCTATACTTTAATTATGCTAACGTTACGTTAGATGTTGCTTATCAAAACACTTTTTGAAAAGCGGAGAAAACCGGTTCCCCGGTCTTGAACCCGTTCAATGGTCGCAGTCAAAGTAAAACCAGAACTCAACTATATTGCGGCGTTTTCTATGAAGTGATTCTGAATTGGCAGACCATGCAAGGTGCTCAAAACCAATTATCTCGAATAAAACGAGACTATCGTAACTCTCGAGGTTGAGCATTCGCTCGCTTCGGCTGAAGCCTTTTTTCTCGGGGAAGGGTTTAATCTCGGGATTCCTTTTTCGGGGGAAATAAAATCCTGGCGGAGAAGGTACTTTGCTTCCTCCCGCGGGAAGAAGTAGGTCGTTTGAAAAGAAATACAGTTTAATTAGGCCGCGTTATTTAGGCACTGGAGGCGATAATTCACCTCCTTCTCCGGGCTCATTTGAAGGATCGTTGAAGACCAAATGGGACTGGAAAGACACGAATGCTATGCAGCGAGGTTTTCCCCCTCTTCGACGTCGTTTCAAAAGGTACTAACTTAAATACTCCTTTTGGTTTTGAAACGTCTTTCTCCCGCGGAATCCGCCGCGATTTTTTAAGTGGAGGGCGTAAAAAATTAAATGGTACTGGGCTTCTTTTTCGGTAAAGCGCAGCGGTTTTTGGATGGGTCCTGCTCCCTTTCGGGGAGTTAAATATAGGAAAATAGACTTCCACGAGCTTTGAAATTAACTTCCGTTACGAGCGTTGGAGACGGCGCTAGCGGCGGAAAAGACCGAACGTGAAGTAAAAATGCACAATCTCCTTCGGTCCGTTTCCTTTCCACGAATAAGGATTATTTTTTCTCTTAATGAATACTTCGCCTTCATCACCATCAACGAAGCCCTGATTATATTCTACGCTAATAGGATATTCAAGAAATGGTATGAAATTCCGTAAGGAAAAAGATTTTCTTAAACCGCTACATATTTAAATAATGCCAAAGCAAAAAAGGCGCTAATATAACCCATTGTAAATTAAATTTGTTACATTAAGAACCAATAATTCGGAAGAAATATAAGTAATATTCATTATAAAGTTAATCATAAACTATATTATAAAAAAGGATGTTAAAATTGGATACCTTTCTATTGATTTGGGATAATGCTCGAAGCCTTATTTCATAGCAATCATATATGATCAAAATCGAAAGAAGGTGCTTCATGTTTTTAGGAAGGAGCTCAGTGAACGAGAGATTTACCAATTCTCTAAATAATCATTTATTCTCAGTACCATTCTAAAATACGCGTATAAGTATTAAAGGCCATTAGGATAGCCAAACTATATTCATAGAAATATACACGCCAAATAAACCGCTTATGTTTAAAATCATCACAGTTAACTTGGATAGTAAGCGCTAAGTATTGACTTCAGTGTATAGTAAATTACATACTAGCTATAGTACTCTTGGAAAGTATACCATTCTTCAATTGATTCTGAGTTTTTTCAAAAGTATTCAAAGAATTACTAGGCAAATATATATGTAGATTATATGTACATACATGTAAATATCCAGCCCTTGATTGCAGCTACAGTAGTAGTAAGTAAAGGTGTTTCAACTATGAGGTAATTTGGGAGATTATAGCTTTAATTACTATAGAGTAAAGTATAATATAGATTTTATATTAAATATTTTGAAGTTGTTGGAAAATTTCATGTTACCAAAGTTAAAAAATTAACATCCCAGACATTTCAAGGAGTGTCAGCATCCCAGAAGGTTTCACCAGCAGTTCAACTAATCTCTAAAATCTCCACTTGAATTCAGTTTCGAAATACAATGAAAGCCACCAGTGTATGAATTACCAGCACAAGTGTACATCACCATCCTCACCATTCTGCGACCTGTTAGTTCTTTACCAAGATCTTGACATGACCTACTTGCGAGCGGAAAATCGCTACACACGAGCCGAACGAGAAGACAATCATCGTGTGTGTCTCATTGTCCCGAACAGAGGGATTCCGCAGGAGGACGACCGGCAAATCGTCTGTCTGTATCTGATTCACGCATGACCTGCAGCAATGGGTTCGACTCACTATTGGGAGCCCATCTCCTGGGGAGCCGCGTCACTTATCTGGCCCAGCGAGTCGGAGCACACCATTCAAAACAAGGGGAGACCGCCGAATCATCGTTTGTCTGCATAAATACCCGCTTCGATTCGCAAACACACGTCGCAATGGAAGTCCATCCGACGGACTCCCTCAACGGGGGACGCCGCAAACGGCGACCTCCGCGGGCCCAGAGCGCCCGGAATGCCGCAACCGGTCGTACTTTACACTCGGGTGGTCGCAATTAACGAGAAGCTGCGGTGATGTACAAGGTGGAGGAATCATGACACATGGGAAATAAGGAGAAGATGCAAGATAAAATACATTCCTAAGGGTAGAGTTTAAGTAAGTAATAAAGACTTCGACTATGCCATTTAATATCCGTTTGCTTTAGATCAATGCGCTTCTGACGATTCCGAAAGCATGTGGTGGGCATGGCATTCCTAGGTGTATTTCATGAAATAAGTGTTGGCTTCAAATTTTCTAGTATATATAATTCGTTAATAATACCTTTTAATTACCTCATACACCAGCGTATATAACCCAGCGAGGGTTTGGAATTGTATTTTATATATTTTTATATAAGTCATATTTACCTACCTCATTTAGAGTACATTGAAATTTATGCACATTAACTTACGTACAATAAATTTATGTACGCATAATTCCTGAATTATGTATTTATTATTCTTTGGTTTTATATATTTTATTTTTTATTTAATATGTCGCATTGTTTCGTAAATTAATTGTCAAGGAAATGCAGGAGAACGCCCCGAACGTTTAATATCGTCAAAATTTCTGTGCACCAAATACCACGGATATATTACAGTCTTGATATATTACAATAAATACCAAGTAAATTCAATACTTTTGCTTAAAATTCGGATTTTAATCAAACGTTTTTGCGAAAAAATACGTCTTACTGGTTGGTACATAGTGCATACAGAAATTTCATTTTCGGAAGTTCAAGACATAATCGACCGCGAATTGTATCCAACGTTCGGACTCAGCGGTATGAACAGTACAGATATTACGAAGCTGATTTATAACTAAGTAAAGCAAATAAAGAATAACAAGACGAAGACTTGATTATGATAGACGTTCTTTATGTAGATACACCTCCTCCAACAAAGATGATTCGTTCTGATATCACATTAGCTCTCGAGAAACTTCTTATCCCAAAAAGCTATTTTCTAAAGGTTTTTAATTCCTCCTAAATCCATAAACATAGAAATGTTTGAGTAAATGGGCTGCAAATATTTATTATTTTAATATTCTCCTTATAAAACTCTTACCGAATCTACATACATACATACAAAGGACATTTCTGTCCGGTGTTTATTTGGCGAAATTGGGAATTTTTAGTCCCATCTTCCAATTAACCAATAGCATTTATAATAAATATGACATAGTACAATTAGTATAACATACGTTAGCTAAAATGAAACAGCTGAAGAATCATAAGACAAAATATAATTTTAAAATATGGTTACCATGCGTTAGACAGGGTATCATCACAACTCAGAAACATTCAACTCGTGATATGATAACAAAGAACAGGTCGCATTCCCTTACTAAATTAAAGCTACCGGAAACAGGAGACAATAAAAGCGAGAGGATAATGGCAAAATAGACGGTGCTCGTAATTCTCGAAATCATTCCGTAATTCATCAAAGAGACACCGCCGCAAAAAGGAATGTCGAAATTCCTAGCTCCTCGAGGAGTTTCTAGGCGTAATAATTCCCTTCGTTTCCAGCATTACACAGCCACTTCACGGGAAGTCGGTCGCCTTTTTGCACTCCGACCTTAACCCTTCCATTTCGTCCGTCTTTCGCTTTAAAACATCGCTCCAGATATCCTCCCGCTCTCGTATTTGCCGCTCCTTCTCCCGGATTTAGAATTTCCGGAGCCACCGCGAAAGAACGACCTTCCTCTTTATTCCTTCCTCCCTCACCTTCCACAACCTCCCTGCCGTAACAAAGGGAGCGATCCAGTATCTCAAAACGTATATAATACACTTTCGCAACCCTCTTTTCTTCCTTCCGATGTATATTCTTTCCCACTTCCTCTTTTCCTTCTTTCATTCCCACACAAACCTCGCCTTGATGAGCGGAATACCTTTCATTAAACTTTCGGTTGGGGTTATATTAATGTGTATCTTCCATTTATATTTTCTCAGTCTTGTTAATGGATATCCTAAGGTTTCCGCTGATGGCTGTAAATGTAGGTAGAGACACAATATACTCGTAAACACCATCAATGTTAATACAACTTTAACTTTGATAGTGTTTAGGAGTATATTGTGACTCTACCTACTTGTTAATGGATATTGAAATATAAAAGCTATAACGGCATGGGTGCTGCTGAGTTACTGCATTAATTTAGGTCTCTCTTTATTAAATGCAATGAAAAATGTTGTTCTTTCGGTCATTGAGCATCACTCATGCAGACTTGCTATATTTCTAGAATTCTGGCTTGGTGAGATAAGGCTTGGTCTCGTAAGCCCTCCAGATCTTTTGGTAGCTATTGTTGGAGGGTTTTAGGTTCAAAGTGGCCACTTAACAGAGTGCTATAGAGACAAATTATCATGAATTAAAAATACACATGAATGCTTGGAATTGAATACATTGAATGCTATTTTCAAAGCAATTTGTATGATAATGAATAATGTTAACTCTTAAAATATGAGCTGTTTAAAATCCCAGATTTTTCTGAGACACCGAGAAATGTTACAACATTGAAATAATATATAATTTCAAATTTATCGAAGATGAGACAAATATACATTCAGCTTAAAATTTCTCCTTTGATCAAAAGGATTAACTTGGTGGAACTACATAATGAAGGAACAATTACTTTATTTGACCTCAAAATAATTTTTTTCTATTACTAATTACTTCAATTGAAACCCTCTCCTTCCCAACCATCTCTAACACTTCCGTGTTTATTTTTCTATCAACAATGCACTGCTATACCTTAGTCCTCATCTTGCCAAGCATGTGTCATTCTTTCTTCGAAACTTTTGGAAGCTAATGAAGTGTAGGTGAGAGGTTTAAACCCAGTTCCTGTCTGAATAATGCACCCAAAGATATTTCCCACGTTCTTTCTATTGGGATATATTCAATTCTTCCTTTTCGGCGTTATTTATCATTTCTCACGTCCACTTTTTCTCACCCGAGATATTAATGCTTCTCTCAGACGATTTATCTTTTCCCTCATCCCCCAATTTCTGTCTCTCTCGTAGACGGATTGATACGATCCACAAGTGAGAGGATTCCCATTAATCCTCGATCATAATCCGGGGAATATTTTTTTTCCGTATCGAGTTCTTGCTTGGCCGAGCTTCGTTCGAGTCATTATGATCATCGGCGCGGAATTCCCTCGTTATACGGAATTTCCGGGCCTCCGTACAGCGGCGGAGAGAAATTTAATGGCTTATCGGAAATTATTTCCGAGAGAGCAATTAAATCGTCGTTTCCAGTATATATTTTTCACACGCATTCTGTCGATGTATAAGTTTAATCGAAAAGGTCGCAGATTCATTACCCTCTAGTCTGCTTCGACTACATCCGCGAATGAACAAGTCTGAGGATTACATTATCCCCAGTGAAACACGCCAGTAACCCATTTTCTAACGTTCAATGCGGTAATATATTTCCTTGCAGAACTTCTCTTCAAACTTAGAGTAGCTTCGTATTAACTCCTGTTAACTAACTTTTGGTTCGATATATTCATAAAATGATTAAGTTTAACTTTTCCAACCTTCCAACGGCTGTGAATGAGAGGAGGGTGATATTTTTATCTTAATCACGATGAATTACAGGCCAAGTATTACCAAGCATTCAGATCGGAATCTGTTCTCATCCATGGAAGAAAAATAAATATACCATTGTACCAAATTCCTGTTGGGAACAGACAGGCAGAGTTGCCATTGTTCGTACCAAATGATTTTCGTCAAACATCAATTAAAGTAAATAGTTTTAAGCTCCATTAAGCAAAATAAATTTTAGTACTCAAAAAATGTATTCTAAGAAATAGTTCTTCAATTTCTGACTAAAAAAGTTCTTCAAATAGGTTAAAAATTTGAAAATTTGGTTTCGCAGCTTTCCCTTCTTCTCTACTCTGCTGTAGTTACGAATACAGTCCATGTTTCATAACCACACAAAAAGACACTAAACAGATTATATACACATAGGTTTCATGAACAGTATACTAATATCTTTGCCGGCATTACTAACAATTATCATTTTTTTCTGGTAGAATGCTCCCTTCACTTTGGCTAGTCTAATTATTATCTCTTCAAAGCTATTTCCATCTCCGGTCTTGCTACTTAAAATGGCAGGTTTCTATCAACTGCTCAAACGAGTTCACTATTAGTTTCGCCCGGAAACTTTCTGTCTTTAATGCTGCGTCTTATAAATATGCTTACTCAATGAATTTACTATTTCTTCGATGGTTGTAACTTGAAAGTGTTCTTCTCAGTCTTTAATGCTGCTGGGAATTATTACGTTAACTCAATGTATTTATCGCTTCTTGAAGATGAAGAGTGAATAGTAGTGATATAATTTACAAACCCTCACGAATTCCATATTTATTTCATATTGAATATAGGTGCTCTGGCTTTAAACTGTCTTCAATTTAAAACATATTTTTTATGAAAAACGAAGAAATGTTTCGATATTCTTTGCAGTTGATTATCGCGCCATCACAGCACATGCAAAAAATCCCATCATCGCACGAATACCTCGCGCATTTCAATCTCCACTGAATTCCTCGCAGAATTAAACCGAGGAAAACTGGAAAAAGCGAGACACTTCCCTTCGCACTTTGGTACCCTCATTGCACGGAGCATTCATCTCAGTTAACTCCAGCGGTGCGGCAGACAAACAGAAATCAATGGCTCTGTCGAAATACTTTCCATATTTTATCGATATTAACCGTAACTCCCTTCCCGTGACCTCTTTTCTCTCCCTAGGAGGGAAAATATTTGCGGTTTACGTTTCGGGCGCTAGGGATCTGCCTTTTAGCCGAGGAGAGTAGCGGCGGAAAAGAAATGAAAAGCGTACCGCGTCACCGCCTTTGCCGAAGCGTGCACCGCCCCACCCACGCTTAACCCCGATTCCCGTAATGGCTTCCCACCCCCGTTCCGCGACACCGCAAGGATGAAACGTGCTCATCGGCTCTTAATTAATTAGACCGGGAATAGACGGGGGTGATGATGACGGGGAACTGGGGAAAAAATGAAGCGCATCGCGGGTTGGTTAATAGAGTCCGCGACGAAACGCCTCCTGGTGGGCGGACGGGGAACTGTACGGTCGTAAATGTGTGCCCAAGTTTGCACGCACTATTTGCGAGGGAAAATAAGATACGGGGGAACAAAAATTTTTGCACACGGAACGCAAAAAAAATGCGGATTTTAACAAGAAATCCGCGGTTGCGCTGCATGGAATATTTTCCAAAGAAGAAGGGGAAAAGAAAACTTGATATTTTATAACCCTCTTCGTGCTTTGTTTTTGTTTTGAAAGAGCGACAGGAGATTTTTCCTCGCCAGACAAATCCCCGAGAACAATTGAAGAAAATTAGACGCTGTTTGTGCATTTTTTTATAACGGCAGGCGGAGTTCTTTACTTTGCTATTGCATTGGTATTTGTTCCAGTTAAAGAGCGCCCATTCGTCCTTGTTTATATTCCGGAGCCGTTCGTTTTTTAAACGGCATGACATGTGCCGAGGTATGAAAACGGTTATGTGACGGGCAAAATGAGTCTAGCGTAATGACTGGTTGAGTCAATTGGAAATTGCATCAGACCGCAGGAAGAATTTGACAATAAGCCTCCTGAAATGGAATAATATCACTGCTGTTATAATTTGCCATTTCCTATTCCTCTCTGACCTATTTATTTTCAAACGTTCGGCTCATTTCAAATTTTCCAGACAGGAAGCCATGCGGAAAGCGAGGCAATTTTACGGGCTTTAATTTTTACGGCGGTGAGTGAGATGCCGTCACGTAAGCAATTAATCATTGTAAATAGAGGAAAATAGCAATTTAGCGCGAGGAACTGTTATTTTTCCTCTTTAATGGCATTACATTTCAATGGTGAGGCGCCAGCGCTGAAATTCAACTCGCTGCTTCCTCAGTAATATTGGAATCCACCTCGCTAATGATATTTCATGAGGTTGTGCCATGATGCACATACGGCAGATATTTATCATCGGTATAATTTCTTGAATAATGTAACAATGAATTATAAAAATATCGGAAAATATTTCCTTTGCTAAGCTGAGTTTTATGGAAATTTCAGTAAATAAAATCTTGAATTTATGACTATCTATTTAAAGGAATCATCGTTCCATTTTTCTCAGCTCGCACTTGAATGATTATCGGATATGCAAAAATATCACCTCCTCCGAGGAACTTAGATGTCATCGTAATGATTTTTTGGCTATGGTGGTTGGTATAATAAAACCATTTTTTGACCTACAATTTAAGCAAAACTTTGTTTTAGTTAAATTGTTCAGCTTTAGCCCTGCATTAACTAGTTCCAAAGTTTGTTTTCATCTATTTCTTTGTTTGAAAGACAATTGAATTCATAAAAAATGTACAAGCGTTTTAAGACAAGTCGTTTTAAAAATTAATTCTTTCTGCGAGCAATAACCAATAATAGTAAAGTAAATAAGTAGTTCGGATAAATGGTTCTTACACCCCTGCCATACGTCGAAAGATGGTTCATAAAGTATGAATGAAGATGAAAGACAAGAAAAAGCCAGAACTTTTCCACGGGAATCTAATACCTATTTTAATAACTGCTACTTAATAGCAATTTAATTTTAAAATTCTTATTTTAAGTTATTAAAATGAGAATTAGTTTCCTGTAGAAAAGTTTTTCCAATTTTTTGGCTTTCTCCATGGAATAGTGTCACACGATTAATCGCAAATCCGAATGTTATTATTAATTTAAATTTAAAATTAAATAACTATGAGGGATTTATGGTATCCAGATTGAGTTATCGGCACAAATACTCATTATAATCTTTCCCTGATATTTAATTATTGACATCTCGCAGATTCATGCATTCAGAGGCAATACTTTGTTCACTATCTGAACTGGCCAATGACCACAACCCTAAACTATTTCATCTAAACTGTCCGAGACCTTCCCATTCAAATACAGAAACAGACGCAAACAAACTCGTCCCGCAAGGAGTAACCCGAACCGATCGCTAACCCATCCATCAAAACAGAACACTGCTCAAAAGACGAGAGGTTGAAGAACGGAGGGTAGAACAGGAAGGAAGCGAAGGAAAAAAGAGGGAAAAAAATCGGATCCAACTCCAACTCCGAGCGGACAAGATAAAGGTAAAAAGGGAAATGGCAGACGCACCCACCAAGAGCTTTTTTTGAGAAACATCGAGACGGGTGCGAATCAAAGGGAAAATCATCGAAAGGTGTGCGGGCGGGGATCCCGTCAGCATCGAGAGATAGAAAGAAATATCGGAAGCGAGAGACGAGCGGAGATAGGGGTTGCGACCTCCCGACACCCTCTTTTCCCTTCGCCCATTCCGTGAAAATAAGGGTAAAAAGCCATCAATTCGGGAAGGAGGAAAAAATACTTCGGTTTATTGGAGGGAGTGCCCGTGAAAGGGTGAATGTAAAAGGGATGCAATGGCGGAAAGCTGCAAATGAGTGTGAGGGGAGGAGAAAAGTGCCGAATTGGCAGGTGGAATGGCAGAATAGAATTACGAATATCAGCGACGAGAGGCACGACGTGAAAGGGGAAAGAGTGGCGCTGAAGAAGGGAGAGACAAAAGAAGCGGACTGCGAGGGAATAAAGAGGACGGATTTGATAAGCTTAGATCATAAATCTCCCGTAATCGCGCAATAAACTGAGCCCTTGGACGGGATTACAAATATAGGTTGAGAGCTTAAATGGCCCGCGGGAAAGTCACTATCTCCAAATACAGTTTCTCTTCCTATTTGCTCCTCAGATTACGCTTACAAGTAACGTGCATTCGTTCGGGATTGCGTCATGCCATCCCGCCGCCGGTTTCTATAATTGGAGAAGCTCCGTTGGTTGATGCATTACTAGACTATTTCCGTCCGAGTATTAAGGATTAAGGAGCTCCTTTAATGACTGGGCAAATACATTATGTTTATTTCGCTACCTTTGAAACGATTATTAAACGCAATGCAAGCAAACTAAGTTAATGCAGAAATATTATTTTTAATCGTTAGTATCAATGCAAGAGAAACCAGACATGCTATGCTCGAAATGGAAAAAAGAGGATATTTTGATTGCTATACGATATTTAAAAGAAGAGTATGGTAACAGACCAAAATATATCGCTCAAACGAATTCAAATTAGAACCTAAAATTTCAATTATAATTTTTTGTCAGCGCGTCACATAGATATCGCTTCAAACTGGCTTGCTCAAATAAAGAAAGAATCAGTAGTCTGTACGAAAATTAGTATAAACAAAACAGTCATGGTAGAATGAATATCTTTGTTACAAACACTGCCATAATTCATTGAATAAACGTTTTGGAAAGGTGAAGGAAAGAAAGTTACTTAGCACTTACTGGCGTCCACCTAAAAAATAACCCAATGATACACAGAAGTGGATAAAATTTAAATGA
Source organism: Sympetrum striolatum (assembly GCA_947579665.1). Taxonomy (NCBI): domain Eukaryota; kingdom Metazoa; phylum Arthropoda; class Insecta; order Odonata; family Libellulidae; genus Sympetrum; species Sympetrum striolatum. The sequence continues at coordinate 73,626,067 of OX388342.1, read as the reverse complement.
CTGGGATTCGAACCCAGGGTTTCCACTTTCAGGACTGATTTTCAAATGTCATAAAGCATTACTTGGGAAGAAGTGAGAATGAATGCTAGTTTAGTGGTATAGTAAATGTAGGAACTAGCTATAGTACAGCGAGAGCAAAAAAAGAGCTTAATATAGAGTATCAACTGAAAGCATTGGATATCAACAGCAAAAATGCAATATGCTCTTCCGTTCAATAAAAATATATATGTATAAGCAAACGATAAAATAAAACGCAAGGATCACACCATCTGTTTCAAATTTAAGAAGAGAAAAACATAACGAAAGGATGAAATGGATAACAATAACAGTAATGACATGAAAGCGACTGAAGGAGGTTGGGCTGAAGATAAAAAGAAGAAGAGAGAGACGGAAGCATAACGACAAGTACTGCGAGTGAATCAGGAGAGAGAGAGAGGGAGCCGGAATAAAAAAGAGCTTACGATGAGAAAGGGAGAATGTTCGGGAGATAAAAAGAAAGGAGAAAAAATCCACCGTAATGGAAACCGGTTAGGTATTAATGGGACTATAAAACAGCTCGGGGGAGGAGAGAGCGAAAACCCCGTCATCAATTTCGGAAATGAAAGTTTAAATAAAAAAAGAAGCGAGGGAGTGGGAGAAAGCAAGTGGGCTGGCAGCGCAGGATATGAAGTAAACGGCGGATAGGAAAATAGCGGGAGGGGGTGGGGTTCCGACGGGAGGAGGAAAACTTTGTAAACTGCCTCTTTTCATACATTTCGGTGGGCGAAATGATACGCGGATGTCGAAGTGCGAACTTTTCCACCCCCTGTGTAAAAGGGTGCTTCAATTACGAGATATTACCGAAAGGAGGGGAAATTCTGTTTGAGATGATTGGAGTCGACTAATTCACTCTACTCTCTATAGAGAAGCGCTGTTTTTTATTAGTTTTTATTCCAATTCGGCGAGGAGAAAATCGATGGATGCCTTGTTTGTCTAAAAAAACCTTCGGAGTGAATCATATCTTTTTTGCGACAGAACCCATTTCAACTCCTGTTTAACGGTGATATATCAGTAACTCAGACACATTGATGCAATATTTCTTGAAAAACAAATTCGAATATAAATGGCCAAAGGAAAATAGCCTACGTATAACATGCAAGCCGCCTTTTGGCGTGTGGTAAGGGGTGCATTCACCAGAGTCTATTTCCCTAATCGATTTCGCCCGCGTATCTTACGGGGGAAAGAATGAATTCTTGAAGCGGCTTATTCGATAAGCTTCATTGCAATATCAGGAAGAATAATACTTTAGTGACGAGTGAAATATGCTAAAAATAATATGGAATTGATCACAAATCTCGACATTGTAAGCAGGCTTCAAATCGACACTGTCAAATATCTAGAAGAGATATTAGGACAGAGAAGAGATAAGAGAATAGACAATGATATTTAATCAATATAAAGCTAATGAAACTAAGAGTAACCTTATTTCAGCATTAGAAAAAATGTTGGAAGGAAGAAGTTATTGAGAAAGACCTTGGCAGAATTACTAGAAACAGATTACGGTAAATGCTAGAAGTGCAGAGGAGGCGAAAGCGATTAACAGTGAATAAGATAACACGTTTAGCAACAAAAACTTTGGATTGATTTCCTTCAAAGATTATGATAAATCAATTATTAGAAAAAATGTTTAAAATTTAAATAAACGCAAACAATCATCTACTTATTCTTAAGGGAGTACTTTTATACAGGCAATGGGTATTAAAATTTTAATTAAATAAGAATAAACTGATACCTTGGCTAGAAAATTAGATAACGAAGGTTAAACCAAACTTATTTTTGGACTCCAATTACGAATCTTTAGCAAGGTAATCGCTCAAGTACGTGCAAAAATATTCAACAAAGGAAACGGTCACTATCAGTAACCAATACGAAGACGGCTGCCAGATAACGGATGAAATTCCGGAACGAATGATCTTTGTTAGAATAGATATCGCATAATTACTATCGGTATCGACATCAAATACAAAGATTTTAATGAACTTTGTAGAGTCGATTGTTTTATCACGTAAACCAATTTAAACAGTTCCGATGGGTATCAGGACTGGAATTTTCCAATGCAGGAGTTAGAGATCCAAATTAAAATTAAGAGGCATAAAGCAATCCAGGTCACTGTGTAGACCCAGATCCCTTATCAGATAAATATTTACAGAGTACATCCACGCAAACCACCAATGTCGACTACACAAAGGCGCGTAATTAAACCGATACATACGAACGGAATATTTAAGGGCGACTTGAATTTGGCATTCCCGGTGGAACATTTGAACTTTTTCGACAATAATACAGTCAATTACATTTTGAATCGTTTAAAGTGAATCCGTTGTGCTCTAAATAGGCATAGAAATAACATGATTTGTTAAGTAAAATATCCAAAAAATCCGTAATTATATGAGTCTGTATTTCACCTTACAAATGAAAAATAATTTATTTTGATTCCACCTGAATTGAAATTTGAGAGACCGGATTACAAAGTTTAAAAGTGGATAAAAAATAATCAATAAGAAAAAAAATGGGAATAAAACATTTAAAATTGAAAATGCTGGAACAAATACAGGAAATCATAACATGCACAATACAAAATAAAGTACCACAAATAAAATTTCTTTATCTGAACAAAGGAAATTTACTCATTTCTTTTAAACAAATATTTCACCTCCTTGTTCTCGAATAACCATTCTTTAACAAGTTTTTAAAAAGTTCCTTCGTAATTTACACCATATATATTCAAAGGTAGGGAAACAAACAATTTAGAGCTAAGATAAAAAAATGATCTACGAACAATTTAATTATTTGGTTTAGGTATAACAATATTATATATTAATCTTAGGGTATAGACTCTGAGTTTTACATGTTCTCCACCACGGTTGTAGAAAAATCGAAGCACCTTATAATGTATTTATAAGTATATATGAGAAACCATTTCCAACGTTTGCTGCTAATTTGCAGGAGTAAATCTCGAATTAATAGAACGCTTACGAAAATAGCCGATAATATCAAGGCAAGAAAACACAACCACGGGATCTTTCGTAATTTACTGTGAACTTCTACTTGTGCCACTACAATTCTTGCATCCCCCCTGAAAACCCTCGTGAATCTATTACGTGTAACAGAATGGAACCGAGGCACACCTCCGTCTAACCTTTCGCCTCGGCAATCTCCATAAGAAAGAAAATTGCCCGCACTCAACGTTTGCTCGGCTCTTCAAAAAAATTGAATTTCAGGCATCCTTTGGAAACCTTATTTCACTCCAACATGCTCCGGAAAGAACCGAAAAAAAATGCGAGAGAAAGACCGCGCGGGGCTACTTTCGACGCACTTGGAGATGTGTCTCCCCCGCCAAGCCTCAATGCGCAAGGGGTTGGACGGCTCTAAGTGTAGGAGTAAGTGGCCCTTGCGGAATACGAGAGGAAATAAGTGTGTGAGTTTTCAGCTCAGCAGTAGTTAGCAAGGGGAGGAATGAAGAGATGCAGTTCTATCCCGGAGACATTTTTAGCTACCACACTTTTGTCCTTGTTCTCCTCGGGTACTCTCAACGCATTACGAACCGTCCTTTCATTAAGGACGAATATTCCCACTCACAAAGGGAACGGGGCGAGCGAAAGAATGAACAGGTAAGATTCAGAAGGGATAAACAGGGCGAACGAGAAAATTGCGAATAAAGAAACATTCCACGGAGAGAGGAAGGGGAGGGAAGAGGGAAAAATATTCGAGTGAGCTCTCTCACCAAGGTCGTGGATAAAAATAATTACAAAAGGCGAGGACAAAAATAAAGCGAGAGGGATCTCTGAAGAAGACGGTGAGAGTGGAGAGCGATGACGAAAAAAAACACAAGTAAGGCTGAAGTGCTTACAAGCTCGGCATTATAAAGATAGGGAAAATGAGACGGAAGAAAAATGGAGCGCGGCTACAACCTTTCGTAAACTCGCAAAAAAACTAGCCTTTGTGTTTACAAAACGGGAGAGAGGGGGACAGAAATAAAGGCATGGACAAACATTCGAAATGTGCAATAAAGAAGGTGACCTTTATCCCTCGTGAGAGCGTGTATAATGGGAAAAGATATAGCAAATCACGATATTAACCCCTCCAGCCCCCATGAGGTTTATTTGCAGCCACCGTTCCTCACCGCAAATTCCGCTCATGGAAATAAACAGCAATGACTAAAGTTCAATACAAGATATCTGCCCGAAACAATGAAAATTTCAACATTTATCTCAATTTCACTCAATTTTTTTTGCGGAAAATAAAAAAAGTATTAGGCGATACAAAAATCGGGCTCCACGAATAAATTTATTTGAGGTTACGCTCCGCTTAAGCAATTATTTTGAAAAGTTTTGGTTTCCTTAAAATAAATAGCATGTGGTTTGTATTCGTACTAATGTTACGAAGCGCAGTTGAGGAAAAAGATCAGATTTTTACGGATTGGATTGGTAGAGTATTAGTAATTTTAAAAATTATATCGGGTGTAAAATTCGGGATAATTGTTCTTTTCCTTTAATTTAACGTGTTCCCTGTTTAATGCAGATTTTCTCTCAGAATCCAATTGAATGCTTTTATTTAATGGATGAATACTTACCGCATAGTGATGCATCTTGTTCAATGTAGTAATGAGTGGTATTAGTTAGTGATGATGTACTAGTATATCTTTATAATGTTTTACTATGTAAATCTCTTGAGTGAGTTTCATATTCTAATTTCTTATTTAAAAAGTGTCTTACTCAAAATATCTATTTGTATGTCATTTATATTTATACGTATAATGTAGTCATTTGGATTTTAACTTCGACATGTCATCAATTTAATGTAGAATTTTATCTTTGTACATAGATATTTTGTGATTAAATAAATTATTATTGTTATTGATACAATATACATAACAAAAATACTAAACATGAAGATATGTATAGATAAACTATTTTTCAATAAGATAATATGTATACTGTATCAAATTACATGAAAATAAAGCTTCTATATGATGAAGGAGCGAAGAATAACGCCGAATTAATAGTACTTCTAAGGACGTAAAGGAGTAAAAGAATTGAAAACGACTCTCGTATTAAAATGCACGGTGGGTAGATAAGATGCTAATATAATGGTGCGAGAGAAGAAGACCGTGGAGGATTCGGCGGCCGCGTTACGTTAACTCCGTCGGCATTAAAATTTCAGGAATTGCTAAGAGAACATTGTCCGCTAAACTCCCCCACTTATCTCTTTTTTCCGCTCGGTCACATTCGTTCTAATCCTGCGAGAGAGACCATTCCCACTGCGAACAAACACCCTCTTTCTCCGAATGAAAACGATTATCACCCTTAATCTTATGCAACCAGACCAGCGCAGTTGAAGAGAACGAATTGGTCGCGCGCCGCTTCGTGAATTAAAGATTCGGCGCGTTTTTTCTCCTACGCTTACTAAATTGAGTAATTACTCTAAATCATCCTCCTCTTGCGGGTCCTTATCTTTAAAAGCAGCCGAGGACCCCACAAATTACTGGTATTATCGTGACACTCGGGCAGATATTAACGAAACATTTATATCCGGGACGTATGCAAATGATTCTAAAGGTGTACTGGAGATCAAAGAGATTGGCTATTCGTTGAACGTTTTTTGTTGATGTGCCTCGTAAATTACTATTTTCATGTGAGCTTAGATAATAAAGGCTTAAACATGTTTGCGAAAGCAACCGGTTTATGCATTATGAATGTAAGGAATGAGTCGGAAGAAATTAACTATTCAGAGCTAAATAAAAGAGGGGCACTTGCTCTTACTTGCTTTGATACAATGATAACGAATATGTCCATATTTGCAAACAGCGCTATGTCCAAGGCAATCATTCTTGTGCGTGAGAAATTCCGTTTCTATCAGTGCCATTTTGTAGTTTTAAAGTACCGAGGGAGTTAAATCATTGGCGGAATTTTCTTTGAACTACGCACGTTATATCACTCCATATTAATTCATAATAAATTTACCAACTATCGATCATAGATTAAAATTATAAACCGATGATTCCATTAGCACCTTGAGAATGAGGATAATATTCATTCGCTCTTTTATTTGAACTTAAACCGTCAAGTTTAAACCAACAAGCTATAAATTATCAAGAATAAGTAATTCTAACTTTGGGCTCTGAACTTAAAAATAGAATTCACTGGGAAAATCTCTTTTGGCGCAACAAGGAAAGTCTTAACATTCATGAAACATTTCCAATGAAATATAAAATAATGCCTACAGTGAATATTGTACGAATAAAGTGTATCTTATTAACTAATTAATGAAAACCCGAGGGGATGATGGTATTAACATACTATCCGATAGACAATCATAATTAGCAACAATGGGATATAAATAAAAAGTGAAGACCTAAAGAAGCTACAGGAAAATTTATCTTGTAACTCGGAGCAAACTAGAATTAATTCCGCTCGGAATAAAGCTGGTCAGCAGAGAGGTAAAACTCAACAACCTAGAGCCAAAAAATGAAAGTTGCTTAACAAACAAATTGCGAGGCCAAAATAAGGAAAACTTTCCAAGCTTTTCGAGCGACAAAATATGCCCGTAAAACCGAAGGAAAAAATTTAACGAGGACTCCGCAGGTTTTCACTATCACCGCAGATTTCCATACACACACTTACATTTAATTAATCCCTCGGCTTACAAAGGGACGCGGGGAATCGATGCGGCATTTTTTCGTCTTTATACACAGTCGTGTGCACGCGAGCGAAGGATAATCGATAAAGGGGGAGAACCATTAAATCCCCCACTCCCCTTGGCAACCCGTCACGACAGGAAAAAGGGTTTCTTTTCTCCGCTTTCTCCCTTTACCCATCAAGAGGTCCTTGAGATATGTTTTTTTTAATCCCCGCTCCCATATCTGTTTCTTAGCGCCCGTATTTTCCGATTATTCTTTCTTTCGTCGCGCTTTTCCGCAGACTCCTTCTTGTTCCTCCCCGGAGAGCTCGTTTGCCCTCCCTTTCATCTTGGAAGGGATGAATAAGCGCGGGTAAAGGAGAGCGAGCGACAAAGTTCTCTTTCTCACTCATTTACCTCGATGCCTCTTCAGAATTCCCCCAATGCACTTCGTGGGATACGTACGTATCTTACCTGAGAAACTCCTCCGAATTTACGGCGTTTTTTGGATAACCGAGTGGATCGATCCCACGATTTCTTTTGACTATCTGCCACTTCCTTCGTTAAGCCTTTCCACGCGGTTACAGACAAATTCTCCGATAACGATTTTTCGATAGAAAATTCTTCGAACGATCAATTCTTCAAATGAGAATTTCTTTCAAAGCATATTCTTCTAAAACCAACTTTTAAAACCATAAATTCATTCAATTACAAACTATTCGAAAATTATTTTTTCGAACAATCAAATCTTCGAAAACGATTTCTTCGACTGATGAATTCTTCGAATGTCAAATAATTCGAAAACAAATTCCTGTAAATAAATTTATAATAAAAACAAAGTCTTTGAATGATAAATTTTAAAATGCAAAATTATTCTAAATAAGTCCTTCGATAACATATTCTTCGAAACCAAAGTCTTCAGATGACAAAATTCATGCGATGCCCAGACCCAACTTTCAAGGAAGTGTAGGGAAAGAAAATATGGAACACGGTTGTTGATGAATTAAATGACCATGATTATAATAAAGTACTTTATAACTCATGAGGATGATAGCATCGCTACTGAAATGTTCAACGGGAGTTCCTAAACGATCGGCAATACAAGCGTTCATAGTGTCTCCGAATACCGGTGACGAAGAAGAGGAATACTATATTAATTCTTTTGGTTGGGTGGATAGATGGAAATGAGTACCACATGGGCCTAACCTCGCCAATAAAGGGTTAAACTAACTAACAACGACGACTATTGCAGATTTTAAACCTCCAATACTTCAATGAGGTCCATAGCTTTACTGAATAGATTATAACTCCGAGTCAGTTACTTAAATATAAATTTTGACTAACTTCAGATTTATAAGAACGGTTTCTGTTTAAGAAGAATTTATAATTCGAAGAATTGATCGTTCGAGAACTTGGCTTTCGAAGAATGTGTATCCTCCCTTTGCCCGCACTCGACCCTTTTAATTCCCTCCCCGACTCCTTACTCTTCCCTCGGCTTCATCCTTCTCCGTCTCGCGGACCGAGAGAGTCCTCCCTCCGCGATTACTTAACGCGGCTGATGATTCTCAAAGTCCCCTTAACGACCCCTGAAAAAGTAAACGGAGTGTCTCTCGGCTGAATGGCGAAATTTTTGTTTGTTTCTAAGCCGGTGATGGGATGGGAATATCCAGGTGATCCTTTAAATGGGAGGAGGGAAAAATGACGTCGTGTTTAATCCCGTTGGAAAAAAATACGCGCTGGGAATAGCGGACTACGTGTGAAAGAAAGGATGCGAAAGGGTTGAGATCGATATCAGTGATATGACAAGGAGAGTTCTGAAAGTATGTTCTTTGCTAAGGAGCCCTGAGGCAATCTCAAGTAGAGCGATGTTTTTTTTAGATAAGACTTGAAGTGCTAGGTGCTAACCTGACTTACGAAAATTTACCTCACGCAACATATAAGAGTGATTTATGTGTTCCAAATTATTACATCTGCATGGTTAAAAAAATACTTCCAAAGATACATCGCAATGAATTAGAATAGAGATGAATAACTGTGGATATTTTACCAGGTAAAACTTTTTATACTATTGATCACTTACTCACTATTGATTTATAAGTTTTAAAAGAATTACTTCGCACATATAATGTCGTTGAAAAAGAAATAGCATGCGTATTTTGACAGATGCCCTTTGATGCTTTTTAATTATATAATTTTATGCTCATATAATTACTTCATTATGACTATTTCCAATGGATGTTTCAGTTCCGATGCATTTTAAGATAACGCTAACACAACACCGCAGATATTTTCCGGTGAGAAAAATACAATCTTAGCTAAGAAAAGCTGGTGCATAAAATAACGATATGAAACCCGATCCAAAGTTGCTTTCGAATTGTTTTCCTACAATCATTATAATGGCAAAAAATACACTCATGAAATAGTACTAATATGGAGTATTTCGTTTATAATATACATTTTATTATAATGAGCAATTCATTTATCTATAATGAACTATTTTTTGGAAGCTATTTCGGAAGATATCAGAAATAATTAAACTCAACAGGGATTCAACTCATATGAATGGAAATATATTTTCATCTTCTCAAAGAGTACCTCAACGTTAACTAGAAAATTGAATGCCTTTTGTTGCCAGTCCCTGCACTGTAGTATTTCGAGTTTTCTCCATTATTTGAAAAAGATGCCATTAAATAGTCACTCAAATTAGGTAGACGAGAGCCTTCTATTAAATTCTTCCCGAATATTCTTTACAAATATTGAAGAAAGACGACCCATCGACACACTATTTTCACTTAAACTCACATAATTATTATTAAATTATTAACATCTACAGAAGAGCACTCCACACGGAAAGTCCTCCAATTTAAAGAATCTTTACAATTTTCCTTCGAATACTAAAAAGAGATTTTTCTTCATCATTTCTTTTTTTCAATCTTCATTTGACAATAGCCTCAAGCTCAGCTAAGCCAATTTAAGATATATATAAAATCTATATATATATTTTCTTTTACCCCTCTTTAGCATTGTTTAGACGCGATAGAATTGTAAAGAAGCCTTTTATTATGCGAGCTCTTTGTCAGAATCCGCTTAACATTCTTTTCAGAAATTATCATCAGTTGTGGTTGACCTTTAGGATGAATATCAAAGAGAAGTTTACCCATTGAGCGCCAAAAGCCCTGCAAAGCATTTTGTTTTCTTTATAGCAGATGGGAGAAAGAAATGTCTCTTAGATGTGGATCAGATTTCAGCAGGATGAAAGTTACCAAGAATTAATTCGAAACTTTGAGCATTTACGGTTGGATTCTGATGGACGATAGCTCAAACAGCGAATAAAGGGGAAACATAAAAGATGTCTTGTTAATGGGGTGAGTTGAAAAACTAATTCACGGAAACAGTTTCGGGGAAATCATAATAGGAGAGTAGAAAATGGAACTCCGAAAGCTCTTCGCGAATCTAAAAGATGAAACGAGGATCAATTCTATTTTAATTAAAATAGACTCCCTACAAAAGCAAAGGGAAAGATGGCATGCTAATCTAACCTTGAAGACATTAACTTCTGTTGTGAGCACCAATTAATATAATCAATTCGCAATTCACTTTAACTTAAACTGGGAATGATTTGGCACACACTCAGATTTTTTGATATACCAAACAACTCTGTTTTAACCAAAATTATCAGCTCAAAATAATTTGACTCCGTACACAAAAAGATTATTTAACAAAACACGAAGAGTTTTGAGGATACTAATCCATCTTCAGGTGAGTATTTATAGATGAATATATTTTCTGTGGACGGAGTCAGATTGTGTTTTGTATTGAACTAATCATGGAGAAGCCCCACCGAGTATCGCCAGAATCGATTTAGAAAATCATCAGTTTCCAATAACATTATTTTTAAGTAGAAATATCCGCTAGTTTTTATATGTAGGTGAACTAACAATCAAATGTTTTGATATACAGTATTCCTCACCTTCAGTATACGTATATATGTATTGACGGTCATGTATATTTTGTTTCCAAAATACCTGGACATAGTTCTAACGTTTATGTTTTTTTACCTCATCAACCCGAAGCTTAATAATTGTTTTTTTTAAATATGTAATGAAAATTTACATCAAAGGATTCATGCTGATAATGTACGGATATATTGGAAATAAAATACTTATCAAAAACAATATCGTACAGAAAAACATTGAGAATTTGACTTGTTTACGTATCCGTATCCAATGGCGACGAAAAGCAAAAAAAAAGTCCAGCTAAAAAAGCTCAACCAAAAATTCATCCGACATCCTTTTCGTCTAAAAGGAGCAAATCCCGTCGTTCTCGGACCGCATCGCACCAAATTTCAAAGCAATATCCGACAACGCTCTCCGCGGGGCGTAATTCATACCTCGAGCGACGCTCTCCGCGTAAAAAAACACCGTTTTTCCCATATTTCGCACCCCGTTTTAAACACTCGACAGACCGCGCCGTCCCATTTAAAACTGCCGGCAACAGCGAGACCGTAATCCCGCTTTAAGTCCACATGCACTGCGCCGAAAAAAGGGGCAAAAAACACAACTCCGGAAGAGACTTTTTTCCGATGTCGTGCGGAGGGCGTCTCTGGGCGACGTCTTCCCCACCTCGCGGATGGGCGTCACCTCTGTTGCGGAAGAGGTCAAGAGGTCAACTCGCATCACCCTCGCGGAGAGTTTGGCGAACGAGGAGCGAACCGAGCCCCTCCCGGTTGGAAAGCCTACGTTTGCGGGGGGCGTGGTAATTGGGTGGTGCCACCCCACCTTTCCAATTACTGGCGAGTTTTTTTCGGGGCAGGGCTGGAAAACCCCAGCCCACAAGTAGGTAAAAAGAGGGTTATAAAGTGGCTTGCTTTACGGAGGGTTTGAGCTTTGGAAGAAGAATTGCTTGGAGGTCGGGTGAAGGATTACAAGAGGACAAGGAGCGCCGGGAAGACAAAAGAGGGCGCTGAGATGGCACGAATTGCGACGGAGGACAAAAGACGGGCGAAAAAAGGGGAATTCCTTTGGGCGATATTTTAAGGCCGAGGTATGTCGACCCGCTGATGATTATTCCCCATCGGTAACGCGCTTTAAAGTTAAAGGATTACGTCCAGAAGTACTCGGTTTGGAATTACGGCCGAAAAAGCAATGCGAGCAAGTTTAATTGAAGAACATTGAGCATAAGCCCAGTTGAGAGCATACTGTGTTACTGTTTGGTTTTATCTTCCTTCGCACTCATTCTGTTATTCAGCCTTTTAACGAACGTTGAAGCAATAAAAATTCGATTGGTCTAACATCCTTTTAAAATCTTTACTAATGATTGATTCAACAAAACATATAAAAGATATTAGAAATATAGAGGTTTTTTCTCCAAACGTTCAAACCCACTTTCGTGAGTTTCTTTGAGAAATATTTCTGATAGTGACCTGCTCTTAATTTAATGTAATTGAATTTTGCTGGCAATAAAATGAGTAATTTCTTCAAATTTTCATCTCTCAAGAAAATATTTCAATGAAGCCATTAAGTTAGGAAATAAATAGTTCCTTAAAGATTTATCGAGGACTTGAGAAAAGATTTAATTACACTAAACCGACCACAGTTTTCAAGAATAAATTCATTGAAGCAAGATGAATATTAACAACAGTTTATGGGTCTTTAAAGGACTGTCTATTTCAAAAGAAAATGTTTAGTATCAACAAATGACTGTTGATTTATGCTAAATAAAGTTTTAAAGTCATCAAAAAATCTCTTCCATATTTATACCTGTCGCACTTCAACTGAATTTATTGCGCATGAGACATTAACTTTCATCAAGGAGAAACTTATTTCCTGGATTAAAAAATTATTTTTAAGCTTCTCAAAGAAAATTTATGAAGGAGACAAACTTTCTCTTACGGCGATTAACGATTATTAATAGGAAAACTTAAGAGAAATTACGTCTAAACAGTCCAGAAAATTATTTTTCGACAACTAAAAACATTTCGCTACGTTAATGAATCAAAAGAATATCTAAATAATCCCCTATAGCTCAATTATAAATTCCGAGTTCATTAAGGAATTAAAACTCTTAAGAAATTAAAAAAAGGACTGCTGATTAAAGCGCGTAAACGAACCCCCTCTGGAAGATCACAAAGAGCAACTTTCGACGAGCAGAGATCGCAAATTAGTAAGACCGTCAAAGAAATTTCGTATCGCCAAGGATCAAAGACGGCGTTTTGTAAGATCTCCACTGCATATAAAGATATACGTATGAATACGGGTGGTGAGAGACGTAGAAGTGAGTTAGTGAAAAAGGTTTGACGACAGAGATACTTAATATTTAACTACGGAAGGGAGCTGAGTAATGGTCTGAGCACGTGGGAATTCAAAGGCCTGGAGTACAATGCGAGAGGGCAAAATAAAGCAAAGTTCAATTAACCTGGAAAAGGAAAATAGAGCGGCAGAAAGAAAGACTCGGAGAAGCACCGAAGCAGGTTCCTCTGGGCTTATTTCCACCCAAGAACACGAAAAACCTTTCTTATCCCGACATTTAAATTTCATGTGAAAATCTCAGCCACTTCCGTCTTAGATTTCTACTGCATCCCTTGAGCCTCCCGTTTCAACCCAGATGGCCCATTTAGAGAATGGTGCCCCAGACAATGCACAAACTTACTTAAAAAAAACCTCGCATACGCCTTCTTTCATACCCAGTTCTGGGACATTTCTTTCAATGAAATCCTCCTTAAACTTCTATTTACCTATTTTTCATCCCGGTCATATTTCATTCTTTCCCTATTGAAATGTGAAAACATCGGCCCATTAGGTGCACATTAGTCCACGTTGCTGGTGAGAGGTTACTTCGCTTTTGTCGGCTTCGATATTGATTCCCCGCTCTGGGGTTCCGGTTTTGAATCAAAACTGTGCCTCGGGCGATATGTCCGAGCTATTAACTGCCTGCGGCGGTCGTCGCTAAAACATAATTCGCTCTCCACAAATACTGCGAGGGAAAATATCGAGGTCATGCCTTTGGATGTACTAATGCGACATCGGATAAACTTGGGAATTTGGGCGTGAAATTATGGGCCATGTCGGAGCGTAACATCGGATTCAATTTTACGACCTCATCATGGGTCTTGTTAAAAATTGCACGAAATTGGCGTTACTGAACCTTCCGACCAATACAAAAAACTTATGTAAAGATTTAGATTTAATATAATACATCATAATTTACATTTCGTAATACCGGAATTAAATAAATATCGAATACATAATTGACATATTACATTATAATACTGAATATTATAATAGCATTGTAATTTTCAGCTATAAAAATTACTGCAGAGAAACACAAGGATAGTGTAATACGCGTAACAGTAAGCAAAGTGTAATTACTTCTAAAAAAACATACAGAATGATTGGAAAGTATTTGATATTACAATATGTAATGTTAATTTTTTTTAATACAGAAAATCACAGCATGGTAGTGGTTCTATAAAAGGGACGATAATCTCCCATAGCATAATTACTCTGTGTATGGCATTAATAAAATTGTACATTTTAAAATTAAATGCAAAACCTTTTACGAATAATTGAGTAACTTTATTACATTAGAGTAGTCAATTATTGGTGAAGGTCGTTAATACAACCTTTGACTGAGAGCATAAGGGGATAAGAGCAAAAATGATTAAACATGTGTTATCGTACTTCAAAAAGTCAAAGAGGAACGCGTTGCGTGTAAACCGAAAAGCAACCACTGATTAAAGGCCGTTGGTAGTTTTTATATGTGAAATACGGAGCTCCGTGCAAAAAGGCGATATCCTTCTTTATTGTATGCAAGCATTCCGAAATATCATTTTGTTGAATGCTTAAAAAGGCCCAACCGCAGTATTTCTACACATGCAAAAACTTTTAGTCATATTCGTGCAAATAAACATCGAGTCCCGCTAAGAAGTATTCTATTCACTGCGACAGGTAGGTGCGAATGAGCGAATATGTCGAAACTAAAGAAGGGTTTTTTTAATCTATCGCGCTCAAGGTTCAGCTCATCTAAAACTGAAATTATAAAATATTTATCTTGAATTTGCATGCATTTAAACTACATTAATTTCGAGCTTTCCTCCAAATCATTTGACTCCTAGCTCTGGAATCCTCTTAAATAGTGGTAAAAAGTCCAAACTTGACGAGGTATAAAATCAGAAATAAGCGAGAATGACAGATGAACACGAGAATAGTAATTCCTATTAATCGATTTCTTATTTGATGACACTATCAATCTCAGCAGACCTTTCCCACTTTATTTATTGACTTATTTTCCCTTCTTTATATGTTCACCATTTTAATTTGGCTCAATGCACCGTTCTAACTTTAACGATGAATGCACGGATACATGCGAATTTGGCGGGATGAAAGTGATAGACCATAACTTACGACTTAAGCGAAGGATTGCCCCGTATCAATGTAAGGGGTACCAAAAGCGCGGGATTTATTGCGGGAAAAATATGGAACATTCGGCGCGTGAAAACGTGCGGAATCGCAGCGAAAAGAGTCGTTCCGAAAACGGTGATAAATCCGGATTACTCGGCCATTTAATACCCGCTGGGAAAAATCTTAAAGACGAGACAATATTTATCCTTCCGGATTAATTGTAACGAACGATCCGATAATTGGGGAGCCGAGAGACCGAGGAGAGATAATTCCGAAACTAATGCAACGGGATTTGGTCTCGGACACGCCAGCAGTTTCACCACCGAGTGGGAAAAGATAGCGGGGCTCGTTTGGAGGGAAAAGGCAGTGAAAGGGAAAAATAAATTCGAATATGAGCTCGAGTTATTTTTATTTAAAAGGGGGATAAATCATTTTCGTCCAATTTGGTTAAGGTCATTTTTAAGGGCATCGATCGAAGAGAAATCGGAGGTGTATTTATGTTGCTTTTGTGTTATTTTTTATGTGTATTTGTGTTTTTTGCGAGTGTGATTTTTGTGTATTTATGTATTTATGCTTTTTTATGTACGTATTTTAAAGTTTATGTAGTTGGTAATGAAGCTCGTTTGTTATCGGATATTCTAAATTAATATGTATGAATAGTATAAAATTCAATGTACCCTTGAGAAAATCAAGACACGCCCCATTTTTTCAAGAAACCCGTTGGAAGTGTAATGCATGCAAAACTGAACCACTCACGAGAATGATGAGAGCAGTAAATAACGTCCTGAGTAAAAATAGTTGTACTGACCAATTGAATGACTCATTGGGTTCCATAAACGTAAACTATTCGCTACATTTTTTCACTAATTATCAAAAAAATAGTTTAATAATACTGCCTTTTCTTACTTTCATTTCTTTAGATTCTGTTTTTTACGTGTATTTTTTATGTGTTTTATTTATATAGGTGTTTTTACTTAATTTATTATTTATTTTTTATCAAATCACATGTAATTAGATTCTTTTAAACCGTTTTATGTTGAACGCGTTATTATATTTAAGGATTTTACGGATTCCTAATATTACTGTTAAAAATATATGCTGTATGTAGTGCTTTTAGATTCTTATGGAAGCTTGGCTAAATAGAAAATTATTGTAGCTGTTATATTGTATTGATACATAGAAATATTGTTAGAATGGATTTTGGTATATGTTAACATCAAAATCTGTCCTTGCGACTAACTGCTACGGTGTTGTGTAATAAATAAATAAATAAAAGGAGTCCCACCAGAAATTACATTAACCTTCCGTAACATGCACATTGCGTGTCCTTAGGCCCTACATATACTCTCCCACTCTTCTTCCTCTCCACTTAATCTCGGCATTTCCTCCTCCTTTTATACATTTAGTTAGGAAGAAAAAAGGATTTTCTCGTCGCGCGAGAAAAAATTAACCCTATTTCTCGAACGGTTTACTCTCCTAAAGATCGGCTTTGCGGGGCTTTGAGTCGACCTCTTTTTTTGCTCCCCTCGTTGAGAAAGATAACCGGTCATCTTCTTATTGTTATTTTTAATGGCTGTGACCCTTTAACCTTAACGGAAAATGCGGAATCAGGGGTATTACAGCCGAATGGTCGGACGGGGGGATATCAAGGTGAGATAAAAGCTATTATAATAAAAGGGAAGAAGGTCTTAAACAAACGGACACGCAAGGAAAACCATTAAGCGATAACGAGCGCCATTTGAATATTCGAGACGACCAATATTTATTCTTCGCATTGGGAGGGCGAAAACGGCTCTAATTCCGGATTCATTAGCGGACGTAATTGCATTTTGATTAAATTATTTGCATTCAGAACATCTTAGCGTTGGGAGAGAGGTAGAGAGAAATTCTACCGTCGACTATACCAGTAGCTTCTGCAAATAAATGGAAAGAATTCTATTTTGTTTGCCTTCTTTACTTGTTTGTATATTTAAATCAGACTCTCTCGTTACAGAACGAGTTAAGCATCCTCGAGAAGGTTGAGGCCGTGCTCTTAAGCCCTCATTTCCTCAACGGGACAGAGATGAATTAACGCAAGATGCACGACAATTTTTTTTTTATTTTTTTCTAATCCGTATTGGGTACAGAAGAATAAATTATGCTATGAAAGCGAATTACATTTAAACATGACAATTATTGGCATTATTCACGCCAAAATATATGCGCACTTGTCTAACATTAATATAGTTGAACATGTTTTAAACAAAAACGCTCGCAGAAAGTTTCGCTGAGGCACCACATGAAGTACTTTGGCTATCTCCACTCCAAGTGATGACATAACCATTCTAAAATATTCGCGTGTTCTATCATTTTAACGAATATTTATTTTGTAACCTTTAGAGAAATTTCCGCTATTTAACATTGAGAAAGGAAAGATTTTCTTTCCAAAGCAATTATCATTGTTAAATTCACTACTTTTTTAAAAGACGTAATGAAAACATTTCACGGCTCAGAATGAAACGAATTTTACCTCTGAAAGACGAAAGAACGAAATTTATGAAGCCTTTTAACCGAATCATTAATGCCGCTATTCATTAAAGTCAGTTTTGAACTTCCCTCTTTCCAATTACCAAAACTCTTCCCTAGAAAAAGTACACCCAGTGTCAACGCGACCACGATAATTTATGCCCCACGTTCCTTTAAACGACCACTATCATAACCCAAAGACTCTTTCTAGAGTCATTTCTTTCTCGGACACTTCATCTCCCGCAGCACTAATCTCTGTTTAATCCAGATCAGCCTTTGCGCGGGTTCAAGGAGTACAAAGCATCAATTTTTTCCCGGAAAATGCCCGAATGCAAATCATGTTGAAGTGGATGATATGAGCGAACCTCTTAGTAGAGGGAAAAATTAAAAAACCTCTGCAGACGTTTTCCTCCCTTTTTCCTCCTCGCCGTCTTCCGTATCATCCAATTCACATTCCCAAAAGTCTGGAGAGGGGAGGGGGCTTAATTAAACGAGAAAGAAGCGTCATTCATAAGAGCGGCATAAGGGCTCGGTGGCCCAACTTGGGCGAATATTGCTCGGCCGAGAGCAGCGAGGAGGAGCTTTGGAGAGAGGCTGTCCTAAGATCCGATTAAGGGCCGTCTGCGAAATAACCATCCACGGCGGGGGCATTAAAAGGGCCCGTGAATGCATAGATGCAGCCCCCCCACCTCTCTCCGCTCCCTGCAATCGGAACGCCGTAACCGGGTAAGTACGAAGATTTGGGGAAAATTCTTTCGAGTCGGAAAAGGAGTTAATTTTGAGTAGAAGAGGACGGGAAAAAATCTGAAAAATCTTCCGTGCGCTTACCGAGTAAAGAACGCTCTCGGCCGAATTTCGTTTTTAATTACCTAATTTTTGAGGGGTTTTTCGACTTGCCTCCGCTTCCTAGGCCAGCGAAGTACGCAAATCCGACTACTTTATTGTAAAAAATGTATCTAATGAGTTTCGGGACGTATTTTCAGAGTGTGCATTTTTAAATGTTCCTTTTCTGTTCATCGAAGAAACACGAAAAGCTCGAAGTGAAAATATCGTATGAGAACTTACTTATAACTCAAAATATTCTACGTAGTTTTTCTAAAAATATAATTTAAACTAAATTTTCGTGAAATAAATTATATTAATACCAAGTATGAAACACCATTCTTTGCAAAAAGAGTTCGACGTACAATTCTATGAATTAGGAGCACGAACAAATCTTTAAGGTAATCTGACTGTGTGAATGACAACTGTCCTCAAAATTTTTTTATGTATGGATTCCAAGTTTGTTAATAAGACGTAGTAGGTCAACTTCAAAATTTCACTCTTGGGTTAAGTAGAAAATAAATCACGGGTTAAAATCAAAATACATAAAAATGCATTGGCTATTGAGAAAATGCATACATTTTTTTCAGCCAAGGAAGTATATATTCGATGTTCTGATCCTCAGTGATCGGATTCAGAACGTATTTTAGGATTCAAGCGTTTTTTCACGTGTGCAAATATTCCGGAAATGATTTAGAATATAGATTACTGTCAGCACTTCAAACGTTATATTTTTCTTCTAAAAAAAGGCTTAACTATTTAAAGTTTTCTCATGTATTGGAGTTTGAAAAATCACTGCAAATAGCTTTTTCAACTAATGGATGTAGGTTTACATTGGTAAGTTCGTGATAAATTTTCAAACATCCTTAACGCAATTTACAGTGGCTGTATTGGCTCAAATTTTGATATAGAGAAGGCTCTCTGATTCATTTCTCTACGCCATGTATTTTATTTCATTGTGAATTGAGTAATGATTTTTGTGACATTGTGAAAAAAGTAATGAATGTTTTGAAATATATCACGAACTTATCAGCTTCACTAAATTGCCAATGTTTCAGTAAAATATATTCATTAGTAGAAATAACACTGATTTTGATTTAAATGCATGTCACACATATACTTCTTTTGTTACGTAATTAGCTACGTACATTTCTGTACTTACAGCGAACACATATTCGTGAATTCTCCTCCTTTACTTATCGATCTTCCCCTAACCTAGAAAAAAAGGATGTGAACATACAATTCAGGAACGTAAGGATGATCCCAACCCACTTGGGCCAACCTCAACGCCCTAACATATACAAAACGGAAGTCCAAACCGAAAAATCGCCTTTCGAGAACCTCCCTCAGCAATTAATCAACCCCGAACAGGTAACACTCCGAATGAAAGAAAGTCCTGGGGAAAAATCCGCGCGGGTAATAAAAGTCCAACTGGAGCACCCTAAATCATCCTCTTCCCCACATAAGACTATCGAATAAAAAGGCCGCGGGGCCAAGGTCACGCGAATCCACTATTTTGCTCCATTTTGTGAGTGCGAACTTCTCTCCGAGAGATTCACGTATCGGAGGAAAAGCCCTTCCAGGAGTGCGTCTCTCAAGATATTTACACTTTCGGAATTGCCCGAGGCGAGGGACGAGATAAGGGACAAAAACGCGGGAGACCGGAGTCGGATGCATTATGAAGAGATCCGCTGGGATTGGTGGAAAAATAAACGCAAGCCGCGGAGGAAAAGTTACGCGATAAAGAAGATAAGGGCGATGAATGAGGGGCCAAGAGATTCGGGAGGAAGACCTTCAATGCCGGGCGACGCGCAAAAATTCGCCGATAAGGCTTTGAACGCAAACCCGGAGAGTGAGAGAATTCTCGGTGAGACGAACGCTATTTTGCACTGGTTAGACCGCATCTACTACTATGTTCAAAAAGTTCTCGACTTTATTTAATTCCCGCGAAAACGCCGAGCAGGAGAAATTTAAAATTTTGATGGTAGATACTGCCACATATAGTGGGTACAGCTACCTACCAAATACCAACTACCCACCTACCTATCTATCTACCACCATAATGTTACATTTCTACTTCTCGGCGTTTTCACGGGAAAAAATAAGTTCAGGAACTTTTTCGAGACGGATTCGCCAATACTAAGAATCCATTTAGCGTTGGTAAATATAAGAAATAAGTAACTGACGTAGTAAAAGTCAGGAGTTCGGTGATAGCGCTATCTAATCGAAAAGCAAGGATTTCCTGACTTCCAAACTTGGCTCGACTTCATCCACCATTGAACATCATACGTATCTTATCGACTTTAGAGATTTCTCGTGAAACATAGTTCGGAAATGTTGATCTAGATCTAGAGCATGCATCATGTGAACACTAGAGAGAAGCGTTCTATTCGTGAATTAGTAGAGGCGCAGCGTAGATCCACTCGTTTTCTTGACTACTGCCACAAAAACTAAAAACAAAATGAATATACTATGAAAACAAATAGGTTATATCTGTTCAATAGATTCATAATCTATTATATATAGATGCTTCTCCGGATTCATTCATATATATAGCTATATAGCTATATAGCTATATAGATAGGATACAAATTCACAGGCTAAACCACAAGCGTCATTGACTTGAAATTTTTATGTCATATTGGCCATAACGTGAAACTCCCAGGAAAAAAGCGACTTTGATCCTCAGTGTCATAGGTTCGATTCCAGAGGGCCCCAAAGTCCCGATTTTTCCCGTTTAAATGCATTGCCGTGATTTTCGGGAATTTTTTAAAAATACTTTCCGGATAGGTAAATTAATAAAACTCAAGGAGCCTATATTTATGGTCTTGGACATTCGAAAACATCAATGACTTTCACATAAAATATCCTGGGTTCGATGCTAGGACGATGCAAAGATCTGCCCTTTAAAATACATGGGAGCTGTTTTTCATTATTTTTTTTGATGCACTTCTCGAAATGATAGGATGTTCGTGCTTAGCCGGAAAGTGTAAGGTCAGAATTGGTTTAAGAAAAAAATTTTCGTAAGACCGTACTATTCTTGGGTTCGATGCCAGGGCACATTAACATTTCTCTCATAAGGAATATAAGGGAAAAGTAAGACGTCGTTTGAGGCAGTTGAAGATAATATTTCTGCTAGAATTTTCACAGATAGTTAAAGATTAATATCTTCTATTTTTTTGCATAGGAAGTTTTACCAGAAAGACCCGGGTTCGATGCCGGGCGGTAAATATGTCTCCCGTTTAAAATACATTGGGTTAGTATTTCATTATTTTTTTGATGCCCTTAGCGAAATGATAGGAAGTTCGTGCTTGGCTGGAAGATGTATGGTTAAAATTGGTTTAAGAAAACAGTTTTCAGAAGACCGAACTATTCCTGGGTTCGATGCTAGAGCACATTAAATTTTCTCTCATAAGGAATATAAGGGAAAAGTAGGACGTCCTTTGAAGCAGTTGTACCCAATATTTTTGCTTGAATTTTCACACATGGTTAAAGGTGGTGATCGTCTTTAAGACTCGGCTTAAGAAAAACAATTAGATACGACAATGCTATTCCTGGGTTCGATGCCAGAGCAGATTAAAATTTCTCACATAAGGAATATATGTAAAAAGTAGGACGTCGTATGAGGCAGTTGGACCAAATATTTCTGCTTGAATTTTCACACATAGTAAGAGATGGTAATTTTCTGTTTTGCTGCATAGTAGGTACACCAGGAAGACCTTGGTTCGATGCCAGACGATTAAATTGCAGCGAATTTTAAGAATATTTTAAATTCCGTTTTTTTCTTTTGTGTGCCGTCCCGATGTGATGCCGACATGAAATTTGTGTTGTCGATCTGCTTGCAGTATGCAAGCTACATTTCACTCGTAGAGACAATGCGTGCCCGGAAAACGTAGTAGATATATTATCTAATATATTTGTTTTGACCTAGTTTTTCAAAAGAATTGTTTGTTTAAATAATCGCTATTCTACTCTACAGTAAATGAATGGTAATTTTCAGAATTTGCTTACATTGATATAATTTGTGAATTTTAAAATTCTCTGCGTTGCTAACCATTATTTCTCCTTTTTCTTTCCTGTAACTTATGCAACCCATTTCTCTTCATTTTTAATAGTATGCAGTCGAAACATTTTTGCTGGGATCACAAAATATTGCAAACCATTCTTGCATGTTATTTCCTGCGTATTTATATTTTTAACATGTGCCAATATTTTCCAATATTTCAATTACTTTTTCAAAGTATTATATGAATTTTCGATGGTTGGTCAAATGGTAGATGGGGTTTACCAGCCCGAATTGAGCAAGAAAAATAATTTTATATGCATGTATTATGCATCCACTCTGTTGCATAAGCCCATACGCTACTGCAAGCAAAAGTAGTAATAGAAGCTCCTAAAATCCTTCCCCTTCTAAGCGACAATAAGCAAAAAGGAAATTATACTTGAAGTGTACGCATCCTCTGCCGCCCACTGAAGGACGGCTCGCAAGGTACATACATGAGTAGATTTATATGAAAACGCAAATTTCGAAAAGTTTCCTCCATTTCACTTCTTACAAGAATGGCAAAGAGGGAGACAAACGATAACTCGCGAAATCCCGCTTCTCGCGAGACGAAAACGTCCGCGGGAAGTAAGGAGGATGCGGGAGGAGGAATTCGATCCGCTACGTTTCTTCCCGAATGAAAAGAGTGTGGGAGTAGGAGAAAATCAGAGAGGGGAGTGAGAGACCTGGGAATTTAAGCCACTCCCGCCCTACCATCAAAGGATTTCGCTTCGCTGCTTTTATTCCGCTGTAATCCTAGCAGAAAGCAGATAAGAGTAATGATGATTGGATTTTTAAGTCGCAAAAAAGTGCGTGTATCACTAAGGACTCCGTCAGCGAAGCTTCAGTCCCGTAATCAAGAGGAGGTCCTGGGTAACAAGGCGGAAAATTTTCAGCCAATTCTTAAATTTCCATCTTATGGCATGGAAATAAACGAGGATATGAATTATACTTCCAATGTGTACCGGCATATTCCTTCCAGTAATTTAACTCTAGCACCAGGACTTTCAGAATGAAAGTAACGGTAATATTTTTTTTTCATGCTAAGCTAACTTTTGCCCCTCACCGGTGAAGTCCTCCTAAGCTCTGATAAACTTATCAGGAAGTGCTTCGCCGAGGCAACAGTAACAACGAACAAACGGAGCCATTCCCTGATCGGGGAAATCTGATCAGCCGGGTTTCGAACCCGGATAGGACCGATAGCTTAAACGGCATGCTATCCACTCGGCCACTAAGGCCAGTAATAATAAGGCTGGTAATACAAATACGTATTAGAAAAACAATTAACTAAGGAAATTTTTCAGCAGCATAATTTTTATATCTACGTTCTTTAACATACGGCTTTTGTTTGCTGTATTATTGCTAATCAATTGTTACCACTTAAACATAATCTAAAGCATTTTCAAGGGACAATTCAGCCCGATCCTCAGTTAATTGAGCTTGCAGTGATGAGAATTTCAAATTTAAGTTATTTCTTCATATTCCCCTGGGTGATTAGATGTAGGACTTTAAATTAACTAGTAAGCTACCCAAGCATGACGATAACAAACTATTTCACCTTTAATTGTTCAATTATTTTGACCACTAAAAAAGGCAAAATTGGAAAAAAGAGTACCTACCCAAAGCCTCTACCATCTCAATCTGGTGTGCAGATTATAATTTTTAATCTCATATACCAGTAGCAAGTTAAAGCCATAGCATAATTTTTCAAAATATTTGACGTTACACCGAAATGAAGGATAAGTCATCAGTGGCGCATGGGTTTAAATTCGTCGAAAAAAATATAAAAATATTTTTATTTCTATTTGGTAGCAAATCGCGGGGTTTTAAGAGGCACATATATCAACAATACACAGAAGCATCGTATATTATCAGAAAATTATAGACCCTGGCACACGCAAATCAAAATGGCTATCAGAGCGTGTTATGTCAATACGTGTGTAGGCATAAACTCCTTCATGCCTATATTTCTTGGAGGAAGCCAAATATTGATATGATTTCAAATTAAAACCGAGCAAAAGAGTTCTCCTTGGGATTACGTTATACGATTTCTAACGTCCCTTGGGAAGTAATCTTTAATGAGAGTGCATGTAGAATGACGTGGGGTATGAAAAATCTCCAGCGCACGATCCTCCATCTATTACATACATCCCAAGTTCGAGCGTCTTTTCCCAAACGATTCGATATTCAGACTTTTTTCCTTCATCCAAACTTCGTTTTCCTCGTCTGATGTCTAAATCGCTTTTATGCGGACAGTTCTCCTTTTAATGGAAATCCAATTTCTCCTTCCTCTCTCAGACCCCAAAAAGTTCCCTTAACTAACACTCGATATTCTCTCTTCCCCACTTATTTACGAGATACTTCTGAATGCGAGTACTCCCTCGGAGCGAGGGTAAGATTTTCCTCGAAATTTCCGCCTCGAAATTACTGCTCATACGCCGCGGATTTTGCGTTCTCGAAAAAAGAAGAACTCTGCATGAAGGTCAAAGGTTTCCCATATGGATTGCTCGTCTATTATGAATACTCTCCCGTAGGGAAAATAACGAGCTGCATGGAGGAATCCAGGGATTCTCGAACATAATTTTCCGATACGCTTACTTTCCGTTGGTGTTTGAGCAAAAAAAGTAGGTATCGTTCTCCCGAAGGCTTCGCTTCCGATGCTGGAATCACCGATAGAGGAAACAGCCGCTTTCGGAGAATTTCCCTCGCATTTGCATCGGCGGAAGATCTTAACATTCTTACTCCTGCTCCGGAGTAGAGCGATATCTAGAGAGTCGTGTACCAATTTCAATTCATCTTGCGTCCGATATGCGGAGGAGATACCGGAACGAGCACTTGCCGAAAGCCCGGCGATTGGTCACAATGGCGGTGGATAAAGACAATGGGAAGCAAATTTTGAACGTCGCCCATTCGAGAGGAATGCGAATACAAAGCTGCGCTTGCATTTGCGCGCGCCGAAAAAGGAGAAGTGGCGATACTCGAGCTGGTCCTGGGAAGCGCTGTACATAGAATTTCCATTAGTGGAGGTTGAAGAATTCACGGGAAGAAAAGGGAAATAAAAGTCATTGCTTGAATAGCCACTTAAGGTTCGAAACGGGAAGAAATAATGAGGAAATATGAAAAGTACTTCTCCTGTAAAGGAACCAAATGTAATGAAAATAATTTTTTGAATCCCTTTATTGGTAGTTCTTCAAATTTTGCGTTTTATAGCTTGATTTAATTGACGTTTAGAGACGAAACTCCTAAGAGCGAAATAATTAAGTTACCTAAATAGCATTTATAAATTTTAGCCCGTAGAAAAGTTAGAATAAAATGTTGTTTAACCTTTGACTGCCCATTCACTCATAATTCGACTGCTTAAAGGCAGAAATTTTTCAAAAACTCGCTACTACACCAAAATTCACATTAACATGTATGTACGTAATTCTTCTATTTATTCCGAAAAGAGACTTTTTTTTCTTAAGAGGTAGGGATTTAATATTTAAGGAACCGTTATATTTCCCGTCACGAAATTCTTTTCGGAACCAATAAAAAGAAAATGTCATCAATAAACGATGTGGGGAATGTAAGGTTTAAATCTAGCTTTGATGCAAAAGGAATTTCGATAATTCGAAAGGATCATCAAAAACTATGAAAAACTAGATTTTAAAATTCATTAAAGCTTCTTCTTTTCCAACTCAGAAGTTAAATATTTAGCATGCAGGAAAGCAAGAGGAACAACAAAAATGCTAATAAATTTAACAAAACGACCTATCAACCGCGATGACATTCCGGAAAATATAACTCTAAGGTGATGATTCACCAAACCCTAGTATTATCATTATTATAATCATTACACAGAATTCCATAATATGAAATATATACATAGGTGTTCTACCTTTAGGCGAGTTCATGTGCATCAAAATGCAAATTCAAAAATCCCAATTAAACGCAATCTTTCTCACACTTTAGTCTTTGCCCTCCCTTCTACTTACTTCTCCCTCTTATATATTTAATATATTTTTGAGCTCATTAATCTTTCCTTTTAAACTTTCAATTAATCGTTTTTACGCTGTAATTAAACTGTAATTAATCTTATTAATTTGCTATGAATTGCGCCTTCATACATGTAAACTGAAAATGTTGTCATAATTGTAATTATTCCTTTTGTTTTGTTTTATCTTATATATATTTCTAATTTGTTTAATGTAAGATGGGACCGTCCAGTCTCAATTTTGCCCGATTATAATTAAGACATTTGTATTTATCTACTTTTCCCTCGAATTCGACCCTCAATTAATTTTTTTAGTGATTACCCTCTTCTCTTAATGTTTGTCCCACCCATTTCATCTGTTGATGTTCAATCATTTATATGAATAATAATACGAACTGATGTAAATTACGAATTGAAAACTTATAAGCAGAAAAGAAATCGGATTCCTGGAGCTTAGGAGCAGGGAGGATAAGCAAAAGAAGAGGAGCGGCGGCATTATTTTTACAATCGGAAGACACGAGGAAGGGGAGGGCGAGCTTAAAAGAAGTGTTGGCCCGAAAAGAAACAAATCTCGTATCAGAGGCGTTTCGGTTAGCTTTTGAAATCTTTCAGATGTTTTGCGGATCTCTAAGAGGGAAAGAGGTGCTGTTTTGCAAAGGATGTCGAATGGGACCGGAGCAAAGCGAAAGAGGCGGGAGAAAAAAATTCCAAACAAGTTTCTTTTATCCAAATGGAATGTTGATATATATTTTATAACTAGGTTTAAGACATTCAAATACTAAATAGCTTTGTGAAAACAAGAATTCCAAGAGTAATAGCATTATGGAGGACAGGGGTTGATTATTTAAAATCGATTTCCACCTTCCATGAAAAGATGTATAGAGTTTATATTTGAGCAATGTATCAACATTGTATTGCTATAAATAAAATGAGGTGCCTTTACACCGTATGGAAATAATTCACTAATAATTATAAATGAATTAAAAGTAAATCAAATTATAATTTAATTTGCGGATGAAAATGCATTGTTAATTAAATATTTATAAACTTTCTAAAAATAAATTATGTTACCGTGAAAACAAATAAAACTCCATAGAGTAAGTACGTCCTCATTAGCCATCAAAATTGTAATCGCATAGCGTTGGCTGGTTATAACATTCAAAATTAAAATAGGTATAGAATTTCGTAGAAATATATTGACCAAAAAACAGTTTTTTCGAGGTATTCAGTAGTATTATTTCTCAAATGCCTTCATAACAAAAAGGGTACTGACATGACAATCTAGATTCATTGTGATTAAATCACTCCATTTTTCAATTCTACTCTAGGCTTTCGCTAAGTGCTTTTAATTATAAACGAAAAAGTCCCTTTGAAGCGAATTGGAAAATATCCTCTGCGAAAATGGCACAATCAAAAATTTTCCATCGTAGTATCCAGTAGGCTTATACAATCTCATCTCACTAATATCATCGAGAAACATAATGAAGATTCATAACATATTCGAGGGAATAGATGTTTGTTTGGGGGGAACTCTTAGGATTAAAATCACTGGGGAGACTCGGCGGCATTAGCTCACTTCTCGGAATCGCCTTTGTAAGGTCCACATTCAACTTCGAATAACCTCCTCTCGGATTTTCCACTGATTATTAATATCTCTCTTACCCTTTTCTCCATTACCCTCGCTCCTTTTCTCCGCTAACTTTCTTTCATCTTTCGCCTCTCGCAAAAAATGTGACCCCTTTCTTCCGTGAATCAATTATTCCCGCAGCGCTGTTCCCTTCTACACACATCTTTTGTGTTCTGTTTTCATGTTTCTCGTCTTTCACTTTTAGCCTTGCGTCACTTCCTTTCACTTCCCCTGGTAACCGTTTCCGATTCTATAGTTAGTTATCATAGAGCTACTGATGTTTCATCTTCTTCATAATCATAACATTTGTTTTCCGATCTTGTTTCCGACCACGAAAATATTCACGTCATTAATAATAATAATTATAATTTTTATTTATCCAAGGATATACGTATGCATGAATACGATAAGTCATCACTAATCACACCGACGCAACAGTCATATTTACATTAGAAACACATTACAGCACACATTAAAATTATAATGCAGCATAGGTTTTATTCTTAATAACACATTTCATCTCTTTTATATTAAAGGTTCCCTTCATTTACAAATTCATTTATACTATGGTAAGTTTTTGTTAGAAGAAATTCTTTTAATTGTTTACCGAATCGTACGTTTTTGCTGCACGGGTAATGTGGACACCTTTCATTATTAGTCTCTTTACGTCACTACCTTTCACTTCCGAATCCGACTATGGTGTTCTGACTCATGTTTTACATCTTTACCATGATCACAAACTCTGTTTTTCGACCCTGAATTCTGACCCCAGAATTGTACCGACATTTATTTGACTAACTGGGTTCCTGCCTTTCAATTTTAGCCTCGTTACATCACTTCCTTTCGCTTCTCCCCGTATCCACTTTCGATTCTTTAATTGATTATCATAGCGCTTCCGACTCGTGTTTTCCCATCATTTCTCATGATTACAACCACTGCCTTCCTATCCCGAACTGATGTCCCCAAAATTTACCGGCAATCACCGTCTTTCACTTTTAGCCACCTTGCATCACTTCCTTTCACTTACCCCCGTATCGGTTTCCGACTATGTGGTTGCTTCTCATAGCGATTCCGAATCACGTTTACCATCATATACATGATCACAATTTCTGCTTTCTGATACCGGATTGCTACCCAAAATGTACCGACAGTTACATCTTTCACTTTTAGTCTCCTTACGTCTCTTCCTTTCACTTTCCCCCGCAATCGATTTCGACTCCATAGTTGATTCTTATAGTGCCTCTGAGACCATCTGAGAGATGTTTTCTATCTTATCCATGATCACAACTTCTGCTTTCCGAACCTGAATTCCAACTTCCAAAATGTACCAACATTCAATTCTTTCATTTCTATGCTAAGGTAAAACGGACATGAAAAAAGTCCGACGGGGACGGAAAGTGGGGTTTGTGGGGGGAAGGTTTTTCCTTGGGATTTTTCCTAGGTGCACGCCCTTATATGCAATATACCCTTAACCCTTTACTTCTGTCCTCCTAACGTCACTTCCTTTCACTTACACCCGCATCCGTTTCCAACTCTATGGTTGATTCTCATAGCGCTTCTGAGTCATAATTTCATCATTCCTCATTATTGCAATTTCTGTTCTCCAGATCGAGTCCCCTAAAGCGTACATACCAACATTCACATCTTTCACTTTCATCCTCCCTACGTCACTTCCTTTCACTTCCTCCCGCATCCAACTCTATAACTGATTCCCGCATTGCTTCTGACTCATGTATTCTATCTTTCCTCATGATTACAACCTCTGCTCTCCGAACCGAGATCCCCAAAACGTACCGACGTTCCCGCCACTAAACGGGTTTTAATGAAAACTTCCTCACGCAGATGAATTATGCGGTGAGGAATACATCGTCATTTCGACTTACGCGCTTTGAGAGTGGGATGAGTTGCACTCGACTTTCCACGCCCCTTGATCTCGCCTTGCGCTCGAGCGATTTTGACGAGGATCCCTGCTTGTGTAAATATATTTATGGGGTTACCCGAGTATTAGAAAGGATGACTTAATTTCGGAGATGCCGAACTATTCCAAGAGTAAATTTACCGTGGCGGAACCATCATCTGCGAAATATCTCTTAACGGTGGGATTAATACAATAAAGCTTCACTCGGTTTCCGCTGAAATATACAATATCGCTAGACAAAATAACTTAAGGGATCCGAGATGATGGAACAGCTTCTTAAAGTTCTCCTTTATTAAGGAAATTCTCTTTTATACCGTCAAGATCACATTGACTACTTTTCTCATATAACGACGCAAACATCTTAATACATGTTCTTTACAGAATACAGGAATATTCTGCTGCAAGTAATTTCAATTTTGAAACATTAATCAACAAATTATTCTTTTTCCTCCACCACGTCTTAATTGCGCACACGAGCGAAAGTGAGAAAATGAGAAGAGTATAATTTAATCAATTTTGCTAAAATCAAGAGATGTGAATCTAAACATGTACTTTCTTGTTTTTTGTATCACATAATGAATCCAGGAGTTGCAACTTGCGAATTTGCAATAATTGTCTCCTCTAAATATGCACTTTGTCTTCTATATAGTTTTTTCTTCGATCATACACTATTTTCCTCTTTATCTATTATGTAGATTTTGTCAATTTTTTCACCACTCCCCGTGAAAATTTTTTTTCAGCATTTCTCTAAAGTCAGATTCATAGTTTATTGAGAACCATAAATTCTTAAATGTTTCTTCCATAATTTAATTTACACATTTATTATAGTATCAGAATACTGTCAATTCTTAAAATGAAAGAAGAAATCTTTCAGCAACAACCTCCCCCCAAATGTAAGATTCGTAGTGTAGTGTGTAGTGTAGTAGTGAACTTGTTATTGTAGAAATTTGTTTAAATAACAAAATCTGCCACTTCGTAAATTAATATAAAGCTGGCCAAGCGGATGTACAAAAATAAACCGCTAATTTAGGACTATCTTCAGGAATAAAGTCGGTATCTTTCGCTTCATATTCAGCCAGTTCACCCTCCCTTTACCTTACCCAAATCCAGCTAGCTTTCTCATTTTGCCCATCGTACTTTCATATCTCGGATCCTTTCCTGACGAATATATTCGCCGACCTCCTATCATTCCTTCATCCCCGCATTCTCCTCCATTCATATTTCACATCTTTTTTCTCTTTCCCCATATCAAAAAATAAATTTTTCTATTCCTTATAAATCATTCAGCTCTCTGCTAAATAAAACCCACCCGTATCCAACGCAGGGATCCCAACTTAAATTTATATATATTTCACCGAGTCCTTTATATATATTTTCTTATTTCGCACTCGCACGTGAATGCAGACTTTGAATAAGAGCTTTCAAATTAATTTCCTGGGCTGTCCTCTGAAGGATCAGTAAAATTATTCGTGGACAATGCCAACTGGTAAAAAGCTAATACCTCTCCCGTTAAGCTCTTTAAAAGCGATCTCTGACTTTAATAAGAGCCCTTACCATACACTGAGCCGCTCATGCGTAAATTTACCTGATTAAATGGGTGAAGAGGGGAATGGCCATCATCGTTTATAATCATTTTAACGGGAAATTCTATTGAAAAATCCCTCTAAAAGCAAACCATTTAGTATAAATATATCTTATACAGAACTAGCTGCACATAAGTATGAGGTGTCTAGCACAACGAACATAAATTCTGAGGCCGAAATGCGATTTTCCATGGGGTCCCAAATGCAAAAATACACTTTAATACCACCACAAACTAGCAAACGTTTACTATTGAAGAACAACTGAGAGCATTAAATACTTTTTGACAATTTCTATGCACGAATACATTCGCATGCTGTCTCCAAGGCATAAATTAGTCCAATCAGTTTCTTAATTAAATAATTATGCTACCGAAAAATACCGAAGAAAAATATTTTAGCAAAATTTTGGTCCCGGGACTCCTCGTTAGCCGTGGTAATGCTGTAAATTTGAATTGAATTCAAACGTTTTCATTTTTTATCATTCTTATCATCCTTACGTCACACTAAATCGACATTAAACTTCTGTTCTTAAAAAAAGGAAGAATAAATTGTATCACCCATTTAAAATGAAGATCACCATTTCTAGACATGGCCAAATGGATTTCTGTTCTCTCAAATTAAGTTTGGAAATTTTCGGAAGTTAACTTGAATAATTTTCCAAAAAATATTTAAGCTTCGTATTTTACTATCTTAATACGGTTATTTAAGGGACCAAGGTCGCCATTTTGCTTTGTTTTACTCTACCCCTAGTTAATTTTGGGTGCTGTTCAGTCTTTTTAACCCGCAGAACGGCAAAGAAAGTAATTGAAGCTTAATTGCAGAGGAATGACAGAGGAAAAGACTAAGGAAAAGAAGTTAGATGACTTAAAGGGAGAGGTACGTTGTCAATAGCTAAAAGAAATCTCTCTGAATAGGAATTATTGAGGAAAGTGAACATATAGTAAGGTAAAGCATTAATATATGTATTTGAGGGATACTAAAATTCAGTTTACTTTAATACTCCGATTTTATTCAACTTATCCGTTGTATTAACGATCACAAGTTTAGTACATACGCGACCTTTTATAAAAATTACAACGTAAAAATAAAGGACTTATTTGAAACGAAAGAACGTAAAGTAATAATCTAGATTCTATAGCTCATATTCAAAATTTAATACATGCATGACCCTTAAAAAAGTTTAAAGTACGAATAAATGAACTTCATTTGAAATTAAGGAATTTCAAGTGCGAGCGTCAAGTCGAAAAATGACTGAAAAAATGAAATCTTCCTTATAATCCGCCACACCGAAAAATAAAACCGTCCAATTACTTTTTACAATCAGCGGGAGAGAGAATGGGGACCGCGATATTTACATCCTTACACATGCAACATTGTGATAAGCATCGGCGAAGCAGAGGCCGTATTTTTTTAATAATTAGGATTCAACAACTCGAGAACATCGATCGGCCCCTTGACCTTTACCACGTGGTATCGCTCCCAACAATGAATTCAAAGCCTCGCGGAGCCGAACCGCCCAAAGATAGGGATAAAAAGCGAAATTAAACATTGAAAGACACTTCCTCGAATTGATGGGTATCTGAAACGTATTTTCGGGAAGCCGACTCGCTAACTGATAGGATGACGTTAACGGCGCCTTGCGGCAAAAAAGGGTAATCATCCGAAGCTGTAGAAGGAAGCCAATGGAGAGAGCTGATTGGAGCAGAGAAGGTTTGGGAATGACAAAGACGGAATGACGAATAAGGCAACGAATGAAGGGAAATACTAAGCTTAAATTCCTCAGCAACGTACATTTAGACAGAGTTAGGAGTATGAATTTACTATCAGCCTCATGTAAAGAAAGGAAAATTTGGAACAAGGCTGTTAAAGAATTAAAGGTTAAAAATCTCCAATCTTTGACGGCGTTCCTCGTCTCATTCACCGGTATTAGGAGAAAACAAGAAAGTACACCGCACTGCCTCATCGAAAGAAAATTTGTACTTACTGCAATTATAATGAAGGAGCGAGAAAAGGTAAACTTTCACATACCAATTTATTGAAAAACAACCATGGTTTAAACTGATAGAATCATCATCAGATATGGTGTTTTTGCAAGAAATATTGCAGTTAAATTTTGGTTTTTCTACATAACGTCAAAGATTCTTACAACGAAGTCACGTCATACACAATTGATTTTAGCAGGTATAATTTAAAATTAAACCGATTCGACCTTGATGTAACATAAATCCATCTTAACAACAAATTAAAAAGAAATAGTACGTCTTACACAATCGATTTATTGCCTTAACCTTTTCATAAACTGCCTTTATTTACCTGAAGTTGGTCATCGCTCTCCGAAAGCGTTCGTTTTCAACAAATAATCCTATTTTTTTCTATCATTTTAAAATATATAGGTATATTTTTGATATATTCATGAAGATTTAGAAATGATCATTCACGGAAATATAGGCTAGATGCGACACATTTACAGTCGAACACGTTAGTCAGAGTAATTAGAGCTTTTTTCCATCCGCCTTATCTTATTCAAACCAGAAAATATTCTACGACAATTCTTCTACGACAAAACCCGAAAAATGAAATTCATTCTTTTATAATGACGCATCTGGCTCTAGCTTTTAGCATTAATGAACGCAGCTGTAATTGATTGTATCTTTCCTTTAAGACGAACGCTTGGAGGTCAGAAAGAAAAAGTGTCACTTCTTCCAATTAGCGTTGGAGCGCGACTACGAGGGGCCCTATTTCTGTTTACAATCCATCCACGCTTGCTAAAACTTCGATATCTCTCGCTTTGCGCGTTCTTTGGGAACGAATTCTTCTAACTTGCATCACAGAACCGTGGTTAATCCGCGTAATTAAGTACTGCCCTGTGTATTAGCGAGAAAGATGCCAGAACAAAAAAGGAACTCGCGTAAAAAATTCAAATAGATGACCAAAATGAGAGGAGGAAAATTAGCATAACGGCACTCATTTACACGTTCTAAGAGTGAATGCAAGGAATGAAGGATATCTTCACAAGTTGTATGTTTTTTTTATTTGGGTTGTCGCAAACCTAAATGCGACTCATAATATGTTATTTACTTTTTATTAATGCGGGAAATTTTTGGCGTAGTTTCTTCGTTAAAACTTGAAAGAAGAGTGGAAACACTGAAACAATGTAACAGAAGGGACGTTCATCAACCGTGCTAAAAATACATGTGCCAAACCCCGTGATAACCATCTCTTCAAAGTTCGAAGCTAGTTTTTGTTGATCAGAACTTTCCATTCCTTTTTCAATATACTTCCTAAGAGAACCAAGTTGGATATAAATGAAGAGATCATCTCTTAAGGATTTCTAGAATGTAATACATAAGATCTCTGTTCTTCGGAATACGAGCTGATACGTGATGAAATGTCATCTTGCACAAACTTTATTTATTTAGCCTCTTAGTTGACCTGGAATTATCAACGAGGATTGAGACTGGGGACAAAAGGCATATTTTTCCTAACGATAAGTTAATGTTTAAAATCAAATACTAAATACATTAGAGAAATATCAATATTTAATAATTAATATTATTAAAATATTACCATATGTACAGATA
Source organism: Sympetrum striolatum (assembly GCA_947579665.1). Classification (NCBI taxonomy): domain Eukaryota; kingdom Metazoa; phylum Arthropoda; class Insecta; order Odonata; family Libellulidae; genus Sympetrum; species Sympetrum striolatum. The sequence continues at coordinate 73,590,960 of OX388342.1, read as the reverse complement.
TCTTGGCTGAATTAAATATTTTTCACTTATTTAGACTCAGCTAATGAATGCTGATTCGGCTACGAAAGGTTTAGACGGAGGGACGCTTGAATGGGCATTAAAAACATACCGAAAGTGATCTAAATATATTTAATGGTGCCTAATCCAACAAAATATTAAATTCGTTGGATTTCCGACGGTTTTTATGGGCAATTTAGGATTTGTGAACGAACGGAAAATTGCATTTAAATTACAAACCAAATTCAGGAACAAATATCCTTCGCTATCGTGGAAAAAAAAACCCTGTTAGACATCAATATGAATCTAATGACCCCTACCGTGTTACGTTTCGAGCAATCAATACGCGAGGGATCAACATTATATTCAAATTAAGGTCATAAGAGACTTAGCAAAAGACTGTCTTAACAGAGGTCATTTCTCAATGCTTTTTGCAGCACAAGTTTCTCAACTCCAAACGTAAGGTTCAATTCACGCCAAAGAGTACTTTGGTTATAAATTAGCAGAGTGTCTTTCATTCGAATACTCATTAGCAAATGGATTTCGGCCTAAAACCGCTCTAATAGTTTCATACGAGAGATTCGCTCGTCGATATCCAACGTTAGGGAAAAAGGAATATCTCACTTTTGGGAGTCGAGAATAAAAATCTTCGATACAGAGTTGGCAGATATCTTTGGGCACCACCCAGTTGCGCAACCGTTCCTTTCTACATACTCCGACAGATAGCACAGCCTCCGCAAGGCCGCAGAGGGAGAAATTCGAGGAATTCCCGAATCGACTTCCCACTCCACATTCCTACCCACCCACTCACCCCCTCCACGGATTTTTCAGCCCCCCAATGCTTCCTGTATTCCATAATCCACTTTAGCCTAGCAAACCCTTCGTTCACTGCGTTATGTATATTCCGCACCCCTCAACGACCGTAAAGTCATAATTTCTTCTCTATTTCCCATAGTTCTTCATCATCTAAACGTTTCTGCTATGCTAGAGGTGTGGTATTTTTAGACTTCATACGGGTTTTCAGTGTTCATGTGGCCTTTTAGTAATTAACTGCAAGAAATGCACCAAATTGAATATTTTTGGCAAAATAGAATGGAAAAGTATAATAATTAAGATAATACGGGCTTCGAGCTGGTGGAATTCCGTAACATTAATGCACGAATTATGAAGAGTAAATACATTCTACACCACAAAAATAATAAATAGCCACACGACCCGGATTTTTTATTTATTAACACATTGTGTGTATTATTGTTTTTGTTCACCTGACGAACCGGGCAATGCAATCCGGGTAACAAGGTTACTTATTATTATTGTGGTATACTATAAATCAATCTGCATATGCACATTTTCATTTACTTCGGTTCTTTCGTTGATAAAATTCAAGATTTTGCAGGTAATACGTTAATCATTTGCCTGATGGATTCATATGCAGCTTTGCGGTACATACATGCGGCCGTAAGAAGTCATCGAGCCTCAGTTGACTGGTGTATTTACACATTCAAGTAGTTTTATTACGAATTTTCAGAAGGAAATCGAACTGTATTCGCTAATTTACTCTAAGCAGTTAATAAGTAGTTAATTAATTTGAGTTAAGTGTTCAGTTGATTTGGTAAAGGAGTTAAGGAAAAAAGTGGTATTTTCACCAATATTTCCTAAAATTATTTGAATTTGCTTATCTTTGAAGAAATTACGAAAAGACCGTACTTGACGCCTGAAAAAAGCTGCTTGTACCCTTTAGGACGCAGGATTCCTGCATCTGCCATAAAAAATATAAAACCGCGTCCAGCGAAAATTCGCGAGAGAGAGATATATATATATAATGCAGAAAGAAAGAAGTACACTAAAGTAAGATTGAGCACCTAAATCCAGGAACACATCCATGGCGGATACTAGGTAATACTTTTCATCCTCCCTTTAATGTAAAAACATACGTAGAGTCTTCCTCATTGTGCGTCTCGTATTCATCTCTGGAAACGTGGCTACTGGCGCTGGAGTTTACACGGAGGCGCGGGCAGAAGCAAAAAAAGGGGCGCTCGGATCGTAGAGCTATTTTGTTAGAAATGTTGAAAAAACACACCTGCCGAGCGCACGAGGCAGCAAGTGCTGAGAACAGACCGAGGAAAATGGGGGGAATCGACAGAGAAAAGCGTGTTAGAATCGAAAGGAGATGCTGGAAGGGATTAATTCGGGCAGAAAGACGAGGATGAATTTGAACGGATAGATCTAACAGGTCGCGAAGAAGAATTACGAAACTGAAACTCTGAGATGCATCAGCTGTTACTAGAGGAAAGAGCGACTAATGGGAGAAATAACGAGAGCATAATCGTATATTACGTTAAACGTATAAACATGCCTTCTTGGAATTAATTCACTTGCACTAGAGAAAAAGCAGCGCATTGTAAATACAATTATATGATATTCCTTACTACCATAGGAAATTTTCAGCTTCTTGAAAGATATAATATATATGTAAAAATTTGAGAAACATATAACTCATTCTCTCTTGGAAAAAACCTTAGGAAAATATTCGTACCACAGAAAATGGCGTGTATTCTAAAAAAATAGTAATACCATTGGCAAATTTTCAGCTTCTTAAAGGCTATACAGGGAAAATCAAGCAGGATAAAAATTAAATTTTAATACTAAAACTACTTATTAGTCTATATATAAATAGCATTATGGGTGTAATTGTTTCCGCTCCTTGAATGTATGCAAATTCGGCCTTTTTCAATAACCCCTCCCATTAAGAAATGCAAACTATGCATTTACTACATGTACCCTAATTAATAAAGGGAAAGAATGAATATTTTTTTAGTGTTATCATGAACACATTAATTAATGAGTTTTCAACATTCCGGTAACTTCTGGTACCCTTCCTTCCTTAACTAACTTTCGCATTCTTTCGTCCTCAAACCTTTTTCTATGTCTTTCTCTGTGTCATTTTCCTAACGCATGTAATGATTAGTATTTTATTTTAATTTAAATACTTGAATATATATCAATCGAGAACCAGCACTACTTTCCAGATGGTATGGAAAGAAACTATTTAATAATTTAGATTTTCTCCGTTGAATGGAATAAAAGTGAAAACTCAGAAAACGAATTGAGGCTATACATCTTGTCAAGCAGACTTTCAAACGTTCTAGGGACCATTTAATCAGTTACTACCTACCACATTGGTTGAAGAACCTAGGTGCATCATAGTTACATTTTTTCCTTGTTCCCATATTATAATTTTTAACCATCTGTGACTTCCACCCGAAGAAATTGGAATTTCATTATCGTAGATGAAATTCTTGAGGCATCTAGAAAGTTTGCTAAAGGGGAAATATTAATCCACTAGGAGAATTTAACCTGTTCCGATCGGCGTGAACGGCATGCAGTCAGTCATTGTGACCTCTTCGACGACCAGGGAATTAAACGCTTGATCGATAAAACGATTTCTCTCCCTATCCGAAATTCCTTTCCGGCATTGTTTCAGAAATTTCCCCGCATATCCTTGGCTCCCCCTTCTTCCAAACAGGCAACCCTTGCAGAGTTCTCCCCTTAACCCGTCGTGAGGCTTACCTATATTACGATCGCAACCTTGACATAAATCTTCTTTGGATTTCTTCCTTCGCCTATAGTACGGTTCAAATTGAGATTCGATCACATCTTAGAATTAATCTTGAATAGTGAAGGAAGAATTGGGGCGATCGGCTTAATGTCGAGGGAGAGCAATTATGATTGAAAAGAACGAAAAGAATTCATACAATAAAGAAGTTTACCATATTTACACATCTACATAAGCACCTTGCAAGTCTCTTTTTTTCGAAGTGGATGCACCGTGAATCTACCAGCCTAATCGATTACTTTCGCGTACCGTTCGCTGAAAAAACTAATTTTGGACGCGAATTGTTTCAGCTTATTTTTTCTGCACTTCCTCTCAATCAATCTCTTCTCAGAATTTTGTTTCTATGAATTAATTAATTAATTAATATCTTTGTTTAAATAATCCATACCTAAACGATTTCCACCTTACGCCCTGAAGCATCTCAGTAACGTTCACTAATATTTCGCAGTAATTATTTTCACAAAATGCATTGCCTTTAGTCATACCTTTTTTAATTCCCGAATACACTAATTTCAACAGGATTCCATACACTATCTGCATACGCAAGGTGAGGCCTAACTAACGTATGTTAACATAAGGAACAACTCACCGACTTTTTCCTCTCTCCTACGAGCTATTTCCCTATTCTGTTGAAGAAGACGAGTTACACATCCATAAATATTACGGATTTGGGTGATCCATGATGTTATTCGTTAGGGTTACTCTATGATATTTACTGATTCTACTGTTAATAAGTTTATCCTCGGAAGCTGTACGACTTAAGCAAAATATTTTAATTTCGAAGAAGTTAATTACTGATCATTTGTCTACATTAAGCTATAACTGCTAGTCGTCGCACCATATCATAATTCCAACTAAATCTTTTGACAAGGTTGATTTGTCTTCTTTACTTTCTCTCCCCTTTAAATAACCGTGCTTTCCATAAATATTTTAACTTAATCTCAATATGATTACCAATATCAGTAATTCGATATCAATTTTCATAATACGATAAAATATAAGAAAACTGAAAACGGCCGATGAAAATGTCTTCTATGTGACGTAGGGATCCTCGTGAATCCATAGGAGCTTACGTCATATAGTATTATATTATAACATCCTTTATTTATTGCTGACATCAACTCATCACAAAGAGTATTTCCATCGAGTTATTTGCTATGAATAATTGTTACAGTTGATAAATGTTTACACTAAATTGCTGACCTTGTTTCCTTTGTTTGCGCGGGTGAAGGCAAATGTGGATTTTTTCATAAAATCACGATATATTCGTGACGAGAGAAATATATCGTTCCATTAAGTTTCTTTATGCTCTCATCATTCTTCTTTAATTTTTAAATTTTCTGCTCCGACTAATTGCCACCTCCAGTTTGCAGCTGCTCTCGAGCTATATTTATTAGCACATTGCTACAACTTTCATATTTTCATGAAACAGCACAACTTGTTACTGCAGAATGTGACCCCAAGAGATGTAAAGTAATTAGTTCAACGACTGTTATAGCTGAATTTAATCTACATCAATTTATAACAGTTGCATTAGAGAGACTTTAAGTACTTGGTTTACAAAATAGATAGATATTCAGGCAAGTAATATCCACATTTGACTCACATCTGATCGAGCTTTTGATGCTCAAAAAATATCGCTTTAGTTGATAATTGTTATGTCGACACAAGTATGAATTTATTGTTGCTTTGACAGCCGTGATATCGATTTGCCTTTTATATGTAATATTTAATTTCCTTTTAGCAGCTTAACTTGTGAAATATTATCCCAATAAATCATACATATATAGATATATTGATGCATAAATAGATAAATATTTAAAAACAATTTCAGAACAACATAAATACAATATGGATGAAAGGAAAAGTTAGAAGTTTTAATTTAATATCTTAATTTAATAACATATAAGAGTAATATTTTACGTATATATGTATACTTAATTTTGTTGATGATTTAATTATAATTTTAAATTATATTTTTTAAAGTAATTTTGGAGCAATTTATAATCAAAAATGTTCAACAAGAACTTTGACGTTGATTCAAAAATTTAACGTGTGTATAATACCTGTAAAATAAGGCAACTATTTTGTTAAGAACTTAAATATCTGAATATAAACAAATAAGGAATTTGATTTGAATTTTAATTTTCTCTAAACATTAGAATTTCAAAATTTTATAATTTCTGAGTTATCTTCAACTTTCACGCAAAAGAACCGGGTTCTCTTTCAGATTAGAAGCACCAACATCTGTTTCATTCCCTTCCCTGACAGAACCATTATCATCCGATTCAGACATAAAAATCGCCCGGCTGAAAACAGATACGGGGTATTGGTGGCTGTTAAATACAAGTTACGTTTGAATCTGCTCTTCGACGGAAGATCCACCACACTTATCCCCCATACATCTCTCATCGCAAAAGGTGCGAAAATAAAAAACAGATATCGCGCCGTAATAACGCTAATCTTCGGCAATACGCGACGATTTATCAAACGCCTTGGATACGAAATAACGCAGAAAGGTGCGATTTTGATCGACTAATTGGCAGGCCGTGTTTACAGGAGACCCCTCACCCCGTAACAGTAATCCTACCCAATAAAACGAATCCCCAGACCCCTTAAAATTTGCGACTCGCCCTTTCTGAACGCATATCTATCTTCGGCCGACGCTTCTTCCAACGCAAAAAAAATGTCTAGCGCTGTGCCATTCCTTTTCGCTCGTAAAATCAACAGCTGGGGCCCTTTCGCGGGAGACAACCCCCTTCTCCTGCTAATGGTAGCGAGACACGCCCAGACAGATGTGCGAAAATTAGGAAGCCAGGTTAGATTAATCGTCCCGAATCATCCCACGCGCTTCAACAGGATTAAAAGTCCTTTCCATGAAAGAAAGACTTGATTTATGGTGCGCTTAAAACTTCGCTTTATGTATTTATGCTCGGAAAATCTGACCAACCCTCTTTCATTCCGAGTCTTAGAATTCATTAACCTAGTCAAACTCCAGCTCCTATTTTGAGAAACGTTCACAGAATCAAAAGCCATACTAGCGTGATACATAGCGAGTTCCGATTATGAGTTAAATGATTAACGAACAAACTATGCTGAATCTATCTTCAATTCCTGGCACAGCAACTTACGGATCGATCCAAAAATTAATTTCAAGCAGACTTATTCGCTCAGTTTTCGGTACTAAAAACCTAGCTCCACATCTGAGATGTAGAATTACTTTGATGCGCTGTGGATGATTTTTACGTTCTCTTTCACTCTTACAATATAAGTAACAGGAATACTTTTCAAAATAAATAATATCAGAGTATCTCTCATGGTTAACCTTGAGCATCAAGAATAACCGTCATCACGTTGGTTAATTCATACAAACACGTGCATGCAAAGAAATACAAGCGCGTTTATATTCATCGACTCTTATCGTATAATCTAAGAATAAAATAAACCGCGCAAGTTTTCCGGTACATTTCATACTCCGTAATTCTTCGCATCGAAGATTTTATTCGGCCAAATAGGACATTTACGACCTATGTTTCGTTAGTTTTGATTCATTTGAAAGCTCAACTTTGTGATTTTATCTGTTGATGCAGACTTGTTGCGAAAGCTAAGGAGTATATTAATTAACGGTTAGATAAAGAGGAGATTTATTGGTATCAATATTACCAAAATAAATTTCGTATCATGATTATCATTATTATTAAACTACTGATTGTAAGAGCTGAGCTTATCTCACTTATATAACTTCTTCTATCTCGATAACTACGCGATCTTCCGTGGTCGTATTTTTAATAATAATAATAATAAAATCTGATGTGGCCAGCACATGACTTTCTCCATATATAAGATGTAAATATTTATCTACGACAGTAATTTCGAACTCTATATTCCATCTAAACTTGGAAGATGAGTGATTAATTTATATATTATTATCTTTTACGTCACAAACATTATAAATAAAGTTTTTCGGGACATGCTCGATGAAAAAAGATGAATTTGGCCTTTCGCCCATTGTGCCCAGAGCGCCGACAACGTACATAATCAGCAACTTCCGGTTTATCAGTATTTCATGGATAACTCCTAAACAATCAGTGATGCAAAAATATGTTTCATACAAAAGTTATAGTAAAAAATAATTTCTACAACATTTATAAATAATAGTATATATCTAAATATCATATTTATGGAGATATTTTGAAAACCGGAAATGAGCTTTGAAGAAAGAAGCTCGACTTCCGGTCAGCCTATTTACTCCAAAAACTAATCAACTCTAACGACTGTAATAAAAAACCTATGTATGAAATTTGGTGTTGTTCCGACAAATAGTTTTCATGTTAGAGCGCCCACAAAGTACATACTCATCTTCTTCCGGTTTATCAGTATTTCACGAATAACTCCTAATCAACCGGTGATACAAAAATATGTTAAATACAAAAGTTATAGTAAATTATACTATCTAAAACTTTTATAAGTAATACAATAGACGTATATATAATTTTTATGGAGATATTTTGAGAACCGGAAATGAGCTTTAATGAATAAAGCTCGACTTCCGGTAAACGGATTAACTCCAAAAACTAATAAACTCTGACAGCACACACCACAGTACTATATATGAAGTTTGGTATTGATACGACTTTTAGTTTTCACGTTAGAGCGCCCATTATCACACACACACACACACACACACACACACACACCACACACACACACACACACACACACACACACACACATACACACAGACATCATTCCGAAAATGGTCAAAACGTGTTCTAGGGACCCCAAAACGTGTATTTCCGTTGAAATCTCGAAGTCGAATTTTTTCATGAAAACAATACTTTCTCTATACTTCGTATATGGAGAAAGTAACAAGCTAGAATATGTATTTTTACTTTCTCCCTTTATGTGGTATAGAGAAAGTATTGTATTCGCAAAAAAAATCGACCTCCAGATTTCAACGGAAATAGATGTTTTGGGGCCCATAGAGTTTGTTTTAGACATTTTCCCGAACATGTCTGTCTGTGTGTCTGGAGTGTGTTTGTGTCTGTCTGTCTGTGGTAAAAACGTTTGTGGGCGCTCTATCTTAAGAAGCAATTATCCGATCATTTTCAAAATTCATATTTAGTATTTTCCTAACAATGCCAAGAGTTGATTCGTTTTATATGAATATCGCTTAACCGGAAGTTGCGGTTTATCCGGAAGACAATTTTGTTTCTTAAATATCTCTGTCAGAATGCAATGTAGATATGTGCAATTAATTTTAAAGTTATAGATAATATATTATCTACAACTTTTGTTTTAAACATGTTTTCGTAACACTGATTGTTTAGGAGTTATTTTTGAATAATGGTTAACCGGAAGTTGTTGTTTATCCAGAAACTGAAGTTTTTCATACATATCTCTGTCAGAATGCAATGTAGGTATATACAATTAAGTACAAAAGTTATAGATAATGTATTTTAATACAACCTTTGTTTGAAAATTTTTTCTGTAACACTCATTGTTTTGTAGTTATTTATATATTACCGGCATAGGCTTCTGTTTTCAATAAATATGGAGAAAGTCATGTGTTGGCCACATCAGATTTTTTTTTCATTCATATCTGGAGCTCTAGTAAAAGCTTCCTTCTTAGTCGCACTTCTTCGCTACATTGAAACAGAAGAGCTTCTTAGGGCCATCATCTGAGTTCTAAACCTATGAGCTGTTTAACTACTCAATCATCCTAGGTACTCAATCGTTAAGTTTGTCTCGCCGTAATCTCTCTAGAGAAGGTCTGAGTAAACAAACTTCCATTTACTTTCTCCGGGGAGAGTGCTATGCGTTTGATGGCACAGCCACAAAACATCGTAAAGAGGAAACCCTTTGGTTGATTATTCCCTCAGTCTGCTCGAGACATCTGCCGTTGTTTACAAAGGATACGTCGGAAATTAAGGAGCTCATGTTTTGCTGCTAATTTTATTTAAGAGGCTGACGCTTTCGCTTCCAGATACGACGGTTTACGTGAGAGGGTCTCAGTGAGATCGATATGTATCTAATTTGCAATCTATCTAGTGCCAACTTTGAAATCGATGATAAATAACAGTGTAAAATTTTTGTAATACTTCACTTTTAATCACTTTAATCATTCATCGTACTAATGGAAATTGATTTATCGTATGGACCTTTCGGATGGACACATGTTCAGAAAAAAGGAAGTACCTCATAATAGGAAAACATTTGTTTTTGGATTAATAACTTATATTAATATTTGGATTAATATGGACGACATTTTCACCATTTTCGATACATCTCTTGTGGACATTGATTCGTTTTTATCAAAGCTAAATGGATTGTTCCCTTCAATTAAATTTACTTTCGAAGCGGAACAAAATAATTGTCTACCGTTTTCAGATGTTCTGGTTTCAAGAGTGTCCAACCACCTAGAGTTTGACGTTTACAGAAAGTCTACGTCATCCAATAATTTGATCCCTAATTCCTCTTTCCACCCTTTACAACACAAACACGCCGCTTTCCATCATCTCGTCTATAGACTGGTTAACCTGCCACTAAGCAATACCGGTTATAACAAGGAATTAGGTTTTATCAAAGAAACTGCAGATATGTTAGACTATGAATCCTCATTAATTGACACCATCGTTAAGAGACGCAAATTTAAAAGACTGATCAACCAATGCTCCACTTTCTCTCAAACTCGCGAGGTTTCCAGCGCTAAATTTATAAAGATACCCTATTTCCCACCATTAACTAAAGGCCTCTTGAATATTTTTAAACATAATAATCTTAAGGTGTGTTACTTCAATGATTTTAATTTTAAGAATATTTTGGGTTCAACTAAAGACAAAGTCGAGATGTCGCAAAAATCTAGCATTTACAGTATCTCTTGCCATTAGTATGATTTAAAATACATTGGTCTGACAAAAAGGAAAGTTATTACTAGATTCAAAGAGCATTTAGCCCATTTTAAGTATGGAAGGTATTCAAACCCTGCTGTTGCTAAACATATGGTTGATTATACTCATAATATCACATTTAATAATTTAAGAATTGGGAGAATTTATTCATATACGAAAATCGTGTGCAGATGATGAATGTTGATACAGATTTTGATAAAACTTTCTATAGTCTACTTGATCTCGCTTAGCGTTATTCTTTTGTTTCTTTCCTCGTGCTGGTGATCAGTCTTTGAATCCTCAGTCACAGCTGGTCCCTAGAAGATGCTGCATATGCAGCGAAACGTGCGTCGACCTGTATTAATCATTGACAGTTTAAGGTGTTTGTGACTCTTTACTATGAAATAGAGGAGCAACATTCAATTGTAAGCTGTTTTACTATTTTCAACTCACGTATGGATGGATTAAGATTAGCAGGAGTTTTCCAAATAAATCAACTCATATTAAAATGGATAGCGAAAAAATATGATTCCAACTGAGACAATTTGAACGTGATGAAGTTAATGAAACGTACATAGAAGTTCTTACATGTAACGGCATCACCCTAATTCGGAGAAGAGCAAATACCGTCATCGCGAAAGAGAATCAAGCGTTTTTAACCTGTACGATATTTCGTGAGCCATTCCAAGCCTAAGCTCCTAAATATATTGCTCAAATGTTCTGAGCTATGTGACTAAAACTGTTATTAAAACTATAAATGATGACGTTTTCGTCATATAGTTCACGAAAAAGTTTCCTCAACCGTTGCCAGCATTGGTATGAAGGGAGTCCGTCTCGACAGAAACTAATGGCGAGGAGAGAGAGAGAGAGCTCTCGGAGTTAAAGAACCGCACGGCGATAGACGCAAAAAATCCCAAATGCTTAAAGCACTCGAAACAAAAAAAGAAGCCTAAGTTGCCAATAAAAGAGAAGGACTCCACCTCTTCCTCGACGCCCATCTCTCCCGTTGCTCAGCGCGAATTATCCTCTTCCTTCTCGAGAAAAAACTCTTGGAGTGGACGCTTACTTGCATCCATATGTATTTATTTATACATCTAACTTCCCGTAACAATTTGCAAGTCCCTCGCTCCGTCTCCCAATGGACTATCATTACAAGAGAGGCCTCGGAGTACGGGGGTGGGTAATGAGGGGCAGGAAGCGGAGTATTCCACGGGGGGTGTGGGGGAACGGGGTGGGGCCGCTGGGAGCTGACCACTCCGCGCGCCAAACCGGTAAATCAGGCCTTCCACACTCCAAAAAGAGAACCCTCCTCAATATTTGCCCTTCTCGCCACCCGCCGAACGTTTGTGAGGGGGAAAAGACCATCTCCGGGAGTGGTAATGGCGAAATAGCGCCGGGCGCCAGGTTCCGGCGAGTGCCTCCGGGGCTGCCGACACGCGCCTTCCGCTCCCTTCCCCCGCCATCGCCTTCGGCCCAACGGTACTATCTTCAGAGACGGGAAGAATCTTTTGGGGGATGGGTCGTGAGGGAAGGGGTCCAAAGTGGATCGGGGCTGCCATCGACTAAAAATTAATCTTCCTCGGAAATAATCTCCTAGATTTTGACACGATCCGAGACTTTCAGTTTCCGTGCAAAGTTAGAGAGCCCATCTGAAAACTTTATAAAATAGATCAATTTTACGAAGGAAAAGGCGATAGAGAATGGATTTTCTTCCTCACTTTTGACTACACCCGTTCCTTACCGTGCACAAGGACTGCAGGTATCATAACAGAGTACAATCTTGTGTAAAAGTAACTATAAGTGTTAGCCTTGTTTTAAGGTCTCCTTTACGTATTCAAAGCATATTTGTGCTCATATTTTTACTTGTTCTTTGTAAGCTAATCATATGAGGATTAATAAACAATTGTTATTCTAATTCAGTTTTTAAGACTCGAACTTTGGATTTCTGTCGAGAAACGACGCATTTTCATTTTGATTAATTTGAAAAATAAATCTGCGGCACTGTGCTCTACATAAGTGCCGTCAGTAAATATATACTACTTTTACTGATAGTATCATTATATACTACTATACTGCTATAGATCATATTACAATAGATTATATTACAATAGATTATACTACAATAGATTATGTTACTTTAGATCATACTACTATAGATTATATTGCTAGAGATATATACTACCATTATTGTATCTACTACTACTATATCCATATCCTTATCATTTTACAGGAAAAAACAGAAAGAAAACAACATACTACAACCGAGGTTCCGGAAAATCTTAAAACTAACATCAACACTCAACCATCTCCAAACACAAGATTCTTCTTGAGTTTTTAGAAATTAACTAACAGCTCTCTCTCCGCGGGGAAAAAATTAAAATTTCGAGAAAGAAAGGCTTCCGTTTATCTTTTCAAAGCTGCTAATTTGTAATAAAACTAGTTTCCTATTTCTTGAAAAGGCACCAGACGATCTTCTAGGTCAGCGGAGCCCAACCTAGAGCCCCGGGGGCTCAGGGGGGATTCAGCGTGCGGGTTTATTTGAACGTCATTAGAGCCGAGATAATTCTCATCATTGTTCAACCGCGGGAAGAGCCGATTCTCTCCTCGGATAGCATCGCAGTTTACTTTAAATTTGAATTTCAAAGCGCTGAAGAGGGCCTGAAAGATCTGTTTCTGCGAACTGCACGAACGGTGCAGCACTCGATACCTCGAACGTGCTGTCGATTAGAGTATAGGAATGTTTTTACTTTAATTCAATGATTTTTTTCCGAACAGGTCATTCTATTTCATCACCAATGACATGGTTTTGAATAATACTACGCGATTTGAGATTCATGAAAAGTAGGTTCAAACTTAGATTTAAAAATGATTTTACGAAGAGCAGTTAGTTTCGTTGGAGAAGATTTTAGGTTCGGCAGTAGCGTTACGACTGTGGTAGAATCCCTCGGGTGGAATTCACTCCAGGTGAGATCTGCCTATCTGCGGAAGCTTTTTGAAAAAAAATCGGTTCAGAACTTATAGACAAAGTATATGAAATGGTAGTTCCCATAACCTCCTCAGTCCCAACAATTAATTGAACAATTTTATTTATTTTTTTTTGGTTATTGAGTAGTTATAGGTTTAAATTATGCAAAATATTGCAAAAATAAATTATGAATAAGCCCATTTACATTTTACAGCATGTAGCATATATGCTACATCAGGACTCAAGCAGGACATTTATTTGCGTAGGTACGATCTTACTGCCGTCGATAATAGGTAGGTTTTTAAGAGGAAAATAACAAAGAGGTACAAAATACTTTACATGAAACATTTATTAAACCTTTTCTATAATATAAAGAATTTTAAAAAGTTATAACGCCTTTTTTGTTGTTATTTTTTGTGAAATGTTAAAAAACAGTTTCTTTTTTCCATGAAACACAGGAAAACTTTGCATTTTATACAACGGACAAAAGTAAATCCTTGCAGTCTACACCTAGATCTACTCTTTTGATGTTGACTCATCATCTCTGGCAGATGCATGGCCTCAGTCTTCCTGACCTGAATTGGTGGAACAACAGCTGGAATCCTAGGATGATGTAACTTTAGAATTCCATCATCAACCTCCATTTCTTTATCTTCCCCGTCATCATCTTCATCTTCCTGATTCTCCCCCTCCTCAAAATAAATTAAATTTTCTGCAATATCCAACCTAAATTGGTAATAAGTCAGGATGTCTTTCTTTGCCCAACATTCTTCTCGAGCACTTTGGCGATACTCAAGCCAAGCTCCTGCAATTGCGAAGTCAAAAAAATGGTGAATAACCCTAATTGTCCACTTCTTTGTCCTACCCCTCATGGCATATTTGCCAAGAACTCGATCGAGTAGATCCACACCTCCCATATTAATATTGTAGTTTTTTTACTACGTTTGGGCGTGGAACCTGAACATATTGTCGGTCCTTCTTAGACCAACGTCTACATTCCTCAACTGGTGTGGCACCGTATTCAGTGGACGCCAAGTAAATAGGTTTGTTATCAAACCATTTTAGCACAGCCAACTTATCATCATGCCTTACAACTTGGTCATAGCTCCCCCTACCTTCTCTTCTCATAGTAGCATCGCTTTTAAACTGCACTGATTTTGGCAACCGACTGATCATTATTGTGCCACTAGCCAGCGTACTCCTGTCCTCCAAAAGTTGTTCAAGAACAGCCACAGAAGTAAAATAACGGTCTATGTACACGGATGACCCAGCTGGTAATGAATCTGTGAGTTTTAACACAACTCTACCTCCGACATCCAGTTTTTCAGGAATTAGAGTATTTTCTGCCACAATTTCTCTTCCCTTTCCCTCGTAAAGATAGAAGTCAAGAGGTAGACCAGAGGGTGAGGCCATGACAAAATTTTTCAGCCCTACTGCATGAGGCTTCCCTTTTACATACTGCCGCATCCTCACATGTCCATGGAAAGGGACCATTTGTTCGTCAATCGATATATTTTTCGTTCGAGTGTTTTCTAGGCAAGCATCTCTGATAGCCTTCAGAAGTGGGCGTACCTTCCAATAGCTGTCTTGTTTTTCTGCTGGAGTGGCAGCATTATCGTCTACTAACTTTAAATTATTGCGAATTAGATAAAACCTATCTCGTTTTACATGGTCTGCAATCAATGGATACCTCGTTCTTTTTTCCCAGCACATCCTGAGTCTGGGGAACCCTAGGAGGGCTGCAACTATACTTACTCCCCAGAATTTTCTAATTTCCACTCCAGTTACGCCCATTGACTTCCCAGTTTCTTTTACATACCTAATATTGGTGTAATGGGCCATATCTTCAAAAATACAGGGCTTAATATACTTAGAAAAATATCCAAATGGCTTTTTCACGCCAGATAATCCAGGTGCAGAAGATGAAGCTTGTCCGAAACTAACATTAGGTTGGAAACTAGAAATTAGAGAGATACTAATCAATATTTTTAATCTTATCTAACAAATTCCATCAATAACTCTCACAGACAATAGTAGCAACTAACTCGTTTTTATGTCTCCAAACCATTCTCCTCCGCTGAATCTCAGCAAGAGGGATGGAATCGTCTTCAGATTCTGAAGAACTTTCGTCGAACACTGGAGTTATTGGGCGAACTGTAAGGTCCTCTTCATCATCTTCCCCAACATCTATCTCGAGATCGGATGAATTAGGGTCGATAGTGTCGATCATTTCAACAATATCCGTTTCCGTCAAGACTGAAATATTTTATGCATAAAATTTAACCTAATTTAAATTTTACTAAATAATTAATACGTAAGTAAATATTGCAATCGAAATACAAAATATTATAAGGAATATTGATATTAAACTTCATTATCAAGTGTAAAAACAGCATTAAAAATTACAAATTCGGTTAATAAAATATCTAATAATATGAAATATGTTATGAAAATATCATGACCAAAATGTAGAAAAGTATAGGTGGTTGCCGAATGTAGAGTATATGCTACCTCATTAACAACATGATATAGTACTAATTAGTTATTGTTTTGAACATTTCATTGAGATGCACATCGTTCATTAATGTTTTATAAGCAATCATATGCACATTACAATTAATAAAACAAGATAATCACAATAATTACCATCCATTCTTGTTGCCATGGCGAAATGTAAAAACACGTGTCTCTTCTAATTAGTGCTGACACCTGTCAATTGCAGCGTGAAACAAAAAACGAAGCAAAATCACGAAGCGCGCACTGTAGAGCAGATAATACACCAGGCTAACTCGCGCTACAAACGATGCTAGCGCCAGAAATAAATAAAGACCGCATGTAGCATATATGCTACATCAGGACTGAGGAGGTTATAGAACAAATGTGATCTCCGAGAAGCATCGAGAAAACATTACAAGGAAGAAATAGCAAAAACAGTCCAATTCTTTTTGTTATTCATTCCGCAGTCTGTTAAAGAAGCTAACCCGGTAGATTAGGTTGGAATGTTGCTGTTACTACATCCCGAGTACACCCCACTTGCGGCTTTCGGGGTGTGTATCTAACTTTTGGTGATCCTAAAGTTGTTTGCGAGAAAACGCCCTCCGGCGAGACATGTTGGGCGTGGACGGTCTACATTGCTTCAAATGGGATTTAGCAGCTGATTAGAATCCCATGCCATGAGGATTAGAGCTGGGATAAGGTAAGTACGTTGCTAATTTCTCCATTGATTCTGAAACAACCATCGGGTAGTATCCGATTGCACTCATAAGTTATGGACCAAACAGTAAAGAGAGTACGCAATCGCTGTTCGTTAGCTGAAATAGATGCTTCGAAGGTACTGCGACATAATCCTCTTGAGCCTCCCAGTGCGAGTCAAAGTACACCGCAGCCTTTTGTTGGGCATACGCCGAATTTCACCCACGCCTCGAAAGCCTCGAAACAGCTCGGACTTTGTAGAATGAGCGGGAAAATAAAGCAATCGCGACCACTTAGCCATGTTAGGAGTGCTTACGGAGTGGATGCGAAAGATCCGAAGTTGGCAGCGCCGCTATGGGTATCTCCAGAGGGTGCTCCAAAGTGGAGGAGGATGTGAGAGCGTCCCCTAGGGGAAGTTCCCTTTCGTTTGAGATGAAGAGGAGAGCACCTTGGACACAATGTAATCCATTTGGAGTAAAAGAGGGAGGCGCTGGTTTATTTGAAAGAGCGCGGAGATTATCCACCTTTTTATTCCTTTCTTTTCTTTCTTGTCTCGTCCCCTTCCATCGGGTCTCGTGCCGTCACGACTTGCTTTCGACCAGATGGACGCGGTGGCGTGTTATTCCGGACTCATGCCTATCGTCACCTGACTGTGATTTTTGATTTTTAAATCCGTGCGATGCCGGGCGCTTTTGGTGCCGGCAGGAGAGGATGTCCGTACACGTATCCATGGGACAAAAGTTCCGGTGAATTGATCAATAGCTGGAGAGGTCGATTTGTTTCGATTGAAATACATAAAATCTGAAGAATAACTATAAAAAAAATCAAAAACAACTATTTACGGAGGTGAATCATGAAACTGCAAGATGATGATTACGATTTATCCCTGAAACTAATAGTTCGAAACTGAAACTATAAAAATCTAATAATTTTTTTACCTCAATTCTCTTCTTCAATTCATTTCTATAATATGTCTGCTCCTCTAAGGATTTTACCAACGATTTTACCAACGCAGCGCAAGAAAAAAACAACATATTTCGTAAATCCCAGTCTATGTGAATATTAATGTTAGTGCTGATAAACCCCTCATTTAGGGGTATGTCAGGCAAGTGGAAGATTCAGGTTCGAGTGCCAGCTAGGCCAAGCATATCCTTTTCGATTCATTTTCAAATAATCATAGTGTTATCTGAAAAATGTTACGCTGCTTGATACGGTTTGAAGAAGATAAATTTATTTATACTATGTAGGTTGTCAATAAGTCATCCAAATAGAATTGTTGGATAAATTTGAGAGCATTTGGAATCATATAAAATGGAAAATGTCAGGCAAATTTCCGATTAATACTACGTAAGAGTAGAATTATAAAATATACGTGGTGAAGCAATGCAACGATGAACATTATAAATATCCAGCAAGAAGTCAAAAAAATATGCCGAATAAATTACATAAACCTGCGAATAGATTTGTAGTTCAAGTGAAAAATTATTATAATTATTGTTGTAGAAGTGTACTCTCCACGGGAGGTTTTTGGAGGGGTTTTACCTCTCGTCTTTGGGCGAATGATGGACAGATATTATTATTATATTGTTCCCCTTGACCGGTGCCAACTGGTCCTCAGTCCAAATCGCAACGATATATTAAATAAATAAATGCATAAATAAAATGAAAAATAATCCATTGATCAGGATGTGTTAGAAGGAACCAGTAGCAAGTAGTGCGATTTAAAGCGATACAAACACTAATTGCTAATCAAATAATGTTAATCGATATAAATTTCTAATCTGAAGCAAATAGAAACTACAATACGGAACTTTCATCAAAAAATTCAACTCTTCATATCATACGAATATCTATTATGTACACTCTTTTCAACTGAATAAAATACAACAAACCATCTCTTTTCAATTGAAGCCACGAATAGGAAGGAGTTCACGGGTAAGAAATTCATAGTTATTTACAAACACAGAGGAATTCTATTTTTATGCTATACAAGAGCGTCCTTACATATGTCCATCCTCGAGAAAATGGATAAGCCGAGATGTAATTACTCTCTTCCAGCACACCGCGAACGAATAACCGTAAAGATACAGCGAGGGCGGTAGAGCCATCTACTTGAGCCGATCCGAGTGACCCGCAATGGTTAAAGGGTTTATAAACACAGGCGTTCACGATACTTCGACACGAGACACGTTTTTTCGAAGGCTCAAGCATAACAGATAAAAAGGGAGGAGCGTTCCGTGTGGGCGAGAGGTGTATAAACAGACAGGCCGAAGGATTTATACGCTCGGAAGACTTGTAGTTGTCAATAAACAGATTTTTAAAACTCCGGAGAGCGACTCTCTCGAGGGAAAACATTTGCCCACGTACTGGAAACACCGACGAAAAACGAAGCAGACGATCGGCCGCCCTCATTACGCACAAATTCCATAAGCGCGAGACGAAACATTTCCTGGGGAGAATGACGTATCTCTCTTCTTCCTTTTGCTTTAAAAAACCTGCGACTTTGGTTGCAAAAGCGAACTTGGAGCAGGAAAATACTTAACGATGCACTTTTCGCCGGGTGCTGAACTCGCAGAATCGGAGCGGAAGAGTCGTACGAGGGTCACCGAAAGAAGCGGGGGGAGGAAATTTCCTTCCTTTAAAACAAAAAAAGCCGGCGGATTTGAGAGAGGAAAAATCGATCGGCATGCCTCATTTCGGCCTCCATTAATTAGCGGGGCAATGAATGTGAAAGATCTAATTAGAGGAGGACGCGAAAATATTGCGATGGACGGCGAGCGGGGATTTATTTCCGAATAATTGGATCGAGATTGGAGAGAAAGCAATCGAGACCTTTCCTTTGACGGAAAGGACACGGATTGATCAACGAGTGCGAACTTGCTTTGAGTACTGAGAATTGTAGAAATTCCTCAATGATTTGGAAATCGTTTCAATTATCTTTAACCCGTTCCTCAAAGACCACACCAACATCGAATCGTACGAATATTACCGTATATAATCGTGTTTAAGCCAATTATTACAGCACATTTTTTATAATGAAAGAGCACCACTTGGCTTATACTACAAATCCAAGTTACCTGCTCTCCGGCGGATAAAGTCTGCTCATCGAAAATCGGCTCATAAAATCATCACTTGCTCAATTAACGATTCTTTATCAATTTTCTCCGCAATCACGTAGGGAGTAGTTGGATTGAAAACAAACATGTTCGATCGGACGTTGTGATCGGGCGATGTCATCTAACAGGGAAATTCCTTACAATGTGGGCACTGGGATTATCCCATTCTAGGCCTAAATTCGACCAATTAGTTTTAGCAGTTTTTGTGATGTTTTAGGTGTCTCGGCATCCACTCGGGTCGGCTTATACTCGAGTATATAGGGTACATCGGGATATCTAACAAATAAATACAAAACGATTTCTTCACTAGAAAAATATAGATGGTAGGCATGTAAGCTAACCATTCCGCAACCAATATCAGCTTTAACAAAAAATGAATATATTTTCCCATGTCAGTGCAGTCAACCATTAGTTTTTCTCTTGTGGGAGTAGCTTCTTCTTCTTCTTTAAATATGTTCCCGTATATTTACCTGTTTGACAGCACAAACAATCCCGCATCTAGGCGTGTGTCTACATTAATAGATAAGGTAAAACACGCTCTCCAAGATGCAGATACGCTCCTAAATAAGTAACAAACTTCTCCGATACGGTAACGACCGAGGAAAAAACCGGCCGATAGCTGTAGGGAACACTTCCTTCTGCATTATCAGACCGTTGAATAAATATGTTAGACGAAGCGGTCGTTTTTTAAACATTGCGGCTTCGATTGGACGAGCCATTCCGTGACCCCCTACCGTGACAAAACACAATCCCTTTTTTCTCACGTGACGCGAAAGAAAATTTTCGCGGCACGGAACGGAGGCCGGGCTTTCGTGCGCAGTCCAATCGGCTTTTTGCCGATTCGTGCGAGTGCCATTCGCTCAACTTGTCCGCCATTCCTTATTTCCAAAAGGCCATTACTTTTGCCATTACCTACCTTTGGGTAAATGGCAATTTTGCGAAAACCTTATTCTGAAAACTATTCGTTGACATAAGTTTATAGACACAATGGAGCCGATCGTGATCGACTCCATGTGGACGAAATGTTGTAGAGTTTTACAACCTCCTATAGCCTTTTTTGTCTGCGTTATTCGTCTCATTCATCGGCATTCGGAGAAAACAAGAGAGGATAATCGCACTTTTAAAACTAAGGCACTAAGGATGTTCTTAAAAGTGTTGTGATCCTTTGTTGTTTTCTTCGAATACCGGTGAATGAGACGAGGATCTTCGACAAAGACGGCTATTGGATATTTTAAACCACTTATTCGTTAAGAGTCGAATTCCAGATTTTCTCTCTTTACTGTCTAATGAAATGGAACCATAGGTTATAAACATAAACTTATCCATGTACTAAATGGATGAACCAAATGGTTTCAATCGAGACTTCGTCTTTTTTATTAAAATTTTCTTTTCCGCTTCGTTCCCTTCGGACGCAAGGCCCTTCAACTGCAACGCGTAATCCGGACAGCTGCTTACCGATTGCCCATTCATGTACCGCGTACCTCCTTTTCCATGTAAATTGCAAGCGCTAATGATGGATTGTCGACTAACAATAGGATCTTGCCTTCGATTAACGTCCGCGAATGGGTAGCCATTGAGACAATACGCATCCTACCAGAATAGTACGGCTATTCTGCATCGAAGATCATGCCTCAAGACGGTAGCGACTAAAATCACCCAATTAATTCACCGTCTCCTTGGAGGGATTAACGTCGAGGGTACGTCTCTTACGGCTGATTTGTAGTGATAAAAGTTCTTCGGCCTGGTACGAAAAAGGTATTGGTGAACCATTTGCATAATCTTCACAATACGTCGCAACACAAGAAGAATCAGTCCGCCGTCGAGATCACCTCACTTGGGTCGACAGCCTGCGAAGCCAAACAGACAAAACGGGCCAATTTGCGAATCCGCCGCCGTCGGGTACGTATTCCAAATTATAAGCCTCGACGAAAGTTTACTTTTCTCCATCCGTTTGGAAGCGGGCGACCGTTAATTAAGCCCTGTTCCGTTCCTCTGATCACCGACTCCTGAGCTGCTCCCGCTATTAACCCCTACTCTCGCTTTAATGAAACGGCACGCAACCTCGAAAAGTCGATTACGTATGATATTCGCCTGTATCAGTAGATGCGCGGACGTCTCTCGATACGTATATGGTATGAACCGGAAATCCCATCCTCGTAAACCAAAATCTCCCGTCGAAGACGAAAGCCCTCTCGAAGTGGAAGAAACGCGAGAAAAATGTTTACGAAACCCGAAGTTTACGGCAGCTTCTTTACGGGCGGGGAGAAAGTAATGAAAGACGAGAGACATCTATCACCGAGATAACGAAGGGAATGGCGAGGAGATAAATAAAATAGACGGGAACCTATCCACTTAGGACACGGTATCGGACGCGATTCTTTCGGGAGACCAAGGACGAATCTCTAGCGAGGTTGAGATTTTAAGAGCGCTCCCGCAGTTGGAGAGAGAGACGAGGGCCGTCGGGCATTCCCATTAGCGCATAAAAAAGTACGCGAAACCCATCTCCTTGGGATCTAACCTAATGCAAGAGATCGCGAATTCACCGATGAGGTTCCCACGTCCCAATATTTCCGGATATTTCCGCTTGTGTGCGCGAAAATTTGCAACTACTGAAGAGGAGCTCGTTAATGGATTCGAATTAAATCGCGCCTCCTCGACTGGATGGATTTGGTCCACCAGCCATCAAAGAGATCCTTTTATGAATCTCCGGAGAAACTGAATCTTCTAAAGGAGAGTAAAATTCCTATTAATCCATACATGCAGCTGAAAGAGAAATCTTTAAAGTCTCTCAAAATTCAGCGAATGCATTAATATAGGATTCACCATGAAGTGAAAACGAAACATGAGCTGTTTTCACGAATTTAATCGCAGATTTATTTCATGCTTACGGAGACTATATTAACAGATTGAGAATAAACTACGCATCCTGGAGAGAGAGATAAATTTTTAAGCTCTCTAATTCAGCAGATAAATTAATATAGGTTACTACATTAGATAAACTAATGGATGAGCTGTTTGTACAAGTTTAAGCATACAATTATTCCATGCCAGCGGATACAACATTAACAGATTGAGAATGAACTTGAGTTGTGCCACCCGATACATATCTACGATTTAAAATAAATTGAGCCCATTATAAATCTACAACCCATTCAGCTGTCTTTCAAAGGAGAAAAAATAACACACGTGTTTCCCAATAGATAATCTCTCGCAAATTATTGCGGAGATTGGCTCGATATGAGGACCCAACCCTCAATCACAATACGTCAAACACCGCGAAAAATAAAGCCCAGCCTTCGAAAGCGTCGAAAAAGCCCATCTTTTAAATGCAGATACCATCAATCTGTAGATTCACACGACGTGCGCCACCGTCAAGTGCTTGTTTTGATCATAAAAATCCCGTTTGGCAAGCAGCTATGTCCACCGACACGCTTGCCAACGATATTCGGCACTGCTTGTCCCACGTTCCTTCCGCGACAACTGATGGCGTGAAAACACCTTCGGTTCCGGTTCAATCTTTCGCAGATCCGTCTGTTTGGAGAGGGAATTCCGAGGCGACAATCAGATTCAAAATGAAGCTTCAACGCCGTAGTATACAAACAACTCGATATATCCAAACATAACGGAGACCTACTATTCATGGCCCTTGTTCATCGTAGATTTCGCTCTGAAAGGCGCGAGGTAAAAATTAACACGTTTAAATAGCCGATTGCAGATGTATGATGATCCCGAAAAATTGGCGACACCAAGATGTTGCGAGAACATCGACGTCAAAGAATTCGTTTTATGAAAATACAACGATCATTTACTCTTCTTGAAACTAGCTATATCAGATATTTCGCTTTAGAAGACGCAAAAATTGAAATGAACACGATTGCGAAATTATTGGCCCGAAAAATTCGCGACACTAAAATTTTGCAAAGCCATTGAGGACGAATAATTCGTTTTATCAAAACGTAACGATCACCCTCTCTTCTTGACACGCTTATTTTATCATAGATTTCCTTCCAGAAGTTTCAAAAGAAGAAATTAATGCTTATGAAAACACGGCTGCGAAATTAAAGGCCAGAAAATTTGCGATACCAAGATTTTGAAAGATCGTTGAGGACAAAGAATTCGTTTCATGAAAACATAACGATAACTTACTCTTCTCGACGCTTGTTTAGTTACAGATTTCGCTCTAAAAGACTTAAAAACATAAATTAACGAATTAAAACACGACTGCGAAATTAGGTATAAAAAAATTCGCGACACCAATATTTTTCAAGACCATTGAGGATTCCCAGGCCTTTTAAAAACCCAACAGGCGCGACAGATTGAAGACTTACTCTTCTTCGCGATAAAAAGATACGTAAACAAGAATTAACACGCGCACAAATCAGCGATGCAGAATCAGCGGAAACTCCGCGACTCGAAGACCATTCCAAAGGCCTTCCGCAGATCTCCCACCAGATGCTTTAACAACCCGACTCTCTCTCTAGAGAGAGGGAATCCTCTCTCAGCTCGGTCTCAGCTCTCGATGGCCATCGGAGAAATCCACTTACCATTATCCAGATGAGGCATAGGGCCGCGATCCGTCTCCCCAACGCCCTCTCCATGACTTCTGGAGAATCGTTCCGCAAGAACCCTTTTAATTCTTCCGCCCACCTCTCTCACGGGTACCTCTTCGGGGCAATTTCACTTCACTTGGGTACGCGTTATTCTTTCGCCTCTCTTTTTTTCTCGCCGTAAAACTCTCTCGGCCGACTGCTCCTACCGCACTGAGAGCCGACCGCGAACTCAGGCACTGTGCCTGTGTGCGCCTTCGCTCCGGAGAGGGGAATCTCTCCCCTCACATCACTTGGCGGAGTGGGTGATGAAAGGGGAGGGGAGGGGCCAAGGTGTCCCTACTTGAATTTCGGCAGATACGAAGATTCTGCGGCGGACGACGTTCGGAAATCGATTGTTGCGATTTTTTCGGGATTCCACGCGCCGGACGTTGGGGAACGTTTTTTTCGGAAGTAAGAGTTATTCGGATTTGGTTGAGTGAATCCTCGCGAAAATCCGTTTTCGTATGGACGACTCGTGGCGTATTCTACATAGAATCCTTCGGTGGAATATATCCAGAGTGGAAAAATTTGCGTATGCTGGTTAGTGGTACCGAACCACAGTGATAAATTGTTTGGAGGATTTTGTCGAAGAAAAGGGGTAATTATGAGACGAGAGAAGGAAAATCCGGTCACAAATTATGCCGTGGCTAGTTATCATAAGGATATTAACGAGTAATAGGATGTGATTACATAATTGTGAAGAAAATAGGAAATATCGATATGCTAGTGATGTGTGCTGTTTCTGGGATATCGTAAGTAAGCAGATTTTTCTTGTGGTTAATTTTGGAACGTGGAATACCAACAATTTTGGTCGTTATCATGACATTGTTCTCTTACAAAGTTTTAGAGGGAGTATTGGCGAAGAGGAAGCTTTAAAAATAAAAAAAACTTTCATTAAAACTTTTTTGCCGATTATAATGATTTGATAGAATAATGTAAACGATAATTCGTCTTATAATATGATCAATTGGAACGTATTAAGCAGCAATTGATTTAAGAAGAATCCGTAAGACTTACACGGAATAATCCCATATCAATCACAGAATTATGTTAATTAAGAAGTTATTTAAAGTAAATCTATCAAAACTCTAGTAACAACGATATTCGATTCATACACCCATTCCAAAATTTTAAATACTGAGGATAAAGCATTTACTTTATTGCAGAGTGTATGAATATATTTCGATTAACTATGGATTTTTAGGTACATCAATAGGATGAACTGAGGTACATACATATCAGACCTCGATAACCTGCAGTAATCCACTACTTTTTCTCAAAAAAATCATCTTACAAGCGTTTTTCAGTCACTTTTGTAGCTGAACATCGAAAAAGAAACTCTCTAAGGGTCGATCGATACATTTATTTCCCCCGGAACCCGCTATTATGGAAATAAATGATCAAATCTGTTGTCGCCCACACGCAGCTCAGAAAGTATTGAAAAAGTTCGACCTCCCCACGTACATTCTTTCATCGTCCATTCCTCCAGCGCTCTCGTATGGATCCACTCTGCCGGCGATGATGGCCACGAGTTAAAAGGGGAATATGCGAAATATTTGGCTCCGGAGATTTGCGAACTTTCTTTCCGACTGCATGCGACGTGGTAGAGATCAGAGAAGGGATATTTTGGATGCGAATTGTATCGTATTCCACGTCGGATTCGACGAGTTATTTCTGGGATTCGACGGATATCTTTCTCTAGAAACAGTGTGCATGTTTTCCTTGGTTTCCACCCAAAAAGGCTTCCGGTTCAATTGAGATACATGTACAGCGGCTGTTTACGCCATATGATGTTCCGAAGGAATTCGACTGAAGAAAACGTGTCTTATTTGTTGTGGATATACGAAAGGCAAGCGATGAGATTTACGGGGAGTACAGTGAAAGTCTTACACTGTGAAGAGAGATATGGTTGTATTACACTATTGTATAGACAGGTTTCATGTAAGTTTAGTGCAAAAGAGTCAATGCCCCCCTATAAAATGTAAAAGAACGTGTCACATAACTGTAAACCTGTAAACGATAACCTATCTCCTATCATTCAGTTCCTATGAAGAAGTAATACTTCCTTAATCAATTTCTTCAGTTTAACGAACGGAGAATATAAAAGAATATCTTTATGCTGATGAAAGCCTTCCGCTTTCTATTTCAGTACATGCACCCGAGAAGTCAGCTTGCTAGCGCTCCAACACCAGGTCCTCAGTTCGAAACCTAGCTAATCGGGCTGTCCTGATTAGATAATTTTAGTATGTGGTCCTCAATACTAGCCATTATTAAAATATACGTATTTGGTGTCACCCTGTTTCCATTGAGGAAATATATAATAAGATTAGCCTGTAATACGAAGTCACCATGCCCCGCTCAAGACGGCTGTTGAGTACTCCACCATAGAAGAGTTTCAGTTGCTGGAATTTACGGGATGAAAAGGACAGAATCAAAAGCGAAAGACCAGAAAGAATTGTATATTACAAATGGTAACAGAATGGAGGAAAATATTCGACAGAATAGATCTTAACTCGGTCATCCTCTCCGATAAGGAGTAAAACATCAAACAAGTTTATTGACTTGTACTGATACCAAAATAACAACAAACACCCCGACCCAGGTGCTTTCTATTTTGTTCACCTGCCCGAGATACTCGGCACCAGCGCTTTGGTGTTTGATAACATCATGCTATCAATACAAATAGATAAACTGTTTATTTATCTCCTTGGCACCTCAATCTTCGGAAAGGGGAACATCGAATTCGCAAGGAAAGGAGAGCAAGCATAAGTAGATGCGTTTCTACATCAAACCGAAAGCGTTTCTCAATATGCATTTCGAACCCTCACAAATTGACCTCCAATTTGAATATGCACGTGAGAATCTTACTGGTTACTGATGTATCCACATATACTTCTTATTTATATTTAATGGCACGATAATTATTAAATATGTTATCATGTTAAAACATAATTCACTTTTAGGAATGAAATTAAGATATAAAAATAAAATCTAGCAATGCACGACGAAACTTCCGATCTTTCTTTATATTATAAATCATTTTCCGCTAGGATGGTTAACAACTCCATATTATTTGATAGCAGAATCGCTCATGGACGTCTTATATTCGTGGAAGTTTTATCGAGTATGTGAAAATTTTGTAAGAATTAAAACACTCTTGGTAAAATATTCTGTAACGGGTGTAAAATTATAATTTTTCCTCGTAGAGGAATGGAACGATTAAAAATAATTATCTATAGAATAATAAGAATTTCAATTATAACGATAGAAGAGCATACACCAGAAATTATCCTTATCATATTCACCTCCAATTCGTATGAGCAATTCTTATAATTCTTATAAATTCGTCAAATACATTGACTTATAACTTGACAACATCTTTCTTTCTAAAAATGTTTTACTCCATTCATATCGCATTATTTTGAGAATATCGCTAACATATACTATCGATAGATTCAAAATTAAGGAAATTATGTTAATATTTAACTACATTACTTTATTTTACGAATTCCGATTCCTATCATAAATGCTTCAACAAATAATATATTTATATATTATTTATATTTTATCGTGAACCTCAATCGGCGTTTTACAAGATTAAGATTTTCTAAACCTTGAACCTTGAAAACAAAAACGACTAGACACCTTTTGCAAAATACAGGATTTCGTGAAATCACTAACTTTAAATTATTTAAGCCTTATTTACGAAGCGTAATATACATTTACTTATAAGGGAAGAGAAAATTCCATCTGGAATGAAAACAGGAAGGTGATCTTTGACGCGTGTCAGAAAAAGAGCCGCTAATTAAAACATGTATTCTTGTCAACTGCAGGTTAACTCCAGGTTAGAATTAATTAGATGATTATTTCACTTCATCCAAAATCATTTCAATTTTTTACCCAGGCGGAGATTTCCTTTTGATATACAACATCAAATTTCTTTCTTTTATTGCCAAGACTTTCTTTCAGCTCAGGGACATTTTAAACGCAGTTTGCAACACCCCACTCACTGACACAAGATCAACCTCGAATTGAAAATCGTATTTATTAAATGCTTCCATGGACTTATTTTAATCTGATGACAACATTGGTACTCGATGTTTTCAACTAGTAAGGGAATCTATTGATTCGAGAAGCAGGAACTTCCTGTCTTAATATAATAAAGGGGGACAGTCAGCTCAGCAGATGAGATAAGAGCGAGAATGTATGAGTAAGAGTTACATGAATCTTTCACTCTTACCGACATTGACCTAAATCCCTCATGCGCCGATGTGGACCGGAAGCATGGCCAACGTGTGAGATGGGCATATTTTCGATTTCCAGCAGCCGACTTCGAGATGTTTCTTGGTCAGCCCGTTTCTTTTGGCAGCGCATCCCCGCAGCCGAAGCCAAGGTAAATTCCCTTAACTTGAACGATCCGGATCACCGACGGAGTGTCAGCACAAATGGATTGACGGAGTGAAATATGCCTTCCATTGTCGCTTTGGATCCTTCGAGAGAGAATTATCTCAAACCCACGTCAGCGACACAAGCGCCCTCTGCCACCGGCCGCAGACCACGTTTGTGTCGCCGTTCATGTCTGGGAGGAGACCTCGAAACACAGAGATCTACAAACAATGTAGCTGTCACTAAATCGCTGGCGATAAATTTATAAGTTTATTGCTGCTCTAAATTCAAGGTTCTTCCCTACAAATGTCTCAATTTATCAAAAAACATGGAATAGGAGGGAATTCACTTTTGCTACCATATCTTGATAAATAGAGAATATTGATTGACTTTTGGAACAGGATAAAGAGAATTGTCTTTTAATAACATTTTTCTAATTTCAACTCATAGCTACACTGAAATGAAATCCACCGAGGAATAAGTTTCGGTAGGAGTTAATAAATGATCGAATTCATTTTGGTCAAACCATAACGAATGCTTTGAAAAGTGCTATCTTTTAAGTATAGCACTGCCCTAAAGCGGTCTTTTAACTATCAGCAATATTATCCAGTGAGGAAAGGGAAAACTACCTCATTCTTCATATCGCCCTGTGTTCAGAGACCTCATTTCCCTCTCGTTTGCTTTTTATGACCATTAGTGGAGGGGTTGGAGTTCCAACCACATTTCAGCAAGAAAACTGTACTGACAGATGAAGGAAAATTTGATGCTACCGGGTCCATACCTAAACTGGCGTTTTTATGATGAAATTTTATGAAACAATAATCTTATTAACTACTTGATATACGGACAACCGAACGAAACGGTTACTTTAAAGCAACAAAATTAGCTAACGTTAAAAGAAAATTTCACTCTTCTTAAAATTAATTGTTCCTAGGATTAGCAAATCTATATTTGTGACTTCCGTGAGTTATTGTTCGTAGACGTAGACGAATAGTTTCTTTTGAGCCTAGCAGATTAAACGATGTACAGAAATACTAAAGCAAACAAGGACTTCTGAAAAACTCTTCAAACCGCTTCCGCGTTTCTCTCTGAAACAAACTTAAACGTGAGTCATTTATGTTCATTTAATGATTTCCTAAGTATTCCATTTAATTATAGTATATGTTAAGATTTCAGGATTCAAAACTGTGAAAATTAAATTTAATTCTTTTAAAAGTAAATACTTATACGTTCTTCCTAAGCGTCTCCACTGGAGATATTCCTAAAGACCTAGTATAAGGGGTGTAGAACCTAGTATCTTGAAAGGGTCTTTGAAGCGATACATACAACCAATAATCCGAAATTCAGTGTAATTGCTACAAAAATTTATAACTTGAGACTTCGAAATTATATGTAAGAATGAGAATTTAATTGATCAAATAAAAACTTTTCCTTCTCATCTCAATATATAGATTCAAAATGCTTTTTTAGCCATAGAGAGTTTCTTTGGAGCTCACAGGGTGATCAGATCAAGGTAAAACCGTCAATCTCTACAAAAAAACACTGTTTGGAGAAGAACTGTTCAGAAAAGAGTGCATAAAATTTACTTTTTTGTAAAATAGTGAAATTTTATCATGATAACTAAGAATAATCCTATTCCTATTATTTTTTTGACTTCGATAAGCTTAATATTGCAATCATTAGAAATAAAATATCCCAGCACTTAAGTATATCAAATAAGAAGAAAAGGAGGAATGGAATGATAACGAAGCAATAACTTGCGGGCTTGGAATTCTGCATTATTTAAGAATGTGATTTTGTGAATAAGTGGGGAGATTCAAGATCCGCTTGTGCATTTCCGTATGCTTCCATTAACCGAGGGCAATCCTCCGATTTCACAGATTAAGGATAACAAACAGTCGGGATGGAGATTCTGCGCAAATGTTCAAAAGCCTCAGGATAAACGAACGCTAAATGAGAGCTATATTTCTTAAGAAAATGGTTATTTTTATGGCTTTACCATAGAGAAAAAGAACAAAATTATGTTAGGTCACCATTTGGTTAACTGTAAAAACCCCAGAGCTTTACCAACCAACACAACCCAACCCAATCCTCAGAACCTTAAAATTTGCTATGAAAATCGCGATGAGAATGAATAAGATGTTTTAGGAATGATAGATTTTCTGTACAAAGATATTAACCTGGTATGGCAAACATTAGTATAAGTTCTTGCAGTTTGAGTACCCTATCAAAAATATCGATTGAGTTCGCTAGCTCCAACACATCCATGTATTCATTTATGTTCATGGACCCAAAACATCGTTAACACTCAATATAAACTATTTGAGTGTTGTAATGAGTAAGTGGTGGGCAAAAGAGGACAGAGATAAAAAATTGCAAATATGGAAAGAATAATCGTAGATGTTAAAATGAAAGGAATGTAAGAAAAATTGACTTTGGGATAAGATTATCCAAGCGGACAATGTAACTTATTGAAAGAAAGTGTAGCAAACAATATATCTATTGATTTCATAATCGGATAGTAAAATTTTGACGGTATGGAGGTCTTTCCATGAGGCACTTAAGTGAAAATTAAAAATCCATACCTTTTACCATCGCTAAGGTAGGAAAAGTTATAGTCTTCGTCCTAAAAGTGGCCTTACTAGTACCTACGGCCGAAGTAAAATATGCAATTAAAGGCACGAGAAATACATGAGGTTGGAGCTAATGGAACCGCCGCTGAATTTTTAACGCTTCTTCACATTTACCGGTAAGCTTCTTTGGAAGCTATTTACACGATGCTTGAGAACATACCCTCGAAAGTATGCAGGTACTAATGCCGTAGAAAGAAAATATTAGGTGACCAGCTTTACGCTGATAGCTTTTGTTAACTGAAAATTGATAGATTCAATCTTCAAATTCAAATATAGTGGTGCAATAAAGGAATCATTAAAACTAATTTCATAGAAATATTCTTTAAAGATCTAGAAATTAATGATGATTGATCAAAAAGAGAACAAATAATTAATTAACATTGACGAAAATTCGGACATGACAGGTATTCGAACTCTGGACTCTCACTCTCTGGGCAAGAAACAGAAATAGAATTTGCGCTGCAGGGTGGATTAGAACTTAAAAAACTGCCTGGGTTCGAGACCCAGAAATATTGCTTTTTTCACTTCGGTTCCTCACTGACCAAAAATCAGCTACCGTAGTAGCTATCAGTACCGTACCCTTTCATATACTGTCTAATAAGTGGTTTGATCAGGGTAATAAGGAAATATTTTCCTTATAACAATTCCTTAAATTAACTATTAATCCAAATCAGTCATAGATTTATTTTGGGCTCGAATCTTGAAATAGTAAAATAATACGTAATGGAGTCCACATATTTAAAGCATTAAATCCGGAGAAATAACTCCTTTCCGTTAAATAAATGAAAAAATGACACTACATTTCTAGGAAACCGCTCAGAATTAGGGTATCCAAACCACCTCCTCAGTTCTTAAATTTCCCCTTCCTTCCTTCCCCGTATTTAGTGAATAATATTTCACTGCGACCGACAACAGAATCCAGCTCACAAAACAAATGGATTCATCTCGCCGCAAAACCGCGGGCGACAGTGATTCAACACCAAAAAACTAAAGACAACACGGAAACCATTCCGCGTGTTGACTCCGCTGTTTCGCGAACGTATTTTAAAAAGCCCCCTTCTCTCCCCGGTGATTCCCCGGTACCGCGGGTAACGAAAGCCGGCGCCGCTCTTTTGGGACGGGGCGTCGGCGAGTACACCCTTTTTTGCAGTAAATAAGGATATTTCCGTCCGTTCCCTTTCCCTCTCTGTCGATAAACATTCGGCCGATGCTTAACCACTTCGCGCGACGAACAGACTATTTATTTGCCGGTGAAACAATTTTTCAAACAATCTCAAAGGATCCGCCGCTTGGCACCGCGTCCGGAGGTGGCGAGTTATGTCGCCTCTTGGGCGCCTCG
Organism: Sympetrum striolatum; assembly: GCA_947579665.1. Classification (NCBI taxonomy): domain Eukaryota; kingdom Metazoa; phylum Arthropoda; class Insecta; order Odonata; family Libellulidae; genus Sympetrum; species Sympetrum striolatum. The sequence goes on along the minus strand of OX388342.1, from coordinate 73,558,237 downwards.
AGCATAATTCCATTGCGAAACTTAGCGCCTCGGGCAGTTCGAACAACAGACGCAATTTTTGGAGCTGACAAGTGTAGGGGAAACGGGGAAGACGCAACGAGACTGACCCCTGGGATCGCCGACTAGCGAATCGCGGATACCGGCGGTGTTAATCTATGCAAAAATTCGAAGTGTTTCCGGGAAAATTCTTTCTTGCCCGAAAATGTGCACAAAATGCGGTTAATATATACCTTTAACCTTCTATACAAGCTATATTCTATTTAAACTCTCTGCTTTCAAAGTTAGAACCATCTTTGTGTCGCAATTGGAGCAGTAATTGCTCTTTATCATCTCAAGAAAATACTGCCACGATTTTTTTCGATCAAGATTTAATAAATTAATTTATTTTTAAAAAAATTTAGTTGATTAAATAAATTTAATTTAAAATGATAAATTTTAAAACCAATTATCTCCTGTCTTTGGTAAAATACTGCCTTACGAAGTTAGCATGTTCAGACTTCTAAACTTGGGAGTGATATTAAATGCTATTGAACAAATTTAATGTAGCCTGATAATATTTTTACGCTTTCGCCGCGTATATTTACCCAAATTTCTACATCTGGTAATCAATATCTTAGCCTGAGTTAAAGTTGTTCTGAAAAATATAGGCAGATGAACTGCCATACCGAGGAGCAATTTTTCCTGGAAAACAAAACAAGCCTTAACCTCTTCTAAACCGAGGCAAACATAATAACCATCATAAGATATAATATAAGTAACATTTTGATGTATTGCGTTGAAAATTGAACAGAGCAAACAAATATTGAAATATTCGCCAATTTCAAGCGCATCATAAAATAAGCTTGCAGAATTATATTTTCCTAGGTTTATCGCTAGAGAATTTAAGGGTACTAGATGGATAAAAGGGAACGTCTGGTAGACGGGAGACTATCTCGAAGTATCCCTTTTCCGGGCGGATAATTTAGCCAATTACGCAATTACCCAGAACTTGTGTAGCTGCGAGGGTGTTCTTCAAGTAGCTTGATGGGTTAAATCATCCGTCAAAGACATAGAAGATCCTGCCATGGACTCCAGGCCACGTAGAACATCCGTTCGTCTGTTGGGTTTTCAGACGCACGACCTAACGCACACATTTTAACCTTTCCTTATGAAAACTATTTATGTTTTTTGATAACTAATCTGTTAAAATTAAAGAAAAAGTAATTGAGCTCAGTACATAGCTAACCTAATACTTGTAGTTATTTTTCGTATTTAAACACAAAAATCAATGACAGAATACAAAACTCAATAGAAAATAGCAAAACAAAAACAATAGATTATGAACTGATACAATTTAAGGGAAATGTATCCTCCATTTATAATCTTTGACCGGCACGTCTAAATTTATCCGATTCTGGAGGAATTTCTGGATAGGTAGCAACCGCACTGACTATCGTAGATTCGAGAGTTGTGTCGCAACAAGAGCGTCTTCCAAAAAGAATTAGCGTTGGCAGTACTTCCTCCATTTTTCCTCCCACGCCCACTCCATTTCCTAGAAAGAGATTGGCTCCCAACTTCCTTTTCCCCGAAAAGTCAACCCAAATATCTTATTCCTCCGGCCGAGGAAAGTGGAAAGATCACATTCGATGAGCGTGTAGGACTCGTTCAAGGTCTCTTTGCTGCGAAATTACATCATTTTAACCCGCAAAAGCTGAGTATACAATCTATTGGCATAGTCGTAACATTGCGACTCTACGACGGAAAAACTCATCTTCGAACAAAGAGCGATAAAACTGAACGAGAGAGAACTCGATTTGCTGGTAAACGTAAGGAAAAATTGCACGGAAAAACTTGCTTCCTCGCGTCTCGCAAATTCACCATTTATTCCGTGAATCATTTTATTGAATACTGCGGTTCAAATTAACAGGGATCTGGGATAGAATTAGAGTATTACTAAGAAGTAATGATTGACTTTCCTACCCTTCCTTGCCATAATTTATCGAAACAGTGCCTTTTCGCTATCATTACTCTCTCAGCGAGCATGAAATCATACAAAACATCTTTGCTTGCAGAGTCGCAATCCAGATATGATTAACGTCAAAGGCATAAAATTGTACTTGAAAAAAAACTGATTATTATGAGAGTGGTTCTGCAACCGCGAAAGTATATAAATTAAAGTATCGGAGTGAATGAGAACTGATAAGAAAACCGCGTAATATATTGAATTATTAAATTATAATAATTGGAGGAAAGCATTTTCAAGTAAATACAGGTGCACCACGGAACAGCTATTGTCAAAACAAAATTATCACAGGGAAAAAATATTTAATCCATGATACACGAGAGAATTTTAGACAATTTAGGTGAAACTAATGTTTCTTACTTATGACCTACTGAGATTATAGGTAATTTATGTATGTCTAGGCATAAGGACACAATCAAAAAATAGGGATCGTTAAGTTTTATATTCATTCATATTATATTAAAATCGTTTGTTAAAATTGCAAATGTTATTATAATTTAAACAGATAAAATTTCTGACCATATAAGAGGCAACATTGAATGGCAGTGATGAAAGTTTTGGCTTTAGAATTTAATAATCGTAAATCATCAATATCTCCATGAAAATAATAGCATAATGCGTGATTTCCGAGCTCAATCTATAAGTTATCTAAATAAGTTACGACTCGTTTAAAGATAATACGTAATGTATTTATGCCCAGGCATAATAACGTACATAATAAAAAATAAAAATCGATCAATTTAAAATCAAATATTTTATAATATATCAAATTTAATTACAATTTAAACAATTTAAAATAATTTACAACAAACAAGAACTTCAGGCAATTTCAGCATATGAGGCAACATTGGATGGATAAGTGAATTAACGTTTTGCCTTGAGTATTTAATTAAGTAATTAATATTTCTATGGCCATGATTTTATGATATGCAATTTATTTAATAAAACGACTCATAAATGAGGCTTTGATATCCACGACTCAACTCCTGAGGTATATTTACTGCGTCATCAAGAAAGCTTGACGTAGTGGCTCGGTTTATATTCATGATTTTCTAAGAAGTATATTACATCATGCTTAGGTATGCACGTATTTTTAGACCAAGTGCGTTCACGTGCTGTTTACTCTTGACTATCGGAAACGAGGAAAAAAAATTAACTTTTCTGGAATCATTCGAATCCTTTATGTTTAAAGTAGTTTTTCCCAATCTGTTATGATTTCACTCCAAGTCACACCAAATGATATTAGTGTCCGTAAGCATGACCTATTCCCTCCGCGAAAATGTCCAACCCCCTCTCCTCCCTTACATCACCGTGCGTGCATTCCGCGCAACGAAAGCGAGTCCAGCGAGCGAAAATAAAACGCGCCTCGCGCGCATCATCTTCCGAGCCTCACCCACGCAGCACTAATGGGAAGGAGTGATAAGTCACGTTCCGAGAAGATGGAGCAACGGATGACAGAGACAACGAGCTGAATATTTCGTTCGGTCGATACATCTGTAACCATTCCTTTGTCGCGGCTATTTCCCCGTCATCGTGACAAGCAGGATCTCGGGGATCTGTTACACTTGCACGAGGGTTCCTGAGCTATACACGTCGATACGTGGCGCATCTACTTGTTATTGAGTGGTCTTATATTGGACTTGTAGGTTTTTAAACGAAAGAGGCGTAATTTCAAACTATGAATAATGAATGTGTTGTGAGAAAGATTTTAGATTTTGGATTCACTTCAAGTTTCTCTATTCTTTACCCATTTGACAAGAATAGAGAATAGGGGAAAAAACTGGGGAATTCTTCGTATTGTTAAGAATTTTACCGATATATTTACACCGAATGCCTTCAATTATGGATATTATTAAATATAAAACTATGAATACCCAATGAATACACTACTGAATTATGTAACCTTCATGTCCTATCCTAATGGTTGCATTACTAATGCTTACACTTTATTCCTCACAAGAAATACGTAATTCATAAGTATGTATTACTTTTCAACTACATACTTTCTACATTACTTTATTAGAGGTTTATTAAATTCAGGTTAAGTAGATAGATGTCAATAGGTTTTTCGTTACGTATATTTTACATGAGGTCTCTTTTCTATCCAAGGCCATAAGGTTAGACCAAATGACCGTTTTTCGTAAAAACTGTACGATATTATTTCACAAGTAAACAGATGGCATTCACAATCTCACTGAAATATCACTTCTAAGGCACTATTAGGTAATTTTTATATCTTCATGATTTATATTTGAGTTTTCATGTCTTGAGGCGCCGCATGAGACCTCAGTGCCCTGCGCTTGTGTCGCATTTCCTAAACAGGACCGACTTTCTCCCCTTCTTTGGGAGTGCTTCCCCGCATCTTGCTTTATTTTTCAACGACCTTCAGATGAAAGATTTTCTCTAGAGCTCTCTACCCATAGTGTTCCATCTGCCTTCGTTATCACAATGAATACGGCATATAGGATAGACATATAAGGTTAGTTGGAAGAGAGTGCTACTTGGGCCTAAATAAAGAGTCTTTTCATTCTATCATTTGCTGCGCTTCTCACTCATCAAATCAATCAGCATCATTTGTATCTTTACTTTTCTATAATCCTGTGCGCACATTTCAATTAAATTCTTTCTCGGAAATGGCTCAAGCACCATATATTCCTGTGAATTACTGGAAATCAATTCTAGGAACGAAAAATGAAACGTGCATTTGATAGCTCCTGCTTCAGTATTTCTAATTGGTATTTTATAAGAAATAAATTTCTTCTGATTATAATTTCCCGTCGGGTAAAATGTAACCTCATTTCTGTATAATTAAAATTAATCCATTTTGGCCAATCGCATTATAACACGTGCGTGATAATCTAAACACTAAAAATTTTACATTTATTCGCTATAATTAATATCTTATAAATGATTGAAAACCTGGGCCTTTTATTAATAATCGTATCTTATGTTGCTAAGCAAATACCATATTCGCAATTAATAAACAATTTAAATTTTATATATGGGTCATAGAGAAAGAAACGCAATAGATTAATGAAAAATCCCAATAAATTCATGATTAGTCTTATTTAATACAATATATATCCCCTTAATTGTAATCAAGTATACCTTAATCTTAGAAGAACCTAATTGAGTAAAGATAATTTGAACTCAGGGAGTAAGGAAAGCTAAATAACTTAGCACGTAAACTGCACAGCAAATAACTTACGCCCAAGGAGAAACAAAATCTAAAAATAGCAACGTGACGGAGACTCAAACTAGGATTTCTCACTTTGTAGGCAAGCACTCTAACAATTAATCTTTCATTCTGTGTTTTCTGTTAAGAAAAAGTACAAATTATTTTCACTCAACTTTACTAATTCTCTTCTTTTGTACAGTGACATATATAAAGTAACACAATTCTAATTTATGCTTGCTCGAATATATTTCCCTCCTAAATCCCCTGCCTAAAACGCTCCATGTGTCGTTATTCCAGAAATATGCAAATCCTAAATCTATCCCCTCTATAGTTCTCATACATCAAACCGCCTTCGTTTCAAATCCCCATATTTCACCTACTGTTGTCGCGGCGTCCCGCAAACCCCACATTCACGGCCAAGATACACACATTTCAACATCTCACATTGAAAACCTTCCCGATCGACATGCACAGAAAACTCCGCCGGTTAATCGTTTAATCCCGTACTTAAATCTGTCTTTCCTCGTCCTCCTATCCTTTCTGTCTCGCCTCGTTCGAGCAATTAATGATTTAAGTATCTAACCTAGTTAAATAGGTAATCGTTAAAAAGAGTACCGCACAATTGTTTTAACGTTCAAACTTTGATATTATTTCAATATCAATTGCCGTAGCGATCAGTTGTCGCAGCGATGAGTTGTCTTAGCAATGAGTTCTCCTATTATATTACCGTGCAGTAAAGAGCATTTTTTAATACCAGAGAGCATAGCATCAACAACCTCCCCCCACTTCAAATTCCTCCACTTTTGGTATCCCTTCCCCCTCTCCTCATGCAGTGAGTCTCTTCTATGCACAGCAGTGTTGACAAATTCTCTCAATTGACAAATTCCTTAGGCGTACGCATGGCATATTTCGAAAAAATAGAAGAGAACGAATAGCGACAGCTGGCAACTACGAGGTAATAAGGTCGTTGCATGTAGTACACGGGGTAAGGATGTGCGAGTGGGGGTATACCCCTCCGAGGAGAGGATGCGCGATAATTTCCACCCAGGTTCTCTATTATGCGGTACTATAATAGCAACGAATTGTCCCAGCGATCAGTTGTCACGCGGTAAGTTGTCGAACCATGAGTTGTCGGGTCACGCACACCTTCTCATCCCCGGTCATTGCGACTCCCATGAACCATCCTCATAGGGATCTTGCCATTCTTTCCGTCTGATGGGATTAAAGGATTCCTACTCCATCTTCCTGTCGCTCCTCTATTTATCTTCCCATTTCCCATGCACCCTTCCCTCCCTCTATTTCCCTTGCCGATTTTTCCTTCCTTCGGTCAAAGTGCGAGACGTCGCTCGGAAAAAAGAGCGATGGTCGAATCCGTGATACGGGAGAGGAGGGAACGCACTCTTCTTGATTCTTTTACGAGACACCGAACCGAAGGGGGTGATGTGGATGGATCGGGGGCAGAGGAGAGGTGCCGTGAAAGAGGAGGAAGGAACAGGGGAAAGAAAGAGGAGGTGAGGGAAAGGTGAAAGGAAAAAATTGCGGGGACCTTGGGGATTTCATTAAAGGAGAAAATTGAGACGAAACGGTCTCTTCCTACATTTAGACCTCGGAGAGAGAGAGAGAAATGGGCCCGAGATTACTCAGTTCCCGTAACCTTATTTATAAAAGTTTTAAAGTTAAGCTTAGATTCGATTAGTGTAAAAAATGTCCGGACGGAATGAACCTCTGAGAGGGATTTGGGAGTGAAAATAGAATGATTCCGGACGTATTGCGACCGGAGAGAAAGGAGAAAAGGGTAAAAGCAAGCTTCAGATGCAAAAGAATTACAGGAGTTTACTTCTTCACTGCTTCGAATCATTCCAGGGAGCTCTTATATTGCTTCGATACGGCAGAATGTTCGCTCGAAAGATGACTATGCATCTTTGATAATCCAAGCCAACCATAGGTCTCATTGACACCTTTACGGATTACACTTACACGGGATAAATTTACATCTCCTGCATCAACAATGCATTCACGTAAAATCATCCTGCGCCATTAAAGTGAAAAGGATATTTTTTCTTCATTTTTGAAATTGAAAGGTGATGATTTACAATATTAGAAAGATAGAAGAGAAATATGCTTTAAGCATTTAAAGGTGATAGAAGCAGCGAAAAGATACGAAAGAGAGGAAAATCAATGATTTTATCAAAGAAATTGAATGTATTGTTTTGTTCGCTAATAAAAGGAAAAACTTTATGCTAAAAAATTGAAAGAGGAATGGATTCGTGTAAGAAAAAATGGAAAAGATAAAATTAGTTTTATACACTCATTATCAACTAAGTAGGTGCTCATTAATAATTAATTATAATCAGGCAATTCTAGGTATTATTTATCATGATGAAATTTTGCCAGAATTACCGGTTGGTAGATAATTAAATAATGCTTTCAAAGGCAAAGTTTGCCAAATGAAATGAAATTTTGATGTTAATATATTCGGGCCAAAGGATAGTCATGTAACAAGTTGGGCTGCAAATTTAGTGCCTAGATGTAATTTTACTGATTTTATAGCGGATGTAGCGATAACGATATTCCTTTCCGTAGAATATTCTGTTTTAATGCTAATTAGGATTATTAATAATTGAAAATCAATAATTAATCTCATTTATGACTGCATGAATATAAAGGAAATCTGGGTGATTCTTAATCACCCAAATTTCCTCACGGACGCTCTATTACAGTCATGGCCCTTAAATAAACATCTTAATGGAGAGTCAATTTTCATAAAAATACCCTAAGAGTTGAGATTAAATATTTCAAGCAATTTCTCCGATAACTCCGGCGACAATCTTTCTTACTCCTACACATTTGAACTTTCTGTTTCTCTGCCACGCCACGTCGATTAAGAAGAATATAATTCCTTAGTCTAAAAGAATGATTTCCATGAAAGCAAGGTTAAGGAAGGTGTGCCATGTAAAGGATTGTCAAACTCGCGACTTATGGGTCGCATGCGGTCCTTTAAGCATATCCATATTGCCCGGTGCCTGACTCATTTCTGAAGGTAAACTTTCTACCATAAAGCTTGATAAGAGATTATTGTAGTTTATATTTAACCTTAAATTACGAACCGCGTCTCTCTCTTAGAGAGACTGAAACTAAAATCAATGAAGGAGAGGTTGAAAACCAAATCCATAAGAACCAACCTAAAAAAAAACAAATATATTACAATTAAATAGTTTTATGATTGGGATGTATTTATTTGAGACGTATGCTTATCACTACTCGAACTTTATCATTTTTATAGTGCGTGAAGAAAATTTACAATGCTACGTAAGCAAGAACTAACAAAGGCTTCTTAAGCCTTAATATTTCTTAATATTTATTTTGAAAGTTAATTTACTTTTTTACGGCTTAAGGTGTCTGTTTATATTAGTAGTACGGCTTAAGGATTTATTATTAATTAGTTATTGACAAATCCGAGTACTCGATACACGGATTCGGATACCTTAAATTAGATGAGCGACGAATAAATACCTTTTTAAATTTCAGCAAGTTATACCGGCTGAAGCCCTCGAGGACCCTACCGGAGAACTATCTCGGACGCCATTGGTTCAAAATTCGGTAAATCAGTTTCATTTATACCACAAATCCTTCAATTTGCATATAAATAAAATAACCTCAATATTTGTGAAACATTTGTAAGCCACGTTTTTAAACCACGTAAGGCCTTAGTAACCTTTTGGTGCCCCAGAATTTTCCATAGTTATCCTCGAACAAGCAACGTCTGTAGATAATAAGTATGCGGAGAAGCTCGCTTCATAGAAAGGAGGAATTATTAGGGCAGAGAGGGAGAGAATATGCTTAATGAACGCTCTGCTGGAATGCCGAGGAAATGACTGTATCCTTTGGTGAGGGGCAAATAAGGAAAATGGAGTGAAGAGAGGAAGTGGTTCGAGGCAGAGCTGACACAGTACGGCCACTTCCTCTGAAGTCCATTATCAAATCTACGTTCCTAATCTTCCGTAGGGAAAACCTTTTTTTGATGTAAATGAATGGATATACGATGCCTTAGTTTCCTCTTAGCTGCTCGAGATATTTGCCGTAATTAACTTCGGAGCGTTCTGCTTACGGATTCCTCGGCCCTTGATAAGCTAAATAAGAAACAAGGAATCCTTCGAGTGTTTTTGATTCCTTGCAAAAAATTTGAGTTGCTCGTTTCATTCATTTTAGAAATAAATTTATCTAAGTATAATGAGGCTTATTTTGTTTAATTACAGGTTTCAAAAAGAGCAGAAAACTTGAAATTCACTAACATAAACGGATGAAAATAGTTTTCTAATTGATGTAGCGATTTTTTAATTTTTTCTACTGAAGACTAGTCAATTATAAAGACTTAAATATTAATTAAACTTATACCGGTCCATCCTTAAAGACTCCAACGAAACATGGCTATTTGAAACTGAAATTCATCTCAAAAATGAAATATTATAAATATTTAAGCACAATACCTTATGAAACCCCAATCGGCTGATAATAAAGTGACTCAGGTACTCACCTGGAATAGAATAAGAAAAATGTCAGCATAAAATAATATCAAAAATATTAACTAAGCTAAAAATATATTTCAGGTAAATAAAACATTTTCGTATACCAGAGAGCATCATGTACAAAGCAAACCATTCTCGACATAACAGTCCAGCCAGAGTAGAATAAAAACGAATCTTAAGAATACCTATCAAAAATATATACTTCCAATTTCAGACAGGGAAAATTTTCATTGCTTACTTGAAATTAAACAAAGATTTGACTGATTTCAGAATAAGTAAACATTACATGGGTAACAATGAGCTCTTGTAAATCATATAAAAGAAACTTTGGCGATAAATGAAGATCTTCAAGAAAAAATCACTGAAGGAATTTTACACAGTTAAATTAGATTACCAAATTTACAGCTATCCAGTTACAGATACCGTTTCCTTGAAAATATATTTCACATCTATACTAAGATCTTCGTTTGTTGGAGACAACGTTGGCTTCATACTGTGCATCTGATATAATTTCACGAAATCTTTGCTATAGATCATGGTCTTCAGGTAACAAAATATATACACCTTTCAATTTACAATTAAAAACACCAAAATTTTAAATAATAAATACATAAATTTTATTATGTCATGTGGCAAGCCACCTAAGGATGATATTATTGCTATATATACTATGATTATTTTCTGTTATTTACTGTTGTCCTTAGGTGACTTACCAGAAGGCACAATGATATTAGTTTATTTTTTATTTAAATTCTTGGAAATCTATCTGAAACTTCTCATTACAAATTAAATACCACTTTTCACTTCAGAAACTAAATAATATCGGAGATGAATTTATCTTAACATCCATTATTATTAAATTTGAATTTTCTGAAATGTACTTAGAGAAAAATACGACGAATTCTGGCGAACGCCTTCTCCATGGATGTATAAAATAAATTATAAAATTGTTAAAATGCAGCAGCAAACTCAAAGGGATAAAATCCAGGTATTAGAAATAAACTGAAGTTGGTCTTCAAAAAATAAAAATAAACCGTAGAATACTGTAAATAAGATGTTAGAAGTCTACCAGGGCGTTAGAGTTATGTAGTTAGAACGTTAGTATGTTAGAAGTCCGCCAGAACGTTCTCAAAATCTGGAAGTAATGTACTAAATTCCTTACAAATGAAAATATATTCATCAAGAAAAAACAGCCAGAACGACCTGTTAGAAAATTAATTCCAGCGTCCTAGAAAATGAGGGAACAAAGAGGACATGGCCCTCACAGCCGCATAAATCTGCCGTGAGCGCACTTCATGCCAGATCGCAGTTAATCTTGGCCACCTCTTCGTATTCTCGAATGCTGATTAATGGTCCCGAATATCCGTGCTGCGGACGTGCGTTAAACGTACCCAAAAAGCGACGGAAACCCCGATAGAGAAAGGACACGCAATCTCGCGCACGCCCTCGGAATTATTCCACCCATTGGAACACTCGTAAATCACGCCCCTCAAAAACACTGTCGATAGCGCGCAGCCCTCGTGTGACCACAAATTTCCGAGACAGCAAACAATAGGATCGAAGACTTCGGCCGACTGCGCGAGAGCGGCTAGGATCACAGGAGAAAAAATATCCGGGGAGAGAGTGAATGAGCGAAGACCCCGCTTGATTCTTAGAAGTTGATAGATGCGACATCGGAGACAGGTTCCAGACGGTATCCATAGGATCGCCTCTGCGGGGGGGAACCCCAAAAAGGCCGGGGGTTCGAAGGGTGACGAGGCGTCTGTCCAGTTGAGCCAAGTCAACAGGTTACCTAACCTTATATCTCTTCCCCTCCCTCGCCAGACGTGTTATGCCCATCCTTTTCCTCTCCGCAGACCACCACGATGCATTCCAGAGTCGGTTATCAAGTAAAAGGACGACAAGGCGCATCCCAAGTACCGCACGGCGGTGTCCCCCAGGGTCGCCTTATGGGACCTCTGGACTTTATGGGGGTGTTGGAGAACGCGGTCGAGGACGCGGCGTTTTTAAGTCACACGATGACGAGGGGCCTGCGTCGCGCGCTGTTACAAATTGCTCGTTCCCCCCTGAACGACCGGGCGTTAGGTTTCCGAACGCGTGTCTGATTCTTCAAAAGCACTCGCGCGAAGGCTCATGCCTGAATTGCCTATGAGCTGTTCTCCCTTTGAACAATGGCTTCAGCCGAAAGGAATTTTTTTCCGTTAATCCTGCATAGAGTCGTGCGATGTGGAACCTGGAGACAAAAATCGATTCTGCGGCCTCGAATTCCTGTGGCGCGCGGCATAACGTTGACTGATTAATTCCCATCAATGTGTTTAGGGCAACTGCTCCTGAGAGAAAGTACAGGAAATGGCTGGGCGCCGAAATTACACTACCTCTCGCCCGATGGCTTCCAGGCATTTCGGATATTAGGTGGGTTAGATGTGCCCGACGCTCCTCTGATTAATTTTGCAGTCACCATAAGGTTGAGTTCCGACAGAAATATTCCGGTTCGTTCAGTGAAGAAGGGTTATAAAATTTTTCATACATAAATTAAAAGGTTCATGCCAGAGTTAAAATAAGGAATAAATTGGATTTTATGAGTGATAAAATGCTTGAAAAACGATACAGAAGAATTTAGAGTGAATAATTGTGGTTTAAAAATAGCCCCCTGGCGTTCCAAAGAAATTAATTAAAAAGAGTCTAAAGGAATAATTATGACCTTGTGAAGTTTTCGATACTTTGCGAACGTTTAAAACAGTGTTGCGGTCATTTTCACGGGTATTTATATTTAAGGGGTTAATTTCTAATGTCGAAGGTGTTTACGGCTTATATCACATCCAGCATGTTTGGTTACTATGAAGAGTTTGTTTTCCAGTAGCATAAAATAAGCCGTAGAAACCTCCACTATAACAATTTCCAGCTGCCTACGATTGGATGAACAATTACGCAAATAATTACGGCTCAACATTCAAAAAGCTGCTTATATCTCATATGATGTTTAAAAATAAATATAAATTTGTCGAAAAATGTTCACATTAATTGCTATTTCATGGAAATACCACACTTGAATACTACCACATAGAACCAATGTGATTAATTCAGGTTTCATGTCGCATACTTAGGATTTCCTCTTCATTTTGTTGTCTACAAATAATTTTGTATTCTGATGTAAAAATTGCACCACCAAAATAGCATCAAAAATGTTTTCTGTTGTCTCCAATCCAAAGGAAACCGTTCTATGCTTTAATAAATTCGAATTCTAGTAATGTTACTAAAACTCAAAGCTTCTACTAATGTTGTGTTAATCCAGCTCTCCCTATATTGACGAATGTGAAACGCTTTTACCCAAACGAGAAATTACGAATTCATGCCCATTCTCATAATTATCTGCTAGGACTTTTGCAGATAAGGAAAAAGTGCTAAAATTCTCCGAATCAATCCCTCCAAAACTCGTCATAATATGTACTTTTCAGGCCAAGGAACTTTCAGAATGTCGTCTCAAAACAAACATCTCGCACAAGAAAGGAAGCATTCTGAGGGTGGAGGATGAAGGAGGCGAGCTAGACATTCCAACTTAATTCTTTACTCAATTAACATAATGAATCGAAAGAAAGTATACGCCGGGCACTCTCCGTTTCTTTTTTCAAACGAAGCAAGATCAATAGAGGAAAAATTTCACCAATAAATCGCTGTATTTGAATATACTTATTTCTCTTAACCGTATCTTTGGCTTCGATTTCCCAATCTTGAAACTAATCTTTTGAGCAATATTTTATTTATTAGTAGTTTATTATTATTTTACGACTTATTAATGTCTGCATTTATTTATTGTTATTTTTCATATTATTATATACTGTTCATTTTTCTATACTCTACTGAAAATTTTCGAAGATAGTTCATAAATCCTATTCTAAATTAAATTATCTGGAAGCAAATATCAAAAAATCGTCTTCTGGAAATGTTTTTATAAATATAACAATTATTAAAAATAAAAGTAACTCTTAACTCATAAATGAATTGATATGAAATATGGTAACTCATTTCTTATACCAGTTACGACCTTCCGAAAAATAAGTAATCGCTTTCCGGTAAATATTCTAAAATGTTAAAGTTACAAAATAAGCTCTTATTGAGATTTCCACGAAAAACTATAAATATGGTAATAAATCCTATAATAGTTATTCATTATTCATTAATGAAACTTCAAGGAATAAAACATACCAGCAGTTACCAAAACATCTTCGTGCGTAACTAAAAATTCAGTTTCGTCATTGAAATTCATGAAATCCGCGGAGAGCAGAAACAGAAGATAAAAGAAGACGATTTAAAAGCATCTTCCGCTTTTCAAGCACGTCGTGACTCTCGACAATTTCTTTTTTTCTTTGGCACCTTTTGGTGACGTAAGAACGTCGAAGCCAGGTTCGTGCCTTGGGAAACAAAGCAGAATCTTTCTTCGAAGAATTATGGCTTTACTTAAAGCGCCACGTTAATACCTTTAATAAATACGAGTCCGAGTAAGACGAAGAAATCTTCTCGGTACTCCTTTACGGCTGAGAAAGATGAAATAAGGACTCTTTTGTGAGATACCAAATCAAACATTTAGGAGTCTCTTTTCGACACCTAAAGACCCGACGACAAACGGGACATTTTGTCTCGGGTCATTTCTCTTTCGCCGACTGTTTATGAATCTCTTGGACGACACACCTTTCCGCGATATTTTTTCTTTCCTCTCGCAGATGACAGAAATAGCAAACATCCTACACTGATACTCAAGTGGTCAGCTGCAAACAGTTACGATGACCACAAATAATTAAACTGTTAACATTCGATTGTAATTAACTTTTAATTGAGGGGTAAAAGAAGATACCGTTTTTTACGCACTAAAAGACACTACGTACAATAAGACGCACCTTAATTTTTAAGCAATTAAAAATATACATTTTCACTATTGCGAGTAGATTGTAAAGCTAGAATAAAAATATTCTTAGTTTATAAATCCGAACTGACCTTACGGGCCAAAATGCCGCTCAGCTGCCCTGTTTCCATGTTCTTCTGCATAGACTATTACTTTCAATTTATAACCCGGATCATATGCATGCCTTTTATTTTTTCCATTGCGAAACTAGCTACCAATAAAAAATTGTACTGTTATACCGATAATGCAAATCACTTTCAATTCAAGTTCACTGGCATCGTATACTCCTGTGACACCTCAAAGGCTAGACAAGGTTCTGGGTGATGGTGATGCGGGAGCATTTTTAAGACTGACGGGAATAATAAATTAAACAATGGACATGTTTATATTAAATTTTTAGTATAAGACGCACCTAAAATTTGGAGGCAATTTTTTTAGTAAAAAAGTGCGTCTTATAGTTCATAAGATACGGTAAATAATTAGAATTAAATTCGGCGCACTTAACTCTAAATTTGTTTGTCTTTCCCTAGCGTATTTGTTCCAAAAGAACATTGGGTAAATTCTCAGCAAATAATTAGGCACTTAATATCCCGCCGGGGTAGCTTTTACTGAGCAACTTTCTTGGAAATCTCTGTTGTATTTGCAAAGCGCTCCTGAAAAGATAATCGGGCAGAGACAGGAAAATTACTTGCCGGTCCGCTAAGAGTCCTCACGGATGAAACGTATTTTGCAAGAGCTCACTTTCTAGAGAGGGCTCCCGAGGGAAGTTTGAGGTGCTATTACGGGATTTCTACTCTTTTGAGCTTAATATAATCTCCTCTCTGTCTAGTCCTCCTCAAATCGCTTTCCTCAACATTGTTGGCAAAATTGCTCTTTGAGATTTCGCGGAATGTGTAAAAATAACTGCAATCAATTTTTGATAGTGGTAAATTGTATTTTCTTGTTATGTATGCTCATATTATAACGCAGATTATCTACTATCATAACTTATAAACCTGCTCTTTATTAAAGTTATTGATCGTGATTAGATCTAACGTTGTATTTATATGTAGTATTTGCCCAACATTCTTATTACACTAACTTTTAATATACATTGACTTCAAATTCAGATTCTCTATCTTTCTATAATATTATGGCTGTATAATACTTTTTGGAGGCAAAGGACAGTCGTGTAATTGATACTTCTATTATACAAGTGATGAAACGATAGAAAAATGATTACGATAGCAAATATTGGAAACCATTACAAACAAAGAGGCTTAACCGGCATCATAAAATTAAAAACATGTTAAATCTTTCCAATGGAGATGACCTCCTATCTAAAAACCCAGCTTTAACTCCATTGTCTGACCACAAATAATCCATAAGCAGTTTTTTGGATGATACCATGCTCTGTTTCGTTCTTTGTTATCAATAGAATCGATGAGTCACATCTGATATATTCGAATGTAAAGTACAAAAGATAGTTAAAAACTCCATTTCAATAAATCGTTTACTCAACCACAAGGCAAGAATTACAGCACACGAACATGGTTTAGCAGCATGGCTGAATCCTCAGGTCAAAGGCAACATGGAATGATATTTTTGCAGCATGAGGCAGAAATTACGAGTTACTTAATTACAACTTAAACTATCGTTACGTTGCAAGAGAAATTGGAACGATAGTATAGTAATTTTTACTATTAATTTTTTAAAGGGTCTGAAATTTCACTTCCAACGATCCGTGAATACCTATATCCCAGAGAAACTGGTAGCACGGGACAACCTCCCTCCTCGTCCTCTTGCATACATTGTAGTTTCCGAAAAACCTTAGCAGCGATCTCCTTCAGTTCCATTTCGATTAATGGCCATCTGGTTGACGGTGGAATGAGAACAGTAGAAAGAGGTGGGTGGGTGAAAGAATCACACCTACGAAGAACGTCCTAAACCCGATGTCCCATTACACCAACGCGACTTCACGGGACGGGAAACAGAAGAGGAACGAATGCAAGTCCTCTTATCTCTCCTTCTCTACCTTTCCCCATGTTCTCTTATACGTGAATAAAAACGTGTATATGGCACGGTTTCAAAATTACCTCACCTCCGCGTTTACGGGCTGTAAAACGGACGAGAAGTACCTCGGACGTAAAATGGTCGCCTATTAGTGGCTATTTATTTCGTCTAAAAGCGTACTAAACGGACGATATAAGTATCGGGCGCCTATCCGATCGGCCTTAGAGTGGTCGTAAAGATAACTGTTGCGGAATATCAATTCTATATCTAATCTCGTAATTTTCATCCGATCTGAATAAAACGAGGCTATTATTGGGCGCGACATCTCGGCTTTTCTCCCGCGGAAATTATATTTCCGACTTTAAAATCCGATACTAAAGTCTTAAAATGACATTCCAAAGACGACTTCCGCAATTCAAAGGGGAATGAGATGGTGATGACATAAAGAGGAATTTGGCGAATGGAATAATAATAAAGGACTTTATTCAGAACGAGATTGAGACTATAAAGTCTCTTCTTAGATCTAACCAAGCGTCATATAAATAAAAAAATGAGAGGGCTTGAAAAAAAGAACACAGAGGAACACTCATCAATCAATTGGAAAGAAACAATATGTCCATTTGTGGACGCAGACATATTGTTTCTTTCCAATTGATTATGGAGAAGTTCCAGCAAGTATCGCACGAAATCATTAACTACAGAAGAACACTACTATGTGGATTTAAAAATCCTGATCTAAGAGCTTGGGAAAACATTTCCACGGCAGGAAAAAAACCTCGAGAAGGGGGATGTGAAAAACCAGCGAAACCTGCCGATAGGAAAACTACATTTAGTGAAGAAATCAGATCAAATGAGATGTAAAAGACAAGAAGAAAAACCAATAACAGCATGCAAAGAAAAAAGAAAAAGAACAACTAGTTATATATCTACACGTAATTGAGTTATAAGTGGACTGATAAATAAACTACTCAATAAAAAAACTGTTTAAACCGTTAAAACGGCAAAAAGAAGAAAATAATTAAAAAATTATAAACAATAGAAGATACCATACCATAACAACCCAAAAATACGCTCATAAGGTAAAGGGTGAAAGTTGATTTCGCACGTAAAGGTGTGCACATAGGAAGATTTCCTAGGAAAAACGGACATGAAAAAGTCCGACAGGACCGGTACTCGAGCCCGGGTCTCCAATTGCCAGTTGGCTGCTCTTTCTAACAAAGCTATTCGTCTGGAAAACTCTAACTGGCCACTGGGGAGCAGAAGGAATTTGGAGGTACCACAATGCCCTTGTCTGCAAAGTTTACCGAGTAACATGTTAGAATGTTCTTAAGAGAGCTTAATTGGATGGAGCAACCAACTAGCTATTGGGTTCCAAGTTCGAAGCTCGCGTCAGCCTTTTTTATGTCCATTCTTCCCTTGAAAATACGTCTATTTCCGATTAACCAACCCTTTAATTGTAAACTAATCGCGTAAACGGTTACAATAGTCTACGCATCGCAATTGTTGCGAGCCATTGCAAACTTCCTAAGCTGGGAGGGAATCCGCGACGTATTTGAGTTTTACGTGCTGCGAGTGGATTCTTGAAGGAGTGCTAAAAGGGAAGACGCCGGTGCCAATTGCTAATTAGTATGAAGAGCGGACTTTCGGTGCCCACGTAGTGTTAATGAATGCTCACTTCTTCCAAATGGAGACAAAAATCCGAAAGTTCCGATGTAAATAAGTCTCTAGCCGGAGATGCATTCATTGAGTTGCTGTGTGATGAATGGGCGCCGGAAAGGTCCCCAAACCATTCATTATGGGTGAAGGAAGATGTTAATCGACAACTCGTTTTCTTCTCTAATGCAAAAGCCAAATATCTGCCTCATTCCACGGGCTAAACGTGCGGTATTACTCCTAATTTCCGATAAGTATTCTTATGTTTGAAAATATTGCAATGATTTTAGGAAATGTTACAGCTAGTAATCTAAAACAGCGTTCCTCAGAAGAAAACAGCTAGCTTCGGAGTAATGAATTAATTAGTTTTATTCCCGGCAACGAACAGACTGGCGCAAGGATCCGGAGATTGGGTAAGTGATATTGGTAGTAGTAGTATTGTTAAAAGTGCTTCAACAGCTTAGGTCATTTCGCACATTGGCTCCCACCGGGAATCGAACCCGGGACCGCTTTCACCAAAGGCAAACGCGCTGTCCACATGACTATCCGGGAGCCTCGGTAAGTGATATTTTCTGGAATAAATTTCATGGAAAAGTCTAGGGAAAGTTATGCATAACTTCCCTTTTAGGGGTCGACAGTTGAGCTAGTAGAAAAATCTTGGTCTACAGAGCATAAGAATAACCAAACTATAATCTCTAAAGTATATACCAAACATATAATCTGTAGATAATATAAAATAACTAATTATCTGGGGTTTATGATATTTAAAATGTAAAAGAGAAAAATAAAAACCGTACTTTAAGAAAGTTAATAATCACTAAACTTATTACATTATACTTACAATATTAAATAACTCTCTACAATATCATTTGAAAATTTCCAAAAATTTTTACGTGAAAGGTCTTTAGGCGAAACGTATCTTAATTAAAACACTGAAGAAGATACCCTTAGCGAAGTAAAGAGAGTGACGGGACGTTTCTACAAAACATACTTCATTCGCGAAATTATCAAAGACGATAACTACCGCTTTCCTTTATAAAAAATTAACAGCGAAGAAAGTATCTTTCTACGTAATGAGCTCTAAAGTTTTAAGCATATAAACTCAAGATCATGTTAGGGAAAATCGTTTCCTGGTATATGTATCACTGTTTATTTTAAATTTCAAAATTTTTAATTTAATAAACCCTCTGCAAACATTATTCGTCAACACCGTTCAACTGTTAGATCATCATTTTCGTAGGCACGCAACCCCACTCCGTGAAGACTGAAGTCATGTAATCCATCAAAAATACCTCTAACTAGAAAATTCGATGAGATATATAGGTCATCCTCTGCCTTAAATGCAATTTGCAGACAGCATATTGTTTAACGCATTTTATTGGATCAAAAACAAAGGAAACGGGATCCAAATGGGAGAACGTCAGGCCGAAAAAGTTTCTCCGAATAAACCATTCTCTAGGGACGCTGCGGAATCACAATCCTGCGAATTCCGCCGGAGGGATTGAAGCAGGATACAGCATTGATTAATCGAATTTCGGGGCCGTTGACAACTCAAATTACGATGACGTCATTTTTCCGGCGATGCCTCGAAGAGGAAATGGATGAGGGTGCGAGGGGATGAAAAAGTATCGTTGTCTGGCTCTTCACTGGCACCAATAGCCATCCATTTAATGACCGCATTCATTTCCCATCTTCCGTCGGCCGTCGAACGAGTAGCGGAAATCGCGCAATTAAAGGAGACGTTAAGGACCAGTAGACGTTGTTTGCTGACGATATCTTTCCGACATGTATTTAGTATCTGGAGAGAGAGGAAATTAAATCCATCCCGGCTGTTTGCACGTGGATTGAGCGAAGGTCTGGCAAAAGGGGGGCGTAATCTTATGCAAACTCGAGGCCATGGCGGGGAAAATGCAGAGTTCGTTACTCATAAAACGGATGCGAGTGCACTAAGTAATACTAACAGAGCCCTCTTTCCGGAGCATGCTTTATGATGCCCTTCCAGAGCATGTTTTAGTGAGAGATATGCACGTGGAGATAAAGGGGTTTCGCGGAAGAGAGATGATGCGAGTTTAACAACATTTTTCGAGTAAATAGTACAAAGTTGAATAATTTTTAATTAGCTTATTCCGCTTGTATCTCAGATTGTTGAAAACCAAGGCAACTAGGGCCGTTCATAGTGCACACGCGCTACATTTTTCCGAGTGACCTATCCTGCTGTCGTGAGATTCAAAATATAGAAATTAATTACGAAGTTTATTAAACAGAAAGAGAAATATAACGAAAAGTTTTTAAATTTTCCTTAAAAAAGATAGGAGACAATTAAACATATTTGATACACGAGACAGGAGACACATTTAGCCTAATAAAACGTCAAGATGTTGTCAATTAATAATGTCAAAAGAATCAAGAGAATTATAAACATATATGTCATGAGCTATGCATAGATGTTGTAGAAGCTATTAAGAGAATCAATGTGGTCTAATTGTATGATCGTTTAATAATGATAATAAAATTATCGAAAGAATACTACACTTTCTCTAATTAACAGTCAAGAAGATATCACATTAGGCGGTATCGATAAAGTGATCGACTACACCGCAAATGTGGTCATTACGTATGAATTAGAAAAGGAATTGCTACGATTGAATGTGAATTAAAATTATGAGATATTATTCGAGGTGAATTCATTTGCATAATCATTAATGAATAGAGAATTTAAATCAAGTTTCAACTTTGAAAATATTCAATTCAATTCCATCCAATATTTTCCATTCAAAATTTCCTCACAGAAGAAATTAAACCGACGGTATGATGGAATAGAAAGAGAGAAGCACAGTCGTTTATGCCAGAATTCGCCAATTTATTCTCGTTTCATTTCATTAAAATACGTTGTCTTTGAACGGGTCTGTTACGGTTGGAGAACTGGCAGCGTTATAAAAATCAAAGCTTATTTAAATGAAAGTTCCCAGATTTATTCCTATTTCCATAGAAAGTGGAACATAAATTTTGCTTGCAACTGGACGCAGACCCATTAAAAATGGACCTTTGTTTTGGATGAATGGATGTTTTTCTCTTCCAAATTTCGGAGTTATTAGTAATTTCCCCGTGAAAATTTGAGTACCTGCGCATTTCAAACTAAGATCGTCGGAGTGATAGATCTCTGAAATCATCATTGCTACAATTGAAGCATTTCACTACGTTGGCGTTGGATAAAAGTAGAGGTGAAATGTTTTGCGGAAATTCTAAGTCGCAATTCTCAACTTCGCATTTCCCTCGATATTCGCGGATTTTTGTCCGATGAATATAAAACTCTGATCAAAAAGTCCAATCCCATGCCTTTCCGGGGAACGTCGGATTTTGAAAACGTTTTAATCACTCATTTTTTTCGAAGATAATGGATGACAGATATGACCTACATATTAACGCAGGAATCTTTCATTTCCTCTGAAAAATATAAGAGCGCATTTTGAGTTCTCTTCTTTATCTACCCCTTCAATTACTCGATTGACGCTTCCTTGGAGTTGAGGGACTCACGGTTTGAAACTTCCGGGATTTCGATAAAACAAGAGCTCCTTTAAATCTCATCGTTGGCTATTTCTGCCCTCGAGACTCTTCTCTTCACAGCGCTGTACCCGTTTTTATTCTCATTGGCATTTCATATTTTAATTTTTTACAGATTAAGTTCTCCTCGGTTCGTTCCATTATTCGGAATATGCTGTTTTCTACTTGAAAGATATTTTACTCAAAATGAGAATGAAGAGGCAAAAGAATACAGATTAAACGCTGAGAAAGCCATTTGTAAATTTATTCAAATACGTTGCACGTAAGTAATAATATATTTTCACTCACATAAGGTAGAAAAACTACCTTTTTATTCCATTATCTTTTTAAAAAAGGATACTACTGGTTTCGACATTAAAAATTCTTCTTCAGGTTCAATAATATATTTCTCTTTAAAAATAGAATACTTAAGTTATTTTATTATTAAATAAAAGTAAGCTTTAAACATCCTCGGAGTAAATTTAGGTTGCTCACGTAAAGATTCTCACAGAATGAGTTAAACAGTCTCGAGTAAGAAACCTGATATCACACTATTAACCTAAGAATTTATGAAGAAATATTCTAGCCGTTCGTAAACTGTGATTAGTTTAATACCTCAGAAGCATCAACCAATACTGACCGTAGCCCGAACTTTGAATAACAAGCAAACAAAACCACAACTAAGGGTCCTTTCTATCCAAATTGTTAATTATGAAATAGCTTAAGCTTACATTCTAATTAGAGCATTGGTGCTACGGTTTAACAAAGTGAAGTTCATGCATTCAGCAAAGAAATATTTTTGGAAGGGAATAGAAATCGTAACTTACTGTCAGCTTAATTTAATTCTCTTATGCCCTTATGTCAATAAACAAAAACAGATATACATGAATTCCTCTACATCGTACCCCATTAATTGATAGTGATGTTTTACGAAAGAAAATATTACCATACAATTTTCAATAAATAAATATGTGTAATATTGTTCGTTAATTCTATGAAGAAATATGTGTCAAATTATGGTACAGAATTTTTATCTGAGCGAGAAGATTGCAGAGTTATAATTGTTAACTTAATACAAATTAATTCGACTGCAATCCTATTATTTAAATTTGACACGTTACAATCATGAATACTTGAGCAACATTCAACGGATGCGTTTGCACTCGTATATTGCAAAACATCCATTTTTCAAAACCAACCTGCGGCGGCAAGAAAAGATACTGAGCAAACAGAGCGGCTCCTCCTTTTTAAAACATGAAATTTCAGTACGGCAAAAAAACCAAACTCGCATTCTCGATATAAAGGCAAAACCGAGCGCCAGAGCCGGGTTCGCGATAGGCACTCCCAACCCCAAATAAACCTTCGTTTTCCGACCGACGAGGACAGACATTCCGGCTTAAATAAGCCGCATATTTCATTCGTAAGCAACCGGTAAGGGCTAACACGGCCGTGACGTCGGACGAATGCAAGTGGAAATTGGCCTTGGACAGCAAATTTATGACCGCTAAATCATGCGCAATTTGTATTTCTCTTCTCATCTCGCCCTTTTACAAACGGCTGTGCGACCGGATACAGACAGTCGCGCCGCATCCAACGACGACGGTGCTGTTTGGCAAACAGATTGTGTGCACATCGAGTTAAACCGTCCGCTTTTACGGTGAGAAGAGATAGGCGCAGAAAGTGTGGGACGCCTGAGAAATTGTCGCGCGGCCGCGAAAAAAGTTAACCGTATCTGGATGTGATGGGAAGATACGGTATCCAGGAAGTTGTGATAGGACTTTCTAAAAAGAGCTACTGTTAGAAACCGCGCGATATGAAACCACTCGATGAAGAAAACAACTGGGTAGAGGTAGCTATGGTAGATAAGTCCTGTGTGTGAAAGAGTACCGGAAGATGACCCGCATTCACTAAATTTTGGCGGCTTTGGACCTTTCCGATCTTGGTAGTGGAATGGCACGGACTTTACATCTACGTCAATACCCTGCAAGCCGTCTTTCGGCGTGTGGTAGGGGGTGTAAACACCAGTTGAATCTAAACTACTTCTTAACTCGGTTATTGTTGCGTATCGTTCGCGAAAAGAATGACTTTTTAAAACGATTCGTCTTTTTCTCTCAACTTACGTTCATTATCGGATCGATCGTGGTAGCAGGGTTATAGCAATATTTTTAATGGTTGTATAATGATAACGGTTGTATCTTCCGCAAATGTAGTTTCCCTGAATTTATTATCAATTAACTTGAACTTGGTGCGGGAAACAATCTTTAGAAGTTGGTGAGGGTGAAGATGATTATTCCGCAAGAAATATTGGAACTAGTAAAGAAATGTACTCCAAGTATGATTATTTTATCGCATAACAGATATCATAATTATTCCTTCCATTATATAAGTAGATAGTGATGTACCTCTTGCAATAAATAGTATGCATGCACAAAAAGATGGGGGAGCCCTGGTATTTTGAGCGAAAATGTAAATCATATAAAGTGCCTGTTTATGATAGACGACGTTGGAATAAAAGTGGTTAAAAAAAGTGTCTCCATGTCATCAAGCATTTATCGGTTTCCTTCGATTCAATGGCATTTCATGCCAAACTTCTACCCAGTCGGGGGAAATTTCGGGGGCCATAGGGAAGAGAGAGTGAGCTAGCCGCAAAGTTGGTTAGTTAGCTCCCCTATTCTAGCATACTTTCGAATTTTGCGTTAAAATCAGGGTACACCGCAAAAAACCTGAGTTCGAAACTGGTACCTCGGCGTTGTTTGGAGGTCAGAAACTCCTGAACCGCCGAAGCCAGATGTTGATTGCCCGGTAGAGTTACCGTAGAAAAAACATGATTGATGCATATTTAATAAGACCTCGGAGTAATATATATATGCAGGAAGGTGAATTAGAAATTTTGAAGTGGCATTAAAGAGAATATGCAGCATTAATCCTAATGATGATAACCTGCAGTTGGATTTCTCAAACTGTGTGATTTTCCAGGGAAAATTAGCCATTATAGTAACTCGTAAAAAGGTTGATATATATGTAAATATTATAATTGTAAGTAAGAATAGACTTGAAAAAAGTCCGACGGGACCGGGAATTTTTTCAAGTCTATTCTTCCTTGGGATTTATCCTGGCTGCACGCCAGTTCGGGCAAAATTACCTTACCGAATTTCCTTGATCATAATTGTAATAAATTAAATTTTTAAATAAAAATGACGAGCAAGAAATTTAGTTTTAAGACATTCCTTAACAATTCTAAACTCAAATTTTTCCTTCACGATATTTCACCTTAAATTAAACCGTAAAACATTATTTATCAACGGTAAATGTTATTTCATAACTACGTCAACGATCGAAAGCTAGACCGATGGTGTTAATTTACATTTCCATTGCCAACATGAAGATGTAATTGGATGCTTATAAACATGTGCGCGTTAATATGCTTATTTCCATTCAAGCCTAAAAAGTTGAAATGTAACCGGTAAGGAAAGTAAGAAGATTAAAAAAATGCAAAAGCAAGAATGCAACATATCGGTAATGGAGTAAGATAATGTCCTGCTATATATAATTTTTATTGACACTTAACAGAGACCCTCAACATGGTTGACATTAAATGAAGTAAGAAATTTCGCTTTACGCAAGGCCAAGAGAGGAAGATCATAACGTTCTCTAAGGTTGATAACCGCCTTACAAGGAGTAAAGGCATCCTTCAAGTACATTTCGCGTTTATGTGAGCACACGTTTCTAAAAGCTCTCGTTAATGATAATGCTTTATGCCCGCAAATACTTTACTGGAGGTATAAACCTGTTGACTGTAATAGGAGTCCTTCCTGAATCTGCATCGCTAGTCGATCTTACGCACAAAGACATAAAAAAGATGCAACTCTCGAAATACGACAGGATCTCTTAATTTATTGCAAGCATAATTTCTCCAAAGGGGACGTTAAGTCCGAATTGATGACAAATTTGACTCATGACGACCCTTCTGGCTCAAGATGATTCAGATAATGAGTCACAACGGCTTCGTCGTTGCAACTGAGATTTGAACCCGTTTTCTGCGAAGGGTTGGGTTAGTTTACATTGGCAAAACACTGACTCAGGCACGTGAATCACTTCCATTTAATAAACTAAGCCCATTAAATTTCACTGGATGAAAATCACCGAGTAGGATGTATTTCTGTACATAATATGTAATTTAGTAAGCCTTTCGTTTTGAAGCCAGAACATAATACGAACATATTACTGATGCCACTGTACCAGTTATTTACCACCATGTTCAATACTGATTTACCAATGAGCCACTGAGTTGTTATATTCTATTAATTATCGCTCAAAGTTCAGCATACGTCAATCTGCTGTAAAACCTAAATTTATTTCTCAAAACTGCAAATAACTGCAGAAATCCTGGATCTTAATATTGCTCGGATGAAGGAAAAGTATCCAAAGAATGACCAATATGTTTAATCTAGGATATCATAGATAAAAAACAGCTCCTAAAATTACTGTAGAAATCCGTAGATTCTTATTCAACAATTTGGTTATCCGGGCCTTTATGTTGATTTCCGAATACCATTAGGAACGAAGTGCGGTGAGCCGACAGAGTGGGCTATTGGAGATTTTGATTTTATAATTCTTTAAAGAAATCAACTCGAGTGTTACTTGGTGGAACTTCATTTTTAAAAACACCAAATAATATAACGAATTCCATAAAATTTTGTGTTATTCGTACATGTGTGTTTGTGTTTTTATATTTTGGTGTTTTTTATAATTCTTTCCTTATTGACCGGAAAGGTCAGGATCCGACCTTCCTTCAGGCTAAGTTTACAGCATCCACATACAATTTTATTTTCCCTTTTACGGACAAGAAAAACAAGTTGAGAGGTTTCGTTGTTTACAATGACACCAATACGGAAGTACCAAAATGCAAATGTTACGCATACAAATCCGTCAAAAAAATCATCGACGTTGAGTTGGTTCGGGAACACGATGAAGACAGCGGAGAAACGCGAAAAATAAAAATAAATCCAACCGGAAAGAAAGAACGAGCGCAGTAAAAAGTAAACAGCATGCTCCTAATCGGGAGGGAGGACTTAACGCTGTGAGCAAACACGGTATCCAAAACGATTTATTTAGTTTCCTCCCGGAGGGGAAAAGGAAAAACACCGGCGCGTCAAATACATCGATTCCGAATTGTTTGACCGCGATGCATTCCGAACTCCGCAAAGTGAAAACGGGCGCGCCTGTTTGCCCTCCGATGCACCGCTCGCTAATTCAAGTTATGACGCGGCTCAGGGGACGGGAAAAACCCCGAAGGATCGCCCGCGAAGACCGTCGCGTTAGCACTCGGTGAAATCGTTTGGGCGTCGGTCAAACCCTCGCATCTGCGGTCGTCTAATGACCCAAGTTTCATCGCTGAGTTAACGCGCACTTTTCCACCGCCGGAATTATTGGAGCGAAGAAAGTCGGTAATTTTCCCGCGGAGAATAAATCTCTTTCAGCGCGAGCCGCAGTTCACTGGCTGCCGCTAAACCGAGAGAGTAACTGCACGCCTCCAATTTAGCGCCCGCGCTTCGAAACCGAAGTCCCCGAACGTAAAAAAATGAAGATCAAAGCTCTCTCCGCCTCGATTACTCTTCATTGAAATTATAGGTATCGGCGAAATAAAAAGTTGCCAATTTGAATTTAACAAAAAAAGACGCCTTTTTCTCCACTGAAATTGTGATGCGATTACATATAAATATGCAACTGCGAATTTCTATTTATCTTTCATTGATTCTCGTGGGAGGATGAATCACAGGCCAACAGCACATTAATTTTCTATCGGATGCACTGTCTATATTTTAATTTAAGACAAACAAAGAACTGGAATATTACGACTCACTCGTTTTCGTTTATGTATGCTGAACAAACACAACAAGCTCAACATTCACGCATTTTGGAGCTTTCTGAATATATTTGAAATATGCAAAGTAAACTATTTTATTCGGAGGCAATTTAGATGCTTAATTTAAAACTATATTTATGGAAAATGTAGTGAAATTTCAGAGTTGATCTAAGAAATCTTAATAAATCAAAAAGGTGAATCATACAATCGAAGAACGCTTTTATTAGTAATTTTTATGTTCCACTGGGTTTTAGTATCGATTTATCCATTTACATCGAATGTAAATGATACGTCGAATGCTAAAATATGTTAACATCTAATCATGATTAAGAACGTAGAAAATCGTTAGGAAAATCTTCGTCATCATGTTTTAACGTATGTGTATGTAGTACTTGTAAAATTTACAATTTTTACGGCTTTCGGAATGTAGGCATATGGATTATGTAAAATAAGAATGTGTAACTATTTATTGAGGAATTATTTTGAGATTTGTTTTAAACTACATTTTTGATTATTTTCATAGGCGGAGGTTCGGAGAAACATTGTCTTGATAAGTCTTAATACCGCTAATATGAGAATCCCTCAATCGAAGAATACTTTGATTTTCAAATAAATATATTTTTAAGGCCTTAAATAGCAGCATAACGACTCGTATATTCCATAAATTATACCTTAGATGCATATATCAACACTCAATCATGGTTAACACCATAGAATACCGCTCGAGAAATCTTCGTATGCCATCATGTTATTTTCTAATTGGACACTCCTCTAATTTCAGTTCGCGACACCGAAAGCAAGCTCCTACACGTAATCATCTTATCGGTCATCCACATCCCTTTCCACGAGAAAATGGAAGCAAGCACCTTACACTATCGAAATCTGTCACCTCTTCCATGCGAATGGCTCGAGGATTGCTGAAATTCCCAGACCAATATCGACATCCTGTACCTCATTCCCGCGACAAAACCAAACTGCTTCTGGGAGAACACTCGAGCTGCAAAAGGACTATCATGTGCGCCCGAAAACAGCTTGCTAACAAGTAGCTTCCGAGAGGCTCGACATACGCGGCAATTTATCTGATTAAAAAGAAACTTATTTTAGACGGCGAGACAAAAAAATCGTACGAGGGACAGGAAGGGTATTAAGATGGTAGGAGGAAATACTGAATTACGGGCAGTGAAAGGAGAAGCAAATTCAACGTCTGTTTTTTGCAATGGTATTTCGTGATGTTGGCATGTTTCTTTGTATTTAGTCGTTCATGATACGAGATATGAGATAAAATAAAATCGAAATCTTACGTATAAGCATTTTCTCAAAGTGTAGTCACGCCAAATAGTTACAACGGAAAACTCTGAAAAATCAAATTTTTCCCTTAATCTTACCTACTTACAAAATCATTCCTTTAACCACTTGCATATGCTCTTTCTTAATGATCATTATTAGTACTCAACAAAATTTAGATTGTTTTTCTTTAAATAGTACTTTATTATGATGAATATTACATGTCTCTTATAAAAAACAATTTTATCTGTAGCTTAAGGAGAAGAACATGCATATTAAGATTGTATCTATAAGGAGGCAGTATAAAAATATATAAGATATGAATAATTAGAAAAGCTGGATGAGTATTATAAATGAGACCCAGGAGGGTAAAGATGTATGCTTGTACCTAGTCTAAGAAATAATAAGCAAAGCATGAAAAGTATCACAAGGGAGAAATATATGCATATGCAAGTATAGGAAACTAAGTTTGAAATATACAAATAAAGCATGCTTTTCCGAAAAGGAGCTTCTAGAGTTTGTTAATGGTACATTTTTACTTGAAAAATATATTCCTAAAGAATTGCTGATAGTTAATAACTCAACTTACATAGTAATAACTATTTTAACGTTATAAAGAGTAACTTAAACTCAAGTGTAAATTAAACGTGAAATGCTGGAGTGGTTTTTCCTGGAAGGACACATGTACTGTATATACCGGAAGAGACTAGATAGTATTTACATGAGTATTTCGCAGACCCAGAAAAGTAATTTGGGCTATAGCGAAAACTAAAATGAACATATTAGTAGAGGTGGAGAGTGTAAGTTTTTGCTGAAGAAACAAAGCAGAGGCCGAAGAATTGTGTAGGTTATCCGTTAAGAGTGGACAGAAAGCTAACTGGTGAGCCAGAAAAATAATGGTTAGGAAAACAAGCAACAAAATCATTGTTAGGAAAGCAGGAAGAAAATATTTCTGAAGGCAAAGAAAAGATACGTTTCATTTACGAAACAAAGAATATGATATTACGTTTCATTTACGAAACAAAGAAAATGTTAGGACGCATTACGGTTAATATCGAAGAATTAGGTAATGAAACCCAGTCTATCCAAGGTAAGTCACTAAGCAGTGACATTTTATAACAGCAAAGCCGAGAGAAAAAAAAAACCTTTTCATTCAGCACATTTATTTCTCGTCGCAAACCTCTAAAAACGTCAAAATAAAATTCTATAAAATATACACTACTTATGTTAGATACGCAAAACTTGTTTTTTCATCTGGAAATGTTGAACTTGGACGTCGAAGGTCAAAACTCTAGAAAAACAATCCTCTTCGGCTTTAGTGGTGAGAAATATATGGAGCGAGGAAAAAGAGAAAGGCAGCTGTTTCCGAAGGAGGATGTGGGGAAAAGCGAGAAGAGAGTGCAGTCCTCAAAAGGAGGGAATTGCGCGGAGCGGTTGGATTGCAAAGAGAATGCCCTTTCCCGCTGAATGTGCATCTGAGAGGCCACAGGGCACTACCCTACACCGCCTTTCCTTGACCTTCCGTAAACTGTGGCGCAATGGGACGATATGAGATACGGGGAAAAAGGGAGAAAGGCTCTATCGCTGACGAAAGTGCCTATTTAAAGCCAACGAATCCGATTGATATCAAAAGAATCCACGTTAGGTTCTGCAGACACTCCTATGATGCTTGATTCTATTAACAATTTATTCCACGAATATACAGATATATTTTATATATTTATTTTGACTAACGATAAGGATTCCTCCATCAAATCCTTTGGAGGATGCCTTGAATTATTATAGAATAGCACCATTGTGAGAGCGATTCCTAAAGGTTTCATCTCCTTACCAACTACTTAATATTTTAATAAGTCTAAATCCGCCAGAGCTTGTCTGCGTTTTAGTCTAATATCTGCGACTAACGGAGAGAATTGGAAGTTTTAAAGCAGAGGAGACGAATACATTTAAAGATTTGGTAGCTAATGAGAATTTGTATACGGGATGACGAAGGTTTTGTCCAAAGAATGTGATAAAGGATAATATTAACTTCTTTTACCGAAGTATCGTAGTAAATGTTTAACTCTAAATGTTCAAAACAAAATTTTCCCGAAAATGGATGATTAACTTGCAATCACTCTGCTAAAAATACGAAAGAAATCAGTAGAAACAATAAATACATCAAGAGCGGCCATGGAGGCTAAAATGTAAAAAACTAGCGACAACATAACCTAAGCGAGCAAAAGAAAGAGTTCATCTACGAAAATAGAGTTATGAAATAAAATAGTAGCTGATAAAGTTACTGTTTGAAAAAAATGTAAAAATACTATAATGCATAATAACAATAGAAGACCCTACGATCCGAATAATAAAGCAGTGTTTGTAATATCAGAGCACCCTTAAGTATTTCAAAACTTCTACGAAGTGTTTCAATTCTTTTGCTAAACAATACCATTGCAAAGGGAACAAGGATCAAATTAACAGAATCCTCCAATAGAGTACAACGTTCACGTGAAGAGATGATGAGAGGAAATTAGCTATTGGTTTTGCAACTGTAACTAGCTGAGGGCCGCAATTTCCTCAATCCTCTTCCTCTTTCTATTCACAACGCCAGACAGCCATTTTCAAAATGTACTATCGCTGCAATTCAATTGTAAGGCTGCTTTTGGGAATGTCCTTCGTGTATCGGCAATCCCATTTCGATTCCATTCTATTCGATGCACTGTGCACCGACACAATGATGCAGACCCTATACGGACCGTAACAGAATTATCTCCGACTTAAAATACGTTTCTCGTGAATAAATAAAATCGATGGCACGGAAATATCATGTAATGGTACGTTATAAATCTCCATAAAGAAATCGCGGTAGTACAACGAGTGATCGAGAGAGATAAGCGACACGCCTGTGCGATCGCTTGGGATAGTGCAGTACACGGAAGGTGAATTGTGCACCCTCTTTCCTGTTCCCCTCCGAGTGTTACGTGCACCGCGGTGCGCGCAAATTAGTTCTCCCCCCGCGACCTTGTGGGGGGCGTGGCTGAGGAGGCGACCCATTGTGTCCCGTGGGTGGCGGCGAAGTGGTATGAATGGGCTGTTTGAGGAGATTCGGGCGCGTGTAGCAATGCCGCAGTGGATTAAAGGTAAGGACCCTTCGATGATTCGTGAAATGTCGAGGTTTCGACCCTCTAATGGAAGTGGATCAAAGTCCTTTCGTCGCGTGTCGTAGTCTCACATGCTTTGAATCTGAAGCATTAGGTAACGCGGTACACGACCTTTCTCATATGCAATCACCCGAGTGGTATATGTGTAAGGTAAGAATGGGTTTAGATACAGAAGGAATGGATATATAGCTCTTCGCTGCGTACTTATTTTCTAAATGCAACTACTCCCCAAACACAACGCTTATCCTAAATCTTTACTTCTCTAATGCTAATAACATGGTGATGATACTTCATTTAACGTCATTACCAATAGGTTAAACGAAATATGGACAGTTTTGGGATTAATCTCGCCTGAATAAACTTTATGATAGATCACGAGCATACGACTCTCGCTTCTGCGAAGCTCCAAGTAAGTAGCTCTTTAAATTAAATTTCATTAAAAAAATCAAATTCATGATGTCGAGGAATTATTTTATTTTAATAAGTTTTGGAAGATCATTTCTTGAAAAGAAAGAAAATTTGGAACACGGTTGTTAAAGAATTAGAGGTTTAAATCTCCAATAGCCGTCTTTGTTGGCGTTCATCGTCTCATTTACCGGTATTCGGAGAAAACAAGATCATTTATTTTTTGTTTCTAGCCTCTATTATTTTAGGAAAATGTACCTACATGTAACGTTGATTTCTCCGATACCTCTTTCGTAATACACCTTCTCTAACCTGAATAACGTTTGAACATTGCAGTTGATAAATGTAGAGGACATCAAATTAATTTTATAAGACAGACATATGTTCTTATCACATTACATGTTTTATGGATGTGACAGCTGGCAAATGAAAGTTTTGCAATTAATAGACGAATATCAATCACGTATAGCAGTGAACCGTAAAATGTTATCAACCCATCAAAGTCCACTTTAATATTACATCCCTGTCTAAAAATCTAATTCCAACCCCCAGTGCAAATCTCCTTATGCATGCCGGCAAAAAAACATGAATATAAATGCAAAGAATTATTTGAAGGAGACATTCCTTTTATCTCAACAAAGTGATTCATCACTCCCAATTTAATCCTGAATGGAGGCGACGAGACATTATTCGGGTCAAGTAAGCTTACACGCGCACCATTTTTAATTTTTGTTATATTTTTAGAACGACCAAATTCTTAAGATTAGGGCCATAAATGCGAACCTTGAGCCAAATTTCTGAATGAAGGTGAAGCATTTGAATATACTAGGAAGATGTCACGTATTTTTGTTTGATATCTTAACCTTTACATCTGTTTACAAGAGCTTGGGGGCAAAGAGGAGAAAAGTCCATCCACACTGGGGAAAACCGGGTAAAGGGTCTGGCTTTAGAAATCCCCACTTTTCTAATAATAAATCTCTTATGCTACTTTGAGACAAAATTGTAACAAAAAATTTAATATAGTGCACTAATATTCTCATAATGACCCTCTTAGGCTTGCCAATCCAATTATAATCCAATTTGCATTGCGTGATTTTTTACTATTTAATGATAAAAACTTATTGAAATATGACGGAATTTAATAAAGAAACATTCTAAAATTCAAAGGAAAAATTTATCATAAAACAATATAATGTAGGTACCATCTGAACATATTTCGAAACGGTATGTTTTTGGAAGATACAAAATTATGTCTACACTTGGCAGGCAGATTATAAAAATCCGAAGAGAAAAAATCAAGAAAATAAATACTTTGATCAGTCGACTCTGAAATTCGCAAAATCCGTAAGTGCAACGGTCCAGAAAAAGAGACTAACAGAAATAAGGGAGATGCACTAGCCGCAGGCTTAAAAACGGCTAGGAACTGAACTACTAAATTTATTAACGTAGCAAACTCTCATTATCTAAGTATGGCCTCTTTTCAGAAGAGTGCTCCCCTTTCCTTTCTCTGGATCTTTCCTAGCCTATTCATTCCCTCTGCCTCCACCACACTTTATAAAATACACACTACTTTTTGACCTTCCACCTCACCATGAACCTTGAAATATTTGATGCTACGAAGTTTGCTTCCTTAATACTCAAAATCTCATCGATTCTTTCTATTCTTTCCTTTAGATGGTTGATGGCTATATTGCTCTTCACCAATATTGAGGAATCAATATTAAATTTAGCTACTTTGCGTTAGTGAGAATTTGGATTAATTTTAATGTACATACATCATGGATTCCCACGCTACCTCTGTAAATTTTATTAATGCTAAATCTAACCAAGAACAAACATGATACATTAGCAATTTGACAATGAAAATTCCTTACGAAGAATATAATGTTTAAATTCAAGACAGAACATTTGTCTTAAAAGTTACTCAATTCATTTAACTAATCTCTCAAAAGCGAGGATTCCTCTCTCAGCCTTTCACCCTTTCACTATGCTACTATCGCCTTCCCACTTATTTAATGAAGTTGCTTTCCACCTACTGCTGATCCTTTCTCATTACCCAAAAGGATATTTGTATGTACAGAAGTGTATTTGGCATTCTACTCAGTAAAGTTTGTTTCAAATACCTTTTTCATATTTCTACATGTTAGATATTTCCTCGTAATACATCTTGTCGCTCGGCTAATTTTGTTACATTTCCTTTCCTAAGTGAAAGCTACATAACAGCTAATATAAAAGAGGTAAATAATATATTTTTGCATAACCTCTTCTAAAAGAATATGAGCACTCAGAGAATACATGTGAAGAATATGACTGTCTAGGCTTAAAAGGTTAATGAATTTAGAGCTCAGTTTACTCAGAGAGAATTTTATTCCAAAATTTTATAATCGGTAGAAAATTTCACAAGCGTACTCGTTCATGCATAAATTCAATTTTTTTTCTATTTTGAGAAATTTTAGCGAGTTTTTCGAAGATTTATCCTCCCTAATTTGCAACATCCTCTCATTACACTCCGTTTCGAGATTTACGACAACACGGCCTTCCGGTCCTAACATGCGCCGATTTCAGCCGTGTAGTGTACCTTGGCATAGGAACTAAAATAGGTCCACTCCGACACAGCGGCGGATTCACCCATTAATTTCTCTCCGTCCAGAAACTTGATTCGCGAACCACGAGTGTGGGAGCGTACGCCGGGGACCAGAGGCGTTTGATAGAGAATCTGGACCACGCATTTACAATCCTGAAAGCAACACTCCTGCCATACGTCTACAGGTTTCGAGGAAAAAGGGTCGGGCGGTCTATCTGCGAGAGTGAGAGAGAGATAGCCGATCTAGATTAGTTCCCATACCATGGAATAGGATGACGTAGGACAGTCGCTGAGAGTGGGAGGAAAAGGCTTTGTCGCCGAGTGTTAACAGCCAGAACGTCAAGATTCCAGGTCAAGAGTCGTATAAGGAAGAGGAAAAAAGCTTTTTTCCCCTCCAACGTTCGGATAAGTTGGCGGAACCGCGTTGTGTGTACGTTGCCCGAGTAATTTCGAAAAACAAGATTGCGCGATCCTGAAATTTCCTACGCGCGCCGGATTTATGAAACCCGAAATTATTTCCTCGTTTGCTGGGTGAAAAATGGGTGCAGTTTTTCATGACTAAGCCGCGCTTGTGTTCGCTTTGCGTTCCCTGTACCAGAGGGCTTCCGGATGGTTTATAAGAAAACTTTACGACTGCATTTCGCGCTATGTCGCAATATGTTTTATGAGAAATAATTTGGAGCCCCGTAAAAGCTTATGCTATGAAATGAATAATAACTTCTGTCTCGCTCGAAAAGATGTATGAACATGAGTTAATTTGTAAGCAATCTACGGTAGATTTATGTGTCTGCATGCCACGGCTCATACAAGCGCTGACCTCCTGAAGCGTTAATACTTATCTAAACTGGGGGGCAGGGTGTATATTATACGCATAAAACGAAAATAGGGATTCACTTCTATTAAAAGTTATCATGAAATACTCCTAATAGAGAAATTCTGCAAACAAATGGTCGAAGTTTAATTTCCAAGCATGTAAACCTTTCCGGAAAAATATCTAGGTTATTTTCAAATTTATTTTTGATTTTAGTAGATGCTTTTAAATTCTTTCGAAAGAAATGTATTCTCTGTATAATTCAGTGTCAAAGAATGATAGTAAACATATGGGCAAATCCCTGAATATAATGAAATGTTAGAGAGATTATGGAAAAGGTCATAACAATTATCTCAATGTGATTATTTTTTATCTTATAATTGCATTTTTATAAACTTAACGTACCGGAATCTAAACTCCACATCGATTAGAGGTTTGAAAAGCTGATAAGGTTGTTTTGTTTTGTTTTCTATAGGCATTTTACGCCAAAATTCGTTATCAGACGTGCTTCAATTTATTTCCTTCATTAGTTATTGCATAAAAGTTGATGAATCTTTTGTGTGAGGTAAAAATTTCGTAATTTCAATATCCATGGGGGTAATTCTATTGCATTTCCTTTTTCAACAGCAAATAATTAGGTCATTTTACCGCAGACATGTTAATTGACCATAAAATAACATATATTACTCTGTTTGCCACCTTTTGCAGCATAACGATGATTCTAGTTGGGATTTTGATTACATTGAGCAAAATCTTCTTCAAGCACTGAATTAATTTACAAAAATTACGCCTTTCGCTTATGAAACCTGAGTTACAAATGGAACATCAAGGTAAACCAATGTTTAGCGTGTAAATTTAATCTGAACGACACTTTGCCACGACTGGCTTTCGGCGTATGGGAGAAATTGCACCGTTCCGGAAATCTAAACAGATTGTGACGCGGCCCTATCGATTACATCTAATCCCGAAACCAGTAATATGTACGAACGTGTACCTCCCGTGAACAATCTGCTATGATAACTGAAGAGGAATAGAATCACTAATCCAATAGTCAGGGGCGTCTGCTATCAATTAGAAAATCCTAACGTGAATCGGAACTCGGGCATTAACCCAATTCAATGCTTTCCGAGTCTGATTGTTTTCCATTGATTCGACACCAAATCCACTTTTGAGAGGGATTTGTTTGGTTGAAATTGATTCTATTACAGAGAATTCTCCTTCATTCTAACTTTTAACGGGCTTGATTTCTATTTCTAAAGCGCTCTGGCGGAGGTCAAGACTTGAAGACAAACGTAACTTTCAAGAGAATGGTGTTATTTGTTTCTTATTTAAATTCTAATTATACCTTTCTCTGCACATACAGTGTGAAGTTAAATATTTATCCGTGTTGTGTTGTGTTGGAGCAAGATGGAATTCCGTATGGGAGAAATTTCTAATTCGTTAGGAATATGGTAGACGAGAGGCCATAAAGCAATGCCTTGCGGCACACTTCCACATTTTGCCGCATTTTAGTTTGGGAGAATGAAAATGAGCCAAAACCAAGCTAATTCTGGTTTGAAAACTATGATATGGGTCATTAAAATTTCTGTAAATTACATTTTTTAAATTGATTGTAGAATTAGGCCTTGAAACAGACAGAGAAAAAAAGGATCCCTGCACTTTTAAAAACACACAAATTATCTATTCGGGGGCGATGCTCCCTTCCTTAGAGGTCATAAAATACGTGTCTTTTTTCTCCGAATACCGGTGAATGAGACGAGGAACGCCGACAAAGACGGTTATTGGAAATTTAAAACCTCTAATTCATTAACTGTTGCAAATTTTCTTTCTTTACAAGAATTAGGCCTGTAGATGTGTTACATGAAAAGCCATATTAATTACTTCAATAAATGGTAACTAAAACTTTTTCACAGCATATCATTACAATGCGGAAACTAGTTGAAGAAGTCTCTATCAAGTAACAATATTGATACGAGGAAACGTTTTTGGATGACGCAAAATAAAAAAATGTCTTAAAGCATACAGAGCACGACCTACGAAGTTTTCTATCAGATTTATTTTCCAATAATAGATTCTTGTTCTTTCAGGCAAACATAAGAGCATTTCCCTGAGTTTCGAGGAAAGCCCTCCACGGATATTCTTCTAATCTCATCACCGATTGATCCTTTCCGGAGAGTTGAATTCGCGGAATCGATATAGGGACGGGATTAAAGCCTTAGGTCACGCGAAATGGTGCTCATTCCTGACATTTGGGGCACAATGCGAAGAAGACGCACTGATTTTTCACATTCAATCTATGAGATTTCCCGTTTCTCATTCCATACTAGATTGAATCTGCGCCTGAAATCAACGCACCTATCTGTGGACGAATTGAAACCATTGAAACGAAGCGGAGGATTTTCATCTTGATTGCTTTACTAGACAGGAAAACTTGTAATTGGTGATAAATCTGGTCGTTTGATGAGAAAAATGACATCCACGGTATGGTAATCAGTTGGGATATTTTACTGTTAAAGAGAGACATTATAGTTTTATAATTTTTTAAAGTTCCATTCTTCTTAAATTTTTATTCCGAGCGACCTGTTATAATAGCTAGTACAAAAAATCCCAATTTCAAATATTATTTAATCAAATAAAGTTGTTTCATCTTTGAAACTGCTCATTAGGAACAAAAACTTTTAACGGGCTAAGTATCTCAATTTCAACTTTTACAAGCTACTCTGTTTCAACATATGGCACTAAAAACAGAAATGATTTTATTTAATTTTCTAAAATAAATTTGTACGTTAATGGTACAATGAATGAAATTTAGCGATTCTTGGTGAAATTTCGTTTTTTAAGTCTTTAATAGCAACAATTGCGCAGAAACCGGTAAATGTGTATGTAATATTTTAGTGTTTTTTTTATAAGCTATATTAGAAAAGACTTTTCTTTAGAATTGGCATTAGCAAAATCTTTTTAACTTTGGGAATACAAATTTATATTAAACTCATCAAAATTCAAATTTTAAATGCAAATATCGAATGATCCAAATATATCACGCACGCTTGACAACAATATAATAGGACTTCTAAACGTAATTTGTTACGAGACACCTGTCTCTCAAGTCCTACGTGCCTTATAAGATCCTTTCAAAGGACAGAATCCCGTGGGACGTAGCAGACCTCTATTCTAGACCAAAGACGACACACACGCGGAAAGAGTAAAAACCACATTCACTTCCCGGTTCTTTCCACTTTAACTTCGGAGAAAAAGGTCTCGGCAGAAATGCATGATCTAGCATCCCGCTAATGGAATCACAGATAAATTGGCCGAATAGATTCTCTCGCATTCCCTTCCCATGATTCCATTGCCCTATTCCTCTGTTTCGCCTTTCTTTCTTATTTTTTACGCGCGCCGAACATAAATTCGTTAGCTCTTTATCTGCAGAGGGGGGAGGAGGAGAAGGAGGTGGGGGGGGGGCTACCGGAGGCGAGAAAAAGGGGGGAGAGGGAGGGGTTAGAAAGGTTAGGGTGTGGACGACCAAAGTTATGAATGCCTCTTTCTTGTCGCATAAATTTTATAGGTCGGAGGCAATGAATTGATGTAGGACGCTGTCAAGGAGACTTCGGCCACCATCTCACGTCCAATGGCGCCGCGACACTAACGCCATCTCTCACTTTCCCTTCCTTCCTGGTCGCTTTGGGCAGAAGGAAGTCCCGAAATGCGGTTCTACGGGATCGGTCCCATATTAAGTAAATCTTGTACCGAATTATCATCCACAAACTTTCCGGGAGTAAACCGCTATATTACGAATGGGATATTTTTCATGTCTTTTACCACAGGATAGAAAATGTATAAAGAGAAAAGGTATAAAGGAAAAAATATGACAAAAGTTGATAGTTACGCCAGCATAGTTATTCGATTAAGAAAATTGGGGCACACATGTTTAAAAGAAGAATTACACTGTAGTAGGTCCCACTATCTTGTTTTGATGAGCGGGCTATTTTTCACTCTTTCGCATTGGATACAAAAATGTTTATCTTCCATTTACATCTCTCAGTCATTTTCTTAACTGTGCTACGAAATTTATTGATGTATATGCGATGTTGAATAACAAAAATAATACATTCACTGTTTGAATTACTTATTGAATGCAATGAAAATATCAGTCATAGGGCCATTTTGCTTCTTAAAGGCGAACTTCTTCTACCATTCTCAGCCATTCAGGATCAGCAACGTCTGGTTCACAAACTCACTACATAGCAATTACACATTCCTCATCTTAACCAGTTGCCTCATCCCGTTATCAAAGCTTTGGGAAAATTTTGGAAGAATTAAGGGTCCAACCAGCTCTCCGACTGATGAATTAACTGAAAAATTTTAACGTAAGGCATTTGATGCCTACGTTTAAATCACATTATTTTAATGCTTAATAATACCGATTAATTGATCGAAGACCCAACATTAATTTGTCTTAC
Source organism: Sympetrum striolatum (assembly GCA_947579665.1). Lineage (NCBI taxonomy): Eukaryota > Metazoa > Arthropoda > Insecta > Odonata > Libellulidae > Sympetrum > Sympetrum striolatum. The sequence continues at coordinate 73,517,896 of OX388342.1, read as the reverse complement.
AATTTTGGTGAACCCGTTATGAGCCTATATGCTTCTATTATATTCCAGTTCGTCAAAGAAAAGATGGACAGATAGTCCAACTATAGCTACGTGAAACACTTCTTTGTAATCGTGTGATAAATTTGTCGTTGATGATGGCTATGTCATCAGGCATATTAGTCTGATGGAAGTCCAGTCTCAATCTCGCACTTAAAAAGACCTCTTATTAATTTCAATATACTTATAATTATATATAATTTCAATATACAATATACAAATAATTTTAAGCCATCTAGTTCCGATAGAAGCTGGAGAATTTATTTCTCCTTCATTTTGTCCCGATGTTTTGCACTGGACGTTGCAAATGTCCCGGTTCCGCACCACCTGCCTCTTGACACCCAAGTTGGGAGAGAGAGTTTTGCGACCGATTCTAAGTTCGATTGGTATTCAGCATCCCTCGGTCGTGTTCCCATCAGTCGGCCGAGAAGAAAGGAATGGGCGAGGCATGACCTTCTTTTTTTCCTTTTACCCATTTCGGATCGGAGATCTTCCAAATGAGTCCAGCTCATAATTTACAATTCTGAGGATTCGTGTTTCGCTTTTAGTGCGGAAAAAAGGAATTGATATCGGTATCTTGTAAAAGGAGGACCTCAGGGTAGAGGAAGAATGGAACGGATCGTATATTTCTCCGAAACGAAGCGAGAATCCGTACAGACCACGGGATTCCGAACGACGACTCTATTCAAGCCGTCCTAAATGACGCTTTTTTCGACGGATGCAGGATTGGTCTTCGGAAAAGTTTCTCGCGATTCAAATGTCACAGGATAAATAGCTGAAGAATCCCAGGACCTGAATACGACTTTTTCACAAATATCCATAAAATGGCAAATTTATTCCCCAGACAAGCTGATGACCTTTCCAAAGGCAAAAAGTATACTTTGAACACAAGGAAGAATTCTTCGCATTTTCAAGAATAAAACGCCAAAAGTCACAACCACAGAGGGCCGAATTTCAAGCTAATTACTATGAAAAGATTTGACATAAATCCAAGAAAAGTAAAGCAAAAGTTGAAAGACGACATCAACGGCAGGTACGTATTTTTCCACACGTTTGATCACCTGATTTTGTTTGATGATTCCAGTTTATATATTCTCTATGCACGGCACAAACAAAAGAGTTGACGCTCTGACCCCATATTCCAATACCTCACGTAGCTCCGGGGGAAACAAAGTAAAATATTCGCTCCATGCCTTGGGATCGGCCCGGATTTTTTCCGAACATTTTTCGCTCCGCAGACTACAACCGGATTGAGTACACATACACGCTCGTGATTTGCATCTTGAATGTATACGAGAGTGAGAAAATGAACAGCGGCTGGATTACGTCCCTAACCCGCGCTGGACCGACAAATGAATCATAAGGATCAAGCGATACCGCGAGTACCGCAGGGATCCTTTTTGGGCCACAAAAAATTTACTCATTCTGAGAAGGGGCAGAAAATGGTCGAATTTTTTTGGGGAGGGGAGAAAATACCTCTGGGATTCTGCACGCAAAAGGGTCATCCTCTCCCAAGTGGTTACCCGCTGAGTGTACCCGATAGGATGTCCGGAAGGTGGGCGAATCCTCTGGAAGTCACTTTAGAGAGCGGTTAGCGTTTGGCGGGCTTCGAAAGTAGCGCGAGCCGAGTAATTTATATACACGAAAGGCTTCATGCTCACAAATCGCTCTTCTCCCTCTTTTTGTGAACGGACTCATCTCTTCGGGAATGGGAAAGCGAGCAGGTGGTGGCGCCGGCCGACACCTCGTGATGCGGGAATTGTCCACTGCGAGATGAAGGGATTGGAGTTCGTGAGAAACAGACATTAAGTCAATGGCGGAAGATAGGGGAAAAAGTCTTCTCTCCGGAGAGGAGAAATATGTGTCCATCCCGTTCCGATTTTGGTGCGGGGAGGAAAATAAATTTCGCGGTTAATCTTTTGTTTGTCCTACTCCGAACGGTGAACAACCGTAACCCGAGGGTTATGCGTCAGTCCCTCGGTTTTAATTTACGGCCGCTGATTTCGTTTATTCCCGTGTTTCTGATTCCGTGAGCTTTGGGGAAAAATTTGCTCTCGATCCGAGTCATGCGGAATGAAAATTTCCGATTCATGGACACCATTCGTGGAAACGATGGACGCCAGCGATGGGAATCGAAATGACAAAAAAGAAAGTAAATGAAGAGTATGCTAAAACAACTATACACCAATGGATGCATTACAAAAATAGAACACATAACGAGGAACCTACAATTTTACATTATGGCAAGAAAAATTAATAACTGCGTTATACGATAAAATTTACAAACGTTATCTGTTTTTCATTTTTCACTAGTGAAAGATTCGAATGAGAATCAGATGAAACACCAAAAACTGCCTCCAGGAGATTTATAAATAAAATCTGACTGCTACAACGTTTGATGAATTCATTTAAATCTTTCTTTAACAATACATTAATCTTAATTTATGTTAATTCAATTCAATTTCTTTTCTAATCTTTTTAAAGACATTTTCGTCAGTAACCGATATCGCTAATCATGAAAATGACCGAAGGATAGTGATAAAAAGGAGAAATAGAAGGAAATACAATTGAAAAAATGATACAGGTCTTAAAGTGTTCAACAAACATTTTACTTCCAGTTACTTTATTTGATGACGACGAATAATTTTCTGTGCTCTTAAGTAATGGACATAAGCTAGGTATATGATTGACATATTTTATTCCATCAATTGCTAATTTCATCGTATTGAAATCACTATGCTTTTGCGGCGAAGTAGTCGCTACATCCTACGACGAAAACTAAATTTATTTCTTGATGGCTGGTTATCATTGAATTGGCAATAGGCGAGGACAAGAGAAATAATTTTATTCGAACGCCATATGTAACCAAATCCATGACATCGGGTCGGGGTTACGCAAACTTCGAGGTCAACCTTATAGCGAAAATATATTTTTTCCACAAGAATTACAGCTTATCATGAAAATCCACAAGAAACGTCAGCAGCAAAACAATTTTACATAGCGCGAATGCACGTACATCCTTTCGTACATGGCCCGTCCAAACCCGTCTCATTCAACCCTGACCGCAAGTATGACAGCCATCGTGTTTGCGTTCTTATACCCCTGTTCTGAGGACCCTCTGAAGAAGACGTTGCTTACAAATAAACTCCGAAACTGACAACAAAGTTCGAGATCCCCTCGGTAACTCGCACTCCCATAAAACCCACCTCCCTAACAACTTTCTCACATTCTTCCTGGAAGAAAAAACTGCCACAAATATTGGGCTGGGGGAGCTGATAAATGGGGCAAAGAGGGAAGACATTGAGGGATCAGAATACCGAAAGAAGGGAGTTCATTAACTCGTTACACGGTAGCGAGGATTGTGGGTAAGCTGGCAGGGAACTGACGCGGCCGAAGGCACCTCTCCCTTCTCTTCGGGGGAAGGTAAAAAGAGGTGCGCCGTTGAGTTAAAGCCTTTAGCCCGCCACGGGGAGTCTAGTAGAGGTCGGGCGGAGGCGCTATACGGGGTGTCGCTGCGGCTCGGCTTTCCGAAGAGGTGATGGAAGAAAATTCTTGCTGTTTCCCAGTAGGAACGGCCTAAAAAAAGTCTAAGAACTTTATAGTCCGGGAAACATGCCGGCATCCTCTGTTTGATCACGGTGAACCGTAAGAGCATACGAAGTCTGTCGAGTTGTTTCGGCCGTTGGGGTCTGCCGGCCATTGGTCTGATAAAAACATCTCGGGCGGGAAAAAAGGGGTTTGGGAGAGAACAAGAAACTTTTGGGAACCCGTCGTTTATCCCGCGGGATTTATGTAGTGTTTTCCCTCCACCTATACGGAGGGAATAGTGATGAATCCTACCGGGAGAAGAGCTCGTTATTTAATGGGCGGCGGAAAAAGAGGGCTCTTTCCACTGATTTGTGGAAGACTAGGAATAAAATGTGCCACTTTTATCTCTCGGCCGCATAAACATTTTCGGTGGGAAAGTTCTGAGGAGATTACCAGCCTAAGGCGACAGAGAGATAGGCGAACTTGATGTCAAGCTTCTCGAATGAAATTAACAAATTAAGTCGGGATTCGAGTTATGAAACTTATACCATATCATGAGGACTTATGAAGCGTTTCTCTGAAATCCGTGTGACCGAAAATTTCAACTATGTACTCAAGAGAAAATGAATAAATTTTGAGTATCACATTAATTTCTGATTCATTCATTTAAAAAGTCAATGTAAATTTTTCGGAACTTCTCGGAAATAAATTGAGCCTGTGATGAATTCTCGCCGAAACAAATATCAAATGATACTTTTTAAATAAGAGTAGACTATTTGGATTTGTCTACAAATTATGTATTCATTATCCGACAACCCTTCAGTCTATTCCCCTGTGTCTGACTTAAATAAATTAATTTTAGCAAAATATTAGCACTGTTTCTTCTGCAATGTATAAATTTTATTTTACCTTGATAATTTTAGGCAATTACCAAACAGTTTTATCCTTTCTACTTCTGCTTACCAATTAATGGATGTTGGCTACATAATGTATATTGGTTCTACATATTCATGCTGAGTGTAGTAAGCTGTCATATGTTGGTAATCCTATGTATCGCTAAATGTTGCAAGGCTTAGATATTAATCATCGACCTTGATCTTTTTTTTCTTCGATCCTCTCTCCTTTCATCAACATTGAATTGTTTGTTGTTCAACAGGGTATGTCACAGGTAAGCAGTTTTCTTCTTTTACTTGTTTCAACAGTTTTGAGTATTCGTTTGAGTAACAGTTTCATGCTCCATAGAGTGGGCAAACCGACCAAATTGTAGGTGTTTTTAAAACAAACGAGGCCTTTAGGGTGTTTACTCGAAATGAAAGGACATGTATACAAGTGCGAAATACGTATATATAATATGAATCAGAATAAAACAGAATCGCTTTAGGTTGGAAGATGATGCATTCTGTAAACTAAACAAAGAAATTTATAATTTAATACTGATAGAAACTGATTTCAATTTCATACAGCAACAAAATCTTTTAAATTTCTGATGTCTTAAAATGTAGCAACTTAGCTCTCATAACTTCCTATTTGAGGAATCAAAATGATACGTATAAAAAATGAAATCACTTCGGCATTCACTTGGTGAAGCTTCATGTTAATACGTAAGATAAAGTAAACTTTAATATATTCCACAAATACAAAACGAAAAAGGGAACTTTGAAATTTATTTTTTAGGAATAAAGTAAAGATTTTTTAATCTTATGTTTGATACATAAAAGTTCATGAGAGAATGAGGTATATCGAGGTATATTTATAAGAATATAACGCGAATTGTTAAGAAATATGCTATGATGAATCTTTAATTAACTCAACAACAAAGATGAATGTAGGACAAAGGGGTGTGGAATGAAGGTTTTTATGAATATGTTTCCCTATTAGGCGATAGCATATTTTAATATATAAATCATAAAATCGCTAATTTGATACGTTAACTTTACAATATTATCAAAATCCACTAGTATGTATGGCAAAGAGTGCATGCATCATTATTTTACTTTCCCTATCTATTGCTTTCGCGCATCGTTTAATGAAAAAATGAATATTTGAATTAATTCCTAGCATTTATTTCTTTTTCGCACAGTTTATAAACGGCTGGTATAACTGGAAGGACAATGATATCAGCTACACCCTCTGAGATCTTACTTTCTCTAGCAGCGCAACCACGGACAATAGCACCCATAGTCTATATGGCCTCCCTGGTTCCAGCGCCGGTAAAAAGAGGGAGAACGCGCAAAGGGTCGCACGCTCCACCTTTCGGAGATGAGATTTGGGCCGCAAATTCATGAAAATGCGGTCGGCGTTGCGCAGCATCCCTTTGCTACGCGTCTTTATTTTCTTCTGCAGCTAAATCAGAGCGCGCAAAAAATATTTCGCTCCGAGTTCTTGGCCCTTTTATTGCCTCTCCCTATCTTCAAAGGCTAAACCTCGGAGCCTGTCTAAAATCTCCGCCGTGCTTTTTGCCTTTGACTACGAGAAAAAAAACGCGCTTTCCCTTCGCGATCCGTTTTTGGGCCCGTAATTTCGTTATCCGAGTTTTATGGCCTTCGCGGCACGGAATTCACCTTGCAGGAATATATAAATGACAAGAACGAGGGATATAGAGTTATGCGGGCGACCGTGTGCAAACATATGCTTTCGAAAAACCTTTGTCGCAGAATTCCGGGGTAATCCACTTACTGAATGCGAAATGAGAAAGCATCGCGGGAAATATATGAATGTGTGATGGGGTCATTATGCTAGCAATTACAGTTAAATAGACTTTGATACTGAAAAAAAACGTCCTGGTAGGAAATTAAAATCGGTATGAAAGTAGTCCAGCGAGGCTACGAAGTCCCACTTTTGCTCGGATGGCGGCGTGATTTAATTAGAGGGATCAAAGTTTATTTTCATGAGTGTTTTCTCCTCAATCCCCATTGGCTTGGGGATTGATCGAATATGAGAGCTTCGACAAGTATCCAGGCTGCAGGAGGATTGAAACATGACCTGGACAAACGAGTAAATTTGAACTAGGCGGCATTCAAATGCGCTCTGGTAATATGACTGCTCCAGTGCATTCCAATCACATTGATTTACAAAGGTCGTTCATGTTGATACGATTTTTTTGCCGAGTTGAAGAGGAAATAACAGCGCGATATATTTCGAATGCGAGAGCTAAGCATAAGGGAGTTTTTCAAATGGGATCTCTAAAAGAAAAATACGCGATACTTGGTATCTATAATTTTTTCAACTAATATATTTCGTATTATCTTGATTCTAACGATACTTTCACATTAAATAATGGCCTTGAATTTAAATCAATAGCCAATATATATTTATTAACGTGTGGTGCAGAGTAGTATAATTTAGTAGTAATACCGCATTGAAAAATGATTTTAATTACTGAGTTATGAAGTTAAAATTCAACGCTTTTCGATTAAGTTAATCAATTAATTGTGTAACAAACTGCATCTTTTTACCTGTGATAATTTAGCAAAGCTAATAAATAGAGCATGATGATCTATGTGAGAGATACATTAAATAATTGCAAATGATATCATGAAAACGACAACAGAAATCATGGTGAATCGAATAAAAATATCACATACCGAAGCATTATAGATGTATAAATTTTGGACTACAAGGATGAATAAATTAAACGACAGGAATTAATAAAGTGAAAAAAGTGTCAATTAGCACATAATTTCATGTTCGTCTCATATTTTAACGAAGATGGCATTCCTTTGAAAGGCATTAACAAAAACCTTAGTGGAAGCGAAAACTTTAAATAAATTTTAGCATTTAAAGTGTCTCTTATATTTAAAATTCTTTGAAGCTAAATTTTCATAATTGAAGCATGGGTATTTTCAATTAGCAAGAACGATAATACCATTCATTTGAAAAACCGCAACTAGATGTATTGACCAGCAGACGAGAAAAAAGATTGACCTCCCATACAAATAATCAATTCAGTGCTAATTAAACAATAAATACGGGAATTGGACAGAATTATTTGAGAAAGCTTAATTTGAAAATAATTCATTTCAGGACTAATTTAATTAAAAACTTTTTTAAAAAATCGATATGATTCATTTAAAATCAGCGGTTAATTTTAAATGGCTACTCATTTAAAATGTTTGTGTTGCAATTTATTTGCCGTATTTTTTTAATTGACCTTGTAATTAAATTATCGGCCTTTAAAGGAATTCACAAAAAATTAGATTTGCTAACAACCATTCTTCTGATTCATCAGAAAAATATCAGAGTTCATAGCTAATAGGCAAATTTGAATTGAACTTATGGATAGCTTTGGATAATTGAAAGAATTTCAGAGAACGATATTCCTTCCATACTGAGAAACATGGCAATACGCATATGGGAAAGCTGAGTGTATTTCGAATTATTGTAATGTTCAACTGATTCAGTTTCGGGAATAATAATAATAATAATAAATGGACTGAGGAATAGAAAGGAGTATTTTAGGAATAAATACCTAATAATGAAATGTATATTTCATATTAGGTATTTATATTATATATATATATATATTCATATATATATATATATATATATATATATATATATATATATATATATATATATATATGACTAGATACGAAAACTCAAAACGAGAGAAGGAAGTAGAATGAGCTGATTACAATTCTGAGCTGGTACTCGATCATACATGGAAATAAATCAGTCATAAAATTACAACCAACACGTAATCTACAACTCATATTTACAAAACATGCGACAACTGACGAGGTTTCTTTTCGTGTACCTACGAGCAACCACCTTAAAAAATGTGAAATTATTTTCTGAATTAAAATGTGACAGTAATTGAGTTTGTGTCATCGATAACTGCTTATGTTCGACCTTTATCATTACTAATATATCTGATTAGTGAAACCATTGATGGCGTAGATATATAAAATAAATTCGCACCAAAACTAATTGAAATCTACAGTAACACCCAATACGAATTTCGCTCACGAGAGTATCTTCGGGGGCAAAGCATGATTAAAATGATAGTGAAATCATCTTTTGCTCCTAAAAATGCTCTCTCAATGAGCTAGAAATACGTATTAAGTATTTAAAAAAGTATATTGATGATTTTGGCAAGAATTTATTTTACTAATATATCGTATCTGGACGATGTCTCGCGGATTCAAGAACCTCCGTGACGGAGCGAAATTTTCCATCCGCGGAGGAGAACTCCGGTAAGAAGAATTTTCCTCTCTTGCTTCACCTCCAATGGGGGCAAAGCGTCAGTCCACAACACCTCCACCACTCATTTTATTCTACTCCGCGAAATCGATTCAACCCTGGGGCGCAAATTCGCCGCCTTTACGATAATAATAGATTAAGCGGCGCTGGACCCTGCTAAACCGCCGCGCCATTATCCGCTAGGTGCCTTACCGAACACTCATTTTGCCCTTTCCTTAACCGGGGGCGCCTCGCAAATCGACTAAGAGGGAATAGCGCGGGAAGAAAGAAAGCAAGTAGATTTCTCCTCCAGGTCTGGCGCCACGAAGCAAGGTCAGACGTACCCACCCTTACTTCGTCTTCCGTGGTGGAGGAGGGAGGCACGCCGTAACTCAAAAGCATTTCGTGGAAGACTTATTTCAGAGTCGGGGAGATGATGGGGAGCGCGAAGTTTGCGAGGAGGGAAGTTCTCCCGTCACAACCCTTTAACCAAAGTAGTTCCAGAGAGCGGTCAATGAGCTGGGGGTGACGAGGGTGGGGCAGGGTAACTGTAATGAATTATAGCCGGGAAGGTGTTTGCACCAGAGTGGAGGCGAGTCTGGCTGTTTTCGCAAAAAAGGTCAAGGTGATATCACTTCCAAGAAGCCATTAAACGCGAGGAAGGGGGCGGGGAATATATCACTCGCGAAAATTTTGACAAATCGGGCCCCGTTGGCCCGAAGCGGGGGAACAATGCGCCATAAATTACGGGGCCCGTTATTAATTTGTTTTGAAGATCATTAAGGGAGAGTTTTCCGCGCGGGTGACTCGGTGAAAACAAACGTTTCACGCATTTTCCAGTCGTAGAAACTTAACTGATTCGACTGCGTAGAATCGAGCGTGCCTTTAAAAAATCGGGAGCTTGTTTTTCGCTCTCCGACTGCCGCTTTGTGGTAGACCTGAGTAGGGCAGAAGAGGGGGAAGGTAAATACGAAGAAAATGACGCAACAAGCTGCAAATTACAGCCTAACAAATCGGAGTGGTTGGTACTTAGCGCCGGCCAATTCTGAGAAGTATCAAGATCTTCTATCAAGATCAAGAAGCATCTTGTGCGTGATGGAATATTCAGAGGCGACTGAAATAAGATAATCACACCAGAGAGATCTTAAAGGAATTTATTCTTGTTGAATGATACCTCAGCTTATGTGAAGAATTCTTTCCAGGATCTCATTACCTTTGCTAGATAAAATACTATTCCACGTACAATGTCAAGTTCTACAACAAGTAAAATTTGTCAAATAAAACTACTTTATTCTACTGGTACATTATTTTCCCTCTACCGCGCTCCGAAAGCTCGTTGGTTATCATAGTATACGCACATGTACTCGTATGAAAAGAAGAAATGTTAGCTTTCCTTTTGCTGAAATCTTCACTAGCATGTCCTCATGAATATGTATTGCTCAAAACATTCATTGTCCGACAACATATACAAGGAAATATGGTATTTACGATTCATAAAAATCGTAAGGCCGAACCATTCATTAACCACGTTACCATTCCACATTAAAATAAATTAATTAATGAAACGGAGAAAAGATAATGAGAATCCTCTTCCATTAAGATTAGCAATTAAAATGTCGGTGATGTCATAAGCTTACATTTTAACGCAGCCATTCTTATACATGGTTCATATATGTAAACCCACAAACTTTTTAATAGGCTGATATAACATTGAAAATATCCCGTAGTATTTAATACATCTTTCGCTTATTAAGGTTAATCAAAAAATGATATCTTCTCCGAAATAGATGCGAATTGCAACTCAGAATTTAAATCTTTTAAAGTATCGGAGTAGCCCTAATCATGATATTATCATTAATGTATCGAAAATAATAGACAATAATTTACATCTATCCCTCTCAACTGTACCGTTTTCTAGTTGCAACATCCTGTAAATGAATACTCTTCTCATTTATGAAAAAATTGTAACACTATATTTCCTTCCCAACTCCATTCCCCATCGGATACTCTATCACTCATCCTCAGTAATCAATGGCCTTGCGATGTTTCCTTATAATTTAGATGAGTTCTCTTATCTTTACGGTTTCTCCGAATTCTCTCATTTCTGGTGTATTCTGCGCATTCCAATCTAGATTCATGCGGCGGAGACTTTTAAAAATTCTGAGCCATATTCCAGTGAATTTGAAAGTGAGAATTATATTCTGACTCAAAATTTTTCTTGACCAATTTCTGAAATTAATCCCTTTGGAAAAATATATTACGCATCCTAATTTCTCTTATGTATAAACCACGCACTCCACACAAGCGGTATAAATCTACTCAATCGTAAATCTCACTTTACACGAGAATCTCGAACGAAATTCAAATTATTAGGTTTCTATTAGAAACAGCCCAATCGCAGGAACGCAAACTCGCTCGAATAGACACCGTATAAATAGCAAACCGGAACGTAATCTCTAACACACCTACCCTGGCAAATGGACCGTAATTGGCCTAATTAGCACATAAATTCCATTGCGTGAGACAAACTAAATTAGCGTGCGAAAATAATCTCCTGCGCGATTCACGGAGCAAATACATTTTGCCACCCAAGGACATTCCGACTTAATTTCATGCTTCTTTTACACGTTTCTCTTTATTAGAGGTTTAAAATCGCAAACAGCCGTCTTTGTCGGCGTTCCTCGCATAATTCACCGGTATCCGGAGGAACAGGGTCGGCCGCTCTTCTTAGAAACACCCATGCTTGACTATATTGGCAAAATACTGTATAGAAACACCTACAGTATAAACATGGTATATAAAACATGGTATATAGGTATAAAAACACCAATAGGTCTTTCTGAGAGCGGCGATCCTTCCCCGGTTTCTCCGAATACCGATGTTTGAGGCGAGGAACGCCGACAAAGACAGCTATTGGAGATTTAAACCTTTAATTTATTAACAGCCGTGTTCCAAATTTAATTCCTAACACTATCCCTGGGATGATAGCATCCCTATTGAAACTTATATAAGGAGTTCTTATAAGATCGGTAATCCTAACTTCCCTGTATATGCGAATACCGGTGAATGAGGCGAGGAACGTCGACAAAGACGGCTATTAGAGATTTAAAACCTCAAATTCATACACAGCCGTGTCCCAAATTTTCTTTCATGACGCTTCTCTTTCCCAAAATTATTAGGCAAAGTAAAAGGCAAACGTTGGCAAATCTAGAGGAGAAGCGTTATTACCAAAATGTTCTATGTGGTCAATCAATGCACATTCTACTGTGGAAGCAATTATAATCGGACAAAACGTATGAGCCACCTTCCGGGATTCAGGGTTTCAGTAAACCTAGAGTGGGTTTACGGCCCGGGCATAGTTCGTATTCACCCCGCTTCTTTCAAAACTCCGCCTACGCTATCGACGATACACACGACCTGTGCGAGCAAGTTCGAAAAATCAACCTCCGATAACAAAAGCTGTCCAAATAAAACCGTTCCCCTCTCTCGCTCTGAACACACTAATTTCATTAAAATGACACACTTCCGAAGCTTTTCCCTTTCACCGTCGAGCGAATCAACAAAAAGTCGGGCCGAAGACGACTCCCATTCGACTCGTACAATACACCGCCGTGTTGAATGATGGAGCGCTTTCGGAAAGTCAAACATTAAAAACTGCTTCGGTAAGCACATTCCCCTCCGATCCGAACCTCCTTTTCGAACGTGTCCGTCATGAGTGCGGCTCGAAACGGGTTGGACCACGTGGTGGAGGGAAAAATAGACGTTCGCCGAATCACCACAAAAAAGAGAAAAAGGTGGAATGTTAATGAAAGGGATGAAATAAAAGGGATGAGGTAATACCTATTCCCTCCGAAGATTAAAGGGAACAAAGAGGAATGAAATTTTGCACCCTCCGAACATCGCCAAACAAAGAACACGTTAATCATTATCGACGTGCGCTTTTTCTATCGTTCAAAAGTGAAAGTATTCCACGCGTTATCAGATTTCGTTTAATCTTTGTGAGGTTTTACGATTTCGAAGATTAAGCTCATTTACCAATGAATGAGAAGTCTTCCTTTACGAATAAATACATTGATATATAAAAATTGATATATAAGCAATACATTGATTTATAAATAAGTAATTGAAAAATCAATAAAATAAAATTTGAAATAAATATCGATTAAATCAAATGACAATTGTAAACATGTATATGATACATTTATAACATAAAAATAATCGAATAAAATAGATGAAAATAGTGAGGAAAATACCAAGTTCCTTTCCATCATTATTTTAATGGAGTTTTACAAATTACGGTCTAATTATATCGATTACATTAATATTTCCTGATGTATATAATATCCGAATATACCCATGTAGTACAGGGACGGGTGTTTCTATTCGCTATTATTTTTTGCCATATATTATTTTACTATTTGCCATTAGATGCATTGGACGCAAACTGAGGACTTTATTTGTCAGGGTGTCCAAATAAGGTCGTTTAGTTGAATAATCTCTTAGTTGGGCCCCAAATGGTCTTTACGCCTTTAAGTCTACTGGTTGTTGAAATTCGCCTCAACCTATACACATACAGATGTCTTTATTGGGGGATATTGTGACTAGAAAATTTTCCATAATCAATAAATCTTCAACATAGAATACTAAAAGTAAGAAAAATCATTTAAAGGTGAATTTAAGAATATTATATACAGACTTTTTAACAAGTAAAGTTTTATAGAAACAAAGTATGGAATATGGAAAGAAGGAATGGCTTTATGGAGCAAATACAAAACTGAGATAATTTTGACAATAGAAAAAAATAATTCCAAAGCTGAAAAATTGAGTTGTATATAATGCTAGAACCTCAAAAAATACGAGAGAGAATACGGACTGAATGAGCAAAAATGACATCATACGAATTAGTTCTTCCCTCGACGGAACCATCACCGTAATTCGGCTGAAAACAAACACTTCCAATCAAATGAACCCGATACTGTGCAAACACCTAGTTGGCCAACATTTTCTAGATATCTCCTGCTAATTAAAATTAAGTTTCGCCCTCAAAGTTCGCCAAAATTTGTTTTCAGAGGTCCAGAGAGAATTTTTAATTCTCTCTTTGCATAGGTAGGTGTGTATTTCTTTCCCTAATTTACACAAGAGATTTTCGGATGAGGGACACACTGGAGGTAGGTGAATTTAATTTTTGTTATTTGAAACCGAATTAACTTCAAGAGCCTCATGATACGTTAAAAAAACCGTAATTTAATAATATATCGCGTAGATAGAAGCAAATGTAATCTGTGATAAATTATTCGAAATAAATAAATACCGTTCCTTGATATGCAGGCAGTCAAATTACGCAAAATTATTTCACGTAATCAAACGAGGTATATGGAAATCCATGGTGTAAAGACAGACGATACTGCTTTTTCCTCAAGTTTATTTTCTGTTTAACGGAAACAGAAGCAAAAGTGCGTTTTTCTCTATTAATCAATAAATGAACTTGTGGAAAATGTATTATTTTTCTAGTATCCTTCCTCTAGGCACGCATAATTAATTTAGTAATAGATTCCGTAATTTTTAAGTACATCAGAGTCCCATGAATATGTTATATGGTATTTCCGGTAGAGATGCCCCACCTAAGGAAAAGACTTCATAACAGTGACTTCAGAGATAACAAGAATGTGAAACTGCGTGATAGAATACAAAATTTTCTGGTTATTAACAGTATATAAACAAAATTTCTTTAAAACATTTTTACCCAAAATATTAAACTTTTTCTGCATCCATGCATTTGGCCATCTCTCCCGAGTGTATGGTTGAGACGCCCCACCTCTGTGGGAGGGATGTCCCATTAGCTTAAACTGAATTTAATCTGGATAGCGCATGCTATATAACAACATTGTTAAATTTAACTTGAAATTAGGATATAACTAAACATTTAAGTTTAATTTAAAACCTATTTAGAAGTTCCATTTGCAAAAATTTAGCCAAAAAGTGTAGTTCATACATTTAGAGAACAATAACCATTTAAAATTATAATGACATTTGCAATTGGCATGAATGGGGGCTAGAATAAACACAAAATATTGTCGTTTTAACCGGAAAAAAAATTATGTCAACTTCGAAACTTCGAGGAATACATTCTTACAAAAGATATTTTTTGATTTCGAAAAACTTTTTATATTTGTAATATCCATGTAGATAGGCCACTTTTGCCGGGTATTACATTTCGATCAGAATAAAAGCGGCAAAACGCTTCTCCCTAGTGCTTACTAAACAATAACTCATTTTTGATCGTTCGAATTAAAATGTAAATTACGAACGTTTCCTTGAAAAAAGCTTAAATCAGTACCACCTTAAAGTTAAATTGATACTAATAAAGCACATGTGCCTAAAGATAGTATTGGGGCATCTATCCCGAGAAGAGGCGGGGCATCTATCTCGAGAAGATGTGGGGCATCTATCTTTTCAGTACGGCAGAGATACCCTTACAGCCAGAGGGGCTACACTTTGTCCAAGATGGCCAATCACTGCACGTGGATATTAGATGAACCTATAGCTACAAGTTTTAGCCCTTTAATTCAAAATATTCAACCATTTAAACTGATGCCAACCAGAAACATTATACTCTATCTAATAACAGGGCGGAAACAAATATTACCTACTTGAAATTATGCTATAAAATTGCGTAAAAAGAAGTAACTATCGTAAAACTCTTGCGGATAGACGGGTGCATTCTAACTAACTGACCAACACCGTCCGTAGAGTAATATTGAGGTTATCGTTAAAAATACTACGACTGGGGCGTCTCTCCCGGTGGGGCATCTCACCCGGAATTACCTTATAATAACATTCAAATTAATGAAATTCAATTTAATGAAAAACGGAAAAGGTTTGTGTTTCGAATTACAAACAACAGGAGTAGGTGTAGGATTGGAAGGAGGAAAAAAAATCTACTTGAACTTTTTCATTCGCGATGTAGCTATAATTCGACTCATAATTCATTGCAAACAACGCCATTTTAATAGATAGAATTGCCATATAATGCTGATAATAAAATCTATTTGGAAGTATGGGATAGTAAGTTGCTTAAATTCTCAATGCAAGTATGCATGTAATGGGTGAAATGAAAGCATAACAACCTCCATATTGAAGAGCCAAATGAAAGGAGAGGAAGCTGGAGAGGAAATATCCAAAAAGAGACGTGAAAAAAAATAAAACTTCACTCGAAGAGAAATATTGAAGAGGGAGGAACGAGAGCGGCATTTAAACCGTGAGGGATGGAATATTCAAAGAGGAGAACAAAAAATTATTTTTTGGGGGAGAGCGAAGAACAAAATAAGCGGAGACAGCGAGGAAAGTACGGATGAAGAAGAATAATCGAGAGAGAGAGTGAAATATCACGAGGGAAGTGAGTAGGAAACTAATTGCAGGAAAGAGAATATACGTGAGAGTGGAAAATATATGACTTTGGAGAAAGGAGACAGCGAGAGAATACGGAGAGAAAATACAGTCAGAAGGAATGAAAATTTCACCTGTTACTCATTAATACGAAGAGATTCATCCTGGGGATCGTCATATAATAAGGATCCACATTACCTAAATTACGTTCTTGGTATTAGATCGCGCTTTCCTTTCTATAAATCATTCAGAGGCAGAATCCGGAAACATTTTAAGTAATAGCTGGCGCTGCGTAATGGAGTTTCTGAGATTGGCAAGGATCCCAGAAGAGGGAAATTTGCGGAAATGTCAACTCGGTTTGCGTCAACCGGGAGAAAACACCCCGAAGCCACTTGAGATATTTAATTATGCTCCATCGACTAGAAAATTAGGAATCCCGAGTTTTCATTTTTATTACGGCCAAACAAAAGAGAGAAATGCAATGATTTCCATCATTCCATCTCATTTGCTTCCAAAATCTTCTATAGTGCTATTTTACGCCTAATAGACGAACAGAATATAAATCAAGAAAGAAAATATAGAGCTGAGAAATTGATTTTAAGGAACTTTTCGTTGCCAATTTCTCTTCTTCTTAACCATAATACTCAAAATATAATTTAAAGATAATTAGAGAAGAAGAGAATCATTGTTACATGAATTAGAGTTTAGTCTAGTTAAATTAAGAGAAAACTGTACAAATAATAGATTGTGTTGTTTATTTAAATTACGATATGCTACGTATACGGTTGGATGATTACATTTTTGACGTGGATTTTGAATTTTTGATTGAATAATTTATAAAATAATCTTTGCTAACCTTCGTAGATTTTACTATAATAATAATGTTGGACCTTGTTTTTGAAAACCTATTCTGAAAGGGCTATAGCAACGTTTTATTTCCAAAGTTCATTTTCCAATATGAGAAAATAGTGTATATCTCGGTATTATGGTGGACACTTACACCAATAAATAATTCATGTTTAAATCGACTCCACTGAGTGCTTGAAGTATCCTTAACAGTTAAACAAGCACAAGGATTTTTTTCTTTTAAATTAGAAGAAATGCTACGGATGGAAATAAAGATATCAAAAGTGTTTGAAGCTTTACGAAGAAATTAGATTAAACGGGGCTGCGATTGAAGAGTTTTTACCGAAATTTATAAACTAATCTGAAATTGACTACTTTGACTGGCCACTGCATTCATAACATGAAAAATTCGATATTTATAAGATAGATATGAGATGCGAAATAGAATTGAATGTGAAATATGAAACTCACGAGAAATGAGAGGGAAAGAGGACCTTCTTACTTAGAAATTAAAAACTGAATTGTACCATTTCGTAAATTTTAGCAACACCGAATCCAATAAGTGAGAAACTAAAACTCTTCATCTAATCGAAATATTAGTATCCCAGGACAATTTTTCAGTCCATCCTACGGTACGGTGGAGCTCAACTTCATAGCTTTAAGGAGTTTCAAAGGCAAACCTCCTCTAGAAAGCCGAAGACCGGACTAGAAGCCGACCACGCCGAAGAGGTCAAGGTGTAAAGGGAACGAGGAAGTTTCAACCTGCATAAGTGGCGGAAGATTGGAGGAAAACAGTTGGAGAAGAAAGAGAGAAAGCGCTATGGCAAAAAAGACAAAATTTGGGAGAAAAAAGAGCAGATGATGGATGGTTACCATGCTCCTTCATGCCGTGCTCCCTCGCCAAATTTGGCAGCATGTGTGCTTGTATGGGGAACAGCGCATGGCGCGAATTTAGCGGTGTCTGGTGGATGTGGCATGTATCAGTGGCGGGGAGGGAGGCACGGGGTGGACCAAGCTGCGGTGGGCTGTCTGCCGATGAAACCCGAGGGGAAGGCTTGAGGAGATAATCTCGGTGAGGAAGGTGAGAGAATATGGCTTAGACTGTGGATACCGCTATTAAGCCAAAAAAGGAATAGACTCACTCTGAAACTTGAATTCTTAGAAGGAACGTTACATACTCACGGAAGTCCTCCAATCAATGTAAATAGGTATCTAATCCAAATATAATGAGAATGAGAATTTATCTTCAAGAACAGGATGAGCTGCAGAGCAAAATGAAACCGCTCAGAATCTTCTGTGAGGCCAGCTTTTTAAATGATTTCAGATTATTTAAGTATCAACAAAAATAAACACCAAAGAATATAACGTAGAAATCAAGACGGATCATGGTTCGCCTATAAGTATAGATCGATAGTAGTTTTACTTGTACCAAGCAAATAGTCATATTCCTTTATTATCATCATCATCGGATAAATTCTAGTAATCGCAAGTATTCCCAACCTTTTCAAAGTTAGACTGGACTTTGTGATGTGACATTGTGAAAAATTAGAAAAAGAATTCGTAGTTTCTATTTTATTTTATCAGAAGGACCTGTTTTGGGTACAACGCTATCATCAGGTTTATCGAGGACATTTGCAAATTACAAATATCTCTTTATTAATTGGCGTTATTGTTTGATTTTAGCTTATTTTAAGTCTACAACATATAATGAAATAATAGAATAATTTGTAGAGGGATGTAACGAATCTGCTACAAACTCCTTCAATATAAGTATTAACATCAACTTAAATTAAAAAGTAAACTCCTTTACAAAAAAAAGCAAGCGAGAAGTAAGGGATGTACCAATCATCTTTCTGGAAACTGTTTAAGAAGTGACAGAAATCTCAAGGAAAAACTACATCGTGCAGTTACAGAAATTATGTACAGTCCTGGCCAAAATTAACGTAGTACCGGTCGTAAGGATCGCTAGGGAGGTGCTGCGTTAATTTTGGCCAGGAGTGTACTACAACATAGCTAGCAATTTATCCAACATCATCACACTCTCATCTCTTTTCCAGACAAAAAAATAACCGTATATTTCTCGAAGTTATGCATCTAAATCTAAAGCTGTAGCAAAGCCGCGCATAGGAGCACTTACGATCCAGGCAAGTAAACCGTTACCCATTACGCTGAAGTAATCTAGGCGTAAGATCCCATCAAACAGCGCCATGAGGAATCGAATAACCTGCGGATGACGAAACCTCCTTAATGATCATCATCAACTAATGGACGGAGCTAATGGCAGCTGCATTTCTGAGCGAACAATTCAGCGCGAGCAAACTTCGCCGCGAAACATCGCAACTCCGCCCAACGGAGTCATGGATCCATCCGCAAACAGCCAACGAGAGAGCACATCAAATCGCACGCAAAACACTCGCATAATCTCCTTATGGGATGACGCAAGGAGTCCAAAAATAAGATCGGGGACATTAAAAGGAAGGTAAACTCTCAAGTGGAGAAAAAGTGAAGCCGTCGTACTTAGGCAAATGCGTTAAAGGATTGGGTTTCTCTGGGAAGAGGGACTGGGCGGTCGTTGAGAGAAGATGAAGAATCTTCAGTCTCTTTACCTCGGAGAACACAACTGCCGCGCGGTGGTATTTCCGTTGTTTACAAAAGGAATTCGAGAGATCGAAAGAGGACTGAAAAAGGAAGGATCGAGTCGCTCTCGAGGCGTATATATATTTGCGGATTCGTATGGTCCGTTGGAATATGAAGAGGTTGACGAGTGGGAGAATAAAGCCATACATTCTCCCCTCCCGAAAACCACGGCGACTTCCCCACGAAATTCATGCTTCCCATAGACTTCCGTTTCTCAATGACCACCTCCGTCCTCGGCCATTCATCCCATGGGCCGGACCCAGCGGGAGAAATATATGGATTTTGCGGGAGGTGAAGGAACTCCATTCCCTTTGAGGAAATTTCATTACTTTTGTTCCTTTGCGCTGCAATTCCAACATCCCCCACCACATTTAAGTTACACAAGAACTTGAGGCATTGAGATCGAATTCTGGATAAGGAAATTCTACTTCGCGTCTTGTGATCAACATGTCCCCAAGAGGGAGTTAGAATTGCAGCTATCATAGAGCATTCCTACATTGCAGAGCTTCAGACTGTTTCTGTTTTCTCTTGAAAGGATTTCTATGTTGTTCCTGGAACTTATGGGGTCCTTTTCGATTCATTGAGTGCCTTTGCTTTTAATAGGATTACTATTTCCCCTGCAAATTGAGTAATTGTTGATAGTATCATTCAATCAACTAAGAATTATCAAAAAGGGAATTAATGAAGCTATTGCTATATGTATTGCTAAAGATGAATTAAAATAAAACCGATACGTAAACGAAGGGACAATTCTACGGAAAACTTTGGTTATTATACAAGGGAAATTAATTGGGTATACTTAGGGGCAAGATCGCCCGCTAAAAACAGCATTAGAAGAGAGGACGGACGAGATAAGTTACAGAAAAAGACCATGGTTAGACTAAAAGAGGTAAATAGAAGATAGAAATGTGATTGGTTTGAGATAGGGTGGCCTCTAGAGTTGCAGCAAACCAATCCTAAGATTGTAATTTCACGGAAATGATAAATATCATTGACCTGCACCTAAAATAGGTAAGAACAAGCCCTTCACCTTCATCTGTCACAGAATTTCGAAATAATTTTCCTTGAGGATCTGCCATTCCAAAAGCACTCTTCTCCAAACCCTTACGTAATGCCAAAGGAAAGGCTTTTAAATATTTGTTCCTAAATCCACAGCTTCATTCAGACTTATTTCGCGGCACGCATTACTGCTTACTAACAAATAGATCTGCTGCACACGTTTTCTAAAACCTCTTCTATTATTTATTTACAGTGAAGAAAGAGCCTTTTTAAATAGAATTAATTATTAAACCATAACTCAGAAATTACAGCTAAAAATTGATCATGAAAATTAATCTGTAAGCGAAATTAATTATTGAATTATGTATCAAAAATTAATCGCTAAACATTAATGACTCGAAAATTATCTTGCCTCTTAGCTGTCGCATGACTAATATTGGAAACAATCGGAAACCTCACGGCACTCCAGAAGCTTTCTCGCTGCACACCGGTTGAGATTCTCCACCATCTATCCTCCTCAATCTCTCAGGAAAATCTTCATTACGAATCTTGTCAGTCAAGGGAATATAAGTCTGCGAAGGATGAACGGGTTGCGGGAATTTTACACATCACTCATCCGCGCGAAACTCGGGAGAGAAACAAAACATACAGAATGTAGCTTCGGGGGGGAACGCTTCCCGGAGAATGATTCTCCTGTTACTGCTACCACTTGATGGCTTAGGATGCTTATGCAAGGAGTGGAAAAAAGTGTAAGCCCTTCACCGGGGTCGCAAGAGTTGGGCGGGGCGCGGGGCTCTTCCCTGAGATTGAACGTTAATGTCACTCACGTCGTTGGAAGCCTGGGCTAAATTTGCCGAAGGACCTCATCAATCTGCGAGGAGTGAATGGAATCCGTGGTTGGATATGACAAGGAACTCCGAGACGCCTTTATGGGATTCGGTTTCGGTTCCCGGAGATTCGTTTTGCTTCTGGTAATTGGCGCTGTTTTGTCCCCGAGGGACATTTGTTTCGAGCGAGGCTGAAAAATTACCGAGGCGGAGACGTTATCTGGGATTTGTCACTTTCCGCCTTTCGTCTTCATTTCCGAATACCCTCTCTGACATTAGCGTCTTGTGAATCGCGAAGAGAGGCGTCTGATTTATTTATTCATGAATCGACGGAGGTGAAAGGGGCTGAGCATAGCGCACACTCACCTAAAGAGATAAAATGTCACTTGTCATGCCTGGTTTCGGGAGTTTGCGCTTACCTGTAATAGAAGAGAAATTAATTAGAATGACATCTAAGAAGTGAATATGTTTTTAAATATATAGATTCATAGAGGTTTAGTTCTTTGAAACCAAATAATTATTGAGTATAGAAACATACGATATCACACACATTATTAAATTCACACTTTTTATCTTAAATTTTTCTAAAGAACCATTGTGTGGTAACTACAAGATAACTCTAATATCATCATTACTGATGATACTTATCACTCAATAGTTCTGTTGAGTGGTACAGTAAAAGTGATAATTATGTGATCATTAGTGTATATCTACCATAAAGTTACATCGAAAATTTCCCGTTCGATTTTCGCTACATAAAAGATTGAAATCGACCGATTAGAAAAGTAGACGAGAATATATGTTTTTCTCAATAAATCTAATTATTATAACTTTTAGTGATTACAGCTACTCTAAGAAACGTTTAGCGGTCAACACATCAGTTTTAGTTCTCATAGATTCTTAGATTACTTTTTCAAGTGAAAATTAAGGCGGAACGATAGGATTGAACAAACTGAAAGGGATTAAAATCAATATTAGAAATCGAGACTTTCTGAGGGTCTTTCTCTAAGCAAAACCGTAAATGGCTGAATAAAAACTTATAAAAAATGATAAGAGGTAAAAAATGTCAAATAGTATTTAGGAATATAACTAGAAAATAAGAGAATCACTGATAGATTTCTCGAGGATGTCGCTTCTAATATAAATTCAAAAGTCAACGAACAATGTTATCAATTAGTTTTAAATTACGATGTTCCGATTCTTCCAAGAATGTCATTCATTAATGGTGTAATCAGTTCTGTTCTAAAAGGATAAATTATTTTGGAAATTACTTCTCCATGATGGTATGGATATTAAGTCAATCTAATTTTGTATTAAATCAATCTGCATTTTAAACAGTCAGCTGCTAAGATTTAAAATAACGTTTCTAGCTGAGTATCAAGCAGAATTCAACCATAATTCAGTCTCCAGTCTCTACATACTTAAACTTAAGTAAAATGTATTCAAAAATTAAATACCTTGACGCATCTAAACATTTTAAGATATTATATTTGAGCAAATACTTTGAATAATACACGTATCTTCTAATCAGTAGCAAATTTAGTTCATAACCAAATAATTGATTCATTTATAATTCTGCATTTTTAAATAAGGAATGTCTTAGATACGAATATAAGTAAGTTAGATATGGTAGATAAGATTTTACTTTCCAAGCTAGGAAAACTCATTAATACTTGATTCACTCGGAAAAATCTCAACTCGTAAGAGAGGAGGTGTGCTACGAACGTGAGCGCGAAAGTGAAGAAGGGAATTTCACCTCCTTCTTGAGCAAGTGAAAGGAATGAAAGTTTGAGGAACGGTTTTTCCCTCTCTATGCCTTAGTAGGAACCCCTCCATGTGGTGGAGGTAAGCGAAAAGGGAGATCAAAAGCAGGGTGAACGGAGAAGAGATGTATAAAACAAAAATGACCGACATCGTGATCCTCTTCATTGTGATTCGACACTACGCCTGGAACTATGCAACACGCGAAAGCTTTGGAATATGAGACCAAGGCGAAAATTTCGACGAAACAGCCTAAACTGCTTTTTTGTCATTCGGAGGAGTCTTTTGCAGATAAACTCAGGAACGATGGGATTTAACCCGGAATTCTGAAACGAGAACACACCCTCCCTTCTGAAACTTTTTACGGCCCAAACTACCACATTATCCAAGAGATGGTCCTACTTCTAAATGAATCGTTCTCGGCTGAGAGTGCAGCTCTAATGACGCGTAAAAACCTCAAATCGACAGGAGATATCCTGAAGCGACGTCATTAGAGTCTGAATGAGATTTCTTGAACTTAAGTGAATTCTAGTGATTTCGAAGATAACGGCTGTCTTCCGCTCATACAATATATTTTTTTGCAATTGCAGGTATTGCGAAGCATAAAAAATAACGAAATCTGGCAATATAACACTGCAATTCATGAAATTTCTCGGTCATTTGATGGGCTTTTTGCGTTAATCTCAAGGAAGTGCTTCTTTTTCCACATTCGATTTCCACTTTGATAAGGTTAGAGATGTCCTACTTCATACGAATTGCTGAGAGCCTCATCTTTCATGTTATTTTCTGAGAATTCTAACTTATTCAACCTTCCCTTTCATTGTGGTTTTCTGTCACTATTCCCTGAATTGCATGATTTCATTAATACCTAGTTCTATTTTACTTTTATTAAATAAAAGCATAGGGAAGGAAAATCTTTAATTTGCTCTGCATCGTAATTTAAGAAATGGTAACCTTTGTTTAGGCATTGTATTGAACAACGGAAAGTTTAAAATCAAAACCCAGTGGGTTCTAAGAACATTACTTTATTTTGAATTATACCTTTAATTATTTTCTAGTATTATTTCTGCTTGATTAAAAACATCCTATTTCGAGTTTAATACGTAAGAATGTGGTTTTAAGATGTAAGTTATTGTTTCCATCCAACCATATAGTTTCAAAAATACTTGATTTTATCGTAAGTATTGGTTTATGCTAAAAGTTGGGCTGCAGCAATAAAAATATATCCTGACATCAATAGAAAAAGAAGACTAGAATAGTCGTATCGTTCCGAATTCTTCAATAGATTGATGAACTTATTCTCGGTAAATATTGAATACAACAAGTATTCACATCGCTGCTCTTCAGGAGTAGTACCGTATAAAGATTTCGGATTGGAATTTCTAATTCGGAGAAAGATTATCTTAAAATAATTAATATAAAAATATTATTAATTTAATTTATGTCGAATTGTATACGTGTCGATTTATATTAGTCATAACGAGTCATACGAGTCATAACGATAAAATATAACAGTTATAACTTCAAATTAATCAACTCCGCAATTTGAAATTAAAAAACCGTCCACTAGTAATTAAATAAGGATTATCCGATCACCGCGCAAATATTCTATAAGGCGTTTAACACTAGCCACTTCGAGAAATCATCCCCAACTCATTTCCCCCGGAATCTCGGGGAAGCGTCGGTAGCCCCGGTCTCTTTACATGCTTAATGAACGATGGAAGCCCCGCATTCACACCGCACCGTCCTGTAGAACACGACACAATGGCTTAGGGGACAAAACCGAACTGAGCATAACTCTCCCCGGTCGCAAACCCTTCTCTCTGCGGGACACGTCTATGACACGGCGGCAAAGTCGAATTCCTGGAAACATGGGAAGGCGGTCGGGAAGAAGGACAAGAGATACCCCCTTGGTGAGGTGAGAACGGATAAAAGAGTCGGGTGTATAAAGAGTGCTCGGAAACGGTTTCCTCAATGGAGCGTGGCAGGAAGCCAGGAAGGGGGGAGGAGAGGAGAGCCGCTCCGCGGAGAACTGAAATATGAAAGCGTTTACCGTCGCACAATGAAAGCCCGGTCGTTATCCGGAGTGGTCATGCTGCGCGGTCGGACATTAAAAGGAGGGAAATGAACCTCCCGGGAGACCGCGAACATCAAACACGAGCGTATCTCCGGCCAAAAATCGGCTTAAACGTTGCGAATGAATCTTGGCTCGTTTGCCGATTCGGTCTGGGCTTGCGGGACGAGAGCGGTCAACTTGCAGTTTTGGCGTCTGAAATATTTCCGAGAGTAATTCATAGGAGGTTGGCGAATTTATATTTTGCATGCCAAGAAAAACGGCGCCAGGCCGAGCGATTGCTCTTTTAGTAAATAAAGTTAATCCTGGAGCGAGAATGAATGAAAGATAGCGCGAGAGGTATGCCCGGAATTTTCCTCACGCGGGGCTGTTTGTATTTCTTTAGGGTCTCAACAGGAAACAACCACGCGTAAATATAGAATAAATGCGATGCTGAGGATACTAATTTACGGTATTCTTAAGAACGAAACCGGATAAAAAACTTAATTGTTTATGGAATCTAAGGAGAGACGATAATCTTAAATGTCAGTAAATAAATATAAGTCTACATCTACAGGGAGTATCAGGAAACCTGAAAAACCTTGATGATAAAAGCAACACATATGCTGATTAAGGTTATTTAAAATCAATTCTGACTTAGCTAATTCACAGCGGTGTTTTTATAATTCAAATATGTAATGCATATTTATACTTTTGTAATGATTTACTTTGTTATTACTTTTTATTTATACATGCTTATTTTGTATTGTGTTGAGTTTATTGTATGTATGCGTAGCAATATTTTTTATGTAAGTATATATAATAATATATACTTACATAAAATACAATACATATATTTATAAAGTATATATAATTTGTATGTAAGTAAACGTTGCCAACAGTCCTTGCGACGGTTTTGGACAATAAATAAAAATACATAATATAGATAACATAATAACTTCGAAGATAAATGCAGCAGATATAAGGTAAAATCTTTAAATACAACTTTATTTTTTAGCTTACATCTGTCATTCATTTTTAACGTTCACTAACAATTCTAATAATAATAATCCCAGGATTAGGGAAAAGCGCTGCAAAGATCAATTGAATCAGATTTGATCACTTCCAGTAAAATTTAATAAGGGTCCAAAGAGAGTGTGAGGGAAAATGAGGGGAAAAGGGAAGAAGGGCTTCAAAATAATTAACCAATGGACAGTACCTATATACTTCATGGTTTGCATATTTAATTGATCAAATCAGCTTGTGTGTACGATTTTATTTGATAAAAAAATAAAATAACCTAAACCGTCTCCGCCTACAGAGAAATAATTCTCCATTATACACGTATGGCAAAACAGGTTTCCAGTTAATTTAGTGGTAATTCACCTAGAATAAATCTTAGTCAAATTATGTGCCCTTGTACCAATGCATCAGCTATTTTATACTATTTTTTATGAATAATTAGGTTTAAAAAATTTTCAGTTCATAATTTGCTCCCAAACTTGTCATTTTTATCGCTTTTAAATGTCTCTCGAGGACCTTCAGCTAAATTATTACAAATTATTCATGATTTTAATCTAAAAATTACCGATGCTTTTAGCTTAGCTTGAAATTATTTCCCAAATATGGCTTCGCAGTTGGTATCAAATACAACGACTTACTGCAAATAAAAATAAAGTGATACCAAAAATTAATTTTCGTAAGTGTTCCTTTATCACGAGCAACTAGAGAGTAGCGCAAGTTCAAATTGATTCGGAGAGGTGACGCAGCAAGAAACACTCCCCAATATACTGAAAGACTTGTATTTGGCGAATGATCGCTTGATGATAAAAGTATGGCTTCTGGAATTCGTAGTGTGCGACCATTCCTCCCGGAACGGATGGCCTCCTAATTCGACTTTTATGACGGCTACAAGACGGGGAGCGGCGGGGTGTCCTTTCCTCAAAACATGCTCCCACTTTTTTTCGCTATCGTGCATCTTTTTTTCTGAAGGATCTTTATGGAAATGGCTCCATAGCGAGCTCTCATAATGGAAGGAGCTTTGAATCATGGCGACGGCACAGACTTTCATCATCGTAGAAGAAGATCAAAAACATGTCCTATTAGTTTGAGATATACTCGTACCAAAAAATATCGCGCACTTGTCCTATTAGTTTGAGATATACTCGTACCAAAAAATATCGCGCACTTATATAAAAGTTATTACGAAAGATAGGAAAAGAATGTTCTTTCTCTTTGAAGCAATATTTTCGGTTAAGTTGTTTTCAGAATCGCGATTAACCATATATTTTCAAAAGGATGCATCTACAATTCTTTCATGCTGAAAAATCACTTAAACATTTCTATACTCAGAGGAAAATTTAATTATTACTGCAAGGTTAACCCTGATTTTATATCGCTTATCTGCCATTCTTTCATAATCAATAAAGGATTAGTTGTAAGAAGGGTGTTGAAATCTCGCCATGATAAAATACGCTTCATTTCATTAAGTATATACAAATATAGTATATAAAGATATAATATAACTATAGTGTATAAACTATGCTTAAAATCTACATACTACGCTTACTCTACTTTCAATACTTATTGTCAGCTATATTTTAATTTAATTTAAGAATTTAAAATAAGCGTAATAAGTAACCCATAATTTTTTCTATTGTTTTTATTGAATTTAATCCATGTGCGAATACATATCCTTGTCCATTTTTTTTAATTTTCAAGGTGCAACTTTTTTTAAGTTATGTACAGAGCTTAATTAGGTAAAAAATCATTTTTGTGATATTTATGCTTTTGTTTTGTGCTATGTTTTGGATAAATGCCATACAATGTATATTTGATATACATCTTTCAATTATATTTTTTTAATGTTATAATTACAGCGATTTGGCAACGTGTGGATACTTTCTTGATTAAATATTACTAGGGGAAATAAAGAATTACTAATGTGTATGCTATTGACCGAATTAAAACTTAATTTGTTAATAATGCTGTTGTATTTATATTACGGTGATGAAGAGATGAAAATGGAATTGGTACTGAAGAAAACTTTAGTTTCGGATCTTTGACGAGCCTTGCTGCCTCGTAATCCTCAAAATCCGAAAAGTAAATTCCCTTCAGCTTTTTACCCATTTAATGTGAAATTTATCACAAAATATTGCTGATGAGCATCCTCAAAGGACGTTGTCAGAATATTTGATTGCATTTAAACCTCATTATGGATAAATTGCACGGATCCAGGCCATCCTTTGTCCGTAAAAGAATCCAATAACATGTGTTGCTACGCCTAAAATATCATGTAGGCTCCATAATTGATGCTGCAAATTCCTGCTTCTCTTTACGTGGCCACAATTTGATTTCAGAAACGCTCAAACGCCGGATATAAATTATGCAAACAAGTTTTATCGAAAATAATCCGTTTGTGGCTATAACGTATTCGGAGGTGACGAAAAACGGTGAATGCGTACTATATTAAATCGAGTTGCCGAAAACACATAGAAGAATACTTATACGTAATAGATTTACGAGTGGAAAACGTCCTTTTTATATGAAAAACGAATATATAACACAACATTTTCTCATCACTTCTATTAATCAATGTTCAAGATGAAAATATATCAATACAAGCGCAAAATCGAATTAACTGAGAAAAATAATTAGTTACGCCTCGTTTTTATACTTTTCGTAATATACCGCTTGCGTTTTTACTTTAATCTCAGGTATTGCAAATAAGTTTGATTTAGGAAGAAAATATACTTAACAAGATACTTATAATAACATAACCAAATTTAAATTCTTAACAAGCGATCGGATTTTAATAAAGGATAAAAATATTAATTCAGTGTCTTGGAAAAAAGGTCTGTGAATTGTCGAAAATCTATTGCTTTTCACTTTTACCATTCATTTTTAATGCGATTTATTTCTATCTGAAATATTCAATATTTTAAATCGTAGTTTTTTCTAAGCTATGCATATATATTTATTGAAGTTAGTCTCTACACGGCTATTCCAAGGCCAGTCCAAAGCCCTGGAACGAATCTGATTACACATTTGTGAAAAGTTTCGTTGTTTAAAGTGAAAAACTACTTATTTTCGCTTTTATCTAAAGCATCAAAGCATGTTTTTATTTTCCCCTTACTCTGTGAAAGCACGACTTAATTTGATTTCACACCATAGCTTTCTTCGAGCATTTTAACTGATTTTATAAACATGTGTAACTACATTTCCTCAAGGACTCCCTTTGTACTTTCCCTTCCAACAGTCATAACTTACAATAACAGCCAATTCATAGCCGGACACTTACGACAAGCTGCAAGTATATAGATTATAATAACTGCAGGCATTCACGCGGAGACATTTGGTGTGACACAGACTACTAGAGAAAGGCGCCAAGAGTGAAAGATGGGGAATAGGATTATGATATTTTAACGATCTTTTTTTCGCCCTTCCAATGTTTCTCTCTCGCCCACCCACACTCCCTCTCGGAGTCTGGCAGGAAATCACGGCGGAGAAACCGAAGAAAAAGTCGATGACATGCAGGGAAGGAGACGTTGGGTGGCGTTGAGTTTCGCAGAATTGACTTCTCAATCGGAAGGACGTCAAAAGAAGAGAGGGAAGAGCAAGATGGAGGCTTCCTGCCAATCTTACTCACGGAAAATCATTTCCGTTGTTTTTCTTGGTAAGCTATCTATACTAACAAAGATTAACCTCGGGAAGCTGAACGTACCTAATTAAACACTCAGAAATACAGATAGTAACGCCAACTCAGTACCTATCTCGCCGCTTCATCAAAAGTTTACTTTCTCCTATTTTTTAACTTGTTTTAATTCTAAAATTTCAATGGTAAAGTGTAAAAGTTTCACTTCTATCTGTTTAAATTTTATAAAAAAGCCTAACATAATTGATTATCAATGAATTAATTATAATAAAAGAAAAAGTTAGGAGATAATATAGTTCATTCCAAATGCCTAGTTGATCTCAGAGAGGTTACCCAAACTACGCTTCGCCCTGATTAAATAAAATCTGATAAAATTTTTCAAAGGAGGTAATGTAAACTGAATCAAAGTCAAAGTATGCAATCAAAGGCAACACAAGATCTGACAGAGAATACCTTATGAAATTGAAAGTCACGAAAAAATACTGATACCACAAGCATGCATGTATTCCGATAGTTAGGAAAGTATTTGAAGGGCCCATTAATCACAAGCTACTAAATAGAGCATTCATTGAATTCTGCCCGCAATTCATTAAGGCAACAAAGCTAAAAATTCAATAACTTTTCATGTAAATGTTTCGAAGTAAAATTATAGAAATAGTTGCTAAATATGAAAAAAGTCACATTAAATTGAAAAGAATCCAATTTCAAAAAAATGAAAATGGTCAAAAGTAAACGAGTTTGTTAAAATGGATTAAAGATTTTAAACCGATCGAAAACATACTTGGATAAAGTAACTATATCTCGTGATATCCAAACCCTCGCACCTTATAATTCCAAATTTCAAATTTTTTTAAAGTTATATTGACAGCGAAAAAAAAATATTGAAACTTAATTTGAATGGCTGTTTAGTAACAAAAACGGCATTTAAATAGTAATGAGAGAAAAAACGACAAACAGTGGCCTCGACCAAACGTTCTTCATTTCATTCCAACGTTAACTTTAAATAAAACCCCAAAAATTAACGGGGACTGGCAATCTGGCAGTCCTTCAACTGAATGACACCAAAATTGATTAATATTTACAGACCACTTCATGACCACCTCGAAAAATTATATATAGCGCACTTTACAGGAGAAAAAGGTTCATTGAATTTAGCCGCGAACTATTCCGGCATGTGTCCATCCGAAATGCCGTCGCGTTACTATATATCACAGTCTTTTTAGCGCGGAATGAATGGGACTAACGATCGTGAGTCAGTGCCACCGTTGCCCAGGATCTCAGTTTTTCTGCCCGTGTCATATCCGTCATCGCCCGTGTTATTTTTGATCTTTCAGCGGTACACAACCAGCCTATGTAAACACGTGACCGAGTGACTAATGCAGCCAGGGACTCCTCCATCCCCTTTTCACTAGGATGGGCAAGAAACTTGCAAATGAATCGCTCAAAACTTCTGAGAATGCTTCTTGTGACCTAACGCCTCAGCTATTCCCGAGTCCTCATCGCCTCTCCCAAATCCTTAGCAGAATCCTACGGCGGGAAGTCCAGTGATGACGAATGTTTTATCGCCGCTTATGTCGCGTGAGGGGAGGTGTTTATGTTTCGGTTTATTTTAAACGGAAATGGACGATGAAACATCGGATGGAACGAAAACGTAAGCGTAAAACGAAAAAAGGGGAAGATTTATGACCGCGGAACACTTAGTTATCGTAGTTCGCAGAAGTCGCTCGGATTTTGTCCGGATTAATCAGATAATCCTTTGAAGACGGGATCAACGCATCGCTAACCATTTCAGTGATATCCAATCAAGCGATCGGGTTTTGCGAATAACATATGCATTACTGTACATGTGTTTACAATGAAATTTTACTTAATTTTTCCCACACCACGTCCCTATGATCTTTCGACGCAGAGAATAAAAAACGAAACCATCACTCGAATGCATAGCACGATTTTTGGTTTCGAAGAGGGTGATTTATAAAATAATGTCCCCTCCCTCTAAAAATATCTTTCCCCTCCCTATTGCATATCGGAGTGACATGAGCTTCCTTAGGATCTACAATGCTCTGATTTGAATGATGATAAAATATGATTGAATAAAGAAGGCCACCGTGTAGGTCCTACATAGGAAAATGAAGGTAAAATAAAGTTTCTTAGAAATTTTAACTACAATGTTTTCTAACTTAATCATAAGAGCTCTGTGATGGTACAACTCAAGAAAATCGATTACATTTGTAATTTACTGAACAATAGGGCAAATTAGTTTACCCATAATTATCTGAACTAAAGATTTCCGTCGAAAAAACAACATAGATAAAAAGTGAGTCCGCATAAAGTTAATTTAATGCGTAGAAAATAATCTCTACCAAGTACATCTAGTATATATCACTGTTTGCCACATCAGAAACGCATATATATTTTACACTTTACGTTGTTAAAATTCTTCTCAAAAAATTTAAATTCTATCCAATTAAATTACTAAGCAACGATAAATACCAGGCTGTTCTATAAATCTCAGGAAATAAGATAGATATGACTATCAGCATACAAAGCGTAGATTAAATGAATTAAAATGAAGCAAAGCATATGTCTGGTCTCTAAACTATTTGAGCAAGTGATGAAAAACAGCACGAAGTAAAAATAAAATTAAAAGATAGATGTGAATTTTCCTTAGTAAGACTACAAGCACAATGTTATTATAAAGCTTTTATGGACACTTAAAACTTTCTGAAGAAAATTTTGTGCCAATTAAAAGTGTGTTCCAGGAAGACCGGATTTAAAAGTTAAATAAGGTTAATTAAGGGCTTACCACCTCTAGCCGGAGCTCCGATGAATATCTTATCGCTCTGTTTCGAAATTAAGGGGTTTGGAGAAATTAAACACCCGAAAAATTGCGGGAATTAACTCATAAATAAAATAATTTGAATCCGTCCTGTAAATTTTCATATTTTAGACTGCCGTATTTCATGAAGTTTTGGAAGATAAGGAGCCGCTTAATGAGTCATAAAACGACGAAAAAGCTCTAGCGTGGATAATGTATGAGGAATTAATAGGCATCAACGTAGTTACCCTTCACAAAAATATACTAACGTGCAGGTCAATATCGAAATCAGTTTATGATGCAGTACATTATTAAACGCTCCTATTGTGGTTAGAAATAAATTATTTACCGCCACGTCCAAGGGTCAACTCTATTACGAGCGTGTAAACGAATATATGAGCAGATTATCAATGCCGCCATAAGTAATGCACACGGTCGTACGGCGAATGAAAATTAAAATACTCCGAGAATTCAATCATGGCTCGTTTCGCATCCTCTAAATTCGACGCGCACGACGATCACGATCCGATGAAAATGCATGGGCAGCCGTGTAATTTGGAATCCGATAAAGCAGCAAAAGGAGCCAAACACATACTCAGTGGCAACCGACGGGGGATGAAGGTGCATATTTCGCATGCGACCGCATCAAAACCCCAAATTACGCGGCGGTACAGCGCCCATTCCTGGCGGAAGAATCAGCGGAGTGTAGAGTTCTACGAGGACCGGGTTGGACCGGGTAAAGCAGAAATCTATTGGGCTTGGGCCGGGCTTGGGTCTATAGGCTTAGTACCGACCCATGCAGATTACGTTTAATTCTCATTACGCTTAAAGTTCCTCATTTATCGAAGTCCATTTTTTTGTTATCGAAATGTATTTTTCGACATTATTACCTGTTTTATAAAATTATAATACTAAAAAATCTGCTTTATATTAATAACCTTTTTAAGATATAGACTAATATGAAACGAATTGGCTATCTTTTTAAAAAAAAACTTACGTGGTGGGAATTTCCTGAGCTCATATCTGTAATCAGCGACCCCTAATTAGTTAGGAACAGCTATCACCATCCATGTTACCAAAAAAAGTTCAAATTTCACGGCCTGTGTTATCATTAATTTTCCAATATTGTACTATTTTGTATTTCATTGTAAAATTATAATTATCTTCTATATCTCAACGCTACAATTACTTAACATATAATTAAAGAATTTTACGATAAAAAATATTTATCCATTTTTGTTTAATTTAATTCATAAATGTATTTCGGCATTACTGAAGAAGCAAAAAAATGAATGTATTCCCAAGTTACAAAGAATATTTCCACGGCGAATTTAGTGAATATCGGGCTTGAGAACGAAAATTTGTTTCTACGTTCGTTTGGATTCAGGCTCTACGACAAATGGACCGGGCTAGGGTTGAAATTGTCGGGCCATGCAGACATTGCAGACCTCTGGCGGAGTAGCAAACGTTCGCCGATCGCAATCTCCGGGCCCCTCCCACTTCCTGCTCCAAAAATAAGTTCGGAAATCAAACCGTTTTTTCCCCCGACCGTTTACCTTTCTTCGGGCACTGCAGGGGAATATAATTGCGGCGCTGTTGTGGAAAAAGAGCTTCCGAAAGGGCGCTACTTCCATTCCATGGCACGGTGCCACGGCGCCACGTGAAGGGGGGAAAACACGCTTTTGATCAGTGCGGCGAAAATGTTAATGCAAATCTAATTTTGAGAACGGAGCTTAGGAAAATTTTTATTATGCAAGTTTGGAATTCATTTTTTTAAGTTACATATTTCCTAATCATTTTCATATATTTACTACATTGTAGATTCCCTAAACTTCTTTTTCTCGTGGATCCCTTTCAATTTTCCATGGACCCCATAACTTGCCTAATATTAAATTTTTCTGTTAAAAAGCAATATCTACTCTTCATTTCTTTAAATTATCTTCCAATATGGGATATTTTTTTTCCAAAAACTCAAAAAATCTTCATATATTGAAAAGAATATCGGATCTACATTTTTTCCTCTCTGACATGAACCCCCTGAACATCTCTATAGACCCCTGGGAATCCATATGGACCACTTCGGGAACCTATGTACTGCTTGGATAAACGTTTAAAAGAAAATATTCTATTTTTTATAAGAGAGAGAAAAATTCAATATGCGAAATGAGTATATATTTTCCACATAAGAATTCCTACGTTAATTCTTGATGTGTGTGACTAAAAGCATACAAGCTGATTCGGAACAATATTGATAAAAATTATCACTAGTAACTGATTAGCACTGATCCTCATTATTTTCCCGCTTTCTCCCCTAATAATTTTCTCCCTAATAATTTTCTTCCTAATAATTTTATCATATTTGCCTATTCGGCTCCAAATGGAATATACTGAAACGCTGTATGAATACGAGTTGATTTGGAACATCAATGATAAAAAGTAACATTAACCAATATATATTGGAAGGATTGCTTCTGATGGTTATTTTATTAAAGTAGTAAATTCACCAAAAACCATCATAACTCAATTAGTTTTTCGATCTTAATCAGACCATCTTCAAGGCAGGACAGACAGGACTATACTATCAAGACAATCAGGCGATCTAAACCCGTCTATCGATCGAAATACGAATCAGCCAACTTTAAATTGAGTTATGATTTTTTTGGTGAATTCAATATCTTCACACTAACCACTGACTAGCACTATCCCTCGTTCTTTTCCCGCTTTCTCCCTAATAATTTCTCCCTTCCCCCTGTTTGAGTTCCCCTTTGAAGTCATCGTCGGGGTCTTATTGCGCCGGAGGATTTATTTCAAAGGATCCACAATGCCCCGGGGCTGGTAACCGTAACCCGGTCGTTCCTTGCTTTATCCACGCACGAGATATCCGCGCGAAAGAGATCCTGAAATAACTCTCTTCCTCGAGGGCTTTAATGAAAGAAAACGCGGATTTTCGTCCCTTGGCGACGCACCGACCTCCACAATGGGAACGTGTGATGTTCATCCCCCCTGGCTTGTGTGCGAAACTCTTCAAACCGCTAATTAAGAGTCGCCGGCCTTCCACGGACACTTTCACCCGCCCCCGGACTTTTATTTTTTTAACGAAGCCACGTTTCAAAGGGGAAAACAGGAGCGCTGTTATCGCCGGTCATTCACTTGCGGGAGATGAGCGTTTATTTTGGGACCCCCCCCTGAATTTGATGGCGGAGAAAATGAAGCGAAGGTCAGTTACGACATTAAGTATTCAGAATTAACAAAGTGGACTCTCTCCCGCTGCGCGTTTCATGAACTATGCAGATGAAGATGTAAATTCGGTTAAAAAGAACCCGGAGAACAATTACTTTAAGCTTTAGAGGGGTGTAACCGCGGTGTGCGATGACCTGATGTACGGCTCTAGGGATGTGTATGAAATCGTAAAAGAGGAAGCACACTGAGATATACAAATTCATTGAGGCAAATAACGGTTCGCTATTAAATGTCTATGTCCTATCTTTAACGACTGCGTAACTTGCCAGTTATATATGTTAATGAACAGCGCAGCGTTCCGAAAACAAAAGAAAATTAATTCACTCTAGTGAAAGATATTACTTCAAAAATTATCACGTATGAAATCGGTTTATAAAGACAGTACTAAAACAACCGTTGGAAAACATACATTTCTCGGTGGAAAATAATTTCCTTCTATTTTTAATACTATTGATAAAAATTGATACTTTCACCATAGATAGATGTCACCAAGCTATCAAGCAAGCATTACATTTAATCAAATGTAGTATTATTATTATCAATTATAGTATTATTAAAAAATAAAAATTATTATTATCTCTTGATATCCTCAGATCCAAAAGAAGTTACCCTAAGGTTATATTTCTCCTATAAAAATAAGGCTATGAAAACTTGGTAATATTTTCCGATAGATATAAAAAATCTATGACTTAATTTAATTGTATCACTTCATGAGTATTAGGGTTAAAGAGGAGGTGTAAATATGATTTTAATAAAATGAGATGGAGTTTAAACACTTATCTACAAAATATCCGCATTTAATCACGGATTTACCGAGACAACTTCACCTATGAATAACCAGCTACGCTATACACACCATTCAAATTGGAATAGAAATAAACTTAAAAGTTGCGAAAATTGCAATTTATATCTCACTAACATTTTCTCAATATTCAAAACCGCGTATTAGCCTAAAAAATGGTGAAATACGTCCATAATATATTCCTCGGAACGAAAGTTTCATTCGTGCGAATTTGTTTCCATCGAACTCGTCTTCGATTCAATGAACTGATGACAGAGAGGCGAAGGGGAAAAGTAGGAGTGACGGCGGGAGGCGAAACAAATAGAATTCCTCGGGGACACCGAGAAGAAGCGAAGGAAGAAAGAGTTGTGGGAAAACAAGGAGATAAAAATCGTGAAAGATGGAAAAAAGAGTCCCCTGGGGGGAAAACTTGAAATCAGCGGATGTCAATCAAAGCAAACTTGGGGAGAAAAACTCCGGAGTCGTGCGGGAGACAGAGGCGGGTTCCCTCGCGATTACGAGAGCAAATGACGTTTAAGGAGTGAATGATGAGGAACAATGGAACAAAAAGCGCATCTCAAATGTCCATTTCCTCGACTACGTAATTCCCCGCGGTTGGAGCGGACTAAAATCACATTTCTATTTCTCCTTAATTGCGACTCACCTGCCACGGCTGAAACCTAAAGACAACTTTCAACGAACTCTGTTTATCTTCACGTCGAATTTAAGTCTTCGGTAATTACATTCTATGCAAGACCTTCTCACGTAGATGGTAATGATGTAAAAAATAAATTGAAAACTATGGCAGTAACGGCAGTCAGTTCCGCTATCAAACTACTATCTTTAGACCCAAACGTGGATAAATAAATCATTTGTGCATGTAAGATGTTGAAGGAAAAATCTAATAAAAGGAATAATAGCAGTTTGAGAAGAGGCAAGGAAAAAGGCCTAAGAAGCGGTTTCTTCGTATAAAGGAAAATGCATTTACTTTCACAGTATGAAAATTATGATTCTCTCTTTGGTCTATTAAAATTCATAATTAAGTATCATATTTGCCTATCCTGCTTCAAACAAGCCTTCGTACTCAAATCCACTGAAACGTTGTATGATTTAAGCTTAAACTTATTTATGAAAACGGGCTGATTCAGAACATCATTAATAGAACGTAACAGTAACCTCTGATTAGCAATTATAACTCATCAATTAGTTATTTGCATATGTTCTTTGATTGTTGAATTTCATGAATGTCGGTGATCACATATCGATTCTCTTAAAATAACTAATAATTTAAAATAACTAATAACTAAGATAAGCAAAATTTAACTAAAAAAATTATTATACGTGTATCTGAAATATAGAGATATAAAATATGCAAAAATATTTTTTCTTCTGGTAACTGAAACGTAAAAACTCTATTGATTATAAAAAGCTAATTAAGAGATTATAACTCCAAATAAGTTAGCGATTCGACGCATTAATTTTGCTGCTATTCTTTAAATATAGTTTAGGTATTTCCAAACGTAAGTAACCTTTCCTCCATGGAGAACAGAGTTCAATAACCTCAAGTCCTTAGGGGAACGATAGAAAATCCAAGCAATTTCTTTCCACTCCAGATCAAGTCTGAGCAATATAGGGATTTTTCTTATAATTTGTGTCCTTCAATCAAAACCAGACACTTGTCCTGTTTTTTAAAGATGTAGAAAAATTGACTTTTCCCGATTATTTTAAATAAATGTATTTTTGGAACATCCATGCAAATAACTGTAATTGAGTAATCCCCAAAAAATTAAGTCGGTACACTTAAAGAGAAAAACATCACATCTTCCGGCGAATAATTTGTTTTCGAAATTAAATAAAGATGAAAAATAATACATTTGTATTACTAATTCAAGGAGTTAATTAACGACTGTGATACCAAGAAATAATAATGGGTAATCAATGCACCCTATGCCTAGGAATGAAAAATATCCCTAACGGAGGATCCTTAAAGATCATCCGAAGTTGTATCAGGGGTCCCGGAATGACGAAGGATGTTGGTTGTAAGTATTTCACTGATAACCAAGTAAATCTACTGATTAGTACGATTTGGAGCAGAAGATGTATGCATCAAGCATCGCATCCCGCCTTTACCAATATCATAGAGTGAATTCGAAAACAGTCGGCTTTCCCTACAACCCAAAGCATCAATCTGTTTTGCTCCAGTGACGCGAGATAATTTATCATCTGTTGTCGCATCCCGGCAGATTTCTTTCCTACTCCTTGGTCAAAATCCGTATATTCACTCACAAATTCGGGAATGATTAATGGACCGGGGACAGAAAAATCTGTCGAACAGATTTAAAACGAAGTGACGCATTTTAATGTGATACAAATGGTGCGAAAGAATTTCTAGAGATTTTAGAAAATGCAATTATTGGCATAAATCGGGCAAATTTTCTCATATGTATGACGAACAGTGAGCCAATACAAAAAAAAAGAGTTCTATTTCCGTAAGTATGACAAGAAAGAAATTACACTGACTGAAGCAATCTTATGAATACACAAAGTTCGATTCAGAGGAATTGAACGAGGTAAAATATTGTATATATATCTTATCGTTAGATGACCAATTATTATTTTGTCATTATAAATGAAAAATTACGAATAATCACTTTCCTTCATCCTAGTCTTACTATTCTTTTCAATTTTAAAAATATTTAGGGGCATTTGACTCGATCTCAGTCTGTTACAGACACTCCATCAACTGGCAAAAATACAATCCGCAACTGTATTTCTTACATCCAAAGGTTAAGTTATCAACATTCCTACTCGTATTTTCAATGACCTCTTCGATTTTATATAAAAAAATTGGGTTCTATCATTGAGGTTAGAAATCATAATATATTTAATAGCTAAACTTTAGGAAACTACGACGTTTTAAAGTTAACCCAGTCACATTCGTCAATATAGACAATTGATGCCGTTCTTTTAGCTCTATAACAAATCGAAATAACCGCAAAGTTGATCCTCGCTTCTAATTCAATCTCTCGAGAAAAATTTCAGCGATTTAAAATAAAGCATTTCCGAGTATTTGAGTCGTTAATACTCAACCAATCACAGAAAGCAATCACTTGAGCATCGACCTCAGTTCTGAAGTATCTCTAGTTCCATTTGGTGAGAAAAACAGGACAGGCCGATCGCGTTCTCTAGTGCCCAACATAAAACAATTCCATTCCAGTCAACGAACTTAGGGAGCTTTAATGCCTCTCTGTGAGCAACAGCGGAAAGAGTTAACGAGACGCATTACGGAAAAGAACGAGCAGAGATCCGCGGAGGGGTCCGCGACCGAAAATCTCATTACCGCAACAGATTGCACTCTCCTCCCGATGGCCTGATCGACGTCCAATTTTCCTTGCACTGATGGACCCGACTTTCCATTCCGCCGACATGAAAAGTAAAATCTGTTACCGGAGAGAGCGCGTAGAGGGCGCAGGAGAATAATCCTCCATAAATTGCAAAACAGTCTTCTCCTTTATACATGTGAAACGCAAATCTGCGACATATTTCATTTCAGAAAAAAATACTACATAAGTTACTATAAAATGTATTACCTGTCGCTAGTTTGCCCGATTTTTATGAGTGGCTTCATACTATTTATGAATTTTCTTAATATTTCAAGAAAACATATTGTTATTAAATAATTATAAGCCCTTGTAATAGTTTAATAATAATTCTTAACAGGAGCATATATGAGACAGTATATCCATCAATCGCAATAACTAAATTTATATCCCTTAGGTAAAACTAATTATTACAAATGAAGTGTTTAAAAAAACTTAAATAACTTAATAACGTAATAAATTATGATTTAGCATTTAAAACCTAAATTAAATAAACTTTATATTATTGCTACTAAATTTAATGGTGTTGAATAGTGCAAGACTTTCGTCCAAAAGTCACCGAAATACCATTCCTTGCTTTATAAGATATCTTAAATATTTTCTTAGCTTTATATTTTCAATCGAAGTACAATAATCTTCTCTTTCAGTCACTTGTCTGTTTATGTCGTCATACTTCGTATAAGAATATTCCTAGGTACATGACTTCTTGACATGAAAAAGTTCTATTTATATACTCTGGAATGAGGGAGTAGTTTATGTACAAAATGTATAAGCTCTATCTCGAATAAACTTTGACATCCCATTGATACGGAGTATGATTTCGTATTATGTAATTGTTTATTTTCGTTCTTTCTTTGTTTAGTGATATCTCTACTGTTTTTATAGTATAACAACTAATTTATTAGGTTTCATCAGGAGAACAACTCAAATTGCAAGCTTTTGACAAATAATAATTAAAAATCTCAAAACACTCCACTCGTATTTGAATTGAGCAAAAGAGTACGAGGAAATGTATAAATAATTTTTTTATCTCAAAGGTCAAGGAAATGGGTATATTAAATTCCCAAGAGTGAAGAAATATGCAGAATGCAGATTCAAAAGCATAAAATAGCAGCTCCAAGCTTATAAGGTGCATTCAAGCGATTTTCGAGCTACTTTTCTCATAAATTTCATTAATATATAAACTGTAGTACCTATATTAAAAAGATAGCCAACTTCCTCAGTCCAAGAGTATATGAAAAGAGTTAAATTTGAGTCAAGTATGTAATATAAGGAATTAAGCCGGCAAGAGACGGAAAAAGAGGGCAACTAGGGCACTTCAAAAGAAAATGTAGAGCTTAGAAAATATTTCCGATATCTTCTAAAGGTTACGCTAAGAGGGATGCTATATTAAATTCGAAAAAATATAATAGGAGGACTCAAATAGTAAGTACCCGCAAAAATGGAATAGAACAGTGACAGCAACTTGATGTGAATGGGAAGAAAATATGAGTTGAGCAAAGGTTTAGCTGCAAAGAATAGAAGCGTCATGTAATCGATCTTTTGGGATTTCGGAAAAATGTCGAACTGTCTATCCGTCAAGATGTTTGCAAGATCACCCAGATTTTACGAAGCATAAAATACTCTCTTATTTAGGGATTGAAAATATGTATTGTATATAAGCATATTATATTCGCGTATCCTTTTCTAGAAGGACTTGTTCAAGGACAAATTCTCTATCTTTTCACAATATCTGAACTACCAACGTAACATTACCGTATAATATCGGCAACATCTCTTATTGACGTAGTTTCTCTGAACTGACTACGTAAAATAAGCCTTTATATAAAATCCTCCGTCTTCCTAACTTTCCCATCCTATGCCATGAAGAATTTGAGCACTTAATTGAGAAATCATAATATAAATTTTCATTGCAGTCCCAATTTAACCGCATTTTATGCCAACGATGGCTAGAAATTAATTTCTCTCCATGAATAAGTTTTTTCGTTATAACTAAACACTGTATTATGCTAATAATAGTAGCCAAATCAAAACAAGTTTTGAATGCAAAAAATATATGATTCGCTTAATATTAATTACCTAAAGGACAAGTTGACAGGATCCCAGATGCCGAAACTATTACATTTTAAATAATAACAACTTAATTTTACAGTCCCAATCCCCACAGGATGTCGAAACATACGATTCCCTCCACATGTTTAACCTAATTAAAAACTTGACACTCATCCCGAAACCACATTGCATACTGCAAACAATATTAGCATAATTTTACCGTCTCAACCCCCGCAGAATATTGAAGCACGGCTGCCCACCGCACCTCGTCGCATCAAATCATAAATCATAGGACGCCGGTACTTCCCAAAAGGAAAACATTACCTGCCGACTCGTTTACTCCGTACCACCCGAGCGCCCGCCTTCCTGCCGGCCAATCTCTTGAGCCGCGGAGTTAAGTCGGCATCCGAAGGGCATTTATTTAACATGCAGCGGCGACCCACGCAACTTCTGCATGCATACCCACTCCCTTAAAAATTTTCCACCGCTCAGCCTTCGCATTCCCGGCAAATTGCGCGGAGCGAACTCTTTCCTCAAACCCTTGGCCTTCCTTTTTCATCCGATTCGTCTCGTATTTCCCCGGCATCTCCCTGCGGAGAGTAATCCTTCTCCGGAGAGCAGCGATACCCAATTACGATCCGAGTGCATTCTTCACCTGCAATGCAGCCAATGCTCGAATGGCGTCCGCCCACCGGCGATTGCTTCGTCTTACGCTTTCCTTAATTACCCCTTCCACGATCGGCGTTGATGAAAAGGGCGAGTCGCAATTAACAGCCTGTCCGAATTGATTTATGAGATTGCATGATTTCCCGGAAATTTTTAACGGAAAAATTCCTCGATTTTTGTCCTTTTTTACCCGTGTTTGGTATCCCAGGAAGATGAATTTAGTAAAAAAAATGCCGCTTGTTTAGGAGAAAAGGTAAATGGTTGCCAAAGACTCGGAAGAACCTACGCGTGGTAAGATTGAAAGGTAATATTTATGATAATGTTTATACACACGTCCAAACAGTGGCTAGCGATCAAATTTCGATTTTTGTTACCATAGATGCATGTATTAGTGCAGATAAGTGCATAATAAGTCATTTGAACCAGTGATTCGGGTTAATGAAATATCAAGAAGTTTAAAGGATGAAGTTGTAAAATATATTTAAAATAATTTTATTTCCTTGTACTTTGTAATGAATAGAAGTGCTTTTGATGTCACATGTGCAATTGTATGTAGCAAATAACCTCTACTCTATATATACATTGAGTGTGGGCATTATGGATTGCAATACCGGTATACCGGGATACCGAATACCGGTATTTGAGCCATTTGTACAATTTTGTAATATCGTATGTAAGTTTTAATAAGGTTTTTTCGGTATTTACTAGAAATTTTTAAATTGTCTCCACTATATGTTCAGGTGCAGCCAACATAGCAAAATAGTATACGTTTTTATTTTTATGTCTCCCTAAAGGGTAAAATTAATTACATTGTGAATACATGTGAGAGATTCTAATTTATTAACAGCCAATGCAACAATAAAATTCATGTTGCTGTCACTTAAAGAACATCACTATCTGAAGGGTTACATATTACATTGAAAAATCGCACAGAAGAAAGGCATACCGAAGTAGAAAATGTTTCACGGTATTTACATAATTATAATGATTTAAAAAGTGAAAATGAAAAAGAAGAAAAGAGACTAACCAAATCAAATTTGATCAAGTTTAAACTAAATTTTCTTTAAAAAAATTTACCTACAACCCTATCCACATTCAGAAGAATTCGGCACAGTTATCGAAGATGATGATGACACTAATGTAGATCGTGAAAAGGAATGGTCTCTTGAACAAAAATTAGAATTGGAGATATCTAAAAAACTTTCAACAAACCAAAATACAATACAAAAATCAGATATAGACAAAACCATCCGATAGGAAATCGATTTATTTGAAGATGAGGGATTTAGAGGTAAATACTTGGAAAAAGTATATCGCGCATTGCTAACAGTACCGCCAACCAGCTTAGATGCTGAAAGAGCGTTTTCGACAACTGGTAATTTTTGCACAAAATTACGTTCCAGGCTCAATAACAGTACAATTGATGCATTATATTTTTTAAGATCACATTTCAAAAATGTGTAGTAGTACAACAGACTGAATAGTGATTTCCACTGTTTTGTGAATTATATAAATAATAGGTTCCTTTTTCCTTTACTTTTTTGTAATTATTTATATCCTGTTATAATTTATAAGATACAAATGATTTTTCTTGATATTTACTCTCTCTAATAAAACTGGCAAATAAAACGAAGAAACACCTGTGTTTTCTTTCTTTTTCTAAAATTCCTACTGCCGGTGTTAAACCCGGTATTCCGGTATTAAGATCTAAAAATATCGAATACCAGTATTGAAATTTTGGTCCGATATTGCAATCCATAGCGGGCATGTATAAAAGTATGTAAACTAAAATCT
Organism: Sympetrum striolatum; assembly: GCA_947579665.1. Lineage (NCBI taxonomy): Eukaryota > Metazoa > Arthropoda > Insecta > Odonata > Libellulidae > Sympetrum > Sympetrum striolatum. Next base: position 73,473,257 of record OX388342.1, on the reverse strand, counting down.
CGAGACCCAAAAGATGTAAAACTTTTATATTTAGAAAATTGTCAAAAGTAAACGCCACGCTGAGTTTTATTTTGCTAATTGTTTCAAGTTCGAACCAAAAACGAGGCAAAGTGGAGCAGAATTTCCCATGAGAAATACCTGTAAAGTCATTTAATCGATTATAGGCTTTATTTATTTTGTTACATAAAATTACGATGAATAGTCGAAATCGAAAAGAGCACCAAAAGAAGCGAAATCGAACCAAGCATATTATTTTAGATAAAATCAATAAATAATATAAGGGGCATTGAATTCTCTAACATGCATAATGTAGAACTTCTATATTTAAACCTAAATCCTATTTTCCACGTTGAGAATCAACGGGCACTGCAGCTTAAGTTTAGAATAAAAAGGACTTTTTGAATAAGAAATGGGTGTGAAGTTTTCGCACGGAGAAATAATATGTTTTGTCGAAGTATTGAAAAACAATAACCGCACAATCAAATCACAAAGCTTTTTCGAAACATTCCAGTTTGAAAAACATCCCTTATATTAAATATCGAAAGGGTAACACATCTTTTGGGTAAAGCAACTCTTTAGTAATATATCCTTGGGAAATAAGTCTTTTTGGCAATATCTCTGGGTTCAAAGTCCTCTGAGTGAACCTCCCTTGGAAGAGTTGGGAGGTCACCATCTCTTGGGTAAAAGGTGAAACGTCCGAACATCCCCGTATAGCTATTTTACCGCAGAGCCAAAATTATGAAGAGACTGCGAGAGGGTTCCTAAAACGGCGGATATAAGAAATATTCGCCGTAAATGAAAAGCCTTGCCTTCGATTGAAGAATAAATCGCTGGCCGTTTTGGTAGGCGTAGGAGTCGGCGCCTCGCTTCTCTAAAGCCCTAATGGGGCGAGCCACCAATCATACACTCCCTCTTCATTCTCCGGTACCCTTCCTTCCCTCTTCACATCCTTAGCGATTCAACCATAACGGGAATTATCTTGTCAGCTTCATTGATGGAGACTTGATTTAAGCACGCCCAGGGCGAGAATACGAAATAAGCAAGGAAAAACCGCTGTTCCTATCTCCTAGCAAATTGCTGTGTGGAAAGTACGAAAATATATACACGAATATATTCTGGTAATGAGGAGAGGAAAGATGGATGTAAAAGGGAAAGAATATGGAAAGTTGCTTTCACCGTTGAAACTAATCATTTTACGCTGGAAGAGAATGTATGAAAATGAACGTAGCTATAGTTGCGAAATCCTTGGTTCTATCGTCTTTTATAACAGCCAGAGCCAAATGAAAATAAATTATTTTAGTTCAGATAGTTTATTTTAATTAAACAACACGACTAAAATTTTTAAGGAAAGAAAATTACGATATAAAGAAAAGAGAGCAAGAGAATAAAGGAAAAACAAGCACTTTACACTAAGCTACAATAGTTCCTAAGGTGATGAACATAATTTATTACGGAAACACCTTTTTTGGCCATAACGAGACAACCGATAATCTCAAATCTTAAATATAAACTTGGCAAGAAACTGCCATGACAAGAAACTATCAAATTATTTATATTATTATATACTACGAAAACTGAACTGTATCAAGTACTTTATAGTCAATTCAGATATTTCGTGCACGTGTGAATTTGCGCGCATTCACCTAAATGTTCGATAACAAAGTTTGAACTAGCTAGTCTTCCTAATCCACTTAAAAAACAGATTTTATAGCCAGAATGGTTATTGATGTTAAAGTATCGTATCTCCAATATTAAGCCGTACTGAACTCTGTAGTATAGTTATTGTTTCATTACTTGAATACAGTTAGAATTCGATTGACTTTTTGAAACTGAACAATAGCAAAACTCCTTGAAGCTAAAGCCAGTTCGTTCCGAACCAAGATCTGTTCTATAAATATTTTTAGGCTATCACCTGAAAATGTAAATTCGAGAAGAAAATTATAATATGAGACTAATCAATTGTACTACAATATCCGTATGGATTACGCCTTAATGATGCGTGAACATACATATATGAGTAGCGTCAACGAGGAGTCAGTTTTCGAATTCATTATTTCGGTCATCAAATATTTTCACTGCCTGAATCTACACGTGCTTAAACTGTTTACAGTGTTATTAAAATATTTCCGCACGATGAAATACTAATAACCTAAATCAATGAAGGCGCTTATCACAACCAACTTCTCATCCAATCTCCTCTCCGACGTATATTCCCTCAAAAACCCCCTCTTTCGAAAGACCGACCGGCGTCTTTGGGAGCGGGACAACTATTCGCCGAGTTAATCGCTCGTCCGACGATTAGCTAAATAAATTTCGTGAGTAATTTCCCGGAAAACCGCCCTTAAAAACGCCCTTTGTGCGCGCCGTCGGAACTCATGAATATTGAGCGGAAAACACGCAATCTCGGTGTTTACCTATCCGATTTATTCCGTATTTTGATTCGATTTGAATATAGATGATCGGTCGACTCGTGGGCTGTTATTTTCCGAGACGCGCGTTCGCTCACGTTTTGATGAAAGCGGCGATTTTTTTCTCGTGTCGCGGACCGAATTATTCGAGCCCCGGCGTGACGCGTCGATCCACGCACTTGTAGATCATCGGAAAGGCGGGGTTTTAACGGCTCCATCGCCGTGAATCAATTCAAATTTATCGCCCGCGATAGGGGGGCGTGGTCGCTTTCTATTATGCTTACCTATCGCAATCATTCACGGCGGAATTAGCAAAAGGCCCGCATCAATCATCGAGGCGATATTAATTGGGTTTTGGCTTACCGATTTCTGGCCCGGGGCACGTTCCGAAAAACGAAAAATGCGGGAAATGTTTATAAAAAGTGGAATGGTGTTATCCCGCGTAAAGCGAGGGAAAAAGAGGGCATTTCCTGGTGGCTGGGAAATGATAATGCGATAGAGGGACAGAAAGACTCCGCTGAATTATTACTGTCATCGGATGACGTGGAGAAAAATGGGGCGATATTATTTCTGTGGTAATTTTGTAATGAATTGCAAATGTTTGGTGAAACGCGGCGACAGCTTCTAAAAAAAGAGAGTCAAGCGTAAACATAAAAATTATATTCCCCGCGTAACGTCCCTACGCTCTATCCCTTCTCTCTATTCCGACGGTAAAATTATTTTAAAAGATAGATTGAACTCGAGTTTTCAGAGATAAAATAATTAAACGGCGCGCCCTGCAGATCTTGCTGGGAGTATAAAAGCCATACCTCTGCGTTCATTGAATTGACCGATTTACTTTGATTTTTTTGGTTTAATTTTGGAATGATTGCGTCGCAGGCAGCTGCTCTATTGGAAAAATCTCCACTTAATTCAATCAGTTAAAATTCCGTATGGAATTTGGTTGAATTTCGGGGCAATGGCGATATTTTTTCGTAATGAACTCGTTTTCGGATTTTAATAGGTTGCGGTGATTTTCTGCTCCAATAAGATTTCGGAGAGATTTACGGTATACTTATATTTTCTATGAAATGATAAAATGGGATTTAAAAAACAGACCGGTGGCCCAGTTTCTCATGGGATAATATAATCTTCTACGGATACAAGAGTAGTCTAAAAATTGATGTTAAAAAATCATGATATTAATTATCGTGATTCATTCATCTATTGGTCTGGAATTTCAGGAACAAAAATTAAAATAATCAAGGGCAGAAATTACAGCGTTTCGAGCAACCTTTTGGGAAACGCTCATTAAATAGGAAATGATAACATCAGAACGGACTTATATGTGGTAAATATCAACCAATGGGTCCATGGACTAAAATAAGGATAGAATAGTCTTATTGGTGGAATAGAAGATTGTTTAAATGTAAAAGATCGTCAGAGAAAATATCCCAGTTGGAAAAATAGGTGTATGCAGGCCAAGAAGAAGATTATAATAATGCCGTCTTTCTTTTTTGGGCGAATTGTGGCCTAGGAAGGCATTTCATTTTTATTAATATCACACGCACACTCACACAACATACACAGACAGCCATTCCCTAACCGGAAAAATCCGATTAGCTGGGATTCGAACCCCGGACAGTGAGGTTGCATCGTTAACGCGCTAGCACGTTAACAACTCTGCCACCACGACCGGCCATTATGATTATGATACTATATGCAAGACATGAAACAATCAAAGAAGACATTGAAGAAAAAAGGTGCAAGCCTAGGAAAAATAAAAAAGAAATTTAAAATTTTTGTAAAGAAGATTTAAATGTGAAGAAAATTTAAATGTTACCCATTCACTTTGGATAAATATGATTTAATAACACAGAACCTCGTTGATATCAAAATATAGGTCTATATTACAAGGCAAAAACACGTTATTTACAACAGAACATATCTTTCAAATGATAGCACACATGATAATTATATCCTTCAATATAGTTTTCAAAACATCTACTGGGATATGTGATAGGTCATTAGAAATTTGGTACGTATAATAACCTTAATCTATCTCCTTCACGCTATAATTAGAAGCCGATGAGAGGGAAGCAGGATAAATAGGAATTGGATAGTAATCGAACGCAGGGAATGCAAAATCATGTCGGGAACATCAAGGAGGAAAGTTTAAAGGAGAGTGTACGATGTAAAGGAGAAAATTAGATAGCCGAAGAGATGCAAAGCATCGAGGAGATGAAGATGCGATGGAGAGGAAGTGAACATGACTGGGCCACTTATCCTGTGATCTGGCCGTTGCAGCAATACATCTGGCTTACGTTGCGTCTCCCGAGTCCACGAACAAGGCACTGCCATTAAGAGTTGGTTCTGGCAAACGGCCGAGTCCGCGGAATGGTAATGGTTTGAGCGAAGAACAGAGGGCGGATTCTCTGCCAGGTATGCCACTATAGATTTTGTTTGTGGAGAAGAAGGGGTATCTTCGAGATATCCTAGCTTTGATTACGATTGCAGAGGCAGATTACGGACTAACCCTAAGGGCATTGACGTCGTGATCGGAGAAGGTCAAGCGTTTCCTTTCAGTTCTTAGTTAGGTATTATGCTACATTTTAAACAAATTAATATTAATGCATTTCTAACGCGATTATATAGAATCGATTTATGCCTAGATATTTTCAAAATGCTGCTCATTTTATTTATTTTTGTTGTTTCCTTTATGATATTATTGTTTTCTTTGAATTCTTAGACACGCATTATGGAAAATTTCAATCGATTAATTTAAACGCATTTCTGACACGATACTATAGAACCAAATTTATGTTTAGATATCAACAAAACGCTGCTCATTTCATTTTTCATTCTCATTTTCTTTATTATATTATTGTTTCCTTTCAATTATTAGACAGGCATTATAAAATATTTTAAATCAATTATTTTAATACATTTCTTCATGATTCTAGAACCAAATTCTATTTGGATATTTTCAAAACGCTTGTCATTTATCTTTATTGTTTTTCAAATGTAACGAATCAACTGAATTCTAAATATCCTTCGTGAACACATAACGAAAACCTTATTATCGTAATTGAGTATATATACGTCCCAAGAAAACCATGCAAGTCTAAGATATCGAGCGAAATAATGAAAAATATTGAATAATTAAAGCATTGCAAAGGAAATCGAAAGTTTAACGAAAGGTGAAAGACACCATGTACCCCAGGGAGTGAACTATGCTTTATTAAAGAGGGTAACACCGAGGACTCAGACATGAAGCAATAGAGAAATTCACCGCACACAAAGGTCTCCTCTCTTTGCCTTCCTTCGCCAAGCAGCCGCTCTATTAGATCTTTCCTTCGACTAGCTGAATTAATTATAGACCACGTCTCGACGAGAGGAACACCTTCTAAGATTCTTCCACCGTCTCCAACTATGAAAGGATATTTTACCCATGGACTTGATACATCAAGAGAATATCTTAATATTTCATTCGCATAAATAACTTTCCTCTATCTTGGAAAAATATCGTTAGTGTGCGGGTTTCAAGAATATATGAAAAAATCTATTCATTCCTTGGAGCCATAGACGACATTTAATTAGACCGCTGAAATTTATTCGAACAATCATTCTATATAGATGTCATTCGCCACTATAATAAAACACTTTTTAAGTAAAAAGAGGATTACGTTGCAATCAGATGAAATACATCCAAACAGGCACATAAAATACCAATTGAAGAGTGACAGAAAAAAGACTAGATCTAACTTTAGTCGAATACTACTAATTCTAGTCGAAGGAAAACACTAAATCGCAAGTTTAGCAAAATATTTGGACAAAATTTACCATTATTCGGCTTTAGTTATATGTATTTGACAATTATTTTAATGGCTTTCTATTAGATTTTGTTAATTTGAAATTTTATACAACTCGATAGAAGTATTCCGTTACACGATTCATATCTTTTTGGAGCAACTTCGCTTTGTTTGCTTCAAATAGATCAAATAATTATTCCGATAAAGCGTGAAAAAGGCCTTGTTTGACACAAATACATCAATTATTTATTTCGGTGAAGCGTAAAAAATATAATCCTAAGCGTGGTGAGATATGAACAGAATCATGATGTCCATTTATTGTAACGGTCTTGTTGATGAAGATTTATGCCGACGTGTTCAATGTTTGCTTTTCGGTATCCTTGATTCGGCCTCTTTGTTTTGTTACGTTTTGGAAGAAAATAAAAGGAAAATGCGCTAATGGACGTCGTTTAATTAAAAGGGAGAAGGAAGAGTTATAACAAAGCTTCGACAGAAGGATTATGGATGCATTATTTATGTTCGTACGCAAAGCTGACCGAAAGATGTATTAAATTTAATGGATGGAAGCGGTAACAATCTCCAAATAGCTGACAAAATAAAAAAAGACCCCAATGACGCACAAATTAAACGAATAAGATCCATGAGCGCAACCGACAAGGCCAATATGCCATATAAATTATTAGTTTCAAAAATAATCATGTTTAAAAATGTGAAACCTACGATAAAGATTCGCAGTTATTTCCGCAGTTAATACTATAGGCGATATTAGGGAAAACCATTCATAGATAACACAGAACCCGATCATCTCAGAATTATAAATCAGCAAACTCGAAACGCCATCAAAATAACAACATGACAATTGCCATTTGACAAATAGCTAATTCAACACAAACACCTAACGTATGTGCCTAAAATGCTACATAGCTAAACGGAAGATTTTTTGAAAGGAATATTGAAAATTGAGTTCCATAATTCGAATCAACTGCTTGGGCCGTGACTTCGTGGTATGGATCCATCAGGAGCGAAAGTGAAAACAACTTTTACTAAACCACAGAATATTTTATTTGAAAACGAACATGGTTTCGACTCATGGAGTCATCCCAATAATTCGTTCTGGAATTCTTCTAGGTTCTCGAGGATTTGTAAGCAATCATTTTAAGGCATGTGTATAGATTGCGGCATGTATATACAAAAATTATTCATCACTATGATGATAATGATGTATGAATGGCATGAAAAAATGCAAACCGGGTGGTTGCTTTAACCAACTAAACTGTTTCACCAGAATGATAATTTATGCCTAATTAGGGGTATTTGTTGGAAAGGATGGATGCTTTTACCTTCAAAGTTATGTTTCACCCTTATCCTTGTTTTTAACTATTTCACTTCAAGAAAGTACTGAAATAAGAAAGTATTGAAATATTACTTTAACCTTAATTAAGTAAATATTTCACTATATAAATCTCTTGATTAAACCGTAATGGGCACTCCATTCAAGCCAAAATTCCAGAGATACTCATTAGCCGAGGTATATCCTGTGTTCTAATACTAATAATAATATGTTTCATACAAGACTTCGAGCAAAAAATTGAAATGCACTGACACACGAACTATAAATCTCCGATGAATAAAAACCGGTGCTAATCGATGAACAAAAAAGGTGTTAAAAGGATAAACATCCTTTCGTACCCGTAGCCGACCCTTTCGCGCGCTAATAGGGTTATGCACACCATATTTATTGAGGAAAGACACAAGTGTGTCCTAAATTATACCTCCCAAGTAGATTAATCTCCCTTCTGGTAACTCTTGTACGTGACCCTGTGCGGAGCGAAGGGAAATATCCGACGTTTTAATCTGTTTGATCAATCAGAAAGAGACCTTAATGAAAAGAGGATTCGCACCGTTGTATAATCCGGAGTTACACGGTGCGCAGGCGATAAGGTCGCCGGAGGAAGAGGCTGGGGACAGCCGAGGAAAGAGGAAGAACGGTTCGGTGGAAAGGGGAGGCCGCAGTAAATTTTCAATATCTGCGCAAGCTCGAGAGGGAACAGGACGCTTTGTCAAGGAGAGTCGTCGGTAGCGGTGACATCGTCCGATAGGGAAGGTGAGGATGTAAAGGGCCGAGGGAATCGTCAGAGGAAGACCACCGAGGATTCGAACGGCTGCAGGAAGGTCCACGGGCAGAGTAAAGAGGATGCTAGCGATAGAGATGAGATAGTCGACATCGTCGTATTGGGCGAGAGAGAGAGAGAGAGCGTATGATTCGAGTTGGTAACAGAAGGCAAGAACGGAGGATAGGGTGATAGTATGGGTTAAGCGAGTAAGTTAACGCCGCCAAAGAGCACGTACCGCCGAAATATAGAGCTTTACTTTACAGAGCTAATAGCTCGCCTAAATTGTTGGACTGAAGTTATGAATTCATTCTCTCTGCATTTGATTGGCGACAATGTGGTAGTTACGATAGAAATTTAGTTTGCGCAGACAGGAAAAATCGTCACATCCAATGAAATAAATCAATATGTAGGGATAATAAATAATGTGCGAGATATAAAAATACGCAAACAATATCACTTAAGAGTTCTTGCATGCATTATAAAGATGCGAGCCGCAACAAAAATCAAATTTCATCTTCTTACTAAATATTTCATTTGTCGTTCATGGAATATTCAAAAGAGGGTCATGTTTTTATGGTAAATTGAATATTTAAGTGTATTTCATGTAAATTTTTACTTTTATGAAGCTCAATTTAGTAATTTATATAAAAGTAAAGCTGCCTGGGGGCCTTTTGAGGCTGAGTGAATACCGATTAGAATGACAATTTTTTTATAAACTTCAAGTCCTTTGAAAATTTATTCTTATTTGTTCTATATCTTAGCATGCACATACCAAAAGAAAGATAATTAGATTCATAGATGAATAGGTGGGGGCCCATACTTGCGTTATGACCTTAGCTGTCCAAGTCCCTTTACAAAAACAATTCTACACAAAACTCTGAAGGAATAAGAACTATCATGACTTGGAGGTATAAAGTATTATATTGTAGTCTTTTAATAATTATGTTAAATATTTATACACACAAAAAATAGAGAAATGTCTGCAAAATCGAGGAACGCCTTACAAAACTGAATTTTTAGGGAAAACAGGGGCCAATCGCGAAAAAAACTATATCTGAGTTAATTACTCTTTGGAACATATATTAGAACTTAAGTATGAGAAAAAGTTATTATTTTGAGAATGCAAAGATTTTGAAAAGGAATTAGGAAAATGGAACACATTCCTACCTCTAAATGAATCTCATGAGATCGTGAATAATTTAAGTGACGTAAACCTCATTGTAAATTCTCGTTAATAATACCTAATATTACACATTAGATCCAAACTATGGCTTCGTATGCACCCATAGTAATGCGGTAAGCAAGGCTGCGGGCGAGTTCATTATTAATCTTACGAATTTCATTCACGAAGTATAACCCTCAGACCCAACGTACTCCAGTTACGACTCCTTAATAGAGAAGAGAACGTGAGAGGATTCTAAGAGGCGCCGCGTAATTAGTATTTATATAAGCCGATACCCGGCGAAGGCCACGTGAGCTGATGAATTAATCTCGGGGGGCACGTTCCAACTCCATCAAGAACGACCAACAGTCGAGACGTGAAAGTTCAAAGGCGGAGAAATGATTTGCCTATAGTCTGATCATGCCCGTGGATTTGGGAAGTCGATGGCCGGAGGATGAGGGAGAAAATGACGCCGAATTGGGCGTGAAATAGGTAAGGGTTACGAGGAGAATAGACAATGGGAGACGGAGGAAAGGATGGGAAAAATGGAAGGGAGGTGGAGGGAGGGAATATGCGGAGATGGGGGAGGGGAACGGGGGTTATATCCGCGATCTCGTTCCGCAGGTATGGAAATGACAGCGGCCCTATTCGACATTAAAGGGAGGAGCGAAATTGGGTGTGGTGTGGGGAGGAAATGTTATGGACGTTCCGGCGTCATAAAGGCAGGAATAGGAAAGATACGGGAGATGCTGATGCCTCGAAAAGATAAAATGATGCGAGAGTAACGCCGAGGAATGGACCCGTGATTGAATGAGGAGAGATGCTCTTTCCACGCAGAGCCCGAACGTTATTATTTCCTTGGAATTAGAGACAGATGGCGTTGCAAATCCTTTTTCATGATTATGAACTCACTCTCCCCTAACGACTGTATGTCACTCTTGAATAGGTGTCAAGATGGGCACAGTTTTCAATGGAAAAAAGATTAACTTGTATGTACCAGATATACACGGATGAGCCGCTCTGAAAATATATGCAAGATAGGATAAAGATTCCTTCTCTTCTAGGAAAAACTTACTACAGTTTCAAAGTCAGAAAGTACCCTAGGTGATAGTAGAGAGGTGCATAAAATTTTCATTTATAAATAGATCTGCAGTTGACTGGCTGACTTACCCAAAAAAATTCCATCTTCAGAAAATAGACCCAATTTTAAAAGAAGTATGACGAAATAATTTTAATATAATATGAAAAGGTTTAAGATGAGAATATGATTGGACGTCTGAGTTATTAAATGAAAGTAATATGAGATTGTCAACAACTGGATCTCGTCTACTTGTAACTTAAATATGATAATAATAATAAAAATTTTCCACGCCAAAAGTATAGCATGATATTGTTATTAATAACTTATATAGATAAGATAATTTATAATATACCATTGTAGAAATCTCTCCAGCCAAGTTCTTAATTAATACTAAAACACAAATAAAACTACCCAGCAGTTCTAATAGAAATACTACCTAAAGTAATATATTCCAATATGTTTTCAGTAAAATTATATAAATCAGACCTAATTTATGCTGACTTTGACTGTGCATTACTCGATATCGATACTTCTATGGTGGTGTCAAAAGTACGACAAAAATACTTATGATATGGGTTATTTTCTCTAAATATTCTTCATTTGGAATCATTATACCAATCCTTAAAAATAAAGAATGGCGTCAATGTTAACTCAAAGCGGTAGGGTGATGAAACCAATAAAATCATTCAAATATTCCTTCTAAATATCCCCATGTATGTTTAGAAGACTTTTAGTAATATCGCAATGTGCAGACTTAACACAAGGCATGTTTACCTCGATCTCATTTCGCCAAGCTTGAGATAGTTAGCTTATGAGAGGACGGGATGTTTTCCGATAAAACTGTGTAACCTCGTCTCTATACAGGGTCTCTGGCTAAATGCTCAAACTCCTCATATAAAGTCTATATTGAGTATAAATTAAAATACGGAGATAATGTTATTGAAGTATTCAATGAAATTCATTTACTGCATACAAAAAATAAAAATTTACGATTACCACTTTCAAACGCAAAAGTAGAGCTATTTTAGGTAATAGGAAAGTGCTATGAATTAAAATACCCCATCAATTGTATTTGCAAGTCATGAGGAAGTCCAATAGCAGCAGGGGTCTAGAACGTTACAAGGTACTTAAAATGCTCGTTTTCTCACCTAATTTAGAACAGCCAATAGCTATTTAGAGAACTATGTAGACATCTTCAACGAATGGATGAAATTAAACATTTAAAAGAGAAAACCTTTCTTCGTGATACCCGGTATAATGATAGGACAGAGATCAAATGTTAAAACTCATATTTTTAACGACGGTCAGGATATTAGAAATGGTAATAAAACGCAGAAGAGCTATCTCACAAAAATAGCAGTTGACTCGAGAGGACATTTTTTCTGGAGTTTTCTTCTTTATAATTAAATGGAAAAGTGAGGTGGAACATCCATTACTCCAAGATGTTAAAAGCAGCTATTACTTCTAAATGCCGAGAATTCAGCACCATTTTTTTCTACGCGAGCAACGAAACGACTGTTAATCATCCTTTCATTCAGAGGGAATTTCGCAGTGGCACATGAAAACTTTTCTCCGTTTTCAAAGATTAATCACCGTAAAGGGAGATTATGCATACTAAACGCCGGCACCCGATTAATGGAAAACTATTACAGGCGTAGGAATGAAACAACTTTCATGACTCAGCCCCGCAGATAAAAATGCCCGTATTAATATCGCATCCAATACGTGAATTAGTGATTTATTGCTGCGGAAGATAATTCAACGAGACGGTCGTTAAAAGTTGAAAGTCGACTCATCGAGCTACCTATCGGACGGGGACTGACGTTCCGGGATATCAATGATATCAAATAGAAGCTGTCTGCGGCGGCATAAACCCGATGAAATTGTGAGTAATGATACAATCGGCAAACAAGATGCTGCTACGTGAGTAAAAACGAGTGTGAGATACGGCAGGAGCGCTTTTCAGTGAAATTGAAACGTCACTTCACGTATTTTATTTATTGGATCCATACCTCATTCCTGTACCCCGTTTCTTTAGAGATGGTGGTTATTAAACGTATTAAACAAGGATGGAAAACGGGTCGTAAGAAGTGGCTCTTTCTTGGTGAATTGCTTGCAGGAAGTGTTCTCGGGTTTCCAACCGGGTAGAGGCTCTCTATGCTGTCGACGTTTCGGCCGATAACTCTATAGCAATATTCTGGACAGTAACGATTGCTGTCCTGAAGATAGTCCAGTAGAGATGGTGGTTATTAAACGACCCGTATTCCATGTAGGAAGTGTTCTCAGGGTGGCTCTCTATGCTGTCGACGTTTCGGCCGCTAACTCTATAGCAATTTTCTGGACAGATTACTGTCCTGAATATAGTCCAGTAATCACTGCCCTGGAGATGGCTGTAGAGTTAGCAGCCGAAACGTCGTCAGCATAGAGAGCCTCTACCCGGTTGGAAACCCGAGAACACTTCCTGCAAGCAATTCACCAAGAAAGAGCCACTTCTTACGACCCGTTTTCCATCCTTGTGCGTAAAACCTTAACATATGGAATGATGAAGTCATTCTTCAGCAGAGATACTTCTGCCAGAAGTTGATCCTTCCGAAAAAGTCGCGAGAGAATATATTGAGGAATAAAACGTAAATAAAACAAGGTGCAAATTCTTTTTCCTCTCCTTTCGCTCGCGCCCCCCCATTTCGCCGGGGAGGCCTGCCGTTCGGACTCAAATAATAAGGCTACTTTAAAGCTCTTGAGCATGCAAATGCGCCATTCGGAGAGCTCCGAGCGGAAGCAAAGGGGAAGATGGAGAATCGATGCGAAAGATAACTCCGCCCGAGATAAAAAAGACGAATAACCGAGGGGAGATAATAAAAGCCCTATTTCGAACAGGTACGGAGGAGAGAAAGCGAGAAATGGTGTTAAGATGAGGATGCCTTTTTGTCGGGAAAAAATATACCGGGAGGATGAGAGAAAGATCTTTTCCGAAGACGATATAATGAAGTACTCCCGAATTCTCTCTCCACCTTTCGAAGCACTCGCAGCCAACTGGTAGCAGTACGCATTTTTTTATTTATTTTCCGAACCTTCTCCTCTCGGAGTCGCGTGGAATGAGGGATGCAAAAACTTCCCCGAGTTTATTAGCCGACTTTTCTTATATTTCGAGGGGCGATTCGGACGCGGGGGGCTCGGGTAAGTGTTGTCAGAGAAGATAGCGAGAGATGCTCTTCGGCGATAGGGCAGCTAAAGCAGACCCGCCGATGGCGAAAGAAAGGGTTAAGCGAAGTGCGCGGAATGGGCGTTTCCAATGGTCCAAAAGTAGGGAAAGACTCGTGGGCATGTAAAGATCTCTTCCCGAATTATAAATACCCATTTTCTTATGTATTCTGACGGTGAAATCTCCCCTCCGATGATGACCCGCGGAAAAGAAAAGAGGAGGGGGTATGGGAATTTTTCCTCCTTTTTATCATAAACAACCCGTCCTGAGCGATTTAAATAATGACGGCATAAAAAGGTCATAAACTAGGAAGTGATACGGAGCTGTGAATTCGAAATTAGGAGTCAGTCAAGATCGTTATTTCTCGCCCTGTTCTCTAATTGGACGGGAGCTCCGGACAGGTTTATTAACGGAACTGGTGACATTCTTACTTTTATTTGAAAAGGACGGAATATCAAAGTGCCGTCTTAGGCATTAGGTATACTCGTTCGCGCTGCGAGCAATAACCTCACAGGGTAAGCTACGTCGGCCAACTGAATGCACGTCGTAGGATGATCGAATGTGAGGCCATCTTCAAAAACTACGTTTCGATCAATATACACTCGTTCAATTGAACCTAGACCATACGAGAAGAAGATGAATAAAAATACATTTTCATTTATTAATTTCATAAGTAATACTTTCAATATTTTCTAAATTCATCATAAACTTCCACATAAAGCACTCAAATAAGCTATTAGCATATATTTGATTTAAATCGATATTATAAAAGAATAATACATTCAAAACCATATATTTTTCTCTAAGGAAGTATAATAAAATAATAGAGATGTTATGTATATGAATAAGTACTCAAATTTGGAGGATACTTCGAAATTTATGTGTTTTTCTTGACAAAACCTAATAAAAAAAGTAACCATTACAATTAAACAGTTTCAAATTTATCTTGTATTGTAAAGAAATTTAATCATTTCGGGCAAGTGTAGAAGTATAGATGATAAATTGGCAAAATTAAGCTAGAAATTCCAATTAATAAAGATAAAATAACGAAAAAGCGCAACAGCGAAACGAAAGGATGTATTTTAGAACAAAGAGCGAGCTTCAAGAATAAATCCTATTATTTCCATTCGTTAAACTAGATAAACGTCGGCAATTGCGCTTTGGAAAGCAAAATAAAGCACTCTGTCACCCAGAAATAGGAAATAGAAATTCGCAACTCAGTTCCACGCTCTGTCGAGTGCTTTGACGCTTCCGTAGACAACACAGTTACAGCTAAATTCGTTAACCCGTGCGAAACGTGCTAAACTTTGGGCATCGAATACGTGTACCGAAATAGATTTCTGCATTATAAGGGCGTGAGGAATTTCAAAATGAGAAAGATTTCTGCTCCGCACGGCCTTCAGCGCAAATTTATGGCCTGGTTACCGGCACCTCCGTGTGGCAATCAACAGCAGCACACGGACGAAGAGGAAGAAGAGAAACAACGACTTAAAGGGGACTCAAACGTTAATAGCCGCAGTATTCAAGTCCAACCAAGCAAGGGTAAACAGACATCCGCTTCTTACGCAAAAGCAGAAAGGTAGGATAATTGAACTAAATATGGCGACTTCTCCAGCTTAATCCAGGAAGCGTGAGCTGGCTACATTGAAAAACACCATTATTATAAAATTAAACCTCGCTCTCAAAGGAGTAAAACTGCTTAATTCTCCTCCTTTGATAGAACAATAGATCGATAGAACATTCTCCCTGCAGGTATATTTGAATCACTTCCTTCCCAAGTGCGTACCTTCAAGGCGAAGTTAAATAAATTGTAATAGCTCTCAACTTTATTCTGTTAGGATTGGCTGAATTTCTGAGATTCGTGATGATGAACTTAATTCCATGAAGTTATGAACCATAAAGATGTATTTTGCGTGGTATGGGATAATATTTGTATTTCTAGACTATAACCTACCTTGACTTTTGTCAGAGGGAGGTTTTCCGAGGGGTTTCCCTCCCTCCGGGGGCAAAGGCATGACGGACATACGAGTGTATCGTAGTGTTTACCCATCAATTTACACTGTGTAATAAGTATAGGACTATCTACGTCTTACTTTGACCATGTACGACTGTATGTGTGTGTGTACTTTTAATATATGTAATGTATAATCACTACCACCAGATTTTTAATCTACATGTAGCGTCCGTGTAATAATAATAAAAATAAATTGATAAACCCTTCCTCACATATAAGTTCTCGGGATGGTTGTGAAGCCTTATACAAGGTCCATCCTTGGTTTCTGTAATTTAGTAATAGATGGAGAGACTTTTCAGTCTCACGATCAGTTTAACTTGAATAAAGAGAGGGCCTTGACTCGAACCCGTTAATTGGGAGAGTTGAGTATAAGTCCCAGTTCTGTTAGACCTTTTCCATGTCCGTTTATGCTTGTATTATTATTATTTGTCATAGTAACATTCTTCCAAAAGATAAAACCTTCTTCAAAAGCAAAAACTTCTCTCGTGTAGACAAAGAGTTCAATTTAGAATTTTATAATGAAAGAAAATATTATAGTAAACCTATTGAAATGTTATCAAATAAGTATAGTACCTGTACTTGTCATTAATATAATAAGTCAATCTACCTACTATTTTTTCATTCGCATTCAAGCAAACTTTTGCAATGATGTTCATGAGTAATGCAGTCTTTGTAATAAAATGCAGACTAAAAATAGAAGCGGAAATTTCTGAGAACTATTAAGTCTAATGATTAATTTCAACGATGATAAGGTTATTACCATTTATATTTTCTCATCTTGTTGTAAATTGTGCAGAAGACATCCAAATAAAATTCTGCGGAGACAAATACCTGAATACTTTTTGGCTAGCCTCAGGCAATTATTGCACAAATGGATGAATTTGGTGACCTTTGAATTTTTGGCAACGGAAATTCACCACTCAATCCTAAACCATAAAAACTAATTTTCATTAAGATAATTCCCGGCTCTCATTACGCAGCGGAAATCGCAGTTGAAAACCACGGGAGCGAGCCTCATCAACTAAAATTTCATTTCCGTCCACCTCTAGCATTGAAGTCACCCGGAACAATGCGCGATATTTCCAAATGGGATGCGGAATTAACATTTGACTTTAATTCAACCCTCCGCGCCGCGGACGCGAATTAATCGCGCATAAAACTTCGGAAAATTGTATTCGGGAAAATGACGGTGAGATGCAGGCACGCGCATTAACATTCCGAAAACAAACAGTCTTCAATTTACGAGCCATCCCGACGTGCCGCGCCACGCGCAACAAATGGAAAAATAAAGGAACGGCGTCTGGGCGAATTCTTCGGGAAATCCTGTCCCTCCGAATGTGAAATCCCACGGCGCAATTACGTGGAGAAATTAAAAGCGTGCGTCGCGATGGTTTTCATCAATATGATCGCGAAAGCATTAACCTAATTTCCCTATGCATGGCCTACATAAACCCCAGACGAGTCATTAAAAAATGCCGCAATTATTCACGATGGACAATTTGTAAAAATGGTAAGTACAATAACCATCTTTAATAAAATCTACGGAGGCGACCGTGATGTTGTGGAAATTCATAATATTATTTTAAATATGCAATGTGATGTAAATGACGACTTAAATAATAATAATTGTTTGTTAATGTATAAGCTAATGGATTATGTATATCATGTATTATGTAATCTAAACAGTTTATATTCGTAAAAAAAAATTTGCAGTACTGACGAGATATCAACCTGCAAACAGTGCCTTTCTGTGTTCTGTTAATGTTGCAACTGTTTTGAATTAATAAAAAAATCTACTCTATTCTAAAGATGTGGTTTATTACTTTTCCACAAATTTATTCCAGAACAACAGGTTTCGGCTTCATTGCCATTTTCAGGTCCATAGAACAATGTATCGCGTTTGCCGGTTTTTCTGAAATTAATTTGTGGAAAATTATAAATTATCTTTATTTGGGCGTGATTGCCTAAAATTCTCTTCTTCCATTCAATCCATCGACATTAGCTATAGAATAGTTAAATTAAGTATAATAACATGAGAAAAAACAGAATTGCGGAAAAAATCTAAGAGATTCTTATGAAAAATATTTATCCACTGTAGGCAAACACTCACGAGGAAGGGAGTGTGAAAAGCCTGCGTAAACCTACCGATGTTAATAATTAAAAGTAGTAAAATATATAACGTGACAAAATACAGGAACATACTACCAGTAAGTACATGTATGCGATACATCAATAAGAATGTTAAGTTGACATTTAAGTGAATTACATCAATATACACACAATAGCATAAAACAAACAAAAAATACAATGATGGGAATCTTTATTCGCTATGAGTAAATACGAGATAAAGGAATATCTCGTGCGAGGACTTATTTATAGTCCCGGAGCGGAGGTTAATTAGTTATCTAGCCAGAACTCTAAAGTAACCGAGCAAGGAGCTCCTTTGTGGTTTAAATCGCGAACTCTGCGACTTTGAGCGCATTATATGTACCCTTCATCTTTGGCGGCAATAAATTTCACGTCTTGGAGGTACTGAATCGTCAGGAACTCAGAAAGTTGGCAAACGAAATATGTTATTCTAAGTTGAAGTGAATTTACGACTTAGATCTGAGGACACACTGGTTGAATTCGACCTAACAAATAATTGCACTATACATGTAGAACCATTGACATCGAAAGTTTTCCATCTCTTTGATCACTGGACATTTTAATCTACTAGTTGGATCACGAATTGATTCATTTACATTTTAGAAATATTTAATGTTGCTCTAATATAACCAAGAGGGTAATGTGTCCGCAGGTGGTAGAAGCAGTCCCGAGTTCGATTCCCGGAAGGATACCATAAGTGCGAACTGACCTCTGCTTTCGAAGCACTTTTAGAAATTCTACTCAAGCCAGATGTAAAGCCCTTTTTCTCTGAATGGACACAAATTATATGAAGATAACTCTGGAATCATTTATCAGAAGAGTTAATACAGATCTTACAAAAGAAGATGACGTGATTGAAATCTGAATGATTAATTATTTATAGTGTTTATTTTCTTTTAAAGATGAAGGAACTTTAAAAATGACTATATCTTCGAATATATTAATTATGACATTGAAAATACGTGAAATATGTCAATCCTTATATTGCATCTTCACATTTATATCTGTAAATTTTTGTTACTCCATAAATTAGATACATATTAATTATTACGTTAATATCCAAATATTATCGAACTGAAAAATATTTCAAATGAATTAGAGGGAAGAAATTTTACAGCGAACTTTATACAGACCTAATTGATTTTCTTTCTCTTAATTCCTTAAAAATATATGTAACCATTAAGAAATTAGTATTTAGTTATTTCTTTCGATAGAAATAAATTTAAGCCGTCTTAGGTTATATTATCTGAATTACTAGTTTGAAATAGTTCTGGGAACGAAGCATTTCACTTGTAAATATTTTTTTTATTTAAAATGTCGATATAATAAAATCATTTAGATCGTAAAAATGTCTACATTCTGATTGTGATTACTACCTTTTTAAAGCGAATCCAATCACTTAAATTTACAAGTCGAAGGTCATTTAAGCATTCCTCTTGCAATTGTGATTTTCCATTGAGGATAAATTCATTCTATTAAAGTACGAACTTGATTAAAATGGAAATACTCCATCATCAACATTCCCATTACTCCTACCTATGGAGTAATTTAATCATGAAATCATTTAGTAAATTGATAGATATTTTCCTGTTGAACGAACTAAATGCTATTCATTGTATAGTATAGAATGAGTTGAACCATTGGCTAAATATGTATAATCTCTTGCAATACAGGAACCAGTACAGCTTCAAAAAATTATATCCTTATATTGATTTTATTATGAATAAAATAGATCGTTCTAGCTTTTAATAGATGGGTACCCAACCAGCGGCATTCGAATCGCAGTAGATCAAATTCCCGCATCTAATTCTTTCATTCTATTCAATTTACTCTCCTGAAGCTTGATAAATAAAGAGGCAAAAACGATTTTTGTTGGAATATAACCTGAAATATCTAATACCTTGGATTTAACTAAAATATTATTGCGATACAATAATAAAATTGATGATTTGTGATGATATACTCTTAGTTAAAATACAAAAAATACTATCTGCGGTCCGCGGAGGCAAAAGTTTGGATACGTTTGATCTAGGTAAATATATTTAAATAGATTGTAGATTTAGATTGTATTCAACATTTAACTACCTTTGAGAAAACCCTCGATTGTAATTATTAAAAATATGACACAATGTGACTACGCCAACAAAAAATATATTAACGGAAAGAAAACGCAACCGGTTTCAAGGATTCTACCACGTATTCAGGATTGGTCTGAAAGAAAAAATCGCTGAAAATAAAATAAAATTCACGAAAATAGTCGCGTTTCATTTTCGTAAATATATTTTTAGTGAACGTAGTCGCATTGCATCTTATTTGTACTGATAATAAAAATAATGATAATAACTTCTCTAATGGTAACAGGAAGACCCCAATTACATCCATTTCAATAATTATTACTATTTACAAAGACACACAACCTTTCTCTAGCCAGAAAAATCAGACTAGCCGGGGTTCGAACCGGGGACCTTGGCGTTGGAGTGCCAGCACGCTAACCGCCACCGCAGCCAGTTCATGGAAAGGTTCATCAGATATCGCCAGCTTTTATTAATAGTTCTAATCAATCGCATCCTCATTAATTTATTTACATTAAATTTATAGGGAAACTCATCATTGGTAGTCAGAACCCTGAAAATACATGCGACTCAAATTTCGTGCCATTTTCTCCATCAGGCACCTGGTCTAATCATCCTTCGCAATCGCTCAAATGAGCCGAGAAGATCTCAGACGTCAACGGCAGATCCGTCCCTTTTGTGCCACCGATTATCACTTCCGCCGACGGGCTCAAATACGTGAGCGATGGCAACACACTCCCTTCTTTCTTCATCCCTTAACACACCTTTTTTGCACCATTGCGGTGAGTCATTAACCACGGCGTCAACCGCGCAAGCGCCGCTCTCCACACTAAATATCTGCATTGCACCCCGATATCATAAATCATTTGTGGAAGTTACACCGAAGAGCCAGGCAAGCCCCGCAGTATATCAACATACACACACGGGGAGGGAGAGGCTATTCCGTAAGAGGGGACAGAATGGAAGGGATTAAGGGAATCGCGAGGGAGGGGACGTGCGAAGGACAAGGGTCTGTTCGCCTGTGGATTATTCACCGGGGGCGTTCGTCCGACAAGGAACCCGTTAGGATTTTCGTGGCTATCAATTCAATTTCATCAGATGGCGATATTAGAGTCATATCGTGTGCATGCGGTAACTTGCGGGTCGGTAATGACCGTGTTTCCCAGGTGTTTTCTCCCATAGAGAGGTCTAAGGGAAGGAAATGACGGGATTGACGTCTGAATCATTAAATTATTAATTAAATTATTCAACCATTCGGAAGTTAGCAATAATGAAAAGTTTGAAAGTAAATTAAAAGAAAATAACAGATTTAATTAATTAAATAATAACAAATTATTTATTTAAATTAGTTTCTTAATGTAATAATAATTAATTTAATAAATTAATAAATAATCTAATACATAAGTTATTATTTATTAAATCATTTATTTCCTTTTAGAGATAGAGGTACCGTAAAGATGGCTTCAATCTTCGAATATATTAATTACTATATCGAAAATTCATGAAATATGTAAATCCTTGTATCGCGTCTTGACATTTATAACTAAATTTTATTACCCCTTAAATTGAATATCAATCAACGATTAAATACATTTCCAAAGCTAAATAAACTGTGAAACAATTTAAGATATTGGAGGAAAGAACTTTTATTAACTACTTTATAAATACATAGTTGAATTCCTATCCTTTAATTTCTCAGAAAAAAAAACACATAAATGATAAGAAATTAGTATTTAGTCATTTCTATCGATTTAATAAATTTCAAACCGTCTTATATTAAATAATCTGAGAAAGTATTTAGTAGAAAGACTCCAGTTCTAAGACTGCTTTTATTTTTGTATAATAGAAACAAAAGTAAAACTAAAAATAGAAATAAAAAGTACTATTTTTCTTAGAGTCCCACCATTATGGATAACACTTCAACTGATTATGTGAATAGTATTAAGAAGTCGTGAAAACGAAGAATTTCATTTGTAAAACAAATATTTTTTTGTAATTAATCAAAATATTACGATATCGTTATATAGTGTATCCAAAAGAGGTTTCCAGAGGGAGGCCGAAAAATCGGCGCGAAAAAAATACAGTTTGCGGGAGGAATAGCCGACACAGGTACGAGCGCTCCTTTGATCTGATTTTACGGTTGATGCGATTGCCGGAATGAAAACGTGGTATCGAAAAAAACTGCTCCGGATATTTTTTATTAAATGAAAGGGCATGTGTGCACCTCCATTTATGCACATTGAAAGGAAATGAAAATATCAATTTGGGCGGGCATTATCCTCGGCGACCGCTGATTGCACGGCCGTTTCGAAAATATCATCCTGCCGTCCGTTTAAAAACGGCGTAAAAATAAATTAATCGTTAATGCGGGACGATAATGGAGCTCCTCTGTTGATACTAATGTGCACGGTGTATGACCTAATCCCAGTCTATTACCGCTTTGTGTATTTTTGAAGCTCGGCATTCAATCTCACCCACATGAAAATCAAATCCATTAGCTATTAGCTAAAGTTTCACTTGCCCGTAATTTAAAGTTTATTGAGTGACTGTATGCTAAAATAACTACCCATAAAGTTTCCATTTAGAGTTAATTAATTTCAGGTCTGTATCTACGTAAAAATAATTATTATGTATTTAAATCCGTCTAGTCACAATTGAATCACGGAAGGAACTTAGAAATTAACTGAATGAGTGAATAGTAAAGAATATAAATAACCTCAGTTCAGCAAATCTACGCCAATTTTAAATTAAGTTACAATATTTCTGTCCTTTAATAATATGGAAATATAAGTAAAATGCTTTCCGAGAGTAGGCTATTTCACCGAGTTCATTTTAAGCCCATATTCCCTATTTCTCAGAAAATATATCAAAATTAGTTTTACAGAGAAAGAAAAACTGATTATTAGATGAAATCATGAGAAGAAAGGGGGAAAAAGGTTTTATTTACAAATTCGTAAAAGTTTTTATTGAAGAACGATCAACATAAAATAAATATTTAAACACCACGAAAAACAAAATGTGGATAGAATTTGAAAACATATAAAGGAAAATGTATGTAAAATTTAAGACAACAATAAATGTAACTTTAAAATTGCATTTTTCTCTAGTCCCAAGAAAATAAAAAGGCCAATCAAAAGTAAGAATAAACTCTCATAACTCGAAAAATCTAAGACTTTCCGTTGCCTACTCTTTTCTCTCGAGGATGGCCCAGTATGTTACTTTTATAATTTAGTGTATTAACAAATATTTTCCTGTTTAACAATTCATTAAAATATAAAAAATATTCTCTACACTCTTCGGACATTCAAATTCCAATTTCAATTGCTTGCCATGAGTAAAAAAAACGAAAAACGAATTATAGGTTTCTATTTCAGAGAATTAAAAAAGTTTGATAAAAAAGTTTTTATGTGATCGTTGGACTAGCCCTTAGGATATATAGGTCAAGTGAGATTGAATGTAAACAACCAATACGAAACAACAAGAAATTCAACTCTCTGTAAACAAATGGAACATTGAATTTTATCCCTCTCAACGGGTAAGATCGAATCTGGAGTCTACGCAGACATATTTAGCTAAACATGACTGTATGCAATCTCCAAAAGAAGAAAAGGACATTGAATTACCTTGGGATACGAATAAAGAGTGATTTCTGTTGACTTAAAGTAAGTAGTTTCCAACAACAACTTAGTTCATAGAGAGTCCTATTACTGTGTAATACCACATAATACGAATACAAATGTGGCCATCAAATCGGGGTTTCGCTTCATTATCAGGCTAAGAGCAGATAAAAATAACAGCGAAGTATAGTCAAAGTGAAGGGAAGCAGGTGGGTATTGTAAGGATCTAGTGGAAGTAAGGAATGAGAATTGCATGTATTGCCTAGGGGAATGATGATGAAGAAATAATTCGCGAATATATTCTTCAGGATATACCGATTGCATATTAAATTCTATGTCGCGGCATCTCACTGAAGGGTTATGACCCACGCATGCGGCATTTACGGTGGGAGACACGCGGCCTGCGCATCGACTCCCACACCGCCGTATGGACTTTTCTGCACCGGACATACGACATAGAATATCTTAATTCAGATAACTACCCATATTCATCACGATGCTGGGTGAACACCGATAAATGATTACTCCTACTGAGAATACGATCCAGGACCTCTAACACCTACAGCAAATGCCCCATATAAGTCTTCCTTAAAATATATTAACTGCTATTAAAACGAACCTCTATATTAAGACCATTAAAGAGTAAATACTTTATAAGTAAGTTGACACATCGTTTTAATGGAGAGATCACAGAGTATCGCACAAAAATCTTAAATTAGAAAGAAATTAGGAAAAAATTACTATTTATCTATTCTCATAATATGTACTTAGTCGACTTGGTTTCAGCTAAGTCATATTTTTTTTACAAACACGAGTTAGGTTTAATTCATAATAATTCTGTACTCCCTTGATGAGTAAAGTGTACGAAAAATAAGCATTATATCCACGCAAGTATAAGGTACGCCAATACAGACGTAAGGTTTTCAAGGAGAAATTTATTGGGGATAGTTTTCCATTTGCATTCTTTTTAAGGTAAGAAAATGGAATCGGATGGTAAGCAGAGAGAGAAAAACAGCATAGAGATATTCACAACACTGGCAGAAAACGTTTTCGGGTTTAAGAGTTTAAAATTCCATTTGATTGAACAACAACGGTAGATAAATCTGTGGTACCCTTCAGGACTATGAAATAGTTTGTCTTTGTTTTTATAATTGATCTCCTTTAAGAGAAGAAACTGAAGGGCCATTTCCCCCAATAGGATTTGAAACATAAACTGAATACTGAACAAAAAAACTACTTAATAGACTTAACTAAAAAATACTGTCTGAATATAAGAACGAGATTCAATAAATATAAATAATAAATTCGATAAATTTAATAAGACGTACCACACGAAACGCCATATCACTTTTTTAAATCTTGGTAATCTCTACACCAATATATTAATTTTTTATCCAGTATAGAATTTCTAATATAGTATATTAGAAATTGATATGCATCGGTTAAGTTTCTTAGAGTTTTTTTTTTTCATTTCATTTTCTCGTTTCTGAGATTTGTTTGAAGTAGAATAATGAAATTTGAACTATAAAAATTGATAGCATAGGTATACATAGCAGAAACCCTACCCTGTAACGGTATCAAACCAGAAGCCAAGTATCGACCTGAGACGAAAATGCTTCATGAAAAATATATTACCGATGTGTACCACTACCATGTAAGTGCTCTCACACAAAATCATATTCTGATAACGGAAGCCGCTGACAACAACAAGAACGAATGTGAAGGCTTTGCTCATTTTTGTCGAAGCGTGGCCTGCGGTTGACGAAGAACATAAAAGGCGCTTCTTCCGATGCAGCTGTGGGCGGAGAGAAAATCTGCAGTAAAAGGGCACACCCACTCCAACTGCCGGAGGCCACCAAATTGACTGCAGTTTCCCTTTGGTCCCCACCGCCACCCCACTCTTTCCGCCCCAATCCACACCACCGAACCTCTTTCTCCGCGACGTACACTCTTTCCCAAAACAAACGGAGTTGGGGTTAACAATTAGGTTTCATGGACCTATAGACGATGCACAAAAGCAAGGCTATAAAGCGATATTAATTCTGGAGAGAAAAAATCGGAGCCCGGAGAGAAAAAAAGGTATATAATAGCCACTGGTTTTGGAGAGAGCGTATAAGCCGAATATTGGGATGATTTCATACCCACTAAAATAAAATACGTAGGGGAAAATAGGATTTTCTAAAGGAGCAAAACATATTCGAAAATTAAAAAATGCGCTTAATGGCTAAATCCTCACCTAAAATCCGCAGCAAAGCAAGCTATCGAGTATTTTCATTTTTACCTTCCAATAAAGCTGGGATTGGAAAGCTATTCCTATATAGCGGTTGCGGTATTTTCCCATATTATATATCGCATAGATTTTATAAAGGTATTATTATTATCCCCCCACGGCTTTCAAATTGATTTAAGTCCATATCACTTTTCAAAATACTACGAAAATTATTCTGAGGTTTATTTCATAGAAGGGTAGATATACCTTTTTTCGAAAGATATGAGATTATTCTCCGTGCAATCTCTCGAACCCAATAGACTGCTCTGAATTTTCAAATTTCGTTGATCTTTCGGGTTTTCTAAAAGGAGTCATAATGGTGTTGCGGTTATCATTCATAACAATTCTTAATTCATTTCTTATTTCATCTCAATTTTAGTTTTGAGTGCAAATTATTTTTCCATAAAATTCAAAACATGCACAGAGAGAGAATACGAGAAGCAGTGCTAATAACATTCCTTGAATATAATAAATAGGAAAAATATCTGATCAGAAAAACTTTGAAAGATAAATCAAGAGGCACTAGAAATACAGAATTTCAAATTTATGCTTGAAATCCTATCATATAAAACGAGAAAAATGTTTGATCCATGAGAGATCATTCTAAATTTAAAAAATAAAAAGAAAATATACACTCCAAAACTTCTAACTTCTGCGAACCTATATATAAGTAATATTCATCTTGTTATTAATCAAATGGATTTCAACATGGCTTTTGTATCATTTAACGGAACAGAGTCGTCATTGGATCATATTGCATCAACAGATAGGGTAGACTGGATGATGCAACTGTTGAGAAAATAAATAGAGAAAAGTAAAATTTAATGCTGAGAAATCCATAATATCCTGAGATATAAAATATACTCCTTTAATGAGACAAATATATTTTGAATTAATTCAGCAATGTAAACTCAAAAGACAATAATTTGTTTCTAATTGATTGATTGATTACTCCAATGAGACAAATAATTTTAATTCAACCTCTGCAATGCTCATTCAAAAACTAACATCTTCTTTCTAATTTATACGATTTGTATTAAGGCGCAAGAATTTTTACTTCTCAATAACAACCAAATAAAACAATACAAAATAAACCCCGCTGCCTAATACCCCCTCTTTATGGTGGACTTATTTCGCTTGCCAATCTGATATCCTTCCGCAGAAACAAATTCGTTATTCTAAACGAAAGATTCGGTTGGAAGTAGAAAGGAGTCTCCTCATCGATTTAACCCTTCGAAACGAATAAAAACAATCGGAACGGGGAAGGAAGATTCGAGTGACCGGGATGTGGGTAAAAAGGCAATTCCGCAACCCCTTCCCTTCCGCTTGTATCCTTCGCCCCCTTTCATATTACCTCCACGGTAAGAACGGCTTCCGCCAATGGGAATCCACTTCTGAGGAAAAGTGCCGACCGAGGAGATGAAACAGGAATGACCTCCAATCCCTGCCTCCCACTTATTCTTTCGCGGACTTTTTTCATTTCGATGCAGCCTTCGAAGCAATCGTTTCTGCAGGAACAGGTAACTGGTGAGACCAAGTTCAACATTCTCCCGATGGAGATTTTGTTTTTGCCTCCGTATTTTTTCCGTGAGCTTCTCCATTACCACGTCTCGTTCCCTTGAAAAGACTGCGGAAGATAAATAAGGGGAATGAGAGGGGATTGGTTCGCTTCCCTCCGATCTGCAATTTTAGTTTCTCGTTGGTTTTTCACTTACATAGGCAGAGAGCGAGGCGAATCGGTCGAGAGGATTAGTTTGAGAGAAGAGATCGAATCGTTACGTTAGATTCTGCACCAAATGCCATTTAATATCCCGTGATTAATTACAAACATGCAATTCCAGGAACTAAAATTCGAAAACATCCAGCATCTAAATAATTCATCTCATTCTAAGAATAAAAATCTAGAGCTCCTTACCTTTAAAGTGGGAAGTGCTTCCATTTAAATTGTTAATAAATTTCAAACTTTTGACAAAGAGAAACATCTTTTAGAGCATATTGGCCATGTTATTAGATTAGTTTTATTTCGGAGATTCCAGTCTATCAATTTATCTCCAGACTTAACGAAAATCTACAGACGATTGAAATTCTGGATGGAATTCCTGTTTCAAAAATAGCGGTAAGCCAATTCCATGGAGACCCTTGACACGTGAATGAAAACTTTAAATTCATTATAAGAAACTAAGGGTTCTCAGCCCTTTGATGGAAATATCTCATGAAATTCATTATCCGGTACTCTTACCGGTATCTTCATTTATTGGAAGGCATAATTTAAATATTGCTCTGCAAATTCATAGAAAATAGTATAAATTCGTTTGTATGGCTTAAAGAAATTAATATCATGGAACAACACGGAAAATTTACCTGAGCCATGAATTTCAGAATGTCCACTTATATAGCAATATATATTTAATTGCCTATTCCTTATTCACTGTACTCAGAATAAGCTTCGCGTAGTTACAAATAGTGCAGGTACCCTAAATTTGGAACCCCTGCATTAAAAAATCACTGCCATAAACAAACCCTCACTATCATGCTGAATAGAGCACTTTAAAAGAGAGTTTTAAATTTAAAGCCGCCAATTCACTCTTCTCAAGCAGTCCTATTTTCCATTGTCACGGACATTTAACGCTACTTTCAAGACCCAAGGAATGCATAAAAATCCACTCTGTTTACGGGAAGCTTTGTAAGCAAGTGGCCTTTTACGAATTGAAGGAATAGGGAATTCACCCTAGAAATTTCAAGAATTAGGGATAATGGAAATACTTCCCACGTAGTCTTCTACTATTTTATAGTACGTTCCAGTTTTTCTAGTCAGTAATAATAGATTATAAGTGGATAAAATCTTATGTATTTCTATGCTTACTACAAGAATAGCCTCACTCTAGGTCATCTTATTTTTTTTACTTTCTTTCAATTTGTACTTATATACTTCATGTACTGTTTTACTGTCACCATCTTATTTACGTTTTTACATATTCTTGACTTTATACTATATGTATGCATTGAACATGTTAATATTATATATAAAAATTGTGTACCGTTGAAGTGTACAGTTGAGATATTTTGTCTTCAATTTTCATATATTTATTGCTGTTGTAAATAAAATTATCTCTTCTTTATTCTAGTAATAAAAGTCTTTTCTCACCGGTTTCCTATCCCTATGTTGCGTTGATATCTAAGTTTTATGTAATATTGGCTATGTATTTATGCTTTAAAATATGTATACCCTTATTATTTTATGTTCTAATGTAAATGGTTGGCATTTATTTAAATGTCAACATGACTAAGTTTATTGATGTATCCTATATATGTACCTATTGATAGTGTATTTATAAAATGTAATCATGTTTCTTACCATCTTTTTAGTTATGACTATCGGTAGGTTTGCGCAGGTTTCTTCCAATTCTCCTTAGTGGGTGTTTTCCTGCAGTGGATACATTTTTTCCCCTAAGAATTTCTTAGGTTTTTTACATCTACAGTTTCTTCCCATATCTTTTTCATACTATCTCTTTAAATTATTATGTATGCATTGTATGACGATGGGTTAGATGGAAGAGGAGACTTTTAGTCTCAATCTCCCCCGAATAAAGCCGTTTTATTATTATTATTATTATCTTATGAGATGCTCTTCAATCTAACAATTTAAATTACGATTTATTGCTTACGTTGGAATATTGAACTACTGCTGGAGGATATCAAACTGCCTACAAAAACTGGAAAATAGTATAGTCATCTGATCAGAGAGTGATATAAAGACTTAAAAGTTCATTTTTAGTAAGTTTTATGATCCATTTGATAGGAACGCCGGCGCTGTTACCCCAGAAAAGAAACAGCCAGGTCACCTGAGATGTGAAGAGTGAATAGTGATCCGAAACAGAATGCTCCGTCACAATTACAGGCCCTCGAAAGGCAGCGAGAGACCGACTTCCTTCCTTTCTCAAACTTCAAGAAGCACACTTAACCAAACCGCGTCATCGACAACCTTTCTGAGCCGCGTTAGCAGACGAGGTCACAACTAGTTCGGCAAATTCTCCTCTTAACGCCAAAGCCGTGCAAAAGTTATTTAATTACCCACTCAAGTTGCAGAAGAATTACCGGAAGCTGCGTATTTTGCTTCAAACACTTGAAGAACCTTTTTATATAAAAAAAATTAGGAATCTGGAGAGTTTAGAGAGAAGGATTAGTAGGATGCTCAGAGAGGCCTGAATATAAATACTTAATTGGAGAGGAAAATAACCTGACGCAGATATAGTGCTACACTAAATTTTTATTTCCGTACGCCTTCCCCTTGTTTTTTCATAACACGGAAAAAGGGTACAGAATGCATAGAGCGAAAAAATCAGGAAAGAGAGCTGATTAATGTAAATAAGTTTTTTCCACAGCAAACACGAAGTTCTTTCATTACAAAAAAATCTGCTCCTTCTGAAGTGGCCCGAGGAAGTTTTCAACTGTAATTAAGAAGACCGTAATCAATACTTTTTCAAGTTCATAAAATCAATGTATTTTCATAGCGCATCAGTTCGTTCTACAGGCAAAAGCTCTAGAAAGTAATAGTGGATATGAAAAAATGTGTGGCGCTAAGTACATCTATGCCAAACTGAAATTTTCAACTCTAAAATAAGAAACACGCTGTATTATTTAAGGGCGAATTCGTACGATAAGTTAAAATTCTCTGCAACTGACAGCGAGAATTTTCCAGGACACTTTTGTGTAGTCTTTGAATGTATGAACTATAGTTTAAGTAATTATCTTTACATAATACTCGGTTTAAATTTTCTCGAACAGGACTGATGAGGAATTCAACATTGCATGTGTTTTAATTCAACGATATTACGCAGGTAAATTTCATGCGAAAAAATAATTTGATTCATTTATAATATGAATGAACTGATTTATGGAGTGAAAAATATTCATGAAAGTTCTGCCAGTCATAAACAGAGCAGAAATGTTTTATCAATATTTTATAGTTATTATCTGTTACAACGTAATTTATACAAAACATTTACTTTTATTTGATTTCCTTGCTATCAGGCCTCAGTGTGATAAGTATTTATTAAACAAAACCAAAAATTGTGGAATATATTGCGTTTCTTTTTTCTGATGGCGAACTATCAAAAAGTCTAGGCTCCATCTTTACATTGAAATTAATCACAAGAAATAATGCTGAAATTCAAACGAATCATACTGAACAGAGTGCTACCCGAACACATACACATTAAACTAACTAACTAACTAACTAAGTTATTTGCTGATGATGAAAGTTATTCATTTAATTTCTATCATTACTATCTAAACTGAAGGAGTGTTTTTATACGTGTGACGTTCATGCCAATGACTTCTAAAAATCTAATAAACTCGTATTTATTTTAGTTAACTCCCTGCTTTTGGGGCATACCCAGTCTTGCTAGAAAAATCAAAATAGAACGAAAGCAACGAATTGATGCAGTTTTTAATACCCGAACTAGTGCACTCTCTTGAATATGAACCGCGAACGTCGATCGACAGCAACAACTGAAACAATTTTGACTTCACCTCCTTGAGAGCGGTCATATATGGCCCACATACAGTCTCCTTGCAATAGGTGCCTTCGAGAAAACTGTGCACTAAGCGAAAATAAAGAGGTAAAGGCGGAACAAGGCCCGCGCGAGCTGTGTTCGAGCAACATTTTCTCTCTAGCACAATTTCAGATTAATCCGCTGCTAGTTTCATTCAACTCTGTGCCAACTCTGGGCACCATCAATTACCGAGATCTGGTACATATGTTGCAGAGAGGAGATCAAAATATATCGTGACAAAAGAAAAAGTAGGATTCTTAAAGAGGAGTGCGCTAAGGATGCCAATAATTAAAAATCATTTAAAAAAATTTAATAGAGTGAATTGGATAGGATGCTTACGCTTCCGAAGAAAACATCGTCTTCCTAAAATAGGGAATGAATAAAATGCGCTTTCAGAAACATCGGATAAAGGTAGCTACTCACCAAAAATTTAAGTAGAAACAAAATTTCTATACGTGCAAATAATCTATTACCAAAGCAGTAATAAAGAAATAAATACCAAGAAGAAATAATTCCAAAAAGGACCATTTCCGACAAAAGAAAGTATTTAATTATTAAATAAGAGATAATTTGAGGCCGTTATGTTTTGGTTCATAACAATCGATAAGAATTGATAGATATTGGGTCAAAAATGCAGTGCAGCGTAGATAAACAATGTGTGATTTTTATGTATAGATAAATTAACCCATCGACAAAATGTTGCCATATTTATTGCAAAAATATTTCAATGATAATCATAGAAATCTACAAATCTGAATCCACAATTTTTATCATTTTGATGATACTACAAAAACTTAATGTTGCTGATTTTTAACCGTACCTGTGCAAGGACTATGGGTAAACATGGGTGTACAATATTCAGGAAAGATTAATCACTGAAAAAGGTACCGGAAACCTTGAATGATATGAATTATTTTACATCCCTATTTTTCCCCCTGGAACGCGCCAAAAGCCAGCTTACAGGGTTCTTACGTAGACAGAGATACAGTATACATGTGCAATAAAGGTAAATATCGAACAATTAGATTGTTTATTTTTTAAATTCTTCAAACGAATCGAAAAAAATCAAGATGTAGAAACAACTTAAATTTGTAAAAACTCCTAACATGCAAATTTGATCCTTAAAGTTAAATTCCCTTCAAAGTAATAAATTAATTGATATAAGTAACAAAACCTTAGAGACATGTTACGTCTTTTGGTAAAATTCCCTCTGAGGAAAATTCATAACTCAGCTAGATCGTTGAATGTAATAAGCTAATTCTATCGATAACGAGCAAAATTAGCATGGTTAAATCGTTTACTCTTAATAGTGTAAATATAATTTTAATTGCTAATAATACCATCTCTTTCGATTTAAGAAAAGAAAATAAATAGTATAAATGGGATTTAAGAATATAATTTCAGCGATCAGTTAGAATGGTTCATTAAAAAGATATTTTTTTGTGGCCATATGAAATTTTGGGCTGCGAGATAATTCCAAAGAAGCTTTCTGTATTTCAAGAGTTACTCTTTGCTCAAGGAATCACTTCTTTATTGCGGAAGAGTACAATTTATACATGCAAGTTCTCTATGAAGCAGTTCAATTGTTCCCTACATTCTGCTCAACTTCAAACTTCGTCTACATCCACGAACACAATAGAGCGAATTGGACTCGTTTTATCGACACAAAGCGTTTTCTCTTCGGAATAAGAATCCCGGTTTCCATATGCTGCGTTGCTCCTCACGCCCCTTATTTTCAATACTCTCCATTGGAAAAAGAGCCCCCGCCGCTCTTTTCACTGCAAACCTTACTCTCGGAGCTTTTAGATATCCTCGCGACAGAATGAAAAGATACGCCTTACTCTATTTACAGACGTCCATATTTTTTCGTGTGGAAAAACATCCACGGTAACCCTCTCTCTCGAGGAGGAAACAGAAGTGGAAAAAGCGAGAACGTATGTGACTCCTGAGAGCGGAATAAAAATATAGCCGTGGAAGCGCGGTTTGGAGCGCCCAATTAGCCGTGGACACGGATGACCTTCCCCGGGGAGGAGTCTCCTTAATGAAACGAAGGCGGTGCACAGCGCTGACCTCAAGGGCCATTGAAATTCTATGAGGAAGGAAGGCGAAATACAGAGGCGGGAGTCCAGTTGCCGTCGCGGGGAACGCTGCACTCAGTCGCAGATGGCGGCGGAGGTTTGCGGAGGACCGGGAGAAGATGCAATCTCACACGGCGCTAGGGTGGGTCTCTCTCTAGGGTTCACATATTGCGGGAGAGAGAGGCGCTTAAGGGAACCTTCCGAATCCATCTCGGTGACGCCTCGGCCGGTAAAGTCTGATTAAATGGACGGCTCGAAATTTTGCATGCCACTGTTACGTGACGGTAGGACTAATTCTGGGGTTAGCGCTCCTGAAATGGAGAATAAGTTGACAAGAGCGAAAATTTTAGATCCTCTAAAATACCGCGTATTTCCAGTAGCGGCAAGTAGGCGGAGATTTCACGGATTAGCTTTTAAAACTCTTATATCGATATTTATTGTAAGTTTTATGACTACTCCCAAAGGGAGGTTTCGGATGGATTTTCCTCCCTTCTAGGGTAAATGCCAGGCAGATGAGTCCTCCCCACTTTCTCTTTGAAATTATATGTAATTTTGACTATGTGTACACCGTAAATTGTATTTCTAATATCATAAAGGAAAGGTATTCATAAATTGTAATAACTGCCACCCGGTCCTGCATTTACTTGCAGTACTATGTACATAATAATAAAATCCTATATTACTTTTTAGAATTGGCTTCTGCCGTTAATATTAAATCAGCGTGCGACAGGAACAGCCGGGCTCAAAAACTGTATTATTATTTTTATGTTTAACCTACATGATATCGACCCACATCGGATGGATAATACTAATATAAATATTAAGAGTACGATTTATTTATTCGCAAAAAATCTAATGGCAATGAATGAAGTCTATAAAAGGCCAGACGCTTCCTGGTACAAAGGGATCAAAAAACAAGAGACAAAAGCGCGGCTTTTAAGTATTCAATTTTAAATTAAGATGAATAGATGAACTATATCATCAAATATTCCTAGAATTCTGGAGTAATGCATCTGAGAAAAGGCGATGCCAAACAAAGGCAAACAGAAAATTTATTTTCTAATTTATCTACGAAATTCTTCGAGAAGTATAGCTCGAATGGGAATCAGCGATGCCTTAAAAAAGTTGATTACTTCTCGCTCCCGGCTAAAAATCTTTACTGGATCGTATAAAAGGAAGGAACATTTCAGTAAGGAGTGATGAGACTAACACTATAAAAACTTCGTAACTTTTCATTCTTACGGCTCTTTAGCTGGTTTAATACTTTGAAATTGTTGATCCATTATGCAATGATACATTTTACCTATATATATTATACCTAGTTGATGCTTTCTGGCGATACCTGGTGGAACTTCTCCATAATAAATATGAAATAAAATAACTGTCTGAAAATATCACCTGATGATGAGTTGAACCCGAAACCGGTCGTGTTTTTAAAATAAAATTGTGGACGCAGACAGTTATTTTATTTCCTTTTTATATTATACCTGTTATATTTAGATAAAATAGTAACATGATATATCTGTATTCCATTTCACGCAACTGCTGACGTTTAATGACATTTAAGTTTTGTGTTGCCGCGCAGCTTCGTAATTCATGAATTTAACAATGAATCGTAAACTGTAATTCAACCAGGGAATGAAAAAAAAGAAGTGCTCAGAGCTATCGATATTTAATGAATTGCGAGGAATGTCTGTTATAATAATGCGATTTGAAGCCACAAGTAGATGTGAAACATGATCACTACCCGTTATCACTGAAAACTACTAAAATATTTGCGATTATCAAATATATTGTATATAATGTGTACAAAATAATGAAAAAGAAGTCAACAGTAAACGTTGGCTGTACAATTTTACACTTCTATGAATTTATTATCATTCATCTCCGTAGGATCATTTTAAATCGCATTTTATAGTAATTTTTATTTACCTTCTTGGAATTTAGTAACTACATCCCCATGGTCAATGGTAACATGTATTTCGTATAATTTCTAATTTCAAAGCATTCAAAAGAAAGTATAACAACAGAATCTTATGATAACCACTTTAACTTTTAGGTATACATTTTTTTGAATACTGCCAAGTTATAATACTGGCCCAAGATTCAAAACCCAACAATATCAGTAAAAACAAGCAAATATTAACAAGTTAGACAAAAATAAAGCGAAATTACGATTTGCAGTTGCAGGAAAGATGATCCGTTTCGCAATCTTTCGCGTAAATCTCTTAGAGAGCAACGCTTGTAACTGATGATTTTAAAACGCTTGCTCCGAAACGTGCATTTGCAAATTTTCCTCGGAAAGCCTACTTACTCATATTCCTTGATTTATACGTCAACCCATCAGAGGAGAAAACGAACCCTAGGAGGATAATAAATTTCTCCCGCGTGGGAAAAATAGGCCTGGATAAATACAGAACATGACAAACTACACCGTAAACAATCTAGAACTTGCAATACATTACGGGCCAACTTTCCTCCAATCGCGTATTAGAATGTCACTTTAACGTGATGAATGTGGAATTGGGCAACGCATTCGTTAGTAGGCGTTTACGATCTTGTGTAAGGAATCAACGGGATCTAGAAAATCAAGAGCTAAGCCGATTCCATTTAATACGAAGATGAAATACGCCCGAAGCTATCCTTGTTAAACAAAAGGGCGATTCATTATCTAAACTTCTAAATTCATGCTAGAACACAGCTGACTATAAATATTAATTACACCACTATTTCTGTATGTCCTTAAGAATGAAATTTCAGAGCCAACGACACATGCCAGATAACTTAATTGGGGCTCGAGAGCTACATGCGACTAAATGGTATGTCTAAGGTGGCTTTCTATCGCAAAATTGAACGGATGAAAATAATTATGATCATCAATAGCTACTTGCATGCAAGAAAGTGACAGACACAGTATATATTTAATTTAAAAATTATTTATACCTGTAATTAACAACTTAATAAAGTTCAATTTTTCAGTCGTCACTACAGAGGCCGAAATATTAGTCTGACGTATTGTCCCTGTGGTAGTAGGTTTTGACACCCAACACTTATACAATAATCTAAAAATATGGGACAAACTTGGTAGCCCAAAAAGTAGGAAACTACATTTGTACTGTTCATTGTGTATTCAAATGGAACGAAAGAAAAATATTGCCACGATTACCGCTGTTTTGTAATCAATACTATCGGAATATTTAAAAAAATGAATTGATGAAATTGATGACATGAATGAAAATGTGATTCAGAAAATTAAATGATTCTTTTAGGCTACTTTAAGCAAAACTTTAAGCTTTAAAGTAAAATTAAGCAAATTTGATACTAACAATGTTAGTCCTAAGACTTATTTGTAATTCGGACACAATTTCGCAAACCAAACGTGAAAATATTAATCGAAAGTGTTTGTTGTTGAATTAGCGGGCGAACAGAACTCTTAATAACCGATAACGCAGCGATGCTATTTTTGCTGGCGAGTTAGTATTACCTGAGTAAAAATCGGTAAAGTAACATAGATCTACCCTTCTGTCCTATTTTTGTACAATAGGAATTCACCTATACAATGGATTTGTCTTTACTAACTGTTTAGAAAAACTATTCGCATTGAATCGTACTGTGGTAGCGTAAAAATTCTTATTCATTACTATTAACATAAAACCTCCATTTCCCAAAAGATGCGAGAATAAATTTTTGGTGACCAATGAAAATCACCTCTCGTTGCGATTAGCTCACCGCGTTATATAATCTCACCCGCAAAAGCCTTCCCAGGTTAAACAGACCCGCGTAAATAATAGCTAAAGCATCATCCAGCTCAAAAATTTCCATAGGAGCCCTCTTTTATTTTAACGCGCTTTTCACAATAAATTCCAACCCCTTGATATGAAAAAAATTACAGTTCTTGTGGAATAAAAATCCCGGGGGTCGGAAGAGGCAGCCACCCTTTCGGCATAAATTCTCCAGACTCCCGTCTGAGGGCGGGATTATCACTGCTCCATTTCTTCTCATTCATTCTACGAGAGTGCACGGAGAGAGGGGGGCACTTAATAATATGCATGGAACACACCTGCTCGCATGGGGTGAAATGGCAGGTGTGACGCTCCTTTGGGGGATGCCACCACTTGAGGACGAGTGCCTTTATAAGGGTCCCCGCATTTAAACCGCCGAGAAATAAAGCGCTCTCCCCACTCTCTATTGCGGATTTCCACGCAAAGCTTAGAACCAGGAGGGGATCCAAATAAAGTTTTATGAGAGGATAATCCCACAGAACTTTACATTGAATATTCTACCCTAGCTGCATTGAAACTGATTTGCTAATGAATACCAAACCTCAAATGGAGATAACGATAAATAATGGCAAAATGTGAGGTCAATACGTGAGTACGGTAAAAATCATTTTATCAATTTTTTTAGCTTTCAAAGATTTCGTGAATATGGGGGTTTTCACAATCAGATACTTAGAGTAATTTTTTCAAGAAAGGCACAATCTGATTAGACCATATTTTTTTGGGGACGGAGTCTTAGGGAGCGTCTTATTAGAGAATCATGGATGAGTTCCCTCATGTATCGTCAGATTTGATTGTTTACAGTAAGATAATATGGGATAACAACCTTTATCAGTTTAAAGGTGCTTACAACCTTTTCCAATTAATAGGGGATCGCCACCTTTTCATTAACATCAGCATTGAGCTGTGATATAGCTGCGGTTCAGTTAAAACACCAATATCGGATAATTAGCGGGTTTTTTTCACCAACTCACGTCAAACCGGTTAAATCCTGATTTTTTGTCCCGATATTTAAAAAAATATTTCCTTATGAATATTTTATAAATATCCAACTTCTAAGTTAAATAATGTTAGATTAAAATTTTAGAATACAAATTCCGTAAATTGAATTTTAGTATACAATTTAAATTAGTTGAATAAGGAACGATCGTAACGTCAGAAAAATTGAATGTATTTGCCAATAATTCACAGAAGATGCTTGTCAGTAACTTCTGCAGAGAAGGAAATCTTCTTTTTGCACTTGAATTAAATGTATTTATGGTAACCAAAATTCAGAGACCGATAAATTTCCGTTTCGGTTCGAGTTCAAGAATTTGAATCTCTTTGTCTTGGTTCTGTTTTTACTAAATCTAAAATAAAGTTTGTGCGGTTTCTTTTTCGATTCAGTGCCGGTTCGGTACCCTCTCTTTATGGGTCCCTTCAAAGATAAACCTCGGGGCAACTCCTTGCTCCACGTTCGAAAAATCTCGTTAATCTTCCAATGTGCGTTGAATGTGCGAGCGATGGACTCGGCGTGAGGACGGGATTATACGGCCAAATATTTCCCGTTTCTCCCGACGGAGAAATCGGGCCAAATCTTATGCATCGCGATTCAAACTACTTAATAGTTCACGCGCGGTTAAGCGATTACGAATTAAACGGGCGAATGAAAGGAAGCATTAGAAGGGATTATGGGAATTAGGGAGTCGAAGCGTGAGCATATGGAAGAATGAGGGCCAAGGAGGACGATTAGCGAAGGAGCGTTACTAAAAGGATTTCTTGTTATTAAAAGCCTCGTCGGTCTGGTCGGGTAATGTCAAAGGTGCCGAGTTTCCTTTAAGACTCTTATCAAGAATGGGAAGAAGAGATGACCAAGTCGGTAAATTAATAGCTTATTTTTAAAACTTCGTCAAAGCTTCTTAGATTGACCTCAGGAATAACGCTGTGACTAAAATAAAGGAACATTCCGTTACTTCTTTGTGCTTAGTAATTTCTTGAAGATATGCATCAAAATTTTAAGGTGTAAAAACAATGTCTTACATTTTTTATGAACAATATAAATTAGAATGAGTCAGTTGTGAAACATTAAATGACCTTTGAAAAACTGAAGATCCAGCGGCAATAGGGGCAACTAATGGCTACAAAGAAATAATAAGTATTATATTATTAAACAGCACTTTTCTTTAATGAAGATAGCTGCTAACTGGTACATGTAACTATCATTACGTAATAAGTTGTTGATTAAATATAACATCTATTTATATTCTTCTAGGTGCATGAAGGAAATTCAAACAAAATATTTATGGGGCAGGGTAACTAAAATAAATACTATTTATTTTGGAATATGCAGATAATTTGTGAAAATTCTTGCTGAGGATATTTTAGTGATATACATTGCATACATACTGAACAGAAATCCTACTCTCAGCTTTATGGATAACAAGGTATATGGTAGCCTGAAGACGCGAAAATCTTCAGTGCTCTCTTATTATCTTCAAGCAGCAAAAAGAGTGTATGTTGCCTTCAACGGCAATGAAAAACTTTATTGATTTATATACGTTAGTACCGATAGGATGGATTCCTAAGTAACTTGCAAGTAATACAACTGACTTCACAGCAGTCAGCAAGGCTACTGTTGGTAAAAATCAAAACCAAAGGGCATTGGAGATATTCATCCTTACTGTTTATATTTGTGGTCAGCTCTTTTTTGAAGATTAGAAACTCTTAATTACAAGTAGTATCAATAGTACAAAACACTTGACCCAGACGTCAAGTTCCACAGCATCTTCAGCTGTTTACCAAATTCACCCAAGTTTACTCGAATGCTAAAGTATCTGTGAGGCCGAAAAGCGTCAACTGCAAACAAACTTTCGCGTTGTTGAAGGGTTAGCTATCTGTTAAGGGGTCGCATTGTGATCCCAGTTCACCAAGCGCGATATAGACGGTAAGTCCTAATGGATCCGTAGCGGCACCCTACGGGGAAGGGATGAAAGTCCTCAGCCAGTATCTGCGGCTGACTAGTACAAGGAATTCTGTGAATAAAACGCCATTCTAAGGCGACAGGTGCACAGAGGTTAGCGCAGACGTGAAGTTGACGTGGAGAGAGGTGAAATGGGTCGGATGGGTCCTCCAGCGAAAGGGCAATGATTGACAGAAGAAGCGGCGAAATAAGGCGCTCCTGCACACATAAAGGCGGAGTG
Organism: Sympetrum striolatum; assembly: GCA_947579665.1. NCBI lineage: Eukaryota > Metazoa > Arthropoda > Insecta > Odonata > Libellulidae > Sympetrum > Sympetrum striolatum. The sequence goes on along the minus strand of OX388342.1, from coordinate 73,432,788 downwards.
TGGCTTATGAAGACAAAGTCTTGAATGGGGAGATAGCAGAGGTTGAGAAGGTGTTGAAGGGAGGGTTTTAATGGGATTACGTGCGGAATTATGGTCAACCTCGGAGGTTGTTTCATCTCCCCAGCGCCTTGCGGCAGCCCGCCTAAACTCACGCACTCTGATGAATGATAGGAAAGCACCGGGTGCTGTCGCGCAGGGGTCGAGATGATGAAAGGGCCGGTTTTTATCCCCGCGTCAAGGAGGAGAGAGAGAGGAAAGCTGTGAGTTGGGGAACTGATTTAAAGTGTCTCTTGGGCCCGGGCCAAAAGGTATCCTTCCATTCCCCTATCAGACCACTCTCTCTATTATCTCGGGATTCTCGATTCTCTTGGTAGGAAAATAGCTAACGATAAATAGAGTCTCTCGCTACGTCCCGCAAGATTTTGGGACAATAAAGTAAAGCCTATCGGGCGATTAATGCCTTCCGATTAGATAAGCGGAAAAAATAAATCTGGTTTCCATAGACACCTAATAAACCCTCGGAAATCGATACTTTGGTCCATATTGAGTCTACAAATTCCACCGATGGGACGCACGAATTGAATCTGAACGATAGTGGTTACCACTAAAATGAAAACATGGGCATTACTCAATTCATGAAACATATTTTGTTTCTTGAACGAAACCTATTTTTATAAGTATTAAAGTATAGTCTATCATTTTACTATTTTTGACATTAATATAATTTTCTGTTTCAGAAATTGGTAAGTTCACACATTCAACACATATATTTTGTTGCCTATGATATGTTAATCCATTTTAAGACACGTTTAAGCATAGCTTATCCTTCTAAAATTTTTATAATAATATGATTTTCTACTCAATGAATTGGCAAATGTACGGCCGTTCATGTCTTCAGCCTCCAGCTCACAATTATTTCACAATTCGTCATAGTAGTACCACATTGCGCATTCGTCATAAAAATAAATATGAAAGATTTTCAGAAATTTAAAACTTCAAAAAAAGAAATAAAACTTCAATTCACTGTATAATTATATAGATTAAACCTTGCGACAAAGAATAGATGTTAATCTTCTGTAATTGAAGAGTTTCAGGTATCGTACTAAAAGACTAGTGTTTCAGCCAACTTCCAGTGTCAAGTTTCGAAACTATTTGCGTCACTAACGGCTTGTAACTTCCAAACAAATCGAGCACGTGCATCAACTAATCCTTGTTCGTAAGAGGGATTAAAGTCTAAAGTCTCGCTGAACTTATGCAAAGGAATCCAATCATTGTAAAACTTGCTAATCATTGTGTTAATTAATTGTGGCATTCTTTCTCAGAAGCCATCTCCCCTTTGGGATTATTAATTCTGAGAACTTTAAAAATACATATTTTGCTATTAAAGGGGACTTGATTTATGCTACATCTTTAATATTTTCATAATATTTTTAAAGCTGAATCTTCCTCTTAGTTTTTACTCCGTAACGTTTGAGTAATTGTATGAATCTGCAGCATTCTCATCATCTGATACTTTCGTTTTGTAGGAGATCGGTTCATTTATTTAGGAACTTCTTCTCCATTCAAAAGAGTTTCCTCATGAATAAGGAAAACCCTCATTGACATTTCCCGCATAAATGCAAAAATTTCCTCTTTTGTCATGATTATTGATTTTATCCATCCCAGTACGTTTTCTAAGCCAGTAGAATATTTCACCTCCGATGGCTTTATCTATTGTTCAACCGCCTTTGTTAGTCTCCACTTTTAGCCCTCAAAGAAGTTTAAGAGTTCTTTTTTCTAGTACTTTGTGAGAGTTGAGCTCTGTTTCCTTCCTTACTTCAAATGAAATGGTCCGCTTAATCGTTCCAAAGGTCACCGGGTCAGGGGCGTACTAATAGGCTCCGCTGTCCCGGAAATGCAGGGAGGCCCTCGAGATATAGAGACGCCATTAGTTATCCATAGAAGGACCCTACAGTATACCAATTTGTAGCGGAGATGCCTCCAAATTTACTATTTCATCACTGCATCTGATGTTTGTTTTAATTAGTATCAGATAGCTATTAGTTTCAAAAGCTGTATTATAAAAAATAGGCACGACGATATCAACATTTTTAGACGCGCAGGTATTAATTTTAGAGTCAGGTACCGGATTTTAACGTAATTAGCTAGGTATATATCAGACATAATCAATTTAATTAAAAAAAAAACAGAAAATTAAATAACAGAAAATTAAATCACACAAAAAGTACACTAGAAAAAATTTTAATGTTGAAGTAGTAAGATTTAATAATCAAAACGGTGCAAATAGATTAAATATTCTAGTTCCAAATTGTTTTAATGTTATTATAATCTGCCTGTCTGTATGCATGGAATCAATAATCTGAAAGAGGTGAAAAGTAATATGAAAAAACTTATTTACAGCCAATAGGCGAACTAATTTATACATTCGGAGCACCTCTGATGAACTAGAACCAGCCCAGTGGGACTCGAAGGTTACAAAACTTTGTACTATTTTTGTTTTGTAAGCCATTTACTGGCAGATACGGTATTTGATTTGTATTTTATTTGTATTTTTTGTTTTTTTTTCGATCTGTATCATGTTTTATTTGTAAATTCTTCTGATTAATTTAGGATAAAATAAACTTTTTAAATTGTTAAAAAAATAAAAAATGATGAATATTTTTTAATGAATCAAAAGAACCAGAAAGTCATCAAAAAATTATGTTTACAATTGATATATTTTTTGATGGTTTGCTGGTTCTTTTGATTCATTACAGTTGGCCATCAATGGTTTATTATATTCTAAGAATAATTGCTAATTTTTGAATGAGTTATTAAAATAAAAAAGTCATTGTATTATAATAATTAGTATTATTGTAATATTTTATATTTTAATATAAGTTTTAATTTTACAACTTGATGATGTTTTAGTTTTTGATGATGGATTTGATTTTACTACTTGCCTATTTCTGTTTAAATATGTCTATCCATTATTTGTAGGTAACTATGATATCATACAATAAACGGTCACAAAACTCTGCCACATACACATCTGTACATTTTATGTAACGAAAATAAAATAACTGTATTACAAAACTGTAACTTTCTTTTTATACTCAACTTAATAATGCACACTTGTGGATTGCCTAATATTATACCCATCTCCATAGCTACACCTAATAAAAACCTTCTTCCTGATATTTTTATCTTCTTCGCAGTTAAAAGCATTCATTTAAAGTTATTTTAATATTCACCACGGAAACAAAGTTGCTAAGCAACTACAAAATCCCAGCTCTCTTCTATTCCGAAGTCGAAAAACTCATCTCCCATGTGAGTTTGAGGGTGTGCCCCTGCCCACATTTACCGATCGCAAACGGAAGTTTGCATCAGCGAGCTTTGGCGAGACGCAAGGAACCGCGGCACGCCCACCGAAGAACATAATGCGGGCGGAGACGTCACTAAGCTGCGGCCCAAGTTTTGTGCAAGTGCGGGAGATGGTAAATCCAGCGGCTGAATCGAAACTACGTTCATTACCCTATATTTACGAAAGATTCGATGGATGGGCACAATTTGGATGAGCATCCATGCAGGGTCGATCGCTTTTAGGAGATTTCGTACGGAAGCGGAAAAGAAGGGCATCGAGATTATGTACCAAGTTCCAATCCCAAGTTCCAACAACTTCAAATCTCTTCCTTATATTTATTTACGTAACTAATTTACCACCGGTTAAGTAGTAAGGAAATAAAGTAGTAACACTAGTGGTGATAGTGTGATATTTAGGACATAGGAGAAATTTGAATCATATATCTCATGTACTGTTTTTGGTAATTTTTGAAATTATGAGTCCGTTTGGACACACTGTATTATTAAATAGACAGTTGATGTGATACAGGATAAACTACGAATGAAAATTCTCATCCATAAATGATATGAGACTAAGTATCATGTTAATGTAAATTCTGAAATCGACATTCGTTAAACTTTGGCATTTTTCAATTATTATTTGTAGTTCAAATTAGGTTACCCTGAATATGAAAACTTCACTTGCTTCAAAGTGATAAAATATTGAAAATTCCCAAAATGAGATAACTCGCATTGAAGATAAAAATCCTGAATCTATGGACTATGGAATATAGGAAAATAAATACCGTAAATTTCTCCATGGAACTGCCTCAAATAATATATCCAAATACCAGATTGACAAACTAGTACTTTAAAAAAATAACTTCAATTTTTTCTAACTGAAATCGAATCAAACAGGCACCTCTTCCATGAAAACTCAAGAGTGCCCTTCTCAGAAAAAAGACGAAAATGATCAGCCATCTCCCAGCGCATCCCAAACCACATCTCCAACTCCTAATTAGAGGAAACTAAAACTTGTAAAACATGACATCATTTATTTATTGGACCTTCCGTCAATCCCCTCTCCATCCCCCTTTGATTTTTAACGAACGGGAAATTTATTTCTCCGCCCGGAGAGAGAGGCGCCTAAAATTTTCCAGCATTCGTCAGAGAAAACGACCGCAGCCGGAGAGATCAACCTTAATCTCCCACAATATCCTCTTTGGGCCATAAAAACTAGTACTGGAAGGCCGGCGCGCAACCTCTTTTTATGTCACTGTCCGTCTCGACCCGTGAGAAATTTCGCCCGATGACCAGCGTACCGCGGGGGCAAAGACGCGGGAGAAATTCACCCAGCTGGAGAGGGAGGAATCGAAATTCCTGAAGGGAGAGGTTGTGCCCAGATGCCATGGGATGACGCAGGAAGGCGTTCCTCATTGGTCCCCATCTCATCGAGCTAAAAAGGCGTAAACACAAGCGGGCTCTGTAAAGCGGAAGGAAGTCTCGCTACGGCGGGGATCAGGAATGTCGAATGCCGAACGGACCGCCGCGGGAGGAACTTTATTTAATGCAGACGTGGAAATGTTGATTCCGCCAAATAATTCCGCGTTCGGAAATTTATCCTCTGCGGAAATGTCCGATCGTGCGCGCGATTTTCGGCTCCGCTGCATGCGTAAGAGGATTAACTCGGCGGAGGTTTCGCATTAAACTTTTTTAGGGAGAGTTTGAGAGTTTCATGACGGTGAATTTTTGGTATAGCTAACCGGAGATAAACCGTATGTGTTTTGGTGTGTGTGTGTGTGTGTGTGTGGGTGTGCGCTTCTAAATTTCGAAAACTAGCGGTTGCAAAGCCTCAATGTTTTGCATTTGTTAAAATTATGAGGCCCTGCAGAAATTAGACTAAAATCCCAAGGAAAAACGGACTATAAAAAAGCCTGACGGGTCAGGAATCGAACCTGGGATCTTCCTCTTTTTTCCCCGAGTGCACGCCCTTATGTGCAAAGTTATCTGAACCCTTTCCTTCCGAAATTAGAATACTTTGTAAATAGCTCAGAGAAGGGACCTTTAACCCATATCTCAGTCTATGTATTCGGAGTATTTTACAGAATAAAATGATAAAGTTACACTGCTGATGTATATCTCCGTTATTCATGCAGTCACTGCATCGCGAGAAAATAAATTCACTCAGAAAATGCAAGGCAATATTAATGGTACATATCGGTTAAGTACATCTTAAGTAGATTTAATCCATACAGTATAAACCACAGAACTCAAGTGTAGTTATTATACATGTATTCATATTTTCGAGATGAATAATTATTAATATACCGCAACAGTTTCTTTTTTAAAGAAAAGTTATGTATTTTTTCAATTTATTAATTCTTAAGTCATTAACAAATATTGCGGACTTCACACGATTTTTCGTTTGATTGCAGTAATCAGGTTTAAATTCGTGACTTAAATAACAAAATTTACAACTCTTTCCAACAGAAAATAGCGTGTCGACTCCTTTCGAATATCATCACGATCGTTCCAAATACCCTATCAATACCAACGCTACTAAAACAGCCTATTTCTATCCGACGAAACCCTTAAACGTCTGCACCCGGAAGCGAATTAACGAGACTAAAAACTTCAGCCACGAAGCTTTAAAACCACGACGTCTCAAGGTTATATAAATAAGGAGCTATTCGCTACAGATAAAAACACAGAAAACGATAAATCAATCGGAGAGCAAAAATTATTTCAACGCCGTACAGCGCTTGGACACGCAGTTTTAAATTCTCGCTCCATCTGTTAATAATTCATCGTGAATTAAAAGGAAAACATGTCCGCCAAAGATGAATCATAAGATAAACGAAGAGATCGGAGAAAAGGCAAAGAGAATTAAAGTCCATGAGTTCACGCCTAAAAGACAACTCGCCTCTCTTGTGACTCCCATGACCATAAAAAGCAATCGGAAAGAACGAAAGTAAGCATAAGTATGTGAGGAAAAGAAGAAGTTTAACACCCTTTCCTTGTAGAGAAAATGTAAGATGAAAGATTAAGTATGTACCTTTTTCAATATAAAATTTAAGAATCGGAATGAATTTATTGCCAGTCAAAGGATATTGGATTGCTCGCACGAAATCAATTTTTTTAAGTTGATATGTCATCCCATAATCCTATTAAGCTAAGATAAATGCATCATATATTTACCGTATTTTTTCTTTTTTCTATATCCACTCCTAAAGTTATTCTCTCTATCTCTATTCATCTATACCATATTTATGTTTTTGATGAATTTCATCATCACGGATAGTTGGAAGATTTTTTAAGTCTCCATATCGTCTTAATAATATATATTTTTATATACATTCATACCTTATATATCTACATTTCTTATGGTCAAAAAGAAAGTAGATCACCGATGTTTCAGGATACGTTACGGAATCTCAATAAAGTGGAGTATTTCCTACTCAAATAGGCAAACATATTCATCCCTCTTTTATATAAGTCCGTTTACAACTCTTGATGGCATAAAACAAAAAAAATGATAAGACATCCTTATTGAGTCGAGATTAAACATAAAATAATGGATATAAAGCGCAATTTACTGCATAATTATAATAAATCTTCTTTATTAGCATAAAGACGCAATAAATTACTAAAAGTAAATTATTCTAAAGAGCGTGATCATTAGATAACCACTTTTATTGCCGTGCACGATAAATACGAAAAAAACAAGAACGAAAAATTTGAATGCGGAGCTAGGGAAAGTAAGTTCGAGGAAACGGGGAATGTGAAGCAGAAAAAAATAAACGCGAGGGTATCGATAAGAAATATAGCAAAAGAGGTCGAGATAGAGGACGCAATGTGGATCTCTCGGGTATTGCCGTGGGACACGCAACTGCTCCCATTGAGCGTGCAAGATGGGTTATTTCTCCTCTCTCTTCGGACGCCGAAAACGGAACTTGGGAAAATGAAAAGGGTTTGGGGGAGGGCATAGGGTTCGGAGGGGAACTCGCGTGCTTATCGGACAACCACCAGGCAGTCACTTTTCCAGGGTTGGAATGGTCCTGCCGCCAGGAGATAGACGGGCGCGACTAGCTGGAGCGAAAGACGAATTTTCTTATCGCAATGTACGGGGATTTTCAAATATGTTACGAGACGATCAATATCCATCAGCGACCAGGGACTTTATTTACCTGGTTAAAGTGATTTACGTCCTAAATTGACGCGAAATCGAAAATAGATTTACTGTATTTCCAAAGGGGGAACAACGTAATGGAGCGTGGACTTCTGGATAGTGAAACGACTTTATTTTCATCCGGTTGAACAGAAATGGTGCTGATCACCATAAATAAACAACAGACAAAAAAAAAAGGAAAAAATATGACTTATTGATTTTTTTATTTTAGAGAATTTAAGCGACAGATTTACTTCACTGAAAACATGAAATATATCAAAAAAATCAGTCAGTTATCAATTATTGGATGTAAAAAATAATTTTCGCGTTCCTCTAGTGAATTTTGGAGGAATATATTAATTCATTCCGTGAAAAAATGCCGTTAAAGTGTTTTCTTTCACAGTAAATTTCGTGTAGGAGTTAATTTCATAAGTAGTTACATTACATTTTTAGCTGTACTTCCTATTTAACTTGTAACATGGGGGTGTAGCTCAGTGGTAGAGCGTTCGCTTTGCATGTGAAAGGTCCCGGGTTCGATCCCCGGCACCTCCAAATTTTTATGGCTTACTACTACCGTAAAAAAACCTATACAATTTTAACTATTCTAATAAGTGGTGAAAATCAGCCATTATTTAAGTTAAAATTCTTCTTCCATACAATATAAGACAAAGTCATATGACCAAGACCAATGAAGGATCTTCTGATGCATAATAAAGTTGAAATATATTCGAGAACCGCTGAACTACCTTAAGCGCTATGAATTATTCTTGAGGAAAAAATATGGAAATCGCTTTAGACAAAGTTAACGATAAGAGGTCTTAAGGATTTGCAAATTCTTTGAGTACTGAAGGTTTGGTAAACATAAGGTTTCATACAATTGCTGAAGATTGCCAGACCTCCCGTTACACCAAGACTATCACTAAGTTCTCTAGCTTCTATTTCGAAGCTTTTTTAAATATAAGTAGATACGGTTCCTATCCTTGGTAAATTTAGAGAACTATGATTTGTTTAATTATAATTTTTAAATTCAAGAATTAACTACCTTGATAGCTGCACTTAAGCAAATCTCTGATAATTTAATAAAACTCAAATTTTCTAATGTCGTTATGGAAAGAAATTATGAAAGACAGACAGAAATCTTAGTACATGTAAAGAAAATCAAATTTATCGCAGAATTTCGTTGTTTGTTCCGAACTTTCTTACATACAATCTGGAATTACAAGTTTGCGCTCTTGAGTACAAAAGTTTAGAATTAATCAAAAATGGCATTACGTCGGAAAGGAGAGATTTTTCCAAATCGGGAAAAGATCAGGTGACGAAATAAAGTAAGTTAAGATGATGGTGGAAAAGTGAGATCACAGGGTGGCTCAGTGATATTGGGGTAGAAATGTAAGTTGTATCCATCCTAAGAATGCAGTACTATAATAGAGAGATACTAGCAGATAAGGTGGCTAAAAAGCAAAAGATTTTGTAAATTATTTTCTCTTTCTAATTTGCTTTAACATTGTAAAATAATATCATAGAACAAATTTCTGTTAGATGTAGCCATTTGGAAAACCTCAATAGTAATATAACTTCAAAATCCACAGTTTCGCATTGCGAAAGTTCTCCATATTGAGAGGGGATTGAAAACTTTGACTTTATATTCACTTTAAACTTTATACGACCTATGTTCCGACTATAAACGCCAATCTTTTCTGAACCTAATGATGATGCCAAGCGTTGAAACCTAGGAAGCGTAAAATTCAATTCTGAGATAAAAGTTGTTTTTGTTTCCCTCTCACCACAATCTCAAAGATTCTAGTTGTTCGTAACGTAATAACTGTAAACACAAAAAGTATTGTTAGCTGAACATAACATCTATAAATGAGTCTCCGTGACTTTCTTTTAAGTAAAGACTTCGGCCTTTGAATTCATTCCATAAGTTATTTTTCACCAAGAAGAATCAATCCACTGATAAAGCTAAACACAAAAGAAAAGACTTGAGAATAAAAGGCAGGAGGGATGGTGAATATGCGAGAAAGATTTCAGCTTAAAAGTTATAAAGTTACTTTTTTTAGAGTTGACGGCGAAACTTATTTAAGCGAAGTGATGCTTATCTTCGGAAAAGGAATACGGTTATTTGCTATCAACTCTGGCCTCTGGAAACATCGGGAGGATACCATATTTACACACCCAAGAGCTTGAGGGCATTAGGAAGAGGGTATTATTAGGGTAGAAATGCATAACGAGGTCCGGCTGGGTTTGCTTTTGTGCAGAATAAACTTGGAGGTAGTTACGGAAAGAGAGGGATAAATTTCCTTCCAGCTCGAGCAAACTTACATGAAGAGATTGGAACGAATTTCGGCAACGGATCGCAAATTTCGTTGAATCGCTACTCCAATGGAATTATTTGATATTACTAAGATTTTCGGAACGGTAACTAAGGCTCGCAATGTTGTAGGTACTCTGAAATAACTTAATAAGTTGTTAAAGAGAATTCTGAGAATAAAAAAATCTGGCAATAGTGTTTGAGTATATTAGAGAAAGATATGCACGTAAAATAAACTCATGTATTTGATATAGTTTCATTCAATTGTCGGCGTGATTTAATCTAATAAAACATTACAGCAAAATAGTAAAAACAACATGAGAAATTACAGCCAAATGGTTGTTATATAAAAATGATAAGTGGGGAAAAATAAGAATTCAACCATAGAATCAATTTATTATGCAGTTTACGGGGACGAAGTTAGGCGTTTTTGCCATAATTTTGCCTTCCAAATGAAAAATCAAAATTCGGTTTCCAAAAGTCTATATTTTGTAAATAAAAATGAATACACTGCTTAAGCCATGTTAGAGGGTTACTCTCAACTCAACTGGAACTCAATGCTGGAATATTCACGTTTTAAAATTGAAAAAATAATACGAATTTATTTAATAAGACGAATTTTTTCATAAAGCTCTTAAACCAATAATCTTTGCTATCTGTAGTTAATTATCTATCACTCTATCCCTTATTTGGAAAAATATCTCATTATAGCACATATAAATCTTATTTCGTAAGCCAAGTTGTGTACAATAAATGATATTACGCTAATTTCGCATACTATATAATGTCAAAGATTCATAAACCTTTTTTTACTCTATGATAATAGTATCTAATAGTATAATTAATATATATGTGCCGCATTTAATCTAAAGCATTCATGTTCAACCATAAGGAAAAGCTCTCTAAAGGAAGAAGCATTTCATATTTTGGATACAGGAGCCACGAGAAATCAGCTAATTGTAAGACTCGAGAGGATAGAGTATTTAAGCGGCCAACATATTTGGCGAATTCGACCTTTCGAGTTTAAACGAAAATAGCGATAATTTTTCCAGCCGACTGATTCTTTAGAGGGAAGAATGGGCAAAATAATACATCTATTCTTTGAGATACAAGAGTCCACGATGGCTTCACTTTCCATGTATCGCCACTTTGAGAAGCGTTAACTTCTGTAACATTTCTCCCATAAAAGCAAATCCGTTTCAAACGAATCGCGATTTTCGTTCCCTATATGCCGTCACAAAACCTCAGGAATCGCGAGCGCCATAACCTTTTTAAAACGAATTATTTCTCCCGACCAGTCCCTGGACCAACCGCCAGCAAAGAGGAAACAGATATGGCGATTTGGAATGTAAAAAGAAACTCAGAACCGAGTTCAACGCTCTGGAGGGTGAATTTGAAAACGCAGATTCTGTCGGAAGCCGAATTTATGCTCTGCGTTTGTGATTCTCTGGTCTTTCATCTCCATTCAGCTTACACGTATGCCCGCTGCCAATGAGAGAGATTTGCCTTTGGGCATCTGTTTAACCGCGTCTATGCAGAAAAATGAATTTTCACCAGAAACAAGATATTCGTAAAAATCGGACCATTCACTGTACGCTTTGCTCCCCTTCCGTTAAAGTTATCATCCAAATAGAAATTAACGCCACAATTTTCTATTGAATTTCCCCTTACTTTGAACCTCAGAAACGGTACTTCAGTGAAAACGCGTCAATGAACGTCATTAAAAGACCTTTTTTTAATTCCTATTCCGGGAAGGAAGTCTTTTGAAAAATCACTTAACGGAGCTTTAACATTTTCTTGGGTAAATTTTATTTTCCAAAAAATAAGGAATACTTTCATACGATTTGAAATAAATTTTTTTTCATGAAAATTTATTTATACATAGTATGGGGAATGGGGAAGTATGGGTCATTTTTTAATTCCTTATCCGGGAAGGAAGTCTTTTAAAAAGTCATTTAATGGTGACAACACTTTTTTGAGTAAATTTAATTTTCCTCATACGTTTTTATATCATTAGGTAATATAGATTCTATACGATTTAAAAAAAAGGTTTTTCATGGAAATTACTTCATATTTTGAGACAGTTGAAAAAAGTTTAAACATAATATTAATAATAATAAATGGTTCTTATTCGGGCGATATTAAGATTAAATGTCTCTTCTTCCATCTAACCCATATTTCTGGGAAAAAAGATAGGCTAAACATTGGCATGTGGCATTTGTAATTTCGTGATAAATTTTCAAATATCTGTTACCCAATTGACAGTGAAATAAATTAATTCGCGTTTTATAACTAGATAAGTGATTGGAAGAGCCTTCTATGAATGTACCAACATGTAAGCAGATATAACCACTGTGAACTGCCCCATGGTTGATTTAAAATATATCACAAACATACCAGTATCACAAAAAATACGAATGTTTACCATGCATCAAAGGAAAGAGCAATAATAATAATTTATTATGCTCTGGGTAGATTCTCTTCAGGGTAAATGCTCAAAGTACAAAAAATTTCAAAAAAAATCTCGAAAGAAATTCAAGAATATATGGAAAATCAAAAGAATAAAAGAATGCACTGATAAATAAAAAAATATGTGGAAATACAAAAACATAGAATAAATAAAAACACAGCATAGGTAAACAGAGAATCGGCCATTTAATACACCACGGGAGTTTTCCAGCACAGAAACAAACGCATCACGCGACAAAACCCATCCCCAATAAATCCCAAACGCATCGCATCGCTTCCCAAATAAAGCACACGACCAAAAAAATTAAAGAAAGGAACTCGGGACAGCCCCCTTGATACTTCATGCACCACGTTATCCCACCCGATTGACAGTTACGGGGGGACCGTATAGCCGTTGCGTAACGCATTCTTCGCGTGTCATAAAAACATTAACGCTTTCTTTTTAGTTTAATAAAACCCTGCGAGGATAGGGGGCGGAAGTCGAGGACCGGATTGAGAATCGCCACAACACCCTTCACTTAGCAATAGAAGTGACGAGAAAATGAGCAGAATTGCTTAATAACCGGTCCGAGATCTTTTTTCTTGTCTTCCCGCCCTTTCTCTCCCACTTCCCCCAATTGAGCTACCCAAGGACGGGGGCACCGTACGAGACATTGTACTGGAGAGAGATTCCTTTAAATCACCCGGGAGACGTCGGATGATACGGTCAGCCTTGATCTGAGGAATGAAAGGCAGCGGATGTCTGCGAGTTGTAAAAAAAATTGGCCCATTTAATGCGCTTGATTCCTCTTGTCGCGATAAACCACGTAATATATATTTGAAGGGAATTGGGGGAAACATGAAAATTCAACGATGGAAAGGAATGCCGACCGCGACGACATTGGTCGGAATTGAGTTTTTTGATGGGGTTGAGGGTAATTAACGCCGAAAGTCGCATAAAACTCTTCGAATCGGCGATGGAGGAATTCGAACTGGGTCGATGAGCCGCTTAACGGACGAAAGTCGTAAAAATGTATTAATTTCGGCTATATCCTTACGCCCACGAAGCATGGGCAATAAATTCTAGTGGATGTATATTTCACAGCGAAAAAATGAGCTAGTTTTTGGCTCTCCGTACGCTTTCCCCCTTGCATCATATCATATTTTTATTATTACTATTATAATTGTTATTATTTATTTTTCCTCATATAAATACATTTACATCAGTAAATATTACAAAAGTGATATCTGAGCTGCTTATTAAATTCTTTGTAATCCATTATTTTACGATAAGAAGACATTAGGACATGGATACTGCAAAGATACGCGAGACCCTAAATCCATGATTAGATACGAAAAATCAACAGAAGGATACCCAACGCACGCAAGGTCATTTTTCATATTCGTCGAAATATTCAAATTATCTCGATGCCATTAATTTGAAATGACAAGTTTATGATTAATGCATTTTAGATTATTAGAATTTGAAGTCAATTAAATTTGCCTAAATTAGGAGTCGACCATTAAGCCGAAAAATTTGCTCGTGCTTAATTTGCTGTTTACATACCCTATTTCAACAGGTAAAACACGAATATTATATGCCAAGAAATCATTGATTCTGGACACAAAATTAAATTGAAAAAGTGAGTTTCCATGGAATTCGGCCTCCCATTACTGCTTTAAATATATTCGGGCATTTTAAATATTTTATTACTCGGTATAACAAATCGCTTCGATAGAGTATACATTGAAAAGGATTCTCCTTGACTTTATTTATTAAGTAATCTTGATATTCTTCATTGATTTTGTGCTCTCCTATGCTTCAAATTATCTTATAAGTTCGTAATAGCAGCAGTAGTAATACAATGATGAAGACTTCGACATGATTGGTCATGAGCAAACTAATGTATAAAACCTGTTGATGTAATGAAATCCAGCATTATTTCACAATGTAATTCCAAAAGACTTTTCTCATGAACGAAAGAATAAATTGAATTACACGCACTCCTACCGATGCAGGTAGTGGATGGAATAAGTTTATGACAATTACTTTCTCATTTAAAAGCAACCTGGTACCACAGGAGTCGATAAATCGTATATTATTAATAGTTTTTATTTTTTATCATTATTTAATATTTTCAAGCGACATTAGCATGATATAATTCAACAGTATTTAACTGAAAATTGAATCGGAAAGATTACACAGCCTGACTTATTGTAAAAAAATTACGATAAGTCAAATCGCAGAAAAACAAGAGAGGAAAACTGGTACATATTTTTTCTGTAAATGCAGTAAAATGACTACACATAATTAAAACGCTACTTTATGACCGACCAATATCCAAATTAAATTATTTCCTTTCTATATAATAGCTGTTTGAGCGGATTTTAACAATCAGCTAATGGAAACCATAGGAGTCCACAATCCTTACTACGCTGTGCTTTTCCACAAAGCTAAAATCCTGAATATTTCCAAATGAACTCGTGTTTTATAAATACTGTGGAAATTACTCAGAATTCAATATAATTGCTCGCGTGTCAATGGGAAGGATTTAGAGACATTATTTTCGTAATGAAGAAATAAAACTGTGAATTTTCAATACGATTTTTTTTATTTACAAAGCTTTATTTCCTGATTAAGGCTTTTCCACAAAGTAACGCCTCAACATTTAGATTTCACATTGTTTTGGTGTTACCACGTGAATATCATAGACATTCGTCATCGCGACTTCAATCATAATGGGCTTGATTGATTCGACGCTAATGGTATTGAAACAATGAGGATAGCGAAATACTTTTCCACATATGTTGCGTAACTGGATGAAAACGTATAATGAAACACAAATATCTACATATATCCTTGAGTAATAAAACACCCCAATCATGATTTCATCCTCTATGATGAGGATGGCGAAAGAGTGAGTTCACTCTTAAATTAGAGTGAGCTCACATTTTCCAAACTTACCGAGCAGATCCTCGGGATGCACCGTCAAAGTTGCGCAATACCTGCCTCAAAGTTGCTTCAAGCACTCTTATTCTATGATCCATGGCTCTGCTTGAAAGAGGGGCCATCCATTAGTCTTAATCTCTCGTTTGGACGTCCGCAAGGAGGAAGGCATCATGCGACTCCATTGCGGCCGTCTGAAGCACCGCTCACTGCGATCTCTTATCGAGTGATCCTCTTTGAGCACACGCAACCCAACAACCAACTGCTACTGCCGCACTGAGGAATGATCTATGTCTTTCGAATCGCGCGTTTTTCAATTCACACCATGTGTTGGCTATTTCATCTCGCTCGGCATCTCTTTGGATTTAGTCATTTCATATTTGCGCATCTTCGGTCTTTCCTCTGAATCATGGGGAGATAAATTTGTAAGTTGAGAAATTCTCAAGACAGCGTGCATTCAATCCAATACAGTCAATGTGTTACGCATTCCTTTGAAAGTTATTGAAAATTGGGCTTGGGAAGACGTAAAAATGAGATTAAGTTACGATCTAACGATGTTATTTTCGGCAAATGAAAATATTCTTTGGATTTCCCTCTTTATTTTGTTAATTAGGTACGATTTACAAATAAAGCACCGAATATAAAACCAGCAATCAAAGAAAAATAAATCTCAAATTTTTGACTAACGAGTGAAAAGAAGGTTGTACAAAAAGAGAAAAATAGTGACTTGGCTGGGAGTCGAACCTAGGTCTCCCACTTTCGGGGCATGTGTTCTAACCACTAAACACCTGCCTGGAAAGTGGAAGACCTGGGGAGACCTGGGTTTGATTCCCAGCCAAGTCACTATTTTTTTCTTCTTGTATAACCTTGGGTTTAGTTGCACGCTTTCCTGTGCTAAGTCTTTCTTCATTTGCATCATTTGAGTGAAAAGAAGTTTCGTCCACTTTATAAACTAAAATAATCCAAGAAAACCCCTTTTTCCTAGATTAAATATTGCTGAAAACGGATAAAATTCATTCTTTTTTCCATTTCACGATTGAATATAATTTTTTAAGGCTGATATAATTTAAATACGTTGTCGTAAATATGTCAGAAATTAAATTTTCAGAGAGCTCAATGATACTTAAGCTCCATGAACGAGTAAGGCTTAGTAGACGCTATTTCACAAAAAAAGGGTCAATGATACATTACATTTGTATTGCAGTTAATTTCACAACCAATATTTAGGTGACGTATTGGAGCTTCCCCATCTTTCTACACAGTATATTCTAGTTCCTTTACATCTATAATCTTCGGATGAGTTAATTATTTTGATATTGCGCTTGATTCATAATCGTTATTGGTTCAAAATATGGGCACCCCGCAGTTAGCTTCCTTTCATTAAAAATGTTCACACATTCCAATTTTACGTAAAGCAGTAATTTCAAAGGTTCATTTTAATTACATTTTTTGCAATTTTAAAGACGCCTAATGGGAAAGAGGATTAAAAACGGATCTGAGGTTGTAACGGTGGTGATATACAGAGGCGTAATAAATAGATAATGTCGTTATACTATTAGTGAAGCATTTTTGGTTACAACTTCACAGTTCTATCTTTAAATAGTTATACCTCAAAATTTAGAAAATCAGTAAAGTAGTTGATCTTGGCGAAAAGAGATGCTTCAGGGATTTCTCCTAATTCCCTCTCCAAGTTCCACACAATGATAGAAGCTTTTGGCCCATCCTCTTACAACCCGAAATCTCTTCCTAGCCGGAAAAAAAAATCCTCGCAAGAAAATTCTCTACACAGCCGCTCCCAGTATAGCATAAGGTCCCTAGATGGCAGGCCCACCAGACGAAGCCCATCACGGCCTACACAATTTGGAGGAGTCCCGCCGCCCCTGGAGAGAAGTTCCAGCTTTTGCCATGGACACGCACGGCGCTCTCGTCGATTTTATTGTAGATACGCCTGTGAAGCGGAATTCGTTCAGAAGGAAGCCGACTGCTATGAGAAGTGGATGGTGGAATTCAAATAATATTATGGAACAACATTCAAGGGAAATTTCCCTCTCTACGGTCAACTTCAGCGTTTATTGAGTCCGCACAAGATGTTTAGAAGGTAAATAGGAATTGTTTAATGATATTTATAAAAAAAACGATAATTCGTGCCTAAACTAACCCGCACCAGGGTTTTAATGGTGACGGTAATACCATGGATTATACATTGGTAGCAATATGCCTTCCCAACAATTTGTATATATACCTTACTGTTTATCTAGTGGCTGAAAACTCTAGTTTACAACCTTAGACTGTACATTAAGAATCTTAATTGAAAATTATGGCATATAGCATTCGTTATTTTTTATCGTTTAATTTTTGGAAGAGTATTAGTTTACTTTTCGGAGTAATATTAAAAATGGTTTGCCATTCAATTCGTCCTGTAGTGAAGATGCGCATAAAAAAACTATAAATAGGCTATTTTCATGAAAAAATACGTAGGGTTTCACTTATAATAATATGTACTAGTATAAGTCATAACTAGTGAATTGAGAAACTTGAAGCATAGATTAAGCTTAAGACGATACAAATGTATTAAATATCATACTATATATTGCGAGTAAAAACAATGAAAAGCTGAAGTTGGGGAGTTAATTCCTAAGAGTAGTCTTACTTTGAAACACACTGTTAAACAAAGAAAAGAATTTAAGTAAAAGATTCCTTCATTTCACCCCTCATTAAGCACCAGTTTGGGACGAAACAAAAATGCGGCCGGTTGGTGCTGTTTGGATGCCCACACACCGGCAGCTCGGAAGTAAATCGACGGTAATTACACGACTTAAAAAACCGTAGATAGAGCAATTTGAATGGGAAATGCGCTCCTTGTGAGGTTTTCCGGGGGAAAAAACTGACTCCATTACATCCCGTTCCGAACGGGACTGGATGCCGCGGCAATACAGATTATTTATCAGGAGAGCAGATTGGCGGTTTCGAGTTTACATGGATTGGTTTAAAAGAGGCCCCGCTTTAATCACATCATCTCGCTTAAAATTATAGGTTCCTGGGGAAGATTTCGGGGGAATGTTTCCTTGGCGAACGTTTCTAAGCAGTGGATTCCACAAGACAAATATCGGCAGAATTTTGTAATGCCGGAAACAAGAATATGCGACGATGCTCTATGAGGAAAGAGATAATCAACTCCTCGATACCCCAAGATTCTATCAACCTGTCCTCCTCAAAATTCTTCATGCAAACAGTAAACAAGTATTAATCATCTTGATTGCCTAATTTAAGATGTCACGCAGCGCTATTCCATATAATCAAAAGGACTCACAGACAAATTAGAAAATTTGCAGAGGAGAGCAGGAAGATTCTTTTTTGGTAGATATGGAAAGACGGATGGCGTCACTGTGGTTGAACAGTGGTTGAAGAACTTGGTTGAGAAAAATTAGAATGGAGACGTAAAGCAAAAAGCTCAGGGAATATATTCCTAAGAAAGGCTAAAAATTAGCTGTTAGATCATGAAGAAATTTACACGTTTTTTCTTTAAATTTTTGAAAGATTCTTTGTTCCTACTTTTTAGATATTCTTTTCCTTCTCTTTATTTTTAATAATTTTTGTTGTATAACCTTTCCAATTTATTAATATGATGATTCATTTTCTTACAATTGTATAATGCTATCGTAATATTAATACAGACGTCACTATTCTAATATGAATGAGTACTTTAATGCATTTCTATGTATTGAGAACACAAAACTTATTGTGTATTATCGGTGTCAACAATACAGGATAACTTTAGTGGACACCTAAAGCTTTAATGTCAGACAAAATTATGCTAATTATATTGTAATACTTATATGCTGTATTACTTTTAAATGCAATATTTAGATAAAATAAATACATGTATATAGAAAATTTTTATATAGGGAAGTCTTCGTTCAAAGGATTAAACATTGAACTCAGGGTTGGTCAGGCTGGATTACCTCGGGAGAAACGATCAAAATCATAAAGTCGCTACTCTTAAACAGAAAACAGATGTTTGCACGTATTCATATATTAATCCGGGAATAATAAAGGAATTTATTTAGGGCGAGATTGAGACTATAAAGTCTCTTCTTGCATCTAACTCTTTGTAATATAATTATCAAAAAGAGATAGAGAGAGCATGAAAAAATAGTACAAAGAAAAAGTTTATTTTGTGGATTTAAAAAACCTCAGCTAAGAGCTTAGGAAAAAAATTCCAATGCGGAACAATTTGCCCCACAGAAATGATTACCACCTGGCCTGGTGCCTATTTGTGATTCTTAAGAATAAATTAAAATATACATAATTTTCTACCGATCCTTAGTTTACTTCCCATAATAGATTTTTATAATTTATCACCAAAATTAACTAAAACCACATCAAATTGATAACTCATTTAAGATCGGCCTTTCCCCTTCATTAAACGTTGAAATGAACATTTCCTTCCTCCCATAGCCGTCCTCATCATTAAGCCGTCGGTGCTTCAACCAATCCTTCATTTCTTTTCCGATAATAGATATTTATATTTAAGCACCAATTTACGAAAACTCCCATTAAAACGAAATAACTTCAAAACTTCCTCCATTAAAATCGGAACTTTTCCTCATTCCCGAAGGAATCCTCGTTAATAGACCCGTGATATATGAACTCGCTTAACATCGATGACGGACATGCGAGAGAGGAAAATAATAAACCGACTACCAGTTTCCCCGTCGTACACGAATTCGCTTGTCCGTTCGGCTCAATCTTCCCTTGTTTACAAAAGTGCGGCACACGGGCGGGGGTTCAAGGGGTCACGCCGAGGGGGATCCAAATTAGTTTATAGTCATAACGGGGAACCGTTTCTTGTTCGATGGAAGAGAAAGCAGCCGGTGGGTGGCCCCGGGAGATTCCTTCGTTCTCCGGGAAAAATCGAAGAGATGAATCGGAGGAGGAGCGGGGAATGGCAGCGGTGTCACGGGGATCGGGCGCCCGCGGTGCTTCGAGATATTTGAGAACTACGAAAAGGATGCCATAGATTAAGGGAAGAGGCACTTATGTCGAGCGATTGAATGGGATAAAACAATGAAGTCGATTAATTATGTAATGACCTCCGGATCCACGGATGATAGGGCACCGGATGGTTCTTCGTATCGGAGGGACGCATCGATCGCCCATACGGGACAATAGAGACCCTCGTAACGTATGGTTCTTTGAGGACGCTTATCTCAACCGGATACTTTGCGATCTATTCCATTATCGCGGCGGCTTTTTCTTCCTGGTTCCGATGACAATGATACAAGTCTGAATGAAATGATCGTGGTTTGAATTCTGATTTAGCATGGATGCGATTCTGATCCTACGTGATGTTTTTGAGAAGCTGATTGGAGATTATCTTTGCATGGACTGCGACAATAGTTATTCCAGACAAACATAGCAGAAATTTGAGCATATTTGTATACTTTTAAAATATACGGATACAAAATAGATATAGTATGGTTTATGAGCCAGCAAATATTTTTATTTAATTGTAAAAAAAACAACAAAACATTCAAAATGGCTGCAATTTTGATGAGTACCTTTCACAAGATGCGCAAAACGTAACTAAATATGTTTTTCCTGAAATAATATTTTGAAATATACGCATATTTCAGAATAAAGTTCTGAAATTAAAAATAATGAAAGGTGCGATTAGGGCGTATTCGCAATACACCGAACTTATTAATTAGGGGAAAATGTTACGGAGAATACCACAAAAGTTATAATTTGTGTTTTTGGTTTTCAGAAGAATACTGTCCATCACTTATGCGGAGAAAGATCCAAGCCATGCTGTAAATCGGAAGAACATGTTTCTTCTAGAAAGCCCGATTTTCGAAAGGGGAAATAAAACTTCGCTAAAAACAATTTCAAAGATATTAGAGCACCATTCAGTTTTACTACACGAAAAATTTTGAAACACTATTACGATTAGTATGGCTATTACATAAATATCTTTCTTTACGGAAATTCTAAACGCAAAATTTATGCAAATAGTTGACCTCATTAGTGCAGAATGAGCTTATAATATCTTAGAATGTAGCCAAGCGTCCTAGTTTTTAAAACGTAGCTCAAAATTTTAAGCATAGATCCAAGTTGAAATGAGTCAATAGGCATCATAATTTATGTTAACTGAAATCAATGCTAAGAAAAATCAACTGACAAATAAATACAATTTTCGAATTCATTTCTAGCGTACCTAAGAGCTGGGAAAGCCGCAAGTGGCAGGCAATCCACAGTTTACCGATTCCTTTTCCAGAGCATAAACAAACGGCTAAACTCAAACTTCTCCATTAAGGCAACGCACGCCAAGTTAAATAGGGAAATTAAAGCCGTGCGTAACTGTGGACGTACTTAGTTAATACTTAAGTTCGGAGAACGTAAACAACTTTAAACCGAGGAAAGAAAAAGGAAAACCGCGCGCGTAACTGAGCCGAAACGCTTCCTATTTGAGAAGCGAGTTTAAATATGCACGCTTCTAAAGAATTTCTTGCGGAGGCAGGCGATGTAATTCAAGTGCCGCAACCTGCCGGAAAAGTAAATACCGCTCACCCGAAAAAATTATCGAATCGTAGATGATAAACTTCGAGCACCATCATCGTCAGTAGAAACGCACTTCATTTCTACTCGCATCTGAACGAATCCATCCATTCGAATTCCACGTTAGCCCCATCAAGATTCGCATATACGCTCTCACGGATAATTAAACTCGCCGAGAATTCCATCTCCTCGTCCCCTAAATACATATCAACTTTATTTCTTTCGATTCGTCCCCTCAATTTGCTAAAGAGGCCAAGATTGAAAAAGGAAACTTCTTCCAGAGCGGAAAGTATGTTTACCGATCCGTTATGGAATGAAGCCCCCACCGCGGCTCTTTAAATCCAAATCTGGCTTTATGATGAAGGCGAATGAGTGAATATAATATTCATTTGCCATTCAGGAGATACTGAATGAGGATGTAATCCTACTGAAGGTTTTTTCCACTCTCGATTCATTCGCACAAAGGAGAGCTGCGAAGCTCAAGGCCTCGTAATTTGGGGATGTGACCTCAAAAAAGCAACGTAACGCATCTTAACGAGAGGGAAAGAGATGGCTGAAGAGAGGGGAATATTACTCCACGGTCGACAGGTGGAAAAATTTTATGAGGTCGGAATACCAAAGATAAAGACGCGGTTCCATAAAAGGAGGACCGAATCTCGTTGGGCGCAAGTGGAGTGTTCGACTTGATAGCCTATAAGCAACTCTCTTCAATTTTATCCACTACATTATCATTCGACGTGATATACCGCAATCACTCTCGAAATAAGTTAACGGAAGAAATTGAAAGTTTATGATAAATGAGCAAGAAATATACATTCTGCTTTCATGAGTGTGATTTCGTATATAATAAAAGTAAACGTGTATTTCATTTTATTTTAAATCAGATAATTCCTGTATTTATATTTATTTATTTATTTAAGTTCGCGTTGCAAGTTGGCCTTCAGGCCAGGTGGCAACGTTTGAGGGGAACATAAAAATGATTCTAAGCCCGGCATTCGCACAAAGACGTGAGGGAAACCCCTCCAAAAATCTCCCGTAGGTTGTACAATTAAACTACAATACATATATTACAAGTACGGAAAATAAAATCATAAATCATGAATAAGATCTATCATACATAAATGTATATGAGATCTGTCCATTAACTTAAATAATACAATACATGCTAGAATATCCATATAGTCACATACATAAATATAGATTGATGGAAAATAACAATACAACTCGATATAACAGTAATAATACAGCGGAGGTAGCCGTGAGCCACATCAGTTAAATTTACGGTATGAAGTTTTTATAAAATAGAAATTTTTGTATGTATGAAGCTCTTTTTTTCCCTGGGCGCATTTAATTATCTTTCGCGTATGTGCTTAGCGCAAAAATATAATAATGTGAATTATCAGTATAATAGATAACGGCGAAAATTTACGCTTTTCTAGCACGTACTCGTGTATCTTCTCATTAAAACATCTTGAATCATGATCTTCAAGATAGGACCTTGTAAGTACGTGGAAAATGTTGTATATAAATGTATCTCATTTTTTCCTTAACTCATAAATCAAATTTTTTAATTGATAAAAGAAACTTATTTTTGATAAAATAAGCTCTAAGGCTGGCTGTTATCTCACTTCCTCTAAAATTAGCAACCAGAAGTCAATAGAGGGGATGAGGTTTATTAGACAAGTTAAAGAATCCGGTAGTTTACCATTATTTTCCTCACCAAGCCAGAATGCTATAAACGAAACAATTTCACGTAAGTGAAGCACTATGACTCCACTAGTTACACTTTTCTTGACATTCAGTAAGGAGAAACTTTAATGAGTTTCATTATTCACCATCACTTTACGGGAAGAAACTAAAACGTATAAATTTACTTGCTCTTGCACACTTTATATTAAGAAAATAAGTAAACAGTTTTACACCGCCAAATTATAATCACCACTGACTTTAAACGATTACGGCTTGTACTATTCCATAAACCCTAATAAATATCCATATCCTTTCCAAATGTAAATGCACAAACTCTCATATACCCTCTCTAAGATATGACCACCTCATTTTCAGTTAGGACATGGATATTCTATCCTTCCTAGCGGAGAGGTTCATAAAATATGTAACACCGAGCGCTTTCCAGGTAAACATTTAACATATTTCCCGCGAGAATGGGGCTTACCTAGGCTATAACAGAGTTCATGCATCTCAAATCGGCTTTTCTGGATTACTTGGAAAATACTGGAGGATTTGAAAGACGGAAAAGACTCTTTTCGGGAGATTTAGAACTTTCCTTTTCGGCCAAACTCTGCCTTTAAAGGAGCGCTCTTCCCAACGTTAGGTTTAAGAATCTACACAAACAGTCCTAAGCCTCGGGTTCTTTCGGCTGATGGTAAACTTTGCCTTGGACTTGAGTTGCATGATGCGAAGGACAATTAATGGCTGAAGGAGGAAAAGATTGAAATGGTTTTGTTGCCTCACTGAATATTTTTCTTACAGTTACCAGAGTTTATCTACAGTCCCTCCTGAAAGATAGGGTAATGAATAAGTAATGAAGAAAGGGTAATAGACCTACAAGAATACATGTTCTCATTCGTATAATTTGAGCGTTGACACTTTAGATAGTGTAAATATACTACTCTTCGCTTAGAAAAACATACGTATAAATGACCATAAGGGTATAAATGACCTTCCAAATTAAAATTCTACTGATATTTGATTACCATGTAATATATTTTCAGAATTCTTTGCAAAAAATTACATTACCGATGAAACAAGATGGGATTCATTTACATTTAAATAACGAAGGCTAGACAATATTTAACTTCTTCACTTTTAGTTGTTGATGTATTATTTACATGAATATATTAATATATACTAAGCTTTAAATTATGTCAATCATTCATCTATACTGGAAAACTTTCATCTTACTAGCATTAGGTACATACAATCTAATGCCACATTTTATCGAAAGGAATATTTTCGTACAGGCTAGATAAAAATATATCTTTCATTTGCTTTTTCATAGTCTTATTCATAGATCTAATGACATGAAAGCTACCGAGGTATGAGTAATACTAAATAATGATATTGATTTATCTATTCTTACTCGTAGAGTCGCTGTATTTCATAAAGACAAATATAAACGCTATACCGCACAAAGTTTTTATTGTATGACACAACGGGTTGAAACTATGGTCTTATACTAAAAAAAGCTTTGTGTGGTGTAGCATAGAAGCGTGCTTTTATATTTGTTTTTATAATAGAAGACTACCTCAAAGCCAATACCGAGTTATTGGATTCGCTGTATTTCACTTAGGTGGACATCCGCTTATAGCATTCTGTCTCGGTGAGGAAATCAGATGAAAACTACCTCACTCCTCATCTTGCTAAGTAAGCCTCATTCTTCCTTGAAGCTACTGGTAGCTGATGGTAGATGGGGTGAGGTTTCAACCGTCCTTCGACCCGAATATTTCACTGATAGACTGGCATTTTCTAAACAGAACATAAGCAAAGATTTCTCAAAATTAGCAACCTCCTTTCGGATACACTCCCTACTTAGAACAATGCGATTCGGTAAAATGGGCTAGGTGCCGCACGCCTCGTGTATGGATGTAGAACACATTATGAGCAGATTCATAACGTAGTACATCCAACAATAATGTTATCCAAAGCGGTGTAAGGGGTTAAAAATGCTTCCAAACGGTGCCAAGGGTGATGCATACGTACGGAACCTTATTAGGGAACTCTGAAGAGGCGCCGAAAAATCCATAATAAATGGAATGGGCATTTATGTTCGGAGCTTAAACGTGCACCCATATATTTCCCTCTCTTCCTTTTCCCTCTTCTCTCGCATCTCCTATTCCTCGCGAGTCAACACATGAAATAACACGAGTTACGTGACCTGCTTTCGGAAGCGAAACAAAGATGGATTCACCCGTCTGCGTACATTCCTCTCCCTTTGAGACGCTAAGTAATTCGTGTTATTCGCGTATAAAGAGAGGATTATTTTTCACGCAGCGGAGTTAAATTGAAAAGGCACTGTTGCATTTATCTTTGGTCCTTCAACCAAATGAGATCAACAGCACCAGCGAAGAGATACATTTTTAAAATTCAAGGAACGAGGTTGTAAGTGGCGAGAAAACATTGGTTTCAAGATTTTTCACACCTAATTACATCTTATTAGTCATAGTGACGCATAATTAAACTTACATTTCTTTTAACTGAGGGTATCTTGATAAATCGCATGAATAAAATTTGGAGAGATACTTATGAATATTTTTCTCGAGTGGTAGAAAATGAAATATCTGTACCTGATGCTTTTTTTTAGACATACTTGTAAAGAGATTTGATGATGATACTAATAAATATGATAAATTAAATAAACAATTATATTATTCAGCTTTCAACGTCGTTTCAAACACATTAGTTTGACAGGAGGATAGTGAGCTTCATTTATTTTATAACTATTATTATTGTCAAAATTATACAAGTAGGTTGAGATATTCTTTGTAGTATCAAAATAATTAGATACAGTAAGACATGTTAATTCATTTAATAAATGCTATTTCTCCATTTCCCTCTGCCTTATACTTAAAGTTATCAAAATTAAGAAATAGAATCATGAAATTGATTACAATCAATTATATTGTGCTCTCTTGAGTTATATTTACCTTTGATTATTTCTAGAACGATAAAAAGGTGACGAAGAGAAGTAATTTATGATTTCAATCATGAATTTATTGCAGCAAGTTACTAAAGAGTTGAAATTTTCTAATAATTTTACCATATACAAAATCATTAATCACCTGCGTACTTTCTGAATTTCACAATTATCAAGCATAATTATATTTTCCTTTGTGGTATAGATAGTGCAAAAATAGTTCAACCACATCACTAACTTGCAACTTGACTAAACTTTAATACATTCCAAATTATCAAAAAGTAGATGTCCTAAATAAGAAAGCCTTACAGATACTTTTACTATAAATTTCGGTAAATTAGAGTTGGGGTATCACATAGGGAAATCTCTGTTGCAGCTATTCAACGAAAGCTAAGTGCATTGGCAGGAAAAACAAATATTTATCATGCAGAATAAAATAAGTGTTTTATGAGATTACTCTAAAATCCATTGCGCTAAATAACTGATAATTCACGTTTCGACAGCATGGATGCAGTCAGTTTGTTTATAAATGTAAATAAAATAAATTCGACTTTGAATTCATGGGAATTCCGCATTAATGTGAAGTATTAATAAATGATTAAATCAGAGAAGCCAGTATTCTATAATGCAAGTAATAACATTATGATTAGCTGTTTATAGATTTAACTTTAAGCCATATGGAAACATTTTTGCACAACGTCATCACTTTGCAACATTTGCACTTTCTAATAAATTAAATTTGTATACAAAGGAAGAAATCCAATTTTAGAATTAAAAAAATATCTCATTTGATATTTTTTATAAAATGCACATTTGGTCACCGTAAAAGCATCTCTGAAAGCGTTATTCCGCAACTAATTTACGTGAAAAGGTTTAGCATGAATTCATTTAATGATTGCTGTGAGTTCTGAGTAATTTTCAGTGTTTGATAACAACTAGATTACGGAGATATCAATTTTTTATGTAAGCAATATCCTATCCTATAATAAAATACCCATCCGGAATTAGGAGGGCGCTATGGAAAATGTTATGGAAACAACTGTAGGCACCATAGAGAAAGATTGATTACAATCACACAGTTACAAAGAAAGAAAATTCGGAATTTTGTTAATGAATTTGAGGTTATAAATCTCCAATAGCCAACTTTGTCGGCGTTGCTCGTCTCATTCCCTGGTATTCGCAGAAAACGAGAAAGGAACACCGCACTTTTAAGGTACCCAAAGCGCTTTTCGAGAACTAACCTCTCCTCATCAGGGGCAATAAAATACGTCATATAAACCCCTGATGAGGAGAGCTTAGTTCTCGTAATGCACTTTGGGTACCTTAAAAGTGCGGTGTTCCTTTCTCGTTTTCTCCGAATACCGTAGAATGAGACAAGGAACGCCGACAAAGGAGATTTAAAACCTCTACAGAGCATAGTTAAAAACAGTTTGGCTGAAACTGTAACAATATAAATATTTCCTTTCTTCATAATCCCCTGCTTGCTCTACCATTCAACGAAACGTCATTGCATTCAAGCACGCATGGGAGACTGACACTGTAAAGCACACAAATCCCACGGAAAAATACAGGCTTTTTGGAATTCATACGGCTTCAAAAAATCTAATTTCCATTCATAGAACGAAAGTAAGCGCCGCGTAATATAATGTCGCCTTCCGAATTTAGGAGCCGTGAGACGAGAAAAATAGGCCGCCGAACCGCAACGGATTTAGGAGGTGAGAACCTCTATTCCCCGAGACAGCTGTCACCACAAAGCCCATTGAAAGCAAACGAGAGAGAAAAGCAGGCCCGGTTTTGATAGACAAGAGAAAACTCCATCCGCGAGATTATTCCGCATAAAAAGTAAACAAGGCGGGAACGGAGAAGACCCGGGGAATATAAGGCGAACGCAATTGTTGTGGATCTTTGGCTCCGGGAGTAAAATGGGGCTCTCTCTTCTTTCGGGCCATTTTTCCTTCGCACTCTATTTTCCGCTATTTTTAAGGAGGCATTTGCATTTATATGGACTTTAGGATGACGCCCGTATGAGGGAATCGAAAGAGGAAATTCTTATTTTGGTTCGCTTAACTCTTCCCTTTTCCTACGGGACGAGATTGGGAGGAAACGTTACGGATTGAAGCTTATTTATTATTTTTCCCATCCGCGAGATAGTCTCTCCGTCTTCTGACGCTCTTCTCCGTAAGGCATTTCCGCTTCGGCTATTGGAGGCCTATGTCCTGGTTTGCATGCGAAGGTCCCTCCCATTCCGAAACAAAGGAGATTCACATGACTAGTCCGGGGGAATTTTCCCTCCGATGCCCTTCGGAGGAAAGGTGTAATCCTATCCCCATGTTATCTATCTTCGATTGGAATCTTTATGAAAATGTCCCGTCTTTCGATTTCAGCATCTATTTCCCGATGAAAATAGATGCTTAAGGATCTCGGATTCGATCAATTCAGATTACATTAATGTATTTTCTTTCAGAGATGTATCGAAAAAATCCGAAGATAGGTCTCCTTGGTTAATAAGATTCCCAAAGAAGCCTCGATGTGAAAAATTGGAAAATATATAAGATGTATACGTAATAACAAAATTATTGAAGAATAAATAAATATGCCTATACCAAGAGAGTCATGTTCTTCGGGAAACTCTTCAATCAATACAGCCATGTTTAAATCAAGGCAATCAACCAGAGAAAAGGCTGAATACAATATAAAGGTAAAATTATTATTTATAAAAGAAAATTAAATTCTGCTTTTCATATTGAAAATATCAATTCTCCAGACAAAATGCTTCAGATCATCTACAAAGGTAAACCAATAAACTGATGATCCCTGTTAATTCACATTACTAACAATTATGCGATGATACACGTACATAAAATTTTCATCCTCTCTAAATTTGGAATTAAATTCTAAAATTATTAAAATATTTGGACATTACCACAATTACTATTTTCAATAGGTTGATGACTCCCATTGGAATTCCATTTATTTTTCGGAAGATCTTGTCTGAAATAATACATTGAACTGGAATGCTTTAAAATACATCCAAAGAATTCTATCCGAAAATTTACAAGGAACTTTGTTAAACAAATCTACAATGACTGAATCTCCTAAAAATCTATTTTAATATTTTTTGAGACACTCGTTTTAACTCTATTTTCTTCTAATAGAGGTATATCGAAATCTCATTTTCTTTATCAAAATCACCCATCACTCCATGATATATATCTATACACTACCTATACACTACATATACAATATGATTCATTGTTTTTAAACCGAAATATTGCATATTTATTTCTATTTTCATCTTTCGGCAGTACAATAATAAATACACGACAGCTATCTTCGTTACTTTTCCGAGCTTTAAATAAATCAACGATACCACTACACGAATAGCTGACATGTTTTAAATAACATTTCAGAGACTTGAATTCGGTACACAATACAACAAAACTTCTTGTATAAAAATAACAATACAACTATATAACCCAAATCTTTCCGAAGAAAGAGGGTAAAAATTGGTACATCTCTTTTCATAACATTCGTATTTTTATCGTTCGGGTATAAATTTCACGGTCATTTCTCTCCCATGTTTCTCTTTGTGAAAAAGTCCATTCACAGCCGCGGCACAATCTTCAAATTTATTGCAAAGGAGAGGACTTCGTGCAACGACCGTCCATTCCCTGATTTTATGAAGACTATATTCCGCGTCAGTTACGACCAAATGCTGAAGGGACACGGACTCTTTCCTGACCAAATACCGCACCCCATTGTGTTTAATCCACCAAAGACTCCCTTTTTCATCCACCGAGAGTAAAGTTTTTTATGCTAAACTCTTCTACGCCATAATGGGTGGAAAAAGAGAGATGTCTGGGACGTTTTGAGACCGAAATGTAAATCGGGGTGACTCCATTCACCTATCCGGACCTCTCTATACTCCCTTGTCATCTTTTTACTTCTATTTCTCGAGTGCGACCCCTTTCAATGGAATGACCCTTTTCCCCTCGAGGAGTCCCCGGTTCATAAAGAAGCGGAGGCGAGCTTCGGAAAAAAGTGACACTCTGACCGTATTGTATGCGCTCGCCTGTATGTGCGTGCCGCTGTCAAACCTTGAGGTAAAAATATATGCGCTGCGAGCTATTTCGTAGCTCGTTATTCCTATTTTTTTTTCGTGAACGTCACAATGCGCACCTGCTTTTGCTCGCGGATGTTATTCCTCTTTTTTAGAGCCGTCGCGGGGTATAGAAAAGGGAGTTTGTTTGCTGAAAAAAGGTCCTCCGCGTCGGGAATGGTGGTGAGGAAAATGAAGGTTCGCAGAAATTGTGAATTGCGGCGATGAGAAAATTTTACTGTCCGACCGAGTCGCTCCGTTACGAGTGTCCTCTCCATGTTCGGGACTGAATGAAGTCCATGTTTCGGAAAATTCGACCCCGGTCTCCTTGTGGCTACAGAGTAAAATACGGTTTTGATCATGTCGCGTAGAGGCTATCTAAAACTTTCCTAAACAGCTCACGCAGATATCACTCTGTGATGAACTGACGATTCCTCGATGAGCTAATGATGATGATAACAGAGTTCAGAGATCCCCTTCATAAACTTTCGAGGGCTTCACCTAGTTTTTAAAAAAAATCAACGTTTAACGAGGACATATCATTTAGCTTTCCTATATCCCATGAGCTCAAATGGGCAAGGAGAGTTTTCATGCTTACAATTAAGTAAATTTAAGCAACGGAATTCCACTAATTTACGGTCAGTTGTAAATTTTAACTTTTTCCATTAATTTTCAATCTATTTTCAATATAACTTCTAAAATTATAAAATAATATTGAATCAAATTGTTCAAGAGAAAGAATAGCATTATTTTCTGAAAATATTCAGTATGTAAGTGTAAATTTTACTTGCTGAATACATTAAAGCAAGTGGATGTCATTATACATTTACTAGTACGTTCAGTTTGCTTAATAATTTCGATATTGATGGATTTTTTAAATTTTCAACATAAAATCAGTTTCCAAACACATTTTACTCGTAGAAAAAATAAATAATTTACTTTAAGCCTGATATTCTATAAAAACGAGTCTGCAAGAAAACTTTCAAAAAGAAGCTGATGTAAGTATTTCGTGTGTGGCTAGTGATGGTACGTTAGAAATCCATGGAGAAGAAAACGCCAACAGGCATTCAATTTAACCCAAAATAAAAATATATATTATCCACAATTGATTTTAAACGCATATGTTTAAAACTGTCGTATATAACATAACCTAATAAAGACTTGAAACTATTAAGTATATCTTAATATGATACGCCATCTCTACTTTAATTTGAGAGATACTTGCGGTATTCTATTAAAATAATGGATTCAATGATTTTACGAACCGGTGTTTTAACTTATGAGGATTCTATGATGATAATTATACTTTTCTTTGTTAACTTTTGGAAGAATTATGTAGCAGTGAATATAGAAAATAAAATTTAATTTTAGAGATAAAAACGTTGTAACAGGAGCATGAATCTCATTATAAATAAGCCCGGTAATCAAATATTGGTGAATTCAGAAACAAAAAGGTCACATAGAGATTAAGTTATGGTATCATTGTTATTCCTGTTATCTTTTCGCTATATAAAATAAGATTAAGAGATTTAAAATCTCAAATAGCCGTCTCTGTTGGCGTTAGAACTTAGCAGGACCTTAATTCACTTTATGAATACATAGCTATGCTCAGTATTTATCTCTCAGGAAATTAATTACTGAGATTATTGAAGCCACACTCAGAATTTTTACTCAGAATGATAAAAATTGTATTGTACTGTATTCTTATTATTGTGTTGCACATAGGAGATAAATGTATCATAATTGGATGTTATAGCTAAATTTATATATGCTCTGTAATAGTCAATAATGTTGCATTATTATAATAAGCATTGTATGCACTATTGTATTAGTCTATAGGATGGATATTTATTAATGTAAACTAATGTTGCAATAAAAATTATTAATTATTAATTACTTCCCTTCCCTCATAGTACAAGTTTTATCATGGTTCCCAGTAGGCCTTCACGGCTACCGTAGCGGTATCCTAGAAAACCTTTTATTCTAGAAAAACGCATTCGTATTTCTTCCCTATCGGATGAACGTTCTAGAAACAAACAGAATAGTACTCGCTACCTTTATCCTTTAAAATGATCAAACATCAGACAGCTCGCGAAATTCAATGCCACTGCGATTCTGTAAAAGAAAGCAGCTCAGCTTCGCTGTCAAACCAAATCTCAGTCCCCTTAGAAATCCTTTCCTTGGAATAACATGCTTTCACTACCCTAGAGATTTTCCCCAACGTATCAACCCTCTTTACAAGCCCAATACCGTGGACACTGATTGGAGTCGAAGGATGCGGCAGAGGATTCAGACGGCTTTCGGCCTGGAAGGAGTCATGCACCACAGCGGCGAATGCAGTGAAATACACAGCGTGCGTGATCCGCTTCTCCAACAAGCCCATCGGAATAGCGTATATGGACAAGCAGAAGAATTTGTGAGCAATTACATGTAGCATATATAGCTCGGTAACAAATAGGGAATATCCCCTAGCGATGGTAGAGAGGGAGGATGGGTACGGGCGATGGACCCATAATCAAGGTGCCTCCGGAAATAATAAGAAGATACGCAGTGGGATGCGAAGGAATGAAACAAAGGTATGGCGGGCATTACGGGAATGGAAATTCATGTGAAGGGAAAATAGATAGGTGGATTGGGGGCGGAATATCCTTAGCAGTAGGTGAGCTATCCTGCAGGGGGAGCCGGTGAAAGATGTTACGGAGTCAGGAATGAAGAATGCGCAGTCGAGAAAGCGGAGAGGGGGACGTTGATACATAAGAAGCGAGGAGAAATGCGGAACGAGGCGGGTTTAAAATAAGAAAAAGAGAGGAAGATAAAGGAATGGGCCATTGGAAAAGACGGAAGAGGGAAAACGAATGATGCTTTTCTATTCGGAGGAAAGTGATGGCATTCTTAATACTTCCGCCTCTGCAAACAAATTAAATTCCTTCCATTTTGTATTCTCTTTCGGGAGATGCTTGTCATAAAGTACTTAAAATATTTAGAAGAAATAATAGTAAATGAAGATCGAAATATACCCTTATTGGTATTATTTTAATTGAATAACATCGATCTTCAGGGAAACAATTTCTATTAACGAGTATACACTTTAATTTTTAAGATTAAAAAATACAACTTTAAAACTGTATATTAAAAAGTTTAATTATGCCTTAAATCACCTACCACGCCCATTCCATCAGAAAATAGTAGCACTTAAAAGTTAAAATAACTAAAATTCATATAATCTTAAATTAGAAATGAATACAAGTATTCTTCCTCACCCAAAACTCAGTTAATATTTAGTAGGAAACGAGACAACATAAATCTCCATAAACATTCATAATCTGTCCATTCTCGTCCAATACAATACAAAAGAGAAACATTTTCAAAATCCAATTTGACCTTTTAAATGATACTAATTCTCTCGCACGTTGTTTTTATGCAATGATTACACAAGGAAATAAAATGTAAATAGTTTAACTGCGCCAAAGAGAATCTCAACAGCCAAGGAGGATGCTGAGGCTAAAATACTCCTTTAAAAGTCAGAAAGCAATTTCTTGCGAGAAGGAGGGTCAAAGGAAACAGGAATAGAAGCAGAAGGAGGAACTGCAGGAAATCCTCAAGACGCTGAGAACTTCTGCGGAAAT
The DNA here is from genome assembly GCA_947579665.1 of Sympetrum striolatum. Lineage (NCBI taxonomy): Eukaryota > Metazoa > Arthropoda > Insecta > Odonata > Libellulidae > Sympetrum > Sympetrum striolatum. Next base: position 73,398,656 of record OX388342.1, on the reverse strand, counting down.
ATATACGCGAAATTAGGGAGATGTAACGAAATAACAAGCCCGGCAAGTGCGGGCGACAGAGGGAAGTGAGGAACAGATAAGATAAGGAGGTAAAAGGGAGAGAGAGTGAGATTTGAAAAGGACAGAAACAAGAGAACCGAGAAGTTTACCTCCGTGTAAGCAGATCTTCCAATGGGTTCTTTTGAGCAAAACAAAATGCAAATTATTAATAGGCTTATATCTGGCATTCATTTTCCCAATTAATATTATTGTATTATTTTGAAAACTTGGAATGCTTAACTTACTAAGCTATGGAATCAAAATAAGAGCCTTTTTAAGGTAAATAAAAATTAGTTCCTTGCTTTTGATATCTGAATAGTTCGCCAGAATCATCGCCCGCGTTTTCCTCAACATTATGTTATTTTCAAGCCATGAAAACATTCTTAAAAATCAATCACAAAGGATATAATAATAATATTAACAACATTATAATTGATAAAATTATTTATTTAAATCAATAAAGATCTTTTAATAATTCATATATTTTATTTTACTCCGTGTTAACCATTTAAATTTCTCTTATTACAAAATGTTAGCTGAAAACATGAACAGAATGCATATAGTGTTCCGGCCGACGTGCCGTTTAGATATTTTGAATCTCCCTCCTTTTCCTACTCCCTTACCCATCATACCTCACGGCAAAAGACGGTGAGAGGAGCAGGTGGACGGAGGGGAGAGGACGGGCAGAAAGGGCAGAAGGATTCGGGGACTCTTCGCGGGCTGTTCTCCGCCAAACCCCACCATAGCCAGCTCTCAACTTTATTTGTCTTTTTCAAACATTTTATTGTGTACACGTACGGCAATACATGTTTTTTGGGTCTGATTTGTTCTTTTTATTCCATGTAAACGGCCTCGTGTCGCAAACATTTTGGTGCCGAAACCCGGGAGCTGGCGGTTGAAGTGAGGTTGTCTATTTCTTCTCATTTGCTGAAATGTCCGACTCTGACGAGTCAAATCGGCGCGGAGCCACTACCCGTGAGCAATTCGACGCCCGTTTGAGACTTCTGAGGAAAAGACGAGGTATTTTCTGCTCTACGATCGAAAAGGCTCATTATCTAGCCGATAATTTAAATAAATTGGGATCTGAAATTTTGTCGTCCCCTGACGTTGGCATATTTCGTGCTCGTTGTGCACACCTCTCGGAGGTGTACACGTCATTTCAAATGGCTCAAAGTAAAATCTTAGATTATTGTCATGCTTGTAATCAGCCAGAAAGTTTTAAGATTGATAGTGATCTGATGGATGAGGTTGAAAATAAGTACTATTTTGTGTTGTCAGTTCTTGACATTGTTAACTCTATGTCCGACACACCCATCGCTGAGTCTAAGGTGAAAGGCCAGTCCACTGTTTCCACTCTTCCTCAGAAATGTCGCCTTCCATCAATTGACGTTCCGCAGTTCTCAGGTTCGTTCGCTGAATGGCAGTCTTTTCGTGATCTTTTTATGTCTGTCGTTCATAATAGAGATGATGTAAGCGACATAGAAAAATTTAGTTATTTGAAAACCGCTCTGAAAGGAGACGCCTTGTCCTTAATAATGGCTGTGCCGTTCGGCGGAATCCATTACGAAACTGCATTAAAAGAACTTTTCGATCATTATGATAACCCACGGGTTTTGGGCTTTAGCTATTTAGACAAATTGTTGGCGTTTCCTGCAAACCATACCGATTCTCTCAAAAATATTGTCACATTTGTTAGTACCTTTTCAGAGAGTCACGCTGCATTGAAATCTCTCAACATTCCCGACTTGGGGGAATTTATTTTGTTTAGATTGGCTGCTCGTGTCATTGACAGTGATTTGATGGCGCAATTTGAGCGATCTGTGTCGGGAGGAGAGTTTCCCTCTATTTCACAGCTCTTGGTGTTCCTAAAGAAGCATATCAAGGTTTTACAATCTTCCACATCTAACACTCACCGAACCTTATCGTCGCGGACTGCCAGGTCTAATCGGGTGATTCTATCCACTTGTAATTTGGCAACAAGGGCGCGTGGTACTTACTCCATTAATAATAGTCGCTGTCCCCTTTGTACTTCTGATCATCTCCTTCACAAATGTCCTAAATACCACGAGATGGAAATCGGACAACGAATTAGTTTTGTCAAGTCCAAATCATTGTGCCTTAATTGCCTAAGGTCTGGACATTGGGCTTCGAAATGCCGTTCCAAAAATTTCTGTTGTAATATTTGTAAGCGTTATCATCACACGTCTCTTCACCTGTCTCGTGAACTGCAGGAGAGCACCAATTCAACTCAGGTGCTCCCCCATTCAACTCATGAGAACAGGAGTGTTCGCGAGCCACATGGTTCTGTGAATAATTTCGGCTCCGCCCTGCCTTCGCCTCATGAGTCGTCTTCACGGTCGGCATCGTCTTCCGCGATATTTTCCTCGATTGTTCGAACTAATCTTTCACGGACAGTCATCTTGGGAACAGCAGTTGTATTAATTGAAGCGGGAAATGGGACTTTTAAGCCCATTAGGGCCTTGATTGATTCCGGGTCGCAAATCTCCGCAATTTCCTCCGCTGCTGTCGAACGCCTGGGGTTGACCGTAGCTGATTATCAGGGCAAACTCTTTGGCCTAGCTCAAACACCATTAAGAAAGCCTCAAGGACTTGTCTCCTGTGCGCTTGTTCCTCGAAATGCATCATCGCCTATGCTACGCACAAATGCCGTGGTTATTCCGGAAATAATGAATAAACTTCCGACCGCTCCTCTTCCCTCATGTATTTTTCAAAGTTTTGTCAGTCTTCCCCTCGCAGATCCGGCGTTTGATAAACCATTGCCCGTAGATTTCTTACTGGGGATGGATTTATTCCCCCACCTTTGCCTTGGTGGGCGGAAGAAATCATCAAATTCAGACGTGGTTGCTGTTGAGTCAATTTTCGGATGGGTGATTATGGGAAGTATCCAATCTATATCACAATCACATTCGGATGACACTGGGTCTTTCGCTGTGTCTGAGGAGAAAGATATTCATTATGTTTTGAAGAAGTTTTGGGAGGTAGAGGATGTGTCGGCTGAAATTAATCGTGATCCGGAGGAATTACGATGCGAGAAATTATTTAAAAGCACTCATTACCGAGATTCTAGTGGAAGATATGTCGTTTCACTGCCTTTCAAGGAACTTTCACCCTCATTAGGGGAATCCTATTCTTACGCGGCCTCGAGGTGGATTAATTCGGAACGCCGACTCAGTCAGAAATGGCAAGGCAAATATACTGAATTTATGAATGAATACGAATCGTTGGGACATATGTCTAAATCGCAAAGTCGGGGTTTGTATTATTTGCCGCATCATGCTGTTTACAAGTCTCATGCAGACAGCTCGAAGATTAGAGTGGTATTTGATGCCTCGGCGCGCGCATCATCAGGTAAATCACTGAATGATGTATTGTTGACCGGCCCAAAGCTTCAGGGTGATATCTTTGATATATTAACAAGTTTTCGAACGCATGCTATAGCGTTTATAGCAGATATCGCTAAAATGTATCGCCAAATTAAACTCAATCCGAATGATTGTCGTTACCAACATATTTTGTGGCGAGAGAATCCTTCTGTCTCACTCGAAGATTTTGAATTGCAAACCGTTACTTACGGAATAGTTTCTTCGCCGTTTTTAGCCATTCGTGTTTTGCATCAATTGGCTGAGGACGAAGGACACAAGTTCCCACGCGCTGCGGCAGTACTCCGACGCGACACCTACGTTGACGATATAGTTACCGGAGCTGATTCACTGTCTGATGCTTTGGAATTACAGCGTCAACTAATTGGCTTGCTTGCCTCCGGCGGATTTCCTTTGGGGAAGTGGGCCAGTAATTCCTCCGAGTTACTAGTTAATCTTTCAGAGGAGGAATGCGTGACGAAGTCTTATTTTGACTCTACAGAACTCTCCCACTTGAAGGTTTTAGGTTTGTTTTGGTCACCTAATGATGATAAACTGTCTTATCACGTGAATTTTGATACCATCGTCAACTCGAAAAGGAAACTTTTGTCGAACATCGCAAGGATTTTCGATCCTATTGGGGCCTTAGCTCCATTAGTATTTTGGGCCAAATCATTGATGCAGTTATTGTGGCTTGCGAAGGTGACATGGGATGATCCTCTTCCGGAGGGAATAAAGAACCAATGGGAAAATTTTGTGTCACAAAGCCATCACCTAGCGCACATTCGAATTCCCCGGTACATTTGTTCGCAGTCGCCTTCCGATTACCACTTGCTCGGATTTTGCGATGCTTCCGAAAAGGGGTATAGTGCCGTGGTGTATTTGAAACTAGTACCGACATCAGGAGAAAAGAAGGTTAATTTCCTGGCAGCCAAGACCAAAGTAGCTCCTATAAAATCGTTAACCATTCCAAAATTGGAATTATTGGGAGCCCTTTTATTGGCAAAATTATTGACCCGCCTATCTTCATCACTGCACGAGAAAGTTAGCCTTACTAAAATTTATGCTTGGACTGACTCCCAGATTGTTCTAGCTTGGCTGAGGTTGCCTCCACACACGCTAAAAACATTTGTGGCAAACCGGATTGTAAAGATTCTTGATATGATTCCGCTTTCGTCATGGAATCATATTGAAACTTCAAGGAATCCCGCAGACTGTGCATCGCGCGGACTTACGCCTCGACAGCTGCTCTCGTGCGATCTTTATTGGGAGGGACCAAACTTTCTAAAGGACGATGATGTTCAGTGGTCATTTAAATGCTCTAACCAAAAGGTTGCACCTGATCTTCCTGAATTGAAAGCGCCGGTTTCTTTGATTTGCCTGGTTCAGGATCAAGAATGTCTTTGCAATTGGATGAAAACTTATTCATCCTACGTGAGACTAGTTCGGGTGATGGCGTATATTTTGAGATTCATTGGGGCGATGAAGGGGGAACGAAGAAATACGGGATTGCCGATTGAAGGACCTGAGTGGACTAAAGCTTTATTTCGGTTGGTGAAATTGGAACAACGTTTTCACTTCCGATCTATTATTGAGTCACTTCATAAAGGCAATAGCCTACCGCTCAGTATTGCTCGTCTTCGTCCCATATTAGATGACGAGGGAATAATTAGGGTGGGCGGTAGACTCTCCCATTCAAATTTATCCTCTTCTGCTAAGCATCCTATTTTGCTCGCCAAAGATAGCCATCTCTCTCGTTTGATAGTGAAACACCATCACTTGACATCACTTCACGGTGGTCCTCGCGCTGTGGAGGCATTGGTGTGTAGACAATATTGGATTTTATCTGTCAGATCAGTAGTTCGGTCGGAAATCCTGAAATGTGTAGTATGCTCGCGGTATCGAGGTAGGACGTTGCAACCAATTATGGCAGATTTGCCTTCTCCTAGAGTAGTGCCGCAGAGACCCTTTTCCTGCGTCGGTGTGGATTATGGAGGGCCCTTTTCCTATAAATTAAGCGATAGGAAAAACTCTGCCATTGGAAAAGCATATTTATGTTTGTTTGTCTGTCTTGTAACAAAGGCAATCCATTTAGAATTAGTTACATCGCTCTCCACCGCGGCATTCATTGCAGCGCTCCAACGCTTCATCGCACGGCGGGGAATTCCGTGTACAATTTATTCTGATTGTGGTACCAATTTTGTCGGGGCAGATCGCCTTTTGACAGACCTCTACCGATTAATAAGATCCTTCGCCCATAGGGAAGCATTGACTCTGATTTATCCGGAGTCGGGAATAACTTGGAAATTTAATCCCCCAGCCGCACCGCATTTTGGGGGCATATGGGAGGCAGGGATCAAATCCGTAAAATATCATCTGCGTAGATGTCTCAACGGCCAAACTTTAAAATTTGAAGAGTTTGTCACTCTCTTTTGTAAAGTTGAAGCTGTGCTGAATTCCCGACCTCTGACAGCTAAGTCTTCAGATCCTGAAGAAATCGATTGTTTGACCCCTGGTCATTTCCTTGTCGGTCGACCTTTGATAGGATTGCCAGGGAATACTTCAGAGCAGGCGATCAATCTGCCCACTCGATGGAGACTCCTAGAGCAAACGTACCAACACTTTTGGAGGCGATGGTCGCAGGAGTATTTGCATACGTTACAACAGCGGTCCAAATGGACAAAAGAAAGTAAAAACCCGGAAATCGGAGAATTAGTTCTTGTGCGAGATTCTAATCTTCCTCCTTCTCTTTGGAAGATGGGGCGAATTACTGATATTTTTCCTGATTCTGAAGGTGTTGTTAGGATTGCAGGAATTAAGACCTCATCAGGAACATTGAGGAGACCAGTCGTGAAACTGGTCCCATTACCAAATTAGTTAAGTAACATTTATTTTTTCTCTTTTCAGTTGATTGATCCGGAGTAGACAATTTCTTTGTATGTCTCATTATTTTTATCTTCCCTTTCCATATCCATTGTCCTTTCCATGGCCTAACCTAATACCTTTTAAGTCTCTCTGACGGGCCTCTGAGAGTGAAGATTTTCCTTCCTTTCATTTTATTTTTTTTTATTTTTTTTTTTTGAAAATTGTTAATTTCGTGGGAAATTCACGGGGGGCGGTGTGTTCCGGCCGACGTGCCGTTTAGATATTTTGAATCTCCCTCCTTTTCCTACTCCCTTACCCATCATACCTCACGGCAAAAGACGGTGAGAGGAGCAGGTGGACGGAGGGGAGAGGACGGGCAGAAAGGGCAGAAGGATTCGGGGACTCTTCGCGGGCTGTTCTCCGCCAAACCCCACCATAGCCAGCTCTCAACTTTATTTGTCTTTTTCAAACATTTTATTGTGTACACGTACGGCAATACATGTTTTTTGGGTCTGATTTGTTCTTTTTATTCCATGTAAACGGCCTCGTGTCGCAAACATATAGTCTAGATATATAGTTAAATTAATGATTATAAGGTATTTTCTGCTATCACCCACGTCACATTTTAGTGTTTAGCCACGTTATTTATGACATAACAGGACTGTATATCCAAAATTTATACTACTTCTCAGTTAATGCGAAGAAAATTAAGTTACGAAACCTCAAGAAAGGATACAGACATGAGCGTTCAACTATTTCATAGGTTCATCTAAATTAAAAATCCCTATTCAACGTCATCTTCTTAAATTCTTGGTAGCATATCACACCCTTCCAGTAATCTAACATCTTCTATCTTTTCCTCCCCTCTGTTTTTCGCTTACATACTACCCTCATCTACATTCTTCAACATCAAGACGGTACGCCATCATAGAAAATGACTTATTTTTATAATTCTATTCGTTAAACACAAAAAGAATGAGATCCGTTCAGTATCAAGCAGTTTACTTTAGAAATGCTGTAGAAGAAAAGGAAAAGCTACACTATGCGACGAAAGCAGCGAAGGATGCAGCGGTAGAAGAAAAGGTAAGGAGGCGAAAAAGAAAGAGAAAAGAAAGGGAGGGCATTTGGAAACCCCCATGGGATAAGAGAAGGGGAAGAGGAGGAGCGGGAAGAGAGATATATGTGCTTCCCTCATCACGAAGCGTGATTTATTGCGGCGGAAAGGAAGAGAGGGGATGAGCTAAGGGTGTTACACCTTCTCGAGGAAAATGGGGAGTCGTCTACGAGGCTGAATGAGGAAGAGAGGAGGATGTCCGAATCGTTATAAATAAGGATACGGGGCACGGGTTTCAATTGACGGCTGAAAAGGATGGAAGACGGAAGTTAAGGGAAGGATGTGAGGGCAGGAAACGTGGGATGGGAGTTATTTGGAGGTCGGAAACCGCAACTGCATCGCAAGTGAAAGGTAGTTCAACGGCTCGAAAATATATCGATCCTTTCCATTCAATATTGAAAAGGCGATGCGGCATCTTATCGCCGAAGACCATCGGTCCCCGTCTCCACATTTTTAGGACTTGTTCAAAGGGAAAAAATCGTCGATTGGAAACGGGGAGCAAGATAAATAAGTCAAATCGCTAAAAGTTATTTCATATTTTGCATGTTTGGATCCCTGAGACCCGAAGACTTTAAGTTTTTCTCTAATAATTGTTTCCTTAGTAGTACTTAAGAGTAGAATATACGGTAATAATTGACTCCATCTTAGACATCCAATAAGAGATACCAACAAATCTTTATGCATAAGCATGTTATTCATCGAAAATCGAACAGATTTTTTCACTCTCTAGAGTTAGTTGCAAATGAAAGAAATTATATTTCTGTTCTGCCTATACACAAGCAAATCACTAAGAATAAAGGAACTATTCAAATATCCCCAATTTGAATTGAGTATTGACTATCTTTGCTGGTCAATTAATTAGATTAATGAAGACATCAATGGAAGAATAAAGTTGGAAGAGAGCAAAGATGAAAAATTGTGTAAATTATTATAATATAAAGAAAAAATAAAAATATAAAATAATCTTTCCTATGTATTTAAAAGACAGACCCATAGTTCTCAATAGACTGTAAAATAATTAAAACTGGTTAATCTATGATAACAAGTATCTTACGATTACAACTTGTACAACGTTAAAATCAATTAATTTCTTCTTCATGGAACTTTAAAAGATAAGAAGATTTATAAGAAGTTGACTCTTAGCACACAGTTCGTTTATCCGCCACGCATAGGATATATATATTTGGGAAAAATGTAATCAATAGTAATAGAATATGTATGCGAGTAACGTGCATACTAATTGAATACATACATGTGAAAATAAACCTGTCATTTTTAACCGGTTGCGACATTCTAACCATTAAAAGTGACAGTATAATAAAGAGAGAAAAAGTAAAGAGAGATCAAAAAAGAGAGGGTAGTTGAGAAGAAATGTTTAGAGATGTACGGCGACAGGGGATAGAGGGAGATCGTGAAGGAAAGATTTAGGACTTTTAGGAAAAGAAGAAAATGAGACGAATGGGAGTAAAGGGAATGTAGAGGAAAAGTAAGAAATGTGAGCCGAAAGAAAGAATGTTGGAATGGGAAAATAAGACACTTTCCTTGTCTCTTCCTCCGTCGACTTCTCTATTGATTGGGGTTGCAGAGTTACGTGACAGAAGAAAAGAAAGGCGCACATCGATGAAGAAGAAAGTCTTCTTTATAGCAATTAGAACCTACTTTCTTAGTACACCTATAACTTAAATATTTCCTGAGTATTCTTCGATCATTTTTGACAACTAAAATGCGAAGATACAGTTAACAGGTCATTCGAAAAGTGTCATTCGTTTGCTCACAGTTTACGAAAAAGACAATTTCACCTATCCATAGGATGAGCTCCGAACAAGTTCTGACTCATATGTAGTTTATAGTGTTTACTATGCCGTTGAAATTGTGTGTGAAAAGAATCGAAATGCTGTACTTGCTACAGCGTGTGAATAGGGTGCAGTGACTGCCTCGCCTAATTCAAGAGATCCAAGTCTCAGTCAGATTTATACTATACATTGTACTTTATATGGAAAAGGCTGGGTTTACATGTAAATGGTGTGCAATTTCTACACGACAACGCTCGCTTCCATACAGCTACCAACCACCATTATGTGAAGGATGTTCTACTTCATCCTCCTGGAACTGAAAGAATTTGATGTGACTTCTAATTTGAAGTCATTTTTGAGTGAAAGAGGCTGCCACTGTGACAAGGAACTAAAGAAAGACGCAGCAAACTGGCGTTAGGCTTCTTCGTAAAGGCAACGAGTAAAGGCATACAAACACCCATTGCATGCACTATATAATATTTACAATATAAAATACTTGAAACTATTAATCAAATTTAGAAAAATCTTAATATTTTCTTAATAAAATTCGATTATATTTTCCTAGGTGCATACATTTATGTAGAAATCACCTGCATACATTCCCTTGTTATTATTCGCTGAATAAAACTGTAAGACGTACCTCCTCCGGAAGGTTTTTGGAGGGGTTTTACTCCCGACAAGAGGGAATATCAGGCAGGGATTTCTATATAACTATTTACCTTTCGGATGACTACCACCTGGCCTGTTCCTTATTTGCAGTCATGACATATAAATGATAAATACATACAACAGATGCCTAAAAAAGCAGTGGCGATTATTTTGAAAATAAGCATATTTATTTTGTGTAAATTAAACTCTAATGTATTCTAATAATTTTTTTCATAATTCTAAACGGTCTTTGGTCTTTCTGAATTACACTTCTACTAAAGTGAGGTTTCAGCGAGAGCGGCTAAAAATTTAACATCCATAAGATTGCAACGCGGAAAGACGATTTACATGCGTGTTATTGTATTGTTTATTTATCCTCGTCGGATATAAATATAAACATGACAAGATGAATTTTGGCAATTCGTCAGACCTTGAAGCCTTGGGCGAGGAAAGAAGCGAGAGTTACAAATTTGACGAATTGATGTAATTCTTGTCTCTTCTCAACGGAAGCGAAAGTAAAAGAATCACGAAGGCAAATGAAGGAAGGTCACAGGCGTCAGGGATGAAAAATATTCACGAAAAACAAAATCAGAAGGAAGCTCTCAGAGAAGAACTAATATCGTAAACATCAATGGTAAAGAGGGAAAATGTCGTTGGAAATTAACGAATCGCGTGTCACCGATTCATGAATCTCGATTAATTGAACGAATTCCGAATATTAAATCGATTGGGAAAGGAAAAGGCGATAACTTAGACTGTAGTAGATAGAGCTAGAAAAGGATTAAGACAGGACAGAAAAATGGATTGATCCACAGAGAGATGGGAAGAAAAGGTCAATGTAATTGCATGGAACGCTGTAAGTGGATTGTTTTTAGATGGTAACGTCGATAGTGCGCAAAAACTGACTGTCTATTTTTAGCTATTATATAAACATGCAACAAACTCTGCTAATTATTTGATTGAGGCCATAAAATGAAAATTGCAAAAGGTAAAGGACGAAATGTAAATATGCACGCGAAGGTGCTTACCTAAATGATAACGGGAAGAAAAACGGGGAAGAAAAAATTCAGGACTCCTACTCGGTTACTTCTCTTTGCAGGCTTTCCAATCAAGCTATAATCAAAATTTTAACAGGCTGAACCGCATGCCCAGTAAGTAAAAGATTTCGGTTCGAGTCTCAGTCCTATATGTTTTTTTATGCCTGTTCATCTAAATATTACAAATTTTAGTGCACTGAATATTTCAATTGAGAGAAAAATCTCCGTACTTTATTTTTCTGATTTATTTCAAAAAAGTCTATTTCTTACAATAAAATACACTTCTCACTCAAAATATATTCACTCATTCAAGTAGAACATCAAATCTTTCCACCCTTCACAAAATACTACGGAAATAATATGTACACATAACGAACAACGAAGCTTCAAAGTGAAATAAAGGATTAATAAGCAAATTCGGCACAAAATTTAGTTATTATGCACAAGTAAACACTCAAAGGAAAGCACATCTCTTCGTGAAAAAAAACAGATATTTATTAAGTAGCAGATGCTGGAGGTTAAAATTCATCTGATAACCTACATAGAATCTAACACTTTACTATCTCAATTATTCTGCGATACTTCATTATCACAATGAGACGGCTCTCATACTACAACTGTACCGAACTGGATGAATTATCAGTCTCTAAAGACAGCGATGATAAAAATTTATTGGTCACATACATGAAGTTCGCCACTCATATATGTTATCATAAATAAATAAAGGATATATGATAAAATCAATAAAAGAAAATAAGAAGCGGCCAAGAAAGTTTCTGTCGAACGTTGATTCGAAATATCTAGGTACCGATTAGTTTTAAAATAAAAAAATACAAAGCTTCCGCGTTGTAATGTGAATTAAAATACACTACAACTTAGACTGCTCTATTGGGAAGGAATCCAAAAAACAAAAAGAGAGGAAAAATGTATATCCCAGATCTCGAAAGTTTCGAATTAATTCTCCCAAAGAATTCCCGCGGATCCTTTCCATTTATACGTCAATCGCATACCCATTATTTCCCTTTTAACTCGGGTGAAAGGAACTCGTAAGAGTTATTGAAATTCGGAATCCAATTCAGAACAACCAGCGAAAGGTAGGAAAGCATTTTCTTTGAGCTGCATACACACAGCGAACCCTTTCGGGAGGACTGTAATTGATAATAACATTCGCACGGGATTTATATCCGACCGAATTCGTGGAAAAATAACAGAGGGGACTCCATGTCCCAAAAACATGAATGCGTGTTATGAAAGCGTCTCGCTCGGAGACAACCCTTCCGGAAACCTCTTTGGCCCCGTCTCCGAGGGGCGAGAACGAACCCTTTGATTTCGACAATGAGACAGAGGCGTGAAAATTTATAGGGAATCCGAGCCTTTCGGGAGGATAAATCCTTCCAACCATTATGAACTTCTGAGGGCCATCAATAACGGAAAATTCGGAACATCTCCGTCGAATTTTCCCTTTAGAGAGAGGCTAGTGACGGCAACGCTTCGGCGCTAATAACCGATGAAAACACGCTTGGGATTATTTACGCACTCTGGGTGCCGAAGGTGGGCGTGACGGTCTGCCATTGGATATCGAAACTGAAGCGAGAGATCCGGAGGTGAGAAAATTGTAACCGTGAAACAAAAACGCCAATTACGGGAGGGGCTTGCAGTAAGTCAATACGTAATTACACCTTTATTCCTGCGTGGATGGCAATTAGAGTCTCTCGGACGAGAGAGAGTGCTCGGAGTTTTCGTTTGCACAGAGCCGCACGCGCGCGCTTCTCACAGGGTAAATAAGGGAAAGAAAAAAAGGTTTTGGTTTATGAAAAGCTTTCTCCCCTTTCATGTCCGCGCGATAGGCTAAGCAAGCAGCGTTAGAGACTGGAGTGCCGCTGTTTGATCTATTGGGATTTTTTCCTCCTGTCGAAAACAGTGCCATCCGTGGGAACTATCGGAAGATTCCTCAATGGTTTGATCTCGGTAGCGAGGGACACCGAGGTCGCCGGGTTCACTTCAGGTACCAAATCACGAGGAGATGATTGTTCCGTCACGGGATGGGAAGTTTTTCCGAAAAAGTCACGCCTAGCTCTTAAGGGCGAGGTGTTTATTCCTCCCTCTCGAAGGATCCATTCCCACCCCTTTCGTCTCCTTGGGGCAACACTAATCTTCTCGCATCGAACGGGCACGTGTGATCCTAGAAAGAGTTGTTCTCCTGAGTTTGTGAGTGCTTTCGATTATGGCACATGGTCATAGGCATACAGAGACAAAGGAAGAATGTGAGGGGGTTGAGGAAATTCCTTTGAGGTTCTAGTTGCTTACTCCAGAATATTTCAACGAACCATTGCTTCGAAAAGCTCCAGTAACTAACGGCACGACTTTTTCCCTCTTGCTCTCATTTTATCACCAAAGATTATGAACGTATTTATTTTACTAAACCTTTCACGCAAAGAATTACGATTCTTTCTAAGCTGGTCATTAATCAGTACTTTACTGAGGTGCTGCATTGTTTTGATAGGAACCAATAAAGAGGTCCATCTCAAAGCTTCTGTTTCAATAAAATTAGAGGTATAAAAAATCCAGAAATTGTATCGAAATTAAAATAATCAATTGAATCCGATAATTATGAGCTATCACCTTATGAACTCCATAGGGCTAAAAATTAATATGACTATTGATTGTTATACGTTCGTGTGAATACCAGCAACTACAAAAAATCCTCAAATGTAAGTAAAAACGATATTTGCAGTAAATGTAAATTTCAGAACAATAGGCACGCTCAAAACAAAAATCAAAATGAAAGAAAATTTGGAACACGGCTGTTAATGAAATAGAGGTTTAAAATCTCCAATAGCCGTCTTTGTCAGCTTTCCTCGTCCCATTCACCGGTATTCGGAGAAAACAAGAAAGGACCACCGCACTTTATTCTAAATTATCTCTATACTGCTGAAAACTTCTTTCATTAATTGAATTGATATTAATTAAAAACGTCTAATTTCAATCCACGGAAAAAAAGTAACCCGGAAATTGTAGCGTATATTTAACAAAATGAGAACAAACTGCGAAGATTGAGTTTTCGTTACACTCTCATGAAACAGAGGCATTTTCTTTTTTACCGAAAGAATATCGCTGCCGGAAAAGATAAATTTAGTTCGAAAATACTCTCAATCGGACTAGCTGCACCGAGAGCACCGATTCGTTCCACTCCGAAACTCATATTTATCGCGATTGGCCCAGAGAAAATAAGAACTTGGAACACACTTTTCACCCTCATGAATCACAACCAGAGGGAATGAAAGGAGCCAAAAAAATCGACACCTCCAACAGTGCGACAATGATCTCGAAGACGACAACCAAAAGGGATTCATTTCGGATGGATTGCGAGAAAAGTGAGTCAAATAGCTAAAAGAGAGAAACGTAACCAAGGATTACAAAAGGTACTGTATCTACTTGTATATAAGCCAAGTTTTTCTGAACATATTTTAGACTGAAAAAATCCCTCTCGGCTTATACACGAGTGTATAAGCAAAAGTATAAGGTCCCTTTTACCATTTTTTTGGAGGAAAACATCTGCCGCAGCCGGAAATCGGCTTGTAATTTCCTCACTTGGTCAATTAACAATTCTTTATCAATTTTCTTCTAATGACCTATTGCTGTCTCAATTGATGTAATTTATCGTATATATTTTTATTTTGAAATTTAAAGGTGCCTGCTGCATTTCCCAGCCATAGGCACATACTTAAGTCAATTAGCTAATTTATTTATTCTTAAGGACTACAATTAGGCATCAGGCCAGGTGGTAGTCATTCCTGTGGGAGGAGGTAAAAATCATATAATCTTCATGGTATTCACCCTAGTTGGAAGGAAAACCCCGATGGCAGTACATGTTACATACGATTACAAAATTAACAAAAATATTCCAAAATTTACTTCAATCATACAATAGGGGAAGGAGAGGAAATAACTGTCTCAGTACCACATGAAAAATTTTCCTGTGGAACCGAGACTAAGTTATTTCCTCTCCTTCCGTTATGGAGTTACACAAAGTGACAGCTACCTCAATTGATTATAAATAATACAATATTTCAAAATTTAAAACAATCATACAATATTTTAAAATTTACTACAATATTGGAATACTTAAAAAAATTACAATAAAATCACGAAACCCATTTAATCCTGTCGATGAATACATTGCAAGAAAGGGGTAAAGTTTCGAAAACTCTCATATTTTATTTTTTATTATATTTATTCCCCATCATTATTGTTTTTTCCCCTTACATTCCCTATTTTAATTTATTATATTTTTATTTCATCTTATTTTATTTTCTCATTTAATTTAATTCTCTTCATATTTTTTTCATTTTTTACAAATGTTCGATTGCATTTCCGTAATCTTTGTTGATATTCAAATTTATGTATATTTATGATATATGTGATATGTGTGACCGTTTCTTGTTAATATTATTTACCTACCACTGAAAAGTCCAGAAAGTTGATGTTTGGGGGGTATATATAAATAATTAGATAAATAAAAAACTTCTCCGGGCAAATTGTTCCATTCTGTTACTCCCCGATTAAGAAATGAATACTGAGAATGAAGAAATGAATACAGAAAGTATACGTACGGGGAAGTATGAATTCAGAAATTTCTCAGTATTTGTGATAAATTAGGTACCTCGGCTCCCATTCGAGTCGCCTGATACCAGAGTATAAACGGTACTCATCGGCTATAAGCCCGAACTCGTGCGTCATGACGATTCAATCGCTTGAGAGGCTTCGAACGGAAGAAGTGGTGGGTTCCTCCCCGATATAGCGGCGGAAGGAAAGATGTAGAAAAAGAAGATAGGGGGAGAATGGATGGCGAAGTGTCGTGCGGTGGGTCCCCTGCGTCAAAAGTCCATCCTTATCGCTCATGCAGGGGGGAAGGCGGAAAGGACGGTGAGAGAGAGAGGTCTGTAAAATGTGAAGCCATACCACGCTAACATGCGTGAGACCCCGCCTTGTTTCCTGCACGACACGGGGATAAAGCATTGGGTTATTAAAGTCCGGCCGAGAGTCCGTCGAGGAGTTGCCGTCAATTTTACGTATTAATTCCGTCGTTCCCCGGCAAAAATATGATTGGAGATGAGGCGGAATAAAGTGGACTCTGATTAACTGTGACAACGAGACGGATAACCTGATTAGGGGCGACGGACAGATGGAGCGGATAAATTCCTCTCGCAGGGAAACATCTGAAATTGAATTGATGCCGGGAATATTTTATCCTCGTCTTTCCCTCGAGAAATCTTGATTTGGTTTGGATTGATATTTAAACCTAATACGCTATAATTCGATAAACTGGTGACGTGAAAGAGAAATTGAATTCAGACGCTAAAAAGGAATAGAGGATTATGATTGGAATGATATTTCATTTTTAAAGGAAAATTGTTCCTCAGCTCTGAAGAATGACAAGATTAAAATACATCAGCTGTAAAAACCAGAATTCAATTTCATAGACATGGACGGTAATATATGAGATATGCATGTATATGAACTTAAAATGATATACATGCATTTATATATATGAACTCACACAACTATTCTAACTAATCTCATAAAAGCAAAAATAGGCCAAAGAGAAAAAAATAATCTATACGTTGACTTCGTTCCGTTGACAAAACTAAAAAACCTTTTCACTAATCTACATTGTGAAAAATATTCTTCTTTTTATGCTACCATAAAGGGGTATTTGAACCGTTCCGTTAATCTGAAAGATTAATCTCTGTATCAATCATAGCCGTAATCTTTTTGAACTGGGAGGGTAATTAGGAACGAGAATACTTAATAATTAATCAAGTTTCAGGAATGGCACTTTTCTTTAATCCAAAGCAGGTTCTGTCCCGACTTCCAATGGTTATTAACCTAATTAAAACCTCTGATATCTCATGAATTTACTTTAAATGTTTGCTTTATGGCTGAGGCATAAAACCGATTCTATCAGAATTAATACAGTGATCCAAGAAAGGTCAAGAGGTCTGCAGCAGTCTTTTCCTATGGCTCTTTGCGGACAACCTTTCTCGGAGCACGCCATGTACTTCAAGGAACGCGATTGTTGGATGAGATATCAGAAGATATGCATTAATACACTTTCTCATTTCTTTAGCCTCCCGCACCACAGGTAATTCCCATTAATGCGAGCGCTCTTACCCCTGAACGTTATATGTAATAAAAAATGAAAGGAATTGACTGCTCGTTATTACCGAGATATACATCTCCATAAAATTAGAATATATATTAACTTGTTGTGCCTAGTTTTACCGACAAAAGATATACACAACATTAACCAACTATTTGACGGAATATATGCATAAGATACCAGATGTGCGAGCCCACGAATTTACTATCTTGATTGAATTTAAGTAATTATGATGAAAGCGTATTCAAATTCATTCAAATAGTTCACATAATAAGGCAACTACATCTCCCCTGGAAATAACAGCAATTCATACATAATAAAATATATCTGCGTAACAACTTAAGTAAACTACTTCCAATCTTAGTTTCCGTTAATGACTCATTTACCGCAAGATCACTTAAATATTAAATGAAAATGGGCTGTAGAAAGATTAAAGGAGATTGACGATCGATTCTTATAAATGTCAGGTTAATTCGGAGAGCATAACCATATTGGAATCCCTAGCTAACAAAACGGATATGTCTCATCCAATTAATTGTTAGTAAAGATAATTGGGAATGACTAGAAATTTGGAACGCACAATGGACGAGTATGGCACCTGATTATAAAGTCCAACTTTAGTCTCAAGAGGCTCTATACGACAATACATATGCCTTACTTTCCTGCTTTTCTCTAACTTTCCTCAAAGAATATCAGTTGGTATATACAAGTCTAAATTAAAACAGCAAAAACTGATACATAAAATTTCTGTAAATAAAACTTAATTTTTCTCAAATGAGTTCTCATTCTAGATTGCAACATGTCGTACTAAATACTAACAAAACGGTATCTTCCCTCAGAACTCTGGGATATTGATAATATACCTCCATTACTGCTTTAGCAACAGTAGAATTACGCCTCTCTTTCAGACGAAAGGAAAGTTTGATTCCCAGGAAACGCCATGAATGCTCAACGCAACGTTATTCTGATTCATATTACTCGGCTTTGTATTAACCTGTTGCCCCGGGAAAAATTGCCTTATTTTTTCTAATTATGACCCATACTATTCCATCCCCGTAACGCGAGGTACTACATTTTTCCATCTTGGCTTTTGTTTTCAATCAGAGTGGCCATGCTCCGCCCGGAGATCCTTTCACGGCAAGGGCGATTGCCCTGAAAAAACTATCTGTAATTCCCTCGGGCAGAAATGAAACAGCGTAGACACAAACCCCAAAAACTTCATTTTACCATCCTATTTCGTTTAACAAGAACCTCCCCGTGGCCCGAATTTACATTTCCTTTGTCATTCCCCCAACTATGGGGCTTCCAGCGCGAGCTCGTTTTTTGGTTCTTTTCGACGAAGCAACGAGTAGTAGATATGAGTGGGCGGAGCCTCTTTTCGAATTCCATTACCCTTCCCTTCGATTACGTATGCCCCGGTTCGTGGCCAGGCGTGAAAAGATGCAAAATAGTAACGATTCACGCAGAGAGCTGAATGGCCCTATCGCTCAGCATCGGTGTTGGCCGGTGCACCGTTGTAAATTCCATTACCCGCTCTCATACGCGCCGTTCAGGGCCTCTCTGTAAATACGAATTCCCGGAAAACGATCCCATAGTTCGTTTCCATCGCGTATTTTTACCGAGGTTCCGGAAGATACTGCACTTCTCTTGGCTGTAATTACGAATGGAAATGAAACTTGAATGGAAGACTCGATGCTGTGATAATTCATTACTTTTTCAACTGCTTCAATTTCATTTTCTTGCTCAAAGCTTTGCTATTCATTATTTTGAGATTTTGAGAGACTTTTAATATTCAGTATTAATTCTGCTCTAGAACCCCTCGTGAGTGTGAAAAAGTGTACGATTAATAAAGTTCTGAATTAATATTAGACCTATTTCAATGAGAATCACGGTCTAAGCATTATGAGGCTGGATATAATACCGGATTTTTTCCCAAAAGACTTGAATTTTTCGTCACATCCGAGACTTCTCCATAAGTGCTCCATTTAATGCTAGGATAAGTATGCTATATTCTAAATAAGGCATCTTCTTAATAAATGTAATCAATTAAATTATTAACTGATAATATTTTTTAATATAAACAATCACCGTTCGTTTGTCCTTATATACCTACTATCATAAATTTAAACCGACTTGAAAAACCTCAAAAGAAGTAATTAATCATTGTTAATTAGGTGAGAGAATGAAAAAGTATCCATCCTCATGCAATCATTTAAATTGTACCAAAAGAAAGGAAGTATCTTAACCTTCATTGGCCTGCATCCTATAATTGTACCAATTTATTCTTAAATAGCATCCTACTTTTCTTTTTGGACTCAATATAACATTTCTTCAAGCTTTTATTTCCTCCACATATAAAAATACCTTTTTATGAAATCAATGACGATAAATTGCCGCCTTTGAGAGATCGAAGCGTCTCTAGATAGTTAAATTGCTTTTTCATTTAGAGATACACTGCTGATGTAGAGGTAAAAAGATATGCAATTAAATTTATTATTTAAGTTACTATAAATGGACAGATATTGAAGGAAATAGAGATATATACCCACCGAAATTTACAACTAAAAGTATTCCGGTAAATATGACGTACATACATGCTGGCCCTACATTTCTTCCGTAAATATTATTACTCCGAGATATTTCACTCTAAACGCTGCTTACTCAGTCAGTGGGATTAATTTTAATTTTAACTTTTGAATATTTAATGCTTTCTCTTAAGTAATAGGGACAAGGAAGATATGAAATATAATAGTCAAGACATACTTGTTTATAAATTATTTGTAAATATATTTCATACCGGATTTTTCTATCACTTATATCAATGGTAGATAGATGATTCAACATACTTCTCCCGTATGCAGGTTGACTCCACATTTTCTAATTTAAAGTTCTATTTAAAGGTCAACTAAAATATATAAGAATATAAGAACATCCGAAAGAAAAGCAAAGAATAAATTCAGATAACTCACGAAATCCACAACGATTTTCAATTATCTTACAAACATAACGTCCCTCATTTTGTACAAGAAAGATTTTCTTTCATTTTTTCAAGCATAACTTTATCGTATCTCGCTTCAACGATATTCAGAAAATAATTTCCGAGGAAATAAGTGGCTTCAAAACAATGGAATATATGGATGCTACAAATCTCACGTCCTTATTTCTATCGAAAAAAGCTATAATGGATGTTGACGTTATGGGATTGAATATTGCCCATAAGATGGGCGTAACCTGAAGCCATTCCAAATTTATGAAGAACGGAGGAATGAGTAATATCCCCGTAAGTAAGACCTCAACATAAATTGAGAAGTTAGACGAGCTAATCTCTTGTAGTGCTTCATAGCCGAGCTCAGTCAAACAATGGTAATAAATTCAAGACAACGGTGAAAAAACCGTAGGAGGATTAATAAATCCCGTAACTATTTTCATGGGTTTCGTTAGAAGCTGTAATCTTAAATTATTTCACCTAATCCATCAAAAGCAAACGACAAAAGGTTTTCCCAAAATCGGGGAAAATTTAATAAAAAATATTAACCATTAATAATGCTAAACTTTTTATTATTACATTTTTTTATTTTGATCGAATGACAATTTAAAATACAATGTAAGCGAAATATCTGAGCCACAAGCGAGTTCATTCGAGGATACAAACAAATACATAAATTTAATAAACAGAGAAACCGATATTAAGAACAAATTTCTTGAGCAATGCCGGTTAAATCCATATACTTGTATGCTACATGATTTTCTTTGCATGAAGCCTAAGAAATGGTTAATGTATTTTTACAGGAAGAGGTATAGAGAAGAACTTTATCTTTTTACACATTACCTACCGACCTTTGTATTCACTTTTATTTTCATTTATTATTAATTTAATAAATTGTTTTAAAATTTTAATTACATTTATCGGAAGACAACCTTGCAAAAAACTCATAAATAATCTACGATGAAGTACACTCCATAAAAAATAAACGATCTTGAAAGACAACAAAACCGATTTAAACCACAAATCTCTAAATAGTGGAGCTAGTACTGACACCAATTGAAACATCTCAAGGAAACATCTCTTTCCATATTTTGGGAAATATACATAGTAAAAGCATACACACAAAACAAAAAGTAGTAGGAGAGTCTCGTCAGACTACTCGGTGAAAAAGTTCTGTTTAGCCTTCGGGTTTTCCTGGGTGCAAAACGGTATGTGAATGTATGCATAGTAAATTTCTTTCCACTTCTTTCAGTAGAATTAAATAAGAAACAATAACTATTAAAACTCAGTTACTTGTCAGAGGTTTGAAAGAAAAAAGGCTTCTTCTACCTAAACTGTTTCACTCTCCTCAATTTTCTCATTTTATAATTCATCTCTGTACACTCCTACCCACTGCAACAGTTTCCTCAAAGGATAGCGCCCAGATCCCACGGACATGGTTTGTACCACGTGCCCTTCCAACTGTAGCCCAAAAAAGCGCAACGGGGGAGCGGTTGATAAGAAAGAAAAAGTAGCGGTTAATCGGTGAGAAGAGAGGATGCAGAGGGAGACATTAAAAAATTAACTTACACAGTGTACAGCTTTAGAAGATTCAACTCCGACGTTCCCAAACAAATGCGTGTTTTCTCCCTCATCTCGATGGTTGAGGGTTTCAACGATGAAAGATATGAAATATGGACGTATCTTAGAATTCACAAAAAATTCTTATTAAGCTTTTGTCCATGTATAACCACAAAAACGCTACTTCTATGCACTTTTCATTCATTATTTTCTTGTCATCTGCCACGAAAAATGTAGGATGAATTAAGTTATCAAAGCGTCTCTCGAAATCAATAATTGGAAATTCTTGTAAGATGACGTAGTAGTGGTTGTAGCTACTACGTTTTACAAGTTTTCTTTTACTAATCTTTTCCCTATTCATGTATTTCTACAATTTAATTAGGTTCGGTTATTATAACTTCAAATATCGTAAAATTGATTATCATTAGCCGGCTACCTGTAAATTTTCTATAGATTGAGGGAATTTTAAAGGTAGGTATTTATATTTATATCCATTAATTAAAATCAAGAATAGTATTTCTACAAATTTTATCAATAAGATCTTTTTTCTTTCATTTACATTGACGGTTTTCAGAGTAAGGGAAAGGGTATCTTTCGTTTACTTTTACCTCATCCTTATTGATGGCTATGTAAATATGTACTGTACTGAGGTATGAATGCCGGTGAATAATCGGTATCACTTATGCATCACTTAATTGAATCCTGTCGTAAGTTTTGCGTATCGATATCGAATATCGGTATCGATTCGCGGCACTTGTGTGGATTGTTTTCATTTCATTGTATTTCTTAAGGAAAGCATAAGAAAACTATATCAACCCTCACCTTCCCTACAATTCCTCATTCCCTCTATAAAGCTATCGTCGCTACTATCGTCGCAAACCACTAGGAGGGGTTTGTTCAAACCAGCTTTTGGGTGAATACTGAGAGACCCATAAATACGACGATTCTCAGCGTGTAAAAGATCTACAACGCCTGTCTACAATTCCAGAAGAAAGCCTTTATTCAATTCCTCCCAATCCGTTCGCTACCCCTTAGCCTCTCAATTGAAGAAGTTTCTTTTATTCTATTTCATCTCACTTGTTTCTTTCTTTTCCCTTATTGCCTCTTCTCGGAATTTCTCCAATTTCATTCCGCCGTTTCAGCAAGTCTCGAGTGCAATCCGTAGAATTGATTTCAATTTACTCACTCAGCAAATATCCCGTAATTACATACATTCCAAATTGATGCAATTTGAAAATCCGTTTTCCATTAAAACACATAGCTACTTCCTCCATTACATTGCTTACATACCAGTAATTCTTGCATGCAATAAGTCGCCCAAAATACCTCCGCTTCTACACCACTCTTTCTTCAATTAATTATCCTCTTTAATTCTCTTCCTTGAGACGTATTTGCGATGCTTTGTCATTATTAATCCCCGATAGTCCTCGTTTATCTCTATTCAGAGGGGATTTTCTTTTACCTTCGCTTTCGCCAGTTCTTAGCCTGCTCGTTTTTCCTTCTCTCCGACTAATTTATTTTCTCCTTCACACTTCATCTCGTTCCCAACGCATTCTTCTCGGGCGTCTTTCCAGGCATTCCTAACAAACATTCGCTTCTCGTTTCATTTCGAACCCCTTCTCTTTCGCCACTTATTCCACAGGTTGATTCTTCTTTCCCCGCTGTATTATCGTCTCATTTCCTCTTCTTTCTTCACCATGCCTCCCACGCCCTCCTTTAAGCCAGATATCCTATTCCTTTTTTTATGTTTCCTGTTTCATTCTCTTTCTCCCCGGCTCTTGAATAGCTATATTCTTCTAGTGATGGAATTTTCTCCTAGGATTATTCTAACCAATCTTAGGCAAGTCTTTTCAAGTAGGCCTTTCTCTCCTGCTTTTAAATACCTTTATATTTCTAGCAATAGAATTTCCCACTATCAATATTCTAACCAACTATTCTTTTCCAACCTGAGGCAACTCTTTCCTATTCAGAGTATATATTTTCAACTATTCATCACGGATTCTGAATGCATTTTAATTTATGCCCATTAACTTGTATTAAAAGTCCGAGGTTATAAATTATTAACTCTATAAAATTTATTGCTACATGGATGAGTTTTATTTTTCCTCATGGAAAGTAATCGTTCGAGTATTTCGTATAGATGTTTGCAATTTACGTAACCATATTGAATCTCCTTTGTGTCATAACTTAGATTCTTTTTTATTAAAAAATTGCACTTCCGATTAACATTGTTATTGATTATTATAATATATTATCTTAAAAAATACAACATAATATTGAATTTAAATTCATTCAAATAATTTTTGCTGCGGTATCAGTAAAATATTTCTATTATGTTAATGATAAAACTTTAATATAAAGCACGATGACAAGATAATTGAATTTAAATTTTATTTCTAAATTCAGTTTATATTTACAGACGTCAACAAAATCTATTCACTGACTTAGACATCCAGCGATAGCACCAAACGAACAAACTTTTACATATTCCCTAAGGGTGTATAGCTGTTCCTGGGTTTTTCTACGAAAACACTAACAGCAGTTCCTAGTTTCCGTTTCTAAACCACCTCGTTAACTTCATTCCCGAGCATCCTACTTATCTGAATACACCTTCCGACAGTCACGTCGAGTGAAGAACAAACTCTCCCACCCTTATCTCGAAATGAATATTGATCTAACGTAACTAAGAATTGGTCATTGTTTGGAAACCAGTCAACACTCTGGTGGCTGGAGAGTCTTGGCATAACCTACCGCGATAAATCAGCTCTCCCATAACCCTAGACGCCTATCCCTGGAGTCGAAGACGCTAACCACCGAAGCACCAAAAGCTTTCCCTCTTCCCACCGAATTCGAGAAGAGAGATAGCTCACTCAGCGGTCACGCCTCGACCTCACCTGACCTTATTCTGCCCTAGGGAGAGGTACTCCTGGGAGAAGAAGAAAGGGAAAACGTAGGATGGGAAAGAAGAGGGAAAGATGGAAAGACCCAAAATTATAAGAATAATGAAATAAATGACTTCATTTAGGGCGAGATTGAGATTATAAAATCTCTTCTTACATGTAACCCTTCGTCTTATAAATGTAAAGAAAGAGAGCTTGAAAAAAATACACAGAATATGACCTATGTAATGGGTTAAGGTAACTTTGCAGATTTTTTGGGTTGTTCTGGCCCGGTAGCCTAGATGGTTAAAGCTGCCGCCTGTGTAAAGGAAGATCCCGTGCTCGATTCCCGGCTTCGTTAAACTTTTTTTAAGTCCGTTTTTCCTTGCGAAGATGACTACTTTGTAAATTTAAAAACCTAGGCAAAATCTACACTACAGGAAAACGCCCTCGAGAAGCGGGATTTGAAAAACCAGTGAAACCAACAGATAGGAAACTAAATTTAGTGATGAAATTATGTATACTGAAATCAGACTGAGAGGCTGAGGCGGCGGAGTGATTAGCGCGCTAGCACACGCCGAGGTCCCAGGTTCGAATCCCGGCTAGTTGGATTTTTCTGGCTAGGGAAGGGTTATTTGTCTTTGTAAATAGTAATAATTATTGAAATGGATGTAATTGGTTTCCTCCGGTTTCCATTATAGAACTCATTATTAAATGAAATACAAAAACAAGAAGACATTACAGTAATATCATACAAAAAAATTAAAAATAACAAATAGTTACATATTGACATGTAAGTAGGTGAAATATACTGATAAAAATACTAGTATGTAAACAATTTATGAAAAACGGCCTAAACAAGTAAAGAGGCAAAATGGAGAAAATAATAAAGAAAACAATAAACTATAAAAGGTTAAATACGATTTAAAATACATTCATTAACGCAGCGGATAAGGCAATAAAATTCATCCGGGGTTAGAGACCGAACAACCGGCAGCAGCTTATTTCCTCAAGACGTGCCGAAGGTCGCCAATTCCCCCCGATGACCCCACGGTTCCACGGGAGCAATTACGGGGATTTTTCCCTCGCGAAAATGAGATAGAGGATGAGGGTGTCTGAGGGCTCTTTGACGGGCTACAGTCCGAGTGGGACCCCACCACCAAAGGCGTAAAATTGGTTGGATCCGCTTGATTGAGGAGATTGTAATGGTTTTATGCCCCCGGGGCTTCGGGAAAAGAGTGGGAAGTTGGCGTGTTCTCGCGGGAAGACGAGTTGCGGCAGAAGAGGTAAAAGAGTTGGTGGAGTTGAGGGAAGATGGAGATTTTTTTGGACGATGTTCTTTGCTATGGAAGTGGAGGGGGACTATTTGCAGCGGGATAAAAAAATAAACATTTAAGCCTGCATCCTGAGTAAAAGGGCCTCCCGCGTGACTTTTCTTACGCTCCACTATCTCCAGGGAACTACTGAATCACCATTCTGACACTAACGCCATATAACCATCACGTAAACCTCAAGAGGAAGTGTCTACTTTTTTTATTTAGCGTTTGTAACGACGTATTGTAAGTGCGATTTATTAAAGAGATGAATAGATCTACCTGATTGGAGTACGCGCCGGTAAATCAGTTCATTCTTATGGTTTCGTTGTGTTAGTGTTTCACCCAAGAGATGGCTCGACCAAGCTAATTCACCCAGGGAGCTTTTCACCCAGAGATATAGTAGCCAAGATTTAACATGACGTATTTTTCATTCAACTATCTGTTTACCCAAGAGATATTTCACCAAATTGATAATATTCCAAACTGAGCTACCAAAATTGTTCTGAAAGCAGTCAATTGTCCTACCTATCACATTTCGGGGTGATAAAGAAATTAGGTTTCTGCCATTTAATACAAAAGTTACTAAAAATTTGTTTGATAAACTTCTTGCATTTAATTATATGACAAACTTGAATCAAAGTTAATAGAGGAAGCGATTATCAGAGAGAAATTGCTTCAAAATAAATAAACTGACGCTACTCTGAAAATGTAGTCACTCGTGCGACTATTTACTTAATTATACAACCTATAGATTCGGTGCATATTCTCAACGAGACGAATAACTCAAATCAGAGTAATTCCCGGCAACCTAAACCTAGTTCATAAGTTTTACGTACATATTGTTCCCCCACTTTCACCAAATGTTTGTTAACATAAAGAGATTGAATGAAGAATGTTCAGAGAATAAGGAAATCATTTTAACTGACTTTTTTTTAATAAATGCCTATGAAAAACTTGTATTTCCTAATGGAAAGCGTTTTCTCCTAAGTAAGAGTGAGTAAAAGTTATGGACAAGAGCAAAGTAATCAAGAAGGTGCAAACATAGCTAAGTTCTCTATTAAGCGTTGAACACACGGTATGGAAACAATTAATTATCCCATTAGAATTAGTATTAGAGCAAACTTTGCTCTAATGCATTGCTTTGCTCCAATATTGACCGATGACCGAATGATATAATTCTGACGTATGCATGTATGTATGTAAACATTCCGTGATCCGTAAATAATCACGCAAGACTTACAGTTAACTACTTACATTGAAGAGTTAGCAAATGTAATATTTCGTCATATTTGTGGAAGAATTGAAAATCCCGCCATACCTGAAAAATATACAAAACAACATCGCTAAAGGGCACTCATTCTCTTTCAATACATTCATCCGAACATAAGCACTTGGAGAGATGCATTCAAAACCGACAAAGAACAGAATCCCAAACCACAATTTCCATCGAGAAATAAATCCGCGCGACCAAAATACAAAACGAAATCCAGATCGAGGAAAAGGGCAGGGGGATGAGCGTAACAAAAGAAGACCGACTCTCTTTAATCACGAGACAGAGGAGCATTTTTACCCTTCGATCGAAGACGATGCATCACGGGGAATGCAGGGAGAGAATGCATATCCTAACGATCAATCGCGGTATAGGAAAGGAAACGCGGGGACGTGGGATCCATTCAGGTTTTATTCAATCCATCGCTGCGTTCGCACCGCAAACAAATGCGTCGATGCTCTTTATCCCGCGAGATTTGTGGGTCGCCGAAGCCACCGCACGCAGCACCCCCCATCCTTCCGATGACTCCCGAACGAACGGATTCTTGATGGAGGGATAAAAGGAAAACTCCGTGAAATATAACCAAAGCCTCTGTTGGGGCTATTCATTCACGAGAAGAATCGAGACGGCTTCTCTTTTTTTGCTTCTACCGAGCTAAAAAAAAAGAATATGAATTGTGTAGGCTGTGAGGCAGTTGCGAGAGATGCATTTGAAAGAGAAAAGAAAAAATGAATGCGAGAATTTTCAATCTCCTGCGTGATCAACGTAACGGACTTGAGTGGTCTAATTGTATTCATACAATGGAATAATTACGCTGAATATCTCGTTAATAATTAATAATACTTTACTTACTGCCTTTCACATACTAACCATGATTATTAAGAAAAAAATCAATAACATCGGGCTATGCTTAGTGGAACCATCTTAACTTACATAATATAAAAACAAGCTGTATCTTTATTCCACAACATTTTAAATTAACTTTTTTGGATTTTAAATATTTGCGGAGTTAAGGCGTAGTTGGTTTGTATCTTATGTATTTCATTGTGAAAAATATTCGCTATAAATAAAATCTAACTCCTTCGAAGCTTTAGCATCCGAATTCTGAACTTTTAAAGACCGAATAGACAGAAACCTTGAGGCCTCAGAGTATATGAATAACTTTCCTATATCAAATATTAAACCTACCCGGAAAATTCCTCATATTCCACGCATATTTTCAATACAAATTAAGCACTGGGTGACCCGAGGCACAGATTCATAACTCCAAAATCAAAACGTCTCTCGTGCTTACTTTAAAATGATATAAATTTAATAATTGCTGAGGTCGGATTCTTGGAATAACTATTACTTCTGCCTCGTTATTAGCCACGAAATTCCTCGAATGCCTTTTTTAATCCAACGCATCTCTTCTTTGTTTTACTGCCTTGTTACCAAAAGCATGCGACATTATGTTTTGTTGCCTAGGATTTAATTAATATTACAATAAAAACGTGCTATTTCCACAACATCTCGGCTGCCTCCGTAGATGTTAATATTAATGTTAGTAAAATTTTAACATTTAGTTTTAACATCAATTAAAGAATTCGTTTCTTCCTTACGCTAGAATTGTTGAAAATGTGGAGATGAAAATTTCCAGGTGATGCAAACGACTTCAAAGCGGTTCTTTCACGCAAAAGAGAGATAGAAGTTGAGGTAAGAAGACAAAGGGTTGAGATAAATGTATTAAATCCATCGTAGTGCGCGTACAAAGAACAATGGAATTGAATCGATTAGGACTCCGTACGCGTCGATGGTTTGGGGACGAAATTATTCCATTTGATCGGTCGCGGAAGGACCAGATTCCTTTGATTTGGAGTACTGAGGAATAAGAAAGAAACGAATGAATTCGAAATTGCACTCTTGTAATTCACGCAACGATCCCCATCGGCTCAAAAGTTTCTCCAAATTAAATTTAATTTAATAATGGATTTCATTCTAAAACTGCGCATATTGAGCAAAGAGATAGTGGAGTTGAAAATTATAAATTAACGGAATAGTTAATTTATACGAATGACCTTTACATGTGAAATCCCTGCTACAAAGAAGCAGTGTTTTAGAGGAAGACTGATGTTGTAGTTGAAATGAATTTACAAAAACTCGTATAATTTTTCAGAAATCTATATCGGTTTAATCGAAAAATTCCTGGCTCATAATTAAGTAATTTTATTAATTTTAATTTCATTTCGGTAATTTGAACCGGAAAAAATATCAAACAACATTCAATAGCACAAAAATGAGAATTTTATTTTTTTTTCATATTTCTTTACCATTTCTTAAGATAACTTTTCTTTGCTGTATTTATGTAAAAAAAACTAGGCCGTAGTTGTAGCAAGAAGTGTAAATAAATTTAGAGCTCCAGAAACTAAACTGATCCTATGCTAACTGATTGTATTCATTTGTTACGACCATCAGACATTTCGGCTCTGAATGAATCAACAGTAAATCGCTAGTGTAAAATCTTGAAATCTAAATACGGTTAACAGTGATTAACAGTAATCATGAGTATTTTATTGAACAAGATACCCATTAGAATCGAACAAAAGAGTTCTAATTAGTTTCAAATATTCTGCTATAACTTTCTCTCACGGCGTTCTCGATGGGGAACAAAGATTGAAACGCTGATTGGTATGACAGGTAATAGAAGAGGTTATTAGCTTCCTTTAAGGCTAGAAATTAGTCTGAAGGTGATTGAGTGTTTGAAATGTATTTCATTCATTGTGTAGTCGAGACTGTGGCCGAAGTTTCTACGCCATGAATGTGAATACGTGTACTGGTTTTTTTTTCTTTCCACGCCGTAGTTTTCTGGCATGAATCCGTTGGGTGTCGCTTGTCGACGTTAATTTTGCTGTCACGGGCCCGTTAACGGAGATGAGGTCAAACTTTAAAGAATCGAAAAAGTCAGCTACTACGGAAATTAGCTTCGAATGATTGACGGTTGATTCCTCTCTTTGATGGCTGGCACACGTTATATCGCTGCGTGGGATTTATTGTAGCGACAAATGATGCCGGAGTTGCCGGGGAAATTTGCAAAACGTGAGAGAGCGAGGCGAATTCTAGCTAATTCTCAGTTATATTTTTCACCGAGGATTTCCCTTTTCATAAGAGCTACACGGTGTAACAAAAATATCGCCGATGATTGCTCTAGGAATGAGGCTTCTGCAAATTTTAGTAGCCTGATTGACTCGATTGATTTGGTTTGAACCAATCTATATCTCACCTTAAATAAATTTGTATAGTGTGAAATTACAGGAAACAATTACTTTAAATGTGAATCTCAGCAAATGTTCCATGCAATCATTTATATTTGCCCTTAGCAGAGTGATCAAAGACCCTAATTGGACTCCATCTAAAAGAAGAATCATTTGAGTTACTTAAAGCTAAAATTTATCCAACAATTGATGCTTGCAAAGCCTATCATGCAGATAAAATGAACAAGACGATAACAGGAAATTAAGATACGTAATGAAATTCAGCGAGCGTTAAATATTTTACAACTGAAAGGACTTTTCCCGTTTATTTCATATCTAGTCTGTTTCTTTACCTCTCCACCGCTTCTATATGTTATATTCCATACATGAATCTAGGATTTGAAAAACTACATTTATCCAATAATTCAATATTTAGACAGTCATATAAATCAGACGAAGGTAAAATTCAGTAATTTTATCATTAACTTTATAAATCTTGCAGTAGGGATTATGTATGCTATCATACAGATACTAAAGAAAAGATTCCGGATAAGGATATTGCAAGGAGAGCTAAAATAGAAACAAAGTCGTGATTTATGAATTCATTCCTACACATACGCTCATAGGAGATCTATTTATTACAGCCAAACAGCAGCGCTTCAAGAAAAAGAAGGAGAATCAAAGCATCAATACAAAGAGAGGCGAAAAGTTGAAAGACAGAGCAAAATCAAAGGGAAGAGAATAAAAACTTTCTCCCGCCTTTGTTTCACGACCATCTCTCAACCATCAAGACCATGAATTTTCCATCCATCTCCCGTCACTCTCAAAATAAATTAGCAGTTAAGGATCCACTCGGAATGTGAAATTAGTTCGAAGAAACTGTTCTACAACAAGGCGGATGCACGCTTTAAAATGTAACAGCTGTTTTACGCGATAAAGTCATTAATCATTGATACCTATTTCGTCTAGTCAAGAATAGTTCCTACTTACTCAAATGAGAGAGTGAAACTGAAAAAAGTCTTAATTAAGGAGAAAATAGTTTTATGACGGTTACTTAAAAGGTTAAAAACTACTCTCGCTAATAGAAAAATAGCTTTCCTTTCCGCTTGACGCTTAAAACCTCAATTTGCGTCGTCGTTCTCATTATCTATTAGATTATTACCCATTCCATGGGGCGGATTTCAACGCCTCCGTTGAGAGATGAGTTAACTTCACCTGTGGGGACGATGAGAGTGGCTAATAAATGAGGAGGGGAAGGAGGGAGAGAGGATGATGCATAGCGAGAGGTGACAAATAGGTAAAATGTTGACGGAGAGAAACATTAGAAGGTAACCCGTTAAAGCTTCCTCTCCTGAAGACCCTTCAACGCAGTCATTAGTCTCTTACAATTCCTCCCCAGACTTTCTCTTCGCCGTTCCCATCTTTGTACCTACGCGCCGTCTATTCGGATATAAGAAATACTTAGCTACTTGGGGAAACTTGGAATCCAAGATACGAACATTTCTCGTAATATCTTCATCCTATCCTCTGCCTCTCTGCTTGGTTGGTACATATATTTTTAGGGAGACAATACTTATTCGTTACTATAATAATATTTTTTTATAGTACTGCTTTTATAATTTCTATTTTATACACAGCTTTCTCTTACATTTTGTAGCTTGTACTATCAATAGGTTCGCGCAGGTTTTTCACTCCTTCTTTGTGGGTGTTTTCCTGTTGTGGATCTTATAATAGTTGAATATAATATCACCTACAAAAGGTTTAGTGGAAGAAGAGACTTCAGTCTCACAATCAATCTCGCCTTAATAAAGACCTTATTCTATCAAAAGTTAGGCCTTGTGAGTTAATTTGACTACGAGAGAAAAGATCACAAGACTATATCATTCTCTTATTTAAATGTATTGCGACTAGCAATCCATAGAAAATTTAAAGTTTCACTTATCATATGGGAATCAAAATTGCAAAATTTACTGCATTTTTATTTTTGATATTACTGATTCATCTGGAATCCAAACGGAATAACTACTAGATAGAATAACTTTCCAACATAATGCAAACCAGGACTTATATCGATACATTTGTGTATTACTTACATTTATGAAGTGTAAATATAAAAACAATGAACGCTTAAAAGAGAAGATTTGTGCTGGATAGTGAATACTTTAATTTAGTGGTACATAGTCAAAATGGAGAATGGAATTAAAGTGATTTTACAAAATGAATAACATTCCGCGATACTTTGTGAAAAATCATTTAAAAAAGAGTGTTTCCTAACAAAGCTTGTGCAGTCGGAATGTATTGTGGAAATGGCAAAATTTTTGTTAGTAAAGACCATATTTTAATTTGGTCTTTAATGGTAGCATATTTTAATTTGGTTTTAATTGTAGCAAATATTGATGGAGCTGAGATCTGAATGTACTTAATTATCGATTTCACTTTATACTCTACTTTTTCATTTTTATTTAAATAAATATTATCTTTTCCTTGCTTTGTTTAGATGATTTACCTAGCGAATTGTGACTCTTAATTGAATACTTGGGTAATAATCGAAGCTCTAGAAGTTCTTCAATTGAATGGACAGTTTATCGTAGTTGTTGATAACCTCGAAACTATAATTTGTTGACGTATGATATATGTATGCAGGTGACATTAAAAATCGACGTAATATAAGCAATTACGCCTCTTCTTACTTGAGTTCAAAAATCTCTTTTGGAATATCGAACCAAAGTGGTCACGGTCAGAAACGGTCCGAGTGTTGGCGCCCAAGAAAAGGAGACTTTAGAGTTCCATTGCCAGTAAATATTTATGTGATATTGATAATTTCTACATAATTGACGAATCTTTATGATTTATTATGTACAAACTCATTACGTAATCCTATAGAAATATATGTTCATAGATTACTATCAATCTGAGAGTAATTGGTGAAAAGGGAAATCACTATTTTGCTACATAGAACATTTTGGAAACTGACCTTTGTGAAACATTGGTAAGGGTGTCGAGGCTACATTATTTCTACTTGAATTGCCTGATTTCCTTTTTGCCTCTCCTTTAAGACGTAAATCATCAAAAGGTATCGAAGCCATCAAAAGTCTTCCAGTCCTTAACAACTTAATCCTATCTTATAATAATCCATCAATTCCCAATTTGAAATAATGAGGAAGTTACAAAATTAAAGCTTCCTCAGGAAAATGATGCCTCTCCTAGCGACTCTTGGTTCGCTTGTATTGTATATTGTCGACATTGCATTTAGCATGAGCCAGATAAATTATTCTCTTTGATTGATATATCTACGAAAAAATTAAAATTTTTTATAATTAATTCCCTCTCTCCATTATTAACGGCAGGGTATTTAGCTCATTTTTTTAAATCCCAAACAGACGTATATCAAATGCTTCATTCGCCATATGGACAAAAATTCACCCATTCGACCCTTGCAGTAATTCAGCCCAAATCGACTTTCCCCTAAATAATTCCCCATCCTCCCTTCTTGGCAGAACCAATCGGAAACTGATCGAAAGCGTCCAATAATTTCCGTCCCAAGCAGATCAGCAATAAAACGGGAAAATGCATAAATCCCCGCATTTCCGGGATATTCTGCACTTGGCGGTGTTTACGACGTGGATGAAACGCCCGCTCTTGTGATATATTGCAATTGCAGCGTCCTTTCGATCTACCGCAAATGCGCCTCCGAATCCTACGGATATGCCCGTTTTTACGCCATTCCCGGGCATTCGCGAAGGTGCGTGGTCGCGCGTTATCGCGTCCGACGGAGCGCACGAGTTATTGTTTCCACCGCCGCGGTCGCCTATTCAAAGCGACGTAATCTCGCTGTAAAATTTTATCGCGCGAGCTCCGATTAATAACGCCGACCTTTCCAATCGACGCCGAGCTTTCGTCTCCCACAATCAGAGGCAGAGTTAGCGCATAGTGGTCATGGCTGAGGGCATGGTACTATTGAGAACCTCAACAAAGAAGGCAGAGTAACTCTCAATAACATTCTTTTGCAACTTACTGACGTAATTAAATAATTTGACTGTTTCGTTAGCTGAGCTTTGCTAAGTTAGCTAGCTAAGTTAGTTAGCTTAGCTTGTTAGCTTTATATCGTGAAAATATGTATTTCACACCAAATTAAATGGCAACCCCTATTCTAAATTTTCTCAATTTTTAATTCAATTCCCTTCGGGATTTTAAAATATAAAATACATTTAATGTAACATTAATTCCGAGAGAAAATTCGTGGAGCTATTCCAGTGCAATTATGACAAATTTAGTGATTTCTAGCGACTTTTGACTTCTTTTAGCGACATCTTGCACTCTATAAGGCACGTCATGGTGGTACATATATGTCCTGTGAACGAACAATATCATCTACGAACTCGTAACATTACCTCTTTGATTTATTGAAAAGTCAAAATATCATCATTACCGATTCGTAAAAGATGTAATACCTGGTCATATGATAATTATACTAATAAATCCAAACTGTTTTGTATTTAAAATTTGTTTGGTGGGATTTAACAGGATATTATTTGAGAATTCTTAGCTACATAGATACTTCTTGGTTAATTAAAAAAATATATTGCTATATCATGGATTGAATCATGAACATATTATTACATACATATTATATATATAAAATAACCTGTTTTTGATAATCTTTATTCAGTATTTATACATTTCAAGCGAGACATTGTTTACCTTTCATTAACCAGTGAATCCTACAAGTAGAAATTCAATTTAATTCCATTTCTTGTAGAGGATGTTTTTTTCCTTAACGTGATGTTGCGATTGGATTTTCCGAAGAATATATCTCTAGGTTTTTTTGTAGGCGGGTATTATTTGATAATTACGACACGATAAGCCTCGATATGATCTTAACGCCTTTGGCCTTCGATAACATAAATTCCCTTAATGACCCTGCCCTCAGTCCGATGCCTGCCACAAAGGATTTCCAGGGTTTTTGCGGCGAGAATAGCTCGATGTCGAAGAAATGTGTGTGGTGAGAATAGGGCGTTATAATTGATCTCAACAGAGTCCCTCTGATCGCAACATCTTTCTGCCACAAACCGGAGGTCGCTTTGGAAAAAATGGTTGCGATTCAGAATGGAGAATATTTTTTGAGTGGGTTGGCTTCTTTGAGAGTATAAAGCGAACCTATTCCTCTCTCTTGGGCTATTTTTAGCATCTTCCAGCAATGGGAGGAGATTTAGCACAGCTGCTCCGAATTTCTGGGTATTAATCCAATTCGGGGTTCTTGCGAAGGGAACCGAATCCCATCCATCCGCCCGGTATGGAGTCAACGTTTCTTATGCTTCAACATTACCAACTGAGACAAGAGATACGATCTTTTGACAACCTCATATTCGGTGATATCTTGCGATGCTCCATTTGCATAATGAACGCATTACACCATGTTCTCTCTCTATGAAGATGGGCCCAAGGCTATCATGAATTCTTGCTGTCTTAGATAACGCTTTACTTTATATACTGCTCTTGGTCCCGCAATCAATTTCTTTGATTTTGACGAAGTTCCTCTGTCTCTCAGCGTGATACTTTGGGTCTTCTATTCGATCTCGAGAGACACATTCTAACTTTCCGAGAGAATGATACCAAACAATTTCACGTCCTTCTCTCGACGACTTCAATTTAAGTTCTCCGATGGACGTCCCGCACTACTTCCTGAATGGTGAGCCTGTCTGACGTGCTAGCTCCATCATACAAATATCTCTATCAAAAGACTTTCCAGTGGATAAATTCACGCGACCTCAGTTCTTGCAAAGGAAGAGTCGAAGACTTTCCGGATCATTTATGTGATATTTTCCTATTCGTGATTAGGACTTTGTCTAATTTCACGCATGGTTTGTTGTTCTAATACCACGAATGTATATCATATTTTTTTGAGTTTCGACGAAAGAATTAGGGTGGACACATAAATGATATTACCATTTAAGAAATGTAATTCACGCCATGAAATTAATATCAACGATACGAATTTCATGGCGTGCCATAATATCTACTACGCTAAACGTTTATCTAGTAAGTAATAATTATATAGTGAATATATGTCACAGATATTCAACTTTGTTGTCAATTTTATGTTAATTAACTTATTAGTATTAAACATTTAATAAATAATGCGAAATATGCGCTAAATTAAGTTATATTATGACTATAAATTAAAATTAAAATTAAATGTTTTACACTTTTATTATTTTAAATATTTGTGACTATGTATTATTTTGACTATGTATTTTTTAGTATGATCATCCCCTGACGAGTCGTTTGGACTCAGGGACTCATGACATCCACTGTAATGTTTTTATTTACTTATGGGAAGTTTTTTTTAAGACTTTATGAACACATCTGCTTACATAATCATAATCATTAGTGTTAAAAACATTACTGGTTTGGTGAAACCATATTGAATTTTATATTTTTATGTATTTGTGAATTTAAAAATACATTTGTATTGTATTAAATGAAAATTATTGTATTAAATAAATTGAATAAAAAATTATCGCGCTGACCTGATTATACATATTGCCGTAACTTGAAGGTGTAAAGAAGTAAGAGCACCTCGTATTTCGAGGTGTAATTTTTATCAGTATTTTGAAAGACTCACGTAACAATCACATGCTTTGCCAAGAAAGTTCAAGTAGATATTAGAAATGTTTTTGAATTACATAATTCGTTAAAACAAACATTTTTTTAAAGTATTTGACTTAGAGCATAAATTATCTTGAATCTGTTGATATAGCTAGTCTGGACTTGGGAAAAAATATGAAACGTTTCAAATGAAACAAAAACGATGAGTGAAAAAAGTGAGAGAAAACCTGCTACTCGATTTTTAGCGATTCATTGCGAGGAACATATACAGAGGCCTTGAGCGGGATCCTAACAGGACATAGAAAATTTTAAATTATTTGATGGACAAGCCCCGGAAGATAAAGTAATTTCCTCCGAATTGTAAACGGAAACAAAAATTCAATTTTAACGTCCTCTTCATAGCCAGGAATATATAATACTTAAAATCTATCCAATAAATCAACGCCTGGAATGATATTAAAATAATACGAGATAATAAACCATGTACTTACATTAGCGGAAGCCAGACCCAGAGATAAACGGAACAGGTACATACCTGAAAAGAAAGAGAGGTGATTAGACGTAATAATCAACTCCACTCAGAGTGAGTAGATTTACTGTCTAGTAGGTTAAATACAGCCTGAATGCCCTGAGCTAATTTGTCCGCGGCATTACTTATACAGCGAACTCCGTGCGTTTAATCATCCATGCAGTAACTTCTCCAACCGAATTCGTCTCCTCCCTCAGAAATAGGAGCAGAACTCCGAATCGGCGAGCATTACTTGTGCGACCTAGATGCACACAAAGGTCGCGCCGGCGACATTGACGCATCGCGGCCGAACTTGAAGAAGCCGCTCTTTTTCCGTCCCAAATAGATTCCCGCTGTGGTTTCTATCTCTCCCGGAATTTGGCTGATTTGAACGCATCCCTCCCGGAATTTATAAATATTCTGATATGTGGCTAATCATTTAAAATTTGTAAATTAAGTAAACATGTAACCCAATTCCTGAGAAATTTTTCATGGTAAAATTGTTTTAGGTGACTGGTACGTCCTTATATTTAAATTCCTTCCCTAACTTTGTCGCTTTATTTCAGCGTGACACAGCCAAGTTGACCAATTAGAACGCATCGTAACATAAAGGATAAAACATATAAATAAAAATATAAGTAGATATATAAATATAAATATAAATGTTAACAAGGAAACTTTGGCGATATAAATGAAAATCATAAGAATAAATATAAATGTAAACAAAGAAAACATCGCGATATGTGAAATACAACGAAAATGTAAACTGAAGCACAGCACCAAAACATTTCAGTTGCAGTACAAATCGTTAGCATGATAATAACGAACAACTATATATCTTTTTTTCTGAAAAAAGTCACCTCGAGCATTAGGCACCAAGATAATTATCTACCGGAATGTTTACCTTTACAATGAAATAAGTGAGAAAGCAAATTTTGTGTTTTCCATCAGATCACCTTATGGTGACTACAAGCCCGAATCTGGTCGTTATTAATAATACTGTGGAAAATACGAAGTACGTTTTCTCATTTATGAAATGGCGTTCTACCAAGTACGGTCAAAACACATCGAATATTTTAGAATTGAAATTTCCCACTCGCAAGGTGGCAACCCTGATTCCCAATCTACCCAAGGAATTCTCCGGGTGCCGGAGATGGACAGAAATAAAATTCACGACCACTTTCCCCGTTCACCCCCTTCACGAATGAAGTCTTCGCGGGACTCAACCGGTGCGCCGACACGAAAATGTATTCCGCTCGAAGCCCCGCTGGAAATGGCATCCGTCCGGGCTTTAAGTCACTACTTTTAAGGTCTTTGTTAACTGAGAAGGAAATTGAAGGTGGATTACTCGCTAAAGTCTGAGCCGGACGGGAAGTAATTAAGTCCGAGTTGGATTATGGAGTTGATGTTTGCGGAGGAGGGTTGGTCGGGAGCGGGGAAGGGTTGGTCGGCGGCGCGTGAAAGGAGACGAGCGGTTCCGGAGAGAGATTTCGGCGAAAGGGAATCCCGAGGAGATAAAGGCTCCTCGCCCCCAAGGACGCGCGGCTGATGCATTACATTTAATTACGAGGTTAATTTGGGAGCAAAACCGTTTGCGAAGCCCACCGTAAATTATGAGTTCGAGAGAGAGACGACTGCGAAAAAAGTCCTTTTTTTACGTTCGAGCCGAATGAAGATTGAGAATTGGATCACGCCCGCGAAATGGCGCCACCACGAAAGTGCTTTATTCTCCGTCTCGGCTAATGGGACGGAGCAAACGATCCTGAGGAAAAAAATCCTTTGAGTTCTATAAGAATTAGAGTTGGGGCTGTAAAAAAAGTAAGCCTAGGATACTTTTGATTATCCGTAGGTGGATTTTCAGCGGTCTACATCGACGCAAATATGTCAATCGTTACCTATTCATTTTCTTGTGATGGCGTAGTACTACCTACGTACCATATTCGACCAATTATGTCCAATGTGGTACTCAATTTGTTTTGAAAATGCTTACAAAATTTCCAAAATCCTAAAATATTTCGCTCAACAAGTTTATTCTGATTTTTTTTAATACGAGTACAAGGATATAAGTAAAAATAGAAAATTTGAATGACTAATAGCATATTTTTTTTAACGAATCCTCTGGTGAAGTACTGGGGTGATCCAATCAGACCTCCATATCTATTATCGTGGTAATTTTGACGAACTCCTTATAAAATCTCAGCTAGTTATTTATTTTATTCTCATCGTGAGTAAATAATGTTGTAAAAGCAATTTCCGGTTAAGGCAACCGTTTTCAACCGAATAACAGGTAAGTAGGACCCTCACTCGAGAATAAGCCGAGCCAGGGTTTTTCAGCATATAAAAATTGCTGAAAACCTCGACCTATACAATAGTATATAGAGTATTTGAAGGCTTGAATACCTTCGGTGTCATAGCCTTGGAAATAAGATTAGTAACAAAAGTAACACAGAAACAAAAAAAATTTAACCTTAAGAAATTAATATTTCTAGGCCTTACCTGGTGAAAATTAAGCTTTGCAGCATGTTCAAACCTAGGTAGAAATAATTTCCAAATAGACCAGTTCTTGTATCCATACCAATATAAGATAACAAATAAGTTCTGACGCTCCGCTGTAGCCTTGAAAAAGTATCCACATAAATCGGTCATCCAAGAAAAAAAAGGCAACGCGTTGTGAATGCACTCACGAGAGACCAAGTGCAGGCAGTTCGCTCAATTCTCAGCTCTCACAATGATTTACACTCAAATATTTTCCCAGAACGCATGATTACTACCATTCAATCACGTTGCGCTTTCAAGCGGTACATCCATGCGCCCCTGGCATGTGCTTCGTGGGAGAAGTAAAAGAGCATATCCACGTAATAGAGTACACGGGACCCGCCCTTCCGAAAGGTCATCCTTTCTCTGGCCTTTCTCGCCTCCGAAAGTATACACCTCGGACGAGAGATGTACGGCCCAGCATATTTCTCATAAGAGGAACTCTTAAAAAAGAACTCGGGCTCCCGTTCTGACAACCTTTTTCCGAACTCACGAATCCCGCATTTTCTCGACCTTCCAAATTACCGAGACACGAGCGGGAGCGTATTATTCTCCTTCCCGCTGTTTCTCTCATTCACATCCGCCTATTACGGATTTCTTTTCTCGCACCAATTTGTATCAGTAAGTCTCCCGCGATCCTGAGGCTCATTGAAATTTCACTCCATCGATGCTGCGCAGTGAATGGGAAAATCTTATTTTCTCGCTTGCGTGAATATTGTTGAATGGGAGATAAGGTACTTCTTATAGATCACGAATAAATAATAGATTATAATCGTCTCACTTAGGTCTCAAATTTTTATACCTAAAATCATTCCAGGAATACGTTCCTACACGTATTTTCGTTCGAATTATTTTCATCCAGACCATAAAATTGAGTGAATGAACCAAAGAAGATCTTTTCCTTCACATTTCAATGATTTCAGTTTTCCAGCCATTAATTCGTGAAGAATTTCAGCGCTATAAATTAAAGCATGGAATAGTTTACGTAACTGAACTGTTCAAATATTACGAATTGTGATTAGACTATTTACTATCTGTGATTTCCTTAAAAAATTAAATTAATTCATTAAATAAATCGAGCAAGTAACAAATTTTGCTAATGGGCCTCAAATCAATCGAAGGTTAACCAAATAAATATTTAAAAAGTATTTCTGT
The DNA here is from genome assembly GCA_947579665.1 of Sympetrum striolatum. Classification (NCBI taxonomy): domain Eukaryota; kingdom Metazoa; phylum Arthropoda; class Insecta; order Odonata; family Libellulidae; genus Sympetrum; species Sympetrum striolatum. Next base: position 73,357,569 of record OX388342.1, on the reverse strand, counting down.
GCCTTACGAAACGAATTTGCTACTGCCATGCAAACATATTTCTTCAAGAAAGTGGTGGTTCTACTATATTGTTGTTATCCCGTTAAATATTTCTCTTAAATATAATGGTAATTCTCTACCATCGACACATTTTCACAACATTTCGAAAATACCTCATTTCGCACATCAGAATATGAAGAAAAATAATCCTTTCGGAATCAGTAAAAGTATCCTCTACTAGAACAGTTGTTCTAGTAGTGGATACTTTTTACTAATTGCAACAGTTAGATACTTTAGATCATCAACTAACAATAAAATTCCTATTTTAACTAAAGGAAAAAGGAACAGGGCTGTGTTATTAACATTAAGAGTTGAAAGAGCTTGAAATAGCCGTTGGTCTTTTCTTTCTTATCACACTAATTTTGCTATCATACAATGAAGTTCATATAAGCACACCTCTACATTTCCATTTAACCATTTCCTCCTCTTTCGAAAATTCCTTTAGTGAATTACTGTACGTATTCTAACAACCGTTCCAGGATTCATAAGCTTTTCTACATTATTTCCTCTATTCTCATAAAACAATCTTACGATAGTAGTAACTACCTCTTATTCTTGCGCGTAATGATTTTACATCACAATTATACTACACTTAAATATACAGTCAATCCAAATAAATTCAAACTAACACTATGAGCAATAAACATTCTAGCTGTCGAGTATAGCTTTTATTTCCTTATGCCCTTCCTTATCCTTGGGGAGATTTCTCTCACCCTTTCGCTCGTTCCTCGGAGCGGATGCTGCACCCCTGGGGCAAATCTCGCCAATTTCCTCATATACCTAATCCTCAGCACTCTCTGCCTTCGATATAATCCCCACCCACTCCTCCTTCGAACCATTAAACATCGGCTCCTCTTCGGCAATCCATCTTCTCTCGTCTTCCCTTTAAAAGGATTTCTCTACATTCCCACACATAATTCTCCCCTTTGGTTTGAGGAACAACTCAAAAATTACAGCGCCGTCTCATTAAAATAATAGGGATCTCCGGGCGATCACATTTCTGCCGTCAAAGAGAGCTTCCACGTTTATTTCACACTTTACGTGGTAATAACGTGAAAATACTGGGAAATTTTCAGTTTCCGCGAGAAAATAAGACAATAAATTACTCTGTGTTCTTTCTTGGAAACATATGATGCATGCGGTATTTGGTGAGGAAATTTTCGTCCATTTTGACTGCTATCAGATTCTCAAGGGTGGTGTTAGGGCTCAAGTAGGCGATTATGAAAATCTCTCTAGAGTTGTAGAGCATAATTTCAATTAAATAAGGCAGTTGTTTTTTATACTATGAACCAAACAAGTTTGAGCCTAAACATGCGATTTCACGAATAATAAAATATAACTGATTTACTTAGCTGCCGAATCTTTTTTCCAGAAATTCTGCATGAACTACATAGATATTTCCGGTGAAATTATTTTTTTAAACATGCGATTTCAACTGAAGGTAAAATAGTAACATATTTTCACTGGATTTAATAAAACTGACAATTAAAGCATTATTTTCGCAAATTGTCTTCTCTTAATCATCTAAAGCAGGTTATCTTCTATCTATATGTAAACCTATTGAGGTGGAATTAAATTGGGAATGTCTAGTAAAATAAAATGGCAAAATTGCATCGGTTTCTGTGGCATCAGCCGTAATTCTTCCATTCTATTCCAGGAGACCAATTAAAAGTATTCCATGCATCACAATATGATAGAAGGAAGAGAAATAATCTAAAAGAGAGATCCAAAATTTACAAAATTTTTATAACCGCCTCTTTACTTGCAATAAAAAATTTAAAAAATATTCACAACTTGATCAAACCATTTTTCGTATATAGTGTATACGTATCAAATCCAATCTCGTAAACGAGCAATTTGGACATCTCTGTTAAATATAAGGAAGTACCTTTATAATGCAGAGGGGATTAGGTACCTATATAGATGCAGAGGGGAGAGACGAGTGTTGCGTGTTGCATACGTCACTGTAGTAGTCAGGGAACCTTGGGTGAAAAAAGGAACGACAATCTAAATAGGGAATGGAATTCATTGTCTGAAAATAGCTGTGACAAAAACGCCTCACGTAATAAAAGCAAGAAAGTCCCCATGGATAGACATGAATGCTGGCATCATTTGGTTATAATGAGACATTGATTGCAAAGACGCCATAGATTTCGCATTGATAGGCATCTGAAATTGCGAAATTTATCCTGGATGTAGCTGGATGTGCCACAAAGGAGGAAAAATATAGGACACATAAAATACCAATTATGGCTCATATGTAGCCACTATGCTTGTCTTCAACCAAATGACACCAGCTGACGCTTTATTATTTTTTCTTTCCTCAGGCGTCGTGACCTTTGATGGCTTTGAATTCACGCTTTATAAGTCACACATCATGTATCTATATATTTTGTTGCTGATGAACTTCGGAGATTTAATTTTAAAAGAATATAGATTGAATCAAGGAAATACATAAGTGACTTTATATTCTATTTGTTTGGTTTAAATGGATTAAATTTCATTAACCAAAATCCTGTCTTTGAATTGCTAATATCGGGTTATATATATAGAGCAGATTATAAGTATAATTTAATTTTTTTCTTTTATACCCAAATTTTTAAATAATTTCGTCCAAGATTTTTCACGATTTAATGTATTTTTGAATTGAATTTAAGTAAGTGATATTTGGTGGTTATATATTTGTGGAATTTTACAATTTGTTTTAAAGTTTTCTGGTTATTAATGTATTTTTGACGGAAAAGAAAACATATCTTGAAAAAGAAAATTAAGATAAATTAGATCTTATGTTGGTTTTACTATCCTTGTAATTACTTTTAACTGACTTATCTCTCAGGCTAAACCGAATAGCATACTCACTCCTAGAGTAAACTCTACCTTCGGGACCAGAGTACCGTGCTTCCATTATCGCCACCACTAACCTTAGATTACCCAGCCGCTAAACGCAAAGGCGTTCTTACTAAATTCACTCGCGACGTACTGTATGCTCTTCCCTCGACTGCGAAACCGTTTTCACATGCTGTTTGACATGTGACTTCTCTACCCTTATACGAGAACTTTCATGTGTGAGTACCGAACAACGATTCTGGCGAGAAATTCGCTTTTGTGATCCGAAGCGCGACCTGGACAAAGCTTTGGAGATGGCATGAAGAGACGCTGGCGCAGAAAATTCCAAAGAATCTCCGCCAAGCCAAGCTGACGCGTGTAACGCTTGGACAAGTAAATTTCTCTGTTCTCTCCGGAACTCCGGTACTGGCAAAGAAATTACTCCCACCGCGAGAAGAAAGAGTTAACGCTATAGAAAAGAGGAAAACGTGAGAAGTTATTGTTTGCTTGCTTCATAGTGTTGATGTTTATTGAAGTTGTTTAATAGCTCGACTTTAAAATATTATACTGGCAAAGAAATTACTCCCACCGCGAGAAGAAAGAGTTATCGCTATAGAAAAGAGGAAAACGTGAGAAGTTATTGTTTGCTCGCTTCATAGTGTTGATGTTTATTGAAGTTGTTTAATAGCTCGACTTTAAAATATTATACTGGCAAAGAAATTACTCCCACCGCGAGAAGAAAGAGTTAACGCTATAGAAAAGAGGAAAACGTGAGAAGTTATTGTTTGCTCGCTTCAAAGTGTTGATGCTTATTGAAGTTGTTTAATAGCTCGACTTCAAAATATTCATGTCATTATTACTAAATCTCTGTGGAACCCTTTGGGAGAATGAATATCTTAGTGAATGCGTCTGAAGTTTTGAAGAGTATTCGTAAATGGAAAGTACATTTAATAAATTCCATCAACGTAGCTTGATTTATTTAGCTACGTAAACATCAAGGAGTTTTTCAAATTAAACGTCGAGGTAAGTGAGATTCCATTAGAGTCACCACTTTTATGACGAAGTATATTCAATATAGCCTTTACTCATTTGAAACTGGCAAGTACATGTCTGTTCAAAGATATATATATCTTCTATCATCTGTGTCTAAGAAATTATTCTCTTATGCGATTCTTCAAATCTCAAAAAAGCAAAAAATAATATATTTTTAATTCCATACGGCGAAATATATTTTACACCCGTAGTCAGAATAATAAACTTAATGTATTTTTATCGCATATAGGTTTATAGGATGCTAAAAATTTAGTCCTAAAATAATTTATTGCATAAATAAATTCTAAAATTTAATAAATTAATTGGGTAAATCGTTCAAATATATACTAAAACACTGAGACATGAAACGTAGTAAAAATCTTTGAACAAAGAGAAACAACGTTAACGAGTCTGTGAACATCAAAATCAGTAATGAAGAATGATTAATTAATTTAGTACACAGTACCATCAGCGTAGGCTAGAAGAAAATATTTTGGAATTAAAAGGAAAACCTTAAGAAAGAGCCAGTTTCTCTGACAATCACATTTACGAAATATTCTACTCCGGCACCGGCCGACAACTCGATCGTGAACGATTCACCGATGATCGAACAATATTTGGTCGATTATGACCCTTCATATCTACTCATCAGAAAAATAAATCAATCACGTACGTATCCAGTTGATCTGAGCTCGAAGATGCTAAACGAAACGAAATGAAGTAAAATATTGCTCGACTTTGATCCTTTCCTTTATCATCATCTTAATTTAGGCCATTTTACAATCACTAGCGAGAGCAATCGTAGATGAAATCACCGTAGAATTTGATCACAACGTACTCTATCTTACTCCTGCCCAATTACATCAATATCCCATACGATAACTCCCGTGTGGTTGAAATAGGAGGAAATCGGGACACATCCCACGGGGATCGCCTGCGTATCTTCCGAGGCGACACTGTCCCCATGGAAACCAGCAATCGCTTCATTCCCAACTTTTGCTACGACGCAAAAACTCCTCTCACTAACAATATTCGCCAGAATCAACCCCAAGGAAACTTTTCGGGCAATTTTCAGATTCCGCAAACTCTTTCCACCCCATTGCCGTCCTTCCACGCTCATTATTTACAGTACCAATTTGGCCCTTCTTCCAGTCATCCCTTCCCTCATTTCCACCCAATCCCTTACGCACTTATATATATATATTCTCCTAACGGTCTTTTCCCTCAACACCCTCGATTGCTCTTTTAACGCGGATTCCCTTACAGCTTCCCCCATATTTTTCCACGTACCGCATCCCCTTCACGCCGTGGGAGTCTCTGCTCTTGCTCCATTTTCACCACCCGTCTCTCCTTTCCGAATCTCTTCCTTTTATTTTACCACCCCGGATCCCTCCTTATGCTCATGCTGTGGGCCTTCAATAAGCGTCGTGCGCAATCCCTGATATTTTTTATCCTATATGCTCCGCCTTGCCGAGAGAGCTCGTTTATGCCGCCATCTGGTCTGGGTCCGTTATCCTCTTGAGAAATATCTCTGTTTCCCTTTCATTCGTTAGGGATTTCAACGCTGATTGCTTTCTCTATTCCTCGCTTCCAAAATTATGAACTTAACAGCGCGCTTTTGATGATTGTCTCAGGTACTAAATGCGGTAGAAAGGCTGATGTCGTCTTAAAGGATTGGTGTGATTCGGTATAATGTACTGAAGTTAGTTACAATTTTTACAATAAAAACGTTTTCCTTGCGTCGAAAATAGAAAGGTACGGGAAAATAGAAGCAGAAAACTTTCTCCTATCAACATTTTCCTTCGCTGATGTTATTTGGCGCCTTATACAAGAAGTCTGTGGAATTTCGGAGATATAATTTTCGATGGGTTTTAATGAAAGTTTCCAGATAGCGCTGGTTGATATTAAGAATTTTTAAATCTTACATAATGATTCAATTTATCGGTACATATTTATTGAGATTCTTCACATTAAAACATATGTAATTAGTGCAAAATGTAGTAATTTTCTGATTTAAATCTAAATTTCCCTTACTTTAAAGGACTAAAATTAAAATCCACCTGTAATTTAACACCTAGAGATGAAACCAAAAAATTACTAATTTTTTATAATTTTTAAATCTTACATAATGATTCAATTTATTAGTACATAATTATTGAGATTCTTCACATTAAAACTTAAGTAATTAGTGCAAAATTTAGTAATTTTTTTGATTTAATCTAAATTTCCCTTACTTTAAAGGACTAAAATTAAAATCCGCCTGTAGTTTGACACCTAGAGATGAAACCAAAAAATAATTAATGTTCCCAACTTTTGTCCATCAAAATTAAGGGGGTATAGAGTGGCATTTAAGAGAAATTTGAAAGTCAATTTCGAAAAATGGAGGTTTCGTTTAACGGAAAACTCAGAAATAAATTATAAGACAGAAGCTTACAAAATATTCTGGGAAACGTCATAGGTATCGATATACTTGAGCATCTTAGACTCGAATGAATGACAAATTCAAAGCAGGAAATGGAATTCTCAGTTCTAAACATCGGAAAAACGCAACTGATTTTATTTGAAAGGTTGAATCCTACGATTCATTGTATTAATTACTCGTAGGGTGATGTATGGTGAAGATCTATCAACAAACCTGAAACAATATTACGTTCTAAGTAATATTAAAAGTGGTGTTAACGGTATTTGAAGAAGATCCACTTTTATACTTAATGCACCGATATTCTGTTTAGGCATATGATAGGTTTCTGGGAATTTATTGGAGCTACCTTTTCAACGTTTATGGTGTTTTTATGATTTTATATTATTTTTTTAATTAAACCAGGTGATTTTTAAATTAGTGTATTTTGTACAATAGTGTAGATAATTGACAAGGTTGTTAAAGTTGTACACGAAAGAAATTTGAAACAACGTTTGTGTTAATTTTTCAAAGACAACCTCGCTCCCTGTCCTAGTGACAAACATCAACGGTATTTTAAAATAAATAACATTGATGATATGGAAAATTCTCGTCCTAATTTCGTATTCCCCAACATTCACAAGAAAGGTAACAGCTCGTTCGCCGCAGGCAGATGAGGAACGGAAAAGTAGCCAAAGTGTGGCAGTGAGTATTGCAAGAAAAACGAGATAGACTCGGAAAATAAATAAAAGGGAAGTGATCGAAACCACTTGACCGTCCAAAAGTTCTCTGCCTTTTGGAACAGGTGCTGCGAATTCCCCGCCTCTTCCTCATGTCTCTGCCCAGAATTCTTTTGCGAGGAGAGCTGAATGCGCTCACAACATCTCTTGTTTTTTCTCCGAGAGAGAATTTTCCCTTCTCTCAATACTGCCTCCATCTCAATCTCGCTACTATATCCTCGATTACATTTCAGTGCCGTTTTACTCGGAACTTTCGGAGATGGCGTCTATGTGCATCAAACTCGGAATCCTCTCGTTGATTATAAAAGGAAAAAGTGCGCCTTTTTCATAAAGCGAGATAGGCGGGCGCTAGCGATAGAAAAACCTCAGATGTTGTTTATTTCCTCTCGAAATTTTACGTTTCTTCGGCGGTTATCAATCCCTTACGATTCCCTCGAGAGAGATCCTGCCAACTTTATTCCTACGCCATCGAAGATGCGGAGTTGCTGGGTCGGAGGGAAGGAAGAAAGGGTCAAAGGATGGAGGCGAGTTATGCGGCAAACTTTTCCCGATGGATGTGCGAAAGAAATCCGAGTCTCTGATCCCCTTCAATAAGATTCCCAAGTACGGGAGTTACGTCATGCGGAATGAGGAATAAGTCGCCAATTTTAACGTACGTCGGAGTTCCAATGTCTGCAGGCGTTGTTGGGTGTTTGAATGTATTGAAAGGCAGCTACTGAATCTTTTGTGTCCCTCAGGTAGTGTCTGAATACTTGGAACGACATCCCTAACTTTAGAGGCACGTAGGTAATAACGCCAAAGAGCAAAACTTTACATTGAAGTTATATGTTTGCTATTTGATTTTTCAGGTGTTCTTCTTGAGATAAAATGCCTTGATAAATAGAAGTTCACAATGAGTCAAAGACCTTTTGACGGATTTTACAATTCCAGTATAGTATACTGATACAAATAATCTAATTTATATGTATAAATGATCAATCTAATCATAATTTACATCGACAATAAATATTTGAGAGTTTTGTATCATTCATTACTGAAAACTTCTCGTGGTCAATTAAAATAAATCATATTCCCCTATTTTTGCGTCGTGATTATTACAAAGATCATACTAAGTTTTAAATATAGTATGTAATGTTGATATTTACTTTCGCAGCTTTGACACCCACATTTGTTCATTTACTTGGTTTCCAAATAAATATCTTTTTGTGCATACTATTAATATCCCTTTGTCCATTCTAAAAAATAAATTCGATAAATCACAGTAGATTCGATGAAGGTGCACTTGAATATAGTGATGAAAATGAAACGATAAAACATTTGGATGGAATGTGAACGATCCTTATCCTAGAAATTTATTTAACATTTTTCGGATGAAATAAATACATTCGGACTTAAAATCCAATATAACTCAATTATATACATTTAGGATGAGAATTGTATTGCATTAATATAGAATTCCCCGAAAATATGATTTCGCGCAGCAGCATATACGGTTTCCTAAAATAGGACACTAAATTTCGCATTAAATTTTCCACTCTAGTTTTCACAATATCATTAATCTCTCATATTCCAAAATCGCAGGCACCAACTATAATAATTGCATTAAATATCATAAATGCATCTTCTCGATCATTGGATTTCGTTTTCTCTTAATTTATATATTTCACCACTATTTTCAACTGGCAAATTGATGCGTGTATATATCACTCTCACCCTTTAATTCATATGATGCCATCTATTAGAAGTTGCCAAAAGATTATGTTTTTTATGAATTATGACGAGGAAAAGGCTGTTCAAATTTGTTTAAAATATAAAAATTACCTCATGACCTGGAGAAGTTTCTCGAACTCTATTCTGAAGAAATAAAGCTCTTTGTATAGAATTATGTAGATCTTTCCATTTCAATTCTTTCAGCTGAAACCGAAAATTTGGTGTTTATATTGACTCAAAACTTGAATGCTTAGTATGATACAGGGCCATGCACTCATTCCTGCATAATGGGTACTGCGCATTTTTGCGTACATTTTCAAATATTTACTCTTGGCCTATTGCAATTAAAGTTAGCGAAAGAAAAAAATAAAAGATCTGCTTATTACTTCACACCTTAAATTACCTCAGTCGTTCACTATTTTTAATTTTGCATATTTTCAAATTACTATTTAAATAATTTATCTCTTTACTCCAGCGTTTAAAACATCAGCAATTTTTTGTTTTGAACTATCCAAACCGAAGATCCTGAGTCTTATATTTCTACAAAAGGTTTTAGAAAAAAGAGAATGTCGTACTTGGTTCTATACAAAGATTTTTTAAAGGGAAGGAGAGTGAAAAGTGCTTTGTTATACAATGCATGATAAACTGTAGTAGCTATGATAGTAAATAAGTTCGTACAATCTAGTAAAATAATGTTTGTACATTAGAAGACATTGTTGTGCGGTGCTAGCAATTTCAATTGAAATTGAAAATTCACTTTTTTCTCAATTTTTCCATTGTGTAGCCGAAATTGATAACATGATAAAACTTTTCCGGATGAATACTTCCCATAAGCAACATATTTCATTAAAATTCAAATCATAATTTCCTTGAAGGAGGTATGGAGGTATCGAGACACTTGATATCCGAAGTAATGTTTACGAAAAGATTATTTTCTTAGAGATATTTATCATCGAAGCGTCTAAAATTCAGAGACAATTTCATAAACAGAATTTTATAATCATATATCTACACACAGATAAACAAAAACTGTTTCCCATTAAAAATTACAAATATGAATCGCTTGGTAGCGATCGGAATGGATTATACTCAGCACATAAAAAAGTGGCTTTACGGGGAAATTTATAGTCCGGCTCACGCTGAAAGGACATAACATTTAACAGTGGTATTTTTGAGGATTTTCTGAAAGCTTATCATAATTCAGATTGACCGATTAGAATAACAAATGTTTTGAAACCCGTTAATGAAGGCATTCATGCTGCGCGGCACCGATTCTTCCCTAAGGGACCGTTGAATTGATGTCCTCTTTATGCTAATCCCAGAATCTTTTCAACACAATGTATCCTCAACCTTTGTGAGGCCGCTGTTCCTTACTTTCCCGTGTTTTCATAAGGTCGCGAGCTATTAATTCCTCTCCCAAATAGAAAAGTGAATTATCGTGAGCGTGTCCTTAAATCGAAGCGCGGTTTTTACCGAGGCTGCAAATCCTTTCGCTCCAAATGCTTCGTGGGCACCTGTCGTCATTACTTTCTGAAACCACTCTCGGAGGATTAAGGAAAAGAGGAGCCTTGTCATCAGTGAGATGTATTCATCCTTCCCCCCGAGCGCTCTACTCTCCTTCATTTGTTCTCTCAAAGAGAGAGTGAGGGACTGCTTTTCCTTTCTCAAGGCTGGGCGGATACGCTCCCGGAGTTTTGGCCGTCTGAGGAACGAGCAAAGGCCCGAGTGGTCCTTGTTCACTCCGATGCGCAAACCGTAATGTAATTAAGGGCCTAAGCGTTTGCGAGGATAATTCTTGCGAATTAATACGGAGACTCGCTGGTGATTACTTGAAGGGTGGACAAATATAGAAACTTGTCAATTAGGGAGCAAGAATTATCACGAATACGAGGGATAGCGCTCGGTAATTAAATGTACTATTTCTAAAAAATTATAATATCGTTAAAACGAAATATATGTGACTATTTGCAAGAAGTAATCCTTCATTAGGTATTTTATTATTTGTTTAGCTTTACTAATTTATGCTCTTGTCAAAATCTTTAAAAAATTGTTTGCATTAAAAATTGCTCATGGAGATTCAATCACCGCCCTGTCTGAACCTGTCTTTGATTTGAAGGCTTATTTGCTCTTCAGTGAGAGGTGGTTGAAAGAAGCCACATGGAAATTCATGATTAATTAATAAGTATTGAATTTTATTCGTGAAGACATACATCTATCACTAAATTCCCTTTCGGGATAAGTAAGTTATTCACCTCGTTTATTCGCATACTCAAATATTTTCGCATCGTTTTATTCTATCTGCTACCTAAGTAATTTCTGTTCTATTTTAGATTAATTGATTACAATTAGTTTTTCTCCGTAATCTTCTCCCTTTACATCTAATCAAAGGATTTGAGTTTGCAATGGAAATACGAATTTATGAAATTTAACAATAATCGGCCAAATCGAGAATAATTTCATTTTCACAATTTCGTACTTTTTATGTAGAAACATTGCTTCAAACTATGACTAAAGAAGAGAGTAAATGGTCATTATTAAAGGTAATAAATCAAATAAAATTAATAAATTAAAATGATATATTAAATAAAATATTAATTAAAAAAATAATAAATCAAATAAAAGTGATAAATAATAAAGGTCTCTAACAGTAGTTAAAAATAATAAATCCTCTCTAGTAAAAAAATTGATAAATTTTAAGCAAAAAAAATTTGAAATTTGAAGAGAAAGCGAAGGGAACCACCATTTTTTTTATTTGACCGATATCTCAAATTAGAAGTATAGCACTTGAAAAGTAAGGACTGTTCTTGGAATATGGTCTGAAGCGTCCTCTATGAACCTTCATGCGATGTGGATATTATTTTTATAAGATGAGTATTGCGTTCAAAATTATCCGGATGTAAAAGTAACCTTCCAAAATGCCTCCATCGAATCTTTCGCACGTAATCCAGCCACAATTAAAGAGTCGCGCCTTCATCATAGACCTCGCAATTGATTTACAGAGAATTCGCCCTTCGAAATTGTTATCTGGAGCACATGCATAGGCGCTCGGGGAAAAATGAATTATTAAAGCCCTCTTACATTCACCCCTCTCTGAATTTCGTCCCAATCTCGGAAACGTTCGTAGAAAGAAATTTGCAGTGCCCGAAGCCAAAACAGGTCTAGTAAAGAACCCTCCCTTCAGGGTCGCCTAGAATATTTCCCAGATTTTCGCGAAAAAACTTTCTAAAGAATCCCGAAGAGTCTGGTAAAAGTGAACTACCGAGAAAAGGGGGTGATAAAAAGTATTTTCTATCGAGGAAAAAATTCGTCCATGCGCTGAAAGAGAACGAGCTAAAAAATGTTCAATGTAATTTTACCAAGTTAAAGTGTCCTTGAGGGAGGTTAAAAGAGTGAATTTCCTTCCATGGAGACGCTGGCGCCACACACATGAATGGCGACATTTTCTCGCACTTTGCGAGGCGACGAATTCTCTAGGGAAAGCAGTAAAGGAGAAGTGAATAAAGCCTTTCCCTGATCCTAGGAAAATTACTTGGACGGTTTTTGCGCGATGAGAGGTGGTGCCTTTACCCTATCCTTCTCAGTGCCCGCCTCTTTTGCAAGCATCGCTTCTAATGGTCGTTTTGTGGAAGATAATCTCTCCTAAATTTCAACGTGAATATTACGGACTTTAAGGATGCTTTAAACCAGGGGATTAATAATTATATTCTTTCCAGTTTTCGCTGCTGTTACTTGAAACGCCAAATTTCGGTTCAATTAGTTCTCGCCATGGGATCGTTTTTTCTTTTTCGAGCTGGATATCATAAGCATTCTGAATGATTTTTTATTTGTGGTTTTTATAATCACTATATTTCATTTAATTTCAAAACTCGTAAAAGAAATTATCTAAGCATAAAGTCAGCTATCGAAATATAAAAGCTTTATTGGTATTTATAGCAACATAAGTAGAAAGAGAATAATAATAATTTACGAATTTGATTCACTTTAAAGAATTTAAAGATTTTTGTTAAATTCTGGTGTTCACTTCCGCGAGAGAAATTGATTTTCCGTTAATACATTCGGCTTAGTTTCTGTTTGATTTCCCGATAAATACTAATATTAATTCATGAAATAATTTCTGATTTTACATCATATATGAAGTACCTCAAGAGAAAATTAAAAAGATAAAGATTATGTATTTACCGAAACTCCATTGCGGAAAAAAATAAACACAAGTAGACTGTAGCATCTTCGAGGAATCCTGATAAACTTAATAGAATTAGAACGATGCACTTAATGAAGTTACTCCATGAAAAATTACTGCTTTAACTCGTGAATAATTTAATTTGATGTGCGTCAATCATAAATTTAATCTATGGAATACCTCAATGGCATATTTAAATCGCCAAATTCAATACAGAGAAATAACAGCGAGAACATTCTAACATGCCATTCGGGAGACTTACAATTAGTAGGCAAGGGTCTATTTGCCCAAGTCCTGTAATTTTTTTTGTCCGTTATTCCTCGGTGGACGTCTTTACATGCAAAGTCACCTTTATTCATTTCCTTACATCGATTATCCTATGTAAAGATGTGTTTTCAAGTATAAATGCAAGATATCATAATTATATCAAAAAGAGTCTTCGGTGTTTATTCATAATGTCATCCAGCTTATTCCTTTATATGATGACACACAAGATAGCAGATTCAAGCACTCGAGAAGCTCAGAATGATCGAAAATTAAGTATTCCATTACAAAATAAAAGATTTAATCGGCATTACCGGTATTAATGACTCATTTCCAAACGCAAGCCTTCTAAGAAAAGGCTAAGCAAATAGAGACATCGAACGGCTTACAATCCATCAAGAAAAATCTAATTACTCTTCGAATTGAAGCAGTTAGTAAAGCCATAAGAAATTACGGTGGATGAGTTACATCAAGCAAGGCAATTACCCTAGTGTTGCTGTATGACCTGCAGTCCAGTACACAGGAATGACTCATGGAAAAACCGTAAAATTAATACGGAGTAAAGCGATCCGAGCAGCTGCGCTTAAATATTCTCGCGGGAATTTAGGGCAGCGCGAGACTTAAGCTCCCATGGCCTTTGTTTGAAGTGTAATCAGACTTGCTAGCGTCGCTTATCTTTTTCCACTCGGCCTCTTAGAGCTAAGTATAAATGTAAAGCAAGCAAAGTGCTTTGAAACTCACTCTTTGCTCCGGCGAATGTACCGTTTTTATAGCAAATTACATCAGATGCGTGACATAAGTCATCTTCGGAGTTAAAAAAAAAAATCAAGGCTAACATCCATTCGGAATCCATTTGGCAGACTTATAAGTAAACGATTTCAACGATATCTAAGTTTTCAGAATACTTTCCCATGCATGAAAATAATTCATCTCAACAAGGATTCTGAATTTAAAAGAAAATAATATTCAATCTAACATATACAAAATTTTGCCTTTTGAAACCACCGTGGCTGCTCTTTCGTTGAAGACCCCTTTGGCGAAAGGATATTTGATTTTCTGAATAAAATTCAGCGAAGGACTCCTTTATTGTACAATTTCCTCTTTCATAAAAATGACGCGTTCGTTCAAATAAATTTCTTACTCAATGTGAGCTATTTATAGTACAAGATAGTAAATTAATTAAGTGAGCATTCTTGATTTTGAAATGATCATCATTTATGAGAAATAGAATACTGTACCTTTTCTATTCATTGTAAGTTAATTTGGATACATTTTAAGAGTTATAATTTTTTATGTTTGAGAGTATGAAATCTCACACACGGGTAAATATTTCACGGATAATAATTATTATATATCTGAATATAATTATTACACGTTAATTAGAAAGATCTGTGAGATTCATTAAAGGTATAATCATTATTTAATATTCTCAGCAAGAATGTTAACGAAAGGAAAATTTCATCTAGTATTTTAGACTAATATTTTGGTTAACCTGTAGTTTTAATAATATTTATGTTTTTACTAGAGCAGGTCCATCGTCAAGACTTTTATCCTCCAAGTTTCGTCTACTGAGGAATAGACCGATCTACATATTATTGGGTAAAGGAGAGTGCCTTAACAAAAGCCGAACTTTATAGGAAAATTTAATATAAATGTAATTCTGTGAGAAACTCGGATTCAAATTCCATATGCGCTGCTGCAAAACTTCCATTGGATTTTTGCATAAAAGAAACGGGAATTTTAAATTTTGACTAAGTTTTTGTTTCTGAATTTAATGTTGTCAGGTTGTGTGCAGCTCTCCGTTTACACGTTCATCGATACAACAAGATCGCTAAAATTGATGTGGACTGCTCCTTTGGTTAGAGGAAACGACTACGGTTGGACATCAAAAGTTCTCAACTGAGCACAGAGATATGTGAAGAGACGTGGAAGATCAAAGCAAAGATAGAAAAGGAACATCATCGAGTACATTGACGTCTTCTACCAGCATCTTAGCTTTAAATAATTTAATTAAAATATATACATAATAAATAAACATGAAATTTAATTTGAAGAGACATGGAAGATCAAAGCAAAGATAGAAAAGGAACATCATTGAGTACATTGACGTCTTCTACCAGCATCTTAGCTTTAAATAATTTAATTAAAATATATAAATAATAAATAAACATGAAATTTAATTTTTTTATTTCAGCATGAATTGAGAATTACAAGATCAGTACCGTAACCTTATTATTCTCTCTATATAAGAAAATATTTATCTAATTATTTATAACATAAGACTGCTGCAGTTAATCGCAAGGGTAGGTGGTGAAGTTGAACTATACCGCAATAAGTTCAAACAATATTTAAAAGTTCTAAGTACACAATTACAAATTACAACTATTTCCATGTCTTCTGTATTAACTACAAAATAATTCAAAAATCAATTCACAACAACGAACGTATTACAAATAATTCAAATGTAATTAAGGGGTTCATAAACATCGATAATCATTTTTCTAATATTGTTATACACGGTGTTTCTAAATAAAACCTTTCTTAGGACATTACCACAGTTAGTTGTAAGGGAGAATGAAAGAGTGATCAATTCTATCACAAATGAAACTGTGGGAATAAAAAAACGAGAAATAACTTTCAATTATGAGATCCTAAGAAAATTCTGCTGTGAAAAAATGATCAAAAACAGTTTTTTATTAAACAGGAAAGGCTATTTTCCTTCACCTCAATACTTTCGCGTTACATTACTACAGCCTTATCAGGATATGAAGTTCTTTCCCTCAGTGTATGCAGCTGGGAAAAATCTATCTACTCAAGATTTTCGGTGCATAAATAAGTAATAAAAGAAACGGGTACCGGGGAAGTAGTTTCCCCCTTTATGGGAGAATAGTGCCAAAGAATCTTTCCCGTGAGGGGTTGTGGAACAATGGAGAGAGTAAGAACCAATAAAGAAACGCGTAAATGTATATTTATGAGCACTTGAACAGAAAATGTCCCTTCAAAATCGGCAATGTAGAGTTGAATAAAGAGGCAGAAGGTTAAGGTAGATCTGAGAAAGGAATAAAATACGGAGCCGAAAAAATATGAAAAATGATCAAGCTAGAGGGTTAAAGGATAATAGTCATCTACTTCATCCAAATGATTTTATTAGCTGATCAGTGATACCGATTAAAATTCTCTGGCCATTCACAATGAATAGAAGTTTTGCAGACTTCATTGATTCCTTATGGGAGCAAAAGCAAATTCCCGAAGTCTACACTTTCAAAATTGTGGAGAATGGAACGCGAGGATATCCAGCAAGAAAATTTAAACTGACTTGTGGAAAGAGTGAAGAGAATTCAACAAATTGAGTCTTCGTGTTTTGCATCAGCTAGGTTTGTAAAGATGTAAATTCAAGATAATTTTTAATTGAGAATTCGTGCCTCACATTCAGTTTATTTTAGCAGGAAAGGGAGACACATGGTAACTCATTAGCGACACAATCCACAACATCGAAATTAGAAGGAAAAGGATTAGGAAGGAACTTAGAACTGGAAGTTAGTAAGGAAATTAGAGTGAACGGAAGCCAATTACTGCATCTTTACGGAAGCTCAAATTAAGCCTCAATCCAACGCGATTTGATAGTTCACATCCAAATGTATCAAAATTTAGAGTCGTTTTAATTGCAAGAAAATTGTAAATAATATTATAGCGATCATTATCATCAGGGAAACTAAATAATTATTAATTTTAAAAACATTGTAATGAGTAATAAATAAGACATTTCTCACTATAGTTCACGTCACAGTATTTTGATACTACCCAAAGTAAAATGTTAGTTTTGAGTAAAATGTTAAAGGTAAAATCGTTTCACAAGAAATTTTTGGAACCTACCTACACGCGTTAACTTAATTTCCTTCTTAGGTATCGCGCTACTTTAAGTTCCATGGATTATATTATACTATTTATCGTCTCATGCAACTCCAATCATGATAATTTTATATTTATAGCATAAATATAACCAGTGAACTCAAAAATTAAATCCATTAAACTGAACCTTTTACAAAACAATTCTAAAATTTATAAACAAAATTTTAAAGGCTTTTATAATTTTTTTCAAGGCTATTATAATTTGAATGCTCATTGATAATCCAATAAAATCCAAATTTTAATAAATTCAATCTCGTACTGTCCATAGAATTTTGGGTTTACATTTACGCTCGGAGCATAAAATGATATCTTGTTAATCGATATTCCATGTTAACCATGGACGATAAACGAATTCAAATACATTGAAAATTATATGAGATGAAGCGGATTAATTCCGATCTTCATGCTAATGGATATTTCGAGTTATCTGTGAACGTGATAACCGGTTTCCACAGTATTTAGTCAACCGGGATTTCTCTCTCATACTGAAGTGAAAACGAACCAAAATTCGATCCTTCCATCTGATTCTAGGAAAAAAATAATCCCATCTCCAGAAAATTGCCCGAATCATTTCCCTTTTTCTTTCCCCGGAAAATTACTAACAAAGATGTTATCCATTTGTCAAAAGAGGCTCAGAGAGCGGCGCCTACAACGCGGCGTGGAAAGCGAGACCATGAGACCACTTTTTTCTCTGAAAGCAAACTCGCTGAAAAACGGGGAAGAAAGAGAAGGTGTCGGCGGAGAAGATTGTGTGCGAATGGCGTAAATTAAGAGGAGGAGGAATCGGATGAGTGGGCAAAAGAGCGTGTGGGCGGGTGAGGAATTCGGCAAATGGGAAGGAGCATTTTCCGCCGGGAGATACCACACGAGCAGACGTGTAATTTTCGCATTTAAGTAACAACGGGATTCTAAGGGATCGAGAGAGAGAGAGAGGGGGGAAAACCGCAGCAAAAAAGAGGATCCTAAATGAAAGGGAAAGGAAGCTGCGAAAAAGGCCCAATTTTTAATAAAAGTTGGGAATTTTCCGAAAAAAGGAATGAGCGCACGGTTTCAATATAGGGCTGTCTTCATTTAATCTCGTCGCAACCTGCAAATGATAATATGATTCCACGATACGCTTGCCGGCAATACCACATGGATGAGAAAGTGAAAAAAGGGGAAATATTAGATAAATTGATTAATTCGTTCTTTATCTACGAAATTGGAATCAGAAAATCAATATTTCTAAAATAAAATATTTTGAGAAATTGTTAGTCCTCATAGAAATAAATTAAATTATAGATACTTACTTTATTTATTTTATTAAATAATAATTTAACTTAAAATAAAATGTTCTGTTTTGATATTTGCTTGAAAATTACTCCCTATATTATCTGAGATAGTGTAGAAAACACATCTGATCTTTTCATAAATCTCCCTGCTTAAAAAAAAATCCTGCTTCAAAAGTCCATATTGGAACACCTTATTATAACCCTGTATATCAAGTTTTATAAAAACAAACTAAGTCCAAATTCAGTATATCTTCCAGGTCCAACTTTTCTTGCGAGCTATACTTTCCAGCTATTTTTTTCGAAATTATGAGGCCACGCAGTAGCTATTCTTGACCTGGAAAAGCATTGCACGAGAAACAAAGGAACTTTAAGTTCATAAAAGGTGCCCGAAACTCCATCCAACTTTGCAACATTTCCGCGGCGTCCGCATTATCACCTTCATGGCAGAAAGAAACTTAGATGGCGAGGAGGAGAAAGCTTTTCCTGCTTTAAAAAATCTGGTTCGAGGAAGAAAATTTAAAAATATAAGCTTTTAGCACATATTTGCTTCCTTATCGAAAATTTCCTCAGTCATAACTTTTCGAGGGTCTAAGGAGTTGTTATCGCGAAAAGAATTTTTCCCGATATCACTTCATTTATCATACTTTCTTTCTAATTCCTTTTCCTTGTTTTTCTCACATATTCTAAATATGACTTACGAAATCCTTTAGTCATTAGGATTTGCTAGTCAAATTTAATAAGAAAAAAGTTAAATGTATTCAATATGAAAGAAGATATAAAATCTACAAGAATAGGGTGCTCTTAAAAAAACAGGATAACTGGAAGGTAAAAGCATAAACGTATCCGGGACACGAAGACACAACCTATGTAATCAGAGCAGAA
This sequence comes from Sympetrum striolatum, assembly GCA_947579665.1. Taxonomy (NCBI): domain Eukaryota; kingdom Metazoa; phylum Arthropoda; class Insecta; order Odonata; family Libellulidae; genus Sympetrum; species Sympetrum striolatum. The sequence goes on along the minus strand of OX388342.1, from coordinate 73,338,318 downwards.
GCTCTGACCACTGCGCTAATGGTAGCCAAAGGGCCATCTAAAACTCAACAATTTAAGGGCCCCATAAAAAATTAATGAATCCTAATGGAAAATTATGATTCCCTATATCAGACCACTAATCACCCGTCCGAGCTTATTGCGGATCTATTTTAGTACAGATTTTTTTACTAAAAAAGAAGCCCGGAAGGAAGAATTCTATCCATTCATTATCAAAAGCGAAACGGAAAGGATGGCAGAACTCATCATGCCGCTCATCTGATGGAAGAGAATGTCAATGTGAAAGGCAATTTGATTTGAAAGTTGAAGGTGATGGTGTCAAAGTGGTGTTTGATTCTGATAGTCAGAAGCTAACAAAATGAGTGAGCAAAACGTTAATGAAGAGAGGAATTACGTTATTGGAATAACTGCTACCAATAATTTATTGTATATTGTAAATTAACTTATATTATTAGATTTAATATTGAGTTCTATTATAAATTGAATCACCATAAAAAGTATTTGAATTTTCAAAGAATACCAATCTGTATATTTTGTAATTTGACTAAATGATGCCTTAAGAAGGTTTTAGATGGGATTCTCTTCCAACTGGGATGAATACGAGGCTGTGTTTTTTTATTTTGATATTCCCTCTCAATAACTGCTACAGCATGGGCTTCCTATTTGCAGCCGTGACGTACAAATAAATAAAAAAAATACATTTACAATTTTCACTTTCTTCTTCCTTGAAAAAATAATTCGATTCCAGAATACATAAGTTTTGCAATAATATACTCTCGAAGTCTAAATATTTGCTCCCAGAGGAAAGAAAAGTATAGAAATAAAACAGTATATCTCTTCGCGTAAACCGCACCTACAGCGGTCTCCACAGATCCCACGCTCTTTAATCCAGCGACAGAGATTTCACGCTACCAAAATCTTTCCCTTCCTATCATTATTGGATTTCATCCAAGCAAATAAGACGCATCTCATCGTTTTGCATCTTTTCTCCGGACCTTCTCCGCCTGGAATGCCGCCAATCTGATTCATTGAGTATTCACACAATCCTCCGCGTTGTTAGTCATCCCGGGAGCATAAGCGTCTTAAATATCACCCAACGTCTCCGAAGCTTCCGCTTACGTAAAGTAAACCCGAGCTACCGCTTGCGGGGATGAGTCGGTGGGAATAAAGAGGGTCGCCGAAACCGAATGGCAAGAGTGAAAACAATTACAGCTCGCAAGTACAAACCCTTTCTCAGGAGGAAACTTCGAGGAGTTATTTCTGGAGGAATTAGGCGATCGATGGTCAGGAGGCTGAGGGAATGACTTGAAAATCTGGTAAGGAAGAGAAGGAACACTAAGACCTCCTCCAACGACGCGATCTACAAAGTACCGGTTGTAGACTTAAGTTCGTGGTCGCTACTTGTTAAGCCCGCCTCAGAGGAAAGACGTTTTCAACTTTCAGAGAAAAGATAAGTTTCTTCGTAAGAAAAGCGGATTCTATCGTTGAAATTTAATTATGGGTTGGTTGTGTTTGAAGTAAAGGTATAATTAGAGAGAAATATAGAGAATTATAGGAAACACTAACTGAACTTCGTGGCTATAATGTAATTCGGATTATAATTACATGATAATGGAGCCGTGGATACATTTTCTATTCATGTGCTTTACTGAATTCAACTTCAGTAGCTGTTCAATAAATTTCCCAAATTTTGAAATGTTAACTAATAATTCCATTGTCTTCAAATTTTCCAGGTGAGTATTCGATAGATAAAAGATAATTTTCGGAAATTCAATATCAAATAATTTCTTTTACAATAGTTTGGCTCCAATCTAATTTCAAAAATTTACTACTGGATACATTAAAAATTCAATAGTCCCATTTGATGTTACTTCAAAATATATATTTGGGTAAAAATATTCTTTTAAACTGCAAATTTTTATCGGAACTCAAATGAACCAGATGTAATATATTTTCTCCTCCCCGCTTTATAAGATGTATAAAAAGTCCAAGTTTAATGACGTATTTTAACAAGAGATAATGGTAAGCTTCTAGAAATGATTAGAAATATGCTCATTTATAAAACTTTTCAAGTCTCAAAACGAATTATACAACTCGAAGTTAAAAACACAACTCATTTACTAGACAAATTATCTCTCAACTCTTATCTTTTCATAGTAACCTATCGTATGAAGAATAGGATATGATAATTTGAAAGTATCTCGATTCCTCTGTAACATTTATCAGAAAATGAAAGAAAGATTTTGAATCTGAACCGCTGAGGTGATTCCCAAACCTTGAAAGTGAAATTAATTATTGCTAAATATAGCGAGCTTTCAAATGGTGCATAATCGTATAAATTTGAAAGAATCCAAGACGTCCCACAAAGCCTTTACCATCTTTCCCCACAGGAAGCAATGAATCCTACGTAAAAGTAAAACGAGAATATTTATGTAAATTGAGCCATCATGCAAATCGGAGAAGAGCGAAACAAAAATACGTGCGAATGTTCTCTATATCCATCATGGGATTGAGTCCTTATTTTAACATCTCCATATGATGGCGATTTTCCCACCGACTCTTAATGCTGAGCAGCAATAGACGAGTGTTTAAATGAGGAAGAGGGCGGACGAGACGAAAGGCGCCGTTGGGGGCGATACATCACCCGAAGGCGGAGTCCACCAAAGAGACAGAGGATGAGTCAAAGGGGGCGCGACCACAAGCTTTGGGTACCGAATTTTTTTTCGAGACGGCGAAAAGAAAAGCCGGCGGAACCCGCATGGAATAGGAGAACTGTCAGGCTAAGTAGACAACATATCTTGATGCTCAATCTACAGCAATATACTACATGTATCTACTGTGAAATGCTTCTCAGTCAAAAATACATCATTAGGATTACATCAATAAGAACCAATTATATATGTAGTCATTGCTTCCGGTTAATCAAGATCACTAATATGTTCCATATACAATTATCCACATAAGTTTATAAATACACATATGTTAAGGAAGCTATTGGATTTTGGCAAGATGTTATACAAATACACTGGAATAACACTTATAATGGAATACATTTATTTGTCAAACCTATTACTATCGATGGAATCTTTATAAGCAATGAAAAAATAGAGAATTTCTATTTAATTCTTAGTTTCAGCAGATAATGTGAGGGAATCCTATTAACGTTGATCCCCCACCGCCAAAAACTCATCTCTCTGAATCGACTAAGTGAGTTAGGATATAAAACAATACACAAAAACAACAAACTACAGCTGATTGATTTTGAAGAGAAATAAAATGTTTCCGTTGTTCGTAAAATTAAAGACAAATTAATTCAACTTATATGTTCAATTAATCATTTAACATTCTCCAGCTTTAAAATTAAATCCGCCTCCAAAATGGGATAAGAAGAGTTTTAGGATTATAGAAAAAACAATATGGCACCTTTTGAAGATCGCTCAGTATTATTTTATGATTTTTGAAGTTTTATTAAATCGCACTGCACTGTAATTACTCGCAGAGCATCGGTGGAATTGCACTCATTCGAGCATTCGTGCATAACAAAATGCCCGATAGGAAGAAGTAATAGTTTTGATACATCATGGTATTTAAAAAAGGAATGAGCAAATTATTTCAATTAATTCTGGACCCGAAATGAAGAGAGGGCGTGACTGGACACCAGATAGTTGCAATCTTATCGATTTGATGCAGTACATATTTGATTCATTCCTATAAAACAGAAATTTGCGAGTCGGATAAACTAAAAGTTTTGGAACCAATGAATTTTTAACGAAAGAGAAGTTTATTTGTATATTTTGGCAAACCGACTGTGATCTTTGGAATTTCACTATTTAAAAAGTCTAATATCTATCATAATTCTAAGGGGAACCGGAATTGTTTTCATCATTTACAGCAAATTCATCAATTTTATAAAATATTTTAATTTATCTTCATTCCAATCACAATTGAAACAGTCTATTAGAGGCGAAAATATAGAAAACCTTGGCATCGTACAGATATTAATCAATATTAATAAAAGGTCGTTTAATTTATTAGCGTAGATTTAGTCTAAGTTTAATTAGAAGTCATAAGCTGAATCTGTGGCTCTTTCCTATATTCATTGATCTCGTCATAATCAAACAATTAACCTATACAATTACCATCTTAAAATGAAAATATATGAGAGGAATATTCAAAACAAAATCAACCAGGTCTGTCCCTTGGAGAAATTGTCCTTGAAGAGGAAATGATTTTCAACAAATTAAAAACTCAAACCTATCGCATTCAGACAACTTAAACTCGGCTAAGCGAACTTCTCTCTAAAGTGAAGTAAAATCCTTCCGACCTTTCTTTTCGATGCCTTCTTCGGCTCCAACTACGTTGACAATTTCCTCTCTACTTTCACTCCAAAAACTCGACCAAACTACCCCATCCGAGCAATTCCTTCCCTTTCACTTATAATCACATTGGACAAACTTCCTTTCCCTCAAACAAGGATCTTCCTCTCTCAGTCATCGTTTCCTTACTTTTACCTGGTAGTGGCATAATTTCGTGCTCGTCGATCATGTAGGCGTATTTTCCTAGGGAAGAGATCCGTGAAAATATTACGGAATCGAACGTCTCAACGAATAACTTTTTTACCCCCAAAAGAAGTTTCCATCCAATGAAAGTTTTCTCTCGATAAATTTAAAGATGCTGAAATAGCGAATTTGCCATTTGAAGTCGTTCAAGGACAAAGATCCTGGGAAATGACTGGGCGTAAGCAGAAGAAAAAAATAGGAATTGTGTGCTTACTTTCGACGTAATTTGGTATTAAGAGAAAGGATCTATATAAAAGCCAATTTGGAACGGACCAATAGGAAACAAGCTCTTTCTATTAAAGGGTGTGAGTGCTTAAAAAAACAATCGTTATCGGTTTGCTCAAGAGTATGGTTTAGAATGTATTTCAGGCGTAAGAGACGAAGGTTACTGTAAAGGTTACCCGCAGTTTGTTTAAAATTTTAGCCATGAATGATTTTAAGAAATTATATCTAAGAGAGCTCAATTGTACATCTCAAATAGCAATCTTATAACTTAGACAGGAAATGAGGTTAATCTATTCATCAACTCGACGGTAAATACCTTCAACTAGAATGAACTAAGTAAACATAATGGGGAAAATAACCATATTATAAAATCATAGCATTAAGGAATTAGCAAAAAATAAGTATCCTGAAAAAATAAATTTCCTCTTATAGCAAATTCCAATTTAACGTTAGAAATAAAATTAGTATATTTGAAGTAAAACGACGCAAATGGTTGTAACGTCATGTTGAAGAGAACAAATTCGCGAACCGGAAATAGGTTGGTCCTAGTCCTTCCTCCATAATTCTATAGATCAGTTATTTGTAAAAGAAATGGAGCAGGAAAAAACAAAGGAAGATATAAAAAAATTATTCTCAGAAACATAATTAATTATAGTTTCACTTTTTCTCTAAGCGGAATCAAAAGCATCTTAATAACGCTGTAGAGTATTAATAGCTACTAGAAACTCTATCCTATCCTGCCTCTTTGGAGTTATCGTGCAAGACTAGCATAGTTGATGTAGTCGAATTATGGCTAGGGATCATAGTTTTTTGTATTTATGTATGTCTTTACATGTTTAATATTGGTCTCGGTGTACACATAAAAGTGACATTACTGCGTTTGCCCAGATAATAATTACCACCTTAATGACACTGAAAGCAAGTAAAAATATTAAATTGAAACATGGAAGCAGTTTTCGCTAATTAGTAATGAGATTACTCCGTAAATTTTATAAAGGATTAAAATTTTAAAGATTTCTCTTCTTTTCCCGCGTCATAGCTGCTTTCAAAGAATATCGCCACACTTTATTTAAACCGAAAAATTAATTCACATCCAGAAACCCACTCAGAGAATCAAAGAAAAAGCTCGAGTCCTTTGTATTCTTTATGAGTCTCACAAAAGGCTCATTGGGCGTTGATATTATTCGAAATGTTATGAGTAATATCTCCTTCGTTCTCCTTCAGCAGGAGACAGATATATAGTCTAAAAATCTGAATGCAATACATAAAACATGAGAGATGTCTGGATTTTTTCCGCACAAACCCCCTCTTAACATTTCGGCAGAACTCCTTCACATTTGTCGCTAATGAATGAGTTCATTGGGATTTGAATAAAGTGTAAGCTGACTCGTTTAAGGAAAGCCATGTGCCTATTATCATAAATTTACCTAATGTATTCCGCAGATTGACAAGTTTAAAGAAGATGTGCCATAATAGAAAATAATACCAATCAAAAAGAGACAACTCAATAAGACTTGCGATGGTCATTAATTTCATTGCAGGAAAAATAATAGTTTTATAGAAAAATATAGTTGCTGCTGAATTAATAGCTTTTCTGTAATTACATTCCTCTTTAGTTATAATAAATTCCATATTTACTATTGTATATGATCTCTTCCAATAGGATTTTGCTGAGTGTTTTTCAGAATGATAGTCGGTCTTCTGTCAATCTACGTACGTTAAAAATCTCCTCGTGATTCGAAATTCCGTCATTATTACAATACGTAGATTTTTACGCCGCAATCGATAATTATAACATTCATCACATACTTAGAAACTTCCTGAGATAATTTAGAAAATTAGTAGGTAAAATAGCAGCAACATACTAGTTACAGGTACAATACTGAAGAGCTTTTCGACGAGATTTTAAATCTAATTATACTTTTCAGTTTAAGTGACCACTCACAAATTTTCATGCGAGTCAAGGAAAGTAGTCTTAAATTGTGTAACACTGAGAAAATGTGCAGAGTATACAATTAGAATAAAAATAAAATGACCAGAATTTTAATCTTTTACGAACGTATATAAATGGTCAGGAGGCTATCCGAATGTACCCTCGTCTCATACTTCCTTTAATCAAACGGTGTTAAAGGGTGAGCTTCATACTTGAGTAAGATAGTATTATCCGCATAGGCAAAAGTCAAAGGTGATCTGTACAATATTGATAAACTTTCCAGGAGAAAAAATAATCGATTTTGTAAAACATTTTTACTTTAATAAAGACGATTAATTGTTAGACTATCCATCAGCCTTACTCTGCATAGCACGCTGACTCTTTTTCTTAGAATTGACATTTTTAATATCAAAATTAAATTTCACTCCACTCTTAAAATCATGCCCACAAACTCTGCTAAAGGACATCGTTGTCTTCTGTACGTACAAGATATTTAATATTACGAATTCGCATGCTCAGGGCATTCTACATAGAATTAACACATTTACTACCGATATTTGGTCATCTTTCGGCAATTCAAAGTCGCACAGTCTCTATCGCACCCCACCCTGTCACTAATTCATAACTAAACCTCCATTTTAACAACCTTGAAGAGAAAGAAAAATCTCTCCCTTATGGACCCAAAAGAGCAGCAAAAAGTAACTCGGGAGAGATACGAAGCGAAAAGAAGAGTGCTGGAGGGGGTTTCATCCCGTCCTTTCGGCAAAAGTCCTTGGGCCATCCTCTCTAGGTGCTCACCCCTTCCGACCCGCTCATTAAGAGCGATGGTTGGCAATGAGAGATAAAAATGTCTCGTGGTTGGAAACGTGGTGGCGGGGGTGGAAAGTACACCGAATGGAGAGAGAGGCTTTCTCGAGGGACGGACGCCCGCATGCTTTGCGGGGAGGGACTGGGAGACGAGGATGGCGGATGGAAAAATACAAAGTGGAGATTCAGGATCGTTTGCGGTGATAGACATGGAGAGAAAGGCACGCACGTGGAAGAGGAAGGGACGAAAAGGAATTGTATTGAGACTTGCGGAAAAAAGCCGCGGGAGAGAAAGCCGTTGCGGGGAAATTAAAATGGAGCGGCGAGTTGAAATTGAGATGTTAACTCCGGCTTCTGGGAAAGATGTTTGTTGAGGCGGAAAAAAGAGGCCGGAAGATACATATAAAAAAGAGGAGCAAAAAGAGGAAACCGTGTGGTAAATTGGCTTCGGGATAGAAAGTGAGAGGGAAACTACAAAGAGGAGCTGAAGAGAGAGAAAAATTTAGGCTTGTTAAATTTATTCTCTCGTGTGAAATGCGTGGGATAAAATGAATCGTGGACATATAACCGGCTCAAAAATCCTTGATTTTTTAAACGAAGTCGTTAATTTGGATGGGTGCGTTGCCTGAAGCAGAAGCTTTAGGGCAAGAAATGTAAAGAATGTTGTTATACAGCGACAAAATGGTATGGTATAATCAAGAATACCTTGCACGAATAACCTATCTAGGGATGATTTAACCAATGATCAGCATGATGCAGATAATAACCAAGTGAGAACGAAAAGACACCCATGATCAAATGCATAAAAATTTGCTACAAATATACAAAATAATTAATTATTTCCAATAAAATAAATTAAAGAGTTAAAACTTAATTCATATTGATGAGGATGATAATTAGAATGAGATAATATATAAAATATTAATAATATATATTATATTGGTGATGACCCATAATGACCAAAGGGCATACAAATTTCCAAGAAGTAATCAAAACTTTTCCGTCCAATATAAAAACAGAAAAGATTTGAATTGAAGAAAGAAATTATCTGGAAAAAAAGGTTACAGACAAAATGAACAATCGTTACTTTGAAAATATTACTGATTTTGTAACTGTAATGACAAAAATGAAAACATAAACTAAAAATAAAGGAGGTTGATATAAGAGTTATCCCTTAGGTAGGGAAGATGGGTTACTTTTCCGACAACGAACAGTGAGGAAAATTCAGAGATAAAAGAATCAGCTCGCAGATGGTCGATAAAAGAATAACTGAGAACTGAAAAGTGCAAAAGTTCCAAAAGGTGGGGGTTATGGGGTAAACAGGGAATGATGAAGTTGGAAAGAACGAGAGAGAGAGAGAGAGAGAGAGAGAGAGAGAGAGAGTGCTACGGCTATCTTTATAGAGTCGAGAGAGCGGTGAGAAGGATCTGAAAGATGAAGTATGGAATGGAGAGTTAAGAGGACCCAAGGAAAGGTGGAAACAGAAAGATAGGAGAGGAGTTCGAGGAAAGAGAAAACAACACTCCAAGAAAAACACGGGGAGAAAAGAAGGAAAGGCTGGGCTCTTAGTGGAGAAGAGCCGTGAAAGATGGGTGAGCCTGGAAGGATTTAATTGAGATAGCCGCACCAAATAGCGTGGGATCAAATGGAAAGGGGATGGTGTGAAAAAAGAAAGGAATGAAGGAGATGCCGATGTTGGAGAGAAAAGATAAAAAATAGGGATATTCCATCCACAATAAGTTGAGGAAGAAAATTTGCCAAATAATTTCTTTCGGACAAGAAACTATGAATTTACATAGAGTTTCCAACTTTCTTAGCCTAAACGAGCAACAAAATGAATAAAGGGATATAATTACTGTTTTCATATCCAATACTTTATTAAATTAATATATTAAGCTTCACGAATGGAAAGATATTTTCCTTAAATTAGGGAGTTTTTGGTTTTCAGATAAAAAACATCCTCATCCTGCTGAACTCAATTTCTTCAATAAGGAGGGTTTTTCGTTCCGAAATTAATATTTTTCATAAAACATATAGGTATGGAATGAAAAAAATGTTTACCAAATATACTACTGAGCCAACTTTGTCTTAGAATGATTTCAATATTGGACAGTTTGAATTTATACAACTCACGTTGCAAATGCGATGACAATCAACTACATGAAAGTATGCGGCCTTCGATTGAAAATAGTTTCTTTGATCATAGCATGTACTATGACTACTACGTGTATAGTAACATAGAGTATGAATTTAAAAGCTTAAAACATGAAGTCATGCATGCAGCTCTCCATTTATATTTTCTATAATTGGGGTTGGGTAATTTGAATGAGTCGTTGTTTTATCACGATGCATAACAATCCTCGAGAGAGAGACTAAACGTGTTTGAGATATCTATTCTTTCATTATAAACCATGGAATCTGACGCAAAGAAAGACAAATTTTGAACACGGCTGTTAAATAAATAGAGGTTATAAATCTCCAATAGCAGTCTTTTTCGGCGTTCCTTGTCTCATTCACCGGTTTTCGCAGAAAACAAGAGGACACTGCACTTTAATAACACTCAATGCGCATTTCGAAAGCAATGCTTTCTTCTTTGGGAGTGAGTAGGTACGGCGATTTTATTGGAGATTGATAACACTTATCGAGAACGGTATTTCTTAAAATCATATATGAATGCCCAGAATTTCTTTCGAAATAGAATGCATTCAAAAAGATGGTTGGGTTCACTCGAAAATGCATTTCGCAACCACTTAGGCCCTCAGATTATGAGGAACCCTTGTCCCATAAGTCACGAATACACACTTGTATAATGCAGGCCAGATGCACAAGAGAGAACAATCAGCGAAATGGCAGGGAATGTAGGATAAGCAGCGCATGGAGAAAATTGCTTTTTGGAGAGTAAAATAGAGGACGTAGTGGGGCAGCTAAAGTGAACCCCATAAGAGTGTACGGAAGAGCGAGCTAAGAAGAGTAGAAAAGGGAAAGGAGAAAGGGAGAGAAAGGGATAACGGAGACTAAGTAGATAGCCCGAAGATAATAAGGGATGAGGGATACGCATCAGGGTTAAGAGGATATAGAGATTTAGCGAACTTTGAGAGTGAGACGTCCTCTTGAAAAATGGGGCAGCTCATCTCGTTTTATTCCTTCAAAGTGAGAAAAAAGTTCTCGATTCTTCTCCTTACCTTTGCTGCTTTTTATTCTTACGTTTCTCAACCGAGTGCGGATTATTTTCAAAGGAATCTTTCTCCTTCACTCCGAATCCCGCTGGAATTCTTATCACGCGGAAGGGTATTAATGGAGTGCTTTATCAAGGCTAAGCAGATGCAACAAGAATGGGAGAAATTTATTTAAGGGAAAACGAGCGAAAGAGGAATATGCGGTGATTTCCTTTGGCATCACGAACGCGACGCCTTGAAAATACGTGTGGACGTGTTGTTGGATTACTTCTTTTGACACTCCCAGTGTTGAGACTTTCGCCGGACCGGGAAAACATCAAACTTTGCACCGTGCGCTGAATAGGATGCAGCGGCTGTGTTTCAACCTTCACGATCTTGACGTTTCACAAAAGAGCAAGAATCATTCTCTCCGCGGGATGAGATATGCATGTTCAAAGAACACCTTTCTCTAAGGCATTAGCTTAACTCTCCGAAGAATTTCCATGACGCGATTTTTCTACGTTTATTTGAGAGCAAGGGCGGAATTATTTTTGATCCGTAACTCAGGGGACTTGATTTTGAATTTATTCAGGAACATTTAACAAAGTAAAAGCAAAGAGAAAATCGTCAAAGAGGTTGTACGTGATTATGCTTGACTTCAAAGGAAACCAACAGAAGAAAATGTATTTGAATTTTTTATGTCAACGAATGTTTAATTTAGTTACTAGTTTCGCTAGCAAGCTAGCACCAACTATTAGTCATTCTGTTTCTATTGAATACGAGGAAAACCCCTTTATCCTATACAAAGTATTACCTTTTTTGAAACAGTGATCGATTACGAGGTATCTTTGATTACACGCAATCCATAATATTGTTCAATTTTCATTAATAACAGACAATTTATTAATTAACATATTTTTTAATGATTTAAATATTGTCGGAAGAATAAATTCTAATAAATAATTATTTGATTTGCTTTTCTAGAAACCAAATATTCTAATAAGACACCGGGGGGGATAAAGTTGTATGAATAATTAAAATTGATGCAGCTATAATTGTAATTAATATATTTTAATCAGTAATTACATGAAGTTTACTATATAAAATAATATTAAATACACTATGGCGTTTTTACCGATACTAAGTCCTACGCACTTCACTTTTATTCGAGAAAATGTAATCAAAGGTGAGCAAGCTCATCAAGAGAAATGTATCTGCACGGAATATGAGCTGAATTGGTACACATATTCTACCAGGATAATATGTGGACTGGATACTATTTTGGAAAACGACGACACTCTAAATTGGGGAATCAAAATTGGGTGTCCGTCTAACTTTTACCTATATTTTCACATCATGAACAAAAAAACGCTAACCTACGGTAAAAATAATTTTCTAGTACTCCATTTTTACCTTATCTGACGCAACGCTGAAAAATCATTCCGTCATTCCAGCAAAGCGCACATTGCATACAATTGGACAACAACAAGAAAAACCATGACACGAAGAGAAAATAGATGTTCGACTGAAATAAACTTACGTATCCCAGAGGAAAGGGAGCGGTCGATGCAAAAAAATAAAACAAATTAATAGGACGCGTATCTCTGCGACGACGGACTTATCCGAAGTAGTAATGAGAACTGCTTTCTCGGATGAAAAACCAAGAGAACGAGAGGAGAGCTTGGTGAGTTATGAAAAAGAAAAAACGAGGGAAGAAGTCACGCTCTTAGGTCTCATGTGCACGTATAATCGATTATAGTGGAGATGAAAAACGCTTCGAGAGGATGTGACCTTCGAACACAGCACGGTTGAAATAGAAGGATAGACTAAAGTATCCGGGAGTGACAACTTGGCGCCTCGACTACGAACGTGATCGGCGGAGGAATAATTCAGGAAAAATTACCACGCGAACGGACGACAATTAACTCTCTCGTCTTCATTCAGCGAGAATCCGTGAAGAATTAGTTTGGAGAGGAAAGTGGCAGAGCCGTGGCTGAAGAGTGGAATACAATGAGTTCACGTCGTTAAATGAGTTTTGCCTCATGAATGAGCTTCAAATTTATGAGTTCTCGACTGAAATGAATGAGTTTCATGAATCGAATGAATTAATTCCACCTTCCCGAATTAGGAAACCATGCGACTGTTGAATATATCTTGGACCAAATACATTACTTGAGAAAAAGATTGTGAAATACCGTACATAAAAATTCTGCACATTTCATTTTCCTTCCCGTATATCTCATCAAACCAACGAATCGAGAAATTACTATTATAAAAAATAAAACTTGTTAGTGGCAGAAACTGCAGAATGGTGTCAATGGGAAGAGATCCCCCAGCAATGAAAAGAAAAGAATAAAACAATTTTCACGGAACATCATTTTTGTCTATTTGTACCACATAAACTATGGATATATAGCGGAAATTTTCAAGTTTCTACTATTTAGTATTATAGAAATGTTCTTCATGCTTTTATCTATGAGTTTATGTTTGTTAAATTACGAATGAATTCGGTTTAATTAAGAGCAGAAGTATTAGCTTCCTTTAAAGATGCCTTTCTGAGAAATATTTTAAAGGCTTATACACAGAACATAATTATGTAAACGAGTAGAGATCATAAAAAAAGCCTCAAATCTGTGTTAATAGTTTTAGAAATCAAAATTTATAAATTTAGGAGTAAAACAAACAGTAAGATAAATGTCGATGATGCTACATAAACAACAGCTAAATAAATATTTACACTTAGAAAAACTTAAATAAACCTCGGATTTCAGAAATTGACGACAGATGGATGTTTATATTTGAATCCAAAATTGATAATAATTCTATAAATTGTAACAAAAACAATTACGAATGATCTAAGTAAACAATAATAATTAAAACGTTGAGTTTGATGAAAAAAAGTAATATTCTTTGATTTTAAATACATTAATTACGGAAAATTGACAGACAAACAGCCACAAATACATTTTCTTAAACAACAAATTCGATATTTTGAACGTATTCAACAATTAGGTTTAATTTGACGCAATTCTACACGCTGTCTGGCAGATTGAAAGATAATGAATTTAGATATATCAGAGTGATTAAATTTATCGTCGTGGTAGTTAAAGACGTCAATCATGTTAAAGACTAACTTGATGGAGCTCCAATACTCAAAAATATAGAGCTTTCGACAGATAATACGTTTTAGAAGTACTGGTTGAACCATTGTCTCCCAAAGGAAGAGCGATACCCCGCATCAACCATTTGGCGAAATCCACATTTCCTCCTCCGCATTCTATATCAGCACGAAATTGAACACATCTCCCCGATATCTCTCCTCGGACCACCGTCATCACGCCTTTCCCACTCGGAACTCCCTCACCCGCCGCGGAACGGCAGCTGGCCACCCCAACTCGCACGACACATATCATACCAACCATTAGTCACGAGTCTCTGTTCATTTTCTTCCCAATCCTTCCCACGCCTCCTTTTGTTTCTCCCTCACTTTCACCCCGGGAGCCCACCTCAACGCCGACAACACCACTTACACTAAATCAATCAAGACGTCCGCTGGAGAATCCGACCCTCTTCCAGCCGAAAAAGAGAGATAAGTCCCTGAAGCACGGGGGGCGTGGGTGGTTTTTGACTGGCAGACAGCCGTAATGGGAGCAAGATGGCTCCCGGGACCGGGCGGAATCACGTACCGGGTGAATGATGCATGCGTCGCGGGGGCCTTTCATATTTTTCCCGGAAGGGCGCGCACATATATACGTATTTTTGCGACAAATAAAGGGAGCGTCGAAACCTGCGGGAAATGCGTCTCCTGAAGGAGATATCCTCTCCGTGAAGTACGAGCAATTTATGGATGAATTTTTCCAGGACGAGGAATATTTTAAAGGGGTTACGTCCCCAAGGGGTGAAAGAAGCCCTTCGTTAAAGCGGAGGTTCAAATGCCTTAAAAATAGATCAAAGGTGAAATAAATTTTATCGGAGAGACGTATCCTCTCGGCTTTATCGGTCCTGTTCCGGTAATCTCTTAGAATTTCCCAAGTTTGAAGTCATCCGGTGGAAAATGCGGGAGCCACTTAAAAATCCCGCTGCTTCGATCTTTTATGTTTTTAGGCACGAGCTATCAGATTCATAGAGACTTTTCGTCTTTGATGAATTATTCCCCTGGGCGTCGCAGGAAAAAAAGGGGAGAAAAGTTGAATTTTTCCGAAGCTTTGGTATCAAGTGGCATTCAAATTCCCATATGCTTCCTGATTTTCTCCTTCGTTCCCTCGCCATTCATTATGCTTCGGATTTTTCTCTCCTAGAGTTTATAACAAGGGAAGAGGTCCTTTCTGCATCATATAGCTACTATTACATGCGATTTGCAGCCCTACATTTTTGCTGCACTTTACTTATTTTAAAAGAAAAACAAAGAAAAGTAGAAAATTTAAATAAATTGGTAAATGAAAAATATTTAATGGAGAAATAGTAAATTAATATCTATATAGGAAAACAATTTTCAATAAATAATAAAAAAATGATCTAATGTAGCTATTTGAAATTTCTTATGAAATCTTTGAAAATAGCTATTGCTTTACTCTTTAATAAGACGCGAATTTCTCAAGATGCTCATGACATAAAACGTACCGTCCAGATATTCTTTAATTAAAATCCAGTCAAACGCATTTGCCCAATATGTACTGAATTGTTACGTAGTGAACAGGGTATCATTTTGGTTGATTTCACGTACAAAACTGTCAATTATTGAGATAATTCCGACAGTATTAAATGTAAAATATAAAAAGTAAAAACAAAAACAAGATTTCTATAAATAATCTACGAAGTATTTCTTGAAGCAAAAACTAAACTAATATCAAACGGAATCATTTTCGGAATATATTGCATTTATATTATTCTAATTCTACTCTTAAGGCGAGATTAGGAAAAATAACTTTTGTTCCACCTAACCCCTGGAGTGATTAGCATAAAATATTACATTAATAAATCAAAAACAATGGAAGGCAATTAACTTACGTTAATAAAAACAAATAAATAGATATAAACAAACCGACGAATTCCAAACTAGCAACTAACAATTTTAACTAATTACTACAAGCTAGTAGATAAATAAATACAAATTAATAGATACAATCATCGGCAAAAAATTATGTCACGACTTAAATTACTCAACAACCTATGAGCTGAACAAACAGCAACATCAGTGAATATGTCACAATGTCATCCGAGGCGAGAATCAAATAACGCCCCGGAACTGATCCCTCCTCAAAACTTTTATTCCAACGCCTCGAATACGTGACCGGAGAGTGCGTGATGCACAAAACTTGGAGCGCAACGTTACAGGCTCGTAGCGAAATGAACTCGAATGCCACAAGGGATAGAGATCGCTGAGCATCGACATCCGTAGCCCGCCAATAGGGCTTACCGTTAACTAGACTGCACTCTATGCTAGCATCGAGGCGAATGTTTGACGGTTTGAAATTCCGCCCGGAATTAATGCTACGAATTGAGCTGAGTGCATAGCTAATTTTATGCTTACAGGGCTCGGTTTGAGGCTTCCAAGGAGCAAGCAGCAGATACAGATAGGAGGGATAAACTTATTAGCAAATACAGAAGGGAAGCCATCGCTCGGTGTGTTCGACCTAATCCGTGAATATTCATGAATTTACATCGAATTCCCCTTGTGTTAAGGCTCACGGAGTTGACTTTTCAAGAATATGTTCTTCGCGTTTATTCCCGGATAAAATAATCTCGTGGGAAATACTGTTACAGCCGCTGCTTGGGGAGCGAGAAATAACCTTGACCTTAAAACATCAGACACAGCAGAATATGAACCGAAAACTTGATTAGATGGATTTTATCTGTTTTACTAGAATTCCCTAAACCTAGACTAAATGCACCACAGCAATATCCAACAGACTGATCAGATAGGTACCTAGTCGAAACAAAATGCTCATTTTACCATAAAAAGTGAAATCAAAGATAAAATAAATTCTATGAATTATGGAAAATATAAGGCATGCCAAACTTAATTCTCTAACTTTTGGAGACTGCCTTGTCTTAAAATTTTTATTTGATCTCGATTTAAAAGATATGTTAAATGGATAAACTTACCAAATCAAACAAAATTATTAAAAATTGAATATATGCGAAAGAACGCAGTTTTTATTGCATGAATTGAGCGAATCGTATAACTAACACGCAATGATAGCGCTACGGTTCACAATTAATGCATTCGTACTTCAAAAACCAAACGATTCCGTTAAATCTAAGGACATTTCTCTTGAGAATATGTTTTCGTAGAAAGTGCAGCACTCGATCAAATCAAATTTCTTTTATAATTTCCCTTCTGAGTGCTTTGTATTTTTAGAAGAGAGGACTCCGTTTAATTGAATTCAGTGAAAGAAAAACAGCGCGTAAGTACGTGCATTACGATTTTACGACAGCACTTTTGGTATTCTCCAGCATATGCGCCAATTTGTCAGACGAGCAGAATGCGCAGAAGCTCTACTTCTTGATGAAGCTGGAAATATGTCTATATTCTAGGAAGATTTAATAGTAAAACCTTCAATGTTTCCTTTGGAAAAGCCAATAACGCCAAATAAGTTTTGAAAATAATTTCTAGAAAATATTATTTACTGGTCAATTTGAAATCTACACTATGGAATTAATTGTTTTCCTTCTACAAGATGTTATTTACCTTGCTGGGAAAGGTTGTGCTTATTCTTCTATTCGTTGGGCGTATTATTTTATTACTATAGAGATTCCTTCACGTTTTAATCAATTTAAGTCTATCACTTACAGGGATTCATTTGGAATATTTCTAGACATCAGGAAGAAAGTTTTTATAACATATACCAAATGGGAATGTATAGAGGTTCACCCATGCTCCATAAATAAAGAATAAATTTTAAGAACCTCGTTAAAACTAGATACAAAATTCTACCAATTATTCAACTCTCCAGTCATCTTTTCCAAAACAGGAAGAGCTTGTACTTCCCATTATGTTACCGAAACAATGAAGCATTAAGCTCTAACATACAACTCATGCGGTAAATCATGCATTTGGAGAGTGTACTAGACATTCTTGCATAAGAGGAAGCTGAACAACTTCCTATACGAGGCTCGATAGTACAATTAGAGAGAATTTTATGTCAGAGACGCTGACTTACTCTCAATGCTAAACAAAAAACACGAATAGTTACACGTCTGTAATGAGTTGATGCTATTGATGTAAGTGTAGATATGAATAAATACAGTAGAGAAGATAAACTATCCTAATGAACTGAATCAGTTGTAATGTTAAGATTGCACTGTGAGATTTATTTGCATTGCAAGATAAAATACTCAATATTATGAAATTCATCATCATGTATGAACGAAAAATATATCTACATGACATTTTTGGACTATATTTGACCACAGTGATGTAAAAAACTACGGGGTTGCTGCGAATTAAGGCATCGTAACTTCTAGGAAAGTTTGCAAATAAATAGAATCATCCTGATTGAAAAGAAATGGAAAGATCTGAAACTTCGAACAAAGTATTTTTCGCACCTAATACCAGGTATTTGTAAAGACTAAACATTTTCAACGTTAAACAGAATATTTTTAATACGAAAAGACAGTAAAAAATAAAAGAGACTGGTATACAGAAATTTTAACTTAAAAGTACAATTGTAGAAGGTAAACAAAAATTCTAAATAGAATCGATTATAAAGAATAATTTATCGACAAAAAAAACACAAAACAGACTGATAATGTGTTACAGAAAAGAAATATATCATCAATTATGGATGACCCATTTTTCAGTTAGTTTATTCAGAGTTATGGATTTGATAAAGATTATGAACTAAGAACAGAAAACATATATTTTAGAGACTTGTCAAGCCTATTCAAATGATTTCCGCATTACTGGCCTTACTATAATGAAAAGCTTCTTTGTCGATAAATTCAGCAGAGTATCACTATCGATCAGACTTTACCGCAAAAACCCTGTATTGATACTAACAAAAAGATGTAAAACCTCTTTGATGTACTTTCAGTTAATGCATTTGATTTACATGAAGAAACCCCAGAAGATGAATCAAACCAGTACAATAGACATAAATTGGTGTAAATAAAGAGCAAGCACATCGAGAA
Organism: Sympetrum striolatum; assembly: GCA_947579665.1. Lineage (NCBI taxonomy): Eukaryota > Metazoa > Arthropoda > Insecta > Odonata > Libellulidae > Sympetrum > Sympetrum striolatum. The sequence continues at coordinate 73,319,509 of OX388342.1, read as the reverse complement.
CCAACTGAAACAGCGCAATCGTGATTAAGTGAATATAACCGCATAGGATTTGAGTCAAATAAACCTGAACACTTACGCTGAAGATAAGTAAAATTACAGACGTTAACATAGTTTTTTTTTTCCTCTCAATTTGTGGAAGTCGTATACAAATGCACAAATACCTTGTTTTCGAAACAATCCATACAATATCGATTCATGGGGTTCCCATAGAAAAAGTGATTTTTTCTCACGAAGCATCCTATTTCGAGTTCGTGTTTCACTACTATTGTTTTCGACCCATCTCCATGTAACTCTTTACTCAACGGGGCACCATGTTGCGATCCGTGTCCTGGAAAAGAGAAGCGCAAAGGAACGATTCCAGTGCGGCCTCTAACCAATAAAAAAATCTCATCCGCGGACACGACAAACAGAAATAACGCGCGCTGCGGTAAAAATTACAGGAGAGAATTGTTTCCTCAGTCATGCATTCATCCGTTTGAATTCTTTGCGAAGGTGTGTGCATGACCCAGTTTTAATACTCCACTCCGCAATAAGCTCCGAGCTGTATTTAAACAACGCGAAGGTAAACGAAAAAACAATGGAGCAATTGCGATAAATTCCCCGAGACCAACTCTAATAACAGAAAAGAGGAACAAGAGAGCTATTTATCGATAAAAACCCGTCCTTTGAAATGAAAATATTGTTTAATGCTTTCAAATGTGGAATTTTCCGGCACTATATCCACACTGTAAATATTTTTATCTACGATTATATTTACAAATACGTCTGGTTACAATATTGCCAATGAGTATAATACACCAATTAATTTAATATTATCTCAATAATATTACACATTTTTCTTTATTTGAGTAACATATTAACAGTAATAAAATGAGGGTGGAATTGAAACGAGTCCCTCAAAATATGGATTTATATTATATTTTATACTTCTAAATTGTGTTGAAATTGCACGAATTTCAATAAAATTATGTTAGAAAACGATTTATATTTTAAAATGTTGAAAGAATCGAATAAAGAATCGTTTATGGTAAAGGGTTAAATCATAGACGGATCACTTTGCAGAGAACATGCGATTGTGATTATATTTAATGCTGCGGTAATTTTTGGGACAGAATCTATAACTTAAATTCAATAAAATTCTCAAACAACGGTTAAAATCACTAGCAAAACTGAGCATTAATCTTAGATGAAAAATAATTCGTTGGATTTGATTGCAACATAGTTTTAATTCGAAGAGCTTGAATAGGAATAACTAATTCGAGTCTTGTGAATGCTATATTTGAAATTTATTTGTAAGTATACTTAAAAGTACAGCTACAAATTAATAGTAAAAATTCAGGATTATTGATTTTTGTTAACTTTGGCTCTTGCTAGTTTTCTAAACGGTTAAACAGTTGAAAAATCGTCATTAGATAATAAGAATGTTACTTGAGAATATAAGACTTACGTGTGTAGCTTACATGGATCTGTCAGCAATATAATTGTGGTTTGATCGAGACCACAGATTGAGTTTCGTTAAGTCTACTGGATCATTAGCCCAAATTACTCAAAAAATCCTAAAGTAAGGCACTGTATAGTTGTAGTACAAGGAGTTAAACTCGGATGTCAACTTGTGATATTCCTAAGCATATCACAAGAATCTTTTACAAAAATCAGTGAGTAATCCTCATTAACTTAACCTTAATCGCTCCAAAACTCGCATATCCAAACGGACCATGAAAAATACAAAAGTTATCCGTTTCATTAGTGAATCAAAAATCCTTCTTCGTCCACATCCAAATAAAAAATTCCTTCGCGGATGAAGGAAAACTTCATCGGATCGCCAGGAACAAATGCAAAAACACAACCTCACGTTTTCGACTCTGAATTTCTCAAACCAGCCAAAGCCTCGAGCGGAGGGGGCAACCGATCCTTTACCATCTTTCTAACAAAGAGATCCTCCATCGACGTAATGGGCAACGATTTCGAGATGGAGCCATATATAATCCCTCATCTCCATTGCACCGAAGCCCTTTGGTAAATATCAGTTACGCTCTTTTTGCGAACGCTCGTTTGGGCGACGGCCACTTATAAAACGGCCGACCGCGAATTTCTTAAATGGAGAGCGAAATACGTCGGAATCGTTCCACGACAAATACCTACTTTACGATGCCCTCGGGACATGCGTAAATGGCTTAATTGAGCATTGCCCATTCCTTCGCTCATCCACTCGGAGAGGGCGGGTCGAGAGGATATATTGCAAGGGAGGAGAGGGTGAAGAACACAGTTTAGCACTATCGTTTATTTGTACTCCGCTGGGTTGGGCCAACTACCTCGTTACTCTTCGGGCAATGGCGCTCAATTGGTTTGATAGCCCAGTTCAATTCTCCCTTCCAGCCGCTGCCTCCATTAAGGCCCCCGCGTCTTCCCCCTCAATATGCAGCCCCCGCACGCTCCGTCGCCCACCCCCATCAGGCATTTAGACTTTCACCGCGGTCACTACCGGCCCTTCCCTGCCCCGATATAGAAGCCTGATTCACTCATCAGACTCTCGCTATCCGCCCTAAAGTCCGTTTAAATAACTCCGAGACGGTTTTCGATAGCTTTCTTTATCCTTCTGGGTTTCTAGTCTCTATTGGTTTGACCTTCACCTCCCTGAGTTTTTATTCCGCGATTTATACCAGTTTTCTCCTCGATCCTATGGGTTGAGAGGTTATTTCTGATTTTTTCCAACTCAAGAAGGTCGTCTTTGTTTCAAAACTATATAAGCTTCTAAGTTACGCCAATACCTCGCATCAGATTCTGTAAATACTAAGTGGGCTGCAGGTATGCTTCTGATTTATGGTAATCCTAAGACGAAACGTATTATCACCACCCTTATCGTACACCATGAAAATGAAAATGAAAACGTTAACTTCACAGAAGAATGAGATGAATTGTGGATATCCATGATTGGAAAGCTAAAGGATTCAATCAATTCAGTCGTAATTTTTCCTCAGATTTTATTTTATTTTTATTTTTGATGAAGTAATCGTGGTATCAATATTCTCACAGTACACATAGTTTCTAGAAAAATGTAGTACACATAGTTTCTAGAAAAATCTGAGGAAAAAGCACGACTGAAATAATCCTTTTGCTGATAAATGAAGCAGTTATTTTTCAATGGACAAATTGGATAAAAGTTTTAGAGCGGCGACTTCTTGAACAAATTTCAAGGCCAGTATCACATGTGCTTAACAAAAGTACTATCACTATTATTTTATGATTTTCCATTCCAAGATGAAACACAATACAGATGTGATCGAAGTAGTTAAGTATGAAATTGAATTATTTATGGTAAATATATCTTGGTAAACCATTGAAAGCCTCTGTACTTGCTTGAAATTTACGGATTTACTTAGGAACTTTTCGCGGAACGCAATTATTGATTCAGCATCCTCTTTAACTATACAAAAGAGATTTTCCCACTCTTTTTCTTCCTTTTATGTACTTCCATATAAGAATGAAAACCCAGCGCAAAAAATCATCCCATTTACGAGAGCATCGAAACCGCTTCCTCCGTGGGAAATATCATAGCGCACAAACTATTAACATTTCACGCACGACTCAACACGTCATATTCTATTCCCCTCATACAAAAACCCGTCGCTATAAAAAATCGATAAATCTTATTTTTATGAACCTCCTTCTCGGCCGGAGACGTTTAGCCTCATTTTTGCTCCATTAAATTTAAAAATTGCCCCTTTAAGCACTGATTCATCCCTCTTCTCACCTAATCTATCACTTGCTCCATCTCTCGCACACTCGGGAACCCTCTTCACTCCTCTGGACCCGTCTAACTCAATACACTTCTTTCCGACCCGTCTCTTCGCTCCACGGACCCCCCTGTCATGTCCATCGCATTTCGCCCTCTTCATCCTCCTATGACCCCCACCGCTACGGTTGCCAACTCTCCCGTATTCGCCAGGGGAATCGGACGATAATTTTTAAAATCGCCCGCCTCCCATAGTGAGGGTTTATTCTCCATGTTTAACTCAAGAAGATTCAACCTAACTGGCTATTTCTAATGGGTTAAATGTAAGATGGGACTGTCCAGTCTCAATTTCGCCCGATAATAATAAAGACCTTTATATGCATGTGTGTTTATATGTGTGTGTGTATGGAGTTAGTATGGAGGAGTGTTGTCTTTGTAAGGCACATTGTGCCACTTTTTATGGAAGTAAACTCAATAGTATTAATACATTCTACCTTGTTTTATATTGCGTTATTGTTATAATTAATTTATTCTTCTCATTTCTTACATTTTAACTTTATACTGGCAATTATGCTGTATGTGAAAACTGAATAAATAAATAATAGTTGAAAGAATAATTCTCGGGTCTCCAACCGAGTACAAATTCTGCATAAAGCCAACGTTTCTTTCAACACTCACACCGGGAAAACATGAGATCCTTTCTCAAATAAATGATATTTCAAATTGCCTACAGCGAAAGATTGTTTGAATTTTAGTCTTAATTTGTTTCCAAGATTAAAATTATAAAATTTTTGGATATATATCCCATCCTCATAGCAAGAGATTTGGAAATACTTTAGATGATTTTGAGAGTTCTAATTACCATGATTCCGTTGAGAAAGTCTTTTCAAGTCGCCTGAAAATATATTTGTAAGTACAGCTAATTTAAATGTGATAAATTGCATACTTTTACTGCTAATCATCGAGAAATAGACATTTTACGGTAGTTGTAATAATATTTAAACTTAACCTCCCGGAATCTCCCGTAATTCCCTACTCTTGGGATGGAAAATTCCCTGAATGCACCTTTAAGGAGTTGGCACTCCTACCCACCGCCGACCCGCCCACCTTCACACGTTCCCTACACTTCTGTCCTGCTTCGCCAACCCGTGATAGATGATTGAAAAAAATCCAAGATAAATAATCAATCGACTTCAGCCCTGCAAGACCTCCTTTCGTCACTTATTTCCCAGTTTCCTTCCGTGAAATCCTTTTAAACTTCTCTTACAAAAGAAGCCCACATGTGCTCCGTCTAATCAACAGCTTTCCGGTGTTTTCTCCGTCCGCTCAAAGAGAGCCAAGCAAAGACCAATTCGGACCGGTTTTCGAACTAAAGAAAATTAACTTGTCAAACAGATTATAATGGATTGACAGTGTGATTCAAATACAAAACTAACACGTGAGACAGTTATAACGCGTCATCAAAAGAATCAATCATCAACTAACTCCCGTCATCAATCAAATTTCGTGACAATAATAGTTAATCTTTCACGTCAATTTCAAATCTATTTACTATTAAATATCAGAGACACTAATGGTCACACTGGATTTTTAAATGCCTACGATGTAGAAGAGATTAAATAATCATCTGTTAGCTGCAACGTCCTAAGGAAGTGTGATGGGAGTAAATTATCTCTAAGCAATCTTACATAACTTACTTTTATCTAATTTGTCAAACATGTTAGGCAAAATTTTTCCGTATTTACTTGAGCATCTTGGTTGCTAGCTCACAAGTTAATCATATATTAATGGATGATTTAGTAGGGAAACTCTTAATATACATATGATTCGTAGCTCGAATGATGCATTCAGAGTGAAAAGGTACGAATTAACAAATCAGTGTATTTCCGATCCAAAAGAATATTTGGAAGCAATAATAACTAAACACGAACGTTGATAAACAAATTTTCTCATATCAAAGACTAAATTATCAGTAGTGAGTGACAGAAAGTGCCAGTTATTGGACGAACCCTATGTCGCGTCATAATATTTTCATGATACCTCATATTCTATTAACTTCATTAAAAAACCGAAGACAATACGGTATCGAAACGACAAAATGTAGTGTGTGTATCTTCTACCAATTTGAATTACCTTTAATTATTATCTACCAATTACATCAGTTTAATATTGAAGATGGGCTATGTAGAAGAAGAGACTTTGAAATCTCAATTTTGTTAAACATAATGGCGTTATTTATACACTTAGTAATTCCTCCATCTCTATTCCATCAGAATGAATGCAATATTTATTAATAACTATACAGCAAAAACAGCTAATTAAAATAATAATGGCTATGGTAATGATAATAATACATCATTACACGTTTTAATTCCCTTAAATACTAGAAAAGAAATGAAGGAGAAAAAGTCTGCCACAGTCTGACTGACTTTTCTCCTTCATACTTCTCTAAATTCAAGCATGTATTTCAAGCATCCGTTTTCTCATCGCTTATTTTCCCATAAATACTGGATTAAATATATAATTACAGTTGAAAAATAAAAGTTTGTAATAATATATAAATTAATGCGCGCGAATGGAATTCTAGAAAGAGTAAACGTTTTACATCCAATAAGAAGAGTAATTGTCCGAATTTTCATCCTGATTCTCAACTTCTCATCGGCACTTTCTCACCCCATTTCGATTGGCATCGAACCTATTTATCAGCAGCATCACTCTTCATTCATCAATCCTCTCATCATTTGTATCAATCAGAGCCGATCGAGAAGTTGGGATAAATGATCGCGATACAGATGCATTATAGTGGCAGATGCGAGAATCTATTCTTATTTGTCAGCGCCCTCTCGTGCCCGCATTTGTCCCCTTCGAAGAGACGGAGAGAAAACTTAATTCTCGGTTTTTTCATCCTTCGGTCTCACGTCTATCTCTTCACGGCTTAATGCTTCTGAGTCATGGTTGTTGTGACATGTGAAAGTCTATCTTCCCATACCATTCCTAAAAATAAATGACGATTTGTTGTTTTTTTGGTGATAATTCTTGAAGTATTGAATACTTGAGTACTTGATGTACTCTAACAATCACAAATGTTATGTTCATCCATAATCAAAAATTGAGAGCCTTTAGAAATTCAGATTTCCAAAAAATTACTCTCAGAAGAGGAAATTCTAGAAATAAACTACTTCATGAACAAAGGAAATCAGGTAATTAGATAAATAATTCGAATTCGTACTTGAACTCATGGAGACAATTGAACTTGAAAATATTAAAATTGAAGTTTAAATAAGAACTATAGTAAAAGTAAGAACCTGAAAGCTTGAAAAATATTTTTCTAGGGTATTGATGATCCCAAAAGACCAATTCTATCAAATAACTACCAATTCTATCAAAATACTATCTATTCTATCAATTACTTATCTATTACATTGAAGAACTTTCCATGTGATAAAACAGAATTAAGAAACAGCTAGGGAGATATTTCAATACAAAATTAAGGTTGGACTCGAAACATTTGTTCTTGTTACTTTCATTCATGTTTATCTCATACTCAAAATTCTCTCCTCAATATCTCCATTACAGCAAACCTATTATTTCTTCATGGTAAAAGCACGAAAGCATTAGAACCTTATATACAACATTTCCTACTCATTATCTTGTGTTTCTCTGTCATCATTACTGTAACATCAATTAAAAATCAACTTAAGAATTGTAAGTTCTACAGTTACTGCAGTGGAAATTTTTAAGCAAAAGCATGAAACATTCTTTCAGATAATATTTCAATCCCTGTAATGATATACTGATCTAAACTGCCAGGTCGAGGTCAGGTTAGATATGTGGAATTTCCCTGATTGGTTCAGGAGTTAACGAAGATAACAGCAGTGCATATGTTTGCGATCTACGCCAGCATTTACATCTATACACATATTAACCTACTGGTCACTAAACGCCGTGTATGGGAGAGCTAGTGCGCTAATCAACCGACATAATTGTTGCATAATTTCCAACCGTCCATCGCTTGCCGATAAACAGAAGACGTTCTCCTATCATCAATTTCCAATATTTGCAATAACTCTTGCTATAAGATTGAATAAAATAGCTATAACGCCATATAATCTCCTCGCATTATCAGTAATAAATATTCCTCCAATGTATTTCAAATTTAATTTGAATACTACACCTATTGTAAGGATTTCCATCAGAGGGTGTTCTTGCGTGACATTCCATTTTATATATTAAATCAGTCTTACGAGTCTTTATTAGGGCGAGATTGATGCTGCAAAGTCTCTTTTTCCATCTAAACTATCTTCAATTATTTGTAAAAAATATGAAAAATGTTTAGGTTAATAGAAAAAGAGCGTAAATGTTATGAAAGGATTTTTAAGAAACGAAGGCATTTCATTTTCTTAAAAGAAAGATCCACTGCAGGAAAACACCCCAAAAGGAAAGTTATGTATAGCATGACATCACAAAATCAGTAATAAAACAAAACTTAGATAAACGGATTCTGATTATCGTACACATTGTAATCATTCGCCAAGAGTAAGTAGCACTAGGTGACAATTAATTTTAACGAAATATGTAAAAAACCTCATAGGAAACCCAGAAGAATAGATACTGGAAGTAATCACACTAGATTACGCATTCAAATTATTTTCAATTTTTAAGAGACGAGCGGACTAAAAAATTTGATTACACATTTTTTTGTAAAAACAAAGTTTTTGTGTTTATTTAACATATGTTTGCGAAAAGATCGATAAGTATTGCCGTATCATATTTATTTTGTGACGAAAATGTTATGAGTAATTTGGCGGCATTTACCAACGGTCCTATGGATGATTACGAGGTATTACATACGAGATATTATACGTCTGATTCTGATGAATGGAATATTTTTAATCTGTCTTTTGGTACAGGACAGAGAAAATAAAACTTTTATTTACATTTTTACAATATAAATTGTGGCTGGAATTATATGAAAGCTACTGTGGCATGAGTACGCTGAAAAGTGATACTAATTATATGGAATATCAAGGAAAGAAACGGCATTATGCTTCACCTTCGTGAACATGCTCTGCTTATAGCATTCTGGCTTGTTGAGGAAAGTAAAGTCAAACTACCTCTCTCCTTTTCCTGTCCAGTAAGCTTCAATCCCCCCTATCAGCTTTTGGTAGCTAATGTTTGAGCAGGTGAGACACCAAACGGCCTTCGAGTTGAATAATTTACGCATAGACAAACTTAAATCACAATTTAAAGCAGATCTAATGGTTGTCTAAGCTCCAGGGGACATATTTCACTTCTCTAAAATTTGACCACCATTCTAATCATTAAACTCATTGCTTCTCCATAGATAGTAGTTGGGCTTGACCCTATGGAAGCCTAGAATAGGCCCATAATGAGTTAGAAGACACCTACACTCGGAGGGTATTGGTTCGACCCTTGTTACATCAGCGCACGAGGAGCTCCTCTGTACTCGCCTTCACCGGATTCCGAATTTTCTTCCTTTATCCTCGGAAGCAACCCACGCGAGATATGATCGACCTTATGAAAAATCTCCGACGCGTGATCCGGAAAAAATGGCGTACCCATAGATGACTTATAGAGGAGATTAAGCCTTAAATATGGTGTACGTGTGACCCATCCTTCATCCTTCATCTAATCCTTCCGAAAGAGTAATGGTGCTGCTATCGAACAAGATGAAGGACTATTATATGAGACGAGGAGAAAGCGGTTGTCCAAGATAGCAAACGCATGAGAATCGATTTCTTGAGTATTCATAGGATGTTAAAAGGGAAAATTTCTGAAAATTACTTGTATACTGTATTTTTGTCCTGTTTTTGCTTATAAAACTAATATATATGTGACTGTGCTAGAAAATCTATCCTTACATTATACAAATCGCATTTGATTATGCGTATGGAACGAACGTTTATGCCTAGAGGCATCGGAACATATATAAGGACGAATATCCTATAGTAGTTATAATAATTTTTAGCCTAGCAATAATAAATGTAACTTTTCCAAATTGAGAATTTAGCAAACCGAGCCGTAACTGAAGTACAGTGAAACTGAAAGCTTATGGTCCCTGCACAAAAGCAATTATCCGGTATAGGCAAGTCAATCTTTGAGAAATTCTGGTGGCAAGGAGTCTGGGTGGCTAAATGCACCTAATGAATAATAATTTATCTTCGAAAGTAAGAGCCCCTTTCCGCTGATCTTCTGAGCTGTCAGGTGCCACAATCTTTCAATTTCACTGTAGCTCATAATTAAGAACGTGCATGACAATTAAATTTGCTCACTTTTATATCGCAAATATGAAAACAAATGGGAGTACACTATAAGTAATGCTATGCTACCTGGTATAGCATTACTTATATAGTGACTTATACATACACTTATATTGACCTGAGTCACACAGAAAATGTCCAATAACCAAACTTTTCAGTTTCATAAGGCTAGGCATGACAATCATATTTACTCACTTTTGGTAAGCAGATATGGTATAAAATGGAAGTGCATTATTAGTAACATCATACTATCAGAGCAGCAGAGAAAATATCTAAGAATCCAACTTTTCAGTATCGCTGGTTACTGCGATTAAACCATTATTAATTTTATAGGGAAGGATTCGCTAAAATAAACTAAAATTTCTGTATGCGAAATAATTTTGATCCTCATATTTTAACCGTCCATAGTTTTGAGAAATTCCCCAAGAAAAAAACGAGCTAACCTACAGGGGTCTAGATAAAACCAACCGGTAAATCATCTCCCTACTTCAGGAGCAGTATTTCCAGAAAAGGAAAAGCCGAACAGGTACAGAGCAAAGACACGGCGAAATCACACCCCTGAGATTTCGGAGATAGAAACCTCTCCTTCGCCAACGAGAACCCCGCCTCGGGCTTTCCTTCCCGTGGAATCGCAGTGGCCGGTGTAAACAGTCTCCCCGCATAACGACGCCCCAAACTCTGGGATGACTAACCACGGAGGCTAATTTATGGAGCGGTGTTGACGAGCACACGGAAATTCTCCAAGGTGGCGGTGGGACAAATGGTTCCCCTTTTCCCTTGGGTTTGGAGAGGAGCCAGGTAGAGGAAAAAGCATATGTCGCCACTCGCACGGCTTTTTTCGTCTTTGTGAGGGCGGAAAGCGAGGGAGAGGTGTTGCGTGCTATCGGAGGCGAGGAAGATACTGAAAGAGCTAATTTTTTATGCGTTCTTCGCTGCGTGAGATTCTCAGTCACACTCGCACCCATCAATCCCGCTGAAAACCCTTTCGATTTTTTTCCTCCGGTCGCTTGTCTCTCCCTCGATTGCCTGAGGTGCGTGACAGAGTTATTGCTGCGCGCGGGTTGTTTGTGTCGGAAGTCCTTCCGAGGGAAGCGGAGCTGTGAATGATGTCGCAAGAGCAATTACGGCCGGAGAGAGAGGGCTTATGACTGTTAACGCTTGGGTGAGTGAAAAAGTACGCAGCTGTCAGCAATGATGGGGAGAATGAGTGAAAGGTCACGATTGAAAAATGCAATCTATTTTAAATACTTTGGCGTGAACTCGTAATTAGAGCAGATTTCATAGAGTGAACTTTAAATGAGGATTTTTTATAGCGAGTATATCACAGGTGTTTGTTAGAGTTAATGAATTACTTCAAACGGTGACTGTTTTACCTTGCGCAGGATAACAAAAAAATGTAGGAAAAAAGCTCCTAAAATGTTCTATCCTATATGGCGTTCTACAAAGTCAGGTTGGATCATTTTGAGTACATACGTGAGGAGAACCGCCGCGTTTAATTAAATCGTTTAGCCCAAAAATCTTCCAGATAAGAGAAAAAATACCTCAACTTCCAGCAAAGTGGGAGAGATAAATTTTTATCGAGCAAATATATATAAATTATATTTGCATCAACTTTCTTTAACAACTAAATGGCAGAACTAATTATAAAGAATATAATTCAATTAAATTAATGAATTATGCAGTATACTTTAATGTTAACAAAACCGGCTATAGCGTTTGTTTGATAGTAATTGTCGTAATAATCTCTCAGAAGAGACCTAGAAGTAATAGTAAAATTTGAAAACAGACCATGTTTCCTAATAAAGACAAATCTTTTTAAATGAGAAATAGTTGACCAACGAACTAATGCATAAAATGAGGAACCGTAGCTTTTAGGCTGAAAACAAACTATATATAATTTGAAGATTTAATCTACCAATGACATAAATAAACTAACCTAATATTTTAAACTTACGAATTGTAATTAAATTTGCTTCTTATAAAATTTAGCATATTGAAATGGTTTATGACCATATATTTTTGAAAAAATGTGAAATTCGATATATTATTTGCTTGGATGAATTCAGCTTCTGATTTAATCCTAAAAATATAAAACATTATGCGCGACGCATTATGCAAACACAATCATTCCTAGAAAAGGCAGAACTGCCACGCGTCATTCACGAGTCCCAACCGTCAAGAAATCAGGTCATGTTCGCCCGCGCGCGATTAAATGCATACGTAATATTTTTATCTGTCACCTATCAACTTCTGCAGCCTTGCACCGGACAGCACACAGCGACCAATCCTATAATTAGCTCCAAATTGAATTTCATTGACAGGAAACGGCTTAAACTCATTTGACCGTCAAAAAGTACGCGTCGGAAATACGGACGGAGCGAATTTATAATCAAAACAGGAGGGAGGCGGGGGATGAGCGGGAATAGACGTGGTACGAAATGAGCATAGGCTCCAGCGAGCCAATTATTCCCTTCCCCGGGAGATAATAAGCACCGTGTGAATCGTAGGAAGCGTTGCGTGCGTCAACCGCTGCGCATATGTGCTGGTGGATCGTGATCGCTGCGATTGACGGGCGGCGTCCCCGACCGTGAATGCACATGTGCGTCTGTGCACACAACGAATTCAGTTATGTGCACCGCGGAACGTGTGGACAAAGGGAGTTTATTCGAGACGATTGAGAGACGGATAAATTCGCACGGTCTGCTCGCACGAGATCAAATACAAAGGGAGACGGTTTTGAGCTACAGAATCGGGGATTTCAACGGGCGGATGGCAAACGCCGCGCGATGGCTAGCCTCCGGAAGATTACAAATCCCGAATTTCCATTGATATTACGTCCGTAAACTCTCTCAGCTGTGAGAGCAAATAGGAGAATGGCTTACCAATCTAAACTGCATGCCCATATGATACCTGCAGTGGAGTCCTAAAAAGACTTGGGACCAGATGCAACATGACGGAGCGGCCTAATTTCAGCTCGGACAATCAGCTTCAATTAACAAAAACAAAGTAAATAATCCTCCCAAATTAAATCAAAGCAAAACTATCCGTCCACTTATTTAAGAGAAGTTGTCAATAAATGCAGCGTGTCCGTGTTAAACGTATAATAGTTCAAAATGTAATAACTTGAGAATTAATTAAGATATTTACCGACGGTCTGTTTCTAGAAGTACGGTAACTCAAAATGTTTTTGACACAGTTTATACACGTCGGTATGTGCACCATTAGTGGTAGATAGACATCTAATTTGTATTTTACTCTCTCCAAATCTTTTGCAGCATTGCAGGGGTATTTGGCGTTTCACATTGTATCTCAATCGACTTATTGGGAAATATAATTCATGATAAGTTACAAAATACTAGTTCCCTTTAATTATTATTTATTCTGCGGGAGTTTATCTGTAATTAATCTGTGGGAGTAAAATATTCTGTTTGGTTTGCAAAGTTCTTATGTTTGACTCAATTAGTTGAATTAGAATTCATCAAATACATAAATAAATGGATCGCCAAATAAAAATATTAAAACTGCCTCAAAGCTGTATGCTTTTCACGTAAGTTTTTAAGATTTTTTGAAAATCTGGAATTTCGAAATTCTTGCAATTACTTAAAATTGGGTGAATTATACTGGCACACAGCTCTCTAACAAACAATAATTTTTCCACCAAAAAAACGCCGAGGAGTACAGATTGTTAGTCACCGGGAAAAAAATTAATTAATATTTCAGTATGGTATTATTAAGAAAACGTATCTTCATTCTTCGGCAACGTTGGGTGATGGAGAGGTTTAATTGATTCGTAAGCGGATATCAAATCCTGTTTTTATACATATCGAATTAGCACAGACCGGCCTAAAATAATGAACAGGAACATGGGCCTATGGGAGAACCAAAAAAATTGATACATATTAATTGTGTAAAATGGATGACTCTCCAACCTCCCAGTAGTCGGCGGAAATGGACTCGCATTAACTCGAAACACATTTCCCTACGAGGGAATCACGTTTTCAATCAAACGCGTAAGACCGGGCAGGTCGAAACAGCAACGAGTTAAAGATGGAAGAAAAACAATCCGACCCACCCGCGAAGTGAGAGGCGGAAAATCAATTTGCGAACACGGCAAAATTGGCCAAGCAAAAAATGAGGAAAAGGCGAATCCCCGCGATGCTGCGAACTCACAGGGGCTACGTTACCACGGAAAACGATGAACCCACTGCATTATTGATTGACGCACGTGACAGTAAATACAGGTGGGGACAAGAGTAGAATACGAAGCGGTATAAAATGTTCAAGACATATCGTGAATGAGAGAGAGAGAGAATGAGTTTACCCAAATAATCGCATTGTTCTTTTGTCCTTCGTCTGTCCATTGAGCCGTCTTTATAACTTGAGTGGGAAGAACGTTTGGGGTGGGATAGAAAATTTGCTGGCAGGAGGCTCATGGTCGGCGAAAGAAATACTCTCACAAATTGTAATATGGCATGCATGTAGTGTATGTAACCCTGCCGATTAATGTTATATTCGGGATTTAGACAAAGTACAACGAAAGGCGATGAGATTTGTAAAGAATTGTTACGATAAAACAGCGAGTATTACTCAGATGATATAGGACGCGGGATAGAAATCATTAGAAGCTAGAAGACAAATTCAAAAGATGAATTTACTAACTAAGCTCAGAGAAATTACGTTCTCAGTTGATGTATCCAATATAATTCGACTCCTTTGTTATATGGGCCGTTCTAATACTGCGAGGAAGATTAAGGAAATAGATGCTAGAACGATTCATTTCAAGAATTCAATTTTTCCGCCACCGATACGCGACAGAAATCGATTAGGAAAATTAAGTCAAGGTGTCTGCACCCCATGCTTTACGCTGAGAGACGGCTTGCAGGGTTCTTACATAGGCATAGTACCGCATAGTGGAGAGCCTGCGTGGAATTTTTGGTAAGGGTAACCCCTCTCACGCAAAACTCTTACCCCGTGTACTCCACGACATGATCTATTTGTCGTGATTGCCAGCCAAAGTAAAAGGCTCATTACTAAGTGGTACTATAATAACCACGCTTACTATGGGTGCCATTCGTCGATTCGACGATGAAAACAATATTTTCCAAGTTTTTTTTCCATTCTTGGAGGACGCAAGAATTGGAAAGTGTGTGATTTCGGGTGTTTGGTTGGTGTCCCATCGCTGGAATGCCCAAATGGTGGTTAAAAATGACCTTCGTGTCTTCGAAATGTAACGACTTTTCCACGCCTCTTCGGACGAATGATTAAAATCATGGGCGGCCAATATTCCTCTACGCCCTGAATGGGTTTCAAACCAACGCGATTGGTATTGCTGAAACAAATCATATTTTTCCGATAAGCGGCAGTTGGAAATTTCCATCACGATGATGAATTCCGGGAACTGATGTAATGCTGGAAATAATATATTTTATGATAATTATATCTCTTAAAACAAAGGGCGATATCTTTTCTACGACTATCGTTCAAATTACGCCAGCCGCCAAAAATAAATTCTAAACTAAGACTGAAGTGACCGGTGGATCATTCATTCCCTTCCGGGGTGATAATGCGTCTGAATATTTTCCTTGTGTCTTAAACAACGATGAGAAAGTTTTCCGCTAACTAGAAGTCTGAAATAGAATTTTTTATCAATATATTTTGAATAAAACAGAACGATGTATACCAAAATGGGCCAACTCATAGCACATTCTCCAAAATCGAGGCATTGCATTAAAAAAGAAAATTTTTCCTGGATGCTGTAAAAACGTTTATGTACAAATATTTTCGCAAATAATACTACTTACCCATGTAATCTATGAAGCCCATATATTGTAACTTATTGATAAACTTCTTGACTCATTTTTGTAATTTATTGCGTATCATAGTATTTACGTTGAATGTCAAATAAAATCTATTAATTTGACGCATGAGCGAAAAATGGTGGGCCATCCCTGATGTCCTCAAAGGAATTCTTAAATACCTCGGGGATTGGGGAAAGTAAATCGGGGAATTTAGACAAAAAACTAAGTAAAACGGATTACTGTGTCTAATAAAAATCGATAAAATGTGTGCATATATCAAGGATTTTAACTGGGAATGGATTAATAGAAGCATTAGTTAAAAAAATTAAATAATAACTTGAAATATTGTATCTTCAACAGGATTCAAATTCAAAGCAGGGGCAATTTTATGCAAATCCATTACATGCATAAGCTGCTGGCAGAACCATACACGGATTAAGATCCCAATTCTGCCCAAGACCAGATGCGGATGTCGTAACATCGCACCCTTCAGTAAGGAAGACGGTTCATTTGCGTTTAGCAGCGGACAGTTTAAAAGTTAATGCAAACCCATAAATTGACCCGCAATTTACGAAGCAGTGGGTTGATACCTTTTATAATCCTGTCCCTTTCTCAAAAATAAACTTTTCCCCAACAATACTCCCAAAATTCGCAATAATCCTGACCATTCCACCTTATGAGGACCTCTTGCTTGCGTGGGCAGCCGTTTTCCTGAAAACACCCAATAAACGATTTTCCTTCCCGAGCCAAATTTAATCGTTCCTTTGTCGTTTTAAATTAACTCCGAGCTCACCCATTGCCTAAAGCACCATCAATCACCAATTGAAAGCCTAGCATTGATTTAAGGACCAATTCCGCAAATTCGAGAGTGCTTTATGGGCGTACTTCAAAAAGAGTCGACGAAATGGAAAAGAGTAGGAAGCGAATAAAGGCTCATATTGAATACGAGGCGAAGGGGGAAATTTTTTGCGTAGGGGTTACGATCCATGAAAGGCGAGGTAAAAGATTGTTTGCCAAGTGCCCCTGGAGGCATCGGCGAAGGGGTCAAGACGATAGATAGACGCTGGGAGATAAACGCCACGAGAGATGTGCCTTTAAAAAAATACACGCCCCCTGCGAGATAACCGCACCCAGCGAGAACGCCCTCTTAAAAGCCTCTCTATAACCGATATAGTCTCTTGACGATCGGGCCGAAGAGTTGTTTGGCCATTAAACGCGTTATTGAGACGTTGGGGGGAAAATGGGATGGGGATTTGAAGGAATGGCCGACTTCCCTCATTAAAGATACGGCTTAATTGCATGTATTGCCGGCGGAGAGGATGTTACTCCACGAGGATAAGCCTCTCTCGTATGATGTCTTCATAGACTGATGAATTATATCCCTCGCTTCGAATGGGATGCGCACAAATGCTGCGGGATTGCCTTTAACAAGTTCTCCGCTCGTCTCTCTCTCTCGGGTGAAATTGATTTCTCTCTTCGACACGCAGACGAATATGGAAATCACGGGACGAGTAATAATCATGTGGGAATGAAAGAGTGAAATTATCATTGACTTGTTCCCTCAGATCGTATCTGCATGGGAACGCGGCTTTCATTCGTTTGTAAGCGATATTTATAACTGTATGTGTCACCCAAGAGTATGTGCTCATCGTACACTTTCTCTGAAATATTTCTTTGTATTGAATAGAGAACTAACATTTTCAAAAATAGTATAGTGTTGCTTTCCAGCTACTTCACCTCAATGGCACACACTTGGGAAAGCAGACATCGCGGCAACTACACATGAGTTAGAGAGGGTTGCCTCCATTCAAACACGTGCTAGGCAATAAACGTCTTTAATATGAGAATTTAGAAATCTCTGCTGTAGACACATTATAACGATGATTTACCTCAAAAATTGTAGGCGAGTAGATAATGCACATTTTCAGTTTAAAGTTTAGATCTCCTAGAATCAGAATCTTAGAGTCAGAATCTCTTTTGATTGCGGTGCACAGAAGTTCAAATTCTTCGGGAACTAACACGGATTTCATTTCGAATTTCAGTATCCAGAAAATATTTCTGGAGAACCCCAATCAGCGAATTATTTCGATTCATTGTATTATTTCAATAAGGATCGATTTCTTTAACGGTTAAAAGAGATCATTAAGTTTCATATCAAGAGACATAAACTCCTAAAACTCGCATGGTAAAATGAAAAGATGCCGAAAAATATCACTTGAATATCTCTAGTAACGGAAACCACAGCAGCAAACATCTTTTCCGGCATTATCGGTTCTTGGATTAGTATCTCGACTTCCTATCATCAAAATATTGGTACCATAATTGAGATATTACTAAATAACGGCAATAGTACAGTTATCGATTTTAATTTAGTATGAATGATTCTTTAATTTTCACTTGCTTTTATACATATTCGTAGGAAATTTGAGTTTCACTGGAATTCAGCAAATGAATTCCAAATCATCTCTTCAAAGCATTCACGTTATTATAACGTAATATTATATTACTCTCCAAGTTAAATTTTCTCTCAATTTCTGAATTTCTGAATTCTGAAGTATAAATATGACTATAAATGACTATCATGGCAATAAAATAATAATGATAAAACAACTTCATTTTAGGTCGAGGTTGAGACTTATTAGTCTCTTCTTACACCTTCCCTTAAAACGAAAGATGAAGAGGCAACAAGGCTGTAAAATTTGGTACTAAATAATGCTCACACCCGGTATGGCTTCTGCAAGCCTTAAGATGTCATTTTCTGAAAATAAAAACTAAATTCGACCGTAAGAAAAATTGAGCAGGCAAGAGGATAAATCACCTGACCGCAGTCGCATAGCGAGAAGCAGACATTCCAATTAAATACACCGAAAATAACACGAAAGAGACATGCGCTTACGCTACCCTCTCGCAGTGAGAACAAAAACATTCTCGAAAACAATCTCCTCCATCTTGATCCCTCCTACTCATGATAAAGAGCCCTTCCCATGGCTTTCCCATCAGGAAGGCACACGCTTAAAGTTTTGCACGAGGAACCACCAAACATCGGTCCCTCCCCTCGGGCGTTTGAGGACCTTTGGGTTCCTTCAAGAATCGATATTTCTTATCTCTCCGGTAGACACCTCGGAAAACAAGGGAGACATCACCCTTTCTCCACAAAACATACCCAGCCTTCCTCATTCGTGAATATTTTAAGAGGATATGCCTAATTTCTCACAGGGTGATGATTCACCATCTACAACGATGGTTTTCATTATTAACTTTAGCATGTTATCAATAAATAGGAGAGAGCTTCAACTGAGAGAGAAGGAGACGGTTTCCCGATGTCCATTAAACAATTCCGACATTGAATAAACTGACTTTTATGATCGGGTTTCAGAGCTGTTGACTTGTATCTACCATCCTTGCGAGCCCTAATTGTGACGACATTCACTTTATTACTGTTCGTGGTGGCCGAGTGGTTAACGTGCTCGCACGGTATCGCTCCAACCCCGGGGTCCCGGGTTCGAATCCCGGATAGTCGGATTTTTCCTGTTAGGGAATGGTCTTGTGTTGTTGTTACCTTACCTTACTGCAATAGTCCAGAAAATGGATGTTTGTGAGGAATATGAAAAATAAATAAATTTTCTAACGCCAAAAGTACATACATTTTACCACCATTGTCAAATGTATATACAATGTACATACATTTGACAATATTAGAATACATTCTTGTATCCTCATTGTTACTTCATAGAGAAAATTTTTTATTTAATGACCACTGTGCTATAGAAACTTTATATTTTCTATATTTAGCTATATTACGACGACATTTCTCTTTATGAATATTTTTAAATCATCAGAATCGCAACTAAGTTTGTGAGGTATATGAAAAATAAATAAATTTTCTAACGCCAAAAGTAAATAAATTCTACCACAATTGTCAAATATGTATATGTACAAACTAGCCTATTTTGCTCTTGTATCCTCACTGTTAATAATTACTCCTTAGAGAATATTTTTATTTAATGACAACTGTGCAATAGAAACTGTTTATATTTTTTATATCTAGGTATATTACGACGACATTTCTCTTTATAAAGATTTTTAAATCATCAGAATCACAATTCAACCTCCATTGTCAAGTGCATTACTCTATTTTGCCCATATATCCTCACAGTTAACAATTACTTCCTGGTGAATATCTTTATTTAATGACTACCGCGAGATAAAAATTGTTGATATTTTTTATCTTTAGTTTCTCATTTCCTAAAATCACATGCTAGCTGAATACAGCAAGCAATAAAAGCCTTCCAAATCACATTTGAAATAGATATCCTATTCATTAGGGTTAGCGAGTGTGTGATATTTATCAAAGTTTATTGAGGATATCTAATGTATATGCATGGAATTCCAATTGTAGCGCTTTTCCGTTAGCCCATTAAAATTGTTTCCGGTTGTTTTCACAAACAAGAGAACATTGCGAATAGCCCATAGAACGCGTAGGCCTTTATTTGCAAAAAGAACTACCAACGATAAATTCAGACGTGAAAAGTTTCCGGGCACAGAAAATGCTACATATCTCTGTAAATTACAATCCACACATAAAACTAGCATGAAAATTCCAGACGTGATTAGAACAGATAAAACTTTTCCCAAGCTCATCGCAACATGGTGAATCTCTCTCATATGTCTGCTCCTATATTTCTATCCTGCTACTACATGTACAGTACTACATTTCTTACGGAGTTGAATTAAAAGTTCCCGGAGAACAAAGAAACATAGACCGTCCTGGAACGTAAAAATATCTCCTAAGAGAGAGAAAAATTTTGCGGCAGGAGTGCTGGCACAATGTGACCAAAACCAACTAGAAGTTACAACAGTAACGATGACAATCCCTTCAAGAGCATGTTTATTACAATACTTTCTATCCTTTCGTGAAGTGATTGGGAAATATAAGAGCACCATTAAGGAGAGAAACACCTATATTTCGTCGATGCTTTGTAAACATCGCTTTCCAACTGCTACGAATAAAGACCGCTCTGCCTTCCGAATAAGAGAATTTTGTGAGCTAGGAACGAGAAGTGTTCGTGTTCTTAAGCGTCAGGACACATTCGCCTTATCTCTACGGAGACCTTTTTAGCATAAATAAAGCACATCGACGGATTGGACGACTATTCCATGAATGGATAACGGGTCTGAAGCAAGCTGGGAAAGAGTGGGAGACAAGCTTTAAATACGGGATAGGAGCGTAAATTCTGTCCTTTTCTTGGAAACACTTAAGGATTCTGAGAACGTATTCAGGTCACTAAGGAGCTTTTTGACCGATATTTTTCGAATAAAAAGGTTTTCCTTTATAATGCATCGCAATACTATATATGAGCAAAATCCATAGTATAATTGAGATATTCACGTTAAAATATATATCATTATCAGTGAAATTAATTAAAATTAACATAAAATATGTCAACATAACACTAATTATATTCATCTAATTCTATTTTTTATTATTTTAATTAATTTTAATCAAAAAAGAGTAAATATATTATGAATTTATCGGCATAAATATTTAATTATTTCAATTTTGTCCAATCAAAAGCAAAGATCTGACATTATTGACTAAAAATAGAATATTTACAGAAAAGTAAGATTAAAAATAATTAGTTAAGAGAATTGATCTAAATCGAAAAATCTTCTTTATAACAAGAGATTTTTTATATGAATTTATATGAAATCATGAAATTTTTAACTGTATATAGTTCAAATTTAGGTTCTTGCTACTATTTCCTGTTTACAAAGTAGTATTGATATAAGAGTATTAGTTTTTGAAGTAAATGCTTAAATGCTGAAAGGAGGACTGATACTGATAAGATAAATATAAATAAATATTTATAAATTATGATTGATAATCATTAATTAAAGAGGTATCTCACTTCTTGTAAATGTATCAAAAAAAGAAATAAAGTTACCTATTCATAGCAAACACGGATTAAATCCTTCCTTTCTTGCATCGACGAGAATAATTTATAATCAATAATACTATAATAAGATTACCTTGAATAATAAATTATTAATGAATCTCACTTCCTATATTATGCAACTGAAACAATAAATGAAACAGAAAGTCACATTTTCAGGGCAAACACAGTTTATTTAATTCATTGATAAAACTAATGAGACTTTTCCCATGAAATAAAGAATCGTTCCTCTCCGCTTTTACGATTTGGGTCGATTTCCTACAACTTTTTCTTTTTAATATCGAGACGTCGTCCATCTTTAGATGTTCGAAGAGAAATGGCTTATTTCCGGCAGAAAAATATCCAGAAGAGCTAAGTAAGATTTATAGAAGCTGAGGATGAGTTCCATTACTTAAGATCTCTTTCACCAAACTGTGAGCTTGACAGCAAGCCATTTTTCTATCTCAAAAATCACTAATTTTTATCCCTTTCTGAGAGACGCTAAGAATTGTGAAGCGCATAAAGATATCTAAACGTATAACGCTTCGATGCCAAACAGAATGAGAAGTCTCCGAGTAAGAGGGATAATTTCTTCATTTTCGACTGAACGGAAAAAAAATTTTTCTAAGCAATTTTATCGCCCCATCAAATTGCTCAGTTCGCGGACTTCACTTGACTGAATTCCGCTTTGCGCGGTTGGTTAGCCAAAAGTATCAAATTAACCAAAGGTATTTATTGCGAGTCGTCCTAGTTTTTTACAAAGTGCTTCATTAAGGGATAAAATAGATAGCGCATCAAGACCATCGTCTATTGAGGCGAATGAAATATAAAATAAAACCTAATAATAACTAGTAATTAAATATTTATAATTGTTTACGTACCTCATATTAGAAATGGAGATTTTTGAAGACTATGTAAAGGGACCAGTATACATCTTTAAAAATTCAGAATTAAAATACATAATACATAGTCTCAATTAACAGTTAAGAAATTCAGAAGAGCAGTCCTTCCGTGGTGACCAGAGTTCTGTTAACATCGGTTGTATGTTCTCTTCTTGGGGTTAACTTTGGCTTTCTATAAATTTGCTTTCCTTTCTAAAATGACACGAATAAAAATATGCGATAGGAAATCCTTTAACTTCTTAACGAATAAATGTATTGTAGGGGAGACCGGGGCTGGTTGGCCGAGTTTTGTTTTCGGAATTTCTGTACGCATTTTGGTTCGACTTTTTGAAAAACGGTTTGCTCTGTCATAAAGATACAACCCTTGAGCATATATGTGAATTTTTTCATCTATGACAAAATATCAGGGAAAAAGTTATAAAGAATCAAATGCGGCACCGAAATTCGGCCAACCAACCCCAGGGCCGGGGTAGGTTGGCCGAGTTTTGTAAAATAAGTGAAAGATATCAAATGCATCAATGGAAAATATTTATTAGTGTAAAAAAGTTAGTTTACACAGTTTTTAAATATGTGGGTACGTAAAAACTCAGCTCTTTATTTTTTAGTCTTTTTAACACATTTAGACTTATTGTTAGTTTCGGCAGCTTTAGTGAAGTTTTTCATAGCTCTCGCGGCTTTCTTTTCCTCTGCCGACGTACGCTTACGTTTACTTTCATTTTTCTCATTCTCCGATGCTGCTTTAATTGGGGAATCGGTCAAAATTTCGGTCGATCGGCGTTTACGATCTTGACGCTTCTTCGAACCAGTTCGTGCACTTGCCTTGGGGAGAGGTCTGACGTCTTCAGGGAGGCTTACATATGCAGCAGATTCTATGCTGATGGACGAGTTTTGTTCAGGGTTGGGTCGATCTGTGACAAATCCTGCCAGGAACTCCTCAGTAGGAAAAATTTCAGGATTGAAAGGGCACACGCCAGAGACTCTGAAACCAGCTCGAATATTGCTCGGTGTGCAGGCGAGTGGAAATACACTGGCTACGATTCCCGGAATGTCGTAGATGGTCATTGTTTTGCCAGGGTTGTTCGTCATCCATGCATCAGAGTAGGTATTTACGAATTTTTTAAATGGACCTGGATTTTTGAAATTTACAACTCGGCCAACCAGCCCCACACAAAACTCGGCCAACCTACCCCAATGAATGTTTTTGAGAACAATCACGGTTCACAAAAACAAAAGTGAGGTTACCCTGGAAACCGATATACCATTTTGTAGGGTTTTGAATACCCTTTCCAGCGGTACCACATTTTTTGAAATCGGATGGAAATTGACTCGTGTTACGAAGATTACTTTACAAGAACAGAAATTTACTCACCAGTGTCGAAAAAAGAAAAAACGTGCTCCTGTGCAAACGGCAACACGAAAACAGCTTAAATTACGCCGGTACATGGACGAACAAATACCCCACCAAAATCACTATAGATGTCGCCACTGTGCCCAAAAGTCTTTTTAAAAAAGACACTCGGCCAACCTGCCCCCTCGGCCAACCAGCCCCGGTCTCCCCTACTCCATGCATTTTCGATGCTGGGTTCCCTCTATCTCTACTACTTCACACCATCAAGAGCGATCTAACATTGTCTCACTCGATCTAATGGTTTTATATCCGGTCTAATGGTATCACAGCCTTCTGATAAAAAGGCATAAGATTAACCTCTCATTAAAATTTACTTTTACAGTTTTATACACAGTGAAATATACAATCAAACTAGAGTTTCCTATTTTGAATCAAGACAGTATTTTAAATTAAACAAAAGTCTGTTACTAAAAGGTTTGGGGTTTATCAACTATATGAAAAGGATTAATAAAACTTGTCCTACAAAGGAAATATCTCCGAACCAATTAAAAATGAGGGATACACTTACATATGTACCTATGAGATATTTTGAGATTCATTATAGATTGGAGGTTTTTCTTTTGAAATAATACAAGACACGAAATATTAGATTTTTAGGTGACATTTTTTCTACCAACAGATTGCTGTCAATTCCATGAATTCCCCTTTAGTGAAAAATATTCCAGTTATTAAAACGAAGGTGTTTGCCAATTAAATATATAAAGTAGAATGACGATTGTCCTGGGGGTAGATTAGGAACAAATTCACGATCATATTGCATATGAAAATAAATACTTAAGCATTAACATATATATGAATTATTTGGCCGGAACGGACTTGCCAATAAGCGCTAGCTGAGAGTACAGCCGTTAAGGGAGCGTTTGAATGAAAAGTTTGGTCGTCTGTCAGTGAAAAAGTTCTTGGTGGGCATCAATATACTATAGGTCATATAATTTACCAAAATAAATCCCGGTAGGTGGTAGAACGTATTTTGGTTTCGTACTTATATTACATCAATACTATTCCTATTTTAATCTGATGCGAATGGGAAAAATTATTCCATGAGTCTAAAACCTCGCCTCAGTTTCCGATGAAAAGAAAATTGGAACACATGAAGTACTTTGTATCACAGAATAGTAACTAAGGTCCAACTTTGTGCGAATCGTGCAAGGGCTCGATTTCTTTCATCGAGAATAATCATCCGTACAGAATACACGCAACGGGTTTGTTCCATAAAAAGGCCCGTTCCCCGAAATATTTAATTACGGGGATTTGATCGCGGAAAACGCCGCGGGTCGCAGCTTATCACGTCACCGAAAAAAATCCCTTTCCGACTCGACGAAGTTCGAACTGGAAAATTAAAATCGCCGGAAAAGGATGGATTTCAAAACCAAAAGGTATTTTCATCATATCATTATCAATCATTACGGTAATTTTAGGGGAATTTATCCCCAAATTCCATCCTACTCTTGCACGTGCGGAGTTTTCGCGGGCGGAAAAATAAAATATCCTAAACGTCTGGAAATCGCAATACCACGATGGGAAACAACATCCCGAAAGCATCCTCGCGGTGGTCCTCTTTATAATGTTCTTCCCCCGGGTCTTTATCGAATGAAGGATAGACCACGCGTGGGAGTCGCCTTTTTCCGGCCGAAGGGTAACAGAGGAAATAGCCCAGGGAAAGGGCAAGCGGTGGGGATAATGGGTGATGGCTGCTGACGCTGGAATTGGAGTTTTATAAAAGGACCGATTAAAAAAAAAAGCGGAAATATCCGCCAGGGAAAGCCTCCGAAGCAATGCACCTGCCCTTTTTATCCCTCCCGTTCCGCCCTTAAAATTTTATCCCCCGATTTGCAGTCACCCGACACCGAGAAATGAAGAGTTTCCGAACGTGAAAATTTTTCCTCCGAAGCGATTACATCCCGTGCATGAAACGATCAACACGTCGAAAAGTAGTTGGAAATTTTTGGCGCAACTCCACAGCTTATCTGTACTGATTAATGAAATGCTAAATGAAAGAAGCGCATTCGCGAAGGATAAAAATTGATCATATCGTTCATTCGGGGAAATTCAATTTTCTCCTAAAATCTTGAATTTTATTAGAAATATGAGGTTAAAAACATGCATAAAGACTCAATAAAACAACGTCATTCAATCAGGTTAATGGTGGCGAAACCTCGCTTTTTTACCTTCAAATTCATTAAAGCCCTTCTAACCACTGTACTTATTTCCTCTTCTGTATATTCTTTATTCATTCATAGATTTATGTTAATGTCCTTAGTTTTTCAACCGAGGACAGAGAATTCTCAACTCTACTCTCGATATGAATATAATTTTAGTAGCGTTACAAGGCTTAATATTCATAGGAATAAAGGTAGTAAATAAGTGACAGTAGATGGAGGAAGAGAGCAGATAATTATATTCCTTTTTTGAACGAACTTTTTGGTAATGGTAAAGATACGTCAACTACTTTTCATTAATTTATACTAATTGTTTAAAATCAAGCACTCAGACTACAGGTATAAACAATCTTTTCGAAGGTGTCTACCAATTATTCCAGTACATCTCCAATTACCAATGTTGATAAAGATAAAGTTTATCCATCAAACGTTCCAGGAATAAATTAGGGAACTTTGATATACAGTAGAACCTCGATCTATCGTTTTTGAAGGGACCGAGAGAAAAAGACGATGAATGCGGGAAAACGATCAAAACGGGAAATGTAGACTCAGCTCACACTATTAAAATGAATACATAACGAAAGTTTATCCAAAAAAAAACCCTAAAGATTTCGAAAAAAACGTACTGAACTCCTAGAGACGGTCCAAACAGGGTGAAATATGCCAGTAAACTGAGACGGACAAACAGTGCTCGTACGCGCACCCATGTGAAAGCTCTCCAATAGGATACATTGTATTAAAACAGCCCCGGATATGTTTAAAAAATCGGCCGTTTTGAGCAAGTGCTACGACAGCCTCAAAAAAAGTTCATGCCAAGCTCTCAAAGAAAATTGATGTCGTAATTCCTAATACATTGTCTTTCTTCCTCGATTGGGCCAAAAATCTGAACGATGGATGCGGGAAAATAATATTTCGAGGAACGATGAATGCGGTATTACTTAACATGTCTCCTTATGGGCCTAAGTAGGGACTATAGAAAATAAACGATAAATTCCGGGAAAACGATAAATGCGGGAACGATGGATCCGGGTTCTACAGTATTCGTTTGAGCAACACTACAAAATAATTGATAAAAACGATATCTAATGTCTCAACATCAACTAATGGATATAACTTACGAGCTTTGAAAAGAGTTTTTTTCTCACTATAGTTTTATATGTGTTACTGCACAATTATATATTACCATTCATTCTCGCAGCCACCATCACTCGCAGAGTAACTTGTGAAGATTTTCTCGACATATTTTCACACTGATATTTGACAGAGCACCAAACAAATTGTAGATATGGGTTAAATGTAGCCATTCATTTTAAAATAAGGATGATTTTTAAAATATTAATGATATAAAGCACTGGAGAAGCCAATAGTAACGTTAGTGAAACATAGTCAAACGAGAAGTCTTTCGTCTGATTCCCGAAAACCACCGATGTCAGACGAGTTCATAGTTAAGTTTTGAACCACAGTTCATGCATTAGGAAGACTTCAATTAATGTGAAAACAGTTCTTCCATTCTTCAGTGAAAGTTTTTCTGGGATTTGTGAGATCAAATACTATATGTTTCACTATGTTTTTCTTTCAAAAACCTTTTCCCCGGAACAAGTAAGGTACAAAGTTAAGGAAACCATTTAAGAGATCCGTTCAAAAAAATCATAGAAAATCTAACTGCATTTACATTTAGGCATAATTTCTTCTAAATCGCTATAGAAGCGAATACGGTAATTCACTCTAGATTAAATCTTTCAAAATAACCGGAAGAGGCACAATTATATTTAGACCTACGGAGAGAGAAGAAAAAACGCCAAATGGGAGGTATATAAATAAATGGACCATAAGAAAATTGCACGCGTCTCAGCTTTCCTCCAGCCCTTTCCGCCTTAAAGAAGAAAGATGGTGTTAAGTTCAGAGACCTTTTTTTAAACCCTTTTTTGGGGATAAGAAAAAAAGATAAACATGCGAGAAAAAGAGAATTATGGCGCGGACTTGAGCTTTTGTGATTCTCTCCGCTGCATACATTAAAAAAAATACGGGGATTTCCTGCCGCTAAAAAGGAAGAGTACCTTGACGGACTGGATTTCAAAGGAAGAAATAAGTTAAAAGGTAATGTCCTTGAACAGAGTGCAAGAGATTTTCGAGGAAAGGAGACAATAGCAAATATTAGATGAAGGTGAAGGAAACAAAATAGTTGTACACATAAATGTTGCTGATGCCGGCCGTGTTGGAGGAAATCCAGGAATGGCATAAATGAAATGAAGAGGATGTTATGGCTTTTAAAGAAATATAGTAATAATAAAAAAATTCCAAGGCATATTTTAATTCTTCAAAGAGGGGCTAGTTTCAATAAACCTCTGCGAACTCCTAAGATAATCCGGTTGCTAACAATTTGAGGAGTAATATAAAATAGAGAACACATCTCTAATGTATATGCTAGCAAATAATATTTTTAGCAGATTGCAAGACAAATTAATAAACGACAGTGATAACAAAGCCACTTTTCTGGATGTTCGTATTGTAGAACTACATTCTGTGATACGATAAACAAGGTAAACGATACGGACGGTAAAAAACCCACGTGCTTATCATACGGGATCTTGTACCGTGTTTAAAAGTTGATGCATAACTGCAAGAATTTTATTAATATGAATAAGAGAAATAAAGAATAAACGGAAATTGAAAAAAATTAACGCCAGTATTTTATGAAATATAATGCCATCATCTTCCGAAATATCTTTTATAATTATTTTCAGAGATATTGAAAATAATAAAATTCACAATAGTGTGGAGATAGAAGAAATAATTGAATCAAAACATTTCACGGTGCCTTTACTAACGTCAATTAGCTGTAGATACAATTACAAAAGGAACGAAAACAGTAAAAATGTACGAACATAAATAATGATGCCCCAAATAGGAAATACATGATTTGCCGGGACGCGAACCAGAGAACCTTGGCATTGCCGGGCTATTATGCTAACCATTCTGCCACCGATGCTAACTTTCCTGTTATCTGAATGGTTCCTGAAGAACCAACATTTTAATTTTCACAGTACACTCGATGTAGAACTTTCTACTAATATTGTAAGGGATTTGCCTACGTTCTGGCTTAGTTACGGCGTTAAAGTTGATACCTCTGAATATTTACCTCACTGCGAGCTTATAAGACTTCATCTACGATACGAGAAGTAATCGAACTTAATTGACGAGGGAGGAAGTCTGTCTTATCCATCACATCCGCTCCCACTTCTTAGCTAAGTACCCTCGAAAACGTAGTGTAGCCTAACGGACTGAGCCTGAGAGAGATTAACCCAATACTCTCATGATCAGGAAGCTCTCTTTTCAGGAAACTTCCGTACGAACTCGGGTGTAGTTCGACCCAAACTTTATGATTTACGTCGGAAAATAAGCTTCAGGGATAAATTTATATGCGACTTCAACTACTTTCCTCCAACAGTTCTTTCTTTCATGAAAGGGTACAAGAAAAATCTGATTCTTTGATTGAACCTTTTGCGAAGAGGTTATGTTAGTAAAACAGAAATCAGAAGCAAATATTCAAGCATGGGCTGAGCTATTAATATTCAATTTAAGTATATTTTCATCCTTCATTCTTCCGCATTAATAAAATTTTTACAAGCAAAAATTTCTTTCAGAGAATATTAATAAATTGAAAGAACAAAAAGAGCTGTTTAAAAGTTTTAAAAGTGAAGGTATAACAATATAGCTATAATTGAAATACTGACTAAACAAGTTCAACCTTTCCGCTTTGCACAGTAAAAAAATTGGGAATTGTTTTAAAACATCGATTCAGACAAAAACTCCTAACCAAGATACTTAACCAAGCATATAATTTGAACCAAATACACAATACTATAATAGTGAGCATTCAAGGAAGAGAACGAGTTTTAAACTCATCGGAATCTTAGTGACTTAAACCTGGTATGCATATCTTTTTAATTAATAATGCTCTGTTAAGCTTTCTCTCTTCTTACACATTTCATTCCATTTCGCTGGTGTTAGGAGAAACTATGTAATTAATTATTTTAAGTAAAACATTTCATAATTGACGTATTTTTCAGTATGAAACGTCCTCGAATATAAGACGCGCCCATTTTTTTGAAGTCATATGAAGTAAAAATCCTACTTTACGATGGTGTATTTTATAGCGATTTTATCTATGACGCACCCAAATTTTTCAAACTCCCAGTAGGCAAAATGTGTACGCCTTAGATTTTAGGATACTTCATATTAGGCAAAGATAACTAAGATTAAGATACCTCTGGAGTAAAATTTTCCCTTGAGGTAAACAAGTTAACTAAGGATTTTTGTAGAGTTACCATATTTACTACCTTCAAAAGTTCAAAGAAACAGAATACTATGAACCATTTCACCTAAACGCTTATTCACAATATTATTCACTAAACCAATATTTAGGGCTAAACAATATTTTCCATTTTTCGTGAAATCATGTTTCCGGTTATTTTCAGAGTAGGGATGTCCAACCTCTGGCCTCCAGTTGGCTGTATTTCCCGCCGTATTTCTGAATATTAACAACACATCTATAATTGTTATGTTCATTGATTAATTGAGATTACATTCAAAGTGATCGTATTTTATTTTTAAATTTTCTAAAGAACATATATTCAATTGGATGTTATTTTTTTTAACTTCGAAACTACGACGATGAAGTATTAGAGACTGGACCATACGGAATAGGTGAAAAGGCCGCATGGAACCCCCGGGCTGCTGACTGGACCCAGCTCAAGAGGCTGAGAAATCTTTATAATTAATTCTAATAAAAGCCTTACATGTATCTCGCATTGTTTCACCGTTATATCCGATGATGGCATTAAAACCACAATCTGATTTTGTCATTCTGAATATACTCGAGAATTTTGTTACGGTCATTTTTACAAAATGTCATCTTGTTATACATTTTCTCTACCTCAAGCGATCCTCTATTTATTTTATACCCACTCGAGTGGCCCATATCTCCTGAAAATAGATTCGTTTAAAGGATTCCTCAGCAATTAAAAACTTAGCCTAATCGACTTAAGGAGAGAAAGTCAAACTCGACCAAAAAATAGTCGGAATCCCCGGAAATGGGCTATTTGCCAATAACGCCGGGAAATTTTAAGCTAAATCTCTGCGGTGAGAGGTATTACGGTGAGGTTAAGAAGCGAAAAGAATACTCCAGTTCGCGTAATATGACATAAATCATACGATCGCAGCAGGTGGAAGCTAACAAAAGCATTAAGTTAAAACCAGATACGAGGGACTTCCCAACCTTAGCTCGTAATCCTATCAGCGATTGTTTTAAGGAATAATGTCTATCTAAATCCCTGCGACCCTTGGCTCATTTTTCCAGGGCTTTGGGATCCCCACATGCAATCCTTTTATTCCTTCTTCATCGCACTGCCTTGCGCTACCCACCACAGTAAAACCAAAAAAATGACTAAACCATCTTTCCAATATGAAATACACGAAAACGGGAAGGAGCCCTACCGGGTCAGATTACGGCTTAGGGATGCTATTAAAGCAGCGTTCCTTAATCCTTACCCTCACGCAACTTCTTCAAAGTAAACACGAGAGTTTTAAATATTCCACGCATGAAAATTCATACAGCTACCAAGTTACGGGGAAACTAGAACGATAGCATGGTTCCCGAGATAAAATTGCGAAACTAAACAGATTAGATTATGAAAATCATCGCCAGAAGAAAATTGAGGGTAGATTTCATAATAATCGAGATGCATTAAAGATGTACAGAAAAAGTAATTTAAAAAATCTCTCATCAATCGGTCACCTATGCCTGTGCTGATAAAAATCAATGAATCCTATACAATAGATATAGCGCTTTTTATTTTTCCAAGTTTTACCTCTGACATTTACTTTCATAGGCAATCAGTCGAGATTTGTATTCTCAAAACCTTCAAAATGTTATTAAATCCAGCATAATAAAGAATGGAATTTTGCAGGGTAGTTTTATTCATCTTAATGCAACGTACAAAGAACACTGAAAACTGCCAATCACCTTATCGATTTCACAACATTCAATGAGCCATGCGTAATTACGTAAGCAAAAGATTTATTGTTACGTTCTAGAAAGAGACATTAAATCTAGATAGCTGGCTCTAAAATTATTAGATAAATTCTTTTTTCAAGAAGCCATCACTGTTTTAATAAATGTGAAGTATTTGAGTTCAAATTAAAAATCATACTAACATTACGTTATCTATTTTCAAAATTTTACCTTCGTTTCGCCGGACCCCGTTAGGGCCCAGCGACCTCTAAACTTTTTATACCTAATTTGCTAGCAAAGACACCTATAACCCTAAAAAAAACGTAGAAATACATATTCCTTAAAAATAATGAGTGAAATATCCGAGGAAATGAATTCTTATCGCTTTTTTTGCACTGGCAACATTTCAACACTTTAAAGCTTCATTTCCAGGAATTGTTATTTTACTATAATTTAATCAAGTAGTGGAAGTTATTGTATGATTTAGAAAAAGAAAAATCATTTCTGGTAGCTCCTTCAAACTGTAAATCTTATTTTTAATGAAGTCTGTAAATAAATCAGGTTACGTTAATAGAAAAATCCACGTCGGAAAATAAAATTGATACTTTCATTAATAATATAATAAAGAAGAAAGCAAGTAAATGTGGCATGTGTTCATTATACATACGAGGTCAATACACTGGACAGCTGTTTAATAGCAAACATTTACATAAATAAAACATGGATATAATATATGCTCATCATGGAAAACCAAAAAAGGACGTTGCTTACCAATGATCAAAAGTCACAGACTATGGGAACGAAAGAAAATAGTAGTAATTATAATAAAATCTTTGTTGGGCGAATTCAAGTGTAATCAGACTAATCTCACAATTAACTCTTCCCAACACCAACATTTCTACAACTTTGAATCGAACTCGGACTCAGATTTGAGTAAATCTCCACCGAGGGAGATAATCCAGCACCCTCAGGAATAAACGATCAAGGAGGCATTAGCCCAAAGAATGCAGAATGCTCGCGACAAATCCAACTCTAATAACCGGCAATTTGTCCAGTTATCGGAGAGATTTCCAGCGAAACCTCGCGAGGAAACCAAGCGAGGAGGCTTAAAAATAAAATCCACGAGATCCGAAGGGAATAGGGCTAAGATATTAATCCCCATACCCCATAATGGTAATAAACCGCGGTTCCATTCATCACCGTTACTTCTCGCCTTCAAAACAAGCACTTCGCGCGAATCGTGCCCGAGGTCCAATCCCAGGAATCTTTTCCTCCCCTCAGGCAACGAATCCCTCGCTAATCATCGAGGACCGTAAAAGGAATTCATGACCAATGACGATACGGTAATCGGTGCAGAAAATCATCGCAATTCGTCTCGGAGGATCACCGCTTCCATCGGCGGAAATTGCCGCGCTCTTACCGCTGTTTCATTCGATAATCTTTTATTATTTTTAAGACCCGAATAAATCTCGTTCTTCGAAAATCCCTCTTCTGCCCATTATGGTCTTTCCGCTTTGTGATGCTTCGCTCGCCATGATTCTGCCATTAAAATTCGTTACGGGAGACGTCGTGAGAGGCGGACCATCATTTCTACGCCTCCGGTTAGAGGGGAACTCGGTAGGATCTGAATAAACCGCGAGAGCAGGGAAGACGCTTGTGAAATTCTAATTAGGGAGAGGAAAGAGTTAACCGATTCCGAATAGAGACGTAACTGGCAAAGGCCTGCTTCCTCTTCCTCGTGAAAAAACATCTTTCCGTACCTTCTAGCGTATATCTAATGCTATATAGTCTCTTACTGTTTTTCTAAATCGAGGAATTACAAGACGGGTAGATGACCTAAAATTACATCGTTTTCCATAGCATTATGTGACCCATTAAACACAAAGAATATCACATAAGAATCATCACAATTTGTTCTTAATAAACTACCTAAAAACTCTTGCAATAAAATGGGAACGGGATATTACAAGATTCCAAGTATTAAAAAAAATAAAAGGAAATAGTCATAATGTATAAAACTCTTGTTTATAACTTGCATTTATTTTTCTTATCGTCAATTTACCCTTGAAATTAAACTTATTTGAAACATTTATTAGAAAATCTTTTTAATGCACCAGACGCTGTTCTTGAATTTTTTGCAGCTCGAGTTAATAAATAGAAAATTCCTTCCGTAAAGCAAATGGAGGTACGGAATATTAAAATTTTCTAAAATTAAAGTATCTCAATCGTCCTGCTATTAAGAAATGTATTTGATAGAAGCTGTCTCTACTCCAAAATCCCCCGCTTGAAAAAATTCACTGCAATTAAACAAAACATGTTCTATAAATAAAATTTCCAATCTAAATTAGATAAGGAATTTGCCCGACCGAATCAATGAGAGAATGAAATTCAAACCACGGTGTAACTATTCATCTATTAACTGCGAAAGAGTGATTTGTAAACGGGTTTAATTGAAATAGAGTTCCCAAATATTCCTTCAGCCGCCTTCAGCTCTATAAGAGTTCTGAGCAAGGAAACCACCAACCAGTGGAAGATGTCACAGTTCTAATAAGTACCCTATTTATATCTCTAAGCTGTTATCTTCAGGAAAAAGAAAACTCGGTATTCTTCTATCGACGATATTAATATTCTGCCATTGAATATGACATCATAGCTACTGAGTATTTTAATTCCTACATCAGTTGTCTTTCAGCATTTACTTTTTTCCGCTTGTCTTAGGATCCACCCGCCCAAAAGAAAACATCTCATCAATTCTCTTTGATGGCTTTCTAATCATCAACCCAAACCGAGAAATTGATTCAGAGCTCTTGCTTCATGCTTTACGCTTTTGCAGAGTTTATTTACGCAGCAGAAGAAGAGTTTTAAACGAAGAAAATTATTACAAACTTTGAAAATCATCTCCAATTATTTTCGATACTCTCTTCGAAAAGTTTATATCCCCTTGTCGACTTTCTAATTATTTTCTCATTTTGAAATAGAATTAAGAATAAATAAGTATAGTTAAGCTCTCATCTCTCAACACAGCCTAAAGAACGGTAAAGCACCTTAAAATGAAACGAAGAGAATCAAAAACAGCGATTTTGTTATTATTTAATGATACTCCTTTGACGAGCAATCCCTCTTTTTCGTCCGCAAAGAAAGTTTCGAGGATGAAACAAAATAAACGGTAAACAACCGTCTTCTTTCAACTTTATTCCTCATTAAGGTACACATTTAAGCTCGGTACATCGTAAGCATCGAAATTCAACGAAGGTTATAATCGATAAGTTTCATTTTCAAAATCTCTTAGACTATATTCTATCCTATTAAACCGGACTTCGTGGATGAACACTTCAGATTTTTAATTTGTTTTTTAATTGGAGCTCTACTTCTTTAGAGTATGAATTAGCAAAATCTTGAGGAATCTATATTTTAAATGGATTCTAAAGGCAAAAGCGTGATCAGATTAGCGAGAATCTACTCTTTCACATAAAATGAAAAGTATTTAATTTAAATTCTTTTCACATTCAGTTATATTTAATATAAAAATGTAATGAGAAGTCTTAAATTACAATTTCACGTTAGATGAAACTATGGGATAAAAAATTAATTTTGACGTTATAAATACTCGTTTAATCGTTTATGAATAATGTTTTGTTTAAAAAATTATAGGACCCTAAAAATACACCAAAACGTTGATTCCTGAAAATTTTTAAACCGTTAGGCAGATAATGAAATATTGATCATGGCTATACCATACCGTGGCACTCTGATAACGTACGACACAAATGAGGATATCAAATTATAACGCTTTAACATAGAACATCAATCACATCAAATAAGTCATATCAAAATCGCTTAAGTACTTCTGATCCCATCTATTCAAGTCATGATACACTCGAGATTTTATTTGGCAAGCAACTGACAAAGCGAAGTTATTTCAACCCTCGAATCTGTCTGCGCTAAATATTTTTTCGCCGCTTGTTTTAACGATGCGACTCAAAAATAACAGAAATAAGCGGCGGAAAATCAAATTCAAAGCGGAAGAGAAAATAAAAGATTCCGCCGTGAGTCCCGCAGCGTCTCGAGGGAGCGAGAGACCAAGAAGATTGGGAAAAAGAAACAGAAAAAGAGAGGAAAGGAAATTTCGAACGAAGGGGACTTGGCGAAAATAGAGACATGCCGCTTACCGTCTGCTCGCTCGGACACAAACTCCGAGAGATCGCGGGGAAAGAGATAGAAACGAGAGGTAAGAATGAGAGCGAAGATTATGGTAATGAAACATCCTTTCCGTGAAGGACAGCTCGATAAACAAGCCGTCTGCCGTTGGCCGAGTGAGATGTACTTCTTAAAGCAATAGAAAGCGATCATGTCTTAACCCTTCATCTCGAGATCTCAGCCGACTTCCTTCCCTCTTCGGTACAGCTGGTAAGGAGATAACGAGGGCTGGGAGAGGCTTGGACGAAAGAGAATGTGAGGTTTAAAAAGAAAAGAGCGCGTTATTCGTGGGTAAGTCGACTTAGGGAGGGACCCAGTTTCCGATAAAAGGATAGTTAAAGCCCGCAATGGATACGTGGGCTTGGGGGTAAAATGGGATTCTTAAAGGGGATCGGATTTATGCGGTTAAAAAAGAAACAAGGGGCGTCTTACGCGGCCACTTTAACAGAAGTGCTCGAAATATTATCCCTTACTTAACTCTTATAGAACTTTAACGGCGACTGCTAAGTCTGGTCTTGAGCGGTAAGAACTCTCAACTTACATAAAGTACCAAATTTTTAACCACCTTGGTCGCCTTAAATTATAAAACTACTGGTGCTTAAACTATACAAGAGAGAGAATTTTTAAATGAGATAATACATTAGAAGATTCATCTCCAATGAAAATATTCCAAATTAAAAGTCTCTACTATGAAGATGGTACTAGAAAATGTTAAAGTTACGCAGATTACATCTAGTTGTATAAGCTTATAAATTAAACTTGGAACAAAGAGATTTGCTCCATTGGAATTTCTGCAACGCCTCACATAATTTAAATAAATGCGATAAATCTTATTATGTGAATGTATGTAACGAAAATAAATATTTATGGATACCGCAATATCACTCCATAAGTTGATTAATTTTTATGGTTCCTACAAATAAAGAAAATATCCACTCTTTTATATATTTACCATTGTTTTCCAGGCAAACACATCTTATTTTTTATATGTTTTCTTCTCATTCGAGTGTTTATTTTCTAAATTTTTAGGTGCAGAAATATTCCTTACAATCACATATTTAATAAAATCATGTAAACTTTAATTCCTCACCCTTTATGTGCGTTTTTATATATTTTTATTCCTTTTAGCGATTAGAGGACATTTTATTTGGAAATTATTTATCTTAAAAATATTATTAATCTTAATTCTCTTTATTTCTCTGAAATATTCTTTATTCTATTTACATTAAAAATCGTTCTCTATCATATGTTTTATCTGCGCCATAAATTGTATTCCCATGTTACTCTAAGGAGTTTCTTTTTAGTCAGCTTTTACCTTTACGGCTCGCGGGGTATATATCTAAATCTAAATCTACCTTTAACTTTCTGTAGCTCTATATAGATTATTCACATCCATCTTCTTAGTGGACATTTTCCTGCAGAGAATGTTTTTCTCGAATATTCTCGTAAGTTTTTATACGCCGAATTATTCTTTCCAATCTTGTCACTACTTCAATTACGTTTTTTCATTTCCTACGGCGATTTTTAAAACCAGCAATGGGTTAGATCAATGCTTCCTAATCTATTTAATGCTACCGCCCTCTAATTCCCATACTTCCTCTCCCATACGGCATTTACAAAACATCAAAAAATTCTGTAGGACCAAATCCGAAGAATTAAAAAAGTAAAATAAAAGGTATTATATTAAACGTCTACCAAATCATTATATCTGAAGTTTAATAACTGCCAAGTAAAATCGAGTAGAAATGGACATATTGACGAATGGAAATAAAGTACCTTAGCAGCAAGTGCCATATTGCATAACCACAGCGCCCATTGGGGGGCGTTATTACTCACTTTGAGAATCACTGGATTAGACGGAAGAGACTCCATACTCTAAATCTCTCTCGACGAAACTCTTTGTAAGCTCAATGAAAACATCAAAACAACAAAAAACTAATTAGCAAAAGGACTACTGTCGCCACGTGTGAACCTGCAGCACAATAGAAAAAAACAGCACTCTGAACGATTGATGCTAGCAAACGCTAAGTTTAGCAGTTTAATTAAAGGCTGGAGATGAGGAGATCAGTCGGAATAAAAGAACCTCGGATAAAATTGAACGGGATAAAAACCAATTGAGCCCAGTCTAAAAGGAACTCGGTGTACGTGGAGGGATTTAGAAGTATTCCACCCGCACTTCGGAATGAGGACACTTGCAACAAACTGCTTGCATAATTAATTCGCCGTCCTCTCAATTTGATAGGATTGACTGAGAGCGAAATGGGGAGCAAAAGGAAATGAACGAATTTAAATCCCGGAGAGAGATCCAGTGAAAGGGTAGGCTCGCA
The DNA here is from genome assembly GCA_947579665.1 of Sympetrum striolatum. Taxonomy (NCBI): domain Eukaryota; kingdom Metazoa; phylum Arthropoda; class Insecta; order Odonata; family Libellulidae; genus Sympetrum; species Sympetrum striolatum. Next base: position 73,280,758 of record OX388342.1, on the reverse strand, counting down.
GGTAAAAGTTGGTTGTACGGAAGTTGGCAGATTAAAACGTTCGAAAATAATTCCATGGAAATTTTAATTTCGTGTGGATTTGAGAAATAAATGTTCCAAAACTAAAATTTTCAGATATTTTGTGTAAGTTAACCCTTTCAGACCTGATTCTTTTCTGTGAAGATAGAAATGATTTTTTTATTTAGTTTGTTTCCATTGTTCAATAAGCGATAAATCCTATTATGAGACTCCTTCGATACAGAATAGACATAAAATAAAATAAGCAAAACCATAAAAATAAACATTTCATTAATATGGATGATATATATTAAGCACTGAAAATAGTGTCCAATAAATTGCACGCAGGATCTGAAAGTGTTAAAATGCCCCAGCGCTGACTAGTAATTATGTGCAAATTATTAAATGATTCAAAATTCTACGTATTTCCATATTTTTAGGGCGATCATGCATAGATTTGTTATCGTTGTTGAATAAATCGAATCTCTTTAGTTTGTTTCTTGATGCAGGACAGAGAAAAATAAAATTTGTATTTATTGTCTCGGTATTGTTCATGGCTGTGATAATATGAATATTGAGATATGACTTAGGACATACATTTTGATCACATTATCGAACACAATGAAACTGTTGTCTATAACAGCTAGAGATTTACTTACGAATACTTTTTCCACTTGTACCTCTGAAGAAAGAAGTAAGCACCTCATTTCGTCTTGCATAGTAATCCTCACACCACTTCGAAGGTTTCGATAGCTAATGGAGAGGGTATGCGTAAACAAGACCTTCGAGATATATACAACTGCTTAATGCATCCGCAACTAAAGGTTGATTGAACGAATGCGTATTACTGCGTTCTTAGGAACTAAATGAAGAAATATCTGTATAATAACAAATTGATTTCTTTGGATGATCTTTGTAATACTGACGTTTTATCTTGGTATAAATAATCAGCAAAGCGTAACACAAGTATAATTAAGCGGATATAAAAACATTAACTTAAATCAGCACCATTTTAAAATCACGATAACAGTTCATCAAGGTAATGGAAGAGTTTAGTGCAATAATAACATTGCCAAAAAATTATTTACGTCTCATTTACTTACTTTTTAGTCTCAAAACCTTTGAATTCATCGATAACCTGTAATAATAGGAGCAATTTTTCAAAATTAATGCGAACTGCACGATTGTTCTAGCAAGTATATAAGCTATACAACAGAGAAGTGCTTTACGTTTGAACCCGAGCAACGAAGGTTACGAATAAAAATTTCTTAAAAATATCTCGCACTTAGAGAGATGAGAAGAAATTTTCCCGAAAATTCTTAAGGGAAATTAACGCTGTGAGGGCACGTAAAAGTCTCAAACCTCAAACGGCTCACTTTCTGTCCTTGGCAGGACTGAAGGGATCGGCCTAACTACCGCTCGAGTTTACTCTTCGACAAGACCAATCTCCCCAACTTTCCTTCCCATCGAATTAATGGCCTATCATTAAGTTTATAATGCTAATCTGCAACACCTGGAGCTACCAAATTTGCAAGTGCCTAAAGCTCGCGAAATATTCATCAATCTAATTCGCCGGAGACGCAGGTCGAACCCCTCGGAGCCAACTTGCATTAAGGACGAATCTTCCGCGAAGAAGGCCCCGGGGCGGTGGAGGGGGAGGGAGAATTTAAACTGGAAAATTCCTCCAAATATTTTTTTGCTCCTTCCGCGAAAATTAACGCGCGATAATTAAAGTCCTTATTTTTTAACACGTAACTTTTCTCTTGATCCGACGTCTGGGCAAAGCTGAACTCCGTAAAATATAGAGGGCCTTACAAATTAGCCCGCTTTTTCTCCCCGTGCCGCATCAAAAGGAAAATTAACCGGTCTGTTTTCATCTCTCGGAATTAGTGAGAAACTCTTCTGATCGGCGCTGCGAAAGAACTGAGCCGAGAGCGAAATTTTAATCACGGACGGGGCCAATTTAAAACATGTATCAAATTATCGTTTTGATTTCCGTTCTAAGTGTACGCGAGAGACTCAAACAGCGAGTTGTCTACGCGAAATGTAAACTGTTCCAAGTTTAAGGAACGCGTTAACGAAACAAACGAGGTTTTATTTCGGCTGAGCTCCTCCCACTCTCCTCTTGTAAGTCAACTAGAATTCTCATTTAGTCCTAGCGCAAGCTCTCAGCAATTTGCAAGTTTTTCCCCAAACGGAATTTTTCCCAAAAGCTGAGAAGTACATTCGGTTCCATTGGAAATACATCCAACATTCCCATAACTCTTTAAAAAAATAAAACATCTGCTGAAAGAGGAAGAAACATTCCGTTTTGCGACTGAAATTTTCATTATTCCCTCTTCAATCCACGTGTACATTATTACTCGAAATTAAATCGCTGAAACTTCTTCTAGCTCAAAAGTTGAATAAAAACTTTATAATTAAAACCTTAAGCGATTACATTAAAGCAAGGTCATCAAAATATAAATTTCGTTTTACGTGCAATAATAATCTTTCAGAGACCATGAACTCAAAAGAAGTTTATCACATTCTGCAATACCTTGCAGTAATTAAAAATCTCTTTTAACCTTTATCGTTGGAAAGACCTTTTCAAATTATTAAAAAAGACTTTAAGTAAAATAAATTTAATGGAGTACAGAGTTTATTATTTAAAATTACTGGACGTTTTAAAAATGAAGGGAATAAAATGCAGCAACTTTTATGAATATTCGGGGACTGTGGACAGATTATTGAAGATTATACATTAAAGTTATATCAATAATTCGATTGGCAATAGTGTGGCTCCGGTCCGGAAGCCATAATTTTGCAAACGCAAGCAAAAGTTAGAAATAGACTATTTTAAGAATAATACGGAACTAATACGGAGCTTCTAGGTGAATACGAAGAAGGAAATAAATTGAACGAAGAAGATAAAATCTAATGGGCGTTAAATATTTCTGGAGAGCACTATTCTAAAATGAGTCCAGGTGTATACCTCTTAATCGGAAATAATGGTCGAAAAAGAATGAGTAATTCCTGTGTTTTTAATTTCGTTAAATTTATTTAAAAACCGTGTTTTACCCATGACTGTTTTTATTCCTATTTTATCTACGGAAAATTAGAAGAGAAAAATATTATTCCTAAAGCAAGAATTTACTTTTCCTTGAAATTATTATGTATTATTTAGCTTACCAAAAGGGGGTTTCCTCAATGAGATGACAATCAGAAGGAAAATATTTTAAATAGATGCGAGGTTTTAGAGTTTAAAGAGTATGAAGGATATAACCCTGTGTTATGTCTGCGTACAAAATCAAACAAATTCTTAGGTTTTATAAAATCCTTTTAAGGGACGGATTTGGCCATTAAACAGTAGTTTTGAGGCCACTGCTCTAAAATATCGATTATATATGCAGGCGCTTTATTAAGTGAATTTATTTAATTATTATTAATTAAACTTAAAAAGGTAAGCGACTGACTTCGTAACAGACCTCCGACTATTTTTTCATAAACGAAAATAAAAATGCTACAAGTCGCTGCCAAACATATTATTTAAATACAAAATGTATGGTCACTATGAACCAGCAATTAGGTATGGTAGTGTAGCATTTGCAGTTGGTGAGTAATGTTTGTAAAATATTTATGAGTTAACTCTAATATGACGTATGATTTGTAAAGTATTTAGTGCTTAGTTCATAAGTAGTTTTAATTAACTGCAATACAATGAATGATATTGACATATCCTATGCATAGTTTTTGTTTCCTTGGCAAAATAAAATTTTTGTCATTATTATTAAGCTTGTAGCAATACTTTTATTTTACTTAGGCATCCTTATCATAGGTAATCCGCTGTAGTAGCAGTTCCTGCTGGACTCATGACTGTCTGGATTCGTATCGATAGTTCTGCGGACAACTGGACTCCCTTATACACACCTCTGCAGAGGGGATATTCATAAGTGGTTGCGGGAGAGCAAAGGGTGGGTCACTTAAGGAAAAGAGTGGTTGGCGAAGGATGGTGTGAGGGAAAAAGGCGTATATAAATCGACCTGTACGGGAATATCTTGAGGGAGTTACGAGTAAAGGAAAAAATCTCGCACCGTACCGGAAAAAAGTTCCGCAGGCATCCGCCAGGAGGAGCACGAGGACTCCAATTCGAGAACTCCGATGGGAATACAGTCTGTCCGGAAAACGAAGAAAAATGAGAGGAAAAAAGATATATAAGAGATCGTTTAATTACGAGATGGCACAGATATCCTTCCCAGGAGAAAACCCAGAGGAAGATTGCAGGGTGAAACTTAATATGGACCGACATTGATTGTAGGAAATAAAAATAAAAGAGAGCTAACATATTGGCGGTAAGACTCTAGGGAGAGTCTGCTTTGCTTTTATACACACTATACATCATACTCTCAATGACGAATTAAAATGTCTACGATTAGTTTATTTAATTACTAAAAACTATACGTTATAATACTAAATTCCAAAGAGGTTCTTAAGATTGTCCATATCTCCATTGCAAATTAAAAATCTGCGCGATATATTTTTATTCCAGAGGAAGTCCCGTTTATAAAGACCATACCAATATGACACCGGTAAGTTTAAAATCCCGTCAAATGATTAACGAGACTCACTATTAGAACAAAAATAAAACTGTTCAAAATGAAAACTAATGCCCATTTTCCATGAATAATACGAATCATCAATTTGTTCAATAAGTAAAGCCATTCTAAATTGCAGCTGATTATTAAATCCATTTTGATAAATTACGGCTAACCAATGTTTAGCAAGATTTTCTTACTTGATTAAAATTAAAGTTTAAAAAATATCATATTCTTTATATGGATAATGAAAAAGGAAGCCCGATTAAATAATAAAGAGTAAGTTTCACGTGAAGAAACGTTTTAATATAGCAGTGGGTTTCACGTTATTACAAGCTCATCATTAATAATAATAATAATAATAAATGGCCTTTATTCGGGCGAGATTGAGACTAGAAAGTCTCTTCTTACACCCAACCCATCATTAGGTCTGGTGACGTAATGGGCCCGGTGAACTTGTAATTAGCCTGATGACGTAATCTTTGGTGAAGTTGTAATAGGCCTGATAATGAATTTGCAATAGTTTGAAACCGGTCGCAGCAATTGATAATGTTCCTTCCCGTGTAACTTAAGATTTTTATTTCGTCATACTTTTTATTATGGATTTCCACAAAGCTAATTATTCGTCGGTTTATTAAATTTTCAATAAATACGGCACTTTAAAAGGACTAATATCAAGTATTGCATTACATACAAAATGCATCGTATCCCGAGTTATGCTGTAACCGGAGAAGTAGTAGTAAGAAAAACAGTAGTCCACAAACCAAAAATTATGAATTTCACTCCAAACTTCTTCCGTTATAGGGAATATATCACCAGAAACAATCCAGTACGGGACAAACGAACCAATAAATAAGAGAAAGTATCGTTGAGTCATTTCGCCTCTCCGAAATGGAGAAAGCCATGCACTCCTGTCAAAAAAGACATAAGACTTTAGCACAAAACCTTTGAGACGGGCAAAAAAAAAGCCTCCTATTCTTTGGCAGGGAAAAATAGACAGCCTCCGAAGCACTCCTGAGAAGCGTCTGGAAGAGGTTATAAGGTTAATTGTCGAGGATGCGATTTGGTAGGAGTATTTCTAGCGACACGGTAGTGGAAGCGGGGCAGATTAATTACGGAGATAATTCGAGGAGACAGAGAGGAATTAGGGTTCAGCGGAACGGACGAGAAGGGAATCTGAAGATGGGGAGGAAGAACGGAAAGGAGATGAAAAAGCAATGGATGTTGAATGGGATGAGGAGGAGAATAAAATACGCGTGCATCGCCAATACGCGAAGTTAATCGATATTGGAGCAGCTGAAATGGAGTGAAGGTAGTTATGGGAGAGGAAGGGCGGTGATTGATGATTGATTATTTTGGCTTTCCGCTCTACTTTAAAAGCGCGCTAACCTATTAAAAGGAGTCTGACTGGCGGAGATGAGTTATGAAGAGCTGGCGGGCAGCCTCCTCGCCGGAGGCAACTTATGAACAAGCGGTATGATGATCACTTAGCAGAAAAGCACCAGCGTTCGGTGTGAGGTTCGTGGGGGGAAATAATCGACGGTCTACGCTACGGATGCAAGCTAGACGTAGATTTTATGAATCTATAGGAAGATATGCATCTCCGCATTTCTCTTCATGCTCATTCATTTAACTTTAGACGGAGAAATACATATATCTTACACTGACAATGAGATGAAATGGATGATTTTTCCATAAAATTTGCTCTTCTTTCTTTTTAATGTATTTACTAGTAAAAAAGATAATTGTTTATATAATTCAAATCCTATAAATTTAAGACGGAATTCGTTTTTATATGGTATATATCAAGTTATGATGAATATCCACTTTTATTTTTCTTGACGAAAGAACTAGTGACATTTGTACGAGACCACTGATTGAAAATTGAATAGAAATTTCTCTACGTAATTTCTTCGTGAATTTCGAATAACTACTAAATAAGTCATTACTGTTTATAAATCGGCATTAAAGATATTAAAAGAACTATTAATTTACCAGCAGTGTTCTCTATATTATACTGAACGCATTACCATCCAATATGACTTTCATTTTAGGTACTCAAAGAACCTTTTCTCATGTATCGTTACGAAAGAAATCAAAGATTTCAAAAATAATTCTAACAAGACAAAACTATTTGAAAAAACATCAAGGAAAGAATGGATTAAGTGGATTCTGAAAATTCCCTATTCGCTAACGATGAATCAACAAGAAATTCAAGCAAGAACTTCAAAATACGTCAAAACTTCAAACTTCATACGTCAAATCTTTGGACGAAGAATTAAGATGTATCAGAAGAAAAAATCTGAATAGCTAGTAAAAAACTCCCCCTTTCTATAATCCAGTAAAAGGTTGATTATCACAATGGATATCTCGAAAATTCACAAAAAAGAAAAACAAATTCATTCACATCCAGGTTATTTATTAGGTTATTAAAATAATCATAAACTTGATTTTAATTATTCAACTTTCAACAGAAATTAAATTCAATATAAACTAATTTGTGCCTTTTTAAAATATTTTACTGTATCCTTAATTTAATAAAACATCACGGATTCAACTATAGAATAATACGATATTTCCCCATATTGTCACTATTTTATTTAACTCATAAGCATAAAAGACAATTTGAACGTAACTTGAAGCGCGTTTTTATTACATATGCCTCTTTCTATCATTTATCAATGCAATTAATTCACGATGAAGTACGTTACCACTCACCCAAAGAATTTCTAGAGCGGAGACTTCAACCAGCAGTGAGATATTGAGCGAGTTAATGATGGCGAAGAGAAATCACTCGTGGTTGTGATTAATAATTGCTTTGATGAATGGGAAAGCGGAGACCTCTTGGCTATCGAGCCTTTGGTTTCGTAAGCCTAACTGCGTCCAACGCATATGGGATAGTGACGAGAAAATATGGCCATCGAGAAGTACACAAGCATTCTCGCCGCCTCTCTCAACCGCCGGAATGAAAGATCAAATGGCTAAAGGACGGCCGATATGGAGCATTCCAGCGAAGAGAAAGATGAAATAACAGTTGCTGCTGTCAGATACACGTCCAAATGGCAGCATTCAATCACCATTTCAAGGAATGACGCAAATACTCCTTCATCGAGATAATTAAACGATGAAATCAAGGCGTTACACGGATCTAAATTGAACCTTCAGTACAATCTTTCAACATGCATTGATACGAAGTCATAAGTATGGTCAGTAGTATATGAAACGACAGATTAAAGACGAATGACTGATTGAGCAATTAGATTTTTCTTAGCAATTTCATGAACGTAAAATTGTATAGACATAATACTATATTAAAATGGAGATCTTATATATAATAATGTAATAAGATGATGTAAATATATAGCACGTAATTTCATTAAACCGAACAAAAATTTCATTGACTTTCATTTTTGAAATCTAAGATGGCTAACGCTACATAAATAACAATAATAAAAATTTTATGATAATTATATATCTTTGAAAGACCAGTATTTAGAAAGCTTTAGGTGGGAAATTAACTCATAACGTTAAATGAACAATGCCGTAACATAAATGGCTTAAATAATAACTTCAACTAGACTAATATTTTTATTAAGAACTGTATGTACTTCTTATTGACTGCTTGAATCGGAAAATCGAAATAACCTCTGATTTATTTTGTTGCACAGCACTTTTAAAAACCCAACAAAGCCGCAAAATAACCCATTCATAAAGGAATTAAAATTCCATTCATATTAAATAAACATTGGAAGGTTTAGAAACGAAACATTCGGAACTTTATTTCCCAGGAATCCAGAATTTCTGGAGTAAATGGCAAATCCACATTGACGAAACGAGCGCTTCGCCCTGGCGTTTCGAACGACTTCATCAAAACCTCCAACCCATCCCAGCCTCCATTAAAACCACCCTCGGATTTTAACACCCAAGGATCAGAGAGGAGTTTCACCCCCATCGCAATCCACGAGGAAATCTCCAACTTTAACATCCCAATTTGATCCATCTCAACCCCCGTATTAACCTCAATACCGCCTTGTATGGTTATCTTTGACCGCACGTCCCTTAACACGACCTTGTATTATTCATCACTCACGTACTCAACTCTTTCTTCTGCAATCTTCTCTCCCTTATATGACCCCTTTCCTTATCACCTCGTTATAAGTGCCCACCGAAGAGTGCCATGCGGGTGGGCGCACTGTCCGAAAGAAATGAAAATAAAAAACACCGCATCACGGACTTCTTTTAGGCATCGACTTTTTTCCTTTATGGACGTAGATTCCCGCTATCGGCAGCGCATCTCCCCCGTACGGAGGCAGCTCTCCGCCTACGAAACGCCGCATACGCGAGATATTTCAAATGGCTAATCACCTATCAAACTCGTATCCAGCTTCAATCTCTCAGTGCCTCCGTAGCGCTGCTCCGCGTCTCCTCTCGCTCTCCCCGGGCGGCGCTCATAAAAGGAGACAATACAAATCCATTAAGGCCCTTATCCGTCTTTCTTTCTTTCTTTTCCCGCCCTCTGCCCCATTTAACTCCCCGATGGTTCCAGCGATGGCCCCTTGGAGCGCCACTTACGTCCTCTTTCCTTACGGGGCTGTCGTTTTGCTTTTTCCCGCCTCTTTTTCAGCTCCCTCGTCCGCCTTTATCGCTTTTTTTTGTCTCCCTATCCGTGAGGTCGCGCGGTTCCTTCTTCTATTCCACTCCCGCTGTAGGTCGGCAGTTAAATAGGACGACAAATTCTTATACTGAGGGCCCTCTCCTTCGCCGGGAAATTGAACGTGAGCCCTGGGCGTAATTGCTACGTTGCCTCTGTATTCGCTGCAGAAATAAAACCTCTAAGATACGGTGATGGAGATTTTTGCGACCAAGATAAAGTAATTGTGCGCGTCGTAATTCACTCTTCCGTTCTCATCGCAAAAAACGGTTCTCATGTTCGAAGGAAAAGGTTCCTTCGGCTAAGAATAGTCTCCACTTCTGAGTTCTCTGAGGATGATTGTTGGAAATTTATAAAATATAAATTCCATTCTGCTGTAAATACATATATACATTGGAGTATTTGCTGTTTCTATAAGAAGGTCTCTTTTTTAAGAATTTCTTTAAATGTACATAAGATATTTGGGTACTTAAAGAAAATTTAATATGCATTAAAACTGAATTGATTTAGAAAATCAGACCACCTGTCCACGAACATATTGAATTCAAAAGTTGTTTGCTAGTTAACATAATACGCTTTGGAATACAGCTTTGAAGTAGTCAAAGGCAGTGAAATGGTTGACCTTGGCAGGAGAGGATGGAAAAGATTTATCGTAAATCATGTTGAATAAGAGGTAGATAAGTAAGTATAAATGTAAATATTGAAGAATTATATGGTAAATGTGTTGATACAAAAATTACTTCATTATATTCAGTAATCCAATAAATAATTCGACTATTTCTGATAATATTTTCAGGGAAAAACATAGAAACGAAAATATTATACATACGCCATAGAGAAGTTGAGAACCATCAAATACTAAACGAAAATATAATATCTGAGGGTTTTTGGTAATCTTTGCGTTTTTCAGTATAAATTTGGTTGAAAATTTAAAACAAATTTGATATAAAGAATTCGATATGTCAAGAAATGAACGTAATATTGAAACAAAGGATTCTTCGATACTTTTACTACGCAAGAGAGCAACTTTCCGCGTTAAAATCATATTCAAGAGTAGGCAACCATAATAAGTATTTCTAATGTACCTACCGTAAACATTACTATTTATATAAATCGATAACGGGATTTAAAGAGATGGTAGAAACAATTTTAAAAATTTTATGCAACTTTAAAAAATCCTGCGAGAGCTGAGGTGATTTCTTATATATAGGCTCCGACAGGTAATCGAAAATGGAAACTTTTTAACCACAAGTGAATATACCTCCAATTTGACTATATTGCATCCATTTTCTAAATGATGTTCTAAGTCATGACCATTCGCAAATGAGTCATTTTTGAGCGAATGTAAACTGTATGATGAAAAATGCGATAGACCTGTAGTATGCATCTCTCTATGGAGCCATTAGCGGTAGACTGCATGAGCCACAACATTCGCATGGATAAATAAATAGAATACTCAACACCACAATCTTGATTACATACCTATATGAACACACTGAATACCAGCAGCGACTGTAGCGGACCGAAGATGGGGAAGGGAAGTAACAAAACTAAGCGCTCGAATAGGAATCATGAGCATTTTCAGGCACTTACCTTGCAAAGTCCACTGACGCATATCCATTCGTCGCTATCCCTCCGACACGACGTTCCGTCCACCGCTGTCTTGTTGAGAGTGGCGTAGAAGCGAAATCCGACGGCGCGGCAGTTGAGCTCGCATTTATTCGGCGCTGGGAAATGGAAAGTTTCGTATGAGATGTTTTCGCCGAGAACCAAAAGAAAGCAAGAACGTATTCGCAAGTAAGACCTCGGTTTGTAGAGGGAAGCTATACGTATGTCGATCTTATCTGGCATACACGGAAAGAAATCCTTTTTTGAATGGCCGATAAACATGCCATTAAAGTCGTAACGTTTCGAGATTACAACTGAGCATCGGGTTTTTAAATCCATACCATTCTTTTGCTGCAGCTGTCGCGATTTTTGACATTTACATTTGAAGGACAGCCATGAAACGCAAAGAAAATAAGAGCTAGTCTGCCTTTTTAAAAGTTGCATTAATTTTGATAGAAAAACTTCATTTTTATCCTCAAAGCTTAATTGTTATAATCCAAACTAATGCATTTATGATTCGTGGTGGGATTTAACATAGATTTTTCTAAAATTCATTAAAAATAGGCGATTATTAAATTTTATGCGAAACTTTCTCTTATTTTGCATGCCTAACAAATAATAATTCTAATAATATTAAACTAATAATAGTTAATAATAATAATATCAAACAATAATATTAAAAATAAAAATATTAAATATCAATAATAAATAAAGTAAAAATAAATAATAGTGATGTATTAAACGACATAGTCTAAACTAGGAAGTAATAATCCATATCTATGAATATAGTAATCAAAGTAATTCCCACATATATTTCAAAATTCTGATAGGTTTTAAAGGGTCCGTATTATTAACAATGTGAACACTGAGAGCAAAATCACTGAAATAAAATCAATTTCTGTTATTCCTTCTCTCCCAGAGCATTTAAAAGTTATTCGGCAAAAATTGATTCAAAAGCAAAATTAACGGATGTCTAGACATACGATGGTGGAAACATATCATGCCTTTATTTTGGGTTGCGAGCGTTGCTTAGTTAAATAAAGATACACTCACCATCGAGGAAAGGTTCCCAGCGATAATGACGTCCCATAAACATTTTTCCGTTGAAGTGCTCGCACTGTGCCGTTCTAAAATCCTTGGATCCCGTGGGACAAGGCTGCAAATAAAAAATACCAATTAAAAAACATAAGTAAACATCGGCGACGGAGCTTGTTCTCGCGATTTAAACACGAAATTGGAGTTTAATTAATCATAATTGTACATAAATATCGAGTTGAATTTAACTCTTAACAAAATTTGATTTTTGGAATGCTATATCTTTTTTGGATGATACGTAAAACAAGTCAATATTTATAAACGCATATTTAATCGCGTCACATCGTAAGAATAGATTGGATCGGCAACTTATTTTTTACAAATGTTAATTATGGATAACATTATAAAATTCCACGAAAAGCAGTGTTCATATGACAATTATGTTTCGAATTCAAATGTCCATGAGGCATCACGCGACTATTTCATGTTTAAATTTAAAAAATATTTCAATTATACATAACGAATGGACCGCATTATTTTAATAAATGAGAGAGAGCACACAAATTTACAAAGAGATTCGTGAACTAAATTCAATTAGTGCTAGCGGCGGTAAAACGAGCTAAAAATGTACTATTTCAAATTTTTTTAAATTGCGATGAAATTTAAATTAGGAGATACTGACCAGTTTCCTATGAGCTATTATAATTCGTATGTGACAGTCGAACGAATAGTTAAAGGTAAAGTATCTGTGTGTGTTTCCATCAAAGGATATTTTGAATTAAGCGATCGTTCATCTCTGCACCTAAGAGTGAGACAAATTGGAAAAATCAGAGCGTTAAACCGCTTTGAAACATAAAAAAGCGTGAGGGACCACCGGTGCGGAAGTTTCGGATATTAAGAGGAAGAGAAAACAATTATTTTAATGGAGGAAATCCCAATTGATCCCCAAACGAAATATCAATCATTCCTCGAGGAGAAGGGGAATTCTTCGTAATTAGACTTTTACCTATTCCACCGGAAAAAAAATCAGCGGCGGATATCACGTGAGAGATCTTCCTATCGAGGTGGATCTTTTCGCAAATATTTTGCGTTACCAACAGATTTTGGAGACGCGCAAATTAATTAATTGCCCATCCCTTCGTAAAGGGAGGATATTCCCACGAAGGCCAGAGGGAAATTTGAAATGGAAAATTGAGATTTTAGACGAAAATCGTGAAAGAGGGGAGATACGACAGAAGAGGATTGGAAGGAAATGCAATCTTCAGTGAGATGTTCAAAGCAACAGAGGAAATAAAAACCTGAAGAGTGTAATGAAAGGTTCGTAACTTGAACGTGCTGTTCCGATGGAAGGATGCTAAGAGTTGAAAGGGTGTCAAAGAGATCTTGAGCGACGACTGATTTTGAGGAAGGCGGAACCAGAAAAATGAAAACGTGGAAGAGGAAGAGGTAATTTCCTGTGCGTGAAAGATCGTGAAGATGACAGCGTGTTGTACAGCTGCCTCGACAAAAATCAAGGAGTAAAGGTGGAAGGAGATTAGCAGTTGAGTGATAAAGGAGGAGGAAATTCGGGAAGAGAAAGAGAGACAAGAATCCAACGATGTAGAATGAAACAAAGTACAGTTGCAAAGTATGTACATATATACATTATAGTCACATTAATTCAAAGTTGGAAAAAGTCACCGCCAAATGTTTGAAAAAGGTATCACTGTTAACTAGTAAATTAGCTTTTGAGGAATGCATTTTTTCCTATATTCATGTCAGAATTTCCTTTATGAGGTTACGGCGATAGTTTCAACATGGATTTAATTATTTGTCGTAAAAAACTTTAATTTTTCATTAAAAATATTAAAGTAAGAATGTAAACAAACGTTTGGTAGTTGTATACTTCCAACGCCGAATGATTTCCGAACCATCTTGACAAACTAACATGAAAATTCAATTCATTTATTTGGCTACTGAGTTACAACCTCTAGATCTCAAGCCTTTAAATAAGTAAAGAGGGTTTTAAATTGATTGAAATAAATTGAGGAGTCATTTTAATATTTAATGAAAAAAATTATCAAATTCTCTCGATTCATAATTTCAATATGATATATATAACATATTATGCACCTAATTAACCATCTAAAACAAATAAAAATTGATAAATGAAGCACGTGGGTTGAATTTACCATAGTGGGATACTATTTACTGAAAGAGAGCAAAAAAACTCTTAAAAATCGAATAAGTAACGCTGAGAAAAAAGAATACGAAAAATAAATATTTGAAAGATGGTGACTGAGTGCCTAAGAAACGGAGAGGAGAGAGAGAAATGAGGATTCTAAGCAGCCTCAGGGTCCACGTGCTTGTTCGCAGACGCATCCAATCCTCCGGTAAATTTTTTGGAGCGCGGACATCTCGAGGGTTCAAAAGAGGGCAAAACGAGAGAGTTAAAGGGAGTGGTCCACGTTGTCAGATCAACGATTCACAAAAGGTTATTTTCCAAAAGGAGGGCCATTCCCGTTACGTCGTTTCCCAACCCCTTCTTCTCCCCTGCAATTTCCATTTTCAATTCCTCTCTGCCCAACGTTTTTCCCTTCCATTACCCTTATCATATTTCTATCCAACCTTTACAATTTCTATTGCAACTAACTTTTAAATCTTTCGATAATGATTATATTTTTATTCTTCGTAGATCATTTAGCTCTCACATTTCGACCAAACATTAAACATTCGATATTTTGAGATTAAAGTGGATTAGGCCTTGATGATGAAAGGTTTTCAACTAATTGTAAGAGCACTACAGAATACAGAGCAGTACAAAAATATTAAGAAATTAATTTTGCAAATCTATTATCCGTATCGCCGGCATCAAAGGTTTATAACAATAATAATAATAAATCTAACAATAAATAATGATAATAATAAGAATCTAATAAATATAAATAAAGTTTTTTATTGGGGCAAGATTGTGACAAAGAAGTATATTTTTACTGTTAATCCTTCGTCTTATAAATTTTAAGTAAATGGATAGCTTGATAAAAAAGTACGCAGAAGAAAACTATGGTGCGGGTTGAAAAATCTTACTCTCTCTTTTAGTAGTAAAACTTATAAAAATCTTTTTTTCTAAATTTTACTTATAACTTAGTTTTACTTATTAGAAAAAAATATAACAGCAAGAAAATATCCACAAGAAGGGGAAGGTGAAAAGCCTCAGAAACTTACAAATAGTTAAGTATTTTTTATAAAAAAAGCAGGTTAAGACATGTGATAGGCAAACAAAATTGTACATTTATTATTTTATACATATTATTTCATACATAAATCAATAAAATGTTTGTATATTAGAAAAATTACATAACAAATTGAAAATAATAAAATTACTAGAAAAATAGCCATAAAACTAAAATAAAAATATTATAGCAGACATTAAAGAATTTATACTAGTAACTAGAGGCCACAATATTATAATTTCAGTCATTAATCTAACAAAAAGAGAATTTAATATCTCGGCCTTGACTTCGTGGTAGTCTTCCATCATGAAAATAAATAGAAAACACACTTCTACGCTATACCACACAAAGTTTTTAATTGTACGACAATGGTTTCAACCAGTTGGATACCTTATGATGACCCAACAGGTTGAAACCATGATTGTACCATAAAAAGTGTGTGGTATAGCGTAGAAGTGTGTTTACTATTTTACTAACAATAAGACTAAAAATTATACTAGCTATTGTAGGAAAATAGTTGAAAAACATGCTTTTTTAGTAAAAATGGATTAAAATGTAAATGGTATTATCGGATAACAAATATTTCCCAACTAATTCTTATCAAACTTATATTACATTAGAAGAAGGTTACGCTTTTCCTCTAACGATTTCCATCCCAATGACCCGAGGACGAACATTTCATAATTAGCCACGAAATCGATAATCCTTATCCAAATAATAACTGTATCTCCATTAGATTCAATGGATGATCGATTGAAAAATCTGCGAGAGGTGAACATTCGTATTTTTCCTCGGGGAGATCAATATGAGAGCCTTGGGCCCGACGGCTATTCTTCACCAAGGAGCGCCTAATATCGGCTCCTCCATTCGATTCCCAACGGCCTCACATTTCAAACTCCCGCGAGATATATTATCCAGACGACTTCAGAAGTATTTCCCTGGCTTTGGCTGGAATCCAACCAACTCCCGAAGAGCAAGCTGTTATAAGGGAGGTCCTTCCTCCGGAAAGGCGAAAGATATAAAGTGTGGAATGAGGGAAAGAGCACTGGAATAAGATAACTGATTTAGATGCAAGAATCTGACTGATAAATCGCTCTGAATAGTTACGTCTTCCCTAGCCGAGACAATATTCGGTATCTGATCTGGTCTCTTAGCTGCGAAAATTTTACAATTTGATGTAAATCAAAGACGTTCGAGAGAATGTTGTTATCCGATGCAAACTTACGGAAGTATTCGTTTAGTTTCTCATACTTTGTTCGCAATGCTATAAAATAGGGCTAATTAGACGGCCATCAAGATTCATAGATTTGTATTTTGTATAGGACGGTATTATAATAGTATTTACTTTAATTTTGTATCTTATTATACAGATTTAAATATTTGTATTTTTTATACTTTTTATTTTATTTTATTTTTTTATATCATTTGTATTTTTATACTATGTGTATGTATTGGTTAAATGGAATATGGGACTCTTCCCAAGTCTCAATTTCACCAAATAAAGTTCCTTAATAATAATAATCAAGGGGCAATATAATAATGAGGGTATGAGAACAATGCCTAGTATTTGCCATACGTCAAAATGGTAAATTCTTCTAGGAAACCCCAACATACAGCTATAAGGTCCATAAAATTTCCCATAGTTAAACATTTACAAATTCACTCTAATAAATCAAACACAGAA
Source organism: Sympetrum striolatum (assembly GCA_947579665.1). Lineage (NCBI taxonomy): Eukaryota > Metazoa > Arthropoda > Insecta > Odonata > Libellulidae > Sympetrum > Sympetrum striolatum. The sequence continues at coordinate 73,263,997 of OX388342.1, read as the reverse complement.
ATAGTCTTGAAAATATTTGGAGAATGCATTTATCAATTAGATCACTTTAAGTGAATTATAGAAACACTATTACATAATCTTTTTCCCTAATAAATATTTTTTATTTTTCTCATCAACTAAAATCTGTCTTTGGCTGATTTTTCAATTCTAAGTTCTAGTTCACAGCTGTTCTACTTGAAAAGAGAATTTCCCATCCATTTATATTTTTATAAGACATTTTAGAGTTTAAAACACTTCGAGGTGATATGGAAAAGATAAATCGCTGAATTATAAACAATGATATTATACATTTGGGCGAAATTGAATTAATTTCACTTACTAATATACTAAGTTTGAAACGGAAATATTCTCAAAATTTTTGTTATAATCTACAAAGGGAGAATAGATAAATAAAATAGTAAATAGTTGCTATAATTTGGCAATACAGATACCAGTGTTAGCCAAAAAATACGTCGTGAAACAACAAGTTTCGCCTTTTCCCATACATTTCTTGATTGATGTCGATTGATATAGCCCCAGACGTGGGAGATACAACATGGTAAGGTATGGAACAAGATTAAAAGTCAAACAGAATTCAGATTGACAACTAGGTGAGAAACTATGTTGCCTTATTCAGCCACGTTTTTTGACCGATCAGAGTCTCTATTGGCTTAAACGAGGCACACCAGCGTGGCCATCAGCTCGCGATTGATCAAACCAATCACGATCCGCTTTGTTACCCTTTTCTGAACCAAAGCGACCGTTACTCCCACCTTCGCCTTAAATGCGACCCAACGAAGCGTCGGGGACGACTTTTCGCGAGTTCGCGAAGATAACGGAGAAAAGTTCAGTGGCCCTTCAAAAGTCGATCCCAAAAGAAGAAGGAGGAAGAAAAGGACAATGGAAACACGAAAATATCATTTCGCGAGGAGGGTTGGATCCATCCCATACTCGTCTGACTACCGACGCGGTCATCTCCCGTTGGCCCTCTCCCACCCACCCCTCGATGGCCATCTGCCATCAGGGGGGTTGAGGCGATAAGCGAATCCGGAAGGAAGAGTAAATGGGAGAAATAAAGGGAAAAGGGTGAATGGGAAGGAAAAAGCGAGGCGCGGAACTATAAAGCGAAGTGAAAAATCTCCCCTTTATTTCCCGAGCACTTCCCCAAAATGGCTCCGCTATCTTCTCCTTCCATGAGATTATCCTTTTTTCTCTCCCTCTTTAACTTTTGCTAGGAGACTTCTTCTATATATATTTCCTTCCTTTATTCCCGTGCGACGAAGCAAGCGACGCGGAAAAAGTTGCCCATCTTTTCTTCCATCGCTGCGAGCTATAGAACTTGGCTTAGGGTCAGCTATCAGGACAATGTTCGCCGGCTTGGAGATACTGAGAGGCTCTTGGAGATTTATAGAAAACGCTCCTAAAACGTTACTGCAAGGTATATTTGGTCCTTTATCAAGCGTATTAGATTAGGTACCTAAACGTCGACCTATGACACGCAGCGCAGACTTGAACCCTTGAGACTCTATACTTGATATTTTCTATTTCTAGTGGAACATTTAACAAAAATTCTTTCCGCACGAATTTTATGCTAGTTTAGAAATAGGTTTTATATAATAAAAATCAGCTAAAAATTTAAAGGGACAAAAACTGATTCTTTAAAGAAGAATAGGTAACAAATAATATTGTCTTAGTCGGCTGCAGATATCGTGCAAGGCTAAATTTGGTTTACGAGATAAATTTTAGCAAAGTCTGAATAAAACGTGAATGGATCATTAAATCTTACAATGTTTATCGTCTACTATTAATTCCAATAAATTCAACGATATTTACTATATCAAATATACAATTCGTGAATAAGAAAAGTAGGTATTATGTCAACACGTACGTTTGCAAAAGGCCCAGATAGAAAAACGGAATAGAAAAACTGACGAAGTCGAAACTGTATCTCTCACTTCGACCCAGGAATATACCAGTAACAATCTTTGGATACACACTATGCAAGGACTAAGGAGATAACTTTGTTTTGAAATGCACAAAATAAAAGTACATGGCATGTAAAAATAATAAAATTTTACTATGTGCCTGATGGTGGAGCTAAGCTCTTCATCCTACCTAACGGTTTTTTATCTTGCTGTCGTTGTGTTGAAATGTTCCTTTGCGATGGAGTACCACTACATCTTCAGAATCATCAAATCAAGGCTTTTAACTTTTTTTGGAAAATTATACCATTTTAAAAGTTTTTTATTACTATCGGCAATAGCTTACTCAAATGATATTCTGTAACGCACTTTGTTTTACTTCATTTCGGACCAACATATCTTAAAATAAATTGAGATCCTGAATTGGATTAGGAAAAGAACTAAAAGAGTATAAAACTGCGAAAATAAAAGACTGGCCATTGCTAAAAAAATCTTCTAATAGAAGACTATCTATAGCCGACGCAGAATAAAATAAGTACAACAACAGGTAAGAAAACAAAACAAAAGGCAAGCGAAATGTGATTTTCATTCATCAAACTTTCGCATCAGAAAGTATTAGCGTCATTAGAGGCTTAAAATCTCCAATAGCCATCTCCGTATTATCTTTCTTTAATATTTGCGTTAAGTTGGAAAGACACAGCGACGCGAAACAAAAATCAAGAGAACGTCCCCATCCTTTCGAGAATCCATTCCACCCTTATGAACCCCGAGAACAAATATTGCGACAATTTATCGAAGCGGAAACATTGAGGAAGTTTGCCCTCCCATGGGGACTAGAAGAGAATCTTTCGGATACAAATATAAGGACGGCTTTGGCGGAAATTTCTTTCGGATTAGCCTTCCTCGTCGATCGAGGCCAGTGTCATTTCCTTCCGTGGGAACACGTGCGTGATGATCAATTTGAACGACGGCGCGGAACCGCCGGCGAAAGATCATAAGGGCGTGAAGAATCGCTCCGGGAATAAAACGGAGGCAAAAACCGCATATGTCCACGGACGGTGAAAAGGCGGAGCAGAAAATGGGAAGATAACTCGGGTAGGAACTGCGTCGATGCCGAAGAGGCGTTCTTAGGGGGAGACTGCTAAGGGTCCACAATGAAAGCGTTTCTTCGCGCCATTCGGCCCGTAAAGGATACGGATTCCATCGGATATTTTTTGCCGGCGGTAACACGTGTCTCCTCGGACCATTCCTCATTCCTCGCCTTCTACGAACGCTTTTAGCCGTAAGGTGGTCCTTTCGGATGGCGTTTTTGGCAAAGAGGGACCTCCCACCGTCGACCTCAAAGACGCACTCTCGTACTATTCCAAATGGAACGTGAAAATCCCTCGACCCGTTTGCGAGATTGAAGGAAGGGAATGGAAGAAGATAGGAATGGGGGAAGGGAGAGGAGATAGACAGAGGCACTCATAGGACGCGGAAAAGCGCTAACTAGCCTTCGGGGCAAACAAGATGTTGAAAAATACCAGATATCACAAGATGAATTTTTCACAACGTTGTTGAAGCTATGCGTTATTAAATCGGATATTTAAACTAATTGAAAGCAGAATACATACTATAAGTGGTTGGGAGAAATAAACAGAGGCGCACGTAGAACACAGACAGCGCTAACTAGCCTTCAGAGCAAACAAAACGAAAACGAAAAGGAAATTTTCCATTACTCTGCTGGACCTTCGAGTTAATAAATCCGGAAATTTGAACTAATTAAAAGGTGGAAAATTATACTGTTATGAGAGAGAAAACTACAAAATATCAAAGCTAAAATTTTATAGAATTCCCATTATCTAGATTTCCAGGGAAGGTCCTCTTCTTACCAGGAAGTAAATAGTCTAAAGACTGTACCTATCTTCTTAACTAAACTTTTCTTCTTTTAATGCTACATCCCGACCTGCATACTTGACCTGATGAAGGCGTAGTTACCTCAAAAAGGGACGCTAATTTAATCAAAATGTTGCGTTAGCGTAGATGTACTTCGGGATTTCCAATTTGTTGCTTGATAAACTAACGACATTGGTTCTTAAAATTTCAACCCAAATTAAAATTAAGCTTTTATACATATTTGTGATAAAATTTGTTGTAACAATAATGTTTTAGAAAGTAAAATTTTCACCTGCAAAGCATGAAATATCAAAATAGTTGAAAATAAAATATAACTCAGTAAACAAAGAGCAATTTTGCAGCGAAATTTTCTATCCACTCGCTTCAATGCAGCTCAATCTCATTTGTTCGATCTATTACTTTTACGCAAAAGCTTTAGTGAGAACTAGGAGTGCGTAGCAATATATGGGACTATCAAATACGTGTCATTTAAAATTAAATCCACCGCTATAGCAAGGGTGAAAGAAAAAAGGCCTTTTTGTCGGTCTTGGTGCTTTTAGGCTTTTTTAAACTATAAACAACTAATTTTGAGTTACGATTAAATGCATCATCCAATATGGAAATGAGTTTCTTAGAATACTTTTCTGCAAAAAAACTACGAATGCTTCTCATTACTTCTTCATACTAGTGGATGCTGAGCACCTGGTGCATGCACCCCCTGCCACACGCTGAAAAGCGGCTTGCAAGTTGAATGTGAATATGTGCAGACTAAAAATGGTTGCTGGCAGACCGAAATACCAGTGATTTTCCTTCGGATTTCAATAGAGATCTCTAAAAAAATTAATCTCTCTTACATTTGCGTGGTAGTAACGATTTTACACCATATCTTAATTTTATACTGAGTTAATACGTGAATACATGTATAACACATAAATACGGAGAGATTTCTTTCAAAGAATCTGCTAATTCGGCCTCGACTTTGTGCTTTATACATAATAAGTCCATAATGCTATTTTTCTCAAGTTTTATTAGATTTCTTCAATTAATGCTCGATTCGGTAACTAAAATCACGTGTATGCGTGTGTGTGCAAACGGATTTAAAATAATAAATTGGTCGAGTAAGATTCAGTTTTCGACTAGTAAATAAAGAGAGGAGCACGAATAGAGCCATTCAATAAGAGGTAGACTAAAATATCGATACCTCTACTCCCCTTGGTTTATTTTTCAAGAAAGCTGTGCGCGGAGACCCATACCCGCATTGTATAGACAGATGTATTTTATTGAGGAGACGAAATTGGTACTCTTTACAATTGTTAAGGAGAGTGAGACGAGAAAGTAGTTGGAGGTGGATGAATAGGAAGAAAGGCGGGCAGAGGTATCAAGGGAGTGGGTGGGGAAGAGAATGGAAATGAAAGAGAAATGGAAAGGAACGAGAGCTGGTGAAAATTGAATAAAGTAAAGAATAAGATGGTAAGAGAGGTAAAGCGATGCGAAGGAGATATGGCATGGGATAGAAGGAAGAAAGGGAACAATACCGGTGACTCAGTGAGGAATAATTCACGAGTGACTCTCAGTCTATTGGCTGTAAATGTTGCAAGAGATACGATCAAGCGAAATAAGCTAAAGTTTCCCTTGTAGTTACCGGATGTTATTGTCAGATGTTAGTCACTTACAAATTAACTCCTTGATATTGGAAAAACTGTTCTCTAACTCTATGAAATAGGTTTATAAAATTAATGCCCAAGTAAGACAACAATTACTGTATTAAAGAAATTTATTTCTTCCGATACATCAAGTTAGTTTAATATAGTACAGATTGAAAAAAATGACGAATAAATTGTACTAGAATGGGATTTTCACAGTTCCCAACAAGAATGAAATATATTTTTTGGAACTGAAAATTTTAATTATCAGACATCTCAAAAATATTTAACTATTCTAATGATATTCGCTGGAGTTCGATCACAACGAATAATTCTTTGCACTAAGATGCGGGTACAATAAAAAGAAAATTCTTTCAATTCCATTGTACTCGCATTTTAGGAGCAATGAATTATTTTGTATCGGACAACTACTTTTAAAATTACTTGATGCAACTATTTTAAAACTGAAATATAATTTTTCTCTTTTCAGTCGAGGTAAATTATAAGATGCACATGAATACTCGAAATTCACATCAGAGAATGAATTATTGAGTTCACTCTCTGTTCAATTCTTTCATGCTACCCGCTAAATTTTATCATTCATTTCTTAGAAATCGATAAATGCTATTTGCAGTTTTATGGAGATATTCCGGATATAACTTGAAAGAACCGTTTTGAGTTATGCAGAACCATTTCCAAACCAAATAAATGAGCCAGCGTTTCCTTCTCTACGCCATAATTGGCCGCTAACAGAGTATATCATTGTCCGTCAATAGTGCTTCCCTTATTTTCGAGAGCAGAAAATTTCCATTCATCGAAATTGAGCTTGTAGAACGAAGTTTTTCTCCCATTAGATCAGCCCGTTCATTGAGCATGCCAGAGCGGTTTCTGGATTACTTTATGTACCGCCTTTTTTACGATCTGGAAACGATCCAGCCCACGGAAACAGATGGAAATCATGCGAAGAAAAAGGTCCATTATCAGAACGGCCATTCATACTTTAACACAAACATTCTCAATCGTCATATGAGAAAAATGAAATATCTGTAATATATCAGTCATTTAAACAATTTTAAATTGCTGCAGAAAAATAAAGTGAAACTTTTTTATCATCCAATTAATTTGAATTCATCCCCCATCGAGTGAGAGGATTGAAATGGCTGAAATGTATCGGTAATTAAAATACTTTTAAATTGTTCTAAAACACGAGGTAAAGAACTTTCCTCATTCATTAATCTCATAGTAATTCATTCTCATCACCTTACATACGAATGTGAATGCATTGTTAAATCGCATTAGAATTATTATGGTCGTGATATTTTTAATGACTGCATTGCCCAACAAAGATAAGGACATTACCTGAAACTGTTGCTCTTTTTGTTTTTTTTTTAAAGCACTTCGACTGCTTATTTCGCACATTCGCTCCCTAATGAAGCTGTTTTTTTTCGATCAATAAATGACAGCTACATGGGTTTGCATAAGATACGATCTTCATCCTGCTTATGAAGTAGGGATTGAGGCTAAATGTAAATATGTTTCAACGCTTCACATTTTTAAACTCAACGTCTATTATAAATCATATTAATCAAACTCTATAAACACAAATTATCACATAGTGAGAAATATTTTAAATTGAATTAATTGTGAGAAAAATCATTTGATAGAATAAATAACCATTACATTTAATTAGAATCCTTTTGAAATATCAAAACAATGGAAATCTTTAACATCCATAGAAGCATTAAATTTAGAGTCTATTAATCATTTCCCGAGGTTCAACTGCAATCAAAATCATACACTATTTTTTTCATGATGAAAGGACAAAAGGAAAACCTGCAATATCCATTCCGGCTTCATCACGAAGAATAATGAGAAAGGGCATTTTGACTCTCCCGGGTCAATTTACATTAAATTAAAACTTCGTTATTTCGCCCTTTAAAATTATAATAATGAATATTGGAGCGGATACAATTAACTCTTTAACGAAACACTAATTTTCAATCGGCCATAAATTGTTTGCATTTTTGGACGCATCTCACAACGTGATGAGTTTCTGTTTATATGATTAACGACGTTTTTCCTTTAATATCCCACCCGTTCCATTACGTTCTTGTGTCATTGTCCCTTAATAAATTTACACAAATACCTTCGCTCGGTCGCATTCGACGATGGCCTCACGAGTGTATATATATGTATGCCTACGCAAGCCTGGTACACACAGCTATTTTCGCATCCTCTTTTATTCGCACATTCCGCGATAACCCCGCACATCCAAACTCCCTTCCCACTCCCACGCGAAAAAATAAAGTCGAGCCCATTTGCGCAACGCTTGTTCCTTTTCGACCGTTACTTTAATCCCATTTGCTCGTCGATACCCTCCGATTCCCTCTTTTTGTCCCTTCGCCTTATATGGGGACGCGTGGCGAAAATCCAATCTGCTCGGGAGGCGTGAAGCGTCTTCTCGCGCCTCAACCACCGCGGTGAGATGAAGAAGTGAATAAAAGATGAGAATCAATTGAAACGTGATGGTGCTGCTTGCGAAGGTGGGAGGTTATGTATACATTTCGCGGAGCGTTACGAGTGTGAACGCGGGTGAGGTAACTTGTTGCGATTCGAACGAGGTACCACCTTCGCGGGATGACTTGCTCCATGCGTTCGGTTAAAAAGGTGTGTGATGGATGGACCCCGGTCTTAATCGGAGATGCGTGGCTTTTGGCCAAGTTGGCTCGCACGTTGGCGCGAACGCGGGGGACGCTGATTGCAGAAGATGGATTCCTCCTAAAGACCCCGCAATCTCCTCCGGATACACATCCCCGCCAGAGTTATCACCGGAAGCCGCGCCGCGATTTCCAAATAGGCAGGTGATTAGGCTGCTTCTGACAGGAGCAGAAAACGAGATGGAAGAGGAAGGGGGAAACCTAATTGGTTCTCTGGTTGGATGAGGGATAATTAAAATCAGGGTATCTCGCATCTATAACGAGAACAGGGTGAGGTGATGATATAAATCAGGGATATTTAAGGGTATTAAACTTGGCTCGAAAGTGAAATACAGATGAGAATAAAACCACAAACTTACGAAAGGATTTTTTATCGCCCATTGGAACTTTCGTTCGTTTTTCGTCTCGGGAAATTTCAACGTTCGTGAATATGTTAATTATTTTACTGTATATAAAGCTGCAAATCCTACTGATTGACACAAATTCCTGGGCATTTTTAATCGGGCTAGAAGGCTGAAATTTTCAGGCGGGAGTTATAATTAACAGTCGAGTTGGGAAAAAATCGAAAATTCTCAGATTTTGACCTAGGATTGAGCCCAGACACGATTATATTTTTCAATGTATTTAAACGGGGAAAACGAAAAATGGCCATGCAGAGAAAATTTCTTTCGTTAATTAAATTATGAAAACTTAATCGTAAAGCAGTAGGACCTGGTCTGTATTACGTCTAAAAGATTAAAATTTACTTTTCTTGCGACCGATTTTAACTTTCCTGCACAAAAATTCGCAAAATCTTAGTTTGAACGCCAATTTTTTTACGTTTTTTTCTCCTCATTTTGAAAATTAAATCTATGGCAACAACCATTGTTTGAATCGAAAACAAGTTTGTTTACGATCCTATTTTCATACGCCATGATAAAGGTTTGATTCATTTTTAATTATTTTAAATGTTTCCTTCGATATATGTTATTACTGAATGCTGACAAATGTAAATTTCATCAAAATAGACAGTAGATATCTGCACAGTCAATGAATCAATCGTGAATGCATGCCGTGATAACATAAGTTTATGTAGAGGATACGAGACTATTTATCAACGAAGATAATCGGAAAAGTCATGTAAGTAGTGAGATTATTCGAGGAATTAAAGAAAAGTCACCACTGAATCTATATTAGAGGGATAGGAAAGCAATTAGGATGAAAAATACTCATTAATTACTGATGAAGGACGTATTATACCGGATCAAGTCTACCTATGCCTGAGTAAAAGTAAGTACAACTGAAATTTACATAATCCTAAAATATTACTATCAGAATATTAATGCAAATTAATAGTTTTAACGTCAATCTGTAGAAATAATAGAAATAATAAGTTCTTTTTCTACGTTTCTTTAATTATACGTAGTATATTACGTAAATACGTAATGAATCCTAAAATTCGCAAAAATCTACACATGAAATAAACTGATTTCCTTGAACGACCTTCTGATTACGTTGTTCTACGCTGGATAATTCTTGGTTAGTAAAAACAATTTTTGCATGTATCATTGTATGAATATTATTTTCTCATCTTCTCAAAACGGGCTTTAGAATAAAGTTCTTTTTCTACGTTCTTTAAAACTATTTACATAATTACGTTGCCTATTGTATATTTGTTTATTTAATTAGAAACGGAGCTCATTGTCGTGGTAGACGCCATTTAATGAACATAGGATTCAATTGCAGTATGTCTTACACTAAACCGAGTACTTCAGGTAACGAATCGTCTATCGAATTCTCGCCTTTTTATTTATGCAGATATTTATTCTAACTTAACATTCTTAAGCTTATTTCTTTAAATTACTTTTACGAATGCATATTAAAACGTCGTCGTCGCCGCTGCTAGATTCATCGCGGTGGGATCCTGAAAGAGATACCACGGAATCAGCCGTTCGCCGCGGAAACCTTCGACCTTATATATTCATTGAGGAATGAAATCCAAAACTAAGTAAGGTAAGAATTGATTTAAGAAGCGACGTGTTTTCACATTGCCAGCTTTATGTCGCGCTAGGAAGAGTACGTTCCTCAGAAAATATCAGGGTGTTACTTTCACTGGAAAGGATATTTGATAATATTCCGTACGCTGTCAATATTGTCCTCATCATCATATGGTGATCTGCCCGGAAGCAGGCGCAGCGGCCATAGGATTCAATTGGAGTATGCCTTGCACTAAACCGAGTATATACCACAGGTAACGAATCGTCTATCAATTTCTCGCATTTTAATTTTATGCAGATTTTTATTTTAACTTTACTTTGGCGTATTTACTTAATTTAATTTTACGAATGTGTAATCACGAAGAACTCAACTCCAAAACTCCCGTATCAAATGAACGTGAAGAGCCTTCGAAGTAATTATTCTATTATTATATTATTTGATGAATTTCGATCTTAGATTTGAAAATTATGTATGCCAAAGACAATGGCATAATTAAAAAGGAACATAAATATAGCATATAGACGCATAACTCAGGGTAGTATCCCTTGATAATTTTCTTTGCTTGCATTATGCAAGCACCCATTTACTAGTATTATTATATATTTGCAGTTATTTTACTTCAACAATTCCTTGTTTATAAAATAAAATATTTTTATCAAGCATATTCCAAATTTTTAACTTTGATGAGATATTAAAAAAATGAGATTACTATTGAATTGACATACTATTTATAAAAAATGTCCGATTCCACTCATTGGTAAGGAACGAATAACTTATTACGATTCGGGAAATAATGTTGAGGTTGAACACATAATATCACATAAACATTCAGAGAATCCAAAAAATAAATATTACGCGTAAAGCTTACGATGCTTTAATGTATTTAAAATATGGTGTATAACGAATAAGGAAAATAGGTAAACTAAAATAAGCTCGACATTCGATACTGAGGGAACTCGAGGAAAGACTGTCGTTGAATTTTCCTTGTTGCGTCATCCTAAGTATAATCTGCTATTTGTACTGGTAAATCCTCATCCTACACAGTACTTTAAAATGATTCCTATTTAAATTATTCAATTATTTGAAAATTAATAATACTTAATATATATATAGAAACCGCACAACTTTTGCCTATTCAAGATTTCAAGTCTCACAGAAATTTGAGAAATAATTTGATGAGAACACGAAACATAATTTATATGTGACATACTTATCACATAATTCTTCCAAATCAACAAAGTGTACGACTAGGAGGAACAATCTAGGTATTAAAAATATCTTAAACTAACTGAGCGAAGTTCAAAGTGACTTGATCTCCTAGGGGTAAGAAGGAAATATTAGAAGTAACGTAAAACTAAAATTTTCACGAAATTGATAAGGATGTATGTATGTTCGTAAAATATTTTTACAGTAAAAGAAGTCAATACGTGATTACAAAACCAAGATGTGAAAACGCATTACAGAATAAAATTAAAATACCAGCGTTAAAAATCTTTAGGGGTAAATGATTCAATAAGTATTTCTCAACAGTTATTCACTGTGGTATACTCAAATCAAGCTACGAAATTTTCTGTATAGTAATTTGGTGTAGGAATCTTTTTTTGTTGTGATTTATTCATAACTAGCTGAAATGCCCGTTGATTCTCAACAGGTAAAGTAAAGTGTATGATTAAATATATTTGCCCTATTTTTACAGAAGACTGTAACTCTCATCTCTCATATAAGCTTAGTTCAGAAGTACAGGTGATCAAAAACCAAAATTTCAATCGCAAAAAATCCTCATGCTTTGAGCTGAATTTTGATGTTGAAGATAAGAACAACAATCTTTATACATTTTTTACGACAATTTTTCTTATGTTTGTGCTACCGTGTATTTCTAAGCCGCCCCAGCTCGTTGCGTACGATTATTTACAAGCAAATCACTATTAAACCACAATAGTGCAAAATACTAAAAGATACACTAAACAGACTAGAAAGGGTACGACCGGAATATCATCCCCTTCGCCTACTCATCCCGTCCCTATCATCCGATGTGGAAATGTTTATAATCAAAAGAGGTGTCACCCTCCTTTCCTCCAGACGCAATTTTCTTTCGCTTTCCGCCCTCCCATCAGAAAGGGCAAGTCGAGGGTAACAGCTTTCGAGATATCCCACAGGGAAGCAAGCAACCATGAAGATATTGTTCGGAAAGGTTGCATTCTCTTTCTCGCCAACTTTCGAGAGATGAAGAGAATCTCGAAACGGCCGCATCCGGTTGTGCGGAGTCCCCAAAACTTTTCGCTAAGTCACGTCGACTCCGTTGGCTGGCACTCACATTTCCCGACCCCTGCAGAACGGAAAGAGCCGCTTGTCTCCACAGATCTTGAATGAACGCCGAAGACGCCCACCACCCACTCCGATACGCCCGATAAATAGCTAGTTTTAGCTCCCAGAAGGCTCGAGAGGTGTACACCTCTTTGCGAAGGGCTTCGCAAACAGGCGAGTCATTAAGCAACAATACCTTCTTCCGTGTACCTTCACCCCTTACAATGACGCTTGGCACGAGATAAAGTAAAGTGTGTAGTACGCGAGGCGTGAACTCTACCTGGCTTCCATCAAGTCGAACGTGATTCCTTTCTGGATCGACGCCAGAACCGTGAAGTACGAATCAACTGGGCGTTAATTGACGGCCAAACAAATCGTGTATAAAGGGAATAATTGCCTTTATTCATCCTTCCGCTGGACACGACCTCTGGTCTGTTAGTTCAAGGCGGAGTTTTTAAACACGGGTGCGCTGACAAACAAGGGGAAAACTTCCGTGTGGAAAGCGACAGCAAAAAAAGCTTCAACGGTAGTCGACAATTAAAAGTGCTACGGTAAATTTTCTAAGTGATTCAAATTAGCATGCTTTAAACAATTATCTTTTATTAAAGATTGTAAAAGAGGATTAATTAGGAAATCAAGATGTTTATCCCAATAATCATACGAAATAGATACTAGCTGTTGCGTTTTGCATTCCTAAATGTTTAATTGAATAAATAAGCGTTACTTAAAATATTATTAAAGACAGGAGAAATTTAAAGAATGTACATACATACCTAATCCATAAGTATGAAAATATCAGATTACTACTGCAGGCTAAAGACTCTAGATAGAATTAATATGTTTTACTTCAATTCTTATTCGTAAGTTATGCTTGTTCATTAACATTATTAAAGGAAAAAAATATGTTCAGAATCGTGCATGTTCATATTTTTAATGTTAATTATTCTCTTGAAATTAAAAATTTATATATACAGTGGTGTCTTGGTTAACGACGGCCTTAGTTAACGACGGACTTGGTTAACGACGAGTTGCTGTAACCAAATAATATTTTGGGTAACGACGTAGGATTTGGCTTACGACGCCTCGTCGATTGGTCTTTCCGGAGTTTCACGTACATGTTGTCTCACCAGAGTTTAATCGGTAAATATTATAAGTTTTGCTTCCAATAACTGGGGTGCGTCCTCGACGCCGGGAAATACGGTAATCCATTACCATTATTATACCTGTGAAAAATCGCGCCTTGGATAACGACGGTTTTGGTTAACGACGATTATCCTGGAACGGATTAGCGTCGTTAACCAAGGTACCACTGTATTTGGCTTTCTTCAAAATTATTCTTTTTGTATCAATTCTCATTTCTCGTAATTTATATTCAGCGCTACGGAAAGGACAGAAGAGAGTTAGTAAAGAGAATTCACGTGCCATTAGTTCTCTGACAATACCGACGTAAACTGAAAAGGGTGATGGTATTTTGTTTTCTTTAATTTGAGCCTTACAACAAATTATATGCATTAAAACATCAATGAGGTAAAAAATTAATTAAACTAGTAATAGCGAAAACATTACAAAAACAGCGGGATCTGAATGCTACATTTCACAAGATCCAACCTAGCGACGACCTCACAGCAGGTGGAATTAAGAAATAATAGTAAAATTGAAAATAAGAAATCTTCCTTGTCAGACATTTTTCGTCGCCTTTACTTCCTTCTTATGAACGCGTGGTAGCGACACTAAAATCCGAACTTTACGGCGCTAAAATCAGCGTTGGGAGAGCCTGAAAATGTCTCCATCCCCGTAATTTCATTACGTGTGATGCACGTGGCTCCCCTGTCATTCATTACCCTCCGGGACCTCTTCGCCGAAACCAGACCCCTATCTGCGGCATTCCTACCGCCGAATTAAAAGAATGATCAATGGCTCGGTACGAATAAGGAGACTGGGAGGAGAGGTAGGCTCCCCCAATCGCCCACGCCATCTGACGTACTTTGTGAGCGGGCATACCGAGCATCCTCAGATATTTCATAGGTGGAGAGAGGTGAAGGCGGGTCTTGCAACGGGGCTCATGTAACCGACGCCGCTAACTTCAGCCGTATCTCTTATCACGCGAATCCCTGGGGAGAGGAGGCTGATAGAGGCCGACCTCCCGCGGTCTCCGAATTTCCTAAACTAAAAGGTGATCCTCCGAGGTTCCGATAGGAGGCTGGGAAATTCCTCACACAAAGTATTCGGGGGATACCAGTATTGCTGGTGAAACTGATATCTTCCCTTTGGGAAGGACCCCTTCCAGTTCCTCCTAAAGAGATGGAGTTTTACCAAACCGAATTTAAAGTTTCCTAAAGACGGTTTTCGAGAATTTTGGTTTCACAGTGAGAGTAACTTTAAGATTTGATTAGTCATTAGCATTGGTTTTTTAATTTTTTATGACTCGAAATTTGATTCAAAAGTCAATTACTGTGAAATTCTGCTCAGAAGTATCCGTAATATTTATCCTTAAATTCTTTTATGAAAAATAACCCAATATTCATCATGAGGACACGCAACTCAATGAAATTTGAAACATAGATTTCTTTTTTCTACAGCCACAATATTAAATTTTAGAATCCGTAATATAAATGTTCACACGTATAACAAGAATCATGAATTAACTCAGTTAAACAGTAATATAATGATGTAAACCTTAACAATGATTTAAAATAATGTCTTTCTTACACCTTCTTACCGTAAAGAGTATATATTATGCTATGAGAACTATCTAAAATTGCCACAATACATGCTCTCCAAATAAGTAAGTAAGTAACACATTCTGCTTTGGTAAAAACGGTCCCGCTTACTCCTATGGCTTACTTGTAGGGGACCCAGGTGAGAAATTGACCACAGCTGTCGAGCCAACTTCATAAATGATATTCTTACTCGCTGTAAAAACACAGATATCATCAGAAATTAAGCAGTTATCTATGGATTGAGGATAGCTTTCAATACCAGACAAAATTTCCTTCTTTTATTTTTTATATATTTTATTATAAAAATAACGAATATTGAAGGATTTTTTATTAAAAAGAGCTACCTAAAATTATTATACTGGCATGGAAACTAATAGCAAACTTTTGATCTTTGAAAAAAATTCTACAATTGCAATAAAGACACCCAGTAATTAAAGTATACACAATTTAATTTACTGAGAGCAAACCGAAATAAAGTTACATAATAAATTCGTGAAAATGATAAATGTTACTGATACTACACTGCTGAATCGCTGCTTCTAAAGAAGAAAATATATCTTGTAAATTAATCAAGATAATAAAATAATTTCCATGAAATTTATTTCATATATTGTAATGCTTAATGTTATCCACGAATAAAGTACAAAAAAAGGAGGCTGTGAAAACAGGCCCTAGGTTGGTTCATTAATTAAAAGAAGAGTATGTTAACAATGACGAAATAATTAAATAAATAGAATGAGGAATAAAACCGCAAAGTGATGAAGAGACTTTCTTTGGAAAGGGATTCCCATGAAAGTGATACCTTTGAATGTGAAGTATGTCCTGAGGTAGGCACAGAGGTTCCTGACGTTGACGAACGTTAGCGTAAGGCGGTGAGGTGAGATCTTGGGATCATTAACGTGGGCGTTCTGGCCTTGGGAGAAATGCTCCTATGTTGGGGACTGGGAAATGTACGACTAGAGATGCTTTTAATGAGATAATACGGGTCTCACTGACTGACACTGTTAAGGGTGTCATTAATACTTCACGCATCTCAGGTTTGCGCCTGTTCGAGATTTAAAACGCTGTACTACCCGTAACTAATTCGAATCCAAAAGTGTCATCCATGGTATTCTGATATCACATTCCGAAGTAGAAAACAACGTAATAGGAATTTTTTAAGTTAGGAATAATTTCGTACCGAAAATTTTCATAAACTTGATACTATTGTAGATCACCTTATTGAGTAAAGCTTCCAATTTCTTCAGTAGAGTTAAAAATATTTATTATAAGAAATAGCGAGCATTTTCTATTCTTAAAAGCTGGAATCTTTATAATAGCCTAGCATATAATAATACAATTTCATCTGATACTGAATCGAGATTATTATTATAGGAATATAAAATAACCTATTTCACAGAAAATTCGGTTGATAATTGAGTATATAAGTTTCGGATATCGTTTTCCTCCGTCAAGAAATATGCTTTTCGATTAGAATAGTTTCATCTCAATTTCTTAAGATACGACATGCGTTGAACAAGTGTAATTAATTAATTAATTCAGGTATTTTAGGCCATCAATAAATAATGGTTTAATGCCAAATACAGAATATATTAAAATAATACTTTCGATAATATTTTGTTTCAAAATTCGAAGAAAAATGTTTAACATGATTCATCATTTCAAATACTCTCGTAAAATTTGAAATTAAACTTTGGTGATGAAAATCTAACATACCAGAAATACGCGTTGTTATATAGTGATTTCGTTGCAGATAGAAAGTACGGTTTTTTATTTCAAATTTTTACGCACTTAATCGCACCAACGATGGAGCATTAATTGCTAGAAAAGAAAACCATGTACTTCATAATCGAGCTAGAAGGGCGTAAAATAATTTTTAAGTAAAAATAAGTATGAAAGTTCAAATTTAAGAAAAAACTGGTTCTACCGAGGGGGCTGTACTTCAATATGGCTAATATTTACCTTTTTCAGGTACGTTTTCCTAGCAAAATCGATCCAGCAATATAAAAAAAGTTTAAATGACAGAGTTAACATTTAGTTGAAAATAGCAAAGCTATGTTGCATAGTTTTCTTAAATTAAAAACAGTTTAACACGAAGAGTTTTTATTTCATTATGAGAGAGCGTGACTTTCCGGAAACTTTGATGCCGAAAAGTTTCCTTTCTGTTTGGACAACGTAAACATATCGTATTGAAAAGAACTGCTGCAAAATATTACGATTGCTTTGAAAAATCAAGTCATTACAGAATGGGTTACAAAGACAGAGGCGGGAGTATTTATAGCCCTCCGTGATCACCGCAAACAAAGCCCGTGCCAACTTCTACGGTTTCGGCACCTTGCATGCATTGCAGGGCGGAATCATGGATGGATAAAGACATTTTAATCCACCGTGAGTAAACTCGATCGGTAATTCCCGAGACACGTGTACCAACGAGTTCCGAGAAAACGCGCGCGTGGGCGGATGACAAACAAGTAACAGAGTAAGCAACGAGATACGCAGCATTTAGTGAGAAAGGTCGTTCGAGCAAATAGAAACGGGGAACGTCTTCCACGACGGAAATAAAACGCCTGTTTTTACTCTCGAAATGACTGGAAAATTACTGAGAAGAGTGAGCTTCATGGAACGGAATGCGGAGGATAGTGAAGCATGAATCCTGCGATAAACACGAGGGAGAGGGATTAATCTATCAAGTGCGATGAGCTTGGGCGACGGGGACATAGATATATTCCTCCCGCAGGAGACATAAAGAGAAGCGGACTAATAGGGCGTCACGGGTACAAATCGCGGGCTTCATCGCGACGTGGAAGCAGGTGGCAGCATGAAATTCTAGTCGCAATCGATGTGTCCAACGAGGTGAATACGTGCTAATCGGACAGCCGATGACGAACAGGTTGCTTCGATTGTTATCTAATTGCGATTGACCAATTAGGCCAACGGCGTGTCGTTCAAACGCCAGTCGGTCAAACATGGCGTTCAGCCGAATTATGCCAATTTTACTCTATTGTGAACAAATTTCGCGAATTGTTTCAGAATGAATTTGTGATCCTATGGATATTTACTCCGCTAATTTTGGAGGCATATCAAATAGGTTGACGAAAATAGTTTTGTTTTACTTTATATATAGTATGACTTAAAATATGCGTAAGAGATATAATTATTTCACGTCTAAACAATGGTTCTGATCCTATACAGCGGTGTCGGCCAACCTGTGGCACATAACATTAAATTTAGAGGAAAATCAAAAATAAGTGTCTTGCCTAGTTACATACAAACAAATATAAGTATAATTAACCAACTAATACTTATTAACTAATTAAAAAGTCATTCATCGAGCGTATTTATAATAGTGTTTGATGTGGGTTATGGCATATTATCATAATTTATGATGCATTATAGTAGCTAGTATGGCACATATATAATAAAAATGAAATAATTGCCGTATTGATTAGAAAAGGTTGGCCAATCCTGGTAAACAATAACTCCAAATAATATTTTTTCTCTTAGGTAAATACAATAAGATTGCGAAAATCAAGTATCAGAGATGTAGACTAGATGTAGTTCTGACACTAATTACAGAAGTCTATATATAAAATATACGTAAAAATTCGTTAAAACTTTACACAGGCCAAAAACATTGTCACATTCCTCTGCAAAGAGAAATTTACGAGAAATTGAACTGATGCATCCTTATAATACCTGAATAATATTTTATTTCCGCAGATAAAATAAAACTCAACTTTAACTGTACCACTGAGAACAAAAATATGCAGTTTCATCTTATACAATTTTTCTTAGAAAGTCTTCACAAAAGCCGATGAAATCGCCTGATACCAAACTGATGGTGACCAGAGCGTATTTAATATTCAATGAGTTGCGGAAGAAACGCGATGAAGGTCACCTCGCAACAAGGCAAGTCAAGCCAGTCGCATGCCAGTGAACTCTCTTCCTGAAATTCCCAAGGTGGACCCATTCCAACGGGAAGATATCGCAGGTGTTTATATCGAAAAAGGTTCGAAAGCAACGAGGGTATAAAGAATAGCATTCCTCGCATGGTGTGGACCACCAGGAAATATATAAGCAAATCAAATAGGGTGTGTTCGAGAGCATCGTAGGCGGACGGGTTTAAAACACCTCCGATTTCTTAATTCCACCCATACCCCTCTCCGTTCCAAAGAGAGAGAGGATGAACAGGTAGTTGGTGACCATAGATTCCAGATGGCCGAACCAGATGACCATCGCGATTACAACAATGCTGTACAGTAATGTATGAGAAATCTTACTATACTTACTATACGAAGTGATTAACTCAAGGATATAAATATTAATAATGTGAGAGGCTAGAGTAATACAATGAACGATTACAACTGTACCAAATACTTTATGATTCGGTACAGTAAAAAATCTCGATATTCTAAGTAATTAAATTGTAAAACATTTTCTACAACTACCCTACAGCATGAAAGTCTCGGGTTCGAGCCCCGGCTAACCGGATTTTTCCGGCTAGGGTATGGGTTTTTATTAAAACGAATGTAATAGGGAGCGCCTTTTTACGTTAAAGAAATAATCGTCAAATTCTGTGGTAGTTGGTTCTTGGTTCTCATAGTCAATTGCCAACGCATTTGTAAAACAGAGTTGAGACCAATGTTACTTGATTCTCGAGCAAACAATTTTTCTCGTAAAACCTACTTTATTTTTTCTGATTTTCTTACTATGATTGTGAATAGCCCTAATTAAAACCGTTACAGCTGTCCAAAATTACTATTGGGCTATACTAATTCTTTTCTAATAAATTTTGGCTAACTATATTGGTACACGAACGTTTGGTGATTTCCCAATAAGTTGAAATGAGGAACGTTTAGTTACGGAAACCCATGGACTTCCAAATTTGATAACAAAAAACACCAATATCATTTTATTGGCTATAAAAAATAGAGAGAATTCAAAGAGAAAGTCTATCATAGTGATAAGACTAATACTTGAACTCGAATCCAGGTTTTTAACACCACGAAGATACTTAAACCAAATGAGCTACCATCACAGAAAATCTTTCCCTCTATTCTGGGGATTTTGATAAGATGTGGTGAGACTCAGACACGGTTCGAGAAAGAACTTAGATTGGTTATAATATCAGCCAAACAAATGTAAGATAAAGAAATAAAATTTGGAACACGGCTGTTAAAGAATTGGAGGTTTTAAGTGTGGTTTCCTTTCATACTTTCTCGAAATACCTGAGAATGAGATGAGGAACGCTGACAAAGACGGCTATTGGAGATTTATAATCTCTAAGTGAAAAATTCATGTTCCATGAACCACAGAAACGTAAGAACATTTTCTCCCTCGATTCTTTCTATAAAATAAAGCGTAGTTACTATGCGATACCTATAGCACGCACTATTTTGGCTGTGATTTATCTCCAATTGATAGGTAATATTCAACCCGAAGAGAAAGATATTAATAACGTTATAAAAGGGAAAGAAAAACGGGTATGAATGAAAAAAAGAAATCACTATTTTTAAATGACAATAACTTCGTCGGCGTACAAGGAAGAAGGCAATGATTAATCTAAATCTTAATACGACACGGACTTTATCGCGGCCATCATTACGAAGGACGGGAAAAATTGAAGCAAGACAGAGGAATAAATCCGTTACGCTTGATAAATCAAGAATGTAGGGATGTCGTTAGAGCAGACATAATGCACAGTGAGCTATTTGACGCGAGGACAGTAAGATAGAGGATGGGACGCGAGAATCTGGAGAAAACAGAACAACAAATCCAAGATAATGAGACATGAGACAAATGAGAATGAATCGCTACAGGTTAAACTTGCCCTTACGTGCCTATCCGTGCTCACTCGCGATATAAAAAGGTAACAAAAAGAATGTTTATCCACGTAACTATGAATTATACATTTTTATGGTAAATGTATAAAAAATATTATTAACCAGAAAAACATTCGATTCTATCGATATGAATATAATTTTAGTACCTTAACTTAGTATTTAGTTTAGTATTTTAATTTTAGTTTGACCAAGTAATTGGTACAAACATTTTACAAGAATCAAAATTGAACTACGGCTAATATTTGCGCAAAACATTGTCGTTCTCTCTAACATATCTTAGTATTTGTACTGAGCAGGTGCGAGATAAGTCGTAGAAAATGGCAGACAACCTACTTAAAAATTAATTGAAGATAGAGTATGCCAAGTTGCTCTCTTTCGTAGCTAATTAATAGTTTTAACCTAAAATTGGCAAAATGATTTATCAAAAATTAATGGTTTGAAGGAAAAATTTATGCCAAAAAATAATAAATGAATGAACAAACAATCTGATAGGAAAATCCGCTCTCTTTTGAATGTATACGCTTACCACTAATCCTTTTGAACCTTATTCTTCTCATATACCCGCAATAACCTCATTTACCCGCAATACATTTTCTATCCTACTTCTTTTCGCTCCTGACATCCTAAGATCTTGTATCCAAATAATTGTATTATTTGCACTAAGGATGGCTCTTCAAAATCTCATCTATCACTTTCAGCAAGTTTTTTAGGACACTTTTCCCATCATTCCCATCCACTACTCATGCATCAGATTTTTTCAAATAAACAGTAATATTGCATCAATAAACCATCAATCATCCATAATAAATAAATTAGTATCTAGCAAGAGAAGCTACAAAATGTAATTTTTGTCCGAGAAGAACATTTTCTCACATAACGCCTTCATAATTATGCGGGTACCAAAATGACACTATTACTGATTAAATAATTTTTAATCTACTTTTGAGAAGTCTAATGGTTATCAGTAATATCAAAGAAATATAAAAAACTATTTATCAAAGAAAAAATGTCAGGTCTTAAAGGGATATATGCGGAAGAAGGCAATATGGCGACGGAATTCATCCAGCAGCTGAAAAACAGCAAAACACAGGTGTTAGAGAAATCTGTACGGTAACCACAAGTGGATTCCATCGCCCGTCGCTTTATATTCCTAATCTTTCCATCGAGAATCACATTGGGGTAGCTTACGGGTTTTCAAGGGCGAGACGTAACAAATTGCGACAAGAGATTGTATATGAGTTCGGCGTCGGAATGCAAGCCCCCGGCGAAAGAATGATGGATCGGAGATGACACGATGACGCTTTGTACCCTTCGTTAGAACGCCTTAGGCAAATCTCTCGGAGCAAATCGACGCGTGGCTATCTGTCACCGTTGCTCCGCATTACGGCTAATTCTCTCGTCCTTTGTGGAACGGTGAGCGTAATCTAAACCTGCGCTACTGGTTTAATGCAGAGAAATTGGTGATCATATCGCCTCCGCTTACTTCGATATTGCGCTCCTTCGTGACGAATGAATATCATTTGGGGAAATTTTGGGGACGCTATTTTTTTAAATTAAACAGTTGCATGCATTTTCGATTTTAATTTTAGGGGATCGATTTATCATTTATTTTTTTATTGAGAATTGCTGTCGTGATCATTTCGTTATTTTACTACCACAGTCTGATATAGTATATTCAGCACCATGCAGACGGAAGTACTATATCTTTTGAAACATTTCTAACGAAGGAAATTGGGCAGTAAAATATTTAGGCCCACCTCTAAAATAATGAAAATGATAGAAAAAGAACAAATTAATAGCATTGCATTAACAACCTGAATACAATTGGAAAATTCAAGATCTTCACACGGGTCCTTTATTTTAAGCACAAATATGCTATTTTACGAAACGAATTCAATGTAAATAACTTAATAATTTAGGAAACACGTGTAACATATAAAGAGGTTCTACAAAATGGAATGTAAATACCGACGTTGGGAGTCTGTTTTATCCTTAAAACGATATAAACGAGATAAGACATGAAACTTGTTATCTCTCTTATGTGCGTCTTTGTCATAACTTTTTGGCTGTCAAATAAGGATAAATAGAGGAAAAATATGAGAACTTTCCAAGAAGAAAAACAGAAATTTAAACATTTTAAGTACGCTAGGAGGCAAAAGATATCGAGGTAATTGAAGTAACTAAAAATTGAAAGAATCCATACTGGGGAAAATTATTCGTAATTACCAAATGCATTGCTAAAATACAACCCTTTCAAAAAAATACGGGAAACTGCAGTGACAAGTTTAGCCAAGACATTCTCCTAATAATAAAATCTGATATACATTGGGTTCAACTCCTAAAAGGAGCCCAATCAACAGCTTTAAATTACAGGTAGCGATGGGCGTAGGTTTAAGATATAGACAGAGATTGATGACCGAAGAATAATACCTATGGAGATTCGGATCTTTGAACTCATCCCGCTCGATAAGGACTGCTCTCATAATGGTCTCCTGCCAATAAAAGAATATTTATATTCTTCGATTCGGTTCATCCATATTCTTTAACGTCACATTACATACTTAGCGGTTTCGCAGCTCTCATAGAACCTGTTTAAGATTCAGATATTTTCCCTTCCAACCTATTATTCTCCTAAGTGGCACGGGAGAAGAGAGATGGAAGGTTTATGATTGAAGTTTTTAAAACGTCAGTTAAGACTTAAGACGTTAAGAATAAGAAAAAACCTGAATGGCGATCTAGAAGAATCCCTCTGGCGCATAACAACATATTAGTTAAAATTTCTAGTGCTTTTATCTATTCTAGCCTTCTTATTGTGTAGATGTCACTTTTGTGATATGGTTCCTGACTTATTTGGTGTAAAATTTAACATCTTACAACAATATTTTCGTGGGTTTTTCTACATAAACGTCCAGTTGAGATGTTTTCTTTTACAATCTAAATCTCTTTGTGCTTGTTTATACGTCTTGATATTATTTTTAATCGGCAAGTTAATTATGTTAAATATCTGCTGACGTAGATTAAATTTTCTACAAGAAAATGGTTAAAGCTGACATAGCGCGCAAAGACGCGCACCTAGGAACATTCTCAAGAATAAAAGGACAAGAAAATAACATGACAGTACTAAGACTCGAGCTCAGATTTCCTAATAGCCAATTGGTTGCTATATCAATTCAGCTAACCTAGGAACACCGTCAAACAGTAATTTGCATGTAATATAACTTTAGAGGGAGTGTGTAAAAGAGGCGCTTCTTATTTATTCCAAACCTTTAAATTCTTAAATATTAGGAATACATTTCTTAAAATTCTATGAGTCTATTACTTAAAATCAAAATTTATCATAAAAAATCATAATTATCTAAATAATGTAATCAAAAATTTTAAAAATCTATGAAAATCTGAAACTAAAAAAAAACCCTATGTATATTTCAATAGCGATTATATCATCTCCAGGGGAAGAAGAATACAAGGTACCGGTGACAACGAGTTGCTGAGCGCTAATAAAGGCGATTATTTAAACCTCTAATTCATTTACAACAGTGTTCCAATTTTCTTTCCTTACTCACTTGAAGAGTAGAATGTTTCCCTTAATTTATAATAAATAAAACTAATTATTCACCGAATTTCATTCCTCCGGAATAGCGATGTTTTATGTGACGAAAACAAGCTTCGAGAACGTATGTATTCAAATAACAAAGGACTTAGTATCATGCAAATCGCGTACTTCAGCTTCCTAGTCCCTCAGCTCTTGGTCTCGCTGAAGACTTTAAATATTGACTCGGAAAACATTCGAGTAAATGTTCACATCCGGCGTTCAAAATTAGAGATGAGAAATGACTCACCTGTGTGTTGCACAGTTGAAACCTCTTGTACAGTCCCACGCATTGGCTCTTCATGGGAGTGACTGAGTTGCCGGAAATCAAAGACAGGTTGCCCCTTGCGTGGATCCCGTGTCCCAAACGCCTCCGTCTCCTCTCCATCCTGAAAATTAACGAGCGGAAAATTAAACAGAAATACAACATGTTTTAGAATGGCGAGAAATTCGTCATTACGTCCATTACCATGGTTGGTGCCATGTATCATTAACTAGTTTGTGTTTCATTTGATTTAAATCTCTCGTAATTCAAAACGCTCCTCCTGTATGCGGTACGAAGAAAAAGTTGTTAAAGTTTGTAATCGAGACAGAATTTCACTGCATATTCGCTCATTGAAGTATATGGTTTTGAAAATGGATTTAATTTAAATTGGCGCGAAGCCTCAATTTTAATTAATTAATTTAGATTATATTTTTATTTATATTTGCTTTCTTGGCTTTTTTACTCTTCTTCCTCATTGGAAGTTTGTAAACTACATGGATTATTTCCTGGAATATTTTTTCGAATTCTATCATTAAACTTAGAGCATGTCAACCAAAATACTGTTGTGATTTGATACCTAAATGAACGAGGAAGATATGACTAATATTTTCTCAGAAAGTGCAGATTAACTCAAGATCAAAAATTCCATTGAATGATTATTCCCAAGGGAAGTTTGCTTGATAAAATTGGTATAACTACTAGAATGGAAAAATCTCAAATTTCTTATAGCAATATTCTAAGAATTAAGATTGCTCTACTATTCAATGCTAGAAAAGTGCCTTTAACTTCCCAATTTCCTTTAGAAACAATTCCAAAGTTATATCAGGATTTTCATTGAACAAAAGGATCTCTTTATCCTTATTCTACCGAAGAGCTTTTGATACCCAAAAGAATAGACACCCGAGTATGGTCTATAAACTTAATGAATGAGTAAATGTGAACGCTAGATTGTAAGTTGCCCGTCAGTTAAGGAAATAATTAAAGGTAAAACAAAAGTGAATTGTAAACCTCGAAATCATAGGATTATTGTCTATAAGATATAAGAATTACTTATTTTCGTTCCCATACGAGATTTTCATTCACTCTTTCATTTCACAAAATCAAGCAATTCACAGTACATATTACCTCTTAAAATTTGGGTTTTTTCAGATATAATCCAGAGTAATGAGACGCAATGAATGAATGAAAAAGTTTCATTTGAGTTGGATATAAGTTACGTGTAACTTCAACCAAATTCAAATAGCACTGAAAATACATTTTCAGCACTAAATCGCCCGTCAGTTATTAAAAAACCTCAATAGACTTATTAAGAAGTTATAAGTCCAAATCTGAAACGAATGGAGAGTTGTTATATAAATTTATTGCTCTTAAGAGTTTATTAAATGAATAGTACACTTGCATAATTGGTTTTACTAATTATTATAAAATATAATCCTTCCAAGTATGTACATATATGGTTCTTTAAGTCCCTGCCTCATTTCTAATTTATTATTCTATTTACAAAGTTAAACTGTGAAACAAAATTATATCATTTATTAGAAAATGTTCTTTTTAAACCCCGGACAATATCTTCGTTATATTACAAAATAATTTAACAATATGTTGATTTTATCATACGCTCCAAAAAGATGAACGTTATGCAAGGTTCTATAGGCCGTATTCAATGATAAGTTCTTAAGAATTTAGACCACACTACGTAAAAAATTTCTAGAAATTTCAGCAAACCTTCCCAAATGTTTGCTTACTATAAAAAAAGGATTTGAATTTCTGTAATTCATAGCAATCTGAATACTCATCGACGTTATTCCGTCAACGGTATGCGAAACAACAGAGAATTTCGCCGAAACATACGTAAGTGGCGCTTCCAGAAAAGCGAGAAGAGATTTCAGAGCGAAAAATCCAATAAAAATTCGATCAAGAGATAGTGATTTCAATATTTCCCCCGCGATATCGATTCCTATTTATATCCGTTTACGGCGACCTGCTGATGCATTTATCGTGTCGATGGATGCCTTTTTAAGTGGGACATAAAACATCAACGGCCCCCGAGTCTTTACGACGATCCAAGTTATATTCTTCCATCCTTTCACGGAATATAAATATTCATCGAAATGAATTCGGAGCTATAAAAAGATGTTAAATCGACGCTTTCGAATTAAAACCAAACATCGACGCGGCGTTGGAACACGGGATGGTAGCGTCGAGGCGAGAAGTCTTTCGAGAAGGGCGGCCGGCATTAAAATGGATGTGCGCCAGTCCTCAGAAGAGTAACCGTACATTACGAGTGATTTGTGAGTTTACGGAAAGCTTCCAAATGTAGCTAAACGATCTTAGAAACAGGGACAATTTGATGGCCCTTTCTAACATTGAAAATGCAGCGTCGCTCTTCTGTACCCCTGTCCATCTCCCTCCGAACATTTTACAGTTCGGGACGAAACGCATTCCCCTTACAGATGCGATAAAACTAATCGAGCCTCTATAGGGATGCACTCCGATATCCGATGTAAAGATAGAATCCTCTGTATCACTCCTCCAACAATCCAAGCTACCATTAGAGATAAATGTTAGTGCCCTTGCGAACACAAACATACGCATTCCTCACATGATTTAGAGGAATGTCCCCTCTCCCATGTTGGGGCCATCTCCCGTCATATGTCTCGAGCCTTGTACGACCAATACCCGTGCTCCTATGATGCTTACATCAGTCCGCTTGCTGTCCTTAGCCTCTCTCCTCCAACTCCCTCTATTAGCCCTAAATGGACTGTGACGATACCGTCCCTTACGTTAGAGGGAGTACCTAACGTTATCTCCGCACCTTCATCAAATCCCTATAGAGGCTTGGATTGGATTTAGGTTAATAGTGCAACTCCTCTGACGGAGAATTTCCAGACGCAGGAGCAGCTACGCCTAAGAAGCATTTCTGGGGATATTCACCGGGCGCGTTATCTTTTCCTTACAGTTTTTAACGCCTTTCCATAAGCCTTTTCCAAAGGAAATTACTTTTTGTCAATCGGGAAAGGTTCGACAGATTTCGGGCTGGCTTGGGGATCTTGTGAAAAGATCTTGAGAGCTTTCCCATGGCTTTAAAGAAAGGGAATTATCATTTTCCGTGATTTTTATGATTTGCTTGATATGGTATGTGAATCGAAGAATTTTCCCACCTTTAAAAAAAAAAGGATTACGAGGAAATGTGCTCGGATTTTTGGTGTTCTTTAAGAAAATAGAAGTAAATTACCGTAAAAAAGGAACTGATGAGTCTCGTTAGTAAATTGAAACTTACCGTAAAGATAAAACAAACTTTGACGCTCTTACTTTCCCTATAAAGTTAATAAAATATTAGGGAAAAGAAATCAGACTTTTAAATGCCAGAATTCAGCACTGAGTTGCACGCATGCCAGTTTAAATACGCGATGAAATCAGAAAAAACATTTTAATAGTAAATCATCGTAAAAAGAGCAGCTGAGGAGTTTTTTAATAAATTGAAAATCACTAAAATGACGCGACAAATTTCAATTCGCCAGTCTTCCTACAAAGAAGTACTAATGGAAAAAATCAGCTTTAAAAAAAAAACAGAATTCTGAATCAATTTAAGTTTAGATGTAAGCGAGAATCACATATAAAATCTCACTTCGCATTCTGTGGAAACCGCTGATGTAACCTAAATGTCAGACTAAGTGTTGCTTGTAATCCAGCGGGAAAATCGATGTAAACCACCACTCATAATGCAATCAGATAAACGCCTTCTCAATTAAACGAGCATTCCAACACTCCATAACTAAGCTCATGCAGTACATCCCAGAAACAGGAAAAATTTTGGAGGGAACGGAACCTAAACGCCAATCCATCGCCGTACTAGCGAGAATTCTAATGTGTACGAGTAAAATACATTAAAATAAATATTTAATCTTTTACTCCGCCGAAATGAATCGTATGAATGGGAATTTTTTGATCACTGATATAAGAGCTTACGAGCTGTGACAGTCGAAAGCGGCGTATTTCAATGGAAAGTTTAACCCATCGCTCACTCCTTTCCATCTCCGGCGCTAGGCACCGTTCTAAACTTTTCCTAATCTTTTTCTAAGGGCTTAACTCGCATCAAAGTCGTGCCAAAACGTCCATGAGCATCCCTCGCAACTAATCCTTCTCCGAGACTGATTGCTCCACCCTTTCACAGCCTCTCCCACAATTTCTCGATCGGCGCACGAAATATTTTCGTGAGGGATTTTAATTGGGGCCCAACGTGTCCGGAAGAAGGATCGGATCCCGCTTATCTCTCCTTTGGAGAGGGCGCTCCGATTCTGGGATCTGCGCGAGGGGTCAAACGGCCGAGCTGCAATGACGCGATCGGTCAATGTAAGAACGATAAGGGATTTTCCTAATCCGCCCAATTTTTCTCCGCGAGAATGCCTCGGAAATTCTGCAGATCATCCCTACGGTCGAAAATCCTCCTCTATAGGGGAAAATCTTTGTGTTTCCAATAAGAAATAAGCCGAAGAGAAAGGTGCTAGAAGGAGATAAAAGTGTATAAAAAAGTTTTCTCTCCCTTTTGATACTGGATATTACATAAAAATATTATAGCTTAAAAAAACACTCGATAAGTTGGAATTGAATTGATTAGTCGGGACTTTGTACATAAAAAAAGAAAATCAGGAGTTGTATCCAAAAAATATGTTCAGGTTTTGGTCCCTAAAAATTATTATTGCCCTTAGATGATGTATAATCAATAATACATACATATAATAATATTTAAAAGTAATAATACATAAATTTAACAATTTTTTACGTGATTTATGTTTGAACATTAAAGAAGCATCAAATTGACTTCATTGTAACTTTTATATTAAACTTTTTGGAATGTATGTGCTGAGCGTTACATGTACTATTCAGTCGTAAACTGGGTTCTATTTACTTCATTCAAAGTAGAAGAATAAAAACATCAAGTCAAAATTTAGTTATATTCGAATCTCTCTATACAAAAATATAATATTATCACTCTATAGGATTAAAGAAGCAAAAAATTCGAGCTTGGGGATATCTCATTCCTTAAAATGAATGCGTTTTGTGAGAATTTCAAATTGGCTTATCATACCTTGGAAGTATTTTATAATAAAATTGAGAAAAAATATATTTTCTAATAATTAATTTCTTTATAAGAACAAGAGATAGTTGATTTGTAGCAAAAATAGAAAAATAATCGATAATCAAAATGTTGATATTCAATTTAACTGCCATCTTATGTAGTAAGCAAGGCCTAAAATTCTCCCTAGGCGAGAGGATAAAGCATTGATCTCTAAAATCTGATAAGAGATTCCTCTAAGAATGGAAGTGAACTTCAACTTCTTCCATTGATCAATTTCCTCTAGCGTCTTAGAATTCCTTTTTTCTCAAACTAAATAACCCGAGCGAAGGAAGTTCGAGTAGACAGCAAGAATGTTCCTGGGAGACATTTTAGGAACGGCGCTTGACGGCACTTGGTATCGTATGAGCAGCGTGGGAACATTTTACATCGTATGTATCCCCTAAGATATTGCGCACAAGATAACATGGAAAAAATAAAATTTCATAGAATTTTTTCTTCAACACAAGTGCAGGCTTAAGATATATTCTCCCGTAACAAAATGGACCCGTAAAAGATTTCATAACTTACAAACCAGTGTTTGTCAATCATATTTAGACCAAAGTACAAAATCATATTGCCATTATGAGTTAGTTTTTAAAATTTTGTAAGTTTTTTGATGAAATAATTGCAATTAAATATTCTGTCTTCCTGTGTTAATTTTACAAAAATAAATTTAAAAATAAATTTAAAAATACATTTAGAAATTTATATACTAAGCCTCAGGTTATTAATTATAAGACAAAGGTGTCGATTTTTATTACACTATTATCAGACACAGAAATTTCCAGTTAACTAAAAACAGGAAGGTGATGAGATTATTACAAAGAAAGGAAATAATGAGTAACCATAATTGATCATTAATGATAAAAGATAAGTTAGTTGGCTAAAGTATACCCGAGTTTCATCCAAAGCCCTTTGACTACAGTAATATGATCATTTATAATCATGTGTCTTCGGTTATTCGGTAT
Source organism: Sympetrum striolatum (assembly GCA_947579665.1). NCBI lineage: Eukaryota > Metazoa > Arthropoda > Insecta > Odonata > Libellulidae > Sympetrum > Sympetrum striolatum. The sequence goes on along the minus strand of OX388342.1, from coordinate 73,233,076 downwards.
ATCCCGGGTTTTAATAAGTTCTAAAATGAAGGATTAGGGGTATCGAGAATATTCCTTCTTTCAAGTCATTAGCTTAAGCAATGCGTGGGTGGATAAATTCACACTGAGGTAAAAAGAGAAAAGTCTTATATAAATTATAATCTACGTATGCACAATTATAAATGATCATTTTTCAAGGACTTCAAGTACCTCTTAAAATGGCAAAATATTTATCAGGCTTGGTTAATTTTAACGAACCAATTAGTCATGCTATATAATATGATGATCAACAAGAGAAATGAATTCTTCTAGAAAAAAGCTGAATACGTCTCAACTGCTCTCCGTCCGAAAGCTTGATTTCATTCCCTTCATGATTTAGAAACGAGAATAACTTGTATGCAAAAAAACCCAACAAAATCTCATTTCGGAATTTATTTTATCGAAACCCTACCATAATGAAAAAAACATAGGCGAGGAGACAGCACATTCCACAGTCTTACAAGCGGATCATTTGAGTAAAAATTCCAAATACCACCGTCCGAAGAATAATAACGGATCACAAAATAATACCATCCCCGAAAAATAACAGCATATTTGCTTTTTGAGGCGGATCAAATATTTTAACATCTCAGAGGGAGATTGCCATGAAAATATCCTATTACGAGGACTTTCTTTGAATCCACTGAAACAGGGATCCTTGGACTTCTCTTTTTTGCAGGTACTCAGTCAGGGAAGAGAGGCAAAGAGGATCGGCAAACGTCCCGAAAAATTCCGTCCTCTATGCACAAAATCCGGTAATGGTACGGAAGAATGCGATACCCTTGAAACGCGACAGGGACGAAAAAAGACTGGCATTTCTTCTCCGCGAAGTGCTGGGATTTCTCTGTTATAGACAGGGAGGCATATAGTATATCAGAGGAGTGAAGGGCTACGTATAAAAATAAGTGTGCTCAGGTCATTGGGTAGAGGTGCGGGATATCTGTAGGGGCTCTTCTGCGTGGGACGAGAAAAAGGATTCGAAATATGCGAAGCGGAAATAAGTGGAGCTGACGACACTATGTATGTTTTTATTCCCAATTTTTGCGCATGTCGAAGGCAAGCCTTGAATTGAGTCGCAGCTTACCTTTGAAGGCGTCTGACAATTTCAGGTATAATTTAAGAAATCTACGCATATAGCATGCATTATATCGTATGGACATTTTGGAGAACGGAATTCGTTTGAATTTGCCAAACTGGGAATTGAAATTACGAATGAAAAAACATCGTACACTCAAGTTAATGGGATTATTTTGGAATAAAAACAAATATATTATTTCCACCTGATTTTGGATGAAAGAAAAGATTTTCGTTTGTATATTTTGGTCTAAGAATCAGTATTGTTCATGGCTATGCATGTATGAAAGTTAAAGAGATATGAATGATGTTGATGATTGCATTCATTTTAGTCACACTAGTAAGAAAAGACGTGGTACTTCTTCCATAACAGTTTGCGGATCAAGTTGAGTTGTTCCAGATGCGAAATTCCTTTAGCAGAAAAGTACCAGGTCTATCTTTCATTATGCATGATAGATTTGCGTAAGACTTCACCTATTGCTGTAAATTTTACTAATCACTATTAACTGAATGCTAAAAAAGAGCCATTTACTCTAGTCTATATACTACTACGCAGCATTTACATTTTTTTTGTAAAGCCAAACTCTTTATTCAAAGATTATGAGTGTTAATGCAGGAGTGGGTGAGGTTCAAATGGACCTCCGAGTATGCAGAGTATAGAGTTCAGATAAAATATATTGATAGGGACAGATTGGTTGACCGAAAACCATCTTTAGATAAAGCGTGGAAATCTGCTTTCATAGTACGTTCAATTTATGCGAATGTAATATACCTACCCCCGGATATCAGGGAGTCTGCTTTAATAACGAAGAAGTTACTTTTCCAGGTAGGGATTCTTTCCTAACTCCCATTAAATCAATGGGATACATCGCTGAACATAAAGGAAATATAAAGAAATGGGCAAATTTTTATTAATGTAATTTTTAATGTAGATCAGCATGTAAAGCGAAACCTACAGAGCTAATTACAAGGATAATGTGTTAAGTGCTTGTAATTGTTGCAAATCATTTTACTTCAATAATAAATACCTACGATCGACCAAAACTTAATTACGTCCTAGGGCAAATTGTGAGAATATAGAAGAGATTAAAGTCAACTATAGGGTATTTTATAGACGTCAGAAATATCCACGAAAGTTATGTATGCTGGGTTGGGTTCTACATACTATTACCCTGAAGTAAAAGCTCCTCCTGATGAGCTCTGTTGAGCTCAGGAAGACTTCACCAGCTGTAGAAAATATCAGCAGAGTAGCAAAAAAAAAATTTGGGAATTGTTTTTTCACACTTCCCGCAATCGGTTGTTCAACACACTTGAATGATTTTTTCACTACAACAGTAAATAAATCGAGCAATAATTTACCACAAATGGCAATAGTGAAAATAAAAACTTACAGCAGCAGCAATTATGAGTGCAGACTTTAAGCAGCCCCTTTCGCTTTTTATGGAAATATATTTAACTACACTTAAAACTTCAAACGTCATGTAATAAAGTTTTACGTACTCGAACCTTCAAAACAATGATTTAATTAGAATATAGTGAACCAATTACGGTAACAGTACTGAATCAAAAGAACCAACAATCCGTCAAAATTTGTTATTTTTTGATGGTTGGTTACTTTGATTCAATGATTTCACCATAAATTTGAGAAATAACACAATTTTACATTCCGCATTATATGCCAAACATCCAGTTCATCACTTTAAGTACATCTCTCACGTAAAGAAGCTTTCCATTTGAATTACAAGTAAGCAGCTAATCTCTCCTAATGAAAACGGAACTTCACGCTGCATCTGCCAGTAAAAACTCGATTTTAGAAACTCCGCAGCATTCCATTCAACGGCGTAATATCGCATCATTAAGGATATTGCATCACTTATTCCTCATTCCATTCAATTTCGGATTCTCTATTATCCACGGGCGTTTCTCCGTCTCCAAACCTCCATTAACCACACACTCGTTCAATCTCTTCCACTCGATAAGATCTTTAAACTTCGCATCCAGAGTTTCCCCGAGCGGAAAAGCAGAAAATGGAACGCATTAATAAAAGTTCTCTTTCACACATTCGCTCGCTCTCCTCTTTTCCGAACCTTTTTTTCGAGAAGTTTCAATCAATCTTTACGCCACGTGTCACCATTTCCTATCGAAATCGCAGCCATCCTTTTGCCTCCAAGAGGCATCAAGGACTGTCGCGACTTTTTGAGATCCTTTCCTTCATTTACGGCGAAACTTCCTTTTCTCGCGTTTTGTAGCGCATTTCCCAGAGAGTTAGTAATGCCTTGCATTTCACGCGCGGGCGGAATGGGAGAAAAAGAATCCAACCCGGACTTTTTGTATCTTCGGAAATTCTCGCTACGCGGCACCCGTTCCCGATGCGACAGGCCGTTGCTTCGATGGAAATGCGAAGGCAAGCTGGAGTCAGGGGAGAGACATCTTGCGCCTACATTCCGCCGCGATATAAAGCCGAACCTATGAATGGGTAGCGAAATAAATGGGGAGCAGGAGATGAATTTAGCAATATGCTTGGGACGTCCTCCGTACGGGAAGGGATTTTTTCGAAGGATTCAGACTTTTGTAATTGTATTTTGAAAGCGATAATAAGTTATGCTCCGGGATTTCTTTCTCACACTTCTACATCAAAATGGATACAATTGTATGTTGATAGCGTTAAGGAGTTATTCTGAGGGATTTTTTCTCAGATTTCTACATCAAAATGAATACAACAGCATGTTGAGAGCGTTAAAGAGTTACGCTGAGTGATTTTTTTCTCAGTCTTCTACGTCAAAATGGGTAAAACTGTGTGTTGAGACCGTTAAGGAGGAGTTACGCGCGTAACATTGATCGGAACGGTGGATGCCATGTAGAATAAGGATGTCGATGGGATCTCGGCTAAAGAGGCCGTTAGAGACACATCGTTGCAAGGGATGCGATGGAGACTTAAAATGTGTTATGAGATTCGTAGATGCGCGTCCTTGTCGTGCTTTTCCTATCAAAGAAATCCCATATTCGGATGAGATCCTATTTTTGACGATCTCTTTAGACGGCTCTATCCTTTAGAAATTTCTATTCCCGTCGCCTGCCTGGAATGCCAAAAAATTTATTTTCAATCCGAGATACATCCATGCCATGAAGTTATGTGACGGTATTTCAATCACCAGCGTGTTCCGTGTTGAAATAGATTGAATTGAAAACCGTGTAGTTACTCCATCGGTTTTACTCAAACAGATGGGTGTTAAGTAGTATATATATATAATATATATGTATATATAGTATATCCGATAAGATTCTTTCAAATTGAATTTTTAAAACATTCACATTTGGATAGGATAAAGGGCCGTGAACTGCGGAGTAGAATAGTCAAAGGAAATATAAACTCATACCTAAAATGAGAAACCTTTCTCCAATTGATACTAACGGGAGCATTTTTTTTATTTTTCTGCTTACAAAATTTTCTTTATCAAATGCATTTAATTTATGATTAACGGAAACTTTTATTTATATCAAAAATATTTATAAACTTGAAATTAATTTATGTTAATCCAAAAGAACTACTTTCAGTGAATAATTTTTCTCTGCAGAAATGTATTCATAATTGTGTATTTATCTATTCAATCATTCCATCAGATTTGGTTAAAATGGTTATAAACATTTTTTTATATATTCGGTAAATGTTTATGTAAACAGCTGACATAAATTTGTTTCATCAAATTAAAATAGGACTACAACTAGTAACGAAATGCCTATTAGTTTTTTGCCAACTCATACCGTGAGCTACTTGGAATCGTGCCAGAAATTTACCCTCTCTAAATATTGCATTAGCCTACTGAAAACGGTCAAGAAGGACGGAGCATCAATTCAACTCGTCGTGCAATTTGCTTGAACGAATATAAGAGTTGCAAATATTATCTTTTCGGAGAGGTAACAACTGTCATAAAATTATGTTGAGGCCCAAGAGCATCATCCATGTGATTTCCAAAATACAAAGAGTGCCTTCTTAAAAGACGATATCTTGAAAGCATCTCTCTATCGTAGCAGGTGGTCCCGTTGACCCTGACATTTTAACCTTTCTCTGATCCATGGCACTTAAACAATTTTCAATGTCAAACAAGATAAAAGCATCTCGAATCCGTGAATTACGAGAAATGTGGACCGATCTTTATTCCTTCCGACGGGAAGACGTAATCGCAGGAGTGATTTACGGGGGGCTTAGTATGGATAAATTTTGAGTTGCTTTCTGCAGGATAAAACACGCCATTCCGAAATGAAAACTGAATCTTCATTGATAAGCATCTATTTCTGAGCAAGACATGTACTTAAGGATCTTAAAATCTTAAGATCAATACATTTGCTTAAGAGTATTAATATCCAGTTTACTTCCACAAAAAAGTATTTTAATCGACTTTTGACAAGCATCTTAAATTAGTTAAAATAAACTTAATGGGGTAATAAATGAGTAAATCGATTTTTTCTACATAGGTCATTTCACAGAACTGTATTATGAATTATAGGTTGAACAAGGAGTGAAAAATTGTGACATGACTGGGACTCGAACCCAGGTCCCCCACTTTCCGGGCAGGTGTTCAACCTTGGGTTTAAAGCTCACGCTTCCTCGTGCTAAGTAAAATTTCATCATGAAGTTCTTTTTTATGAATAATAATTGTCAAATGGATTAAAATTCGAATTTGCATACAATATCGTTGGTATTTACAAAGGAAATCTAGCTATTTGATCCTTGTTATTGTATCCATTAAATCCCACTGCATATCTATTTAATTTATAATGAATAAAGTTTGCCACATTTATAATCATAATTATTGTCAATTAATAAGAAATGCATTTTGCTGTAAATCAATTTTTCGTATTAAACTTTACCGAATAAATAAAATATTGAAGCTCACATTTCAAACTTCAATTACTTATATTGATAACGTCATTACTGCATAAATCCTTATTACGTATGGTGGAAAATTATAACTATCGTGTCTACAAAAAAGGACTAACGGCCTCGTTACAATAGAAAACATGCTAACGGAAGCATAAACCCAACAGATGTTTATAACACGCGATATGCTAATACGTAACTTGTCAATTACAACAGTCACGTCGCACATCTTTGTCTCGAGGCGTTTACGAATTTAAAGCGCACATTTAAGTTATATTCTTCTTTTCCACAAATTCAATTTTTCTTGTAGATAAAAATAAAGTCTAATTATAGGAGTACTGCCGAAATAATGGGTGATCTCTACAGTCTCTTAGTGGCTCCTTTTCGAATAAAAACTCTTTTACAGCAGAAATAGAAAATCCACATCACAGGAACAACGTTTGCCATAGCTCACAGTAGTTCTTCCCAATCATCTCTCGTAATCCATATCCAACCACCGATTACAATTCAGGAAGAAACAAAAATCCCAGTAGAACAGATTCCACCCCTTTCTAGTTTCAGAGCATAGAAACCATTATCCATCCGCTCTGTGCAGATGACGGGCAAAATTCGCAGATCAATCGTTCCTCGTTCAGTGTTTGACATACACTAGCAGTGGATGACCCATCCATCCCTCTACCCTTTTGAGAGATGCCCATCTTGGGCAACCCCTGTGAAGGCAATGTGTACCAATCGGATCCAGATTGACGGTCAACAGGGCGTCGATATTCAGTCACTCTTTGAGGTCGCATTAGGCAGTGTAAGTGCATGGAAGGGATAATGAGAGGGAAGCCTCAAAGGGAAACCTTATTGAATTCCAACCTCACCTTCCCTCCGCACCGCTATTATTTCCTACTGCTACTGAATAGTTATCTCATCCGAGGTGTTTCGTTAAATAGTTTACAAACATTTTTATTACCTAGATCGAAGTACTAGATAATAAAGACATTGATAATGATAATATTCGATAGGTATTTGTTTGGTAGATTGGATATTAAATAAAAAAGAAGGAAACTTACTTGGACAAAACAAAAATAATTTCAGTTCATTAAATTTGCTTTACAAAGACTACTTTAAAAAGTTGTTATAAAATATATCATATGGATTAGTATATTCAGTGTATTTTTCTTTCCTTTTTTAAAAGTTAAGGCAAGCTGTAGTAACAATAATATCCGCGCGATTTCTTTACATAAATGTTTCACGATAAACAAAATATCAAGATATTATGAAATAATTGGATCCAATTATCTGGTTAAATGAATAAAATTGTAATAAATATAAATACATTTGCATAAAACAAGGGAATTAATACAACGTGTGATAAGCATTCATAATAAGTGAATCATAAGAATAATAAACCTTTTTTTAAATACTTCTTCAAATTTCTGTAGTAAAGTTCATTGATCTTCAATATCTACCATATTAATTATCTTGGAGATAGAAGGATTCGGAGAGAGTTGTCGCAGAATAAAAGTTTCCGCAAATAGAAGTTATACTTCTTAATAAACTATTTTCAAACTAAAAGCTTTAAAAGTTTAACATATAAAATGAATGAGTCGGAGTTCTCTAAAGCTATAACAAGAATTGTAATCGAAGTAAATGCTTAAGCCCTGTAGAATATAAAATCAAAGTGAGTTTTAAATCATCACACACAGGGATTGATTAATTAACATTGTACTACACTTCTTAATTTTCTCATACACGTTCAATGATTTTACAGACAAGTGAAAGACTTTGCGATATGGGAATGCAATAGTCTCATTTCCTCTTGATTTCAATCATCTTCTTTAAATTCACATATATTCTTTCACTTAATTTGAGAATTTTTTAAATAATAAATTGAAAAATTATTTCAAACAGTCACCAGCATTCGAGGAAGGAAAAATCTGAAAATTCAACTAAAACTTTCGGCACGTAAAAAAGAGGCGAGAAACGTCAGGATGAAGCCAACCTCAGCCTGCAGCGGATACTAACAAATTTTCCACCGATCTGACGAGTCTTTGAAAAATCAGCGAGCCCCTCACCCCTCGAATGAATATCAAGACATTTCCCCGAGGAAAAAAATACACGAACAGGAAATCAAAGAGACGGACAGAGAGCCGACGCTATCAAATATTTCCCACAGCATCCCTGAAAAGCTTGTCGATCCTTTTATGATGATGAGGCCGAGAGATACGAATGCTTCGGAAGTGTGGAGGAAAAGAGAGAGAGAGGATCTCTTTGTGGAAAGAGAGAGAGGGAGAAATGTGAAGCAAAGGAATAAAGGCGGGGGTGGAGGGAGGTGGATGCTCATAAGGAGTCGAGATGGTTCCTAGATGGTAAAGGGTGATTCCCTCTCCTACGGTCACTAATGCATCCGACCCGTGTCTGACCCTGAGGGCATTTAGGTTCTCTTTGCCCACCCAATCACCCTCACATTGTGCGATCAAGACGGAGGGGGTGAGGCTTAGGAGTGGAGGGGGAAGAGATGAGGAGTGTGGGAGAATATAGGAATAGGGAGGAGGTAGGCTGAGGAGATTATTGAGAAGTAGGGAATTAGTGATGGGAGGTAGAGAGAAGGATTAGGTAAGTGGTGTAAATAATGTCTCTCATTCAAGTATACGTTACCATGGCATTAAGTACTTAGATACGTTCAATGATAAAATAAATTGCAATTTATAAAGTAGATTAACTTTCTGCTTCTGATTCGGAAAATCGATGTCTTGATTTCGTACAAGCTCCGATTTCATTTTATAGTTCACTTTTTTTCAAATTTGTCTTAAAAACTACAAAAAATAATTATAATTCACTGTAAGACCAAGTCCATCGTAGAATCGTATTGTAATTTTCTTCCAATTCCAAAAACTACTTCTAAACTAAACCTTGAACTTCTTGTTGCAATACAGAAATTTTGCTATAAAACAGTCATTTTTAATGTTTTTAATTAATTTTTAATGTTTCGCAAACAATTCAAGTGCCTATATCATGAAATTGTCATGGAGCTCATTAGGATAATCACGTCACTAGTAACGTTACTACATACCATGAGAATATTTAAAAGTTAACAGAAATTCTAGTTGTTTAGCTTAACACAACCGTTTCTGTTTTCTGAGAAGAGGTCAAGCGTATTTTCCTATTACGTCGCAAGGTAACTCTGGCATTATTAGGTCTATATTCCTAAATACTTAGGTCATATTGAACATAGATCCGTCTATCTACTCAATAAGCTGTAGAATGGTTAGAGGTATAAGGACAGGGTGAATGAGTAGAAGATCGTATGATAGAAAGGTATGCCATAGTATCATGGGAGAAATCCCGGCAAAGATTTCGGGAAGAAGAGAAAAAACTATCTTCACTAGCGAAGAGTGACTGAAAGTGGCTAGAAGGGGTAATGGAGGAAACGGAGAGGATAGTACGAGATGATAAATAGGAAACAGAGAAGAAAATTAAAGGAAGCAAGCTGAAAGGATTAAATGTTATATAAAATAACTAAAAAATACATACATTATTAGAAAGTCGACCAGACAAACGCCTTCTGAAGCTCAAATCAAAGACGAAATTTAACACTGCTCCCAACCTCTCTTCAAGAAGATGATACACCACCATCACGATTTCCCTTTGAGTTTTTATTGTAAAATAAGGCATGTGGCGATGCGTTCGCGAATGCTTAAAGGGAATCCAACGGGGTGGAAATTAACAAGAAATGAAACAGCCTTCTGCAGATATCTGGAGGAGCATCCTCAAAGAGAAGGAAATAATTCCGGGAAAGATCACAAAGATGAGAGATAAAACACCGGAAGAGCAGTCGGATTAGAATCCGGATAGCGAGAGAAGTTTGACGGGGTGAATAGACAAGGGCGATGCAACACTTCAATCGGAAAGGGGGGAGGGAATCACGACGGATAAAAGAGAAATATGCGTGGGCCTTTTCGATAGGATAGGATCGTAGGAGATGGGTTTGGAGGAATATCGTGACCGACCCCTCCATCACCTCCAAAAGACGGTTTCCTTTGGAGATGTTTGACCCCTGGATCCCCGCCCCCGCTCCGATCGTCTAGCGACGATATCCGAAGAGTTGTGACGCGAGATGGCAGGCTTTTATGCTCCCCTCGTTTGCGGGCGCGTGAACTCTCCAATCCAAGGGCCGTCCACTCAATTTTTCAAGGGACCATTTAAAGGTTTGCGAACCTGAATCATTCCCATGCGAGGGGCACACTTCCTTTTTAGGACCGCGCTCCGAACCGTATGTGCGCGCGAGGAAAATTTTTCTTCCGCGCGATGGACGTTTCAGGGTCGTCTCTCGCCTATTTGAGTCTAATCGGGAAGGAGGATCTCCGATGAATACGATCTTGCATCCAGAAGATTTGGTAAAGAGGAAGTTGTTTAGCTTCTAAGATAACGGACGCGAAGCGATGCTTAGATTATGATTATTCTAAACAAGATAACTATTCAAAAGTCTTCTCCGCTTTCTATTTTGCTATTCAAAGTTCGACAGGAAAATGGGAAGATTTCTGTGATATGAAAGAATGACTAAATGTTTTGAATTTTCTTGTCATAATACATCGTTAATCTAAACTCGAATGTAAGGGAACACGAAAAATGTTGCCTGAAGAGGCAGCGAAAAAGTTCACATCGTTGACTAAATTATATATGCTGGTATGCCTCAAGAAATAAAATTTTCCACTATCAAAAAGGACTTCATAACAAAAGTAGCGACAGCTTTCTATTTTCCAGTACATGAAATCCGTTTTCCGTTGTTAGGAATAAACTCGTATCAATTTTTATCTTTGCTCATTGAACAAGAATAGAAACATGCACTAAATGAACGTCGATGAACTAAGAGGGGAAAGAAATTCAATATTCAATAATTTGACATCACATGAATTAAAATCTACGTGATCTCCAAATAAGCGAATATACTGTACAACAAGTGACAACAACAAGTTTAAAATTGGTGTGAGAAGGCGGAACTTCGTGGAAAATCATAGAATAAAGAAAGAAACTTCTTAATTTCCACTCTACATAATACATTTGCTGTTGAAATTATAATGTTTCTTTCTTTATATCACAAGTGGTAATTAGGATTGGAAAATAACAGCCCTTTCTCGATCGTATACAAAATTAAAACTCCAATTCTAGCCTTTTTATTCATTCTATAGAATTCATTGGATACGAAGTCTTCGGATAGTATTTATGACTAGGCAATAGGGAACGCGGCATACGGAATGAATTCTCAAATCCAGAATAAAAACCTATATGGGGTACATTCTATAAAATAATTCTCAATATCTCTAATACAGCATTCAATAGGCAAATTCCTTGTGGTGTTCGTATTTTATTCATCTCGATTTATGCACAAACATTTTCCTGATTAACCAAGGAATAATCAAGGGCTGTAAAAAGGATAGGAACTCCAATGTGCGCAATTGGCCACTGAATTTGACTCAAGACAAGCAAATTAATTCCTTTAGAAGAAAAATCTACAGAATATTTGTTAATAGTATCCATTTTTAAAATCCATTTTAATGATTGTAATGTTTGCTGAAGAAATAACTCAAAAAAAGCCCTTTTTAATTATTACTTATTCTTGAGAGCTCACCAGAATATCGTTTTAGCGCATCCTCGCATGTAACATACGAGCAGTATTTCGGCGTGTGGCACGGGGTTTCACTATACCTCTATATTCATAACCGGTTGTTGTTCACGAAAGAATGAATTTTCATTTTTAGTTAGGAAAATCTGATGTATGCTTTTATCATTCAAGAATAAACTTCGGTATTTAAATTACCTCTTTATTCTTAATTAATTGCCCGAGATTTCCCTAAAGAAATATTCTTACTCGCTGACAATAGCTTAAGGATGAATACAAATCAACAGATAGTTCACACTGATAAAAACCAGGTGTAAAAGGAAAAATCCTTTCTGAATAAGAACGCTTGAGAAAGCAAAACCGAGACCGAAATGAATGGATCCGTGAACGCCAAGAAGCTGCCGTTTCCAAACCCAACTTTATTTCGCACCGCTCTCCATCAACCCGTGAGGGAGGAGCGGGAATTCCGCGCACTAAAACGTAGACGCCGAGGAAGAGAACAAAAGACCTCGAATCCCGATGTTAATCCGCCCAGGCCCTTGCTCCGTAGCTGCCACTCATCCCCGTCATCTTGAGCGACACTAGCGCCGCAATTGGGACGTGAGAGAATGGTACTGCGGGACGTGACGGTAATTGCATGGAACGGGAAACAGCGAGAAGGTGGATCCAAGTCTCTGCACATGGGGGAGAGATGCAGCTTTAGGAGAAGACGCGCGAGAGGTAAAGGGTCAGGGATGCGAATGGATGGGGTGTAGAAGAATCTAAACAGCGATGATCTCAAGGTACCGAAGGGGAATGGATCACGGCGAGAAGGAGTTTCGGACACCGGAGTGTTTTGGGGGTAGGACCTGCCTACATTTGGGGCCGTCGGCGGCGACTCAAAGACAGGGCCGCGTCTCACAAGTGCCGCCTCCGACACCTCCGCCCCCGGTCTCGCTATCTTCTCCCTTCCCTAACAACTCTCCGTCCCATTGTGGCGACGAGGGTCCGGGTTAAATGTGCCGCGATGTTCGTCCGAGTCCATCCTTCAACAAGGGCGAGCCCGCGAACCGAATCGCTGGGGTTATTTAATGGTGTTTGCGTACCCTTGCGACGGCGTTTAAACATTTTCTTTCGGAGAGCGTAGGCCAGAAAAGGGTTGTGCAAAAAATACTTCTCTCGTTCCATTCGCCGAATAAATTTCCCCCCGAACTGGCAACATACGGCAATCTAAAAGGCGTGATTTTTTTCTGAAGTAAAGGATAAGCTTGCTACAGCAGTCTCGACATAAGTACCAATTGGCAGTGATAAGAAATAGTATGGTCGTCTTAAAGAGTTAATTTTTCGTACAACTAACTCTTCAAAGCAACTACTCAATCTAATTTTTAAATGCATAAATATGTAATACTATTATTTTACCCCGTCTAAGGAAAAAATTAACATTTCACATAATGTTAGATACTCTTCTAATATGTAGGCTACTATATGACTAAATAAATTCACAACAGAATGTTAACATACTAAATAAATTACGAATTTTAACATGCCAAACAAGCATAAAACGTTACGATGGGTAAATTCTTTGCTTCTGGAATAATTACCAATGCACATTTTACACGCAGTAATAGATAGCAAACGTTATTAAGTAAATAAATACCTAGCAATACAAGTTAATCGAATTGTTTCAAATCGTACTAGTACACATATAAAATACTTCCAAAAAATCATAATTAATGCCAAAAAAGTTCCTCAAGACCTTCCAAAAAATTCTCCCCTGCTAACCAATTTTAAGTACATTATTACTGGCTACAGCAAAATGAGTTTCAGTATTAATGAAATCGTTTGCACAATATGGTATAACAAGTTACCATACTACCCTTACACTGCTTTTCATCAATCCATTGAAATATGCATCGTATCGCAAAGCTTAATTGCTGCATAAAAAGATACTTGGCTATATGAAGGAATCATCATTTATGTATAAATCATGTTTCATTTTTAGAATTAAATTTTCACTCGATTAAAACTTATTTCGTTCGGAAATTTTCAAGCCTATAAGATAAGACTATAATAAATCCGGATTTATCGATATGCTCAATTAGAGGTATTTCTACACTTCATCTAATGATAAAATAAAAATCTAAATTTCAAATTATTTGTTCAAAACATATTGGAAATAATTATTCATAATACTACGTAATGCTTCCTCATTAAAGGAATCAAATCATATCTTATAAACATCCCTTACAAGTGACGTTAAATAATTTTGTCAAAAAGCCAGTATACTACAGAATGTAATTTTTCCTTCTACGGCAATACATCCGTGTGTATGCTCTAGAAAACATTCCCTCTAGATTTACGTAAGTACTTCAAATTCTTCGAGTTGGACGTATGACTCATGTCGTCGTGTATAACGGAACGCTATTTCCAAAGCTAATAACACAAAAGTGATTTCAAACTCTAAATCACGGCGCATGCGAAACCAATTACGCTTCACGAAGGGGAGTGCAATAAAATGTCGTCGCTATCTTTTGTCCCCATCGTACGAGAACAGATTCGCCTGAACGAAGCCATAAAGGTTCCGTGGCTACATCATAAGCCATATCGTCGGCCCTTGCTTTAATTTCCTCGGACAAGGAGCAGGGAGAACCAAAAAAGCCACACCCCGTTTCGCGTCTGCACCGAAAGAATAAAAGCGAGAGAGGAACAGAGAGAAAGAAGCAAAAAGCAGAGGTAGATCGTGCGTGTGGAGGACCGAACTCCCAACAGAAGAGAAAACAAAGGGAGAAAGAGACTGAAAGAAAGGTAGAAAAAGTTCTTGTGCGTAAACTAATAGTAGTAGAAGGGATAGGTGAATAATTATGCAGCATGTATTTTCAACCTCTGCGTAGGATATGGGTGAGGGTGAGAAGTAAAGGTTAGAAGGACACCTATAGATAGCTACGGAAACTACACGTAAAATATTCGTGTCCCATGCAACCTCATTCGCACAAGGAATTTTAGTAGTACCTGAAACAAAGCAGTGTTTCCTAAAATACCGCCCCTAGATCCTTTAGGGAAGTTGGACTAATCTAGAGGGTTCTCGACGCTTTTCTTTCTTACTGGAATACATTATTAGAGCTTAAAAATCTCCAATAGCCGTTTTTGTCGGCGTACGTCTTCTCATTCCCCGGCATTCCTAGAAAACAAGAATGCATTCTTCTTCAGGAGTAATTAGATCCTCCTGAAGAAGAATGAATCGCATACGAAATACATATTGAGTGCTCTCAAAAAGTGCGATGTCCTTTCTTGTTTTCTGGGAATACCAGGGAATGAGAAGAGGAACGCCGACAAAAACGGCTATTGGAGATTTTTACCTCTAATTCCTTAACAGCCGTGTCCCAACTTTCCTTTCTTTACTGGAATAAATGATAATTCAAGAATAAAACTTTCGAAAGAGTCTATGAACTCAAGACATTCAAAAACCTCTGAGTAAAAGCAATATTAAAAATCTGATGTGGCCAGCACATGACTTTCTCCATATATATAAGATGTAAATATTTATCTACCGCAGTTCTTTCGAACTCTATATTCCATCTAAACTTGGAAGATGAATGATTAATATATAAATATTATTATCTTTGACGCCAAAAACATTCTAAATACTGTTTTACGGGACATGATCAATGAAAAACGATGAAATTGGCCTTCCGCCAATAGAGCCCAGAGCGCCCACAAAGTACATAATCAGCAACTTCCGGTTTATCAGTATTTCATGTATAACTCCTACACAATCAGTGATACAAAAATATGTTTCAGCCAAAAGTTATAGTAAAATATATTTTCTAAAATTTTTATAAATAATAGTATATACCTAAATATCATATTTATGGCGATATTTTGAAAACCGGAAATGAGCTTTGAAGAATGAAGCTCGACTTCCGGTTAACCGATTTACTCCAAAAACTAATCAACTCTAAAAAAACCAAGCAAAAAACTATATATGAAATTTGGTGTTGATAAAAGGAATGGTTTTCATGTTAGAGCGCCCACAAAGTACATAACAGCTACTTCCGGTTTATCGGTATTTCACGAATAACTCCTAATCAACCGGTGATACAAAAATATGTTAAATACAAAAGTTATAGTAAAATACATTATCTAAAACTTTTATATGTAATACAATACACGTATATATCATATTTATGAAGATATTTTGAAAACCGGAAATGAGCTTTAATGAATGAAGCTCGACTTCCGGTAAACCGATTTCCTCCAAAAACTAATCAACTCTGACAGCACACATCTCAGTACTATATACGAAGTTTGGTATTGATACAACTAATAGTTTTTACGTTAGAGCGCCCACAAACACACACACACACATACACACAGACATCATTCCAAAAATAGTCAAAACGTGTTCTAGGGACCCCAAAACATGTATTTCCGTTGAAATCTCGAAGTCGAATTTTTTCATGAAAACAATACTTTCTCTATACTTCGTATATGGAGAAAGTAAAAAAAGAAGCATACGTAGTAAGATAATCCACAAGTATAATAAAGTTAACTATTGTTTTCTATTTACAAGAGCTGCTATATTTATAGTTGCACACATTAGCATCTATAAAAAATAGTACATTTGGAAGGAAAGTATCACAGTTTCGGTAAGAAAAAGAAAACTAGCGGCATACCCTTCCGAATAATACTAATTGAATATTTTGTGGTTAATACATAGTAATTGACTTATGTATAATTATTTAACTTATCTCGGAAGATGACTAACATCCTGCTTATATCTATAAAGACTATTTTATAACAGACTTTTAAGTCTTGAAACACGTCAGCCCACGCACTCGGATAGTGTGAGAGGAAAAACAAAAATTGAATTAAAACTTTTCCAAACTAATTGGAAGTACGACAAAAAATCCAATTTCTTTTTAACGTAATCCATTCCTATTATTTCCTGGGTAAATCATGGATGGTATGAAAACAACCCATTTTTAATTGGCATAGTTACTCAAAATCTCATTTATTTGCAGAAACAAATTGACTCATTCATCAGTGAAACTAATATGAATCCAGCAACTAAAATGAATAATGAATCTTTAATTGAGATATAAATGAAGCATTCACCTAGCAATAGGGAGTTAAAATTTGTTGCGTTGATTGCTCAATTGTTTGGAGTTGAAATGGAATAAAAGCTGAAAATTAGGTCCCTGTCCAATTTTTATTTACCGTTCTGATTGTAAATTGGAGGATAAATAATTTTTTTATTCAATCTTAAATTTTAATATAGGTATATACATTTTAAATTTATTCAGGTCAAAATTCGGTAATTCTCAGCCACCTTAAAAAAATTTAAAACTATTATTTTCCCAGGGTCCTGGCTAGATCATATCCTTCAACAGGGTGCCGCGCCATAGAATTTACGTCGTCTCCATAAACACATCTTCAATAAAATTGAAAAATCTCTGCATCTTCTAACTGAATACTTTCTCTTGTAATCAGTTGAAAATCAGCATGGGAGGAATCCTTAATATCATGATTACTTACAGAAAATTACTCACCCTAATACGTGGGAAACAAAGGATTAGGCGGCAGAATTGTTTAAACCCTTTACTTATCACTGGGTTAGTTTTTTCGGACTTCCTTGCGGATACGACTGTTGTTCTTTACTCCGACCAACCCTACTCTTTACAGCCACGAGCTTAACCATCAAGACACAGCGAAGCCGGAACGTTGGTCTGAGAGGAATGTACCACTAGTACTAGTTGCACCGAAGGAAGAAATGAAACGACCCTTGGAAATTCAAATCCTCTTCCAGTGGAAACACTGAAGACAAGTTAAAGGGATCGGCTGAAGTGGTTTTAGGTTGGAGTAGGAGCAAGTGCTCCCGAACCTCAGGATCCACGGTAATGCGAAATGCAAATGCCTCATCTGAGAACGAGACTCTTAAGCTGGTCGAGGGAAGTGAGAGAGAAGTGGAAGGATGCTGGAGAAACGGGCTCTGTGGCATTTGGGCGACGGACGAATCGGCGACAGACAGACAGTTGAAAAGACGATTCGGCAAAGGATTTTTTGCAAATGACGAGAAGTATAGATTCTGCAGATATATGAAATATCAAACAGATATCTTCAGGTCCGTTTTCCTTGAAATTTTTCTTGAGTATACCACCTTATGTCCAAATACAACTTAACCCTTCAACATACATCTTCAAGCTCGACTTTGTACAATGATGCCTTACTTAAAAAATAAAAAACCTACTCTGGGTTTTAAAATAATATGTTTTAAGAATTTTCAACTTTACTCCAGGCTTCCTGTAAAACGTACTGTCATTGTATTTGCTTCAAATAACAGATAATTGACTTTCCTCTTAGTTCCTCGTAATCTTTCTAATTGTTTATATTGACAAATTTATCTACTGCGTAGGTATATTTTAACTAAAGTGCCCCGAAATCGGTACTTTTAATTGACTTTTTCACGATCTTTAAAAGTCAATTATAAAGAAATAAGTTTCGTATGGGAATTCAATTTCATCTAGCCTGGAGTAAATTCGCAAAGCATAGGGGCACGTAATTCAAAATCTGTCGGTGGTTCTGTAAAGCTCTTTTATTTAATTAAATAAAAATTTGTTAGTAAAATTATGTCGGTCGCCATTGTTATTTTTGCAAAAATTAACAACAAATACAATTGTACCGAGATTACCCTCATCTATTCGCAGAGTTAGGTTGGTTCGTTTATTATAAACTTTGCCTATTACAAAATCGTCTAAATCTCTTTTTGCCGAATTGACCGTAGTCGGACTGCAATTTCGCCCAGATCACTGTCGTTGAGTTGTTAGTCGCCCATCTGCAGCCTATTCCATAAAGCCGCCGAAGTGAGCAGAGGGGAGAAGGTGCATGCGAAAGATGAAGGGGAGATGCGAGATAGGAAATGAAACTGCCGGCGGAATACATTAGCGACGCTCGGATGCACCGAACTACTCCTCTTGGGTACACGGAGGAGTGGACAAGATACGGAGATGCAAGGGATGGAAAGGGGGCGATGAAAGGAGAGACAGGTGGTTTGTTTGGAAACGGCGAGAGATTAAATGCTCCAAATGATAATGGGATATTTTAGGGAGAGATTTGATACTGGATGGAAGTAATGGTAGACTCGTAGATTAGCACATAAGAGAGGGCTACGATTATACTCTAAGAGGCCACATACTTGTGTAATATCCCTAGAAATATTTAAACAAATTTATTTGACGTTAATTTTTGTAAAGGACACACTTTTGTAATATCCCAAGATGAGTTTAAACAAACTTCTTTAATCTTAATTTCTGTAAAGCATTTCTTTTGAATTTTTGAAATTGTACGTTCTAATTAAAATAAATTGTTAAATGAATTAATACATGTTTGATTTTATTCGGTATTATTTGTGATACTAAGAATCAACGGTGATAATGATGAAAGTCTTCAAAGATCAGAAATACCTCATGATTAAGCCAATAATTATGAAACTCAGCGGTAATAGAGAAAATGGCATTAAGGAAGAGGAAAAGGAATGAATTATTTCAATGAAAAAATTGTTTATTTTAATTCTGTTCATAGTAGTAGTGTTAAATAGGTTATAAAAATTAATCACTGGGTCAGTATTTAATTATTAATAACGCGTTTGTACAATTTGAAGTCTTACGTGAGAAAAAATTACAAATCTATATTTTGATGAGGTACCACAGAAAGGTATTCAAAAATACTAAATTCATTAATTTTGAATACGTTGAGCACCTTAGCTAAATTAAATTTATCTCCCTGGTGAATAAACCTGAGTGTTTATTCGGTTCAAAAAATTCCTTTTCTGTTCTTAATGATTACTTATATAAGCAGGGAATAATAAAAAAATATCAACTTAAAAATATGCACGAAAGAAAACAAACATGGGAGTTAATGAACTTACTCTTCATACAGTACTGGCGGCAAAAATCATTCCGAGAGAAGCGTTGCTAGAGGCATCTAGCGGGCAGAAAGCGCATCACTACGCTGCCAATGAGGATTGCGATGGGCGGGATTTCACTCATTGAAGCTTCTTTGAATCAAGAATATCGAAACTTTCACGATTTTACCGTTGAAAGGGTTATAAGCATTTTTTTTATAAAACCAAAGTATTGGGGATATTTAATATACAGGTTTTAACTCTATTTTCATCTTTCTTACATGTGGAATATCCTGAGAAACCACGAGGAAAATTCACTAAAATATAAGATGGTTGTAACCATGTTTTTTTCCTGTCTATTAACATAGACAATTAGATAATAAATCATGATAGGAAATAAATTACGTGGATATTAACGTGCTCAACATCAAATAGAATCTTTTTCTTGGATGAAATTTTTTTTATATATGTCCTGGCGACAGCCATTAAGCCTGACAGAATGAAACTAACATCTAACATAAATTCAAATCTTGTATAAGTAAATAAATAAAAATATTAACAAGATATTGCTTTTAAAATTTGCCATGATATTGCCGTTAGTCTTATACCGACATTGCCTTCCTATATAATGTTATCAACAATAAGGTTGATTCCCATACTTTCTTTTTTTCCTTCCTGTATTCCACTCGCCTTGAATGCCCCACGTCTTTCTATAATAAAACGATCACTCTTCTTCCAAATACCCTCAATTTTCAACTCTTTTTCTTTCGATCAAAACTTTGATCCATTTTCCTTACCCCTTAAATCAATCCTAAATATGATTGCAAGAGATTGATTAGTAACTCTGTAACTCTGATCCCTGTAATATCGTCCCTTTTTGAAACTACATTTTCGGAAGATATAATCGGTATCATGCAACCCCCCTGCTACCTCGGTCGATCCAATAATGACCGTAAGTTAAGAGAAATAGATGCTAGGACGAATCGTTTTAGAGATTCATTCTTTCCGCGAACAATACGTGACAATAACCGAATAAGGAAGTAGTATAGATTCAACTGGTGTTTACACCCCCTGCCACACGCCGAAAGGCGGCTTGTAGGGTATTAATGTAGATGTAGATGTAGATGTTTGTGTTATTATTTATATTACTGTTTCATTTGTTGATCATTATTATTATTGTTTATCGTCAACTGTTTTTAGCCTTGTGCTGTTTTTGTTGTATTATTAATCCGTAAAGTATTCAGCCCGAAGGCCGGTTGTTGCCTAACCCTCTCTGACATAAGCTCCTAAGAGCTTATAGAGAGAAATGAGGTTTACTAAGTATGACGAGGAATGAGGTAGTTTTCCTTTGCTTTCCTCACTGAGCCAGGATGCTATAAGCGGAATATGTCCACGGAAGAGAACCACAATGCCTCTACGAGTAACACTTTTCTTGCTATCCATAAGGAAAGACAGTGCAGATCAGTGCAATTGTCCACTCATACCTCAGAAGCTTTCATTTCATCACAACCATCATCAAGACTGTGACGTAAGTAAATGAAACATACATTATCCTCTATCCTATTCCAAATGACGAATGAAAATATTCCATTCATTAGAATATGATAGCAGGAATGTGTTATTAAAACATAAATGCATAAAACAATCGCCGGGACTTAAAAATTAAACCCTTTCCATTGAAAAGAGATAGCTATCGACTGAACCCAATTTGTCCAGATGGAAAATGCGATTCTAAGAGAGATTCCGACACTACCCAGATCGTCCTTCAATGGTTTCGGTGAAATTAAAAAGGAAATCGACGGGGTACATCTCGTATCGGAGCATATGAATTAAATTACATGATCTGTGGAGGTACGTAAACTCCTGGGGGCGAATCCCTGAGGAGCAAACCCCTGGTGCCAAACGAATTGGGAGCCGTACCTCGCGATAGGAGCGATAAGAAGCCCCTGTGCAGACTAAACCGCCTTCCCCTCGGGCACCAAGGAGGAACGAAGCAGTAAATCAAACGAAAGCGATTGGGAACGAGGGTGCAGTAGGTGAAGGGGAGAACAAAGGAGAAAGAAAAAGGGCAAAAAACGTAGGTAAAGAAGAAAATCAGGAGCTGTTGGAGATAAGGCAAAGCGAGAGAAATGAATTACGGTAGCATCCCGTTTTATGCGATAGATAGATATACATGGGTCTACTGCCTCTTGGAAGGTTCCTGTGCCCTGAAATTTCCGACTTAACGCCCTTTGCTTTGCTTCCTGATAACAAAGCCCTCTTTATATCACGGAAAATCTTTTGTTTCGTCTACCTCCTATATTATTCTTTCATCGTTCCCGCAGATACCTTCTTCTACTCAATATTTGATACGCATATTCCTCTATTTATTATTCCTTCAATGAAAATTCAATTCTCTAATGACGTATCCCCGTAATTATTTACGGAAATTTTAATTTGTGACCGGTTTTATGGGTGTACTTGCATCTTTGAAGATAGATTTTACTTCCTTGTCTTTTTTTAAATTTTCTTGTTATCCCTGCGGTTGATTTGCACTTCTTAGTAGACGAGTTCAAGTAAAATATCCATCTAACCGAAACACACTGTGGAGCCTAGATCAGAATTTAAATATAACAATGCATTTGACAGTTTTTATCGGTATCAAGATAGCGTCATTCATTCCAAAGGGTGCATACAAAAATTAAAATGTACTTGGAATACATATAATACAGCTGATGATTTTGTAACCCAATTAATTTTAAGTGAAACTTGTATTGGATTGATTTCCTACCTTTTTCCTTCTTAACTTATAATTAGAGATTCTTTAGTCTCAGTTCCAAGCAATAAAAAAATATATTTAGAATAAAGAATTTTAATATTTTCATTATGAACTCTCACTACAAGATTTTTCGAAACAAAACGCTCAGATGTGAAATGGAATTAGTACTCATAGATATATATCGGCTTAGTACATTACTTTCGGACAATAAGGCCGTGAGATACAGACGTCGAAAAACAATGCCATAGAGACGGTCAAACTAACTTCCAGTGAAAGCTCATTAATCTAGCATAGATCAATCTAAGTAAGTTTCGGCCAAGGTCAAAGAAACAAATTAATCCCAGATGATTAATAGTTGACGTATTTGAAAGAAATTATATTAATTCGTTTTGTACTATTTAATTGATTGGGACCAAATATGATTTCTTACACTCGATACGCGAAGGTGAGTTCGCAAGCGAAATATGTCAGATTAAATAATTCTGTGGGAGTGCACAAAATGACTCCTTTCCATTACCACGACTTTTTAAAGACAAATACTGCTTGCTTACTGCAAGACTAAACCGGAAATAACACCTTATATAGCTGTTTGTACAAAACTTAGATTAGGCTGATGTTTCGACCAATATTAAAGTCTATTTTTAGCCTTGCAGTGATTGCCTCTCTCTCATAGTTCTGACAGAACTTATGTATCTGAGAGGTGTAATTTGTTGCGTAGGAAAATGTGTTAGTATTTCAATTCTTACAATTAGAAAATTATTGTAGAATCAGTAATTTCTCAAATTAAACTATGGAAAATGTCGTAACTTTTATTTGATTTAGCCGTTTATACGGTATCCTAATCATAGAAAAATACTATTCCTAAAAACGTATGTTTAACTCCATTCTTGTGGTCCACGCTAGATACGCGAAGTATGTTTTAGTTCATAGTTCTCCAGAGTTAAAAACTGTGCAGCTTGAAATTTTTGTGAAAATTTCTAGAACTTCTGCGGCTTCAGGCCTTACGTTTCCAGAATTTGCGGCAAACTTCTCGGAATGTCTACGCGGATACCTATTACCTCAGCTTTTCCACAGCCCTAACTGGAGCGAAGAGCACCCTGCGCAGGACAATAAAACGAAAAGCAATGGATTCCTTCCCCTCGCGAGGCGCATTCTTCTCGGCGCTGTTTCCATTTAAACGACACACAAATGTACCCGACTCAGCGTCTCGGGAGGGGGTAGACTACACAAAGTACCCATAAAATTCAATTATTTTGATTTATTAGCAATAATACCAACAATGAAGCACCCGTTTCTCGGGTCAAAAGGGCACAGATAAGGAAAACCCGGTGCCACTTTGTGTGGGCTTAATTCGTGGAGCCTTTTTTTTATTTTCCGGCGCTCACCACGGCAATCTCCCGTCAGCTGAATAATAACTACGAAAGAGCCCCCACTGCGAAAGCCTCAGAACCAAAAGAACAACACGCCTTTAATTAAAAATCGCGCTCTCTCGCTTCATCTCCTGCTCGGAGGTTTGAAAGAGGGTCGAAGAGAAAATAAAATACTTATGACTACGCTCGGCGGATGAACAATGAAAAAGAGAGCTGGAAGTGGAGCAAAAGGAATATAGCTTCCGCGGGAGAACAATGGTCATTCTTCAAAGCGCGGGAGATCAGCGGCGCAGCACACCGTGTTCCAACTTCCTCTGAAAGGACACCCGCGTTATCTGCACCTACAGACTCTCCTCTGAGGACGTTCGGATCCCAAAGTGAAACAAGTTGCCCTCGGGCAGATGGGGATTCAAATTGGGTGATCGTCAGCCCCTTGCATCACTTCTTAGAGCATTCTATTTACGTACGCTTTTACGGGAAGCTTATACTGAATAATTAAGGCACAGTTTCTCTGTAAGCTATTTTTTCTATTGGTAGTTCCCAAAGTGTTTTTTTTTCCGCTCCCCTTTATTAAGTAAACTATCTTATATCCATTATAA
Organism: Sympetrum striolatum; assembly: GCA_947579665.1. NCBI lineage: Eukaryota > Metazoa > Arthropoda > Insecta > Odonata > Libellulidae > Sympetrum > Sympetrum striolatum. The sequence continues at coordinate 73,208,891 of OX388342.1, read as the reverse complement.
CTTCGTAGATTTCCGTGGCGTTCAGGTATAATATTCATGGTTTTTAGGTTCTCTTCCGACTTAGTGAAAACAAAAAACGTGGAAGAGAACCCAAAAACAATCAGTATTATATCTTATATCCAATCCGCAATGGTAAGCAATACATTCTAAATTAAACTAAGAAACCACATGGAATACTAGGGGGATTCTGACGATACGACTTTTCTGGGATTTTCTCTTAGCAACATGTATTTATTACATCTACTATTCTCCATACCCTGAACAACCTCCCTAATCTCTAAAGGGGAAGGGTACCCCAGGTTGAGAGCCACACTTCAATACGATATGTCTCTCTGAATTGCTATTTCTTGCATTTATAAGATGAATAGCAAATTCGATAGGAAAAAGTAGGTAATAATGTTGCAGGGTATTTGGATAACGATTCAAGAAGAATCTTTTACATTTTCTAACCGAAGCAAACTTCCTAGATTTACCATTCTACATTGAAATTCTCACCCAGCATTCCGCGTGGAGCAGCTATTGTTCTCTACGAGCGATATAAATATTCATTATGTTTGTTAAAGCCGCAAATCGTCGGCCGAAATAAATAACATGCATGTGAGCATGATTTTGTAGTCATTTTCGTATCAATTTATAACCGTTAATGTACGTGAGTGTTTTTTGGTAATCAAGTGTAGTAAACATTAAAGGTAATTAAGATTAAATAATGTGGTGCTTCGGAGTCATGGAAATAGAACAGCATTCTTGTACAAGTATAGTGCGTACGCGTTATTTTCCCTGTCATCAAACATGTTGGTGCCATGGTTATAAATAATCTGCTGAGACATAAATTTCCAATTGTATCAATAATTAAAAACCATTAGGTTTTTTCTCTTGGTTTATTGTAAATTTTAACTAGCTCATTAATCTGCATTAGCCTTTTGGTCGCATTATATCCTTCACTTCTCTGTGAAAATGTTTTTTCTGAATATTTTCAATGGTATTAACTTGTTTTTCACTCTTTGTTCGTATGACGATTCATATGAAGATTACATTTATATAGCCCTCACTGTTTCATCGTAGCAAGTTTCAACTAAACCTATGGCCTTTCATTTTATCACTTTGGTTTCTCGGATGCAGACATATCATTTCATAGAGGTTACACCTTAAGAAATAAAGCCCACCCATTAAAAAACCATCAAAAGTTAAAGATACTCCAAAAAAACACAAGGCAAAAAATTCTGACACGCAGGCGAGCTTAATTCCTAAATTCATGGTAAATACAAATTCCATTGTAGGCGTATCACTCGGCTATTTCTTCCTGACGTGAGTGATGAAAGAAAAGGACATATTTAATGCAATGGATGAATAATCGATGGCCTCTCTCATAGATTTTAGAAGACCAGGGTACGTTCCGAGGCATCGGGGAGCATCCGATGATATCGATAAGAGAAAGATGAATTATTAGAGAGGGTTTCAGGATCTCATTCTCTTTTAATAGAAGAAGAGGTAAGATCAGCCCTGAAGGCGAATCGGGTGCATGCGAGTCGAAGAAATGATGCATCGTTGCAGTGGGGGAGGCAACGGGATTCAATAACCAAGCATTTGGGCTGCTAATTTCCACCAGCGAAGGGTGATTTTTTTTTGCTTTGGCTCCCGTAATTGTCGAGGGTATCTGGTAAGGATGGGCACCAAAGAAAATAATGGGAGGAATCTTGAGGATGGTCGAGGATCGAGGGGAAGGAACATACCCCGGGCTAAGACCGTGAGATCCTCTCCATATCTTCCTGGATATTAAATTCCGGCCGATCAAACCCCTGCCGCCAATTAGTTCAGGATGTTTTAGCATCCCGGAATTAATTGCGCATCGGGAGTTTTTAATTAGATCGGCAGCCGGTGCCACGGATGTGTGGGTCGGCTTAACAGTTCAGCTGCCTCGGAACGCGGGGATGACTCTTCCCGTCCCAGAGGAGTTTATGATTCTTTATAAATGATTGAGGTAGGTTTCAACGCGAACTAGACTCGAGGAAAATACATTAGCCTGCTGCTGGGGTACTAATACGCGTTTATAATTCTTCATCGTCAAAGAAAAACGATTATGAAGATTTCGTCTCGATTTTCTTGGCTTAAATACAGGTTAATTTGCTACTACCACCAAGATTTGCATCGCCTGATAAGATATTTTCAGCATAGATTACTGCGTTGGTTGTTTTTGAATAGCGTCAGTTGATAATAATCCTTCATAATAAAACGTGGGTCATTACTACAATAGTGGTTAATATGTCCCTTATCAACCTGATAATCAACTACATGTTCAATAATCAACATAATGTAACATTATAGATAATGTAATAAGTTAAATTAAATTAAATAGAATATAGTAAATTTGATGTAATACTATAATTAAATGTAAATAAAATAATTGATATTGAGCCTTGTTTAAAATTGCATTTAATTTTGCAATATTTAGCTATATTATATATATACTATTTTCTCTTTTCAGCATTTATGTGAGATTTTTTGACTTTCCTTAACTTTTTCACATTTTATATCAAATTAGGCACCAACTGATCAGCCAACTTTGGAATAAGAGGATGTTGCTGACAAAGTTAACTTAAGTTAATTTCAATATTTCTATGATTTTTGTATATTATTGTGATAACCTAATTGGGTGTTAAAAATAACTAAAATAAGCAAAGTTGTGGGAGAAATTCAAAAAGGAATTAAAAGTGCATCAATTTTCTAGTTCGTTTAATCAGTCATCGTTTCCCCCGTAATTCACATAGAAATTTGACTTGAACGTTTATTACTATTTTCTGGATCATTATTATTTTTGTGCTTATTTTCTAGTTTAGACTCTCAAACTGATGATAAATCAAATCACTAATTAAACTAACTTTTATGTGAAATCTTTATGCTTTATTGGTTGTTTTTAACGACTGACGAAGCGAAATGTAGACAATTGAATCAAAAAATGACAAAATCTAAATAATACTACTGAATATTGATATTATTATTAATGATAAATTAATTACCATCAGCGGAAATACTCTTGTTATTATTATTAATATTATTATTATTTGACCCTTTATTGCGGCGAGGTTAGGCTCAGATGTGCCTCTCTTACACCTAACCTCTGCAGTCAAAATTGTTCTGTATGAAATTATAATACAAAATCCGATACAAGAATACAAAGGGTGGAATACGTTTTTATGGGTATGATTTATAAAGACCGCAAAAGTTTTCGAAAACTTGGTGTATGTAATCAAAGTTTTTGCTTTTTCTAATCAAAAGCTATATTTTTTAACGCATTGAAAATATGTATCTAACTCCATTAACTACCATCTTTATGATACTCTGATTTAATTAGACCATTTTTTAATTTAACAAAAAAAAAGATCAGCAAATTAAACGAAAAATTAACTTCTAATTTCGCCACTTCCAAAGGTCTGCGAGTGATGTGTAAAGCAAGGAGTATTAATACGATTCTTTACGAATTCAACGCATGAAATGACACATAGGGATTCGTAACTTGGTAAGCGAAATATACGGGTGAATCGGAGCGTGAAACATGCAACAAGTACGAAAATGCACTCGTCTTCTGTCGTGAAGCCTTTTCTGCCTTCTTCGACCTTTCTCTGAGGCTTACATAGCAAGGTAACTAGAATACAAATCAAGTAAAAAAAACACTGAAATTTGATTTGGGACGGTTCCTTATTTTTATAGCAACGGTCCCTTTAACTTTAAGCAATATTTTTGAAACTCTAACGTGAGACTAATTTTCAAAATAAAATTCCTTTCGTTAATCTAATTCATCGTTCCTAATACCATACCTTGATGAATGAAAGATAATTCACTTTAAAAATGTACGGTTAAAGCTGTCACTTTATAGAGCTCCATTTAAAGGACTGATTAAAGTATTCACCGTGCTGAATTTCAAAGAGAAAACAGGGATAAAAGAGTAGACAAAATTATATCCCCCAATTACTTCATCTCAGAATTTTACGATGCTCCGTAAAAATTAAAGTAACTGAGATGTGAGCTTCGCTGAATAATGACATGACTTGTTCACTTATATTAGAATTCTATGAAGTGTCATTCAAAGCATGCATGGATCAGTAAGGACATTATGAGAAAATAACTCACTTCTCATCTGGGACAGTACTCTATTCCCTCCGTTATTTAATTTTACATGTTATTTGTATCTTAAATTATTAGTTATTTGTTTCTTATGGGATAGGATTTGAAGTTCCAATCAATCTTTGGGCTGATGACTTTACAGACATACCCATGATTTTTTAAAGCGTTTAGGTATGGTCATCTATCCGTTATTTTCCTGATGATTTCATCACTGACTGGCATGAAAGAGTCATATTTGAAATCAAAACGGATATTGTAAAGGTATATCTGAACTTCTCAGCTGCTGTGAATCTGTTAATGACAGAAAATTATGATCGCATAACCACTTCAAGATTATTAAGTCCTCTTTAGCTACCTTAGAAGCATATATAAGATTTACTTTCACGTAAGTTGCAATGATGATTCTGCAATTTAGAATGGAATATGACCAAAAGGAAGGGTAATTTTAAAATGAATTCCTTTCATGATTCTTTCTTTGCTATTGCTAATGCAGTTGTAAATTCAATTACCGCGCTCGAACGCAACATAACGCGACCTGATAGGGGTCATGCGAGGAACATTATCTGAAATTAGCATGAAATTGATTAGTTCCATAATTATACCGTACCACAAAGCTACTAATTAATTAAATGGACGTCCCTTCCGTGCACTCTGACATAAAAAATTCCTAAATATTTAAACAAAGAGATGCATTTTAAAAAAGGTAATTTTCTGCATTTGAAAGAGGAAAAGGAATTTTTAATCAGCCAAAATCCATACAAAATAACACTATCTGATAATTAATTTGGATTTTTGGCTCTGATATCTCGGTTTTTGAGCAGACTAAAATAAAATGACAACGCAGATAAAGGCGATCGTTACTCACAATAAACGGTGATTAAAAGATAACTGGGTGACTAATTTAATTTGTTCTACTCTAAGCTATTCTTTCCAACCGTTCCAAAAATTTCACGTTGAATTTAAATTTATTAGAGAAAAATGTCAGCAGGATTTCATATCGTGAGATAATGTATATTTCCAATCACTAACTTTAATATTTTCAATTATTAATATGAAAATAGTTTCAATGAACGAGATATATCACAGGCCTTGAGCGTAATTGTAATACTGAATTTGGAATAAAAATGTAGATACTGTCAAAAATAATACTAAAATGAAAATCCTTCCTCGAAACGATTTCTAACAACAAAAACTAACGAACTGAACATTTTTAATAAAATTATTGATTAAATTAATTATGAGTTCATTAAAATAATACTAAAACTATTGCATTTACAACAAAAATTTCCCTCGGATAAGTTAACAGTGTGGCAAGAAATTTTACTTATATTCACTCCGACTCTATCTAACCCTAAAGTAACTAAAACCATCTTGAAAATCTGAATTGATTCGATTCTAACTCAACATGAACACTCCTTTTCTAGGATAGATCGCTATAAATAAAACTAAATATAGGAAAACATCAGATAAGGAAAGACAAAACTAAGTGGAGAGCGACAAATCGAAATTTCCGAGAAGAGAGAAAGCAAAGATTTGATAAAACTAGCAAGAAGACAGTAAATTAGACGATCCTGTTTATAGATGCATTGGGGGAAAGTGGTTTCATAGATAATCGGCGACGGAAATGAGGAAAGAGTAGCTTTCACTTAAAAAATATTCTGTAAACTAGAATCCAAGGTTTCACGTGTCTCTTAAGTTTAGTATTTGACTACGGTTTCTGTATTTTCATATACGAAAATATTCAGAATTTTTAACGCTTTCGCTAAGCAGAATATAGGATTAAACACTGAGTAAAACTACACTGAATTTATGAAGTTACTGTAACAATATAGAAGTATCTTGGGCTAGAAAAATAGTCGTATTCATTGGAGTAATACTCGTTTTCATCCGGACCCTTTTTCTAAAGAAGGGATCCACTCCTATTAAACAGTATAATGTTATACACAATCATTGTTACTTAATTTGTGTGAACATTTATTTTCAAATCCAAAACAAGATTACTGCTTCAAGTTCTACATCTTTTGTCTCGAATTTCCAGGGATCCGAATCAAAATTAATAGGGGAAGAAAAATCAGCGAAAGGTTTAAAAATTCATAATTGTACATATTTACACTGTCACAGTCATAGGAATGTATTGGATTTTGGGATCGATACGTATCATTAGGCAAAATATGAAAGAGAATACTTGATTAGAATAGTCTGTTAATAAATTTATTATTTTAATGCAAGAAGATATCAATACATATGTTTACTTCATAGACATCTTATTAACAAGTTACATACACTAATTTAATGGGTAATTAATAATGTGCGTTCAATCTTCTTCCTAACACTCAATCTGAAAAAATCTCCACGAACTTCTTGCAATAGATACCTGGAACATGAGTCATGATAACAAATAACTCGCTTAAATGTGCTGCAACGGTATTTGCGAGATGCAAGATATCCCCGAAAACTCCCCTCTGGGACGAGAAACAACGCGCGAGAAGAAAACTCTCTCAAAAGTGAAGAGCGGAACGAAAAGCGAGCAGAAACTAAAAAAAAACGAGCTCGAAAAGAGGAGAGAGAAATGCGGAGGGAACTTAAAACAAGAAAGAGAAAATGAAGCAAGTGTATCATGACGGAGATAAGAAGCCCGGGCGAAAGAGACGGCGATGGCATGAAGTAGAGCGGAGGGTTAAAAAAGGGGAAGAGAAGAGATGACGTAAGGGCTTGATGGGACGGGGAAGAGAGAGTAATGAGCGGGGAAGAAGTATTAAAAATAAAAGGGGGAGATAGGAGACTTATCTCGTCATCTTTAAGGCGGGTTTAGACTGGCGAGCAACTTGCGACAGAACTCGCGCGAGAGACTTCCGTTAATGTTTACACTGTATGCAATAAATTGTCGCGACTTTCTGTCGGAAAGTCGCGAGAGTTCGAACTTCCCCAAGTTCTCGCACAGGCGTTTACACTACCTGCAACTTAGACTCGCGCGAGTTTTTATTATCGAGACGAGCATTGGTATCTACGCGGTCTTTCTTATACGCTGACATGGCGCCGGTTAGACACGTTCGTATTGCTGCGGCTTTGGTGATTTTTGATTATTATCAGAATAGAAGAAAGAAGAATCGATCGTGTTGGGTGAGGGAATGGATAATGAGAAGAGACACTCATGGAGCATACACAAATTTGCTCAAGGAACTTCAAATGGAGGATTCACAACAATTTAGAAACTTTATTCGGATGTCTGCAGTTGACTTCGAAGCATTATTGGCAAAAGTGAGTCCAAGAATTCAAAAGCGTGACTCTCATTTAAGAGCTTCAATTTCACCGAGTGAACGCCTGATGGTTACATTGCGCTTTCTTGCAACAGGTATGTGCAGTTAATTTATGTTACTTATGATATTCTCAATGTGCAAATTGCATTTTTCAAAGCACCGTGGATCACCTATTATTCTACAGTCAAAGTGTCATAAAATTATATAATTTATTTTCTTCTTTTAAGGTGATTCGTACCATTCATTGATGTACCTCTTCAGAATACCAGTTAGCACAATAAGCGGCTTTGTTCCAGAAGTTTGCTTGGCCCTTTTTGAAGAACTGAAAGATGAATATCTAAAGGTTTGGTTTATGTTAAAATAAATTTATAGAATTTTATATTTTTATCTTTTTATTGTACATCATCAATATTATGGATAATACAACCAACTGGAGATAATGTTCTGAAATTTGATGAAGTACTGGAGCCTTCAGATAAAGAGAACAGTTGCAAGGACTGCGATTCAGAAGCATCTTCATCCGCAATTTGCATAATTACTTCATTTATCATGCGTCTGAGCCTCCTTTTGTTTGCTGGATTTTTTATTTGCCTCATTTCAGAAGCAACATAATCTCCATATATTTGTTCATCGTCGGCTGGTTGGTTGAGCAAATTTACTGCTTTTTGTATTTCCTTTGGTAATGCAGCACTGCTTTTCTTCCTCTTCTTAAGGGGTGATTTTGGCTCAGTTATCTCAGCAGAGTCTTGCACTACAGCTGTTTCAGATGCCTATCCCATATACAAAGAAAATGAATAATTAAACATCAAAAGTTCTGACTTATTTTCTTTAAATTGCAGGTTCCAGGGACTAAAGAAGAATGGCTTTGGCATTCAATGAAGTTTGAAAAAAAGTGGAATTTTCCTCATTGCATCGGTGCCCTAGATGGCAAGCACATAGTTATGCAGGCTCCACGAAATAGTGGCAGCTACTATTACAACTACAAAAATACATTCAGCATTGTATTAATGGCCTTAGCAGATGCTTCGTATAAATTTATCTATATTGACATTGGGTGTAATGGACGGACTTCAGATGGTGGAGTCTTTAATAATTGCACCTTGAATTCCGCGTTAATTAAGGATGAGCTGAATCTACCAAGTCCTATCCCTCTGCAGGGAAGAGAAAAGCCGATACCATATCTAATCGTAGCAGATGATGCTTTCGCAATGAAATCTTATCTCATGAAGCCATATCCTTATAAGAATCAGCCTGGCCCTAATCGTGTTTTTAATTACCGATTATCTAGAGCTAGAAGAATAGTTGAGAATGTGTTTGGGATTGCTGCCAACAGATTTAGAATACTGCGAAAGCCAATTCCACTGGAACCAATTAAAGTGAAAGGAATTGTATTGGCAATATGTGCCTTACATAATTATCTAATGGCTAACAAAGACAGTATGAACAGATATGCACCAGTAGGCACTTTCGACAGAGAAGATGAAAATACGCACGCTGTTACTAACGGCACATGGCGACAAGAAACTGGAATGCCTACAGAAAATCTCATACCCCTTCAGCGAGGTGTACAGCAAAATTATTCTACAGAAGCTAAAGCCGTGCGTGAAGAATTAAAAGAATATTTCATGTCTCCTACTGGTGAGATTCACTGGCAGTATAAATACATATGAACTGTAAATAATGTACTTACCAAATTGTCAGTAGTTTCAGAAGATTCCACTGCACCTTGAATAAATTTCATTGACGAAAAGTACTGCCAAGGGCTATTTACTTCATCTGCCCCCATACCGCTTTTCCTAGTCTTCATTTTCCTCACTTCCTGCATAAACTGGCTTCGCAGGTTATGCAGCTTCCTTGAAACTTCACTTGCACTTGCATTTACCTTCTCTGCGATAGATTGCAGAGATTTCTGCTTAATAGTGCGATTTCTGTAATTTTCACTCTTCACATCCCAAAGTGAAGTATGTTCTTCATATAAAGAAATTAGCATTTTTATGTCGCAATCACTCCACACCTTTTTACCTTCCGCCATCTTGAAAACTTCTAACACAACTCGCAAAATATCGAACTCAATCGGAAGCTCTGCGAGAAGTTGCGACAATCCAAAGAAGCGTGTTCAGACAGGCAGGCGACGGAGTCGCGAGAGAGTTCCTGCAAGTTATCGGAAGTAGACTCGCACAGCTGTTTAGACTGGCGACAATGATGTCGGACAGAAACTCGCGCAAGTTTCTCGCCAGTCTATATGCACCTTTAGTCCCATTTCTCTCCGGAGAAAACTCCGCACGCGGGAATTAAAAAACGGGGAAAGGAAAGATCGCGAGGATTCCCGAAGAAGAGGGAGAAGCGGAGGAAGAAATGGGAGAAGAAATTACGCTTATCAACGACGGGGATCGCGGGGCCCTCGGAAGATTTCGCCACGCCCGTCACCCGCCCAGTGAAACCTCGCGGGGTCCTTAAGGCAGCAGTTTACACGTGAAGGGAGCGGAGGTGCTGCCATTCAAAGCTATCTGCATACATATAAAAGCTTCCACTCGCTATTGAAAAACAAAACGTCCTTTGGCGCTGGCGGCACACGGCGGGGGCGCTGGGACTTGGCGCATTGTTCAAGGGTTCCCAAACCCTCTTTGTCTCGTTCCTTTCGGGAAAGAGTAATTGAGTGCTATCTGGAGAAGTTTAGCGAGGAGGAAAAAACGCGGGGGACCTGTTTATGCGGGATCTTTAAGGGAAAATTCGTCAGAGATAAATATATCCCGTCGGAGATCATTTACATAAGGAAAGCCGAATATATTTCGAAGATCTATATCTATAAATGCTTTTCACCATCGGTCGATTCGTTCTATAGATTCGGCCTGAGATGGAATCAGGAGATTTTTAAGAAGCACTCGCTCCTACATCGGTGGTGGCACGCCTATTCGAATTTAGATTCCTATAGATGATCTATTTCCGAAACATGTATCGTGTGACTGGGATCGAGTTCTATGATCATCGACTATTATTTATGCAATCTCCTTTGTTTGCGACCGAATTATACCGAAATGAAAATAATGTTTCTCGGAAATGACTCCAAAATATTCTTGGGTTTCCTCGAAGAAATTACAGAGCCCATTGAATAGGAAAATCAGATTCGATCTGCCCACGAGAGGAGAATCGTAATCGGTGATACAAACGATCCGATTCCGTAATCTTATATCCCTATAAAACCAAATTATGTCGAATTAGGCTGTAAAATACGATAACTTTACGGTCAGCGGCCTTTATCCTATTAGAGGGAACCGATGTAGCATTTCCAAACGGGAATTGATGTAACTTCGACATTAATTTAAGATGTCATTAGTTACCGTACTGCAGTTGGCTGCACTTCTGCGACGCTCTTCCGGATATCTAGCCTCATTCTGCAGAGGGTCATGTGGATATGGTGCAGTAGAGTGCCTACGGAAGACTGGTCCATCGAGGGTAAGTAAATTTCGGCTTTGGATTTCATACCATCTCTGTCCTCCTTTTTGTGGGGATTAGGAGAGTTTGACTTTGTGAGATTAAACGAAGGCTTCATATCCATTAGCAAAATCTTCCCGACCGAGGACTTGCGTGCATGAAAGCGTGGGACGAGGATTTAAGTAAAACTGAATAACCAGTTTAATGACTAAATTTAAAAACTTTTCCATCTAATTCGCTCAGAGGTAGGAAAATAACCTACGGCTTAGGTCGAAATGGTGAAAAGTTCATAATGAAAGGAAAAAATGTACTTCCACGAGACTTTACAAAATTATTTCCTAAACCACAACTCTACAAAATCACTATAATCATCAGTCAAGTCCATAAGTATATGTAAGTGGTGAAGATTTGTATAAGTGACTATAAAAATCAACAACTATAGTTTATTACGTGGAAATGCCTAATTATCTTATCGTCATGTGTTAAACTTGCAATATTTTAGTCACTATACTACTATTTTATGGACAGCTCAAACGTTTGGATGATAGATGGCTCCTGAAGCGAATCCATCATAAAAAAACGGAAATATAAATACATGTTTATAATGCGCATATCACAGAAGGAAAGTTTAGAATAAATACTTGTACGAGGTAGGCGCCATAAATTCTAGTTCTAAATAGAAAAAAATAAACTTATCAAATGTAACCATTTTTTTAATAATATAATATCCCCTGACTTTAATACATTTATTACAGCTATCAATTACTAATTCTATTAATATCTTAATATCCAAATAAATAAATGTATCTATTAATAAATCTCCCACCAGGCAGGCCGAGAATTAATGGTGCCTAACTGTATTTACTCATACCGATATGCATTCCTTTCAGTTGCTAAATCTAAACACAAATATATCTTTATTCAGCAAACTATTTAAAATAGCCTTAAAATACCCTTCGTATGATAATTATGCATTCTATCATAGCTGTAGATATTTCAATGGAACTTATATCTTGCAGATTTTTTTTAAAACTAATGCATCACACTAGTAAAATAATTTGCATTTTAATATATCTGTCCGCAGTTCAAATGGCGGAATTTTTAGAGCAGACAAAGAGTCACTTGCTGATTTAGACTCAAATTACTGTAAGTAGACCTCAACCTCAAATTTCGTAAAAAACTTATTGTAAGATCTGAAAATTCGAATAGTCTCCTTAAGAAGAAGACATCAATATTCCACAGCGCAGGAAGACGAAGTGCAAAAATACCGAGTCTGAAGCGCACAGAGGCTCCTAAAATACTTGACCGCGGAAGGAAAAATGCGAATATTACAAAATCCTCTTGCAAAGCCATCAAACTTCCCGTGGCTTCCGATGCAAGAATAATAAAAGCCTCCGAATATGAAAGAAAAACAAGCCAAGCCGAATAACTTTTCATCTCCAAGTTCGCCGCTCTTTACAATAAAAATCTAACTTAATATCGATTTTCTTTTCATCAACTCCCGTGAACTCGGCCAACATAGAATATTTCAAAGAAACTGTAACACGCTTATTCTCTTGTTTCTTTTTCATTAACTAGCACATTAACTCCAATAATATGACTTATTTCTGATAAGTGTTCCACATTCAAACAGCGTTAGATACAGCTGACCTTTTTATCTCTATTTAAATATTTCAAATGTAAAACAAGTATGCTGCTATTGACGATTAATACACGCGCATATACGATCCGCATAGAACTTTCATTTCTCCTCAGAGCTTTAGAAATATTTTTTGTTCTCTCCCGAGGATTTAGATCGGCAGAAAATTTCAAATCTAACTTCCATCGATACACGGCATCAACATTATTACGGTTCGTAAATGGAAGATTGGTTTTCTAAAATTCCGCTCTTCTGCTATTCCTTCCAATACTGTCTTCATCGGACCTTGTGTCAGACAGTATCATTTTGTGTACTCCCGGTTGTTTCCTCGTTTTTATTAACGATTTCCATAGACTTCCGTCTTCATTTACTCCTCGAGTGGCTTCATTAGTTATTCGGTTAGTCCATTTTTTCGTCATTCTTTTGTAGTATCACATCTCCATTGCTTGTAATCTTCTATTCTCCTAATGTTTTATCTTCTTTTTACTGTTATTGCTGTCGATCAACCAAGTACGCTAAAACGCAGAATCCTCTGAATTTTTCAAGAGTGTCATTACTGGTTTTACCAAAAGTTTTCTTTCCTTTTTTAAGGTGGCGGAAAACTAATTTGGTTTTTTTTAATATTGAATAAACTAATTTTATTTCATTTTGTACTCGCACAGCTATCGAAGAATGAAATACAACCACCGTTTAAATGAGTTACATCCTACTTTTTAATGAGATGAAAGACCTTTTTACAATTATCATTAATAATAATATGAATAGTGGTTATTCTACAATTAATTCAGAGCGACTTATTATAAACTTTTAAGTCTGATTACCATTAAAATCAGCCTCCCTATTTGAATTTCATAATTATTAATTATTCCGGAATAATTGAATTTCTTATCGTTCTTTTGAAAACAATTAATTTAAACGTCGTGTAAGCACGACAACGATTGAAAGCGTTTATTATTATGACTAAACATATTAACGATTATTTCACCAAGTATAACTTTACTAACATAACAAGGAACTGATAAACTTCTGAATGCAGCATTCCATCCTTTCTCGCTTTTTACTCCAGCTCTTACTACTGAAACGTAATAAGAGAATCCTGTCTTGGGCAAGCACGCGTGTTTCAGATGCGTGCACGCCTGTATTCTCTGAGATCCCCTTTTGTATTTCTTACTACCAACTCTGTTGGCACTCGAGCCGTCTCGCGAATACCCCCGAGTGATTGCATTCCTTGTTTGTGCGTGCATTCTAGCTCCTTCCAGGGGCGAAAACAATAAAATTCACCCTTATCGGAACCGTGGAGGATGGATATAAAAATTCACTACCTTCGCATTCCTGAGCACACTATGTCACGAGAGGAGAAGCTGGGGAAACAAGGGCGAAATCGGAAGAAAGCAAACAAAACGAAGAGCTCCCTCTATCGATTGCTCATCGCAGCGGAAATGGAGGCGTGAGCGGCAAGGTGAGTGACGGAATGGAGTGGGTGGGCGTGGGGGAGAAGGAAAGGGTTGAGAGCGGAGCTTCCCAAAGCAATATCCGCCCGACAAAGAGGCATTAAGAGAGAGAGTAAACTATCCGAACCACCGACCAATGGGGAGATGAGCCTTTCACGGCGGGCAACGGTTCCGGTCGGGAAGGCATGCGTATGAACCGCGTGCGGTAAGAGATGACTCCCATTATGCGGACACCTCGTAATGCATAACGAGGTCAACCACCTTTTCGACCAATGAAAGATGTTTACGAGGGTATTACCGCCGCTGGGCTATTAAAATCCGCGAGAGATATTTCCAAAGTTTTGACTTTTCTTCGCGAGTTGAAATTCCCTTTACTGCTCTAGTTCGACGGGAATGGAAACATTTAAGTTTGGGGTAGCAGATGAGAGACTCTTTAAGTTCACTTCAAAGGCGAGGGAGAGCCTGTTACGTCGCATTGTTAGCTCTAATTTGTTACCTTTGGGGGATTTCTAGCTTTTATGTCAGATTTGTGGAAAGGGGGCGCAGCGGATGGGTCGCGTGCAGTCATTTCCTAGTTTTAGGCTACGACAATTCTCATCCACTAAACTAATACGTTTAGTGTTTTGGTCCTTTTACGAATTTGGTAGCAAATTTCACTAGGGAATTTCCGCCATTACTCAAACTCGGGGCTTTGTGAATAAGTAACCACTGAGTCCCTAAGGTGCAGATTGTCTCAGATGTATAGAGAGATGGAGTTAAACCAAGTTTGACTTTAGCTAATAAAACAAGCCACGATTCTACGGCATGGTATGTATGTACTAAGACAATAATAAAAAATAATGATCAACGAAAATAATTAATGCAGATTTTGAATCCACTGCATTTTATAATGAAAACAATACTGTAAAATTACGAAAACACCAAAATCTAGGAAAAGCATTACACTTTCAAAATATTAAACTCACATCTTCGAATAGATTTCACTTATTATGAGAAATTTCTTTCAATTACTAAAATAGGAAAGTGTTTTCCAAAATAAAGTTTTATCTGAATTCTTAGTCTAACTATGCATTAATATGATCAATTATCTGCATCTATAATACAATATTAATTATTTCTTTTGAAAATTAAAATTAACACGAAAGCGATCTTAAAATCAGAAGTAAGCTAATAGAAAATAAATTCATTTACACTGAAGCCAATAAAACATAATAAATAACACGTTTCAATGCATGGCATCATCTTCAGATTCACCAAAGGGTCGTGTTATTTGTTATTGTTTGTATTTTTAATAGAAATACATTTATTTTGAGTGAGGTTTATTCTGTTTGTCATGAGATACCACGAAGTCGAGACCCACACAATCGATTTTGTTTAGCGATCCTTAAGTTCAGACACCCCAGGTTTAAGTCAATATTTTCCCTTTGATTTACGTTGGCTTTCTTGAACCCTTTGTCTTTAAACAATACTCCTTAATTTCTATCTTTCATCTACTTCGGTTCGCAAGAGAGTTTAGAGACTCGGTCGCCGGTGAGAAATATCCTACGCTCGTCCTTACGTAATGAAAGACGTTATAGCGGAAGCGTTGGCGCTCTCCCGTAAATGAGAATTCCCTTATCCAAGAACGCGAAGAAGGAAAGGAATTTTTCAAGTCTAAAGTACTTATCCTTTAAATCCTAGAAAACCGGAGGAAATCACAAGGATGCATAACTTAAACGTCTCCTAAAAGGATTTCCCAATGCAAATTTCCTTACGTGGCAGAAAGATAAGCGGAATTCCATTACCCACTCTTTAAACTTGTAAGCTCTTACTCCAAATGTAGACCTCGCTGAGTGTATTCAAATAAAACGAAATTGGGTCCTGGAATAAAGTAGGATCCCTTTGAAGTCTAGCCTGAAAAAGCGACGCACAAAAAAGAATCACCAAAGTGCCGCTAAATGAATTATTTCCATCGTATGGCCACGGGACTTTTGAAGCAGCTCGAAAATGCTAGAATACAAACCAAAGTTCTAAAGAGCAATTACAACACCCATTTTTTCATCAAAAATTTTTCAGTTCTTTTCAGACAAAAATATCTTATTATCCTTCCTTTGATGGCTCAACAGCCGCTCTTTTTATGTTTTACGTAGAAACAACTGCGATTTTTCATGAATGTATATAAATACTTCAATGGAATATTCAGTCAATCTTTTAGCGTCCTTTCTTCCATTAGTTATTTTAATAGTTCTCAATCCTAAAGCAGGCTTCCTGTTCTCATAAGATATGAAATGAATAATCGAAGAACCAAAAATTGAAGAAACTAAAATTGAATTAAAGTTGGAGCTCATTATACACTTATTACCATCCAATATTGTTAACTCTAACTTCATTAATTAAATGCTATCAATGATTAATTTTTTTTCACTTGTCAATTCAAAATCAACATTGCTCGAAGGAGGTGTTTGAATTAATAATTTTATGACTTTTGTTCTTTAAGATCTCCTTGAACGTAAAAATGATGACGTTAGTAGGAATAATCAATTAGTTGCTTCATTGTACTATTTCTCTCTCCAGGAAATCTTAGTAGTGTAATGGCAAACATATCTAAACGATTTAACTCTACGAAGACGTTAAGGTGTCTTCAAAAACATTCAGCTATTTGAGGGATACCTACTTTAATATTGAATAAATTATACATAAAATTATATTTTAATCACATTTTTTAAATATATTAATCTATATTTTAGAATGCACGAAAAAGAGTGTCTGATATTATATCTATGAACGAAGAATTCATATCCATAAATTTCAACAGTGTTCAAGGAGAAAATTTAATGTAATCTTATTATTTGAATGCAGTATAATGAGATCAAAAATAGAAATATTCAATAGACACATACCCTTTGTAATAAAAGTAGGGAATTAACACTAATTAAACAATGTAAAAAGTTCAAAATCACATATTTGGGCACCTCATACAACTTGAACGCAGTTCGCACTTGTGCCGCCTTCCAACAACGTGCGCCAAAAATCTCACCACTCTAACCAAAGGCCTCCAAAAAACAAGTAACAGAAAACAATTTGCATGATCCGCTAATTAAACTTTCGATTCCCTTTCAACACCCGAGAACGGCCGATCGATTAAGGGGCAGAGCTCGTGAATCCTCCGGTGCCCGATTGTTGATGGGAGGGCGGGAAAGGAAAGTCAAATGGGGCGGATGGCGGCCGAGGGGATCGAGAGCAATCGGAGAACAAGACGGAGGGAGGATCTGGATTCCCATTTACTTGGTCACGAGGTCCGGCACACACAATTCTTCACGCCCCGCTTTTACACAATTTCCGCTCAGATAGAGGCCGAATACCGCCTCTACGCAACCCCGATGCTCGACACGCCCAAGCATTATTTCGCGCCCACCGACATCACGCCCTCGGAGCACGCCTTTTGTGCGCGCCGAGGGTTCGAACAATGGCCCCGCGAAGAGGAATGAGGAAAAGGCAACGAGGTTGACCGGAGGGGTGGTGGGTTTTAATGGTTGGCAGCCCGCAAAACCGTACTGCTAATCGCAGTCGATGTCGGGGGATCGCCCGATGAATTTCTGCCCTCCGACTACGAATTCGTGCTCGATGAAAGATCGAGGGGAGAGAAAGAAGGGATGAATTCGTGGGAGTCGGTAATTCAATTGGGAAAAGGTGGTCCAGCGAGCAGGTGGTTGGCGTTTGGCAAAGATCTCTGGGACACCTGCGAACTTCTTCTGAATTGGCCGTGATTTCAATACCCGAACCTGCCTCTTGCACTCGTTTGAAGGTGTTTTATAGTTCCATACTATTCCTATGTCTTATTTTATAATTACTGCTGCTGAACTCATCCTATTACCTCCTAGTACAGCCACTCAGGAGATTTAATTCATAAGATCAACAACAATTAGTTCAGACAATTCTAACATTAATTATAATTCTAACGTTTAGTATCCGATGTATTGTGCTGTGTATAAGTTTTATATAGTTAAATTTCTTTGAAAGTAAATTATCACCTTAATCCTTCAGTGACAAGGGTAATAATTATATTAAGTTTAGTAAACAATACTACACAGAGCAGAAAATAAGCTTTGCAAGCATATTAAGTATACAATAAAAATCATAATATATCAAAGCAATCTTCTAGAACCACCGTCACACCGTAAATACTTTTTACCAAATTTTCAAAATATATTCCTAAAATATAGTTTTTGAGTTTGATATTACAAAGAATTCCATATTCAGTTAAAACATACTCTCTTCAAAAATGTTAGAGCTAAATATTTTCATAATAATTAATAAGCTAATAATTTCAAAAAGCCGTAATTACAAATTTGTTTCGAATAGAATTATTATAATCATAAAAATCTACTCAATAATTAATTGAAACATTTTAATTAAAACGAAAAAGTGTAATAATACGGAGAAATTCCTGCGGCACTAGGTCACAAAAATGTTGACAAGTTAATTTCAACTCTCATCGAAAATTATTTATGGCTCCTAAAATTTGTGGAGGAAAACTTCCCTGATTGAATTTTGCAATATTTCCATGATTCTAATAATCCCTGAAAGTTGGGTTAGCGAAATACTATCTCCAGGAATGGTGAAAAGCCTGATGGATTGAATATTTAATGGAAAGGAAACAAAATTCATTAGCATCAAACAAGATCTTGCCCCTTAGTCCAAGCTTTCCCAATTCAAATTTTCAAACGCAATAATTTTCAAAATGAAGTTGAAATATCCTGCGGGTTACGTCACATGCAGTCCCTGATTCCCGTCACCCCCATTTCCTTGATGAAAGGAAACATTTCTAGCATGGGATAAAATTGAAAGAGGCAAATATTAAGCTGATGGTGAGAAAATTAAACAGAATTTTCATTTAATATTCACTGCGACGACAATTTATGAAAGATTCCAATAATAGAATGAAACAAGCACTTCCGGTTAAAATCCAGGTCTTTTGCTCCACTCAATCACTTAGGTCTCATAATCATTATCACGAAATAAGTGAAATGATTTTTTTTAATCCTTCGCCAGAATTATGAAGAGAAAGAAGAAAAAGATTCACTACATTCTTATAACGAGCATGAGATTTCAGAGAACATACTGACAAAAACTCTCTCTTAGAGAGACAATTTCGAATATGATATATGCCAGAAAAAAGATAACGGCTAGATCTCGAATATAATGAGAGCGTGAAAACGAGGGGTGGGGGCGAGAGTTATGCGGTGTCATTCCATTCACGGACAATTAATTATCATAATTGGGTCCGTCCGACTAATGTGAAGTTATCGCTCCGGCGGCGATCTCAAAGGAATATTTCCTTACACTCCTACATCCCCCACCTGATTCCCAAAGGATACGAGACATTTTATCACCGACAAGAGACGAAGTGAAGGAACTAAAACTGTTATATGAGACCCTAGGCTGGAGGAATCAACGAATTCCAGGCATAATTATAGGTTTGAACATCAATTTCCTAATCAAATAAGGGTGCTGTGAATTATCCATGTAGCCAATTTTTATAAACTTAATTGATTACATCCTAAATAATTGTAATGTATTCAAGGAATCCTAAAGAATGATAAATATCGCTGACCCTTTGACTTCAAACATATAGATCATAATTGTATTCCCTTAGCGTTTTTAAGAGTAGCTCCGATCTTAAGCGGGCTGCTGTAATGATTTTTACTCCCTTATGAGATTTCATACGTTGAAAGAAATTTACCTCTGTTATTCTAAGAGATCATCGAATAATGAAGATCCAAGATCTTATACATCAATTTTCCCAATTTATTTTCACATTAAACCAATATTATTCAACTCATATCTATAATAAAATATAACAGTATTGATTGACGAAAACGTTACCTGATGAAACTGAATTTTGGAGGATATAACTAAGAAAAATTTCACAATATATCTACTTGAAGATGTTATCTTTTTTATGATATATCTTCTTTGAAACTTTTTTCTTTGAAATCTCCCTAGCATAGAAATTTCGTTAGATATTTACTCTAAAATCTTACGCTCGTTATATGAATGTTGTAAATTTTTTCTTCTTTGTCTTCATAATTCTGGCGAGGAATTTACAAAAAAATTGTTTTTCTTATTCCGTAGTATATTGAAACTTTTTCTTAGTCAATTCCACCAAACAGTATATTTTATAAGAAAAACATAAAATCCAAAAAGCAATAATATTGAAGCTCACATGATTCAAACAAGGTTAATCGAGACGATTATTGGATAGAAGAATATCCTTTCTTGAAAATTTGATAGAGAGATTTTAAAAACATCAACAGAATTTATATAAAGTCCAATCCAAAATAAGTGCCATCAATCGGAATTTTTTAAAGTAATTTTTAATGGTAAAAATATAAAAGCACTTACAAATGTTACGACGGCTTCAATTGAAGATACCCTAAACGACGGAATCCCAACGATGACGAAAACAAACAGCAGTTGCGGAAGTATCTCACCCTTTCGAAGACAAACAAACCGAAAGGACCTATCCTCACCGCAGATAACGGAAACTATAGCAAGGACGACCGACCTAATAATGAAACACGCCGAAAACAAATACCCCATCAGAAAGCATCCCTAAGGAGCTCGCAAAGGAGTAGAGTTAGTTCAAACAGGAGGGAGGGAAGAGGTCACTTTATAACCATTAAAACTTGAGTAGAGCGCGGACCCTTGCCTCCTTGAAGGAGGTCTGGGGGCAGACAAACATTCTGGAGGCAAGAGCAAAGAAAGAAAGGCCACAAGTCAGAACACATGGGGATAATGACAGGAGATGGGTCGTCTTCAAAGGGGAGGGGAATGTTTGAGCTGTGTCGGAAACTGAGGAAGGAATGAGGGATAGACTTCTGTAGTGGATCGTGGGGCTGAAACCCTTTTCTCATCAAGACTCCAGACCACCCCCATAATCTGTAACAATCCGTACTCCATCCCTTCTTACCGTATAAAGGAACCGACGGATCCCCGCCCAACCAATCATCAACTTGAGGCCGAATTCCTTGATCGCATATGCCCCACAACACTGCGCACCCAGCAATCTGAGTCCGAACTATTGTTTCAATGACAAACGGTTCAGAATGTGGGGTTGATTCGGTTAACGGGGAAACTTTAAGTACCTTCTTCCCTTCAACCCTTTTCACCCCTTTCTAATAACATTAACGGTAAAAATGTATTTACCGCTTAGGGGCCACGGTAGCTTAGCGGAAACTAATAATTTACTCAACCCTTTCTTTAACACTCCACCCTCGTTGTGAGGGAGGAAAATCACAGGGTGAACAAGGAGTGTCCTTAGTGAACTAGAAAATTTTGATTTAATGTCATATATGCATTGTTTTAGGAATGGGGATAAACCGAAACATTATAAAGGGAGAACTGTAGTAAATCGAAATTTTTCCTTGATAAAAAGCCAGTTGTCAACTAATCTAACGTATTGTTTAGTTTTATTTTGGAGAAGGATGCCATTTTACTAACAAACTGCATGATTATTTCATTAGAGGTTTAAAATCTCCAAAAGCCGTCGAAACCGACAAAGACGGTTTTTGAAGATTTTAAACCTCTAATTCATTTATGGCCGTGTTCCAGCATTTCCTTCTTTACATGATCATGTCAGAGAATACAAATATATAACTTGGTTGATATAGTAAACGTTTTGAATTCTTCATCACTTCAATGTCATCTT
The DNA here is from genome assembly GCA_947579665.1 of Sympetrum striolatum. Lineage (NCBI taxonomy): Eukaryota > Metazoa > Arthropoda > Insecta > Odonata > Libellulidae > Sympetrum > Sympetrum striolatum. The sequence goes on along the minus strand of OX388342.1, from coordinate 73,187,303 downwards.
AAATAATGATTTTGACAGGACATCTACGCATTTTATGAAAAGGTAAAAAATATCAATGGGTTAAGCTACATATTTTTCAAAACAATCTACGAAGCTTTATCTTGCATTTTCAAAGTTAGAATTCAGAAATATGAATGAAAAGGAATGAAAATCGATCGCCAAAATTTTATATCCGTGCATTTCTTTTCCTTCTGAAATTTGACTACCCGAAGTTGACACATTATTGATGATATTCCTATTTTCTAAGAATATTGCACATCTAATGATTGATTATAATCAATCATTAGATGTGAAATAGCTTCATTAATAATGAAGCTACTTATTGCTTTAAAATGAAGCACGACCGACTCTGGTAGTAGCAGTGAAACGTTTTATTTCTGCAGGAGTCCGATATTTCCCCGATGTGTTAATGGACATGAAGTTGAAAAAAATAATACCAAAACCAAATTTATTATCATCAGTAATCTATAAGAAAACACATTATAACGATTTTTTTCTGATAATCATCAGCCTATCTAATAAAAGATGGGCTAAATTGGGTTGAGGAGAAAGGCTGATTTAAATAATGCAACTTTCGTTATGTCTACGAAAACAAAACTGTTCACCGCAAAGAGAAAATTGAAGAATGCTGAGCCAGAAACAGAATTTTTATTCTGAATTCATAAAATTTTCACTATCGACATTCGCCTCTAAATTATTGATAAACCATTTAGTTTCGCGGATTCCAAATCCTCCACTATCTGAAAAAATAATCCATATCTCATTCATCCCCTAGCATTCCTTTAAGTCAGTCTCATGCAGCCGCCTCTCCCCCGCAGATCGGGGGCTAAATTTATAATGGCTAATTAAACAGGTCCTCCTCGTGAGGTTTTCGATGGAGAAGGGTTAAACCCTGCCGGGTGATAAATCAGTCCGTAGGTGGCGGCGGCAACGCGAATGCCCCCGGGAAAAGGCACGGCTGTACGGTCCGAGGATTAGTTTCCAAACACGCGGCCTTACACAGCCGAGCGCACCCGTGAGATCGCACGAGCGGGCTCTAGTCGAACTCCGCTAATGCAGGCATGTCCAGGTGAGGAATAAAAGACACGGTTAAGGAGGAGAAGGACATAGAGTAATGGGAAGGTATTGCGGCCGAGGTCCGCCGGTCAAAGTGGGTTGTTCCCGGGTATCCCTGGACCAACTGCCGCGATTGACTCGGTTAAAACACACCGCTTGATTTGGGCGACTGCAAAAGCGACGATTTGATTTCTCTGGTGCGCCATCCGTTTCCCGAAATTACGGCTGTGCCCACGGGATTTGGGGTGGCGAAGAGTTAAAGGGATGCAGATGAAATTGAGGCGGCCAAAGAGAAATTTAGCGGGTAATATCATGGAAAAGGAATAGAGAAGGGCAAATAATGTGGGACTCTTCATCCAAACGCAGCTGCCTCCACCGAATTAAGGAAATGGTCTCGGATGGACCAATGGAGCGCCTCAAAGAGCAAAATAAACGACTGATGGGTCAAGCTGGGAGAGACCTCCTATTAAAAATAAATTTCCATGTTTGTTACATTTACCGTTCATTCACGGCAGGGTTTGATTAAATTATTGGATTTATTTATGGATCAGAATGATTATGAGAGTTTTGTGAGGCTACGTAAACATAGCAGCGATGCAAACTCCTACGTATTTATCTAATCTGGCTAAATATAAATCACGTCCACCCTTCTGCAGCAATAGTACTCTCTAACTAGAACATGATTTCATACAGCTTTGTGCGTACATGAATTTTTCGTTAAAACTTACTAACTCATCCTTGATTGAGTTTGATTCTGAACCAATTTAATAGCTATTTCCGTCACCAATAAAAAAATGCTTATTAAATGGTTCTATTATTTAACATTAACGTCATCGAGGGATAAATATGATTATTTATGCAACATTTAGCCAATATTTTCGAATACCTACTCTATGGCGACGATTATTCAAAATCTATAGAAGGATGGATCGATTCTCGAAACTCGGAAGTTCGCTCTGAGCCGCGATATTTATGAAAGAAATTAAATTTAAAACATGAAATTTGATAATTAATTCTTCTCTGAAAGACACATAAAGAAATTTTAGAATATACATATTCATTTGTAGGAGAGTCCTTCCAATATTCATGCATTTGCTAATGGAATACTTTTTAACAAGGGTCATCAATTTTCTGATTCATTCATTTATCGCTAAAACATTACATTTGATTATGTAATGGTGCCTAACCAACGAAAAATCACCGTTTCAAAAGTATGACACTCATAACAAGAAATCTAATATCACACAACAAATTTGTTACTATTTAAAATAAAAAAATACATTTTGAAATTTACTATTCGATCGCTGTTTACTGTAGAAACAACACGAATTTAATGATAGTGATACACCGATAAGGCGCGAAACAAACTGTACTAAAGGGCTACTTGTTACTTGTTTCCAAACGAGATATCGCCCTTCTAACGAGCCTTTTTTTACCAACTAGCGCCGTTATTTTCCCGATAACAGATCGCACTACGGATAATCCCCTCGCCCACAAAGAAATCACAGGGTGAAAAACAAGGCACGCCTAAATATACCGTCACGACCATTTATCACGGCTCCCACCGGCACACTTCGAATAAATCACTCCGATATAATTTCCGAAAAATTGGGCCCGAATAAACGCGTTAAACGCTCCAGATGCGCTTCGCTGGCCCGTTAGAAGGCTTAAAAATAATGACAACGATAACAAGGCGAAAATGCCTCCCGCTCGTTCGAATCTCCAGAAATTACCCCCAGTCACCCGGCGTGTAAAAAGGTCAAATTGGGCTGATGACGGTTGTTTCCACCGCAAGCGACCGGTGGCGAAGTGACTCTCGAACGAGGGACGGGGGAAGTGTTGGAAGGGTACAACTCCGACATCCTCTTCGACGAAAGTAGTGACGGCAAGCGCGACTCTTTTTAGCGATTCCCCTCAAGCTGACTGCTCACTGAAAAGAGTCACTCTCGAAAACGAATCCCGGAGAGTCGTTTAGGAGTAGTTGGGGGGGGGGAACTAAGTAAGATCCTATAAATTGATTATATCATTCTTTTGAACGATGGTTCATTAAATACAGAGATCAATGGACGATGTATTACAAAATATACTGTATGTTTCCCTACCTCTGAAAATAATAATAGGTGTTGTTAAAGATAAAAACCTTCTTAAAACTTGTTAGACTATGGCTATTCGAGAACAAGGATGTGGAAATTTCGTTCAGAAAAATTGAATGATGATCATAATTTTTGCTTGTAAAGAGTGAAGTGACCTAGGTTATTTTATTTGTATTTTTCCGGCACTATATGTTTTCCCCTTTTATATTTTACTATTGATTATATTTATCTACTCATATATAAAATTGTAAAGTGATTTGTAATTTTATAGCACAGTTTCCTATTGAGTTTAATTTGATGGAAAATAAAGACTAGGTTACCCCTAGCCAGATAGAAGGGGAACCTATGTCCCTCGTTTTAATTTTTGTAATGTATATCTATGTATGACTTATGTATGAGCTTACATGAGGAACAAATAATAAAATAAATATTTAAACTAAAAATATCAAATCACAAAAAATAAATTTACAAATAGCAAATCAATAATTAAATACAGGTATCCATTAGATATTTAAAATTAATTATAATAATTATTTAGTGAATACTAATAAGCATAAATAAGAGAGGAGGCAGAGTAGAAGAATAGTTATATTCGAAGAAATAGTCGTGTGTGCAGAGAAAGTTTTGAGGGGAAAAAGTTTCGTGTGCGAAGAGTGAGCTGTTAGCGTAGAAAGAGTCGTGTGCGAAGAAAGAGTCGTGTGCGAAGAAAGAGTCGTGTGCAAAGAAAGAGTCGTATGCGAAGAACGAGTCGTGTGTGAAGAATGACTCTTGTGAGCCTAGAGAGGTGTGATGGGAAGGAGTCGTTTGAGGAGAAGAGGTCGAGATTCTCCGACTCCCTACGAGTATATGACTCCCTCCCCTCTCAGCTCAGTTTTCCGAGTCGCTCATTTGAACTGACTCGCACACACATTGCCCATCACTATTTGAAAGAGTTGATGCGCTCGATGCTCTAGCATAGCACTGGGGCGACACCCATCTCGACCGAATTCCCATCCACGAAAGCGTCACTTTCATTCCTCTTGGCAGTCCATGCGATGCCCATACAAATTGAATTTCCTCTCTTCTCTCCAGTGCAGCCTTCCGCGGTAATTGTCCTAACTGCGGCCTGAAGGGCTGGGAGGCGGTGGTGGTGATTAAGACAAACAAGGGAAACACCCGTGCACGAAAAAAGGTTTCTGTTTCGGTCTGGATCCGATCGACGCACGTTTTCGATGTTGCGTCGCTTTCGAGCGATCCGGATGGGTTGCGAGTTTTCCGGTATCTCTCGGGAGACCGTGACAGACTTAAATAGGTATCTTCCCTGAACGCTACTTTTCTACCTCACGCTAAATGACGTTCACCCCTTTACCAATTGATTTCATGGTCCCTGGTTATTCCTGAAGACCATTGAACTACTCCCAGTCACTTTATCAATGAAAGGCTTTTTCACAGAATACAAAAAACTCCTATATTAATTTAACGGTCGGTAGTTTCGTAACGCAAGGTAAAGAGAACGGAGTTAAGGATATAAGAACTGAATACTTGTTAAACTGCTGGGATCTCAGAATTAAAAATGGGAGTCTGGGTACAATTTTAGTTTTAAAATCTATTATTTGTGAATTAGATATCCATCTTTAGTGGGTGATTAGTATAACAATCTTCAAATTTACAGCAAACATTGAATCAATGCGGTGTTGACCATAATAATTTAATTAACGATTAATTAACAGTCATTTAATCACCAAATTATTGGAAAGATAAAAATCGCAAGCTTTATTATCTTAAGAATGAAACAACTTGCAGCTATGAATTTTAAAATATTAAAATGAACGTGATAAATCGTGACCTCGTGAAATTTTGCACACATTTCCAAAGAAATAACACTGAGTATATTCCTCATAAGGTTTATTATAACGATGTCAACTCCGCTCAACGATGACGATACCGGTCGTTGTAATAAACCCTAAAAGGAAGTGGTCTTTCAATGGAGATGAAAAGGTATATTGTTTGAGTTTCTCCTTATCATATTTTTATTCGTAAAAACAGCAAAACTTGTAGCTGATTCATAGTTGTTAACCATGGGCATACGAATCAGAAGCTCTATAATTCTTGTAAATATAGGAGTATACAGTGTAGTATATACGTATATGTGCGTACAGGGCTATGAAACACACGCAACTGTGCGAATCGGCGCGATAAAATTCCAACTCACACACTCCGCAGGAAAGCCAAGGACGCGTCCCCGAATTGCCTGTTATTTGTCTCGCTTAATCGTCTACCAGACGTCATTAGCGGCTTTCAAGGTAATAAATGCGAATTTAAGTCTGAATTTATAGGTCAAAGGAAATTTGCCTCGAGCCGCAATAAATTACGAATAAATTCAATTTCGTTGATTTGCCAATGTGAACTTTCGGAATTAAATTATGCCAACAAAAAATTTGATCAAGAATGACGGTGTAAATATTTACAGATTCGAGCACTTTAGTCGCGGCTACAGGAGGTGGCTACATGTTATCAGAAGAGAGACTTCGTAGTGTGCAATGTTCAATGTTGCATTATCAAGAAACACTTAGTACTTTTCAATTAGGTATTGTTCAATTACGGTAGGAAGATTCTCATATTTCGATGGAACCTAAGAGCATACGATGGAGAGTTTGGCTATTTATAAACTTTAAGAAAATGTACATAAGCTTCAGTCTTTCAAACTTCCAATATGGAGCATCCCCTAAGGCCATGGTAGTGTTATGATAAGGCTACATTGACAATATCTTTGATATAATAAGTCACTAGTTATGAATATGTATTCATAAAGCAGGATTGCCGCAGCTGTGTTTCCTGTGAGTTCCCAAAATTCTTTTTGGGCGACACCTATCGTACTTCGCAGTAATTTTAAATAATGACTATTAACACATAACATCTATAGGGTATATTACAAACATTACTTGCTGGAATGCACCGAATTCGTCCGAAGGGCTTGTGGACGGTAGGTTGGGTTATAACCCTTTGTCTTATTCGGAATCCCAGTAAAAATAACTATCCGGTATCATTGCTAGTAGTGTTAGCTAGCATAACTATAGTCGCTAATAGTTCTCAGTCATAGGAATTTGACTGATTGGATTTGATCAGTATAAAAGCATTAGGAGACTAATCACTCCAGCTCGTCCGTAGATTTCGTTGAAATGACTCCCCTAGCATCACCATTTCCTGCCTTTGAGCGATTCCCATTCCATTCCTCATTCTACTCTAATGCACAGCTGTCGATTCCCATGTCCCTCCAGACAAATCGTCCCTCTGAAATGTACCATCACATTCATATAAGTGTGAATTCTTTAGATAAGCTTTTAAGGCCAATGAGAATTACTTCTCTCTCACTCCATCGTTCGATCAAAGATTAAAAGTGCACTTTCTGGAGCGTCCCCTTCGATGAGGGGACGTTTTCCAGAATCGTATTCGTTGGGTTTCCGATATCTATTTCATGGTAACCTCTGAACAAGGGTGTGTACCCTAAGGACACAGAAAAGGCTGCACTTAGTTAAACTGGGACTTTTATCAGGTCGAGGACAAAAATTCAGCAGGATAATAAGACCAAATAAATGGTACGGTATTTTTAGAAGTTTGGATATTAAAATACTTATGTATGAGTTATCCGTCACATATATAAACAAACAGATGTTTTATGTACAACCTTATAATGACAGAAAATCCTTCATTGTAATATTATTCATCAAATCGAATTTTATAAATAATCACAAATAAACAAAAATAGAAAAGAATATAATTTTGTGTATTGCCTTTTCTTTCGTTGGTTCTTATTAATTCACAGATTTGCAATATTATTTCAACCATTATTTTGATTCCCTCAACTGTGTTATTTTAGGATTATTGTAATTAAGCTTCGACCAAGAAAATGGGTGGATCGAATATTGAGAGCAGAGGGGTCGCTAAAGAAGGATAGAATAAAAGAGGAAAAACAGTGGGCAAAGGAAGATGTTAGAAGGCATAATGAGTAGAGTAAGCTACCAATAAACGAAGTAAATGGCGTTGAAAAGGGAATTTTTGAGCACGTGAACATATCGAAAGGAAGAATGCTGATGTATGCATGTGACTCGGACAATTCGACCACCAAAGGTTTTTCCGTTTTCTCTTCACACATTCATCAAAGGTGACTCAACCTGTCTCTTGATTCAAACTGACAACAAACTTCAGTTTTACGGATTCAGTTCTACTCTTATAAAAGTATGTCTCATATAGTAAATCAGTATCTAAGTTTGTTTGAAATAAATCATAACTTAAATATTTGACCGTCACAAAGGAATTGAATGTAGGTATTTTGGAGGTTTTTTAGAACTAGGATGAATCCTGGAAAACAAGAAAGTTATTCTTCAAAAAACTCAGGGGATTCCGCATAGCGTCCTTTAAAACATGAAATTTCGAATTATGCATACTTTAAGGAAGGAACAGACCTCGAAGAGTACTCCATGACAGGCAAACTCTTTTACCCCTTTTTAGGGGCAATTCCCTCGCATATGATGGCCAAACTCTGGCGAGTTTTATTTTTCCTGAGTAATATTTCCAACCCTTAAAATTCTTAGGGTTATTGCCTAAATGTAAAAATATCCCATGATTTGTAATTGTGGCAGGGATCAGTGACAATGACATCGCCAAACTTATTAATTTATTTCTCACTTATTGAAATAGTGCAGAACAAAGCTTCGTCTAGTAAAGTAGCAATAAATAAAGGAAAATATTACTGGAAATGATTCAAACACATACACCAGAAGTTGTAGATATTAGTTCAATAGAATTACCTTTCCCTGCCACTCAGCCTCATTAAGTAGAAGAACAATCGGGCCCGGAGACCCATTCATTCTTCTTTTCAACTTATTTCATTTAATGTAACCCTTGATACGTCTTCTGCAGATGTTATACTGGAATCTCAATCCATTTCCACCTTATGCTCCCTAAGGCTTTCCTACCTCAAAAACTTACACGTAGACAAACCGTAAAGAACCTCATCCTCCAACGGTTACCTCGTTTCAGTCTCTTTTTTCTCTTTGAAGACCTGAGGAGGGTTTCCCCCTGTCTGCGGGATGTTTGATTGCCAGCTGACGGAAGGGGACCCCCTAGGTGGCCAATAAACTTAAGCAGGAGATCCTATACAAATGTCATTTTTACGTGTTGTTTTGAATTGCCAATAATACACCCTTTGTTAAAACGGCTTTAATTAAGGCCGTGAAACGTTTCAACTTAATAGTTTATGTCACGATAAACACTATGGAATACATTCACCAAAAAAGAAATAATTACACTCAGGTAGTCATTTACAGACGTGAACAAAGCTCTGTATGATTATGAGGTAATTAAACTTTATTTTTCTTCAGATGAACACTTCAAACTAATCAAATTAAAATATATGACAAGCTCTTAAAATTACTTCCGAGTGTTTTTCACGATAATTTAATTATTTACCGGTGCGTTCATTGATTACTTATAAAAGGGTTTTTAAACCCTTGTACAAATCGATAAAAAGGGCAAACCTCGTTCATTGCGTCAGAGCGGAACCAAGTGAATGAAAAATTGATGAAAGTGGTACGCATCAAAATTGCAAGAGTTTGACGCCGTCGAAGAATGCTTGGGGAACTGAACTGTTTTGAAAGGTCAGCATGAGCGGGTAAGAATTTTCGATACCTCCTTGAGGCTTCATCGTATTCAATATCCACTGGATACTATAAAGAAATGCGCGTATTGGAAGGTCACGCTGGTTATAAACTTTAGATAACATATAAATATTATACAGTTGATGCTGATTTAATTCCAAAATAACCCTAAAGGCTGTCTGAAAAAAACCTTAAATGAGAAAAGCAAGGGATGAGATGGGTCTGTCCTAAGGTAAATGTTTCTATTAAAACGAAAAGTATCGAATGAATGTATAATAATTATAAATAGTATTTTGAGAAGTTTTATGAATTAGACCAGGTTCCTGATAATAATTAATTTTTATAATATTTTATAATTTCTTTGTAATATTTTTTAATTTTTCCATAACTTGAAAACTGATATAAGTGCATGAAAAATATTTATATCTTTTGTGAAAAAGAATTATCCGTTTCTCCATTCTGTGTAATACGAATTCAAACAAACCAATTATAAAAGAAGTAAATGTTGTGTCAGATAAGTGTTGGTCATAGCTTTTTTAAATTCAATCTAAGTAATATCCAAAATTTGACAACTCAAGTGCCTAGGAGAAACTTAAGTTGCGCCTGAAAATCATATAGAAATAAAGTAGTTGTAAGTCATATATTACGCAAGAAAGAAATAAATATAGGTATAAAATCCAATTTTTACAAAACATTTTTGGACATTAATAGGTTAAGGAAGGTTTAGAACGAAACGAGGGAAATTTAACGTCGCCGTGTAAAAACTAATCTGAAGTCAGGCATGAGGTTACAAACATCTCAGGAATTACTGAAAGCTGTAAAGCTGGACAAGGAGAGAGAGAGAGATAATTGCATCACTCAAATTCGATTCGAGTGGTTCTTGGTAGTGGTATTGTTAAAAGTGCTTCGACAGCTTAGGTCATTTCGCACATTGGCTCCCACCGGGAATCGAACCCGGGACCGCTTTCACCAGAGGCAAACGCGCTGTCCACATGACTATCTGGGAGCCTCGAGTGGTTCTTATGAGGAGCACAACTTAAAACAAAGGAGAAGAAATTCTTGGAGAGAGGTTAATATGGTCGTTTAAAAAAAAAGATCATATTCTTCAGAGCATTCAGGGAAGAGTGGCTCTGACAAATGGACAACATAAATAATTGCTCTTCAAATCTCAACAAAGTAACATTTTTTTGCATATGAAATTTTCTTCACTAAGCTCATTCTTAAGCACGTGAAAATTTAAATATAATAATTATTAATTATTGTCTTCCTTTCAAACTTTCCTACTCAAAGAAGAGGGTTAAGGTAACTCTGTAGATAAGGGCATACACCCAGGAAAGTTGGACTTAAAAAAAGTCTAACGGGGCCGGGAAACGAACCCCAGATCTTTCTCTATCCGGGAGGCTTCTTTAACCTTCGAAGCTACCTGTCCAGAACATCTTAACAAGTCCTTTTGGGGAATTTGTACTTTCCTACACATTTCGCAGTTTTTCACACCCCTTTTCTCTTATGGGTGTTTTTCTACAGTTATTTGTTATCAAAATTAAGTTTTTTTATTTTCTCCACAAAATACCACTTTCATACCATTTTTCTCTCTGTTTCCACATAACTTATAAAGAACTGAATGTATTACTGGTTATATTTTAGCATTTATGTGTATTTGTATTAGACAAGGATTGAATTGAATACTGGACTTCCTATTCCCAATTTCGCTCGATATAGGCCTCCGTATATATGTATGTAATCTCCGGTCAATTCTTGAGAGTTTCCTTTAACATGAAAGATTTCGTATAAAGTGCATGAAGAACTCACCCTCAACTATAATAGAATGATCCGGAAGGACAGAGCTATGAAAGATTTTTTCCACGTCTAGAGCGAAAAATTGCAGTTCAATTCAAAAAGTTCCATTTTTTTAGCCGGAATCATTCTTCGCAGACAATGAAAAAAATGCAGACGCCTGCAGCGCCACTCCCTCTGTCGCGAAGGAATTTGGCACTTTCTATGGTGTAAGTGGCCCCAATTTTCTCGCTGAGAGTGACGCTAATTGAGGAGCTACTGGAGGCTGAAGAGTGCAAACCACCGTGCTCTAAAGTAATCGAAAACTTTCGCAAAGATTCTCGTCGTAGAAAAATCTAGTCCTCCGCCCACACGACCCATACCCTTCCTTAATTACATAAAATCGCAATAAATTCCATCGGCGCCAGACATAGATTTCCTCAGTTTGAGGTTAAAAATCTGCAATAGCCGTCTTTGTCGGCACTCCGTATCTCGTTGCCACCGATATTCAGAAACAGCAGAAAGGCCTGGATTACCGAACACCCAATACACTCGAACTTTGCAATTACAATTCTATCAATATCAGATATATAATAGTACGATTACTCATACTTATTTATCAGTATAACAATCGTACTATTATGTCCCTTATGATGATAGCATCGCTACGGAAATGTAAATTAAGCGTTATTTATAAGAAAGTTGGCAATCCGGGTATTCTTGTTGTTTCCAAAAACCGGCGGCGAAGAGTTACGGAGCGCCGACAAACAATAAAAGTAATAAATCGACTTTATTCGGGCGAGATTGAGACTGCAAGCCTCTTCTTCCATCCAACCCATCGTCATAGATTTCATACAGCATTTAAAGAGATAGTATGAGAAAAATTAGAAGAATTCCGGGTGTAAAAAACCTAAGTGATTCGTAGGAAAAAATGTATCCATTGCAGGTAAACATCCATGGAGAAGGGGTCTATGAAAATCATCCGCAAACCTACCGATGGACATAACTAAAATATGAGAAGAAACATGACTATAGTTATATAGAAATACGCTATAAATAAGAACACGCATGTGATACATCAATAAACATAGCCACGTTAGCAGTAAATAAGTGTTATAAATATACATCCAAAAATATTATAGGACTATACGACCAATTACTATTAAAGATTTTAAAACTCAAATTCTGCGACTCCCAACCGGTGGTATACGGCAACGTTTCAGGTGGTACGTGGGCATTATGAGCGATAGGTTAGTAAGCATATTAATATATATATATATATATATATATATATATATATATATATATATATATATATATATATATATATATATATATATATATATATTAATATGCTTTATATTTCTATATATTTTTTAAATATATAGAAATGTATATATACATTTCTATATATTTAAAAAATACATGTGCATAATAATATACATATATCTCTTTACATTTTTAAATAAAAATTAGCATGAAAAATAGAAAAAAATCTATGTATATATTTAAATTTATTTATTTAGTAATTTAATTAAAATACATCATGCAATTGGGTACCTTTTCGACAGTAAATAGTTTCTAAAAAATATAGGACTGATGCCAAAATTTCTAAACATTTCCGGTGGTACGCAGTTAATAAAAGGTTCGGAACCCCTGCTCTTATTCATTAACAGCCGTATCTAACTTTTCCTTCTTAACATCAAATTTCTTCTCGAAACCAAGAATATAAATGCGATCTCAAAGAGACTGCGTAATTGATTCGCTTTTATTTTGCTTAAACCCCAAACTGGACTTCCTTGGGTGGGTCAATCACATCGCTGTACCTTATTCAGTAAAGAGAATCTGGATTGCCCTCCAATCGAGGTGAGTCACGCGCTGAATTAATTCACGGCTATGAATGAATGTCTGCAAGACCATTTTTCTCCCATGTCAGCAAACATGAAATCGTCCCAATTGATGGAATGCACGATAGTTAATTACGCCGGTGTTTCATAGACTAAAAATAAATTCCCGACTTAATGTATGCGATCGCATTTTTCTCTCGATCTGGATAATGTATGCTAAGGATTTTCATCAACGCAATGAAAAATAATGCATCGAAATTGATGCTTCGCGAAATCACGCATAATATTATTTGCCGCTAAAACTCGGTCGATCGAGGCCAAGCAAATTAACAAGAGAATCCCTCTCGTAATAAATCTCCTGCAAACCAAAAAGGGGACCTCATTACTGTAATTGCTCCCCCGATTCGTTCGAAAAATAAGAGCTAATAGTCTGATTTAGAGCTTAAATTACCTCCGAAATTACTCCGAGTGGATGAGAAATAAACGACATCATTTGTCTGCTAAACAGCGACCATTTCGACCTTTTATAATCATCATATCCCCCAACATAATAAGTGTTACATTGAATATTATCTGGTCATTTTTCCTCTGACTGCTGGCATCGGGCCTAAGTTAAACAGGCTGAAAACGTTTTTGAAAGCAGCCCAATTAATAAAGCATTTTTTAAAGGGAATATGAGTTTAATATTTATAGAGAGAAAAATGAACACGGCTGTGTTAATGCATTAAATTTTAAAGTTCCAGAAAGCTGTTGTTTGCGAGCACATTAACCGCTGGAAATTCCAACCAGCAGATGTTAGAGTTTACTAAAGTATGACTTTGTAAGTGATTTTTCACAATAGGTTTTCCGGAAACTAAGTTACTATTATCGGGAAGAAGAAAATTCAATAGTCAATCACAAATACAAGTTTAATGTATCGTTCAGAGATACATTAAAAACCAACAGAAATTTCACTGCAATCCACCGCAAGTAATTTTTCAAAATTTGTCACGCGTGAATTTGGTTCGAAATCTTACATCTACATTTTACAGAGAGTACAACCATTATCTCAAAAAGAAGTTCCACAGATACATCTTCCATGCTCATTAAAATCCTTATTCCTTCAATAAAATGGCTAGAATGCAATCAAACAGAAGCATTTCGTCGTTTTACGTAGATGATAATTCATCCGAAAATTGAGAAATAGATAAAAATATAGCAAAAATTCAAGCCAAAAGATGGGTAAAATTGAAAACAGCAACAAGGTTAATATTTTGTTTCATTCAAATGCATTTTCGAAATTCGATCATAGCTTTTTCTTCCTTGTTTGTCAACTAAATGGAATTGATTTAAATCATTAATTGATTTATTCTGTACAGTTATATATATATAGATACGATTACAATAATTATGGATAAGGACAAAGCTATTTTATATGATCTTGTGATGGATTAAAAAATCTTTTCTGCATGACACACATTTAAATCTTCAATTACAACTGAAAAAATATCTATTCTACTGTCTATTGTCTATACTTTCATGGTAATTTTTGCTGGTTAGAATTTGTATATCATAAATTAATAAAATGCAAAAATATTTCAATCCTCTACAAAAATTCACTTTGATATCTAACATTACTGAGAAGTTTAAAATAGTTTAGATTGTAACTGTGAGATTCGGATTCAACTTCCTTAGGACAGGATTTACACAAGAAAATTGAATAATAGGGCGCAACTCTAAGAAAAGATCCGCCGCAAAAAAATTTTCAATTGGATACTTCAAATCACTAGGTTCATAGCAAATCCCACAGCTGATTTTGATGACAGTGAGTTAGCATGTTCCCTCTAACTGCCAATGGCCACCAGCCATGAGGGACAGAGTGGGAGGAGTTTCGGTACAGACTTATCGATGGATCAACGTCACTTACAGCCACGGTTTCATCAATCAAGGTACGAGAGGCTAACGACAGCCTATGTCCCTCACTTAAATCTCTCGTCTTTTCAGAAGTATGAGTTTCCTAGAGCTCAGCGGGAAATACTCCACGTAAGACCATTAGCTCAAATCCTATTAAAATGCTACAATTCATTACGAAATGCATCTCCGAAAAGTCTTTGGAACGGCAGAATCCATAAAATGACCAACATTTACCTTCGTACTAAATTTTTCAAAAACTTTTTGTCGCATGAGATTCTGTCAACGATATTTGTATACTTTGGAAAAGGTCTCTCAAAAATTCAATATCATGATAAATATTCGTGGCAGGTAATTTTCGTAAGGTTTAATGATACGTCATCTCTAGCAGGCGTGGTGATATTGCCCCTCAAACAGTTGATTTTCATGTGAATTAACGAGGTTCACCACCTATTCTGAACGGGATATGAATCAACTACAAATTGGGTTTCCGCGTTTAAGTTAGATTAGTATCGTTACCCTTAAAGCAATCCGCCGGGTCAATCTGACCCGATCGAAAATTCGTTTTAAAAAATTTATAATTAGAGGTTTAGTACGAAAGCAAGATATCAAGTTAATATTTTTTCTAGTCCTATTCTGTAGTATCAAAACTGAATACAATGTACATAGCTTAACTAATCATATGTTTACAACGACGCAAATGTTTTCGTAATAAAATAATCAGGAAATATAGACAGTTATTACCGAAAATTGCTGCCCCTGGTTTACAGCAAGTTCTGATATATTTTCATCATACACTATTCTCTATATTTGCTAGAAAAATATAATAAAAACAATCACTAATTCACTGTTACAGAAAGTGTATCGCAGCATCATAATTGAAATTTACTCCACTGTTACGTCTGCACCACAGCGAATTCTAAAATTGAATCACTGGTTGTGGAACAGATAATTAAATTCGCCTGTTTTATTTTATTCGCTTTAAAATTCGCCTGTTTTATGCTTCGTAAATATTTTCAGTAAATTATATCATGTTTATGGTACTGATTAGGATAATCGAATCTAATGAACAATTGAAGGTTTGGGCCAATATGACTCGACACGACTGGTAACGTAAAAATATACCGTGCTACTTCTTATTTTGTAATGAAAATATTGGTAAAAGGAAAACTTTCGAACAAAAGAAATCCTTTCTGGGCAAGTAACGATCTTAAACTAAAATCCAGTAAATTTTATTCCTCCGCGTAGAACTGAACGACTCGATTGTCGTTCAACGACAAAATAAAATATAAGTATGTTAAAGTGGTTTATTAAGGTTCACTTTAATCCCACTTTTTAGGCACACCCTAATGGATATAGACAAATGCTCAACCATAGGCCTAGGCCATGTGTTTTATGTTACATAAAAATAAGAAGACGAAAAAATGACTTCATTCGGATAAATGCTTTAATTTACCGGTTACTTGGTAACTACTAGGTAAAAGTTCATGTAAACCAAGTAAGCCTGTTATACTTGGTAATTATGAGTAATAAGAATCCCGAAGTGCATTTTTAACTGAGCGTTAGATTAAATAATTATAAAGCCAAGTTTCCTGGAACATAGAAGAGAAGAACAAGGAGAACTCCAAGATCACTGCGTCATCCCCACGTAACTAATTCGTGTCACTACCCCGAGATGAAAAATAAGAATCTTTCCGCCTCAGCGACCAACGCATACGTTGCGGTACGAGCCATCAATAAAAGCTTAGCTATGAAAAGCTTTATCCCGGAAAGATATTATTTTTACATTAACGTGGGGGCGGCGGGGGAAGAGGATCGTGCCGAGCAAACAGCTGACAAGTGCAACCGATACGTAATTCCATTTGGGAAGCGAGAGATCCACTTATGAATGCCCGAGCATATTCCTGCTCCCGACATCATCCGAGCAGTTCCGGGCTATAAGGAAAAGAGGGAGTCGTAAATCTACGTGGAGGGCGCAGATCGCGGGAGGATGAGGGGCGCATGGTAACTCACTCCCATGCAATCCTCTCTTTCTCTGACCCGCAATTAAGACCCGTCTGCTCTCACGAGGAAAAGAGAGGAATGCTCAGGATGAATGACACCATTTGTGGGTCATCTGGACAGTTGAATATTCCCCAGCGAAGCTTCCATAAATTATGAATTATTTCGATGCTTTCGAATGGGGACGGAACTCTCTTTCAGGGTGTGAAGGAAATGATTCAACGGGAAGGAATTATTTCCATTACCGAGAATGTTTAAAATAAGGGCAAGGCTGGACTGGGAGCGTGCACCGCTATTATACGGAGAGGAAGGAAGTATTTTTGGCTTTCCAGAGCTTGTTTTTTTATTTTCCCTGACTCGTTAAAATTGAAATTTGACGGAAAGGTAAATCGGTCAAAAATTCATGTGCGTGATTCACAGTAAAGACGAACTTTTGGGTCATGAACACTATTGCTACATAAATAATTACTTCCTTCATTTAGGTTGAAACTTTTCAGATTTTTAACCACGGTTTCTTGCATTAGAAATCTGATGATTTAATAAGAGGATATCTCGTAAATTGACTCAATACCTTATAAAAAGGTTTTACGCATAATAGAGATCAGAGAGTCCATAAGATATTTAAGTCATTATTAAAACATGTGCAAAATTTATGAGATACTGAGAGGCGAAGTCGAACGAAAGACAAAAAAAAAGAAAAAGAAAAAGCAATAATTAAGATAATAAAAATTTCAAAAGCTATCAAAATGTACAATATATATAGAAATAGAAGTTATTTTTTATAAAAATTGTTGAAAATATTACTTAACGTAAATACAAATTCCTTTATTTCATTACGTAAAAATTATTACTTCCTATAATGCTTAGTATAAGTGAAATTTTGATACTTTCCTTTCCTCTCCAATTTTAAAGGTAAGACAATATCAACTTTCGTATAAAACTAGAAGAAATTAAACGTAAATTAGATCAAATTTACGAAAAAAATAATATAATGAATATTACGAATGACGTATATAAATGGAAGAAAATTTCCCAAATCAATATAACTTACGTTTTAGCTTCGCACACTTCATAGACAAAATTAAAATAATATTCCCTTCTGAATATCAGTTCAATATATCACTCTTAAATGTAGCAAATATCGCAAACAATAAAGGGGAAGGTTGACTTTAATATATCTTTAATAATCTAACATTTACGTTTTTATATAAAATCCTATAAAATGAAAACGTGCATAATTCAAATAAGGTAGCTATAAAACGACTAATTGAATAGAACTTCAACTAGAGGAATCCTCATGTAAGAAACCACTGAAGAGGAAAACAGAACCACATAATACGAGAGCTGGTAAAACAGTAAGCAGCTGATGGAGCTCCTCACATTTCTATTTTCGGAGATTTCTCAATTCGAAGAGTAAAACTCCTTTATCACGAAAATAAATTCCGCGGCGCTCTCGTCGCAGACTTTCGAAGTCTGGAGGCATCTCAATTGAGCCCCAGTTTACTTCATGCTGCAACCATTAAATGAATGATCCAGCAATGGCAATGTTTACCCTTCTGCGCACGATCAATCCAAACTGTTTATCCTCGGCGGCCTTAGATACGCCCTAACCCATTTAGCTTCGGGGGTACCTCAAGAGCGTTTACTGATGCACTTCCGACCGTTATTATCGACGGGGCAAACGTTTCGAGTAGCGTCTTGCAACATTTCGATCTCATTTTGTTAACATACGAACCTGATTGTCTCTGAGGGGCTCAATTCCGCGAGTTTAAAGGCTCGCTCAAGAGCTCGAGTAGAAAGCTTTTAAAAGACACTCGATTTACGTGCATTTTCAAACTGTTATCTCGAGCGTTTCTGCGTGGTACGAGCGAAGCCAACTGAGATTGAAACATGAGCTTTGAACTTTTTGAGAGACAGAGATAAATTAAGAAGACTTTTACAGCTTCAATGGCAAGTACGTACCGCTGAAACTCCTCGGTGTTTCTTGTACAACCACCCGCGCAACACCGATTCAAACTTTTGCTTTTCGATCAACCGAAAAGCTTGGGTTGCGTTGAATTCTTAGCCATAAATTTAAACGCTATTCACACATTTCCTTTATAAATTTCCTAAATATCGCTCTCTGCGCCAATCAAACCTCTTAACTTTTTAAAGAATGTAGCAGGAAGCTTCCTTTAAGTCTCTAAATTTATTTTGCAAGAGCTCCGATAGTGGTCGAAAAACCAGCAAAAGGCATTGTTATTCTACTCCTTAATGGTTAAAATATATACCTTTACCTAGATTCTATATATGTTGTAAACATGTAAATTAAAATTTGCCCTAGGATTCTTGTATCGAAGGTTAGAAAATTTCAGTTTTGAAGATCTCGGTACCCACACATATTGTGATGGTGTCGTTCATTTAAATGCATTGAATTAACGACACCACTACACACTATTAAAATGAAAGTCTTTTTTACTACTTGAATTCATTATAATACTTATATTTTTATTTTTGTCACTCCTTATTCTTATGAATTGCTTGATAATACTTTGCAGATTTGTATTCATTGATGCGTAGAATGTAAAGCAGGACATAAATCCTATGTGAGTTAAGATTTGACTTGTTATTCATGTATTAATGAGAGATTTTGAGAGTTGAAATGAAAAGAAAAGATGAAAAATATTATATATGTAACTAAATATTACAACTATCAGGCTAATACCAAATTATATGGCTTTCACGCGAGAAAATTATTTTCTAAAGCTGAGAATCCTGTAGAGCACCGGCAGGTTAATTATTAGGGCAGACGTTTCCGTCTTGACCGCAGAGAGGTTACAAAGCCCGTACTGCTCACGTCACACTCAATTACATGCCGAGCACTTTAGAGTTAAACGACCTCTTATCTAAGATCCTTCAATCCTCCAACCTCAAGGGTAAAGATGGAGTTTTCCCTTCATATACCATGAGATCAGCGCTCTTATCCAACGACAAAAGGCATTTTGCCTCACTCATTTCAGGTAAGATCGGATAAGCGATGGGTTTCAATTTTTTAATTTCACTGTTCTTTACTATCCCTCTTATTTACTGACAGGAATATTAGCAGCTGGTATATGCTGTATTATTTCCAAAGGGTGTGTAGTTTAACTTTAGTTAAGTAGTTCAGGTAAGATCAGATGAGTCATTAGTTTCAAGTTTGTTAAAATCTTACTGTTCTACAATACCCTCTAAAATTTGCTCAACTATCCATAGGTGTCTCTGGTTTATCACGCACCTTTTCTTGCGGGTGTTTTTTCGATGCGGAAATTTTTTTCCTAAGTGAAACCTAAGGTTTTTAAACCAGCAAAATATTTATATTCTGGGTACTTTTATCAAGCAATCTCTTTCTATAAATTTTATATGACAAATGGCTAAGTGTAAGATGAGACTTATCAGTCTCAATGTTTCCAAATAAAATATTTAAACGTCTTATTATTATTACTATTGCATATAATCAATCCGCGAGAAATACCTTTGCTGTCAGAATTTACTGAAATATTTTCGACGGCTGTGAAGTATTCCTAGTCTTATTCACCAAGATCTTGAAGTTAGAAGGCCAAAACAAAAATGCAGATGCCCTTAGAAACATGCTCCTTATTAGAGCATCTTAAATTAATCCGATCTTTATGTAGAGAAGACGAAAAATAAGTTGGTATACCCAAAATAATGTTGAAGCAATAGGGCAAAATGGTTCGTAAATACAGAAAGCACTCTTATATGAATGACAGTGGGAACTTGGAAGTCCCTACTCATTTTCGTGAGATGGCACGTATATGTCCACGGAGGAAGACGTTCTTCAGAATTCCATTATCGTAACAGCAGAAAAAGTGAAGTAATAGTATGTTTTCCACAATATTATTTTAGCGCTATCGGTTTCAGCCAATGACCGCCATCAATAGATGAAAATAACAATTAAAGGAGCGTATTTACGCAATGAAAATCTAGATGAGGGGAAAGCGCTAAGGGAAGGGAGTGGAGTGAAGGGAAACTAGAGATATAAGCTGTTTTTCAAATTTTTGTATTATTATATTATTATTATATGCAAATGGACCCGGAAAGGTCGATGCAAAGTTAAGCCCGTATCTGCTGATTGGCATTTTTCTACTGTTGACATTTTTAAACATATCAGCACCACTGATAGAAAATGTTGATCTATGACTAATATGGACTTAAATTTACTTCATGGGGTATTTTAAACTAATTTAGTCGTTGTTTTTCTTCTTAGATCGTATAAAATAATCTCCAAAATTATTTTCTGAAATTAACAGTATTTTGAAGAATATCTCTACTTGTATGCATGGGAAATCTTTTCTTTTACATGATTCAGTATTGGCACTTGAGTCATAAAACAGTTAACTGTTTTGCTCCCGAGTTACATTTAAGTCTGCAAGGAAACATTTGCAACCGTAAAATTTCGTATATTTACCAAAGAATGTGAATAACATATCCTGTTTAGTGAGTAACGGTCTGTTTATATGAGGGAAGGGAAGGGTGGAGGACGGTTTCCAGAAACACGGCCCCTCTTACGCTGGAAACTCCCGACAATTCCGAGAAAAAATATTTTTATAGATACGGCGCCGAAAACCATCTCCCGACCGGCCGTAATAATTGAAGCATGGAATTAGTACTCACCCATCGAGGCTGTTAGCGCCTCCCTGCGGCCTTTGACGGCACTCCCGTGTCTGGGTGGCGACTCCGCCGCCGCATGTCCTAGAGCAGCGCGACCAAGAAGTCCAAGAGCCCCACGTTCCTCCTTCGGCCCTACGCCAATCCCCTCGCCATCCGGAAGGGCGCACTCGGTGCTTCATCACGCCATGGGCCTGAGGGGGAGCCGAAAGGTTAAAATGATTGTGACAGGGAAAAGGGCACGAAAATCGTCACGACATGCAACGCAATGATTGTGCACGTGCCAGGCATATTACTCCGAATTACCCAGTATCCTAGAGAGAGAATTAATTGCCTCTTAGAGAGTTAGACGCTGTGCGCGCCACTCATCTGACCAGCGTATCTCTGTATCTTCTTTCTGTATTTAAGTTCAAGGGCATGGTTGACTTCAATTGCATGCGAGCTATCGTAGCAAAAAATTCAATAGTAAAGATCATAGCGGCAAAATGTCATTTTAATAAATTTTGTAAATGAAATAAAATTTCGCAAGGCTTCAATGTGAGTCATAAAGTAAAACTATCTCACCCTCGTTTGAATATGAGATGATTGTGCTCGCAATCAATTTCAAAGTACTTTCGTACACCACACCAAGAACAATATCGTGAGTGGCAAGAGATTTTGAAACAAAAATTATCTTCAACCAATGGTGTAGTGGCAAATTTTCCAGTGTGGGAACGCTAAACATATTTATCAAATTATAAGGAAAGTCGTATCAACATCAATCGAGTTTACAAATGTTTGTAAAGTATTTTTTTATTATTTAGATCAATCATTTTATACCAAATCAATACGTAGCAATAAATTGGCTATTTTTTTAAGTGTAAATCCAGTGTGGGAACAGGTGTTCCCGCTCCACTACACCACTGTCTTTAACGTAAGATTATACCATCTAATTTGTATCGTCAATATACTCCAACTAAGGCATGTAATTTCAGTTTTCATTAGAGGATAGTCGGTTGCACTCAATTCAATACAATACACTCGCATTGCAGAATTTACTAAATTAATTCAAAATTATTGACCTGGTTCGATTAATATTTCCATATAGAATAAAAATTCTAGAGTAAATATTTCGCTTATTAATGATTGACCTCAAACCTTGGCTAAATAATACCATCAAAATAATTAAATGTTTATCCAACAAAATTCACTACGCAATAAATAACATTCACTAAAAAACTAATTTATAATTTGGAAATGAGAATAGTGGTATACCTTTACTTTTGAAATTTTCAGTCAAAAATTGTTATAATTTTAATTACTTTTAAAACAGTGTCTTGCGACCTGACGATGGTAATGTAACCCCGAAAACTATTGTCTGATAAGAATTTCTGAGGAAATAGTACACATCCTTGCTTTGGATTTCCTCAATATCTCCGCCGGCATCGGAGATTATATCAAATTTATTTCAAGCGATATGTCCCCCCTATGAATATCTTGCAATGCCTATCTTTTTACACTATTTCATTATTATAAAGAACGCCACTGCAGTCTCAATGAAACCGTCGTAAAACAGCAGTTGCCTTTGCGTTCAAACACTCATCATTTCTAAGAAAAGCTCGCCGATAAAATCTTCTCGCAACCAGACAAACAGACCTTTCCCCGCAGAAAAGAATCATCTCTGGGAATACGTCAAAAGTAATCAAAATTAGAGGCCGTAAATTACGCGTATCTCTGCGGAGTCGCCCTTTAGCATACGAGCTGACTGCATCGTACCCCACCCTCTGGATGCGCGTAAACCATACGGCCACTTCCTCTCCTTGAACTATTCCGGTCCCCAAATCGATCTTTTAAAGCCTCAATACTTCTATAGACTGGGTAGGCGATCAGGAAAGACAAACCCTAAATCCGCCCAATCGCAGAATGCATTCGGTACAAAGAGTCGGAGAAATGAGAGACCACTCCCAGAAGAAGTGGTTTGATGGGGCAGTAATAACGCAAGTCTCGTCTTTGCGAGGCGCAACTAGAGAAAATGTTAGATTACCCCGACACGCCTCTCCTTGAAAAGAAAAAACCGCCGCCCCCGCGTCTCCAGAAGCATCCGTTCTCCCGAAGACTGCCGAGTCGCTTTCGCACTTAAAAAGTTTAGGGATATTCCTCAGCTCCCCGCGCCGCTTCCATTGGATGACTCATCGTCCACACCTCCCTCTCTTTATTTTTTTAAGGGGAAAAATATGAGAAGGGAATGGATTGTTCCACGTCAGTCTTTAACCCTCTCCCCCCTGAGCGACGCGAAATTTTTCTCGGCGCTCGTAAATGTCGTTTATTTTCCTTTTTGCCGCGGACTTCCATTTTGCGGCCTGGATCCTGAGGGTGGGTTTTTTCCCTGCCGCGGAGGTGGGTGATATTTTTTAACGCGCGGCAGATGTGTTTGTTGATCCAAGACGGGGTTTTGAAGGCTCGCAGATTCGAGCCGCGGGGATGTTTTTTCTAAAAATTCTCTCCGAGAAATTGAAATTGTCGGAGATGGGTTCCGTAATCTTCCGATACGTCTCGCGTTTACTTTCGATTATTATTAATCCCGCCGAAGTTTCCTGGTAACGCAATACAATATTCACGCCTACGCTTACGTTATAAGATAGTAGTAAGTCCTCATCTACTTCAAGTTATTTCGGATGCTATCCCAAATTTTTAAGACTTTTTCGCCTATAATGTTATTTACTTTTCTTTTGTGCATTACATCAATTATTTTAGGTTAGAGTACTAGAAATAAATGTAAGAAGACATTCACGTCTCAGTTCCCTTACTATAGGAATATCCCCTTTCCTAATTCAATTTTCTTTACCAAAAGCATTCTTTATTTATTATTACTCCCATCTGTTTGATAGTTGAGTGGACATACGAGTAGTACTCATCCTCGCATACCCCAAAAAGCGATGGGAACCAAAGAACAGTCTTCTATGTGAGAGCTATGACTTGTACTTTTGGGAATCATTTCTTCCTTCATGATTCTTTATAACAAGCATTAAATTTACATATGCTAAATCAAATTCACTATACTCAATAATTAGAATTTCGTTATACAGTTCCATGTACTAATTGTAGTCATCAATGTGGAATCTTTAAAAATTCAAAACGCAATATAACAATTTCCCTATCTTCTATCAACTTGCTTGATATTTTCACATCCCTCATGCATATTAAAATGTTCATATAGGCTCCAGATTTTCAGTAGGAATCCCATTAGCTATTGAGTACTCGTGTCAGTATCAACGATTCCTATTCCGCCGTTCCAACTATTTTCCAGTTCATTTCAGATTAGTCATAATTTAGTATCTGAGTTTCGACGACATTGAAAATACATGTTAGACTTTTAATTAGGTCCTTAAAGAATTTTTCCGCCTAAATTATAGTACGATACGTCATCATCATTATCGATATCGTCGTCAATATATATCCCCATCAAATAAACCCTCCCTTGCATGTATTTTGTTAAGTTATTAAAATAGGAATTAGTTTTCTGTGAAACGTTCGTCCTGTTTTTTGTCTTTCACTTTCATGATCTATCTCAAACTAAATAGAAAGATTCTTGATCAACCTTTTTGATACTAAGAGATATAAGAAATTGAAATATTTTCTGAGACGAATAAAATATGGTCGTAGGTAATATACTACAATACCAAAGTGGCATAAATATTTTAAATTCAGTCCCCAAATTCTTCTTGCCGTAAAAAATATTTTTAATTTTGATAAAAGGTTGAATTCATTTTATCCTTAAGTAAAGAATAAGTTAGGTGTGAGTGGTATCGCGTGGCCTAGTTATAGGCTATTTATCGAATTTTAAGAAGAAAATGCAACAGAAATACAGATATGAAATGTGGAGTCAATTTGAATTAATACTTTGAAAAATTTCTTTTGTTCTTGTAGTTCAACGAAATATACTTGCATATTTTATTATATTAATTCTACGAATTTACTTATTCGCATGATTAAATGATATTTTATGAAAAAATGCAAAGTTATCTTCTCTAAAGCTCTCTTCGAAAGTCTAATAGTATGATTAAAACACTAAATTATTCCTAGTGCTTAAGCATATTCAAATAACCCTTAGATGTTGTACTCAAACAACAATTGTCTAATTTAATAAGAGCATAGCGCTCAAAACAACGATCCGAACCGAACAATACCATCAATCAAACAGAAGTTATGCGACCGGGTTTTGTAAATACCTACCTAACTTTAAAAACGAATATTTACGAGGCTGGCGTGACGATTCGTTTTTTCTTGAGCTTGATGGACTATTTTGACTTGGGGGAATTACGAGAACACTTTTTTTGGGCCAAAGTGACGCTTTAATTGACAAAAATATAGCGTCGCTCCCTTTTGATGTCAACCAGCAATGAGATTTATGGCACCATTCCCAGTAATTATTTATGACCCCAGCTGCTGAGGCTACAATATATAAAAGCCCGATCGCGGCCGTAGACGTGACCGGAAACCGAATTGAAGTCCACATTTGCGGTGTGAGGCATATGTCAGTGCTATATGGACTGAATTAAAGGAGCGGTCGTCCTCGATGAATTATTGGCCTGAATCAATCCACATCAGGTGACTGCAAATACAAAACATCGCCGAATAGTTTATGTGATGGAAAACTCGCAACCAAAGGCTGAAAATGGTACCAGCGCGGAATCATAGCGTAATTAACTGCAGAAATATGAATTTTCACTGAGCCGAGCGGAATCCAGTGGTAAAAAAAACTCGTAAACCGTTTCCATTCGAATCAAAACTGTACCATTACGGGGCCTGGAGAAAAGAGTAGCAATTATCTCGTTAAAATTTCACGTATGAACGTCACAGCGAGTAGCACACGGTTTTATCCATAGAGTATAATGGAAGGTACAGCAAAAGAGGTTAAAACGACAAACTGACATAGTTTTCAGATCAAGGTTAAAGTTAAGTAAAAAATACCAGGATAACTTTGTATTGATTTTAAACCGATAGTTGAAGTTAAAAAATTCAAATCTGTAGCAAGTAAGCAGACTGAATTTTCTTCAATGGCTATATGTCAATTCAATCACATCAACTTTAGTCTCATTTACATTTTAAGGAAGAATATATTTTATTCAAAATATTTAAGCAATTTTTAATGTCATAAACTGAAACATATAAAATTATGAAAACGATTTATCATGAAAATTGTAAGCACCTCTATGAAATTTTGAAATTTCCATCATCTTTAAAACAACGGAAGATCATTAGCACAATCAGATAAGATGGACGAACGAAGTAGTAATTGTTACCACATTACTTCCCTAAAGTATTTATCGATTGCGCACTTGCAACAATACACATAATATCTACCAATTTAGTCTGTAAATTAATAGATAAATATAAGTAATTTGTTTTTCTTACCAAATTGATAACGCATTAAAAGTAAATATCATGAGTTGCATCTCTAAATCATATTCCATCTCCATAATTGTGAATTTCTTTCCTTCTTTATTCGTAATAAAAGCTGAACAAGAAGAAACGTAAATGTAAATACCTCATCTGTGTAACTTCAAAAATCCAAAGAATGAATTGTTTATAATGATGATTTTCATATTCTGCTAAGAACACAGAGATACCTTCTCATATTTAAGCACTGAGAGATGACATGACAAAAATTTTTAACCGTGAAACTAGTACAAGTAGGAATATTTGGATGACAATTAAACGAAAACAACTCTACCTCTGCTAAGTAAAGTGCTTCGTACTGAAATCACATTTAAATCATTCTAATTCATCTTTCACTGAAACTAAACTACCCTGGTGTCCACATGTCCTAATGGAACTAAAACTACCCGCACGCCATAGAGGTTATTTATTTACAACGTGTGAATTGTATTATTTATTAGGAGTGATAATAAGGAATAGGATATATGTTAGTATTATACTACTACTAATTGGAAGATTCATCTTGTTCTGATAAACTTCGCCTTTTCCCTTTATTCGTAGATATGCTAGCATCTGAAAAAATAAATTGCAAGTCGTGTCCGAGAAACATCGCAAAAGGAAATTATCACCCAAAAATATCGATTGCGGACCACCTCCATTCCTCCGAATCATCACAATGTTTGCAATGAACCTAAATCTGCACCGGTCCCAATGAATGAGCAAATACAGTATCGGCGTCAGGCAGAGGGTGGATTTATGGGAGACAAGGTTACAGTCGAAAGAGACAGCGACGGATCCACACAAGAGGTTAAGGCGTTGGCCATCGCAGCCGCTTCCGTTAGCAAATTACGGCTCCAAATCGGGATGGGGGGTGGTGCCGGAGATGGGAAGAGGGGATCCTTGCGGATATTAGCCGAAGGAAAACGACAGCGGGAGTAATATTGCGGAGGACAACACGCCAAAGGGCAGACGGAAGAGGGCTAATGCAATTAAGCCACGTTGAGGACCGCCCTTCTGTCTCAAGGTGAGATGATCTGAGGCTTATGTTTAGGGTTGCGAGAAATCTAGAACGCCATCTACCTTACCCTTTGAAGTCTCGCGTAGTTGTTTTACGGGAGTGCAAAAGGTAACGGCTATTTCGAGTGCTTTTTTATTTTTGGTAGCCATACCCTAACGAGGAAGCAGGAAAATTTTCAATTTTTGAGAATTTCGCGGTTTACGTAGTCGAGGGATCGTTCTTCAGAAAGAGAGAATGCTTCCACAGGAAGCAAAGTGCACACAAAGGAAAGGCTTTTTTTACGTTTGGGGGAATGCGATGAAATGTTACATATTCCGTGAAATTCCGCTTCCTTTGTTGGACACTAAACTCACATTAGTGGGTTAAACATTGAGGAAAGGAGCAGGAAAAATATCACTCTATAGGTATCCTCATTTTACTCGACATAACAAGGAAAAGGTCGGGGTCTATGATGAGCAAAATGAATTTTAAATTGAGGAAAAGAAACATTTTATAACTTCCTCCTGGTTTACATGGTAGTTGAGCTAGCGCAGGTTTCTAATTAAATGCATTCCTACGATGGAAATCAAAATATTCATTCCCCTCCGGTGTTTCTATAAGCAAGGAAATCGCTTAAGAAACCTGATATCTGGGTTAAAATTTGAGTAAATTCATAAAGGTCGCAGTCGAAAGAGGAAGTATGTACAACCAAAGTAAATAAACTCCTCTTTATTGCCACAGCTCTCAACTGATTCAGTAGAATATTAGCATTTTCACTATTCGTTTTCGATTTCAGTCGGTTTGTAGATGTTTAGCCATTCTAAGGTCAGCCATATTCTTGAATTTATGCACAGGAAATCTCCGAAATTAATTAGGCTTTATGAAAAATGTTTTTTCTCTATTTTTGCTGGATATCCTCTCAAGGGAGAACAACCAGAAGAGCGTGAATCAACTTTCTACATGATAAGGTTCATCAAATTAAACTCTCTCCATATAGTAAATCATTTACTTGCGCCCGAGAGTCCAGAAAACGCGCTCAACAGTTACTTTCAACCGGTAAATTTATCGTCAAAATTACAATAATTCACAGCCGCTACACAATCGAATCACTTCCCGGAAAAATAAGGATCTAATTCCTCAGATTAATCCTCCTTAAAAAAAAACCAAAGCCATCTGCCTCGATCCCCTCAATTGCAACCCCCAAAGACTCCATATATCTTCGAAGGTCATTCCGTCACGAGTGCTTCCTCAACCGACGCGCGACACGCTAATGCGTTTTTAATCATTCACCTAGCATCCTCGAGGTATTCCGTCAGAAGCGAGCATCTGGGACTTTGGAATGAAGGGGGTTAGACGGAGCATCGGGGTTCAAGTGACCCGTGACGGCCTCACGCACACGAGCGCAAACACACCATCAGCTGCACTTGACCTCCACTCTGGTGCGTGCATTCGAGTGTGTGGGGATTCTTTCAAGGATCCCCGCGGGACACCGAGTATCCCTCCGGAGCAAGGGGGCGTAACAATGCCCACTTGTTTTCCGTCTCGCCCTATCAATCCTCTAAGTCGCTAGGAGACACTGCGACGCTCCGCAAGATTCACGAAATCTCGTGGAAAGCCAACTTCTTTACGAGCGTCCTCCCATTAAAAAGCGCCCTTTTAATGCTTCGGAAGCCATTACGGTTTGATTTATGGCTGAATCCCAGACTGATCGGATGCGTTCTGATTAGGCCTTCGGTTTATTTTCCATACGCATACCACTCGAATGGACTGCGTCTCCGGCAAGCAAGAGGCGTTTGTTTTCTAGCTTCCTATCGGTTGAATTTTATTAAGTTTGAATCTTCTCCGTTGTTTTTAGATACACATTGCACTGTTGTCTCTTTTTGATTACTCTCAGAGAGAATCAGCATTCCATCAAAATCTTTGGAAGCATTCTTATATGAAAAGAGTCTCAAGTAGAAAAGAGAAATAAAATCATATTTGAGGTCTCGGATTTCGCCTTGAACTCTAAATGACGAAGAGAATTAAAGATTCAGAAAATTTCTGCCAACTAACATGAAAAATTGCGTAAAGCCAGGCTGACTTCATATCAATCACTTGAAAACCATTTCTGAAAGTAATTTGATTTCTAACTTAAACGACCATTGTTCTCCCTGAATATATAGTGATTTTATTATTATTCATAGTATATAATTTTTTCCAAGTGCATTAAAATACAGGTAAAATAAAGCTCAATAGTATTTTGGAAATAAACGTTTATAAATTACGAGAATTAACTTTATCTGCTTTAACAATTTAAATAATTGTACACGTTGTAATATGAGAACAAATTGACGATTCACAAATATGAATGACTTGTCACCTATCTGATCTGAATATAATGGATTGAACAAACATAAAGTTTTTAAAAAGAGGAGTATTATTTCCTAGAGAAATCCTTCCCTAAGGCGATCTACGATTCATTGTCTCGTAATCTTAAGCACCTTTAAAATTCTGAAATACGCAAGATCTAGAGTTTGAGATTACCTCGGAATAACCGTAAATAGGACCTATGAAACTCAAAATTGGAACAGTCAATGCGAAAATTCACGTTTTGATGAAAGTATTATATCAAAGTTTATCATGACATCTAACTACAAACTTTATCATGATCTTATTTATACTTATTAGCGAAAAAATGTTTCAAACGTTAATATAGATCAATTTAAAACGCTAATATATCAGGCATTTGTAATTCGGTACATACAAAATTTACATTCTACTACAGGGGTACTCAACCCGGTGCTCGCGGGCACCCAGGTGCTCGAAGCGACCTCGTTATTATAATTATTTCTTGGGATGGAGTGGAAGTTTGGCGTGGAAAGGGTCAGAAACTTGGCTGTCCTGGTCTTGGGTTTCGTAAACATTTTACCCCTCTTATCGCCTATGTCCAGATTAACAAGACACGCATTTATATCATATTTAGTTCATTATGGGAATGCGAAGATTCAGCTCGGCTCAGCTTTTCAATGTATGAAACTCCTCATAATCAAGGACTGCTTCTTTTCAGAACGCAGCGGTGCACATTCAGCGAAAACCTTCATACCAAATGTATTCCCCGTTATCAAATCTTATTCGGAGATAAAGACTTTCTCACATTCACAGGGTTGTGGTGAAATTATATACGTTGTATTATTTTGGATCTTATTTACCATGGAATGTTTTTTTTTCAAACGACCAACGGTTAACTGGTAAAGTGATAATATTGCCAAGGGATGGCCTCAATATCACCCTGGATGGAAATGTTATGTGGTGCCCGCTTCGCTTCCGGAAGCGCCATTTGGTGCCCGGGTGCCATAAAAGGTTGAGTACTCCTGTTCTACTGATATTTAATGATATTATGTATTAGACTACGGTCAACAATAATATACTAACGTTAAGAATTTTTTTCAAACAATATTTGAAAATATCGAGTGAGTGAATATTTCTAAAAACTATTTCAATTCTAATAGACGTTCCCTATAAAAAGAAAAGAGAAATAGAACAAATATTTCGGAACATTTGATCAGATCGGGAGAATCGGTTCGTTATGTGTTCCGGAATTAGGTACACGGTGCACCGTGTTCCTAATTTTATTTTTACCATGGTAAAAATAAAAGTTCGACATCAGAATTCGCCGATAGATGATCTGGATACGTACAAATCATGTGAGGGAAGCTTGGCTGTTTTCCAAATAGCTCTCGGTTCCCTAGATACTACATCTATTCAGATCAAGTCATTTTGGAGCTTCGTCCCAACCACTGACATATTGAATTAGTTTTTCCAATGACCTTGGTGTGATATAGTGACGAAACTTCCTCACCAAAGCTAAGGGTTTTTTTTCGATTCTCAATCGATCCCGAAATTTAGCCTCATTTATTATGTCGATAATGCATGACATGTAGCGGGAAAAAACTCCGAAAAATTTTCGGTCTTTTTGCGTCTTCCTCTTTCATATCAATAACCGAAAAAATTCTACGAATTCTAAGATAACGGTCACAGAAATAGACCTTCAAAACTTATTGACTTTGAGTATTCTTCGTTATATCTAGGTACACATTCAACTGTTGTCCGAGAACTCATTTAGATTACTCTGACAGAATTAATATCCTTTTTAAAATCTTTAGATGCATTCCTATATACGAATAGTCTCAAGAAGATGAAAAAAATCATTTTCGACGTCTAAGATTTTTCCTTGAACTCTGATTGACGAAAAGAGTTAAATATTTAGAATTATTCAGCAAACTTCCATGATGCATAACTTAAAACCAGTACAACTTCTTATCAATCACTTAAATAAAAATTCTTTGAAACAAGAGGATGCAAATAGGAATTGCTGCCGAAAAGTTTGCGTAAGAAAATTAGTCCAGCATTAGAGATGTTCCTATTTTCGCAGTTGTAAAAGTGACCTCATTAGGGAACTTTCGTCAGCCAGCTAAATTACATCGAGTCGATGATTCGTTTAATAATTATCTCATCCGCCCTTCTTGTTTATCCCCGGAGAAATGTGACAGTGATATATCTTCTCCATATCGGCTCAGGCAGCTGTGAAAATAGCCCTCGAGGAATTTGGAATCAGTTCCTTCGAAGAGGAAAACAGCAGAAATCACTCAAAATCAATGCTCCGGAAATCATTCCCAGACAAATGATTTTCTCGTATTTTTCCCGTCCTTCGCAATTTTGCCGAATCATTAATTGATGGCGGTTCCAAAAATAAGATATCTGAAAGTTGAAAAAATTCTCTCTAAAAGATTCTACGGTATCATTGTATAGAGTAATAAAATTAATCCTCACTGAATTCAATTAAGAATAGAAATTGTGAGGACCTAAAGTTCCCCCTTTGAAGGATGGATTTGATCATTCCTTAAGTTGATCGTAATAACGTACTCCTGCATCTCTAGTTTTCATTTTTAATTCAGTACCATTCAACTTGAATTCAAAATGACGGCTTATATGGCAAATGTCTGTAGTAAATCGCTAAAGTTAGTATTAACTTTTTAAATATACAAAATTTCACACTATGGACCTCAAATAATATCAAGAACTAGGTTTGGAAAACGACATGTAGATCTTCCGTTCTAATACAAATCTTAAATTATAAAATAAAGATAAAAATGTCTAATTTCGTGAGCATGAATTGAAATGGCATGGAATCAAGTGAAATCGTACCACATTCCTTTTTCCCTACCGATATAAAACCGATGAATTTAACTTATGAAGCCTTGACTTTGTAGAACTCCATATTATTTAGGGAGTATGATGAAATAACTAAGAGCAAATTCTACATGAAAAACAAATATTATGCAAGAATCTTCAATGGAGCTTCCGCTAAATAATTTCATTACACTCCCAAATATAAAAATGCTAATTTTTGACAATCCCGTATGACCTTGCACTTTTCAGCTCAACTTTTAGTTCAGTGCAGTAAGTAGAAGTTGGCAATAAAACCCCGCAACTCTGACGCATCCCCAATTATGGAAAGTTCATTCAGTAATCAGCGAGCCAGTCAATGACCCGAGGACCTTCAGCAGTAAAACTCGCGAACGAGGGGACGGCGCTACCACAGAGATAATCGTAGTTTTACGTGCAAAGGGGATCGTAAAGAATCGAGCATATTTCGCCCTTCCAACCAAGACATCTGAATCAAGGAAAAGCCTTTGTGCACGCAGGCACTGAAATAGACCAAAGGAAAAGTCTAACGTAAATCTCTCATTTATAACCAATCGGAGGAGGGATTTCTCAAAATTCATTTCCATGCTACTGCGGTGAAATTAACTGTCTTACCACGTGCTCCCCGGTAAACCTCCTCGGGACACTGTTTGTAAATCACGTTAGCACCAATTAACCTTCTCAAGTAGCGATACAAATTGGTTCCGGAAATACTCGATCATTCCTCGCCCCCTTGCAGAAACAGGAGTTCTCTATGAAAAGCGAGCCGACAAGGGTGATCATGGGAGACGACACTCATGCGTGTAACGGGATGAAAAGGACCCGGCCACCGACCGAGGATCCATCTCCACCAATCTGCTGTTCCGGACTACACGGAGAAATAAACCGACGAAGCAACGACTCTGCCCCACCCCCGCACCGACTTCCCTTCCGGTGCAAAGAACACTTGCCACGAGATGAAGGCAGAAGTGGCAGCCAGACGCTCACCCCTTCTCCAATAAACCCCTTTGAATAGATACAGAGACTTGACCGCTCTCCAGGACACTTCCGATTCCCTCTCAGAAATGTTATCACTTATACTTAGATTTCTTCTATCTTACGTTAGATACTCCATTACATGATGCTTTCAGTTCTACTTCCCCCTCTTTGTCTATTACTATTTTCCATGAATCGGAAGTAACATAATTCTTTCCAATATCAAAAACGATTTTCACGCATTATCCTTTAAGGAAAAAGCATATCATCTGCTACATGTTAATTCATTAAGAATCATTTATGGACGCTTCTACAAAGCTATACTACACAATGCGAGAAAGCGTTATCAGCACTTTTGAGTTCTCATGTAATAGAATTCTCAGCCAATTATTTACATGAAAGTCAGTGTATCTATTTACGTAGTTTAGTCGACAGAAACTAAATTTTATTTCAAAATTTTACAATGTAATTCTTTACCTCGCTAACTCCTCTTCGAAACTAGCTATTTTTCGAATATTCTTCGTTTCCTTTCCCTATGGGTTTTTCTCGTAATTTTCAATTTTCATTCACAAACATCAACTAAAAGAGATTTTTTACACAGGAATAAGCTTTCATTCGTTATTTTTCTTAAATGCAGGAAAAATATAATTGGCAAAAATTCTATAACTCCGCAGGATGTTAGAAGTAGGAAATTATCATCAAGGTCTTACTACGCTAAAGTAAGGGCAAATCTAATTTCAGTTTGCATGATTTTAGCTATTTGATACAAAGTCTGTGTTGTAATAATA
The DNA here is from genome assembly GCA_947579665.1 of Sympetrum striolatum. Taxonomy (NCBI): domain Eukaryota; kingdom Metazoa; phylum Arthropoda; class Insecta; order Odonata; family Libellulidae; genus Sympetrum; species Sympetrum striolatum. The sequence goes on along the minus strand of OX388342.1, from coordinate 73,153,001 downwards.
TTTACTAAACCTTCTTGATAAATCAGCGAGAAACTTTTGAGATCATTCTTTTTGTGTCTGTACACACAGTCACAAGCTATGGACTGTACACACTAACCAGTTGAAGCTCAAACTTCCCCATTAACTTTTAGATGAAAAGACATCCGTGCGCAACATCCCTTGCGGTGAAGTTTCAGCGGACAATGAACCTCTCCTTCGCATTTCCCATTTATCTAACCATCTCATTAGTCCCCACTTCCACTTACATCAATCGTACCAAATTCTCCTTACTGTTGATGACTTCTTCATCGATATTTTTCCATGTGGTTACATATGAATGAAAATAATAATTAAATTTAGAACATTCTTCTCGAGTATTCTAGAATTAGGTTACCGCAAAAATTTGCATGTGGACACAATTCAAAATAAAAACTAAATTAAATGAGACGAAGAGAATATTCTACTTTTAAAAATTTACGCTATTCTTTGTAAACTGAATATCGATAAAAATCAAAGAAAATCACTTTGCTCTTATAGTTGGGATCATTAAGTTTCCATCTCTCTCATTTACACTTGCATCTACCTCCTCAATATAATTTTCGCATTTGATTTTCCTCCAAAAGAATTGACTCCAAGAAGATTAGAGAATTTCGACAACTTCACTTCTCAGTTCAAATTCTACTTCGTTGCATCTATCGGTAATTTTAGGGTGTCAATACTTGTATAAAATCACAATACAAGTTGTTTTTGTATGTACAAGTTTTGCAGTTAATACTCTTTTTAAAATCAAATTTTACCGAGTATTGCTGGATATAATTCATTATATTAAACCTACTAGTAAATCGATAACGTATAACAGCGAAATCAATTCAACCTTCACAAGTCCTTTCCAGTTTAGTAATACTGTTGGCCCATTTTTGGCCCCCCTTATGCATGTTTGTAACTGTATGAACCATCCTACCTTGTAGAGGCTACTGCTTTCCTCGATTTTTATGCTTGTTATCATCAAATTTTAAATCCCTCTCTATTTTTTCTTTCTAGATATTTCCTCCCTCTATCAGCCCAATTACGCAGAAAAACATTCAAAACGCTCCCACAACCGCTCTACTTCCGTTTCATACCGTTTGATCGCAACATCACAACCGCTTACGATGAGTTACGACCCTCCTTAAAATCACACCACGTTCCTCCCTTGATTACCGCTCCCTGAGGTCATTGCCTCTCTTCTGCACCATCCCAAACCGGCCCTTTCTCGTCAGCGCAGGGAAAACATACCCACTTTCCGAGAGGAAAAAACACCGAAGGAAAAAATAGACCTCCGTGGCGGACCACGCAAAAAAGCGATCGCCGAAAAGCACTTCTCGCCCCTTTCCCCATCAAGCTTTATTTCCCTCTCCAAAACCTACTAGAACGTTCCTTGATACATCGATCCGAGAGCCGTCCGCAGAAAAAAACCCATTGTCCGAAGCTTTTGCTGTCACCATTGGCTTGCGATAGCGTACTCGCGGCATCCGAAGCAGAGAGAGATGTATAGGGGAAGTGGAGGGAGGAAACCTTTACCGATTCCTTTGATCTCCCGACGTTCCACCCTCTAATTCTCTCCTTCCTCTTCGCATTGCTACCTTTCTTCCCAGCCTCTGTCTTCATTTTCCGCCTGTCAGCGGCGATGGAGAAAGTGGGAGGGAAATTTGTGTATCTCCGGCGGGGGCGACCCGAACGGTAGTGCTTTCGTATCGCACAAACACGCTTAGAAGTGTATCGGGGAAACACGTTCGCTTTGACGGCGACGACGTTAGATGATCACAAAAAATGATCCGAGTGTTTGAATGGGAAGGATGCTGCGGAGATGTTGTTTCTCCGTCTCTGGAGAATACAGGCAAACGTTAACTGGGCGGATAAAAAAGGTCGTGCGGCATTGAAGTCTCTCCCGTTCATTTGTTGATTCCATTCTCTCTGATACAATAGAGAGTTTAAAACCTTTAAAGCGAAGGATTTGCTGGTTATATAAGGATATTTATAGAAACGTATGGGTGTTAAGAGGAATTTTGCGTTTAGCCTTGTGCTGAAATTTAAGCTGCATTCTTCCAAAGCAATGTTCGCAGTTCATTCTTTTTAATCACATTCCTCAGCTAATTAAAAATTCATTCAATTCAGAACAAAAAGAGAAGTCAGTAAAGAACTTTGACGAATGAAATAGATCAATGACACATTATGCTCTATATGCTGAGGCAGGGGACAGTACTGGTAGAAGTAACTAATTCATTCTGGCGATATTTGGTGGAGCTTGTCCATGATTAGTACAAAAAAGATACAATAATCAATACGTCCACAAAAATATATTTACAGAAAGATATAGGAAGGAGTAATAGAAAAATGGAATTGCAGAGAAATACGTGGATTAGATTATGAGATATAGGGAATGGCTAAAGTTAGAAGTTAAGAGGGAAGCAAAATGCTGAAAATGAGCTGACTTAAAGAGTTGCAACAAATTCTCGAAGACGACCGTTACCTTGAGGAAGGTCAACATGACTTTTGATTGAGTAATTTCCGAAGTTAATTTTGTTTTATGCATCAAAGTTTCTTGAATCTACGTCATTAGGTACGTGGTAGTTTCATTATAAAGGAAGTCATAACTGATGTTTACGTTTTCCTTAATTCCAATAGCCAACATCGAAAATATTCGTCTTTCATCAAAGATCTCCATTCTGAGCAACAAATCTCTGCGACCTTTTTTCTAAAATATACATACGTGGTCAGAGAGCTCGCTGCATTTATTGGCCCTCCTGTTTGCCGCAAGAACATGGAGATTTTAAACGTATACTTGATGAACCGCAGAATTTACCAAATTAACAAATGAAAGCCTTTAGTAAATTTGTAACTAGCTGATGTTTCAAATCGTAAATATTTACCACGTGAAGAGTATTCCTGATAAAGACTGAAGATTTATACCGCTGCAATTTTACACGAAGTAGACCTCTACTCTAATTGTAAGTCGAGCTTGCTTCGAATGTTGTTTATATAAGTGGGTCACGAAGCGTGAGTGAAGATAATGCTTGAAGCAGATTAGCAACACTGTAGCAGCGAGATATTGCTCTGTGATGAAGATGCTTCCACTTGAAGCTGACTCCTCTCCATAGATAAGCTATCGAGAGAAATTTAGCTTCGTACGCGAAGTACGAAGGAGTACTAGATTAATGAGTAAAATGATTCATTTCTGTAATTTATTCCGAAGGAATAACTTAGAAGAAGAGTTATGGCATTTAAATATCCATAAAATTATTCATATGATTTCTAAACATTTTAATATTTCTTAATAATTTTCCTATATTACCTTTGCTATTCTTAAAGTAGATTATCAGTAGAAGAGTAACTATTCCTCCAAGTTGTTAAGAAAGACTTAAAAACTAAATTTTCTCAATTTTACTCCCTTTTCTTCTCAAGCCAAGTCAACTCTAATATATCTTCAACAATAATTATCTCCTATGCTACTTCGTTTGAACAAAAACAATGTACACTATTAAGCCATAACTTTCCGAAGCGTTTTAGAGAAAATTCGGGCTTCGAGATTTTCCCTACTCATATCTAGCAAACTAAATCAAAAAGGAAAATTAAAAGAAATCACTAAGTTAAGTAAACGACAAGCTTTTAATTACTTTAAAAATACCTAATATGAGAAAAATGACCGAATAATAATAAGGGAAACTTATAGCACTCAGAAAGTTTCATACTAATTGATTTTTTTTTCTTCTAAGCCTTATTCCCATATATCCTCTATGGGGTCGGCTGATGAATTTGGGTGATGATGAGGATGAAGTTAGTTTTGGCGTTGAAATTACTTTTACATCCGAGGGCCAACCCTAGACAAATACACACAACCATTCCCTGATCAAAAAATCCTGATCAGCCGGGATTCGAACCCGGGGCCTTGGGGTTGGAGCGATAGCTAACCACTCGGCCACCAAGGTTTTTATACTAATTGATGAAACAAGATAAACCGAAGTGAAAATAAAAATGACGTCTCGAATTACATACACAGATTACTACAATATATGTATATTAATACGTAACTGCGTTCCGTCCACCTCCAATGCCTTATGTGGCCCGTAATAAGTTTGAGAACTAGTGACTTAAAAGATAGAAAATTAGCCGTCCAATGTTGCTCAGTGTTACTCTAAAATTAAAAATCAATGACACTTATATTTTTGGTTAAATCACCAATTTGGTAATTCTCTGCATGTGAAAGCATTCGTCAGTATCATCGACATTTGACCTAGGCCCCCACGTTATTACTGGTTGAAATACCAAAATATTAATCTACTTCTATAGCACCCCGCACGCTGATAAATGGACAAAAGCTGTAAATGTCAAACATTTGTGAACTCGAAAGCCACCGATTAGCTCGAAACAGTAAAAATAACATTTAGCGAGAAGGGTGAAGTACGCACTTAGTGTCAGCCGTAAAATATAAGGGAAAGATTGGGTTACTCAAGCAGCCGGAGCGCTGAAAAATGCCTGTGCGTGTCTGAAGACGAATTATCTTTATTCTTTAACGACCAATAAAAACAGAAGATGGCTTCTTCTCGCCTTCAGGTCACTAAGGGTGATATTACTTATAAGAAAGAGGGAGACACTACGTTTGGGTGATAAAAATAAGGGGGAAAGGATATTGTTGAAGGAGACAAACGTTTTACACAGTGAAAAAGTAAATGTAGCTAATATGTATTCTATACATTGAAATAGATGTTCAGATAAGGATAGCTGAAAATTGTAAAAAATATTCGGATAATCACTGATATGTTTTAAGTCATGCGGATTTTATGTGAATTATATATAGGTCTATACTCTTATATTTCTGAATTAAAAATAATTATTCGTATTGGAATAGGCGCATTCGATAAAACTGACCAGTGAAATAAATTATTAAATTAATAATAATTATTTGTTAAAATAAAGTGCAATCAACACTTCATAATTTTACCCTTTTTTCCTTACATTTTCGCGAAGCGCCATTTGATATACACAGCTGTTATTGGAGAAACAAGCACAAATTTTTCCTGAAATAATGTTTTTGAATTGAAAACGAAATTTGTCACCATAAGCCTTAAATAATATTTCAACATGTTCTTCATCCTCTCAGTCATCAATAAAAATTAATCCCTCCATGTAATAAAAACGCTTCGTCATCAATCAATCTCTTCAGACTTCCATTAACTCTCTTGAAATTCTGTCCAACGCTCAATAATTTTTGTACAAATAAAAATTCAAGGACTAAGTTGCGCATATGTAACATGCTCACTTCAGGGAGCAAGAGAAATATTGTAAAATTCTAAACGAGGATCCTAATAAACACGACAAATTTAAACTATGCGTTTCATTCTTGCTTAAAATAAGCGATTACTAAGATTAAAATAACAATAAAATATTAACTTTCGCCTAAGCATATGATATATAATGAAACCGCAATAGCCGAAGAATTAGCTAGCTATAAAATTCTCAATAAGATAGGATTATAGAAAATATCTCTATCTTACTTACTTTCCCTTCCTAAATCAGATTATCTTTCATTCAAGAAAAACGTTTCTCTACTTATTCCTGCAGAGCTTCACCACATATTCATTGTCTTCAGCAAATTTGTAATAAATATTGGTGACAAAAACTACCACACACACTACTGTATAGATATTTATAATATTACATATGCTGAATAATGCTTGTTACACGATATAAGCATATGGGAAAATGAATTTTGTATACACTGATAGTAATTAAAAAACTGTATGGTGTAAACAAGATCTTAATAGTCAATAATTAATCCTACGTTGAGAAAATTGATTAACTTTGTAAGTACGTGAAGCTATTTTCAATTTGATTCCTTAAGTTGACTATCCAAGATTTATGAAAGATAGAAAACTGCCTAGATGTCGTAGTAGGCCAATTACTACATCTGCATTGTTACGCTACTAGCAGTCTATTTTGGATGAGGGAGTAAACGCCAGCTGTTCGACCTATTTATTTTGCTAGTGAATACAGCTTATCTTCCGAGGAAAGAATACAAAATTTAAAACTATGTCTATTTCATTTATTTTACTCCCATCGTCTGATCAGTGTCCAAAGTAGCATGGAGGTCGATTGATACTGATTTCGTCTTTCACAAACATACTTTCTCTGAATGGATGAAGTAATCGAAATACGTAGATATCGAACACTAGCTTAAAATTGAATATGGTACCTTCCCAGTCCCAATTTCGCCAAATATAGACGTTTTTATGTATGTATTTACGATATGTATGTAATCGTAGCCGAGCTTCTAATTTCCTTTTTTTAAGGATTGCCGATTTTACGAGTATATCAGACTAAACGATACAGACAAATTAGAGACAAGTAACTTTCGCAAATGAATGTTTCAACACCCCCAACAAAGCAAACCTTCGTAGTTAGTAAAAAGCTCGACTATGGGAGAGAGAGAACTAGACGAGAAATGAAGGATGGCTGATGCGAGACGGAGGTATAAAAATGAGAGGACGAACGAAGAGATAAAGGATGCAAGATCGGGGGGAGGGGCAGCTGGAGGAATTAATAACCCCCGAGCGATAATGTGATTCGGAGATGATGATTCTTGTTGCGGAAAAGAGAGAAGTATGTTTGGTGGAAGGATATATCAACGCTGTTGAGAGGTGAGGGGCACGCCGTGGGCAAAGACCGCTAAACGGCTGACGAAAGGAGGCGTGAACGAAGCAATGCGAAGGAATTGAGGGTCGAGAACTGCTTTTTGAAAGAGAAATAAATAACGGGGCATTAGAAGTTTGAACGATGATTTCCCTGTTATGTCGGAACCGCTTTAGGAAGAGGAGGAAATTGTGCGGGAGAGACTGTGTAATGAGGCATTATAAGGTCTAAATCTTCATATTCCACGAATTAAGGGATTCCATGGCTATGTAAGGAAATAATATATGAATAACCGCCGCGGGATATCCGTCCGCCAGCCATTCCTGTGATAGAGAAATAAGGAGATTTTGAGAGGTGTTGGGAAACGGCGTATGTGATTTACATCCAAAAGCGTGGACGAAGGTGAGAAAACCTGAGCAAACAGGAAATAGGAATATGTAACCTTTAAAAGATCTAGTGCAGAATAAAGGATTTATAAATTTAATAGGAGTAAAGAGAATAAACTCTGACAATGGAAAACTAGCAAATACTCTTAGTCATCGTCGAGACATGCGTTATCTTCGTTATGTTTGCGTATACAACTCCAAGCTTTGCATGTGTGAATCGGAAAATATTCTGCATTAATGAGAACGTTTTCTCCATATCTTAAAAGAAAATACAGTTAAGTAAAGTTACTTCCACAATGGATTTATTACGACCGGTTTCTTCAACGAGTTGACGTCTTCAGTTAGTAATTTTAAAATTACTTCAATACGTTTCTTTGAGTTTTTAAGTGATGCATATATGTGTTATTAAGAGGCTTTATGACATAGAATGGGGAATGTTAACGAAAAAGAGAAGAAATTTTAGGCTAGTAAAACATAAATTCAGAAATTATACGTTCTCGGAGCAGATAGCAGACATTGTCCCTTCGCTCTGTTATCTATCACGATCAGATATTGCTAGCAAAATTTTAGAAACAAATGCTAGAATTAGTCGCGTGAAAGTTTTACGTTTTATCACGGACGTAAGAGATCGATGAAAATTTGAAGAAATATATTAAAACTGCATGCAACCCGTCATACCAAGAAAAGGTCCTTCTCAGAATACCTAGATAGACGTAAATTAGCATAGAGAATTATTGGAATGAATTTCAAATACGTAGTTGCAGTGACGGAGCTGCAGAGCACATCACAAAATTGGTCACATTCGTTGCTACCTAGAAGAAGTTCTACGGAGAACTTCCTGAATGAAACCAAGCCACTTTATCTCCCTTTCTCACCATCCGAATTACAAACCCCTTCCGAGGAAGCGGTGGCGTTTAAATAACATGACGTTTACAGTTTCTACTGTTGCCCCTCCAGAAAAAAACCTTATGATGGGAAGGTGATGGCCTATCCTCCGTACTATTCCCTTGTCCCCCACGGTCATTATTTCCCCCTTTTCCATCCACCGAAAGGCATGAGAGGAAGAAAAATCCACCCGGACAACTCTGAAACCATTTTTCGCCCCACCGTGAAGTTCCGAAAAGCCTGACACCTCCCTGATATTCAGCATCTTCTCATGTACCGCAGAGAAGGGTGAAACGGGAAAGAAAGATAGAGGTCTATCATCAACCCGCCGCTCGCCACCCATCCCCGACGAAAAAATTAACCACCAAATGTGGTCAGTTATAAAACGTTTCACGAGGAATCAGACGCGGTCCGGAACGAAACCCTTGGGCCCTTCAGCGTCCCTTGAGGTCTCCACCTGTTTCCAGCCCCGTATCGCCTAACACAAGAGCCCCTCCTCTAGGATATCAAGGAGGAAGGCTCTAGGATGGAGATAGTGCACGTGTAGAGGGATCTCTGGGAGCGTTAATGAATGCTCGGAATGAAACGCCCTGACTCTTTTTGTTTTTCTTCCAAAGGGTAGACCACCACCGGGGCTGGCGCGCCCCATTCTATCGCGATGCAATGAGATTTTTTTCCTTCCCTAACGGCCTCAGCTCCGTAAAGAACGCGCTTCGTTATGCGAGGCGCCAAAACGCGGAGTGACGACAAGGGATGGAGAAGATGGAGGGAACGTGGAGTGGGAAAAGAAAACAACTGACGGTATGGAAATAAATCCTTAAAAATAACTCGGACGTAAATTTAGCTTATCTCGTTCAGTAGAACGGCCAGAAATGTAGGGAAGGAGTAGAATGAGGTTTTATTTCTTTTTCTATGCTACCCTGGCTTCCTCAGAAAACTGGACTTTCAATTACCCAAGCCCAATTCGAAATGAATTAGGGATCGTTTTCTTCGGATACAACTCGGTAACGAACCCCCTCTTCAACTTGAGAATACCAGAATGTTAGACGGCGCCGTTGCTTTTAACAAAACATGACCTCAATTCTGAGAAACTGAAACCCTTTTTCTTAGAAGAAGAAGTCGTTTCGTGGCTTCTTAGAGAAGCTAAGAAATGACTTGCCGGTCAAGAGACTTGATTCACATTAAATAGATGAAACCAATATTAGATTAAGGAACCATTATGAGTTGAGTTTTACTTATCAGAATAAATTAGGCTTGAGATATTAGCAGAGTTATGGAAAAACTTAACAATTACAGTTTCTAATCTTTCTAGTGAACCTGGAATTACAGTGGATTAGAAAATACTGTATCAGTAAATCTCAACCTGAGATTGAACGTTGGTGATCCATAATAGATTTAGAAAATAGCTTGGTCGAATTTTCTCAAAGAGAGTCTTACTTCTGAGGATGTATGAAGAATTTTTAAGAAAATAATTGCTTATACGTCGCATGAATAAAGATGAAAGGGGAGAATTTTAATCTCAATCTCGCCCGAATAAAGACGTATTTTTATTATTAACTGTAATATAATAATCATAATTTTATTATTTACTAATTTCCCATTATTGGACGGTAGCCATTTCTAAGAATAATACTGAAAACAGAATGAATAATAAAATTGTATTTTTTCAAAGGAAATACTTACTTCATCGTATGCTGCATAATTCGATAACGACCTCAAAACCATTTCGTCTATTAATTTATAAAATTACAAAACAATTATGTCCTGTTTATATGAATAGATATTCTTTTCATTAAGAAAAATGCGATGACCATGACCTTAAAAGTCAAGATTTTATATCTGTTCCATAAAGCTATTTTGGAAGCTTTAACGAGGAACAAAGTTTTAGGGTATGAAATAATGTTTTCTCTGAATTACCATTCAGATAAACTTTCCAATACTACGATCAACTCTAATTGTGTCTTTTAGAGTAATTAAAAAAGAATTTAAATACTTATATAAAATTATATTAAAATATTTCATATGAAATATGAATGTATAACACATTTGAAATGTTGCGTACGCAGTTACATTTCTTCTTTTCAGTTGAAACACTATGCTTGGTATTTTAGCGAGAAATTTTCATGTAGCCCTGTTGATGCTTCCTTCTCTATCAACTACTGATAGCCAATTGGCTTTAAATATGTCTGCAATCAGTTCTAAAAAACAGTATTTTAGAGCACGAAAGGAATTAATGCTAAAAGACCGTGTTTTTACTGATCTAACTACAAATTAGCGAATTCTGTTAACATTTCGAAGAGAAATTCCGAAACAGCCACACTATGTCCGCCAAGCTCGGTGGTTACCTCAACACTAGTGCAGACAGAGGTTAGACGGCACATATCAATGGCAGAAACAACAGCTATTCTCAAAGGCGATGATCATTTCATGTAAACACCGATGGACACGGAGGGCGAGAATCCTTTCATCGGAATGCAATCTCCTGCCACGACGTTTATTGTTTCTGGGCCGAGTTATCCTAGCTGATTTATTCTAAGACGAAAAGAGGTTTGAGATCCTTCCGGTTTTTATGATCTTCGGTTCAGTACCCTCCTGAGTAAACACAATCCACGGGAGGTTTGTTCAATAAATAGCCTACGTGTGATATCGCTGAGAAAATCCCCACAATCGATAGAGAAAAACTCTATCCAGACAGCTGCTTTACTTTGAAGACTTGAAGGTCAGTCGATGAAATTGAATTTCTTGAACGGATTTTATAGACTGCTCCTAACAACTATAAAGCATCTCGAGACATCCGTTTTGTCATAAAACTAATGTTTCGTTTCCCATTAATCAAGATATATTTCAAGCATACAAAAAAAAGTGTTGAGCAAGAAATATAAAAAGAATATGGTTTTACAGCGGGGTTAAATACTTGAAAGCAGTACCAAAGAATCCCAAGTGTTGCCAATAATTCGTTGCGAATCTTGGCGTACTCCGCATTGTTGAGGTTTCGATTTCTTTCACTATCTCTCGACTGAAAGTGACCCCAACAACTTTTCAAATAGACAATTTATAAATATACTGTATATATAATGATAGCTACTTAAATGGGGTACCTAATTCCATCACAATATTGAATAATTTTTTTAATTTTATTTTGTTTGTAATCTCTTTAAGATGGAATAAAATTTACTTATTTAAAAAAAATAAAAAATACTTTACGACTTACTTATTTACATCTTAATTTTTCTTTTTGTAAAAACTAAATCCTTGCTGAATTCATAGAGCCTGTCTTTGTAATTCATATGCTCAATAGCAATGTTCTCCTGTTTAAAGATTATCTAAAGCGAAATAAATTTCACATTCAGGCAGCAATGATCAAATTTATAAATTGAATAAACACAAGGAAAGGGTTGATATGACTTGGCGCATAAGGGCGTGCACCCAGGATGATTCCCAAGGAAAATCGGACTTGAAAAGAGTCTGACGGGGCCGGAAATCGAACCCCTTGCCCTTGCTCACAAAGTACCCAAAACGGTAAATTAAAATGTTCTGGCCGGGTAGCTTAGATGGTTAAAGCAGCCTCCCGGATAGAGGAAGATCCCGGGTTCGATTCCCGGCCCCGTCAGGCTTTTTTCAAGTCCGTTTTTCCTTGGAAATTGAATAAAATATATTTATTCGGTGATTGATTGAATGGGATGGAAAACTGACTACATTAGAGTTACATTTTGTCTACTCTAACAGTTCATATCGCAAACGTAAAAACTCGAAAGGTAGAGGCAGTACCGTATAATATTTTCGCACGTGGGCTCCGACCTGGAGTCGAACCCGAGACCACCTTCGCCAAATACAAACGCTCTGGCCACATGGCTACACGGGAGCCCAACTCGTAAGATACAGAGAGAATTGGTTTGACTTCATTAAAATCCATCCTATGCCCATCGGGTCATTCGCTCATTAAAAACCCCATAAAACATTATCCTCAGTTCATCTAAACTCTCAAACAGCGCGTAAACACCCCCATTAAATTCTCCAACGCGATTTTAAAACTAAGTTCCCTCATCGACGAGGGGGGCGTAAAAGTTTCACTCCAACCAAAAGCACACTCGACTTCCATTGCAGCCTAATCGGAATTCCTCCGTTCAGGAGAGAAAGAGCGATGCCCAGAAGAGAATAAAAAACGACGAGTAGAACCACGAGTGTACGAGCGCTCGAGACACACCACGGATTTAATAGATATTCCGTACAACTTCTCGAGTCCCATACTCTGGTTTGCGTTACGGACGGAAATAGAGCCATCAAATAGCGCTGCGATAAATCAGTGGAGAGCGGGAGAGGTTTCCCATGGACCCAACACAGCCCATCCTCCTTCCCTCCCCCCCACGCACAATGCAGCCCCCCCTCCGCATAGCAAACAGTCCCGTCCAGTGCTCAACTTGCCTCACCGCACCTAAGTTATTTCGAGAAGTCTTAGCGCCTCATCTCCTTTAATTTTTTTAATACTATGGGTGGCACGGATTTAAGCGGATGTACGGGGATCCTCGGCATTTATGCGTATTAACGCTCGCACGCCCACGCCGAGCAACAATACCAATTTTCTCACACTATCGCCGTTTCTGTCTTTGGGTCCATTCTCTCCCCCCGACCCTTCTTAGCATTCGAGGAGTGGAGGCTTGTTCTTCTCGAAGCATGACTGGGATTGTTGATTGGGTGCCCTGCTGCGCTTTCCGAAAATCTATTCTTATCCCCCGCTTCGTTAAAAATTCGACGCGGTTGTTCCCTGGCAGTCATCGAAGTGAAGATTTCATTATAATGTTGAGGAATGATATCGTATGCCAGCCTCAACTTTAAAACGAAAAAGGGCGTCGAGTCGACGATTCGTGCTTACCTTTCGCAAGGAAAACGTTTAAGTGGATATCATCAATTCTATTAGCATTTACACGCTGCGGATAAATTCTCGACCAGCTGGCATGGGAAACCTCGGTAACTCATAAATCGGACAAGGGCAATCAATAATAAACAGATTAACAGTTAAATATATAAAATTAACAATTCAAATTATTTCAAATATCAATATTTAATTCCTAGAAAAACTTCTAGATACTGATTCATACAAATTCTGAAAAATGTACACTAATAGGACTATGGCACACACAATTTATACAATATGATCATACTCATTTATAAGCTGGACTACTCTCCATACTTTTCTTTCTGCTGCAGTACAACCAGATCTAATAAATAAATAATTTTATCCTCCATTCAAAGATTCAAGAACCATTTAAATATCAAGCAAAGTACACAGTTCATTCTCGAAAAGAATATGACAAAATATAGCAAAAATCTAGACTAGAAGAGTCCAAAATTTTATGGCGTCTTGGTTCACAAAGACCATGGGTCACTGAATGATTTTTCATATTTCTCAACCATTCTTAACGATAAATGTTTCGATCGTTAAGTTTCCTTTAAACTTACATTGTTTTTACACAGACACTGTCTTAAAATTTCCTTCACACTTATGATTTATCGGAATTCGGTGTTTGCATTTCAGAGTGGTGATGAAAATATGATGTAAATTTGAAAAGAAGAAAGATTTATGGAGAACTGGAAAAGCCTGCCGTTGGAAGGGCGTCATTTCCAGACTAAAATTGGAAAATCTTTAGTGAAAATGCCTAAATATAATTGTATCAGTAGGTACTTGTTCTCAATTATGTGAAAAATATACTAATACGATTTATGATTATTTAAGGCAAAAAATGATCGAAGAATGTTATTTAATATTCTATGAAATATACTTTCACGTAGTTTTATACTTCAGATTGTTATAGATTTGGAAAGGTAAATTTTTGTCTAAACTTAATAAAAAATTTTTATGAATTTATAAATGCAAACACTCAACGGTACGACCTGAGAATTTTAAAATGCAATAAAATAGAAATGAGCTTTAACAACACAACTCCTCAATTTCAAGCGAGTGACCCGTATTGAAATCTAACTTTTCTAACCACGCAAGCAGCTATTTTTAAATTCCCCCTCGATTTCTTTAATATACGTTACGAACTCATCAATTTAATCGCACTAAGTGTAAACGCCCAAGAATGTAATGCATTCAAAGCCAAGCACGGGGCATACTCACATCACACAAAATCAGAAAATATCTATCATTGGCGGATAGCTGGAAGGACGACCCATTGTATTAATATCCGAAAGCCAATTGTCCACGCCCACCCATTCAACCCGATGCAAAGGCGGAGACCGCAACAATTAAAGCTGTGGCACCGGAAGTGGAAAAGTGCACCCGCCCAACCACTCTTGCGCATGCCAGAGGGTATTGGCTCTTTTTGTACGTACCAGAAGAGCGTGCCAGAGGTAGAGGATGTAAAAGTGGAGCAACAGAAGAGCATGAGTAGGTGTAGTGTAGGGTTCGAGTGGCTGAAGGGGGGAGATGATTAAAGAGGGCTGGAGAAAAGATTCATTTAAGTGGAGAATGGAGCTTGGCAGCGTGCCTCTAAATGTTTTCATACATGCTGCAGATTGTGCACAAACAAAGCGACGGGTGTTCTCCTCTATTTAAGATCATCGGAAAATAAGCTACGATCTCACGTTTCTTCTTCATCTATCAAAGTCGATTAAAATGACGGCGATAAGATTACTGTAATTGCTGTAGTAGCTCAGTAACTTGAACTTCAATATTTAGCCAAAAAACGCAACCACAGACTACGGTAGATATTAAAGATGTTTTCATAAAAGTTTTTCTTCCCGTGAAGATATATGCATACATTAGTCACTGAATAATTATTGTTATTGTTATATTTTAAATATTATTATCACATTTTTTAATATTAAACAATTTAATATGATAACGTATGATGTTTTTACTAAATATGAGTCGAGAGAAAATTTGTGGATACAGAAAAGGATATAATCTCTTAAATTGATTCAATCTCTTTGTACGATACCTTTATCGAATTGGGATCTGTGACTGACTCCAACTCCAAAATCCTGGGAACGCATGCAACCAAGACGAAAGCTCTACCGTAATTTCAATACGGGATCCCATAAGCGTATCAGATACAAATAATAAGTCTTAGTATCTCTCTTTGAGTTAGAAATATACGCTTCGTAAGATATTGAATTAAAATGTAAGGAGATTTTGTACGAAGATACAGTTTTGTATGGAGATATTTATTCCTTTGGCACGTGTATAAATAAACTAAGTGAACATAATAAAGGCAGTAGAGGAAATGAACCCACGGGAAGAAGATTTACTTTTTTTATAACTATATCTGCGGCAATGAAACTGATTAATCATAATAATAATATATATTTGTCGAAACATAAAAAATAATGATAATGTATGAGAATGACTAAAGTACTATAATTTAGAAGTAATTAATGAATTCTAATTATCATGGCCGGATAAGTTAGAGGAGAGAAAGACGTTTCAAGAACTGTGAAGACAAGGAAACATTAGAATAACAGATCCAACTGTCTTAAAAAGTTCATTTAAACACTTCGTATAGTATTATAGTTCCATCTTACAAAACAACATCCAATAACAGGAAATCTCTGTTCAGCATTACTGTCCCAGGTGGACAGATATGAATACATCTGTAACAGGAAAATGAAAAAGATCATAGGTCATAGCCGATATTGCTCCCTCCAGGGAGATTTTCTGCCAAAATTTTGTTGATATACTGTACAAAATGACATGAGATGGATGGCAGTTGACGAAATTTTGATTAATTGAGCGTTCTTTATTCCGAGGAGCGAAAAAAGGTTAATTTGGCGACAAAGAGCCGTCCGACGCAACAGAAATATTTATGTGCCGGAGGAAAATAAAAATATGAATAAGTTCCACCTCAGTCACACTGACCCAAGCGAAAATAAGTAGGGAACGCGCACGTTCCTTCCACTGCGCCTACTTTCGCAAGAGGAAAAAGGGTAAAAGTGAGTAGCGATGGTGGAGACTGGAGTAGTCCACCGCCATCAAAGCCTCACGTACACAATCCTTTCCCTAGACAAAACTCCTTGCGAGGGACGGAGAAATAAAGATTGGCCTTTGAAGAAAGGAAGACGTGAGGAAAGTGCCCAAGGGAGGAAGGGAAGAAGACGGGCAATAGGAGATTCAAAAGGAGAATAAAATGGGAAAATGTGCCCTCTTCCTTCCTACTGCTCTCTACCGTGACATAATATCTTCCGGTTGTTGCCCCTTGCCTCAGGCTTGGATTGAAACATATATCGTCGCTCGGTCGGAGATAGGGCAAGATTTCTTCCCTTTGGCGAGAGGAGTCTATTCCAGCTTCTCGGAGAGAATAGGAGAAAGAGATGTACTTGACAAATGCTCGGATATTCGCGAGTGCGGGGGAAATGTCTCCTGACACCCTAAAAACATAATCGCCTCTTTTTTAATATTTTTTGTCTATGGAGCTATATTGCAGTGGTGGAGTGAATATAGATAGGGATAGATAGGAAATGTGACTTGAAAAGAAATAGAGAATTCAACTATACCGAAGAGTTTTCCGTAATGGTGCGAATTTTTTCCAGTGAAGAATATTGCTCCTTTCTAAGATGAAATTTCGTCGATCATAAGAAAATTGCTCCTTTCAGTTATGGAGTTTTCCCCTCAAATCAATTATTTTCTCATGCATTTTCACTATTTTAATCCTTCTAATATAATTTATAATATAAGTATGCACGTTTGTGAAACGTAAATACGAGGTTAGGTGAAAGAGTAGAGCCTAACCACTAACAACAAAGTGTCAAATAACAATAACAAAGATACTTCCTTTCCTGAAAATAAATCATAAATCTCTCTCTCTAAAGTCGTCAACTCTTTTACATGGTCCTTCGTAAATAGGATAACTTCGGATTTCCGTGATTTAGCACCATGTCACCTGGACGACATCATTTTCCGAATCCTTAACAACCTGGGCCACCATCTTGGTACAAAATGGCCCTCGTAAGTCTGCTCCATTTTTGGTGGTGATCTATGGGACTTGGAAAGAGCCTCATCATTTCTAAGGACCTTCCAAGAGGAAATTTTTCAGCATTAGGTTAAGAAGGCCATGCCATTAAGGGACAAAAATTGTTATCCTTCCATTTTACCAAAAACAATTTTTCTTTAGGCCATTAACCTTATTCAATCACTGTGGTAGCAGTAACTTTTGCTAGTAGTTTCGCATTATCATTCATCAAAATATTTCTTAAGGGGAGTTCATTAAATATGAAAAGATTGTATTTTCTCTTTGTGCAAGTTTTCCGTAAGATTTTCTTTAAAAAAGCCCAAATTCCTCTGAAGTAATTCCGCAAAGCTAACTCTTTATAAATTCTACTAACATTTCGGCTACCAAGGTTAATAACTCTGTGTAAATTAGGTTAAAATGTTCGAAATAATATCACGCGTCTATGTATTTGTTCTTCAAAATCTAATAATATCATTCTTTGTATATATTTTCAATCGCACATTTTTGGTGTAATTTTAATAAAAATATCTTACTGGAAAACGATATGTAAAAGAGGTGAAGATAGAAAAACTAGAAATATGTTCATAAGCGAGACCATTCTTTCTCTAAGTGCTCCTAATGTGAAATAATTCCTAAATGTTGATATAATCATTCAGAATATGACCTTATATAACTTTGTGAAGTTGAATAAGCATTTGAAAGCCTTTTGATGAACATTTTTGGAACTGATATATTTTATAATTATATTTGACAAAAAGGACACTTTTCAGGAGCAAATATCACTTATCTATCTATTATCATTAATTTTTATTATAAATTCATGGTGTTATTGTTTAATCACGGAACTAGACAATAAGAAGATTTTATTCTTTTTAGATTTATATTAAGAAGTTTTATAAGTATTACATATTTATATAAGAAAATTAGATTGAGAAGTTATATAACATAGCAATATCGCTCCCAAATTAGCGAAAATACTATGTATGAGAGCAATAGAAAATTAGGAGACGTTTCCTAAAATACATCAATTCTATCCTTACAGAAAAGAATGCAGTAACCAAAAATAAAAATAGCAATTAAAAGGTCCCCTAAAATTGAAAACGCTAACCATGTAGATTTTCAACCCCCTATCCGACACACACTATTGCTAGGAACGATCTTTCTTCCTCCTCTTCATTACCCCAGACAGTTCATTCACGAGAATGGCCATAAGAAAATGAGTCGCAGACCCCCTGTTTGTCCTGCGTGATACCTCGGATAGAAGGAATAGAGGAGACTTTGGAAGGACCGCTACAATAATGGAGCACCTGGCTTCACGCAAGGCGATTCCCCTTAAGAAGGATGGAAAACCACGTTCCATTGCCGGAATAATTGATGATGTCTTCGTGGTGTGAGAGGGAGGGAAGAACGAAAGGATGGTTGGGGCGAGTCAAACGACGGGGAGAGAAAATTCTAAGGGGAGGATACGCCTTTTTTTCGGGAGAATTTCGCGAAGTAAATTTACGTCCCTCGTTTGTCTAACGTCTGAGGAACTCAATTGCGGATCCACGGCCCCGAAAAAGAATAATTCGATATCCCCTCAATTTACTTCCTTCTTCCACCTGTAATTCTTTCCACCCCCGGACCTGGTTTGCTCTGAGAAGGTAAGGGAGGCAGGGAATTAGCGATGAAAGGGCTAAAAAAAATGGGGAAGAGATTGTGCCCTGCTCTGTAAAAGTAATACTTTGCGAGGAGCTAATGGCCGCGAAGGGGAATTTCATTCTCCAAGACTCTTCATAACGACCATCGCAAGGAGATTATATGATCGTTATATTAAAAGCAATAATTAATAAAACTGAGAAAATGATTAATCCAAGTGTTCTATCCTTTCAACATTTTTATCTCTTAACCATTTTTAGAACCGCTTCATATAATGTGATTATTAGAAATTTTTCCCGAATTATTAGCCTAATTATATCAGTATCACTAATACATCTTGATATTAAAGTTTTGACGCAACAAGAAATCTTCACTAGAAAAAAAATTGAGAGAACCCAGACTGAAACCCAAAGTACATTTTTTGGCCAGATGCTTTGTCAAATTAAGCCACCAAATTTAGAAGAGCCGTTTTGGGATATTTTGTAGGTGAAGGTTGGTGTTTCTCCCAATTTGACGGCATCGTCCTCGGCCAAATTAAGTACCTTCCGGAAGATACGGGTTTGAGTTCCGGATCTATCAGATTTTTTATCATGTTCGTTTTTCATTAGAAATTTTCCTCTGTGCACGGCATTACGTGTTATGTTACCTCTTACTCTTTAGCTTATAATATAAAATTTACCCATCTATTGCAAACAAACTGGCGTGAAATTGAAATGGAATTCGAGTTTTTACGTAGCTATATAAACTAAGTAAATCTATTGTAAATTAGACCATTCTGTTTTATTAGTAACAAAGGGGTTAAAGAATAACATTGTTATTAAATCCGGAAAATAATAAGAAAAATAGATCTAGCGCAGTGTAAAGCAATGGATAATTATAATTTTCAAACAGAAACAGATTTGTAAGATTTATGACAGAAATTAAATACATGTCGTTTATATGAAGAATTGTTGTAATTACCTTTAATTTCGATAGTCACTTGTGAATCCTGAGAATCCAATTCATCACCCGTATACTTCTCATCCTCATTCTCATCAAAGAAAACAGTCCGAGTACGAAAATAGAAAGATCATGACGAACCATTTTACGTATTCCCCTTGGAACATATAGTAGGCAATCGAGGACGATTATTAAATTCTTCAGTCCGCACGAAGACCCAGTAACCATTGCCGACGGAATTTGTGCTCATATCTACTGGCCGCGTATTCTACTTTCACTTCAATAAATGTCGGTAATTATCTTCCTAATAGTTATTCCTAAAATGGTAGTGCGCGATCATCTGGATTATTTCTCGAAGAGTGAGGTTCCATGTCAAGTAGTTGCGGCGGCAGTCCGTACGTGTAACTGCGTAACCCGTAAGATGATTCCTACCAACAAGACGGCATACCAATCTCCATTCCCAGCATATCGAGCGGTTGACTGTTGCTACGCCCAGCTTCTTCCAAAACAACATGGTTCCTCAGCGAGGAAACTCGTAAAAATGCCGGGCAACTCCATAGAAAGCGGGGGAGAGGGTCTGAATGGATAATATATCAAGGATGGTCAGTTAGGACCGCAATGAAAAAATATTTCCATCTTCAGAATTTCATTGAACATACTTCGCAAACGTCAGAAGCAGAGGAGTAGAAATGATTCTCCGAAGTAAATTTCATAGAATTGCATATAAAACCATTAGTCTACTCAACATGACTGTGAAGGTTAAATATAAAAACAATGCATCTATCTAACAAATGGCATTTTATTTATAATGGAACACTTTATTAACTTAAATGTTTTATTAATTTGAATTTTTTATTAATTTGAATATATTATCAGTTTGAATACTTTATTAATTTGAATATTTTATTTTTGATTGAATAATTGAATATTTTAATTATGTACAACACATACCTTGTAAGAGGTGTGCAGATGTATTATTATTACCAAAATAAATTAGCATTTGGGTGGTTTAGTATAGTATGATATATCTTATTATTAGTATAGGTACATCTGAAGTTTCGAAGTTTGATGAGTATTTCAGAGTTACGAAAAGTGAAAAATTAAATTTAAAATAAGACGAATAAATGAAAAAAATAATCCTGCGAGACCTCCGACAGGAAAACTTTACAACTGTTAAAAATATAGAGCTTACATCTCAGATATTTTTTCATAGATGTATGATAGTAATTTATATTAAAGTTATTAAATTTGCGATGAAACCGATTGACGTTTTCATTATTATGATTTAGGGGGTTGATAAAAATTAAAGCGACAAATTTGATAAAATTATAGCTCCTCTGAATTTAATCCATTAAATAAAAATGCGATATGGGAATCCAGAAACTTTCAAATGCAAAAATTTTAAATGGAAATCAATCATAATCATAACAAAGGGACAATTTCAGATAACCTAAAGCAAAGCATGAGCAGTGGTATCTTATACAACATCCATGCATGGACTAATGGAGCCACCGGATAATGGAAAATCGCGCATGAAGATCGGCAGCACCGAGAAACCTACGCAGAGAAGTCGATAATTCGCTAAACAATCCAGCCCGTAATGTAAGACTTGGCCTTTCCTCGACGAGGGACTAATTTCCATTTCCCATACTTGGTTACTTCACTATGGCGAGGAACCGATATGCATTAAGGCGGAGGGAAATAAAAACAAACGCTAAGGACGAAGGGGCGGAGAAGGAAAATGACCGGAAGCCATTACCCCTTCGACCGCGAATGGATGACCATCGCGAGGATCTATCGCCCGAGTTTTCGCAAGCACAAAGGCGTGCATACAAACGAGCAGAAGCACGACCGCGGAGCTGTATCGCAATTTTCACGTGCTCCGCGATATCCCGGCGAGCGAAGACCCACTTTTTCACACAGCGAAGCGGAACGCGTTTTTTAACGACACGAAAACAAACTGCGGGTATAGATTCGGAAAAAAGTTTCCTTTTTTCAGAAACTAGAGCAGTGAATTATTTGGGGCTCTTTGCGAAAGCTCGAATCTTTTGAGGGTCTTTTTAATTCGGTGCTGTTGTTTGAGAGCAGAACAGAGTATATAATGAGAACGGCAGAAGCGGATGAAATTTAAGATTTCGGACTGCCCATCGTAATCCTTTCAAAAGGTAGACGATGCGACAAAGGGAAACGTTCATCTGCATGCATTTGCTTTGGGAAGAGAGAATATACGAGTACACTATTCTTCAATCAATAGTACTTTTCCATTACGTAAGTTTTGATCCTCGAAAAGGAAATCATTCTCATTCAGGTAGCCATCTAGACATATGTATAAAATCATATATAATGTATACGGGCATATATGTCCATATCGAACGGTATTATTATTAATATAAAAATATTACAAGTGGACTGATCGTCTGTTGCCTACACATAAAAATGTTCCCATGCCGGGAATCGAACCCGGGCCTTCTGGGTGAAAGCCAGATATCCTAGCCACTAGACCACATGGAAATCTTAAGAATTTGGTAATCTTCTAAATATTTTAAATTATTTACCAGATAATTACAAGAAATTGCACTTAATTGAAAGAAAAGATCTTTGTAGCCAATAGTATCCTCAAATATTTCCACAATCTAAATTATTCCCAAATTAAATTTTATTACAGTTATCATTGATTTTTAATAAATTCTTCTAGATAAATATTTTCAGCATATTTGCCAAAACCTTCTCTTGGTGAAGTATAAGAAATTGTGAAGGAAAGGCGGAAGAGAAGACTTAGTCTTAATCACGACCGAATATAGACGTTATTCTTAACTTACTTCGGCCGATCCGATAATGAGCGTAGATTAAGAGAAAAGGATATTATGAAATGTAATTTATGACATTCATTCCTTCCAAAAACTATAGGAGATAATAATAGCCTAAAATGTCAAAATAAATTTATAAAAAACTTGTGTTTACACCCCCTACCGCACTCCGAAAGGCAGCTCGTAGGGCTATAATGTAAATATAAATCTATTCGATTCATTCTTTATTAAATTGATTTTTCGCCTATTTAATACTTTAAATTACTAAATGCGCCAATAAGCAATTTTGGAATGGTACTCTATTAAAGTTTCTCTAGATAATTCCATCAATAAAATCCTACGCAAATTAATAATCCTGATGACACGCACAGCTGGCTAATTCCTTTCATCGCACTAGTCCTCTTCGGAAATTCAGATCAAAGACTGTCGCGATACATCTCGTTAATGAAGGTATTGACTAATGCATTACCATTCCGAGGGAATTATTACTCCATCGCAGTAACCTTCAAAGCTCCTCAAAGCTAGCGGATTAACTCGAAACGTTGCTGCGAAAGATAGGAAAAAATATTTTCCGCTTGAGCGGCGCATTTCTCCTTGACGTTTAATCCATCTTCTGGCGGAATCGAAGTTACGTACTCCCATCCGCCAGAGACCCTCGCATTAGCTCACGCTTCGAAATAGTGCGCGCGATCGACGGCAAAAAACCCTCGTAAATATAGGAGCAGCCTCGGAAGCAGTCGCACGCATCAACGTGCTTTAAGAATGCCCTTTTTCCCGGCCTCGCAGACTCATCAAGCCTCCCAGAACTCCCGCGATCTATTATCTCAACACCAGCGGCCTCGGCGGCGCCTAATAATCACGCTTCGACAAATCCCCCAGATAGGCGATGACGCGCAAGAAGGCTCCGAGACGCCGCCCCGACTAACGAACCTCCTCCGAGACGAGAAAATCCCATCTTTGTGCGGAAGATGACAGCGAGGATCCGAAAAACCCCTTGAGGAGCGACCGTTATACTTGGCTAGCGACGACACCTTCTCCTGAGACAATGGGGATATTGGATTGGGGACCAACTCACGGCTCGATCCATCAGGAGCTGATGGGACCCAACAAAAGATACGAAGGGAGTGACCTCAGGAGGAAAACAAAAGGGGCCAAATGAGTGCAATGGGGCCAAGGAGGAACGGGGGACTGAGGTGAAAATGAGAGGTCAAAGACGGTGTGAAACGTAGAAAATTCGCTTAGGTGAAGCGCCTTTACTCATCTCCAATGTCTTACCTCATTAAGTATCTCCCCAAGATCACATAATCCTAGTGGGTCAGTAATCCGGGCCTATCCGTTGTTTCCGGATTCGGTACCAACGCGGTACGGAACGCTGACAAAGACGGCGACGGATTGTTTTCAAACCTCTTCTTCTTTAACAGCCTTGCTCCAATTTCTTTCCATGCATCACGAAGAGTTTTGAAATTGTAATTTCAGTTTTTCGCAGCTGACAAAGGGAACACCAGGATTGTGGGGAACGGTTTCAAACAAAACTTTCAGGGCACAATTTCTGCTTAAAAATAATGGACACGTGACCGACCGTTCAACGCAATGGGCTTTAGTTTATGAAAAATTACCGACTGAAAATCGGAATTAGGCAGCGCCGCCATATAGATGAATTGCAATGCAGATCTAGAGATTTTCCACTTAGGAAATGATTTACTACCATTTTTTTCTGATAACTTTACCTTTTTGCGATTAAATTTCATTTTCTTTATCTTCCTAGCATTCTTTACTTTTTAGTTAGCAATTATCCTAATACAAACAACGACTCACAGTGGTCTAGAATCGAAAAAAGCTGGACGAAAATAGAAAAGTGGTTTTTTGAATGCGGACTTTGTTTTGTTTTTCAAAACCAATGATCAAAAAGGCAATTTAAACAAAATTATATCTCCCAGGATAGGAAGATGACCCGATCCAAAATTATTTTCGTCATAAGAAATTGTCGTAAGACGTAGATCGATTTCTCTAAGGTTCAAAAATCGTAAAATAGCAATTAATAATG
Source organism: Sympetrum striolatum (assembly GCA_947579665.1). Lineage (NCBI taxonomy): Eukaryota > Metazoa > Arthropoda > Insecta > Odonata > Libellulidae > Sympetrum > Sympetrum striolatum. The sequence continues at coordinate 73,128,709 of OX388342.1, read as the reverse complement.
AAAAACCACCATTATTCTATATCAAAATCATTATTAATCAGTAATGAGCAGTCCAGTAAAGCACCCAATTTTCTTTTTTCCTTTTTGGTTATTAAGTTAACAATTAATTACCAGATAAAAATCTCTTTTATTCTGGACAGGAAAATATAAATTAAGGAATACTAATCGTTACTTAACTGGACTGCCAAGGCCACATCAGATTACTTATGCTACAAACGAGAGGTAGGAAAAAGGACAATTAGCTCCTACATAAACATGGAAATACATCGACGTTTCACTTTCAAATGTATATGTAGAACATTCAGACGAAGGATTCAAACTGAGAGTTGAAAAAAGACAGAAATTGTCTAAATAGGCCTCTTAAAACACGCAGATGTAAATCCTAATGGTAACACAACCTCTGAACACGCAACAAAATTTTCTTTGTAGACCTCATTTTTGGTCAAAGTCACCAATAAATTTTCCATTTTCTGTCCCCGAACTAACGGATATCTTATTTTTCAAACTTCCTGATCATGAAAAAGAATCATGTTAATGTTTTGCTGGCCATGAGCATGATGAGTAGCTGGTTTGGTCTGAGCTTGGATCCAACAACTAAATTGGAAGTGAATGTCGCGGGTTGCTAATAGCAATAAAGTTTTCATATACTTAATCGAAATCATCTCAATTTCTATTAGAAAACAACATTCAATGACGAAAATAAAATTTGTTCAAATTATAAAATGCTACTTTTGGTGCTTTTCTCGGTTCGCACAACTATTCTTTCCAACACGATATTCCAAAAGAAATAAAGCGTTAAATATGAACTTTACATGCATTTCTTATGCGAACGCTTTGAATTCTCTCCGGACAAAACGGGGAAAATCATATGCATGGAAAGTAGCCAATTATCTGCGGGGCATCAACATAAATAAAGAGAAACAACTAAAAGTCGTGCAACTGTTGGTTCTCGAGTTGTATGTGAACATATACACAAAAACACACACCATGTCTCTTCAATGCATAAGATGCGCGTATTTGCGTTCGTCGCTCGTTCTAAAAATTCATAAATCTAATCAATATTCAGTAGCCGAGTCCGAAAGACAGCGTAAATGTGGTATTTGAAGCCCAAAAATTCCGTATCTTGGTCACTTGAAAGCCTACATCTCGCTGCATATACAGTTCACTATTTTTTGTACACAATTTTTTTCATTTGCAACAGTTTGCGAAGTACCTGTTGACCCACAATCGCGAATATATTTGTTTTCCGGTCCTGTAATGTTTCCTTAATTCGAAATGGGAATATCCAACAATGCGTTGTGATGTTACGAAATAAATAGTGATACGAAAAAGGTGATGGTTATTTTTTTAAAAGACTCCTGGTGCTGTAAGGAATACGATAAAGTGATGATTAAGTTAGGATATTGTTTACGTGAGTGGTGTTCAAGTTGCGGCATTAACGTATTTCATCTATTCATGATGAGCAATACAATATATTTTTATTAAAGGACGTCCCTTGCGATCGAACCTTTACTTTAAGTACTATTATTTCTCTTCAGTCATAGTGACGCATAATTTAGTGCTAGTGAAGCCATTACAAACGCAGAGAAACATGACAATGCAAACTGCTGTCCATTCATCCACAAGACGAGCGGACATTTCCTAAGATCAGACTTCGCAATAATGTCAGAAAAAAAACATTACAAAAGAAAAAATATAATCTATGACGCCAACCTTCACCTCGGAGAATCTTGATACATTGTATATTGTGAAATAAATTTGCCCAGTGCAACGGATCTACGGGATCAGCTCCTGATAACTATGTTCTAGTGTTAAAATTGATTGCCACATCATGCCAAAAATCAACGGAAGCAGAAAAAATTAGTAAAATTTTAGCGAGTTAAAAATAACACTAGCCTGGGACTTGAAGATAAAAATTACACGTTTTTATTGACATAATTATTAGAATTCTAGATTACCAATACCAAAATTCCGATCTCTTGTTTCGACTGACCGGATTATTGTCAAGGGCATGAATGTGTGTTATCATCATCTGTTTTTTGCAAATTATTGAAGTAGATCATATTCGGAATACTTGCTTACATTGCAAATATACTGCAATGCTGTATAAAATAATTACAATACAATTAAAATATATTTTTATGAAATCCTAAAACTAACCTTTGGTATGTATCTCATCCAACAACTTTGATATTATAATCAATAGTAGAAGCCATTACTTGGTGGAATTCCATATCAATAGAAAAATGAAAAACTCACTTAGTAAATGACTTTTTACTAAGTGAGTTTTTCATTTTACCATTTAACTTTGATATTATTTGAAAAATATTAGCATAGAAACCGTAGACAATAAGTCAGAACCAACCAGAGTTTCCATAAGCGAGCTTACATCATTCAGCCTGAAGATGTAAGCTCGCTTAGGAAACCGGTCGCAAAATAAATTTTCTGTGGAAAAGTACGAAGTGTTTTCATTCTTCAAATGGCTTTCCACGAAGTCACGCCTTCTCATATCGATTATAAAATTTTCTTTGATCTAAACAAATTTTCTTTGATCTAACTACGAAACCATTGGATTTATAAATATAGTATCCTTCTTCGCAGAAATTCACCTATAGCGGGGGAGCCTGGAACTGATTATCGGCGATAAACAAGGGACGACTGAATTTTATTTTTATAAAATCTCAAAGATATTTATCAGATAACATTGGCCCTAGGGCGAGATGCTTTGAATATCGGCATGATCTTTATGCCTATGCAAAATTGTGATACGGAATCTATTCATGCAAATTTATTTCTAATCTCATACTTGTATTAAAGAGACCTAATCGGTTTTAGCCAGTATAACTTATTAGGGTCTAAATATATTCCAGCAGGTCAAATATTGAAAAGGATGGTTTATAATACCGGTGGCGAGAAGAGAGAGACAAGAATTGAAAAGGAGCGGAAAAAGACTAGGAAAGAGATGGAGAGATGGTAGAGATGAAAGGAGATCGGAATACGGAAGGAGGACATGGGAGAACTTTTCCCATGCGCCCGGGGCATCGAGAAACGCTTCAACAATGCAGAGATGAATCCCCCGTGTCTCTGCCGCAGATAATCATCCGTGTGTGCGTAAGGAAGTCAGCGGGAGTGTCCGGAGCTTCGGAAGGCCGAGGGGAAGAAAGGACTGGTAAGATCTCTGGGGCTACCTGTATCGTCTACTTTTTCGCCGCCGCCCATTCGCGTCTTAGCAGGGAACACCTCGATACCCACGCAAGATACGGAAACAGCTTCCGTTAACGAAGAGGCGGAGATGCGAAGGGAAGGCGGAACGGGAAAGGGGGGGAGGTAACCGGTACCAAGAGGGGTTGGGGGGAGCGGACTTTATTGATGGAGGATCGGTCCGTAGGAAAGGACCGCTCAAGGACCTTCTCAGCCAATTTTAGGTTGTTTTTAATCAAAACGCCCCTTCCCACCGGCGATAATCAAAAACTTAATAATCGAGAGAGAAAGGTGTAAATTATAAAAACTAACACATCTTTCCGTCGACTCCGGTGATTAAAAACTTCTTCGGAGAGAGAGAGGGTCTCTCGTTATATTAATCGAATGATCGGGAAAACGTAACGTACGATCGCTTAGCTTACCCATTACGCTAAACGAGATGGAAGTGGCGGGAGCTGGAGTTGTTCACGCGATTGATTAGGAGATTAGAATTGGCCCATTACGGATTGGTGAAAAAACCCGATTTTTACATCCCCGGAGTGAAAGAGAACTACGAGAACTCGTAGAAACGGCTTCGATAACTGCCGAGGAAAAAATGGACTTTCGAATCGAGTTCGACCGCGCATGTAAAACGTCTAGTTAATAAAATTGCTAGTTTTTTTCTGCGGATCCTTTGCGTCGCGTAAACTACGAATCCTCGGGGTGGATAAGGGCATCCATTTATACACAACGGCGCTCTTTATCACGGGGTGAGGCTGTTATGGAGCGAGATTTTTTACGATAGCCGAAACGCTTCATAGAAATTGATGCGCACCGTCCCTCCTACATCGAAATTTCAAAACACGGAACTAAATGTAATTCAGGTAAAAACGGCCGTTCTTTTTTTGCTGGGAAAAAAGAAGACGACGCTTCCTGGCGGCGATTGGGATTTTTTTTCGCTCGCATTAAAAACACGGCTCACTTAGGTGAACAAGTGCCGCGCTCTGTCGGATGCGAAAAATCGTAGTGCATCTGTCTCTCGGCCGGAAGGTTAAGCGCACTCCCAAGTCCTGATTTGCACCGTGTATAGAACCCACAAAAATCGAAAATAACATCTGAATACAAAACGATGAAACAGGTTCACAAATAGTTTTCAATACGCATATTTTCTTTCCATGAACATTCGCATTCAATATAGCGAACCAGTGGGCATGTGAAGAGATATGAAATAACTATAAAGTGAACTAAAAAGTTGATAACAGTTCTCTTTATCTTTATCACCTGCTATCGTAGACTATATTTTCTTTTCTTTGGATTTTAATATCGTTATCACTATTGCAGTTGTGCTAGCAAATGCTTCCGGCACGAATTTTTGGCAGGACTCGATAACGTAAATAAAGAAATATTATAAATTTGTATAATAAATGAATCTACTATATTAATCATAAATGAATCGACTATAATAATCATAAATGAATTTACTAATTTCTCAGCCGATATCGCAACTTTTCTCTTCGACAGGGACTGTTTCAAGCTCTCTTTCAGCTCGCAATACGATTTGATAGCAAAGGAGTTTGTCAGGTACAAAAACCAACAATTTATTTGAAAAATAAAACTTGAACTATTGATAACCTTGACCTTGCATAGTAACATAGGACCACAAAAATTAAATTTATAGCAGGAAAGTAACGACTAATATTGAGGATTTGAGGACTCCTCTCATGGAATATTACAGGGTTAATTCCAAATACTTTGATTTTATTTTAACAATTTAATAATTTTTAAAATTAGGATGCATGTATTTAACTGTATGTAAGTTGAAATTGAAGTTTACCATCGAACAAAACCTTTAGTATGTGATAATATTTCCCTGGTAGTACAATGTATTAAAATATGAAGTATGATTTACATATATCAATCGACTGCAAATGTGCATGGTGATGGATTTTGCATATTTGTGAGTTGACTTACTTTATAGACATGTACTGTCTATGAGAGATTTTTGTGGGGAATTTCCTCTCGTCCTTGGGCGAATTCTGAACATTTTGTACTATTTTTCTTACTGTATCCCCTCCGACCGTTACTACTTGGCACTATTACCAAATTGCAGCGAAACAATGAAAAAAAGAAAAAAATATAAAAAACAGTGACGCAATTCTTTGACCTTACCAAACCAAAACCGTGCTAATCAAATCCGGCAAAAATCGAGCAAAAAAGCGCTGAAACGGCCGCGAAAAGGTGGCGGGATGGAGAAAGGCACCGCTTGAATGAGAGAGAAAAACTCTCGTGTCGCCATCCATCTCCGTCCGAAACAGAGGAAAGTGAGCCGCGCGGCAAAAAGAATCCGTTTTAATTACAATCTTCATCCGAGGGTCAAATTACGGAAACAAAGGGGATTCGCGAAGAAAATACTAATGGAAAAAATTAAGCAGGCGTTAAATTTCAAATTAATGCGGGCAGATAAGCCGCCGGGGACGGGAGGAAATATGTTAAAAGGGGGAGAAAAAAACCGGCGCTCGTGTCCACGTCAAAATGAGAACCTTTCCGTTTTTCGGAGAAAAAACAGAGCGGCGAAGGGCGAGAAGGGATGAGCGGACCGGGGGCAGAAAAGGAAATATTTTCCCTCTTTATTTCCCCTTCTTTCGCCGTCTCGTTCCGAATAAACGGAATGCGAGAGAGGGATTCCTCCGCACGAGACTTCTCAAAATATCCTCGCAGAAGCAATTTCACAGTCATCTCCTTATGCATACAAGAAAGTGGCCGGAATCCAAGAATGGAAGATCCACGCCGCATCCCCCGCTATTTTTCTCTCTCCGCGGAACCCTTTCCCTCGATCCCTAACCTCGCTTTTTTATCCATTTCCAAAAAATTCTCCCATCCGTCCATTTTCACATCGCTATGTTACCGGAGTACCCTCTGCTAACCCTCTCTCTTCTCCGTTAAGCTCTCACGCACCCCTTTCGCCCTTGCCGCACCCTTAAGGGGGACAAACCTCTTGTTTCCCGCACCCGCCGACGTCCCTTCCCATTTTTCCATTACGTCGAGCATTGGAAGAAAAAGGGGCGTTTCCGTCGCAAGTGTGGGGGATGAGAGAGGCCTCCCCCTTACCGAGAATGGGATTGGTAACGATGCTCCAAAACAAACTGACTACACGCGAAAAATAACGCGAGTAAACAGAGGCGAGAGGAGGATGGAAAAATCGCCGCGATTTATTCTCGATGAATGTTTGTTTTGAGCTCGGATCGCATTCGAGGCGCGTCCCGTAGGTTCGATAATGGCCTGTTGAAAACGCGTTGGGGATTATGAAAGCCGAAAAGGGATCTTGTAAAATAATTCCAGCTACACCTTTTTCGGAAAAATCCCGAGGATTAGGCGCGTTCATTAACCTTGATTGTGTTCCTAGTTCGCATCGTCAATTTTCTTGGTGCGATCGGCGTATTGCAATGAGGACTTCTAAAGAAATAGAACGACCCCAAAAAAAATTTTCTTCCTGAATTACCCATTATATTTTGAAGTATAACGCAGCTCACCGGGTAAATCCCCCTCCTGCATCGCCAATTTAGTCGCCGTAATATATATTTGCGAGGCCAGCGGGTAAATTTGCACCAGGTAATTGCTTCGAGGACTGCTATTGACCCGCAGACGTTGAGCAAACTACTCACGTTGTCTATAGTTGAAACACTCGTCTGAGCAAATAGCGCGAGCATTAATGCTTAATAAAAGTATCGAGTTATCAGGGCTGCTGAATAGTCATTCGAGCCATATAATTACGAACGTGACCAAAATATACTCGGAGAGTTAGGAATAGCTAGCGAACCTTAAAGTGGACTACAAACAGACTGGCTGATAGAAATTCCGAGATGACGTTAGCAACAATAAAAATCTGCTCGTATCCGAAGCTGAACAGGAAAATTCCTACATTAAAAAAAATCTGATGTGGCCAGCACATGACTTTCTCCATATATAAGATGTAAATATTTATCTACGACAGTAATTTCGAACTCTATATTCCATCTAAACTTGGAAGATGAGTGATTAATTTACATATCTTTGACGTCACAAACATTATAAATCATGTTTTTTGGGACATGATCGATGAAAAACGATGAAATTGGCCTTTCGCCCATAGAGCCCAGAGCGCCCACAAAGTACATAATCAGCAACTTCCGGTTTATCAGTATTTCATGAATAACTTCTACACAATCAGTGATACAAAAATATGTTTCAACCAAAGGTTATAGTAAATTGCATTTTCTAAAACTTTTATAAATAATAGTATATACCTAAATATTATATTTATGGAGATATTTTGAAAACCGGAAATGAGCTTTGAAGAATGAAGCTCGACTTTCGGTAAACCGATTTACTCCAAAAACTAATCAACTCTAACGACACCAACCAAAGTACTATATATGAAATTTGGTGTTGATAAAATGAATGGTTTTCATGTTAGAGCGCCCACAAAGTACATAACAGCTACTTCCGGTTTATCGGTATTTCACGAATAACTCCTAATCAACCGGTGATACAAAAATATGTTAAATTCAAAGTTTATAGTAAATTCTATTATCTAAAACTTTTACAAGTAATACAATACACGTTTATATCATATTTATGGAGATATTTTGAAAACCGGAAATGAGCTTTAATGAATGAAGCTCGACTTCCGGTTAACCGATTTACTCCAAAAACTAATCAACTCTGACATCACACACCACAGTACTATATATGAAGTTTGGTATTGATACAACTAATAGTTTTTACGTTAGAGCGCCCACAAGCACAGACACACATACACACACACACACATACACACAGACATCATTCCGAAAATGGTTAAAACGTGTTCTAGGGACCCCAAAACGTGTATTTCCGTTGAAATCTCGAAGTCGAATTTTTTCATGAAAACAATACTTTCTCTATACTTCGTATATGGAGAAAGTAAAAATTCAATCTTTGACGTCAAATTTGTGATAGCTCTTCGTGATGACAGAGAAATGAAAACTTTTGATAAGACCATGTAGGGTTTCTTTTTCATGTACCTGATGATGACACTATATGTTGAAACCTAGGTCGTGTTATTAAAAATTCCGTGGTATAAGTTGTTTTTATTTATCTTTCATCGTAAATTTTTATACGGTAAATATCCAATCGCAAGGATATCGTGCTGAAACGTTAGGTATATACTTTCGTGACATTCGTAAATTTGTGATTAATTTTCAAGCATCCGTTACGCAATTTATGTGGTTATATTGTCTCGATTTTTTCCAAGTAAAATGCTCTGGCATTCACTTCCCTGTATATAAAAAAATTTATTGTCACAGTAAATTGCATAAATAATGTTTGAAAATTATCAATTTCACGAAATAACCAATATCTGAAAAGGTGAAAGGAACACGGCTATGTTACTAAATTAGAGTTAATCTAATGTGGTAACACAGCGTCAACTTAAATTTCATTAGAGTTAAAAAAGGTTTTTCAACTGAAACGAAATAACCTAAGTTTACTTTACATTGCATCTGCTTTAATATCCTTGAATGGAGAAAACAATCATCCACCGCCTGTGGAACGTTAGATCAAATTCTATTTCCCCCCATCAATCTCCAACCGAGCCAACGAGTCGATATAAATCAGCCCGCGGAAAAAGCTGTGATTTCCAAATTCAATACCGAGATCTTTATCACTCCTTCCAGACAACTGCCGAGAAACCAAAAGGGAAGCAACAAAAACATTCGCAACGCTTTGGTTTTTTTCCCACAGTATGAGTCTGCGACGCCCCTTGTTTCTTTCGCCGTATCTGCCCATGGGGGGTGTGATCTGAGACGAGATGGAGAAAGACGGGAAGACAGGCGCCAATCCAGTTATGAGAGGGTGGGAAGACACTGCCAGACGCTGGTCTCCTAAGTGTATTCCGGGCGCCACTACACCCCCAGCCCCATCTTTTACACCTGCCGCCCCGCTACCGTCGGCGACGTCCTCCCGTCAGCGCTCCTCAGCTATTGGGACGTGAAGGACAGCGAAAGGGGTTGAGGGTGGAAGAGAGGGTTTGGGAGGGGTTGGAGCAGTTGAAGCAGGCTGCTAAGTGGGAAGTTGTGAAAAAGGATGGGGAGTTGGTTATGTAAACGTTCGAGGAGATTGATCGCCTGAAATAAGCCTGCGAATTTGTGGGCGGATGAATCTAGGAAGATCACTCCTTGAAAGTAGTGGATTTACACTTAGGCGTGAATTCTGGGTGCTACAAGAGTGGATGCGTCGATCTAGTGCTTTGCTGAATTCTACTTCGCATCCATTTTTTGCATTAGGTCATCTTGCGTATGCACTAACTATAGCAGTTATCAAAATAAACATCGACATGTTTTTGAATATGGTTCGAATGAATCTAAATATATATTTTCACGATCTAAGTAAACCGATCGTCAAAACTGAAGATAATTTATAGAAGTTTTGCACACACTCCAAACTACCTCCATTTTCAAACTGGCTATAAATATTATTTCAAGTACAGGTCTATTCTTGATATTAATGAAGCTAATTTATCATTGAAATTTTGTATTTAAAGGTCAAATTGCGCATGACATATGGTAAAATTGATGAGTATCACGGAATGTAATGTACACCTTGGAATGAATACATTAAGATAAACTGAACACACCTGAAGATATCAACTTGTAAAAATGGCTGCAGTAGTATTTTTCTGGGAAATACTGATACAAAGCTAAAGGGTTCTCCGAACGAATAACAATTTGAAATAAAAGGTCCCTAACCCGGATATTTAAATAATTCTATCCTGAATGATTTTTCCTAATTTCGAAAATTACCTTACCCAATTTCCTTGTTTTCCTAATTTATTTTTTTCTTTTTGTTAAAGACTTCTTTTCATACAAAGAACACCGTGAATATTGATAATTTGTGCGAATACAGTGTGGAAGAAATTCAGTATTCCGGCCTTTCCATGCACAGAGCACGATTTTTTATAGATATTTCTTATAGATAAAATAGCGTATCAACTTTAATTCTTCAACGCCTCGGAATCTCTTGGTAAACCACATTTACAAAAACGATTACTAATATAAAATATCATTGCTCAATGCTCATATATTCCTTTCCTTAAAATTATACGACTTAAATCAAAACCATCATATCGCATACATGATATAAATGGATAGGCATTCCTGTAATTTATACATAACATTATAAATTATTCGCACCAATAGTGAAAACAATTTTGACTCAAAATATCACCTTGAACATCGATTCTAAGGCCTCGGAAAAGAAATGCTCTCCCTCAGTTTTATTCTGACGCCTGGCCTCAAAACCAAAACCGTAGAATTCTATCCAGAAAAACTCCTTCTATCGCATGCACGAGTTTTGCGAATTTCAAGAGTTGCGACGAGGGATGAAGGTTTTTGAAAGCGGGAAAAATATGGGCAGGGTCAGAATGTGACGTGATAGAAGGATAGCGTGGTCGAGAGAGAGATTAGAGAAAGGGGAAAAGGGTATGACAGTTCACCGAGGGAAGTGGTATGAGTACGGTAGAAGATGGACATTTGAGGAAGCCAAGAGATACTGAGAGAGGGTGATGCAGGTCGTATCGCGGCTTTCAATTTTTTGGTTCCCCGGATGGACGACTAAAGGAGAGTTTATATTTGAATCCCTTTACTGCGTCATTTTTCTGAGCGAAAAAAGGATCGCGGGATGTCTCCCAAAAACAGCATTAGAAAATATAGAAGGTTCTCGCAAGTTTGAGGAAAATTCGCTGGGATGATGTTTATAATAATATGTATCATTCCGTAAAAGTAGACCTAAAAATAAAGTGGTCAGTCGAAATTATATAGATGCATGCTGTTAGATTCTTTCCAAACCTGATTTATTATGCACACATTATACAAATATTTTAATTAAATATTTCATTCTTATATTTTTAAACCTCAGGAATAACTATTACCCTGGTTCGATGTAAAGTGAGTATTATTTTTAGTTCAATATTCTTAAATAGGAAAAGGCAAGCTTTATGGCTCTTCGATTAGGATGCCTTTTAAGCGACACTCCTAAATTTTAAAATATCAATAAATCAATCCACACCAATATCTATAATAGCACGAACAACTATTTCCTTTACAAAATCGTACGTATAATAATTTTCTCGACCCTACAAAAATCTTTTACTATCTCAGATACTCCAGAAAATTTAAACGTGCAGCCAAACAAATTTACATCCTATTTAGTCATTTCTCAAAATCACTAATACTAATATTTATTCCACTCAATAGCGAGCCAAATAAAATTCAATCAAATATCTCAAAGGAGGAATTAAAAATGGTGGCAAATAATTCATGAAATATTTCAAAAAGTTATTAACCCTGACTGGTAGATATCCGAAATCTATATCTGCATTCAAACATTGAAAGAACATATTTGCAGCTTTTATTTTTTCCAATAAGACAGTACATTTATAGATATAAAATTTTATCGTGACCTAGATTATGAAAATAAAAAGTAGATTTTCATCGTTACAATTCGGTAAATAGCTGTGGATTAGTAAAAATTATTAGTAATTATCTTAAATTTCGTTACAATTCAAGGAATACCTAGTAGCTTAGTAATGACATTTATCGTACTCAATGGATTCACTTGTATACGTAAATCAAATTTATTTTAGATTTTCAAAGCCACATTCGCAATTAAATCGTTTTAATTAAATACGAAACACTTAAGGACAAAAATAACGCGGAATTTATAATAAGCGAGAAAAGCTGCTTCGAGGAATATATTTTTTTCCGAACCCATTTGTGGAGTGAGGAGAGAATGGATTCCTTCTGTTCAGTGCAAGGGACATGCGCAAGGAAGGGGTGACAGGCATTGGGAGAGCGACAAAGGCAAGAGGAGCGGTGATGAGTGAAGGAGAGACGATTGAGGGAAGCGGGAGTGTCAAAGAGAGGGAGATAAGGAAGGCAATTACTTGGCAAGATGAGAGGACTGAGGCCTCAAAGAAATATCCGTTACACTGGAGCTCAGACATTCGGACATCAAATGCCGGTGGACCTGAAATGAGAGCTGGGTTGAATTCTTCATTTCAAATGTAACGAGAGCAAAAAACGAGGAAAGTATCGATCACGCGTGAAGAGATATTCTGCTCAGAACATGAGAAATGAAAGCTCCGAATCACCCCAAACAAGGTTTCGTTAATTTACGGATATCTCTTGAGGGCAACGCCTGTATGTTACAATATGGTGACGGTCAAGAGGCGGAAAGATTCAAACGTTCCTTAACTATTGGAATCTATAAATTGTATTCTCATTTTCCCTATAATATGCCTTGATCATGTCTTCATCGATTGCATATTCCATTTTCTGAAACTTTTTCCCAAAATTTTCTGGAATATTCTGTGAAGACGTTACATAATAATTCGTAAAATAATTAAGCCGTCCATACTCTCGATTTGATGTGATGAATAAGTATTGAGACAATAAAAATTAACTCGAATAATAATTAGGTATCTAAATATACGTACAATTTGATTGAAATAATTTGAATCATTCATCAATAAATACGCTAATCCTGACACTGATAATAAAAATTTGATTCCAATCGTGTATAGAGAACGTAATTTTTACTAGCAACATAACTTTCTCCGAGTTAAATAGAAATCAAGGGCAGAAACATCGTGAATATTATAATTGAATCTTTGTTGAATTTTAAATTTAACATTTATCAATAATAATAATAATTACTGAATTAAATTAAATATAGCGGAGAAGTTCTATACACTCGTTCAAAGGAGTTAAAATTTACGTTGGGTAAGAGGAAAAATAGATTCATTCCTATTATCTAAATGTAATGCTATTCTCCTTTCAACTGGATAATTTTCTCCCAATTACCACCTTGGTACTACCACCACGGTTTAGAGATATTAAACTTCACACAAGCTAAGAATCGAATTTCCAATCCCAGGCTCAATACTCGTAAAGCACCAAGAGAGGATTTCCGCACAGAAACGCGGTATGCATATCGATAATGTGCACTTCAGAACTAATTGAATAGGGCCAAACGAATAAAAACCCAGCAGCGGAATACACGCGCAAAAACTGAGGTGAATCTGAGCTTACAATCTAATGGACCTTAAGTGCATAAACAACGCTACTCGTTTCCGATAAGCATGATGGCAAACGCTTTTATGACCTTATCTCGGAAGAGTGAAGAGACTATTAAATCAACGAAACCAACTCTGTGCTTTCACACACTGCTTTTATAATGGAATAATGAGAATCGTGCATTTATGGAACCTTCCGAAAAAAGCGGTGCTGTGAAATGATGCAGGAGAAATATTTTCCGATGCGATTTGCGAAATTGCGGCTGAATATTGGGTCTGCTACTATAGCCATCGGCTCCCGGATAGTCATGTGGACAGCGCGTTTGCCTTTGGTGAAAGCCTTGTTCTGTTTTGCCTTTGGTGGGAGCCAATAAGCAAAAGTACTTTTTCATTAAGTAAGATACAGAAATTGAAAAAGTTGAATTTGAAGCCATGAAGCTGGTAATTCATTAGGCGCAAAAATTAAGAAAAACAGAACAGTTGTGCTGTTTTTCTTTTTATAGCCATCAAGCGCGATGCCTGGTTGGATCCATATTCTCTTCACCATAAGCCATTCATTCATAAGTGAGGGTTACTAGAAAAGATGAGGATTGAGGTAGTTTCGCCGTGCTTTCCTCAAAGAGCTAGAATTCTATAGGAGAACAAGTTAAGGTAAATGAATTACAATGACCTTTTGTGGAAACTATTAATAGAATTAAATAGGAGTGGACTAGATGATTACTAACAAGGGGAGATTCTCACTTTTGTGCAGTGATTTTGATGAAAATTTTTGCGGTGATGCAGAAAGAGCAGTAATGAAAAACTGTATTGCGTTTCGTGTGAATGGGCGTTAGTTTCGTTGCAATAATTAATTGAAAATTGACAATTGGAGTATAGGCAACCCCACATTACACACCCGCACTTGACCAAATCTGTAGGGAATAACCCACTGTTTGCGAGTAATTTTCTACTCTTATTTTCCTTTCCTTCTTTATATCTTTTCATTGTTAATCACAGATAGACATAAGGGCGATATTTCTATTATTTCCCCCGATATCCGATAGAATAACCTTATTTCAACCAAATGAATTTCGATGACGGAGAGCCTTGCTAAAAGAATGAAGAATGATGGCTCCTAAAAAAAACCTCTGGAATCATTAGGCATAAGTAAGTATAAGTCAGTAAGTAACTATAATTAATATCACGGTAGATTTTATATTATGACAGAAGAATTATAAAACCTTACGAAGATTGTGACATAAGTAAGTGAATGATATATGGACTCTATTTAGCTGCAAAGGCAATAGGTGCAGATGATAGGTAGGGTTGGTTACCAAAAAAAGAAGTAATCGCACTGATATGGGAATGTTAAGGCAATGCACCTATGGCATGGTAAATCACTTATATGACTCGAAATTTATTATTATTTTGACTCGAAAAACAAATAAAAATTCAGAAACTTTCTCAGGTAAGGTTATTACAAAATTTAATATTCCAGAAATCAAGACGTTTTAATAGGAACGAATTTTGTGCTGACTATAATAACCAAATAAAAAAGGAAGAGATTTTACCTAGCTTTTTGTATTCTTTCCCTCAATTTTTTATTAAAAACTTTTAATATTATACATGAAGTATTTAACGCAACCAACTTTCAACACTCGCTTTAATTCTGCTCTTAAGCAGTCAGTAAAACCATTTCCTCCTCTCCACACAAAAAATACGTCTTCGTAAATATATTTCGAAAAATATCGCATCTAACTCTTCTTCGTTCTCGAGATAATTTTCGTGATATTTTTAGGATTGGGAAAACGAGTGCGAAATCAGAACGGACGGCTTTAGGCGAGGGAATTCCACATGATCGGCAAAACCCGGGGACAAAAGAAAATTGCTGTGGGTGCGGTCGCATCGGAGCCGTTATATAATGCGGGGACATTATCGCGACGCCCCGAGCGCGAAAAGTGGACGAATAAAAGAACGAGGGAATTCGCCCTAAACGAAAAACCTCATTACCATAATTGTTGTGCGGGTACTGAATATGCGGAAATGTGAATGCATTCCTGCCCCGGGCGCCACTAATGAGAACAAATATGCCCTCGTAAGAAATATCTTAGCGTGGCTTTAATGCTGAAAATATGAAATCTCCTGAGGAGTATTGGAAGCACATTTTTTAACGGGAGAAATCCCCTCTGAAAATTTTACGGATAAGAAGCTTTTCTCAAGAAGCATAAAAACAGATATTTTATTTTAAAAGTACTGCTTTCGTGAAGACGTCAATACCAATCATGCCTTGGAATATAGGATAACTATAATAGCTAGAAGATAATGCATCTAGCTTCGTAGCTAAACAATTACGAGACTATCAGCAATTTTTTCAGAAGAAAAATGTCTGGCTGCGAGAATCAGTCAGTCCTTTACAACCTAAATTGAAAAATTAAAATGTAATAAAATAAATCATTCTGCATCCGAAATGTATAATAAAATACCTCCCACGGTATTGGAAAGAAAACAGATGAATAAAAGATGTCTCCACGAACTTAAACCGGCCACAAGTACAAACTCAAGCAAAAATTGTTAAATGAGGCCTGGAAGTAATAGAAAATTTAACTTTAAATTAAGGCAACATATCGCAAACCGCGGGGTCATAGCCCCTGAGACCTTTCACGATTGGAAATGACAGAGCTTAACGGAAAATAAGCGGTTAGAGAAATATTTTTTTAATTAAATCTGTTTACATAAAAATTAGGGTTTCATTTTTACGAAAAATATATTAAATTGGGTTAATATGTTGTTGACTTTGGGACGAAAAGAATTTGCGTCTAGACTCCATAAAAACATTGACATGCTGTATACGATGTAAAGTTAACGCAATGCGAGAAAAAGTTTTACTCCGTACAAACGATAGAAAAAATTGTTGACGAGAAGAGAAAAATGCATTATTCATATCACAGATAGCCTCAATCCTAATAAATCCAAAAATTTTGTATTTATTAAACATGCATCGTACCTAATTTTGAGTATAGTAAATTGTTTTACAATTTCGTTATAAAATACCATTGTTTATAAATGGAAATAGAAATGTAGACTTAACGGCAAATCATATTTACGAGAACAATATCAGAACTTTACAAAGATAACCTTACACAATAAAAATATCACTACCAAGTAGATAATTTCCAAATTAAAGCAACTCCAACGCTAAAGTATAATCCTCAAAATCGATGAATTTAGAGGATTATACAATAAGTAGATTGAAAATCGTTTCTCAAACAGCGATAAAGCAGCATCCCCGAAGACACGTACTCAAAAGCGTGCGATGCACAAAAGAGAACCGGATCGCAGATATAAGGAACCTCGTTTGATTTATGTGGCGCCAACTGCGGTTCGATTATCTCCCGCTGAGATGATCAGATAAGATCCCGCCGACTTTGAGGCAAATCGCAAAATATGAAAAGGACCACCTGAGGAGAGGAAGTCGACCGAGGGAGCGGTTTGCGAATAACAGTAATTTATTCCAAAGTAACGATAACGAAATTTGCGTCGGGAACACGATCGGATATATCTCGTGACTCAAAACACTCTCTGCTTTTGATCTCGAGAGTGGGGGAAACCAGTCCTTAGCGACAAGAAAACTTTTTCACTCGATTATTCTAGTTACGCCAACAGGAGATCGGAAGCTAGCGATGAAGTCACTCTCTTCCAATACCGTAATTACTCTGCAAGACGCCAGGCGGAGTCACGATCGCCTCCTCCGGGAGCGCACCCTTTCCGGAGAAACGAAAGGAGTCCCTTTTGGCTCGGGGCCAAATTGATCCAGCAATCCAGAGCGCTAAGTGCAGCCGCATGGCCAAACAACGGGACCGCTACCTCAACCACAAATTCATTTCGATGTGAACCACGTCGCGGACCCGCTGTGCAAAAATGACACATCGGGAATACTAAGAGATCTTCGCGATTGGAAAAACATTTCGGGGATTTACTGGACTGCTCTTCTGAGTTGTAGCTTAGGAAAAGAGATTGCCATACCTAGCATAGAATATTGTCTAACAAGAGTTATAAGAGAAAAAAATGTCAATACAATCGAAAAACTACAAGTAAGTTGACAGGGTTAGTATAAGGGATTAAATTTTTGTCATAACCCTAGCTTTGCTGCCAACGTTTTCCCGGAATTCATAATCTTATACTGTCCTATCCCAGGTAACATTGAAATAAGCGATTCTGAACCGGGTTATAGGAGTTTCCAATATCATTCTGCATTCCAAGACGTTATTCGAAGCAGAAAATTGCCTCCGATTTGAACGAGATAAAATGCTCTGTGACAACAAAAAAATATTTACATATGATACTCATATCATCGCATAAGCTTGAGTCAGTCGAAAAATAAATACACTGAATTAAATAAAGGAGACGTACTCCTCATTCTTCGGTTGAACAGAACGCATTCTCAATACCAGTAGCTTCTTAATAAACATTCCTACGGAGAACTTATTTTAAAAAGATTTCCGATTTTCATAATATATTTCGCAAAATGAAGAATCTTGCTAGGAAATTTTCGACATGTTTCTACGAAATCTTCAAAACTTCTTTCAGCGCCATGCTGGAAATTTTTAATTATTCATTCCAGCTACAGAAAAATTCCATATAGAATGCATATTTATAAAGCAAAGGTTGGCGCAGAGAAGTACACAGGGACACCGAAACAGGCCATGCATTTTTAAAGGAAATTAAACATCGACTCACGTCCGAGGGGTACTCCTTTACGCCTTGCGAAGATACGCCGACAGCAGCTCCCATAACGGCAATTGCAAGGAAGAGACACCTGCAAGAGGCAGAAAAATAATGATAAATAAACTACATAGAGGAATAATTCAAAGAGATGAGAAGATTTAATATCAAATAGTAAACCCTCATATAACTACCGATCTTTGGAAAAATTTCAGAACATTGGCAGTCCAAGAATCTTCCCATTACCCTTGATGGCTGTGGTATACAATTTTCTAGAGATATGACAGAGAAATCGAGTATTATTGAAATATTCCGAAGATTACATTAAAGCTATTGAATTATATAGGAAAATAAGGCATACTAACAGTTAATTTGAAAGCCTAAGCAGCTAAAGGTCATTGTTTCTTGATCATTGTCATTGATTCTTTAAGAAATAGATATTATAAATGGCCTCAACTTGAAAAGCTTCGCAGCAATCTATTATTTAATAAAACCAAGTATATTTCATGACTATGCCTTTGATAAAATTAAACATGATAAAAGTTTACTCAATACCGGAATCGCCTAATTTAATACGTTTAATTTATAGGGTAAATAAAATCGATTGTGGCAGGCTTTACCGTGTGGAAATCCATAACAGAGGATGTTAAGAATAAGGTTTAACAAATACTTTTTTCCACAGATTTATTTGCAAAACGACCGGTTTCGGCACAGATCGGCCATCTTCAGGTTAACCTGAAGATGGCCGATCTGTGCCGAAACCGGTCGTTTTGCAAATAAATCTGTGGAAAAAAGTATTTGTTAAACCTTATTCTTAACATCCTCTGTTATAGGGTAAAAGTGAGAATCATAAAAATATCTACGTAAATGGTCAAAGACAGATAAAATATTTTCACATTAAACATTAAAAATCGTTTCCTGGTATTTTCAAAAGGATAATTAACATAATTTTCAATAACTTGCATATGAAAATCGAATCGTTAGAAATCATTAACAGCGTTTCTGTGGTATCAAGTATGCTTAAGCAATTTAGAAATCTCAAACCTATCCTAACCACAAACCTTATTTGAACCATACTTTCTATAATTTTCTTAATCCCAAAGGTTTTATAATTGGAACATACAAATAAAACAATTTTGAGATAATTATTATCAATAGATTATCCATTGATAAGCAATGTGGACTGATTGACGAAGAAAATAATTAGCACCCTAGATATCAGCATCCATATATGCATAGTATAAAAGACCAAAAAGCATTATTTGTTTCGCAAAACGCGAAATATCAACGGGAAAGTTCATTTTCGCACAATATAAAAATTTAAATTAGATTAATATAAATACAGTCTTTGTATTGATAGTGCACCTACATGAAATGAGTAGGGATATTTTAAAATTAAAGTGGCAGACGGGGAATGGGGGATATTCATTAAATATTCTTCTTAGATACGAGTGAGAAAATGGATCTATTTTAAAATACGGCCTTTCCCCAGTATTGAACAATTTATGTTATTCGTATCATCTACATCTTTCTTCTTGACAAATTCTTACATGAAGGATTAAAATTATAATGATAATAATCCATTTTTACAAGTTGGAATAAGAATTAGTTTCACGCCCTAAAATCTGGAACTAAATCCTCGTAAAAGCTCTGGAAAATCCTTCGATGAAAAACATGATAATAAAAAACTCGTTATAAAAATATAAAACTCTTTATTGAGCTTTCATTGCTCTTTGAAAACCTTTGGACCAAGAGTAAACTAACGTACCAAAAAATCAAGCTATTAGTGGAAATTCGAAGCGATCTAGTTTCCGTAGCAGTAACTTGAAAACAATTGCTTTCGATCCGGAGAAGGGGAAAAAAGTCGCTTTGGGCAATAGAACTAAGTTACTCCTCTCATTTCCGCCTTGGGATACGGGAATGATCCATATGGTTAAAGTAATACAAAAAGGGTAATCAGCAGCGTAAAGATAAGCTCTGGAGAGGACGGAAGATTTGCCATCCCTCCATTTACAGGAAGTATAACCTCCGGCTCCTCCGTGCTGTTGCAACTTCCTCCATGCTTCCCTCCCAAAAGGAACATTAACTACCGACGCGGATGGCCAAGCTCGGTCGGAAAATTATGTCTTAACATCATCCCCTTGAGGTAAGACGTCTTCCCACTGATAATTTTCACAAACGGGTTCTGTTTTCAACCGGAGATTGCTTGCCCAGCACGAATCTTATGTTTGTTCAACTGTGATTTCACCAAAGCCACATGAATCTACGGGTAATTTGCCGATATTTTACGGTGGCTGTTGAGTAAAATTATTCTCAATCAACATCAGTGAGCGGAGTGTGTATATAAATTCGGGCACTATTGACCAAAGTCAATGGAATTAACGAGGAAGCAAATGTCATCATTGCAGTGAAAGATTTTACACTCTTGCAATACCGTAGAGATACATAAGTGAAATCGGGATAGTGTGTCCCAAAATTAAGTATAATAAAGTAAATAGCATGGAGGGAAAGAACAGTATTTTACTAAGGCTTAACTTATCTTAATAATATATTTCGTGTTAAAATTATTAATGATGGTGATAGTGATAATTACACCCTGAAGTGGTCTAAGTATGTCAAAAATAAAGTAATATTATCGTTATGGCAGAATTTCAATTATATCAGACATGCTATACTATTATTAGCGTACGTACTTTTTATTATTACGAAAGATTTACTTTAATTTTACATTAACTATAACATTAACTAATTAATAATGTAATAACCAAATTGTGCCTTTTATATACTGATTCAGTATCAAGATTTCATAAAAATATATTATGAGCTAAATATCCTCTAAATATAAATATGTGGATCAATAAATAGTAATAAATTAATTCCATTATTTTCAAATAAATTCGCAAGTTTTCATTATTGAGAAAATATTTCGACGGTAAAATAAACCTAAACTGAATCAATGAACTTTTACAGAACAAGCTATTAAAAAAAAAAAACAAGATTCTCAATATTCGCTACATCAATAAGCGAGTTACGCGGGATGTTTATTAACAGAAAATTATTTATATTTAGAAGTGAAGAAGACGTATGAAACATATTATTTGACGATAGATCTCAATCCGAGGATTTCAATGATTCGGCTCCCTATCCTTTCTAACCGAGACAAACACATGAAAGATTCCGTCGCCACCGAAAAAAAGCGAAACTGAGCCCCAGATGGCTTGCTTCCCCTTTTTTGTCACGCTGGATTAAAATTTCCCATTCAATAACCCCAGTAGTCGGTGCCGCCATAGCCGATCTCCGCCTTGGCCCTTCGGGTAACGTTATATGAAAACCGAATCGATCTGTATCTCTTCACTTGAATGTCCCTCTTTCCCTTCTGGATGCATTATCTTAGATCTTTTTTTGAAAGTGATTTGTTATATCATAGCTGAAAATAAATAGTTCACTTTGAATAAAAATTACTAAAGTTCCTGGAATTCTTTGGTATGCATTAATGCATAAATGCTATCCATCTATCGAAAAGCGAGAGATATTTTTTTGATTTTTATCGAAACCACATTGCCTAGAATTAGTTGTATTTCCCTCACCACCCTTTGTTTCTCAGAATAATTAAATATTAATAACTTTATTAATTATAATAAATTACAATAAATAACACGTATATTATTATAAATTAATATAGTTGAATACGTAGAAAATCCTGATTAATAAAACTTCTGATAAATATAATTTTATAGGCATTAATTAATTAATTAGGAATTTAACATTTCTAATTGATAAAGCTAAATACGTAAAACTCCTGATGCAATGAATCTATCCGCGATACTTGGTGAAAAATCATTTTTTTTAATTCATTACCAACAAAAATTGTTTGCGTTTTTCTTTATATTTAACTTGTATTTTACTTGCATTGTAGAATCTGTACAAGTTTTGTTAATAAAGACTCTTTTTTAACTCCTGCTTACCTTAAATTTTTATAAAAAGAAGGTAATACGTATAATTGCTTAAAATAATGCTGGTTAATTTAACGAGAGAGAAAATATTTACATCAGATATTAAAAAACCAAAGGGGCCGCAAATTAATTTTGATTCACGAAAGCATTTTCCCTAAAACAAATAACCTCGTTGAGAAAGAATCGTTTCGAGTGAGTGTATCTTCGAAATCATTTCCAAAATGAATGATAGATATCCCTATGAAAGCAGGGGAAAGCCATAAGACCATCCGAATCGAATTTTCCCATCTCAAAGACTCCTGCCGCCTTCGAGGAATATCTCCCATCGTCATTCGGCCACCGGAACTCGGTGGGAAAAGAAGCCGAGAAAAACGAAGAGAGAAGTTAACGCGTGGCTTGTGAACTCCAATCCATCTCTTCCGACCCCTTCAAGTTTCCGCTACCCGCTTTCCATTCCACCCCACACTATGCATTCGAGGAGACTGATCTTGAAGGGAGATGCTGAGGGGCAGTTATACTACACTTGGCCGCCCAACTGAGCGACAACGGAGACCGAAAAAAAGTTGGCGATTTTTTTTATAGACGGACAGTTTCTTAGAAAAGAATAGAGCTGGAATGGAAGGTATTAAGATACTATTTCGTGAATCGGTGAACGCGTTATTCTAAGCATGAATTAATTTTCGTGTAATTAACAAAATATAATAAATTGATAAAATATATTTTTATGGCACCTGGGCTGTTTTGTATGTACATGCTTAAGCGTGAATATATTTGAGCGAAATTAACGAAGTATAATTAAAAAATTTTGTCAATGGTGTATTTCTCTTTCAAAAGATAAATATTTGCCATATGCTTTAAATCTTATATTCATCAATTATGAAAATTATGTAATATTTATAATTAAAACAGAAAATGAATTAAACACAATTAAGTTTTCTTAAAAATCTATATGATCACAAATGGACTCTGGAAGACTTAAAGGATATGTTTATATCTTCACCTCTGTTTCTGCTTTATAAAAGTATAAAATAAGCAAAATTATCAATTTCATAAAAACATGATAAACACGAACTGTTTATTTATCTATAAAGGAAATAGTAACTGTACCTGAAATTTTGCAATAAAGTTGAACTTTTGCAATCGAATGCCTTGCTATTATAAATTGTGCATTATATAACTGACCATTTACTTATTTTAGGCTACTATCTGTGATCCTAAATTAAATTAAAATTATTATTTATTTACTTCTTGGAAAACATAAGTCTTGCATGAAGACTAAGTTTGTAAGTTCTACGGTAATTTTAAAATATCTGTGGAAATTACAAAGTAGTTCTTCCAATATGTGATACTCGTACGAGCACTTGCATCATACTATATTTGTGATCCCCATAGATTAAGCACATAGCTCAACTATTCATTTAAGAAAGAAAAATTGCATAACATCAGTTCCTCTCATATAAGTAACGTGCTATATTTTCTTGATTAATTTTTAAAATGGCGTATTTTGAACTGCATAAAACACGTTATGTATTCAAACTTTTCATTTTGGGATGATCCGAGGATTCGATATTTCGGGATGCTGTATTTTTAAACTCATCCAGGAAATCGGAATAGCACAGCAAAGGATACGCATTATCAATCCTTTATATGGGTGAGCGATAGGGGAAAGAAACTCGTGGAGTTATAAAAACGAGGAGAGATAAGCCGTTAAAAAGTTGAGACTCGGCGTTGAGCATTCGCGTAGAACAGCTCAAGATAAATACGTGCTTTCGCCGAGAACATCTCGCGAAATTTATGCGAGGAACTTTTCTCTGCTCCATTCCTTTATTTGTACCAAAAGTGCAAAAAACGCATTAAATCCGAGTTTTAGCGAATTAAGTACCGTTTTGGATGATTTTATTGCCCATGATTTAGAGGGCTTTGACTCACCGCTTCAGACAAAAGTGACTTTAACCCATCATAATTGATTACGAATATTCTTCAAAAACAAATAGATAAGGCAAAAATTATGCAATTTATGCATTTTTAGCTGTCTGAAATGTTCATGTTCGTGATTTAGGTTTCAAATCATATTTGTAATCAGGGATATTCACGAGCAAAGAGAATTAAATGTGAAACAAGTATCAAGTGATAATTTTATTTCATGCCTTTAATAATTTAAATCAAATTTATTAAAAAATTGCGTGCCATGGTTATGAAAAGCATTGAAAATTAAATAAATTAAGTTATTGGAAAATTCGATATTGTTTCACGTGACGTAGAGTAGAGAGTACATTTGAGTGCTTTTTAATGAGATATGTATTCATTTAATTCATTTACAAAGCAAATTAATATATTTATATTTTATTAAGGATAGAACACTTCAATTTATTAAAATGAATGTGTCTATAAATAACAACGGTAAAATCCTTTTCGCTCCATTTCATGGTTGGTTTCAAATTGAAATTAGTATTTTTCGATTTTGTGAAATATCTTTATAGCGGTATTTTAATGAAATTATATTAGAAGAGAACTTTTCTGCTAAAATCGACTCAAAATAGGCTATTAGACTAAACAGACTAAAATAGATACATTTTCTCAATTGGAATACTATTTTATTTCCAGCAAGCAATATGTTGATCGTACCTAAGTATTAATAACACAGTATTATTAGGGGAAACACATGGTCATAAAAAATATCGAAAGTAATTTTACACTATGTGGAAAAGTTTACTTGAATGAATGACTTCCCGACTTTTCTCAGAAGAGTTTTTACTCCAAACGTTGCTCCTAAACTTCTTTCTTCCCTTTCCTCTAACGCCGTCAGACTTGGATCTGCCGCATAAAAAGATCAAAAACACTTGAAAGAAAACACAGATTCTAAAATTAAAAATTATAGGAATGTACCGCTTTCCCCCGACGGTCCACCTTAACGAAGAAAGTTTGCCAAGTCTGGACTCCCGCAAATTTAAAGCGAAAATTCTCGGATTTCTCCTCCATAAAGCCGATTTACATTACATAACGCATAAAAATAAATCACGACCTCACGCAATATTAGCAATCCCATTTCTCAGTGAATACAGAGTTAATTCATGCAATAGGGAAATTAAGCCACTTCTGAGATATTAATCTATTTGTGCCTGTTCGCACGATTTGATGAAGAAAATATGAATACTTTCAATTTATCTCATAGAGATACTTCATTATTAATTTTAACTGAAGAAACACCCACCATGAATAGAAAATAGAGCATCTTGCATCTTTCTAACTGCAAAAAAAGAAATTCTGCGTAAATTTGAGAATGAATACTGATTTGGTTGAAGACTTTCCGACAAACCAACTTTGACCCAAAAGGTATTGGACATTGTAAGTAGTACTTATGAAAATAATGGTTAATTCAAAATTTCCGATGATCAATGAAACAGTGATAAATAAGCGAACAGTGATAAGCGAACAATTATGATATCTGAGATAAGACTTAAAGATTTAAGAGAAAATACGTTTTTAATTTGCCTCTCTAAAGCCAATTTATATAGCAGATTTTCGGAAAGATTTTTATAGATAATCTAATTAATACTTGAAGTTTGTGGTCGGTGAAGAAGCAGGCAATAAATCCGTAGAAAAGCCAATATCAGTTTCCTTTAATCGTTACAGGTTACGCTAGTCGAGATTGAAACGTTTAATTAGATTGGTTAATGTAGAAATTAATATTTTATTCTTTCAACCCACGAAGCTATGAAACGTAAAATATTCAACATACCCTTACGGACAGTGATTTTTTAGAAATTGGAGAAATAGCAATATTGCAGCATATTTATGCGTAATCCCAGCTGGTATTATTGTTCTTCAATTTTAAAATATGCTATCTAAAATTCTATTGCGGAAAAGTTATCGTTTGCCGTATTCAACTAGAACTATTGTCAGTCATACCGTCCATTCAAATTCCAAAACCGTAAAAAACTCAATAAGTTTGCCAAAAACTTAAAGAAATTTTATACTTAAATATGAATATAATTTTAATACACGAAATAGAAATAAAAAGATCTTATACACTACCGCCAAGTTACAAAAAAATATAATAGCACCACCGGTTTCACCATGACCCGAGGATGACCGAACAAACTGAAATCATTGAATTAGTAGAAATGAAGAAAAGGTTGTACTTTTTCCACAGATTTATCATTAGGTGATGATGGCAATTACTCGTTGAAACCTGGTCGTGTTTTTCAAATAAATCTGTGGAAAAAGTACAACCTTTTCTTCATTTCTAAGAGATGGATTTCCACAAAACGACGCCTGAGACTGTGAATTATAATATAAAATTATTGAATTTATTTTATTCTATTTATTTTTTTAATAAAAATAATATTCTTCTTAGTGTAACTTTCATCATATATTCCGCACGTAACACCTAAATTTATGCAAAGTATTTTTTTTTTCAAATTATTCGCGAATATCTGTATATTTATTAATAAAGTAATTACCTCCCGCTTTTCGTATTGCTATCACATAAAAACAACACGTCAACGTTCAGACACCCCAGAATACTACAAAATCACCCAGAAAACGGGTCTTATCGTACGACATTAAGGTCACCTATTCCGCGCCGTGTAAATAAGAACGAGCTTTGCAAACACACCGATAGAGACACGAGCATAAAGAGGCGATTTACGAAAAAAAAGACGGACTCGTCATTTCGCGTCAAAGAAGACGGAAACCGGTCCGAAAAAAAGACGTGCGTAGAGGTGAAATGGTCCCAGATGCCCTTCCCTTTTTGGCAGGATAAGCAAAGCGCAGGAAAGGGTTTAGAGGAGAGAAGGATAAAGGGGAATATTCAGAAAGGGGAGGGTTTGGGGAAAGGAAAGAGAGAGGAGAGGGGCGTGGATGGAAAAGTTTTGGAAACGGCGTCGTTTAAACTGCTTGAGGGATTTAAGCGACCAGAAGGAGAAAGAGGCAAAACCGCACGATTCTCCTGCATGCACACGAGGCGCCGGCGTCCGACGGAGTTCAGTCAATAAAGTATGTGATAAAGAGAGGACTGTAATGTCAGTCTCTCGAGGGCTGCGAAATTAAAAGAGGATAATCTCCTCTCGAGAATCCTTATTCCTCAAATATTATAACCATATCTGGAAAAAATGTTTTGGATCTTAGTCTACCTTACCTCCTTTTCTAAGAGCTTCCTCTGGAATAAGACTAAAGTATTCTTAATTAGGACATTCCTTTAGGCTACTGAATGTTCTAAAAATTATCTTTTACCTGCACAGGCAAAAAAACAGTTTCGGATTGGATCTGATAAAATAAAACAAAATTCTGTTAGACTAAATAAAGAGTCCTCCAGTAAAATTAAGAAACTGTTGAATATATTAGAGATAAAAAAGAGGTATGTCGAGAAAATTATAATAATAAATACGATAAAATTAAGAATTAATAATTTTAATTAATTAAAAATATTAGGTGATAAAAAGCGTATAAATACATTATAATATAATTTTAATGTAATAATGAATTTATTCTCGTAATGGAAGTTAATCCAAAAAATTGAAAAGAAAACAGAAAAAACGGGAATTAGAACTCGGGGACTTGTATTACAATATAAGTCCATAAGCATTTAGCATTGGATTTCTGATATGCTTAATTATGTTAAAAATTAATTACCTTTAGAAATCGCTCAAATAATAACCGTAAACGGAAATGTACTTCTAAAAAAACGTAACTTATCTTTCCAGGAAAAATAATCTGCCGTCTGAGACTGAAACTTCCTCGTTGTATTTGCATTATTTTTATAGCTCATATTCATAACCGCATGTACGTACTTAACGTAAACAGAATCCCTAAAATGATTAAGGTAGGATTAAAGGGTAATTCAAAAATATAAAGCATTTGAAAGAAAATTATGGTGTACGAAAATGAGACGCTCAGGAAAATTAAATCCGAGGAAGTGAATAACACCCTAGGGGGACGTGTCGTGCGTTAAGTTTTTAGGCGCTTAAGGGAACGTGGATATGAGCAGACATAAAGAGCAAGGAACAGAGAAGAGTAAGGAGAAAGTAAGGGTTAAACGACTTCATAAATAAAAGATGCAAAACACCCTGCATTCATTCTCCTACGGACCAATTGTTGTTAATAGGACTCATCGCGGAATTTTACGGCGGTATTTGAGCGTTTAATTTAATTTATTGTTCTATGCGCGGCTATAAAGTCGAGGAAATAATTTGGTTTGCATTGGGTTATTTTGCTCCCGGGACCTTTCATCTTCCTTTCACACACTATAAACTTCAGAGTAATTTTCCCTCCTCAAATTTCACTTAAGAGCTTTTCAGGTTTAAGTATCTACAGAGATATACCTTTTCTTTACGAGCACTTCTGAAAAAGGATGAATCGAGTCGTTAACAAAGCGTCAATGGGCTAGTTTACAATAGTTGTGCGCAATTTTTCGTACCTTAAATTTACTGTATCTTGATTCTAAGAAAGAAGCATTTTTTTGCATGGCCCAGCGCCAAGTTTGTTTCTCTGTGACTGAATTACAACCTAATCTCTATTTTTGAGAATACAGATACGGAATGAGATATATTGCATGGCGTTTCACGCAAAAAATATTTATTTACAAAACGATCACTTCCCATGAAAAATAAAGTCCAACACTTTTCTATAATATCTTATCATGAGACTAATATTTATTTACAGTGAGTGACTAAGAGACAAACAGCTCATAAAAAGGAACATAATTTAATATCCTTATTTAATATTGCTACTAAGCAGCTATTGCAATTGAGGAGCATACAGGTAGGTCTAAAAAGTAATCATCTTCCACGTGCCAAATTTAACACCTCCTTCATAAAGAGTGCCCCAAATATACATGGATGAGAATCGTTTCATCATTCTAAATACTTTTTTCAACACAAAGTCAGTAAAATCAAAACAGAAAGGTAAAGTAATCATACTTAAAACTAAATGCACTGTTCTAAGAAGATATTGAAAAAATAAGCTGAATACGATATTGTATTCGTATAAGTGATATGTTAACCCATAAACGTAAAATTCATTACAATTCAAAGTAATCGATCTTAAATCTCATACCTCTAATTAACAGAAACTGAATTATTATTGCTGTTATTATCAGCTACTTCAATAGAGAACAATCTCAAAATCAACTCAGAGAGTAACATATAGTTAGTAAGGTCGCAGAAGATCTCTCTAATGCAGTAATGCACGATCCAACTGAATCATCAATTTAAAACAACTCCTATACAATTTATTCACACTTCATTCATGTGAACATACAGCGAAAGTAATTTTTTTGTTAGGTCTTGTATTTATAGTAATTGATAACATCTATGAAAGGAATATTTCAACCTAAAATCATTTTTGGATAACAATGAAGCTTGGAATGAGATTTCGCAATCCATAAAATAATAAGGATAATTTTCAGTGTATTTAAATGTATAGATAAAATTCGCGTATTTGAAATCAGTAATTTTAATTGGAACTTTCATGGTTATTATAACAATGATCTAGAGGAAATGAAATGAAAATAGGCGTCGAATATGATGGAAGAAATCCCTTAAAGTGGTCGCCAGCAACAGCTCGGATGTGGGTCCATCTGGCAACCGCGACTCCATAGCAAATTTATTTTATCCAAAAAAATAGATGTAGGGATGTGTGTGTTTTAGTGAGAATGATAGAGGAGTTAGGAGTGGGAGGACAGTGAAGATAGTGTTAATGAGGGGAGAAAGCCTTGCTTGGAGAGGAGTTAGAAAAATGGGCCATACGAATTTTAACGGAAGTATAAGGGTGCGAAAATGGAAGATATCTTCTGAAACGAGTCCAAGGTCTATGAATATATAACTATATATGAATATATATAACTATATTTGAATATACTACTTTTCTTAGATTGGAAAAGAATAATTCGATAGGTCTTACAACGATATTGCTGCTATTTGCTTCAGACACAAACAGTATTTATTTGTGCGGTAATCTCCATATGATTTATTACGACAGTTAAAATGCGTATTATTTAAGGGAAAGGGGTTTGAAATGAAACTATTAACCCACAAAATGCGATATGAATGAAATTTATAAAGAAAGCGGACACTTGCGCAAGCACCGCAAAGTGAGGCCAAAGAGCGTTTCTTAATTAAGGCTAACCAAAATAACTTGGTGTATACCTCGTAATGACCAAGCTAAGCTGCAGCTTATGGTATAGCATGTGACAATTATGCGTCGGATAAAACTTTAACTAAGATGCAACTTCAATGAATATTTACTTCAAAATCCAGGTCATGAAAAATTCTACATTGTATTTCATGGCACATTTCAGTCCTATATGTCAGTCTAAACCAAAATCAATGACCAAACAAGAGAACTGACAGTACAAAGGTCACTTCATTTCGTTGAGACACCTGCCATATTTGAATAAAACTTATTTCACGAAAGATTTTCGAATTTATTCGCTGGAAACGGTAGCTCTCCTGCTAAAATTTAATTTAGAAAATTGCGTTTGATTGAATTACCTAGTCTAGATTTTCCCTATACTCCATATTTCGGGAGTGATATTTTTTCCAATTTAATTCCCTATAAAGTCTACATGGATATTGAATTAATACACTTTTCCAAAGGAAAAGATGAAGTTGCATCCTATCGAAAACGCTTTTCACCAGAGGCAGATTTCATTACTTCTTTCAAAAATATATATAGTTCATTTTTAAATACACTGATGATATTAAATTATTTTCTTATTGATAATAAAGGTAATGTAGAGAACTAAATGATCACTTGTTTGATGGCAAGCTATACTGGATTTATTAAGATCTAAAACTAATTTGTTCTCTACATTGTTATCGATAAAAAATCTTTGAAATATAGATGGTAAATAAAATTAATTAATAAATTGAAGAAAAGTAACAATCTGTTAAGAACGAGACGCCCTACTTGAGCAATAAGCTTCAGAGACGTCCATATTTACCAAAAAAGTGGTAAAGAACTGTAAAAAATAAAGTACTTGGCTTAAATTCAACCTACGAGATAATTAAAACTCAATTGAATTCAGAAAACCTCATTTCATCGAATTAACCATCAAAACTAAAAAATAGGGATTTATTTAAATCAGCTCATCAAATTATATATAAATAACGGTTAGAAGCCTATATAAAATGCATTAGATGCAAGTAAAATCTTTTAGCATTAATATCGGCTAAAAAGAAAAAAAATGCTATTAAAAAAAATTCGTTCTAATAGAAAAGGAATATTTTCTTAGATATCACCGTAGAGTTCCACAACTGATTATGATTATTCGATAATTCTGAAAAAAAATTGAAAACCTTCATGATAGGATAAATAGGAATACGCTGTCGCAAAGTCTATGAATACATTTAAATGG
Source organism: Sympetrum striolatum (assembly GCA_947579665.1). Taxonomy (NCBI): domain Eukaryota; kingdom Metazoa; phylum Arthropoda; class Insecta; order Odonata; family Libellulidae; genus Sympetrum; species Sympetrum striolatum. The sequence continues at coordinate 73,097,427 of OX388342.1, read as the reverse complement.
ACAAATGATCCAAAATAGAATCCTTCAAAAGAAGTGATCCATGGACGGGAACTAACGCAATCGTCTTCCTCGTTTCTTTATTTGGTCGGACCTCAACACTTAAACCGAATACGCAACCTACCTTCTCCTGGCAACAGGGAGGAACGCATAAACGTTCTCGCAACTATACTCCTCCGGAAATGGAAAATAAAAAGGAGAGGTCGTAATATGCGGAGCACCATTATGGCGAGTGGTGTAGGACGGGAAAGTTATTGGGCAGAAGAAGAATTACGGAGATGAAAAAGAAGGCGTTTGGGATAGGGCCAAACAAGAGCTGTTGGAGGCGTTTTGGTTCGGAGGGAAAAGAAGGCATCGAGCGGCTATATCAGGCGCCGCGAGTCTGCCATTCTCTTATACTTATTACGGTCCGATCACACGCAGAAATGCCGCGTCACCCTCCCACGCCCTCCCCGAATACCCTGGAATGGTACACCCTCTCACACCCTGGCCATTCCACGCAAGGGGGAGAGATGGATGGCTGAAAGGGTAAAGGTATGTGCTCATTCTGAAGGCGGCCGATAGGGAAGGAAAAAAATGCGCGAGTTGGTAGGAAAAAAGAATAACAATAAAAGAGGGGAATGAAGAGTCTTGCGGAAAGTAAGGAACGAATTACGATAAATTTCGTGAAAGTGCGCCTGATCGTAAATATAGTCTTAACAACTTTCATTTGCGTATGGAAGGAAGATGTTGGAGATGATATTTCCCTGTGGTTCTGGTAAGCTAAAAGGGATTTCATTCAATGAGAAGAGCTCCGAATTATTCTCTGGCCACTGGCAGTAAATTCAGTGGAAAGTATGGGCCAATCAGCAAATATTTTTCTTTCAAGATATAGGTGCAATCGTTGAGCTACGAGTACAAATAATACCATAACCGAATTACTCTTATTCGGAATGAAGCTGCGTATCATATATTTAATCGATCCTACCTTATATTAAATAGAGCTTTGAAACTCTACATAACACACGAATTAGTTTAATTATTGTACCTCAAAATGTAAAAAAAGCCTCATGTTGTAAATTTTTAGCTAAATGAACAAACTCTTCCAAAGGTTTACCGAATCCTCCATAATATCTAGCACGTTTTCATTATGGTCATTTATGCAATGTTCTTGTATTAAAAATGGACAACACGGGAAAATTAATCACTCCATGCAGAATGAGCAAACAGTATTATTTAACGGCTCAGAATGCACCTCTTTTTATGGTGAAGTGATTCTCGACATTAGAAAAACGCGTTGGCATATTATTGACGTACGATGAAATTTTGAAGGTCCAAGGAACCATGGGGGAATCTAAGGTCATATAGTGTACATCATCCCAGTTTCACATACAATACATTCATGTCGATATAAATTTGACACTAAGCTAACTCTGTAAAAAATGAATATAATTTAACTGAGGAAACTTCTGTAATTCCACATAAAATAATAATCAACCTTACAAATATTATTATTAAATCATTATAGTATCACGATTAACACATCGAACTCGTGGGTTTTTGAATAACGCACTATGCAAACTTCAATAACTTCAGGGGCGACGAATTCATGACTTCAACACTTCTAGAAAACAATTTAACCTGAATACGTGCTCACAAGAATCATAAAAATCAAATCTTCAATGTAATTTCTAGCAAAGCAGTCAAAAGAAACTAAACCGGATGTCGATAAGGACGACCCGAACGTCAAAAGCTTTGCAATGTGGAGGAACAGAGCACTCGCTGAATTCGTGCTCAAGGAGGAGAATTTTGAAAACGGCATTTCGGGCGAAGATTTATTCGAGACAAATTTACACAGGGAGACAGGGCTTTGATAAAAGGAGGGCGGAATGACGGATGGCGCGGAGCAACGAAAGTCGTGACAGCTGGCCGTAAGAAAGAACGGTGGAGGAAATGTCCACTCCTTTAATCTGCAAAAGAGAATTCCAGGATAAGAAGAGGCTACACAATGAGCACAAATTGAGACTAATAGGACCTTTTGAAGATTAGAGAGAAAAGCTATAAAATAAAGCATAAGTGATCGATGCAATGATTGATGACAGCGACTTAACGATGATCCGGCGAATAATTTCCAGATAGCATTTGCTAACTTGCATTAATACTAAGAGGCTGAAAGTATGTCGATAGAGATTAAAATCTCCAATAGTCGTCTTTGTCGGCGACCCTTTTCTCATTCAGTGTTCGGAGAAAACAAGATAGGAATCTGCACTTTAATAACACTCAATGTACAATTCGAAAGCGATCCCTGAAGAAGAAAGTATAAATTTCTAATAAAAAATTCTAATTGCTAATTCTTTAACAGCCTTGTTCCAAATTCTCTTTCTTTATATGACGATAGAGACAGAGAATGAAAAAAGAGTAATATGTTTTCGTTCGACGAGGATATATTTTCCGGAGTTACTTGATAGATTAGAAATTCCGGCGCAATTAGGTAAGGTCAAGTTCGTTATTTTTAAGGATTTTCAATACCTTGAACACCTAAACCGTTGAGTTTTCTGAATTTGTTGCAACGGATGTTAAATGAAGAATGTATTCTTGATAACATTAGCACTAAACCCCACCCGAAAAGTCATGAGAATAATAACTACAATCGAAGATCCATTAATGAATCTTTTGAATGAGAATTAGTTTACCACTGTATTATGGAATGCATAGGATAAAGTAACTTCGTAGATTCCCGACAAGGAAGTAAGTGTACGTAGCACATACAAGGAAGGGACCTGAAAAAACGTCTCCTTGGAGGATATGCAAATCCGCATCTCTACCCTGCTTCATGCTCTGAATGGCAAGTAAGTAAGCTAAACTATGCACGCATTCATCAAACTGGATATGGGGAGCCTAATGTGAATACAACAAGCAACTTCCATAAAAAATAAAACGCACTAATCTCTACTAAAATAAGATCGTATATAACTATCGTTGTATTGAGCTCAAATGGAGACAGAAAAGTATGGAAAATAATAATTATCATCTGAAAACCAATCCGAATTTAATTCTACTATTGTATTTCTAATCCGAAATAATTCATTTAAATTAAATATGTAGAAAAATGTCTTAAAAATTTATAATTAAATCAAGTTTTGTGCATAATTATAAAAATTATCGGTATCTGTATTTTTTTGTAGCGTAGTCCATAATGAATTCTATACACGGAGGGTTGTTGTAAATATAAAATACGAGTAACAATTTTGTGTCGTAATTTATGCGTTAGGCTAAAGAATATGTAAAAAGTGTATAACCTGGTGCACATATACTCATAATTATGATTAACCTTAAAGGTAAACTGATATATAGTGAAAGTGTAAAATATGGTGTATATCTACTTGTTACTTATGTATTTATAGTAATAATAAAAATAACTCCAGCCACCATATCTTTGCGAATGTTATTTTTTATGTCTTTTGGAGCAGGATAGAGCAAATGTATCTTTCATTCACTTTTGTCTCCGTCCGTCGTTATAACGGTATAAAGTTACTGAAGTCTTTCGAGAAGTGATTAAAACCCACCCCAGACTGAACCCTCTGCAAACAGAGCAAAATAAATCAAATGGAAAGTCGTATAAGAGGAATCAAACCTTGAGAAAACGACGACCGGAATTACAACTTAATGCCTTTAAATCGCTAGATGTTATCAAACGTAATAAAACAAACTATAGACCAAATGAAGTTTCACTGGACACGAGATGGAAGGGGAAGCAAGTCGCTAAAGATATCAGCGGAGGAAGGAAGAAGCGTCGGAAGAATGGCGAATAATGTGAAGAGATAAGGAGGGTCGAGCCATAAAGGAAGGTATGATACGCACGATGGGAAAAATCGATTCGGGCATGCGAAGAAAGGGGAAAAGGAAAGAAAGGGTAAAGAGAAAGAGGTAAAAAGAGAAAGAAAGTAAGAGACGTTTGGGGCCGTGAGGGAATAAGGAAGCCGACGTGCGTATCTCAATAGAGAGAGAGAGGGGGGGGGGAAAGGCAATGAAAAAAGCAGTAGGAAAGCACCGCCTTGGGAATTACTTGCGAGGGTTTCTACCGAGATGAGAGGGCAGGCATGTCAAACGGACGTGAGGAAGATGCAAGGTGAAAGAGGCGGTTACTTTGATGACACTGGAAAGCCTCGTAAAGTAAGAACAAAGCTGATTACCCACGTAAGAGAAAAGGATTCTGAAAGCATAAAGAGGATACGGCCAAAAATTGCTTACCTCTCGAATAAACAATTCCGGGTTACGATAAGGACTGGATGTTTTCGATTGTGCGAAGGGCGGGAAACATCAGAGGGGAAAAGATGAAGGAAAAAGAAATCAAAAGTCAAGCGGGAAGAATTTATCATTCGCAATCTCTCGACTTGAAGGGAACAGATCCCAAACTTCTCAATCCTCTGCTGACCCATTCCTACCTCTCGGTGGTAATCACGGGCGGCACAGTTTTGTATAATGACATGGGAAAGGGACGGTGAGTTGAATGGTCCAAAATACCCAAAGTTGAGCCTTCAGAATGAGTGCGCGGGAAAAGAATGCGAAAGGGATAAAGGGCCAGAGAGGTGACGAAGGTTGGGGGTTACGGGGCAGGTTCTATCGACACGGATTTATCGATGTTCGGCTGGTTATTGGTTGTTTTTTTTTCACGTGACCTCCCCCTTAAAACCCCTTTTGTGTTCGTTCTCTTGTTCGGAGGTAAATAGAGATGTTTAGCGTAGAAAGGATTACAAATGTGTGCCTTTAGTGCACCTTCCAGGTGACCCTTGAAGAATTGACTAATGGCTTTGAAAATCGGATGTGCCGAGGAAGAAGATTAACTATGATGGAAGGATGACTCGGAAATCTGCTAGAGCGGTATCTTTTAAGGTCATAATTGCAATTAAGTTGTATAAAACACCAAAATAAAAGTGTGATGTCAATGAATAAATATAAGTGAAAAATAGTGACATGACTAGGACTCGAACCCAGGTCGAGCCACTTTCAGGGCAGATATTCTAACCAATAAACTACCATGCGGCATCAATCCCACCTGTTTTAAAGGGTTTACAGCCGCACGGCTTTTCCATTCGATGTAATTTCCTATTGTTATTCCTTAGCATAATGTTAACATGGAATCAAATTTTCCATTTGGTGTGCAGCAAAATAACCATTACACATTTTCTAAAGTTTTTCGGTTAAAATATCACCAAGATCGTTTGAACCTCACCATTCCTCTAATAGCAACAACAAGTTCTAGAGAGGGGATGAGGTTAAATAGGCAATATGAGGAATGAGGAAGTTTGCCATTGCTTTTTTCATTGATCCTAATGCCTTAAGAGGAAATGTCCACACCAGCGTAGTCCATTGCATTAGTTCAATAAAGAGTGATCTAAATGAATTCCAAAGTTCATCATCATACATACCTCGGTAATTTTTAAATCATCACAGGCATAAGTGAAACTGAAAAAAAAACAAATATTTGCCCCTTTTCCTCCACCAAAAGACAAATAACATTCCATTCATCCACGTATGGCAGCAGAAACAAATCCATAAGTAGGTAGTAGCAGTAAAATTAAGTCCACTCAGTCGGACGACAAATTAGAAGTTTCAACGTTATATGACCTGATTATTTATGATTAACTCATGCTCTTAGACACTGTAAACCACTTTTTGATATACTCAATCTGCTATCAATCTACCAATTATTTCCTCTGATTCGTATTTGCCTTGAAAATCTTACGTTGTCAATTTTCCAGTATCAGGAGGAATCTAAATCCGGGTTCACATGGAGTCGAGTGCACGACCGATAAATTGACTTGAGCGCGAATATGCTGTAGTCGTGCACAATTCACGTCGAAGTCGTGCCCATTGTCTCTACGGTATGCACGATTAAAGACAAGAAAAATGTTATCATCGTTAAAATAAGTTATCTCGATCCTTTGTTAATTACTACTTGATTAAATTTCTGGGTTCGGCAATGGATTAAAAAAGGGTATGGGAGCTGGTCTTTCAAGTTTTCCTCAATTTTTTAATATTTTGTGCATTTTCACGACTTCAAATATTTTATAATAAATATTTATCCCAGCAGACATTTCTTTAGATGGTATTATGTCCGCATCGAGGTCTTCATACAAAAGAGAATTTAAATGCCACAGAAACTCCCTTCCGCAATTCACTTCGAGGAACTGCATCATTCACAAAATTCATTTTATAAACCGACATTCCAGCCATTCTTCCACTTTAGTTCTCCAAAGCAACTTGAGTGTCTCAATCGCTCGAACTCCGGCCTGGCGAAGAGTACACGACTCGTTACAGAAAGAGTCGTGCACGACCGGTAGTAGCCTGACCGCTGGTTATCACAATCTAGTAAGCTATTGAAGCTGTTGATGATCGTGAACTTGACCTCAATAGAATCCAGGTTAAGAGTAAACTTATATTTCTATCTAATCCGAAACCCTGAATATTTGAACAAAAGGAAAAGAAGTCAGTATTTGATAAATGATTCCGTACGGCCTTCAAGGCATCAACTTTAAACCAGTTGAAAACTGCCATAACATTACCTCTTTTTACTTCGTTAAGAGGCTTTCTAGAAAACTCCGCCTGATCGTATTCATCAGATTTAATATGTTTTCTGTGGGAGCTTACCAAAGGCTCTTAATCAAACATTAGCAAAATGAATATTCATTGAAGGGGAACTTAAAACCAGGAAACTTTAGGTCAATTCGTAACAAACTTGAAAATTATTTTTTAAATTGTTCCATTATGATGCTTTCCTGCAATTTCTATAAAGCATTCTAATTTGAAAATATATACTTGCTAGTCCGTAAATTGAAATTTCAGTCATCACGATAGTATGAGTGGTGGCTCACTTTATATTTACATCAAGTAATAATTTATTTTGAAGGACGTATTATTTCATCAGTTTTTCCAAACTTCCTCTAAAATGCATTAAGGTACCTACTTTAACACATGCGATCTTGTTTTGAATTTTTAAGCCGTTTATCTCTAGTTTAATTAGGCAAAGTTCCACTGCAGCCATGATAACAGGAGCACTAGTTATATCAAAGCCAACCTTCCCGGAAAAGTCAGAGCTAGTTTAATTTTCCCTTAAAAACTACCTCCGCAACACATTTCATAAAGAAATTTGTTGTGTTGCGCGGACCGTTCCGTAAATCCTCCAGCTGAAGTTTCATTAAGAATCGCGTTATTTGAGAATCTTTCCAGGAGGTAGGAAAGAGAGTTTTTACGAGTCTGCCCTCTGATTGCAAAGCAGCTCGAATTTACAGCCAGATCTCTGTGAAAATTAAAGTTCGCTGCTCTCTTCAATAACAAATCGCTCAGAGCCGACGGTTCGGGAAACCGAGAAACTTTCCAAAGGGGTAAACACAGAAAACCGATGGAAGAGCTGATGGGAAAGCCGATGAAAAAAGCCTCCTTCGCGAAAAGTGACGGACGGAGCGAAAAGACGAGCGCTCTTAAATGCGTTAAAGAACGCGGTGCCCCAGATGTTCCGTTTCAAGATCGAGACGCTCTCCGGCGAACTTTCTTGTTACGCACGCGGCGCTCGGAATTTCTAACCTCTCCTACGGAGGCGCGTCTATTCCCTGTCTAGACGCTTCCTTTTATTTCTCTCAGAGTAAACGAAGTTAAAGAGCACCGCGCTATCCTCGAAACATTATTTTGGGTCCGAATCCGATTAGGTGATATCCAGCCTCTCTCGCTCTCTTACTGAGAAGAAAAATGAGATGAAATACGTTGTGCGGATCATTTTCTACGGCATGACAATAGCTTAAATTCAATCACATCGACCTTCACTTCGTGAAACAGACACACCTGAATATCATATTGTAACGGTAAAACCAGTTGTGTGATTATTTTTATTGTGGAACAAAGAAATAGTTTGTTTTAACTTGTGGGCATTGACAATAGATTCTTCACGAATGCCTCTTGTTGAAATCGTAATTAGAATTAATTATGGTTATTAGAATGAAGATTTTAAAAGAATCCAACCCAACTACTGATAACTATGTAATCAGCCGGAGATATTAGTAGAAGAAGCTATTGTCATGTAGGAGAACTTTCGAGCAACGTATTTCAATGAATTTCAAATCATATTTTGCAGTTGTTATTAAATTATCTTAATTTCAGGAATCTAACACGATATTGTATTTAAGCTTTTATTTGATTGTTCCTTGATTTTTGTAATTCCGATTGCGTTGTAATTATTAGAATCTTTTAAATTTAGTAATGTTTACTTTAAATGAGTTGTATTACTAATATGTTTGAACTGTTAAAATTCACAGAATCAGGCAAGGTGTTGTGCATATCCACCCACAAATAACTTTTAGAATTTTTCTTTCTATTTTTACGGTGTTTTCGCAGGTTTTTTCACCCCCCTTCTCTTTGGGTTTTATCCTGAAACTTGGGGTTTCAATTTTTAAGCTTCGATTAAAAGTATTTTTCGCTCTGTACTCTCATTGCATTTATCACTGTACCAGGTTTGATGGAAAGACATCCACATGGGCCTAACCTTGACAATTAAGGGTCATTTTATCTATCTACCCATAAGAAGGTTAAAACAGTACTTCGCCGGGTGGCTAATAATTGCTCACGCCCTTTTTCTACAAACAATGGGGAATATTGAGGGAATCTAATCCGCCTACTCCCACGCAATTCTCCTTATTTTTCCTACTTTTCCTTCTTAGACAAAGCGGAGGTATGGGCGGATCGGACGTTATTAAGGTCGGGATAATTTTATCGAGAGAACACTTGCGTCCACGCATGGAAGTTTGAAAAACGTGCATAGGATTGGAACATGTGTCCTCCAACACCCACGGACACCCAAACACAGCTTTCAGACAGTGAAGAGGTGGAGGAATTATTCAGGACGAGCTCAACATCAGTGGAGAGAAACATTCCAACGTAATTACGGTCAACCATGAAGGCGGGATAATTCGAAACAGAGATTGTCATCTTGAGGGCCTGAGTAATTATCATTAGTTAATTGATTTGTATTTGATTGCCTTCCATTTTAAAATAAATGTTTCTAATGTGAGAAGATCATAGAGAGTATTACGATCTTGTATGATAAAAGTAAAGTACACTCAAAATAATAATATCATTGATTTTATATTAAAAACTGTTTTGACAGCCCCGAAATTAGAATCGCTCGAAGCACCTAATGAGTTCTTTCAGGCAGGCATCCCACGGCAATATAATTTTTGATTTAAATACACTAATTTAACTATCTCATTATTTTAATATGGCCGGTACTTCGATAAAAGCAACGTGGTTCTTACTTTTCCGTCAAACACACAATGCCGTAGAGTAAATACAAATCAAAATACGTATATAAATTGTCAATTAGAGATCTCGCTACAGAATCAACTTTTCCTATCATCACAAGCCACTAGAGGAGATCTATATCTTTTTTCAATTTTCTCGTCTTTATTCTTTATCGCATTCCTTTTACTTTTACATAATATATTCAATTGGATAAATCATCATCAGTGTGCAAAAATATAATGCTATTGGATGAGAATCCTGTTTTTTTCAAATAAATAACTTCTTCGTTGAGATATTTAGTCACAACATTCACCAAAAAAATGAGTAATTTAGCATTTTATACGTATTTTGTTAAACATTAATTTGGGAAAGGATCTGGTCCGCTAACACTCAGAAGTGTTTCTTTATTGCTCGCATAAGTTGACCAATGTCCTTTTCGGAAATTATACTACTTTCTGAGATCATAGATGTAACAAATCTCGGCTCCTTAACTCAACAACTTCTTTACGTTAGAATAAAAATTACTGTCTAACAAATGACTGAAAATAATTTTGTTGAAGAAAAACGCATTCAGAGGGATTCAAAGAAAACGAAGGCGATATTAAGAACTCTATGATCATAGCGTTACGAAACAGACAAAGCAAGCGTCTATTGACGATATCCCTGTTGGCAAAGACCTATGCTAGACAATGACGACAGCCAGAGTTGGTACAAGAGACCTATATAGACAGGGCTTTATAAGGGATAATAGCTGAAGGTCTGAGGGAATGAATCACAAGGAGCATGTGATAAAAAGTATGATATTCATAGACTTCATTTGAGAGGTTTGAGATTGATTAGAAAGATATAGTTTACTATAAATGCCAATAATCTAATTTTAATTAACCTCTAATATTTTAGACTTTCATTCGAAAATACACATTAAAAACTCATCGTATTGAAAATGAAAACAGCTATACATATCAAAATTTCTTAGGTAATATAAAAAAAATGCAATAAAATATACAGCAAACTATAATATACAGTATGTTATAAGTTATAATATGTTGCATAATATAAAGACAAGAAAATGTTAAAAGAAAAAAGGTATATAAACACGGATGAAAAGCTTTCAAATCGTATATCCCAATTTATATATCTATCTTTAATTGATAGTTACAGATTAAAAGAGAAGGCGTGCGCACAGAAAGTAGTTCGAACAAAAACTCGTAATTTATTTTGAAGGTACACTACCGTCCAACCCGTTAAGAAAGACAATTTACGTTTTAAGGGATTAATATCTGATCGCCGTTTCTCATCACTAAAGAGAGAAATCCCGCAATAAAAAATATAAGCGTACCATATTCGCTCGAACAAAAGGTGAAAGACATTTTTTTCCAAAATCCCTCGCTGAGGCTTTTATATTAGTGGAATCAAAAAGGATATATGTTTATAATCCGGCCGTATATTTTTGGATTTTCTCATTACGAAAAAGCCCTTATATTAGCGGTCGCCGCAGAATGCCTCATTCTGTCACAGCAAAAAAGACTTAACGCATCAGCAAATAAAACCCGCCCCCGATGTTTCGTCGAAATTTCTTCGATCGCTCGCTCGAGTGATGCAAACGATAGATTGTGAATCCGCAAAGCCTAGATGAAAACAAATATTTCAGTGATTCCATTTGGTCTCCATGCTGATTCCCGCTTTCCCTGGGACTCGTATTGAATGTCTCTCATCAGATTCCTTTTCTTCGCGTGCAGTGCAAATCGGTTAGGAGGTCATTGCGTGATCACGTATCACACAGCAAAAGGGATACCCCTTATGGGAGGAGGCGCCAAGGAGGAGATCAGCATGGAGAAGCGTGTAAATGCCATCAGGGAAAACGATGCAATGACCCTATCTGGAGGCGAAGAAGCGCGAGACTTGAGTGGATAATTAAACAGTCCTTTGAGCCTACTTTCTCCTCGGTCACTTCCTTAAAATTTACTTCGGATTCCGGAGCTTCTTGTTGACATTCTCTGACAAAAGCTCCCCCTCCCTATGTGAAGAACGAGGGAAACTTCACATAATACTTCTGTTAAATCAAAAAGTTGGAACGGACAGCGACGATGCGATTTCTTGCCTCTACGAAGAAACAGTCAACATATTGAGATAGGGCTCTGTTCTTTGCGTTGTTACTGAATTAATTTTAACAGTATTGAAATTATTGTTATTTTGTTGCTATTTCTATAATGCTTGTTATTGCTATATTGTTGTTGTCATTCAATTGTTCCATTATTTTATAGGTATATTGTTGTTATTGTTAAACAGTTGGCATTATTTTACCATTATTATTTCTAATTGGTAACTCAGTATTTAGTATATTTACCAATATTTCTAATTGGTAACAGAAATAGCTACTAATGTGGCATCTCGAATTCCGCTGGAGTTGGTTTAATTGTAGTCCTAGTCGTAATTAGTTGACGTACGCTGATTTCTCGAGTTAACTCAAGCGTGTTAATTTCAAAGGAAATTCTGTTCTTGTTTATGTTAATTATATGCCTTGATACAGAGCAAATTTGATTTGTCGATGAATGATGACATATCACTAGACCTACTGTAATTCCTCTAGTACACTTTATGTATAAAGTAAAGAAGAAATGTTAGCATTAAGAGCAGAGTATTTATTGTTAGTGCCTTTACACAATAAAAATAGATCACCAACCAATTCTACTAATGTTAAGATATATTATTAATGCTATAATGGTACACTACAATTTAGCAGAAGCAGGTCTGCTATAGAAAAGATAAGGACGTTGAGGCGAGACAGTACTAACTGAAGAGGTCCTAATCTTTAATTTAGAGAGAGCTCCTCCAAATAAACGAACACTGATCTGCTTAAATTTCCTTCAAAAAGTAAATGCAGGATCATGCCGAGTCAAAAGCACGTCTTGGTAGCATAAAACAGATCGGATTAAGACATTCCCTTCCTTGAATTTTCATTAGGACTAATAGAAAACATTCCTAATGAGATATAAAGTACTTGGTGGCAATAAGAAGATTTTTTGGCATAGATTTGGCAGCAACGTGGCGGAAGGCTATCAAAATTCTTTCGGTCCTTGAAGGGCACAGGCGTGTGGCACTTGGAAGTAGCAATAAATTTAAATTCTCCCTCATAACTCCCAGGAATTCTGGCTCCCTCTCCACTGTCATTTTGCGGTGGTAATCAAGCAAAACAGTGGGTCTATTATGGCGAAAAGAGAAGAAAAGACTTCTGGAAGCTCACTGAAGAATGTTTACTTTATTCCAACTCATTGCGTGTTCTCTCATTTCTACTTCCTTCTTTGTGCGAAGTGGACGGGGCGGAATACGTGGTATACGGAAAAAGACAATTGTAGTCACTTCAGCGAAGCAGCATTAGAAAATTTGAAAATTGATCCAACCAGAAATATTTATTTTCATATTTCTACTGCTTTTATCCGCAGTTGTTGTGAATTATACTGCGTCCATGTAAGCTGAGGTAATATTCTAGTGTGAGCCAGAATATGTCACCATAAACGCGGCCACTTAAAAAATACGAATTTTGAAGTGAGCTCCCAGGTTTTTTTTTGTCACACGCCGCCACTGGATATAGAGACACCTCCTCCAAGACCATATGTCAATCTAAAATAATAATTCGATTTGGGTAGACTTGAATAAATCCATTTAAATTGGACATTGTTCATAATAATACTAACAAACGAATATCCCGTCCATAATTTCTAACCATCAAATGGGCTCGTTTAAAATTCTAACGAACATTTCATCTGACAGGTGTATAAATATGCATCTCGGTTACCAATTTAGAATTTAAATACTCATGGGCTAGGAGATAATTTCATGCGGTGGGAATTTGACCGAAGAACTGGATCTATGCAAAATTTAAATAAAAATATCGTCAGTCCGGGAGAAGAAGGAATATATTATTTCAAATAAGAGATCGCCAGAATGTCGTAGATAAAGATTTTCGTTGAGTTTCAGTGTTAAATATACCGAGATTATTCGTCCCAACTCCAAAATATTTTATGGAAATAGGAAATCTGAGGTGAAAAAAGAAGCCTAGATAGATTTTATGCAACATCTTTATGTTTTTAACGTAATTCTATGGAATTTGTAGCCAGACAAAAAATCTATAAGTATGATTAATGCATGAAATACAACAAAATTCATAAATAATTATATTGTGAATCTATTGAAGGCAGAATATTATAATTAAATATTTGTAAGGATAAATAAATACGATGCTCAATTTTCAAAAAGAAAATATTTTGAAAATTAATTTAAATAATAATTACGAACGAAATATCATCAATCGGAAATCAACTGTATATCTGGATAAGAAGGAAAATAACGACCCTTTTTCATAAAGTTTGATTATAATATCCTACCCACAGCTAGTAATAATACTTAAAACCTGCATTTCATGGATCATTATAGAAGAAGCAAGTATAATTCCTACAAATTAAATATAGTTCGGCTTGAAATTGAGTAATACTACTCAAGATACGTATTATGAAAATGGAGCCGTAAAAATATAAGTATTTATTTCCGTCAAAAAATAGCACAACCTAATTTCAAAGATAATTTTGCAAATTCCTGTCAAAATTTTCTCCCGGGAATATATTCCTTAATTGATCCCATAAATCATCAAATTCGAATCCCTTCCCCGCCTTAAAAACGCACGCGACAAAAATACGAAGCGATGACTCTCGGAATTACGAGCTCTAAACAGACTGATTCAAAGGCCACAACGAGCATTCCCACTCACAACGATCAAATAGACTGCACTCTCCACCACTTCAACGAATTTAAAGAATCGTAAAGTTGATTTGAAGCGATCCTAGAGACAAATCTAGGCCGCATAAACTCCTCGATGAGCGCGCAACCGGCAAAGGGGACGGCCGACAAAACCCTTCCTCGCTCGGGGCCAACGGAAAAAAATCTCGTAATTCACGAGACATGTTTAACACCCCGGGAACTACTCGAAGAGGGGAAAAACACCAGGAAAAGATACGCATGGGGGAGAAAATTGGGACGCTGTGGAATAATTGAGACAATTGTCACACCGGATGCAATAGCAGATGACAGGAGCGAGGGGGTTAAGGAAGCGGTCAAAAAGTAGCATTGGCTGGGCCACCCGCTTCGACGGCGTTGGAGGGAAATGATGGGATATGGAGGGAAGTAAACGCGGCGGCAGAAAGACAGATAAAAAAGTGGCGTTGAAAGCACTTCACCGACGCTTAATAGAAACGAATTGCGGAAAAGTGACGCGAATCACAATGTAGGTCGAATGAAGACGAATGGTGAAAGGAGATATTTCACGAATTTCCGTCTGTTTTCATAAAACGGATGCCTCTGCCGGTGACAGTCGGAACGTCCGGACGGCGAAGAGGGAACATTGTGAATGAATACGTCCTCAGCAATTACTTCCTAATGGTTCTTTTCCGATGTACAAAATTCTGTTATTTAGCTGTGGAGAACTAGCGAGAGGTACAGCGCTATTGCTTATAAAAAAATGGAGACAAACAGTTCTGGTACGCAAAAACTCTCAAACTCATTTTTAAAATTCCATCCTAAAGAAAAAAACCTCGATTACTAATGCTTGTGAAAATTAGAGATGCGAGCGAATCTTGACGTTACCTAGAAAATTCTCACTTGTTTTATAGATATTGGAAAGCGTAAATTAATGGAATAAAATAAGCAAAAATAAAGAATTAGTAATTTTCCAAAGAAACTCAAGCACGACTGCAAAACTGATCGTGTATTAAAGTTTCTGTGGAAAATTTGTTGTCTCTATATTTAGTACCTCTCATTTAAATTACTCACTATGAAATGAATACCATTCATTCAAAAGAATATTATCAAAATTCACGCCCCAAACATATAAAAAGCCTATGTCCTATCAAATTACCTAATTTCTAAATTTATGCATAAATGTCAAGATGGATGGATGGGTAGGGAGTGGATTACGCAAGAAGAGGTCGGAGATTTTGCGATTAATTTGAAAAGAGAGAGGTAACGAAAACAATGAAAACCGACCCAACAATAATTTGAGAATTGAACGCCGTTGTTCAGCTGACCACTTCGAAAATGAAGAATGTACAAAAGCAAGTGAACGCGTAGACAAAAACGTGATTAAATCAGCCGTATAGCAGATATACTGGTGGCAAATCTCCCTCAACATCAAAGAAGAGTGCTTTACCACAAGTTTAAATGAAAAATATGTGGACAAAAATTCTCCTCCGTCTCGATATTATATTTATGTTGATTGATTTCCACAAAATAGCACCTTCCTCCGTGGATTTTATTTCGGAAAAGAGTTACATATTTGGAAAGGTTTGCTTGGAGAGAGATGTGTAAAGTAATTAAAAGATAATACCGTGATAATACAGCAAACAGAAATACTACTAAGCCTATTTTTTCTGAAGGATTAAACAGATATTTTTTAACGATCAGTAATTTTAGCATATCTCTGAATATTCTAAATTCCAAGGTCTGAATATTCTAAACTCCCCACATTCAGAAGCCCGACAACAAACTTGACTGACCACGTTTGACAGACATCTCGTTTAATCTTTAATCCCCCTGTTGTTGCTTTTGCCAAACAGATCGAGTTAAAGCTTAAAAACTTATCAAATACCCGTAAAACAGCTTATTTCCACAGAAGTTGATACGGTATAAAAGAAAATATTTTATGCTTAATCAAAGGAAATAAATGAATATGAAAACGTTACATTCACTTATAGCAATGAAGAAATTTTACAGCATTACATGTTCCTTCAACGTTGACAATCTACAGACGACTATTCAACTTAAAAAGCAAATTAAAAATTTGAGAAACTCAAATATTTGACGCAATTTTAAAGTACTGGAAATATCACAAAATATTTTAAACAAAGATTTAAATTTATTTTGTGAATAATATTAAAATATGTCCTAAAGAAGACTGTTTATTTCCAATATCAAATACTAAAGCATAGAGTTTAATTAATTACTTAAAATACGTATCACGAAAGATTTTTCGGTCGAACGAGCTCGAGCGACCGTCAAAATAGCGTCTGTCATCACACGAGATGTGAAATAATAGGCTGGAGAAGGAAATCTTCTCCAGACTTCAACCTGGCACGAAGACATGATTTATTACCGCAACGAGGAATTCATCAACTCTGATCTATTTTTCAATTGAAATAAAAAGATCTCACATGAGAATCTCGTCAGTGACACATCCTTAATTTATTTCTAACACTTTAATGTAGTACCCTGCGATCGTCAAGGAGGTGAAAATCATAATGACGAAGGAAAGGTCAGTTCGTGAGATTGTAAAACGAAAACCACTGCAAAACGGACTCCTCTTGGATGATACTGCAACTCGGGTCCTCGAGTCCTTTTTTATCCCCGCTCC
The DNA here is from genome assembly GCA_947579665.1 of Sympetrum striolatum. Taxonomy (NCBI): domain Eukaryota; kingdom Metazoa; phylum Arthropoda; class Insecta; order Odonata; family Libellulidae; genus Sympetrum; species Sympetrum striolatum. Next base: position 73,080,761 of record OX388342.1, on the reverse strand, counting down.
CGTTACATGTAAATTCACGCGACTAACGCCTCGTCATTTCGAATTCCTCCGAACATTTTTTGCAGCCGTACCCTCGTCCCTTAATGATGTGGCCTTGAAAACATTTTCGAGCCAACGTAGGCAGAAGTAAGACGTCCAATCTTCTCTTCGGAATTCGCCTCTGCGAGTAACGAGATAAAAAAGTATCGCTTTCCGGATTGAGAGATGACAATGAATGTACAAATGTTCACGTCTGAAATGATGACTCAATATTCCTCCGAAGCATGTTTAAAAAATTCATCCGCCGTGATCTGGCGATCATTATTCATCTATGCTTGAAGTGTATCTTTCTTCCTCTAACGGGAAGTGTTACATAATAAGGTATTACCAGAATTTCAAGAACCCGATGGTGCGAAACTGGGACATTTGAAATGTTAAGAAGTAACCTGGGATGTGACCGGAACAAATGCATGTTTCAGTAACTTCAATAATCAGGACATTGAATTTTTGAACATAATTTGCTAAACTAATTTCAATACCTAATCAAGTTGAATACATCTGCTTTGTCATATGCACACGAAGAATAAATCTTTAATTTAAAATTATTCTTACCAGAATTTAAACATACTTCAAAGACAAGAAAGAACCTCACTCGATTAATCAATACTGAAAACATTCCAGTAGAATCCTTATAGCTGGAACTTAAGGCTGTCACTGAGTCATGAAATTGTTTCTCAGAAAAAAATTTTTAAGAAAATACTAATTATTTCGATCGATTTGGATAAAATTAAAAACGCATTTCTGCTAAAATTTTGCAATCACTTAGCATTCGTAATTCATTATCGACACCGTTTATAAGAAAAAATAATCGGAAAACTTATCACGAATACCCTTTAGATTCCAAATATTTTCTCCTTGACCCAGTTACAGCTTAAGATATAAGGTAATTGCGAATTTTGAGAATAGAATTAAATTTCAATACATAGGTAACTTAATTTTCATACTGAGGAAAATTGAATCTTCAACCGGGCATGAATCATGATTTTTGCTCTACGCTCTCACAAAATTTTGAATTCCTATTAGATATAATGCTCTCTCATAAAAATTAAAGTAAATTGTGTACTTTTATTTTATATGTTCCTACTTGGGGAAATGAAGAAAAAATTGAAAAGTCAATCTTTGACTCTTGTAATATAAAAAATATCCCCTCTTAGAAGATAAAAGTAAAGGTTATGAAATACTCAGGTTTCTGAGAACAAATGAATTTCTTGAAATCACTTCCAAGAAATTACTCCAGAATTCCTAACTCGACCAAATTCCCTAGATTCTTATTGCTAGATTGTCCAAAAAACATCTATTTAGTAGAATAGTGGCTAATTCCTCTAAAATAAAACTTAACCTATAAGAAGACCCGCAATAACGAGCGAGAAAGGTTATTTCCGCCACTAAGGTTGAAGATATTCCTTTTCCCAAAGAGACAAGTCGTTACCCGTCGTCTGCCAAACTAGATAAAAACTAACACTTCAGGCAGATTCGTACAAAAAAGTGACATTTGGGCGAAAATGTCACGAGAATCGTCAAAATTGTCTGCAAGACTCATGAGGTGGGAAAAATAATGTTTCTGTGAAAGGCCAAGCGAAACGAGTTGTTAAGAACGTCCGCAAATCTTCCCTTTCCCCTCATGTCGTAAACGAGAATACGAAATCGCACCCACGCGATAACTCGTTGGCATTTTTTCCATTGCATTTTCGACACCGGTTGCTAAAGCGAGAATTAATTTTTGCGTTGTTTTACTTTGCCCGGGCGCATGCCAAAGCAGAAAAAGCCCTTCTTGCTAATTGGAAATCATCACATGCGTGACTTTCTCGAAGTCCCACGCTAAGTGCGAGCGTAAATTAATAATTATCTCTCTTCCATACTTTCGGCACTGCGCCTAAATGCGTTGAAGAGGCCATTATTGCGAATTAATAAAGGACATGTTTAAATTAATCTGAGATTAGGAGCACATTTTTCGCGAATTATTAGTTTAAAAGTCTACTGAAAATAGATGTGCAAACAAATCTTCACTGTAATTAGCCGATCCATTGTATATATCATTTCGTAGGTGTAGGATTTTTTTTTAGTTCCTTGATGTTTCATTTTCACCATTATAAGCTGAGCCGTAAATAAATTCCCGCAAACTAATATATTCTAATATCCAACAGTTTTTGGAGAGTGGTGATAGAGCCTAACATAATTTATAAATAACTAATTATTCATCTTAAAATATATTTTCGTTTAGAAGTTGCGAAGCGTATTTTCATTCGGACCTGTACTTATTCATTCATCGTGTAACGCTAGAGCCTTTCAATTTTAGATTTCAAAAAGACATTGAGTATGAAGAATTGAAATTCTTCAAGCTCATTTACATTGGAATCGAAATATGAATACTCAAAAATATACTTAACTATACTCAAAAATTTTTTTCTTACTTAAATGAAATATTACCCTCGCCAATTTTTTTTAAACTGTAGAAGAGGGTCGTATGTACAACATATAAAAAATGAGAAAAATCGAAGTTACACCGTCAAAAATCGATTTGAAAATTTTAAATTGTTATAAACTTTATTAAATTGTTTAAATTTTATAAAAACTTCCTATGATTATCTTACCTAATACAAGACATTTAAATTAAGCTATATTGTGCATTTTTAGCTTCTATATTACCGGAGATATGGCCTCGAATGCGAAGGCACTTGTGTAAAATTTCAATTTTTAAACATTGCAATATTTCGTAAACAATTGCATTGATTACAAAACGGATTGAGGGTTTTCATTTTGTTATCAAATCCAAGCGATCTGCTAAATTTGATCAAAATCGGTTACCTCAAGGGTCAATTTTGCCGATTTCCTTAAGCGTCTTAACCGAGGTAAACAATCGATGAATTATAGAGCCAGCTCGAAATACATTTTCAATTTCATTATCAATAAACTAAAAGCAATGCATGTAGATTAACTAACCCAAATAATTAAAACGAGAAATTTTTCTTCTAGTTTTCTATGTTTTAAAAAGCTGGAATCTAAGCTTAAATTTGCCAAATAAGTTCTAATTTTTCTCTACAGCAGTGGTTCCCTTACCAGTGGGTCGCGGCAGGGTTACAGGTGGGTCGCGACTCGATCCTAAGACTATCAGAAACCATCGAATAACCACTTCTGAGCGATTTTTTGGACTAGAATATCACAAAACACCCAAAAAAATAGGGGTTTTTACTCCACCATGGACCGAGCGACCGTGGAGGTATTCCGATAAAGAAAAGTGGGTCGCCAGCTGAAAAAGGCTGAGAGCCACTGCTCTACACCGTTCTCGCTTTAACATCAAATCTTTACGAAATGTGGCACGTTCGCGTTCACTCTGCACTTATTTTAATTTTTCCATGAAACCTTTCAATTTGAAAGGTAAATTACAAAATCAATGGGAATATTATTTAAAGTTGTTGGAATTGGAATAAAAAATTAATGAATGCAAAAATAAGTTCGTTTACTTCAATATAGTTCAGTTTAAAATCAGCTATTAATTAGAAAAAGCATAGTTAATAGCTTTTATCTAATGAGAATTTTGACGATTTTTTCGTTGAACCCTACGAATCCGTCGAGCACTATTTGAGAACTGCATGTATAAAAATATATATTTGAACAATCCATACCATCCTATAAGCAATTTAGCCCGTTTTCACCTAGTACCAAATTTACCCTAAAAAGGTTGAATAAAATCATAGTCGAATAAAAATTCTAACAATGGCTAAACTCACTCAAAATTGGTGTAAGTTTTTGTATTCATAAACTAGCGGAGTGCTTGTTGATTCTCAACGGAAAAACGAATGGAATGTAAATCGAAGGAAGTCATGAAATTTAGATATGAAAAGTCTTAAATTTATGAAAAAACAATACTTCTTTTCATAGTTGAAGGGCAGAGAACTGCCAGAATTTTCATTGCACAATCATTGAACCACAAACGAAAATGAATGAACCAGTCTCTTAGCACGTCCAATATGTCTGACAGAAAGCGAGCGAGTGAGCGAAATCATCGCAATTATCAAATAAACGGCTGCAAACGGATGACAATGTATAGTAGTTAATCTAATTAGAACTCGTCCTTTTTATGAATTAACACCTAATTTATCCTTAAGATGGCGTCGGCTGTTCTTTAATTAAATTACTTAACACTTAATTATTAACCCTCTGCTGTTAAATTAAGTGTAAGAATTGTGAAGAAAATTTTTATCCTATTAAGAATGTAAGCGGCGCATCTGTTTAATTAAATCGCAATTATAATTTGACCATTATGTTGCAAAATCAGAGTGCACTCTTACCTCTTCTCTTGAATAGGATTTAATTTAGTTTTGATGTTTTCAGATCCCGTTGTCGAAAATTACTGTCTTCTAATATTTTTATAAACGTGGAATGAGGAAACGTAATCCAAGCGAAAGTAGACATTCAAACTTATGGGAGTTATCTCATTTAAGCGATGTAATCGGTAGTGATGACACATGCTCGCAAGTTTTTCTCGCGATCTTTCCTCAAAAATGAACTACATTTCCTGTACTTGGCCATTTATTTTTCTGTCTAATTTACACGATTTTAACTCGCAATCATGAACAAATACTATAAATTCTGCTTTAACCTCATAGTACCTTTAAAACGAACACCAATAGAAAGGAGATGTACCAAGAAGAGCAACACCAATTGTTATTATAAATATAGGAATGATTCAAATTTTGCCAATTCTGTTGTTCATTTGCGATTGTATTTAGTTGTATCGGCAAATAAGAGAAATTTGGAGACATGATTCTTAAAGTTAAAATATTTGAAGATGATATATTTTCATGTAAAAGGATAACATACCTGAAAAGATTTACGGAGTTAAATATAGGACTAAAGGCAAACCACGTACCACCAATAATTCTTCGGAGAGAAGTTCTATAGTGTATTCAAATTAAAATGTGAAGTAAATGAACGAAAAATATTTCAAAAGTTAAAATTCTTGTCAGATGAATTTGTTTGAAAATTATGCTTATTTGACTAAATTCTTATTATATTTATCCGATATTTCCTTGCCTAGACATACAATCTAAAACTTGCGGCAATAAAAAGATTATACGTATAACGAAATGCTAAATGCTAAATGAAACGATTAGTATTTAGATCGGAAAATAAGAATGAAAAAGTTATCAACTTACCAAGCTAAAAAGATATAATTACTCTATATGAGAAAATAAAATTCATTCAATACGACGTTAAACATTAATTTCACGTAAAAAATCAATAAACACCGGTGTTGTTATAAACAATGCTTGGTTGCTGCAGACACGCTTCTGCTAACAAACTTGAATTTAAAAATAGCTTGGTCTTGACGACGCGTCGTCGCGACGGGTTGTTTACAATGTCAGATTTTCATAAAATTTTCGTATTTTACTTCCAAATTCTCACATCTTCGAAGTGAAAGCAATATTCAAAATAAGAAACTTCATTCCATTTCCTCTGTTTTGGTGTTAGTTTTAGTTTCCAACGACCATTATTTCTAATTTAATTTTATTAAAGGAAAGTACCCTGCAAATGATAAAATTTTCTTACCATGTATTTCTTATGGAAACTCTTCGACTGTCTGGAGTCGAACCGAGTACAGTTGGGTCAACAAAAAGTAGCCTATCATTTGCGCAGGGGAGACTTTTATTATTGTACGAATTTTGAAATTTTGAAAATATTTAGCTTTAGTGTTATAGCGTGAAATAGATTTTTGACCCCGACTGGACGAACTGGAGACAGTTAGGTGGATAAAAAGTAGCCTATGTCACAAGTCGGATGACAAATGACCATCATGCTAAATTTCATAAAAATTGGTTGGATAGTGTATGAGTGATGCTGTAACATACAGACAGACAGACAGACATGAAAATTTCTAAAAGGTGTTTTGGACTCGGGAACAACCATAGTATCCAGCAATAGAACTTTTTTTGACATCGGATCAATGTACAGGCACGACCCCCTCTACAGATTTTTTATATTTATATAGATTCCATAATTCAGAAGTTATAAATCTGTATAGATAAAACCTCAAATAATGCCTGTAATATAATTAAACAACTAGATTAAACGCTAAAATAGAACAGCCAGTTCCCTAGCTTATAATTTTCTAACCCTGCAACTAAAACAAATACGAGTCATAGAACAATCGCTCTATCGTCTCCACGTAACGCTACAAGTAAGAAAAGGTAACAAGAAAATGGGAATTTTGGGGAGGTTTGCTCACCGTTTCACCGAAAGACACAAACACAGGAAATGAATTCCTTAGAACAAGCACTCAGCCCTTGTTAAAGGACTTCTTCATCGGAAATTGCATTGCTTTGGGAGGATTCCCGGAAGATGCTGTTCTCTTGCGATTACGAGGAGCCGCATGACCCCAAAGGGATCGCGCAGCTTCTGCCTGTACAAGAGTGGAATTGGAATAAATTTGCATATAACTTCAGTTTTCCCGTCTTCTATTCCAACAATACAAATTTCTATTGAATCGCCGTGTATTTTATACGGAATAAATCATCCTAAGCTACTTCAAGCTGACGCTTACGGAAAAGGGAATGGAGATGTAAAAATAGCATCACCTTCGTCCACAATGACATGATAGTTCCGCGCATTCAAATCCTGCTCGTTTTTCAAGAGGTAGTGTGTGCTGAAATTCCCACTTTTTCAAACATCTTCATTCAATTTAATTTCCGATAAACCAACCAATAACTTATGTATGGCTTGTTTCTGAATCCCTATCACCTAATGTGCTAAGCAAAGAGCTGGATTAATAGAAGAATGCTAATAATTAATCCATCAAATGATTTTAAGAAGTAAGATTATATTTAAATTTTTGAAAGATTATCAGTGAGGTGGGAAAAATTATATCTTTCTCGTGTTTAGGATCAATTAATTTGGAAGTTTTTAAAGCCTTTAGCTTTAGTTTTAACAACTTTTTAGTTATTTTGCATACTGTACATTTTATAGCTCTATTAATATACGATCGTATATTTTATATTTTATTACGTTGCTCATTTTTTTATTTTTTATGAAGTGAATAGCAAAAATTTTTAATGTGAATTCGTAAACTAAACATTCACTCCCGAAAAAATAAAAGGAACTATGATTATGATAAATTTTTATTTCCTTAATTATAAATATGAGTGATTTCAATACTCAGGCTCCCGGATAGTCATGTGGACAGCATTTGGTGAAAGCGGTCCCAGGTTCAAATCCCGGTGGGAGCCAATGTGCGAAATGACCTAAGCGGTCGAAGCACTTTTAACAATACTATTACTACTACGATTTCAATACTCTTCCTTTCTATGAAGCAAAGCCTTTGCTTTGTTGCAAGAATCCTAGATACCTGTTGGCAGTGAAGACTATCTTAAATTTCAATGCGTTTAAGGTCGTTCATTATGGTTCTTTACTAATTATAATGGAATTTCACAACTTTGCATTACGAACACTTACCATTCAGGCTTATATCACAACCTGACTCGATTATGGTGGATTTAAGTACCTAATAAAAACAAAAGTCGATAAGTTGATCAATTTCCTTTCCATCAAAGTAAAAACAAATTCTGAAATGCATCCTTAAAACAATACAGGGATTATATTGAAATTCATTGAGTAGGTGATTATGAGAAACCTTCTTCCACTCAGGTCACTAATACAAGGCATACTTCCGGTACACAGACAGGTTGCTTTTTAAACAGGTGCATATAGGGTCAATGACAATCTTATGTACAGCTCCTACAAAAAAAATCGAACGGCGTAGTCTTAGCTGCCTAAGATTGAGGGGCTTTGAAATACATGGCTTGGCAACACCGTATGGCCAAGAGATAAGGTTGGCTCTTACGATCAACAACAAAAATTTGTAGAACTAATTCATTATTATTGTGATCAATCACACCGTATGGTTTATGATAATTTATACCTTCGCAAAATGAACACCACTCAGAATGCCTCTTCTAAACATTGGAAGTTTTTATTTATCGACTTATAAATACCTCGAATAGCATTCAAATATGTTATATTCCAAACTAAAATTCACGGAGGAAGGGGTTATTCTGTAGAATTCCATCACAGCGATAGGAAACAGTAAGGAACGGTACATTTTCCACAGTTTTGGTGTTATTTACAGATTGTAGATTTAATCGCACTTTTGATTATAATGAAGTCCTACTCTGCGTAAAAAGAACTAATCTATCTCCTCTTACTTTCTTTATAAGACGTTGGCGCAGATGAAGCAATTTGAAAATCACATTCCTCTGGAATTGCGTAAAAACTTGTGAATCGCCTATTAATTCCTAGTATAAATTACTGTTCTTTATTATTTGTTGATATTACTAAAGAATCACAAAGAAAATTACAAATTCTTTTCAATTCAGGAGTAAGTTATATATTTAATGTAAATTTATATGATTATATAACCCCTTTTTATGTGAAGTTAAGGTGGATGAAGATTGAACATAGAAAGAGTTTTCAAATTATCGGTGTTCATATTAAAAAATATTGTCTTTGGAATCTCCTGATTATCAGTATAATTTTTTTCCTCTAGAATCTCAATGAATTGGCTAGACTTTTCAGATCCAGAAGAAAATTTAATTATCCTAAATTCCGAACTAATATATGTCAGTTATCTACCATGAACTTAGGTTTAAAAGTATGGAATAGTCTTCTAGATAATATAAAAAAGTTTCCTAGTTTACATCAATTCAAAATATTTTTTTTTTTCATTTTTGCATGAAAATTATTATGAATTTCTTGCGTTTTAGTTTTTGTTATCTACTTGCATTGTATGTATAAATGTCTTATTATATGTCATTGTATGTATGTATGTTTAATACCATATGTATTCATAATCCTTTTTTTACTATCGTCTGCTACAGAGCATTTTTTAATTATGTTTATTATTAACATGTTCCTAAGGAAACTGTCCTAAAGCAATAAATCTATTATTATTATATTACTTTGATTTTCTACTATGATTCACTACCATGAGCGATTTCTAAGCAAAGAGGTTCTCATTCACTTAGCAATTCACTTACAATTACACAGAGCAGCGCCTCATGGTAATACCCGTATCACTTTCCCTCTTCGATCCTTATAATGGAGCCGACCGTGTCCACCTCATTAATCGAGCCTCCGAATGAAAGCGTGCCGCGGAGTAACGTCTTATGAGCCGTCTGACGGATCTCTCACCTAAACAGCAAATGCCAGGCTGACATTCACATCGGCCCTGGATTGACCTTTCCAATCCTAACTCGGGTCATCAAAAATTGTGGCCTTCACTCTGCTCATGCAGCCGTCGACACCGAGTCGACTCCTCTGATGAAAAACTATTTTTAATCCGACCATAAAAAAATGCCGTAAACAGCACAGGCGCCGCCGCAGAGGCAGACGGGAAAACACTGGGAGTTTGGGATCGACCACCTTGAACTTGAAAAGATCTATCCTTTCTCGTTGCGATTTCCGCAAAGTTTTCGCTGAGAATTTAATGGAAATGCTAAACAAGTAGCTCTTCAAGGACACAGAATATGAAAAATAATAATCGATACTTAGAAAATATCAAAATGAATGAATAGGCTATTAAGGAGAAGTTTGGCTCAAGTTGGACCTTCTTTGGCCCAACCTCAAATGCCAATACATACATTAAATTTAATGTTGAGAATAAAAAAATCAGCAGCAAAACAAAAGAATTTGAGTTGAGCGAGGAAAAGGCTAGAAGAGATCTGAAATTTTCACCATATATTTCATTTTCTCTCTTTACAAAGAATAGTTTCATTTTAGCTTTGGGAAAGTAATATATACGTCTTTATTATGAAATAGCAAAGAAAAAGAGAAATTTGAATTTCCCAAAGCGAAAGGTTTTCATCAAAGTAAACCAAAACCTTGATACGGCTTTTCATTCAAAAAGGTTGAGATGGAATACAAAAACCTTTGGCTGTTCTGTTTTCATAGTTAAATTTCATGCTATAGCTAGAGAAAATACTTAGAAACTTTCACGTAAAAGATTTCTTTTCAAGAGTCCAATCAAGTAGAACAGAAGAAAAATATCCACTTATGCTATTTCGGCAGCAAACATTGCCATCACAGAAAGCCAGCTCTTATAATTTCGCAGCTGATTTGAATAAGGCTACTTTTCTATTTCCATCCTTGACTCATAATGACAGACGCCGAACGTTTCCGATTTTATGGCAATAGTATCATTGGCCTCTATCTAAAATTGGCATAATAGCTTTAAAGATTTTGGCCAAATTTTAGATGGATTTCGAATTAGCGGTGGTCAAAGTAAGGATCTTAATTCTTCTAAAGACGATAAGCGTTCCTGAAACTAATAGAAGTCCGAAATGACCGCGATGAAAAGGCCCTTCGATGAGGGGAAACAATTTTCAAATAAATAATCCCGTAATCGATGCTCATTTGCGTATAAATGAACCACTCCCGCCGAGCCGAACATGAGAGCGCGTAATGCGCCGATTTTTCAATTTTCCGACCAATTTTCGAGATTTCTCCGACGCAGGAATCCCAACGTGTGTGGCATCGGAGATTAGCATCCCGTGGAAAGGCCCGGGGCGCAATTTTGGCCCTCCTGGGATTTCTTTCGCGAAACAAAGGGGCGACACCTTCCGTGATGCTGCGGAACGCGGAAAATTAGCGCACGTTTAGATTCCTGGAGCGAAAATGCGTTCGTTCTCCTCGCAATTACCAGCGGGAAATTCGCGAGGATTTCGCGAAAGAAGGCTCGGGGAACGTGGAGGACCAGGTCACGTCCGACGCAGAACCGTGGGACTACCAATTACGTCCGTTTTGACGTCGCTTTCCTTTAATATCGCTCTTCTGCCATAGATGGTCCAGATACCATTTGGTTGCGAAAAGAGATGGAGAAGAGGCTGGGTGACGCAACAGAGGGGAGTTTGCAGAAGTCTTCCGGAATAGGAAAGAAGGAGAAAGAGTGGGAAGAATGGAAGGGACCTAAATCTAATTCTCATAACTTCCGCGTATGGCGAGGGCGCCCACGCGCCGCAGAAGTGGTCCATTAATGATGGAACAGAAAGAAAATTCGATAAACAAAGGGAAGTGAATCATGCGTTCGCGATACCAGATGATCGGAATCGTACAATACACCCTTTCAAGCTTCTGCGCCACTGAACATACCGTAAGAGGACAGAGCATTAGACGCTCCAAAGGATATTGCACACGACCAAGAGAGAGCTACTGAGCCAGCAATAGACATTAAAAGGTTATTTCTCAACACATATAATCCGCATCCTTCAAGCATAAGAGGATGGTATTCTTCGTTTCGAAGGTGGACTTCTATCGAAAGAAATGCTGATACACTTATGAGCTTAAAGAGTTTACTTCGAGATGCGCTATAAAAAGAAGTATTAAGGGACTCATTACATAGAGAAGCTACTATGAAATCAATTTATAATGGTTTACAACTGGAGCACTAGCTATTAGTGAGTCGTAGTGTGTACTAATTTGCTTTTAGTCTAGAACGGTCTCATTTGCCCTGTATATTTAAACTTCACTAAAAGAGGAATTTCAACAAGTACTTACACTTGTAGCATATCACTCTCACATACTCAACAGGGAAAAAATAGAGGTATTGCAATTACGATTGTAGAGGGAAAATTTAACACGTAATATAAGATTAGATGCGAGTAAAATTAAAAGTTAAATTAAAATCATAAGATACAAATCTCATAGATATGCATGATATCATAGATGTTTCAGAGAAAGAATTTTTTATATAATATTTTCTATCTCTAGATATAACCGCCATCAGATTTATTTCGATGACTGACTCAATATGTTCAATATTAGTGACAATTTTTTAGTGGAATATATAGGCAGAAGAAATAGCTTCCAATTCAATATTCTCTAAATAATTTTAGTTATTCCTTTATTAACCTGAATTACAAACACAGCTGGCACTTATTAATACGTTGCTTGATTTCGCAAGATGTTATACAATTGAATTGGATAAGAAAATTTGAACTTCAGCATCACACAATCAGAATGCTCTCCACTTATCCGTATGCGAGCTTAGACTATCAAATTTAGTTTGAATAAGGCACGTAATTGAAGTAAGTACTTGCACGTGCCGCGGGAGGTAAAGGTTGACGCTGCCTCAAAAGATTTCCAAAAAGATATTGCTCTAGCGGAAAGTTTATGGAGTACAATCTCGGCGCACATAGGGACGGAGCCAGGAGGAATTTCCCGCTGACATTCCGCGATGTTTCGGCGAGATCAAATTTAGTTCCTGGCACAAAATTATCCCTCTTGTCATTTTCGTTCATTAGCCGAGCAGACCTTAGCACACCTCCAAGAGAGGTTGTCCTTTTATCTCTCGCAGTTCGCAACTCCCGAAAAGCTCTCTCGCCTCTATTTTCCACGAGCCCATTTAAGGCCGACCTCCGCATTACCGTGGGGTGACAAAAGACACACGTGGACCGCATATAACCCTTTATCCACGCAGCCCTTTAATGCCGACGTGCACCAAAGGGGAGAGTGTGGAATGCGGGCAATTATGGTCCGGCCTAAGCGCGTTGGCCGTCTCGTTAAAAGAACCTTGGCGTTACGCGAGGCCTTGGAGAAAGCGAAAAAGAATGAGAAGAAGTGTTTTGCAAGAGGGCGGAGTGGAAAAAAAAATCGACGCCCGAAAAGTCGCCCCATGCGGAAGAGGAATGCGAGCCCACGAGCGTGTATCTGTTAGAGGTCTGCATGGGCCGGGTCTAAACCTATGGGCCCAAGCCAGGCCCACGGGCCAGGTTCGGGCTGGGTAAAGCAGGCAGTGTATTGGGCTTGGGCCTATAGGCTTAGTTAGGCCAGAGGGCTCCCGGATAGCCAAGTGGGCAGCACTTTCGGTCTTGATGAAAGTGGTCCCGGGTTCGATTCCCGGTAGGAGCCATTGTGCGAAATGACCCAAGCCATTGAAGCCCTTTTAAAAATTCAACAATATATGTATACTTAGGCCTGAACCTTGTGGACTATGTTTGCTTCTCATTTTGCTGTAAGTTTCTCGTTTACGGATATCGATATTTGGTTTAAAAATTTCTTTTCCTTCCAAGTTATCAATTGTTCAATAAAATTTTCATACTTAAAAATCAGCTCTATATTAATAACTTTTTTCACGGTGTAGACCAATATGAAACGAAATGGCTTTATTTTTTTCAGAACCAATTATCATTCATTTTTAAATATTTTCCATTTTATTTTGTATTTAATTGATGCAATTATATGCTAAATAATTTAAAACTTTTACGATGAAAAAAAAAAAACAAATTATTTATTACTTTTAGTTTAATTTAATTTCTGAAGATATTTTGGCATTATTGAAGAAGTAAAATAAATGAATGTTTTCCCAAATCAACATCAAATTCCTGGGCGATTTTATCCTTTAACACCTGATTTTTTTCTACGAAGAAAAAATTATTTTTGAACTTAGTAGATGTTTTCGTTATTCAAATAGCGATATAATCTTTAATGAGCCTCCTTTGCTACAGGACAGCCATACTGTTAAAACAAAAGAAGCGAAACCATAAAAATAAATATTCAATTAATACGAACAATATATAATAAGCACTGAAAATGGCATCCAATATATTGCACGCAGGGTCTGAAGGGGTTAAGTAAATTTCAGGCTTGGTTCGGACTTCAGAACGAAAATATGTTCTCGGTTCAACGACGAATGTGCCGGACCTGGGTTGAAATTTTCGGCCCATGAAGACCTGTACATCCGCGAAAGCATTTGTTTCTCTCGCGTGTGGGAAGCGTGCGTCCGTGCGTGTATGATGCGAAGGAGACGCGACAATAGCCTTGGGATGAAAGGAAAGCGCTCTTCCTTTTTCGAGAGGAAGTTCGTTTACCTTACGCGAGATGGAGTCCCGTGGGGTGGAAGGGGGGGAGAAAAAAGGAAATACGAAAAAGGCAAATTATGTATAAATTATACCAGCGACTCGGTCGTTTCCTTTCTTCCTCTTCTTCTTTCGAAAAGGAGCGGATTTCTCCGCAGCCTCCGCCTCTTTTTCTTACATTTTTTCACTCCATTTTTAAGCCTCATTCTCTCACTCGCGTCGTTCCTTTTTCCTTTCGGTTTCTTTTTTCGCACCGCCTCTGCTTTTCACCGTCTTTTTTTCCACTCCCGTCGGTACGTAAGAAAGCCGATTCTTACCCTTCCAATCCTATAAATATTGAAACATCGTCGGTATCAATTTCTGAGCCCTCTAATAAAAGTCCAGACGTTCCTTGGGGAGAAAGAAACAGGCGGGAGACACGAAAAGTTTCGCTTAAATCTTAAAGAGGTTGGAATGGATCAATCGTCTTTCACGGTTGAATATGTCGTCAACCGTATTCGTATTGAGGGTTTTATGAAGGTGGAAATTGCTATTGTCAATACATGGACGATGAAGCTTTATTTGAACTAAAATATGCCGTTGACCTTTATCTTAAATGTGAAGTCAAACAGTGAATTCGAAGAAAACCAATCATATAAATCATGTTAATAAGCAATTTCAAATACTCCACCCATAGTTAGCAGTAGTAACAGTATTTGTTAAATTTGCTCGACAGCTTAAATAATTTCGCATTTAGTCTCCGGTCGGGAATCGAACCGGGACCACCTTCATCGAATTCGAAGTCGAAAGCGCTGCTTGCATGACTATTCGGGAACCCTCTCTAAATAATCATCAGTCATTAACCACTAGATAAGGGAGGAATTTATTAAGTCCACCCACAGACTGCAACAGACGTTTGTATGATTCTTACGCATATTAATCTCCATTACGCACAAATAAAGAGTTAACTCAAGTGTAATCTGCAAAAATTTTGCAAAATTCTACTAAAAAAAGCCTGGTGGAAATGATTCTATGATAGTACCAAGAATGTGATTCATATTTCCAATCTATATACGTCGATTTTTCTTCACTATGTATTCTTATGCTCAATTCCACGGGAAGGTCTTGAGTAAAATTTTTAAATTCAAATAAGCATTCGAAAATACGAGTTCATCAAATTTAAATCGGCGTTTAAGAGGTCGATCAGGGTTTCCATCAAAATACTCCACAATCCTGAGTCACAGAAATAATCCTCCAAAATCTTCACTTCTTTACAAGATTCTAATAAGTAATTCACTAAAACGGACAGATAACTTTCAAAAATTAGTACTAAACGGAATTTAGTCTCAGGTAATGCATTAACAAGGAAACTGAAGGCGCACACATGTAATATGTAAACTAAAATCAATAAAGCTGGGAGGTGTATATTTTAGGGGCTTTCTCGCATCGGAGGAGTTCTGGAGTCTATTCGTGCGTCATTGGGCAAAAGACTGTTTTATTCCCTCTTCTCATAAGGTTTTTCATTACAAATTCGATCTTCCTGAGGATGCAGATTAATCTATGACAAATTGGCAGAGTATCAGGGTTCTGTTAAACTTCAAAGAAATCACGCAACTCACACAGTAAAGATACGGAAGAATTTACACGCCGGCTCGCTCTAGTCTGGCTCTGAATTGGATGTAGGGCCATTCTCAACTGCTCCCAAAAACATCACCGCTCGCTTGTTCGAGAAGAAAAGAATAAGGCTAGCGATTCGCATTTGGGTCTGACATTCCACCGAGGCCCGGATCATGCGTCTCCTAAGACACCAGAAGTCCACCCCTCCCAAAACAACTCCATCTCTCCCAACCATTAACCCTTCCTCCGTCCGAAATGGCTCTCCTTCCGAGACAGTGAAACAGACCGTTCCTTCACCTTCCGGCATCCAAACCCCGCGATGACCTCCAACACCACGGACAGCTACATGGTGCTCCCGCTATGCGTTCCAAGCAGGCGCCATCCCGCCCCCTTCAGTCAGTAGTAACAAACGATTAGTCCATGCGGATGTTTAGATAGTTAAATAGTTGTGTTTCCTCAAGAAATGGGATATGAGACGATGCTCGAACGAGATCAAATAAATATCTAAACGAATGCTGCTCTCCTAACGACCTCGCTAACACATTTTCTGTTTTCTCACGTCACTGTTCGGTAACTGCTGGCGATGAAAAACACTGATATATGAATATTATAGATCGCGAATGAATGGTCATAAAAATGATAAATATAACCATTACGTAGAACAACGTCGTCCTTGTTCTTCAACTAGATGGCCATTGCAAATTAAGGATAAGTCATCTAAGCTAGGAGGAGGAGGGTTAGATTAACTCCCAATATAAATCTCTGCGATGAGTGGCTATCGTTCAGCTTCATAAATTTCCATTTCGCCTAAGCCATAGCATAAAAAATACAGAAAGATTTGTATGATATTTTAGAGTATATCCCCAATAACCCATTGCTAGAAAATCATATAGCATACTTTTCAATTTTATGGCTATGAAAGTGTTCTATGTAAAATGTTTTAAATATAAAAACAAATACAAAATATAGATTTTAATTAAATGGTAATGGCCATTGGTAACCGGTGGTTAATAATTAAAAATCTTTGGAAATTATACATCACATTATATTTCTTTTGAAAAAATTTTCGCCTAATATGACTTGCTACGTTCAATCTTTCAATTACCAATCAAACGCTTTTTACAACTCATCAAAGCGGGTATATTTCATGCTTTTGAAAAAATTAAAATAAACTATTTATTCTATAAATAATCATCTGAAAAAATTTGGTTTCTGGGGAGCAGGCTATTTCAAATAAAAAAGACTACACTTGTAAGGAAAATTTTACCAACAATCTATAGAATTTCCCATCAAGTTCCTTTAATTATTCATGACCAAATGAAAATGATAACCTAATAATATGATAACATAATGATCGCACTTATATAAGACTTCGGTTCGGAAATCTTCAAGGCCTTAACCTGATATTACATTTAAATGTATACTAGTTCCCAATTCCTAACATCTGTGAAGCTAACCTGATACAACGACAGTTTCAGTTCTGCGCGTTTCTAAAGACTCCCAACGACTGTGGCTTCCCATCCTTGCGATCTCTCTCAGCTCGCTCAAGGGCGCTCTCATTATTTCAGGAGGGTGTGGCAGGAACCATTTTTTCACACCTGATCCCTCTATCCCGAAGTTAGCAGGTAATAGTTACGCTATTTACGTCCTACGCTTTCGTATACCATTAAACAGAACGACTCGCTAATCGGAGGTGTCTGTTTTGCGAATTGGTCACATAAAACCTCTGACGAGCGGGAACACCCAGGCAGCCCTATGGACTCCTAGTTTGAGACCACCACTTTCATTTCTCCACCTGTATTTATACCAAAATCTCAGGTGCGGTTATTCCTCATGAGCCGTAGATTCCGATACATTATCGAAACTTTAATTTCTTAATTACAGCGACGTGGCCGAAATCGCAACGAGATAAGGGAGGTCTCGGTAACAGAAACACCCGGAGCCATTCTTTCCGTCGCGATAAAAAAAATAGAGACTTAAAAACAATCAACATCAATCATTGGTTTTCGAAGTACCCTTCGGTTAACTGATACCGACCCCGTGTAAGCCGTTTTTCATCCATCCTCCGCTGAGAATATCAAACTTCGAAACAATCCAGACCATTCCTCTCGTTCTTTTTTAACACTTCGGTCGTACCACTGCCTTCTCCCCCACACGGCGCTTGCTCATTTCCAACGGATGGGTGTTGTTAACGTCTCCATCCATTCCAAGAGGTATCAATATCCATCAATATCACATGATGGAGGTTAAAGCTCCACTCGTTCGCCCGTTCAACGACACCCCTTCCAATCTTGTCGTGCAGTTGCTACAACAACAGGCCACCACTCGACCTTTTATATCGAATGCCTATCCGAGAAACGAACAGCAACATTTGGTGCTACATCTCACGCTTTCTAAGCGGCAATGCCGTAAGTAAGCCGACAATAGTAATCTGAAAAAATCTAGTAACTCCCGTAAGCCATCTTTCGGTGTGAAAGCAAATTTCCTAACGGTAACCGTGTTACCTGAACAAGAACGTATTTGCATTTCTATTATTTCGTTTCTGTCATTACGTTAGCATTCTATACTCAAATTTTGTTTCATGGCTTCCTTTATATGTGTTCATGAATCTCGTGAATTAAAATTCCTAGAGCTGATAATCCTTTTCCAATTTTTTAAATATAATTAACATCGTCTGTTTCTTTAAAAGGCTTCGATTTCTTTTGATTCCAAAGAGATAGCAAGTTACGGTAGATTTCAAAGGCACCCCGAAACTTAATTTAATGTTCAAATAGTTATAACACAAATTTTTCGGATAGATAAGCTTACATTACAATGATCTGAAAATGAATTGTGTTTTAAATACGCAATCACCCAGCCACCTTTACGAAAAAACTCCAATTAAATATAAGAAGCAAAGGGAAAAATCAACACCTCCATTACTATCTCACCTTATTTAATTCATATATTTTGACCTCTTATAGTTTTTACGTTCCTTTTTCACTCACTTCCTTGATATTTTTGAGATATCTCATGAATAAAGTAATAAATGACGGGAGGCCTTTCATATGCGTATGCGGCTTATATTTGGAAAAGGCTGATGATAGAAAAACAAAGGATATGTAAGGGGTGTAGAAAGTGTAAAGACTAACGAAATTAAACGCAAGCGGATGAAGGGGTGGTTAGATACCGAAAGGGGATTGATTACTAAACAAAAGTTAACAATAAAAATTGAGATACAAGTAAAAGGACAGAGGAGAAGCTAAAGAAAATAGTTCTCAGATGATAGTTTACTAGTAAAAGTTAGTCATCAAGAAGTATAAGAAATCCTGAATAAGGGTAAATTTAGGACACGTTTAGTAAAATTATGAGCCTTTAGTCGCTGAATCTAGCAATTTTTTCTCCTCTCCTAGCGGGATTTTTTCTGTTAAAGCGACAAGTAGCATTCTATTATAGTAAGGATGAAAGGATGAATAGTTAACAGAACTCAATAATAGAAAGAAAGAAAAGAAGAAAGACGAGACATAGAATGCTGACAGATATCAAAGCAGGAAACAATTATGCAGAGATGAAGACAGAGGTTCAAGACAGAAGCACCACAGAAGCGTTCTAACTATTATGTTTTGTTAAGTACAGTTTCAATTATGTACACTTAACGTTACGTGTTTGTCTTATTCTAAAACTAAAATAGCATAGGTTCAGTTGACGAAAGGCATTCAGTTTAGTCGTTTAATTTGCATAGTTTCTGAGCTGAAATTTTTTTGGGTAAGACCGAAATGTTTAGAAACAACTCTAAGATATTTTATTTTTTTCCTTTTTAGCGATAATTTGTTCAGAGTTTGGTTAGTTTTCAGCTACTTTATACAAATGTCGATTGATATAGTGAATCGATCGACAATTTCAGAATTAAATTTGTAGGTATCTCTGATAAAAGGTAATGTTAAGAAGTGACACAATAACTCCAAAATTAAGAACCGAGCAATGATATAATGATATGAATCATATGATGATCAATCGCAGAGATTCCCACTTAGTTGCATTCCATAACTCTCCTTCTCCTAAGGAGTAATCTTAGACGGGACCGCAACGTAGCGCAGACGTGATCGATAGATCCGGAAGCATATTCCCGGTCAGGAATCGCGACCCCACGCGAAAGAGAAGCGGCGATCGGAGATACTTACAGAGCGTGACAAATGGGAGGATTTTGACACGAGCGTGTTAAGTTCGATAATGCCAGTGTACTCGTGGCCGAGTCGGTGGAAACGGCTGGCGACAACCAGCGCTACTTTTCGGAGTGGTGCTATTATGTTCGCGAGTTTTCGCCACTCCCCGACAACCCCATGCGCCCTCGCGAAATTTATAGTTTGCGAATGAGCCGGGACATTGGACGCTGATTTATTTTTCTCGATAGTGGCAATGCCTCCATCACGTGCTCGCACTTGTAAGTACTGGACTCGATCGTAAATCACTCTCGAAAGGAAAATGAATATGTTTGAGTGCACGATGATTCAATTGTGAATGAGCTTAACTTGACGAAGGACAAGGCAAACGGCTTGTGTGAACGTAGATAGACGAGCTTGGAACCGTGTTTGTATCGAGAAGTACTTGTCCAAAGTCTAGAGTTACTTCATTTCTCAATCATAAATTTAACTTCCCAAACTTATGTTTGCCATCCACCGGGTCGTAAAAACATATTTTTTTATGCGACCGGATCGGTTTTAACTATTAATAGTTATCATCAGGCCACAACTGAGAAACGTTGAAGAAAAATTGTGAAAGTTTTTCTTAGTTATTTCAGCCAAAATGTAGCTGAACCAAGTAACGGATTCTTCGATCAATTTAATATATTTACCTATCAAGTTCCACGGTCAACTGAAAATATATCAACTATCCTTACCGACTGAAATTAACAGCGATCACCAATAAGAAATAAAAATATTTTTCAAGGAGTTTCAATTCACTCATGTATAAATAGTCATTTTATCATAGAATGATTTAAATTTTGAAGGAAAGATGTTATATATAGGTAACCAATGTAAACAATACATATTGGATAATTACACAGGCCTGCGAAATAGGGGTAATTGAAAAAAACAAGACCAAGAAAATGTGTTTCTAGTGTATTTTGAGGCGCTGATTTCAAAAATAGCCTTTATTTTCTTGTATCACGTAAGGATTTTTTAAGGTTTCAATGTTTATGTTTGTAATATTATTCACTATTTAGAAATTGTAGTAACATTAACTTTCACCTTAATAACAATCTTAAACATTCAGATTTGTTTACATAATACATTATCATTTTGTTGTGATTGCTTTTTGACAAAAAAAGAAATTTTTAAATGAAAAACAGGAAAGTAAAAGTAAAAGTGAAAGTAAAAGTGTGTAAAATCCCCTAAAATGCACAAAAAACGGAAAAACCTTTAAAAACATACTTATAGACTAATGCTTTTGCAGACTTAGAGCTTACAGACTTTCATTCACTTTTTACTCATTTACTGCTACTTTTTCCTTTAAAACTTCTCCTAGCTGTTTATTTTGTGTATTTACATACGAAATCATCTCTGGTTAACATCCAACAGTAGTCAGCAAGTATATTTTAATTCCATCTTCCTTGGTATTTGCGATCCATGTTTTTGGCATACTGATGGAACCTTTCGACTTGTTCTTCCCTCATTGCACCTAAGTTGTCTGGAAAGAAGTCTAAGTGGGAATGTAGAAAATGTATTTTTACACTCATGGAACAACCTAACTTCTCTAGCATGTTTTCAACAATCGCCTCAAAATTAGGATCCTTGTGGGTGCCCAGAAATTTATTTATGACTTCCTTAAATGCAATCCAGACCGCCTTTTCACTCTGTGTCATGCTTCATTCGAACTCTGTATCCTTCATGACCTTTCAGATATCTGGGCCAGTGAAAACATCTTCTTTCAGTTTGGCATCCGACAGCGTTGAAAACTTTTTGCAAAGGTACTTAAAACAGTTGCCATCCTTCGGTAGTGCCTTTACAAATTGCTTCATCAATCCTAACTTGATTTGCAAAGGAGGCAACAGCACGTTTTTTGGATATGGTTAAACTGTTTCTGATCACATTTTTGGTCCCAGGTTCAAGAACTTGTCTTTTTGGCCAATCTTTTCTAACCCATTGTTCAGCTCTGTCACGACTATCCCACTCACGTAGAAAACAAGACACTTAGTGTATCTGCCTTGTTGCCCAGGAAGCATTAATATAACTTTCATATTGCTACAAACAGTCCAGTCATGGTCTGCATATTTTACTTTTTTGAGAATTAGTAAAAGATTTTCATAACGTTCTTTCAGATGCACAGAGCCATTTCACAGATTTTCACATATCGCAGCCTTCCGTGATGAAGAAGGACAGCTTTAAGACTCCTTTTAGAAGAGTCTATGAGTAGCCTCCAATCTTTTTTATGATACATGATTTTAAATTGGCCCATCAGTCCTGGAACTTCAGCACAATAAACCAGGTCATCTTCTTCCTCAAAGTTTTTCATTCTTTTTCGCGGTTCCTGTACCAGTAGAAAGAGACACCTTTGGATAATATTTTTTTTCCTTCAACCTGGAACCAAACAATTCAGCTGCTTCTTTCGACAGATCTAGATCTCGAGTCAGATCATTGAGTTCCGACTGAGTGAATGGTTGAGGTACATCGCTGCTAGAAGGCTGGTACTCGGAATCTGATTCCTGGGTTTCGGCTGTTTCTAAATCCGAGGACGAAAGTTTCAGTTCTTTTAGAGGAATAGGCACTGGAATGTCAGGTCCATGAGGCACCGGGCGTATGGCCGATGGAATGATTTCCGGATACGAAATGTTTTTTATATTTTTCTATTGTAACCACGGATTTCGCAGGAACAAAAATAACAATCATCACGCTGGTTCGATAGCTCCCTTTATACCATTGGAATTCCAAATTTTAAGGCTTCTTTCTTTCCTCCAAACCAAAGTCCCAAATCATGAAGACATTGTAAACACACATTATGGGGTACTCATGATTTGTCTTGATCTCCTAGTTTGACACCAAAATATGCTAAATATAGTTATTTGACGTGATTCGCAATATTTCTTTATGCACCTTTGAGCATGTATTTGCCATACAAATAGCAAAAGTCGTCACGTAAATTTACACAGCCCCTTGAAGCTATGCTATTCGTGTGTTGAACGCGAATTATTGTAATTGAAAATTACAAGAAAACGTGATGTGATGGAATATTTTCACTATTTTTTCTGAAATCAGGACATCAAAATACATAAGAATCAGTTTTTACTTTGCTTGTTTTTTTTTCATCGCAGGCCTGTGTTATTGGTATCATACACTTTTACATATAAAAATAGAAACATACACAATGTCGGAGGATATTCTAAAAACCACAATTTGGTCAAGTTATTCTGTAAGCGTTCAAAGAGTAAGAAACTGAATAGAAACGACATAACCATCGTCGGATCACGTAATCTTCACTGAGAGTCATACCCAACAATCAAACAAAGAGAGATAAGGGATAATGATTCCATTTACACGCAGCTACCACGCGCAATACCCTTATAACGTTCAGTAAATGGAAACATTCGAATTCTGATCCGCGTCGTATGACTCATCTATGAATGCAAACTTTTCTTTATAAAGAAATCTTCCTATGAATCACGATGCATGATACACCCCTTTATTACTGCAACAACAAAAAACTGTTTTGATTCGCAGGGTAATCTTGACCAGACCTTAGACTTAAATATATGAACATATCTTTAACTCACCAACAGGAAATGAAACAAACAGCAAGGCACAAAAGGGGAATCACTTACCTACAAAAGAGAAAGGAAAACAGCATTACAATGAGTGAATATTAAAATTAAAAAGTTAGATTATAAATTAATTGTGAGATACAAATTGCCATTATAATAATTAATAATATTTTTTCATAGGTTTTGATCTTTCGAATCGCAAATGAAGCATGGTCAGTAAATAGAGGCAAGTTTCCGTCCTCATTGGAAAATATTGAGACTCAATCTCAAATACATTTTCATGGCTGCTCATATACGAGGAGTTGATGCAAAAATCAAAGTCACATGAATGAAAGCAGAGCATGTCATTAAACACGTTTATAAGGGTACGAAGTGTAATTGATA
The DNA here is from genome assembly GCA_947579665.1 of Sympetrum striolatum. Taxonomy (NCBI): domain Eukaryota; kingdom Metazoa; phylum Arthropoda; class Insecta; order Odonata; family Libellulidae; genus Sympetrum; species Sympetrum striolatum. Next base: position 73,057,163 of record OX388342.1, on the reverse strand, counting down.
TTAAAAGTATTCTGATATTTACCATCACGAAGCATTAATATTCAAATTTCAATTTTATCTTTGAATAAAACGGGGACATTCAAATTATAATTCATGATTAGTTTGTATAGCACATGAAAGAAGATATATATGTCAGCCTCTCAGTTAACACAGCGACGATTTGCATGAAGGCTGTCATCTTCAAAGATAAACGGAAATGAAAGATATGAATGCATCTCAAAAACCCACGTCTTCCAATTTCCTGCTGATTTTCCATAAGGACATCTGTCAGATCGACATTTTTCCCTTCCGGTTATCCTCAGGTTTAGGTCGTATAATCGTGTTACACAGAACCATCTTCAAACTTTCAGCAAGATTGAGGTAGAATGATTCTGGCCGCTTGCTCAAAGTCTCAGTTTTTTGGATCATTTTAGGAGGCATTTAAATTATTAAAGACATTTTCGATTAATAATTTTGATATGCTAAACTAAAATTATAACGTCTCTGGCATCGGCCTCATTTTCTTTCAGTCTGATCCTGAATAAGCATCATCCTGATACTAAGAAAGAACCCTGATCCCTATATTCTTTAGTTATGGAATGTCACTTTTCGGTAAGATTAGGGGAAGTAAAACAGACAGACTCAGGTTTCACTTCGTCGTAGTTTTTAACAATAAACAAATTCATAATAAAAACTTTTACTACACCACAAGAAATAATACAGATACGACCAAGGTTTTGTAGCGAAGTTACATCATCAGGTATAACTACGAAACCTTGGTCGTATCAGTATTATTTCTTGTGGTGCAGTAAAAGTTTTTTATTATGAATTTGTTTAAAATTAGGGGAAGTGTTTGACATACTATTTTGCTACTTCCCCCCCCCCCCCCCCGAATCTTTTATTACGCACTTTCCTTCGCAGTTGAGTTGTTACGATGAATAGAAAGTGTCAAACTTTTCCTTCAAGTGCGAAGAAAATGAAAGAAAAATACATCGCCTCTTTATTTTCAATTTAGGTTCCATGGATGTATCATTTTCCATTATAAAATGCCTACTCATTTTCCGAAATTCTCTCCCATAAATTACCTAGAATGCAAATTGTCATAGAAATGTTCAAAATAGTAGAGTGTAAAATCCCATCCTATCCTACAAAATCATATCCTAATTCCAAATAACTCTGTTGAACAAAACAAAGTGGCGTCAAATTTAAATTTATTTCCCTTAAGCTTCCCCCTCATCAACCACGTGTCATTCTCCCGTAGCGCCACACATGGCAGCAAAAATTATCATACGAACGTTACGTCCCCTGCTTAAAAAATCCAACCGCAACACCTTTTGCCTACGACGCCCACCGCCTCCTCCTTTATCCAAGAGTCCTGCTCTTCCTCCCTTTTTCATTCTTCGCAGTAATCAATAAGTCCTCATCAAAAAGATTTTTCCATCTCCACCCTGTGACACACCGCCGGCAGAAATTCCCAGGTGGACCGCAGAGGGAACACCCGGCAGCGGATTTTTTTCCCCGCCGAAATAAAAAGATAGGCGAGGAAAGAGAGATATGGAGATAGGACAGCGGAGATAGTGGGCGGAATCGAGTGGAAGGGTATCTCCTTTCTTGGACGGAATCCCGGCGGGACCTCTAGGCCCAAAAAGTGTGGTAGCTTCCTTTTATTCAACCCGCCCTCTTTCTCGAATGAAATACTGTGCTGGAGTTGTCGCTCTGTGCCCCTTTTCTCGGGATTAATCCGCGAATCCGAGGACGACGCGATATCAATCCCGACCTTTTCCTCGCTTTGTGAGCCCATAGCGCCCACATTTAGCCAACTGTCTCTTTTGCGATGGCGAGAGAAGTAACACTGATGCACGGTAATTATTTATAGAGACTTGTTTTCGCTGGGACTGGATTTGTGTTTCCATTTCCCAGCCTTGATAGCTGGGGTGTTTTTGGATTTTCTTTCAGGATGGAGAAAATGTATCTTTCATTTACTGAATTCTGGCTCGTTTCTGCGATAAGATTAAAAATACTCGGGTATGAATGGGCCTAAATAATGGAATTAATCTTGTAAATTTTTGTCGTTTTCTATGAAAAGTGTGACTCGTAAGTTCGTTGTGCTTATTTACTTTCCACTTATGGCTTTTTACCAACTGAAACTATAAATGAAGATAATCATATATATATTTGAGAGTCGCTTCAAACTCTAGTACTCTAAAAAGTTAGAAAATTGTACCATAGATAATTTAATAAAGCATTTAAAAGGTTAAAAATGAGAGAAACTTAGCACGTAAGTGTCGACAAAAGATCTTTGGAGGCTAATAATATAAGGCTGAAATGCACCGAATTCAAGTTTGAAAATTCAGCGAAAAACTCGAAAAATTTTACATTTCTTGGCTGATAGTAAAGCCGATTTTCATTGCTTCTGGAGCCGCTATTTCAATTGTGATGGATTACCCTCAATCCCTGACGGTGTTTCATAGATGTGGCATCTAAGTGCATTCCATCGTTAATGTTTGGATTGCTTAAGCTTCTTGTTCAAGCTAAGTAATTACACTACTCAGCGTGATTCCCCCAGTTCCACATTATAGAACGAACAAGATAAATAATGAGAAGCCTAGGACTCATGTCTGGCGCAACGATTTGAATACTACATACATCTAAGGCAGCAATTGCGAAAATGAACACGTACCAAATAATTTTAAATATACGTACGAAATTGCTGAAGCTCGCACTCATTTCATATTTAATTTAACAGTAACATGATGCGGCCAAAATTGCAAATCCAGCTGAATTATTTCCATAAGAGCCGAAAGATTTTCAAGAGGCCTTGATTTGAGGTTCCTGCTTATTTATGAGATCACGCGAAATTACGTAAAATATCCTCAAAATAATAATATCGAAACGAAGATTATGATGGCATAGCTATTCACAGCATAGAGTGGACTTCCCTGATCGTTCCTACTTTCATAGAGGGTCATTGAAATCTAAAGAATATGGGCTTGAATTGAATAGAAGTATCAGTGGTAGTTTTCCATGGGATTCGTTTTCTTACGATTAATAAATATAGAAAAACGGAAGGTATTTAGTATATATTCATCATATCAATGTAATATTACACATTTACAACACCAAAAAAATATTCGAATAAATATTTAAGGATTTGTGATATGAAACGGTGCATGCAAATTTCTCGATATAATGGCGAGACCTTTAAACGTTAAAGTAGACTGTTTTCCACTAAGAGAGAATCTCAGACTAACTCGAAAACATTCTCGGAAAAGCAATTCCAACAGTTGTCGGAACACGAAAACTTTACGTTATCCCGAGCGAAAGCGCACATTCATCCAATCTCGGCACCTTCAGCCTTTTCCTCCTCAAAGTTTTTCCTCGGAAGAAGATGAATCACAAACGTTAGTCCAATTTTCCTCTATTCCTCACCTATATAGTCGAGGAGAAGCCATTGATTGTTTTCGATCGAGGAGAAGAGGCGAGGCGGCACGGATTCGAGTGAAGGAACGTGCAGCCGGTGACGGGATTCGCGCCTTTGCTCGATCTATTACGGAGGCGCTTGTATAAATCCGCGGCGAAATCGGAAGGAGCAGCCCAAGACTTTGATTTAAAAGCTGTAACGCGAGGATTCACACGGAGTAGGTCACGGTTGCAATCGCCAACTTGACGATCTTTTCTCGGAAGAGGTTTCGATTCGAAATAGATGTCGTGCAACCTATCTTTATCCGTACGCGGAAGAAAAATGTTTTCGGATGCCAAATGAATCACAGCCACCCCTTTGAAAGACTCATTTTCCCTTCGCTTCGAATCCCATTATGTGTTACGTCTATTTCCTGAAAGTGAAAACGAAAGCATTTCACGCCGATAAAAATATTTACCACCAAGTTGAGAACGATTTTGACGAGAGGCGAGTTGTTGCTCATTACGTGAATAGTTTTCAATAGAAATAATAAACATTGAAATATGACCATTTAGAGTGTAGATGAGGTTTTTAGTCATTAGGTGTTGAAGAAAGAAAATTTGGGACACGGCTGTTAATGAATTAGAGGATTAAAATCTCTAATTACGTATTCAATACGTATTTAGACTTTCGCAATCCTAATTGCGTTTCGTAGATCTAAAATTCCTGATTTTTTTCTGCAAGTCCTATGCATCGTGGAAATAATTAAAATTACATTATATTGATTTCATTTACTTGTACTGAAAGACGCGAATTTATACCTCCCATTAACTTAGTGGCATTAGAACTTAAAGTGTAGGAAATTTTGTTGGTTTCATTAAGAATTCTACGTTAATATAAACATGAAGAGTGGATCGTTCGTGGTTAACCAATGGCTGCGGTAAAAAAAAACTATTTATTGCTACGAGTGAGATTTACCTTTAGCTCTATATCCCCATTACTGTCTTAACAGATAATAAGAAACATTTTTGGAGAAGGGTTACAAATTTATTGCTTAGTTTTAAATGCAACAATTTTTTACTATTTTTACTCTTCGCTCATCAATATGTATTTATTTTTATAACAACCGCTGAGAATTGAATGCATGAAGGAAAGAAGATGGTCTTAAAATAACACTTCTCAATCATGAAAACGCTATTTAATGTAATATTCATTCCATAATATGATTGTGACTGTTATAACTGCCGAGGAGTTCTCTAGTCTATTTCGTCTTTTTGTTTATTCTATTCTAGCCCTTCTGAGCATCAGATGCTAATGATAAGAATATTCGAGTAAATATGTCAACTCTTACACTAATTTGCCAAACAATAATCAAATTCAGGTTAAAAACAGCTAGTATAAATATCATTTATATCCATTTTACAAAATTTTAGTACCTATAAAGGGACAAAACATCGTAAATCATACAGTGAATTTGAACGAAGTAGAGCTTGTACATTGGTGTGGGATGGTAACTTAGAGAAAGCTACAGGATCGCTGGATGGAGAATACAAGGACGATGAATTTATGGCAAGAAGAAAAACATTCAAAATGCATATCGTGCATCGTTCCTCGCCTTTCGCAAAAATAATACCTTTAGCACCATGATCTAGTTACATCTCCCTGTTCGATTGCTCTTTCAACGCGAACCGTTCTTTAAGGCGCATCTGGACCGAAAGTTGGACGTAGAATTTCAAGGCTCCCATTCAGAACTATGAGAGTCGACTTTTTAATATTTTTTTTCTATTTCGTAGGCGTCGCGTTGTCCGATGACGCATGTGATATCCTCTGATATTAATTTCGATTTTTTTCTTCCGCTTTTAGTTTAGGAAATCTACAGTGATTTATCACGCGTTATAAAAAATGACGCTATTCGGCGTTGTCACCGAGTAACTAATGTGTGAATCCGAGCGGAAGTTGTTTTCTTTTTGGAAAACGCGGGACAATGTCCATTCCGACGAAGCTTACTACTGCTAACCCAGTTTTGATCAAAAATCGGGAAACATTTGGTTAAACGTTTATTTTTTAGGGCATTACGAAAAACGAATAGAACATGAAAAATATATTAGTTCCGGGAAAATATTTGAATAATTCCTCATGAATTACGCCTTTCGTGTTTTAAAAATGACTGCCCCAGATAATTTGAATATCTAGTGACGTAAAAACGTTCAAAAACATCACTTTTGCAAAACATATTTTTTTAAATTTGAAATTGTAAAAAGGTTTCTCTGTTATAAAAGCATCATCATCATGTAACAAACTGTGAAAAATAAATTTTGCAATTACTATTTTGGAAATAATTTTAAGCAATCCAACCCATCTTTATTTCCGAGAAAAAAGTTCAATCTTGCATCCTTTCTTCCTCAAGAAACCAAGCGCTTGAGTGATTTCATAATTACAATAATTTACAAAGTGTGCAGAGATTTTGAAAGATGACTTTTAATACAATATCCTTTAAAATATTTTTTTTTTCAAAATCTCATCGACGGTTTAGATCAATAATGGAATCGAATTTCAAATTGAACCAGGAAATCGGTCAAACATGCATGTTATGCAGTTATTCAAAATACAAATATAAATAAATGTTACCTAAAATAATTTACAAATATGCTTTTCCTACGTTAAATACCTACTGTAACAAAACTGACGAATTTTTTAAAATAAATCAGAGCTTCATAGACAACAACATAGCTTCGCGTTTGCGAACTTACAAGTATATTTGAAAGAAAAGAAAACGTCCTCATGGTTGATTTTAAATATACCAATCGGTCTTTCCATACAACATATGATACCTATCCTGCGGAGCGTTAATTTTGAAAGTACCAATTCCACGACAAAGAAACCAATTTTATGACGAAAACAAAACATAAACGCGCGTGATGAACATTAGATTCATAACTTCGCGAAGCAGGATAAAACATTCCCTCTGCAAGATATCCTCCACGATAATAAATTGATTAATTTCATCAAACCAAATTATTAAAAAAATCTGGTAATTGACTCTAAGTGTAAAGTATAAACTCTTGTCTCGCACGCCGTTCACGGACGTGATTTTTAACATATAGAAAAGCGATATTTACTGAATGTATACCAACGAATATACGCATACTGCTACGTACATCGCGGTGGAAACCCGAAAGAGAGACCATGGAATATAGAAAATACCAATAATCACAAACTCTTTGCTATTAGGCGTGAAATATAACCTTTGTATGATAAATCTGAAGTTAAAGAACTTGTATTCTTGCGTATCTTCATCTCAATCCAAAATCTTCCAATACAAATTATTAGTGAAGATAATAAATCTTCATGTCGATTGTTTCGGGCACAACTTCTTTAGGTCTGCGGTAAGATTTAGAAAATAAATTATTCAATTAAAGCTATAAGACAGTTAGAAATTCATAAGACCCTTTCCAACCCCAATACCAAAATTAATAACACTTTGCTTTCACTATTTCCCTTTCCTATCCTTTATTCTTTTCCTAAATACCTCTTTCCCCTTACTTATTCTGATTTCATAGCTAAATATAGTTTTCCTGACTGTAGGTTTCGCAGGTTTTTATACCCCCTTCTTTTGGGTGTTTTCCTGAAGTGAATGTTTTTCCTAAGCTCTTAGCTTAGGTTTTTTAAAACCACAAAGAAAATTTCTTCTTTACATTCATATGACGAAGGTAAAAAGAGGCTTTATAATCTCAATCTCTCCCTAAATAAAGTCCTTTCATTATTATTATTATCACTTCCTCGACTTAACACCCCCTTTTCCCCAACCCTTCCCTTTTTTCCCTATTATTGACTATATTTGTGAAATAATATTTACCCGATGATGACTTGAAGCATCGAAATCACTGTCGTAATACATTGCTTATAGTGATAAATGTTAAATTTGCATCGTTTCATTCTTTAGAATAAATCTAGGGGTTAATACCAATATCTCGGAAAAATGCATCTATTCCTCCACTCAGACACGTTTAAAACGGACTCTACCGCAAAGGCGACGAAAACGTGATCGTGCGCTGACGACAAGCTATAAATCCACATTGCGGTCACGTGTTGGTGCCCTGCACGAGCCGTCCACGTACCCGATGGGCATCCCCCTCCGACCGACACCGCAAAAGGAATGCTCATTCCACCGCCCACACTCGATGTCGATGTCCTACGGCCGAAACGAGGGAAATATCGACTTCCTAACGATGCCTAAGAAAAGCCTTGATAAAACGTTATGAAATTCATATGCTACGAAATTAGAACTTCCATCGCCGAGGGAATTATGAAATCCCGACGGTAGTTCTCTCGTGTATTTGTATAGACCGGGGCGGAAACTGAGGAACTTGTCGTCCCACTGTGAATAAACACGCGAAGTAAACTGAAGCAATAGCTGCTGCTACGTTACCTGCTAAGTGCATTACGATGTTTGCTCCTAGGTTACGGTTTGCCTATCAAACTTACACGCAACTTTTAACTAAGTCGTTTAGAGTCAAACTAGGTAGCTCGTCTAGCCACGTTTCACAAAAATTAGCTCTGTTCGTGAATTTTAAGGTGTCCCATGAGGTGTTACGGTTCTTCCCCACGGCTTGCTACTTTTTCACATTTAGCACGAGCGTAATTATTCTGATTCTATACAAAGAGAAGAAAATGGTGAGTAAATTTGAAAGAGAAATACTCCATCACTACATTCCAAGTAGGTTCTACCAGTGATAAGTCAAAAGAAAAATATCAACTTTGATTTCAGAAATTTATGTCATAATTAAGTCTTAGCAACTTTTAACTTCGATCTTCAACTTTTAAAGAAAAGCGTTATTTTTAAGGGATGAATTCCATATCATGCTCAACTTACCAAAAGCTAGCAAAATATCTAGTAAAGTAATGAAATATACTAGGAGAAATGAGCAGTGAGTTATTTTTCCTTGCTTTCCTCGCCATGCTAGAATACTTGAAGCGGAGCAATCTCACGTAAGCGTAGAATGACACTACGAATAACACTTTACAAGTATACAGATAAAAGTAATTCGCAATTCATAAATGAAAAGCTGAAACAACATAGAAATAAATAATTAAAACCAAAAAATGACAGCAACATGTAAAGAACTAACTATTGATGTGCAACGAAACATTTTGCTACCACTATTTCCATAATGTCCCAATGGTCGATTTTATAATGATAGCTTAAGATATCAGTCTGTAAAGTTATCATTCCTGAGGCAGGTCGAATCCTGAAACTTTGGAAGGGAAGTGAGAAGTAATAGGCTAGATAAGGGATGAGGTAATTAGCGCCAGCTTTCCATTATGAGTCGAAATAAATATATAATAGGAAAAATTCTCCGTAAGAGTAGCACAATTAATCTATGAGAAAGATTCCCATAGCACTCAATTAAGAGAGACATAAATGAATACCCAACATAAACAATACCTCGTTAGCATATAAACTATCACAACCATGGCAAATGCTAATAAAGAAATGAAAAATACATTTTTCTCTTTCATCTTATGCTAAAAAAATTATATTAGTCAAGATATATTGGTGGGAGCGCTTGCACCAACGTAAGCTACATATAAACCTATATCATTCTGTAGAAACAAACACTCGAGTAAAAATTCCCCTGGCACGACCCTCCACGAAAAAAACCCAAAAAGTCGGAGATGGAATCAAATAATTCCGAGACGCCTCTCAAACATGTCACGGCCGAAAATTGTTCCGCCGTTTGCATTACCCACTCATACTCAAACTGCCTCTCACTTGTCAACTCATCGATTAAAAGCAATGGAAAACTTCCCGATGCGCTTCCCGCTACGCTCCGCCGAGCCCACTTTTTTCAATCCTTTTCCAGTCAGAGAGATACAGCGAAAGTAGTCGGTCGGTTTAGGGGGCTCGTCGGCGGCGAGAACCCCCGCCCCGAGCGGGGAGACCGCTCCACTGCACCCCCGAAACCACGAATTGATTCGTCATTTCGCATTATCACTGTATCATCGCGCCTTCCATCAACCTCAGCCCATGGGTTCGCTGCCTTGTAATGGACGCAAAGCCCTGGAAAACAAATAAACATCGCGTTTCTCCGAGACTGACCGAAACGTCATCGGAGTTGATTTGGAAAGACCGCCCGACTCCGGGGGGACTTGACCTCGTTCGGAATAACAGGAGGGAATAGAAAAAAAAGAAAGATGGTCTGAGGGAGCAGATATTGAAGACCATCGGACAATTTTGAGTCAGTGCTTAAAAATAGACGAAGGCGTATCTTCAAGCCGTACAGCTGTGCCAAAAGGCGGAGAGAAATGATATCTCGGATTCGCGCACGCGTTGTGTACACGCACACACTCGCGGGGGATTGCGATCGTGTGTTTTCTTTAGCTCTTTATTTCCCATTGCTCTCCACTGCGTTCTCCAAATCGACTCAATTTTCCTCATTCTTCCAAAATTCTTATCCGGAAAAATCCTCCGTTATTTGCTCACGCTCGTCGCGAAGTTACATCATGTATATCCTCACGCACTCTCTTAAATAAATCGAACTAAATTTCCTCTATTCCGCGTACAGTCATTGTTCATGGAATTATGGTGGCAATTTCTCATCTATGATTTTATCTACCGATATTGAAATTCCTACATTATGTTCAATTTACCAGTCCAAAAGCTTCCTCAATATTCTTTTACCGTTTCTTTTATGTTACGTCTGCAAAGGACATCCATGCTTCAAATGAATACCTAATTAGGTTTCGTCTGAAGATGGAAGGATTTTATTTCAATACTGCTACATAGTATTAGTGAGAATTACTCTTACAAGTTTCTTTTTAGACAGATAGTTCCAACATTGGTTAATTAACAGTAGAGTTATGTAGATACTAATACCTAAAATATATCCTTAATGAAAATTATCAATAATATACGCTTTGACCGCTGGTTTTTCTAAAATCTAATATTTGATTACTGTTTGATCTTTGATTCAATCATATAATCAAGTAACGATTATACGTTTATTTTCACTCTATATATATTTTTTACTCTTAGCCATTTTCCCATATTTTATGGGGTCGGCTGATGAATGATGGTTTGGGTGATTATGAGGATAATGTTTGTTTTGCCGATCTCCACTCCATATAATATTATCTAAATATAAGCCATACTATCCTTCTATTTGCATTTCTCAATTGATATGGACACTTCGTATACTTTAATCACATACCCTCTGGTATCTCACGGTAGAATTGATTCCAACAGTAATAAAACTCTAATTATTCTGCTAGTGTAATGTAAATGTTTTCAAACAAACTGCCGTAATGGGCCAGGATACTTCAGGAAATAGTAGACAAATTAGTTATGCCTTCTAGCTGCTCATTAGCTTTGTGAATTAAAGAGAAGCTTTTTCAAACATTTCGCAATTTGAGAGCGATAAAGTTTGTCATCCCTTTTGGCACAATACACTGCGTGAGTTGTATGACTGTATAAAAAGAAAGTAAGGTTATTACATTGAGAGGAATAATCATTACCGAGCACGTGATATCCTCCTTTGTTTTCACCGTGTTAATTTTAAAAATTTTCCTCGAGAAGAAGGAATTAATTGCTCTCATATCTCTCGCACCTTTCCCTTGTCATCACGTACTAAAGGACCCACTGTCTAAAAATTAACGCGGGAACGGTTAGCCGACAGACCCAAGGCAACCGAGGGTGCGAATTTCGAATCGACTCCGTCCCATTGTTGCGAGGCAACGATTCGTCTTCCCACCTCCAGGTATTGTCAGGGGGATCATTACTGCGACAGACAAAAGAGTCGGAGAATATCACGCTGTTGGTGAATGAGGGAATGCACTGAGAAGAGTCCACACCGCGGATATGGAATGGATAAAAATGTATGCGTCGACGTGAGAGGAAAACTCCGACGATACGAAAGATGGAAGTTAGTGAGGCGTGCGTTATCCCCCCGTTGGGGGTGTACATGACTCCGTTAACGGTGTGAGAGACGTGCCTCGCCTCTGGGCACGCGACTTCACCACCTAAAGCATCTTCCCGATCCGAGAATAGCGCCGGGGAAGGGGTTTCTGCGCAAAACTTAGTCATCTGCGAATATCCGTCTCCCATGCGAATTAAAAGGAATCTCTCGAAAATCAGAGGTCGAACTTATCTGCGTGTCTTCAGGTGATGTTTGGCTCTTAACGAGGGGGACAAGGTGTTCCACCTCGGATATGTAGTCTAGTGGGTCTAAGTCTATAAAAGAATTTTCTATACAATATAAGAGATATTGGTCTTTGACTCAATTGTTTTCATCCCACAAATGTCAGAAGTCTTTGAGATGAACACCCTAATAATCGTAGTAGTAGCTATACAGACAACACACTGTTAAACATAATTGCAATATTCTCGAATGGTAATATTTTTTCCCTAGTCTGTGGAAGAGTAGGATTGCGATGCAATGTTCAAATTAAGTATTTGGAGTTCATAAGCTATAATAAGCAATATCTCAAAAAATAAGTAAAATCTTATTTAAAATAAAATATTTAAGAATACTAATATATAAGTATATCAAACTGAGTGATGTTGCTATTACTAAAACATCACTGTACATAGGAATTATTTTATAACCATTACTGTCATTTTGGCCGTTTTAAGAACCTTTAATGTGTTTTCAGGTCAATAAAATCTGACAGGAGGTAAAATTAATGCAGCTTCGTAATAATATCCTGGATAAAAATTTCAACGCCCGAAATATTGTGTCACGAATAAAATTATCAACATTATGCAATCAGAGAGAAATGTCGCAATTTCTATAATGGCAAATAGTTAGCTCTAATTTGTGTACACGATTATAATTTAGGGAGTATATAAGTAGAAATATGTTTCGTAAGTTTTCAAAACTTGTAACAAATAAATCGCGAGAAGATAAATTCCTGCATCCAAAAAATAGCGTAGTTCCAACATAAAGACAAAATATGATGATAGATGAAAGGAATAAATTAAGTTCTCTCTTCCTTCAAAATCACTATTCATAAGATATTCTCTCCGAATGCGACTATATTTAAAATATTTAAGCATTAATATTCATTGAACCGAAAACGTGTTTCATAATCATAGACAGTACGTTATATTCCCCGTCCTTGAACCATGAATAACATGAATGAGGATATAAATTAATACGGTTGTACAGTTTCGTTCATTCAATTCATATTCTTCTAATCTGTGATATTTAAGATATGTCAATGATGGACATTGGTAGGACACAAACAATACAAAACAAAATATAAATCTGTCGTTTTACGTCCCAGAATATTATTAGACTTAATCCGAATGACTTTCTTTCCCACGCCTGAATGAAGCCAATAAGGCAGAGAGCGTCTCATTCTTGATATGGGATTACACCTTTTAGAATGGAAGAGTAGGTCGACCCGTCCCGTTGTCTACCAACTGTCAACTCTCCATAGGACAGCATCAAAGGATTTGCCTCAATATATTGCCCTATCTTGTCGTTTATCCATTAATGAGATGATTCTGGCTTCGGAGAGTAGTACAAAGCTGGTTAAATTATGCTAATTCCTAAGTAGTTTATTATGGGTTCGGAGTGCGTTCTTAGCGATAGAATGCATGGGAAAAAGGTAATTTTTTACCAGACGAACTACTAAAGAAATTCTGAAAGTATTACTGTTTACTTTACAATGGAAATCCCAACGTTCATCAAAGAAAACTAATCAGGTAGAGAGGATATGTAAGGTTTTTAATTATTTAGAGTACGAGTAGCGTAAACAAGAGAAAAAGACATCCAAAATTTCCATAAGATCAAAAACGAACTGAGAAAATAAAATAAGCTTGCACATTTGTACATTGTCTTGATATTCAACTTAAGTTATATGAAGACATTCGAAGAATGGAATTTTTATTGAAATATTCTGTTATAGAAGGAAAAAGCTATTATTTTCGAAATTTACCTCTGATATTTTAACTAAACAAATGTTAATGATACATGCAAAACACCGCAGTGTGGTGTTCTGATTGAAAACAATCATAACGGAAGAGTTTGTTATCAAATTATGTTTCACCGGTGTTTCTTTCATTATTTAAATTTAAAAATTATTACATTAACAATATACAACCTTTATACATGCAATGTTACTCTCCTCTTGGAATAGATACCAACTTTAATTGTTATTTACAGATGGAATTCCTTAATTTCTATAAATAAATATATGATGGAAATATTTACTATACTCGAGAAGCCATTTTATCATGGTGAATCAGTTCCTACCTTTATTAATTTACTTTTCTAATACCTAATGATATTTCAGTAGATAAAATAAACAAAACGTTAGCATATCGAATTACACCGCTAAAAGCAAATTCCTGAAGATAAGTCAAGTATCCTTTTCCCAGGTTTATAGCAGCTGGTCTAGAATTAGGCTCGCAGACTTACATGACGCGACAAAAGATAAAGACATGGTTGTTTACTTTCTTCTAAAAAACGGAACAAATATATAGATATTCGTTGATTTAATATCCGAATTCCTATAAGTGACGGGAGCTCCCATCCATTTTGCTTTCTACACCACTTTGGTTTATCTACCATGACTTCAGGCTTCCTCATTCCCGCGATCCACCGCGCTAAGTCCATTCATCCTCCGAGTAGAACATGTTATGAAGAAAAAATGGGAGAACCGGTCACCGGGTGGAGGGAGTGAGTCCTCGATGGAAGGCGAAAATAAAGAGAGGGACGGTGAGAGTCGGGCCACTCGCTTGTTTACACCGGGAGCTGCCCACCTCTTCCTATGAACCCCTCCCGCTCTCGGCAAATGAGCTTCTCTTTTCAATTAAGTCTCCCTTTAAAAGGCTTGCGACGGGAGCCAGTCTCAGAGTGTAATTTCTGAAAGGGGAGTGGGGGACGTGGAGAATTCGCGGGCTGAGACTCGTGGCTGTCCACTGCATTATATGAAAAGGAAATCATAGAGTTTGGCACTCCATTATGCGAGGAATTCAAAGAAGACTAACTATTCTCGTAGTCAAGGATAGTTTTTGAATAGGTTTTATTTTTCCTTCTCCTGAATTAATTTTGAATAGAGTGAAGGACCTCACGTACGGCAAAACCTTAATGAGATTTTCTATTAATTGAAACCTGGATGTCAATTTTTCTTACGAATTCTTTACTGTCAGCAAGTACTGAACCGTTATTTTATTCGTAATTACATTTTATTTTGCACCTTTATAATGATTAATCATATATAATATAGTCAATAAATAATGTGTATACATTTATTAATAAATTTACTAAATACCATATATACTACTTATCCACAAAAGAATGATATTATGTAAAATGAAGGAAATAAGACGGTACTTTTTCCACTGGATCTTTAATTTGCTACCAGTTTCAACGGGGAATCGTCATCTTCGGGCAAAATTTTTGTAACCTTTGCCCGGAGATGACGATTCTCCGTTGAAACCGGTAGCATTTTAAATATCCTTTGGAAAAATTACCTTCTTATTTCCTTCATTTTGCATGATGAATTAACACCACATATCGCCTGAATCTGTGAATTTCAGCAAGATAATAACTGATCTGGCACGATAAGACATACACCCGTAAGTCCCGACAGAAAACGCATATAAAAACCATCTCACGAGAGAGGGACTAGAAACAGAAAATTCCTCCTTCATGATAAAATTATTTCACAATGTAAAATAAAATAATTTTGTCGTGGAAATGAACTTCCACGTAGTGTAGCCTGAACTTACTTAGTTAATAATTTCTCTTATATACGAATAATTTTTTTATACGATATAACATCATAGGCTACATCGAAAGCAATAGATTATATTTGTCCTAGCACAGAGACGTTTCATAAGCTAGTAGTCATTATATAGGGACAGTCCTATTTCTCGGTACATTGAGAATCCCCAAATTCAGAGAACTTGATATTTTAAAGGGAGATCGAGGCCAAAGCAGTTATTACTTCGAGGTTTTCCAAAAGGAATTGTGCCACCGGTTGCCGCTACCGCGTGGGAATGAATTTATTGGGGAGTCCGAGCGGATATGGGAGACTCAAAGCGTGGGAGAATGTCAAGTAAGAGTAAGTTTTCTTCATGTTATCGATTTGGCAAACGTTGGTGGGTCGAGCATAATTAATGATCCTGAAAATTGCGGCTTCTTGACCATTTTGTGGGCACGAAATTATGGGGAAGACGGGATTATATCTTCCTGAAGACTGGTTGAAACATGCACCTGGAAACCTCCATCCCACTCGCATTCACTTCTCAAAGCAGACGTCGAGAGTATAATATCCGAAAGATATGCTTGGACTTTAATTAATAAACTACTCAGGTAGTTACTGATCTTTTAACTTGCTCAAAATGGAAAAAGTATTTGAATGCATGACTTTGATTTGGGTATGTTTACAAAATATATTGAGTTTATTAAAAAAATTCTAAACACTTAACATTAATTTATCGCAAGATAAGCGCAGATAAAATGGACTTATATAAATTAAACGAACTTCAATTAATACTAGTTTTAATAAATATCAATTTATTTAAGTTTCAGAATAAAAATAATTGATAATTAGTCAGAGATATTTAGGATGGAAATTTCTATTCCCTGGGATGAATAATGTTTTACAATTTGATTATTTTTCGATTGCTTGATCAGGATTCTGGAACTCTTTTCCGAATACTAATATACTAGCATGGAGAGTTTATAGAAATTATTCAACTATCTCTTAAATGCACCTGTTACAATTAAATAACACAGTATTAATTTTCCGGCACTGTTTGCTATAGAAGTTCAAAAATTTAATTAATCGAAATTTATTTTCTGAATTTCGTTTATAATTCATTAATCATGCTCTATGGAATTTGATACGAAGACTGTTTAATTATTGTTACGTGCTATATTTCCCAATATTAATGAGCAGTTTTTTTTATTTTTTCTGCCATTCGTCTATGTTAGTTTCTATTATAAAAGTAGCAAAGATTCTTAAATATTTTCTCCCAAAAATCTCCCACAAACGTTTTCCCAATGTACTATATGTTTTGATATTTATTTTTGCAGATTTAAAGTTTCACATGTATTAACCAAACTCCAGAAACGGAAAATAAAGGATTTTCTCTTAAGCGACGATCAAGTATAAACATCCAAAAGAAACCTTCCCTATCGTAGTGTTTTCCATATTTCCCCTTTGTAACTACCTCATTCTCTATTCGGTCGCTTTCAGGCAAGTACGCGGAGTGTGTTCTCACAGTCTACGGTCGGAAGAGGTGTCTCCGGCGAGAGGAATTTTTATTAGACGCAGAAATCAAACATTCTTATCTCGGAGGTCCCAACTTCCGCTAACAAATAGAGCATAAATTTCTCCCTCACAAGAGGTGCGCAAGGGTTATAAAGGTGCTCCACACGAAAGGTTTATACCGCTTTAACGCGTTTTCTGGTTACGTTACGGTGACGCATTCAACATTAAAGCTTCTGGCAAATGCTGTGGTCTCCAAGTGATGTAAATACGCACAATAAGCACAATTGTTCTAGAGTTTCCCTCGCGAAGGAGAGATAAAAATGCGTCCATCCAGAAAAAGAGAGATAGCGTTATCTGCAGAAGTTATAAGACTGCATGAACCTACACAACTCGGTTCATTTGGAATGATAAGGAAATAAACATTACCACGATTCACATTCTTGACCTTAGGATTCCCCGAAAAATAGATTCAATATGAAACTGCTCGGTTGGTTTATATTTATGAGTAACTTAATCTACCTTTAAAACTCATTTTTCAATTCTAAGAGTAAGTGGTGGCTGAACGATGCCCATCAATTCCTAAAAACCTGTATACACTGACTGAAAAAGTATGAATTTATGCTATGATTGGAGCTTCTACGAGGCTGAATAAATAACTTTCGACCTAGATACTAAAACGAAAGTAAATGGAGTGACGAATCGATTGATTCATAAGTCATACGCTAAATATACCCGCACCAGATGGATCTCATGCTGCACGAGTTTTTGTAGTAAATGCAAATAAAGCGATAGCAAAATATTGCGATCAAAAGAAATTAGAAAATAAGAGGGTCGTTTTAATCCGAATTCATAGCAAACAGTTCGCTTCGCCATATTTCATTCAAGGAGATAGTTCCCATTCTATTGTTATCACTTTCGTAGGATATTTATTTATTCATTATGGACAGAGTACAGCTACAAAGATCGCCCATCATCAAACGAAGATCTACAACAAAATAAGGTTCCGTACTTATGGCAATACTTTATAAAATAGTTTCCACAAAGGCATTTGCATAAGACGTGAATTCTCTATTATTGCAAGCCAAGCCAGTGAAGGCTTGGCTTGCATTCCTACATACGAGGAATGTTCCTATTTCTCGCAATTCCGAATTATAATTTTCTCCACTATCTATTCTTTCCAAAACAGCTTCCCTCTACACTTCGTAAAGGTTAACCATAAGATATGAGGATTCCAATAAGTAACTTTGAAGAAATTTTATCATGTTTCCAACGACGAACCTTACGGCAAATTTAAATACTTAAAAAATTGAAAAACCATACACGTTCCTTAAATTCAAATACAAATTAGTGTATGAGATGAAGTATATTTCATCCGATGACATTCGCGTTCAACAAAGTAAATGCTTAAGAAATAACGAATTAGAATGAGAAATATCAAGAAATCAAAATTGCGGAAGATCGTATTCAAAACAATTAGGTATTTAGTATTTCTATAGTAAGATCAACTAAAAAAATAAACAAGCAAATTATTGTAATACATAATGCGCTGGAAAGAACGATTGATCAAAAGTTACTTCTGTTCTAAATAAGATTAAAACGTTTATTTCTCGATACTGAAATCAATTACATATCACAAAAATGATTAATTCAACTGCTATTTTAAGTGCAGTCTTGAATTCAATTCCACCTTCATGCGCAGTGCATAATCTTTTGAGGAAAACTCGGAATCCACATCTTCCTACCAAAAGGTGGATTTTTATCCACCAAAGAAGGTACCCCCTAGCAAAGATTTTCTTTATTTCTCCTTCGAAAGTCTAACGCGATGCCATAGACGTTCACTCGGGTCAACAGCTCTGAAGGGAACGATTTAATAGACGCGTCATTCCTTATTCCGCCCCAAACCCCTATTCGGTCACGATTTATACATCCCAAAAGAGCGCTACTCACGATCCCTTGGCGAGAGAAAGCATTTAATTGGCGGCCATAATTCTCTTTCGGAGAAAGAAGAAAGGAAATACAATTAATAAATCACCTCCATCACTATACGACTTTAACGGCGGCGATCGACGCACGTGCCAAAACAGCCCTACGATCATTGTCAAGGGACTCGTGGCCCACGCCTTCGGAATATCCCTTTTTACGACACCATCAAAGCCAGCGGCGGAGAAACGCGTGCCCAATGGTAGTCCTCAGCCCCACTCTTCCAGCACTAACCCCTTAAACACATCACGCGAAACACTAATACCACCGGTAGCGAAGTCCCTCATCTATTCCCTACGCTACAATTCCACAACCACTAAATATCCCCAACTAACCTTTACTTACCTTCCCTTCTACGTGGTGCATTCAAGTTATAACACCTCCGATTTTTTTTCTCAAGACTGGCTACTGATAGAAACATGCGGTTTGCTTTAAAATACGCGCACAATCATTATAAATGCGTGATAGAGATTTCGGCACTGTTCTGCTCATAGAATTTCTGTGGCAGCAGAGACAGATAGGACTGTTGTTGATACTTAACATTGCGCCGTTCTCAGTACAAGAACAGTGTGTAATCATTCATTTTCTCAATTTGCGTGCTGTGCCGCCGTTTAAAATGCATCGCCAGCTGAGTGAGACATGTGGTGATGGTGTCATGGATGTGACTTTTGGCTTTTTCCAAAAATGAAAGACACACCGTGCTGCAATTGCATCAGCGATTTTCCAGTGGTCAAAGCAGACCCCTAAAAAAGCGTTCGCAGCGGTCATGGAATCATGGCATCGTCTATGTAAAAAATGTTTACTGCCGCAGGGAGATTACGTCAAGAAGTGACAGAAGTTTCACAGTTTGTCTGTGATTAGTTTATGAGAAAAAATCGGAGGTGTTATAATTTGAATGCACTACGTAGATTCTAAATTTCTCATTCACCTTCCTAAATAGAATTTCTCTGTCAGCCCCGTCCTTATTCTCGTCGTATCCTGCCTATCCAATCCCTCTTCCTTTCCCACGCATTTTAATGAACGAAGTTTTACGTCTTTGCGGATATCGGATTGCTAGATAAATTCCCAAATAAATCTTACTCGGATTAATATCCTTAGCTTTCATCTACAGAATTTCTCGGAAGTGTTTTCTGATATTGGCAACATTAACAACATACCGGCAGAATGAGTTGGCAGAGTGGTTAGCGTGCAAGCGCTTCAACCCCAAAGTCCCGGGTTCGAATCCCGGCTAATCGGATTGTGTTGGTTAGGGAATGGTTGTGCCTGTTTGTAAAAAGTAATAATTATTGAAATGGATGTAATTGGGAATGTTCTTCCTGTTTCCATTAGAGAAGTTATTATTGTTATTAGCTAAATGGAGTGAAATCTCAGATACGACCAAAGTACTGAATCGGCTATACTACGCCTTCGATTTCATAAAAACATAACATAACTAACTATCTCCGACGATATCAGTTTTTAGAGCTCCGTGGAATATTATCCAAGTCAGCATCTTTTACTTGAAATTAGTATTGCTACTACTGGACTGTCAGGATTACATGGATTTTCCCTAGCATGTATCAGGAGTCTTCGTAGGATAGACATTTTTTCTTATTCTCAAGTCTTTGAAGGTAAAATAATATTAAATGATATGTTTATTTCTTATATGTTGCAGTTATTCCTTCCCACAATCAGAAAGATGGCTTGCAAGATGATTCTACCTTTCTTCAAGTGACTCTAGATTGGCTTACAGATAAAAAACCCAAAAAGTGTCGACTTAAAGTCTATGGAGGTAGAGTGTCCACCCTCGAACCGAATAGCCTTTTCTGCGAAGTAGGACATTGATGACAATTTGATACTTTTGAATTCTGTAGTGGGGCTAACAGAAATCGTGTGAGGCTAAAACAAGAAAAAATAGAATTATGAAAGCGACTTAGATCATTCCTCTCTCAAAACAATTCGCCTAAATTCAGGAAGTCATTACTCACTTGTCTCGATGTTAATACGTGTGTGACGAGATCAGGATGGGTATTAATTGGTATTTTCCCAAGAACATCTACACAGTTGTTCTTTGTTTACGTGCGAGTTGATACATTGATTTTCATTTCTCAATGTCATCTCCGTTGTTCCTCCCACGTCAGAGCCCTTCTTTCCCATTGATGAATTGGCTCGTCATAATTTGTATCGATAAAAATACTTTCTAAATAAAATCTTGCGAATTTTTGACCTGATGAATGGTGAAGACTCAATCATGATCAGAGATGAAGTCGTACAAATTATCCGTCTTGTTATTTTTAATTATTTCAAGGAGTCAAAAAGAAACGATAACAGCATTTTCATTCAGATTTTATGTCCACTTCGCGATTTAAATATGGACTTCGCTAAAATAGAAAAATTATTTACGATCATAAGAGAAAATCTAATAATGGTTACAAACTAGAAATAGTTTTCACTTTGCTTTTCTTCTCAGTGTGACATTGTTTTGGGACTTCTTATATCAGATGAGGAGCTAGACGTTTGACTGACACACATATTTGTAAGACATCTATTTCTTCCTGATTTATGATTTGAACCGTAAAGTTCAGTCGGTTTCAATTATGTACGTCATTTATTATAGTTCATTCATATAGGGATGCCAGTTGATATTTCTTCGTATCAATCTTTAGGTTTCTTAACAATAATTATTTTATAATTAAACAATTCAGCTACTAAAAATTTGTAAGTTTGCTCCTACGTGTAATTCTTGTCGATATGTTCAATTAAGATTCCACGAAAATTTAAATAAACATAAGAAATATCAGTCCAAACTTCAAGTGAACAATTATAGCATTAATGATTGGTAGCCAAGATATTATTCATTCTGCTAACCAGAGGGTTAATAAAATAAAAATAACCTGTCTAACTATACACAAAATATTAATGATTATATTTACAAATGAATTTTACAATAATGCTATATGAAGCAGAAATGGAAAAACTGATTTCATCGTTGAATGAGTATTTCGTTAAGATTTGGGTCAACGGATGAATTTAAACATGAATACATATTTATGTAAACAAAGGGAGGATACATGATTCTTTCCTCACTTCATTTTCAATCCCATCTGCGTTATTTAAATACTTTTCAAATTATTATTCTGGCCTTCAAGAAAAAAAAATGACGCGATAAATTCGCATATTTCAAATTTGTTTATTCAAAGTCTCAACTTCCGTAAGCAAAGCTATCGATTCGATTTATTTACTTTTTGGGGCGAGCCAAAATTAGTGACTTTATTGCCTATAACTGTAGCGACACGATAACAACGTGATCCATGCTGCGTAAAAATAACGAGACACACTGCTGTGCAGTGTATACCACAGGGATCGTATTCTTGAATGAGAGAAACTAAATAATGATAAAAGTGAAAAAAATTCTTTCATTTATGTGATCATAAGGAATAAGGTAACCTTGAATCTTAAACTATGAACATTATCTACCTTTTTGGTGTTTTCATCGCCTTTTCCTATAAATATCTTTTATTCTTCTTTTAAATTAAATTTCAGAATTACATCCCAAAATTTTAATGTATATGTATAGATTCTATAAAAAAAGAGAATATACTATATTAAATACTACCTTTTTCCAGAATTTATACCTAGGTTAAGACATGCCTAACTGCGGAAATTTTATTCACGTGACACTTTGAGGAAAAGGCAAGTGATTTCTCTGTTAAGGCATCAGCTAAAATTAACATTGACCAGCAGCCCCAAATTTTGACTACTGAACCGAAACCGAATCAGAAAGCTAAACGAAAGGAAAAAACCATGATTTTTGCTGCAGCAACAGCCTAGCCAGAATCGAGATATTAGAATCTTTTAGCCAAAACTCGAACCAAGACCGCAATCATCCCGATCATGTATTCGATTAGATTTTCGATGAATATTACGTTTACAAATAACGCGTGAAAACTCACAAATAACTAAAATAAATTACTTATAAATGCTTACTTAACTGATATCATATTATGAATTACTTCGGGCACGACTTTGTGGTAGGACTCCATAACGTGAATAAATGAGAAGGTCGGAGTTTTACAATTACCACTAGAATAATTTATTTGCAACCTAGGTTTCGACGCTTGCGTTATCGCCAAGAATGGGTACACAAAAGGTTGGATGAAGATTTCTCATATGATGACGACCCGACGCGTCGTAACCTAGGCTGCAAATAAATTATTCAATTACTAAGGGAAAAATTCTTATCTTCTCATTTATTTAAGTGATTTATATCATATTTGAATCAATATTCCATCTGTGCTTAAATTTCCTTTTGAAATTTTTATGCGGAACGAGTAAGTTACAAGTAGTTCAGCACTTAAAGCATGATCGTGATAGATAAGGCTAGGAATGGAAAAATTACTAACCGTTTCGATGGCGGTTACTGGAGAGAAATCGGCAGTGAAAGGAAATTAGGAGATTTCATTGAGTAGAAAAAAAAATATGATACGATGCTCGAATCCTTGTCCTCGAATATGATATTTTCATTAATAGCATGAATATCACATATAATGATAATTATAATGCCGTCTTTTTATCTTAAGGGCGAATTTTAGCCTTTGAAGGCTAAACCTCCAATTAATCCCTTTTTTATTTTATTAGTTTTTTGCATTTTTCCTTTTTATTCCCTAACCGGAAATATTCGATTAGCCGGGATTCTAACCCGGGACCGTGAGGTTGGAGCTAACCACTCCGCCACTACGGCGGGTACATAGGGAGCAGGTATTTAGGGAGCAGGTATATAGGGAGCCGGTATATATAGTATCTGCCGGTTTCTTTTTAAATTAATTCGTTAAAGCAAATTATTAAATTATTATTAAATATAATATACTTTATATTTTATTTATAATATTTATATTATCCTTTATTATTACTATTATAAGTTTTCAAATTATTATTAAATATCATAAATAAAAAATATTAAAAAGAAACTTTTAAATGGCCCAACCTATGGTAGAGATTAATTAAATTGCTGAAATCACCCTGAGGATGAAATGGCTTGGGTTTATGTCTCCTTCAAGACTCCGGGCGTTCGAGTTTCTCAAAATTGGAAGAACTTAAAGATTTCTCGGTACAGATTTCGGGAACGTAGTGCCACGGTGAAAGTGGGCCGTATGAAGGAGAACCCGAATTCCTCCTTCCCTATGCAGCTGTTCTCCTAAAAAAAAAGGCAAACGCCCACCCCACGGGAGAAGACGAATACCCAAGGTTTTAATTTTCAGAAGTAAAGAGCCGGGAAGGAGCGGTGTGGTTCGGAAAGAAAGGATGCCCTCCTCATTAAGAAGGGAAGTGTTCCGTAGGAGAGAGAGATGCATATAAGATCCTCTTCCCCAAAGAGAGAGAGATAGACAGTATTCCTTTACATCCTCATGCATAATGCAGGGCACCGGAGAGTCTCGCGCTCTCGCAGCACAAAAGTTGGGACCCGTGAATCGGAAAGGACCCGCCGAGCATCTGGGTGTTAGCTCCGAGGCGGTTTTATTTTATTCATCCATTACGGCGTGTGTACCCCAGTCCATTCCGAAGTCTATAATCGATTCTAATCTTTACAACAAAACGCCAAGAGGAATCTAGTCCGCTGCAGTCTGGGAGCGTTTCCTACTTTTATGTGAATGGAATGGAAATTTTACGAATAATTAAACTTTCTAGAATTTTCTATCTTTTGGCCGTGGGTCTGCCACTACTTATTTATTCCGTGATTTCCTAGATATTTAGTAATGCGATACCTTTCGACGTATTTGAATTGCAAGATATGGACTGCGCCCAAACTGAATCAATTTAAGAGATTAATGATCCCTTACGCATCCAAAAACAAATAGGAATATATTTCCATTATTATTTTGGTATCGGGAAACGATCACAAAATAACATGATACTCTACTCCTTTCTAAACGTAGATAATGGCTATTTCCTTGGGATACACATCAATAACAAGGAAAATCATGAAGTCGATTCCATATGACGGCATATTCTATCATCAATATCAGATGAAAGGATCAAGATAAGCAAACATCCAGGAAATAGCTCAAAATATTTTCAGTGTTCTTGGAAACTTTCCTATGATATCAATGAGGAAAGGCAAATTATCATAGAATAATAAGAATAATAACAAAAATAATAATAATAGACAGAGGACAGTGAATAGATTTGAATAAAAAAAAACTCTAAAATATGAAAACTCCAAGAAAATTCGGTCGAGAAATTCGAGCGTGAAAACTTTGTAATCTCCGCTAACTCTGAAACAGTTCCTCATCCTAAACTCCAAGCATTTCCTTTACCTTGAGTAATTTAGATCTACAGCTTTAATTATGAATTGGCGAAGCAAATTCAAACTTCATTCACTCCCTCGTATTCCTATTAAACCAACTATTGCTTCAATCGATTCATGTATGAATATCTCAGTTATTCTCAGTTCATGTGAATTCGTATGATATTCAATACGAATACATAAACATGACTTGTATATTCTAAACGCTTGGTTTAAACTTACCGCATATAACTAAAGTTAAAATTATTCTCATTTAGATTTATAAATTTTGTAAGTCGAAAAAGTATGAAGAAATTACAAACTGTACAAATCAAATTGTGCATGGAGAGATGAAATATATTTCCAGGTAAATCTTACCCAACGTTATCTGTACTTCTTCATTCCAAGCATCATATTCACTTCTTCAACTAATCTTCATTCTAAGCTCTATTTGCCCTTCATTCTCCTGAAATCGTGTCCTTATTTCAAAAAGAGCTCTTTTAGTTCGATCAAAAAAGATTTTTTCGAAAATACTTGTCCCATTTTTAAGTAAAAGCTTAAAAAATAATTCTACAAAAAATACGCTCCTTGAGAGACATTGATAAATTCTCTCACAGCATATAATTTTTTTAAATTTTCCCCTCCTAGTTAAGGAATAACTCATGACTTAAAGGGCAAATCGATTTTTAAAATCCCAAATTTTTCAATTTTTCGAAGGCAGAAGTTATGCACAAATAAAAGTCTATGCTGAGTTTTGGTCAAACGGAAATAAATTTTTATGTATTAGGTTTCCTTATAAGATAGAAACAAAATAATTTCCATAAAATCGCAACTCCGCAGACGCGTTGATTAAAATCTTGGCTGCATTACGATACTGGTTCCCGATGAAAATTTTCTCTTGCAACGATTTGGTGACACTAGAGCAAATATTTCGGAAATTGCCTTCTCCAAACAAAAGAACGCAAGATAAGCAAGTACACGATCTCATATAAGCCAATGATGCCCAAAGTGTTTGGAGAGAGAACCCGCAATGAGTCGCCGAACCCAATAGCCGATCTCCTGCTTTTCGAATTTTTTTGCTGAATTCAGAGCTTTATATGACTCTCCTCAAATGCTCAATAAAGCTTAACCCGAGAAACCCTTGAAAACGAAACCCAACCATTTAGGGCTCATTTGGGTCGCCCTAAATCCACAGCCAAGGGAGAAACGGGTGAATTATTTTTGCAGCGAAGAAGATGCCCTCACCAACAAAATGAAAACAAATGAAATTTTAACGGATTATTTTATCTTTCCGGAGGCAATAAGCGTGAAAAAGCTGATTACATTTCGTTAGCCATCTGGCGAATGCTAAATTAAGCACAATGGATA
Source organism: Sympetrum striolatum (assembly GCA_947579665.1). Taxonomy (NCBI): domain Eukaryota; kingdom Metazoa; phylum Arthropoda; class Insecta; order Odonata; family Libellulidae; genus Sympetrum; species Sympetrum striolatum. Next base: position 73,030,944 of record OX388342.1, on the reverse strand, counting down.
AGAAGCAGACTCATACATTAAATATTAGAATTGTTAGAATTTATATCGTTACCGCAGTTTTCGGCAAATTAAATTTATTAAATTCGTCTCGGAGATAAAGAAATATTCATTGAATTGGTTTATTTCCTGCCTTATTTAAAAGTTAGAGTGACTAATGGAAACAATTCCTGTATTTTGAAGCAGAACTTCCTTTAACATGAATTAATACGAAAATGATCATCCATAAAATAATCACAACTAAACAATATAAGAGGAAGATAAACATAAGATCTGTTAAACATTGTGTTTGTAATTTTTTGACATTTCAAGACACCTTAAGGGTGAAATTATTGGGCCCCGGTATACGCCTAAAATAGGATTTATTTCAAACATTGATTGGAATAATTTAGTCCATACTAATATATATATACATCTAAACTCATAGCCTTTAACCTTAGTTGATTGATAAAAGTAATGATAACCTTTTCTCTTCAAAATATTGAATTTCTCTACCGGTGATGTTCATCTATCTTTAATCTACCCATACTTTCACACATTATAAGAGGAGTTTTAGAATACGTGCCAGTGTTGCTGCTATCTATTAAAAAAACCATTTTTACATTTATCTTTCCGAATGAATCATAATGAATACGGTGATATGTTACTGGGAAATGTCACAGAAAAGTTTTAATTTTCATTTGAAACTCGAATGTATAAGTCTTTCATATTTTCAACGAACTCATTCGTACAATCTTAACTCGAAGATATCCATGAAATAAATAACCAATAAACACGAAAAACAATCATGTGCAAGATACATCGATTCATGACCGAAGACCTACCAAAGCAAACACTAATCGTGTTTCAAAACTTACAATAAACTTGTATCCGCGGAACTATTCGAAACCATAAATCCCAAACGACTCCGAATCTCTTTCTATATAAACAAAACAAAAGTGCGGCAACTCTATTCCCAGTGAGATAGGATGACGTAACCCTTTCCAACGGACACAAGCAACGGAAGCGGAGAGAGAAGGGAGAGGTCAGGACGCGGGAGGGGGCAAAACAAGCAAAACTAGAAATCCCATGAAGAAGAATAGAGAATTGCCGAAGAGGAGGGAACGGGCTTGGGGAGGGGAGAAAATAGCAAACCGGATGTTCGCAAATCGCGGAGAAAGAGGCGCGTGCTGGGTTCGACCAACGCCCCCGCACTGCTAATCTCTTCTCGCCCATCCGCCCCAAAAAACCCCTTCCCTAAAAAAACTATGAATGAGTCCCAGAGGGGAGTGGGAGAAGCGATTCCTCGGGAATAGAAAGGGAGGTCGGGAGAGGTCGTAGGTCACTGATGCCGGGGCTTGTGGAGGTTTCAGCTGCTGGAACGGATGCGGATAAGATGACCGCTGAGGGAGCCAAGGACTCTAATTCAATGCTAAGGATTGGAGGGGAGAGTGAAAGTGTGAGGAGAAATTAAGAGAACCAGAAAAGTCTCCGATGAAAAATCAGAGGAAGAAAAGAATACAGACCCACAAATAAATGCCTACAATTCCTACCATTTTTGCCAAGACTGTTCCGATTATATCAAATAGTCTGGGTAAATGTTTAGTAGCACAAGTTTAAAGAAAAAACTCCAAGGAACAATTTAATGAAAGATTCAACGATATCAAAGAGAATAATTGATTGAAAGCCAATTTTCGAACCGTAAAATATATTAAATTAACCCGAAGTTACACCCAATTCAAAATTTGAGGAATATGGTAAAAATACCCAAGTAGACTAAGAAGTTATGGCAAAAATGTCACACTTTAAGTGATTAATAATAAAATTATAATTTGTTAACTTAATATTTTTATACATGCACACAATATAATACTTGAGCTTAATTCAATTTAAAATACAATTTCACACTCCGAATTTCATCAAATAGAATTAATGTCAATTTAGTGATGAAGCAATCATCATGAATTGAATAAACTGAGCAGCAGCAAAATGAAGTCTTCAAAATATGTACTAATTTTGAAAGCCAATCGCCAAGGACGCCACAATTCAATTACTCTAAATCGAAGACCTGAATCAACTGAAGCCCGATGTAGCATCGATGATATCTAAAACTGTTTCCATAACACATTTTCAAAAAATAAAATATGTCAGTGTAGCAAAAAAGTGACGGTTTAAACCTTTTGAGAGAAGTACCTGACGACGAAGTCTTCACCAAAGAGTCAAATTGCATTACCATTAACTAGTATGAATTTGCCTGAATGTATTATTAATATATATTACTTTGATAAGCAGCGTCAACTTCGATGAAAATCTCAACGCCTTTTCAACAGATTTGAAGGTTGGTAAAGCCGTAATCAAAAGTTTTCATATCGAGATTCGGACGACTTGAAAGCGAAATAAGTTTGGTTTACGAGGCTTTACGGCAGTCAGTAAAGCTTAAACAGAACTGGAAATGAGTTCATTTCAGAATAAAATAGGAGTGAGCCATATCGAGCCAGCTTATTTCAAAAATGGACTCCCAATTCAAGAGGCTATAAGCCTCAAAGACGCCCACAGCGTTACGTTCAAAATATAGCGTATGACAGAAATTTTGGAAGAGACATCTGAATACATATAAGCATTATAAGGTACGAAATATTAACTTGAGTATAAGGCTCTTATTCAGGGCGTTATAAAGGTCTTTTTCATTAAGATAAAAGCCCCCATGCGACTAAGCAGTCCCCACAAATCTTGATAAGAAATTTTGAATTTATTCACGAAGGTTATCCAAGGGTTAATTTCGGGTCCTTTACATCCTAATCATGCTTCCATTGATGGAGAAGCCCGCAGAGTCCCATAAATTACATAAATGGAATTTCAAAACTGCAAAGATAAATACGCTGTGGAATTAAAAGATGCTTAAATAATAATTCAGATTATCTTCCCTTTTGAGATGCCGATATTTTTTCTACGTATGATATCACAGCAATATAATGGAGTGTCACATAACCATTTTCGACGTCCAACTGAGAATTTTAAGATATTATAAGAATATTCCGAGGGAGTAAAACAAAATTTATTACACCCCTAAACATAGTAACTTATTGAATTTAGCCTGTCAGTGTTATGTCTAAGATACAATAACATCATGCATCATGCATCATAACTTATAGCAGTGAAGCATGATCAAATGTGAATCATGACTCATCGATAGATATTTAGATACTCGCATTTATGAACGGAAATTTCAAATTTAATAAGTTGTATTCCGCAGTAATGCAATCCCAGTTACTTTTATAATCGCTCCCCATTCATCACCAACATAAATCATCATAAAGTTAAACATGTCAGATTATAGTGATTGGACTTCGATCATTTATTAACTGCCACAACTGTGAATGAGTTATTCAAGATATTTCCTTTACAAATTCATAAAATTACGTAAGGCGAGAACTTTCTAGCAATGAAAGGTCTATCAACTATGCTTTCTAATCTAAGACGCACAAAATATAAAAACTTGTCTAAGTTGGTCATTGGCTAATAGAAGCATGATAAACCAATAGATAAGATTTATTCAGAGCTGTATTACATTTTTAAAAACAATAATGATGACATTCCTCCTAATTTTTATTAGGAAACATACCGTGTTCGTTAAAATAGAAGAGGAATACTATTACTCAACAGTCCAAATCTCAAGTACAAAATTTTCTCCGAACATTTTTAATACTAATGGGCAAGTTCCTGAAGAGAATTTTAAAAATCGCAAACTAACGCTTGACCTCTTTCGCGACGAAATCATTTCCATTTTATATTTTATGAGCGAATACATCTTCATCAAGTTAATACTCTCAAATGACTTCATCCATAAAAATTGCTACATTATTCTATAAAATTAATCGTAAATAAACCGGTGGCGAATGACGGCTCGGGAGAGAGCCGTTTGAATTAGTCTGGTTGGAGAACGGATTATAAAATCGTAAATCCCTTCCGGGTGCGGGTGATAAGGATTCTTTATTTTTTCATTCTGAAAACGGGAGAGATAAAGAGCTAAAGTCGTCCGCGTTGAGACTGACAGACGCATAACATAGCGACTTTCGCAAATGCTAAATTCTTTCCCGAAAGATAGAGATGACGAGAAAGCGATGATTACGAAGCCTTCGGTTGACAAAGCAATGAGAGCTCATTTATCATTGATGGAAATTTCTGGAGAGAATTCAAGAGCTTCTAAAGCTTATACGATTACATTTCTTTCCGATAAAAATAACAATTTACGATAAATAAATTAAACCCATAATTTATCTTATTATCAGTTTTCAGCAGAAATAGGTTTTAAAATCTTACCCACATTGAATTTCACTCAGAGCCATTCTTAGGTCAGGGCCATCAGGGAACGTGCCCTAAACGCAAGTTCATAGAGAAGGCCTAGAATTGAGTCTATAGTATACCTAAAGTTTTAATAGAAGGAAGTTTTTTTATTTTATCCAAAACGTTTTAATTTATCGACCTATAAGATAAAATTGAGTGGATGTTTTTCAGATTATTTTTCAATACTTATAGTACAAATCTAGAACCTTCTTCTTGCGCGAATGACTGGAGTAAAGAACGTTATAGTTACATCACTTATAAACTAAAGGGACAAAAAGAGTATCGAAAAATTCATACAAAAATATATCGTAAAGAAACATTTCTTTGCGTTCTTTGGTAATTCTCGTATATCTTCCCATTGATTATTGATTCAGATTTACTTTATTTGCTCACTGTAAGTATTAAAATTTCCTCATAGTGAGTTTCAGCCGAATTATACTGAAACGATCGGTATTTGACCTTTCGAGACTGAATAGGTCCGAAGACGTTCATCTGCGAACCATCCGAAACACTGACCTCAGCGATGATGTAAGCAGCCACGAATTGTGATAAATTGGATGTACTTTACTAATAGGCCAACGATTTTATAGCATCATTAATTCAGATAAAAAATTTGCTAAATAATGTTCATGGGCTGAAGAGTGGTAGAATCGTTCTGCTTAATGTTGGAGGAGGATGTTGGGCGATCTTCCCTCACAATCGGCGATGGCAATCAGCTTTAAAAGTTTCAGTATTCTTGCGGGCAGATTCTGACTGCAACTTTAAACGGTTTTGTGGTAACAAAGTATGAAAGCAATTTTGAAGTACATCGTAACCTAAGAAAAGAATCAATGTCTATTTTATTTCTCCAATTTCTCATGGTGTTATGACAAACATAACAAATTTTAGGAAGTAGAATGAACGTCTACAAAAACATTATTTCTTAAATTAATGAAACTTATGATGAAAAATTGTATATTCGGTAATGAAAACTGCATGGATATATGATGAATAAGAAAACAAACTAATAGGATAAGTAAGCTATCTTATGGTCTTGTCATTCTGTTTCGTACACTTTTCCCCAAGTTTCCTTCACCACAGGCAAACCAATAAGTAGAAACTTTACAAATCTTGATGAGTCACTGCATACCTAATTGATGTAGTTCACAATTACAATAATTTGTATAGTCGCCTTATTATTCACATTCAGACACACATGAAGTTGATATTTTTAAATTTATTTTTTTAGATTAAACATATCTTTTGTAAGTGTAAATTATATTTTGACTTACTAAATATTATTTGCTTTGAATTTCATCTGCTTATTTAAACAATTTTAGTAGAATTTGTTACAGTGAACCAAATTCTACTTCTCACTATCCCCGCGCGTTTTGTGGTATAAATATTTTCATATTTGTAGGATTAGTGGTTATCAATTATCAGAATATATATTCAAAGTATATTTGGTCTAGATTAGATGTCTTGGTAAAATTATTTGAATGAAATTGTGAGGCGATATATTTAAATACAATTTTGGAAACTACGGTAGTTTTTATTGTAAAATATGTATTGAGTAATACATTTCTCATACACTTAGACTATCCTAACATACATGTAGTAATAATAAAAATTACAGTAATTAAATCTATAATAATGTCCTTAGTCACCTCACTCATTGACTTTCAAGTGTACCTTATCCTTCCATACGAATTTTCAAAGTTTATATCAATTTTCTCGTTTATATCAATTTTCGTAATTTCACGTGATCGTAATGCATACGAATTTCATTGAAAAAATCCCTCGGTACAGATGTCAAGGTAATACATTCATGACTCGCTATTCTGGCCTCAAAAATGCGATCCTTCGCCAATTCCTATAGCCATCGGAGTTGAAAAATGCCTTTCTCGAAAAGTCAACATTCCGCCGAAGCGGAAGAGAACTCGTGACCTGCGAAAGAGGTTCCGCATTTTCGACATGGGATCCAGCCACCGATCGAGCGACACGATTTGGCGGAATGTATGATTGAATATGGATGAAGGAGAAAAAATTCTAAGCGATGATTACAGAGGGAACTTTATTCAGGGAAGCGACCGCGGAAGGCGGGGACCCCACTGTGAATGCGAAAGAGACAGACTGAAAGAAATGAAAAAAGAGGAGTAATAGGCTAGGAGTCCATCTTGAATACAATTCTCCTGCACTAGTGTTTCCGCGAATATCTCGTTCGTGGGAATTGATGGGAGAGATCGATGATCTGCATGAATCGAAATAGGTGAAAAATATCAATAAATGCACGAATTGTAAACAAATAGATATAAAAATTTTCATCTCCGAAAGAATTATTTATGCACTTATCACTTCTTGATCTTTAGATTTCCTTTGTCAATAAAAGTTATCGGTGTAAGCAAAATGATAAACACGCATTACATGAAGCAGTTCGATTTCAATCTTCCATCGAATATTTTAACTTCGGTCCATATATTTTTGTTAAAATATTAAAGTAGAAGTATATCTGATATCTTATTACTACAAATGCGTAGCAATTTTAATAGCAGATAACGAACAGAAACAATAGCGAATATCGTTATCAGCAATACAAACCTAGCGAGATTCAAGTCAGTGAAATTTAAACCCCAATAAATTCATTATTTTTCATTTTATGAATTTTGCATCCCAAAAATGTATCCTTTTAAAGTGCACTTATGATTTTAGCTACCTGAGGAATAAGAATTTGCTACGAAAAACGCATACGAGAGATCGTCGCAAGCAATTTTTTGCTTCACCTACTTGTGACTGTTTACATTGGTGTTAGTACATCCCTTTAAAGTGCGAGAAGCATTGCCTCTCTCCAACAAGTGTGAGATGAGGAAGTGGTAAATACTGGATTATATGAAGAAAGTCTTGGGAATGCCGTCGCGGGAAAAACAGAGTGAGCGTAATGAGACAATGAATTTGAAGTGGACTCAAACAAAACCCTTTAAAATGCTTCTTTTACTTCAGATTCAAAATAAATTTCATTTTTCTAATTTACATTAAAACATTTTTTTAAGCAAACAACCTACTACTTATATTTCCAAAAAATAAGAAGAATTTTTCAAGCATCGAAGCGGAAGAATGTATCTGCACATTTCAAAGCATGCATACAATGAGAGAATTGTCTAATTTTCTTCAAGACATTAATGTAGATAAATATTAAACATGGCAGATCGAGGTGTTAGTTGGCGGAACTCCTTCATCATCATAGAGAAAGTAAAACTTAGTTAGTGAATTCCACAAACAAAGTTTTAATAAGAACAACCTAGGTTTCGTTACATCCAGGTGAAATACAAAGAAAACTGACCGTAATCTATAAGGAGAGAGAAGGAGGGCAAGTATAAAGATGAGGGCTTCATTCTCCAGATATATATTATTAAATTTAGGATTTTAGGCAATTAAATTCATCAGCCACTCAAAGATTGTCTCTGAGAACGTAAAATGAATTTCCATAGGACGACATACAACAAAATACACTACTTAGAAAAGTGAGTAAATAAATCGATAAATAGGGAAGAGTTATATAAATGGTGTTCGATTATTATATTATTAACATCTTAAAAGAACTATAAATAAGCCATGTATTTAATTTTTGTAATGATTTGTGCATTTGCTGTATTCTTTTAGGCATAATGTGATGCCTCAAGCTTTTACAATAAATTTCTCATTTATCTCACAAAAAAATAATTGACCTTTGATAGTGATCAATTTATTGGTCTTTTAACCCTACGAAGGACTAGAATAGACGGATGTGAGATCGAAATGTACGTCTGAATGCCTTCGATTCCAAAACTTCCATTGGCTTCATTCAGAAACGTCCTCCCGCAGCCATCGCTCTCCCTACTAATTGCAGCTGTCGATCATTCCCCAGCACCGAGTCTGGGATAATGAGGAGTCTCCATTTTATCTCTTCTGGTGGCAAGAAAACAATCTCCTTTGGCATATGCCGATGATAAAATATGCGAGTCGATACCCCTCGCGTAACAAATAGGGGCAAAGTTTCCGATTCAATAACTTCGTCGCGAAAATAAGAATAGTCATTACGAGCAATTGCGGTGTAATTACCCGGTTCAATACTTGAGCGTAATCTATATTCCAAAACAGAATTATCTAAACGCTCGAACAAAATTCTTGAGCAAAAAATTGAGCTGAGATTTCATACTATCACAAGGCGCATACCAATATTGAAATAAAATATATTTACTTGATTCTGCACTCACTTCTTTGAATCTACAGCTCTTATCACTCGTATTAAATTTTAAAACTGAGTATTCATACGAGAAACAGCTTTGTCTTACTGAATACCAAGCATTATAGGGCAGTCATAAGTCGAGCACAACTATGAATTAAAATTAGATCTCCATTATTAAAACAGAGCAAAATTATATTCATTTTATATTTCAATGTAGATATTATAATAAAATTTCTTGTCAGCAAAGTAAAAATATTTTCTTTCTACATTTTTTTGTGTATAATCCAAAATTGCTCTTAGTAACTATTTTGATTTACTGTCCCATTATTTCTCAAATCAAAAAAAAATACTGGCCAGTCATTCAAACAGATATATTCAAGTGTGTACCATCAGAATGCCACCAGGTTAGATTTCCTGGAAAGAACGCTTTCCTTCTCTGATCTTTTTATCGTAAACATCTAACGAATATAAAACAAGGAAGAGAATTTAATAGAAAGCGATTTCAACGCCTGCTGATACACTACTTTATTTTACGATCGAAAAGCTAAGAATTTTACGCTTCAAAATTCCCACCTGACCATGTTAATAGTGCCATAACGCTCGGAAAACCGACGGAGATTTTATCTTTTAGATTTAAATGTAAGGCCCTTTAGTATATAGCTTGTTTTACATAAGATTACTTCCCCTTCGCAGATATTACGAAGCGAAGGAATCTACCAAATATGATTCCATTCAAGGCAGGAGTGAAAGAATAATTTTGCCTTTACACCAAAATACGAATACATCACATGGCTACATTGGAACACAAATTGAAAATTGTGCATGATGTGACCATGTAAAAACAATGTCAATACATCTAGCAAAAACTTCGATTTATTTACATTTATAATAACCATATTATTCCAATCTAAGATTGAAAGGAATAATACGAGTTACTCGATATCACAAATTCAGTATAAATATCAAGGTCTGAAAACTGCCTCATAAACTAAGCATAATAGAGCATAATAAACGAGACAAATTCAAGCTTCGTGGCTGGTCTCAAGAAACTAAGCTACTTAAAAGAACGGTAATTTGACGACTTCAATGTATACATATAAACGTCACAAGAGAACATTAAAATAAGTAAAACCTAAAATGAATTTAATATGTTTAAAAAACTTGAGAATGTTGTAGGATTAAACAAAGCAGTTCAGAGAAGTCTGATAATTAAATATTTAGTAATTTTATAGTAAATTGGGCCTCTATAAAATATTATGTTATCTATAGTTTTGTTAACAAACGTGAAATGAGTGTTTTCGCAGTTGATACATATCCAGAGTGTGTATACATCTATATACATGCATAAAAAACCCACACAAAGACTTCAAGAAAGAGAGAATAGCAGTCATGTCCCCCGGAAAGGCACACACGCCTGATAATGTCAGCCGCTCGGGTTGAACTCGCACACTTTCTTTTTAATCCTTTCTTTCCAAATAGAGCAGTCGTTCGGCCCGCGAAAAAGACGTTAAGGAAACGTCGGCGAATCAATAAGACGCCTCGGAGGCGGATTTGGACATTGAAAATGTCACGCCCAAAAGGACGCGGGCGAACCACTATCTCTTACAAAGTATGCCGCACTTGCCTTTTGTTAAGGGGTTTTCGTTGGGGTCGCGGAGATAGAGACCGCGGAGATCTTCAAAATATGCTCATGACGGAATGCTCTTTGAAAATATCTTGTCCGCGAAGCTTTGATGTATCCTTGTAGTAGACGTAACAGCAAAGAAACGAATCAGTCAATTCAGAGCGAAAATAAGGGCTAAAATTCTCCAGTTAATAATTCAAGATATTAGCTCTAAAGGCGTGAAAAATATTCGATCTCTGTAAGCAGAATGATATTTGTATCCTATCCTTCATCTTCTAATTGTAATTAAAGTTTAAATTTAAAACTTCTGGTATTTTTTTCGACTTAATACTACATTAAATGATATAATGAGACAATAAGGACGACAGAAAGCCTATAAAATGCAGAAGATGATACCTTACTACCAAATGTACGAAAGGGACAGTTTCGCTTAATTGTTTAGCCAATTCACATATTTATGTTTCATATTTTTTTGTAATGTCAATATTTTGTTATATTGAAGCTATAAATGGGAAACCGGTAGTTGTACTGGCTGCAATTCGTTTTCACAATGACCGAAATACTAAGCGTTAATTTTTTCTTTAACTTTCAAATAATTCTGTGAGAATTAATTCAATTTATTTGAAATATTTTATATTCCCTGGTATATAATGGGATAGAAGTTAGAAAGCGGAATTCTGCTAAGTACATAAATCAATAAAAATTCCGTTAACTAATTTTTTTTTGAGGAGGTTTTTTATACCGAAACAAGAGATCAATGTAATCGTTTTGTGTAATCCTATCTATCTAATGAATGTAACATTTCTAAACATCAAAAGATGTTTCACGTATTTAAAATAGATATTTTCCCTAAAAATCGCTATTGATTTTCCATAACTTCCGATACTTATGTATTCATCATTCGCCATTTTTCTCAATTGTTTTGAAAACTATAGAAACAAATTAAGTAACAGTAAGTGCATCGTATTGTAATTCATTTACTTCTTACGTTTGTATCGCAACGAACTCTAATCTTACACTACTTGTAGTTAAACAGCCATTTAACTTTAAAATTCATGTGTTTTACTAATATTAAATACTTTAAATAGACAATAACAAATTTATGAACCGAATTAGAAAAATCTCGCCTAAAACGTTGTTTAAGTCAATATGACCCGATGCGACTAGTAACGTAAGGATATGCTACGCGACTACTTATGGCTTACAGGAAAAAGGAAAAACAAGCCACATGCTATAAAATCAAAAATATCTTCCTAAATACTTTCCTCTTGTAAACACGTCAAACAAGTCGAGCTCGGATACATCATCGAGTGAGTGTTGCGAACTCCATATTTCATTCATTGATCGTTATCGTACCCTCGGTAATTCCCTGATCCTCAAACACTGTCATGAGTGACTTCATCGGTAAATCGACATAAATTCCAGTGATTCTCGAAATGCACAGTTGGGTAACGTCTAACTCGCACCTGAGGAGTTCATAAAGAAGGAAATAACTTAATGGCGCGTACTTAAATACAGACAAAGCTATGAAATGTTAAAACTCTTAACAATTCTGCAAGAATCATAACCGGGATCACCAATTAAGCGCCAAAACATTTCTTTACTCACTGTTTATGAAGTCAATAAGCGCACGCACACCGGCACGGATATTATAACCGCATTAATTGAAAGGCAATATTTACCATTCAGACCGACAATCGCCCACGCCCGTTTTGCAAACCTTCGGATAACAAACGGGATGAAAAGCCCGTCCATTAACGGAGAAAATGCTTGTTATGCCAGCGAGTGAGCGCATCCCTCATTATTTAACGTAAAAACAGAGACCCGACTCGGGCGGAAAAGAATGTATTTTTAAACGTCCCGAGGAGTGAGGGAAAAAAACCGTAATTCCCGTCCGCATTTGACGCTCGGAAAATGGGGCCCATCTTCCCTTTTCAATCTCTTAGAGGCGAAAAGACAATCGTAAGCCGAAGAGGTAAGCGGCGCCCTTGGCTAGCGGATCGAAGTCTAGGGCAGACCACGTTTTCGAGGCAAGAAGTGCGCAATAACAAATCCTCGCACGGAATCCCGAGAGACGATTCAATTTATCCTCCACCGTCGCCTCTATTCCCTCTTACATGTCCTTCCCAATCCTCTCTGCCCTAACTTCTCAACGCTTTTTTCCTCAACCCGACACCCACCTCTCGTCTTCGTGAGGCATAAGAAATATCCTAACTCCCCACTCAACACTTCTCTCTCTCCTTTCCTCATTCTCTCCCGAGTGTGCCGAAGGTGAGGGAAAGACGGTCCATGAGAAACAAGGGAAAAACGCCTTCTCAAAGAAGGTGACAAAAAAGAACTATCGACCCCTCTTCTAAAGGAATACTTTCACTATATTAACCTCGCAACGCTCTCAGATGTACTACTACTGCGACCGGCCTATTTCTTCACTTCTTCATCACATGGAAGATATAATTTCGAGTATATAATATAAATGTTTTCCAATTAAAAAAAGTTTATCCTTCCATTAATGCATGTTTGTTATGAATTTATGTCAATTTCAATTTTAAGAACACTTATCCAGAATTTTACACCAGTATTAATTTTTAAATATTTCACCGTCCACCAATCCAATATAATATTCCGGGTTTTTTCTTCAGTTGCTCCTTGTATAATTAGCACGAACATTAACCATATGTTATTTAAATAAAATCAATATGTTTCGGCGTAACTTCGTGGGAAGCCATCATAAGATAAAATAAGAATACTTTGTATATTTCCACAAGATAATTTATTGTGAACGATTTAAGTAAATTTTTAGCATCTTCAGGCACAGGAAATAAGGAGCATTCAGTATTTAAAGGGTAAAATAATAATAATAATAATAAAAGGTCTTTATTCGGGCGAGATTGAGACTAGGAAGTCTCTTCTTACATTTAACCCATAAAATAAATCAGGGGAGGGTAAAGTGGGGATGGTAGGGGAGGAACTGCTTCTTGGGGAGGGATAAGAGGGGAGAGGTATGTAGTGAGGTAAATTCTTTGGTGAGGGATCCTTGGTCAGGGAAAATATTTATTTCAATTATTTCTAGGAAGTTCATATGCTATTTGTTTAACGAAACCAAACCCTAAAACATCATTTAAGTGGAGCCTAACCTCAGAGAAAGTTATTCGTGCAGCCCAGTTTATGTGTCGCCTAAAACATTTTCATTTCTCAAAGAGCAAACTTTATTGGACGAAGAACTTGTTGCGAGTGAAATTGGGATAAATGTCGAAATTTTCTTTTATAGTTGGTTTCAGGCCGATATCTTAAATTAAACTTTAGACGTTGCTTTTTATTTCCGAGAGCGGAATTCGTGGTGGCGAAACGGCGGCTGTGAAAAAACCTCATCAGCTTTTTCAGGGGCTTCAGTGGTTAACACACTCCTCTTTATCCGTTCGGTCGGAAATGCTGCCCTTGCAGGCAAAAACTATCTCCGATGGGTTCTGCCCTGCCTTCATCGCGCTCATTCCTTCCTTAATCCGTTCGATCCTAATATATCTCTTTCTCAGGTGTGTTTTCTTTCAGCGCCCTTCCCCTCCTTGTATTTCCTTTCCTCGCAAAGTTCCTTGCAGAACTAGAATTACGGATGAGTAAAGTGGCCAAGATGTGTCCTCTGAGATGCGAGAAGCGAACAGCAGTTTAAATTTGGATGAGTTAAAACAACTTCGAGGTTAATTCGTGTAAATTAAAGTTGCAACGCGAACTAAAGGAATTTCTCTCGAAGCAGGAGCTGTAATTTAATTTCAACTGTACCCACGCATGAAGAGTAAGAGGATTACAGCGTGAGTAATTTTCCATCGTTGCTAGACAGGTATTCTCAGAGGAATGATTTTGCGAAGTTAATAGCTACTTGATTACAGAACTGCTGAGCACCTTAGACATATACTGCTGAGAAAGTCGTAGAATATTTTACGAAATAATAAGAATCTTAGTCGCAATCAATTTATAAGACTTTGCGTTCAAAGGTATAATGTAATAATACCTAGACTAAATTAGGATTCCCCTTGCGTACCGAATTAATAAGTCTTGAGTATGTATTAGAAAGAAAATCGGTATGGTAATTCTGACGGTTCATCAACTAATGAATATCAAGGAGAGTAAAACAATTTCCTTCGTTAGTTGATCGACGTAAATTCCAATAGCGTTACATCAGTGCTCCCCAACGGAAATTCCTCTTAATATCCATAACTACCATACGCTGTTAACCACATAATATATATTTTATAAATTTTCTGATACAATTCATTATTCCATACCGAAAATATTGCATTCTTTCGCTCAACAAATCAAGTTCTCCCTTTATATATTTCAATTTTTCCCAAGTTAACGGAGTCATGTATACTGTGAGCTAAAGGGTCAATATGTATTGGCGCTTAGGAGAGAAAAATATTTTGGGATAATTTATTTACAATGAACAATATAACATAAATAATACTTTTAATCTTCAGCTAATAATATCTAATGAGAAATAAATGTATATTTAAAAAAGAACAAGAAAGAAGCATCCTTTCGGCGCTATAGACTCATATTGCGATCATTGGGGATTCAAATTAAATTTCTTTATTAACGAAAATTGTCGCGCTAACTTTAGATCCTTTCTCAGCCAAATTTACAAAATTTCCTTCATTTTCGCCCTTCCTCTCCGTCAAAAGCGCTATATTTTAATGTTTACCTTCGCTCTCTTATCTCTAATTTCCCAGTCCGAACGTTATGACCCTCTCGCCTCTTATCTCCCCTTCTTCCTCCACTCATCATTCTTTCCGTCTTCGCAGTTCCTTCCTCCTTAACCCTTCTACCTCTTTGCACTCTTCCCCTTCGCTCCCAAAAAGCAGAGGTCCAGAAATATATTTAGCACTAAGAGCGAGAAAGAAAACTTCCTTCCAAAGATTAGGCTCCTCAGCCTCTCTGCCCTTCCATCATCGTCCCCATCGTAAGCAACTTTTTAATAATCTAACGCTTGATCAATATTTTATTATCCAAATATACAACCAATTCTTACATACAATTAATGTAATACTTTAAACAATATCGACGCATTTCATTCAAGACACATATCCGACAAGAATTATTCGAAGAAGAAGCGTTCGATAAAGAAGTCTTCGAAGAAGAAGCGTTCGAATAAGTGTAAATAAATTTTGATACCTGGTAATATTGGCAAAGTCACAGGAATTCATACAAAAATACGAACAAAGATATGAGAGCAAATATGTAACAAAATTGTTCGTTTTTTTAAATATAGCATATTAAAAAATTGCTAAAGAGGCTTAAAAATGACTGCAAAATCTATAGATCTATATTTCTTTTAAATATATTCCTGATGTTAAAACATACATTAAAGATGCAATTTAAAACTTTTCTATCATATTTTCAATCAAGAGAAGCTAAATCGTTCAACCGTAGTCCGAAAAACATGCAACATAACTAGCATATTTTCTTTTCCAATCTAGAGATGTGTCGAATTACTTTACATAAGAACTAAAGGAAACCGATTGTTTTTCTTACAGTTTTTTCCTTAATATGTTTAAACATGGTCTTCAAAGAAGAATCACTCAACGAAAAATTCTAAACAAAAATACATCCTAAATATGGAGGATTCCTTCAGTTGCTTTCTTATTAATTAGTTGGGTAATAGGGAATGATAGAGAAAATCCTAAGCTACCGCGCAGAAAATCCTTTTTCCTCGCAACCGAAATTTTGAATTCGTACTTTCAGTTTAGTTTACTAATCCTTTATATTCTCACTATTCTCACCAATCCTTTATATACTTAAGCAATCATATAATTACCCTTGTGTGCAGCATTCATTAGCATCTTATAAGTGACATCATCGATGACAAGAATAAAACAGTTAAGTTAGGAATACTAGATAAGATGATCTCGTCTCCAGAGAACTACTGAATTCCTCACTGAGAATTCCAAGTTGGACCGGAATATCTACACATTCCTTCTCATAACTTTGATACTTTTTTCATCGTCAGTTAACTAGAATTCTTGGCTCCGTTGTCACCTAAGAGCGCTCCACTTTTCGCATTCGAATAAGCTGAAATTGTCATGTATTAGTGGTCTTATCCCATCATTCTTCTGCAGCAGATTCGATCAAAAAGTGGTCTTCCCTCCATTACCATTTAAGGCAAATAAGAACTAACTTCTAGTCATTTGTGCTAGGATTTCTAAGGCGATAAAGTTTTCATGTCTTTCCATTAGCATTCACCGTGAAAATAACTAAAGAATACCGAATATTGGGAACCGATTTTCCCATTCCCCGATGAGGCCATATAGGAATAAATTACTATTTTCACAATCACCTTGTTGTATATATTGTTCAAAATTTAAGCGGTTATTTTTTTGTGCTACTTAGCTCCTTTTCTTTTCTCCAATTTCACTGTATTCTACATAAATCAAAGAATGTTAATTAGAGTTTTGAGTACGTTGAAATTACATGGTTCAATAAGAAATTAGACACCTACCAAGCATTAGAAAAAAAAAAAAAAACAAAAAGTACTTCAAGAATCAAGGATTCGAGTATTATTAAAGATGTACCAAACCTCTATCTACTCTGGAAGAATTTGGTGAGTCAAGATAATTTTCAACAATCCTCTCAGGTTTCAACGTATAAATTTTTAATCTATGTTTTTGTTTTTCGTAAGTACTATTTCACATCTCTAGTTCAGTGGCGCTAAACTTTGAGTTCAACCTACTCGAGCGAAAAATCGCAAATATAAAACTAAAAAATAATTTACAAAAAAAAACAATTTTTTCGTTTAACTCGGAAAAGAATTGCATAATCGTTTCTTTTCCCAGTGGAACCGATTGAAATGGACACTGAATCTCACATCAAGATTTTCAGAGAGATTCTGAACTACCGAATTTACGATTTTTTCAACCTTCACCTTCAGACCTTAATTAATTAATGCATCGAAACGAATCGATTATGCTGATTATAAATCCCCAGCATATTTTAACTAGACGGAAATAACAATAATTCAGGCCTCTCTTGCGAAGGGAAATGTTGCCCAAAAACTGATACCTGACGCAATACCAGAAATGGGCGTTTCAGATGTTCTCGGATTCTCACCGTTGTCTCTCGCGCATCTTCAAAAATAAATCCTAAATGGTACAAGTAAGCCCCTTCGGAGAAAACAATAATGACTCCGATAACTTACGTTTTCCCAGGTCCGTTTGCGATGAGGTCGTCCACCTCTAATTCTGTCCCCTTAAGATGGCGTGTCGAAGTGAAAATTGAACCCGAAAAATAAAGATTCCACTTTCGAGAAAGACTTTATTCGGAAACACACTCGGTCCCGCCCTCTACTTTTCTTCCGACCCTTTACTCTTTACTAGCGGCCGACTTTAAGAAGTGCCCCGGGGGTTGGCGGTTCTCTTTTTCGTCTGCATAACCAACTCGGAAGGGGGAAGGACCGTCAACCATAAACGTAAATAAAAGCGGATGGGGAGATTCGTTGAGTTGCGAAACAAGCGTCAAAATTAGTGGTACTTTTGAAAAAAAAGGAGACAAAAAGAGAGAGAAGAGGACTCGGCTCCGTGCTACATCCTCGAAGGTCAACCGACGAATGGGTGGGCCTGCTCTTCCTGAATATCAAGCAGGCGGTCCGTCAATTACAGGGAGGAACAACCCACAAAACGGAGTCTCCGGGAAGAAATTCGGAATTTTTGACCAGAAAAAAAAGAGGATAAGGTAGTAATGGGAAGAGAATGAGAGGGACATCGAAGGGACAAAGGATAAACCAATAAATCGCTGTGTTCGGGAAAGACAATGCGATGCAGGCAGAATATAAGATTAGAGTCCTTCTTTACGTCAGTTACGTCATGCACATAAATCGCTTAAATTCCAAATAATCAGCGGATACTTCAGAATCGATAAATATTGTAATATCCGCTTTTATTAAATTAGTAGTATCGTACGTCGTCTCACCATGCTTCTATCGTTTATAATACACATTCTATGTAATTTGATTATCTCTGTTTTTAGACTGAAAGTTAAGCTCGCACGCATTGAGATATAAAAAAATTAAAATTGTTTATATTCAAGAGCTTTTATCGTACCTATTACTCTTAAAAATACCGATTAACCGTATTGTTTCCACATATTTCTTCGTCTTGGAATAACATCCTTCTCAGTTTTTTTACTGAGATATGGCAACTTTATTTGCAGTAGAGGAAAAACTAGGTAAGCCAAACTCTCAGAATAGAGGTCGATTGCCAGATTCAAATGTATATAAATAAATAATAGTTATATGGTATACTTTGCAAAGGAAATTCACATATTTTAATTATTAAAAGTTTGTCGCCCGATTTTGCGTGGAGAATCACTGTATCTAGAGGAATTAGGAAACGATATCGTTAACTTGTTCAGAGAAATACCAGAAATATATGTACGATAACTCAACAGATACTACAGGGCCCTTTCTACTTAAGATGAGAAATATTTGTAGGTATAAAAGAAATAAACATTTCAATCTGATAAAGGTTTTATGGAAATAATTTAAATCATGAGTATTATCTACATTTTGGATAAATAATATTTTTAAGTCAGAATTATTAAACGAATTAATATTTTCCAGTATTTATTACATGATTTAGTTTCAAAAAGAGACAAAATTGACAAATTTCGGTATTAGAAACTGCAAGAATTTCAAGAATACCATGTCCTATCTTCTTAAGCACGATATTCTTTTTGGGTCTATTTTCAGTGACCTAAATTTAGTTTTAGCAAAAAAATGAATACATTATCATAAAAAATCCTTAAGTGACCTGCCCTTGAAATTTCACTCCTCCATACAAAACGACAAATCCCATTTTAATAGCTATTTCAAGAAAATTACTTCCGTTGAATTTATTCATTATAAATAAGGAAACCAATTTCAAGTAAATCTGCGAATAACTAGATACATCTGAAAATTTGATGTATTTATGACGAGCGAGGAAATTTAATTACATCGATGAGTAAAAAGTGCTGCTTATACGATAAAATTTTTGTATTCTTCAAATTTACATTTGTAAAATTATTAGCAGCGATCATTTCATCTCGTAAAAACAAATAAAATAAACATTTATTCATTTCAGATCATGCAAAAATAATCTAGCGGAGAACATAAGCTTGTCGGCATTTAGATGAGTTCCTCCTCAAATCTGTTAGGGGTATGGAAAACAAATACGAGACCCTAGTTTTGGCCTCGCCTGAGGGAAAAAGCGTTGAAAACTTCCAATCGAACGAGGATATCCGCAATCGACCAACTCTCACGGACCTCACGGCTGAATCGGAATCAGAGACAGTAGTGCCATTCGCTATCGAAAAATCCTTGAAAGTGACCGGAAAGTGGCGCGATCTCCCCGTAATCAATTAGAAACCGTAAAACAAACCACCTCGGAGCGACTCTTTCGTTCCACTTTCCGTGGATCCGCCCATCGCGGGACATTCCCCAGCGCATGGCCGCGGGCTGTTTCCGTTAGCCCAAGAAGATATGGAATGGTAAACCCCCAGTTTTAGAAGGGCAGCGAAAGAGAAATAAATGAATTAAGCATTGGAGTCCCATCTTTTTTTCCACTTCCCTCCCATCTCCTACTCGGGAGCAGTTTTAATCCTTCGGAGGATTGTAACCAATGGCGCCTTCATTTATTTTCTTTTTCTATTTGGCTCGAGGGTGACTGAGAAGAAAAGACGGCCGGCTAAACAAATTCTGGATGGATTTTGGATTCCCACGCAAGAAGGAATATAACACTTCCTCCACGGCCGGCTTCAGACTTTCAGCTGCCCTAAGAAGAACGGATTCTGGACCCCTCTGTCACACGGGTGATTCTATTTATTTGGACTATTGATATTTAATACCACCACTAGATATCTCTGTTTACTTATATTTCCTCATAATTATTAATTGTGTCATTATCCTCACTAATATGATAATATAATTACAGGTAATGAAGAAAAACACTGTAAATTTTCCACACTTATTTTGTTACGACCGGTTTCGCTACCAGAGTAGAATCCACCAGAAGATGCTAATCCGGTAGCGAAACCGGTAGTAAGCAAAATAAAAGTGTGGAAAATTTACAGTGTTTTTCATCATTACTTAAATGGCTTTCCACAAGGTAACGCCTGATCATCTAGATTTCAATATAATTACATATGAATGAAATATTTGGAATAATAAAATACATTAGATTTTACCCTTACTACAGAAATTTTTATTACTATAAGACTGTATCAACTATTTGGTTGTTGTAAACATGATGATGACCTAAGGAGTAAAAACTATGGTCGTGTAGCAATAAATATCTTTTGAGGTAAAGGTAGAAATCAAGTTTATTTTTTTATTCTTTAAAATGAAAACCTACCAGAAATCGGGGCTAAATTGGTAGATTTTATAATTTATAGCAATATATTAATGAAAAATATCACACAAAAATACTAAATATTATTGAGTTAAACCTGGATGGCAGGAAATCTAGGGAACATCTCTATATACTTCAGAAAATCCCATTTTGTTTCATTTGGAGACAAAAAGCTTGAGGAGAGCAAAATCGCTAATGTAACTCGTATTCCTCCTTTCTTGAATATCATGAATTTCTTCGTTTTTTCCACTCCATCCCTGAAAGTGGCATATTTTGCCGTGATATTTAAACAATTGAGAAAGAACTGCGCCATTTCTGCAGGAAACACCATTAGACCGCCCCCTCTTAGAGTGCACCCTGAGGCGTCGGCCTCCCTCGCTCACCGTCGGCCCTGGCTTCCGCCCAAGCTGTTACATTCCCACCACCCATTCATTCCTCATCTCCATTCCGAAACCCCTAACCATACCGCACCCTTAAAAAATACCCCTTCCTAGATTCCTCAAGGATCCTCTGGCCCGCATTATACCTCCCACGTCGTTAGCTCGGTTATCATAAGCATTGGAAAGAGAGAGAGAGAGAGAGAGAGAGAGAATGGCAGAAGCAGTGATGAGCAATGTGTGAGCGAGTCAGTTCAAGTGAGCGATTCGGAAAACTGAGCTGTGAGGGGAGGGAGTCGTATTTGAGTGAGTCTCGACTCCTTGCTCTTAAACGACTCCCTCCCCTCACGCCTCTACAGGCGCGCAAGACTCATTTTCCGCTCAAGATACTTTCTCCGCTCACAGCTCATTTTTAGCACGCGACTCTTATTCGTTCACAGCTCTCTGAGCACAGGACTCTTTTTTTCGTATATGACTGTTCATCTATTCTTCCTTCTCTCATATTTATGTTTGTTCGTACTCAGTAAATAATCCTTAAAAAGAAAAAATATTTAATGGATACCGATATTTATTTTTTTATTTGATATTTTTGAATTTAAATATTTTTTAATAACTCGTGATACTTCATCAATTGATACCTGAATTTAATGAACCTTCCTTCAGAAGGATGATACCATATTTGTAGGATCTTACTGATCCCCCCCGAAAACTCCCGGAGAGTAATTTTCGAGAGCGACTCCTTTTAGTGAGCTGTAAGTTTAATGGCGACTCCCTAAAAAGAGTCGCATTTGCCATCACTATTTGGTCTCTGTGTTTAATATATTATATTTATAGAATCTTATTTAATCCCCACCCAAACCACTCCCAGAGAGTCGTTTTCGAGAAGGACTCTTTTTAGTGAACAGTGAGCTTTGAGGTGACTCACTGAAAAGAATCAAATTTGCCATCACTATGAAGAAGCTTCGCTACTGGGAACAGCTTCGAATGTGGAATCGAGAGACGTCACGCGAAAACATCTCGGGCCGAAATGATCGGACCGTGTCTCCTCCAAGGCCTAGAGAGAGACGACGCTAATTCACTGGCGGAAAATAGCGTGGATATGGTTATTGAGTTCTCCTTCCCCGCAATGGGTAGTGTTGTCGCGTTCTCGGAGTCCCTCGCAGAATGAAAGGCTATTACTCAGATTAACTATTCATGACTGCCGTACGTCGTCAAAAGATCGCTCCGAGTCATTTTCCCTTCACTTGTTTTGGCGCTGTTCTCCTCGTCTAAACAACGTCTCGTTTCCCTCCAGTGACGTCACTCAGAACATAAGCGCGAAAGAAATAATAGAGCAGTAAATTTTCATAGACTACGAAGAAGCGTAAGGGGATTATTTGAAAAGTTTTCCTTCGTTTTTCAGTGTTTTTGGTACAACTATGCGCTCACCTGGGATGAGAAAATATCATCTTTGCTTCTCCTACAGATAGAAAACTCTTGACCTATTCCAGGTCTTAATTATACGATATAATATGATTATTAATGAATATGAAATTTTCAGAAAAATGAGGGCTGTGATTATGTGATGACACGAAATGTGGTGTTGCAGTAACATGTTGAAGATGAGATAAATTAATAACGTCAGGATGGAATAGGATATACCGAACTGAAAATCTACCTTAAACCGCAGATACAAGCTTTTCCTCGCTTTATGATTCCCCAGGGGTTTAAAAAAAATAGTACACTAAGGGCGTAAAGGAGAAATATGCAGATGAAGGCTAAGGCTTAAATATATACAGAAAATTACTAATGATGTCCACCGCAATGCATTAGCAGAAATGAAGCGGAAGCAGAACAAGAATCTGCTTGGTGAACAGGAAAAAAATCTACGGATTGATGAAGACAATACATAATTTCATCCAAAGGAAAGCACAAAAAAATGAATATATCCGCAGGAAGGCATTTTGGAAAAGGTACTATTTCGTGGAAATTAAAACTTATGTTTCTTCTTTCGAATGAAATAATAAATAAATTACACGTAATATCGCTGGAGGTAATCCGTTATAAGAGTAGACTAGAAATATGATGTATCAGTTTCTCCACTGCACACACCACAAATATTCCTGAATCATTAATTTCGGCATCTGATACATTTATTATCATATTATATGCGAGCCACGAAAATTATCATTATTATTAATGACCTATTCAATGCCGGTGGAGTAATTAAATTGCACTGCCGTCGCATAGAAGGGCAAAAATGCATTTAGAAATTAATCATACCCCTCCCAACATGTAAAGACATCATGATTCACTGAGGAACCAAGAATTGAGGTCAGGGAAAGATAGCTCGGCCTAGAGAGAAAAATATACCCCGAGCGACAAAATGCCAAAGGATGTATCTCGCTATGAAACCATTCAAAACAGCAGGAACGCAAAGACAACACGGGTGAAATCCAATGGTAAACACTACCGTGTCAGGACTTGACAAAGCATTGTTGCAAACAACGTTCGAACACGGAAGCACGAGGAGCACATCGCAATTAACTATGTTTTTCTCTCTGAAATCTTCCACCGTCGCATCCCGAATGCGGTGTTCTGGATACAGTTGTTGGAACTGCTGGATTTACCAATAGGTCCGAGGTTTGCGTTCCGTTTACAGTTGCGGTGACGCCTAGCTCTGTTCTGCCCCGCAGTTCAATCTCCCGCAGTTCCTCTAATAAATAGAGACACTCTTGTGTTCGCGGATGGGCGGGATTTGAATACGAGATAAATGGCAAGAGGGAATTCTACACCGAGATGGGAGGGGGAACGGAAAGAATAAATGGGGAGATTCATCCAGCTGTTGATCCAGGCCGAATGGAATCCGTGACCGGGGGATCAGTGATTAATGCATTATTTCAACCAGTCGATTGAAGTTTTTCGATCGTAGTTGGCCACCATTTTCATACGATGTATTTTCATAGATAAATTATAGATTAACTGACAATTTGTGACATTTGTATCTCTTGCCTGATCTCTTTATTTACTAGAATACGCTCCGGGGAGTAGAAATAAATTCCGCTGAAATTTGGTTTGTAGTAAAGAAACGAACATTCGACTGCTCCAATGAAATTTAGTAAATTCAATGATTCGAAATGATTAATTGCACCAAGAATGTGTGTGAAATAAAGTTTGTACTTGTTAGTATAAGTGTTTTCATTTTTATTGTACACACGTTGGTGCAATAAATTATTTTGTGTAAAGAATTCGTTTGTGACAGATAGTTTTTGTTCTAACTTGGTGATATCTTTTACAATATTATAAAATAACTACTAGTACAGAACAAATTTAAATAAGAAATACGTGAACGTGTCTTTCAGCCAATTCATACATTAAAATAAAATTAATGGTCAGTCCTAGCTTGATGGAATTTCGTCGAAACCATCTTAAAAGAAAAATTCTTTGTAACTTCCACAATATACATTTCGGTCGACCGGTTCCGTCAACGTATTGGCGTCATAAAGTGAAAAGTACACTAGCACAAGAGCCTGAAGATGCTAGAAACCGAGCAAATCCGGAAGCAATAAAAAGCTAGTAGAAGTTTACAAAATTTTCTTTTTCTCATCGAAGAGTACAGATTTGTTTACTCTTTCTTTATTCTGAAATATCTATACTCTTCACCTGATGATGTTGATGAATATTTTCCTTTTGAGATGAATGTTTAAATTTTACTATTCATTGAATAATAGCGAAAGTTATTCCTTGTAGTCGTAACATTAATGAAAAAATGCTACTTCGAGAGAGCAAAGAAAAACGTAATCCAATCTCGAGGGCCGCAACGAACGCAAGCTAAGATTCTCCCGGTTTCAATTCCGTTCCTCGGATCCGAAAAACGATTTCACGGCTCGAACTCTGACGATTGAGTTTTAAATTCTACCTCACCGCACACCGAAATAGACCACGTATCTTTCAAGGGAGAGCAGACAAAGATTTAAGGAGCTGCGAAGATACGCTCGAACAAGAAAAACCCATTTGAGAAACCTTTGGAAAGCTTGTTAGCCCAGTTTTTGATAAAAACCTCAAACTACGAAATTCAAATGCTTAAGAACATTTCAACAACAAGATAGCGAGGGGAAGTCTACAAACATTATGCCGTGGACACAAATTTTAATTCATCTTCGAGCGGAACGTCTTCGTCTCGTAGATTACGAGACTGGTCCCGTGGAGTTTACATGAAGATCGGAGGGTCGGGAGCAGATTGAGGCTGAGCGAAAGCACAGCCTGAATTAAGAGAGAGGACAGCTGACTGACAGGATGATAAGGGTTTCGAGGGATGGAAACATTGGGGTCATTCTTCCATTTGGTCCGTCCTCATATTTACTAATGACTCCTCCTCCGCTCCATAACAAATCGACTGAGATGATGCAGAAAGATATTACACTTTATATGTGAAATTGTGGTACCGCAGATGCCGAACGGGATGAAGAAAGTTGATCCTGATGAATGAATATCTTTGTTCCATCCATGTGACGATTAAAATTTCGCCTTAAAAACGTAGTATCTACTTGGAAATGTTCAGAATAGTACTAAATCATTATTTGTAAACAGGTCTCTATCTCATAAAAGATATCAACTTATACGTTTTAAATAATATCTAAGGACTTTGAAGCAGATCTTCCAAATTTTTTCATTTCCTTCATAAGTAATGAATTTCTTTTTCTTTAACCATTTATAAGTTTTATATCTTCTTAATTTCTTTTAACTCATAAAATACTGAGATTAATCATTTTTTCTACATACATTATTTGCTCAAAATCAGTGACAACACTCTTTTCTTGTTACATTTCCTTCAATCTAATCATTGGATGGCTTTACAGCTCGTCTGCTCTTTATTATGATACAAAAACTTTCACTTTCCCCTAACACATCCAACACTCCCACCCTTTCCATCCCATTTTTTGTGACTTCTTACATTTTTTTAATCTACCGCCAATCAAAGCATCCATATTGCAGTATACACTTAATAAAAACTCGATAACTCCCAAATCGTTTTGTATCAATCAACGTAAACATAAATTTAATTGATTTTTGGTTTCCTTTAGTTAGCGAAACTTGCTTTTATAACGCAGCAAAATGTTATCATAACGCGAGGAAATTTGAAAAATCAAAATAATATGCGCATAATTACGGATATCCTTTCTCTGAACCTTGATTTTCGGGGCATGCTTAAACACCGAAGCAATCACTCCAGAAAATATCGAGGTAATAACAAATAAAAATGTATATAACTGTCTAAAAAAATTTTGTCGCAAATTTCAGCAATGATATTACAATAATAGACCAAATTAAAATGGAATGTAGTTTAGTTTAGTTTAGTTAGACCCTTTACTGGTGAGGTTAGCGCACCATTGGAAATACAGGCTCAAGAATGGGTTCTGTCTATATATCATATAGGAGTGGTAAAGTAGGAAAGAATTCCTCAAGATAGTTCAGCTATACGTTAATTACTTAATGTAATTTTAAGAATATATTGTAAGTAATTGCAACTTTTTACATGTTATACTTTCCAAAGTTCAACAGACCTTATCTGTTCAATCCAAACATTATTTAAAAATTTTAGTTAATTTGAAACTGAATAACTCTCAAATTAAATTTTCTATACCAAAATCCAAGTTTGAATAAATGGAAATATTATCTACGAATATCTCCACAGTTTCTGACTCTCTTAAAATAAAACTATGCCCCAATTAACTAACATAGTGCATGAAAAACTTAATTTCGTAAGTTTTACTTCGTTAAAAAAATTTATCCTCGAATTATAAGAAAAATTTGCAAGCGTCTTCAAGAGATGGAACTGTTATTTTGACACTTACAATAGCAAGTATTTGATACGGAAACAGCAAAATTACCAGCCTCATGGAATGTAATAAATTTTCATTTGATTATACACCAGCGAACCATGTACGAACCATGATACGATTTGAAAGATTTCACGGAAATAAATCGATAAGGGAAAAATTGTATTTTCCCGAAAATCAACCGGTGGCTCTTATTCACGACAACCAGAAATTCGCTTTTGTTATACATATTGTGATATACGGAATTTAAAATTCATCACATTTGCTTAAATATCGCACTATCCATCCGAAAATAAATTCCAACATAACGGCTCCCGAGTATTCCACCGCAAGAATCGCGAAACTTCTTCCCGATCTGCGGTAAGATCAACCCATCGCCAACTCCGCTCTTTTGTGATTAAGGCAAACAAAACTAACAGCGAGTCCCCGGAGTTTTGGAATCCGTATAAAGGCATACCTGTGGAGGCCCTTAAAGCCCGACAGAGATAAATGAACCCTCCTATACCCTTCCCACTAAACCGCGGTCCGCAACAGGGATACGAAGCTTTCACGCCTTTCGCAGGGCAACTATAATAGGATGCCGAGCGTCTGTGTGAATACGCATCGGGGTGAGGTGAGGCCCTTGAGGCCCTAGCGCCGCTAATTGCCATACCGAAAGCCTTCCAACCAGTCCGGCCTCATCTACCCACGCCCCCCTCCTCGAGTTTTTATCTTAGAATGGAATGCCACGCGTACCTGCCCTTTGATGAATGCTTGCCGAGGCATCGCGAGTCTCTTTGTGAAATTAAAGGCGTGAAAAAGTCGACAATCGCCGGAATCTCTTCCTTTAGATCGGTTACACATCGATAATAGGTGTTTACCTGCCCAGCTCAGCGGGAATTAAATGTGTTAACACGGAACTGCATGGCAATCAATCTTTAAATAAGATTTAATTTCCTTCTACTTGAGTATGTACTACTAATGCTAATAATCTCGTAGTCATTTTTTATTAGTGGTCAGTTAGGAGAGACGAATTATTCATTACTAAACCTAATATGCAAGTACTTAGGAGAAAACCAATCGCTTTTTCTACCTTCAATTAGTTAATTATACAATGTTTTAAGGATGAATTAAAATCAGTGATGATTCAGTTCATTCAGTTGGATATTTGAATAAAGCGGAATTGGTAGCGTCTTCAACAATTATGAGTATACCTTCTGTATTTGTATACAGTCAACATTTGCATACAGTCAGAGTATGATTATTTACAATTAAACAACAACATTAAAACTAGTACTTTACTTACAAACACAATCTATGACTACGAAGTAAAATCATGGAATATTTAAAATTAGAAGAAAATAATACTAATAGCTACTAACCATATTCAAGAAAATATTCCTTAATGCTAAACTAAGAGTTTCCCGTGAGTTTATTTAAAAGTATTGCATTCAGCATTCCGAGAACGACTCTCATTAACCGCCCACGTCCTACTCTACATTTATTATTAAAAAGCTCGTGATGTATCGCCTCACTTTATTTGGTTAGAAATGCAGACACCAATTAGGCATAACGAGGCGTTCTGAATAACAGAGTGCCTGAGCTAATCATAGCGAAGCAATTAAGATCTTTCGAAAAATTCTCCAGGATTTCTCTCCATTAACTTTCACATGAAGACCGGTTTATCAAAGCAGTTTGCAAGAATTTGGAAAAAGTCTCGTATTTTGAGAGAAACTCAGGAGTCCTTAGAACAATTCCGGAAGCGACATATGGTTATTTCAATTAAGACAGACAGGTTTTGATTGCATTAAGACCTCTAGAGAGATGAAGATACGAAAGGAACATTTAATTCAATGAGGATTTCCATTGCAGAATGAGAAAGAAGGACGTCCTTATATCTTTTATGCACTAACTAGCAATGATTAATTGGATTTTGGGATGGATTTACTCCGTTTCGTTTATTTGTGAACAAACTCTATAAAAGTTAAAAATTTTTAGAAACCGAGAAAACATAATATACGCATTACTAATAGGAAGATAGAATTGCTGAAGAAAAACGTTAACAATTCCCAGTTATGAAATGAATATTATAGTCAACAGTATTAGTGCTTCAACTTCTATTGGACAAGCTTTACCCATATTAATCGCATTCACCCGCGAATTGCTTAGCCACCATTTTTGTATTATACTTCAAATATCTCTCTCAAAGCTTCTTCTATCACTTCCTTCTTTCTTTCAATCCTTCATTTTGTCGGTTTGTGAGTTCAATGCTCACTTGGATGCTCTATTACCCACTTCTTCATCCAGTAAGCTTTTTTCGAGCAAAAGCAACACTTTGAAATGCTTTTTATGAACTTGATCGATATATGAAAGTGAATGAGATATAACGAACTGCTACTACTACTAATACTAGCTGGCAGTAAAATATTCTGCATGAGTATTGATTCAAACCTCATTCTAGCATTAGCTGCCTAAAGTCTAAGAGAGGCGATGATGTTAAGATAAAGAGTGCAGTAATTTGCTCTTGCTCTACAACCTGATCCAGAAGTGGAACAAGTCACCTTAAATGTAACACAATGATCTTATCCATAATACTATTTATACCATTCAATGAAGAGTGAACAGCATGTATCCCATAAGTCAGCTTTATTCAGAAGCTTTTATTTTCTTACAGCCATGAAAGTTATGGGACAAATGAAAACAACGATGCATTTTTCTCTATCCTGTACCGAAAGACGTAAAATTTTCCATCTATCAAAATACGGTAGCAGGAGTTGTAACCATATAGTAATAACTAGGAAAAACCGAAACAAAATCAACCTTCTCAATGGAGATACCGGGGAGTTTACCCCTCAACCTTGAGGAAGAAACTTTTATTCGACCATATACGATCCTCCGTGAACCATCACGCTCCTTTTACGACCCAAACACACTCAAACAATTGTTTCGTCTTCGGCATCTGACACGGGGACATGACTCATTCTCCAACGTGGGTTACACTTTCACAGTTCTGAGACCGAAGCCGTCGTAAAAAAAATCAGTAAAAACAAACAATGGAGATTTAAAGTTTACTGTCTGCAAGTTTTCTGCCACGTCTAAGTCCCAGAGGGAAAGAGAAAAAGAGACACGGAAGCGAAAGCGAAAAGCATTGCGTATGCAAAACGAGTAGCTATAAATGGCAGCATAACTGTGAGGGCAGTAGTTATGAAGAGGAAGGTTCCTTTATGCGGTCACTGGTGTTATGACAGCTCACTCGAGACTTCGACGATGGAATGGAAAAGAGGACGGAGCGTGGGCTGCTGAAGCGTCCATCGGTATTTCGCTCACGAAAAGGGCCTTCGCCGGGAGCAGAGGACGCGCTGAAAGACGCGATGCATCTCAAAGACAGCTTCGAAAAGCTAAGCGATTGAAGCAAAGACTTTCTCGAGGGGAGAAGAGGATGAGGGTGTGAACGAGGCAAGCGAGATGGTGCTCAGCGTTTTTACTTCAGCCCCAAAGCAATCGCACCTATAGTATATGATGAGAAATGCTCATTGTGAGAAAAGATATTGCTTTTGGGGAAAGTAATTTCAGAAAACGCTGTATATCTACATAAATATTATGCAAACTACCTGAAAACACACTTGGGATTTCATTACACTGTGAAAAAAAACTTGGAAATGCAGACTTTTATGCCTAAGATTACAGAATTACGTAATTAAAAACAGAAGTGAAAATAACAACCACGGAGAGAATCTTTAGTATTAAGGAAGCTGGATTCGCTGTCAAACCTTTCAAACCTAAAACGTAAGCAAAGAGTGATTACATGACAGTTACAATGATACTGCGCGATGAAGAGAAAAAACCGCAAGCGACATGATAGTTTTCCATCTATACTTAAAAGTGTTCTTACCATCATTTTCAAGGATTGCAATGCGTGAATTCCAATTTTTTTTTTTCGTCCATCTAAATTGTGCGTTAGGTTATTCATTAAATGTATATATTCAACTGGAGTCCAGATTCATGATTATAATCCCCAAGAAAATCAAAAACTGTAAGTAATCGAGCTAGTTGCTCTCTATAATCTATTATTTAATCTCGAGCTACAATATCCTCTTATTATACAGTAGAGAATGTGATTATTTCATTATTAGAGAATATTTATTTTGGCAGATTAGATAAATTACAATGCAATCTTTCACAGGAAGAAAGAAATATTACCTCACTAAAAATGTAAAAAAATCGACACATTTTAATAACAAGTAAGTGAAACTACAAACGCCAACAAGTGCGACAGTCACCTAATAACACGAGAATCCGAACTTATACGTTAAAAATTCCGAAATCAAAACAATGAGCTTCCTGGGAGAAAATAACTTGCGATACTTTCAAAATAATTCCCTCATCTCAGAGAAAAGAACATAACTACTTAAGTTTCCATCAAACCCTTGGGGAATAGATAGACTTAAAATCTCGACTAAAATTCTTCCTTCTTCATCCCATCACGACACTGCTCATCTCAAAAAATCCACACGGAAAGGCTCTCCTCGACTTTAATATAATTATTCTTTCTTCAACTTCTCTTTCCGATCGTTCTATTTCTCCTCCTCTCTTTTCGACTTCCTCAGTTACGTTTCCGTTCTCGGGATGAAGTTTCGAGAATTGTTTTTTATTTGTTTCAAATCTCCCACTTTAATAACTGCCCCATCTTACGTCCGGGAGATGTTCCCTGGAGTCGTCTGGCCCTTGGCAGTTCCTGTTGGACTTTCATTCTCGCAATTTACGCCTCCTTGAATCCCTTCCTCGCTTACTTTCACGAAAAGACTCTCCGAATGGCGTGTTCTTTACGAGAGAACAATTTGACGGAACCGCTCTCGGTTTTCTAATCGAGATTGTTCCAGTTTCGCAAATAAAACAAAAGATAAATCAACACATTTTCTCAGAGGAATACAGTCTATTTAGAGATTTGTGTAATGGAAAAGTATAACGTCTCTTTTTCCATTCGACATGATTTAGGATGAAATCCATAGAGAATTCGTTGGAGTCTATAAGGAGAGATCATGTTTAGGGGAAATATGATCTCTCTTTGTGTAAATTTCATGTTTCATCTTAATGGTGAAAAAATACTCCAAATTTTTCGAAATGACTTCCACTAAAT
This sequence comes from Sympetrum striolatum, assembly GCA_947579665.1. Lineage (NCBI taxonomy): Eukaryota > Metazoa > Arthropoda > Insecta > Odonata > Libellulidae > Sympetrum > Sympetrum striolatum. Next base: position 72,999,117 of record OX388342.1, on the reverse strand, counting down.
GAGGTATCTGCTGAGTTTAATCGTTAGTTTCCGTAATGTTCACTTCTTCGTCAGACAAAGGCAAAATTCATCGCATAGAAAGGGAAAGAGGGCTTAGCTTAAACGAATTTATGAGAAAAATAGCTAAGCCATAAGAATGTAGCAGTCTATACCTGAACGTGAGTAATAAAGCGTATAACTAAATTGTAAATAATTGCTCTCTTACATAATACTTGTTTACCCTGGGTTTATCCATTAGTTCCTCGCAAGAAAACAATAAATTGCAATCTTAAAGAGATCTAGAATAAGTGAAGTTTACAGTTCTCTAAATCACGCGCTGAGTTTGCACAAGGTAAATAAACAAAAAAATAAGATATATCCCCAAGATACGAGGGCAACGAAATCCTTAAATTAATAATTCAAGGCATATTAATCTGCCAACAATTATTCCGCATATGAATGCCTTAAGTCGGATCATTATGTCCAAAAATCAAGTAATCATATTTCGTTATAATATATAAATTACGAAGAAACTGATACATAAATTTACAATCGTACTTCCATAAATATCACGCTAGGAAATATTTCATATGAATTTAAACGACGAAGTGCGAATGGGACATGTGAAATAAGAAATAATCAATGAAGCATGAGAAAAGAGGAGACCTTAGTACTTCATATACCTCAATAAAAAGAAATGACGTTCCGCCAGATTTCACATACGACTATAAATTATGCTCATATCTCTCAGTAAGCGCGCAATTCCGCTCGTCTTGAAGCAAATCCTGCCCAGTTTCCTCTTCCGATTGCAGCATTAAAGCTTCAATCGTCGGGAGTCCCAGAAGCAATAAGGCTGATTTAACCCTTTATCCGGGTTAACACGAGCAGCTTAAGCTTCCATATTTATCGCCTCGGCTGACTTATTATTCCCGATAGAAAATGAATTTGAGCGGCGTTGAAGCAGGGTCAGGGGTCGCGTTACCCTCAATCTCTGGAGCGCTCCATCCAGAGATAACCACGTTAAAGGTTGTCTAATGAGGCATGCAATAAATAAACTTCCGAGATATACATTCTTTACGATCGTGGTAAATCACAACATGGAGATTACATAACTAGGCCCACTACGATAATGACGCGAGTTTTAAAATTTTCGGAACGTTCCGAATATTTCCAACATCTCTAGTATATAAGATCCAGCGAGCCGTGAAATTTACTACGTTGTTCCCGTAAGAAGTACCCCAAAACGTAAAAGTTAATCGAGCGAACGGAGCGGTTAGAACATTTCGCTCCGAAGAAGATATCCCGGTAATTCCGAGTTCCTAAAAATTCCCCGCACATTCTATTTCAATCTTTCCGTACGTGGTGAAGACGTTATTTCTCGGAGCAACAAATCTCCGCGTGGCTTCCGAGGAACAACTTTTTTTTCCTCCTCGAATGTTTGCCAACTCCCAGCCCTCCATTTCCTTTCCGAACCATTTAACTCTTTTCCGACCTCCACTTCATTTTTCCTTTAGAGGACTCTCTCGTCTTTTTTCCCGTCTCCTGAGATATTTGCATATGCGTATATCTGCGGTTTTAAAAAAGCACGATCCCACGGGGCGAATCCCTGGTCCGGTCTCTCGCTAAGCGGTCTCCGCCCAAGAGAAGAATCATTTCCTCCCGTAGTCAATCTCTCCTTCTCTCATCCACCTCAACTGCTTATCGCCTCGGAGAAGACTGCCTATCGAGACGTTTTTATTTATTCCTAACGGTCCTTACTTCCAGAGAATTCAATCGCCTCTGATTACATTCACTTACACGTTTCGATCTATAATTTAAAAGAAACCTGCATCAATGAATGACCCGTAATACGCTTCCACTCTTGCCCATACGTGTATAATAATATGGCGCTCCGTGAAAGACTTTCGCCCTAATAAAAGACGACGAGACGTAAATATCATTAGGGAAATGAAGCTGAACCTGTCGACAAACTTTTCAATGACCACACGACTCTATTTTAGTAGACTGGTGGAATCAATTTCCTATCGAAGTTACGGAATGTACAGGATTTACAAAAATGAATATCGGAGATTTAAGTATGTATCTCGTGATACTTTATCATATAAACATTCATTTATCATCTTAAACATCTCATTCTATAAAGCTTCATATATTTTCAACATAATACATAATAATAAATTGACAACTATCCATAATATCATATTAAATCTTTGTCCTATACCATATAACGCTTCCTCGTTTAAATTCCATACATTTGATATATGCAGGGTCAGCTTAGAGGAAATGTGTACCTAAAAGAAACAAAAATTGCATATCCAAACAAGTCAATTTTATTCCTGATCATCTTTTTGCGCGAATTTTAAGGTAATATTTAATTTGCAAATAATGAATTAAGAGAAAGATACTACTAAATATATTTGAAGACTAGCTAGATTCTCGGAAAGATTTTCGATTCGTCAAGTTCAATTTATCCACGAAAACAAGATAATAGAAGAACTATCCAATGCTTAGCATACCATAATCATTTTCGTTTTGCCTCTGACATCGTATATCGTATTTACTGCGATTTGCAATATGCAATTGTGAGTACGAAGAAAGGAGAGCATCTAAAATTGGACACCTTCTAGATTAAGATGTGATGTAGAATGTAAAAATCAAGATGGATTGTTGTTGTATGTAATGTGTGTCAAAGGTGATATGTTGTAAAAACAAAAGTCATTAAATTGTAAAAATATATCCGATACTTAATATTATATCCGACACTTGATATCCAGGACTTACTTCAGATATTGTTTGAATTACACGAGTTATTCACTCCCACTAAAGAGCTCTGATTACACCAAAAACTTTCAAGATCAACTAAACGTTATGTTAATTTACGTATTCCCAGTACTTCAATTTTTCTAGTAGGATAGGCCTTAGCCTCCTTTACCAGAATGGAGTCATTAATGATTTTCTGAATTGAGAACACAAATATTATTTCCTACCGTTCAAACTATATCCGGAAAACTTACCACTTCCACGATATCGAAGACTATATGCCGAGAATGAACCGTCATCATCTTCGGCTATATTTTCGGAGAAAACATTCAGAGGGGTTCGCATTAGCTCTTCAAAAGTTTTGCTTCTTTATTTATGGAGTCAGTCACTTGAGACTAAGCTAGTTCAATATTTATAGAAATCCTTCGCTAAAGTTTTCAGCGAATGAAAATAGCGCGGCATTGATTAGGGTGACATCAGTGGCCGGAAAGGGCGTATGGCTACGGATGGCTAGGCGGAGACAATAGGTGACGCCGATTCTCTCGATGGTGCTGCCTCTTGGGGCGAGCCTCGCCAACACGCGGAAGAAAGAGGTTTAAACTAGAAAGGAAGGCAGACAGAAAGACGAGGCACAGAGGAGCGAATTCATCAAGGTAAGATTCGCAAAAGACAGTCATTCTCTAGTTTTGTTAGATGAGTTGCTGCAAGAATGTTAGGACTACTTAAATCGAAGAAAATCTCGTAATTCAAGGAGTGATTAAATGATCAATATTCTCAATATTTATCAAACAATTTTAAGGAACGTTGCGAGAAATAAGCGATTTACAACCACAAAAAAACACGATTAAGGATTTTTCTTTGAGAAATAATTAAGCTTCCGATTTTAAATCGTTAAAATGTGATAAAAAAGGAAAATTTTAAAAATTATAATTTACTGTAACTGTTACATTTTCTGGTCATTTCAAAAATTTCAATCAGAATCTTGAAATCTATGCTATCTATGCTTATCTAACTGTGACAAGTGATTAAATATAAGTGGAACATTTTGGAGATATACCTTCAAATTATTCATCGGCCGAATTCAACCGAGAGAGCCTTACTTCAAAAATAGCTCTAAATATGTCAATGATTATAATTTCAAATCAGAGAACTTTTAACGTAAACTCTCAGATTAGATCGAAACAGAATAAAAACAAACTCTTCGGCTCTCTCCGGAATTGATGAATTAATTTAACTAAACTGAAAAAAGTCAAACTTTTTTCGCGCTCAATATTCAATGCCCAGTATTAGTTTTATATTTCTTGCCATAAAACCATAAAGATCAAGTCGCTCTCTGCTACTTTTATTGGATGCTAGAAATATCGTGCCGCACTTCATAAAATGTTAACATGTGTGATAAGTGAGAAGCTCCATGGCTTTAACCTACACACAACTTAAGATCTACAACAATAATGAGTTGTATATAAATATTTCGTTTCATTCAACGTAACTAATTTCGAGTTGGATACAAAAGGATAATAAATGAATGAGGCATGAAATGTGTCCCCGCAAACAATTTGAAACATCGTTGTATCGATGAACCGATAAATGATAAGTCCCTCGCTACATATGAGACAAATGCGCAGCACTTAAATGTACCAGAAAAGTGTAACACTTCTGTTATGATACCTTGAAAAGCCCTGGCGAGAAGATGGTTATTTACCCAACAGCTTAAAGTATCCTTTTTTCCAAGTGCTCAGGACGTTCTCGGAGCAAAGCAACTAATTTACGACCTACTCTTTCCACCCTTTTTATCCCACTTCGCCCTAAATACTCATTACCCTCGTCCTCATGGCCGCACCCACTAATTGCCGCAATATTGCTGCACCACAATTTGTCGGGGACTTGCTCCACGGGAAAAATTCCTTTCTTTCGCAGAAGGAAACAGGTAGGGAGAAACCAAACTCGGCCACTTTTTTCCAGACCACCACCAGCCCATTTGTCACACCTCCTCGCTTTCGCCTGTCAAGATAAAAACCACTTACATGCCTACCGTATCTCCAGGAACTAGAAGAACCGAATATTCCCAACGAACTTCCGGTCTTACCGGGGGCCTAAGAAGATGAAATATAAAGCACCCTCTTCAAAGTAGGGGGCGATCCGTATCATCTTTATCTCTTAGCATCTCGAAGGAAACCATTTCTTGGAAAATGAATAGCGTCGAGGTGCTCAATTAAAAGGTTGGAGGAAGTTTTTTTTCTTCCCAGAACTTCTTCCTCGGTCTTCCTACGGGCGATATAACGGACGACCCCCTGTCTACCTCGCTGTGATCAAAGTTAAATATGTTTGCCATTGGTTACAAGCAACTCTTGGTTCCCAGGGAGGGACTTCTCGGAATTGCGGCAAGGATTGAATCGTGTAGCGGTAGATCGGGGTGATCGATTGAGCTGTACCCAGAGTTTGAACAGAGCATTTCTCCTGATACGGAAAGAAGGGGTGATCAAGATGTAATCATGATCAACATTTAGAAGGTCTGTTTTCGAAGCTGTAGATTACTTTGGATAAGAATGATGTATAAGGGAGTCAGATTCGGCGAATTAAATTTTATCGATGAGATATTTAAAAGAATTTGACTCGGAAAATGGTAGCTATCTCTTAGGTAGACTTGCGACCCACTTCGTTTAGCAGTATAAAAAACTGTTTCACGTTGAGCTCTAATTATCCTATTAAAAAATTAAAGTGCCGATTCATTCTCGGTGATCGAGACAAACGTACCGTCTAGGACAAACTGTGACTTTCCTGGAAGATAAAAACCGAGGAAAAGGAACAACCTTGTTAACTAAAGAGATAATTTAGTCTTGTGAATCACGAAAAAGTCCGACGCCAAATATGAGGCAGTCAGCGATCCAAACGGAGGGATAGATAACATCTAAACCCACCGCAAACAATTTTAATCAATGGGAATTTAACTTGTGAGACTTCAAGGTGAAAATAAGATTAAGATCTTAAGCGATGAAAATTATTAGACTACATAATACCTTTTACTACGCAATTTCTTTTCGCTGGTAAGTCTGAAGAGGGTACGTCGTACTATTTATGGAAAGATCACTATCGAAAAGAAACTCGTAATATAGGTTAACGTTTTCAATAACCTCAAACATTTTCGGTACTGCTGTTACTGAGTTTTCAATTTTTACAAGAATTGCTAATGATTACCTAAATTCTGAAAGGATTTTAATTAATTCCGTCAATGTAACATTCACATTAACTCTTCCCGTTCGTAATAATATAAATGTGATATAAATAATAAGGTTAATAATATGTATGTGCTATGGCTACCTAGGCACCCGGTAGTGACAAAGGAGTATTAAAGTAATACACATACAAGATATACAAAACAAAAAAAGAATAAATACAAAACAAAGAATAATCTCTTTTAAGCCATTCAATACATGACTTAAAGGCTTAAAAATATTCAGGTACGAAATATTTGAATTTATCCTAAAATCGTGCTTTCTTATCGTGGTCAATCGAATTTATGATGGTAGATATAAAAAGACCTGGAAAATAGGTTTTTCTTACCAAAGTCCTGAGTCAACATAATATTCTGCGATAAGGAATTGTATGTTCATATATATTAGTATCGTGATTATATCTCACTCAGAAATTAATTAAACATTGGAATTAAGTATCTGATTTATTTCTAGAGAAATTATAAACCATTCAGCAGTAATAAAGATAACTATTAAACTTGAGTAACCATTTTAATAATTATTTTGGTATGTATGGATAAAAATTAGACAATCGAGTTTTAATACAGTAACGTACATCTTAGTTAACGTTACTGGCAACAAACAATTTCTTATTTGAATTTTTACGCTAAATGAGATAAATTTATATACCAAAGAATATTGATTTAACAGAAGAATGCCTTAGGATAAATGAGATTTTAAGAAACATTCCCATCGCGAAACGCAAAGCAAATTCTGCCACGGGGTGAATTCATCCAAAACTTTTAGAGGCTTGTTTGCCGAAGCTAACTTTCAATTCCAAATCACCTCCTCGACTTAAATATTTCATCCTTTGCTTCTTTTCGATAAAACTTTCCCGTCGCGATTACCTCCTTATTCCAAACACAGCCTTTGCGTAATAAGATACGCTTGTGGACCAATTCTATCGATTACTTTCCCAGTATCTCCGAAGAATCTTAATCAACGCCAAAAATGAGTCCGACAAATATTGGCGAATGAGATTTCCTAAACATTTTCCACGCATTAGCCTTGGAGATGGTTTCCCATTCATCCTGTTTACACAGTCGACGCTCTCCGACCACTTGCCTCCGTATATCATTCACGTCTTTCATCTGCACATACATCCGAACATCACGAAAATAAATCCCGTTTTCACGGGCGATGATTCCCGAACAGATGCGAAAAAAATGTCGGCTGGGAAGCGAAAGCGGAATTCGGAGGCGGCGGGAGAGAGGAGCGTGTTATTTGTTTAAGGTCGGAAGAAGTCACCGTCTTTGGCAAACTCACTCCACACTAGGGATGAAAAATGAGAGGGGCCAAAAGCCGAAAGGGAGAGAATGAATAAAAATTTCTCGGCAAACCGATTACGCTTTTTCGTCCTTTCCATGACATTTTTGGCGATGAAAGAGTTGAAGAAACTTCGAGTTTGCCAGAGTGTCCAGAGGCCAAAGCCGAAAAATATAAAAAGAATAACTTCTCTAATATAAAAACGGGAAGATCACAGTTATATCATTTTTAATAATTATAAACGATTGATTTAATGGTATAAACGATTGATTCAATAGTAAAATACAATTAATCAAATTTAATTAACAATGTAATAAATATCAATCAATTGTTCAATTATTAATTAATAAAGTTTTAAATCATTTTATTATTATTAAATTATTTTTATTATTAAATTATTAAAAATTATTAATTTTTTAAATATATATTCACACACAGAAATCCTCAAACCAGAAAAATCCGATTGTTCGGGATTCGAAGCCGGAACCCTACGGTTGGAGCGCTAGCTCGCGAACCACTCTGCCACCGCAGCCGGTAATATGCAACGCTTTACAATATACAAGAAAACATGGGACAGTATACATACCATCCATGCTTGCAGTTACGAGTATAAAAATCTACAGAACTTAAATGGAATATAAAAATTTTTAGTTATGTTAGAATATCTTCTCTTCAAAACAAAGGTGGGGAACCTGCGGCCTTCGAGCCACCTACGATCTATCCGTGCGTTCAATGCAGCCAGACAGTCAATAACCAAAACAGATGGACGCATTTAATTAATTGTGTTCCCATTCTCATTCCCTGCATCAGGAGGAACTTTAGTAGAAAATTTACGAATTGGGGTTAATTAACAACTAAGTTAGTTCTCCTAAGTAAGTTTAGAACTATTTCGATTAAGGCGCTTAGCCGCTCAAGTCCGCCTAATGGTTTCTAATGTGGACGGATGGTGAATACGGTTCCGATGGATAAAGCATCCTTGTTTTAAGCTATCCCTAAATCTCACCACACAGGAAGCGGATTTCTTTCGGGGTTTCTTATTAAAGTAATATTAAAAGCTCCTATATCTTACTAGTAAGTTTACTGATATTTATGAGAGAATATATCATTAAGAGTTAAAATAGATCCAAATTTTATCCATTATCTGGATTTTTTTTAACAGTTTATGTTGATTTCACAGCCGTGCTCCTTTTTTCCCTTTAGTTAGAATATATCATCAAAACAATTGTGACAGATTAAACATACAGTAATGATACTATGATTTTATTCATATGTAAAGACTAAAAATAGGTAACGGACAAAGTTGAAGTAACAATTTATTTGATTATGCTTACATACACTGGAATTTCTTGCAGAAACTGTAGCTCAATCGAAAAGTATTCTAGTTATCGATCGATCAAATCTCGCGGAACCCTCTTTGATTGCTGAACCAGCGAAAGTTAATGGAAAATATTGTAAGACGTTTAACAGGCAGAATATTCATCAAAACCAATGGCATTATCAGCCATTCTTCCTCCGTTATTTGTTCATCTCTCTTTCCCATCTTTCCCTTTTAAATGTAATGACGTGAGCTGGCGAGTCGGCAAATTTCGTTGAGATGGAAAGGAAGAGGGGAGACGATCCTTGGATAACGAATGGGACAGGTGAAACGAAAATTAATACAAAGGAAAAAAGGGGCATTTTGTCATTGGCATGAACACTGGAACGCTTATCTCCATCTGAAGAGGATGGATGATCGAAAAATCAAATTTTATTCTTTGATTCTATCGGTAGTGAGAAAACGCGCCTTAGTTTTGCATATCTAATGAATACATCCAAGGAACGAATTTCTGAAGATGGAGCCCTTAAGAAAAAGATTAAGCTATTTCATCGGACGAATGATAAGTTAATAAATTAGCCCAGTTCTACGCTAATTATCTCTAATTCTGTACAACTCTTTAATCCAGCGCTTGCTATATTTAGACCCATGAATCTTCCCTGAGCAAATCCTGCCTTAAAACAAGAGATTTCAAGCTACGTGAGATCGAGAGAGAATACCGCAGGAGCCATGGAAGGCTTAATGGGAAAAAGATTTATTTTCGCTTGCTAATTGAAGTTCGTAAATGGCTTACTTTGAGATTCAGATGAGAAGCAGCTGCTCTGAAATTTGTATAATGGAATGTACAAAGGATATCCGGAATGCTTTTAAGGAAAAGTAAACGATGACAAACGATCATACATACATTGGAATTGAGAAAAAAATGAGAGGGAATGGCTCTGAAAGTACGTGATGGTATCACATCTGGAGGTGGTGCCGGGTTTTATTCGCGGTGATAATTATGACCACTGAAAAATAAATTAACTTTTGAGACTATTTCAGTTTACTCCTTCGAGGCTACATCAGAATCGCAACCTGAGCACAATCAGCATCGTAAGTGGGAAAATTTATAAATGCGATATTCTTTTAATTGCACCTACCCTACAACATATAATCGATACGAGAAGGCAAAAATTTGTGGAAAAGAATATAAAAAAGAAAGCATATTCGTAACTCCCCCCTCTAAAAGTGTGCTGTGTAACACTTTATGTGGAAATTACTAAATTTCTTTTTATAAACTACCACACTACGGTTAATCTCATCATAATGTCACAAATGAAGGTATGGAGTAATGAAATGAAAACAAGTCAAACAGACTTTTCGATATTGATAGTTTATTAGTATAAACTCTCGATTGGCAACTTATCGAAACCACAAAATCACTTCGCAAAATTGCCGGCTTACAATGATATTATCGGGTTCTTTGTCCGGAAATAGTAATTAAACCATTGTACAAAAATTTGTAATGGAGTGATCACCAAAAATTATACTTATAGTAATAAAATAATGATAGTAAAATGCTTAAATAAGTAAAAATAATTCCAGCAACAATGATAAAGAAACTGAAGAAAATTATGCGAATCGAACTGAGTTAAAAAACCCAATTGGAGACGCAAAACGGGTTATCAAAATCCCAGTAAAAGAATCAACCTTTCCTACTGACATCATCACTATTAAAGACCTGGCTGAATATCCTTTTATAATATTCAAAGCTAAGACGAAGGTATATAAGAGGAGTTCCTGAATAAAACATTTTAAGATGACGTAAGAATAAGAGATCGAAAGACGACCCAAGATTTTTCCGACTCTTTTGCATTGTAAGACAATGTGATGAAAATAGAATGGTTTCATTCCGCTAAACATTAAAATATAGGAACTTTTTTATGAGGAAGCATTTTAATTTTTAGACATAAATAAATATACCAGCTTTTCTATTTACAATTTTAGGTTCTGTCGGACTGTAGTAGCTGTCAGGCTCAAAGGCTAACTAAATATAGCAAATTCAACTAGACCCTTGTATTTTCAGAACCATTTCACTTACACCAAAATTTAATTTTAATTTAAGTCCAAACTGAGGTTATTAACAGTAAAACATTCTGTAGCTAATTAGTTTTAAAGTAGTCCATCACTTACAATTACTCTCCATAACGTTCCCACTCTAAATAAAATTACAATTATCTTTTGAAGTGAATCTCAACTCAAGCAAAGGCCTTGGTAGGGGCGATTCATTTAAATCTCGTTATTGACTATTGTGATTTTTATTAATTAATTGTAATAGACAAAATTCATGTAAGTTAACCTCTAATTTATAAAGTTAAAAGTATGGAGAATACAATTCTTTGCTAACTGGCCTAGGAACCTTGAAGGTCAATGTCAACTAGCACCAAAAGATAAATTAGGATAGCACTTTAAAAATTCCTTTCGTAACATCAATTGGCTCAGCGTTTCTTTAATGTTACAAAATTTTCTTTTATTCTTACATAAATGTCTTCCACTACGAAATTATATTAACTTATCTCATGATTTTTGATTGATGTTGGATATAATTTCATCAATAGAAGCGGACAATGTATTTGCGTCTCATTGTCAATCACAAGGCATAACGCATTTACATCAGCATGATTCCTGAGCCACTTATAGTCTTTCCTAATCGGTCCCACCAACGAACCCATTCATCAACTGTTTACGTATTGTGAAACAAGAGACGATATACGAGGCTATAAAAGAATGGAGCATCACGAGAAATAGAACTTGGCATCTAATTCCACTGAATAAAAGAGAACTGATTCTGTCATTGAAGATGGGAGGACGGATACGAGAGTCCGATGCAGGAAGTGAGAAATGCATGTTGTTGAAGATGAAGAGAGATGATGGAGATAAGCAAAGAAGTGGAGGCTGCGTTTGAATCAAACTTAAAGCCTGGCTGCATGCCACGTGCCGCACTGGGTCAAACGGCCGTCTGAATGAAGATGTGTTATTGAAGAGCGCTTACGACATTTACTCACATGGCCTTATGACTTAGTCCCATAAAGTTACTTTCCCAAAATTTCAAACCCTATCGGATATCGACTACAATCACTTAAAACAAGAACTAGAGAATTATCTGTAAATTAATATTCAAATTCTTAATGCAGCTGAACACTCACGATGTGATTACATTAGAGTTCAGTTTTTTCGGAAATCATCATGAAAATTTATCAGAATTATTATACCTGATCTAATAAAATTGATTATACCTACTCTTAGAAAGTTTAGCAGATCTCTACCGCTAATATGGTCTATGGGTTCTTAGAGTTTCTGGAATAGTCTTAGATTAAAGCATTAGATATTTTTTTTAATCTGCAGGCTGAAACTAAAGCAACAATTTTGACATCTAAATATTTTATGAATATTTAACACAAATGAATCTCGAGTCTCTTGGCTCTGAAAGATTTTTCCAAAATATAAAATTTGCTTCGTAAGCTAACAGAATGTCTGAAGGAATATAGTATTCCATAAGTCTTGAATTGATTCCAATTATCAAATACTAACTGATTAAATTAGTAGAGCGATTATCTTAGAGTATTCCAAGATTGATCCGTTGTAAATTAGCGTATTAATTACAAATAAAATTTGAAGAATAGAATTTGCATGAAATTAATGTCGACACTCGAATCAATTCAAAGGAATGATTACATAATAACAAATCAAAATTGGAGGAGCGATATTTTATTATAAAATTACATAAATGTAATAGTTAATGTTAATAGTAATAGTGAACTGTCATTTTGAAAATCTCCGTAAAATGTCTTCATTAATGAAAATTAATTAAATTACTTCCCCAGCAATGTAGAAATCCGAATTTTTACAAATTTGTAAAAAATAACCTACACAGTGTAAAATAATGAATTTTTGTGTATTTTCTGAATTAAAGACGGATTTATACATTTCTGGGGAAGTAATTTAATTAATTTTCATTAATGAAGTCATTTTATGGAGATTTTCAAAATGCACGTTCACTATTACTATATAGGTCTGCTTTCAACAAATATTACTTCTGTGCATCAGAAAAGTCAATACTTTCTGATAAAGGAGAAAAACGAAGAAACTGAAGAAATTCCAGTAATAAATTACATCCACAATACTTGTAAGTAAAAATAGCAATCATTCGTTAACTGTAGTAAACTACAGAAAGGCTACCGACAAACATTCCAAAAATAAATGTATTAGAGAGAGCTCCGAGAGAAATAATTTCCGCTCTCGGAATGGGATTCTGCTCCTGTAACGGGACCCGTCAATTCAATCCTAATATAAATTTTCTAAAAAAATGCTTTCTCATGACGCCAATATCAGCAGGGCTCCATTTCCGACCCGATTCACACTCCATTTCCGCAGCGAGCGAAGGGCCCACCGAACTCTTATCGATCTTCTTACACAGAGCAGCAATAACAAACCGACTCCCAGCAGGAGTTTCTTCCACTGTATACCTTGGCAATAAATCGAGAAGCCCTGCAACGTCGGCAACCCGCACAGACACCGTTTCATGTACCGAGGGGGAGTCACTTTGCGCTATCGCTTAACAGGTGCCGTCCGTAATTTGTCGAGGATGACGTATCCACTCGCGCAAACGACCGAAAGAAACACCCAGAGAGCATTCTTGAAGGACTCTTTAAACCTGTTTCTCTCGGCCTGTTTGCGGACACCGCGATGGAAATGAGAATGTTCGGGAGAGGCGTGAGGTAGGCAAAAACCCATTACTGGGGCGCATTTTCTTATTCATTTAGCGGAGGCATTCTCTCCTAATTCAGTCGTTTCCGAGACGCGTCGTAAATTCGAACCCACGCTCCATTTCTAGGGAGATGTCAGGAGGTGAAGGTGAAGCTCGGCTATCATTACCATGAACCTCAAGTCGGCACGAAATTCCGTGGCAACGCGCCAAGAGGACGACTCCGAGATGCAAGCCCAAGCGATTCCTACACATGCTAAGTTTAATGTAACACCTGGAGATTGGAGGGTTCATAACCGTGTCTCATAACGGCCTACGCAAACCTTTTTATCCTTGTTAACACATGATTTGGAGTCGCATAAGATTTAGAAATCAAAATCCACCGAGATTTATGGACATGAACTTTAAATTTGCTGTTTGCAGAACGAAAATTTAAGCCATAGCAGCCAATATTAACGCTGATATTAAATATCAGCTAAGTATACAAACCAACTTATAAAATATTTTTAGCCTAAATGCTAGTTCGATACTGCGTAAGATATAACCTTACTAATTTATTGTTTCACGCACAAAAGTATTAGTTAATTTTTATGATTCGTGGAGAATTCAATATAAATATTCACATAATAGCTCATGATCAATAATCAATTTCCGTGAGACTAAGATGAGATACACCAAAAACAAAGAAAATAATACGTACTGGTTAGATGAATGTCCAAATAGATAATAAGATTATTTCTAGAATCATTAGCGAATTTAACATTCAACCTGTGGAAAATCAATAGAAGTGTATTTAGGATTACGATGAGAGGCTTGGTCAGTGATGTAGAAGAGGTTTACTACTGAAATACCAAATTCAGCGTAACATGTTTAAGATGTTATAATGTAATCAAATAGACAAACTTCACCTGGTCTATTTGATAGTTTTAGATGATATTTCTTTTAAGGAAAGCTAGAAGGCAATTCAGGGACAGTTAATAATAATATGAATTTATAAATATAATAATATGCCTATTAATGATTTTTGTAGTTTTTTCTCTCTGTTATCTACTAATTTGAAAGCTACCCACAAACTCCTTAGAAAAAGAGGGAAGGTTAGGAAAATTGAAAAATTTCGGAAAGAAGTTCCTATCTTAAAAAGAAGAAGAGATGAAGGAACATTATCTGGATAGAGAAAAATGGAGAACACTGGTCGGCTGATACCTTTCCAAGGACAGATACACAGGAGAGACAACTTCAAGAGACTAATTAATAGAAGCAGAAGGAGAAAGGCTCAAAGCGGAGGTCAAAGGTCTTATAATGAGTCAAGAGCGAGGGAACACAATAGTTGGAGATACGTGTGAAAACATCATGAAGAATTAGCCGAAATTGCTAGCCTTTAAGAGATGAAACATTTATTTAGGCTAGCTCCAGACCCATACTTCCTTGCAAATTCGGCCACGAACTAATAGCATACCGCAGCTATAAAAGCAATTACTACTTCCGGTCGCACGGCATTAAGAACGCAAACAGACCGTTGAGTTATTCAGTGAGTTTTGTCTTCAGATACCTCCAGCAATTTTATTTCGCGATCATCGAAGTACAAATGTGCACGACAATTGAATGTTACATTATTCAATATTTTGCAGTCAGAGGTTATTAAGGTATATTTTGCTTTACTCCTACTAATGGAGCCAACTGTTTCATCCCACAATCTTTTGCATATTTGACGCTTGATTCATAAAAACTATAGCATTAATGATTATATCTCAAATACATAAAAATATCTATCCAAAAGTTGCTTTCCGGAAACCAAACATTTAGAACTCATTGAAAGTAAAACAGTGAAAAAAGCTAACTTTTGTTACATTAAGTGAGAAACAAACTAATTTCAGTAACTACAACAAAGTTTTCTTTTAAAATAAGAAAAAATACAATCTAAAGAATGGAAAATTTAGAAAAAAATACCACCTTTTGCTTCCATAAAAAAACATAGACTTATGAAAAAATATAAAAAATTTTATAAAGAAAAAGAAAGAAAAAAGGTGTTGGGGTACTCAGTTACCCCCATTAGCAGTCAAAGAATTAATGCCATCGAGTATTGAAGCCTTAATAAGTTTTAATTTCCACCGATTAACTCCTTAACATGAAACTATCGAAATAACTCTGTAAATTATTTATTAAGAGCAAAGTTTTTCTTTAAGGTTGTATCTACTGTATTACGCTCCTTTATGAAAAATACAATCTTATAGATGATTCATTTGGAAGAAATGAGACAGGTATACTTTAAACGAATTCACAGACGCATGGAAAAAATTACAAAATATGCATGAAAGAAGAAATAAAAAATGAATATACGGTAACTCAATTATCCCCGTTTCTATTCGAAGAGTTGGTTGGTTAACTCCATCAATTATTAATAACAGCCTTGATAAGTTTAAAAATTCCACCAGTTAATCCCTTAACATGAAATTATAACTCAGTAAATAATTTACAGACTTGTTACGCAAAGTTTTTCTTTAAGGCCATCTCTTCTGTACCGTATTCCTTTATGAAAAATGCTCTCAGAGAGAGTTCCGTAAAAATAAAGGAGCTTATAGGTCTTCCTAGACCCTCTCTCTCCGCTCGCCACCATATTTCCTTGCGGCGAAAATAGAGACACCGCTGTCTAGATCAATTTTCGTTTCCTTTCCCTTTCCAAAAACTGTATATCCGAACCCGAATCTCCTTTTCTAATCCTCCCGCAGATTTTCCGTAAATCCCTCTCCTCTTCGGCTCTTTTTCCCTGTCCGCCAGATTTTCTCTCCCCGAAAGTAAACAGCTGCGAATAAGACAGCGTTTTTTCCATCGGATTCCTCCCCTTGCTTCTAGTCTCCCCACTCGCGGGTTTGACATCCAACCACTACCGCAACCCTCACTTTGCGTCGAATAATACCGCTGCACCTCTTCTCACGATCCTCTGAAACATTTAGGAAGCACTCTTCTCCGGGATATTACCCCCGATTTTAATGCCGCCGACGGACCGTTAAGCCTTCGAGGTGGAATCCGCGTGCAGACTGCTCCGAACTGTGCTTTAAGGGTTGATGGACCTGATACCAATCTGTCTGCCTTAATTAAAGGCTCTTGAATCCGGAAGGCGCGTAATGACTAGCGAGTCCGCGGAGAAAAAAGCGACTGGGAGCCGTCCTCCGCAATTACGCGTTTGATTTTATCTTCCTTCTTTCGGACCATCAAGGGTAACCAGCATGAAAAAGGGAACGAAAGCGATTATAATATAAATAAAATTACGTCGCCCAAATCTAACGTAAAGAGAATGTGAAGAGAACTCTTTTAGAAGAATTTGAAAGAAAAAAAATCACGAATTAAAGAAATGAGAAAAAAGCAAAGGAATGAAAAATTCCAAACTTAATATTTTAATTGTTTGGGTTAGACGAAGGAAATAGGAAGCTTACGGAATTTTTAAATAATTTTAACTTATTTTTGCATTTAATATTTATTCTGAGCCTTGTGTTTTATAACTATTTGTCTATTTTCCCCTGTCCGATCCAGCTATTTTTATATTTACCTCATTGTATATTATTAATCTTAAAGAATGTTTATTTTGATGGACGTTATTGAGGCTAGCGCCTATCATTAATGAATAAATAAATAAAAACACTGGTCTTATTCCAACTCTCATATTAAAGGCAAACTAACTTATTTTAAATCCATAATTTTACATATTAAGTTTAATGAATATTTATCGGAAATATGAATATATTGTAGATATTTTTAAAATATTATTGATTTGAATTTTACAGCCTACTTGTTAGTAATTTATTCTCCTGGCTTATCAGCTAGGACCGAAAGAATGAATGCCATCAACAGTGACTTGATTGCTTTAATGCATAAAAGCTATAAAATCATGAGCTAGTCCATTTAGTCGTTCCTCAGAGATGGTGTTCCTTACGTCTCTTTTGACGAGTTTGGAAGATGAAAAAGGTCTTTCGCATTGTCTGGGGTGGGGGTTCGATACAATTTCCTCCCTGACTACGCCACTGGCAAAATGACGATAAAATTTTACGATGGAAAGAACGGTCCCGGCGCTCACTTCAATCCATAGCTTTAATATGAGTAGATAGCACTTATGCTGTCAGTCACGTAGAAAGAAAACAATCGAGAAGCAAAATAACCGTAGCGAACACAAATGCAAGATAGTCCTCCAAGAGGAGAAAAAAGTAGCGCCTTGAACGTATACTCGGCATTAATTCAATTTCCCGAGCTGCATTCGGATCCAGGCTTCTCGCGAATGGGACACCCTCTCAAAAACGAAGGCGCGAACCCACTTCTTCATTTATCTCAACTCGCATTACGCCCCAGAAAGCAGCGTTTCCTCTCCTTGAGCATCCGATTGTTCGGAACCCGGCGCGACAATAAACCAGCCGAGGGCTTGAAATATTGAACGCGAAGAGGAGGCGGAGTTCAAATACGCGGGATGGATTCATCAGTGGGGACTCTGGAGCGAGTATCGACTTGCAGAGATAAAAAGATTTGTCTTCACAGAGAGAGAGAAGCCTCTTCCCTGCATTTTCCCTCTTTTTTGTAGGCGCGGGGACATTGAGGACTATGGTAACTGGAGTGAAAGGGATTATTCCTCCCCTCGGCACCGCCGTACCTACCGCCTACCTCACTAACTCTTCCCCCTTCGACACGACTATTCACTAAAACCCTTTGCCTCACGCGGATCGCCCGCTGAAAGATGAGAAAAAAGGCTTCTTTACACCGCTCTCTTCACCGCAAGCGTCTCCTCGGTTCAATACGCCTTTTTCCCGAATTTCTTTTCCCTTTTTCCCTTACGTATCCCTCGCTCTAACATTTCGCGAATTTTGTACGAGGGAAGAACTCGGAAAATAAGGGAACGACCGCCCCGTGACTTGAAACGGGAAAAAGAAAGTTTTCGCCCAATATGGATTTCTCTTCTGTTTCTCTCCCCTTTCGCCTCTTCTTCGTTCCCTCCCTTTTGTTCGGCTCCAAAGCGGAAATAACTCTTCGCTTTTCGAAATTTCAATGTTCCGCTGTCGCGAGGGGGCTGTCGGGATTCTTTTCGCTCCGATTTCTTTTTTATTTCGGGAGTTCTTAAACTTAATTTGAGGAGTTTCTCATACATGGGTTTTGCCTCCTGATTTCCCTTGATTCGAAATTTTTCGGTAGCACGTTCCGCTGCGAGAATCTTCGCGAATGAAATCGGCTTCTTTAAAGAATATTCTAACAGGAGCCTAGCGGGATAATCAAGTGAAATTTGAGGAAATAATTAAGCGCTGGATTTAGGAGAAATCTTCTGGGATAACAGCGGAGGTCTATTTCGAAGATATTAAATTGGACGGGAAATAAAAGCGTAGAAGGCAGGGATTTCTAGAAATCTGCAGATATAAGGTAGTTTCGTTTTTTTTACAATTTATCCTTGGATACTTTTAATTCAGAGTCAGCGATCAAGTTTATATCGAGACATTTTATAATCAAACAAATTGTAAGGAAACAAAATAGGAACTCGGCTGATCATTAATCCTCAACATAAAAATAAAAGGAGTCTGTAATAGGGGAAAGTTATTAATAAAACCCAGAAGGTAGTCCATTAATGTATTTGTTTGCAGTTTTTTTCTCTTTGCCAATATTATGAGATGCCTTGATATTATTATTATGATTATCCTGATAAAAGAGGGGAGGACAGAGACAGAAGATGTTGGATGGCATAAGGGGTGGGGTTAACTATAAGGAAATGAAGGAGATGGCGCTTAATAGGGATTTTTGATTGTGCATGAACCTACCGAAAGGTTGAACACTCGTGAATCCTGATAAAAATCAGTAGTTCCAAAAACCGGTGTCAACGGATTGTGGATCGCTAAAAAAAAGGCGGCTTTTGGGGGTTTTAAAACCTCTAATTTAACTTATTTTTTATGAAATATACCTCATTCATGCATAACTGGTTAAATCCGCTCCTTGAAAAATATAACAATAATTCTAAATTATACATGTGTCACAGGTTGAAATAGAAGTATTCTTTTTGCTTGATATACTAAACTGTCCCTAGTAAAAATCGCAATTTTTCAGAGTCAACTATTAACTAAATGTTTCTCACTGAAATAATCCATTGAATAAAATAAAGAGCAACCTTAATTCTCAGAACTGTAGCTGGGAAATAATTTACTTAACAGTTCTTTGAAACCTTGATGGTCCATTGAAAATTCCCTTAGACTTCAGTGTGACCTTAAAACGTTAATTAAGTACTTCTTAGTAGTAACAAAATTAATTAACATTTAATTACCGAGCGAAGTCCTCGGAGACAGCGCACTTTTAGTGGATTTCCCCCTTGAGTAAGTAAGTACTTCGCGAGGAACGAAAACAAGTCTCGTTAAATCGTTTTATCATGCTGAATTTAGCGGGAGGTTGAATTATTGCTGCCCCTGGTCTCTTTGTCTTGGGAGACATCAACAGGGGTCGCGAGGATCTTGGCGAGGAAGGCTTTCCCACTCAACCCTAATGAGGCGTTTTTTGGATGACTTGGCGGCGGCGAGAACATAAAGTCGTCATTACCTAAAGAAGCGGCCTCAACGACATTATTATGCGTTCCGGCATGCGGACGCAGTAAATCTTTACGAGTGAGAGTCAGGAAAAAGGATTTCCGAACGACCTTGCAGCGAGGAACACTTTGGCAATAATCACATTTGGAGGACCTGAATCAATCGAAAAGAGGTTTCGAAAGGAATCTTCCAGCAAAACAGATCGGATTGCTTAATAAAAACGGTGGATTAATAGTTGACAAATTTTAAACAAAACACGGTAAGGGTAGACAAAATTAGAAAAAGGTGTCTGTCATTCATTTCTTCCAGCCGTTCTATTCATGGTCCATTATTGTGGATTTTAAAATCAAGAGTTATAGAATTTTATATATACTTTTATTGTCTATGGTAATAATTTATTAAATAATATCAATTTAGATATTAATATATTCTGTTTCTAATGAAGAATATAATATATTTTCTCTAATATATAATCAACATTAATACAAGTTTCAGTAGCAAATAATAAGATAATATTGTTCATCATTTAAATATACTTGACGAAAATGAATTCGTGAGACTCTTCACAGCCGCTTCATATGACAACACTTTCTTTTACCTAACTTTCTTACTAGCATTTTAATTTACTTAACCGAGTTGTATTTATTTATTCCGATTCACTTTTAACAAATAAATACTTCAATTTTCTTCTGCTACGTTATAATTTGAGTCTTAGTTTCGATAACCTATAGGATGGACAGAATTTTCTCGTAATTACTTATTTATAGCCTTTTCTGGCTCTTCTTCAGAATATTATCACAACTACCAATACAATGCGTGGAAACTTCCTAAAGAATGAAAATATTTCAATATAAAATTAGATAATTCAGAATCTGTTTTCGAAAACGGAAAGACAATACAAAGGGCTCCCGGATAGTCATGTGGACAGCGTGTTTGCCTTTGGTGAAAGCGGTCCCGGGTTCGAATCCCGGTGGGAGCCAATGTGCGAAATGACCTGAGCTGTCGAAGCACTTTTAACAATACTACTACTACTACGACAATACCAAGACATTTGTTTCGATGAAAATAAATAAGGATCAGAAAAAAGTGTAAACTTGGCAACGTAAAGTAAATAGTGTAATATTCAGGAGAATTACTATTAAAATTAGGAAATTCTACTTCCAATAGAATGAAAAATGATGCTTTAAAGCCACTCGGTGGAAGTCTAAAACAATCAAGGGTCGATTTATTTCAAATTCTGATTCTCAGCGATTAGTCGATGATCTCTTCTGTAACCTCCCAGCAACTGAACAAAAAAAAACAAAAACTATAACTCCATGTAGACAAGCGCACATCCAATAAAGATAACAAACTTTTACCTCAAAAAAACATAAACAACGGATCACAATACGGGTCCGGCCGTCGTCCTACGTAATCCGCTCCCTGAGGCTAACCAACGACGTCAACACACTACCCAACCGATCGAAAATTCGATATCCTTGTGCCAATAACGAGTCACTCATCGGAAATCTATTTCTTTGGGAGCGGAAAAATGCGTCGAATATCATGCTTGGGATCATAACGCCGATGAGCTTCCCCGTCGCTGATTGTGACCGGGTAATAAATGACGAAACTAAAATATTATAAAACGTTTAGAGAGGAAAGATAATAACGTCTTTGAGGGGCCGAGAAGACAAGAAAGGAAAGCTTACTTCCAGGTCACAGCAGAATCCCCTCGTATCATTTTCCTCAGGAGCAAGTCCCCTTCAACCCTCCCGCATTTCTCCTTCCGTTACTCTTCCCAACCCCTTTCACCCGTTCTGAGGATACTCTCGCCTTGTTATCTGCTAGAAAGAGGGCGGGAGGGATCGGAAGAGAACACTGCGGGGATGAGCGAAAAGAAGGGAGCTGCTACGGGCAATAGAGGGATTTCAAAAAGAAGCCCCGGAGGCAATCCCAGAAATACGAGGTGCCTCTTCGCATCCCAACGACCTTTTATCCGATGCGCGATCGTATTTTCAATAGAAACCTCTGAATTATCGTGCGCGGAAAGTTTCGCTTGTAATGCGTGCGCTCTTTTTGATGGGAAAAACTTTCGTCGAATTTAATCAAACGGGAACCTGACGCAATAACGAAGAAAATTTATGGAAAAACGATTTTTTGGGAAAATTTAAACTCCGAAATAGCTTGATCGAGAAAGAGTACAAAGATAAAATCTGATTCGAAGGACGTTATGAATATATAAAAATTACCGTATAGTATTTAAATGTGTATAATACTTTACCGATTGTATTGGGAGTTTCAGAAGTATAAATTAGAGTGCTCTCTATATTTTTATAAAATTAAACGTACTATCGGAAATCCGGCTAGCAGAAATTTACGATATATATTTTTAATCTCTTAATAAGCACAATAATATTCATTCCTTAAGTTATTTAACGGCGAATATAATTGAAACTGATTTGTAAGATTCTTCTGGTTGAATTAATATTTTAAAACAATTTTTTTCCTTACTGATTACCAGTCAAATAGTTATTCTACTCATATTAACCTCTATATATAATTCTTAAATTTAGTGCGTTTTAGTAGTAGCTTCAGACATTTATTTTGCAGATTATTAATAGATTCGATGCTCCAAGGAGTTTTAGTTACCCTACTATCCTATTATCCTAAATACTACAGAACGACGCTAAGTATCCAATAACAATAATAAAATAATATTATAATGAAATATTTAATATTATATAATATATTATAATCGTGGAATTTAAAGTTACATATCAGATTTTATTATTTAAAACAGATGTGTACTTCAGGATCATACGAGCAACTAAGCATTTCATACTAAATATACTTTAAATATTAATGATAACGAAGCGATTTTAAAATTTTAACACCTACATCTCCTATCATATCATCGTAGCTATTTGACTGCAATAATATTACAAGTTGTTTCGTATATATTAAAGAAAAGTCTCCTTTTTTAAGTTAAGGTAAGGTAATCCAAAAATACCTCGGTTTCATGAATTACCCATCATTCCCTTCGCTATCAAATCCCTCGGTCGGTTCACTTGGAATGTGCGAATAGCTAGAGGGGAAATAAGGTGTGTCATAATCACAGCCGCAACCAACGAGCTACTGATTATACATTCAGGCAACAAAGTTCCCCGAACCCTTCCTTATTTCCGAAGGTGTGACTGGTCATTAGAAGTGGAAATGACACATTTTCTTCTCCTTTGGTAATTTTGTTTTTCTTTCCCTCTCTAAAGGTGCTATTTCCAAGGCTGAAGAGCGTAACACACAGAATATTTTGTTTCCTTAAGTGTTCTTCCTTCAGATTCAATTCCGTCTGCTGGATCAGATGATTACACAAGGAGGTTTACTTATAGATTTGCTTATAGAGGTATGCCATTTAAGTATATTACTATATAACCTTAATTTTTCCTTTTTAGCTTTTACAAAATACCGAGTTAAGGAGTAGATTAATGTTGTAAAATATTTCTCTGAAACTCCCGCAGGAAAATGCAGAGCTTTAATTATATGAGTGACATGATATAATTAACTTTCACCACAGAAGATGTCATCCAAAATTTCTCTTTTAAGCTATTCATATTTCGTCCTTTCCCTTGCTTAGGGCACGAACGCTGCTATCTTTATCTCTGGTTTGCTTTAGATACGACACTCCCATTCCACCAGTAAATTCTGAACCTTTCTCTTCTTAGATCCTTTTTTTTGCTTGAAATCAATCGCCCAATTATTCTTGTTAACTTCACTCGTCGAGGGTTAAGCCTTCAATGATGTTTCCCATCGGAAACCGAAAATAAAATGATTTTTTTACTCGCGAGTCTATCCCTTGATAATATCCCCAGCGAAAGCATCTCATGCAAAATTACCAATTTCGCTTTATGACTATGAAAGTGGAAAGTGAAAGAGAACTAATATCACAGAGCAAGGATATGAAGAACCTTCTATTACAGCATCTCTCCTTTGCTGGCCTACTTTGTGACAAAGAAGATATGATGAGCGAGGCCTAGCTATTTACTCTTGAATAGGACGCTGATACAGAGAAAAGAATGTTTAAGGGATGCTTCTACTTGAAAGGAAAAAGAAATTATATTTCTTTGACGACAAAGTGAAATTTTCAATTCCATGAAATTAAGTTAGTGGAGCATGAAACTATAGCATAAAAATGCGGATGCTCAATTACTATACCAGTCCCTTCTTTGATGCAAAACAAGTTTGAAATGAATGAGAGTTAAAAAAATGCTAAGCTACGCTCCTTTAGCAAATAACATAAAAGAAAAATGTATTTTAATATAAATTGAAAAATGCACTAGGATAAAAGCCTAGAAAAAATAAGGCATGCGTAAAAAATACTATCCGCTAAATTAAGTCCAAATAGTTAACTTACGATACAATATTTGAATTTAACTAACATAATATTTCAATAAGAGTTACGAAATACTTTTCAAAAATTGTAAAATTAAACATCAATTAGCAGGCAAAATATTATATTATATTATCAACCGTATTTTTCTTAATAATCATGCATAGAATTTATAGACCTTGCCAGCGTATAGTGTTCCTTGGATTCATATTAGTCAAATATAATTTTGTAATTATTATCGGCGATAATTATGTTTTCATATGAGAACGAATTAATAGGCAAGCAAAACTTAGATATATGTAAAGTCATATTAATTAAAGTAAAAAAAGGCTGTTTATAAATTGGAAAACGAAATTTAGAGTTATTTCATACCTGAAGTTTCATCCCTTTTGTGGCTCATTTTACCGTGAGCGTCTTCAAAAGCGAAAAGTGCACAGTCCGAAAATTGATAAACTACCCAAAAATCGAACAGAAAAACCAGCTATTTTTATAGTATATAGAATATTGTAATACCTTTACTATTTGTACTATAACCAAATATACTCGTGGTGCACCTGCCAAATGTTTTATAAATATAACAGACTACATTTTCCTATTATATAATGATTAAAAATCTAGACCCTAGTCAGATAGAAAATCTTAACTAGTCTTTGCTCTTTATGGAGCTGATAAATTTTCAATCACAATCCCAGAGGACGGCGACGGAGTTTGTGGCCAAAAGTCGGCATCGAAAATGGCGCTATTGAACCTAGTTGGAAATCCGAGCATTATTCTAGAACAGAATTTAAGCTGTCGATATTTTAAAGAAAAATATACATAATAATACCAAACTAATAAAAAAGCATTTAGCTGTGTTAGTACAACTCGTGACATATTCAACTAAAAACTATCCCTGAGTCATAAAGAATATATTTTACAAATGCTTTTTGCCAGGTCACTTTCAGGGATATGATACGAACGAGAGACATTTTCCAGATAAGTTAATTTTCAATACTGCTTTGTGTGAAGGTAAGCGATGATCTTCGGAAACTTCATAGAAAATTTTCTTGTTATTTATATTGTTTCCAATTCCACCCAAACCACGAAAGAGTGACTCAGCCGAAGATTAAAAGATATAAAAATATAAGAGCTAGTTACAAAAGATCAAAGATAAAAAGGAGATTAATATTTCTTTCACAAGAGCCAAAAACCTAACGTTGAAATAAATACCAATAAATTTCAATTTTACTTTTCTTTAAATAATAAAACTTCCCCTTTGAATTTTCATTTCTGCGGAGTTTGACTGCACTGCGAAAGGATCCAATTTTATTAAGTAATGTCCCAAGGTGCTGTATTACTTTTTTGTGGATATTGAAATGTATGACGGAATTATTAGTTTAAAAAACACTAAATTTACCAACAGCATCTCAGATACTGTTATGTTTTAGATCATCAAGAAAGTTAGATTTTTGAACAAACACACATTTAGATAAAAACTCAAATTGGACAAAATAGAATTTAATTAATTGATAGACATGAGCATGGATTACTTGCACTGAAATGAGAAAACTTTCAAACTGATAAATTTCGAGAAATATTTATTCAATAACAATTCTCGACAGAATCCAGTTCGATTGCATTCAGTTAGGAGTAGCAAAAAATTTAATTGAAAAAGATAAATGTCGACAGATGATCCTTCCAAAAAAACACATTCCCGACAGTATTTTTCTCACAACAGATGCAGATATGATCTAGAAACAAACTGAAGAGCTGCTTCCACAAGGAGATACACGAGGCACTGAAATCATAACTCTCTTTTCCCTAAAAATAACCATAACTGATGAGAATACATTCATAGCATATTTTCCTCGTAAGATACAACACGGACATTACGAACTTATATCCGATTCGTTCATCTGCGAAGGAAAATATTTTGTTAAACTACATCGTTATCCGCTATAAAAAACTGGACTAAATTAGCCTACAACCCGCACAATAGAATTGAATGATCTACATTGAATACACGGATAGAAACCCTGCGTCGCTGCGTGGAAAGCAAGCAACGTAATCTATTTCTGCCCTCATAACACCTTACGACATAAAAACAACACCTGCTATTACACTGCCCTGGAGAAAGAGAAGACAAACGATTCGGCCTCCCACTCACCTTGAACAAAGAAAAAATTACTTAACAGTCTCACCTTAAATTATCTCAGTCGAGGTTATCTCGCGACGCATCTGTCGGAGAGCGTGGAATTTGAATGCCGACGCTAATAGACACTACGAGTGGGAGAAAGATGAACGAGATCCACAAAGGAAAGGGAACATTGGAAGTAAGGATGGAATACAGAGAAATAAAACCGTGGAGGTAGGAATGAATGGAAACTAAACAAGGCGATACCGTGGGAGGTAGAGAAAACAGCACTGTTATAGTGGAAAGCTGAGAAAGTCGCGGTGCTTTCGGAAGATGTAACCCGTCTTCCCACGCCATACTAGAACCACCCACGCGATCTTTCGGAAAGCCTTTCACCTATTCAACGGGTGACCGGACGCTGGGGAACACAACATCCTGACTTTTCCTTCGCCTATCCCCACGCTTCCCCTTTCATCTTCTTGGCTACACACCGATCGAAGGAGACCAAACAAAGGGAGAGCCGAAAGAACGATCGCTGGGGAGGGAAACAAGAACAATCTTGGGTATACGAGATTTCGGAAGGAAGGGGTGACCGGAAGGAAACATAGGGATCGTGCTGATTGGACCCCGATTCAGAAACGTTTGTTTTAAGGGGAATATAATGGCCCGAAATTAAGCGTCTGTAGCTGGTGGTTTTCATAATGAAAGGCTTTTTATAATGGTACCGCGTAGTAAAGAGCCTTTTTTCGGTACCAGTGGTCGGAGCATCGACAACCTACTCCACCTCCGAATACTTTCAACACTGATATCCCTTCCCCTCATTCTCATACAGTGAGTCTCTTCTACTACAACGTTCAAAAAGATCCCGAGTTTATTTTTCCCGCGAAAACGGCGAGCAGGAAAAATGTAAAATTCTGGTAGTAGATGGGTAAGTAGGTAGGTAGTAGGTAGCTGTACCCACAATATGTGGCGCTATCTACCACCTGAACTTTACATTTCTCCTGCTCAGCGTTTTCGAGGGAAAAAGGAAGTTCGGGATCTTTTTGAACGTAATAATATGCACAGCAGTGTCGACAAATTCTCTCCATTCAAATTTTTTTCCATAATAGTACCGCGTAGTAAAGAGCCTTTTTCAGTAACCGTGAGTGGAGCGTCGATAATCTACTCCACCTCCAAATACCTCCACCTTTTGTATTCCTTCCCCCATTCTCATACTATCAGTCTCTTCTATGCACAGCAGTGTTAACAATTACTCTCAATTCGAAAATTTCTTAGGCGTACGCATGGCATATTTTGAAGAGTAACAAGAGAACCAGTTCAGAACCAGAACCACAAGAGAAAGTTGTCAGTGGCAACCACGAGGAAGTGAAGGTCGTATAGTGGAGTACACTGGGTGAGGAGTTCGCATAAATTCGCACACCTCTAGGAGAGTGTGCTAAAATTTTCGCGCAGGCTCTATATTATGCGGTATTATAATAGGCGCACGCATGTCAAGTTATTTTAGAAGAAAAAGTCATGTACCTAAGTTTTGAAGAAATACAAGAGAAGGATTAGCGATAGCTGGCAACCACGAGGAAGTGAAGGTCGTATCGTGGAGTACACGGGGTAAGGAGTTCGCGTGAGTGGGGGTATGCCCCTCCAAGGAGGGGATACGCGAAAATTTCCGCGTAGGCACTCCACTATGCGGTGATATAATAAATACGGGGAACAATATTTGCATTGGGTATAGGCGGAGGGACGGTAGCTACTTCCTGCGGCCCCGGGAGCACACGGCCTCGTAGGAGATTTATCGTTGATTCACGCGTGACTTGACAGAATGCCTTTGCCGATCCGATCGCATTTGAGCTAAAGGATTGACGTCCGTTGGAGTCGAAGCGCGAAACGGAGTCTCCACCGACAATTCATTAGCGATTATCTGTCGAAGTTTATTTTTCCCGATGCGGACACGTGATGAGAGTATGTAAACGTCGTGAATGAGGGTTTAAGGGCCTGCGTCACGCCTCCCTCTTCGGATTGTCATGCTCAGATACGCGGCGAGCGAGAAGATTCGCACCGAGTCGATTTTCGTTTGATATACGCGGGCAAGACTTGATAAGTGGGTAACGCCGAGGTTGCGAGGAGACCGTCGTATTAGTCTCCAAAGCAATCGAGGTTTAAGCGGATTTTAATGGATTTATGATGATCCGTTTTGCCTTCGTTTGTTCGAGGAGAGAAATTAACTCTCGGGTCGTTAATAAAAGGACGAGGGGGGTGCGTGGAAAACTACATTTAACTTCGAAATAATTTATGGAAGAGATATCGCCTGCCTGGAATTGATGGTGTGTACACACGCGACATTGCATTAAAAATTATTCGATGGATTGCGATTTGATTTCTCAATTATAAATAACGAACACAAAGACGAATTTTTCGTGACTATCAAACTTGCATAACTTAGATAAGTGGCAGTTTTGGAAACTCGAGGGGTATGAGCCAGGAAAATTTGTATATATATTTACATCAAAGTAACAACAGTATTGTTACATTCAATTATCTTTTTGTGGTGAAATCGCAATAAAATGAGTAATCGTAGAAAAACTTTGCTGTCAGCTATTAGTTTGAGTATTCTATGCGAACCACTTGCCATCTGAATACCTCAGTTGGGATTGATCATCATCATACTGGCTCCGATAACGAAAGACTTTTACTTCCGTTACTTCCTTGATAATAAAATTTCACTTCGTGGATTTCCTGAATCCATTCCTTATGATATATAAGCATAGTAAGGATTTATTTTCAAATTCTCTCAAGCGTACATATTCACATTATGAATAAAACAGCCTCACTTAAGTGTTTTGTTTCGGAATAATTCTTACTAAATAACAAATTTGTATAATTCATTACGTGAAATCGTCGGAAAATTTTTCAGCGTATTCAAATCAAATTATTCTGAACAAAACTTTCAGAAAAATGTACCGCAAATATATAGAAGTCCCGCTGGGTGAACCGGCAAGTAATTTCATCCTCATTTAACAACATTAAAAGAAGATGAGTATATTAAAAAAATTCTAAAACTATTTCCGATATTTTTAATGAAGAATAAGTATTTATCATACTGAATTGCACAGCTATATGTCAGTCATTTATTTCAATATTAATTGATAATAACGAAGAGCTGATTTTGTAATCGAAGCAATTATTCCAAAGTAGTGAAGTTTATTCATTGTTTCCTTAATAATAGGAAATGGTTAATGCTTTCTATTTAATCTCGCAGTATTGTTTGCCTTTCTTAGATCGTCTATATTTAGAGTTTCCCAAACCATTTCATCTCAAATATTTAAGATCCTGAATATTAACTTGATCACTTATATGGATTATGTTTGCTTTTTCATCTTTCCGAGCGTATTATAAATCTGTTTCAGTCCATCCAAATTTATACATGTATAAGAGACTACAAACAAAATAAAGAAGCACGAGCTATTTCGAATCGATCCCTTTAATTAATTTTCTTGTATCAATCATAATTTAAAAGACAATATTCCAATATTTCACAAGAATAATTATCAAATATGAGTTAATTAAAACAAAATTGGTTTGTAACTATAATCCTTTGAAAACAGAAATAAATTTTATAGATTCTCCTGATATTATAAATTTCTTTTTTCTATTGTATTTTACAGATTTTTTTTCTGTTTCTGAAGAAAAACAGGCAAAATCTGTAAAACGATTAGCAAGGAGATCAATTAGGTATGAGATAATTATAAAATAACTTAAAAAACGTGCAAAATATATGGTTGAAAAACTGATGTTCATTTTCATCATTCGGCTTAATAATAATAATAATAATAAATGGACTTTATTCGGGCGAGATTGAGACTAGAAAGTCTCTTCTTACACCTAACCAATCGTCATATGCGAAACAGAAAGAAAGAGATAGTTTGCAAAAGTACACGAAGTAAACTAGTATGTGGATTTTAAAAAACCTAAGCTGAGGGCTCAGGAAAAAATTTCCACTGCAGGAAAACACTCACTAGAAGGGGAGTGTGAAAAACCTGCGAAACCTACAATAGAAAATTACATTTTTGATGAAGGAGAAAGAAAAGGGTTATGATAGACAAGCAGTGAACATATAAAAATTGTACAAAAAGAAAGGGGAAAAAACATAACTGCATTACAAACATCAGATAAAATAAATCAACTTCACTAAACTGACATTAATTATAGATGAATTAAAATAAACTTTGAACAATGGGAGATAAATCTCAAAGAAATGAAGAAAATGAAATTACATTAAGAAAAACATACAAATGAAACATTAAAAGGTCTAGCACACTGAAAATAATCAAAAACATAGTTTATAGGAAAGTGTTAAAAGACAAAAAGAGAAAATAAACAAAAAATATAATAAATTAAATAAAAAATAAAAATATGCGCGAATATCGAAAAGATTAAAACATCTGCGGCTTGCAATTTGAAAAATACTAAAACATAATCTAAGTTAACTAATCGTTAATTATGTACATATATTTATGACATGAGGCAGAGGATCAGAACCAAACAATTGTGTAACAGGGTTGGGGTGATGGAGTTGTGAATTTACGTGCATTTAATTTCTGCTTTGGATAGTTAATAAGTAAGATGACAGTGAAATGGAAGCATTAGCTTCTTATGCAAAAATACGACAAGCTGGATTAAATCGTTCTGTTCAAACCGAATTAATTACTCGTCCGTATTCTGTGAGAAGTCTCCATCGACAGCGGACACAAAAAATCAACACCGCGACATTAATCCGACCCGTGTCTCAACTTGTACTGGAGCGAGACAAAACTTTATCTCCGCTAACTCGGTGCGGAAAGGGGATAGTGAAGAGACCTCAACAAGCAAGAGAACGCCGGAGTCGCTGATCACCGCGTTGTCGAAGTTGGGATATAAACTGCTCCTGCGATCACGTACATCTGCGAGAATTGGATGTTCTCACGGCGGGAGAAAAATCCCGGGCCCGTCATTACGGACACTGGGAGGATGCCGTATCATTAGCACGGACTTACCGAAAACAAGTCCTCCCTGGAAGCGGGTGGGAAGCGCCGTCCATCACATCAGAGCGCCGAACCGCAATATTATATGTAATTCGTGCATTTGCTATAGTTCAATAAAAGAACCAATTTCGGTACGAATAAAAGAGCCAATTGTCCGAAATCGTATTTTCGACGTCAAATCGGATGGAACCGTTTTTTCCCCTGATCCTCAGAATATTACATACTTCCTAAAGTTATTCTACTATGAGCAAATTTTTTATGTCATAACATTGAATTAAATTTTGGAATATCTATCGCCAAAATTAAAGAAATAGTTATCAAAATATTTGGCCAAATAAATTTCTATGCAAAGCATCCATCTTGTTAGTTGCAAGTCGATCTTTGACATGTTTAGCTTAGCTTAATCCACTAAAATTTAATGAAGATGGACTCGGAGGAATGATGAAAGATAAATTACTTAGCATTTAAAATGATCCAGCTTAACCAAAGGAGAAAAATAATAAATGGGCATCCAATTGAAAAGGTAGGCAGCTTTGGTAAAAGCGGTCCCGGGTTCAATTCCCGGTGGGAGACTATGTGCGAAATGACCTAAGATGTCGAAGCACTTCAAAAAATACAACAATGAAACAGAATAAATATAACAGAGCAAAATTATTTTAGTAGTAGAATACCAGCTCGGAAAGTAGGAGACCAGAGCTCGAGTCCCGCCCATATCGCTATTTTTCTCCTTATTTTCTCTTATTATTTATCTTTAGGGACCGAAAACAAATATATAACGGTTTTGGTTTCGATTTAAACTTAAGTTTCGATTTTTCGGATCGAATACGGTTTTTGGAAAAATTACGGTTATTCGGTTTCGATCTTCAGTAGGTTCGATGCCCTGCATCTCTTGCACATCCACACCGATCTTTAAATCTCAGGGTTTGCGCACCAAACTTGTGGGGCGGGCAAGAGCTACTTGAGTGATGAGGTGGAAGAGAGAGATAATTGGAATGGGGAGAGAGGAAACGATAAAAGGAAAAGAGGGATGACAAGGGGGAAAGGGGAGAGCATTGAGAGGTTAATACGAATCGAGAGGACGTCAACCTCCAAGACAGAGCGTGGTGAAAAACAAATCACGCTTTAATTGTGTAAAAGTGTGCGTGCGAGTTGTAGACGCCGAGGAAAACAAACTGAGATTATTGCGATAAATTACCGGGAGATATAAATGGGTATCCCGATTAAGAAAGGGGGTATGATATTGATAAATAAGGTTCTAATGATACGATGTCATCGTCCAGGTGTATAAATTAAAAGAAGGGTGAGAGAAATGATTCGAATTCTTTGTTGACGAATGTGGAGCAGAACAATCCAATCTTACAAGCTCATCATTCTGAAATAGGGTTGTTACCTCCACTGGAATTTGTTAAATTTAGCGCGTTCCTCCTGGAGAAACGAGGAGAATCTCCCGGAATTACATTTCTTTCGTTATTGTTAAAATATTGGAACACAAAATCATAATAAATCATATATTAAATTGCTCAACAATGAAAACAAGCGAAATTTATAGCAATTATATTTTTATTGAAGAATAATCATTTATACTGTTTATTTTATTCACTGAAAGTAAATCTCTCGTGATTTCAAACTCCTAAAGTCTCCTATAATGGATAACCCAGAAGGAAATAACCCTACTGACACCACAAGAAAAGATACGAACCGAGATCCTCACAGATACCCGCTTGATCAAATTTTCAAGAAAGACAAATACGAAATCCAATATTTACGAGAATCAGATGTGGTAACTATTCGGAGTGAAAATGTCGCCGAATTAATATTTCTACTCGGAAATTAAAAAATAATCGCCTTAAAATAACAGCAGCGCAAATTTCAATCAGTAGCGACTGAAAGGGTAGATTAATAAAATTTACTCAAACAAAGAAACTAGATTTGGCTGCCGAAAGACATTCATTTTTAATTCCGGAGATTAAATAATTCAGTCTCACGACGTTTGAATCACGATGGAAGTCGCTTGGTAATTAAGTGCCTTTTGGGTAAAGCTAAAAGGTCAATGGCGATGAGAAGCATACCAAAACGACTTTCTAATTAATTAAAAACGGTTAACTATCAACGAAACTCCATTAATGTATGATAATAGGTGATGTTTTGGTTGTCCGAAACTCCGCTGTTTGGTTTGATTCTTAAGCCACCCATTTCTCGGTAGAAGAGATTTTCTTAAATTCCTTATTAGTAAGTGAAATATTCTACTATTCAGTTCATATAACAAACATTGTTTAGAGGAAACTTAAACATCGGCTACAGGAAGCCCTATATAAAATTTTAATAATTAATTATGATGAGCCGGTCGTGAATTCGTGGAAAATATTAATACTCCACAAGTATGTGCATAGGAACGAATAGCAAATGGACTTTACCAACCCATCATTCGTCATCTTTCCACTATTCACAAATGAAAATTAAGGATCCATCTTTGTAATTTATAGGAAAGGTCAATTGTAAAATGTCGGAGTAATGGAATGATGAGTTTCGGATTCGGATAACTTCAGTTGATTGTCAGTTTATTCACATGTAACGCTTTGCTTATTTTGAGAACTTGTTAACTACTGAGTCGGTATGACTACGCTACAATATAAATAGTTCAAAACTGATTTGGATTTGGAAGAAAGAAAAGAAAGAAACATTTCATTTTATTTTTATCTACGCTATTTTTATTATATTTTATCTTGGAGTTTTATTTTTCGGTGATTATGTAAACAATATGAAAATTATATAAAAAACAAATATGCTGAGCCTAAAATTTAATCAGCATACGTTTGCATTGAAATATGAACATGTTATATTATTTTCTTTTTCATCTAACATTATAACCAAATATTATGAGGTAATTTACGATTTTGATTCCGTAAAGGAAATATCGAGTTAAATATTATTAAAAAACTATTTATAAAACATTTATAAGAGCCATTTTTGTCTCTTAGATGACTTTCACCACACACAAAATTTATGCCACGATAAAAACTTTAGTGATTAAATAAAAGTGAGAGTTTTGAAGATATTCGTGGACTCGAGATATGAATGTTATTTCTTCAAACAAAAATCATAATCATTTTAGGCGTAATAGTTTCTATGTGAGATTTTGACAAAATCTTATAAAACAGGATATGAATATACGGAGAATTTCACCTAAAATATTATTATAGCGGTCGATTGCGGTTGTAATTCTGAACCTTTTGAGAATTTTCTCCCTAAAAGAATCATAAAATCGAGATGAATAAACTCACACTACATTAAAAACCGATATTGCATCCACATGAACACCAAAGGCAGAAACAAACGAAATTTGCAGCATCTATCCAGAAATGAAAGCAGTCTCACTACCATGACAACCGCGAGTAAAAAGCACCCCGAGAATTAAATACAAGAGACGATATCCCCGGGAAAAAGCAGAAAACAGACTTTTCCGCTACGCTTCGCATACGTACGCCACCGTATGTTTCCCATTATTATTGCATGCGCCGCGTCCGGGAGAAAAGAAAGAAATTAACGGCGTCATGAGGGAGCACTTGTGCAAGCAACGCGCCTGCGACAGAAATGCTTAGCCACGACCCCTTGGAGAGGAATAAACGCCCATAAAGCCCTCCTCACCACCGTTTACTCCCCGATAAACCGTCTCTTGTTTAACTCTTCCCTTACTTTTCCTCCGCTAATGTCGCTAATATCTGAACCGCCTACACTTCTCTCCTCGTTCAACTGCCGTAAAGGCTTGAGCCACTTTAAATCCTGACGGTATTCGGAGACCTCCCTCACTCCGCCGGAGCGAGAGACTTTTAATAGAAGGGATATTGCCCTCGCCATCCTACTTTTCCCTTTATTACGACCATTACTTAAGTTGCCGATGATCCCACATAAGTCTCGCTATGATAAAGATCCCATCGCATTCAGAGACTCGCACGCTCGTTACATCTTCGGCGGAGGGCCTTCCGGTGAAGTAGAAGGGGGGTGAAAGGAGAAAGGAAGAGACGGGGTATCTAATCGAAACAAGATTAAAAACCGAAACCGGAATAAGTGGCATTTTTTCCGGAATGAAAACCGACCACGAACCGTAAAATTAAAATACATGAACCGGAAACTCTATTTCCCGGTTCGCATTCTCATCTACTTCTTCAACTTCATATTTATGTATCGT
This sequence comes from Sympetrum striolatum, assembly GCA_947579665.1. Classification (NCBI taxonomy): domain Eukaryota; kingdom Metazoa; phylum Arthropoda; class Insecta; order Odonata; family Libellulidae; genus Sympetrum; species Sympetrum striolatum. The sequence continues at coordinate 72,963,586 of OX388342.1, read as the reverse complement.
ACATGTCACTTTTCAGCGAGTGGCAGTGGATGCATGCACCATGTTTATATGCCTAAGCGACTATTCTCGCATATCGTTCCCGATTCTAATGTTAGTGAGCTATTCAATCGAAGGCTGCAAACCCCTTTTCTAAGTATTTCTATTGTATTTTCACTTTAAACTATCAATTATGCTACAATAAAAGAATAAATTGTCACTAAATACCAAAACCATCAATGAATGAATCTGCCTGATGCGAATTTCGCTTCCGAAGGATTTTGGCAATTATGCTTCATGTGAAAACTGAGTAGATAAATAAATATTCATTAGCAATAGATATTCTTTCGAAGAAGTTATCTAGCTGAATATTTATCTGCATTAAACTCTAATTGCTAAACTTACAAAAGTAAAAAACACACACAACACTGGAGTCGATTTCTCTAATTGCTAGTTCATCAAGGATAACGGTAGTTGCATTCAATTAACTAATTTCAACTTACTAAAAACATTAAAAATTATAATAACTGATTTAGGTATTCTTTGATTATCTATTTTATCACAATAGTCTTAGCCTACGTAAAAGAAATCCTGTTTTCAGACTTATTGTCACGCTTAATGTAAACCTTGCACATTGCTCATTTTAACTCATCGGTAAAACCGAATCTAACCGGTTCGACCGCTCCGAACCGAGATTCGTCCTTTTCATTGAACTGAAGCGAAAAACCGGAACGCTGGTAATGACGGTTCACGATGCCACGGAATGAAAGATAAGCCTCTTTGATCGAGGATTATCCACGAGACAACGCCTCTGCGAACTCCTTAGGGAACACGGATCACTGGGATCTGCACTTGCAAATTCGTGACCGTAGAAAAAGGCTGGAGAGTTTCGCGAAGGGCAGATCACGAGGATTTGGCAGAAGACATGAAGTGGAACACGTCTCGGCTTGATTGAGAGAGGGGAAACGTTGCCATCTCGTGCGGTTTCCTTCGCTATCAGTTCCGAGCTTCATTACGCTTTATCAATCTCCATCACTCTCGTTTCTCCACTTCGTTTCCCAACCTTTAACCTCAGCGATGGACTAGAAAATCCTTCGAAGGGGCTTTGCTCGGTAATTCTTACTTGCTAGGGTATACTGCGTAGATGAGTGTTGAGATTATGAATTTTGACGGACGTGACGGGATGAAGTGGCCCTAAAAACCGAGGGGAAGCCTCCTTCCTTTCGTTCATCCACGAGCTTCTCTTGGAAAGACTGTATCAAATTTTATGTTACCGCCCCATTATCCCATAAAGAGGTCTTTAATTGATTGCGAAGAGTAAATGAAGGATGAAAGAAAATAAAATTAGAAAATAATGTAACAATTTTAGCTTGATGATGTTATCTTGCAATAACTTGGATTTGCTTTTTCACAATATTATGTTAGAGGAAACTGTGAACTACATCACTGTAGTGTTAATCTAGGTATATATCTTTTATAACTAAAAAATAAATATTTTCATCAGGTAAAACATTTGAAAATATTATATGCAAAACATGGCATAATGGATATAAATACTAGAGCACTGAAGGAACGATCTAAATCCTTCTTTTGAATTCTTGATCAAGTTGTTTCATGAAAGTTCAAAGAGAAAAAACCTATGGCCATATTTCCCGTACAGGTTAATACTGAATATGAAATTTATTCCGTGGTGACTCCATCTACATTATTGTTTGACGTTGCAATACGGATTCATAAAAGATTCTCATAACAGAGGATGCTTTTATATTGTTTCTGTTATAAAATCTTCATTATTGAACTATATATTATATATTATATATTCAATATAGAACAAAGAAAAATGCTTAGAATGGAGAACATTTTAAAATTTAAAGGAATCCATAAGTAATATCCATGGAACGGTAAAATCGTTATAAAGGTACTCTTTAGGAGAAACAAATTTCGTTTTTCCGAAGGTAATTAGAGTTATATTTTATAGCATCACATATAACATCGGCAACATAATGTTGACTACTCTAGAAATATTCTAGAACAAGTTCCTCGTGTATTCAATCATCCATTAATTCATCACGTTATTTCCATTGCAGTCTTTAAATTATATGCTTTTTCACTCTAACCTTGCTCTCCATGGCTCAAAAAATGCCGAGTTTATTATTTACCAATTTTATTTCTTTGCTAAGTCAAAATTTTGGAATGCTACAAAATTATTTCGTGATCCTTATGATTGATAAAATTCCTCTTCCTATGAATGAAAATCCCAAAGTAAAATAGTATTCAATAGCAATATCTTGCAAGTCGTACATGTTTACCCTTCTCTTCCGATTCTCAAACTTTCCTGTATTCTCTCTCTCCAGCTGTATTCTTTCTTAGAACTGTATTTATAACTCTCGCGCACTCAGCAAATCAACGCATTGTCGAAGGTTATCATTCCTTTCTTTACAACAGAACTCGAGGTTTCACGGATGTCAGTCATTTTCTTTCTACGCTTAAATTTGTTATGTAGTGCCTAAAGAACAAAAATAGTAAGTTGGTTGCAAATGCAGAGAGAAGTAAACTTTATCTTCCCAAACTCGGTATCCCACTTAGAAATAGAATACTACCGCGTTTCATGGTAGAATTATGAAATACTACATAGGTCACCTAAAATAACCAAGCGAAAGCATCGGCTTTTGATTGAAATTCTCAGAAGGACGCAATTGAAAAGAAAATTTCATTTATTTTTAAGAGGCTGTAATAAAAAAATCCGTACAGAAATCACAGATTTGAGACACCAACTAGACATAGATTATATATATATCACTTATGTGTTCATTTCACTTGTTAGCGGTTGATAATAGCATCCAAGAAATAACATGAAACGAATACAAAATTGTCTTTGTACCACAAAACCGTGGTAACATCGACGACGAACCGAGCTAATTGAGCCCCTCATTCACAGCAATACCATTTTTTCAAATAGATATTTATAAATTATTACAAGACAATTTTGAGCAATGAAACTGAAACGCACTGGCTAAAATAGGCGCTCCACTCTGTCGGCCAGTGCTCTTTATGATCATTGGGACTTAACCATCGCATAGCACAAGACTGCACTCTAGTACTCCCTAATTTCGACACGTGCGATCCGAATAGACCTCCACGCGCGCGATTATTGAAAGCTAATGCGCGTTTGTTTATTTTGGACCCTTTTGGTCTTGTAATAGTAAGGATGTCATTCATATTCATGGCAACACGAATGTCGTGCGCGACGCTTTCACATTCACGACGCGTCTTCGAGGGCGTGGAAACTCCAAAGAAACTATGACCCTTTTAGGCGCCTTACAGACTTCTGAAGTACCATTTCAGCGGTTAACATCTGTATTTTTATCATCTATATAAATCCTTATGTGACAAGAATTCATTCATTAAGCATGAGAGAAACTTAATGCTCGAAATTCCATTATTATTGGTATTACATAATGATAAAAGTATAAGACAAATTTCAGCGGATATAATTATTCAATAAAAGCAATAATATACAGTAATAGGAGTTATCAGCTTCTTTAACTCATTTATTTACCAATATACAAGCTTTCTACACTATGGAGTCAAATGGGTCTCATCAAATCCACTGCCTATGAAGTATTGAATTCATCCCAAAGAGCAGTTGTTATCTCACTTCCTCTAACATTTGTTATCGAAAGATTTTAAAGGAGAATGAGGCTTACTAGGCACGATGAGGATTGAGGTAGATTGTCCTTTCTTTACTCTTCAAACCAAAATGCTACAAGCAAAACGTGTCCACATAAGTGAAGCATTATGACTCAACGAGTAAAACTTTTCTTAGCATTCCATACGGAGAGACCTTAACCGGCATATCGCAGCACCACTAGTTCTTCTGTACCTTTCATACCTTCACAGCCATGAACAACACTGTCAATATTAGATGAAGGATATATTTTTCTCTACCTTGTACCCAAAGACATTACCCTACTGTAGTAGACAGCTCTTGCTACCATAACTTGATGAATGAACTTTCATTGATTTTCAACAATTTTCGAAAATTGATAAGAAAAATAAAAAATTGCTATCATCGTAGGATAAAATATTCGTTTACGTAACCACAACTAATACGAAAAACAATAGTTCGATACAGGAAACGGATGCTAATCTAATAGAAATTATATTCCGAACAAGCGAGCATCGATTTGTCTCTCGGGGATAATCATTAATATGAAAGAGTTACGAGTGAATGAGAGATCGGATCGGTGTTGGTACTCCAATATTCCTAAAGTCTCTGATGAATCTAAAGTTATGCGAAGCGCAGCTTTCAACAGGAAAGCACGAATGGGAGGCGCGAGCTCGCAAATACCGATGAAGGTTGGACAAACGATCATCCCTCGCAGATTCCCCCACTATTAAGGACCCATATACTCTCGCTTTCAGCAAAACAGAATCGCTTTATTGTTGCGGTGGCGTAAAAAAAGGAACCACGGGAAGGTAAGTTCCACTCTCCGTCTCTCTCCATCCCATCTTCATCTCCGACAGTTACAAAAAAACGAGCGAAGAAAAAACAACTAGATGTTTGAGTGAGAAAGGACAGCGCGTGGGAAAGTGCTAAACGGCGTGTAAACAAAGAATCATAAAAGGGAAGAGAGGAAACGACGAAATACTAGAGAAGAAACCGCTCTAAAGGTAGGCCACTCGGCAGCTCCACCCCATGATGTTTCTATTGCTGAGAGCGACAAAATATGACGGCCCCTTTCATATGACCCATTCTCTCCTCCCCTTTCCGCTAACCTAGACAACATTTTGTTTCCTTTAACTATATCCGCTGCTTTCTCGAAGCCTTTCTTAACTTTCCCGCTCTTCCTCAACGTTTTATTTCCTTTTCCCGGAAAATAAGTTTGGATGACATTGAAATTAGATGCGGTAACCATAGAATGAAAGAATCATGTTATGTCACCGGTACATAATTTTAAGTGATAAACCGGAATATAGCAATGATATAAATACTCTATTAATGCACAATAGTACGTAATAACCGAGATGATCCTGAATCATATATATCCTGAAACGCACTTTACTTCTACCCAATGAAATCTAAATCATAAATGGTCATGGAAGTCTATCACGGCTAGGATTTGAACCATGGACGTGCAACTTTCCCGACGATTGTACTTACCAGCGGAATATTTACTGACCCAGGAAACCTCGCAGCCCGAGCTAGTTAAGTGCACATCAATTAGTTTAATGCTTATTCCATTGTAATACTCAGTGAAACATCTGGAAACCGTTGTCCCTGGTAGCACACCTTTCGATAATGAATCTATTCCCTGCATTAATTATCACTGAGAGTTTATCTGTCGTTTATAATGCGCTTTGATAAAGTTAAATAGAAGACTACTACTACAGTCAATTTTAACCATACATTATAATACTGAATAAGGAAAGGTACGTAGATGACTTTGCACCAGGAGATCCGGGTTAGAGTCCCTCTCAGTCTTTTTTCATGTCCATCCATTTTTAAAATACATGGCCTAAGCCTTGAGCTTTTCCGAAGTATTTTCTGACCGGGGCAAAATGACCATTAAACCCATACAAACGGGGTCAGTCCTGATCAATACGAGATATATATTAAACATAACATTAGATTATCTATCTATTGCTAAAGAGAGAAATTTTCTCCTTTAATAATAATTATATAATTTGTAGACGCACATACACGTGCAATAAGACTCGCTTTGATACGTTTGAATAAAACTCTGCAGTTAGTGGCGAGTACAGAACTCTATCTGATTTGAAAGAAAAACTTTTCAAGGGGTCAGCACCCGAAAGGAACGTTTCCTGCGGATACTTGGACAGGAAAAGGGAGGCCCGATGGCTGAAATCGTGTGTGAAGGGAATCTCTGCTGGACGAAATTGAAAGAGACTGGCAAAACTTGGTAGAAAATTCAGTAGAAAGTTTTAGAAATTTATAAATAGGGAAGTAGAAGATTGTGGAGAGTGAACTTATCTACGGACGAATGTGATAAAAGTTGAAAGATCTGAAGAGACAGAAGGGTGTTCTGTGTAGTAAAGGCGGCTGAGCTTTTCTCAATAGAAATTCCCGAATGTTTGTATATATATTTGCGAATACTTTCGCTAAGTTGACCGAGCTAAGTTGGGACTGGGATACTTACACTAATGCTGTTTCTCACTTTTCGGTCCTTTACTATTTCCCATGGGCAAATAGGTGTATGCGATGTAAATATCGATAGGTTCTATTTGCAAACATACAATGTTTTCATAGATACATATAGACACTGCGAAGAGTATCTTAGATGCATAATCACTTGTGTTCCTTGCATATTCCCATTCAATCATTACGAACGAAAACAAAGTAATATAAATTTTAACTAAAATGTCGTTGCATACTAATGAGATTCTTCACGAGGAATACCAAAATATGTAGTTGCGCTTCTTTTTCATATAGTTTCGGTGACTGCTTGCATTAATAGCTTCGGGTCGCATTATTATTCAACTCGTGATGAAAGCTTAGTAAAGGACTTCAGTGATTCTTATCACGTTCACCCATCGTAGTAATAACCCTCAAGTCTCATCCATAAAGATCATTTCGACGTCAGCGACATTTTAACGATAATTCTGCGGACTAATTCCCACGAGAAGATTCTAGGCGAGCGCTATATTTTAGATGGAATTTTTATTCGAAGAAAATCTCATCAAAATTGAGCCTCTGTCACTGCAAAGCGATGAATAAATGAGGCCCAAATGAAATGATTCTACGAAGCCAATCAAATGATATACATTAGCATTAACTACCTGATATGTACCCTTCCTTGGAAATTCTGTTATTTCTCAAACATACGGTTATGAAATCTTGTGGGACTACTAAGGATATGAAAATGTAAGAAAATAGTTGAAATAATTTTGTATGTATCAAGTATGACGTATTTTACGTATATTAGAGCCTACCTCGTTAAACGAAATATTTTATTTACAACAACAATTCATATTTCACATTATCATAAGTTTTCATTAGTACTTCAGGCCATATAAACCACTTAATTAATTGATTTAAATCGATAAAAAATCTTTCGACGATTTTATACAACCTTCACACGTAAGGCTTGATTCCATATTTTTGTAATTTATTTTTTCCATTAACTGTCAAATCCAGCACATGAATTAAAATCTCTTCCGGACGTTGCTAAAGAGAGGGCCAGTCCGTTACAATCCTATCCAAACACAACATAGTACCTAAGGAGAACGTTATAATATGCCAAAAAACGTTAGGTAACTAACCGTAATATCGAAACATTTTAATGTAAGGTTCGTTAAAAACTTCTCGAAAATACGAGCCCTTAGTTGATGCAAGGCGAGTACACCTTCCATCAACTTTGATCCTTTTCCGTCTCGCTAAACATTACCATGGACTTCCCGCTGAAACTGCGGATAGTAAATTAGTTGAACAATCGCAAAAATGGCTGCAAAAGGAAATACCTCTGGTTTCCTCTCTCTTTCTTAATTTCCCTTGAATTCCCAGATAATCGCCGAGTGTTTACTTAAGGCAAAGCATTCCTCGAGCGCCCATTCACAAAATAACCACGGTTGGCTGCTCTCTCTCGCAAAACCAAAAGCACTTCCAGAAACAAGCGGACGCCGACTTCCCTTGCCCGATTCGCCATCTCTGTAGCGTAAATTGGCTTAATTTCGTTTTAACCCAGGTAATGCTACACCGAAGTGCCTTCCAACAAGTCACCACAAATCTCCCGCAAATAAGCTGTCATTAGATATCAACTTCAAAGACTGATAAAACGCGGTTTAGGCGGGATAGAGAAGGTTGGACGGCGGTAAAACATAAGAAAATTCCTCTTCTGCGACGGGAAACCACAACAATGAGATCCAATCGAAGATATAATGAAATGGAGGTATACGCGAGGACGAATTACTCGTCAGAATAAAAAAAACCGCGCGCGCGCTGGCGCGTACTGACAGAAAGAAAAAATATCCGAGACGAATGTATCTCGCCATCGAAGGGAAAAAAAAACCTTGATAGTCGATAACGTAACACTAAGCCTCAAAAATTATGACACCGATATCTGATTGTAAGTGACAGCTCGAAAGTAGAAAAAGAGTGGAGGAGATGGCGCCAACTAGGTAACGTCACGCGAAATCCCTTGACAGACGAGTTCCAAATATTTTCATTGGGGAGGACCGGTAATATCACCGTCGGTTATCGGATAGCAAAATGACTAGGCGATAAGGAAAAAATGGGTTTAATATTAAAACATGTATCGTGTTACAATCAGCTGATTGGGCTCGTTTCCAAAACATTCCTTCGAATAAATATGATTTTAATGGTTTAAAAATTATAGTACACACGAAAGTAAGTACCTTTTATTGAGTAGGTATGTATGTACTTGCCAACTCGAGTGTAAGTGATTAATATTTGTGACAATTTTTACACCATTCATATTGTTTTACGGTTCATTCGCAATGGAGAGACGCCACAAACAATTCTACAATGATAACGCTATCTATATAATCGTGTTAAACAAACTTTTACGACAAAGTATCAATAGAAACGAATCTCAAATAAGTTATAAAACATAACTGAATGCTACACGTTCTATTGAGACAAATTAAACAAAAAGGGAGTCCAAGTTCTAATGCAATCGAAAACAAATATCTGCTTCTTAATCAGAATGAAAGAGAAAGATTTATTGCTGGTTATAGTGATACGAGAAATCACTGGACAGCGTTATACGATATGAAATTCTGTTGACTCTTCAGTTTATTATCGCGGCTTGAGTTTTCTCGGACGAATAGTCGTTCATTGATTAATAGAATTCAGATACTAGAATGAATAGATTTCACATAAATATCAGCTGACATACGGAATGCTGACTTTCACAATAATCACAGCAGGAAGTTACAGTTTAAAATCGACTACATATACAGAAGGGTAATAACTGTAATCACTCTCGTTGAAGTTATTTATTAATTTTTTTAAAGTAGTAGCGTAATATTTAATTTTTGCTATCGTATAGCATCAAATTATCATTATTTAAATTTACTGATTTAGCGCCAAATTCTCTACTTTTTTACAATACTAGTCTAATTAATATAAGATGAAAAGCTGATTATGATATTTAAGGTATTTCATAGCAATCATTCAATTTTCATAATAATTGATAATTAATCTTTAATTTTAAGCAGAATTCAGGCCCAAATTCTTCAGGTAACGAATGAGGGTAACCTCTAAAGCGAAAACGAAGGCAGCAGTGGGAGGCCATAAAAAGGGGGAAAATATTATAGTAAACATGCTCGCGATAAATTTAATCGCTCACTTTAGATAGCTTATGTACTGTTCGAATCTCCAAATAAAGCATCTGCTTGCGCATGAAAAAACATTCTGTAGCTCTATAACAGAACTAGATATGCGGGAAAGTTTTTAGCGGAAGGAATTAAAACATTAAATATAATCCATATAAACTTTAGTAGATAGTTGTGAATGATATTCGTACATATCCATCACTTGGTCCTACAATTACACAACACGTCACTCAATAACACGTCCCCTAAAGCTGCTCCGATTGACAGCTGAGCGTTCGAGTCAGCAGTAGCAGAATCAGAGCGGACGGTGCTCTCCACGGAGTAACAACATACCACCAAGAGTAATAAAAGAAATCCAGTAATGAAAATTTTCAATCACCTCTGTGAGAAAGTAATGCTAGAGTATCTCCACTTGCTCATGAAAACACGGAAGTCGAACCCAATGGATATGAAAAACATCGAAACAAATCTATGTACAAGTTGAAAGAGTCTTAATGCCTAACGGTGACTAAATTCAACCACTAGATTTACGCTAAAAGCCAAGTCGACAGCAATCCGAGCAACTTCGTAACCAAGGTCAAGCCTCAAAATTCCTCTCAAAGGCTCCGACGATAACATAGCACAACTTTTTTAAGCATTTATTGCGCGCCGATTTGACTAACGAATAGAATTCCCATTCTGTTTTTGCTCCCCTTTAACGACAGCAAAAAGACGAAAGGAGAAGCCAATGCAGACGACCTTTGAGGAGAGAGAGGTAGCCAAGAACGACGAACGAAAGTGAAATTTTTTACGGTTATAAACACGCTGGGGCAGAAGACAAAGGAGAGGGGCATTAAAAACGCCCGACTGACGTGATTCCAGAAGCCTTCCGAAGACCATAAGGATTATACTTCCCGGAAACTGGCCAACAAACCGAGAAATTCATCCCGAAGCTCATTCCATTCCGGCGGAGCATGCTTCTTTTATCGCTAACCACTTGTCGTCAACTCCGGATCACGAAAGGCGTAAAAGGACCCGCCGGACGAATTTATCGACAAACGTCACGGGACCTCGACCCAATAAAATGCCAATTCGAAGGCTATCGCTTAATAATTCACACGACCCCGCGAGGCGATGAAAACGGACCATAAAAATATATTCGATTACTCACCAAACCGCCCATCCAGAAGCGCCCCTGCCGCCGGTCCTTCCTTTCCATTCGGATGCAGACGGACATCCGTCGTCGGGTGGTCCTGCAGCCGCCGTCGCCTCCGGGCGTAGCCCATGGCCGCACCTCGTGGCCATCGAGGACGGGATGATGCTGACTACGAGAGGATAACGAGCCGCCTTGCGCCTTCCGCGTAGGTGCGCAACAGGTCGATCCCCTCTTCGCTGAATTCCACCTCCCCTCTGCAACCCTTCCACCAACACCCCCACCAGAACCACCTTCTTCACCAACCCCCCTGGGCGACACAAAAAATCCTCTCCTTGGGAGGCACGTTCACAATCACTATCACTCGAGTCGTAAAAATCCTCCGTGCACTTTTTCCTCGATCCTCCGGGATACGGAAGAGGTAATGTCGACGCCAGCAAAGCGACAAATCCTGACGGTCAGGGTGGGGGAACGTTTTAGAACTCGCGGTCGGAGGAAGATGAAAAAAATCCCGGCGGGAAAAAAGGGAAACGCGATGCGTACTTAAAGATGAGGAACGGGATCAACAACTCGGAACACGCGACGGCGAAACGGTGAGAAGGAGGCGGTTGGGAGGACCCGGAGCAACGGTACGCGGACGGGGAGGAGAATTGGATGCAATCACTGCCACTCGCGAAAAAATTCCTCTCGCAGCGACAACAAACACGGTCGGGAGAGAATTTTAGGGGCGATGCTCTCCTTATCGCTTGTCACGCTGCGGTCTCTTCGGGGACGTATCGAATTGCTTCATTCCGCGCCGTCGGATCCGCGAATGAGCCTCCGAGATGGGCAAACTGCCGGAGGTCCGGATGGAAGAAGAAGAAGAAGAGCGGGCGCGCGCTTTATGTACTGTATTTACGTTGATGGAGGAATGGGATTGGTGAATGACGAGCACTCCAGGTGGTGAGAAGGTCCTCGGATGGGTTAATCCTTATGGAGACAAAGTCAACCACCGAAGACGTAAGTCCCCGCTCCCCTCGCCCTTCCGGAAACTTTCGCGCCTGCGTGTTGAAGTTTCACGACCCTTCCTCCAGAGAGAAAAAGAAGAGCAAATGTCGCGATTTTCTTAGGGGAAGCGACGGAGGAAACCCGGTTTTACGACGACTTCCGCGGTCGGACGAAAACGCACCAGTTACTTTTTCCGATCCGGGTAATTTTTTCGGGAGTGAATTTTTCGGCAGGATTGAAAACCGGTGATGTTCCCTGAAGATGGAATGGGCCACGCGAGGTCAATCCTCAGCGGGTGCCGCCTTCTTCGACCGCCGAATTCTCTCGTCTCCAGCGGGACGGCGATCGTAAACCCGGAGCAGTCATCGTCCACGCCCTCCCTAGAAGGACATCTAGACCCCCTCCTTCGATGGGGATTCGAATCCCGGATGGGCGACAAAGTTCGATCTGATGCCGGTCGAACTGACTCTCAGTCGATGAGCAGACAGTGTCCAGTCCGTCGGCTGACAGGCCTCGGCAAGATAGGCCTCTTCGTTTTTAACCGAGGAAGTCCCCGCCTGTCCGACTTGCCCGAAGGATTGCTTATCCCGCCCTGTTCCACGCCGTTCCTCGCGCCTTCTCCGGTCCCCCTACAACGACATCTGTGGCCCGAGAGGGGAACTACGTGGGGCGAGAGTTGGGGCGGTCTACGAAACAATGATCGGAGAAAACTTCACTACGTTTGACGATCACCCAGTACGAACGGGAATTGAGAGCCTGTAGTAAATAAAAGAAACGATGAAGATGTCAGTGCATAGAGAATGAAATATTGGTAACCTACTTTAATTTATAATTAATGCTTATTTAAAAAAAATAATACTTGTAACTTTGGAAGCCAAGTTTTAATAAAAATATTTGCCGCCAGCATATTCATTTTTAATGAAAATCAATTCGGTATTCTGATTGAAGTTCATGAATCAAAAGGAGTTTCCAAAATCTTGGAGAAGATAAGAAGGAAATAAAATGCATTCGTAATAAAGGGATATAGAAACAATTATTCTCTTTTGTTGTCTCAATTGTTAATCAATTGTACATACATAGAATGGATGTATTTCAGATCAAAATTTCAACTGGTTAAAAGAAAGGTACATATTTATGTTAAGAACATTTTATAGGACTTTGTTACACAGTTTGATCTTAGTAGGTGGCAGTTAAATTTAACCAAGGAATACTGAACACTGGATTAGAAAGTATTACTTTATGAATCATACTGATTTTGATTTTAGAATAATTAATTATAATTTTAATAAAGAATATTGTAAATAAAACTGATAACATTGTTTTATGCCCAATCAAACTATTGACTTATTAGTCAGTTTAACACCTCTGCGATTCGTGGAAATCGATCTCTTGCAACGGATATCAGTATGCAATCAAAACCTCGATTTTATTAGTCAATAAATGGTTATTATCTCACAGTACTGTTACTAGCTTTATTTATTAAACGAATTAAAACACGTTCACTTCGAAAAACGTAAGCAGATACTGAAGAGAATATTATCAAGCTTTAGTACTTTCAAAAGTGCTCCGACAGCTGCGGTCCTTTCGCGCATATGGGCCCCCACTGGGAATTCATCCTGGGACCGCTTTAACCATAGGCGAACTCTACCCACTCAGCCAAGTATACGGGGTCCGAGAATATTATTTTCAACAAATATCATGTGGGATTTAAAAGTAAATATGTACATTCTGTGAAGCATTGGATATCCTACGATATTCACCTGCATTGGACACTTGTCCTTCCTTATTCTTACTTCTGATGCCCAGGTTATTATCGTTGTCTAAAATTCTAGGTATTTTTGCTTTGATATTAAGCAAGAGAATTACTTAAAGGGTAAACATATACAGTAGTTTTTCATAACATGGCAGAGTATATACTTTCCTGAGCCCTTACTATCTGGTATGGAATACCGTTCGCCTTTTTGTAAATAAAATTCATTTTCTTTTGATATAATCATTTAGCGGTTATAATTTTAAAACAATAGTTATGGCATAAAGAACTGCAGATATTGATCGGAAAGTTTTCAGTCCATCCGCATAGGGCTCACTACGTGTCATCGCCTTAATGCAACCAAAAGAAGTAGATGGTATATCCTATTCCTTGTAAAGAAGTTATGCGACGTATAGTGTCGTATAACCACCACAATCCTGAGCATACGTAAATCAAGAACTTCGCTCTTGTATTAGTTTGGCACGAGATGCACTTCCTTTGGCTTGAAGCGCTTGAATCTCTTATGTCAATCAGATGCCAAGCTTCGAACAGGAAGTTTTAATCCGTAAAAAAGAATGTAAAATTAGACTCGCCAAGTAGTATATGTTCAGGTTTGTCACCTAGTCCCTTTATATTAATTCCAGCAAGAGAAGTTCATATCCTGTATTTTCTATTTCAAAATGAACTGACGTTTTTACGATATAAGGAAAGGGCTACGACACATTTCATCCCTTAACATTGTGAACTGTGTATATCGTGACTTTTAAATATCTATTGAAACAAGAACAACGGGTGTAATAGATTTTTGTCGGAATCGATAATTTCCTATCGTGAATTTTCTCCTAATATGTAATAGGTAAACTTTACCAAAATATATCGGAAGCATTGGTTTTTTCAAACGCATTCATTTCATAGTAGGGGAGACCGGGGCTGGTTGGCCGAGTTTTGTTTTCGGAATTTCTGTACTCATTTTGGTTTGACTTTTTGAAATACGGCTTGGTCTGTCATAAAGATACAACCCTTGAGTATGTATGTGAATTTTTTCATCCATGAAAAAAAATCAGGAAAAAAGTTATAAACCATCAAATACGGCACCAAAAATCGGCCAACCAACTCCAGGGCCGGTGTAGGTTGGCCGAGTTTCGTAGAATAAGTGAAAGACATCAAATGCATCAATGGAAAATATTTATTAGTGAAAAAAGTTAGTGTACATAGTTTTGTAATATGTAGGTACGTAAAAAAACTACTCTCTTTACTTTTTAGTCTTTTTAACATTTTTAGACTTAGTTTCGGCAGCTTAAGTGAACTTTTTCATAGCTCTCGCGGCTTTCTTTTCCTCTGCCAGCGTACCCTTACGTTTGCTTTCTGCTTTTATTGGGGAATCGGTCAAAATTTCGGTCGATCGGCGTTTTCGACCTTGACGCTTCTTCGAATCAGTTCGTGCACTCGCCTTGGGGAGAGGTCTGACGTCTTCAGGGAAGCTTACATCTGCAGCAGATTCTATGCTGATGGACGAGTTTTGTTCAGGGTTGGGTCGATCTGTGACAAATCCTATCAGGAACTCCTCAGGAGGAAAAATGTCAGGATTGAAAGGGCACACGAGAGAGACTCTGAAACCAGCTCGAATATTGTTCGGTGTGCTGGCGAGTGGAAATGCACTGGCTACGATTCCCGGAATGTCGTAGATGGTCATTGGTCCTTATAATCATCAATATTCGCATAATATCCAATTTCGTTCAAAAAAAGGTTAGCATTTCACGAGTTTCGAAGCGCACATTGCTGTACGCTAAATTTACAACTCGGCCAACCAGCCCCACGCAAAACTCGGCCTACCTACTCCAATGAATGTTTTCGAGAACAATCACGGTTTACAAAAACAAAAGTGAGGTTACCCTGGAAAACGATATACCATTTTGTAGGGTTTTGAATACCCTTTCCAGCGGTACCACGTTTTTGGAAATCGGATGTAAATTGACTCGCGTTACGAAGATTACTTTACAAGAACAGAAATTTACTCACCAGTGTCGAAAAAAGAACAAACGTTCTCCTGTGCAAACGGCAACACGAAAACACCTGAAATTACGTCGGTACATGGACGAACTAATACCCAACCAAAATCACTATAGATGTCGCCACTGTGCCCAAAAGGCTTTTAAAAAAGACACTCGGCCAACCTGCCCCTTCGGCCAACCAGCCCCGGTCTCCCCTACCGTCTGCAATACATCTAAGAATAGATATTACCGTACAATTCACAGAGATATGGAATAATTCTAGACATTAGATCAATTGTGTATTCAAGATGGTTTTTGGAATGCATTACTATGTATCTTATCCTTAACGCATTAGATCATATGTTAAGGGAAGGAAAGGGGGAGACAAGATGAAAGTATAGCAAGTCATAAGATATATTAGAAATATGTAATAAGATTAGAGTCACCATCGCTATAAGCTTCGCCTAATTTTAGGTAGCTATTATAACATTATAAATAGGGAGGATAAAAATAGCTGAGTGACAATTACAGAAAATTGATGAGAGGCCGAAAGAAATAGAATAACCAAGGAAATTTTAATGAATGGAGCTGATGATTCAGCAAAAATAAGCGACGTAAATGCTCCAAATAAAATTAAAGAACGTATTAAAACTATGTCCGGACGTACCTAAGGAAAAGAAATTCAAGGATAAGAAACTTGAAGTACTGTGATTGTAAGCAGCTGCTAGTCTGCTTGCAGCGAAATGGGAACAGCGACCCACAGTGTTCCACCCAAAGTAGGGACCCGGTGGCCGCCCAACCCTATTCTAAATACCGCCCAACCTATTTTTCAATCGCCCAATGTTTGTTACGCAATTTAAAAGCCGCCAGCTCTAGCTTTCCGAAATTCCTTTTATAAAATCGCTCATTGTGAAAGCTATATTGGGATTACAAGTATAAATATTACATATATTTCCACTTAACAAAATGAAATCAAAACCTTTAGTTCATACTTTCCTTGGCAATTATGGCGTAGCTCCGTTATCTAAGCGAGCAAACCAGTTATTTTTCCACCCAATGATTAGGAAGGAATCTATGTGACTAGTAAGGAGATATTGCAAACAAGTATAACTAGCAAGCTGAAAAGTAATTCAGACCCAATGTCTTCTTAAATTAAATTTTATTACAAATCTTCTTAATTTAGGTTATTAACGGTTACATCCACTTTGTGTTCTCCTCTTGCGCTTGATTTGTGGTTGCAGCTCGTCACGCAATCTCTACCAAAACCACTCCTTACATCGTTAAAAAAATTGGTAATATTATATCGCCAAAGCTATTTCAACCTAGAAGGAGAAAAGCCTCAGAAAGCAGTAAAATTCAGGCAGTGATTTATGATTTCCCTAAAAGGTACGGAAATCAAATAAAATCCTCCGTGATTTAGGGACCGGAACCTCTAAATCTGTATCGGCTTCCATTTCCCACTCAAGCAACAAAATTTCCCAACTTAAAAACCATCTTCGGACCGAATGCGTTTTGCAAGCCTAAAAAGTCTGTATAATCGCCGCCAAATAAGCTCGTGCAATCAACATTTAATGAGAAACTCCTCCCACTCTTCATCCTCGAGGAACACGCAAAAAACGTAAGAACTCGCGGGAGGCATTCGTGATGCACGGGATGGCGATTCTATTATCTCTCGAGACCCACCCATTCCCCTCCCTGCGGTTTCCTGCCTCCCACTCCCCCCCTCCCTCCCTCGTTCATCTTAAATTGGCGCGCATCGTTACCCGTCATTCCTTGCTCCACCCTAATGGTCCCCCGTGCGTGGTCTTCCGAGATCGGACCTTCAAAAGAGCACATCCTCAATCTAGAGAAGTCACGGCTCATGAGCTGAGGTTACTACAAAAGATTACCCGTGTAACAATTCGGTTATATGACCTGCTGAGAGGCATCCGAATGGTAGTAAAATCTCCCCCTCCCATCAGACCGTAACCCTTCTTTATTCGGCCGAGGTCTTCCGCTGAAACGCACCACGGCTATCGTAATTTAACTGGAGTTCGTAATTGGATTTTAAGTTGCCCCGAGTTATTTACCAATGTATAGAGAAAAGTGTATTGGGAGAATCGATTGCTCCAGCAGGGTAAAATCGCAATTTGTTAGAGATTTCGTTTGTATAAAATAAAATCTTGGAGAGGAAAAAAGAATAACTAACAAGGGGTTTATTCTGTAACTAGCTTTGACTTAGCTCATCAGGCCTTTTTACTTTCTCCATATACGAAGTATAGAGAAAGTATTGTTTTCATGAAAAAATTCGACTTCGAGATTTCAACGGAAATCCACGTTTTGGGGTCCCTAGAACACGTTTTGACCATTTTCGGAATGATGTCTGTGTGTATGTGTGTGTGTGTGTGTGTGTCTGTATGTGTGTGTGTGCTAGTGGGCGCTCTAACGTGAAAACTAGTGGTCGTATCAATACCAAACTTCATATATAGTACTGTTTTGTGTGCTGTCAGAGTTGATTAGTTTTAAGAGTAAATCGGGTAACAGGAAGTCGAGCCTCATTCAACAAAGCTCATTTCCGGTTTTCAAAATATCTCCCTAAATATGATATATACGTCTGTTGTATTACTTATAAAAGTTTTAGATAATGTAATTTACTATAACTTTTGTATTTAACATATTTTTGTATCACCAGTTGATTAGGAGTTATTCGTGTAATACCGATAAACCGGAAGTAGCTTATATGTACATTGTGGGCGCTCTAACATGAGAAACATTCATTGTATCAACACAAAATTTCATATATAGTATTTTGGTTGGTGTCGTTAGAGTTGATTAGTTTTTGGAGTAAATCAGTTAACCGGAAGTTGAGCTTCATTCTTCAAAGCTCATTTCCGGTTTTCAAAATATCTTCAAAAATATGATATTTATGTATATATATTATTAATTACAAAAGTTTTAGAAAATAACATTTAGTATAATTTTTGTTTGAAACATATTTTTGTATCACTGATTGTTTAGGAGGTATTCGTGAAATACTGATAAACCGGAAGTTGCTGATTATGTACTTTGTGGGCGCTCTGGGCTCTAAAAGCGAAAGGCCAACTCCATCGTTTTTCATCGATCATGTCCCGAAAAACATTATTTATAATGTTTTTGGCGTCAAAGAGAATAACATTAATCACTCATCTTCCAAGTTTAGATGGAATATAGATTTCGAAATTACTGCCGTAGATAAATATTTGCATCTTATATATGGAGAAAGTCATGTGCTGGCCACATCAGATTTTTATTTAATATGCCAATAGCCATTATAGCCTGATAATGAAACTAGACAAAAGCAGTTGCATAATAAACTCTTTGAGGAACTGAGACATGGTTCATTATTCTTAAGTGTTACACTTAGTTACAGAGTCTTCCATTCATTATATCATAAGTAAAATCTAGAATATATCAATGGGCAACAAAACCAAAAGAAGACTTTCAGCAACTCCCTTGCTTATACTTGGCCTCGATTAACTGATTGATCTCTTCTAAATAGTTTTCTTAACTTCCAAATGAATGAATAGGGTTTTTCTGGAAGCAATCGATTTTCAACGAAAACTCTGCAGTAAATTTTAAGAATTTGAACATTATACTGATGAAATGGCTACCAAATTAATCTCAGTACTCATGGGTTTTAAAGTGAACCATAAAAATGAAAACAAATTATTGGGGAATAGAGTTTTCCACAGACAAGATTATTCACACAAGTGGCCTGTGTAATCTATACCTTCAACAGGTATACTTAACAAAGAAAAAAGACAAGTATTTACACATTTCACTCTGTAACGTATGCACATACACTTTAATATGGCAAAATTTCCTAAAAATAATTGTACAAGTTTTATTTATAGTGAAAATTGGTGAAAAATGTTCTTTCAAATGTCATTTCTGAGATTGATTACCAGGTAGTCAAGCTCTGATCAATTGATTCTATATTTTCCCTGTCTGCATAATCAGAATTTTCCTTATTTTGTTAATCCTCGAAATTTCAAAGATTTCTTTAAAATAATGCATAGTGTACATACAACACAAAAATACAGCTAAATATTCAATGAATGGTTTCAACAACATACCTAACTGAGATCAGTTTTTGTAAATAAATTTCATAGTTCCATTTTTGCCACAAGGCTGATTAGTAATATGATTGTACTTCCTAAACTGTCAACAACTATTGTATCGAAATAGTTACCATTAAACCATAATAATATACCAATAATACCATTAAAAAAGGAAGAAAAAGGTTATTGCCAGATTAAAACTATGTACATGTATACTGTTCATGATTACCAGAATAACACCAAATTGTTCTTGAACATGTCATCATTCCTTTGATAGATAATTGGCTTTTATATCTAAAGTTACCATTGAAGTTATAAATTTGATTTCTATTATCTTGAGATAATTAGGATACATGGATCACCAATTAGTAGTTAGCAAAGTGATGCTTCCCTTACATTTATTTGGATAGAGAACAAAAATAATCCTTTGCAGTTATGAAAAAGGACTTCGATTCAAGCTTAAGGCACTCCACTCCATAAGCCCTAAAAGAAGTAATTTTTCTTGCTCCACCCCTAAGCCAAGAAGATGTAACAGTTCATAGTATATTAAAGTTCTGAACGAAGATAGGTTACCAAATTTTTTCCTTTCATTCACAGAAAAATCAATACTTTTGCAATAACAAATGGCTTCTAAGCCAAGAAAAATGGCAGTAGACTAGGTCCCCAAATTAATGCCAAATCATTTTTCTGTACTCATAGGGAATAAAACTTAATTCTCTAGATCTTTCTCTTCTCATAAAATGATCTCCCATCACAGATTCATTGCTTTTTTTACTTTATCAAAAACTTTAATTTCCCAAGAAATATTCACATTGCAAAATACATTTGAATTCCACAAATCCCCTACTATTCACAATTATCTTCCCTGGCATCAATGGTTTTCAACAAGTAGCAGCTTGAATATATGACAAACACTCAAAAGTACACAGTTACAGGAAATGATTACGATTTTCTAGCTTTCTGCTAAGGCAGCGTACATGCTGCGTTTACAAAACATTTGAACCACTGTACCACCAACGTACTGACCTTGTGGAAACGAAATTCCAGCTTGCTATATATTTTCATCCATCACTGAATTACAACTAAATCAATTTCATGAAGCAAAAACAAAATATGACTTCATTA
This sequence comes from Sympetrum striolatum, assembly GCA_947579665.1. Lineage (NCBI taxonomy): Eukaryota > Metazoa > Arthropoda > Insecta > Odonata > Libellulidae > Sympetrum > Sympetrum striolatum. The sequence continues at coordinate 72,943,228 of OX388342.1, read as the reverse complement.
TGATAAATTAATGTTGGACAATATGTATTGAGTTGTTGTTGACGTATAGAAAGAGTTGTCAAAGACATAATGGATAGTACAGTGAGAATTTCTACGCATATAATTTTGATTATTTTCCAAAATTTAAAGTACCATAGAATCTTCTGGAAAGAATACTTTTACTCACTCAAAATAATACAGTTACTCAAATATATGTCCAGGAGGTTTGTTATAGAGTTTGAGAGGCAGTTCTGAACTATTAAAAAGTAAGAATAATAATTGTAATTAACCATCAATAAATTAAAATCTTTCTCGTTAGAAATACTAAAATCATGATTGAGTTATTTATTGGTATTAAGCTGACAAAGTCTTTCTCCAGTTGGGCACCCCTCTGAAAATTAAAATTGAGAAAATTAGTCCACACTTGATAGAAAGAAGGTAAAGTAATGGCATTTTAATACTTAATTTCATTTGACAAAAATAATACATGATATTTATTTAATTTTAGAAAAAATATCATATTTAAAACTATAGTTAAATTAGAAATAAATGTATTGCTTACAAGCGTGGCATGTTCCTCAAGTGTAAGACTGGTTTTTCTGACGAATTATTATCCTTGCTTTGTAAGCGATCTTGCCATGAAAGGGTTAGACGCAGTAAGCGACTAGGGTCCCTTTGGGCTTCAACACTAGTACTTCTTTTCAATTTTCCTTTAATATTGTTTTTTTCCATTAGCCTTTCTCTGTTTAATCTCCTTCTTTCGATATAAGTTTCATCATTTTTTCTGTGAAAAGATAGAATAAGGATCAGCACATTTAATATTGAGATATCTCCTTCATTTGAAACACAATTTTTTATATTTTTCCTAAATCAAATTATTTATCTAAAGCATTTATTCAAAATAAATAGAAATCTTAAAAATTTTTTAAAATTTTCAAGGTTAATTTTGAGAAACAAAAGATTGGCATACAATAAAACATAATGCTAGCAATAATTGAAAGTTAATTCAAAAATGAACTAGCGAACTTTGGCCGATAATAACACTCCTGGGTGACAAATTTACGTCATTTATATCAGCAAGCAAACTATATAAAATTGTCAGCAGTAAAAATTATAACCAATTAACTTTCCTAAAAAAATAGAAAATATTACTTCTTAAAGAATATAGTCCAAATGATATGAGACAATCATAACATGACTGATAACTGAACTTCACTTTTGTTTCCATTTTCAAGGATAAATACATAGTTATTTCTGTATTCATATTAGATGTATTAGAGCTATAATCATGCTTTTTGAGCTAATGATTTTCAAAAAAATTAGATAATACCACAGAGTAACTATACAGGGTCTGTCCCAAAAATAAGTTTAATGAATCCGGGAAAAAAAAATTATTACAGATAAAAGTACAAACGACTAAACATCTTCAAAGTAGCACCCTTGTGCGTCAGAAAACCATTCCCCAACGTTTCTGCCAGTCGCGATATGCTTCCTGGAAGGCGTCAACGGGGACCTCCTTCAGACACCTCGTCATGGCTTCTTTGACAACTTCCAGCGTCCCAAAATGGTGGCCCTTTAAGCTCATTTTTATTTGTGGGAACAAAAAGAAGTTCGGTGGTGCCACGTCAGGACTGTACGGTGGCTGGGGCAGCGTTGCCTGGCCAGAAACTTGGTCACAATGAAGGCAGTGTGTGACGGTGCATTGTCATGGTTCAGACCCCAGTTGCAGGCTATCTCCTTCCTGACGTGTAACACTCTTTTTCAGAGCCTTTCGAGGACTTCCACGTAAAATTTACTATTAATTGTTTGTCACTGTGGCACAAACTCTGAGTGGAGTATCGCCTTCACTACAGATTTGCTCATTTTTGCCTTTTTTGGCTGCGGGGAAGACTTCGTGTGCCACTCTGCAATGTGTATTTTGGACTCAGGGTCTTACTCAAACACCCATGTTATTTGGGACATTGTATCATTCCCATAAGCTTGCTTAAGCATGGTAATGATCTCAGAAACTGATTTCCCAAGCTTAACGCAAAGTTTTATTGAGTATTGCTGTTCCATCAAACGTGGCATCTTGAATTTATGACGCGTCACTCAAACAGGGGTTCACACTAACAGTGATATGCACTGTGCAATGGCTTGCAGGCAACTGGCGAGGATAGTGTTACTTTACCAAGACCCTCCAGCACCTTTCCCACCACCGATCGCTCCACTCCAGTCTTCCAGGTCAGCGAAAAAAAATCATTCAACTTACTTTTGGGACAGACGATGTACTATCTATGATAATACATTACCGGAAACATTTCAGAAGCATGTTTGCCTGTGCAGTGCGTTCCTCCCTTTCTTTCAGCTCTCTTAATTCTTTCATCAACAAATAAGCATTCCGCTGACTCATTTTCTCCTCTCTATAAATATCAACAGCAGCCTTCTTCATTTCCTGAGGAGAATAATAAGGCAATTTAATAAATAATGACTAGGAAAAAAGAACTTAACTGGTAAAATTAAGACAAGCTGCAAACATTCGCAGATTATATTAGTATACCTGAAGTTGTTTTTTCTCAAAAGCCTTTTCTACTTCTTCCTGTTTTCTTCTTTCAGCTGCAGCATCTTCTAGTTTTTTTATTTGTTGTTTATGTTGCTGAAAAAATTGAAAATAAAATTTATGATAATGAGGAGCCAAAAGCATACTGCTCTAATGTGATGATTCAAAAACCATGAGTTAGAAAGTCAACCATCCAATTAGAATATTTTTACTAAATAAAATTATGGATTGATATCAGAGTTATAAATAAAAAAAATAATTTGCAGCTTTTTTCACAAATAATTAAGTGTATAATGAAGATTTTTTTTAATTAAGGCTCATATCACATACTTAGTAAGTGTCACATACTTAGTAAATACTTAGTAGTAGGTTCTCTAGAAGATGATAGAGGCAATGAAGATGAAAACTTTGAGATATGAGATAGGATATGCCTGTAAATTTATGAATCAGAAATGAAGGCGTTGAAGAGAAAATCAATTATCAATATTATTAATGATTAATAAAGAAAATGGAGAAAGAATTAGTTGATTCCCAAACAATGACTAATGACAACCCAAGAAAATTATGAAGAACAGTTATATGCAGCCTTACAATTTAAGTTGTAATAGATGTAACCATGAAATTACATACAGTCAGTCATTAACTTACTACCTATGTGACTTACAACAGTTCGACTTAAGGTGGTTCGACTTACAACCGAGTATCTCAAAGGAGCATGAATGGTGCTACTCAGTAGGGTAACTAAGCTAGAATGCTCACAACGGTCACTTTATTATCAGTAGCTGTTGCAGCTGAATTCTTTTTCAATTAGCTTGGTAACTTGAGAATTGTAGAACAAACAAATATCAAGGAAACTTAATGGAACATAATAGTTTTGTTGCCACAATGTAAGACATAAGTTTACATTGAGTAATTAAAATGCTGGCAGAATCGTCTATGTTGCAATATAAAATGTTTTCTCTATTTCCAAGAAGGATTCTGCTTGGGAATCATTTATCAGTCTAACTCGAGAGTGCTCTTTCTGAATAGTTTCTTGAAGAAGAAACCTTGTATTCTCAACAATCAATTTTAACTTCCATCAGAAAAGGGCAGAGGAGTTTCATTCCAAACTTAAATTATGAATGACACAGGTATTATTCAAAGACTGGTTCCTTACCTCAAGCATATTGCTTGGAAAGGGGTGTTCCTTTGAAAACTTTATTGATCTTAGACAATGCACCTGAAAATCTACCTCATCTTGACAATCTCCATAAACATGTTCATGTGGTGTATTTGATACCAAACACAATTTTTTTTAATTGAGAAATTTTAATTCCATTTTGGAACAAGATACATGCATTGAAAGTATTTCTATTGAGACTACCAAAAAACTTTGAATATCCAACTTACATCCAAATCAACTTACAGCTGGTCTGTTGAAAATGAAAGTGGATTAAAGTCAACAACTGACTGTATAAACATGGAAAATTATGCATTTACCACTTCATTAATAATTTTCACATTAAAAAGTAGCTGCCAAAAAAGTTGTCTCTCTCTAATATCCAATTATCACTTTCCCATAATTTCTTACTGAATGAGTATAACTACAACCCAGAGTAGAACTCACGGTCCCTCTTGAATGAGTTGAATCAGGGACGGATCCAGGGGGGTGGTCCTGGGGGTCCGGACCCCCCCGAAATATCACTTGTGCCTATTTTTCGAAAATGAAACTCAAATAACGCAAATAAAACACAATTTAATAAGCAATCACTGGCGAAAAAATTCGAGTTTGTCTAACACAATTTTAACGTCACGTTTTGTGAAATCCGAAATATCTTCTATTTTTTAATTTTTCGATCGGACCCCCCCAAAAATTTTTTCTAGATCCGTACCTGAGTTGAATGCATATACTTGCAAATATCTCAAGCTGACCACAACATTGTACCTTAAGGTACAATTTTTCTCAACTGGTGTCAAATCCAGGACCATTTTAGGCAATGTCTTTACACTAACCATAATGTAAACACAATTTCAACTTATACAGAGAATTTCAGGTCAATATTCATTTGGTACGTTTTGAGTTTCCCATTATTCCTTAAAGAAGAATTTTTGAAATACCTAGCATCAACCTAAGAACATTTTTGGAAAGTAAGACCATGTTTTATTAAGGTATCTTAACTTTCATCCATATACCAGGTTAGAGACTTCTACCTACTCCGAAAGTGCTTAAAAACCATTAATAATGCACATATATGCATTCTTTATGGAGAAAGATTCCTATACGTTTTTATGGAAGAATATTTAAAGCTCTTTGACATCGAAGCCAGGGCACATTTTGAAATTGTCAACAGCTTGTAAGAAATAACATCCAGACTCTTATCAAAATTGCATCTCCCAATTTGAATACCTTTCAGTGCACCCAAATGTCTTTACCACTCTGAGCGAACTGAATGAGGTTATTTTATGATAAAATGTTTTTCTGCATACTTTTTAAAAGCAATAGTCATGATAAATTGCTTAAAGAGTTATTAATAATCAATTTTTCAAAAATTTAAGTGATAAAATACAAGTATTAGAAAATATTAATACTCCTATAGGTACTTAATGGAGGAAGATAACAGGTAAGAAATAGCCAACAAGTAGAGAAAAAGTCACCCAAGAACAGGAAATTTAATGCTCCTATCAAACATTGACCCAATTCCATGATAATAATAATAATCATGAATTTATTAGCCATCAAACATGAAAAAAACCTGGGTTCGATGCTAGGACGATGCAAAAATCTGCCCTTTAAAATACATTGAGGTAGTTTTTGATTATTTTTTTTTGATGCATTTATTGAAATGATAGGAATTTCTCGCTCTGCTAGAAGATGTGTATTAAGAATCGGTTGAAGAAAAAAATTTATATAAGACCGTACTGTTCCTGGGTTCGATGCCAAATCACATTACAATTTCTTACATAAGGAATATAAGGGAAAAGTAGGATGTCGTTTGAGGCAGTTGAAACCAATATTTCTACTTGAATTTTTCACACATAGTTATAGATGGTGATCTTCTATTGTGCTGCATAAGAAGTATTGCCATGAAGACCCGGGTTCGATGCCGGGCGGTTAATATATCTCCTGTTTAAAATACATTGGGGTAGTTTATCATTATTTTTTTGATACATTTATCGAAATTATAGGAAGTTCTTGCTTTGCTAGAACATGTATATTAAGACTTGGTTTAAGGAAAAAAATTAGATAAGACCATGCTGTTACTGGGTTCGATGCCAGAGCACATAAAAATTTCTCTCATAAGGAATATATGGGAAAAGTAGGACGTCATTTGAGGCAGTTGCAGTTAATATTTCTGCTTGAATTTTCACACATAGTTAGAGATAGTGATCTTCTGTTGTGCTGCATAGTAAGTATCACCAGGAAGACCCAGGTTCCATGCCAGACGTATAAATTGCAGCAAATTTTAATATTTTCAATCCTTTTTTTATCTTTTGATGACCCTCTCCATATGCTGTTGACTTGAAATTTATGTTATTAATATGCTCGTATCTAATTTTATCAAGAAATATTGATATTTTTCTTTCATCAACAAAATCAACGTTTTTCCATTTCTTTTAGTTTCAATTATCTCATTATAAAAATTTTGTAGAAAAGACAGGAAATATTCAATGGAAATACTCATTTTCAAAACTCCAATTTATAGATCCAAATTTGCATAGCGCAGTAAATTGTAGGAAATGCACCTTTGTAAATCAAATGTAAAATAATTAGTTAGCAAAGGAAAAGATAGCTGAAAACATAAAAAAGTAGAACACACTAATAGCCTTATTTTTGGAGTAAACAAGATGCTAATATTGCCTTCCTAATTCTAAAAGTTTTTTCAGAGAAAAAATGTAATTATTGTGACTTAATGATTACCTTCCATTCATACAACTTTTTCTTCTTCTCCAGAATTGATTCCTCATTCACTTTTTGTTGTGGGTGGATAACGTTCTTTGCATTTACTCTTTGTTTATCTCTCTCCTCTTCTTTCTGAACCTTCCATTTTCTAATGGCTGTTCTTTGCTTTTCTTTTAAGAACAAATAATCTGAATACCATTTGTCATGCTTTAAAATTTCCTCCTCAGATAAGCCTTTAAAAAATAATAGATTGTAATATATGAATAAGATAGTAAGTATTTATTTATTAACACATGAAATAGACATTCTCGAGAAATCCTAAACATAATGCAGGAATTTTGCAACCATCTGGACAAGAAACATTTTTATTAAATTACTAAATATTTATGTAGATATACATTATAAAAAGGATGATAATTCATCAATAAATAAAATATAATCATAATATAAAATTAATATTTCATTTTAAGATGCTTTTAAATAAATAAATTAGCTATTAGTTAGCATAAATAAGTCTATTTATGAGAACAAAACATCTTATTTAGTAAAGAATTAATAAATACCTGGCAAGCGAATCTGAAGATTCTCGATGAAAAGAGATTTTGTCTTGAATTTTTTGCGATACTGTAAGTACAGCAAATGATCTTCTTCATCCCAACCGCCAAAATGTCCTCCGTGTTCTAGTAAAAATTTATCAAAGCAGGCGATATCCTGAAAATGAATTTTATTATTATTGCATCAAAACCATTTCGATAATCATAATACATGTTCCATTTTAAAGATTATTTAGATGGTTGTAGAACATTTAATGTATTAATGAACGGATTATTCCATTAAATTGCAAGTAATTTACATGCAAATAACATTTTAAGTGTCAATCCTGCATGAGAAACCATATTGCATTAATTTTTCATGAATTTACGATAATATTTATAAGAATAATACGATGATTCTCTTGTTTAAGTGATCAGACAACTTTTAAATTAAAATGAAAAGCCATCGATGTTACAAAATTGATTACAATGATATTAAAAATTACCGGATACCAGTCACTTGTTTAATAACTTGGTTTACTATGATGATACTAAATAAAATAACTGTGAATAACATTTAGAAAACCTATTGTCTTCCGTAAAAGTTGTTCCATAAAAAAATGTTATATGTAAATTATTCTTTAGAGTCTTACTGACGCCAAAATAAAGTAATTTTCAGAAAAAAATGCTATTAATAAACAGTAAGAATGGAATTCATAGTCTAATTAATAATCTTGATCGATATATACTGTAAATCATAGTGGTATCTATTTACGTATGCCGAATCTTTTCATCACAATGCAACTGCCTATTCATAATAGTAGTATTATTAAAAGTGCTTCGACAGCTTAGGTCATTTCGCACATTGGCTCCCACCGGGAATCGAACCCGGGACCGCTTTCACCAAAGGCAAACGCGCTGTCCACATGACTATCTGGGAGCTGCCTATTCATATTTAAGGCGCGATTTCCATATCATATGATAACGAAAAAGCGTAATAAACAGTAATAAAGACGTTAAAAGAGTTACTATACCATGCATTTTAAAGAAAATAACGTACAAAATCTATTAACTCTATAAAAATTTTTAAGAGCACTGACAACTGGGAGTTACCACCGAATCCAAAATTAATCGCATCTTCCCACATAGCAGCATGCATAACTCCTAAACTCATTTCCAAAATTAAGTTTCAGACAATCATATAATGAGTATTCTTTTGGTGAAAGAAGCAAATTATCATTTTAAGATTCTATTGTATGCTCATATACTTGTGGTTATAGTTCTGCTTGTGGGCATCAAAATCCTTAAATTGAAGGGCAAAATTTACCTTTAATTTATTTCAAATTGATGAAAGATGCAGGAAAATACGAGTAGCCCTTGAACTTGCTTAAATTAATCTTAGTTTCACTTCCTTCCTCTTAGTACGTACTTGATGATATAATTTTATAAAATATGTGTTAAAGAGGTTATCATTTACACCATCAAAAACAAATTATCTGGTATACATCAAAGATACATTCAAGTTTTAGATTATTTTTCAAATTGCCACAAGTTCTGACCAACGCATCTTTCAAGGTTTCACTGCTTATCTATTTCTTTTTCTAACTGCATTTCCTCAAGCATACTAGAAGATATCAGCAGGTCAAAGTTGAGGGATAACCATTATTCACAGGATTGGTGATTATTGTCGCCTTAGTGTAGAACAGTCAGTTCACTTTTATGAGCTTCAACCTGTCATGCATGTCATAAATGTTGCTTGGGAATACAAGGATATCTTAATAAGCACCAAATTAATTATCAAGTTCTTACCATGCACTGCACTGCGCAATTAGCTCACCTACTCAATCAAAGAATAAATAAGTTGATACATATAGTGTAACTGAAACAATTTGAGATTTGAGAAAATCCATTATAAAATTGGTATAATTTGAACATCAGAGAAAATCAAGCAATTTTAATATCTACATAAAACATTACCAATTCATAGCATTTATGATGCATTTATTACCCTACAGGAATATCTTAAAAATTGTTTGGTGGAACAAAACTTGGCAATCAGTCTGCCAGTCAGAAACTATTCAATAATTATAGCCATAAGGTGAAGGACAAGAACCATCACCATATTGGTAATAGTTATTGGCCATCGATATTGAATTACAAAGGTGAAACTCTTAGATCAGTAATGAGGATTTATAAATAAGAAAATGTGCAATATCATGAGTTTCAATAAATAAATCTCATAGTAGTAAAGAAACTGACCTGGTTTTCTTCTTCAAAATCATCAAAGGATTTAATGTGACTAGACTTTGGAATTGGAGGTATTTTAAAATCTTCAACTATTACATAGCTGCTTAACTCTCTTTCAAACTTTGATATTTCAAGAGTCAAGACCTTCTCTTCTTCCTGAATCTTAATTGAGCTAAAATATAAATGTATAAAATTTGATATTGACTTTATGATCAGCAAGTTATTTATAGTTCACACTTGAATTTCATCTTCTATGGAATACTCACTTGAATTCAGTTTGGTTTTTGAAATTCCTTATCTTCTGTTCTATGATTTTTAATTTTTCATGTAACTCATTGATATCTGAAAAGATTAAGGACAATCAAAAACAATTACTCAAGAATGCTTTGATGATATTTTCTTACGCCACCTACTGAAGTTTTTTCCTTAGTTCTCTTAAAAAATATGAGATTCTTACTAACCAAACTATTCATTCAGCAAGTTACTCAACGAATAATTTGACCTATTCACAAACAATGTTTACATGTTTTTGATTATTATGATTCATTCAACATTTCTATGGCATAATCATTAATATTTGCCTCAAAAATGTTGGAGCTTACAAAAAGACATATTAGAAAACTCATTCACTCAAACTTTATTAGAAACTATAGTATCATAAATTTATAATTCTATTTTGTTAATATGATGCATTAGTCCCAATCAATTATTAAAACTAAATTTATGTAATTAGTTAGACAAACATACAAACTAATTAAAAATTATATGAACATGAATTTCTTAAGTTATAAAATAACTCTCATTACTATGCTTATAAGCTTCTTAAGAAGCTTATAAGCTTCACTAAATGGAAATAGCAGATGGTGTACTAAGCAATACCATGGAAGAACTTCTTCTATGGTGATACTGGAAATCCACAAGAATTTACTTGAAGTTAAGGTGGAAGAGAAAGTAAAGTAGGAATATTATAAACAAATTCATAGTCTTATATGGAACTTTATCTTGTTAAATTATATTCATTTGCAATAAAAGAATTGATCTTTCATCATTATAAAACTGTAATATATGTATTTCATATAAAAACTTTAAATGATAAAAGAAAAAGAAAACAAAAATGACTTTGGCAGATTCAAAAATGATAGGATAATTCATCTTCAAATTTAAGCTAAGAAAAATTGAGAAAATGTGTTTTGCACAATGCTTCAGAATTACAAGAGAACCCAATTATTACCACATTGCAAAACAATGAATGTATAATTACAGAAAGACATTTAGATTTGCAAAATCTAAATGTCTGGACAAACCAAACATCAATCATCTGAATTGATGATATATTGTCTCTCTTTTCAAAAACTTGTATTACTCCCAAATACTTCTTAGAAAATCATCAAAAATTCAACAAGTATGAAAATATATTAATAAAAACTAACATCTAATTATTCAAAATAAGTTATGAATTACGAAAGTGCTTATAATAAGAGCAAGGAAATTTCTCACCAATGTTCCGTAACTTTCTTGGCTCATTTACATTAGATGATATTTCTTTGATAGATTTGTATAATTCCGAAGCTGCTCTGTAGTTACTTTCTCTGTCCTTTGCTCTGAAAATTTGCATCAAAGAGCACATAATTGTGATTATCTATAAACCCCAAACAAACAATAGCAGTCACAAATCAAAATCAGTTAAGGCTTTAAAATAGTTGTTTTTTATTACCTCTTCGATCTCATACACTCTTGATAAATATATATTTCTTTCTGCCAACTTCTGTCGATAAGTTTAAGAGTATTGACATTACACAAGAATTTTTCCAACTCTAGTAGAAGCTGATGCATCCTTCCTTGATATTATTTTAATTCTGTTAAGTAGTTGTTTATGAGTTGTTTACGTGAGAACGCCGAGAACCATTTTCAAACATTCCTCTACATGAAACAACGACGATCGAAATCAAGTTTTAAAGAATGACAAACGATGGCGTTGCTGAGACTTCGCATGATAAATTTGTCGTATAAGAGAAAGGCATGAATGAAATACTTAACTTAAAAGTAATGTAAACCGTTTGTCCCTGTTATAAACTCTTCTCCGAAATCGATTATTTTTTCTTGTCGCGTTAGTATGGCGACCTTAGGAAAAACTATTGCTAGGATAATGTTATCCACCTCAAATTGTCCGAACGCCGGGGTTGTGTATTTTTCCAAAAAGGCAGTTCCAGGTACTAATGGCACTAATATTAGCGATCTTACTATCTAGTACTTCATGAAATATCACTTTTAACTTCACTTTCACATGCTATTGCGGTCGCTGTACCTAAATTTGTATGACTTTTATTAAATTAATGGTAACCAGTCTTGTAATTAAGATTTACTTTCTTAACAAATATACGACTAAGATTTATTACACATCATTTTGTGAATGGCACAGATGATAGCATCAGCAATACGAAGTGAGAAATTAATTTACTAATTAACACTTATTTGTTCCAATTATAGTTATTGGGGGTCTTGGTAAATCGAAGAAAAAGTTAGGGAAGTTGGGACCAGCAGTGGAAAAAGTTCAGCTTCCAGTTGAAAGCGATCCTGAAAAACTAGTTAATTATGTATGTGGAAGTAATATTCTCAAGAAAGGGGAAGATGTAAAGTTAAAACCAGACAGCGAATATCCTAGTTGGTTGTGGGACTTAAGAACAGGTGAGATGATCATCAACGAGATCAAACTAATTTGTTTTGTTGACTAATAATCAATTTTGCTGAAGAAGATAATGGTACTGATTCACATATTTAAATATTCAGTATTATCTTCAATTGCTTTTGTGAAATGGTATTTATTAAAGAATTTCCAAGTTTTGGCTTTTTTGATTTTTAAATAAAATTTCCAGTTAATTGCGGATCAAAATAATGATCTTGTAGAAAAATCAAAGCGGCTGCTGATGGTTATGTTATATACAAAGAATAAATTCCAAAAACCATCAAGAAACAAGTAGAAACGTTTCTTGATGGTTTTTGGAATTTATTCTTTATATATGACGATCTTGTGATTAAAAGATTGTATTTATAGCAATAGCAAAGTAATTTTGAGTTTGCTATTCTTACTAAAATCAATCATATGCCTGCAGTAGAATTTTGATGGATTTCTCTTCTGGGTTAGGGCGAATGCCGTGTATAGTTACTTAATACTTGTACCTTCTGTGTAATATAGTAACACCGTGTTATAAAACCATCCAACAATATATTTTAGTAAGAAATTGTGTTCATTGTTTAATTATAATAATGATTATTGTTGAAGAGGTTCAGTTTTGTGTTTGTTTTTCATGGACTTGATGAGAATTAAGGATATTTATTAATGAATTGAAAATGTTGATCTTATATATTATGTTGCCACCAGACAGTAGTCAATTTGAGATATGATTGTATAAATATAATATTATATGCTAATTGATAGTCAAATTTGTTTATTTTAAAGGTAAGCCACCACCTCTTGAAGAATATGACAAAAATGATAAACCCTACTGGAGAAGAGTAAGGAAGATGGCCATATGGCAGAATAACAAATTAGCTAAGCTGAGAAAATGGTGAATTAGTGCAAGATGTGCATTGTTAGGAAGTGTATAAACTGTGAACATTTTGGAAACAAGATTATCGATAGTCATTTCATCAATTAATGAAATGTTATTTCATATAATATTTATATGAAAATTAAGTTGAAATAAAGGTAGAATATAATATTACACAGGAAATTTATTTTTTAAAGTGATAAATTCCTTACTGAAACATTGAATTTACAACTCTGAAGAATCTAGCCATCTTTAGTACATGAAATATTGGGTATTAGGGATGTGCAAGAATCAGATCAAGTAATAGTAAGGCTTCTACTAGAATATGCAACTGATATATGGAAACTTCATGATGAATTTAATGCTAAAATAATTGTTTTTAGTACAAAAGAAAGCTAAGTATGAGTTTGGTTGACTGGTTGACACTCTAAGACATTGCAATGAAAATCTTTGAAATGAATTGTTGGAATAGTTTTGATAAAACAGTCCATTGAATGTTTGATATTGCAAATTAAAATATAAGTAACCAGATGAATTGAGTTAATAAACAGAATTAAGATAATGTACTTATGCAGTGCAAGTGGATCATCGGAAAACATTAAAGGAAGTCTTTGGGAATATTATGTTACCTAGAGAGGTTTTTATCTGAAAAAAAACTTTCTCTTTAGCACATTAATATCATAGAGTAAGGATACATACTCTATGTTAATATGCAGTAAATTCTCCAAGGTAATATATTATCTAGGGTACAAGTCATTCCAGTGTAGTTGGCATTTTCTTAAATTTACTATTTTCTCCAATAAATAAACATCAATTTTAATACACACAATAAATAAATACACAATACCTTATGTAATATATACATGCATTATCTGTACAATATAATGTTTGAGAAAAAATGTTTTTTACGTTATATTTTGAATATATATTATGGTTTATACCTCGCTAATCCGGACGCCTATGTGCCTGAATTCGTCCGGATTACTGGGGTTCTACTGTACCTGCAATCTATCATGGATGTCTCTTAATATTCCTGCCATACCTGATAAGTGTATCTCTTAGGATGTTATTGTCTTGATTTACTGAGTAGGACCATTTGAAGGGTCTTCAAAATAATGTAAACTGTACATTCCTATTCCATCATGGTCCCTAATATTTTGACAAAACACATTATGCTGAGAAGATGAATTCCATTGCCTCTGGAGACTAATTTTTCTAACTAGAGCTTGAAGAATAGTGTTTCTCAAAATGCATCTTACAGACTGATTTCTTTTAGTGAAGAGTGTGTGTGAATCTGTGCCAAAATCATAAGAATTTTCTTCTCGCCCTACCTTTTAAATCAAATGAAATATTTTTTTAAATTGTATACAACTAATTCAAATTGCTGAACCTTGGAACTTGCAAAATGGAGTATAATTCTTGCTCTAGTTTCTTTGGGTGTGAACCAAGTAAATGATTTTGGCAATGTTCTAATATGGAACCTAAGTCAGCATTCAATCTCAATTGTTGCACATCTATTAATTTATAAACTCTTTAAAACTTGTGTTCATAACCTCCATCTGAAAAATGTGTCAAGTTTACTTTTTTTGTTTATATTCAGTATTTTTTTCTTTTTTTAATGAAAATATAAAAAATGGATTTGGATATAACTAAAAAAATAAAGTTTTACTGAAAAATTTATTTTCTCCACTGAAGGCTGTTTCCCACACAAAATCCCAATAGTTTTCTTGAATAATTGGATATTTGTAAAAATGCTTTCTCAGCTAAAATTCAAACATGCCATGCCAATCACTTCATTAATTAATAATTTATATATATATATATATATATATATATATATACTAACAGGTGTATTTAAATAAATATTATAAACAAATTGAAAACAAAATATAGTGCTGAGGATTTTAATTGAAATAGTCTACTAAATATGAATATTTATGTTACTAATCTTTTTAACACAATCGTACATATATATATATATATGATTCAAAGTTTTGATAAATTAATTAAGTGATTAAGCGTCATCTCAAAGTCAACAGGAGCCTGACTGTTGTGAGGGAGATATTTATAGAGGAATCGAAAACTGAGGATTCCAGTGATGGCGGAAAGGTACTGTGACTTAATAAAGTGAAGATCCCTCAATTTTCCATTGTTCTCTTCTAAGCAATGAACAAGGACCTCGAAGGAAAGGAAATCCTCGTCAATGGAGAAAACCTGGAGGTTGGAGTGATGCATGGTCACAAGTTGGCGATTCCTTGGGATACGATGTTGTCCCTAGAACAAGTATTCTATGCAGAAGACCCTTCTTATGGCGAGGAACTGCAGAATCACTTACAACTGGCCCATGAGCAAGTGGCAGAGTGGAATCGACAAACCCGGGAGTTGGAAGTTCTCTCTGATTTCCCCTCTCCCAGGTCAATAGTGATAGTAATTTTGTTTGCAGTACATCTAGTATTATTTAGAACAAGGAGGGTAGGGGTTGAGATACCTGCATACCATGCAAAAGGCAAGGAATGGTAAATTACTGTATTTTATGGGATGACTTAGCTTCATTTTGTTCAATCAGGGTCGAGTTCTCCTCTTTGCAATATTCTAGGTAACCTCATGGTCTGCATGGCAGAGTGCAGTATACTGATTGAAGCCCTTCATCAAATTAATTTGTAAGTCAAATTACTACCAGCTATCTCTCCCAAAGTTTAAGTTCCCTCATAATGTTAAGACTGCTCAGGTCATACAGGAATAATCTCTGAAATGGTTCTGATTGAATATGAACATCCAACATAAGACAATTTCCTGTTTAGATCAAGCATTATCCTATTGATTCAAGTATTTAAACATTAATTAGATCTTTTCAATATCACTACTTCCTTCCTAAACTGTGTAATAAAGTTCCATGAACTTTTAAGCATTGACTATCTTTGTAAATAAATTAGAGATTTGTAAATTGCACCCTCTATCCTTTCTGCGGTAAATGTTCTTCACTAGCAATTTTCTGAGGTAAACTGCAGAGTAAAAAATCTTATCTATTTACCGATTGAAACATAAATTCAAGAGCTGCTGAATTGCGAAACCAAATTTGAAGAAAATATGACTATATCGCTTACTATTGCATTTAGTTTACCATGCATCAAGAATAGCCAAAAGCATCAGTAAACTGGTTCAGCACACATCTTCACAAACCACAACTTGCAAGGTATCAACAAAAGCATTTGGAACTTTTCATTAATCTCTTCGTATCAAGATCGAATTTCATTCTGAAATAAAATGAGCTTAATATTGAAAATAACTTAAAAAACAAAGAATGAGATTTTTAAATATGAATGCAGAACTTTACTGTAGTTCCATGAACTACATATAATAAGTCATTATACTAGTAAAGCGGACATTAAATATTTTTGGTGTATGAAGACACTAATATGAAATTACAACAACAAGATAGATGAAAAATTAAGCCATGCATAAACTTTTGGTGAAATATCCTAAAATAAAAAAATACAATTCTCTTGATAACTTAAGTTCTCGGAGTAATAACATTATAAATTACATTTCTCTTTGCATATTTCTAATACTTGTAAATTCTGATAGTGAAATGTCTCAAGAGAACCTGAAACTATGATAAATGTTCTGCAATCATGAAAGGAGAAGAATTCGAAGTAAATAATTAAAAGATTGCACGGATAGAGAGAACAAGAAGGGGTTTTATTAGTTCTCGAACTTCATCTTGATTATTTTTCTGCAATTGAGAATGTTTCAGCTGCAGTTTATGTTATGAAAGTATCGTTCAACGCTGCTTCTTGCACAGTTTGACAGCTAGAGGTTTGATTACGAGGAATTAATCATAATCCGCCAAAAGCCATTTATTTAAGTTAAAGTATTCTTAAAGTAGAAGTAATTATAAAGTAACGACCATCACTTACCTTAAAAATGATATTTCCACAGACATACAGTAATGTTTGTATCGTTCGTACGGTTCGTATTGAGTGTGTTTGCGAAGTGGATTATTTTGGTAAATTTCTAGAATTTACCATTTTCCGATTGCTCCGATTGTTCTTTGACGAATGTGGCGGATAACACAAATTCGGTGAGGGCCATTTCTGTGTTAGGGCTGTCTTATTCTCAACTGACTTTATCCGACCAATTTTTTCCATGACATAGTTCTTCCGAAAACGACGAAATCTTATCTTATGCTTTATTTTATTTAGGTTAATAATATTTATCTTTATCATTTTAGTAAAAATAACTGTTAAACAGCTATTTTTACGAAATAAATACAATGTGAAGTCGCCATTCTGCTGGTTGCATACTCAATTTTCGTTTATCATCGCTGCAAGTGCAATTGAAAATACTTGGAAGAAATTCGTCACTAATGCCATCTCTTGAGGATAATTGGAACTTTGGTTTATAAAAACTTTGCCACTAATGCCATCTCTTGAGGAAAATCACAACTTTTGTTTTTACAATCTTCACCGCTAATGCCATCTCTCGAGGAAAATCGGTACTTTCGTTATTAAACATTGAAATTAAAGCTGCATCTCCAGAAAAATGTGAACATTTTTTAACTGAAAAATAAAAATATCCCTAAGTAAACTGTAACATTACCATAAGTTGAGATATAATTCAGTATCATACTCTTACTATATTTAGCAAGTAGCACATTTTGGGTATGAAATTTTTGCCGGGTAAAAATGCGCCAGAAATGTGCAGTCAACATTTCGGTTAAAATAGCTCGAAAATATGCTATACACATTTCAATGTAAATCTTTCGAGCGCTCATTATATTCCAGATAATACTGAGTTTTTCACAAAATAATCAACGAAAACACGAGATATTATACAAGGTTTCAAATAAAATAAGGTTCTCATTAGTAAAAGAAATCAATGGCTACGTAATAATCGTATGTTAATGAAGTATAATTTGAAATTTAATGAACATATATGTATAATATACCTCCAGTTTTCGTTGATTAATTTGCAAAATACCAGGTTACATTGGAAATTTATCAAGTCTTCATTAGCCCTTTCTTTTAATTAAACTAGGTAACTATGAATTCTCTTTTCAGCTGAATGATGCATTATTAACAATAATACTTTTCGATCACACATCAAATTTCCCTACGGACAAACAAACGTTTTCATAATCCCTTACTTTTAATTAAACAGCTACCCACATAGCAGAATCACATCTCAGAGATATCTCGAATGTCTAACAAGATGTCTTGGAGCTGCCTCAGTGACCTTTCGTGACATCTCCAAGGTATTTGAAAACTCGATGAATATTAATTAAAGGAAACATTCTAAATCACTTATCAGCTGAATGACTATATTATTAATAATACTCGATCAAACATTTCACACACATCACATTCCATCACTCTCTTCAGGAAAACTAAGTAAAAACAGGAGATTAAGCTATGGTATTTTTTGTTTATTAAAACAAAAACATATTCAACAAAAATTGTCACAAATCACGCTAGCTGTCAAACGTCACGAAAACAACTATATTCAGAAAATTTTAAAATTATATACATGCTATTTTATAGTTTAATACGAATACACACATGGAATCGCAAAACGTTCCCACTATTCACACAAACCGCCAAACAGCACTTAAATTGTTAAACCACACGATTTTTACACAAATTCGATTTTCAAACATTGACATCTAAATCTTAATCCTTATTGATATGGAAATTCTCACTTCCACTGAGGAAATTACGGGTATACACTAAAATAAGTGAAGCCAAGCTCGGCTAACGACATCATCTGCCAAGGAAACATGCCACCACAATTCGTTCTTCAACTATTATAGCTAGCTGCATGCGTTAGGCACGGTTTTAAATTCACCCATCTGATGATTTATGGTCTGCATCGATGATCTTTGTCTGATTACTTCGATAGATTATCAATTCTTGATGAGTTTAAGAACAGTCCGCTGGTTTTTCTGCTGTTTGACAAGACGGCTACTGTTGCATTTAAAACTTGTTCCATCTCCATAATTCTTTAACCTCGAGTTGAATTCAACAGATCTGTCGGAACGTAAATCATTGCATCGTTTTTGTTCATTGATTGTTGCATTATAAATACGTTATATTTCCCATTGTAAGTTGATATTTACTGGCTTTTATGAGGTTATTGATATTAACATTTGAATGATCCGCTACTGTCATCAGAACCATATATTATATATTGACTCTTCATCGCGAATTAATTATCTCCATGAAAGCGATGGACATCGGTGGAAAGCATCGTACATCCATCGGTGAATAAAGAAACGGTTGATGAATCCATCGATTACTTTAAAAACGGATTGATGGATTTACGATTACATCGATGAATTTTAAAAAGTGCCTATTGCTGAATAAGAATTTTTATTTAATTTCCTTTCTTTAAGCCCTTGTCTCTATTACAAACGACCACTTTCTAATTTTAGTTGTCAAAAGGAAAGAAAAGCTGCATTCAATCAAAAATTGTTATAATTATTAGTTATAGAAGGAAGTGGAATGAAATTTTGCACAAACATGCCTGTAACATGTTCAGAAAAACGTGCGCTCTAAAATCACCTTCAAAAATTTTTAGCACATGCTCACGTTGTGATTCTGAAACATTTTAGCTAAAATGACTAAAATTCCCTGAGCACATGCTCAGCATCTTCTGTGCTACTAGGGGTTGTCCTTTGGCTGGAGGGAAACTAATGTTATTGTGAATTATCTTAAATTTAATGGGGAAAAATTACTCTTTGAAAATCGAAATTTCTATACAGGCATTTCTGAGAATATTCAATAAGTAAGGCTCATCTCTTTATTTTATATCACCAATACAATTGCAGAATTATGTAACAACCCATAGCACAAGATTTTTATAAGATTCTAAGTAATACTAAAATTTGAAAGGAAAGATCGATGTTGTAATTACACATTATTTAGGATATTACGTTATTATATAAATTATTCTTACAAATCATGAGCTCAAATGAAATTTATTAATTCGTGATATTATTTATGGGTCCATATGGGACAAGAATCCTCTCTGAGAGAAATTTTAAAACATTATAACAAAAGATACGAAGTTTAAGTGGCAGATTGTAAGGAATTTTATTTTTACCAAAACCACTTTCCAAGTTTCATGATGTTGAGTGTTTTTTTGTAATAATTACCTAAAGTACTATAGTAAAATGGTACTTTAGTACTATTTTACTATAGTACTAAATATACTAAACTAAAGTAAAAAAAGTTTTTTATTTTTTTATCTTTCTTTTTAAATTGTTTGATTATATTTTTGACATACATACTCGAAAAGAATGCAAGGATGCCATTGTCATAATTTTGTGTGAGAGAGCCAAAATATGATAACAAAACTCATAGAAAAATTTCTGAGGCTAAATAGCGCTTAAATTTGAATTCAATTAATATGATGGACTTATTTGTTATTGAAAGAGCTCTATGCATCCAAATAATTGTCTTAGATCATGATAACTGATATTAAAACCACTTCTGAAGGAACAATATCATACTGACAACATACTTTTTCTCACCAATTTCTCTCTCTTGACAGTTTCCTCTTTAACACTAGGAGGACGGCAGTTTCGGCCTACCTAGAAGGACGGGAAGTGGTCATTTGACCACCTACTTTTAAAATTCGTAATTAAATACTTTTAAGGTCTCCCGGATAGTCATGTGGACAGCGCCTTTACCTTCGGTAAAAGCGGTCCCGGGTTCGATTCCCGGTGGGAGCCAATGTGCGAAATGACCTAAGCTGTCGAAGCACTTTTAACAATACTACTACTAAATACTTTTATGATTTCCAAGGACCTGAATATTGCATAACTTCTAAGTTTGACCATTACACAAATTCTGATAAGGTGTTTTACCTCGTATTTTGTTTAAATTTTAATTAATTAAACAAAATGTTGACCGATGTCCTAAATCTGCAGAATTTCATTTTCTAGAATATTTTATCCATTCATACTAGCCCAATGAAACTCATACTTTCGGAATAAGTGGAAAAAAGTCGGAATTGTTGATAAAAGTCAGTCACGTCACGCCAAGATTGTTATGCCACGGTTTGTTATCTGACGGAAACCATATAAAACCACTCCTTCGTGCCTCGGAAAAAACCTCCATCAAATACGATGGTGGAAGAATTTTTCGAATTTCGTCGTGAAAATTTCCAATCTGTGGTTTTCGTCAATGCCAAATCGTTCTATAACATTTAAAAATTCATAAAAAAATTTTTAGCAGGGTTGCCAACATATTAGTTTAATCATTATAAAATGTTCTTCCAATGTTTCCTCAGGTAAATCTCAAACTGATAACTCAAGTTTACATTCAATCACCTTTCTTGAACAATTAGAATTAATGTCAAGGGTACTAACTTTATAAATCAGGGCTACCAATCGTAAGAACGGATCTCTAAACAGAGATTTATGCGTTCGCAGAATAAATAACTAAAGGGATATTTTGAGCACAGATTTGTTTCATGTGATTTGTCGAAACTCTTGGGGATCCCGAATAAGTTTATAAACTATAAAGAAGCAAAGTTACTAACATTTTCGGCTGTAAAGTGAAGGCAGCGATCAGACCTTCATGGAAAACCTAGCAATTAATCATGCATTTACCGAGAATGGCCTTTTCTTACTCATATCTCATTCTGTGCTTATCCACTCTGGTGCTAGTTTTATTACGTTGATTTTTATTTTAGACTTACCTTAATACTTACATCATTCTTAAAATGTTATTTCCTTCCATCATTCGCTAGTTTACAATAAATCCAAGTCATTATAGTAACACTTCATCATCTTCACAATGTAAGGTTGGAAATCATAATAAAGCTTGCTATTGTCCTTACAAATTAATATTTCTTCCTTATTGAGTAATGGATTAATATTTTTAAGATATATGATAAGAGAGAATATCACTCTTTGTATCCAAGAGTACATCATTTTTTACCGCAGATTCTGCACATTGCCACTTTTACAGAGCATATTCCACTGTATATTTTCCTACATTTTAGGCACAAATTATTGGATTTGTTATAACATCCAGGTGAGATCTAACACTTTCTTCTTTTCTGCGGTCTTATTGGCGCACTTGCTTTCCCTGATGAAATTCCCGGCATTGCAAAGGAACATGAGGGAGGTGGCTCTATTTTATTATTGTTAGGGGTCTTTATTAGGCGAGATTGAGGATTGAGACTAAAAAGTCTCCTCTTCCATCTAACCTGTAAAGTAAAGCTCTATCTATAATAAGATTCCAATAATTTCTAATAGAAGTCTTTGAATTTGCTCCTTCCGGCTGAGTTTACGCCCAGTGGTTTCTTTGGATAGAACCCAGCTATTTATTGAGGCCAGGTCCAATCTGTTAAAAAATACATGCACTGGCCATCTCCTTGCAGCCGAATGAGTTGAATATTTCCGGCACATGCTATCCATTATATCACCTCCTACTTTGTTGTAGTTGTAAAACAAAACTGTATCCGGTTTCTTTTTCTGAGTCAGAAATCATCACGTCCTGATGCATTGTACTGATTAAAAGCAGTTTTTTATATTTTTTGCTTGGTAATTTGTCAAGCTATGGCCTAGACTATTTTTATAAACTCTAGTTGAGTACATTTCATCGCTGTGATGAACCGAAGGAGGTAATTCTCTTCTATTTTTTCTTATCGTTTCAACCAGTGAGATTTTGTTTTTTTTTAATTTTTCAGCGAGGCTGATTGAAGAGAAGTAATTGTTGCAAGTTATGTTGATACCGGAGTTTTTGAACGGCTCTGCCAACCATAGCACAACATATTCTCCAAGAGACTGCCTTGATCCCCAAGCATCATCTTTTCCACAATAAGGAAATCCATTTAGGCGATATTTAGACTTCACGTCTGCTAATACACAGTACTTAATCCCAAACTTATCTGGCTTATTCGGCATGTATTGGATGAATGGGCATCGGCACTTCGTTGGATATAATTGTTCATCGGCCGTAACACTCTCGTCATGGTTGTAGCAGGCTCGGGAGTTAGTTATAAACAAAAAAATTGTTAATTAAACATTAAAAATTAAAAATAAAATGTATTGTAAGGCTCAGAACCTAAAGCAAATTTTTCTTCTCTCAGAGCTTGACTCTGAGTTTCTCTGTGATCAAACCGTAAATGTTTCATTATGCTTACGAATCGATCCTTATTTTTTAGTGTTGGAGAATATTTTAGATCTCTATGAATAGATACATAAAGTCTATCCTTGCGTGTTTCAAGGTCATTCTACTAAAAACAATGTTTACAAGCAATTCCCGCGCTCCCTCGGGCGTCACCGCTTGTCCTGCCACTTACCCCTGCCCGCTAGTACTTTCCCCGCCGCATTTTTAGAGAGAATTATAAAAATGTTCCCACTTCTTTAAAAATTAATTATCAATTGATTAACTGAATGTTAGAATTGCTTATTCAAGAATTGCATGTTCCCAAAATTTTCTTTTTTAATTCCTTGTCGTAATCTTTAATTTTCCTTCTTATAACATTTCATCAAAAGTTTTCCATAATTTTATTCCTATCAGCTTGAAAATATAATTTACTAGGGCAAGTAATGCTTACATAGGTTTTAACGGACACTTTTTATTTTGTTGAAAATATTTTCAATAATAGTTTTTGCATTGGTGACCATTCGATAGTTGAGATTGACAGGGCTATAAAGGGTCGACTGAAAACCTACTGGGTGGTGAGTGAAGCGCATAAAGAACTTATATAATTTCTAAATTATACTTTCGATCTTTTAATTCCGAGGATAAGGGATGAGCTAAGTAATTCTGCCCTTAAAATTAATATTGTGGTTAAGGCAAACTTTGAGAGAGGTGAGGAGACGATAGAACGAGCATTTAAAACGAGAAACGTTAGGGTTTTGCTAGCCGATGACGTTGGGGAAATTTTAGAAAGTTTATTTGGAAAATTACTTAAGGAAAAATGCGAGATGCAGGTGAAGGGATCAGTGTGGGCGCTGAGTAAAATCTTGGGTTAAGAACTCCGAATTAATCGTTACACTCCGTTACGCGGATCAACCTTTATTGAGTTACCACCCAAGATCGCAAGCACAAAATCTGTTGTAATTGTTAGGAATGACGATCAGTTTTGTTTTAAATACGCGGTTTGGGGAAAGAGCATACATAAAGACTCTCAACGAGTCTACAAATATAATACGGATGAATTCGACGATGGGTACGATTGAGATTGTATTGAATACCCAGTCAAACTCTCCGATATTCCTAAATTCGAGCGTACAAATAAAATTTCTATTAACCTTTTCGGGCTAGACGAAAAAAACAATGTCTATCCAATAAAAATTGTAAATACCGAGCTCGCAGATCATCGTGACCTATTATATATTACAAATGACAACACGGCTCATTATTGCTGGATTAAAAACTTTGAGAGTCTAATCCATCTTCAGATAACAAAAATGTCGTAGAATTTACATTTGCAAACGATGCTTCATACATTATCATGACGAAAAAAATTAGAGACGAATACAGCGAACTGTAATAGTAAAAAACCCGCGAGAATTGAGCTTCCTATCGAGGGGGATAAGATATTAAAATTTACCAAACTCGGGCATTCATTTCCAGTTCCGCATGAAATATATGCGGACTTTGAATGTATTCTCCAAGGTATCAGCGCTTGTGAATCTTTACCTAACGCATCCTACACGCACGCTCTTCAGAAACACGAACCATTCAGTTTTTGCTATGTTCTCATAACGCCCAATGGATGTGAGACACCACAGCTTTACCGAGGTCCCAATACCGCACAGGTCTTTATGCAGAAAATGAAAGAGGAAGCAGAGAGAGTATTCACGTTGTATAAAAACGTTGTGCCAATGGAATCGCTTAGCCCGGAAGAAGAGGCAAATTTTAAGAATGCGTTGTCTTGTCATATTTGTGGTAAAGAGTTGAAGTCAGATGCCGTTAGAGATCGCGATCACTTGACAGGTAAGTATCGAGGGCCCGCGCATTCTTTTTGCAACCTGCAGTACAAAATGCCAAATTTTCTACCTGTGTTTATTCATAATCTTTCATCGTATGACGGTCATTTCTTAGTTCGGGAGTTAGACTATGATGATAAAAAAATTAATGTGATTCCGAACACCGAGGAAAAGTATATTTCATTCGCAAAGTCAATCGAAAATAATTTCACCATTACATTTCTCGACACATGTCGCTTCATGCCCGCGTCATTAGCTTCACTGGTAACAAATTTAAAAACATTTAAATATATTAGCGAGGTATTCGGTGAGAAAACGAACCTAGTCACACGTAAGGGGGTCTACCCATATGATTACACAAACTCAATCGAGAAACTTGAGGAAACATCACTTCCGGAGAAGCGAAATTTCTACAAAAGATTCCCACACATTTTTTGCATATTTGTAGTCTTTCTCAGACACATGCTCGTCCGCTAATCTGTTGTAAATCAAATCTGTGTTCACATATGTTAATATCGTAACAAAGAACAGCTCAATACATATATTTGAATGATTTTCTTTTTGAATTGAGTAACCCTGCTTCGTGAAGTTGTTAGGTAAGATGTAGGTTAAGAATGGTTTATTAATAACAAAAAGTTATAATATCATTTGTAGGACCCAAGTTTAACACAATTCAAAAACATAATTTTAAAATATACTTTTACAGGTTGGTGACAGTGATAAGGATTAATTTTACAATAATGCAAATATTACTAATCGTATGTCATAGTCCAAAACTGCTAAACTGGAAGTTTCATAAACAAATCGAAAAATTATTTATGCGCTATATTTTGACTATTTTTCGAAAAGAATGAAATTAATTTTCATTATTCTTACGGCATTTGAAACATAGAGTGACTTCGTTATTAAAAATCAATATAATAAACCGTTTTTACATACTCCAAACGTTTGAAACTGTTAGGTTACTTATAAATAGGAAAAATATCAAAGTTAATACAATATTGGAACATGAATGTTTAAACAAGTCTTTAATTATTATAAATATAAAAAGATATTTGGTTAAAAAGTTAACATTTATTTTTTTAACGCGCCTTCCTAGGTAAAGTAGACTTTTGCTAAATATAGTATAAGTATGATACTGAATTATATCTTATGGTAATGTTACAGTTTACTTAGGAATATTTTTATTTTTCAAATTAAAAAAAGTTCACATTTTTCTGGAGATGCAGCATTAATATCAATGTTTAATAACGAAAGTACTGATTTTCCTCGAGAGATGGCGTTAGCGGCGAAGATTGTAAGAACAAAAGTTCCAATTTTCTTCAAGAGATGGCAATAGTGGCGAAGTTTATAAACCAAAGTTCAAATTTCCCGCAAGAGATGGCATTAGTGGCGAAGTTTATAAACAAAAGTACCAATTTTCCTCAAGAGATGGCGATAGCGGCGAAGATTGTAAGAACAAAAGTTCCAATTTTCCTCAAGAGATGGCATTAGTGGCGAAGTTTATAAACCAAAGTTCAAATTTCCCTCAAGAGATGGCATTAGTGTCGAAGTTTATAAACAAAAGTTCCAATTTTCCTCAAGAGATGGCATTAGTGTCGGAGTTTACAAATAAAGTTCCAATTTTCCTCAAGAGATGGCATTAGTGGCGAAGTGTATTATATAGTATATTTAATGTATCGAATGTCAATTCAATTATGCTATCGATCTCGGTATGGACAATATACGGAGATCGTGACAATTTGACTTTATTTGAGATTTGACAATAGAGAAAAAAGATATAAAGATTCCTTCGATAGAAAGAGGAGATATAATAACTCTAATATATTAATAATCGCTTCTTTTCTGGCAATGGCGTATGACTTAGTGGGAGCATCAGAGACGATAAAGGGAATGAGGGATGTCGGTGCGTTCTTTTTTACACACCACTTCCGGATTATAAAGCCGATACATTAAATGTAAGAATGATCATCAAAAAAATCGCGCATTGCTGGAAAAATTACTCATGTATAAAGGGTAGATTATGATACACTTTGATGTAAATATCATTGCCACAAGTTGCAATGTATTGGAGAAATTAGATGATTAAATACAATGTGACGTCACCATTCTGCTGGTTGCGTACTCAATTTTCGTTTTGCATCGCTGCAAGTGCAATTGAAAAGACTTGGAAGAAATAAATAAATAGGAAGTTAGTGCATAAAATTGACTACAAACTGTGTTAAAAACCATGTTTCTACGTAGCAAAGTTACGAAGAAAAAAATTAATATAGTTCCATCTCCATCACTTAAGTACGCATTTGATAAAATCGACGTAATTCATACGTTTCCTTTTTTTAAATAAAAAAGTTATTTGTATTAAATTATTTACTTTTATCAATTAATTGTTATATTGTTTATTGATATTGTATTAATTATTGATATATTTTAGAAGTAAACGTCTCGAAAAAGATTCGATTCCCATGAATACATCGGAAATGGCAAAGGTCTATTTACCGATCGAACTTTTTAAATTAAACTTTTACATTAAGGCTATAAACTTAAAACTTACGAGGAAAATTGGAACTTCTGTTCATAAATTTCGCCACTAATGCCATCTCTTGAGGGAAATTGGAACTTTTGTTTATAAACTTCGCCACTAATGCCATCTCTTGAGGGAAATTGGAACTTTTGTTTATAAACTTCGTCACTAATGCCATCTCTTGAGGAAAATTGGAACTTTGGTTTATAAACATCGCCACACTAATGCCATCTCTTGAGGAAAATTAGGAACTTTTGTTTATAAACTTCGACACTAATGCCATCTTTTGAGGAAAATTGGAATGTTTGTTTTTGAATAAATCACCACATTGGTGCACCCATCCTTATTTGAACATCTTTCGTTATTAGACTATATCATCAGCAGCTTTCTTAGGAATTACTTCATCCGTTGCTTTTAAAATTACCTCCTCTTCTAAGAAACAAAAAATCATTTATATCAGATGAAATTTTCTGGTAGGCTTACATTTAGGTTTACATAATTTCGTTATTTATGTATTAGCCAAGTATTCAATTGAATGCGTCACATACCGGAGAGTACAAATTCGGCTTCATTAAAATATTCTGTATACTCTTGATTATAGTTGATATTATAATTGAATTTGCAGAAATCAAGTAATATACCAAGGTGGAAAAAATTAAGGTGTCAACTTACAATTATTTACACTAAGTGATAGGTGGTTTAACCAGCAGAGAGATGATACAAAACCCAGTCTTACGCACTGAGTGTTCAAAGGAAACAAAAATTTTCCACGAATTGAAATTTTGAATGGGCATTGCATTACCAGATATGAGATTCGTGGGATTCTATCACAAGAGAAAAAATTGGCTGCATCGAAAAGGAAGCTGAAGAATTTAAGTTACAGTTTTAAAAGTTTCTCAAATTTATTTCAAGTCATCAAGTCACAGTTACGATAAATATGTGCGTAACTAACGCGCACAATACCTTTCGGCTGACTGATTTGCTTCCAAAATGGTATATTATTAATAATATCATCGAAAATTAATTTTTACTGATATCTTGTATTGCCCCAATACTTTTACAAATTTCTACGGAAACCCGGTTATTGAAATATTTTCGTAACTATACAGCAAATTTACGGGTAATTATAAAATATGGATCGGTATATTTTATATCATCCCGAGTAATGAAGAGCCTACTGTGCAGACTTTTAATCGTCCAGAATGCTTAATAAAGGAACAAGTAACTTTGCAATTGTCGCTAACTCATCTTGAGATGTGCCCTCCGACAACAGCCCTAAAATAATACAATCCTAATTTATGCAACTACTAATGGTCATTTTACAAAAAACTACATAGACATTAACTTACGTTTTCCCGATAGACGCCTCGAGCTATTAGCGGACTGTGAAAATAATTTTCGGATGTCCATCTGTACCTTATGAAATCCAAACTAAACTCTACTTCGAACTGTTCCCTGTAAATTTCTCAAAAGCACTACTCAAGAGCCTAGCTTTGCATTCACACCCCCAAAACAGTCACATGCAGAAGATCTAACTGAGCGTTTTATCAACCTGTTTGTCCCTCAAACATAATCTTAATCTCTGTTTTCAGGGTGTAAGTTTAGGATTACTTCTCGAATGTTCCCTTGTGTTTTTGCGAGGAGTAAACGAATTAGCACTTTCGAATTCTTCTCATGGGAATCTTATCTTATAGTGTGAGTCATCTAACAAAAGGATATGGTAAAGAAGTGCATGCGTTGAACATTGTGTGCGAAACACTCGTAGCGTCCCATTGATATCGATGTCGGCTCTAGGCCTGCTCTGCTACCGAAAACATCAACTTAGCTTTAATCGGAGCCATATTTACTGGCATGCAAAGCTAGTCATAGAACTTCTAGGGGGGGGGGGGGTTCGAACCCCTAAACTTCCCCCCCTCGCTGCGCCACTGCTTGGGCCTATTTGCAAAATACTCAGGACTCTACTACAAAGTATTGTTGGAATATTTTTGCTGCGCTGGAGGTATAAATGAATTTCCTACGAGGAAGTACTTTTCCCATCACTGGTGTTTACACGTGCCAACACTTGACTTCGTTTTGGGTCTAAATTCTTTTCAAATACGCTCGTGCCTAAAAATTGTTTCTACATCACATCCCGAACCAAAATACGAATGGGTCTCCAGGGGGGGCAGCTGCCCCCCCCTGCCCCCTCCTGGCGACGACGCCCTTGTTGCAGGATTAAAAACTTTGAGATTCTAATGCATCTTCAGATAAAAAAATGTTGTAAAATTTACATTTGCAAATGATGCTTCATGCATTATCATGACGAAAAAAATTAGAGGGGGATAAGATATTAAAATTTACCAAACTCGGGCATTAATTTCCAGTTCCATATGTAATATATGCATACTTTGAATGTATTCTCCAAGGTATCAGCACTTGTGATTCTTTGCCTAACGCATCCTACACGCACGCTATTCAGAAACACGAACCATTCAGCTTTTGCTACGTTCTCATAACGCCCAATGGATGTGAGACACCACAGCTTTACCGAGGTCCCAATACCGCACCGTAAGAAATTGTGAATCTTTTTACTTAGTTATTTCCACCATTCCTTATAGTCGTTGAGCTATGTCTATATTTTTACGGAAATTGGATTTAGGAAAACTGCTAAATCAGGCGTAATCCATCTGAGTTGCCCTTACATCGGTAAATGCTGTTAAATTATTAAAATTTAACCTTCGTATTTTACCCTTCCTTTATGTAATGAGAGGCCAGTTTAGTCCATCAGCCATTACTGAATAAAGCACTAGTAATACTGACTTCTCGTACTTATTATCTATGATTACTCTTAAATAAGATGAGTAAAGCTTCCTTTCTTGGAAATATGTCAGGAGAATCTATTACTGCTGAATCTTAATGCTGGTTTCCAAGCCTCACCTATTCTTCTTTAAAACTTCTTGGTTTAAAGATAAGGAAGACATTTACGATATCTTGAAGGTGCGGAAATTTAAATGTGTGAATTGCTCGACATTTGTGTGGATCAACTGGCAGAAACTCTAATTGTATGCATGAATGTATGCACATTGTATGCATATTCTTATATGCCTACATGATTATATCCTACCCTATGCCAATAATTTTCGAAGCAAAATAAATTTACATTGAATATAAATAATTTCGACTATGATAGGTTTATTGTTAATAGTTTATGAATTTTGGATGCAAATGAACGTTTTAGAAGTAAGTTCACATAAAACCAAATTCAGTATGTAAGGAAAATGAAACTTGCAAACTGCCACAAAAATCGGAACTTTTTCGAATTGTTGACCTGATTTACATTCTCTCTGGCTGAAGCATTGAAAACATATTTTTCCGGTCACCCTCTAACCTGCTTTATTTTGTCTTGAATGGCTTAAATCATTTTCTCAATTTTATAAATAGCCAACATCCCAGGATCTGTGCACATCACTTCTGAGCCTGTTTACCACATTATCTTCGTATTCTTTTAATGTATGCCTTAGAGTTGAAGAGAATCAACATTCTTTTCTTAGTAAGCATAAAATTTTCCGTATTCCCATTGTTTATTTTCCTATCATCGTCTCCATGAAGTAACCCATTCATATTCCTTCATCGACGAACTTTTCCTCATGTCACTATCCACAACGAAGAATGGCATTTTCAAGCAATTCTCCCTTTCATACAAAACCCTTAAAAGATGCCTCAAATATTAGAGGAACCGAAGACGGAAGTAACCTGTGACCGCTCCATTGAAGACCCTTTCTCTTTCCTCTCTCACCCCCTCGGAGAAGCTCCCTTTGTTTTCTTGAGAAGGAAGGTATGCATGCTACCGATTGACCGTTATGTAGACGAAAACATTAAAAGCAGACGTAGCACCAAAAGGAGGACTTGCCACAGAGATCCTTAGCAATAGATTTAAATGTATTTTTCATGCATGAGCGTTTATGTGCAAATATTAAGGGTGGAGTTGTAACAGCCTAAAGTCGTTGGCTCATACCAATTTTCCAACGTTGAAACTATTAATCGTTTTAGCAGTTTAAAATTTTTAACAGAGAAGGTTTAAATAAAGGAATTAAATATGTACTAGTATATTATTCACTTCTTTTTGCGCTTTGCTCGACTCTGCACGACTAGTCCTTCTGATTTCATTATCCAAAAGAAATTTTTGCGCGTAAAATATAAAGCCGTTCGTTAAGAGACTACAAGTTAGATAGCAGTGAGTCCAAAATGATCGGAGCCCTCCGCTGGGTATCTTATAAGAATATAACTCTGTAACGACAATAATTATTAGAGATATTCCTTAGCTGTGACTTACATTACTTTTACCAGGAATACAGATCTCGAACCCTATTAGAATCATTAGGTGGCGATCAGAAAGAATTTTGGTCATACGTGCGTGAGAACCGTGGAGGTCAGTTTTCTGTGCCTAGCCTCATAAGCGCAGAGGGAATTACCGTAAATAAATCAGAAGATAAAGCTAACTTACTTAACAGGCACTACCAGAAATGCTTCACTGTAGACAATGGTCAAGTTAAGGATTTTACCTCGCGCATTGATTCAGAGATGTGTCCCATCGAGATATCGGTTGATGGAATTGGAAAATTATTGCGAGATATTGATAGGAAAAAGGCGCCAGGACCCGAAGGTATTCCCGCTGTTGTAATAAAAACTTTAGCCGATGAAATTGCTCCGCTTCTACAGGTTTTCTATCAGAAATCATTGGATGAGGGAACCGTTCCAATGTCGTGAAAAAAAGCTAATGTCACTCCGGTGCCTAAGAAAGGGCGCGCGTCAAAACCAGATGATTATAGGCCTATTTCATTAACTTCAATTTTTTGCAAAATAATGGAGCATATTATAGCGAGCTCTATCATGCGCTTTCTTTCCGAAAAGGGAGCAATCAGTCAGAGCCAGCACGGATTCCGTAAAGGTAGGTCTTGTGAGACCCAGTTAGCGCTTTTTATGAATGATGTATCTAAAGCAGCAGACGGCGGTGTTAGATCAGACGCAGTTTTCCTAGATTTCAGGAAAGCTTTCGACACAGTTTCTCACGAAAAGCTTATCCAAAAGCTGAGTGCCTACGCGATCGACGAAAAAGTTATCAGATGGACCAAATCTTTTCTAGAAAACAGATCTCAGCGAGTTGCGTTAGATGGAGTTTTATCCGAAGAAATAAGTATCTCATCAGGAGTTCCACAGGGAAGTGTTCTTGGTCCAATCTTATTTCTAATTTACATTAACGACCTCGTAGATAACGTAAAGAGTAAGGTTAGATTATTTGCCGATGATACCCTGATATACAGAGAGATTTTGACAGAAAACGATTGTAATGTGCTTCAAGACGACCTGGACGTAATATCAGGATGGTGTAAAGATTGGCAGCTGGATTTAAATATAAATAAATGCGTTGCCATGAGTTTTACGCGCTCCACAAACATAATTCCCACGCAGTACCAAATCTCAGGTCATCCATTAGAGTTAGTTCACGACAACAAATACCTAGGAGTCACGTTTAGCAGTAACTTATCTTTTAAAGAACATATTCGAGATGCGATAGGAAAAGCGAATAGAATGCAAAGATTAACTGGTAGAACGTTGAGAGGATGCTCATCGAGAGTCAAAGAAATAGCTTACTTTTCTCTTATTCGTCCGAGTCTTGAATACTGCTGTGCGGTTTGGGACCCACACGAAGTAGGTTTAGTCTCAGATTTAGAGATGGTCCAGCGTAGAGCAGCCCGATTCGTTTGCGGGGATTTCAGGTTTGATAGCAGCGTTACGGCAATGATAGAGTCCCTCAGTTGGAATTCACTACAGATGAGAAGATCTGAATATCGACGGAAACTTTTCGAAAAGTTCAATCGTTCAGAATTTATAGACGAAGTAAGTGAAATGTTAGTGCCAGTAAGGAGCGAACGCGATCTCCGAGAGGCATCGACGAAGCGTTATAGGGAAGTAATCGCAAGGACGGATAATTACTTTTGGTCGTTTTTTCCCCAAGCTATTAGAGATTCTAATAGGTAGGAATGAATAATGGTGGTGTATTACACCCCCTGCCATACGCCTCTGGCGGCTCGCGGGGTATATATCTAAATCTAAATCTAAAATCTAAATCTACATGACGAAATACGCGACGACATGATCCCTATTCTCAACGATCGTTATTTTCACAGCCAGATGGTAAAAAGAATATCGCGAGATAATAGCAAGGACAGATGGTATATATTGCTATTATCTTACGTATAGTATAAGGTGCGTAAATATGTAAATTATTTAGATAGTTGAGTGTTTCATATTCTCTGCAATAAGCCTTACGGAGGATCGCGGATAGTTAATTCAAATGTATTTCTTTCTTAACTACCTTTCATAAAGCTGTAACACCATAACTATATTTATGATATACGTTTTTTTCTAATTTTTTCTACTTCGGTTGGCTTAATTTACAGTAGTTTATATTCTCTTGATTATCGTATAATAATTAAGCGTAATCTTTACGAAAACGATCATCCTGCTGGCAAGTGGAGCATTAACTGAAATAACCAATTTCATTCTAAATCTGCGTTGATGGAAAATATTATGTTAGGAAGAAATATGAACAGCCAAAGTAATTCATGTCCAATATTTTATGAAGAAGAGCGAATTACGCTTGAGATTCGTGCTGATTTCACGAAATACAAATTTAATCCTTTCATAATACAATACTGCTTCTACTGCAGCAAAAGCAATGAATTTTAGAGAGTATTTATAAAATATATATCACCACAAAAGCCTTCAAAACAAGCCAGGCATAAAGAGGAAGACGAAAAGCGCACTCAAATCAGAGAATCTGAAAGACTCGCCCTTCTCGAGTTATGCTGGTTGCATCTTAGGTGGTAACTTTTTTTATGCTGTTTGCTGTACATTCCCCGCCGCATTTTTAGAGAGAATTATAAAAATGTTCACACTTCTTTAAAAATTAATTATCAATTGATTAACTTAAATGCTAGAATTGCTTATTTAAGAATGGCATGTTTCCAAAATATTTTTTTTTATTTCCTTGTCGTAATCTTTTATTTTCCTTCTTATAAAATTTCATCAAAATTTCCTATTTCCTTCAAGTGATGGCATTAGTGTCGAAGTTTATAAAGCGAAGTTCCAATTTTCCTCAAGAGATGGCATTAGTGGCGAAGTTTATAAACATAAGTTCCTATTTCCCTCAAGAGATGGCATTAGTGTCGAAATTTATTATATGGTACATTAAATGTATCGAATGTCAATTCAATTTTGGCTATCGATCTCGGTATGGACAATACACGGAGATCGTGACAATTTGATTTTATTTGAGATTTGACAAGAGGGAAAATTGATATAAAGATTACTTCGATAGAATGAGGTGATATAATAATTATTGCTTCTTGTCTGGCAAAGGCGTATGACTTAGTGGGAGCATCAGAGATGATAACAGGAATGAGGGATGTTGGTGCGTTCTTTTAGTGCGTTCTTTCAGTACTTGTAACTTCTGTTTGAAACTGTTAGGTTACTTATAAATAGGAAAATATCAAAGTTAATGCAATATTGGTACATAAGGGATTAAACATTTTTTTAATTATTATAAATAGAAAAAGATATTAGGTTAAAAAATTTAACATTTATTTTTTTAACCCGCCTTCCTAGGTAAAGTAGACTTTTGCTAAATATAGTAAGAGTATGATACTGAATTATATCTCAACTTATGGTAATGTTACAGTTTACTTAGGGATATTTTTATTTTTCAGTTAAAAAAAGTTCACATTTTTCTGGAGATGCAGCTTTAATTTCAATGTTTAATAACGAAAGTACCGATTTTCCTCGAGAGATGGCATTAGCGGTGAAGATTGTAAAAACAAAAGTTGCGATTTTCCTCAAGAGATGGCATTAGTGGCAAAGTTTATAAACCAAAGTTCCAATTATCCTCAAGAGATGGCATTAGTGACGAATTTCTTCCAAGTATTTTCAATTGCACTTGCAGCGATGATAAACGAAAATTGAGTATGCAACCAGCAGAATGGCGACTTAACATTGTATTTATTTATCTAATTTCTCCAATATATTGCAACTTGTGGCAAAGATATTTGCACCCAATTGTATGAAAATCTACCCTTTATACATGAGTAATTTTTTCCGGCAATGCGCAATTTTTTTGATTATCATTTTTACATTTAATGTATCGGCTGTATAATCCGGAAGTGGTGTGTAAAAGAGAACGCGCACCGTGTATTTTCCATACCGAGATCGATAGCCTTAATTGAATTGACATTCGATTCATAAAATGTACTGTATAATAACTTTCGATACTAATGCCATCTCTTGAGGGAAATAGGAACTTATGTTAAAAACATTGACACTAATGCCATCTCTTTAGGGAAATTGGGACTTTTGTTTATAAACTTTGTCACTAATGCCACCTCTTGAGGAAAATAGGAACTTTTAATAAAATTTTATAAGAAGGAAAATTAAATATTACGACAAGGAAATAAAAAAGAATATTTTGGAAACATGCCATTCTTAAATAAGCAATTCTAGCAT
Source organism: Sympetrum striolatum (assembly GCA_947579665.1). NCBI lineage: Eukaryota > Metazoa > Arthropoda > Insecta > Odonata > Libellulidae > Sympetrum > Sympetrum striolatum. The sequence goes on along the minus strand of OX388342.1, from coordinate 72,907,490 downwards.
TTAAGTTAATCAATTGTTAATTAATTTTTAAAGAAGTGTGAACATTTTTGTAATTCTTTCAAAAATACAGCAGGGAAAGTGCTAGCGGGCAGGGGTAAGCGGGAATTGCTTTTAAACATTGTTTTTAGTAGAATGACCTTGAAACGCGCTAGGATAGACTTTTCGTATCTACTCATAGAGGTCTAAAATATTCTCCAGCACTAAGAATAAGGATCAATTCGTAAGCATAATGAAACATTTACGGCTTGATCACAGAGAAACTCGGAGTCAAGCTCTGAGAGATGAAACATTTGCTTTGGGTTATGAACCTTGGAATACATTTATAACTAACTCCCGAGCCTGCTACAACCATGATGGGAGTGTTACGACCAATGAACAATTAAATCCTACGAAGTGCCGATGCCCATTCATCCAATACATGCCTAATAAGCCAGATAAGTTTGGGATCAAGTACTGTGTATTAGCAGACGTGAAGTCTAAATATTGCCTAAATGCATTTCCTTATTGCGGAAAAGATGATGCTAGGGGATCAAGGCAGTCTCTTGGAGAATATGTTGTGCTATGGTTGGCAGAGTAGTTCAAAAACTCCGGTATCAATATAACTTACAACAATTACTTCTATTCAATCAGCCTCGCTGAAAAACTAAAAATAAAATCTCATTGGTTGGAACGATAAGAAAAAATAGAAGAGAATTGCCTCCTTCGGTTCATCACAGCGATGAAATATACTAAACTAGAGTTTATAAAAATAGATTAGGCCATAGCTTGACAAATTACCAAGCAAAAAATATAAAAATTTGCTTTTAATCAGTACAATGCATCAGGACGTGATGATTTCTGACTCAGATTCAGGGCGTAAACTCAGCCGGAAGGAGTAAATTCAAAGACTTTTATTTGAAATTATTGGAACCTCATTATAGATAGAGCTTTGCTTTACAGGTTAGATCTTCAATCTTGCCTAATAAAGACACCTAATAATAATAATAATAATAATAGAGCCACCTCCCTCATGTTCCTTTGTAATGTCGGGAATTTCATCAGGGGAAGCAAGTGCGCCAATAAGACCGCAGAAAAGAAGAAAGTGTTAGATCTCACCTGGATGTTATAACAAATCCAGTAATTTGCGCCTAAAATGTAGGAAAATATACAGTGGAATATGCTCTGTGAAAGTGGCAATGTGCAGAGTCTGCGGTAAAAAATCATGTCCTCTTGGATACAAAGAGTGATATTCTCTCTTATCATATATCTTAAAAATGTTAATCCATTACTTAATAAGGAAGAAATATTAATTTCTAAGAACAATAGCGAAGCTTTATTATGATTTCAAACCTTACATTGTGAAGATGATGAAGTGTTACTATAATGACTTGGATTTATTGTAAACTAGCGAATGATGGAAGGAAATAACATTTTAAGAATGATGTAAGTATTAAGGTAAGTCTAAAATAAAAATCGACGCAATAAAACTAGCACCAGAGTGGATAAGCACAGAATGAGATATGAGTAAGAAAAGGCCATTCTCGATAAATGCATGATTAATTGCTAGGTTTTTCATGAAGGTCTGATCGCTGCCTTCACTTTACAGCGGAAAATGTTAGTAACCCTGCTTCTTAACAGTTTATAAACTTATTCGGGATCCCCAAGAGTTTCGACTAATCACATGAAACAAATCTGTGCTCAAAACATCCCTTTAGTTATGTATTCTGCGAACGCATAACTCTCTGTTTAGAGATCCTTTCTTACGATTGGTAGCCCTAATTTTTAAAGTTAGTACCCTTGACATTAATTCTAATTGTTCAAGAAAGGTGATTGAATGTAAACTTGAGATATCAGTTTGAGATTTACCTGAGAAAAACATTGGAAGAACATTTTATAATGATTAAACTAATATGTAGGCAACCCTGTTAAAATTTTTTTTATGAATTTTTAAATGTTATAGAACGATTTGGCATTGACGAAAACCAAAGATTGGAAAATTTCACGACGAAATTCGAAAAATTCTTCCGCCATCGTATTTGATGGAGGTTTTTTCCGAGGCACGAACGAGTGGTTTTATATGGTTTCCGTCAGATGGCATAACAATATTGGCGTAAAGTGACTGACTTTTATCAACAATTCGGACTTTTTTCCACTTATTCCGAAAATATGAGTTTCATTGGTCCAGTATGAATAGATAAAATATTCTACAATATGTAATTCTGCAGATTTAGGACATCGGTCAACATTTTGTTTAATTAATTAAAATTTAAACAAAATACGAGGTAAAACACCTTATCAGCATTTGTGTAATGGTCAAACTTAGAAGTTATGCAAAATTCAGGTCCTTGAAAATCATGAAAGTATTTAATTACAAATTTTAAAAGTAGGTGGTCAAATGACCACCTCCTGTCCTTCTAGGTAGGCCGAAACTGCCGTCCTCCTAGTGGTTAATATAAACTGAGGTCTTCTTTCTTGAATTAAGACCTTCCTGAAAGCATTCATTTACTAATATTTATACTTAGGATAAATAGTTGATATATTTTTTTGGAATCATTTATTTTTTTTGCATGGGATGGTTGTAAAAAAATTATAAAGCCTCTCTATAGAGTTTCTCTTAAACATTTGCTAGGAGTAATTATGCAGAATAGTTTGCATAAAGCTATCAAAAAAATATGCCATTCATATAAAATTTTTTAGGTATCACTTATGCAGTTGAATTTTATTTCTTTTAGTTAAATGAGATTCAAAAGCATCTCAAAAATGAAAATCGTTGGAAATATAACATACCATAAAATGAAATATTTATTACTGCTTCAGGGCCTAAGATTGTTTTAACATTGAGTTTCAATGTTCCTCTTTTTAATGAGTTAATTTTATTAAAGGAAGTTGGAACCAAGGGTTTTACAGGTTAGATGGAAGAGGAGACTTTTTAGTCTCAATCTCGCCTAATAAAGACCCTAATAATAATAATAACCAAGTATTATGGAAATGCATCCAAAATGAAAAGGTATGATTTAAATAAATGAACTGAAATGCCAAATTTCCAATTTAAAATGAATTCAACTGACTTGAAATTCCTACTTCTTAATGAGTGTATGAAGAAAAAGAGAGCTTAACAAGGTTTAAATGAAAACAAAATGTATGTTCAAACCATTTGGGCATGTAATTTCTATTACAAAACAATTTAGATAAAACAGACAAGGCACAAAAACATTCATACATTTTCTCATTCATTATCACATTCATGTATGTACAATATTCTTCAAAGTTTGTAACAATATAGCTTCCAAAACTCTATGCCATTTATTACTTCAGGAAACAGCTCACCCTCAACAACTTATATTCAACAATTTTAAACGTAGTAACACCAGTTTACAGGAATGATGTGCGAACAACTATACTCCACTTTCTCAATGAGGCTGAAATGTTTTTGTCTGATATAATAGGGAAATGCTTAGTTAAGGGAAAAGAGCATGAATTCATTCAAGGGATGAATACAATTCATCAAGAGAGGTTTTCTTCAAATTAATTTACGAAATAAATTTTTCAGGCAATCCAGCTTTCATCTTATAAAAATTATTACCAATCGAAGAGTAAAGTTCATTAGGTAATTTCAGAGAAGGTATGTATAGATCAGAATGAAAATCTCTATAATAAACAGTTTAAAACCACCATTTTGTTAAATTTGGTGCTTGTTTTGTGCATAAATCCATCATGGATTTATTTAATTTACATTTATAAGAATCCGAGGAAAAAGTTGTCATCAGCTTGAGATGATGCAAGGTGAAAACACTGATTGTAAATGTTTCCATCACTGATGATTGTTTTGTTGCTTGATTATTGATAATGAACACACCTGTGAAACTTGGCTTTTATACTATGCTCTAACTTGCTTTATGTTTCTTTTTATGGTCCCTTCTGCTTTCTCTCTCAGCAGTTGGGTGAGACCTTAGTTCTCTGTAGTCAAGCTGTGAAAATAGATTATTACATTAGACATCAAAAATATCTCCCTTGACAAAACTACAAATTCAAGATAGACTCTTACTCGTAAAAAAATCGATTTTGAAATAATAATGTCAGATGTAATGCAAAATAATAATAAAAGTAATAAGCCACAGAACCTAGAACTGAAGCTATTTTTTCTAGTACCTTTACATGAATGCTTACCAAGTCTTCATCATCTGGAACTCTTGAAAGGAAGTCTAAAAGTTCATTGTTGGGTATGGTATGAGGCCTTATTAATTTTCTGGCAAATTTATTTACACCAAAGGCCATTAACAGATATCTCACTGGTACGTAGTAAAGGATAGCAGCAACCAGTGCGATGAGGATTATTGCCATCCAAGAGAGGTAGGGTACAGTAAAGTTGAATGTGCTGGTAAATAAAAACATAAATACATTATATAATAACTTAGCAGAAGAAAATTTAATATTTAGGTATTTTGACATTTTACCTAAAGCATATTTCAAATATATAAGGATTGGAATGAGGAATATATATAAAATGACTCAAATCAAAGAAAGCACACTGAATGGTCTCTGAATTAAAGCGGCTAGAGAAGCAGCAGGAAAAATTATCATCAAGCATCAAGTACCATCGATAAACCTTAGTGTATATTTTTGAGGAATTAGAGTCATTGAATGAGTCATGCAGCTACAACTTAGATAATAGAGTAAAATTTTACTATTATTGAATTTTTATTTTCAACTCACTTCTTGACGCTTTCACATATTGATGTTATGTAACCAATGGCATTTTGCACTGACTGAGTCACCTCTTGGATAGCTTGAAGTCTTTCTTTCAGGCTTTTCTTCTCTTCCTTCATAAGCAAAAATACTTTGTAAGTAAAAGAACATAATAAATTCTTTAATGCGTCACATACAGCTGCCAAATCTCCCAAGCACTCTCATAGGTTTACACATTTTTTTCTGGATCAGATATCAGAATTTCCTTTAGCATACAGTCAAAAGTTAGTTCAATCATTGTCAATAAGCACAAATTTAAGGTAGTCTGAGAAGCATTCTTTGCAGTTTAATAAACATGAAAACTATTCCCACTAAAGAAACCTTTTTCTTTGTTTCTGCCTTAGAGGAGTAGTTAATTAACTGAAAATCTAGATAATTTTAATAGCATAGTGGATTTAGCAGGTTACATATTACAAAATATTTATCACAGCCTGATTTCCACCCCATTATATTACCTTTTTAAATGAAAAACAATTTCAGTATCAAAAAAACATTGCACTCATAAGGTCTACATGGATCAAATAAAAAATTATTTTTTATACAAGTACAAATTAACAATTCAATACTTTTTAAGTAAGATAATTTGAAAGAAACTGAGTTAAATATAGAATTTCGATGCAATAGCTACCCTGTTTTTCATCTGACTTAGTCAATCTGTGCAAGAAAATCCAGAATAAATGCATCATCAAAGAATTTTTTCCTTGATTAATTATTGAATCAAAATTTTAATGCTGATGTTTACTTATGCAGAGTGACAAACTAAACAAAATATTAAATTATGAATGTTAATTCAAGTAGTAAGGGAATTAATTTAAGTAGTCAGGGAAAATAATTCATTAGTAATTCAAATAATTTCTAACCTTATCTTTGTCTTCTTCATCATCATCTTCATCTCCTGATGGCTCTTCTTCTTCTTCGTGATGTGGACTCCATGATCCTATTAGTGTCATTACCTGAAAGCAATTATATGCTCAGTAATTTAATGTTTAATACTATACCTTTCAAATTTAGTCAAATAAGATTCTAAGTAACATACATTTATAGTCAAAGGGAATATGATCCATTTAACTTTATAAATGGCTTTATAATTAGTAATACAAATAATCCATTATCAGTTCAGTTCTCAATGTTAACTAAATCATCATCAATGTCTTTGAATAATTAATTAACATAAGAATTAACTTTTTAGCTGTATATAAAGAAGGTTAGGAATACATAGACATTTCAGACATAGGTATCATATTTGAAATGATGAAAGTAATAATTGTGTGAATAATGTAGAAGAAATAAATAAAATGTGGAAGAAATATGATTAATTGATTTATCATAAATATCAAGCAATTGCTAAAATAATTTACAAAATTTAATGAATCTCAAAAGTTTACTCAAAGCATTTCTGGTAATTACGAGTATAAAAAGGAAGAATAATTGTACTAAACTTACCACATATTGTTTCAGAAAGATCAAGAGCATGGCTATAGGAATCATATATGGCTCAAAGTAATGACATAACATAATGAATGAGACTAGCGCTACTAAACTCCTTGGTGTAGATTCCCACTCAAAACATCCCCTGAAAAGATAATGAATAGTAAAAAATTGATTAGGGCCAGGGATAAATGAATTAAATATTTCTTCTTTGGAAACAAAAATAGAAGAGGGAAATCATTAAAAAATCACCAAAATTCTCAGATATATTTCGAAAAATTATCATGCGCCACTATCTTACATTAAAAATGATGAGTGATATAAATGCTCTAGGTATCATAAAAATCATTGATGAAATAAATAAAATCCTGCCAAATACATCAATGATAAGCCTACATATGCAGAAGTTACAAGGTCTTCATTTTGATTAAACTAAAAGTATCATACAAGAAAAGAAAATTAATATGTGATATAAGATCTGTAATACAACCGGTAGCACAGACATTTATTTTAAATAAGATATAATCAGGCCCTACCTAAATTAGTAAAGAGATAGACAAATTTGTAATTTCATGAATAAAATTATGAATAATGTTCTGTTTCTTCTTTGAGGCAAGTTTAGTGCAAAATGCAATGAACATTTACGTAATAAACATGGATGCAATCTGATCAATTATATAACTATACAGATAAGTCTAGTAAGCTTTAGAAACAAAAATATAGGGATTCTATAAAGGAATTCAAGTTACCAAGAAGTAAAATTTCTGTGCATACCGAATTTGAATGCTACTAGCAAGTCTTTTCAATATACCATATTTACTCAGAAATAACATGCCATCAAATGTAATGGGCACCCCAAAATTAGAGCGCTGGATATTGAAAAATTATTTGCTTGTGAATCTAAGGCACATCTTAACACATGTGGCAATGCAATTTGCAGCAACATATACTTTTTCACTATACACGCATATACTGCTAAATACTACGTATATTTATATGCATACTCACTGAGTTCGAAATATCGGTATTTGTCTACATTGAAAGTAAGTGCGCACGTTAACCAATTCAAAATCGGTCATTTAAAACGTTTGATAGGCTAGATACTATTAGAAAATATTGGCTGACAGATTAGCTTGTAGTCTTTGGGAGCTCTTACAGTGAAAAAATCGATTGTGCATTGAAGGAACTTTTGAAGAGTTACATAGAACTAATGTGAGCCGAGGCTGCAGCCAGTCCTATGCCCAAATTGAGCCCAAATCTAATGCACCATTGATTCTAATGTGCACCTGATATTTAAACCAAAAAAAGACCCAAAAGAGTGTGCATTATTTTTGAGTAAATACGGTAATTATCTGTCATAAAACACAAGATGAGATAAGAGCTAAGAATCATTAAAATTTACTATCAGCTGTATAGACCAATATTTATCATTATGGTAATTGCAGTTGCAACACCGTTACTGGTTTGATTTATTCGTGATGCAATTATTTCTACAAAGAGCTAATTATTCAAATCAATTAAATACATTTATTTAAAAAAATGTAATTGATCTTTTTGTTAATGGAGACAATGCCTTAGCAGAATTCATAATACTTTTGCATCAAATTGCACCAATAAAAATCCTAAATGGCATCTTGATTTTAAATATTATACTTACTGAAGGAATTTTCCAGCTTCAATAAAGTGCATTATTATTGCTTTAAGCCTCATCACATTACGAACAAATACTTGGCGTTTGAATTTTATTTCAGACTGCATATATTTCTCCTCTTTTGGATTTAATGTTCTAATGCATGCTCGAATCTGAGAAACAAAAAGAAAACATCATAGGTCAAATGACAGTGAGTAGGATTTTTCTTACATTAGAAATATATCTTTATAGAAAACAAAACCTATACCTTTCATATACTTAGTGTTTTGGTGGAGCACTTAAATATATGAAAAATCTTTTCTATGATAGCAAATGTGCAAATTTACATAGCTATAATTGCCACAAAAATTTTCTTCAATGATGGATTTAATAGTTTTGGAGAATGTAACCTTTTTCAATGAAACATTTTCCATAAATACTGAAGGCATTTAAAAATTTTCAGTCAACGACTTTTACAGATGCAATTTTTGATTAGCAATTAATTCTCAAAGAATATGAAATAAAAATAACTCATTCCAGCCATATTTTCATGCTACTAAGTCCTAAGGACATGCATGAAAAGAACGATGGCTTTATGGTTAGAGGCATGGTGTTTCGTACTGATTTTTATGATATACAAGGGGTATTCAACAAGTGAGAAATATGACTTCAGAATAAGATGTATTTGCTGTTTTACTAATTATCGACAGAAGTTGAGCTGGATATTTGTCTTTAATTATATCATAATAATACTAGTTTTGTAATAGGAGCAAATGTATCTATAACATGACTATCAGTACTTCATATAAGTATATATATTTTAATTCATAAATGTTCTTTCCCTGACAAATCTTAAATTTTGATATAATTTCAACATTAAAGATTTCCCCTCTGCAGTTTGCCTCCACCTTCCTTTAGACTAAATTAATTGCTTATGTCATTGGTAGAATTATATTGAATCAGATACACATTCACCAAACTGTGAAAATAACATCAGTTCAGGCAAGACGATTCCTTATAATGGTATGAGTTACATTGTAACTAAATGTATAAAAATATATTATCATGTCTACATGGGTATGTTGTTTGTACAAGCAATTCCTGGTGCATATTAGGCATGTATTTACCTTACTTAATTATTACAGGAGTATACTCTGACAATATCTAAATTGAAAAGTGTACGTAGAGTAAAAAAGCATCAAATTCATCAATATTTCAAGCAGCAAATTAAACAAAATTTATTTTTATTCAAAATTTAAAAAACTGTGCAAAAATCCATCGGTGAAGCAAAATTCAGCATTCACACAATTTACCAATACCAAAAAATGACTGAATATCAAAAAGAAATGTCAAGATTTAATTCTAGACACTAGGACGATGAGGTCAGTAGGACCATAAGAAAGGCTTGAAAAATGTACGGTTGTGAATAAAACCCTACAATCACCTGTAATTCATTCCTCTGAATGGCATTGGTCCTCAGGTATTTCTGTTATAATTACTTTAAGTTGAAATTCCTAACATCAACTGCTTTATCACCCCATGGTGCACACCTATAAAGCACAAAACTTGAGACTGTATGGTCTGAGAACTTGATGAATGGGAAGCGCAATAAAATGAGAACATGAGCAAGAGGAAGATCTCAAATAGGAATATGAGAAATTTTACTGAAGACCGATGCATCAAATTAGGAATGAGGCAGAATGATATATTGCACTAGTAAGAATATTTGTAAAGAAAGCTAAGGCATTCCGCTAAATGTATTTTCTCAGAAATCATCACAATGATAACATTTTAGAGATAACCGAAAATATTAACAAGTTATTCCTTGAAATCTAGGATTTTCTTTGAAAAAATTACAAAATTTAAGATCAAGGTGATTTGAGAAGGTCTACGTAATGGCTCCTTTGCAGGCAAACAGAAAAAGGTATTACTATTTGAACTTCCTTAGACCAATAGATATTCACTTACTCATTCTTAGGATAGAAAGTAGAAAGCTTCTCATTCCAATATTAATGAGATTAAAATATTTATGAACATATTTTTGAATTTTATGAATCAATTAATTCAATAACAGTGAATAATTGAATTTCAAAGTTATGACTTTCAATTCTCATTCACTTTATTTTTCTGCCATGATACTTGTGAATATTTGATATAGATTTAGCTTTCTACTATATGCAAGAGTAAGAGAGCACCCTTCAATGGAATGATTATAATACTTCCCTAACTAGTCTATTAACCTATGATATTTTACATCACACAAGTGCAAAATAAAATAACTACCAACTGACTCGAAGCTTCCTTTCAGTTATTGGGCGAATAAAATGTAGTCTTGAAAATAAAAGTTACTTTTACAAGTATTATCACTATTAAACCTTAAGATTATAAATCAAATATATAGCAGAATATTAACTAACTACGAATGAGATCAAAATACAGTTAAAAGATTTAACTAAGATTGAAAGATTAAGCAGAAGTATAACTTACAGGATTCCATTCCACATTCATTTCTAGCAGAATTTGCGGTAAATTTCCTTTTGCTCTACATCGCAACTTCTTGTCTTTCAGAGCATACCACCTTTTCTCTCCATTTCGTATTCGGAGGAGTGGAATGGCTACTCTACCTAGGAACTCCACTTTGTGATCTCTATCTTCATCCCAGACAGTTACTTCCAACACTGAGTGAATGTCTTTTACATTGCTGAAACAGAAAAATGTAAAACACATTTCTTGATGAGCAAGCAATTATAGAAAAGAAAGCTTGAGTAACAGTTAAGCTCATTTGCTGAGTATGCAAAATGATCTGAAAGAAGTACTAATATGAATAGAGAAAAGAATTTTTTTCACAATTAAATACGCCTACTATTGGTAACCAGAATTGGTAATCAGAATATATCCATTATATTAAAAACATTATAGATATCTCAAAGCTTACTGTCTTTACTCTATTCAAGATGGCTTTAGAAGAAGATCTAATACTGAATACATCTATTTGAGCAATGGATTTTGTCCCCTATATAAGCTTCAATGATTTTTCTTCTGTAACAATAAGACAAATGTTAAAAATTATTATGATATTTTATCTCTTAATCTTATCATCATTGTACTATTTAATAAAATTCGAATTTATTTCAGGGACAGATAACCAGCCAACCAACCACATAGATCCGAACTGTTTAACATCTAAGGGTTCAAGTTTTCTATTAATTTATTATTTATTTATTCTTAAGGACTACAAATATACACCAAACAGGTGGTGGTCATTCACAATATTAATTTGCAAGACTGATTCCTGAAATATGATGTAGTAGAAAGGTATGAATGCTACTCACTTTCCTTAGGAAAAACAAATATTTATTGACAGTCTAACAAAGAAGTAGGTTTCCCCAACCAAGAGTGGAGAGTGTTCACTTTTGGTAGAAGTTTTTTACTGATTCTATAGCAGTAAATAAATCGGGAAGTTATCTGCATTAAGAGATAGTGGGTCCGAATGCCAAGAAAAGCCAAATATGGCAGCATAGGAGTCGATGCACTCACCTCAGCCTGGCCAAGCCATATCAATTTTCCCTTTATAAAATTTCAAATTTAAATTAACTAGATGAAGCTAAAGAACTAAAACTATAGTTTAACTTGGAAAGACAAATTTTGCTCTTCACCACCAAAATCTGTAAAGAAATTTCTGTAAGTAAAAACTTAAGAGTTTTTTTAAATTCCCTTCCTTCCGAATCTTGTCTTCTTTAACTTAAAGAAACATTTATCTTAGAGCTATTTCTTTCTATAAACTTCAATGAGCTTGCATAAAGAAGCTTTGAACTTCTGCAACTAGCTGACAAGATTTTACAGAATTTTTTATGTTTATTACAAAAGGGCATTACAACATTATGTTCATTGATATCCCTACAAAGCAATTGATTTTAAGTTAAATCAAATTTTTTGAACTATAATAAAGTTTAATGTTATGAGACAGCATAAAAAATACTTATGATCTTTTATAGCAATACTTACAAAGTGAATATTTTCTGCCATGATGGACACAGTGTTTTGTATTCTGTTTGGGTTTGAAGCCTTGAATTAACCAACTCCAATACACAGAAAGGATCTGACTTTCCTCCTAAGTCAGCAGCAACTAAACCCTGTGCTTTATACACCTTAACTGTGAGATGTCCAACATCCTTCCAATTGTGAAATGTGTTCCTGAAATTCTGCAATCAGAATGAGAATTACATGTTTTCTCTGGTTATATCACAAAATGCATTCAAAGAGCAACATACAACTCAGCCATATTATTCCACCAGAAATAATATGAATATTCAGATTTGAATTTAGGTGTTATTTAGGTTGTTCTCATATGAGTGCCCTTAATTATACTTATAAAAAATTACCTGTATCTAGAATAAGTTAGCTGAAGTTTTCCAGTAATTATTAACCACCTCATAAAAGAAGTTTAAAATAAACTATACATCAAACTGTTAGCATCGTGATTCAAAAAATAATTGTTTTTGACTCTTTATTGAAAGAGAAGTAAGTTAAGTTGAGTTAGGATAAAAATGCATCAATATAGGTATCATAATATTGTTTCAATCCTAAACATCCCTATTTGACAATATATCACAGCAAATAAAATAAAATTAAGTAAGTAGCGCATAGGTGCCAAATTTGTATTTTTTTATTTTATGAAAAGAATATTAAACTATGACTTCTTAAAAAGTCTTACAGTAGTAAGGAAAGAAATTGGAACACGGCTATTGATGAATTAGAGTTTTTAAATCGCTAATCTTACAGCACTCTTGTACATATTCACTTGTACTCACTCAATGTTCCTTATGAAAAACCCAATATAGGTCCAAAATTGTGTGAAATTTCCAGATAAAGACCTTGCACAAGCACACAAAAGAAACTTACATATCTTCTCTGAATCACCACCCTTTCCATTGGGTTTTCTTCATACGATGAGAGATCTGAGATGGTTTCTGAAGCAGTTGTTCCACTTATTGTAAGCAATAGAAAGAGAGACCCTGAACCATCTTGGAGATCTTTCCATATCCTATGTGTTTTTTCTCTTTCAAGTTTGGAGAGATCTATTACACACCTGAAATAAAATCAAGACCAAAATTAACAATGAATGGAGATAACTGATTGAGGCATACATAAGTAGTTTATTTCTAATTAAACATACCCAACTTCTTCAATGCAAAACTTAAATAGATGAAAATATGTACCTGCATTTCAACACAATTTTTAATCAGTCACAATTATTTTTACAAACAGAACAAATGTGGCAATGCATTTTAACAGAAAATCATATCACTGTGATTTTATTCCCACTTTCCTCTTAATATCTCTTGAATCAAGAAATTTATGCTATAGTTCTTCTCCTCTATGGTTAAAATACAATTTTTTTTGGATGAGCAATTATATTTTTGTGGTTCAAAAGTTGAATGATCCCAAGGGTGCCAGATTACTAACCTATTAACTTGAGATTAACTAACATAATTTTAGGACTGTAAATCTCTTTCAACTATCAGCAGAATTGAATTATACGTAACATTTACAGAAATATTCAATTCTGCAATAAATTCATAACAGTTTTTTTATTTCTTCGTCTCCCTTGTTTAATCGTAGAGTAATTATACTAAAGTATATACTCTATGGTTTAATTGAGACAAATTTTGTTCAAATTTTTTACATTATCTATATATATAAAAATGAATGTGTGTCTGTCTGTCTGTACTCGATAGATTCAAAAACCATAAATCCAATCGTCGTGAAAATTTGGGAAATTATTAGGTATATCCCCGGAAAGGTTTTTGAATATTTTTATTTTAATCGGAGTACTCAGTTCGACTCCAGAAGGGAAAACTGTTTCCATAAGAAATACATGTAAAATTCGATTTTATCACTTGCATACTTCCTTTCTTTCGCAAAATTAAATTAGAAATAACCAACGTATGGATTTAAAAGTAGCACCAAAAGAAGGGAAATTGAATAAAGTTTCTTATTTTGGTCATGAAATATAGTTTACGATCAGAAATTACGAGACTTTGAATAATTAGATGATAATTTTGATGAATTTTGAGGCTATAAACAAACTATTTCTCAGTTACAACGAATGCGATTGTTGAATTTTCTCATAAGAACACATTGAGAATTTATTCCAGCATTCAAATGATGTTTGTTTATAGCAACGTAAATATTTACGAATATTATCGTGGAGTAAACGGTTTTTGATATTTAATGAAAATGATATTCTGATAAATTCAAGAGATTGTATGTACTGCACAACTTGGTGAGTTGATGAAGTTACCGACTTTGATTACAAATGTCATCTATTTTCAACATTTCAATTTATATTATGTCTTTGACGGGACTGAATTCCATTTTTAGGTCTTCTTCAGTTGAATATGTGTTCTCTTTGAGATTTGCGAGATGCGAAGTGTAGAGTAGCATATAATTTAGCATATCTTACTCCGAACTGAAAAGGTACTGTGATAATATATTTTCTTATATACGGAATGAAAGTAATGTAGATAGTATATATGATTTCATTATAATAGCCTTGCAACGCGAATTTTTGTACTGCCTGCCATTCAAATTGTTAATGGATTTTCTACGTGAAAACTAGAAGTACGATACGTAAATTGATCCCATTTGTGAAGAATTTATTTAAACTGCCTTTTTGTTCAAACACAACAACGTGTGAACGGGTACAGCTAGTATATTATAAATTATAATCAATTATAAACTAAATAAAAAGTAAATAATGCATGATAAATATTCAATGAAATGCTTAATTATGAAGAAAATAAACAGTAAAAGGGCTCCCAAAAAGTCATGTGAGCAGTGTTTGGCACTGGTGTAAGCAGTCCTGGGTTCAATTCCAAGTGAGATCATCATGTGCAAAATGACCTAAGTTGTTGATTTACTTTCAATAATATTACTCTTCATAAGCAGTAAAAGCATTGCATTTCATAAACTTGTTTTGTAGTGGATTGCAGGTGACACAAATAAGTAAAAACCATATAGAATACATTAATGTAGATTGACAATTATGGCCATTATTGATAGGACATCCTCTTAATCAATGTAAAATGAAAAAGAAAATAGCATTTACCTGCCCATAAAGTCATCCTTTGTGCGGGAGTCTTTGTCCCAAACAGTGATTTCTAGATCTTGGGACTGATCATCATACAAGTGCAAATCAAACTGTTCCAGCCAGTTTGGATTTAAGCTTTTGTATACTGTTTTAGATTTGTACTTTTCATTACCTAGTCTGAAAAGTAAAAGGGCCAAAATCATTAAAATGTCAAAGAAATAATCAAAATATATACATTAGCTCATGTATTAAGGAAATTAATATTTTAGCGTGGTTGTGATATACATGAAACATTAGTTTTTTGGACCAATTCATTAAAATTCATTTGACATATATATTTAAATGAATCTTGATAAATAGTGCTTTACTCTAGAAAATTTTGAAATGCACCTAAATGGAAATTTAAATGTTTCACTTGAAAGTACCACCATTGTACATTTCAAACAATTGAGCCTTCTTGTACAATAGAGGGTAATAATTTTCAGTTTTCAAAAGCAGGATTTAAAACATGATTACTTTCACAGAATTTAAATATTTTCTTTAAAGTTTTAACACTTGTGTCTGCGTGTTTTCTTACTGCATGAACAAACAAAGGAATGTTTACTAAGCAGTGTTTATCTAGAAAATCTCAAAATAAGGTAGCCTGCTACTGTTCTAGAAGGCTCAATTTGGATTAAATTAAATAAAACGTATAAAACTTGATAGTGAAAAATTAAAAGAACAAAATAAACAAGGGATTCTGATTCACAGGAGAGTGGATGGTGTATTTTACTTTTCAGCTGATAGGAAAATCATGTTTTAATACCCTGCTTAGGTGTAGAATTTGTGAGCGGATACCTCTCCCACACCTGAACTTCACATAGGGGTCACTCAGTCCATCCATGTCCATTGCTACTAGGTTTTTCCCTTCTATGAGAACTATAGTGACCACTGAACTCCATATTTGACTCTTCAAACGACGGTTCATATCAGACAGTTTGGTGTTCCGCTGAAAATACTGTAAAGAGAATAAAGTAAATCAATAAAAATAACTGGACTTCATGATTGGCAAAAGTAATACAACACACAAGGCATAGTGTTACCCTAAGATCACAAGATATCTAAAAGCAAAAAAAAGGTAAGTGATCAATATTTTTTGTTCAACTGCATCTCTGAGAGATCAATTTGAGATATATTTTGCACAATAACTGAAATTTTATTTTATTAATTTCACTTAACTGCACAGATTAAATCATCTATTACTAAAATGTGCATAGTAAACAATCAACTAAATATTTTGAGCTGAATAGTAGTTAATTCAAACCAATTGATGCAGTTTTCAGTTGGCCCATATTACATTTTCCAAGAAAAAATTCTACTTTTTCCCATGTTTTTACAGATATTCTTATGCCAAAAGAGCTGTTGTTTCCATGATCAAGCCCTACTAACTACAGTTATTGTATTAAGGGTAAGGAACCCTCATTTAATACTGCAGTGCAAGTGACAAGCATGAGTCAATAGAGTCAAAAATTAATAATATTTGAGGTGTGCAACAAGAGCAAATTTAGAAGACTTCCATAGAAAAATTTCGCATTACTCTTTGCCTAAAATACCATTATCACTAATCAAATTATAGAAATTCTAACATTTTGCAAAATTATACCACCTACAAGCATCATCACCAAAAACTGAAGCTACATCATATTTTGTGCCCAAGCATGTGCATGGGCAGGAGAAGCTAAGCAGTATCATTACCTACAATACTATCTAACACTAGCATACAGCCTATAAAACCACAGTTGTTGAGTGGTTTAATTATACTGAATAATTTGTTCTAAATAAGTAGCTATTAATAAGCTACTTTCTAAGCACTAAACGAATGTAAAGCAGAGGTATGCAAATATTAGTGAAAAATACTACTCAATTCTAAACTAAATCTAATATTTCACAGAAATACTACATATTTCCCTCCTTGATCTTTGGAAATCCATTATTTATAATTTAAAGATTCCGGTAAATAAGATAAAAGATACTTATATTGTATCAACATAACTTTATGTAGTCCTTTCAATGATAATACTCTACGTTAGAATCATCAAAATCTTCTGAATACTCAAAGAAAAGTTTTGTTGAGTTAGGGGATTTTGATTATTCTTTTTCTGAGTAGTGAGCCTCACACAAACTCAAGTTTGGATTCATAACTAAACCAGATTTTAGCTTGTAATAAGATCGAAATTTCAAAACTATCCCCAAATTTTTGAGCAGCCTTGCCAAATATATTATAGATCCAACAGGCAAATATTTTGCAAACAATTTTCTAAATACCATAGTAAAAATTTGTTGAAAATCTTCTTGTAGAAATGTACAGTAACAATTCATATGATCATCTACAAAAGAATAATAGTTATCGAAAAGCAAGCCTGAGTTGGTTTTCACACTGAGAAGTTCCACATTATTCAAGGTGAGAAGCCCAAATAATGTGTGTTGCATTTCAGTTTCAAGAAAAGAGTGCAAATAAAAATTAGAGAAAGTGCAAGGTCAAATTGTGTGTATGGAGTTTCAAATATATCTTACAGATCAGGAAGACCATTGGGCAGCATGCGAATGGAACAGAATGTACTTTTTTCTGAGAGACAAAAATATTATACACCCTAAAACACTTAAATAAAAGGGAGTTAGGAAATAATGGATGTAAACCTTACATACACATATTTCAGAAATGAAAACTAATGGCTAATGATTCCAAGTGATGGAGATTCAAAAATTAAAATTAAATTGAAATATATAGGATGGTGTGAGGCAATCAACAAGGAAATGAAAAAAATGAGAATCATAAAAATAGATTACATAAATATGGGAATCCTAGAGAATTTTAGACACCAAGGGAAAAGAATGCTATCCATAATGGGTTTCTTATGAGTTTGCAAGCAAATTAACACAATCAAATGTATACATCCAAAATCATGCATACCTAAATGTTGGACTAATCCTTCATATTTTCACAGAGTTAAAGCAATGAAAGCAGCAGAATGATTTTATAAACATATTGAAACAGAATTCGAAAATTAAAACTGTTTTGCCTAATTCAGAAATCCATTCTTTGACATACATCAATGAAGTACACACCACGAAGGTTTTCACACAAAGCTGAATCTGGCCCTTTTCTGTAAGTTTTGCACCTATAATATTTTGTCTTAGAGTGATAAAGTTAAAGTTTAAGTAGTTTCAAAAGGAGCTATTTGAATCCTTGCTGAATCTTTGTGAATATTGAGATTATGAGATTCTACAAATCAGTAATTGAATGGGCTCCCAGATAGTCATGAGGACAGCACATTTGCCTTTTTTTAAAGCAGTCCTGGGTTCGATTCCCGAAGGAAGCCAATGTGCGAAATGACCTAAGCGGTCGAAGCACTTTTAACAATATTACCACTACCAGTAATTAAATGGTCTCACAATTTGCAGAAAAAACTTCTATGAGCAGATTGAAATCAATTGTTTACATTCAGACAATATTCAGTAAAGACAAGATTTAATACTGACAACCTGTTGATGTTCATTAAGCTACAATGGAAATTTTTCTACCAAATAAACATGCTAGAGATTAGGTCGGGATAAGCTTTAGGTGTTTATCCTTACTATAGCAGTTTTATAGAGAAATATATAAATAAATAATAAAATTGATTGACGATAACACTTTTGCGGTAATGGCAGGTCTGACAAAATTTCATATCCAGCAAACAGGGGTCCTCTTTATTGAATTGTATTGTATATAATAAGTCAGTCAATGATGGCACCTTCTTAACAATGGGATGAAATTCATCACAGTCTATTCATTTAATTGTAAATAATTAATTGGTTATCTTGTCAAGATATAAGAATGGTCATTTCACGGGTAAGTGTAATCAAAAACATTAATTAGATATGTATCCTATAATTCCATTTGAATACCTGGCAAATTCTTAATAGAATTATTTAAAATATCTTCTCTCCCTAAAGTCCGAAGTCTTTCAGTAGATCAACAGTACATGATCATAGACCTGTTGATACATTTCATGAATATCAGAAGAAACTATTAATGACTGCCCGTTAATGCTGACATACTTATCTCCTCAGTTTTAATTTAATGAAATTCAATCTCGGATGGATATCGTTATTTTATCCTAAACATTATTTTAATATAAAACCCAATAACTCTTATTACGTCCTACATTCACTTTGTACATATTGTACCATATTGGAAGACATTTTTTAAGCCAATAGGTACAAGATTTTCAGCAAAAATCCTACCCAGAAGCCTTTGTAGCTGAAGCTACAAGTAACGCTGAAATACTAAGCGGTGATGGGATTATAAAGAATACCACATTTCTGACATTTTTCCATAATTTGTTCCACTGTAAAGTGAGACCCATTTTCGAAAATCGATTTCTACTTTCAGATGCTGCTGATTCCGATAGCTAATTCTCAATCATATATTTTTATTTCGAGACGAACATATTCATTACAACTTCGGCCTGTGAACGACATCTTCATTTCCATCGACAAGGACGCCTTATATCGATATTCATTATGAAACTCAGTAACACGAATCGAGGTGAATCATATGTATAGCGCAGTTTAAAAAAGTAACGCGTTTCACATAACTAAAAGGAAATCTCGTTCCGTAGAACGAGACCCCTACTGATTACAAACACAGATGACTCATCTCGTGCGACGCACATGTCTGTCCAATAGGAAAATATCGCGCATTAATTTCGCTCGGAATGCATTGAAGAGAAACTAAAGCAGCGACGATTCTGAAAAATATCCCCGCGCTCTGTGAACAAGGAAGCTGAACAAACAACAACGGATGGTAACTAAAGATTCCACGGTACCCTGTGCACTTGACCGCTCCGCTGCTTCAGCCTCTGGCTCAACTTCTCAAAGATTCCTCCGCCGTCCAAATTTGGTCCATCCCATGGCGATATGGTATCATCTCCTTCCCCCGTCAAAGAACAATCCTTGGTCGTTAGCTGGAGCGGCGGCGAAGGGCAATCCAGCCCAACGCTCGCCGTCGGGCATCCTTCCGAGATGGTCAATGCCCTCCGCGCGCAGAAAGACTTCCTCGACCTCTTCCTCCTCCACCTCCTGCCCTCTCCTTCCAGAATCGCAACATCGCTCTCGTCTCCCTCGTTCTCCGCGTCTTCTCCACCGGAATACCTCCGTCGATCTTCCGCAGCCGAGGAATGCGAGGGCCCCACGCCATCGTACTGCAACCTCACGGTTTCCACTCGGTACCCAACGACTGTCTTTTCCAGAATGCATCCCGTCGCTGCCTTCCTCTTGGGCTTCTGCTCCTCGTCCGTTTCCGATTCCCCACCGCTTCCTCTTCGGTGAAAGCGCCGAAACACTTGCAGCGGGGAGGAATGGTGCCTCGGCGGCGACTGAGGCGGTATCGCTTCGGAGGAGTCCTCCTCATCGGTCTTCCTCCACAGCTCTCCAAAGCGCGTCAGGTGCGTCCTCACTCTCCTGAGGGCACCGGAGTCAACCTCCATGGCTCACCTTCCGCCTCATCCCCGGGTCGACTCTTTGTTTTCTCCCCAAAGGGAAACAAGCGGCGTCTGCCCGTGTTTTCCCGCGGCCGTGCGAGGGGAAGCAAAGGGGCTGCGGCCTATCGATTCTCGGAGCTTGCAAGGAATAGGGGGCGGCGATGAGGTGACGTCATGGGAGGGAGATGCGAGAAAAAAGGGCGCGAGAATCGTAAAGGGGAGCGAAAAAGATGGTCTTGGGCGGTGCGCTATGGCCGGACACTTTCTGCGGGGACGTTGCTATTCCGCCGGGAGGAACGTTTCCTGTTCCCCGGTAGAGTGGCACCGTCTCGCTTCGTGCTCCAACGTCGACTGCTCTCGGAGAGATACGGAGGCGCTCGCCATTCGCCCGCTCCGCTGCAACGTCACGCCTGGCCGGCCTCGTACTTGTCTATTTCTCGCGCGATATTTCTCTTTCGCTACCTCGTCTCTCTTCCCTCAACTCTTTGGTTAAGCCTGCTTGAATCTTCGAGAAAGAATCCTTTCCACCCACACGGCTCCGCTCAAGGCCGGGGGAACTTCGCGACGGAGGGGATAAAGGTTCACCGACGTTCATGGTCACGAATGTGAGTCGGTTTCATCCATCGGGAGGAGTGTTCCGCTGTGGTTCCCCCTTTGTCTTCGGCCGAAAGAAGGCGTTGCTCCCGCTAATCGTCATCGGAGGGAATTTTTTGGTTTGGAGCTGGAACTGTTTCTTCCTTTTCTGGCCAGAGTCCATAAGTACGTGCTTGAGTTTTCGGGTCACGGCTTCGAGAATGTTTGAAAGTAAATCTTTTTTCATTTTTCACAGGTGGCCTCCGGAGTACCTTCTTTTAGTGGGTCACAGAATGAAGCGATTCACATCCCTCGTAGTAGTTTGCAAAAAATGAAATTAACGACGGTCGCGTTCCCAGGGAGGAATATAAATATAACACCTGGATGAATATGGGCGATAAGAGGTGATCTTTTTCCAGTGATATAATCCTTCTCGATGGATTTAAGACTAGTGCGACTTGAGGCGCGAAATCCTTAAGGTATTTTACAGGAAGACAATAATTGCGTCAATGTGTGAAGGGAAAAAAATGACAAGGTTGGATTCGTTGGATTGGAGCATCAAAGATCTCCTCTAAATGTAAAGAATAGTTATCAGAGATGAATAAAAGAAGAAAATCAATTGTTTGTAATGATTTTGAAGGATTTTCTAACTTTAAAATTTCTATAACTAGTTGACTTATGCAGAGCGATTAAAGAAGATATTTAAACCAGAAAGAAGTAAGTCACTCCAGAAATTTTTGCAAACACTTGAAGCAGAACCTTCATCGTCCAGGAAGAAATGTAAAAGACATTGAGCGTATGGAGTAATACTCGTACCCATTTTAATACGTTAAGGATAAGAGCTATCAATTGTCAAGGATAAATCAAAAAAGAAATAGAGTGAATTTTCATAAGTGGGTTGAAATATAGAGGAAATCATTCTCTGCAAAAAATAGCGGTTAAATGAAAAAAATTGCTCATCGCGAATCATTTTAATTTGTTATTGACATTTCACTCGAGTATAAATAACGAGGAAGTATACCAATCCATTAGCGTCCAATCTCGCTTCACAAACTATTTACCCTCCTATCTTTAAACACAGGAGATAGGGTAAGTGGCCATATTTATTTGACCCAAATGAATCACCTTTTAACCAATACGCTCGTATTTGAGTCAAACTTTACTCGGAAATATCCTTATCATTGCCGAGGGCAACCATTTGCTTAGTCGCTGATTAGATGAATTTGAGTTAAATGTGCAAGAGATTGAAAAACAAGCGAGTATTGGTGGTGGAACACATGACATTATAGAATATTCGGAGAGAGTGGCAGAGAAACTAAGAGTATCGGAAAAGAGCGTCAAAACAAAATCTTGAAAAACAGTTTGCTTTTGTACATGTAAGGCATCGAGACGAAATAGCAATATAATTCACACATTGTTCCTACAGTTACAGTTCTCGATTCGAGGCTAATTCCATAAAGTATTGTTCTATTAACGTATTATATAAAAAAGAGAAGCCCAAATTAAATTATAATGCAGATTAAATCGTCAAGAATTGAGAAAATTGTCAATTCTAGTCTAAATAAAAATTCCTCTATAATCTTGAACTTAATTAGAATTTTACAATTACAAGTTTCCCTTATTTATAAAAAATAAATAATTAATTTTTCAATGGAGTGCTTTTTAAGCTTATACGGCGTTTTTATAATCTTTAATGCACGATACTCTTTAAGCTTCGTTCGCGTGAGAAATAAAACTTGTTTTCGGAGCATCATGCATGTTCTAGACTTTTTAGAAACAAAACTTTGGAATTTCATCCAATTAGAGGGTGGCCCGGTTCCCTTCTCTTCTCCGTAACTTAATTAACGATGCTCCTCCATAGCTTCACACGTTAAGGATACCGCGTACAGGAGACAGCCATGATTTCCAATCAACTGCGGTTCACCCAAATTAGACGCCCATTCTCAGATGCAAGGCCGTTTGCAAAAAATGATCACAACTCCTAAAAGCTTCATAACTGAAATGTATAAGTTTCATTGTGATTTATAACCAAGAACTATTCTCAATATTACTGAGTAACTTTCTTATCATATTAACGCCCTCTCGAAGTTTACCATTCATTAAGAAAGGGAGGAAAGAAGGAAGACCAAACTAAATTACACATTACTGAGTGATGAAATTTCCTGGAAAATATACGTTACTCACAGATTAAGCAACGGTTAGTCATGCTCTTGAATTTTTGTAACAATGTTTATGTAAAATGTTAGGAAAATTGCAATAAAAACATAAACAAAGAAGTCAAAGTATTGGCTCGCTAGTTAAAATTCTTAGTTGAAATATTTTGCCTTCTTGCTAATAAAAACTAGAGGTACTGTTCATCACGGTGTATGTCAGAAGATTTTATTAGCTTTGATATAAATTTGACGTTTGAAAAATAATAGAAAATGCATTCAAAGGTCTCCAAGAGCTTGTCGAAAGAAAAACCTTAAAATTTTGGAAAATTCTCAACGGATTTCAATCAAGTACAGGTGACAAACCTCCCATAAGGTTACAAGGGTACATTTTATTTCAATTTCTAGAAGTAGGCCGAAGAAAATCTCTACGTTTTCAATTTTCTTTCGTGTTATGACAAAAACCCATAGGGCACTAAACTATCGCGGATCTGGGAAATATCTCGCGCAATTGCCACTGTAAATCTTCAAGGGTGGCAAAGCCGGCATGACCTAGCACAAGAGGCGGAAAGGACGTTCCTTTGACAGTTTCGCCAACGTTAAGCTTGGCAAATGTCGCGAGAACTCGTGACTCGATTAAAAAAACCGTCATGTAAACAGACTGGGAAAGAAAGAGTATGCGCAGATTGGAGCACGGTCTCGCGGGACTTGATGAAATTGAACCGATGATTTAGTCCCTTCTCGCAAGCGAAAAACACATTCTGAGCTCCTAACCGAATTTTCTCCAAAACAAGTCTTACGCACCGGTTCGGGAGCAGTGTACACATCGAAAGAAAACCTTAGGAAAAGGAAACCGAGGATAAAGAAAATTGGCCATTAACGGAGGAATTTCTTTCTCCTTCATTAATTAAAAATAGTCCACGGCGAACTACATATTTGTTGGGTACTTAAGAAAATTTGCTAGTACCTGAAAACGAATGTCTAAAGAGAAATTCGGCTGCACTAGAGAAGGACCGTTCGCTAATCCAAATATATGTTGTTTATAGTAGCTAATGAAATGAAAGGTGCTATTGGGACCCTTGTTTCCGTATAACAAATTTTAAATTATGAAAATTGTACGAAAGAAAGGGCTGAAACGTCGAAACGTATTCAGAATAAGTGGTCGATTTAGTATATGCATCACTATTATTCCTAATAGGTACGATGCGTTCTCGATTCCATTCCATGATAATATATCACTAACATCATGATTTCATAACTATAAAATTTCAAAATAATATAATTGAAAAAATAAAAAAGATATCAATTAATAGTTTTAATACACAGACTTTAATATTGTGCTGAATGCTGATTCTCATTGGTTCATTTTTGCATTCCATGCATAATCTCATTCCGTTCACAACATCGAAGAAATTAACTAACAAATCACAACTGCAATGATATGCGTTTAAAATTAAAATCTGTCATATCTTGTTAGAAATTATCTATGCTTAAACCTTGGTTAAATAATTAATAACATCCGTAACATGGAAACCAGAATTACTCGGACCTATTTTCCCCAAGCAAATATCTCACATTTTAAGCGACAATACGACGTGTCAGTATATCTGATTCAATGTAAGTATGAATTGAATCCGAACCCACCTCTAGAAATGAACAGTAAAATATAAATTTATTTCAGAATGTTCCGAGAAATATATTTATAGTTTCGAACAAACATTCTAAACCTATTTCATACAATTGAATTCCAGCAAACAAAAACAAATCTCTTAACACTATTAATTCCATCAACCCACACAGCCTTTTACACCTAAATTTGAAAAATTCGGTCACACAAATACAGAAAAAATCGGTGAAAAAAAGAAGGAATGGATAGAGACCTATTGTTCTCCGTGGATATGTGCGAACAGAAGTTGAGTTAAAACTTCGTAACAATGGGTTCTATACACTTCGTTTCGTTATCCAGTTCGTAAAAAATACTCAGCTGCGCTTTCACCGAGACTGCGAGCATTGCATTTCAACGAACGGAAAAAAGGAAGACAAAGAGCCTTCTTCGGTTGCTTCAAACAGCTATTGCGAAGGTGAAAAATTCCGTACGCCGTAAGTGCGCGGCTGTCGAGATAAAAATCACTCTTTGCGGTTCATCGTGGAAGTTTTTCGGAGAAGAAAACAAATTCCGCGATGACCTTCAACTTCTAAAAATGTCTACGGGTACGAAACACTACTTCCGCCGAGGATTGCCAAACTAGTCCTTTCAACATGCCTTATCTCTCACCTAAAGCTTCGTAAACACCGAAGGACCATATCTCGAAATGTAATAGCGAAAGGGTGTAACGAATTTCTGTGATGCAGATAACTCCAGTTCATAGTTACCGCTAAAAACTAAGTTGAATATAGAGAGCAACATTCTCCATCGAATAAGTCGGAAAAATGAGTAATAACGTTTCAAAACTGTTCATTGATAATATTGTTTACACGGACAACTGAGATAAGTTACTGCTCAAAGAAAAGGAGATGGATACAAAAACCCGGTTTATTTATGTAAGTACCATTACTTTCGTGAATTATTACCAAACTTTGTTCATCATAGCGCAAGCAGAATTTCTGAAATGGTTGAATGTACATCTTCATCAAAGCGATCATCTTTGCTAGGTCCATCACAAGAGTCAGATATATATATTTACTAATACAAATATTTAAGAATAAAACAAATTATATTCCTGCATAAATATATATATAGACCAATTATTCAGGGCAATAATTTATAAAATATATTTACGCAAAAGCATGACGATTATTTATAAATACTAACTCTCCTAACTAGTTATCCTTAAAGGTCCTGATATATAACCAACACCTTGAACAGCTATCCATTACTTGTATTTCGGTTAATTGCGTCACTAAACCGTAAAAATTTGAATTTAAAATCAAAGATGCTATGGCCTAGAAAACGTACCTCAAGAATCCACCAATCAAGCACGAGCATAAGTAAAATTTAACGCTGAAGTTTCGACGTACAATCATACGTCTCAACCAACGACTTACAAGATTTTCCTCATTTCTGAAATGCATAGAAGAATCGCTTATCAAAGCTAAAAGTTGAGGTATAATTACTTCGTCCGGTAAGGAAATTAAATTATGTTTCCCATCTATCTATGAACGAAGTTATACATCAATGGCGTCAACTCATTACTCTCCGAAACGAATAAAACTCCAAACTCGCGAGAGTTTTCCCTGCGAAACGCTGATCCTAGCATCTGTTTCGAACTGGTGAACTAAGCCCAGGAAAAATCTTCGTGATGGTGCATCCAGGCGTCCGATAATGGGGAAGAATCCTTTTTTTCACTACCCAGGAGACGTGATTTAATACCTTAGACTCGAAATAATGATCTTTTCGATCGTGCCACATAGCTCTCGGACTTAGTGAATAATTCGTTTACATAAAAAGTCCTGTAACATGATTTGCGACAACGTATAATAAAATACGGTTAGTCAGATATAAAGACCTTAAGCTGGAATCCGATGTCGAGTCAAAGCTGCAATCTCAACCAACATGACTAGCCAGCCATACAACTGGAGGAATCCAATAAGCATCGTTTTAAAGCAGGATGTATGCCAACGAAAAGTTCTACGTCCGTCGATATGTTCTCTCCCCTAAAACTCGCAGTATGACCTTTTCATTCATTGGATATTTCCTACCATGAGCTACAACTCTCTCAATCTCAATCAATATTAGCTGTCTTCTTCAACTTCTGTTATGAATCCGCTAACGATACAAACATCGACTTCATAACAATAAAAACTCCTTCCATTACTATTTAACGTCTCAATTTTCTTTGAGCGTTGATATTATACGAATTTTCATATTTATTTTAGTTAAATAGCTGTTATTTACTTTAATATCGAATGTTCAAGTCTGTTCTATCAACGAAAATATCATTTAACATTATTTTTATAAATACTTTATGCGTGAGAACTGAACGAATATGATAGTGACGAATTTTAACTTCAATAAGCGCAGTTTTATTAGTAACTAAATGTGATAGATGAAGAAATCCCTCGTAAGAGAAACGCAAAGGATTCAAAAAATCTATCGCTTTACTCTTGAGGGGAAATATTTATTGAAATTTGTCAGTATTTTCAAAACAAAGATAGCTAAAATGTTTGGTATGATTCCAAACTAGATAGAAAATAACAAAAAGTGAAGGAAAAGAGCTGGTTTGAATTGATTTCTTCCTTTGATGTAGCGATTGAAAATGTCAAAAAGTTTTTAAAATTGGAACAATCCGCTAAAGTGTTAATCAGAACTGTTATGATTATGAACTTCGGACGAGGAAATTAAATTTCGACGAAACAAAATTATCTTCAAAAGCGTGAAGCAATCAGCGAAGTGTAAAAATTTTTAATTGATTTCATCCAATAATAATTTAGGAAATTGAGTTTTTTGGCGAAAATTACCGATGATTCAAATTTTTAACAAAAATTTCATATCTTCGTCCAAATAGTTTCATATTTCCTGTTTTTCTAAAATTATTTTCATAAATACACAGGAAAATTTCTATACATTTTATATAGATACAGATCCAATTAAATAGCAACGAATGTGAACAAATAGTTCAACTAACCTCCGAGCACAGTTCTCACCACAGAATCACAATTCCGATTTGTATTCTCTTCTCCATTCGGTGACATCTACAGAGCTTTATGGAAACTTTTCCTCCTTGTCCAAGTCATCATTTTCTCATCTGCACCCACTCCCTTCCTTCGCCTCTCTCCACGAACTTTTTCCTCCCTAATCTTGTCACATCGAGGAAAATCTCTCTGCAGCATCAATTGGGAAACCCTTGATATCCTCTCTAACCCTGGCCTAGAGGGGAAAGTCCTCGATATTTCGAGGGGACTTTCGAGAGATGTGTCGGGGATTAGTGCTTTCCCGCGTCTCTATTCCCATACGATTCGAAGATGAATCTGCGACTTATTGTGTTCACGCGCTCTTCGTAGAGCGAGCACGTTTGATAAGACATTCAGAGCGCGACAAAAACGAGTAGACATTCATAGCGCCCCCTTGGTAAAGCAAGAGAAGAAAAATCACCAAAAAATTCTTCGCGTATGCATAAAACGCACGGGTGAAACGTCTCGGATCCGCCGCTTAATTTACGGGAGGGAATTCGCCCGAATCTCGAGTAAATTTCCGCAGGAATATGTCGTGACCCACTTCTTCCGCCCGGAAATTAATTATCCTGATACCGTTCCAAGAGATGATCAAAGATTCAACAGCCGAGGGCACGAAAAATCTCACCTGCGCGCGAAAATAATTCCTTCCAATTCCACGTTTTGATGAAAAAATTGGGGAAGTCAACCATGCGGAGCGAACGTCCGGGTTTAAAATATCTTGGGTTTTCCCCAAATATGAGGTTCGGGTGAAGTAGCTGTCTGTGAAGTATTTAGTCCGAAAGCTGGTTGGTATTTAAACCCATTAACATTAGCTACTAAGAGCTAGTACGGGGGGATGAGGTTTACAAAGCAGGATGTGGAGTGAGTTAGTTTTTCCGTAATAAATCGGATATGTCGTTCGACTGTCTCGACTGTTCGTATGTCTCGACTTAGTTCGACTTTGTGGAAAGACGCCATACTAAGTAAAACACCTGGTAATTTCCACTGATTATTTATATTTTATAAAGGAGAGGAAAAAAATAAACAACTAAAGGCCGAATCCAAACCTTTTATTTTTCGCCTCAAGTGCTTTAATTCTTTAGAACCTAGTTTGACCTTGCTTTCCTCACAGAGCAAGAATGATATAACCGGAACATGTCCACGTGAAACACAATGACTACGAGTAACACTTTTCGTGGCATTCTATAAGAAGAGACCTTAATCCGTACCACATCTTCGAAAACATAGTCTTCGAACATTCAATTGTTCGAGTGAAAAATTCTTCGGTAAAAATGTCACATGCAATGCCCAAATCCGACCCAATTTCCCAAAACCGCTTGTGAAAATGTTCTGGCCGGGTAGCCTTGATTGTTAAGGCAAAGGTTAAGGCTTCTATTCATACCTCAGTAGCTCTCAAACCATCTCAGCCACGAACTACGACAGAAGTAGATGAAAGATACATGTTTCTCTGTCCTGAACCAAATGGGAAATGAAAAATATTCCATTCATCAGAATATGGTAGCAGGAATGTAAAGAAGCTAGTTCTAAAAAAGAAAAACCTAGATACTGTAGTTTGCAAAGGGGCGTGGGAGAATGTTCCTCCAACACTTTTTGAACCTCGCTTCAGATCTTAATGCCAGAAATGAAGGAGACGAGGAGCGAGAAATTTGAACAAAACTGAGGGCGAATTATGCGGAAAGAAAGCCAGGCGTTTCGCTCATCGAATGGAAATTTTTACGCTTCGAAGAATTTGCCTTTGAAAAGCTCCACGCCCCGGGAAGGCCTCCATTGTTTAAAGAACGACTGCTACGGAGACATTTGCGGTACCCAAGAAAGGACGAGAAAAAAAGGAGTTTCTGAAAGATTGACCTCTGCATGGAATATTGACGCGAGCGGCGGAAATTCTACTTCGCAACCTCACACGGGTTCCCCTTTAAAATAGAAAGGGTAACAAGCGAAGGTGGAGCGACCGAAAACCACGTCAAGTCAGCGCCAAAGTTCGAGCTGACCCACTCGTCCTCGCGTGCCCGCCGACTACATGCATCCATTAGAGCAGCGCAGCGGCGGGAGTCCCTGAGAAATTTTTCCGTATACCTCGGTTGTATTAACGAGGATGCGCGGTAATTAGAGTTCGAAAGAGATTTAAAAGGAACCATTGAGCGTGAAGCATAATTGGGGCTCGCCGAGAGGGACGGGAAGCATTCGATTTATCGAATTCTGCGATTATCGAGGGTCACCGACATTACGTGCATGTTTGTACTCTCGAGAGTTGTGGATGGTCCGATATAGGTCCCATTGGATTTAGTCCGTGAGCATTCCACCGCCGAAACTTATCATTAATAATTTATATTCATGCCGATCAAAACTATTTCACTTCTACGCCGAACAGTTTTCTTTCGAAATTCGCGACCGCTAACGGGAATAATAAATTGAACTATTACGTCGATTAATTTATTTTGCTCTTCTTGAAACAACGTGGGCCTCAAGAGAAGGCAACAAATTAGTTGTAAAACAATCGTCGGAATGGATAGCTGTTAATGGTTAATGTATCGCATAAGACTTAGACGAGGATGTTGACGTAAAAAAACCCTAAACACGCCATTGGCAACTTTTAGGGCGAGTATTTCAACTTAAAGGTAAACACAAGCAAAATTTGCAATTTTTTTATAATTTATCGCTGAATTCTCGCTTAAGAAAATAATCTCGAGGTATGCGTATAGAACATTCATTTAATTTAAAATTATTGTTCCAACAGCGCTATTAAGTTTAGACGTGAAAAAAGTTAGCAAAATTCATCGTTAAAATCAATGTATTATTCTATTGATGCTTCGTCTAATGACAAAGGATACAACGTTTACCCTGAAAACGAATGAAACAGACCATAGATACGTGAAAAATAAGAATGTGAAAAAGGAATCATCGACATTTGTTGGAAAACATTAGAAATGGGAATCATTTGAAACTAAGTATCACTATTGACATTAAATAGCCTCGGACGTGAAGCTTATTCTCAGAAAATGGTAATTCAAACATATTCTCAGAATTGTCCCATTGTAATTGATTTATCTTGAAGACGGTTGTCTAAAAAAATAAGGGCACTACAAGGTCCGCAGTATTTAAAACCCAGTTACTGAAAAGATAAAAAAAACTTGCCGAAACTTTTTATCGCGGATTCAGTCAACTTTTTACAGAAACTCGTTGTCTACGGAATTTTCTTACTTTTAAGTACTCTCGTTTTTTATCGTTGTCGCAAACAAGTCGTAAGAAAAATACTCTAATAAATCCTCCTCCTTAATTCGCAATTACTGGGTATTACCGCACCGTCAGCGCTTTTCTCGAGGACTCGAAAAGTTTTCGCCGGGAGGGCACAGGTTGATCCCCCAGCGATTAAAAGGTCGCCCCGGGGCGCCTTTCTCGACTGATACCACTCGCTGATACGGGCAAGAGAAAAGGTCGACAATCGCCGTTTTCTATCCGAAGTGGGGCGAAAAAAAAATTCCTTTTTTTCTCTGCTCCTTCGGCCCCGCCCGATCCCTAATCCCATTCATGAATTATGGATGGGCAGGCGAAGGAATCCTAAAGCGACAGTTTATGTGGGTTGCTCTTCCTTCCTTCCCGCGAATTTCTCAAGAGCTCCAACGAGATCGTTAATAAATTCTCACGGCCTTTCATCTCTCGACAATTGCCCCAAAATATCTTTCGCTCCTTAAAATTTCTCTCCAAAGTTTGGCTTCGCGCGAGGTGACGGAACAATTAAAAACTTGGAGGAAAATTCCGTTTTTCCGACGGCAAGAGAGCTCTTATGAATGCGCTTCCATGAACTATTACCTCCCGATGACGTTGGACGCTCTGAAGGGTCAATTACTCTCCACGTCAATCGATGAACGGGACTGTTGCGCCTACGTTTGAATTTTCATCGGCGGCTTTATTTTTTTCGACACGCGAGATGGTACAGGAGTTCATGAATAAAGAATTTCCGGATTCGGACATTTAAATCCATCTATTTTCAGGCCGTCGTTATGCGCGTGATATGTTAATCGAGTATTCAGAATGTGGCGTGACATAAATTGTTCGGGTGGCAAAAATGTCCCAAATTTTATCTCTAAATTCAAATGAATTATTGCAAAATCTCTGATAACAATAACCATGGATCCTGCAAATACTAGTCAAAATCAATACGTGGTACCTCGCGACTCTTCCATGCGTATGAAACTTCGGATTGATTTTGCGCATTTCAAAATTTCATATAAATTTGGGTCCAACTGTATTCCTGTTCAAACTCTTACTCAGATACGCAAACAGAAAATAAAGTTGACATTTTTAGGGAAAAAACACATTTAGCAGAAACAACACCGACTATTAGCATGGGAGTTGGCTAAGATTTAAAAATTGAACATGAATTGTCCATTATTGCTCATCAGTCCATTAATGCTCATCATTGCGGAAAATATTGAACAATGACCTAGTTTTAAGAGGAACAAAAATAGGCAATTATAAATTTTAAATAAGCGCAAGAGAAATGTAGCATGAGTGATAATTATGTCATGCTATCGCAATGAGGAAATCCACGAAGCGCCACCACTAACGATATTTTTTTCTTTCTATCGAAAGTAGCCAAACCAGAAACTGTATATCTGCCTTATTCCGTAATACTGTCTTTCAATGCCAGACCCAAATGACGCCCTATATACTAAGCTTTATCAGCGTCCTATCCTTTTGATAAGTGCTGGTAGAATATTTGAAAATAAACTTACAATCAGGACAGAAATTCAGTATAGTTTCCCCGAAAAACCTAATGAATAAATTTCCTAAACTCAGTCCACCTTTTGTAAATGTATAGTTTAAATTTTGGGATAACATAGTATGTAAAAACAAGTAACCGTATTTAATACTTACAAGAAAGCAATTACAGAACTTTGTACATATAAAAATGCTAAGTTTTCAATTTTTATACGATTAGAGGAGAGAGAATGGCGAGAATTAGGGAATACAAAAGATAGCGATCCTGTTTTTCTTTTCAGCACTAACGAACTTGCTGCCTAGAAATGGCATATGATCACAAGTAATGAATAAATTGTAAAATTAATCCTCTCAATGCGGATACCTTGAATTCAAGGCATATAATTAGAATTTGCTCCGAAAAATTTATTTATTCATAACTTTAATCCAAATAAGTTTCAATATGGTTACACAATAGGAAACTATGAAATAATTAGTAAACAATAACTTATGCGTCAGCGACTTATTTGCTGAAATATATCCGCATTTAGTATTATTTTTTAATAGACAAGTAAAAATTTCAACACATATTAAGCATATAATTTTTTAATAGAACTACAATGACAGTAATTTAAATGCCAAACGGTGTTTTTTAAACGAGGCTACACGAAATGATTTGAAAATCCAAATCCAATAATAAATATTATTTAGATCTTATCTTTCTATAATATCTACAATATTCTGTGCTTGTGCAGAGTTTGGCCAATTAGAAATGCAGAAGTATGACATCATTAAACCATTGCGTCATTCACTAGTTCGAACACCAAAACTCACCAAGAACAAGAAGCTAAACTAGGGGTGGTCATTAATTAACACTCGTGGTAACTGTGTAGCTTGAAATTTTACTTTCCCTAAAATAGAAATAATGACCTAGGATGGCGAACGTTATTAGGAAGAAGTTCAATTTATTAATTAGAGCAGAATAATCCAATCAAATAGTTAGTACCACGGATTCCCACTTTACATCAAATACTGATAACAAAAAAATTAAATAATGAATGCAATACCTATCAAATTAGTAACATAAGGTGAAAAGGTTGACAGCAGTGTACCATTCTAAAGAAAACTATCGCATTCGCAGATGTCTTTCTCAAAAGTAGAATCAACTTCTAAAATTGTAAAAAAATGGTTTTTAATGTAAAGAAAGAGCAACAACCGTTAAGAAACCCTCTTTTAATTAATTGCCACTTGAAGATGACCTAGTTCCTCCACCTATTCAAGATATAAACCCAAAGAAAAACAGAAGGACTTAGACGAAATGCGGAGGCAGGGTTAGAAGCTCCATCTTTCCCCACCGACCCATATAGCACTTGGCACAACACCATTACGTGATGGAGTTTCAAGTGTAAACATTACAACGATTTCTATCGATAGAGACTTGGCCGATCTTGGAAGGCATTTCATCATCAATGCCAATTTCGATATGAAAAGATCTTCTTGGTTTAACGATACTTCGATAGAGAAATAGAATACCATATAAAATTAAATTTCTTAAATTAATTTCATTGCAGCAATTTTAAAATATCGTATCTGTACCAGTACAATTCGAATAACTTTTTCCCTTCCGGACTTCCAAGAAAAGGGGTACCTCTTCAAAGCCGAAGCAAAAACCACAACTTCAATTGGTTTACAATTTGCATACATTCAAGTTTATCATTTACATTCATTGTGCCATATTTATCTATTAATTGACGATGAGAATGCTAATTGGCTCATTTATCGAAAAAAAATCAAAAATTTCTACGTTAAAAATAGACCTTGTTGATTTTTCTAGTAGGATTAAATCGTAATTACATATTGTGAATAAAGATAAATAACGAAATTATCATTTTTTCTGTTTTCAAAATATATGTACATATGTAAATAAAGATTATTATATATCTGTGAAAAATAAAAATAATTACATTTATTTTTTATTACAATTATGTTATCGGAATTAATAATGCTATTTAGAGTTAATTTATTTTCATCTAACAATAAGATGTTTCAATATAATAGAAAATTGCAATTAGTTTACAGTTCTCTCTAGCTATGAAAAAAGACATCTAACAATAAGATGTTTCAATATAATAGAAAATTACAATTAGTTTACAGTTCTCTCTAGCTATGAAAAAAGACCGGTTTTTAGATTAAATTTACGCAGATATCGACTGTATTTTGAATCCTCGAAGTACCTTTATATGATGCTTCCTATATGGATGAAATTTTCTTGAAAAATCTATAGGAGGGATTAATTGAAGAGTTCCCTATTGAAACAAAAAATTAACTTAGTCAAGAAAGACAACGGATTCACTCCAACTCACGATTTATTTTCTCGAGTCAATGGATATTTTTTCAGCTGAAGGCATCCAAATCAGTCCAGAGAATAGCTGAATGACATTTTATTCGGCTACCATCTCTAGATTATATCAATCGAATCGAATGTTTCCATAATTCCATTCTTAGAGAAAAATCGATAAACTCAAACGACGATAGGTGAGCACCATTCAAATTAAACAGTTGAATTATTCATAGCGTCATTATGCAACCGTATTGATAACGGTAACTAACAACCTGTTGAGTAATGCTTTTGAAGAAGGTTCTGAGAGAATTTAATGAGCCTTGGAACTACTTTGGTAGTTATAAGGAATAGATGCTATAATACAAAAGGATACAAAGCATGATACTAAAGGATAAGTTGGCAAAATGATGGACAATGGTTAGTAAAATATCTACCACATAGTAAAATAAATATTAATATAGAAAGAAATTTTCAATTTATGAAATAATTCGGATGAGGATGATGCAATGATTTTTATAATAAAAACCCTTAAAATAATTGCAAATATGATACCCTAAAAATGTGGACTATAAAACTACTCTATAGAAATATATATTAGTAATAATCAACACCTACGATCATTCGATATAAATATTGAATTCTGCAGCTTCTAAACGCTCCACTTTTGCTTCTGCTGAAAAACATTGTTAAAATAATTCACTGAAAGGTTTAGAATGCCTTTTAAGTGTTAGTATTAAGGGAAATAATCCCAAACAAACAACGTCTGAGATAATCGTTACGAAATAAAATTCGTCCCCGCGAAAAAACCGTTTTTCATGAGGAAAAGAGTCCGTAAACATTTGCATTATGTTTAGGGTGACCAAAAGGACGGTATATTACAGCAGTTCAATTCTACGTCACGCTTTCCGCAGGGAATCAGAAATGCCCCAATTTCTTGCAGTCACGAAGGAAAAAGTACTGTGGCAATCTACATCTATGATGGTTGCTTGAAGCCAACGCCGTGGCCTAGGGGTTATTACTTCCGTCTCCGCCCAAGATGTAATGAGAGCTAAATTGATAACTAGTATCACCTACTCAATGATCATGGACATTTCTCGGAGGAAAGTGTATTCTGTATATTATATCGCATTTAAAAACTTGACGATATAGGGGAAAGTTAAAAGCCGAAATTAATTAAAAAACTACATCGATCTGCTTTAAAAATATCAACTCTTGTCGCTGGAATATAGTGGATCATATTAGACTAATTCGTATGATTCATATCTGAAACAACCATAAATAAAACATTCATGTGTCATTTTTATTACGTGTATTAGAAATGTGAGGTTGTAACATTTAAATCGATTTTCCTCCTACAAACCCTAACCCTGGAGATCAGAAAAAAGACAAAACCACGAAAAAGATAGCCAGAAAGATACGAAAGCTACGTAATAAAAAAATAATCATAAAAATTGGAGCGACCGATATTACGGTAAAACGGATAAACGGTGAGCACTGATGATGAATTTTCCACCGAAAAATTGTTTCGCCGTTTTTTCTGATACGGCTGACGCATACAAATTCGATTAAAGACTTTTGTAGAGGTTCCAGAAACATAAATAACGGTAAATTACTGAAGAATGCTAAATTTTAGCACCCTTAGTTCCTTTGAAAAATGCGTGGCAGTGGTTGAAAGTGTTTTACGCGTTGTAACCCAGTGTAAGATCACATTCCAGTTAACGAAGATCTCGGCTATGGAGTAGTCTCTGGAATGAGTCACCATCATTGGTACATACATCACTGTGTACATATTCATAAGCCCACAGCAAACATACCCTTAACTCAAAGAGATTCATTGCCGAATCGATAATATTCTATCAATATACAGCCGCGCTGCGTCGGCCCTCGTTAAACTCCAAAACACGCGTCGCATCTGGTCCCCCCTAAAGGGATATAGTGCCCCAGCTGCGCCACTTTTATCCAAATTTCATACCTTGCGAACGAGAACACACATCCCTTTGCTTTCAACGCGCTGTCACAACACCATTGGAACGTGCCTCGTCCCATACATTACCACGAGAAAATTGCAGTGCGGGGAAATTTTCGCGTCATTCAAACGCTTGAAAGCGGATGACTGTTCCAATAAAATCAAGGCCGTTCTTACGCGGCGTTTTGCTCACAGTTCTAAGAATGGTATTTTGACGTTTTAATAGTACGACTCGCGCGTTCAGACGTCTTTAGCGGTTAATGGGATCGATAGCAAACGAAGCTCCTGAGGAAGATATCCAGCGAGAAAAATCCGAAACGAAAAGGGAGCTTCGAGTCCATTAGTCTGCCTTCCATTGGGCCTTGAGTGCTCACTTTTGCCTCTCTCTCCTTGCGTCAATGTCAAGTGGAATGGCATTCAAGGGTGTTCAAGAGAATCCATTTTTGGGACACACCTGCCTTCACTTGGTGATCGATAGCTCAAACATAGGACGGTTACTCATGAAATTGCGAATCACAGGAGAATCCCATGCGAAACTGTTATCAATGCATGTTATCCACACACCTGATGCGCCTGTTGGTGGGGAAGCACAGTTATTACATGCCTGTTCTTTGCTACGTGGGGATTTTTTGTTAAAGTGATGCAATAAATGTCCTCTGGAGCACCTGTTACTGGCAAATGTAGCTATAAAAACAATTAATTGCATCAGTCATTATCTCCAACGGATACGATTTGATTGCGCTAGAGACAACTGATACCTGGAGTTAATTTACTAAGTTATTATAGTTAAATTACATTCATTCAGAAGCAAGCGAAGGTTGGGTGTACTTAACGTCTATGTTAGTTAAGATGCTCACTCACGTAGAAATATTCAGTGGAAAGAATCCTTCTTCGGACAAGAAAATCACATAACACTAAATTGATATCTTTAAATTAAATTCTTAAAATTAAATTGAAAAACCTGATTCCCGGTCAGAGGAAGATCCCAACTTCAATTCTCTGCACCCACAGACTTTTTTCAAGTCCGTTTTCCTTGGGATTTTACCTGGGTGCACGCCCTTAAGTGCAAATATACCTTAACCTTTTTCCTTGTGATATCTTTAAAGTTTATAGAGCAAAATTAAATGACAAAAATATCAAAATTTCGAGAGCAACATTCTAAGGAGTATTTAGGTAAAAAAGTAACTGATAAGAAATATTATCGAAATCATCTTGTAACTATCCCAATCTTGTAATCGCTCGAAGAAACGATCTGATCGTCATTACAAAAAGCAATAATTTATGAATCAACGAAAGAAAATTAAATGCCATCACAAGAAAATTTAATTAAAGTTACCACGGATATTTAATACAAAGAATTCACTTCAACTTTCCCAAATCAAAGGTAAAATGTGAAATCGGCTGTACCTCCTCATGAGAATGAATTGAACATGCTTTAAACGTAATCCTACGGTTGGCTATGGATTACAAAAACGCGAATAATAAGGGGCTTCGCTGAAAAACGATCGCGAAAACGCCGAAAATAATTAGAGGCTGATCGGGAATTAAAGCGAGGAAGTGATTGAAGTGGAGAGCAATAACGATCTCCTGCGAACATAATGCTAAAGATGAGCGCACATTTCATTTCCATTCCATTCCTTTCAGCGGATCGACGCTGATTTCATTCGACGACGGATGGTTTGCGGAATAGATTTAGGTCCGAAAGCAAATGCAAGGCGAATTCTCCATCCCATGCGCGCAGAACTTGAACAATAAAGGAAATGAAAATGGGAAATGTTAACGGGGGAGGAAATTGGCAATGCTGCAATTTTCGTGACCTAGAGACAGTGTGTCGATCACTAACACTACCCCCCTCACCGTAGCCTCAATAAGACTACTACGGTATTACTCAATGCTCCACGTATTAGTAAGATCCTTATTATGTATCCTAAACCTAATTTTTTGTTCCAAATACACGGTGGCGGGCTTACGATAGTTCTTAATCAATATTGATGATATCAGTGACTGAATATATGGTGATATTCAATATACGGTTGAATTAAGCGAGAAAATAAAAAGTAATTCGTGGCAGGGAATAAAATAAGTGAGAAATATTCATAGAATATGTAACTAATATTAGATGTACGATTTAATGAATTTATAACTCTATGGTCAAGAATTCTTTACCGGAGATTAGACATATTATCAAAGTAACCAAAATAATTTTAAACGAAAAAGTTTGTTTGTATTTCTCTATTGTAGACAGCTGATATAAATTATAGATAAAGTTGTGTGTTTGATATCCAATAACATTTCATTACTGGAA
This sequence comes from Sympetrum striolatum, assembly GCA_947579665.1. Lineage (NCBI taxonomy): Eukaryota > Metazoa > Arthropoda > Insecta > Odonata > Libellulidae > Sympetrum > Sympetrum striolatum. Next base: position 72,868,403 of record OX388342.1, on the reverse strand, counting down.
TTAGTACCTATTATAGTATTGTATCAGTGTATAGTATGTAAATGTGGTAATGTCAAATAGTAATGTTGTAATGTTTCCATGGAATATATTACTAATTTACTGTTATAACTAGATTATATATGCTTTTTAATAGGCAGTTATGTTTTAGTATTGAAACTATTAGTATTTTATATACATATAACAGTGATTTATTTACTATATATACAGTTTCACAGATATATATTATATATTATATTATATTATTTATTATATAGTGTAATAGTTCATAGTATAGTATGGGCATCTAATAAGGCAAAATAGTATTGTAATAATTTTGCAACCGGACCATCACTTCAACTTTCGCAAATGAATCAATAATAATGTTCTATTATATTAATTATATTTCATTAATAATCGAACGGTGGCTTTCTGATATTTATCTCTCAAATTTGTTTTCATTTCCGCTGTGTCACTTTTCCAACGAGTTGGTTCAACTCAAATGAGATCCAATCTTCATTTCATGCTAACCTCCTAGGGTAAACCCTACGCATTAACCTTTCGGGACGATTTCTCAACGCGATTCCCGAAGGCGAAAGAAAGATAAAACCCTTTTAGCGTCGCCTATTTCATTAAAGGCGAGCAAACGAAGTCTCGAGGGCGGGAAACGCAGAGCGGAAGCGAGGGCTTCCGCGGAAACTCTTTTGCCCACCAATTTCGATCACTCTTTCCACATCGCGTGCAACGCCGCCGTTGTTGGATCACGTGAAGCTGTTAAAGCCGCAACATCACAACCGAAGAGGGAACATCCCATTCTCCAATTTCTTAAGAGTGATCACGCGTTGGAGTTGGAAAAGTAGCGAGGATGTCCATGGGAGACCCGCACAATGGCTCCTTTTAAATTGCGAGGGAAATTGGAGAACTAATTAAGCCCGTGCGACGGTCAAGGAGAGATCGATCGAAAGGAACCAAAGCTTCTTCTCGCAGAGGAGATGAGAAATGAAACCCGCTCTTGATTGAATCCGCCGAATCGGAGGGTTAACGATATGCCAGGCGAAAAATTGCTGGCTGAACAGAGAGAGAGGTTTCCCTTTAGGTTGAAATTTCAAGGCATTGGACTAAGGGGAAACATGTTGATGTTTACTTCTGCCTAGAGATACGACGAGTTTGGTAGACACTTGTGAGAAATGATTATTTAACACTGAAGAGCTGAAGATAATAGAAACAAGAAATTCCCATTATCCAATCATCTAATAGATAAGAAATATGAGGATCAGAGTTAGGTAACTAATCGGTATAAAGGAAGATGCAAGCGCATGAGTTTATTGAATATTAATGCGAAGTATCCAGAAATAGATATGTAGATTATTAGATCATGACGAACGTTACGTTATATCCATCTTTACCTTCCTTACAGCACTGACCAGAGCTAAATGGAGGAGGAAAAAATCGCTAAACCGCAAGGAAATGTACTTATATATTTATCAAAATTCAAGGTCGCGACTAACTGTGTTGAAATCGCATGCAATGAAGTCTTAAATTCTCAATATGAGATATGAGATTCGGTGTTTCATATTCATGATAATTCCTCTTTTTCAAACTCCAGATATGTGGTCATAGAAAGAATGAAGAATAGAAGGGAAAAGAAAGAGGAATGATAACCTTCACAGAAGCTTCACGAAACTAATATTCACAGAGAAATGTTTGCCAAATGAAACATGCTCTGCTCTCCTCAATTTCATTTGCCCTCTGCCTCTCTCTTCGGTAAAAAATGCTAGTAACGTCACTTCATTTCATGACGACGTGTGCGCGTATATGATATAACAAAAAATTAATGAAATATGTTATTGTAATTAAGTCTGACACTAACAATCTGTATATATTGCAATAACTTCCTGATAAAAACGATAATGGATTAATTGCCATTTTTTACGCTATCTAAGGAAAGAACTTAAAAATCAAATTTCCAGGGGGATAAATGAAAAACTGCGTTAATGTAAACTCACATATGGAGGATAAAATGTAGAAATAGCTGGGAATGCTTTTTCCTCCGGTCGAAAAATGACATTAATTTATCTTTCATAGAGAAAGGGAAAAACCTTGACGTAATGGCTGCAACGAACAGAATGTCATTTTTTGCTCCGTAGGATGGATGGATTCCTTCCTCATAAATTCGTAACTTTATCAACTAAAGGGAAATCCATGCCATTCGCAATATTGTAGTAAAAAACTCTTGTATGAGGAGCGTTTAACGCATATTTTTACGAAAGTACGAGAGTAAGGTATATCGAGCTAAAACTTGGGAATGAAATTCGTTTCATTAGGGAATAAATTGGGTTGGACCACGTAAAGACAAATTTATTATTAAAAGACGAGAATAATCCTAAGAATATGAATAATTGAACACAAAAGATTGTGGTAGATATTTCATCATTGTAGTAATAAAAGGCAGAATGGGACTAAAATTGGTTTTTCTTTTTACTTAAGAATTTACTTCAATATTCAAGATTCTCTCCAATGGGCCAAATTAAAATAGGAATATATTTTTAATCAATGAAGTTGTTGCGCAATAATTGGCCAACGGTTACTTGTTGTCGGTTCTAAGTTTGACATGTAGTATCTTAAATTTCAAGTTAAGTATACCAAATAAGATCGGTTGAACGTTCCTTTAGGCCCCACAAGTCTTGCTTCCTTTTTTATAAACTATCGATTATCTCCGATTGAACGCTTATCGCGATTATGAAAATACCAAGGTCGTTAGACTAAACTATCACTAGGCTCTCAGCTGTTGATGTTTATCTAGAAGATAATGCTGATGAAGAGGGGAACAACCTTAATGATATTTTCACGCACCTGTTTGGCAAAAATACACAAAATAATACCAATAGTTAAAAACAGTCTTACTCCTTGGTATCCAAAAGGCATAAGAATGATTTTCTACAGTGAATCATACAGGATTGTGAAGAAGTTAGGTTCCAAATGTTGATAGTGACAAAGTCAACAGTTATAAAAATAGGAAGGAAATTCCGAACCAAGCCCGAAGGCCCTTATGTGGCAAACGCTCGCGAGCGTCGACACTTGGAATGAATCATCAATGCTCGGAATAACGCAAACATTTTTCAAATGGTATCGCGTTGGAAGCTATGAAAGTAAAACAAATTCCATTCCATCTAACTTATACCTAAAGAGTCATGGTTTAATTTCGTAAATATTACTATAACATATTACGCTACTGAATACACCATAAAATCAGTGAGAGTGAGAGTTTTATTCATCTGAGTTACCTCACATTCTGCGAGTCATATGCCAAATACTATCACTGCGATATAATCTCTTAGTATCTTATAATTATCTCAAAATTACATTTCTATTACTATTAAATAATAAAAAGGATTAATCGCTTGCAAATAGAGCGAAAAAGCTGTTGCAAACAGTGCTGTATGCCAAATATTCTTCTGGCTCTAACCATCTCGCACAAATAAATTCAAACTGCCGGAAATAAAAGTTAAAAGTAGATTCCAATAAAAAGATCGCTCAACCATCTCTTTATATCTACAAATCAAAGTCATAAAAAACAGAGTTTACTTCTCTCAATAAGATAAACATACTTGAACCTTCATTTCACACCCATGACTTCCTAAACCTCATAAATTACCGTCGAAACCGTTACTATTCAGGAATTTGTAACAATAATAGAAGAGCAAAGAACACATTTTGAGCTAAATGGCCACTAAACATTTCGATTGAATTTGGAGTGAATTTTGTTTATCGAGTAAATTTTACCTGCATGATTCATACCTCATACCTTCAAAAGGAGGGCACTTTGGAATCTGTTATCAGAATGTCTCGAAAGCTAAGGCTGTTGAGTTAGACATCAAGGCATAACTCTGGAAGATAAGGCTAAAAGCAATAATATCATGTTCGAACTTTTTATTCAACTTTGAACAGTTCGGAAGATTATAGAACGATATCTGAAATACCATGCAAAACAAAAGGCGAGTCGTAGTAAAAGTTCTTTCGTTGTTGATAAGACGACTCGAGAATCTTAGAAAACAATCATTTAAGAACGTTATAAATACGAAGAGGAAGTGCAAGAAAGTTTTTAAATTTTCATAAATACTCGTAGAAGTAATACCAATAAGAAAAGGAGTGGGATATTGAACCTATGATTTTCAGAGACGAAATATAAAAATACGAATTGGACATTAACCATAATAGAGGAGTAGACCATCCATTGAAATTTCAGAAAAGATTTTGCGAAAATGGTCTAATTAATGGGATAAATGCAAACCTTTCCGTCCATAATCTATGAGAAATAAAAACAGATATCGATGGAAAAGTTTCGCTGCTTTTGTTAGTAGAACATGCGATTTTCGGTAGTAAAACGTATCTATACGCAATTCCCGCTATCCTCCGAAGAAAGACCACGCCAATTGATTTATTCAAAAGAGTTAAAATCTTCCCCGTTATAGCAACTTTCAACTTCTCTTCAGAAGAACTACAAATAAATTACCTGCACAGTTTCCATGACATTTTCAAGGACGGGAGAATCCCCCGACAGAATGGTGCCGATCGGCGAATCTACAATTATGGCACTAACTTTGTTCTTCAGAGATCTCAACGGTCCATCGATAATGGGAGGTAATCCACCGGGTTCCATGGCATAGCACTTCATTCGCTTCAATCGGTTGTACAGATTAACCTAACAACAGAGAATAGATGCTCACTTCGTTTGCTATCACTAATAGAGATCCAACCTGACTCCGAACTTCCTGACCGAGAGCGACGCGTACCAACAACCTCTGGTCACCAGAAGCATTCAGCCAGACCATTTCCTCACAGATTCTTCGCTCGAAAAACACCCCTAAATCCTTTGCTAGGACTTTCCACTGAAGAAGAGAAAGGATGGCAGTTTGCGCACGGAATGTCGTTAAGAAACATCTGACGTCCACGTCGGAAATTTTCGTCGTTAAGGTCTGAAACGACCTCTCGGTAATAAAGAAACACACGTTAGCGCGTTACTCTTGCGGTGATAATGGGGACCGGATGTGTCATCGGAAACTCTTTCTGAAACATCGAACTACACCGTACAACGGTCGAAGAGAGGAATGACGATTTGAGAGGAACTGCGATTACGGAACAATTACGAATCTGCTTATGTAGACATTTCTTCTTTGGAGGAAAAGAAAAAGACACTCATGAAAAATGTAAGAATAATCGAATTTTCCTTGTGACAGGAAAGTGAGTGAATATACCCGTACATTTCTATCTCTTTATAAAACCTATTATTGTTTGCATTAAACCTTTTTTATTATCTAACATTTTCTTTAATAATTTTAAATAGAATTCCGTACATATTCATACATAACATATATAATATTATAATTATTTAATTCTTAAATTTGAACTCATAATAAATGCTTCATTTAATTTAATTAATTTGTTTTATAATTATTAATGTCTCGTGTGTATATATTTTCTTTGGTAATAGTAAATATATTTTTAAATATTTTTGTACATACATATTTATTTTAAGCATTTCTGTCATATATAATACATGCAGTATTTTTATAATTACAACTATTTAATGATATAATTGATTTTTAAATTGATAGTATACCTTGATGTCATTATTTCATTTAATTAATAATTAATATGAATTTCAAAAATACGGAAAATAGCATTAAAACCAAGGTCAGCACATTGCGCAGCATTTGAGCCACGTGGTTTCGCCCTACACACAAAAAAACAGAATATTTACATTTAGTTATTATAATGCATCCTATTCCACCATTCATTTCTCTCGACAAAGAATATCGATTCACATTTACGTAACTTAATGAGCGAACACCGTTGAAGAGACTAATTACAAAGATAGGACTGTGAAATGAGAAAAGAAATAGGGCAGACAAAGCACGATGATTGTATGATAGCAAATGAGACCTAGGAGGAAAGAGAGTTTGACAATTAAGTGAAATGTACGAAAGGAGGCGTGGATGTAACGAAAGATGCACGAAAGGGTGAGAAAAGGAAGAAATGGAGCATGGAAGAAAGGAGTAAGGGATGGAAGGAACGAAAAAGAAGGCGGATGAAAGAGCTGAATAGATATTTCGCTCACGACGGATGTTGGCAAATATTTTACTTTTTTTACGGCCCTAGACTTGCAGCGGGGTCAATTATTTACGGGATAAACTTAGCCGGGTGGACGGGAATCCCAATTTAAACCAGCCGAGGAAAAAAAGAACTCGGTCCGCAGTTTTTTAAATTCACGGAAGTCGTCCTAGCCGTTTGCCGTCGATCATAAAATTTTTAGCGATATAAAAGCCGACGTCGTTTTGAATGTCCTTCCGTCGAAAGGTTAAAAAAAAACACTTGCATTCAAAGCGATAAATTTCGCGTGGACCGAGCAATACATTTTACGAAAGGTATATCAAAATGTAATGAAAGTAAATGAAAATTAATGAAGCATCGAATTCAAGGATGGTATCTTTCAAACAGAGGAAAGACAAATTTCAGAAGTGTTAAAAATTGAGAATTCAATAAATGTTGGTCGACAAATTTATCGGAAAGGATCAGCTTTAGATAAATGTCTGAATTTATGGGTTGGCGAGTAAATAAAATTATAAATAAATAAAATTGTGAATAAATAAAATTATAAATAAAATTACATATAAATAAAATTATATATAAATAAAAGTACAGATAAATAAAATTAAATAAACTCAGCAGAACCTAGGCTATTTAACACCTATGCTCAATTGGTTACAGCAGAGGCTTGAAATGGGCATTCAATACATGTATTGTCTCATTCGGAAACAATTGCATGTATTTGAAGATTTTTTGATAGTTTTCGATCTCGAGAGAAAAAGTGGAAGTATTTTACTTTGTTATTCTCAATGATTAAATTCGTTTTCTTTCGTACATTTTTTTTTATCTAAGCTAAATGATTGAAGACAGTAGGTCTTTCAAGTGCCTAACTATATTTCTGAACCTAGCAACTATACACCAGAAAAACATTCTAGGGAACTAAAAAATACTAAATAGCTTGAGTGTGCATACGATACTACGCTCCAAAGACGGAGGAGGCTAAATGATAATCTAGCGATTTTAATTGATGCAGCATTAGATAAATCCACGCCACCAGTTTTCGCACAGTTTAAGCTTACGCTACGCTAGGAGCTCTATAGCTAAGTGTTGACTCGTCTCTAACAATGGAATGAATGTAATTACAATAAAAAAGCTAGTAAAGATTCTATAATTAACAGCTAATAAAAGTATCTTCGTAGAAGGAATTTAAATCAGGCTAAATCCCAGAAAAACGATACTTCTGGATTCCTTACCGTTCCTGCTGCTGGAAACCAGGAACCAGAGTTGTGTAAATAGTACTAAAAGGGAAAAGATGAAATATTTATAACTCCTTAATATGCATAAGAAATGATAGCAAAGGTTACTGGGGAGGTAATTAGGGCATTTAAAGTCGGATCAGATCAGAGAAAAAGTCATGAAAAGGGATACTACGTGCCCATGAAACGTTTCAACAGAAGTAACGGAATATATTCTATGACGGCTACCGAATGATATCAGGGATTGATAACGGACGAAAAATATGGAAGTTTCAGAACCGACTGTGAATAAAAATTATGGATGCATAAGAATTTTTACAAACAGTGGAAATGTTTTCATGAGCAGAAAGGCTTCGGAGGTCGAACAAGCAGAAATACGTGAGTTCAGAACGAAATTTTAGCGACTAAATGATTCTACCAAAATTATAAAAAATGATATATTATCGAAAGCTTGATAATACTTGGGATCCTCCAGAAAACACACAGAATTGTTGCATTCATGGTTACAATTCTTCAGAAAAGTTGCGACAATAGCTGATTCATTCTAGAGCTTGCCTTGCTAAAATTTTGGTTAATAACTTCCCTATGCATGCCAAATTGATTATTTATATTCTTATCAAATGTATTAATTTTTATCGAAGATCAAAAGGTTTATCCTAATCATTCTAGGCATGTATGTTTCTGTTTAAGAGATTATAATAATAAAGTTAATTTCTATCAAACTTGAAACTATTTTCTCAGACATAGAGGGTGATCTGAAAAGTTTCCCGAAAGACGGGAGGGAAACCCCTCCAAAGATCTCCCGTAGGTCGTACAATTAAACTACAACACATATATTACAAGTACAAAAAATAAAATCATAAATCATGAATAAGAACTATCATACATAAATATATAAGAGATTGGTCAATTAACTAAAATAATAAAATACATGGTAGAATTGTGGCGCTGCCATCCTTAAAAACGTCACGACCCGTGGAGAACGATTGGATTTGTTATTTTCTCAGCGGATTGCATCACCTATTCCCTTCGAACGACTCTCTAGTCCAGCCATGAAGATGACAGCGGGAAGCTCGCAACTGGAATTGATCGATTCGGGTCAATAGCGCGATATTCATTTACAGGGTTCCAGTTCATTATCTGCGAACGAGAGTACGCTAGCATTGTGGGTCATGGAGCTTCAAACATTGCGACAGAAGGGATTCGAACGATATCGGAATTAACCATCGAATTAAAATCCCTAAAGTTTTCCCTGCAGACGATCTAATTTCTGGAGAGCATCTTTATATAACTTTCGATGGTATTTGGTTCTTATCGGATTAAATTTCCATTCGATGGGGGATGCAGAATACGGAAGGCTCTTTAAATGCGTAATAAATATCGGGTCCGTACAAACCTGATCGATTCTCACCGAAAGAGAAAGGTTTAAAAATTCAAGGGACCGCGGTGAAACTTTACTGGGGCCACAGGCGATCCGAAAGTCTCCGGCTAGACTTTATTCGGCGAAAGAATCGATGAAGATGCAGGGTCGATGGCCAATTTGAAAGTTTCCTCCATCTTTAAAGAACTTCACATCGCTATATCTACATGAATGAATGCTTTTCTTCTATATAGTCTATATGAAATGGATTTTACAACAAAATAAAAAAATACAGCGATTCTAAAGATTGAAACTTATTGATGTATATTATTACATATTGGCAATTATGCATTATTATAATCATTATTATTTTCGTTATTTTTATTCATTAATAAAAGAAAGTTAAAATTGGATAAACTAAAGAAATATAAAATAATATTATATCATTATTAAAACCTTATCTATGTAGTAACTTACTGAAGACTGAAATTAGCATTTTAGAACGTCGTTGTTAATGTATAATTTATGATTGGTTTCGTTTTGCCACATCCTCGCATCGCTGCGTCGTACAATGGAAAGATTTTCCATTCATCAGATTAGTTTGACCCTTAGTTCGACGAGGTTGTATCCAACTGATTCTCTCTTCCACTTAACCTCAAGTGTCGTTTTAATATATTTTATAGGACTATTGAAAAAAAGAAAAAGTAGGATGTGAGAAAATGTCTTCAATTGAAGAAGATGAAGAAGAAGAAAAACTCAAGTTGTGGGAAAACATCCATAGGAGAAGGGGTTTAAAAAACAACAGAAAATAATATAATATAAAATTACTCAAAAAGTCATAGACAAAACTGACTAAAATTAATGGATATTAAAAAGATATAAATAAACGAGGAAATCGGGAATAAAAATATATATAACAACAACGTATGTGCACTCCTGGCCAAAATTAACGCAGCACCGGCCGTAAGGATCGCTAGGGAGGTGCTGCGTTAATTTTGGCCAGGAGTGTACATGAAATAATCATAAAGCTATTTGAATAGAATTCAACAACATTACGATAATTTATGTTGATATTAAAAAATTACGAGCCATTATAAATCAGTCGTGTCCGTTATATTAATTTATAGTGAATTAGATTGGTAATTTTAGAGTAAATTTATTCCTGAATACCTATTTATAATTAATTTTACTTACTATATGAATTGCAAATGTGAAGTTGTTTTTTGCGTAAAATAGTACAATGGCTGAGAACTAATGAAGAAGGAGGAAACAATATTTGCTCCACGTGGCATAAGGGAATAGAGCCTACCTCAGTTTAGCCCTTCCCTTTAAAGTACTCGATTGGCTAGCGAGGAAACTTCTCTACACTGGGCTCCTAGAATCGTTATCCAAACTTCTCCGTCACCATGTCATGCCCTACTGGCCTTTACGGATGCCTTCAAACAACGACCAGCCATTCCCTTATAGGCAGAAATGATTTTTGCGCCATCTCAAGATGAGGAAAACGTCGAAAGTGTCGCTTTCATCCCGTTACTTGGAGTTGCAAGGATGGAAGATAAACAAAGCCTCCCTTTCATCTGCGCTTGATGGAAATTGAAAAGGGTTCTCTTTTCTCCAGAAGACCATTAAGAGGGAGCGCAAAGATGCACAAGACGTCACGGGAAATCCAGACGGGGGGTTCGGATGTCATAGAAGTCCATCCGAATGAGGTCGTAAATGTGTTTCATTCGTTCATTTCATCCCGGAAGTGGCATGAATATTGGACCGAAGGGTTCTATCCCTAACGCCGCACTGCGAAAGAGGCTTTTGAGCTGAAAGATATTCAACGTGAGTTCCTATCAATTCGCGCTGCAAAGCACGAGTTCTTTTTAAGTATTTAAAGGAACACATTTCTACAGGATCTCTTGAAGAGAGTAAATTCACAGGGAGCATACTGATCGTAACAGGGAAGAGTTATTCTTTTAGTTAAGTAACACGGGGTTTTGTTCGTTTTTTATACCCGGAGCTTTTATTCTATAATTCTACAAAAAGAGATTTCCAGCTTCAATAAATTCTCATTACTTCTTTTTGGAATCAATACTTTGCTGGAAATTATAAAAAATATTTGGAGGCAAATGTGATGAATAATGAAATAGTAATAAATATGATTAATAATGAGTAGTAATGAAAGGAATAATTGAGATTTTTCCTCTAATTATGTTAGCAATTAACTCGAAATAAATTACCATGTATGTTACGGCAGCATTTCTTCTCAATATGAAATATTTAAAATTATAATTTTGAGTAACATCGTTTTTCAATTTAAATATTGTAACTGAAGGCGCCATTCTATAGTAAGAGGCATTTTAAATAATTCATCATTAAGGGAGCACAGCGCATAATGAAAAAATCTGATGTGGCCAACACATGACTTTCTCCGTATTTATTGAAAACAGAAGCCTATGCCGGTAATATATAAAAAACTCTAAAACAATGAGTGTTACAGGAAAATGTTTCATACAAGCTTAGTAGTAAAAAACATTATCTATAACTTTGGTACATAATTGTATATACCTACATTGCATTCTGACAGAGATAAGTATGAAAAACTTCAATTTATGGTTAAACAATAACTTCCGGTTAACAATTATTGAAGAATAACTCCTAAACAATCAGTGTTACGGAAGACTGTTTCATACAAAAGTTGTAGTAAAGTACATTATCTATAAATTTTGCGTGTAAATGTATATACCTAAATTGCATTTTCACAGTGATATGTATGAAAAACTTCCATTTCTGGATTAACAACAACTTCCGGTTAACCATTATTGGGAAATGACTCCTAAAAAATCATTGTTACGTAAAAATGTTAAATATAAGAGTTGTAGTAAAGTACATTATCTACATTTTTTGTGTGTAAATGTATATACCTATATTGCCTTCTTACAGAGATATTTAAGAAAGAAATGTTTTTTCCGGATAAACCGCAACTTCCGGTTAAACGATATTCACCAAAAACTAATCAACTTTTGGCATTGTTAGGAAAATTCTAAATATAAATTTTGAAAATGATCGGATAATTACTTTTTAAGATAGAGCGCCCACAAACTTTTTAACCACAGACAGACAGATACACACAGACAGACATGTTCGGGAAAATAGCTAAAACATGCTCTATGAGCCCCAAAACATCTATTTCCGTCGAAATCTGGAGGTCGAATTTTTTTGCGAATACAATACTTTCTCTATACTACGTATAGGGAGAAAGTAAAAAATCGTTTGTCCGATTATAGTGTTAAAAAATCTGATGTGGCCAGCACATGACTTTCTCCATATATAAGATGTAAATATTTATCTACGACAGTATTTTCGAACTCTATATTCAATCTAAACTTGGAAGATAAATGATTAATTTAAATCATATTACATTTAACTTCACAAACATTATAAATAATGTTTTTTGGGATATGTTCGATGAAAAACGATGAAATGGCCGTTCCCCCCAGCTCCCAGTGCGCCCACCACGTACATAATCTGCAACTTCCGGTTTATCAGTATTTCACAAATAACTCCTACACAATCAGTGGTAAAGAAATATGTTTCACACAAAAGTCATAGTAAATTTCATTTTCTAAAACTTTTATAAGATATAGTATATTCCTAAATATCATATTTATGGAGATATTTTGAAAACCGGAAATGAGCTTTGAAGACTGAAGCTCGACTATTGGTCAACCAATTTACTTCAAAATCTAATCAACTCTAACGACATCAACCAAAATACTATATATGAATTTTGGTGGTGATCCAACAAACAGTTTTCATGTTAGAGCGCCCACAAAGTACATAATCAGCTACTTCCGGTTGATCAGTATTTCACGAATAACTCCTAATCAACCGGTGATACAAAAATATGTTAAATACAAAAATTATAGTAAAAGACATTATCTAAAACTTTTATAAGGTGTACAATATACCTATATATCATATTTATGGAGATATTTTAAAAACCGGAAATGAGCTTTGATGAATGAAACTCGACTTCCGGTTTACCGATTTACTTGAAAAACTAATCAACTCTGACAGCACACACGACAGTACTATATATGAATTTTGGTATTGATACGACTAATAGTTTTCACGTTAGAGCGCCCAATGTCACACACACACACACACACACACATACACACAGACATCATTCCGAAAATGGTCAAAACGTGTTCTAGGGACCCCAAAACATGTATTTCCGTTGAAATCTCGAAGTCGATTTTTTTCATGAAAACAATACTTTCTCTATATTTCGTATATGGAGAAAGTAAAAAGTGCAACTATAGTAAATATAAGAGTGAATTAAATAATTAGCATGATATTTATCATAGTATGCTCATAGCCACAAAATAGAAACAGTGTATTTACAAGACACGTAGCGAGATTGATCCGGAGCATACCGAGAGAGCCTATAAATGAAATAGGAGTGCTCGAGGACTGCTTACCAAGTTCGTCAATTACCTGAAACCATAAGTTTCATAATAATACCTATCACGAGTTTTTTGTGACAAAAAGATTACAAATGATCCTTGACAAAGAGATTTTTGAAATATCAATCTTTAAGGATGTGATACAAGGATAAGAACAATCATTGCATATCTTGTTACAAGAAGAATAGATTACGGTCTTAGTTCTTTCTCTTGCCACATTACGACCACTTTCTGCAAAGTCGAGCTTGCGTTTACCAAATTTACAGAAATACAATATAATGTTGCGCATTATATGCGCCCTGTGAAGTCTTCAGTGAAGTTAATGAAGAAATAAAAGTTTATTCATTCTAGTAATAAGCGAACAAACAAGAGAACAAACGTATATTATCCGTGATATCACAGACGTTACAGCTGCATTTCCGCTGCACCTTTTAAGGACAAATTTCCTTTGCATATCACACACATCAACGCATATCACTATTCAACTTTTTGCAAGAAAAACGTGCGCGTTATCTGTCGAAAAATAGGGAGATAAAAGCACGCCAAAAGAGCTCGAGGGCATCCAAGTTAATTAATGCAAAATTTTCAGATTATTCCGAATATAGGTGAACTACTCGGAGCTGAAGTTTTCGCGGGGAAAAAATGTGTTCTCAAATATATATACATTCCGTAAATTCTGGCAATCACTTCATATATTTTGCACGAATGGTATAAAATAATTGAAATACAAATATGCAAATCTGATTTGAAATTCGCAACATACAGTAGGAGGCGAAGTTTAATATTAAATTTCCCGGTGGAATTCCCCAACATCAATTTTCATGCATATTTCATATGATTTTTCGCCTAGGCAATATTAAATTATTTCTTAACCAACAAACTTAACTGCTCACTTCAAGAATTTATTTTAAAGCATTCTTGAATATCCATTATAAAAAGACATCCTCCGCTAGTTTTTCTGTGAAGTCAGTGACCGAAAAAACTACCAACCACGACTTCATGCTCGAGAGCATCACTTTTAGTTGACATTCGGTGACCTGTGCGCCATCTGGATGCAAACAAGAGAAACAGTCATTACTGCCGCCTTCGCTAATGAACTACACCTTGAACAGCGGGGTGATAACACAAAATGCTTCGCCGTCCACGACTTCAGAGTTGTGCCATTTGTTACACCCTCTCCGCAAATTCAAGCATTCTATATATACATATCACATGTCGCATCTCGGAGGAGAAGCTGAAGGGCGAATTTCGAACCAATTAACCGCATAGAAAACACACAATTTGGGGAATTTCATCAGATAAACTAATCTGAAAAAGGATTTCGTAAAATTAACATAATTAATAACAAAATAAACATATTAATAATAACAAAAACATAATTTTTCAAAACTCTTCAAATAATCTCACGGACTAAAAATAAATAAACAGTTTGAACATTTAAATTTCTCTAATGAGTGATTTTATGATAATTAAGCGCTCCAATTTCATGATCTACGAACATTTTTCATGACCTATTGGTAATCTTATTTTTGAGCCATTGTAAAAGTTTAAAGTAAATTTGTGTAGGAGGACTTTGGCTGAAACAGTTCAGATACGTGAAAACGAAATTTTTATATCTGTAGAAAGTCCTGTTCCAGAAGAGAAACATAAACAAAAAAGAAAATAAACTTAAATAGTATCAACAACAAAAAGTATAAACCAGAAGGCTCCACAGTCTTAACTCCGGTGGAACGAATCAACAAAGAGTAGATCTTGGTGTTCTAAAACAGCTTGTTTTAGTTTAACCAAAATAATCATCCTCTTCAAAAAGTCTTTCGTCTTTCTTTGTCTATCGTGGAGAAAAATATTTGAAATAGGAACATAAAATTATTTCTTGTAAGTACGTTTCAATGTCGAAACGTCTCTCGCATTATAGCGAACAAACAGAAATAGAAAATTGCACAGGGCACACATACTTTCCGTAAGCTACTATTGACCCATGGGCCCCAGGTTGGTGAACCATGGCGAGAATGGATTCAACTACAAAACATCAAACAGGAACTAAATTTCCAGCGAAACGAAGTAACAGATGTAATAAGTGGACCTTTTTTTATAGTTAAGCCGAAAACGTAGCCATCAAATTTCGAAATAAATGTAAAAATCCACAGTTTAAATAGATCTGCGAAGAGTTCACTCTAATTCCTAAATTCCATTGAATAAAATGGATATTTTTTAACCCTTCTCTATTCATTTTCAACAATGAATGCAGTTAATCGCAAAAGCAGCCATAGGAGAACCCATTACGTTGCATATGATTTCCAAATAATTCATTTTTCGTGCACCGTAAAAGATACGGGAATTGATTCCTTATACGGGTTTAGAAAAAATCATCTAATAATAAAAAAGCAATCAAATCAACATAATCGATTATCAATTCATTGACAAGATAAGCAGAGATAAATATATCTCTTCTAACAGAAACACGAAAAATAACAAATTCGGTAAAATAACAGAGCGGATGAATTAGGTAAAGCCAAGAGCGCGAAGGATCGCTCCACAACAGCTATCGGAAAGATAATTTCGTTTTCGTAAGTCAAAAGGAAATTCACGGAGCCGAGTCGACCGTTTTTCGAAAGACGAAAACCCATTAATTGGAGGCCATATCGATTGGAGCACTCCATCAGGAGCGGGAAACGTCGAAAACTGCATTCGCGGGCGGAAGCGAAAAGAATGCAGCCATAGAAAGAAGGAAATTAACGGAAAGAGCGGGCTCGATTGTGCGTCATCGATCCAACAATGGAAAAAGTAGAAAACGTTGCGACACTGGTCTCGCCCATTCGCGCCACAATGACCGAGGGCGGGAGGACCTTCCGGGCGATCTCTGAAAGAGAGGTCAAATTAACCAACGTGGTTCACGCCTGGCCTCTCGCAGTCAGAAATTCTCGTTCGGCGCGACTTTGAAAGATCCAATCTCGCAGGCATCGAGTGAATGGAAATTTATCCGAGCGCTGCTATTACAGAAATAGAGGCGGCAGCTGCAATCACTCGACGCCGCTGCAGAGCGATGCAAGAGATGAGGTGCCGAAGGATGGAGCGCCGGGGGAGGGAGTGCGTTAAGGCAATGAGGCAAGATTTTTATCTTTTCCGCACCCAGAGAGAATGCGGGAACCGAGCGGGGTATTTCCGCTCGAATCTGTTGATTTACTCCCCGAGCAAAGATTCGCGTATACCCCATTGTTTCCAGTGGTTCTCTTTGAAGCCCCTCGCTGCGGAATGCCGGAGCGGGGTTGATTCATGAGGTTGGACCGGGATTTCGCAGCGAGGGCTTTATTAATGTACACATCGGTCTGTGGGAAATTTTAAGTGATGACAATCTCGTATTGAATCTCTCCTCTCTTCTTTTCGTTGCGGATGGAAATGGTAATTTCGAGTAACTGTTGTGATTGAAATATGAGCCGTTTGTTAGATCTTTATTTAAACGAATCCCTACAGTATTATGTGTTGACCAAACGCATTGTCTCGTTTCGAATACTTTTTAGATGTTAAATTTGATTGTAAAATATAAGTGATTGAAATAATTCCGCAACATCAAAATTACCGTATATTTTCACAGATAAGGCAATAGATTAATCATAAGATCTGCCCCCAAAATCCGGGGTCGTATTACAGGTCAGATACTAAAAAATATATTGCCAGATGCAATAAAATACATTTTTAAAAATTAAGAACTGTACAAATTGGGCATAATTCCGTACAAGCTTTACAGAATTATCATCCAGATGATAATCAGTGATCTAAACTAAATTCATGGGCCGTTGATAGTTTGGGGGTCGTCTTATAAGACATATAGCATAAGCTGGTACTATAAAACTTTGACGAAAATTTAGACCTCGTCTTATCTGCGTAAATATACAGAAACTAAATAAGTTTAGCATCGTTGGAAAATTTACTGAATTGAAAATCAAGTAAGAATATCTTGAACACGCATACATTGGATTCGGATGGGAATCTGTTAAGGATAGAAGAACTGAATATAGGCTAAAGTCATCTAGGAAATTTTTAAGCAGTGATTTACCTGACAAAATACGCGACATAGTGATTCCCACTCTCAGTCAGAGAGCCTTTTCGGAGCCAGATGGTAAAAATATTTCGCGTGATTACAGCGGGAACAGATGGCCAATATTCGTCTCTTCTTCAATACACCATAAGGTGCGCTTATATGTCAGTTATTTGGGTAGTTTGGTGTTTCACACCCTCTGCCATACGCTTTATGCCGGTGTGAATGTAAACGTAAAATTACACATCGCAAAAAACACGACAGTATGCAAGTTTTGTATTCAAAGCAGGCTACTTACAAAAGGATCCAGGATATTTTCCATAAATTTCATTTTATAAGAGTTTAAGTCTGCCATTAAGATAATTAAATTTTATTGATGTGTTTGATTTGATGGAATTTGCCCAAGCTAAGCACGCAGAGGAACAAGAAATGCGCTCTTATATAGAGGTTTAAATTTAATAAGGAAATTACGAAATTTGCGAAAAATTACACGTCAAGGGTTAATCTTTGTTTTTAACGTCTATTTTCTCATGGTTAAAATTTTATCATATGAAATGATAAAAGTCCTGAATCAAGGAGTCAGTTCTAACGTATGATACGAACAGAACGAATGATGTACATCTTGAGAGTAAATGTACTGTACTAAGTGTTCATTGTATGAAGCGGCATGAACTAGATCCCATTGATACACTAGGAAGCCCGGAAATTCTTTTCCGTTGTTCACAGATTGTCGATATCTCAGAGAGCTTTCTGACCCTGTCCCAGATACTTTTCCATTAGGGACTCTTGAAAAGGCAGGGCACGGATCTTGCTGCCCATCATCAGATATTCCATGACAATAGAAGCAAATGATTCTCTAGATAGCATTCACTTTTCAATTGCCGTGAAACTTAGCTTATTGCTAAGCACAGACATTCAACTGTACGTGAAGATGAACTTGAAAAGCACCAATAGACACAATATAAACTGGCATTTTTATATTTTCCCAACGGCTAATTAGAGCACAGCGGATGACTTATCTCCGGATTTATCGCACATATCTAGACGAACTTGGTAATAATCAGGCTTCTTTAAGACTCTACACTACTCAAATCTGATGCTTATTTTGAATTCCATTTTTAATGCGTACTCAAAAACGAATTAGAGACATAACTGAATGGACAAAACAGAAGACAAACAAAGAGAAAATACTCGTGTTTGTGAGAAATGGTTTCAAAACTAATAATAAACTAGCTCCAAACAAATTAATAGCGAAAATGTAATTTTTTATATTTTATGAGGAATTTTAAGTATATAGAAGTAAAAATCATATATAATATTCTTTTTAAATGGAAAATATTTTATAGAAAGACGAATTGTTTGAGACTGCGCTATTGTCACGTGTCTACATGATTGATTATAAAATGACGAAACTACTTCCGATGATATCGATCTATCAATATATATTTCTGCGGCATGTTACCTATTTTTATTTCCACTGAAAACCAAAGAATCCTATTTCGCAATCAACGAACAGAAAAAAGAGAAACTTCCACAAGAAGTTTCATTTTCCACAAATAATAATTCATGTGAAAGTTCAGTGAGTTCCTTTCTTTTGAGCTGGAGGTAACGCCTGACCGCATCGCCTTCATTACACTAATGCGCAAAATCGTCATTTCCATAAATGAGAACTTTAAAGAGATTTCAAAATAAAGACGGGCTGTTTACGCGATTTCTGCTTGCTTTCCACGGTTATTTACGCACGAGTTCACTTATTTCTATCTCCGGTAAAACCCTAGGTACTCGAGGAATATAAGCAAACACGAGATAAAGCATTCTTAGTACGGTATCGATTCCCCAGCACTCCGTCAAACGTCGAGTTTAGAGCGAATCTTCTCCGAGGCGAAAGGGTTGCATAATAATCACATCGAACCATGATACTAGAGAAGCGATATGGATACGAAGAATTCAACCTAGTTGGGGCATTCAAATCGAAACAATATGCAGATGCTTATTGATCACGGGGATTCACATCTCCGGTGAAACGTTCCCAATCTAATAAATAGAACTACTACGACGTGTTACCTAGATGCTTCTTGACATGATGGGAATTGTCGGAACAAATGAGATTGAATTTTGGTTTGAACTTGCTCAATAAATTCAGCGATAACACAGAACATGGAGTAGATGCTATACGTCTATATTTCATAGGCTAATCGAATACAGCGAACGACTCTTAAAAGATAGTACAACGGTAAAAGGAACAAAAAAGTTTTAAGTAAACAAGTACATTCTTTATTAAGAAATTATTTTATAAATTTCTGATTTGAGCATGCAGTGTATCCTCAGACTGTGCTTTATTTTGGTTCGTTTCATTTATGGATTTGAACGTAAACGCAACAGAACCCTGTTCTTTTTTTTTCGTTAGACCGAAAAATATTTGTTCCGAAGCGAAGGTGGATCCTCAACTACAAAACGATTAGTAACTAACAGTCAATTGTATATACTTTATAATTTTCCGCAAGATATTTTAATACACGACTAATGTCACAAGCATGTTTGCATCTTGCGTGAAGTATGACAAAGTCAAGCGGAAAATTACTCAGTCTTTGTTATTAATGATGGCTTTCCACGAAATCTACCCCTCAATTATTGATATGGAAGCATGGTAAAATAGCTACGCAAAGTTCCATCAGTAATTCTTTAATGCATAATTCCTTTACCAAAGAAAATTTTCTGGTGGAAATTTTCTAAGTTAATTCACCATGCTTTCTGTAACGTAGCTCCAGAAAGTCAAGACTTATTCCATTGAAATTATTTAAGGTTATTGATTTAATTAGCAATTACAGATTTACTTCCCATCTTCACATTACTGAATATTATAAGTTGAAAAAACAACGTAATGACATCACGATCGTCTGTTTGCATTGATGTAGTATAGTTAATGATATATTTCCTTTTGGTCTTTAAACACACTCGTAACTTAATGTTTGAATGATTAGTTCGTTGATTGTTGTTATTAGGCGTGACAAGGTTGTCAACGAATTGTTGATAAATAAGGATTGTTGAGATTTTTTGCCGTTTGGATCGGAATAAAAACAAGTTTATTCGGATTGATATTAAAATCTTTATTTTAATCGCTTTTGTCGCATCAACATTCGGACTTCGGTCACCGGATGACTTATGCCTTCGCGTCCCTCTCTAACTTTCGCAATCCTTCCATCGCATCCTTAAGCCGCCACGTGATGGAATATTTCCACGTCCTGGATTCGAGACTCGTGCATCCATTTCGAGAGCCCACTCGGCACGGACCCAGAGAAGAACCCAATAGACCCTAGGCATAACAACGCGACAATCTCGGGCGAGTGCAATCTTTCTTCTTCGCACAATGGATGCGAGCACATTCACGGCAGAAGCGAAAGAAAAACGCTAATTCGAAGAATTCAAAAGGGTCGGAGTGTCGTTAAAAAGGGTCAATTGAAAATACCACCGGCGGCGCGATCATTCGCGAGCAAGGGCTCGATCCCAAGGTCGACGAGATCCATTATGTTAGCCGTGGGATTCGTACGTAAACAAATTATTTCTCGGAGGGGATTTTTTAGTTGGCGCTGTTCGTTCGAGTGAGATCTCTCCTTGAGCGAAAGCACCATATGTTGATGCTTTAAAATTACGTCGTGCACGATGACTGGAGAGTTATCGATTGCTTACGCTTTTAACCTGAGAGTCACGGCCGTTGTGGCCGCCGGATTATTCATGACCCACGGGAGAGGACAAATCTCACATACAATTCAGGTAAAGGTCATTCCGAATTTTTAAATATTTTACAATCCACGATTAACTTTAAATTTCTTTAAATTATTAAAAATGTTAAATCATCAAAATGTTTAATTATTTCCTAAAATTTTAAAACAATAATTTTGTAATTGTACTTGAAAGAATATTTTGTATTGGTAACCCGGCACCCCCATGAGCCAGAATTGGCTCATTGGTTCATACCATAATTGTGTATTTTTTTATTTTTTAACAATAAATTGGCATTTGAAAATTATACACTGAAAATTATAGAAGTCCAAAAAGATCCAATATAGGCCAATAATGGCAAAAAACAAATGAACACAAATATCGACGATTAGAGGCCCAAGGAATCGAACTCAAGACTTGAGTGCTGCTAGGCTGACACCGAGATTGGCAAGATATAACATAGAACAATATTCAAGGCTTAGCGAAGAAAATGTGAGTGCATTCAGGATTGGGCAGGTTAAAGTCAGCTCATTTTAGAGAATAACATTCACTAAGACAATTACGTAAGGGTTGCCTAGAGCCTTCGTTCTTCCGAAAATATTTTCTACTACGGAAACTAAGAGAAACGAACAGGAATCCGTTCGAATTTCACAATTCGAAAATGTTGATGCGTCGCTAAAAATACTCTCGGATTTTACACCTGAGCAGTCATTTTCATGTTCAATTTTTGGCGATTTTGAATCCTCTAACTCACGTAGTATTACGTATTTTCTAACAGAAGAGAAAAATACCTAATACGGGATGCACATTTAAAAAGGGATGAGCATGTCATATCTTGAATTCAAAATGAAAACAAATATTGTGCCATTTTCCTATTGTTCGGCCGAATACGATAGAGTATATGATTACGGAAGATTCACTCGAAGAAAATGTTTCATTTATTCATGAAATACCACATTTGCGATGTGAGGATTATTATATATTATTTTTCAATTACGACTGGCATAATTAAGGTAGACGTAGTAGAAGTAGATCTTCGGAGAGTTCCAATCGTAAATATTAAAGATTTCGATTATATATTAAATATAAAAGATCACGCCCCTTGTAACAAGACGTGAGATTGATAGCTAGGTATTTCTAAAATATCTTTGATGAATATCCTAACTTTCCTTATCCCATACAAAAATTTTATTTCTCGAGTATTTATTGAATAAATATTTCCGGAACGCGAAACGTAAGTAATTTAATGTTCACAAATTCAAGACCGCAAAAATAATATTTTAGTAATATCTGTATATCTATATTTTAGTAGTATATTTTAATAAATCTACCACGATCTGAAACGAGTAAGTAACACCATAGAGTAATGGTAACACTTATCAATCTTTATAAAAAAGATCCCTTGTCTAACGCGCTCCTACATATTCAAGAGGGTAGCTCGTTCTAATTGAGTAAAAGCTGTCCAGAGTTCGTTCTCGGTGGGAGTCTAAGTGCGCAGTATGACCTCAGCTATAGAAGCACTTTTAACAATGATAATACTACTACCATTTGTCTCCAGTTCTTCCAGTAACTTACCGATGACTAAAAGTTATGACTTTTCAAATATTTAAAGCGAAAATAAATATCTGTGGATTTGTGGTAATTTTAGAAACTCCCTGTTCCCAAAGAAGGAGATTGTCAAGTAACACACAGTTGGGTCCCGGAGGATTTCGAAAGCTGTAAGTAACATAACCTTGGATCACACTGAGTGAAAAAGCATTATAATTCCAAATGTATACGAGGTAGAGAGTGCTTAAATCAAGTGAGATAAAGAGATTCCTTCATTTAAATTCCGAAACAAATCGCTAATTGCGCATGAGATGAGGCCTCAATTGGCAAATTGGTTCCACTTGAGTGACGACATTTCGTAATGGTTTAAATTGAGAACGTGACTGAAATCGCATTACATTTTCGTCAACAGCACAGCCTTGAGCACACACGTCTGTTCCACGAAAAACGATTAACGACCGACCGAACGCCTCTATTTATGATGCAGATAAGGGTCAGGATGACTCTGAAACTCACCACTGGGGGTATTTATCGCGATTAATTTCAAAAATGAAACAAGTAACAATAAGTTTACATGGTCAAAGATTGAAATAAATTATCTTCGCGCATAATTCCCCAAATATCGTTTCGAACGAAAGATACGTAAAAATGTTTCAGTATTCCACAGATATCATCTAATGAAAATTATAAAAAATACGTAATAAATATGGTTTCAGCTGAATATAGTTTCACTTTGATTTTCAAATAACCCTTAAAAAAATACATCTGATACAAAAATAGTCATTTGATGAAGTTAATGAGGGGTAAGTAATAATTTAATCCCTCCAAATCTGCTAGGCATGGAAAAAGAGGGACAGGACCATTTCGGCGCGGGACACTTGGGCGCTAGCCACGGTTATGACCAAAAACAACTTCGTTGTTCGTTAAATTATTAGTGAATAATATGTAACTTGTAATTAGCGTAAGCTATAGAATTCGTCCATGGAATAGAAATTAGAGGTATATTGTTTAATGTTTAAGATGTTGTAAATTTATGTAAATAGTGTACAACCCAACGCAACCCAACCCTACCCGAATTCTATATCTTACGCTGCTCACAAGTTACATATTATTCATTAATAATTTAACGAACAACGAAGTTGTTTTTGGTCATAACCGTGGCTAGCGCCCAAGTGTCCCGCGCCGAAGTGTCCCGCGCCGTAATGGGCCTGCGCCGAAATGGGCCTGCGCCGGAGTGGCTCGCGCCGAAGTGTCCCATTCCCGGAAAAAGAATACCTTTTTGGTTATTATTTGAGGATGATTTCATTCTGAAACTTCAGAGGACATATCAATCCTTGATGAGTCTAGTTTCATTATAGGGAGAAATGGGCTATGATTTTCAAGGACAGATAAGCTACATTAATTCCTACCAAATGTAAAGTGTCACTACATAAAGTAAAATCATTTTTGTAATCATCATGGATTTAATTTTGCTTTTACTTCAAATCATATTTCACAGTTATGCTCACATTGAAGTAGTTAAGTAATAATTCATGCAAGATAATGTTCCATTTAAGCTTATATTAAAAAAATATTTTAACACATTTTCAGTGGGTTGAAATTTGCAGGAGCAGCTGGTCAATTTTTAAATGGTGGTATGACACCAACATTGGGGTCTTGCTGATTCCAACATGAGACAATCGGCATAATCCAGAATTTAAGAGTCTGGGCAGTAAATCTCACTAATTTTACATAAAAAATTTAAATATTTTTATATAAACATTTTTAAACAAGGAAGCCTAATATAATGAAGAATAAAATCTTTTTACTTCTTTAATGAGTTCATTTTTAGTCAGCTATGTATGTACAGTCCTGGCCAAAATTAACGCAGCACCGGCCGTTAGAATCGCTAGGGAGGTGCTGCGTTAATTTTGGCCAGGAGTGTACTTTCATTTTTATTGGTGTTGGGCAGCAGCCTTAAAAGTTTTGTAATAATAAAATCAAAAACACAAGGATGGATAATATGATAAACTCAAACCCTAGCATCAATGACCTTTGACCTATTAGCTACACACTAAGTCCTCCTTGGCACTATGCTCTAATTCTTCCTCAACAGTTGTAGCTATTAGACCAAGATTCCAGTCATCACATTTGTGAATGAAGCAGACATTCTCCTCACCTTTAGGCATTTTTATCAATAAAATTGATGTGCAAAGAGATAATATTAATAGTCATGATTCCCTACCAGGAGAAGGACTGATATTTTGATATTTTCTGAAAATAAATATGACTAAAAGTCTTCTTGAATTATGGAGAAGGAGATGTAAATATTTGATTCACAGAGAACACATACATCCTCAAATAATGTAAGCAACATATATACATTAAAATGATGAACTTAAGTCAAAATAATGATTATATGCTTAGTGATACCATGATTGCATCTACACCTTATGAATGATTGTCTTTTCCAGAAAATAAAAGCTAAGAAAAAACAACTACATATTTACATGATGATAATTTTTCTTACGTTATGAAAATCATTGCTACAATAATTGTTTTACATAATAAAGCTTTTAAAATTTACTATTTTCCAGCACTAGTTTCCCAAAGTACCTTCGAAGTACCATCAACAGGGCTTTACTGAATTGTTATAGCTAAAAGGAAAGTATCACTGAGACTGCTAATTTGGATGGTATGAAATTAATATCACTCTGTTAGAAATATAAATTTCTAAGGAATAAGATACTTGCTATTCCTACCCCTAATCCTACTGCTTTGACTTTCATGAATGAAATTTAATTTAAGAAATCGAAAGCAAAATCAGAAGAATGAAAAACTGTATACACAATCACAATAAACAAGTTAAAACTATAGTTAATTACATTAAGTTAAATATAATAAATATTAGAAAGTAATTGAGCTTAAATACTACTTACTTGGTCCTTGTCTTCTTGAGTTCGAGGTATCAAAGTCACTGTGAGTGTCAAATTCCCTAAGTACTTATTGGAAGGCGTTTTCCCAGCTTCACTCAAGGGTAGATTTATTTCTGTTGGCCTGTGAATGTAATAAAAATTTTATTCCAACAATAATATTAGCCTAAAATAATAATTTACATGTCTGTTCAAGAATTCGATTTTAAAACCACAGCAAACTAAGCAATCCTATATGTATAGGTCCGTTTCAGTAAGATAAGCAAAATATTAAAAGGCATAGACCATCAGCAGTAATACTTGTCTACTTACAATTCCACTTGTATCACATTTATGAGAAAATTTAATATGTGAGTAAAATATTGGTAATTCTTTTGGGGGAAAGGAACCCCCATTTTACTTTGCTATCAATCATAAATATTTCCATCTTGACAGTTACCATTTCCCAAATCATGATATTCTCTTTTCATGTTAATAATAGAGCATCAACTAAGATATTTTTATATAAATAGTTAAACAATTTTAAGTAAGGTTTCGGATTATTTCAACATAGAGCAGGTCTAAGGTTTATAGTTCCTGGGTCTTATATAACATAAGTTTAAATAAATGAATGATGAAATTAAATTTAATGGAATTTTCTGGAATCTAATCTCATTCTACTGGCTTAATAGGTCTCTTTACTTTTGCATTATAAACTAAATTCTAAATTTTACCTGAAATAAAGTCGTTCATTAATACATTAAAATTCTAAATATTTTATTTTTCATTCAACAAGGTATTTCAATCACTAAATCAAATGGTATTTGAATTTTTATTTTTTAAAACTAAGTGTAATTACTTTTATGAGTTACTACAACCAGAACAAGATAAACATCAACATTTTCTGAACCACTGTTTACAGCATATCTGTATGCTATAAGGACACTGTTGGGAAAGGTTTAAATTTTGGGTGATATTCCAGCTAAGTAAGTGAATGGATAATGGACGTGATAAGCCATATACAAATTAATTGTTAAAATAAGAAACTCACTTGTTACTCATAGAAATATGAAGATTATTTAAAACTTGCCATTTTAGCAAATACTACCAAGAGATTTATTAAATGATGCAAATTAAATTACAAATATTTCTGTTTATTGTTCAGAGTTGTACTGGAAATCACTTTGTATCAGTTTTTGAGAAATATTAGGTGAAATCCAACAGCATTGTAATGATGAAATTTTCTCTTGTTTAGTAAATGCTAATATTTATTGTAAACTGAAATATGAAAGAAATTATGCATAGAATAAATCATAACATAGAATAACATTTTGTGATTCCTTGATTAAGAAAAATACGATGACAATGAAAAATTTCCATATGAGAATACTAACAAGATAGATTTTTACAAATTACCACCAATCTAACAGCCACTCATATTGGCTGGCTTAAGGAAGTTCAAATACAAGATGTCTTTGGGCTACATACAGACACATGACACATTAACAATTATATGAGCTACCCACTACATAATAAATTCCATAGGATGATTTTTCAGACTTACACATTAAATTCAAGATTGGTGAGATCAAGATATGCAGAGCCCATGAAATCATCCTGAAGGCCCCAGTCATAATCAAATACCTAAAATTGAAAAATGAATATGAGATAGAAATACTTTGATCTCATAATTTAGATCTGATAAACTTTTTTCTATAATAGTTTCAAATTTTCATTTACAAATATTTCAATTAAAACAACTCCTCAAATGAGGGCTGTTCACTTGTTTCTAAACATAACAGAATTTATCACTGAGATACAGAGTCATGTTTACAATCGTTATCAAGGAGCCACTGAGTATGAACTGGCTAGAGATTAGCACTAACATTGAAACAGAGGAGGCAATAGACAATAGAGAATAAAATAATGCTTTGACTAAAAATTAGAAAATAATCGTTTTCTCAAAAGCAGAGAAAAGATTCAATAGGGTGAGATAGTTGTAAAATGAGGTTTCTCAAATAATATCATAATTATGCAAAAGGACTATCTCATCATCATACATTATTACCCAGCCAAAAATGTAATTTCCTCAGCCTTGCAGAAATAATTAAAACAAATTTATAATAACATGATCAAAAAATATATTTCTGGAGAGAGAGAGAGAGAGAGAGTAATAGTTCATAGAGAGGTAAAATAGTTGCATAAATGAAAATCCCCTAAGAGAGTGCAGAGAAATAAATATTTCTATTCCATGACTTCTTTGCAGAATGCTCAACCAACAGCTGAGAAGACTACATGAAAGCTATCTTCATTTATCAATGGGAGCTAAAATTATATGCTGAGTATTTTCACCATTTTAAACATGGTTTAAATCTCACTTTTATACTATCATGTTCTGAATTAACACATTTCATAATTATTTGGTAAATTCTTTCAGATCTGAGTTAAAATGTTATTAATGGAATTTGCTCAATATATATAGAGTATGATTTGAAAGATTCATGCAAAATGCATATTAAAGTAAGGAAGAGAATCCAAATGATGAGAATAAGTTTTAAGGAAATTTTAAATTATCTTGAGAACTACAGACTGAAAAATTAGATTATCACAGGAATTGTTTCCTTACTTAATTAATGCATTTAAATAGGAAAAAAGAGCTGAAAAAGAGAGAGGATTCCATTTACATCTTAATTACTGACCTTGATATGCAGGGGCTGGAAAGGATCCTCAATGGGCAAGACAAAACTTTCATCCCAAGTAGGATTCAGATCTCTATAGATAGTTTTTGATTTGTACAATAGACGGCCACCAACTTTAAATTTAACGTATGGATCACTTGTGCCTTGAAGCAGAGAAAAATAGAATAATTAGAGATGCTGAAAACTAAAAAGTTAAAGAAAAATCATAAGAGACTTTACAAAGAGTGACCTTCAGAAACTTTTCACTTTGCACAAAATATTAACAATATTTCACATTTAATGAGGAGTAAAACTCCTAAGAATTAATCGAAGGATGAAAATAGAATACAATTAAATGAAGAATAATCAAATAACCGTACCATAGCTGTGTAAGATCCAATATTCACTAAAATATATACATTTTTTACTGTATAATTTATGATGAAGACATAGAAAATACTGTAACTTATTCATTACAATATAGTCTGTTGCTCATTTTTAACGCTCAGAGAATTTCTATTCTATGAGATACACAGACCTATTTCTATATATTTTGGTAAATACTGCAACAAATAAATAATAAAATCCAGAGAGATATTTTAAAAATCAAGATTCAAGTTAACTATTTAGTACAGTGGATATTGTAATTACGAGATATATAAAATTTCAGATAAGCCATTTGAGAGAGGGGAATGTTGAAATTTAGCAATACATTATATGCATAAGATGTAAGAGAAAAAAGTGAAAATACAGAAAATTATGAAATTGAGTAAGAGAAGATGCAAATTAAGTGCAGAAAAATAAATCATGGAAAATAAAATTTCAGATTTACCAAATTTTTCTGAAAGTAAGGAGACATAGAGTCATGATTTTTTACAAGTATTTTTTGGACTTATATTTCTGCAAGATATTGTGTTTGTCTTTCCATTCTATACAAGACGAAAGCATTTTCATATTTTCTCAGCAGAAGATCATTTAACATTCTTTTTGTAAACGATGAAATGGTTTCTTAAATAATTTGCATAGAATATCATAACAACTGATTAAAAAACACACTTTATTAAACATTTCTCCCACAATAAGTTTACTGATATATAAACAAATGATTTTTCATACACATAAAGTATAGCTGCACTCAATGAATAGCATAAAATAGAATAAGTTTCAATCAATAATGAATAATTATCAGGTTAATAAGTCTGCTTGTAGCAAGTGTCCTTGTAAGAATAATAGCATGCAAGTGAAAACAACACCTTGTATTTTGAGTTGTACACTTCATACAAAATTCATCTTGGAACTAGATTTCTAACATATGGCAGGTTTTGATTATATGAACAATTTTTATGAAGGAGCAAAGTTTCATCCATAATTTTTCTTTGGAGCAATTCAATCATTATTTAGTGCTCTTCTCTTGACCAGCACAACCTTTCCACTGTCATCCATCTCCTTTATTACAATATCAACTAACCTCTTGTATCTTTAGCAATTAAGTCATGGCCTCTTTTAAGGTGCACTCGTAACTGAAAGAATGAATGCTGCCGCAGTGATGCTTCATGTCTTCTTCTTGCGATATCTTCAATGGATGCCTAAGAAAATGAATGAAAGTTTTAAATACTAATATTGATAATGAAGGAAAGATTACTATGTTATTATTTAATCTAACCTCAAGAGATACTGTTAATTCTTGCCAAACAAAACCCACTACACAAATTACTTCAAGTAAATTGCTCACAAAATAAATCATCACTGATATAACAGATGCTTTGTATCATATTTTAAGTCCTTGAGCATGAGATAAAAACTATCATTATCTCTATCAGATTAAGAGGAGATTTTCAAAGTCACTTATCTCAATGAAAACTAACATTAAGTCATAAATGCTTTATAAAAAAGCTCTTTCATGAAAAAGACATATTATGTATAGTGAAATACAAAACATAAAAGTCAAAATAAAGTCCACTCATTTTACATGCATAATCTTAAAATTAGAACAACAACTGAGAGTATAATATGCATGCAAACCACCCCAATACAGCTTTCCAGCACAATTATTTTTGACAATAAACATAGAAACAAGGATTAATTCATTTCAAAAGAACAACATAAATAAAATGTAATAGATGGTAATGTTGAAATTTCCTCCTGGTATTAAAAATTATACATTTAAGATATTTACCGGATCTTTGAAAGGTTGACTCCACTTTCTAACCCCTGATGTATGATGTTTTAAAAAACAGCAGTTTTTCAACTCTGAATGACAAGAATTAGAAATGTAGATCACAAATGTAAGCTATTTAAATATCATTCTTCATGCACTAAAATCCTGAGGGGGCTCTGATCTACTCTTTGAAACTCTAAATCTTCAGTTTGTCATGCATATCAACATTAAGAGGCAAATTAAGTTTGCTGTAACTATTAAATGTTTCACTAATAGAAATTTATTTTAAATCTACCTCTTTACCAGAGTCAGGTTTATATTTTTCCTTTGGTATACAAAAAAATGAATATTAATCAGTAAGATATTACACTACATTGGAAATGAATACAAAAAATTCAAACAGCCATCTGAAGCATAGAATAGAGTTATTTTGAGCAATTAGTCACAAACGTTAACTCCATTCAAGCACTACGCCCTCCTAATGAATACGAGCAAATATTTGAAGATCAAAGGAATGCAATTCTCAATCCTTTGGAGATATCTTCTATGAAACACTTTATCATAGCAAAAGAAGAAAGATTGATAGTGACAATCATGACCATAAGTTAGAACTTGGTCTATTTTTGAAACTGATATAAAAGTAAACTCAGCATCTAGCTTTACTGCAATTAAAGACTGAATCGCTTTCTCAAATAAGCTAGTATGAAAATTATGGTTTAATTGTCTTATTAAAAAATATGACTATCAGTTGAATCATGCTATAAGACCCATTATCATGAGCTTCTCATCTTTAAAGCATATTATTACATTTTCACTGTGATAAAATGCTGAAGCTCTTCTATAGGCTAGAAATAAATTCAGAAATGAGAATTAAAAGAAAAAAGGATACATTTGGAACAAAATTTCCAATTATATTACTTATAAAATGTTCTACAAAATTTATAGATTATATATCATTCTAGAATTTATTGCAGTAAAAAAACTATCACTTTAACTTATGTTGACAATGTTACTACTGATTGGATCTTAAATCTTTTCTACTTGTCTGGTAAAAATTTTTTGTATTCATTGATTAAAAACCACACAGATAACTCTTAAAGGACATTATAACCATTCTAATAGTCTAAACTAGCTACACTAAATTACAATTATACTGTTCTATCTAAGTTAATTATCAAGGTGAATAATTTTTTACTTTCAGTACTAAAGGATGTGACATATATATTGTGTATGGCTTCTAATATGCCATCGACTGGGCCAATTTTAGCAAGCAGTGTTCTGAAAACAACACTGACAATGTATTGAAGCCAATTCTAATTCAGGAGATCAATTTTAGAAAAAAATACAAAATAATGAGTGCCAAAATTTTTGCCACATTTGCTTTGCAAGTAGAAAAATGCATTATTCACCGGTGACTTGTCTGAAGGTCCAGGTTCAGCTTGGCTTCCACTTACAATACCACTTGCTACTGCTGATAATACTGATGATCCACCACTTTCACGCTTTGAATCCAGAAGTAACCTAACAGCAGAACGCCCTCGGACTCTGGGAGAATCACTTGCTGACGCATCTCCACTGGGCATACGAGTTAAGCCAGGATCACTGCCTTTTGAATCTGGAAGCAATTTGGAATAAAACTTTAGTTACGACAGGGATCAATTACAATTTTTACTGATGAAGATGAAGTGGGATGTATTTTTGAAATGTCCAATTTAATAAAGAAAACTTCTGTATTTGCTGTATTCACTGGTATCCTAAGAAGTATCTTTACAATAAAAATATAGCTTAATTTACATTCTTGTTCTTTATAAATTAGCTGAAATGTTATTCAAGTCGGATAATAGGAAATTCCCTTCAGCCGTAACTTAAGTAGACAAGATACTATATTACATGCATAGAACCAATCAGTAATCAGGGCAAACCAAATAAAGCTACTGTACATAAAACTTACATATGAAAATGTTACAAATTACAAACGTAATGCTTTTACTGCATAAATATTCATGTCATAACAAAAATGGATACTAAAAAGTGGATGAAGAAAGAATCTTACAGTTAGTAATTTTAAAATGCATCTATTAACTTCTAATATAGACTTTTCTACATTTACTTACTTAATATTCGGTTCTTCTGCCTCCAAGTAAGTACTATTAGAAATGCAAAATGATTTCCTATTCACTGATACATCACAATTGGTAAGGGACATCAACAAAATATTCCTACAGAAAGATGACAAGAAACTCAATCTTAATGTTTCAGAGTTTTACCAAGTTTTGAGTGACAAATTCAAGAAATTTTACATTAAAAACCAAGAATTTGGTATTGAAATCACTTGAAATTCATTAACCAGCTCTTGATCTATATTTATATCCTGTTCCTATGCATAATTTTGCACTGAAAATAGTTGTCGTTTTTTGTCACAGTAATATCATAACACCCTTGATAAAAACCTGCTGAATTTACCTATTATGATAAATATGAATGAAAAATTTCCTTTGGAGAGAATAATTGTCTATTTGTTTGCATGGATGCCCTAATTTTTATTGGTTAATCTCCTATTATTAATCTATACATAAAATTATTAATACATGCATTAACCACAGAACCTTTTGTTAAAAAAATAAGGTATAAGTTATTGAAGTTTCTTGAAGTTATTTCATAAAAAGTAATTAATGCATGCAAACTCTAAACAGACATTTATAAGGTATTGATATCCTGAATGTGAGGTTATGTTTGTCATTTTGCAGAAAATTTCCGATAACTACCTGATATTTAGTATTTTAGCATTTGAAAATCTCTAATAAAAACTGTCTTTACCAAAGAAAATTTATTAATACCTTCTCTTTCTACTTACTATCTTATTAAAATGAAAGTAACTTCAAGAACCCATAGGAAAATGTTTTCCTAAACCACGCAGTATTATAAAGATCGACCATGGTTACATTATCATCTTTATAATACTGTGTGGTTTAGTAAAATGTTTTCCTAAGGATTTCTTGTACTAGACTTGTCTAGATTTTAGTTCAGTTTCACATTTTAATTCTCTAACTGAGTCTCATTGTAAACTAGGGTGTTAACTGAGTCCTTGAACAAAATCTGATTCAAAATATTAGCTAACCTTGATGTGAGGCTAGAAGACGATGTCTTGGGGATTGAGTGAGGGGAGTGGCTGAGCTGCTGTGTTCAGATGAGTTGTCCGCGGCGTAGTCAGTTGTGCTATCTCTTCTGAGACGTCTTGCTCCTTCCCTAGGCTTTTCCTCCCCTGTCCCTAATTCCTCCCCACCTCCTGGGTCTGCATCCCAGGAGCCATCAGCAGCAGCGGCTGCCGCAGCAGCTTCCTTCCTCCGCATTGCTTTTCTCTCTTTACTCCTGCTGCGACCAAAGCGAGTCTGTAAAAAGGTATAAACAGGCTGGAGATGCCTATGGGTATGAGTTTAGATGAAGATGAGTGATGAAAAAATTAAATACATTAAAACATGCAAAACAAATCAACAAAAAATAAGTTATGAAAGTTTTTAATAATGAGATGATGAGATGTGATGAGAATGATATTTTATAAAACTAAATACCTCTTTATCTCTTGTTAGTCTTCTCTGAAAGCAGTGCGAAAGCATGCAAAAAGAAATAAAATTATAAATATAAGTAATTGGCTATTTAATTAGTCTACAATGTGTCATATAATAATAAATTATTCAATTAATGATAGTAATTGATTAAACAAATCTCTCACAAATTCATTCTAGGATTGTGATTTAAATGTCACATAAAATTATTTAAAACAAATAAAACCATTAAACTTTGAATATTTTAATTTTAGAGAAAATATTCATGCAAATTTTTTAATCATGCAGAAAATAATGGATTAAAACTATAAGTTACTAAGTGAATGGAATAAGAAGTATTTAAAAGACATGTTGAATTTTGAAGTGAATTGTACTCATTAGAGAAATCATGCAGATACAAAAGAAAACCATAGCTGAACTGGAAACAAAAAGGTTTCATATTGTTCCTCTTGAAAGATGAGATGACAGAGAGGAAGACTATTTACAAATGAGAATATAAATTTGTAGTAAATTTACTGCATAAACCGAGAAGAATATAAAAATCTTCAAATTAAATCACAGCAGCAACAGCTTTCAATAAGCCTTTTAGAAATCGAAAAATTATTCTATTTTCGAAGTAATTTATGTTATCTGTTAAAATATTCTGTGAGATAATTCATTTTTTACAGACCTTATCTAATTCAATTTCAAATTTCTATCCTGCAGCGCTGATGAAGGCTTACATTTAAAGTTATGATTCCGTACGACACAATTTAACAGGAAGGTACCGATGACTTTTGAAGATACCAATTCTTTAATATACTATTTTGATAATTTTAACAAAGGGAAGATTTGAGTTATAATCGCACAATAATATTCCACTATTTACTTATTTTCTTTCTATTTAATTCGCATATATATTTTGCTTCTTCCCCTTTATTTTCCCGCGATGTAGACGGAAAATATTTGTTTTCTTGTTAAGCGGATTCTGAGGCTTAATTTATTGCGGCCATTACAACAGCTGTGAACCGGATTATCCTTCCACCTGATCCGCTTTTGTTTCTCGGAAAGGTAGCGTATTAACCTCTCATTCGTTATCTTGACAACTTCACTATTTTTATCCCGAATTATTTTACGTGGGAGCGGTAAGTCGCTGCAAAAGCAGTCTGTTTTTTGCTGTACGTATTTAAATTTAATTTTTTGAATAGATTTCTTCACGAGGAAGGAAAAAATAAAGAAAAAGGAAGTCCTAATGATCGGAAATTCCGATATCTAAGACTGGGGTAAACTAATTAGACTGTTACGAATCGTTTTCTCAACCACAATTTGACTTCGAAAAGTCTAATGAAAATCTCAAATACTGGATGTAATATCAAGAATTTGATAAATAATAGATCGTAAGGTTTACAGAATTAAAAGAGAGCTGTTTTCCCAAAGTTTTCATTTTGGACAACTACAAAAATTCAAATAGCTGGAATAACTACGTATAAAGAGGATAGATTAATTTACTTGAGGAAAAGGAAACCTAACAACGGCGAATTATCAGAAGGAATATAAGCCCCAGATTGTTTTAACCTATTTGTCCAAAATTTACAGGTCATCTCTGTAAGCTTTGGTAATCCATTTCGTTTTGTATCGGTTGACTGAACCTTTCTACTAACCGAGGATGACATATTCTTTGAAAAGCATATATTTTATGTATATTTCGACGAAGATGTCATTCCTTCCAAAACCAAAACGTAAAACATATATTAATTTGAAAACGGACAAAACCGAATTGTCAGCGTATT
Organism: Sympetrum striolatum; assembly: GCA_947579665.1. Taxonomy (NCBI): domain Eukaryota; kingdom Metazoa; phylum Arthropoda; class Insecta; order Odonata; family Libellulidae; genus Sympetrum; species Sympetrum striolatum. Next base: position 72,832,904 of record OX388342.1, on the reverse strand, counting down.
TAAAAAAAAGTCAGCAACTCATTCAAATTTTTCTCTTATAAATGGATGTTTTATCGGAAAGCATATCACAAAACCAATTAAATGAATCTGCAGGGGTAGGAAATTAAAAAAAACGTCTGTTGTTTGGAGCAAACGCAGTCAATCGTAACTGTCCGGATGGCTTACAATTAACATATTTTGTACTGCAACTGAATTTCAATTCGAAATTTGTGGATTACCATAAGAGGGGAATCCAATTACATTTTTCAATTTAAACTGGTAATTTCTGAAAAGATTGGCTTACAATACTAAAACCCCTCTCCACTTTTTCGACAAGCAGAGAATCCAATGAACCTAACTATTGGGCTAGTTGAATTCTTAAATTTTCTTTAAAAAAAACGCGAGACAAAAGATACCTATTTAAAGTTAATACTGAAAATAATAGAAATAAATATCTCTGAAATTTATAATAACAATATATGGTAAAAAAACCCGATAACTAAAATTCTACAGCTTACTTGAAAATAAGTATGAAGGCAGAAAGACTTTATTCTCAAAGACTTAAATTTGCAGTACGAAAGTTAACGGTTATATTAAATTATCATTGAAACGGATATGTTCTATTAATATTTATATTACCATATGGTTTCCCTCTCGAGTTAAGAACGAAATATGCTAAATATAGCTGGAAATCAACTTTGAATCACTTTTAATTTAATGAGGATAGTAGAATTGTTTTAGAATATGAAATTATTATATTTAATATAACAAAAATTAGCTCTAAATAACATAAATAAACACAGAATCAGCGAAAGAGAAACTTTACAATGAAAATTTGTTCCTCTGAAGGTGTATGAATGCATTCATCAGTAACAAGAGAAACAAACGAATGAAGACGAATTAGGTCTTCTTCAACGAATATCTTAACATCCGCCAAACATGTTAGAGTTTCTTCCTACATAGCAATCAAGGCAAAACCGAGAAACCTAGCGCGTTCACGTGGGAGAATGAGTTTCGGAGGAAATTCAGCAAGTCTTCAGCCGAAAACCGCCCAAATTTCCACGCGTGAAACATCAAGCACGATGGAGAAGCAAGAAGAGGAAATGAGAAGAATAATGAATGGGATCTTTCTTGGTTTCCAGGCTTCCACGTTGATTAGTGTTATCCAAGAGTTGAGTAACTCGTCGGAAATCCTACCTTCATTATTGCCGAAAACCGTAATTTCGAGGATGGATTAACCAAGATTGGTACACAAGAATCGTCTCTAGTTAATTGCTTCGGATTGAATTCTCTATTTACTCTGAATGAGGTAGAATTTTCCGCCGCAACTGAATTTGAAGATCGTAAAAGGCCGTGGAAGTAGACTCGCGTTCATTTACTTTTCTCTTTCAACATGGATATTTCCCATTATTTTTTTTCAGGCATTTCGTTTTAGCTGCTTTTAGTGCATTTTTTCGTGCCATGCCCAAAATCCACGAACTAACAGAGAGTTACCTAAATTTTCACCACTTTTTTCCCATACGTAAATAAGGCTTCTGGTAAAAGCATAAAGAAAACACGACGGTAATTTTATTTATCTAACTGCGTACATACAATGTAAGTTATATACTATCTGGCCTTTGTCTCCATTTCCTTGGCTGATTTCCAAGCAGAAGTTCTAGCATTGGTCTTCGTCGTTTATAGATACTAATTTTACTATTGTCAACACTGAGTTAGTCGAAATTATGACCACGAAAAGCCTCAAACTTTATTTCCCATCCTCTTCTCATTACCGCATTTTCTGCTCAGATAAATCCCCTTAAGCCATTTTATCGCACCGCAGGTTCCCGCATCTCGGTGGTTAGCCACGGAAGACCGCAAAAATAATTGGTTTTTACGCTACCTTTTTCGTGATTTACTACAGCAAAACACAGACTTGATGGTCTCAAACAAAGATGAGGTTTGAATTTTTCGCTAAAGTTACAATTAGTTGATTAAAAAGGGAAAAAATATCAACTAGGAATAAAGAGGAAAATGACGAATGGAGAGGAGACAGTCGAGGTATATCCGGATTTCCAGTTTAATTCTGGGAAACAAGCCGTAGATAATTAAGAGAGGAAATGCTGGAAAAGCTCCTTTTCGGATGAGTAATTAAAATATTCGAGGATAACGGAAAAAATATGTTTGCCTGGAAATTCCTTGGCAAGAATCCGTCTAGAATGTCGAAAATTTACTAATTATTACCCACTTTCGGGATAAATTTCGCACAATTTTCGAATTTCACACAATTTCCTCAAATTATTCATACTTCCTTTGGAAGTCGATTATTGTTTATTTGCACGAAAATGGATCGAGAAAGCAACTTGAATTATATAAGTAAATTATACAGAAAGGCCTCAGTTCATAAATGCGCTGGGAACAATTTTGACAGCTAATATTTTTATTTTAACGTAATATCTAAGTTAACAAGCAAAATTTAGACTACTTCAGTACTATCCGAGTTCACCAGCGAAATGTTTATTACTTCCTTGATATTTATTTTGTGGTACTTCACGATAAACAGAATTAAAATTTATTAATCAAAGTACTCATAACCTTGCCCGAGACCTAATATCTTCCACAGGCGCGCTTAAATCGAGTCAACGTGAGGAAAATAGGTTGAGTTGAGCAGCTGGTGTAAAAATTCTTAGCGTTGAATTCGAGAGAAAACCGTACAACAAAACCTCTATTACTCAAATTATGCATTTACTCGAAAAAATTTCAAAACGTAGGCATAAAAATCTCGGTGGAAAGAATCGTGACGAGACTGCACGAGTATAATTTCGCGCTCTCTCGGCTTGATGGATGTGAGAGATCCCTTTGGGAATTCTACAAGGTCAAATACGCTGCGGCCGGCGTTTCGACGACTGACTCCGCCATTTCCATCAAAAGGCGTTGAACGAATGGGATAGTAAAGTAAAAGAGAAAATACAAGAGGGATGTATCCCTCACGTTTACGCCTTTAGGAACAAAATATACGGACCGATATCTGATTGCCGTCTTAAATGAAAATCCAAATTCTCCGCAAGATTAACTTCATGATTCTACTGCGATGTCCGCTGAGAACTCTATCGATGAAAAAGAAATCACGGCCCCTTTCTCATGAAGGCACACGCGTTCTCTTGGAAATAAATTCGTTGGCTATGATGTGATACACACCTTGAGGGTGGTGAAGAAGCTATGCGTTTTCTGTGCGACGGACACCCTCTCGCTCAGCTGGGGCACACTGGTGGCACCTCGACCCGCAGCTACTGGCACCGGCGGAGAGCCCCTTCCTCTGGGGGACACGGAACCATCCCGGCCGTGCCGGGACCAGCCCTCCCTGCCCCCGCCATCTACCCCACCGCGGACTCCTCCGCCGCCTCGACCATCTTGATCTCCGCAACCACTGCTTAAATCCGATGCGGATTTGGACAGGTGGCGTACCAAGGGAACTCCTCCGCTTGCCTGGTCCACCTCCACGTTCAGCCGGGTTCTTTCCGCTGCGAAATGAAGGAATCAATTTAGAAAAGGATTTCCTGCTTTTTGATGAGAAATCAAATATCTTTCTCCGAATTTTGTGATAAAGGGAAAGAAATCGGAAATGAATAGGTCGATCCATTCCCGTGATGAGTTTGAAAGATCGAAGGCCCTCGAGAAAATTTGGGGCCACACTGAAAATTGTAAGTGAATCTTTCTACAATGCAAAGAGTAGGTACGATACATTAAGGCATTACAATTGCCTCGATGCTTTCGCGATAAAAAATGATAATCTTTGAGTTTATTAAGACATAGAGAAAATTTACAATAACCGCAAAAATAATGCATGTCATATTTTTCGAAAGCATTGAGATGCAATGGAGAAAATTAAACCAAAACCATAGAACTATTAATGAATTACTGCGTGGGTTTCCACGGAGCTGGTTACTTGGATACTGCATGTTGTTTTGGGTTTCATCGTGATGTTCTTTCTCCGTCATAACGAAGTGCGTGCGTTAATATTATTGCTATTATTATCAGTTGTGTGTGTGAGTGAAGTGAAGCACTTCGACCAAAAGTCGCTCGCAGGAAAGCTAGCGAAACTGTCGCTATGATGGAGAAACAACGTCGCGGTGAAATCCAAAAACAACACGGAGAATTCAACAATTAATGACATTTAAATCATTACGATCCGAAAATGATGTATATTGGTATTATGTAAGAAGTTAACCAGATTTGTATGTATTATGTAAGAAGGTAACAAGAAATGTATATATAATGTATAAAGAAATCATATACCAATATAGTCGTACTCGTATGTAACTTAAACGCATGTAACAATGCTGACAAGAAATGGATCGCCTAAAAAGAAGAAAAAAGAGCAAATTGAGGAAAAAACAGGAAGTTTGAGCAATTGCACTAAACCGATTAATAAAACATACACAGAAGACGTTAGTAAAATAAAAAACAGATATAAGACCAAATATTTATGACTGATATAGAAAATGAAACGGCAAAGATAAAATGATAGATTGATTCAACAGGAGAAACAGATTAAGATACGTTAAAAGGTGGATAAAATGACAGAGCATTTGATTCAATTATTAAACCAAAGTGCGTGTAAAATAGAAGAGAATGGATTGTAGGTTTTGAATTAAATAAATGAATGAAATACAAAAAGAGAAAATTTGTGGAGATTATTATTAAATCAAAGTGAGTAAAGAGTGCATGTAAAGAGGAGTGGAATATATCGAAAGTATTGATTGAATGAATAATAAAAAGTTAAAATTTGTGGAGATTATAAGTTAAGTGGAATAATAAGAGTAAAAAGTCAGTGGAAAAATTGAAAACACATTAAGAATAAAGAACGAACAGACTGGTGAACTACAAAAAAGAACTCCTATACCTACAGAGAGACCATGCCGCTTAATAAAAAATACATAAAACGATGGGGACAGGGCCAGACCCCGACTATTAGCCGCCTTTAGGTAGGGACTTCTGGCAACCATGTCTCACTCGAAGGCCCCGTAATAGTCACACGTAGGTAGACAGTTTTCTGGAACATTATTATTATAAATATCCTTAGATAATCATAAAAATTGATTTTTCATGACCAATCTTGTCTAGTTTAATCACTAAGATGAGGATGAGACGAGTCTTTAAGTCTCAATCTCGCCCAAATAAAGATGATTAATATAATTATTATTAAAATTAACTTATTTAATAACAGTAGCGCAGGGAAACTAATAAATTCGGTTCGTGATATCGAGGAGAAGAGAAAGGAATCTCACTTCAAATGTCTTGGAAATATCTCCTTTCCTTCCTATGGATACAAGGCTAGGAAGAACACATTTGGCTAATCTGAAAGGCGAATTCTTTTGAAATTTATAAATCCTCTTTTTTACTACCATACAATAGACCTGTTTTGCACCGAATTTTAGATTGATGAAAAAGAGATGCGTCATTTCAACACAAAGGCCGCCCCCTCCTCTAATGTCCACCCTGGGGCGGAGGACCAACTTTCTAACCACCTGAATGACTTTGCCCCTGGTTGGAGACAAGATATGCGAAGAATAGCATAAAAAGTTATAGCTGCGAATAAGTCTTTCACAGAATAATCCTCCGAAGAGCTTCTCTAAGTTACTGAATCATTTCATCCCGTAAAAAACTTTTACTCGATAAATTTCAGTTCCTCTCAAAACAGTTTTCCATTGTATCCTTCCAGCTTAATCTCAACTCCTTATGTTCATCAATATTCCATGTATTCCGAACCGTTCTAAAAACGTTCGATTATTCATCGATGAAATATGCACGAGTTGTTGAAAAAGAGAGAAAGCATGAATGAAAATCGGTGACCTTTATTGTTCGTTCGATTGCGGCTGTCAGGGAAATGAATTAGAGAACAAAAAAGAAATATTAAGCGGTCCGCGAAAATGTCGAAGGCGAACAATGGATGCGGAGCGTATAAATAAGGCATGAAGATAAAGGGGAATTCTCGACTGACATATGCGACGTCAGTGAAAAACATCGACGACTTTAATTGTCCAGCGTCCATCAGCCGTTTCATTTCGTCATGTTTCTCGGAAAGATTCATCACAAAAAAAATCGGAGGGAAAATTCTTCTTCTGAAAAAAACATGGAAAACATGGAAAATGTGCGTTCCTTTCTGTTGATGGCCAATCATTTGGTACGGTCAAGTATGCAAAATATAGGTACGAAACTGAAGCCTGTAAAACGTTAAAATCATCTAGCACTCTTAAATATGGAATATATAACTATGATGTTAAAATTAGTAAGTATTATCAACAGTATTAACCAGTGAGCTGCAAATTTAACGACATTTTGAAATGTGTCCAAAGTAAATAAATTAGCTTTTGAAGTTTTCCTTCATACATTCTTCGACAATGGCACGGGTTTCTAAAAAGAAGCTACCCAATTAGCGATGAATTTAGAGAGAATGGAATATCACTTTATAGTTCTCGCAAATTCGAACAGAAGGCGGAATTCGACGGTAAAAATAAAGTGCTTCGTTCACAAGTTCCTTTGTCTCAAATTTCCTTTCGAGTTCGCGAGGAAATCATTATTAATTTAACGGTGGAAAAGAAATAAAGTCTGTAAGCAATTCAAATTGACTTTACGTGCATTTCTCATAGATGTTGAACTGAGTGATCTGGAATCATACTTTGGGGTTGAAAAAACAGCCTATTTCCACTGAAGCAGAGATATTTAATAATGTACCGAGTTTGAAAGTTCTTTTTCTAGATCTTCTTGCTCTTATAAAAAAAACCGATCGATGCATGAAAAATTAGCCTATACTTCTCTTTATTTATATAGATCTATCTATCCAAATATATCAATATTTCATAGGATAGGGTGCAGAGCAGTAGAGTTAATATTCGTCACCCTGGGTAGTGTAGCAACTGGCGTCCCAAGATATTTAAAAATGCACAGTATAACCAGTCTTACAAAAATCAAAATGATTTTTCGCGATTACATCAGTATAAAATCTAAAGATTCTATACTTTTAGATGAATATCTTTCAAACTGCGGATTTATTTTAGACAACTCTCATTTATTTTTATTGTCCATTCATACATGTACAAACACCTTTTGATTTTGAGAAAATTTGTTTCCATGAGAACCAGCATTAATATATTTTAGCTCGACAAATAGATAGAAATTTTCCTTTTATAATGTTTAAACACAAAGAAATAAACATTTCGTATCTGAGTCCAAAATCTGTAGTTTTCACCTTACTGGGGAAATGTTTCACCATACCGCTTTAAACACAAACTTACTGAAAGTGAGAAATAGAGAGAAGAGGCGTATGCACATAACTGATAGGAGGAAAGCAATCAAAATCGAGAATTAGTCTACCAAGTTTTCCTGATGATCACATACGAAGTTCTGCACCCAAAGTAGGCCGTGGAGTAAGTTCTATTATCCATTAACGCCAAATGGCTTATTGATCGAGAATGTGTACAGGGACTTAATAGCTGAGAAAATCTCCGTTCGCTTTCCTAATTTCGAGCGAAGAAGGTTCCAATTTGTATCTTAACCTACCTTAATTGAGCAGATAAATCCTGAAATTGCATTGCATTGGAAGCCTCAATCTTCTTTGCGCTTCATTTGCGCCTCTTATCTGTTTCATAAGGGTCTCGCTATTAAGATTCAGAAATCCATTACATACATTTCCTTCTTACATTTCTCCGGTGGAAACGAATTTCTTTCCATTCTTTCTTGGAACACAAAATAGTTGAAAAGGGGATTTCTGAGACAATTTCTTTACTTATATTGAATCAACATAGTTTTCTAATCAGACGAGTGCAATCTGAATCCGATGGGAAAATGTATTTCTATTTTCACCCTATCCCCTTTGTCCTTTATTTATTCGAAATTATCACCTATTTTAAAATTTACCTGAAAATATTTTCAGCGACTCCGAACTCTTAGTGACGAACTACAGAAAATTTGGCCCTACTTTTTCAACAAGCATATAAAAATATCAGTAGAATATACCAGAGAGTTTTCGAATTAGGAAGAACCGCATGAATCACGGATGATAGTTCACGATGAAATAAATCACTCCTTCGCATTGTAGAGGCTCAGAGAAATGGAATCGTGCCGCCATTTCTTCTGGTAATAGAGATGAAATCCTATCAATAGGGTATATCAGCCAGGGTAGCGAATTCGTGCTATATTTTACCCAAATCAAAATTTTAAAGCCGAACTACGAGGTATTGAATTGTTAAATTTAAGGTGTTTTCCTTCAGAACTAAACGCTCGATTTTCACTACCCAGTGGTTACGTAAAATGGAAAAATCACACCCACTGCTTTTAGTTTATTTACTTTTACCATTCAACTGGGAGTTAGATTTTTAGAGGAGGAATCTTCAATACACTAGGTTTCAAGAATGCCTCACTCTATCACCAATACAGAATAATTAATTGGTACTTCAGATGAATAATGAAAATATCATTTGTCGAATTAAGGGTGTAAAAATGTATATCGCTCCACTAGACGTATATATTCCACATATTTAAGTTAAAAGAAACTTTTACTTATTTCCTTACGCCAAACATTTTATCTACACGTCGCAACACGCCCAAAGAAATTATCCTGATGCCTGACTCTGGAAAACCATGAAAGCCCACAGGAATTCTAGATCTTCGAATTAATTAACGGTGGAAATATTACGTGTTTCAACCAGAGTAGAACATTATCTCAGTATTAAAATATATCCCAGTAATTAGGTTCAGATAAAACAATCGAACTTGCAGAAGAAATGGCGAGACTCGATGAAAAGAAAGAACTAAAGATAATTCCGTCATCTAAGGTACAATAAAGCCAAATAAAATTTGAATCAAACCAAAAATGAACTGCGACTGAAACAGGGAAGTAATTCCCTAGGTGAAACTAAGAATGGACACACTGGAGCGTCTAGCAAAATTCTGCCATTCAGGTGTCTCGATTACCAGCAATAGAAGCATCAAGAGAGGAATGGTAAGTAGAACAGCCCTAGCGAAGAAGGCATTGTGCCAGAAAAAAATATAGCTGACAGCTAGATATACAAGCCAGGGATATGGAAGCAGTTTTTTTTTCAAACATATGCATAATGCGTCCTTCTGTATAGCTATGAGAAATGGACTGTAACGGTAGCAGAAGGAAGATAAGAAGCTGTAGATACATGCGGTGCTTCGAAAGAATGATGAAACTAAAATATACAGACAGAGTAAGTAACGAAGGAATCCTTCGATGAGCAAAGGAAGTGAGAATCTTTGAGAAACACTAATGAGAGAGAGCTTTGACCGGGCAAACATATGGGCACAGAAGCCTTCTAAAAACAGTTTGAAATAAATGACGAAGGAAAGGGATTCAAGGAGGCAGACATAGGTTGAACTACGAAAGATTGCCGCTAGAAAAAGAGAGGGTTGTACGATAATGAAGCTATTGGCAAGGGTTACGATGGCTTGGAAACCTGCGGATATCCAATTTGAGGATTGATGGCCGTTAATGATGATGACTTTAGGAATACTGTAGTCGAGTAAGAAAGCTTCAGCAGTTCCACTCTTCACGGAAAGAAATTAAAAGCTTTAAATCTAGAAACTATTAACAAAATCATTTAAATATGTGAATCTGATCGTTATTGCATACCAAAGTATAATTCCCATAGCACTTAAAATTATCCCTTATTGATCTTACCATTAACTATCGATACTACTCATCTTTTCCCAGTGAGCTTTCAATCATTCCACCCCAAGTGTGGGCGGAATTAAATGTAAAATTTGTAGCTGCATAGAGCATATTCTCTCGATTCAAAGTAAATATAACAGACAAATGGTAAATATCGTACTACTTTTTTTTAGGAAAAATGAAGAAAATTGTGCGTAGTATGACGAGCGTAACTGACAGGAATTTCTAATCTACGAGGAAGGCGCCATAAATTCTCGGCCTGATGTAGAGAAAATAAACTTGGTTAAATATAACAATTATTTAGTTTTCAGTATAATCTCCCCTACCTTCAATACGTTTATCCCCTTATAAAAATATTCTGTACAAGCCTGACAGGTCAAGAATCTATGGCTTCTAATATGTCAGTTTGAAAGCTATAACGTGTTATTTAGAGGTAATGAGTATCATTTCATTTAATAATCCAGGGTAAATCCGCTTATACGGAAATTGGAATGATAATTTGACAGAGCAATCTTGGAGGGATTTGGAAGGCTCACCAACGAGACTAAAAGTTTTAAAAATCTCATCGTTCAGGACAGAAAAAGAAGCTCCTAAATCTTAACACACGGACAGGAAATTTTTGAAAAACTAATTAGCGCAATGTTAAGGCAAAGTAAATAATTAACATCGGTGACAACGGTAAATATATCAAAATAATAATAACTTTATTGTGCTCTGGGATTTTTAAGCCCCATAAGAGCAGAAAAAATAATACAAAAATAGATAAAGAATATACATAAGATAATAATACAAAATATAGTCTGCTCACATAAAGATGATACAAAAAAGGAAATATACATGGTTTTACAATTATTCCGTGGTAACCAGAAGACAATCAAATAATTTTTTTTAAAAAGATTGTAACGAAGCGGAATTTTTAATCTGTACAGGCAGGTTGTTCTAGAAATTAGATGCAATAATTAAGAAAGATTTCAAGTTCTATTAAAGAGATAAAAGACGGAATGAAACATTCGATTGCGGGTAAATTAAGAGGAAAAAGGTTTATCCAGACATAATTATTAGATTTCTTTATCCAAACATTAAAAAAAGAATCATTTTTACCGTCGAGTGTTTACTTATTTTCTAAATGGAACATCATCGAACAGTTAAGGAATGAGAAACAAGCGTTGGGTCTATAAAAAAATAAATCATTGCCTCGGAAATTCTCGGCCCCTGTCTATCCGTTTCCCGTCCCTTGCGTGGGAAGGCGCTCAATAGGCTCTTTCAGGGTCCATGCACGCCCTAGTCCGGTCCCTATCGATTTTACGGGCATTTTACGTGCATTTTCACTATCCCTCCGTCTCACATTATGCGGTAGAGCTTCATTCTTGACATTCCTATCCTCTTGTGGTCGTAATCCTCGCTCCGTCCCACACACCAGCGAATCTTGCGATGGCGTAATGAAAGTGTGAATCGAGCACTTAATTACCCTTCGGAATGCCTCTCCAGGATAAGTTAAAAGCCAATCACAGCGTATACTCAATGGATTTCAATGTCAATCACAGAAAATCTCTCTTCCTGCCGTCTTAGCTTGATGAACGGAATTTCTTTTTTAAATCTCCTTTGATATAAGATCTATATACTAATAAAACTCTTTAATTTAATTTTTACTTATTGCTGGTCTTGTTGATGACTGATAATATGAAATCAGCCCAGGGCTAAGTGATACGGAATACTACCAATCATTTATTTGTTATTATATATACGCTGCAAGTGGAATTTCTTCCGTTGGCAGCCCCAACCATTATCTATGAGCAGCTTAATTCAAAACCCAATCCCTCAGACCAGACGTTATACAGAAACAAATATTCTAAAAATAACTAACGTCACTGCCCACAGGCAGTATTCGAACACTACAATACTATAACAGACCTAATTTACAGATATCTCCCCAGTAACCCCACTAAAACATGTACTCCACATACATCCTCTAATCACAGAAACTACATTTCATAGTTTACAGTGTTACTTTCAGGCCAAAACGTCACTTCACCGTTTTCACATCGCCACGTTTATTTAGGCCACCCCTGATCGAATTTCATGAGAAATTTCTTTAATAGCTTCGTTATGGGGCACTTAAAGGATTTTTCCGATACTCATCTGACTCATTAAGGAAAGCAAGGCTAACTACCTCACTCCTCATCCTGCGTAGCTTCATTGAATCACCAGAGCTTTTGGGAGCTGATGATGAAGGGTTTAAGGTCAACAACGTCCTTCACAATGTTTGCACAGGCACAATAAAAAAGTATTCGTACATAGAGGGAAAGAAAAATAAAACGCAAATCAACCCTGAGAGTTGATTATGATTTGATTACTTTCCCTGGAGCTCTGGGAAATTCGTGTTTCCTCCCAATTGCTAAATCTCCGCTTCCCCAAAAGAAAATGCGCCAAAGGAACTCATCTTTAACAGATGACCCAGAAACACGAACGTTTCCAAACCAGCGGGCCAGAAAGATATAAAAACTGCAAATGATATTGATCAAGCTAGCCACATTTATCCCACCTGTTTGCCTATTTAATCCCATTTACAAGCAAGACACGTAAAAGGAAGGGTTTAATAAGAGATCTGGAGAACAAAATATCCTCCATCTTTATGGCAGAGATTTTTTTGAGCATTGGGAATTCCTTCCAAAAGACCTCGTGGGAAGTTTCAAGTGCAAGGGAGACAAAACATATGGAAATATTTCACACTCCTTTAAAGTCTGGAACATAAATCTCTGAGCGCGACAAGAAAAGAGGACCTTGGGGAATTTATCATCAAAGAAATGAAAGGAGTCACTAAAGCATGTGTACATCGCAATACTTCGTCTTAAAAATGCTGAAACCGTTTGGTCATTTTCCAAACTAGCATACGTAGTACCATATCGGAGAATTACGTACAACATAACTTGTATATTCTAAGATTTTGAATTGAATTATTAGTCTTATACTCTAGTTAACTCGGCACTTCCTAATCGCTGACTGGCTCAGGAGGACCATGATGGTGAAATTTATATTAGCTGAAATCATTTCAATCTGCCCTTAATATATGTTTTGGCGTTATTTTTTATATAATCACATACGATCAAAATTTATTTTTGTTTCTATTGATTACATTATTAATGACGGTCATTTTGAGACAACTCGAGTGTTATTTTACAGTTTATTTCAATGCTTTGCTGTAGAAAATGAATAAATGAAAATAAATAGCTTTTATATTTATTGTAGTGAATAAGTTATAATTATGACTTTAAAATATCCATAACAATGCTTTAGTAATATACAGAGAAATTTCAGCTTCCTTGAAGCATTTTTAGGTTCAATTAGCTACAAAATGACTGGTTTTTAAGAAACAAAACAACCCGACTAAAGACGACGATTCACAGAAAATTTCCGAGCCGAGAGCTTAACTATTTAAAGGAGATTAAGAGGACGGCATCTTAGGTCTTCTTTTAATTTCACTCGGAAGGTAAACAGATTGATTTAAACGAGGAGACCACACTATAATTTCCTTCCTATTAACACCTAAGGATTATCAATTTATGCGCATCCGAAATGCGATTTGAGCGGCAAACACTCGAAATTTGCCGGCTGAGGCGAATGCATAAAGCGTTCCGATTCACTCGGTGAGGTAACTCGGACACGTGAAAAGCGACGTTCAAAGAAGCCCTAACGGGGAACGCCGAGGGGGGACAAACAGCCCACAGAAGAGTTTAATCAACGAGGGACAAAAGTGTTGAGAGTGGAAAGGGGTGGAAGGCACACATCAATCACCCGAGGACGTTGATCCCGTCAAAATATTCATCTATTGCGAATTCGCCGAGTGTTTTCTCTGGTTTCGTGAGGCACACCCCTAAACAGTGGCTGTCAAAGGTGTGCTATGACGCTCCAATCGAGGACGACCTCGAAAACAATTTTCTTTTTTATTATTGCTACCGCCTAACGAGGAGAATGGAGGGTATAGATGAGGAATGATAATCACAGCGTAGCTCTATTACACGGCTATCTCGGATGACTTAACATTGGGAAATACTGAGATGTACAACGCTAAGAGAATTTATGACCTGGTTCAATAAATCGTCTCTTCCTACTTCCCAATCGACGCTCTTTCTAGGCCGGTATCTTCAAAAGGTTCTTACTACTAGATCATGATGGATTTATATGCATTTCTGTTACCATATTCTGATGAGTAGAATATTTTCATTTGGTATAGGATTGAGAAAAATGTACCTTTTATTTACTTTTATCACAGTTTTGGCCATGGCTGTGATGAAATAAAAGCTACTGAGGTATGAGTGAATAATTGCACTAATCAAGGTCTCTCTCTCTCTATGGACTGACATGAAAAGTGTTGCTCGTGAAGTCATTGTGCTTAACTTAAGTGGACAAGTTCTGCTTATAAAATTCTGGCTTAGTGAAGAAAGCAAGGGAAAACTACCTCACTCCTCATCCTGCCTAGAAAAACTCATACCTCTCTACAAGCTCTTAGTTGCTTATGTCAGAGAAGATGAGGTACATACCAACCAGCCTTCGGGCTGAATACTTTACAGAAAGTAGTACTATGCATTAGTGTTTCGGCACGAAATAGATAAGAATGTATATTGCTTTATAGTGATGAATGGTGTATTTTTAATTTGTCTTTTGGTACAGGAGAGAAAAAATCTATATTTAATTAACTTTTGCGTAAGTCTTGATCATGGATGTCATAAAATAAGAGTTATTGATATCCCAATGATGACGAGTAATGGAATTAATTTGATTACTCCTTACTAAATGCCACGAAAATTTATGGTCTCATAGCTATTAAATAGTACAATTTTCGTAGCGTCTTCAAGATTGAGAATGAGGAAAGCAACTTGACGAGTACGCCTCATTATCTCTCCAGAGCTTTTGGCAGTTATTGAACGAGGAGTTGATGATTTACGGGCATTTCCTATACTTGAAAAACTTCCATCGATCACGAGCTCAATCTGATATCACCACTTAATTTTCTCAACTGCCAATGCAAGAGGAATATTTCCTTCCGAGTGGAGACCCTTGCCCCCAAAACTTTTTCGCTCCAGCGATATACGTCTGTTCTTCCTCGGCCTCAGTGGTACGCAGAGAGAGTATGTCCACTGGGAAATCAGGTGGATCATAAAAAAGAATATGGGTTTGCGACTTTCAGTTTCGACCCAAGGAAAGGCTATTCCCAATTTCGGACTTTTTTCATAAAGGAGGCCGGACGGGTTTTGAGTCTTGGGACCCACTGAAATATCGACCACCATCGATTCCTCCCGTAAAATTTCAGGAGGTCAGAAAAACTGATACAGAAAACGCTGTGTTTCCATTTCTTAACAGCCTGAAAGCATGCGATCTGCGTATTCGGTAAAATGCGCCCAACTAAAGGGGGAAATCACTCGTAAGCGCTTCGCGATATTCTTTTTTTCTCTCGCTTCAGCAAATTGGCGCCGTCATAGGCCGGCCGTTGGGAGCGGATCCAATTGAATGTTCTCCAGAAATCTCGAAATTTATATCGATTTGGGGTCGACGGTGGTTTTAAAAGAAGTGCGTGGAGGAAAGCGTGTCTCGCAGAGCGGGAGTCGGTCTGCTTATTTCTTTTTATTTCTTTCCCTCGCTCCCAGCCTTTTCTCGGTGAAAAATGGTCAGCGGAGACCGTTAATATTCATCAGCGAGGGGATTAAAGTCTGGAGCGAAAGAGAGAGAGAGAGAAATGGAGAGGAGGGAAAATATATTTTATCGCAATACATCGCATCTCTTTCAACAACCGATTCCCTCTGCGAATTTATGAAGAATTACTGGCGTAACTCTTGAGAGGAAAAAAAATAAAGGCATTTTATTTAGATACTGAATTTCATCCTGGAATAAACAGGTGGTAAATGAACAATGCCCTGAGAGATTAAATAACTCTAATTAAGGCTGATTTAGAACGGCTTCCTTCTTTCAAGGGTCAAGTTTTTTTAATCATTACTCCGAAGCTGTTCAGGATTAAATAAAAGTAATATTTTCTTTCTGAATTTCCATCGTTGATATTTTGGTGGAATTATTCAATATATAATATTTGAAGAAAATTACATAATACTATTATATTTTTTCTGAAAGTGTTAAATATTTGTTTTATCCGAACGAAATTTTCGCAAAATCTGAAATAATTAAAGAAAAGTTCTCAAATATAATCGAATTGAGATAAATGATTGAAATTTTGAGTTGTTTGTATAAACAAAACAAAGATAGAAAAGATGGAGGGTTATTGCTCTCCACAGCCAACTTTGCGATGAACGGATTGAGTCGTAAAATGAAACCGTTGCCAGAAGTTAAGGGTTGAAAATTTATAATTGTAAACTAAGAGTAACCGATATAATTACAGAAAAAGACTGCAACTGTAAGGTGCGATATTCCATACAACGACCAAATAAAATCAAAGTAGCATGGATTACATGAACCTCTTCATATTGAATATATTTTTTTGTTTCAGTGAAGCTAGTTTAGTTTTAAATATTTATAACTTTATACCTTGTAATAATTAAGTTTATAAAAAAATAATCTCAAATATACTAAACAGAAGATGACATAATTATATTTATAACTGGACAATTGGGTTCATAAATACTACTATTATTTTGACCAATGAAGTCAATTCTATGCATACAAGAATTATTTTATAAAAATTACTATATTATTTATATATATATATTTGCTCTCATTTTATGTAACTATTACTATACTTGCTATCCTTACATAACAATTACTTTTCATAAAATTTAAATGCATCTAAAGATAATAAATAACTATTATCTACGACGATATTAAAATGATAACATTATGCTCTATTACATTAGCGAACTGGTGATAAGCCCCTGTCATCACCTATCAAGCCAATTCGCTATTAATTCGAGAGATGCATAATTAAACGATGCCATAGCTCTAACGTCAGGAATTCTCAACTCCTACGACGGATCCAGATCAAAATGTAAAGCGAATGAACGACCTCGAATGTGACAGCATCGGAAGCGAAGCAGACTTTAGAGCGGATTTCATAGCCGTCGATTGGCACGCTAACCACACCCAGTATACCCCCTAAAGCATTCTCGTGTCTAATTAATTGGAGACGTGGAGGCACGCGAGCGATTTTCCCCGAAGATCTCCCGGGGTGACAGGAATGATAACTAACAGTTTGCTACGGCCTCTCCAAGGGAGGTCGGGAAAGCTCCGGCGGATGGCGCAAAATTTGAGAAGACCATAAAATAACGACCTAAGAGAAGAGGCTCCGGGCTGGGGTAAGGCTCCATTGATGTCTTTTATTGCTCATACGACGGGAGGCTGGAAGGAAGACGAGCACATTAGTTTACCTTCCGGCAAAGATGCTTCGGAAGCTTGGAAGATATAAAAAAACGAGTCAACCTAATAAACTGGGTCCCCAAAGCTCCATAACATATGCATGAGATGTTATTATGCGCCTCCGGTATGCAAAATTTGCTTTGCCCACATCTTCATCGGAAATAAGGTTAGGAGCACTTCGACGACATACATTATGATATAATTTCATTAACTCTCCAATCATTTTAAATAAAATTATCGTTAGTTCGTCAAGTACGTATACTGAATATTATTACAAGCAGAAAATTGGAAACCCATCTCTACTCTAACATATATTAATTGCAATGAAATTCAATTATATAATTGCTCCGAAGCAATTAATTTTCTACGTCTGTCTCGATGTAATTATTCCGAAATTCACTCAGCACCGATATATCATTTAAATTTAACAAAGAGTGGGGTTAGCTTTGGCTAGGAAATGACATTATATTGTGGTATTAGGTCTCATCCAAAGTAGCACAAAATCCCGTCCAGAAATGGAATTTGTAGCGCTGCCTCGCTTGGTGGAATTGCGAATCATGCATTCAGTAAACATTCATAAATATTCTCCTCGTGCAGATATAAAAGAGGGCACTCTTGGCCTCTCCCATCGATTTCAGCCTTTGCTCTTTTTTTGCATAAATAACTGGATCAATTAAAACTATATACTTTCAAAAAGTTGAAAAAGATTTTTTTTTCAAATACGGTGTAAAACGAGAAACCTCGGAACATTCAATATTTCTATTTAAGTTGAGTAATTAGTGCATATATTTTTTTATTTAATGCCAAGGAAGTAATTAAATCGCACATCAATTAATGTTAATACTTTGGTAAAACTAGTATATCAAAGTATACTCGATGCGGTTTAGATTCTAAAACATAATGCCAGACATGATATGTAATAAATATTTTTGGCAGCGATTATTTTTAGCTTCCTTTTATTACATATACGTATTCTATGTAATCATGAATTTATCTTATGAGATTACATCAATCATCAAATAAATTCTGTCTCAATGATTTTCTGCAGTTTCTGTAAGGAGTATTGCTAATTTCAATGCCATACAAAACATATTTCCTATAATGTGGAAAGATAAACCTCGTAAATTATTATAGAAATCAAGATATGTAATAAATAATAATATGGAAAATGACAAATAAGCTTAACTGAGCTAAATACAAAAATACAGCTCTTGGTTTTTCATTTGGTATTGCTGGCATTTCTTGAATTTGTCAGGTCGACGAGTGTTTTTGATGTAAATATTAAAATTCCATTTCCGAAGCTCAGCTCAAAGGCCTTTCAAACTTTTCGCGAGGAAAGTCAATACAGAGTTGATAAGAGAGAAAAATTCGACATGGGCGATTCGGGCTGGAAAAATCACATCAATCTCAAACAAGCTCCTCGAACTGTTTTCAATATCGTTCGAAAGAAATTTACCGCTCCAAAAAAACTTTTTTAAATCTGAAAAATGCTTTATAAGGTTATCTTATATATATTTCGCTCATATCAAACGCATACACAAATACATATAAATTACTATGCTTAAAATGAAGATTTCTGTCTATGACGTTGACATTAAAAATCGTCTTCGATGGATCTTTCCACCCTTTATGGATATTGTACGTAAGTAAAGGTTACGGCGCTAATATTACACCAATCCATACTTACGTTATATACTTATTTAGGTATTAGTGGTGAAAATTTTGTAAAGTTTCAAACTAATTAAAGAGTTTGGGTTGGGTTGGTTATAGAAATTTTCTTCGTCAGTTAATCTCACAAAATATTCAAGGGATCTTTTCGACCTTTATGGATATTGTATATACATAAATAAAGGTTATAGTGCTAATACTTCATCCATTCATACATACATTTTCATACAATACATACTTACTCAGGAATTAATGGTGAAAAATTTGTAAAAGAATCAAAATAATTGGAGAGTTCGGGTTGGTTTTCTTTCCTTGTCAGTTTACTTCACAAAGTTATATTGAAAAAAGATACAGGTGACGCTGATTGTGGTTGTTGACCCTAACTTGAGAGGGTTCTTAGGGAAAGGGCTACCATCCACGGCTACCCATTCGAGGGCATTCTGAGAATGGAAACTTATGAGATGCTGAGGGAATTGGACGAACCAAGCACACGAAATACTGCGGAGAGGTCACGCAGAAATACCTCGAGAGATATAAGAAGTGGAAGCTATATATATACCTTTCGAGGGCTCTTTCTTATACTTTGCCTTAATATACTCGATTGGCATCCAAAGGTAATATTGATGGAGGAACAATGGATTGCATCATCAATTTGCAGATTCTGCGGGTACTCTCTGGAAGACGAGGACAAACAGAACGAAAACAAGTGAATGCATACATTTGAATGCATCACGACTGTACATGCTGGGAAGCGGCATTTGCAGATAAACACGAGGAAAAAGTTTCAAAAACGGGCATGTTCATAACTTTTGCTTTTTAAGCAGCATTTTTCAACTCACTACATAATACTGCAGTATAATACTACAGTATGATAGTAGTATCATAGCTAGAATGAGTTTTAATTTTACTATGCATAATATTCTTTATATTTATTTAAACATTAGATATAACGTATACATAATACTATATTTTTGTATACTACGACAAGACATTTATATAAATTCTATCGAAGCAACGAAATCCAATTAAAAGGAAAAAAACTTGAAACCGTAGATTACTTCTTCTAGACAATATTTGGGCACTTATGCAGAAAATCATAAAAATGAAAAGGAAAAACATACCGGATTGTTATTAATTCATTAATGAATTCAGAAGATGCTGTAACGCCATAGAAGCTCAACTCTTGAGAGACTGATATTTAGAATTGAATGAATGCGGTACGGGGATTTTAGCTCATCATATATCAGGTTACCAAATGGCATTAGTTTTGCACTGCATGATTTTTAAAGAATAAAAATCTTTGAAAATTTCGTGAAATGGGTCATATCTATATTATATAAAGACTAGCACTCTTTTGCCGTTGAAGACACTTATTGGCAGAAATCAATATCATCGTACTGAACAAAAAATTTAAAAGGGGATAAGATGACGGCGAAAACTGATTCAAAGTAAAGATATCGCAAAAAAAATTTCGAAGAAATCAACTGTTGCAAGAAATATTTATATTTTAGTGGTTATTATTATTATTATGAACATAATAAACCCATTATCTGAAAAATCTAACTATCTCCACTGCGGAGAAAACTATTTGAGAAGGTACATACATTTTGTAAACTTTTCTGTTAGAGTCATTCATACTAACTAAAGATAGATGATTAAGAGCTTGACTTCCATACAGCTTCATGAATAGAGAATTTTCTTGTCTGATTATTATTATATAAGGTAGAATAAATGTTTATGATCTCAAGAATAAGTACTGATACAGTTTGTTGAAATTCTAGCTCCTTGGAGAACTAAAACGAAAGCGACATAAACATTTTAATCAGGACGATAAAAGAATTCCACAACATACACGCAAGATACACCAGAAAGAAGGATAGGGGACATCAAAAGAAGTAAAACATAGTCTGGATAAGCTTACCACCGGACCAAGGGAAAGAACTGTAATCATTACGGGAAAATGAAAAAAGTTTCCTGACGTTCCCGAACCCGAGATCGAGACAACTTCCGACATGACAGCTTTAAGAAGCTGCCTCTTGCGTCTCCGCAGAGATCCCGAGATACGAGATTATGGCTGGACTGGATTAAAATGTCTCCGCAAGATTTTGGAGATGTTAGGATACTAAACCAAGAGATAAGGGAATAAAAAAGAGAAAGGGGATTTTTGCAAGGTCTGTACAGATTACCGCATCTCTTTTCCGGATCGATTCCTGAAACCTTGAGGCAGGGGCATTCGATTTCTAATACCCTTCAAGGGGTTCTTTGCTCTTTCTCCACTCAGAAATGAAACAGTTACGTTTTTGAGCCATCGAATCTTTCCACAATCGAACTGAAAGAGATATTGAAAATAGACGACCGCTGAAAGCAACGCTCAAACCTTATCTCGCTCGAAAATTGGATTTTCTTGGAAATAATTGAGTGCACCCCCAACTCAATTCAATGATGCTACGAAACGTCAAACGATAAAATTCATACTCAAATTGCTTTATTGTGTATAAAATTGGGTTAAAAAATATAACTAAAAAATTTCAAAACTTCGTATATACATTTACTAGTCAAAGTAACTGAAACTCGATCCTGTAAACTCCATACTCCCGCGATTGGGGCCATCGTCTTCTACACTAAAACATAAGTCTAGCTCTAAAATATATAGAAAATAAACTGAATTGTAGTACTGATAAAATATAATAGGAAGTTCATTAGATAAAATAAAGGCTAGCTGAATTAATTTTTACTCATTCATGCAAATTTAATTTCAATTTTTATTATTAAAGAATGCACTAGATAAATACGCTAACATTGTAGGTAAAAAAAGAACAGCTTGAGTCCGCCTTTTCTTGACAACAAATTTGGATGTATTTTTAGGATTGGCTGCGCATTATTGTGCAACCTGCCAACATATCTTTAATTGTTTTTTGTTAATGTATGAAAATAAAATTTTAACCAACATCTTCATACAAAGTTTCCTTAAGATCATACGTATTTAAATGAATGATTTGCAGTCCGATCCCAGCGGTAATCGAACCCGAAAACGTTTTCGTCAAAGATAAATGCGTTACCCACATTGCTATCCAGTGGCTTTTCTTCTCGGATATCAAGTATTTTAGAACTATATATCCGCGGGTTTGGGCAAAAGTTTCATATTCCGCTTGCTCATGTTTGCTTTCCCGCTGTGGATACCCAGTGGGGGTAACTTAGTGGTATAAAATGGTATGTAAGTAGTACAGTTTCCCAATGGTAATACAGCATATACTAGTTGGTGTTACCGACTTCCCAAGTATTTCCTTACAATTTTCCATACCGCAAAATCCTCAGTTTTTAAACCCATTTATTTATAAACTAATCTCTGTTTATGAAATATGTTTAATAACGATGCATTTTAATTTCCACTTTTGATCCCGTCACAATAAAAGCCACCTATATTTTTTTATAAAGAAATTATAAAGCTCCTGTTCCGAAGAGAAAGCGACATCTTCCATTCCGTTCATTTGTTTCGTTAGTGTGGCGGAAACCGTTAACGGCACCCGTTGTTTTCTGAAATTAAAAGCAAACATCCGCTCAAGTGCAATGCATATTCACGCAGATGATGCGAAATGTAGATAAGAGCCGTAGGACACGCGTCCCCTGACAATGAAAACGCGACGCCATTATGATAGCTCCTCTCTGATTGGCTCAGGCGCCTCTGCGACATTTAACGTGAAGCATGAACAAATTCAACACCCACGCCCTTTAGGCATTACACCATGCGTAGCCATTCCAGGAATTTTACGCTCAACATCTTGTGTAAAGCTGTTAAAAGCAGCAGTGGAACCTTTGGCGTGGGATCGTTACGAAAATTCGGTTAAAAGGGTTTTCAAGGATGAGATATACCATTCGCGCCACATGGATTAATTCCTCTATTGTTTCAATCTACTATATCTACAAAGGATCCCCAAAAATAGAGAATGTCTAAATGTTTACCTTCAGTGAGCCGTATAACCAAATTTAAAGTCTACGTGGGTTGCATGTAACTTATAGTCCGGCTAGTATTTTAATTTAATAATTTTATTTCAATGATTTTACTTCAATAACTAATCAAATATCGTTTTTTATTTCATTTCTGGCGTTCATTTATATTCATAGGAATGAGATTTACAGAAGAATAGGGTGTCTCATATTTTAGAGTGAATGTCCATCAAAATACGTTTTACCAGCTCAGAGATCAGGATTCAGGATAGAAAATGGCTTAAAACATTCAAGAAAGAATTTGCTAATTTTCCTATACATAAAAGTCCGAGAATTGCACATCCATTGCAGATAAGGTACATACAATCTATTACTCAAAAACTATGCGAAAATTTTTTAAATAATTTAATTTTCCAAAGTTGCTATCGTAATCGAAATATAACAGGCGTTAACTAACACTGTTGTAATCGTTAACAACAAAAAACAATAATTGTTATTTTTAATGTTTAACATTACCTCAAATACTAAAAAAAACAGTATCATCCCTTACTCTGTTTACCAGAGTAAAAGCAGATCTTCAGATTATAGGATTTTCAATTTTCCACAACAAATGCTAAAAGGGAAGACAGAACTCTCCTTCAATTATACGAGAGGATTAAATATTTTTCAACAGTTCATTATCCATTTGTGAATCTATCTCAACTATATAGATTTGTGAAACTTTAATAATGTACAGATGTTTCTTGATATCTTCTCATAATTTATTGAATGGATGTTCATATTTTTTATCTAATCATTAAAATCACAGCCTCCTCTTGATAACAGCTTTTAAAGGTTATTTGCACAGCTTCCAACGTAATTTTTCCATGATTAAATTTAAAAATGACTCGCTTGCATAGCAACTTTGTAATTACATTGTCAATGGCCAAATTTTCCGATAATTTTCCCCGTCCATATCGAACTAAAATCCATATCAAATTAAGCCGAAGAAAGCTCAGAGAGTTTACAACCGGATGATTATGATACGAAGCTTACAGTGCAATAATCTCCTAATTGGTACCGACGACTAACTGCCGTTTCAGCTACTGACCCATCGGTGCACAATGGCACGTCTACCTGATAGTAATGAAGAACGCTATTTCAATAGAAATCAGATTTCCACTTAAGCAAGGCCTTTCAATCCTAATCCCATAGCCTATCTAATCAATAAGCGGCTCTCGAGTTCTAATCTATCGCGCCATAAATCACGAACGGATAAACATAGAGCGAGAATTCTGACGCGGCTTTCCACTGGCACTCAACGCCTCCGGCACCTTTAAATTAATCGATAGACTCATTTGTATCGAATGAAATATATTGTCATAAGAACGAGACGCTGTTTCCTCGAGAATGCCGGAACGTGTGAGAATGTATATCGCACTCACTGAGAGCAAACGAAAGGCGATCCGACAACTGTTGAGGAAGAGATGAACCATTTAGGACAATTGGAAGTATGCACGTACGTACGTAAGGCGGGAGCAGAACACATGAACTGCAATGTTTAAGCACGCGATGGATAAGTGTCGTTGTTATGTAACACACGAGGCGACACAATGGAAAACAGATGGCTCGCTGGTAAATGCGGCGCAACGGTGCACTTTTCTTAAAGAAGGCTCCTCGTCTGTGAATGGTGAAAATACGTTGCTTCTTTTTGGTATTATTATAAAAAGGAATAGAATAAGATTAATGGGGTGATAATAAAAAAATCATACCGTCGAATTGTAGGTTTGAATAGTGAATACACACAATTGTAAGTGAATAGTAAGTAAATTGTAATTCATATTACTTATTACAATAGTAACATTTCATATGTCATAGGTCATTCCTTATTATTTTTCGCAAGTAACTGAAGGTAGGCTGTCAGCCTGGTGGCAGTGTTTTTACCATAACACTTTATACTAGTTATAAACACAATAAATATATAACATAAATTATATACAAACAATCCCTATAGAATAAACTTCACAGAATCAGACGAGGTGTTGCGGTAATCCAAAATGAAAAGAATCTAAGAATGATTTGTAATTTTACCACAAATCCCTCTTAGATTCTTTCCAATGCCTACAGAATGATATTATTCTAACATACATATATAATCCCTTACTTCTCCAGAGGGTCCCTACATTACTACAAAACTTTGAGACATTTCTCTTTGATAGATTATGTATTTAATGCAGAAGGAAGAATCACAAAACCCAACGCAGAATAACCTGACCGTCAATATAAGTATAATATACTAGTAATGCATATTGGCTTCTATTAGCTTATTTATAAAATACTTATTACAATACCGTGCGGTATATGAATGACGAAGAGCGAAAGCGGTTTTTTTTCACATTCACGACGTAATACTTTCGAGAGCTCTTTCGCGTAGTCAAAGAAGAAAGCTCGAAAAGTAGTTCATTCCGAAACCATAAAATCAATTGTGAGAGTGAATATCTCTCTTTATCGAACCCATTGCCGCGATGTTGAGACAAAAAAGTATAACACTTCTTCCATAGTGCACGAAAAACATATTGACCGTCACTTTCAGGGTAAAATTCGACTATTTATGAAAATAACGTCAATTAGAGTAAACGAGGAGAAAACTATACATCCGAATTTTTAATGAATGAAAAATCTGTGACGTTCTCAAACACGCGATATCGGTGAATGGAACTATAGAGAGTTAACCATTCGCATGCCCGTGATTTTAGCATATCTGGACCACATAGAGGAGATCAATAAAACCGAAGAACGGAAAGAAAACCCGTGCCTTTCTTTTTTATCGGGCCGGAGAGCATGCAAATGCTCGATCCCATTGTCTTCGGCCTCTCTTTTAGATAGCCCGCACGAGAATATCGGGAACCAATGATCCGATTACAATGAAAATTCGAATGCAAAAGGATCTGCCCTTTTGGCATTGATTGAACTTTGGACTGGATTCTTACGAGCCTTGAGGCGAAGAGCTTATCGAGTTTCACTGTACATAGATAAAGACGTAGGAACAATGATAAAAGAGAACGAGAATTGACGGAAATAAGTAAGGGTATGAATAATTTTCTCCTATCAGTGTCGGGTCTAAAATCTTTCCACGAGGAGAGGGGGTTAAAACAATCTCCTTAAGAAAAATCTCCAATTAACTTTTAAAACACCATTTTGTCGCGATAAATTTAGCAGCTGAATCTTAATTGTTGTAAAACTTCGCAATATTATTTTAATTCCACTCCTTGTAAGATCATAGGGATATTGGTTGGGTGAACTACAAATTCATTACGGGTACTTACAAAAGGAACAAAATTCTCATATTCAGCGTTCCTTGTCGTTATGACGGTACTAAAGATATTATTCCGATGTAAATTTCCAATTTAATATTAATATATGCATTGGAATAGTAGAGCAGGTGGTTGACCCATTTATGTCTGGCGTAGTCATTTGATCATGACGGATGTATTGACGTGAACAATTACATATATTATTCTTTTGATCACAGAAATGGCCGTATTATTCAATATATTATAAGACGAACGGGTTGAATAGCAGAACAAATTCGCTTCCTTGAATATAGTTTCTTTGACATATTCTAAAACGAATGCGTTCGACAGCAGAACTCATTTTTGGTTCGCTAAAGATATAATATTAATAATAATTCTATAATACTCTAATATAAAAATAATTATAATTCTTTATAGAAAGATTAATTAAAAGTAAATTGATAATTTATTTTATGTTTACGCTTATTTAGTTAATTTTAAGTTAACGTTTATAAGAAAAATACAGGCGTTAATGGGTTCAATTTGCATGCAAATATCCGTATATCCTTAAATTACAAGAAATGAAAGAAAGATGGTGCCGCCTCCAGAAGGCATTTACGTTGGGATGGGTATAATAAAGGAGTCATTCGCTTGGGAGCTTTGTTCATTCTCAAGAATTCCGCCAACATATTTCCTTCCTTTATTTTCAGCCGACGCGGAAAACAAATCTCCTAGGGAGGTGCGAGATGTGTCCAAATACGAAAGAAAGCATTTTCTGCGGAGGATACAACGACGGGAACAGAGGCGCCCTGCACCCTGGAGACGAGAAAATTCCAGGGGGGAAAAGGGTGGTAGAGAGGTTAACGACTTCGAGATGGGTCAAGAAAGACTTGGTTTTGTTTCCTGCGACTGAAGGAGGCCTTCAAACTACGAGATCTCCTCCTCCGAGGGAGAATGGAGCGTAAAACGCCGTGAACTACTTGGACTTCCCAGGAAATAAAATGAGGAACTTGCGACTTAGGGAATTTTTTCATCCGCACCATATGGTATTTCCCTCTTCCCCTTAGCATTCCTTGCCTCCTCAAGGAATTTTTTCTCTAGGGAGTACATAAAAAAGATAGAAAAATGTTTCGATATCCTTAATTTGTTTTCTAGTTTCAAGTTGAAAAATATAAGCGTCAACCCTTTGAAAATTAAGTTATTTAAGAAATTTATTTCAAAATTTGTCGGTTATTTTTATTTTACGATTTCATTGTAAATCAGCTTTTGATAATAAGTGACATTATAATATAGACGAAATTGTTTTGTCAGCATTTATTCAACGCAAAAAATAGCTGAAAAGGCACATAGCACCTCACGAATGTAAAAACAGAAATCTGATTAAATATATTGAAAGAATACGAAAAACATTGTAGAGAGGACAGTACACGGAGCACAGTATACGCAATTTATTAGAAATTACTAGAAGTACGTAATAAAGAAAATATGGGTTACTCATCATAAGCAACCGATTAAAATAAGGTACCCGTATCTGATAAGGACAAAGTTCACGGTCTATACATTAGTTAATGTATGTTAAGTCAATGTAAGTCTGTGCTCTGTGTATAAAGAATCCAACAATCGTGCGCAGCTGGCTGGAATTATTGGTGAATTGTAATATTTATTCTTTATATTAAAATTATTTAAGTAAAATACGAAATCTAAATTTTCCCTAATATTCGTACAAAAATAACCCTGAAAAACTTGAAGCTTTTTCTGTATGAGATCGCAATCTAACGCAATCCTTATGGACCCCGAAAGAGTATTTTATGTTTTCTTTCATATTTGTATTTGCAAGATAATATAGCCGAAATTTTCAAACTCTATAACGGCAACACAATTACTAGTATAGATAAAATGAAAACGAATGTGAGAGCTGAATATTTAAAGGACTCCATGTTGCTTCTATTCTCTTCAAATGTCAGTCATGTTTAACAATAAGTCAAACACCATACATGTTGGTAGCTATCTCACCATCGTATCTTCCGATACAAGGAAATAAAACAGAAGATGTTCTCGCTGTACCGTAATTTGCATTTGGTTTCTTATTGAGTTCCTCATGAATTTCCCCATCTCTTTCTCCATTAATATAAATAAGGCATTGTAGTTGAAAAGTAAACGTTTCCCATAGCGAGCTTATTCAATTCCCTTCCGAAAAAAAATTCACCTGCAAAACGTATTCCAGATCCTACTCTTTCGTCAAAATTGAATAAATGATATAGTCTGATGGAATAGCTAAATAGAGAGGCAATTGAAAGAACGTAGCTTGCTATCTTCAGTTCTGTTACGGAACAACGAATGTAAAACAGCGAATATTCTCCAGTATATGTGAAGAAACTCTTACTGAGTACGATTTCAAATTAAGAAATGCGAATGAGGAAGGCTTGAGAATTTAGTCGTTCGAAGTAACCATACAATATATGAAGTAAACAATGTATGAAGTTAGATACAATACACGACACGGAATAAGGCGTAACTTTGTTGTAGTTATTAATTATATCAAAGTCCATATTGAGGAAACTTTTACTAAACCACAGAAAAAGTTTCCTCAATATGAATTTAGATACAATGAAGTTTGGCATACAATGTATCCGATGAAAATATTCACAATTAATCCAAAATTAGTGCGTTTATATGAACCCATACGTATAAAAGAATTATATATAATCAAATATTAAATATATTCTTACCTACAAATGAAAAGTAAGAGACGATTGTGAAAAAGCTAAAAATGAATATCAACTTGCATTAAAATGAAGAGCCCTTTTTGTAAATAAAAAACGACAGATATAAAATGCACGTAGAATTCAGTATCGGTGATGCGATTTACGTCGTATTTTTAACGAAAAGTTACCAAGTGTACATGGCGTTGGTACAACTTTTATTAGAGTACAGCAACGCAATATTCCCCCAAATTTCTATTCTAAAAATCGATAACTTGAAAACTTCTACACTTCTTTCCAAATCCCCATTTACCCTACTTTCAGGGTACTCCCGATGTTTCTCAACGATCGGGAAACGGCTACAACCAGAAAGCTTTATGTTTATCCGTATATCTTTTCTAGTCATTTTTTTGCTCGTATATTTTTTTAATTTAAAATTCTTTGTCTTACATAAAGCCTTTAGAACATCGTTTTTTCTAAAAAAAATATCATAATAAAATTTAACACTCCTCCTTTGACATCTAGTTATTTAACCATCCAATAAATGAGGTAATATTTTACATGATTCTGAAATATTTTAAACCAAGAAGTTTCATTACGTAATTAGCGACTCAGCGCTGGATTCCAATACACATATGACGGCATTAAAATTAATATTACAATAACACATTCATTTTATAAGTTACGAGTACTCGTAATATACTTTTATTGTTGAAAGGTTTAAGTAATCCTTAAATTATGCTTCCTATCTGATATTCTAGTCAAAATGCTACGGAAGACGAAATTCAAGAGCAAAATATTTCTGTTTAAACTATAAAAAAACAGTTTAAACTAAAATAAACAGTAAATAAATTGTGGTATAAGTACAAATCTTTCGTGGATTATTTCCATTATAGATTACCACAACACCTCACCTGATTCAGTGAAGTTTATAAAATAAACAGATTATTAAATCTCGCGGTGCTTGGGTTGTGACAAAGCTTGAAAGTTTTCAGGACTACAAAATTTATAAAGTCTCCTTACACGATATACTTCAACTAGGAACTTTTTGACAAAAAGACTGCTTTTGGAAAGTCTGGAATCGAAACGATGACTCTAATGCAACGTAATTCTCCCTGTCTTCTTCTTTAACTACGTAAGTTGTATATATGGCTGACAGGCATTGACATTTTTGGAGAGAAATTAGCCGTCTTCCTTTTTGGCAGTTGATAAACAATTACTGCACACTCATAATGTAAATTTAATACCATTCTCATTTATCTCAGATAAATAAATATGAAGTAAGAATTTTCATTTAAGATACGATACTTAGTTCCGATGATAACATTCTCTTAATATAAAATTATTACATAGTAGATTATTAAGGCAATTCGTGAGGACAAAACTCTTCGTCCGGTTTATGCGTGAAATATTGTAGCCTTCAAAAGGAGTACGTGAAAGATTACTCAGAGCAATCCTTTCCTAAATTAGTGTATATGTGAAGGGTGGAACAAATTGCAGTGAGAAAAAACCTTCATGGCGTGAGGTTATGGATTGAGAGTGGGCGAATTAAACGTCATATCCATGGAGTGAATTAAAGAGTCACGACACGAATGATAGCACAGAAATAATTCAGTTCATACGCCTAAAATACTAATTTGTCCATTCGCGGAACTTCGGCGGAACGAAAAAACCACCAATTTTGATCCAAACAACTTTTCTCGTTCGAAACCCTTAATTGCTGCCCAAAATTCAAATTTCGTGTTCGCCTCCATAACAAAACTTAGGCAAAATGAAAAAGGACTAGGATGAACCTTTAACTGAATTTTGATAAGCCTTCTCATTCTCATCATTCCTCTTCAGGAACCTTTCCTTCAATTATGTTCCCCATTAAATTCCATTACTTGAACACTTGGGACTTTGCCCAAGTCGAGAAAGGGAAATTTCGTTACCGAAGAGCCTAAAAGATCGCGAAAGGGACGGCAAGGAAACTGCTTTACTGTCGGGATATAATGCCACTTAATTAATAAAAGAGAAGAACAGAGCCTACTCATTACGGAGAGGTAGCAAGTTATGGGCGAAATTATGAAAAAAGGGCGGAATTTAAGATTTACCGACACTATTACCCTGTTAAAAGAATCATCCCTATCAAACAAAGGAACTCGTTAAATTTTCATATTTAAATAATGTAAACAGAATAAAGTAACTAGGATTGAATTTTTACTTGGTGTCATATGTCTCTACAGAAAAGAAAAATATATATTACATCAGTACCTAATGAAGATAGGCGATCCTAAGCTATTTTGTGCGTATAATTTACTCATCGAACTAATAAAACCTCGTCCCGCAAATAATTTTATTTTCTTTATTTTCCGAAGAGAGTTCATCAAAATGTAAGGTTTCTGCGGCCTACAGTTCCAAGGATCTTAAGTAACAACATCAAGCCAGTTGTTTCATCTGAAACTATAAACTACGACGCATATCTACACAAATTTACAAATATCTCAATCATATAAACACAGTGCATAGAACCATAGAGTAAGATTCATTTAATTACTATGAAATAGACGAAATCCTACAATAAAAGGTCTAACAATCATTGAGTATTTCAGCTTAATATGCAGATTCAATAACTTCAGCTGACCACCAAAAGTACAGACAAAAGCATTGAAAAGCGATTTATATTAATATCTATGTTAAACCAAAATATATGAAAAATTGTTAATGCAATAGTTTAGTAGAATTTTCCCTATCAAGTTCGGAAGAGGCAGGCACAAGGTTTGTAATGACTTACGCCGTATATGCTCGCAACCCGCAATACTCAAGGAGTAAGTTGCGAGAATTTTAAGTAGGTCGGTACGATTAATAAACAGAGATTTCAGTTTTGAGTGACAGGATTTAAGTAGTAAAATCTTTCGAAGATGTACGCCGCGGGCTGAGCGGAAGGAAAACAATGAAGCTCTTTCATATACATTGACATTCAGAAATCAGCGACATCACAGTGAATAGGGATCAAACACTAAAAGTCAGTCGTGATCAAGCGCTGTACCAAGGTTCTTAGTCATCTTCATCGCCCTTCATCGTAGAAATTCAATGTTCTTCAAAAGCTTATTTATTAAAATACGGCTGAGCCAATATCATTTCGTAAACAATTTTATTATTCAAACAAAATTCATAAATATTATTTAAATTATAAAAACCTTATAGAGAAATATTTCATACGCTACTAGAAAATATTTTCATTCGTCGTCTCTCGTGGAAGCTAGAAAGAATTTTAATTTAAAATGTGAGCTCATTTATCCCATAAGGTTTCGTTAGAACATATCAATATTATGTAAAGTACACCAACAGCCTACGTAAGTTGGCCTTAAGGGGCGGGGCTGTGACCTAATACCACTAGGAAGAAAACTGCTACTTATATGAAATCAATCTGGTAAGCTTGATCTATTGATGGAACCGCCATATTCTGATGACAAACTATCTCAACATAAAGAAAGTAACAATAAAATTTGCGGAAACACAAAGAACCGTTCACTTGATTTTGGTGGTGCGGAGATGACTTCTACGATAAAATTTAAACATAAATGGGTATAATTAAAATCTCGATTTTAGCTGCATTTGAAGTTGTCGTAACGAATAAGCTATGACGTTTCAACCGGAAAAATTGAGCATCGAAGCGGAAATCGCAAGGCTAGAATCAAGAGAGTAGAGAACTTGGCACGTATCCCACATGAATAAATATCCTCGGCTTTCCACAAACATAAAAGCCTATCCTTTAGCAAATATATAATCCAAATCTAAATTTTAACTAGATGTTGAAGCTGTTAGCAAATTAGCTGGAGCGTATCAACCGGAAAAATTGCCAGCCGATGCGGAAGTCAGAAGATCAAAGCCCTTACACGCAAATTATATCGCTTTCGTCTCCGACAAACGATAACGAGAAGGAAATCGTCACAGGGAGAGGAAATTACGAGGGGAATTGGGGTGGGGAAGTGGCGAGGAAGATACCGCTCACCGTGTCAACCGGACTCCAGCCTTCCAAATTTCCCTATCCTCCAAATTGGCTCTTTTGAACGATTTACGCCCGGGATGAATGGTTCTCTGCAGAGACGATCGAACGACCTTCAGTCTGGGATAGAGAGCATCAAGTCCCCCGTTTCGGGCTTAAATCACCCGGATGAAGGACGCTGGATCCCGAGAGACGTAACAGAGACCTCTGGAGGGCCGAGGAAAAAATACTCGTTTCCCACACGCGTAAAAAATGAACGACGCAATAGGAACAGACGAGAGAAAGTTTTACATCCCCCGCCCCCCCACCATGCGTGCAGACATGGTGCTGCGGAAGACGCTATAGTCACCGTAAGACTTGGCGCAGTCCCCGCATTGTTATTCCGCTCCTTCGTGCAATTGAAGACAAATTGCTCTCGCCACTCTCTCTCGGAAAGAGTGACTGCGGGTAAGGATGACGCGAAATTGAAAAACCGGGAGTCTCCGCCGCCCCGCAGAGTGGAGGTGATGGAGTGTAACTGACGTGGGCGGCGTACTGTTCCGAGTGAGAGGACGGCTGAGTTATCATTTCCCTGACCGGAGATCGGGAGGAAAAACTTTGCCGAAACATTTTCGAGCGAGCGGTTTTCCGATCGATCGGGGGTCAAATGGTCGGTTAGGGATCGGATGAAAGAGATATCTCCGGCGTTTAAGATGCGGAAAATGGGTCAGAGAACAGATGGAAACGGGCGCGATATGCGAATCTATCCTTCGGATCTGAGAGACCATATGATGGTATTAGGGAGGTCCTTTGATGAACGATTTCCAAAGTCCGATAATTCGAGAGAAGGCTTTCCACTCTCGATGCCGCACTGAAACTGACGAAATAGCACCACTGGTTTAGATCCCAAACCACCGTGACCGGATGCACTCCATTCCAGGCCGTTACACAGCACTTACCGAATTCAACTTATAAAATATAACTTTTGGAAATACTGAAAAGGGTGCCTAAAATATCCCATTCCAGTAATTGTGACATTTTATCAGATTATTTTTGGTATAGACTTGCTTGTTTAACCAGTCGCATGAAAAAATGGGAAATAACCAAAGCATGATATTACGATGTACAGTTAAAATGGAATTTTACTGTAATCTTCCTTTTAACTCCAACATAATTCATTATAACAGAGAGTATTAGTATTTTATTTGATGATTAACGTCAGCTATAGGAAGTGGCAAATTGAGACCAGGTACTATAATTTATACACAAATCCAATTTTCAACTAATCTGAATTCTATGCTTAACTACAATTTAGCGGAATGGAGTGAATTAAAATTAAACAATTTTAATATCTTGAGTTCACTCAATTCGGTACTAATAAAAATCACTTAAATACCAGTGAAGGTTTAAGCATCGATTATAATCCGATTTGTTAGAGCTTAAATATTATTGCAGTTAAACTATATTTTAACCATAATCTAAAACATCGGGACTGTTATTATTAAAATTAGCTTTAACATGAATGTCACCAAGAAGCGAAATCATATATTAAAAAGTTGGGGCCCCCACATGAGAAGGAAATCAGCAGCACGAAAATGTTTGTTAAAGTGCACTCTTAAAGATAAAAAATGTTTCTTCATACTATTCATAAGAATCGTTATTGGATATCATATCAGAACTATTATTCTTGAGGCTAATAGTGAATGTCCGAAAATATTAAGATAAGCATCCCAAAATGTAACTATGGTACTCCCCAAGACCAAATGTGTACATAATTCAGCCACCATATTCCAAATATATACGAATAGTAAAATATGAGAAAATTTTATCATTTGAAAACTCCAAAGAGAGGTATTTCAAAAGGATGGTTTGTACTTCGCGTTTACCGTGCAAAGAGACTGCTGACTCATACTGCAATTTTCATTGGTGTCCATCTCGTGAATATATCATATAAGGTCACGCTTTGGGCATTTCAAGCAACGTTGAACCTTGTACACTAAATTAAAAATTCTGACTTTGCGAGGAGTGTGACCTGGGATTCGGTTCAATGCGACATCATGTTTTGCTTTGGAGAGAGGACAACTTGGCACGCAACGGAGACATCCTAAACTATGTATAAGCATTACAGCATACCGTAAAGTTCGCGCAAAACTTGATTTACTAGCGTCGAAAGAGTAGACAACTTGGCACGTATATGTCATGGATGAATATCCTCAGCTATCAATAAGTACGAGGTATGTTTTTTTAATAAGTACCGTTTTGAAATTAAAAATCTATTAGCATATTGAAATTATGCTGAAAGTAGATAAAAGTACAGGCTTTCTTGTAAAAATAAAGTTGATCAAAAAGTACGCTAGTTTATTTTAATTTCAAAACGGTACTTACTTAAAAAACATGCCTTGAATAAAGCCACGTCCTACAACGAGAATACAACTAGAATCACTAAAAACAACCAAATAAAACTAATCTATTGGAAACAGTAATCAAACAGAATATGCTATGCCAACTAGAACTACATTCTTGTATTTTATATTCTAAATGCCTGAAATTCACAGGAATTAAAAATGTAGAAACGAGGAATGCTTCCTTGAACATCTCGATATTCAATTCTAAACCCAATTTTTTTAAAGTGAAGTGGTTGTATTTATCCTTATGAGGATAGGTATCCCTCATTAAAAATTCAACCTGGAGGAATGCCACAGCAAATCCCAAATTAATGAAATTTCTCCTTTGCTCTAAATAAACGAGAATTTTATTCCCGAGGAAGCTAAATTTTCCAGCATCCCATTTAATTCGGAGCCTTGACATTTATAAGCTCCGGATCTCCGGAGTAATTGAGTTTCCGGGATGTTAGTTTTCGCAATTAATTAGATAAATGGGGATTCGTCGTGAATCGATGCGACAATAAAAGAGAGAATCCTTATTTTTTCGGAGAGTTTCCAGACGTCCGCGGAATCCGAAAGCCTCGACGAAAAGAATTTTTAGCGGACGAATCGCTGTGCGTATCTACAGGAGAAATTCTATTTTGCGATGAAATAAATTTATCTTCGAGTTCGCATTTTTGAGGGAGGGATTTTGCGAGAGAGAGAAAGAAAAATTCAATAGAAGTAGATAAATAAAATCACTGCAGGTATTTTTAGAAAATAATATTTGCCGTGTTTATCACTTAGCTTTGGCGAACACAACTATGAAAGAAAAGTAATGGAAATATTACTCGGAGCTGGAATACGGAGCATGCGAAAAAATGCTTCCTGTATTGGTAATAAATGAAACGGAGATAATCAAAGTCGACAACGGAGCTATAAAAATTGGCGTCTTTCGAAAATAAAAGTGCAGTAAATTTTTTAAATCCATCCACGTCCAATAAGGAATATCATAACGTTATACTCGCATCTAAAGGATATATTTTATCACTCTCCCTTCACGTCTATATTTGGTAGGTCTGCCAATAAACCAATAAAAATATAGAACTTTACTCCGAAAGGGACCTGTTACGCATAAAATATTGATACCAGACCCAGCCATACACTTTTACACTCCCTTGGGGCGAGTCCTTTTGTGTACCCTTAAACGTCTGCTAAGGTCATGAGGATGAAAATGTTTCGCATAAAATTTATCTTTCAATTACTCAAATCGGTGCAGGAACGTAAACGTAAAAAGGTAACTAGATTGAAATGACCAACCGTTGATGAAATTTCAAGATGAGTGATGAGAATATAAAATTCATGCGACTAAGTCTCGTAACATCGCTAGGGCACTGACTCTTATATTACGGACCCTCGCAGTTGACCCGAAGGTCCGCTTATGGAATTTTCCTCATCGGCTATAATTCAGCGGTATAAGTGCCTTAAAAATGATACAGTCTATCCACTGGTGAATTTTCTCGGTAAATAATATTCGTGAAAGCAAAAATTCCAATGGACTAAGCAAAAAATCATTACTTTAATTTAGCAAGAAGAATTATCAGTAAGCTAAAGCGAAAATTTCGTAGCTTTTAGTGACAATTCGCTATCTCGTAATAATGAAGAGTTTGATATATGATATAATATAATAATGATAAAAGTTCGGAAAATTTAATTTTAACAGAAACCTTTAACGAATACTTATCAATTTAATAGAAATAGAGGGAGACTAGTTGAAGAATTACAGATTTATGAACATTCTTGGTTTTTTAGTTCTTATAACACTACGCGTCACAAAAAATTGCTTATACGTTTTTGTTGTGAAAGGGTTTTTCGAAATCTTTTACCTTCCTCGGAAAACTTAGACGTAAGCTCAAACTTCGTGCCTTACTTAAACCTACCCTTACCAACTTCAATTTTGATAAGGGAGAAATTTTTCAAAAACGAACTTCGATTAAACTTCGAAAAATTTTTAAATTAATTAAACAAATTTTCACTCTACCTGATGGCATATATCGCAAAATAGAGCGTATATGTGAATATGAAAAATTGAAGAATATATAAAACTCGGATTTTTGGTTAATCTTAAGTATCCTGACGATAAAATTGTACCGCTGTACACAGTTTTGGAAACACTAGCCTAATACCTATCAACTTCTTATCGCATAAAAGCGCAACTACGATTAATCGATGATTTTCAAATATTTTAAGGAAAAATCATCGATCAAAGAGCTATTGCATTTTCTGATAAATACCGAATATTAATTAGACTACAACCATAGGAATATGTCGTTACCAAGATTACCTTGGTAATGCACGTTTCAAAATTACTTATTTGATTCGTAATGAGTGCTTTTGAAAACTTTTGTTTGTAGATTTGAATAACGCGCAGCGATATTCACATTTTCATCATATATTCATCTAAAATACTGAAAACATCTAAGAATGAACAATTAACCTGCTCTATGCTAGTGATTACATGCGTTTCATTAGCATTTCAGTTTCCTACTTTTTAAGGCTTAATTCAGTAAATCGTTCCCTTTGTCTATTCAATATCCATTGTCCTGTACCTCGACCTCGCGCAGTAATTTTTATCATTTTTTTATTTGTCCTCCAGAAAAAGAGCGAGTTCTCCAACACAACATACCTTAATTACAAGCATTTAAAAGACTGGAGGAATTTTTATGCTTAAGAGGAGTTGATATAGAAAGTAATTTAAGAAAGAATGTAAGGGCAAAGGCAGAGTATGACTAAAGCCAAATATATTAGATAATAACAATAAAGCAACTTTCATTCAGGCTTTATTAAGACTAATAAGTCTCTTCTTACATCTAAAACTTCGTTACGTAAAATTTAAAATAAACAATAGCTTGAAAAAATAACACAGAAAAAACCACAGCAGAAAAATACGTGCTAGAAGGGGGTATGAAAAACCTGCAAAATCTACAGATAGTTAACTATTATATTTAGTAAAAAAGCCAGATAAGAAAAATAGAATATAATAATAAGACAGATAGGAAAGGATAACAAAACAATAAAAATAATTTTAAGAAGATAAGTTGATATAAATATGTTCGCATAAAAATAAACAAAGTTAGATGACATAAAGTGCTTGGGGAAGCCTACATCCGATGTTGGATTGAAAATGGCTGATGATGATGATGAAATGACATCAAGGTTATGGTAAGTTATAATAAAAGGAAAAAACGGCATGGAATGGGAAATATTAAGGCAAAAGAACAAACAGAATGGTAGTACGCTCATTTATCCAGAGGAGCGGTTTAATAATCAAGAGTTGGTCATTGGAAGCTCCCGCCATGCGTGCGAAGCGGCATCTGGGAAACGCCGACAGTACAAAACGAAAATACGTTTCCTGAACATGAAATTTCCTCTTTTTTGGGAGAGACAGAGAGACTTTTTTGCGCCCGTCCACTACAAACACCCGCGCTATGGCAGTGGATCGATAGGTCGCATGCTGGGGCACTGCCGTCTTTACTGTCGACTCATGACTACCCATTCATGACCGCAATACACTCACCGAAAGCACGCACCGTTCGAGAGATAAGGACGGAAAAAGACCGGTCTTTCGGCGGGAAAACAGGGGCAATAAAATCGAAGCGAGGGATTAAAAAATAGAGCCAATAAAACGTCCTGGGGCAGGAGAAGGGATGGAGAGATAATAGGGCGTGGAAAAGGGACCTACAAAGAGAGAAAGAAGATGACAAAGGAGAGAAATCAATTTGGGATGGATCAGGTGCGATGGAAGTGTTAAATCAAGTAACGGCTGTCTCCATCCAATCGGCTTCCGTCTTGAGGTTTTCCTCCCCGAAGACAAAAAGGGGATAGAGCGAAGCGTATTAAAAATGTTCGGGTGACTGGGCTAAATCTGTGCGAGAGTTACAGAAATGAAAATGTTTTCCCTCCATCTCCCAGACATTTCGGCGATGAGTTCCGCTGGGGTTGAAAGGCTCCGATCCTCGTTCTTCCTCGCTTTAATGAAAGATTTCGCGTTAAAGCTGACATGTTCGGCGGAGATTTGTAGGAACAACGTCGCTATTGAATTAGGGTACGGAACAAACTGGACCCTTTTATCACATAATCCATAACTTCTCCATCTTTTCGAATATAATCATCGAGTTTGAGAACATACTACCAAATGTAAGAATCCTCCATTTTTTCAAATATAATCATCGAATTTTTCGAGGTATTACCAAGTACAAAACATTTCTCATCGTCTATCTGTCTCTAAATATTCAGCCAGAAAGCCGGTTGGTATCAAATCATCTCTAACCTTAGCTATCATGAGCTGGTAGGGTGTAATGAGACTTACTAGTCAGAATGAGGAGTAAGGTAGTTTGCCCTTGCTTTCCTCTCCCAGCCAGAATACTATAAGTGGAATATGTCCTCGTTGGTAACGCACAATGATTCTACGATTAACACTTTTGTTGGCATTCCACGAGGAGAAATAATTAATTATTTAATATTTCCTTAATGTGTGCCACTATTCAGCATAAGCATACCTCAATAACTTTCAGTGACTCTGTGACTATTTTCTTCAGAGCCATGACAAAGACTGACAAAAAAGACAAAAGTAAATTAAAGATAGAATTTTCTCCATCTTGTACCAAATGACAAATCTGAATACGTAGCAGGAACCTCGTCAAAGGAAGTGATTGAAAAAACTGTATTCTGAATACTTTGAGAGAGCCTTTTTCCAATTCGAGACCACCCGAGAATTTCGATATAGATATTTAAAAATATCATCCTCTCTCAATGGAGGAACCCTACGGTTACATAGCCAACAAAAATAAAGTTGAGGACCCTCGCCGCGACACGCAAAAAGGAATCAATCCGGACCAACCCCGAAGGCCGGCGGGGAGTAAAAATCGTCGGAAAAAAGGACACGGCGACTGAAAGAGATAATGGCGCCGACGGAGGCAATTTGAGGGTGGAAAAGATAAACGCCACGGGAAAACAAATAAACAAAAAACGGTCGCAATGCGAGGAGGGAAAAAACGAGAGGGTAACCAGTTGCCGGTGGGGCAGGGACAGACAGGACTGCGGACCGTGTCGCTGTGTTTCAATCGATAGCCGAGGCTCTCTGCGGGGGTGGTCGGGCTTCCCACGCCAGATACGAGGAAAGATCGAGAGGAAAGAGAGATAAGGAAGGGAAGAGAGGCGCGAATGACGCGGGAGCTCACCTGAAAGAGAGGAAAAGGGAAAAAATAAACGACAATGGTGAGGGTCGCGGGAGGGGGAAAAAACGGTGTTGGGAGTTTAAGCACCTCTTGTCGTTGTTCCGGGGATGAAAAAAGAGGAAGATAAAGGACTAGGAAAAGTAATACAGGCGAAAGAAGGGAATCGAGGAATCAGATGGCGAAGATAAGGTGTTGTCGGATGTGGAAGTAACGAGGGGAAAATATAGTTCTGATAGGGCAAAAAAGTTGGACAAGAGAGGTTGGGTTTAGTAGGGGGTGCATAAAGTAGATGTGATGGCTCAAG
The DNA here is from genome assembly GCA_947579665.1 of Sympetrum striolatum. NCBI lineage: Eukaryota > Metazoa > Arthropoda > Insecta > Odonata > Libellulidae > Sympetrum > Sympetrum striolatum. The sequence goes on along the minus strand of OX388342.1, from coordinate 72,792,441 downwards.
GAGGATCCCACGTCGATAATATCGTCACAGAGGGAAATACAAGTACCTAAGTAGGGGGTGTATAAAAATAATTATATAATAAAGTAATGAGAGAAAAATATAGTTCAGATAGGGAAAAAAAGAATGGACAGAAGGGGGTAGGTTTAATAAGGGTTGGATAAAATAGATATGAAGACTGAAGAAAGGGATCCTATGTCGATAATATGGTTGTCTAAGGAAATCCAAGAACGTAAGTAGGGGGCAGACAAAGCAATAAAATAATAAAGTAACGAGGGAAAAATTTAGTTCGGATAGGGCGAAAAAAGGGTTGGAAGGAGTGGATTAGGTAAGGGTGGATAAGGTAAGAGTTGAATAAATATGAAGAATAATCGAGATGAAGGCTTGAGAGAGATCCTATGTCGATAATGCCGTCTCCTAAGGAAATCCAAGTATGCTAGTAGAGGGTGAATATTGAAAAATTAAATTATAAAAAATATCGATCGAACTTGAGGGAAGTTTAAGAAGAAATACATTCTGTAAAAATTCATATACTGATCGTCGATTATTGATTTCGACTCCAAATTACATGAGTTCTGATAATATACTGAGATTTTCACTGGAAGGTTTCTTTCCCGATAACCAAACCTGTTAGTCTAAGCTAACTGGAGAGATGTTAGATTCCTCTGTACAAAAAGGGTTAATATATTTAACCACACTTCTGACCAACGTTAAGATTTAAAAGGTACATACTTCAGCTAGTAATATAATAAAGTAACGAGAGGAAAATATTCATACGCAACACGCACGTCTTTATTGGGCGAAATTAGAACTAGGAACCCTTCAAAAAAATCAAAAAGATAGCCAGTGATATATAATTATTTATAACAATTAAAGCCTTAATAGAGAGGAAATATTGAAAGAAATAATTTTTTTGTAAAGCAAATAAAAACTGTTAATTTTATTCCCAGAAAAAAATCCACTGCAGGAAAACACCCGCAAAGAGAAAGAGTGTCAAAACCTGTGAAATGTGCAAGAAAGATCGAAAGAAACAGAGATATCATAACATATAAATAATGACATATTCATATTTTATTTACAGAGGCACATTAGAACAAAATTGTTCTTTGCCATGTTACGCCGAAAATAAATTTCGTTAGTCAGTAATGGTATGAACTATTATGGTATGTAAGTGGTATGAAAATAGAGTTAGGGCGTAGGATAAGGCAAAAAAGAAGGGGCAGGAGGGGGTTGGTGTACCAAGGGGTGGATAAAGACTGCATGGAGTAGATATAAAAGCTCGAGAGACGGATCCTATGTCGATAATATCGTCGCCTAAGGACATCCAAGTGCGATTCACACGGACGAAATTGCAGGGTGTCCGATTTGGGCGATATTGAACGCGCTAAATTCGGTTGTCATTCGAGGAAATTTATCGACTCCACGCTCTCGCATGACCATACCGATTTATTGAAGGACGGAGAACACAAAGGGGAGCACGTAAGTCGAAATGAAAAAAGAAAATCAGGGATGAAACCATAGCGAAAGGCGAATTTGGTCGATTGTTCGCCATGGCCTAAGAATCAGATGTGAGATAACTCTTGAAGAAACAAATTATTCTCAGCTTTGAATTCGACCGCGAAAGACGCCAGAGGGTCGTTAACAGGGTCATGCGTTCGCAACTCGCGGAAAACGAGATTTTCGAGTCCCTTCGCCCAACCCACCCTTTTCATCCCTTCGAGGCCCGGAGTCGACCGTGACGTCATTACGAGTAAATAATTTTTCGCAGAAACATTTTATCTCTCCGTGAAAGCAAGTTTTTTTCTATTTTAGGGTAGAAGGGATCCCGGAGATTCTCTCCATGAGAGTTCCGGCGTTTTTCTGCGCAGCTTCGCGATGACGACGACACTTCGAGCTTCGACTTGATTTCGACATCGGCAGAGATGAGAGGAGATCAAATCTATTCAGGGAGAAGATAGAATTTCACGGGGTAATTCGCGAAATCGTTCAGAATCTCGTGCTAATTGCGTCAAATGCAGAATCCGTCGTCACTTCGCGACGGAGCGCTAACTCGGATAGCATTTTGAAAAGGAATTCCATTCGTAGGTGTTTATGTTCTAAGTTTTTATTTCGGGCGAAATTGAAACTTTTAAGTCCCCCCTTCCATTTGATCGCCAATTAAAATCTAATTAGTAAAATTATAGTAAAACTTATTTAAACTGTTATAGAATAGGAAAAAATGTTTTGGCTATAAAAATTTAAGTGAAGCTTTAGAAGAGGTATTCGATACAAGATAATAACCACAAAGAAGGGATGTGAAATTCTTGCACAAGGTTTTTCACACATTTTTTCTTTGTTTATGGTTTTTTCACTACTACCGAAAGAAATAACTGTAATATATTAAAACAGATATATTAATTATCATAAGATACAATTGAATTAATAGTAAAAACGAAAAAACTAACATAATATACACTACCAACATCATAGACAAACAATGAAATATGCAAATGATAATAAACCAAGTAAGACTGAAAGACATTTTTTTCTGAAAAAGAGATGAGCAAAAATAATAATCAAATGAGGATTAATTAAAATTAATTTAAATCAAGGCGGAATGATACTAAAATATAGAATCAATTTTTAAGTTTATTGTCAGTCGATTCTGGGAAGAAAGCTTGGGGAAAACAAAACCAGGTGCGGAAAATAATGGATATTTGAAGAAATAATAATAATGCTATAATAATAATAAACGACCTTATTTCAGGGAGTGATTGAGACTTTTATCTCTCCTTACATCTAATCCTATGGCATTAAATACTTCAAGAAAGATCTTTTTGAATAACGCAAAAGAAAATCCCAAAAGAGGGAAATATTTTGAGGGTTTACAAAAAATACCCAAGTCGGAAAAAGAGGAAAAACCCTGCAGGAAAACGTACATGAAAATGAGATGGGAAAAACCTAGGAAATCCACTGTTCGTTGCAAATAAAATTTAAAGGAAAAAATAAAGGAAAAATATGAAAAATTACGGTGCCAGGAACAAGCCTGAAGCATACGCCTACGATCAAACCAGAACTCCACTTGATCCGCTTAAAAAAGTACACCGCATTTACATCCTTCAAGAAAGCCGCCCACTCCAACCGAGATGCTTAAAAGCAATCTTAACACGTAACTTTATCTATCTTTAAAGTATAACTCCACCGCAGCGGCAGCGGCGTAGGGGATAGTTTTTTTCCGTCCGCATCTGTTCCTTATGCTAGAGATTTTCCGCCCGTACGGGTCAGACAAAACCCCTTTCTTCTCCATTCCCTCATTCCCGAGATGTCCTCCCTCATAAGGGTGCCTTCCTGACATCTGTCGGAAAGAGACGCGGAACAGCTTCCATTTCTCGCGGAAGGAAAAAAGCTCAAGGAGGACGATGCGACTCCGGCCTTAACCCACATCCTCTCCGATGTCTCCCTTTTTTCTCCCACTATCTCAATACTCATCAGCATTCCCATCCATCCTAATACAAGAAAGATTCTTGATTCCATAATCGGAGAAGAATGGATACAATGAGGCGATAAAAATTTTTAGTGTTACGGAATTCGGTATGGATTCTTCCAAAGGTCAGGGGCGTGAGCTGAGGTTGCATTTTCGAAAACTTAATTAAACAGGGGTTTTATAATGGACGATGAAAACGGCCTTTGAGTGGGTCGCCGCGGGTTATGTGATAATCCAAGCGCGCGTAATTACGGAAAGCTGCATAAAATCGTTCCTCTCAAAAGAAAAATGAATCAAAGAAAATTCTGAGCAGTGAAACCGAATTTTAATGCCGGAGATGTTCGAACAATGAGCTTTAATTATCCCTTTTTTACAGGTGGATTGGAAAGGGCGCGTTGACTTAATATTTTAAGCAAAATTTTAAACTATTATTATAATATTGTTTTTCATTACGTTATTTATTTTTATGCATAAATAATTTCAACTGTTAATGGGGTTAAGCTCTAATAAATATTAATAATAAGGTTATCATCATTGAGAATTTCACATGCAGGCATGCAGGTAAATGCATTATTTATGTTAGCTTTAATGAATAAAATAAATATATATTTCAATAAAAATCCACGTTAAATGAATGGGAGTGGAAAAGAAAACCCCCTCGGTAAACCATGGAAAAATAAACGCCATTTTCGGAACTCCATCTTAATTGTTTAGGAATAGCAGAGGAAATCAAGGTACATACATTTCTACACCAGATATTATTAATTAACATAAATTAATAAAAAGGGAGTAATATTAGGTATTAGGTGGACGCAATTACAAGGAATTGAATCAAAAAGAGAAGAAACTGAATGCATCGGCGTAATCCATCGTGTAGGTATTCATATATTTTCCAAATAACCACGACAGGAAATTCATTAAGGCCCAAAACGAATTTTTCGCAGAGTCTGCAGATGAATTGCCAGATGGGGCCGATGACGCAAAGTGCTTTTTCCGAAAAGGTTTAAATCATCGAGGAAGAATTCATTTTCCTCGGCTTCACATATGAAAAAAGGTGGTGCGGTGTACAGGTGCGAAAACTCCAAATGCATTAACGGAATCAGTCTTGAAAGGCGAGGACATATTGCCTTAAGAAAGATAAGATTAGTCCGGATATAAATCCGTTATCTCCCCGTCGTCGGAGGCACGCTGGGGGAGAGAGGAATGAGATAGAGGAGTATTGATCAAGCGGGTAATGAAGGCCGCGGAATTAATTTCCCCGAGAATCTTTCGTTCGGCTACGCCGACTCTCTATTTATACAAAAACCCCTTCTCATAAAGAAAACATTTTCCGATCCGCTCTTCCTCGGAAACGAGCCGCAGAATCGTAATGGGCGAGGGGACGAGCAGGTACTGACGCAGGATCAACGTCGGCTTAATGCGTGGGCTGGCATTTCACCGCAAGCGAGGAGGCGGGGGTGCGCGAGGTCGACCAAGAGCTTCATCTGCACCCTACTCTGTAAATGATGACACGGAGTCGGTCTGGGGGATTAACGCCTCTGAAACGCTCGGCTAAAAACGCATAAAAGAAACCGATGTCGGTTGACAAAGGGAACCCTCGTTATTCCCATTAGCGAGGAAATCGAATATTGGGTTGGAACGGTGGAAATATGATTTTCACATCTGTTTCCTGCAATATTCAGAGCAGCCGTTTCTCACTGAAGCGGTTTCCGAATTATGTCCTCGAGAGCTGAAGGAATGAATGAGACTTAATAATACAAAGCCATAGATTTGCTCGTGGCCCACCGACTGAATAACGGAAATCTATATCCGACATTTCCGCGGAATTCCGAGGTCGTTCTTTAAAATATTCTGTTTCGATAAAAATCACTTTGGGCCAATCTTTCGAAAATTATCGTCCCATTTGCAGTTCAGACCTTGAATGTTCTGGATCTTTTATCACTCAATTTATATATTTTGTCAGGAGTATGATCGCTCCTGCAACAATATTGTGTTTTCCGTCAAAAACAAATATCCTAAAAACTTTGAAACTTTTTTCCTTCTCCTTATTAAATAAAAAGACCCAAGTTCTAAATACAAATGAAAGTAAATTGTAAAGTAAGCGTTTCTATATCGTTTAAGATAGGCGAATACAATAATTGTTTAATCTAGTAAGAGACTAAACTAATCAATTTAAATAGGTTGGATAAGAATTTTACAAACGGTTCCTATCGCTAGAAATTGGAAATAATGTTCAAAATTATCACTGAGTTTTACCTAGTCTATCTGTGATTCCTGTTCTTCGTTTAAGCTAAAATTAAGTTTTATATACAAGAAAAGGTAGGGTGATATAATTTAAAACACGTTCCTTACATCTCATTGATTTTAGTATGAGTTAATCGAAGTAAGTTTCTAATAAAACTAATCAAAATTTTTTGCACTAATTTATAGTTATTCAACACATTGTCACACATGTAAAATAGTTATCATTAATTGAGTAATTCCATTTAAAATAATTATACACAAAATTTCATCAAAGTAGAAATATATTACCTTAAATGGATCACACTTGATAAATATGTCAAGCTTCATACGCTAAGTAATTCATATTATTTAATAAAGAGAAAATAGAGCATATGGCGTGAGTCTTATTTAGTTTACAAACAAAGATTCATTTACTTGAAATCGAATTTAGTGTTCCTATACTCGAGCAGTAAGCCACGTTTTCGGATTCAGGTCAGGAAGGAATAACAAGGAGTTTTTTATGAAAGGAGGGAGCGGCAGAGTTTGAATTGCTATCACAAGTGTGCGCACGAGGACAGTTAGGGGACCTTCTGAAACTAACGTCGATTTTTCACTAGAAGTAGGTCAAAATTCAGAACATGCCAATAAGCAAAAAATAACAGACAAGTATGTTTATGCAAATTCATAGGTGGATGAGAATCTTATACCTCGTCTCTCAACCATTCACGAGACGATGCGAAGTATGCGAATGAATTTAAAAAATCAAATTTAAATTTATTATAAATAATCTGCAAATAAGGGTGGGGTATAGCCAAGAAACGAAAGAAATGGCATTGAATAAGAAATATTGAGATACATTAACTTACGAAAGGCAAAACATTTCCTATTAATTAATAGTTAGCTAAATTAGACATTAATTGATAATAATAGAATAAATGTAAAATAAAATTATAAATTAACGTTAGTAAGATGCATTACGTTTATCGAATGAAAATGCTGCACGGTATAATTACATTTATGATTTATTAGTTTATTATGAATCAGTTAATAATAATCTGTTTTCTATAATAAATATACAATATTATAATTAATATATAATTTTCTATAATTCTATTAAATATCGTATTTTATAATTAACTCTGAAAAATCACTCAATTAAATGCATAATTAGTATGCGCTAACATAAATCAGTATCTTTTGAAAATGAACACTTTTCCCCTTTATTGAGGAGTAATCGATAGAAAAATTTTTTCATCAAGTTACAAATACTAAAAGAAACTGAGATATTATGAAACTGGAAACACTGAAATAAGACATGACTAGCAGTTAAAATATGACGCAAGGAACTAGAAACGAATTAAATTTGCCAGTTCACTGCAACGAAAATTCCTTCCTCCGTTAAAGCACTTACTTATCAAAGGACTCGCTCCAAATAATAAAACGACGAAGAAGATGGAGAAAGAGTACTTGAATCACATGGAAGCGGACGATTTCAATTTAACGCACCAACTCAATCTTATTAGAGTAAGAAGATCTATGATTGGATGGCTCTATTCCGATGAGGTATCGATCTTCTTATTCGAGCAAATTACCGCGATATGCGTCGACGGATTCGGGAGAAGTGCAAGGACCCAAAAAGTGATTCCGGTCCATTCAGAGATCTCTCAGATGCTGGGCTCTTCCACAATGAGAGAGGAGTGCCTCATATTTCCTCCCGTAATAAGATCGGAGGGATTTTGGTTCCATCGAGGAGACTGTGAATGGAAAGTTAAATTTAAATTTCTTCAGAGAGCTCAGGTTTTGATCCAATTCTCTCCAACCCTACCTTCTCTTCCCACATCCTCCTGCCCCATTTTCCGTGAGACTTATACAGAAAACGTAAAGTTAATGATATTAGTACGAGGTGTGTTCAAGTAGAAACTTCATTTCAGTATTCACTCAAATGGTGTCATAAGATAAGCTGATATTTTACTGAGCAGGGTTCCTTCTTTTCGATGAAAGGACTAAATTATAATACGCTTGATCAAATTTGGAAAATGTATAATTTTTTCTCATTGTAATAATTGATATTTTATTGAAATATGGCAATATGTGCTGGAATAATACTCAATTACTATAACTTACATTTTGGCTCATTATATGCTCGTGCTTTTTCCTTGATTTACAGGTACATATATATAAAGATAAATATAAGAATTATATCTTCAGTCACTAAAGTAGTATTACCGAATTTAGAAACATTTCATAAATCAAAAAGTTTACTCTATATTTTCTTAGTAGTATTATACTAAATTAAAACCACCGAAATCGCTAAATCAAAAGGGAGATATATCTTTCCGTTGACATCATATGACTACTTCCTTCACTTTTATTGGGTAAATGTTCAATCTGTAATTGAACCTGACAAAATGAGGAGATGAAAGATGATTTTATATAAACATTGCCGGCCCATTCACTAGTGGATGTATTACACTGTAACATAAATCATTTTGTAGTCTGTTATAGCAAAGAATTCTCTATGTGATCGCTGTATGATATGGTTTAAATTATAATATAGATTCAGAATATTCCTCATAATTAGATGTACCGGTTAAGGCACTTTTCAACTTGGATGCCATGAAAGTTATCAGATAAATCCCCAACGAACGTGATGAGCAGTTATTCTGCTTTCCACTCTATCTACATATTTACCTTTAAATTTAAATTTATATCCTAATAGATATATACATTGTTTGATGATCGATAGTTTGTATGATGATTAGCACTTTCCTTTTCGAAAATACAACGTTTTTCATCGCATAGGAGACAGCTTCATCCTCTCCTTGTCTATTTACATAGGGCAGGGACTACAAATAGGGCGATATCCAATAAAAGAAAAGTTTGCTCCGGGGGAAGGCAATTTTATCACTCGCAGCGAAAGTGTGCTGTCGGGATATTAAGCCTTGGATCCAAGTTCGTTGCGAAGGTCCCTGAACTAATGAGGGTCGATCATGGAAAACAGGTTATTTTACCGGAGGCTGTTCCGGATTTAGAACTAATCTCCCGCCCAGCAAACTGCAACACGTAAAATAATAACATGGAACACCTTAACATCAGTGCTCCCAAATTGGTGCACTGCGCCCCCTTTGCTCTCCATTCTTCAGAGCAGAGGTCTCCAAACTTTTCAGCCCGAGGTCCGCATTATCTATCACACAGCAGTTTAGGGGCCCACCACATACTCGAGGTCCAAATAAAAAGAATCAAAACATATATGTTGTTTTAAATTATTAATTTAATATTATTAAATATAATAATTATTCTATTTTAACTCGGTAAAAATGTTAAGTCCACGTAAGCGACGGCTGATCTTGGCAGGATACACGTGAATTTCCGTGATTTTTTTCCGTAGATAAAATAGTCTCCACGGGCCGGATGAGAGGGCCCTGCGGGCCGCATTTGGCCCAAGGACCGTACGAGACGTTAGTTTGGAGACCCCTGCTTTAGAGGATAACGAATTCTCCAAATTTTGTAACATGTAAAGCGATATGGACCCTAAAAATTTAGCCTAAGTCATTATAGTAGGTTTTCATTATAAAGAATTGTAAAATAAATTGTAAATAACTTTACCACAGAAAATATTTCAAATATATGCTCATTAATGGTGAGGGTATTAGGGAATAAAAGGGATTTTAAAATTTAAAACTGTTCTTAGGATATCTAGAATTAAATTTTGCTTTTAAAATGCAATTATTCCAAATGGGTTGAAACCATAATATAGTATAATAAAATTTAATGCAATAAAGGTAGAAGTATAATTTATTTTATTATTTTTACTTATGTAAAGCGCTTAGATACGCTACGATTACGCTGTTTTATATTACTGTAAAATGCATATAAGTATATTCAAGAATGCAATTGCACCGTTAATTATTAAGAATAATAATTAAGATAATTATTTGTCATCTCCTTATCATATCAGGCTCAATGTGAGGTCATCTATCCGCGAAATATAAATGGAGGCATACAATTAATTCGAAGGAAAGATATAACTCTTTCTTAATTTCACTTGCAGACTATAACAAAAGACTCTAATTATTCTGACGAATAAAATGTTTTCTGGATGTAAAAAAAAACAACTTTATGACGGTAGTAATAAAATCTGAGCTCTATCGATATGTTTACATTTAAATTAAGAATGGCGAATGATCAAATAAGGAGCCAAAAAGGTTGTGATGTTATAGTACAAATTTAAATAAAATTAGAGATAAAGAGAAAATTGTATATTCTCTTTCAGTATATTTTGCTTTGAATGGGGCTTCGTAATAAAAATACAGACATTTATACTACTCTGAATTTTTTTCCGTTTCAATTTGAACGTAGACAGGCAAACAGAAATGCGGTTCAGCGAGCCGCGAATTTTGAGCGAATGAGAAAAGGTTCCGCAGAGAAGAAAAAGCTGAGAGCTCTGCAAGAATACGGTGAAAAATGAGAAGACTCCCATTTCGCGGAAGCCGACACCTTTGCAAGCGAAAAGTTCCGCGTCGAAGTTTTCGAGAAGCGGGAAATCCGCATTTTATCTCGAGGGAGCCAAAAGAGATTTCCGATTCCTTCCTTTTATGCGTGGGCGATACAAATTACCATCCTTTCCTTTTTTCGAAGAAAGTGGCTGGAGCGGAGATAATCACTTTGAAGAGAGCGAGAGTAAAGAAATTGGTTTCCCTACGTCACACAGTGGGACCAAATCCCAAAAAGGTGGTCATTATGAGAAAAAAAAATTTCGGGGATATGATTTCTTTTTACATGGTTGGCAAGTAAAATGTTTGAGCCGCCGAGAAATGCATTCGAAATGCAGGTAAGTATGCACATGTTTGTAAAAATCAATAACAAAGTGAAAGGTTTGCTGCTCGGACGCCTAACCGTGCTTTCGCTTCGAAATAGCCTCATCTTCAAAATTCCTCTGCAGCTACCCCATTATCGCAATTTGAAATTCCTTAAATGGAATTGACTTAGCAATGTTAGCGGATTTGAAATGCTGTTTTACAATAGCTCCGAAACAAAATTAACAATGTTATTAACATAAAAAGTAACCACTAATTTGCACTAATTTCGTTCAAAAACAAAAATACAAACTTCATAAAGTTATAGTGTCCCGCCGAGTCCTGCGTTGATATACATATATTATTGTAGGCACATATCTCAGCTATGAAACCCAAATAAAATTGGCCACCCCGAACCACCCCTCCGCGAGTAATTGATGAAATACGTGAGTAACCTCAGTATCCGTAAAGTAGCCGATGCGCGCAGCTTGTTGACGCGTTGCAGGCAACACGTATGGCACTTGCTTACTTATCATCGAAACAAAATGAGTTCTTTCGCAAAGAATAGCATCTTCTACTACAGAAAAAATATTTTGCACACTTAAATAACCATGAAGAATTGGAGGGGAAGCAGAGAGTTACGAAAATACCTTTTTGTGAGATAATGTGGTGGTATTATTATTATTATTGACGACTTTATTGTGCGCAATTGGGACTAAAACGTATCTTCCTCCATTTAACCCTTAAATAAAACATAGATATAAACATTAAGTGACAAAAAATATAAAAGTTACTAACATGAAATACTAAATCACTAAAAAATGGGTTTGGGGGAAGGTGTGGTCGTTAGTAAGGAATCCTTTTGTCTGCGGAAAAAATGACGATTTCGATCGTTTCTAAGACGTACTAATGACGTCCTTTCCTCTCTTGTTGGAGGCGTTAGTATTGAGTGCTAATGAAATGAGTGAGCGACGGCAGGGTGATCCAAGAAGAATTTTGATTTGGTGTTATCAGCATTGAGCTCCTCATCCCGCTCTGTTTTGGCTCGTTTACCAAAGTGACCAACGTAAGCAACATAGAGAGGGGATTTTCATTTTGGACTTATCAGCATTGAGCTACTCATCCCGCTTTGTTTAGGCTCACTTACCAAGGTGACCTTAGGCTTAGGATCCCGTAGCCGAGGAAATGGACGGAACTGGTAAGTCACTTTTTGCATTATCTGGTGTATCTTAACAAATTTCTGCTTATTCACAGATAAAATTTTGTTGATGAAATGGTTAAGGGTGCATTTCTGGAATTTTTCACTTCTATGGTTCCACTACAACTCGTGACCACAGGGACTCTGAGGAAAATTGTTTGGCACAACAGTAGACCTGCATCTCCTCGATTTTGCCGTCCTCTGAAGATCGAGTTCAAGAAGGAATCAAAACAGCATGCACAATTGCAAGTTGAAAACGTGCGCGGCCAGGAGAAGCAACTTACACCATTGGAGACTGTAATTAATGGTAACAAAATCAACATTACCTACAAGTTGCAACTAACTATGATAGACGGAAAGATCTGCAATGCTATCACGGACACAACGTCAACACAACGGTGCTACATCTGCAACGCTACATCCACTGAGTTCAACGATATTGATGAGAACATATCTCGTCCAATAAACGATGATAATCTCCAGTATGGATTAAGCACGTTGCACGCATGGATTCGTCTTTTTGAATGCTGCTTGCAAGTAGCATACCGACTGGAAATTGAAACGTGGCAGATAAGTAATCCGATAGATAAAGAACTAGTGGAGGCGCGCAGGAATAAAATCCGATAAGAGTTTAAAAGACAGCTTAGTTTGATAGTTGACCGGCCAAAGCAGGTGTATGGTAGCAGTAATGATGGCAACACAGCTCGCCGCTTTTTCGAGCATCTGGAAATTTCCGCCAGTATTACAGGCCTAAATTTGGAGCTTCTTCGGAGATTTCACACAATTTTGCAAGTTCTGTCTTCTGGATACAGAATAAATGTAGATATCTACGAAGAGTATGACATCAGAACCGCACGGCTTTTTGTACAGTTATATCCCTGGTTCTGCATGCCAACAACTGTGCATAAAATACTATTGCATGGAAGAGATGTTATACAAAATGCATTGCTGCCAATCGGACAAATGTCCGAGGAAGCACAGGAAGCATGCAATAAATTGTTAAGAAAATTTAGGGAAGATTTTACGCGAAAGTGCTCTAGGAAGAAGACCATGGAGGACTTGTTTGTGCGAATGATGTTGCATTCAGATCCTATCATTTCCAGCCAGGTTGTAATGCGTTCCAAGCCATCGAAAGCTTTATCTTCCGAGGCCTTACAAATATTGTATGTATCTTACCCAACAGAATCTGGATCGAAAGATGATTCTTCGGACGGATCGGAATCGGAGAGTAATTAGTGTTTGCGTGTGTATGAGTGTGTGTGCGCGTGCCTTTTCAAATTATAAGTAAATAATCTGTGATATAGTAATGTTTTACATAAATGTGTTTGTTAACTTTACATATGCTCTATCAAAATTGGAAACGATAATTATGTACAATGGTATAGTGTTTGTGTGCTAAGATGATTCTTTGGACGGATCAGAGCCTGTTTTTAATAATTGTTTATATTATATACTATATATATTTGTGTTTATATTTGTATAATGTATTTGTGATATTATGTATGTAATAACATATTTAAATAACTTCTTTGGAATGATTTTAAAATAAAAGTACGCATAAAATTGTAATTATGGATTTAAAAAATAATATAAAATTATTAATCCACATTATTGATAAAAACTGAAATGATTTCACGAAAGAATAGTTTACAAAAAACAGTTTCATATGCATAATCGGTGATCACGAAACCTATTGTCACGTTTTTTTATGGGCATGATATAAGAATATTGTATTTTTTGCCAAAAAATGTGAATTTGTTTGCGAAATAATAATTTCAAAATAATTTCAATGCCATATTCGGAATAAGTGACCTCAAAAACTATTTCATACCGGATTTCAAACCGATCAGATGAGATTTACTTATAATGTCCAACTTTTAGGCATTTTGCCCCACTGTGCGTCATTCGAATTATCCGAAGCCTTTGTCCCGCGAGAGAGGCGGCTCGTACCGGAGCCCTTAATTATCCTCAATGATGACACAATGAGCTCCGGACCTTTCTCCCACTTTAAAGGACGCCTGTAATTGGTCGAGTGCTTCACGTGCCATTCAGATACGTACAGAAAGGAACACAGGAAATATCTGCTAACGAAATGAGAAGCAACATTCGAGATTCCTCAAAAAAAAAAGTCTGAATCTAAGTAAATCCGAGAAGGAGGCGACGCAAAGGAATGCATAAACACAAATCTCTTCCGATTCGAGTAATTTTTTTGCCTCGCATCGGAAATTCCTCTCAAGGAGTCCTTCCTTTTTCCCTGGAATTTCGAAACGACTTAAAGGGAGCGCGCGGGGAAGACTTTTCCGGAAATCGTAAAATAAAGAGGTCCGCTGAGAGGAAAAAATCCGTCGGAATACGTAATTAGGTGGAATGAATTTCGAGGAAATCTAGTAGAAGCGTAGAAATATTGACTGCGACCGTTTTATTTCCCACAAAAAGAAATAGAAGACGTGCCACCAAATGACTCTTGTTGAACTGTCGACTATAGTCTATTAAAGTTATCTTTACGACTGAGAAGGTGGAGCATGGAAAATTAAGTACTTGGCGTCCGGGTTAAACGTATAAAAATACAAAATGAAATAACTTGAGAGTTAATTAAGATATTTCTTGTCGCTTTATTTCTAGAAGTGGGATAACTCAAACTGTTTTTACACTGTTAATATACCTCAATATGTGCATCATTAGTGGCAGAAAGACATCTAATCTGTATTTTACTCTTTCCAAGTGTTTTACAGCATTACAGGCGTAAAGTTGCAATAACTGCGGGAATTCGATGGCGCAGTTCTGGTAGATCATGTCTGGTATACTTGATTCTTGACTTCACGCCAGAATTTCTATGGGGCAAGCATTCGATGGACTACAAATCAAGAGATCTTGGAACTCATTATCCAAGAAATCCCTCACAGTTACTGCATACTGTCATGGTGTGCCATCATCAAGCAAACATAGAAAATATTTTGAGTTACCAAACTTGTAGAAGCAAACCGCTATTGAATATCTCAATTACTTATCAAATTATTATATTTTGTACTATTATATGTTTAACCCGGACATCCTTGCATGGGGAGGGAAATCAATCGAAGATTGGCAGATTAAAACGACTTTCAGTAAACTCTAAGACGCGCATTATCTCCGTAGAGTTTCATGAGAAGTTAGCGACTCCAATCTGCCTTATCACGTATAATATCCCACTTTTTCAAAAAACCTTTCCGGTCCAGTGAGTCCAAATGGAATCACATCCCTTTCTTGAGTCTAGCATCCATTCATATCGCCCGCTAACTCCATTTAGACTCATAAGCAGTAGTACATAATTACATCAGCAGGTTTCGCAGGTTGTATACTTCACAGAATCAGGCGAGGTGTTGTCACCTGATGTCGCCACTTGTGTAACCCATAATGGAAAGAATCTAAGAGTGATTTGGACTTTTACCACAAATTTTATTTTTAACAAAACAGTTACACGACCGGTTCGAACGATTAATCTTCATCTTATGGTGAAAATACTCTAAAAACCAAAACTTTAAATACTAGCTTTGTACTCATGCTCGCGAGTTATCGTAAATGTATAACGGTGGTGGTGTTTAGGTTATTGAAAAACTGACTGTAAGCGGAATATTTTTGCGTATAAAACATTAAAACTCTTTCAGCAACCTTCAACAACTTATGTTTAAGGTTTTAAGCAGTTGCCCCGAAAAAAATATTTATCAATTGAACACGTCAGAAATGTTGGTTCAAATTAAGTTTGAACGGATTGAAGATTTTCTGCACAAATAAACGCCTTCTAATTCCTTTCAGTAGAGAAAATGAATTTATTTGCTACTTTTTCAAAATTTGGACCATAAAGGGCTAAACATCGAATTGATAAACTTTGATTTAAATTTTCCATCGACCTCCAATAGACTCCTAAGTTCAATTCAAGCCATAATAATGACATTCAGTCCTTCCGAGTCGATTTACATACAGTAAGAGAAGCACTATATCGTATATGGTAACGAAGATCTGATTTTGAGAGAGGCTGATTCCTCGCGGTAATCTATGGAGATAGCTGGAATAGATTACTAGTGGGAAAAAACTGGTGGAAACGTACGAAGATTGTCAGCGAATATTTTTTGTCCCATGAAAATGAGAAAAGGCGAATCAAAGGTTTCTTCTTGAACTGACGGCTGGAGAGATGCGGCAATTTGCATAACTACGTTGCCTAACAGCTGACAGTTAAAAGAAACTACTCGAAAGGACGTTTATGAGGGAAAATGGCTCTCTCTCGGCGGTGTTTATGGTGTCGGTGACGAAAGGTGCCTTTCTGTCTCCGAGCCAAGTGTTTACGTTTCGCTGGGAAGGAAACTAGGCGCACATATTCCAACAATTCGAGGGCAGAATTGAAACACGTTCAAGAGAGAGAGAGAGAGCTTTTTAAAAATCCTTAACATCGTCCATTTAGACTGCGGCGAAATAAAATCCTCTAGCTGGCTCATCTAGGTCGCTATTGGATCGGAATTTCGCTTTGACTCGCATGCATTCAAGCTCGAGGATTACATTCTGGTTTAACATTCCGATGGTTTTCAAACTTTTCTCGTCCGATTTGCATATACGATGCCTGGAAGTTTTCAGAGAGCAACCCAAAAAACACCCTCATCGCGGCTGCAAAGGAATGAGGATGTTCGAAAATACACAGGTAATTCAAAACGTCTCCTCCAAGTTCAGTGTCACCGTTAAGCAGAAAATCACATTTCAAGGGTGCGGGAATCCTCCGAGACAGGGGAACATTTCCGCGGATCTTTCATGCGAATTTTTATTTCCCGGAGAGACGTTAGTCGGGGGTTGGGGACGCCTTACTTACACGCCTCATCCGCCCAGCGCAACGTCTTCTTCATGGGAAACTCGATAAGCATCGAGTACAAGGAGACGCGGACTGTGCGCCGCGCATTGTTTCATTAGAGGGACGGGAATCGCACCAAATGCCAGCGAAAGTCACATCTGGACGTCGAAGCGGAAGCCAGGAATCCAAATAGTTAAAAGACCGCGAAGACGGAATCCCCATTTAGTTTGGGGAGAGAGTCGAGAGGGCCCAAGTGCCGCGGGTGAATCTCGGATTCCGGAGAATAAGAGAGAATAAAATGCACAACAAGTTCCCAGGGCCCAGGAATTCTTCGGGGTGCCCGCCCGAAATAGAAGCGTCTATTTTCTGTCCTTGGGGTCCCACTCTTGACACCCTCAGGGGATTTCGCCCCTCTCACGCTCGGTCGCGACCCACGGATGTTAGGGGAGGACGGGATCGAACCCCGACGGGGGCAACGCTACGGTAAGGGGAGGAGTCCCGCTCCCTCCCCCGGGCGATCTGGCTCTTCTCTCCCCTGCCTTCGGTGGGGAGTCGAAGTTTGTTTGAGGAGCTCTTTACATCGTCTGATGACGGAAGTGCGATGGGGTCCGTGGTTGCGGACGGATGAGAGGGAAAACGCCGCGAAACGTAAAGTTCGGATCGAAGGTGTCAATCGATGGATAAAAATACCTTATTTTGGCGATGGATCAATCATCCTCGTGCATGAGTCTGCTCGCAGAGGTGTGTTGTGGCGGAATTTCGGATGGTGATTCTACACGTTAACGGTTTGTGTTTCGAAAATCGATAGGAAACAAGGCTGCGCAAACTTAAAGTGGTCCTTATATGTAAATTTAAACGAGTCTGCATCTTTTTGTAAATATTAGAAGAAGCTCGGAAGAGCAGTGAGAATTACTACAAAAGAATTGCTTCTTTCCTCGTACAACACACATTTCTCTTTATTTCGAGATGTTTCGGTTCTATTCTTATGCTTGAAAATCTTTAATGTATCTTAATTATAAATAACATGTAATACATTATATACTCACAAATACGTGGAAGATCCAGGATTGCGTTAAAACTTGCGAGTAAAACTTAAGTTTCGACATTTTATAGTTATTTTCCTTGTTTGCCATAGTTTTTCCCCTGTATTTCCTTTGTATAAGCTTAGATTTTCGCCCTTAAAGGGAATTACGCATAAAAATAATCATGTGAAGCAACTTATAATATACAAGTTTTTTTTCTTATTTAGAAATCAACGAAAATTCTCAAACTAAATCATGCCAATTTTACCAATATTTCCTCGCATACAGACAAATATCCGTCAATAAATTCACCCGACCAAAGGCTAGCTGGATCCTTTAACCCCTCCAGAATAAGCTGCCAAGAGCTTTAGGGAGGAAATGAGGCTTTCTAGGCATTATGAGGAGGAGTTAACACCACCCTTGCATTGATCATTGAGCCAGAAAGCAGCCAAAGGAACAAGTTCATTTTAGTGCAGCACAATGTCATCAATAGGCTGACCCTGACTGACGGAAACTTTTCGTAGTTTTCAATAATGAATCACTAAAATGAATGATTCAGCATCAATCATACCTCTGTAGATTACATATTAGCACAACTAAGGGTTAGACTGAGAAAAAAAATCTGATGAAAGTACATCGTCCTCTATTTTGCAACAGAAGACGAACGAAAAATATTCCATTCGTCACCGAATGGGAATAGGAACACGATAAAAGTAAGAGAGAAAACATTCATCCTATACGTTTCTCGACTAACAGCGGGGGAAAACATTTCCGGACCTCTTTCAGGGTCTAAAAGTTGCTCTATAATGTTCCAAGAGAAAGCTTCGCCATGGGAAATAATATTTCCGAGAAGAACATATTTCGTGAAGTTTTGAAAGTTGTCAAAGGAAGATTATTGATAAGCCATTGAATCAAGCTGCGGATTACACTCTCTTAGGGATTTGCAAAATAATTTGGAATATATACCATCTGAAACCTAATAAAACAGTAAAACTCTTAATTCAGGGCGCTCAAATTTTAATTGCGCATTAAGAGAGATATTTTAACAGCTACTAGGGTTCGTTCGAGGATAAGGAGTTAATTAATATCCGCCACTCGTCAAAAGTTCAGTGAGAGCTTGGTGCTGATAAAATATACAAATCTCCAAGTTTCCTCTACGACCTAAAGTTCACCGCAATTTATCTCGAATTCTTGCAAGATATTAAATATCTAGACAGTATCTCAGTACCCTAGCACACTAATGGCGTGCCCAAACGTCTCTGATTCACATAGGGAATATAAGAGTAGGCTATTTTCTAAAGTGGAAGCAGAGGTAGATGCGATAGCACTCTAGGGAAACACGCAAAGTACTTTGAGAGCGGTAAATGTTGAAAATAACCTCTGAAGGTGGTTCGGAATATCTAAGACGCATGTGAAAAAATCTTATTTTTCAAAGATGTGATATGAGCTAAAACTTGGCGAAAGAAAGCTAGAGATAATGAGACGAAGAAAAAAATCTGAGTAATTATTTTATCTGAGTAACAATTATTTTTACAGCTATTCATCTTTCCTATTCTTTAGCATTACTGTATATTTATACTCTTGAGTAGAATAATTCGTTTAAACTGGACTGAAGCAAACAAAAGGCAACAATTTCTTTCGAAGAAAACATATTATAAAAAACAAAAATCGTATTATGGGAACACGAATGCATCATTTTTTATGGAATAAGAAATCATAATCTGAATATTATCCGATTTTACGCTGGATTGTTCACGGAGAGATATTTTTAAACGTTTTAATTCACATCAAGATATACATATTTACGAATATATTCATGGAAACTCATACTCAAGCAGTTTCTTGGAGATTTTTTCCTAATGAATTTTAATTCGAACCCGTTATCTTAGTAATCATTCGAGTCAATCGACTGAATAACATCGCAATAAGATTTTATTTACGGATTTTCTCTCTTTCCCATTCATTTATTATCATTCAATATTTTAAATTACGTACTTTAAAACAGTTTTAAGAAACCTTAACATATTTTTTAAAATCTTAACTTTTCCTAGCATTTAAACTTTTAAAAAACGTTTTTATTTGATAATAAAGCAACTGTTTGCTACTAAATAATCCAGATATATCAACGTTTCCATAAGATAAACTGTAACCGTAGAGCTGTGATTAAATTTTAATAAGGAAAACGAGCAGAGGCGATAAGCACCGTAACATTAGCGAGAGAATTACATAATATCACGACATAAAGTCTGCCAAGCATAAAGATATCTCGACTTAATCTATAAGGCGGACGTAGAGGCGTATTACTACCTTTTCCTCAATTCGATGTAAGAACGAAGAAGTGTGAAGAAGTGCAAGTTATCTTGAGGGGCCTGACCCAGGAGTGAGGCATCACAAGGAAGATGAAACATGAGGAACAAAAGTCGTTGATCAAGAGACACAAGCTCAAAAGAAACGGTTGGCTGAAAAATGAGCTCGTTAATTCCTCGTGGCGTTATCACAGTGCAAATTTTAGAGCTTTGTCGAGCAAACAAAGGAGTGACGACCTGCGTTTGAAGATACTTGATTATAGCTCGTTAGAATATAATTAGGATGCTTTGCGTAGCTACTTCCGCTTCTGAGAAGTTTACGTTTGCAATGTTCTTCTTTGTCTCCAACTCTAGTTAATCAAAGTACCATTAACTAGGATTGCTGGTTTTAGGTTTCTAAACACTTTTACCGTTCAGTCTGCACAAAAGAAGAAAGACATCTCTTCAAAAGAAATTCTTACGACGCCGTAAGGATGGAGGGTGGAATCATAGCAAAGGAAATCCGAAGAAAACAAAGTGTCAATATCCATGCTTTGCAATAAGTATTCCACGTACATCGGTCAAGGTTAAATTCAGCTTGCGACGTTCACAAACACGTTGGATCTTATAATAATTATAATAATAAATCGTCTTTATTTGGGCGAGATTGAGACTAAAAAGTCTATTCTTCCATCTAACCTATGAATCTTCAGTTCAATGAAAAGAAAACTGTAGACAAAAGAATAAAAAACAACTTTTCAAGGCATTGACTCACCTCAGCCCAGTGGCTGTCTTAAATAAAAACCTTCTTTTGTCAACTCGAAGATTTGATTGGAGGAATCTAATAATCTGGTGATAAAGAAATTATTTTACTAATCCTGAGAATTCTGTACGAGTTGAATTCTGTATCAGTAAGTCAAATCTTTGGTTCTTGGTATCAAGTCGAAGTACTGCGTACCTCAAGTGATACAGGCGAGCATCTTTGCGAAACTTAGGCCCGTTGCCCACTACAGCGAGAAATGCGTAGCGAGAAATGTGTGCCGAGAAATGTGTAAATCGAAAGCATGGGATCAAATGGGCGTCCGTCCACTAGAGCGAAGCGAGAAATGTGTAGAGCGAGGCGAGCGAGAAACCTCTTTCAAGTCGATCGTCGAGCGAATTTTCTCGCACACATTTACCCCCTCCACGGGGTCCAACGCTGCCGAGAAGACAAAAAGATGCCTATCTTACAGGGACTAGTATATTCAAGTCTGCGCGAGTGTATTTACTGCAATAAATAAGGAAGGGGGGGAGTGAAAAACCTGCGCAAACCTACCGATAGTAATAGCTAGAAGATAAGAAAAGAGAAAAACAAAAAAAAACACTACCAATAAATACTTACATGCAATACATAAATAAGAATCAGTTCACATTTAAAAAAGAGATAGCAATATACAAAATAACGTAAAATATAATAAATTGTATATAACATAGACATTTAGGTAACTCTAAGTAAGAAGAAAAGAGAAATAAAAGAAACTGATGAGAATTATTAGGTATAAAGACAAAGAATAATTACGTACAAGGACAAAGAAAACATCTTATACGTTGAGAGGAAGAGCAGGAGCAAAATAAGTTAGGTTTTTATAGGATAGAGGAGATTTATTTTTATTGCTGATTATGATGAGGACCTAAGAAATATAAAATAAAAAGGACAAGTAATATATAAAATTGTGCAGTGAAAAACGACAGTCATCAGAATGTTGATCAGTGCTGAACTAGCTATATTGAGGGGTAGAAGGAAAAATATCAATGGTGTGATTGATTCGCTAGAAGATGAGAGAGGCATTTTTTTCTTGAAAGAACAGGTTGAAATAGATGATTTTATATGAGGCGGAAGGGCGTTCCAAAAATGTATGGCAGTTACTACAAAGGATTTGTGAAATATTCTTTTACTAACAACTCTTTTACTAACACGATCGTTTAGATTTAGATATATACCCCGCGAGCCGCCAGAGGCGTATCCTGGCACAAACATTTCACTTACTTCGTCCATAAATTCTGAACGAATGAACTTTTCGAAAAGTTACGGTATAAACAATAACCGGGAATATTAGCAGTGAACGACTGAATCGTTGGGTTGAGCCATGTTTCACTAACCAGGATCGCATGTACGCCGGATTCAGGAATTATGGAACGAAGCTCGTTAAGATGAGGAAAGAGACTTTGAGAATTCAGGTAAAGAAGTTTAAAGGTATTCTAGTAAGGTAGAAAATTTTTTCCAAGATATCCTTTGTTAAATACTAGAAAGACTTATTTTGAGGAAACGTATTACCAGGAAATACGGAGGATGACGCGGAGTGAGGAGTATGATATGCATCTTCGGGTGTGCGTGAGGGATGGAACACTGGTGCCTCAGGGTTGAGAATGGACACCCTGGAGTGTGAAGGGACGAAAGCGAAGGCATTGGGATCTAGGTGAAAGGGAGATGGAACAGAAGAGATCTGGAACGCTGTGGGTATGCTAGCCAAAGTGGTTGAAGAGAAAGGGTATGTAGATGTAGAAGTCACAGTTCCGATAAATATGTGCGTAACTTATGCGCACAATAACTTTCAGCTGACTGATTTCCTTCCAAAATAGTATAGTATTAATAATATCATCGTAAATTAATTTTTACTGATATCTTTACTGCTCCAATACTTTTTCAAATTTCTACGGAAATTCGATTATCGAATAATTTCCGTAAATATGCATCAAATTAGCAGGCAGCCATAAAATAAATATCACTATATTTTCTATCATCCCGAGTAATGAAGAGTCTATTTTGCAGACTTTTAGTCGTCCAGGATGCTTAATAAAGGAACAAGTAAATTTGTAAATGTCGCTAAACTCATCTTGAGGTGTGCCCTCCGATAACAGCCCTAAAATAAGACAATCCTAATGTATGCATCTAATATTGGTTATTTCAAAATAAACCACATAGCCATTAACATACGTTTTTTCCGATAGTGGTCTCGAGCTTTTAGCAAACTGTGAAAAGAATTTTCGGATGCCCATCTGCACCTTATGAAATCCAAACTAAACTTCGAACTGTACACTGCGAATTTCTCAAAAGCACTATTCACGAGCCTAGCTTTGCATTCACACCCTCAAAACAATCACATGCAGAAGATGTAACTGAGCATTTTATCAATCTGTTTGTCTCTCAAACGTAATCTTAATATCTGTTTTCAGGGTGTAAGTTTCGAATTACTTCTCGAATTTTCCCTTGTGTTTTTGCAAGGAGTAAACGAATCAGCACTTTCGATTATTTCTCATGGGAATCTTATCTTATGGTGTGAGTCATCTAACTAAAGGATAGGCATAAGAAGTGCTCGCGTTGTACATCGTGTGCGAAACACTCGTATCTTAGCGTCCCATTGATATAGATGTCGGATCGCTACCGAAAACATCAGCTTAGCTGAAATCGGAGCCATATTTACGGGCATAGTCGTCTGAGTTTCATCATCAAGTTGCGGGATTAGACAATGAAATTCTCCATATTCCCGTCTGGAATGTATGTAACGATTCATCCAGAACGTCCGTGATTTCTATTTCTTAGTCACCAGGTAAAGCAAAACTGCATTTTCCTCTTCACTTTCTTCTGAGTCATTCGAGTCAGAATCAATTATATCTAGTTTCAAAGTATTAATAAACATTTCAACAACTGAGATCACACCACATCCGAAATCCATCGCGGTCTCAATACAAGTAAGTATCTCAAGCTAAGCGAGAAACTCGCTGTAGTGGACGGACATCAACTCTGC
This sequence comes from Sympetrum striolatum, assembly GCA_947579665.1. Classification (NCBI taxonomy): domain Eukaryota; kingdom Metazoa; phylum Arthropoda; class Insecta; order Odonata; family Libellulidae; genus Sympetrum; species Sympetrum striolatum. The sequence goes on along the minus strand of OX388342.1, from coordinate 72,768,859 downwards.
TGCCTCGCTCACACATTTCTCGTCACACATTTCTCGCTACGCATTTCTCGTTGTAGTGGGCAACGGGCCTTAGGACCGTATCTCTGTTAAAAATTCTTCTAAATAAAAATTTGACATCAAAATAAAATAACTCTGAGTTTCTGATGCTGATGTTGTCTCGATGAATCATCGCAAGGTTTAAATACAAGATGAGACATATAAGTATGTCGCCCTCAAGAAAAACTTGTAATTACTATAATGAATCTATAGCTTGTGATCAGCGTAATTAAGTAAACATCCCATCTCACAGTGGGTTACGAGTTTCCTGTTTAGTAAAATTTAATACTTTGATGAAAAAGGTTCGGCTATCCATGCTTTAATTATCAGAAACAAGATGAAGCGATCTTCCGTTTGATACTCCGTCGAAATACTACATAATTCCTATCACTCAAACATGGTTATTTACCATAGGCACCAAAGAAAGGTAGGAATAAATAAACACCAAGCAGTTGCATTCATCAGACTTGACCAAATTAATCTCAGATTCGAGATAACATTCCATTATCTCCATCAGGAAACTCTTTAAATTTTAAGTCCATGGGATTTGTGGGAACGTTGACAACTAGATAGAAATTACTAATAGCATCACATAAAAACAAACTTCCAGATTACCATACAAAAAATTATATTAAAAAAGACTTTCTTGTTGATTTTGCATCAGTGTAGGAGATTATGAACTGAACATACTAAACAGATGGACCTTTAGAAACATTATAATCACTCACCGACGCGTAGTTTTCAGAGACTCTCTGCTTATAGCAATCCAACCTTTTCAATATACTTTTGATACCACCTCCCAACTACATCATTGAATTTCTATGTTTTTTTAATAAAAAAGACATTTAACAAATAAATGGTACATCTTCTTAGAAACTATCCAAAAGTCTAACTTTCCAACCATCCGAGTTTCGAAAAAACGGTTAAAAAGAGCCATTCTGTAATGTGCTGACCTCCTTTTTCCACGTATAACTATTGTATCTAACTTCCAATTCTCTCTGGTACCCGCATCCATGCCCACGTATTCTTTAGTTTAAAGCCTTTTAAATTTACACGCCACAGTGAGTTTAGTTTATCTCGCACTGCAAAAAATACTGAAAATTTCAATGATCCAAAAAAGGATTAATTTCCTCCCATTACTTAATCCTTGTTAATTCTTGTTTCTTGTTGTTTCTTCTTGTTCTTTCCTCTTGTTTTTTGTTCTTGTTAATTGTTGTTAATTGTTAATTCCCCAAACGGAGACTACGCGTACAGATACTACATTTTTGCGTATAGCCGTTGTTTCCGATTTTTGTGATATATAGCGAGCCAAGAGATTTAATACGAGCAATTTCCGACCCAGGCATTTATTAGAGAGATTTATGAACACGCATCGTTGAATACATGATCAATAACCCAGAAACCCTGACACAAAAACGAGAATCCATGCTGCATACAATCCCACTCGTGAGCTTTTACATATCTGAGACACGGCTAATAGTAATGGCAGAGCGAGGGATAGAACAGGACATTTTAATTGATCCTAAGCTCATGCTCTGCCAGCATGCGCCAGTCTCATTGCAGCAACACTGGACCTCTGGAGGGGCAAATACTGCGGCTGCTCAGTTCTTCCCAGAGCACCAAACGGCGTCGTAAATTCTCCATCGTGTTTCCATTAGCGGACGTAAACATCCCCCGCTTGAGCGTGGCTCCAAAAAGTACCAGGATAATGGATTGAAACTAAATCCTTGGATAAGAGAGATAACAAGCGGTCGACCGAGTCCGAGAAGAGCCCCGAAAAAAACGCCGAATTCATAGGCCAATAACCTCATTTATTTACTTATATAAATTCGAAAATAGAACGAGGAAGAGGATTGAAAAACAGCTAAAATTTTAACAGATAAGCCAGTGGATAAAAATCAAAACATTAAATACCAAAAAGACAGACAAATGTTATGAGGAAAGCATAAAATATCCGTTCTATCAAAAACAATTGCTTGTCTGATGACTTCTCTTTTAATACTCCACGTCTATCAATAATAAAACGGTGATTCTTATTTAGAATACCTTCAGTTTTCGACCCTTCGTCTTCCAAAAAAAACTTTGATCCTTTCTATCTCCCTCTTTAATTATACAAATCTGAACATTGTTGCAAGAGATCGATTGTTGTAACTTCGTCTGTTTAATCCATGTAATTTTTCCCTGTAATTTGATTTTTACTTTGTATTTTATGTCATTGTTTAATTTACTGATATAATTTATTTTAATATTGTTTATCGTCTGTAATAGCTGTAATTGGACTAATGTTGTATGTTATTTCCTTTTAATAAATAAAACAATATATATGGCTGCAATATTAACTGTCAGTAAAGTTGAAAAAACAGGTCAAAGTTGAATCTAATAAGTGGATCTGAAGTAGGAGAAAAATAAAATAAACTATTGTACTGATGTGGTAAGCGGTAAAGGAAGTACCGTTTACTGATGGAAAGTCGACGTGTAGGGCAATGGAATGAGGGGCTCAACCTAGTCGGACGGAAAGGTACGTGAAGAGTGAAAACAGAAATTAAATCATTGATCCTATATTTACATTTCACAATTTTATGAAGAGGAGGAAGATATTACTACCTTCGTAGCGATACTTCAATATAATTCACCCTTACGTCCCATTGACGCGTGTGAAAAATGGGAATGACTTCCTTCGAAAATGTCACTCGGGTGTGATCTCCCACGCGCCGAGAAGCATTGAATGGAGTGACCAAAGAATGAGAGCAGAAAGGATCGATCCTCGGCGGCAAAAGCGAACCCCTTCTCAACATAAAAGGAAATGAACGACCAAGGCCGTGGGAGTACGAAGGTTGGCGATGGAAAGATTCTAAGAGCAAGGGCGTGGAAATGCAAAAATTGGAAAGGAAAACGACGCGAGGTACGTACAAAAGATAAAACCGTCGCTGAAAGGAAGGAGCGGATGAAATAAACGTTCCACTATAAAAAAGCATTCCATTTTCGCAGTCGTGGATTAAGACAATGCGATACACGGGACGCTCGAGGACTAAACACGCGATGATGAATACATAAATAGTGAACATTCCAGATGTAACAAATCCCAAACTGTCATTTTCGCGAGACACGCACGCGTTCTAGAATGAAACGTTTCTCTACGATGGCTAAAATGAGGGACCAGCACGAATTAAAACCTCCTTTGAAATGAAATGAACGATTGAAACCGGCGTTTACATAAATTAAATATTAAATACCTTCAAAACGATCATTGAAATGCACATTCAAAAGTGACGCGTTAAAAATTTAATTAGAGGGTTAAAATTTAATGACGCTTTGAATAATCAACAGCAATGAGCTAATTTCCATAGCAAGGAGGAGTAAACTGAGCGTGACATTATCCCGCTCTAATTAAAACTAAGCATATTATGAAAACTAATTAACGCTGTCCTCTCTTCTATTCATCAATTACTGAAATAACTCACAAATATTTAATCAGCTTCCAATAAACTAAATTTTTTTCCGAAATGCTGAAACATTCCATGACATTTAGAAATCGGATTTCAAAGCAAACGAATAGGATAGAGAAAGCAAAATTCAGGCAAAAATTATGCCGACAGATTTAAGGGTGTTCACAGTAACTGACTGATATTTACAAAAGTCAGCGTGAATTTCCCATTTTTATTAATGGAGTCAAAAATTCCGTTATTTGTTATTATCGGAGAATAAATCATCATCCATTTATTCGTCAGAAAACACATCACAGTGACATTTGGCTTTTAATGGTTAGATGCAAGAAGAGACTTATTAGTCTCGATCTCGTCCCATCAAAAGACGTTTTTTATTTATTTATTTATTTCATATACCCCACAAACATCCATTTTCAGGACTTTTACAGTGATAGGTATTAACAATAAAGATCACAGAAGATTCCCGGGATTCGAACCCGGGACCGTGGGGATGGAGCGATACCGTGCGCACGCTAACTACTCGGCCACCACGTAAATGTTTAAATCATTATGATACTCTTTCTATCATTCGCGGTTATGTATGTCAAGACTCTTCTGCTTTTCCTATGTGACAAGCTTAATTTCCAGTTTTTCTCATTAATAACGGAGTTTCATAAGCAGCGCAGCCTGAAAGATTACTAGGAATCAATAAATAGATTCAAATACAGCCGAGGTTCGCAAAGACAAGCGAAAGCCATCCGCGTCTTGCAAATTCCAGATACACGTGCTGCCATAAATCTGTATAGGATGGATATGATGATATACATACACATTTATTTTAATACATGACCAAACCTATTCCAGTTAGACTAAAATAAGTAGGTTATACCTGAAAGTATTGATTGAACCACATCCGCAAATTCTAGCAAAATTTTAGACCGAATCGGAATGAAAAAATCTGATGTGGCCAGCACATGACTTTCTCCATATATAAGATGTAAATGTTTATCTACGACAGTATTTTCGAACTCTGTATTCCATCTAAACTTTGAAGATGAGTGATTAATTTATATCATATTATATGTTACGTCACAAACATTATAAATAATGTTTTTCGGGACATGCTCGATGAAAAACGATGAAATGGCTATTAGCCCACAGCGCCCAGAGCGCTCATGAAGTACATAATCGGCAACTTCCGGTTTATCAGTATTTCATGAATATCTCCTAAAAAATCAGTTTTACAAAAATATATTTCATACAAAAGTTATAGAAAATTTTATTTTCTAAAACTATTATAAATAACAGTATATACCTAAATATCATATTTATGGAGATATTTTGAAAACCGGAAATGAGCTTTGAAGAATGAAGTTCCACTTCCGGTCGACCGATTTACTCCAAAAACTAATCAACTCTAACGACATCAACTTAAATACTATACATGAAATTTGGTGTTGATCCGACAAATTGTTTTCATGTTAGAGCGCCCACAAAGTACATAATCAGCTAATTCCGGTTTATCAGTATTTCACGAATAACTCTTAATCAACCGGTGATAAAAAAATATGTTAAATACAAAAGTTATAGTAAATTTCATTATCTAAAACTTTTATAAGTATTACAATATACGTATATATCATATTTATGGAGATATTTTGCAAACCGGAAATGAGCTTTTATGAATAATGCTCGACTTCCGGTTAACCGATTTACTCCAAAAACTAATCAACTCTGACAGCACACACCACCGTACTATATATGAAGTTTGGTATTGATATGACCAATAGTTTTCACGTTAGAGCGCCCACTATCACACACACACACATACACACACACACACACACACACACACACACACACACACATACACACAGACATCATTCCGAAAATGGTTAAAACGTGTTCTAGGGACCCCAAAACATGTATTTCCGTTGAAATCTCGAAGTCGAAATTTTTCATGAAAACAATACTTTCTCTATACTTCGTATATGGAGAAAGTAAAAATAGTATCGGATAAGAATATGAGTTGTACTTAAGTAAGGCATATGTAGGTAAAATATCATCAAATGCAGGGAAGGAGATCCTAAAAGACTTAGGAGTATAGCTAAAAATAAATAGAAAAGGTGATGAAACACGTAGAGATTTTTCAAAAGCGAAAAATATACCTTTAGATAGTTAAATATGATGTCGAACTGAGAGTAAATGAGGTCAGTAGAGTGCTTACGCAAAAAAGGTACAACGGGTACGCATTTACACTATTTTTTTTAACACTGCTCTTGACGCCTAATAAAGATGCTTGACCAAACTATCATAGAAACTATTACTATTCAATAACTTCCTAAGTTTCACTAAAGCAGTAATGTGAGCATCATAATTCTCTCACCAGATAAACAGTTTACTCCATTATTGAATAATTGAGACATTTTTTCACTCAGAGTAACCACTACTCCATAAATACCAGAAAGTTTTAAGGGCTTTTGAAATATCTTCTTTACTGCTACGAAAAAAGTCTCAATCGCTTCGGTAGAGGAAAGCTCGACAAAGGAAGCCATAATTCCAGCCGCACTATTCTTGCCCGTGGAAGTTTTCCGTCGAAGAAAAGAAAGAGTCCTAATTTGAGTAATTTTCCTTGTGATTAACCCAGTTTTTCCTTCTAAAATATTCGAAGGTTTCGCGTTCTCTTAACCGCGAGTTTTATCGCTGCACTAACCAACAATTTCCAGAGGAAATGCCCTTTTTTATTGCACAAGTGCTTCGCATGAGCAATGCGTGCCCTGCAAAATCAAATGTTGCGGATGTCAAAAATAACACTTCGATAAAATTAAATTCTTACTATAATGATAATAATCACGACTTTATTGGGCGAATTTTAATGCTACGAGATTACGCTTACTGGAAACCTTGAAATTTACAAAGAAGTGCAACCATTAACCGAGCCCAGAATCGAAAAGTGTTACAAAGCTATCGCTCTAACCCGTATGCCAACAATTACCTATGCAAATACATGTCGTATGCAAATCTACATATGCGGTTCATGTGTCTCAATATTCCCAATTCAATGACCTTTCTTTCGTTACTTAGTAATTTGCAAATATACGTATGTAAAATATAACTAAATAAATCTATGTAAATGATTTGCCTACTCTACGTGCGATAACGAGCCGCCTTGCATAAATTGCTCCATTGATGCCTACAATGCGTTCCAGTTTTTTTAGTCCGTAAGCATAGATTATATGGGAATGAAATCCTATATATTATTCTCCTAACTCCCAATAGCGTTACTTCAGGTCTTCTCTGTGTGGTGTTACTCCATCTAACGATTTTAAATAACAATTCATTATCTACATTGAACGATTTCAACTACAATTTTCAGCTATCAACTGACTAAAAATAATACATATACTATAATACTATATACTAAACATTTGTATCGGCACAATCATATATCATAAGACAACAAGTTGGAACTTATACAATAAATTTTAAAGCTAAAATGTATCCCTCTGTTAAAAGAATAGCGCTCCAAGAATACAGGTGATGAGTTTCTGGAATCACGAAAGATGACTTCCATATCTTTCCGAGACAAAGAAAAAGCAATCACCTTGGCCCACAGAGGACGCGAAGAGACATTCCTTCATACCATACAAAATTTTCATGAGTAAAAATACCACGCAAGAGTCTGCGCGGATTGACTCCGTTACGTAATTGAAGAACGTATCAGAAAGAGCGAAAATACCAATTTGAGCTTTCTGGCCGGCAATCGACAGAAGTTCACAATACGACAGCCAAAACATTTTGAAATAAATACAGAGATAAACTTATACCATGGCTGAATTCCTCCATAACCGCCAGTCAGCGCGCAACTAGGTTGGAGAGAGAATCGCTAACATATCGCTAACGTGTAAGCGAAACACAGCAAATAGAAGGGAATTTCGGAGATTTCTGTCATCACCGAATAAATTCCAACCTTGTGAAGAATATTTCCGATTTTCGGGATCCAAGGGAACTCATAAAAAAATCAGCGTTAAAAATGTCAACCGTACGCTAGGAGTGCCTGCCGCTGGATTCACGAACTGAAATTGTTTATTATGGATAAAAGGATCCCAACTGCGGCTATCCGAGCGGAAAATTCTCTTTCGGGGCTAGGGATATTTTGCCACGAAAAACGATGAAGAAAAACATACCGGCCTGGCCGTCCTCTGTACACAGAGTAGCTATGATAGTAGCATATATCTCAAAGCAGATATTAGCGGAATGATAAGAGCGACTCTTACATCAATATTGTCTGAGATAATATCAAAGATCATTCGTTTTTTTTTCAACTATATTCCTCGATACGTATCTAATACAGTCGTATGAGACAGCCACATAGATTATAGTGCAATTCATCTGGTGTAAAAGGAAAACGAAGAAAATGCCACCCCGGTTGGAAAGAGTCCATGCAATATATATTATTATTCCTTACCAGTAATTTAAATGTTAAATGTTTTTATGCACATTATGTCTCCCTATTGATTCATGGATTCTTTCCTCTGTTTCACACAATATAACTGGTCCAATATTCAAGTTTTCTTTCTCTAAATAATCTTCCGCTTAAAACATCTTCATGCAGTTTTCGATTGACGCAGATCAGGGATATCCTCCATTGTTTCTGGCTTAGAGTTTCTACCCCCACTACCCGTAATTCTAGTCTACTTCACATACCTTGTTTCTGACTTTGCATCTCACAAAGATCAATAATCTCCCGTACCTCACGATTTTTCAATACTCTTTTGTCCTTCAACTCTTCTCTCAGAATCAAAGCACTTCTCTCTACCTTGACTCGACCCCTGTTCCTTTAACTTATTTTAAGTTTTTGTTTAGTCTTTTCACTTTGCTTTCATGTTTGCTACAATTATTTTGTTAATTCATATATTTTTATAGCTCAATGTAATTGGCTATTTCGAGCCGTATCTGAATCTCATTAATTAAACTGATTGATTGATTAAGCGGTCCTGAGTCTGATAACCGATAGCAACCTTCTCACAAAAATGGGATACAAGAGACACCTGAAGGATTAAAACAGCCTTGTAAAATAAATCAGTCATATCTAGACTTTAATATGGCTCTGAAAAGGAGCCAACTTATAAAGGAATAATTATAACATAGGTCAATATCTGATGATTACAGAACACACTTATAACCCTACTCGGTTCCCATTTTTTTTAGAATATATCTTAATTTTTGTGACTTACTCTAGAGATGAAAACTAATCCGGAACAGGCCAAAATTTTGTAATTATATGCATTACATACTGTTTTGGTTTAGGTTTTGGGGAGTTTTCCTCCCGACTAGGGTAAATGCCAAGTGGATTATTTTATTTCTCCCTATCTGGCCTGGTGCCTATTCGTAGTTTAAAAAATATAATAAAAATAAAATAGAAATTTCGCTTTAAATTGTATACATTTCTAGGGCAACGTTAAAAAATCCCTAGCATAGCTTTCTCTAAAAATTAATATGTTAGATTAATACGTTTGCTGTTGAGAGAGCACAAAACGGAGGGCTGCATCCACGTCGAATTACGCAAATCTTCGCATCATAATTACGTTTACAACACAACGCACCCGGTCCAAACGACCCGACTCCATATAGCGAGTAACTCAAGCGGAAAGGACAACAGCCATTCGCGAGGGATGAAAACGAAACAGCGTCGAATCGCGGCGACCAAATCCTTCATGCAGAAGCTGATCGCGAAATCCAGTGATGGAATACCTTACGTGACGAGAGAGACAGTTTGCATAAAGTATGACCCAGATCCTCGTCATAGAAGGGGACGGGGACAATAAAAAACGAGAATTTTTGTATACAACGTCGATCTCTTAGCGATGGATGTCCGCTTGGGACTAAATTGCCTCCCGAGTTGCGGCGGGAGAGAGTTATCAGAGAGGGTTTCTAAAAATATTTCACTCCCGAGCCCAGGCGAGAAGTGTGAACGTCGTCCCGCGGTTTCAGTTAATGACTCGGGACAGAGAGAGAGACACGGATGGAGATTAGTTCGTTGCATCAATTCCGACTCGAGGAGGGCTTTTATAGGAGGAGAGGGCAACAGCGAATTTATTGCCGTTTCATCGGAGCACTTCTGAAGCTTCTGCGGGGCGAAACAGTGAGATATGAGGGAAACGACCAGAGGTTTCTCGGTGAAATATACGATCGCTGGGACTTTCAATCGCCGAATGAGATCTTCCCGAATTACACGTTTATACGCACTGGGAAGCGTTCCTCTAAGCGATAAGAAACGATCGTGACGACGCCCTTTCGGAACTGCCGTCGCTCGAGGATTTATTGCTTCCACCTTAGCAATGCCAAGGGCGCTTATCGGGTATATGGTTACATTTTTCCCAGGGAGTCACAGGTATGAATTAGTTTTTTTTAACTGCGAGCTGGTTAAAGTTTTTTTAAAAAACAGAGTACATACATATCCCGCTTCTTGGTTATTACGCTCCTTCGGGAAGGTTGATCAGCGAAATTCGATAAGCACACTGAAAGCAATAACTAACAATAAGAATTACACTTAAAGCCAAAATGAAAAATATTATGAGAGAGACAGAGTGGTAAGACGTTCTTATAAAAACATATTTTACCTTACATACATTTAAACGCAAAAACTACGGAATATTTTCCTTATGCTCAAATAACATAGGTTTTTTCTGTAGTGGATTATTTTTTCCCGAGGAATCTCTCGTATTTTTTAATCCACAATTCTTCCCATTTTTCTCATACTAACAATTTAAACTGATTATTGCGCAATGCATGCCGACGAGCTAGATATAAGGGGAGACTTTTACCCTCGATTTAGTCCAAATAAAGACGTTTTATCATTATCATAATAAATAACGAAACAAACTACACCTAAAGAGGTATATAACAGAGCATAAAACGTAATTATCATTCACAAGACAAAGGACGTATTTAAGATAAAACGAACATTTCATATTTAGGAATCTAACAAATCGCGAAATGCTATGCTGGATTAACGAAACCCCCAATATGAAATACGCCGTATACATACGACGGCGAACTATGTTAAACCGGACTGAAATCATAATACATCGAAATCCTACATCTGATCCGATACTCGTTGAGAGTGACTGAGATTGAGTGATGGGCCTAATGCAGCACAATCCCCATCACATGCTGCGTAGTACCGTACCAGTACTCTGTGGAAACATCTATAAGTATGAGGATGCACAAAGAGATGTACAGAGTACAGATGTATAGAGACATGTACTGAGTACCATCTCTCTGTACATCCATACATACAATTTTTCTCTTGCGTTAGATAGACCGTCTTTCGTCTGCCTGTCCGTCTTAGAAGTTTCCTCTCCAGGAAGGAGATGGTTCGTATCCCGCCCAACATACTAGCGATTGAGGCTGATCATAATCAAAACACTATATTTATAATAATCAACGTAAAGAACTTTATTGTCATGCATCAGAATTAATCATTATTTTAAAATTGTTGAAGAATTATTGATACCATCTGTTAATGCACATTAAATAGAATTAATAGGCACAGAATGGCATTCTCAGATAGAAAGGGTTGCGCTGCCATATCTTGCTAAGCAGGTGGGAGGAGTATCAAGAAGTGTTAAAGGAGATGTCGTTTCTTCTGCAGGACAGCGCCATAAATTCTACAACCGGCTGTTATCTTTGCATAGCTAACGTGAAAAGTGCTTCGACAACGTCATATTTCAATGGAAATTTATTAATCGTAACTAAGATTCCATGATTGTGCTTTTAATGACGGTCTTTCAAAGGAAATTCCGTGTGTGCGAATGTCAGAAAAAGAAGGTGATAGATATTAAAGAGAATAGTTAGTTTAACCTTATACAGCCAATTATAAATATTACTCTGGCCTTAAAATGCCATGAAATCAAGGCTGAAGACAGAGACTGAAATACGATAAACGTAGACAATCTCCTACTTTGAATACTTATAACACTATGATGCACTATGTGCATAATATTTCAGGGATAAATTAATGTCAAGAAATGAAAATGCGCCGAAGGATTAATTTTGTCGAATGAGCAAGACGCAAACACGATATTATGAAACCTATCAGATAAGAAGGCAGCGATATGAGTAGTTTAGTCGCGTTATTTTCTGCGAAGTTATAATTTTACGAAACAAACAGGAAATACTTCCCGAAATTCATTAGTTTCATTAAGGCTTCCACACGATAGGAAGGTAGGCTATCAAGAGTAACTTCCGTCATCCTCATTTCCAGCTTAAAAGAAGCAAAAGATAATTCTGAAATGGAAACAAGTATTTCCACACACAGCTTAATGAGGCCACGTTCGGCTTTGGATTTCATTCTTTATCGAAAGCTGCAGACAAATGACTCGGAGTGTAAACAAGCTTGAAGCTGAAACATCCTACAAAAATGCGGACTTTTAAAAAGTCTGATGAGACCGGTAATCGAACCCGGGATCCTCCTCTATCCGGGAGGCTGTATTTTTTACAATTTTCTTGACCTTTTTTCTATACGTTTTTGGGGAACTATCTTAATACCGTTTTCAATTACAATTTTCCTTGGGATTTTTCGTGGGTGCACGCCCTTGTGTGCAAAGTTACCTTAACCCTTTTCCTTGAAAAATCTTCCTCTGATCGACCTGTTATATAGATATCATAAGGAGCAGCTGCTTCCTCGGATTTAGCAAGGCCGAATTGGGAAAAAGGAAAGGCTGGGCGATGCCGAAATCACACGCCTCGTAGAGTTACTGAGACACGCCCTTCCTCTCCAGTAATTACGGCCGTAATGAAAGACTGCCGAGATAATAAAGGAAGTTCACGTCCACACACCCACGTGAAATAACCGCGGGTACAGCGACGGAAATAAACTAAGCGTACAGTCAGTAATTCAGTCGCTAATCTTCAGAGGAAAGTGACAGAAGTCATTCGCAAAAGATGGAATCAACTACTACAGAAGAGGAATCATTTTACTCTAACAAGTTTTTCGATTTGCGGTATGTAATAATGGAGCCTTCATGAAGGGATTCATAAAAATAAAACGATTTAATCAGCTTGAAAAAATTATTTCAAAATTTTATTTCTCCAATACAAAAAGAATTGAAAAACAAACTAACATAAGTTTATGACTATATATCTAGGCATAGAAGCTGTGGTAATTATTTATTCTTTCAGAAAAGATAAAAGTTTGTTGTTTTCCTCTTGCATAAAAAATCATTCAATTAAACGTTATAATCTATAAAGTTTATATTACTTGAAGAAGCTAAACACTCTCGTCAAATAATTAAATTAATAACGCACAAAAGTTCATTTCCATCTTTCTTTTTCTCTGTTGGTTTTAGAATGTCATCCAAATATTTTTCATTTGTGAAGCTTCCAGGTAATTAAAGAAGAGTAAAAGTGAGGGAAATCTTATTATAAGTGCTTATTGCTGATTGATGAAATTACTAATTGGTTCATGATGATGAGAAAAGGAGATAGTTGATCAAAAACTTAATTTTCGATTGCTTTGTGGCAATCATCCCATTTGAATCAAAGGATGCCCAAGGAGGCGAGATATGCTCAACATTTCATAATGAATATTAAAACCTTCAATCGTTCAAAGAGGACTCTGAGATGCAGAGAAAATCAGAGATTCATCTACTTAAAACATAAAGATCATTTTCAGAATGAAATATGACTATATCGGAAAGGAATAGTCCCAATGCCTCTTGGATCGGGACCAGCAACCTCTAACCAAAACAGAGGCCGGACAAACTTTTCTTTGCCAGAGAATTCGTTAAAAATCTTCATCTCAATCAAAATTATATTGTGTTGAAACAAAGAAAGCGCTATATAAAGGAAGAAAACTATTTCCCAGCACCTAGAGAGAAGCTCAACATAACCACGACTAGAAGAACAAATATAACATTTCTAGGGAAAATCCGTTAGCCCCCTGTAAAATTGAGATGTCAGTGTAGAAGTCTTTCTCGGAGTTGATCCAACAAAGCCCTTACCACACTTCGAATGACGGACAGGGGATTTTAGGTAAGCTCGGTGGGACTTTCCGACTCCCTTGCCCCACTGTGTACACACAGCTCCTACGCCCCTTGGCTACATTCCTGGAAGGATCCAAACAACTCAAACTACACCCCTGGGAAAAAGAGTTAATTACCGTTCCCAAATACAATTGAATTTGGTCAATTTGAACAATCGGAATGACCAAAAAATTCAAATTAAAGAACCTTCTTAGTAAGGGATGAAAAACACTCGTATTATACCTATATCAAACATATTTATTCTTAAAATTATTAGTAAATATTTTTGCTAATAAACAGTCAAATTTTGATGATTCGATAAATCTGAATGATCAATAAATTCAAATCAAAGAAGTCTCTAAATAAGGTATGAAGAACACAATATACCTATATCAGACAGACATTTATTCTTAAAATTATTAGTAAATCTTTTTGTTTGATTGTTTTAATGATAGTCAAACAACCGCAAATTATAAATACTATTAGGTAAGAATATTGGTGTTACTAGACATCCCATCATTAGCAACTCGCAAGATATATATTTAAATCTAAATAAATGATATACCAATTGACAGCTTGCGATCACTCACTTGATTTAAGTGTCGCGACAGCTGATAGTAGAGCGAGTACACACAAAATATACAAATTGGCACAAGATGTACTTGCTGGTAGCAAGGACGGTTGAATACAAGGGATGGGAAGGATAAGGGACCTAGACCGCATTTTAACGACGAATCATTATTATTATGAGGTTCCTATTTGAGAAGTTTGTGTAGTGAAATGACTTAATCTTACTCGTAAAAAATCAAACCCGAATTACCACGATTTTTAGCATCGTTTGGATACAAAATGCAATGGACCAAGAACAAAGTTCGACTAAAAGACAATGTCGAACGACGGAATTCCCAATTATCCAAGTTCCACAGTAAATGAACAAATGAGGCGGAATCTCCGCTCGGGGAAATAATTTAAGTTCCGAAATTTTCGTCGTTAGCCATTATTCCGACGGCCCATTCACGCGAAAATATCCGAGCGAAGTATTCATGCGGTGCTGCAATCAAGAGCGACGTTCTGGCGTAACAGAACGCCTAGATTCTAATTACCCCAACCTTTGCACTAAGGTGAAGGTGTACACCGCCATCTCCTAATATATGTCACATTAAAACAGCACGTTAATTTGATGAGCGGAATAGCGAAGCACAGGAGCATTAAAGGAGACGGCGGGAGGTCATACTGAGCTCGCGGGGTGCATAACGCGGGCGAGGCAGCTTAATTAAGACCAACGTTCGTAAGCTAGTCGTATCCAGAGATACACTTGCGCTAATTGAATCGCACCCACAGCATAACTTCCTTTGATGCCGACTTATCAATCCCAAAAAGTTCACCATCGTTCCTTTCTGAAATTTATCCATAAATGTGGATTTTTTCCGGATTCGGATGTGATATTTATTAATTTATGTAAGTTTCACATACAGCATGATTTAAAGTTAACATATTAAAACAGAAAAATAAGTTAGTTATAACAATAACAAAACATAAAACAATGCAATTGGAATTATTCAGAAAGGAGGTCATACTTTGCGTGAGCCAATCCCATGCGAATAAATGTCCCTTAAGATAATATGAAAGGGTCCAGAGTGGGTGGAAGGGAATTCAGAAAAGAGGGAAGACGAAAAAAGAACGTTTAACAAGTGAAAGTTTGGGAGAGGAATATTGAAGAAGAAGACGTAAAGTAGATCTGTTAGAAATTCGAAAGTCAAAGAGAGAATTTTGGGAATGGACAGTAAGAAAGGGAATTCAGTACAGAATACATAGAGATGGATCAAAATTAAATCGATACGGCCTTGATGTTATAGAAGTCACTCGTCGAAACCGTTCGTTCTCAATAAATTATCAGTAGAGGAAGTACTATTTCTTTTTTATTTCTTATTAAGGATAGATATTTAGTTTAATAGATAGTAAGAGTGTCCAAAGAAAGAGAGAGGATGGTATAGTGATATTAGATATCTGGCGGAGAGACTCAGGGTTTCACTATTTGGAGTAAAAAAGCTTGTAACTATGTCCAGTGTGAGGTCTTCAAATATAGATTTATATTTTTCACACGAATTTTGGAAAAATTCAAGAAGTTGTACATTTAACAGAAATGAGTTTGAATACTGAGTCGAAGTGTGTTTGTGTACTTAATTACGTTTGATTTATAGCCTGGTAAAATAGCGTGATACTTTCTACCTACCGATAAATATAAAGTATTTTTCTGATCGAAGGTGGTATAAATACTAGGGTATTTACCAATCTTCTTTTCTCAGTTGAGAATAGTAGTTCATCTAGTTGAGAAATAAAATTAATGAAATGAAAAATTGAACGATGGGAGCCTCTTCCCAAAAATTAAATATAGAATCCTAGAGCAAGTTCCGCATCACCTGATGGGATTTAGGGTGGGAACAGAAAGGGAAAAAGAAAGTCGAAAATATCTTCACACCTTTGGCTCGCTTAACCCGAGGTAATACTTAAAGATTATTTTTCGCAATGACTGATGACTATTAAATTATACCTTCTGCTATATCTTAGGGTATGGAATATTTTTAAAAATAAGATTTTACACCTTATAATTTAGTAACTTTTCCTAATTCACATAGGATATTGTTGGAGACTAGTTTTGGGTAGTAATAAATTGTATACTAATAGCCAAAATAGACGCCAATAAAATCTTACCTGGATTAGTAAAAGTTTTTTAATTGTTGTATAAAATTTTCTTTTTCAAAATCTTCATCACAAAATTGAACTCCTTCAATGGAAATTGGTGGTATTCCATCATGCAAAATAATTTATTGTTAAAAAACGCTTATACGATAATAGAATTATATTAATAAGAACTGTACAAGCTTCTGAATATTATTGTTCAAGTGTTTTGTAACATCTTCATTGTATTTTCATTTTCCGCAGAACAACATATTCAAGAAGATTATAAACTAAAACACTATATCCCAAAACTCCATTCACTACGAGTCTTCTCATAAGAGCCAGCAAGCAAAACCAGATTTCATATCAATATTTAAAAGATATGGGGAGCAAGATTCCAAAGCAATGGCGTACTCTTTGGGGGTACTCCCACTTCAATAAAATGAATACTATTTCCTTTCCATTTTACCACTTTCCTTTAGAATCAAAACGCATATAAAAATAAGAAAATGGCGATAGATAGGGTTCGTCTCCTTCGCATACCAAAGTCTTCAAATGGCAAAGAGACACATCGTTTCAGCTTTTCGCGGATATTATTCTTTAAAACCGAGGCACCAGGTGGGAGTTCTCGAAGGCATTCAGTCGGAAGCCCATTTCAGTGCGAGGTTATCTCATATAGTACAACTGCGAAAGAGGGCGTAGCTCCGGATTCGTAGAGGGAAAAATAGATACGCCGCTGTAACTTTAGGTGGCACGAACTATCAACAAGTCCTTCCATTCCGTTCGTTTCCGAAAGGGAATTTATTCTAGGCAGACGCTCTTGCAATAGCTATAGACTTGGAGTTGAGAGTGCGAAACATTACAAAGTGAGATACCGCTGTCGATGGGTAAATTGAGAAAGTTAAAGCTTTTACCTAAAAAGAATTGCGCCGCTAGGCATTCCCTATCTTTGAACATAAAATAAGCGCTAGGGAAGTAGGAAAAATCATGAAGAGACTTTAATAGCTAAATGTTAAACGAGCAGTAAACGCAGCGATAGAAATTAATTGATAATATGCATGAAAGGGCGAACGCCAAGAACATTCCCGAGCAGAAACGAACCAGATAAAATTAGAAGAAATATACGTAAGCAAAATGACAAAGGTGGTTAGACTAAGTAGTTATAAAAGGAAAGGAAGCGGGGGGGGGGAAAGACTGACTGAATAAGACTGAATCTGTTAAGAAAGGTAAAACTTAAATTCTTGGAGGAAAAGGTAATAGACGAAAACATGCATCCGTAGTGAATAAGGTACGGATAGGAAGCAACAGAACCGTAGAGGAAACTAAGGAGGCTAGTCGCACGATTGAACCGGCAAGAGAGTGGCTACCGGTATGTAAGAAAATGAGTAGAGTTAAAATTTAAGAATTTGCGAATGCCATCACAGCTGAAAAGTCTTTGATTGATTTCCCTCCACGTGTCCAAAAAACTACATTTTTTATCAACAAGAAAAGGCTTAACTAGAAGATGGAACTCCATCATAATGGAACAATTATTTTATTTTTCATAAAATAAAATAGAGATATACAATTTACAGATTCCAAAGATTATTTAGATTTGACGCCATGCACACAAAACGACAGGTTTCGGCGCATTTTGGCCATCATCAAAAAAATTAAAACTATGCATTTCCTGAATTTTTACGTGGTGATGGCAAAAGTGCGTCGAAACCATTTGTGTCGTTTGTATGGTATTTTCTGTGGAATCTGTAAATCGAATAACTCCATTTCATTTTTCTATAAAATATAATAATTTGTCGCACTACATTTTCCTTGCTCCTACTTAGTCGTGCCGATAAATTTAATAGACTATAGGTGAGAACCAAAAACGACGGATAGATGGTTAAACCCACTCACTATGGACGTAGAAACTTGGTACATAAAATAATTTAGTGGAACGAAGAATGTTGTTTTTGTGCGGTAGCTAGTTGTTACATAGATATAGTTGACCACTTGTAATAAAAAAATAAGCTAATGCTTCATAATAGGTTGTCTGAAAAGTTTCCGACTCAACAAAGATTTTTATTTGATTTTCAAACAACAACTGCGCTTCCAAATTGGCTGTTATCTGTAAACGTGCCTTTCAAAAGATGCGCAAAACGCTTTCCAAAAATGTTACCCAAAAAAAACCAAAACGCGTCCAAACTTTTCAGACTACCCATGTACATTAAAACGAAACTGAATTCCGAGAGATTCGAAAATAAAGAAGTTCTCCCAAACTCCCAATCCATCCATCCTCCGTCAAGTAGCTTACGTGTTACTGACATTTCTCCCTCAGTCCCTCCGGAGAAAGTAAATCCCCGTCTCGGAGCCGATAAATTCCTCCGGGCAGGACGTCGGCAGAGCTCGGGATCGAATCCCAAGATCCTCCTGGATCCGAATAACTCCTTCGTCCCATCGATTCCATCTCCTCTCTATTCGAACACCTCCAATATTGTGCTTTGATTCCCTCGCACGTGCTGCCTTGCTTGTTGGCCCCCCACCCTTTCCGATGCGAAACAAGTTCCCCGCACGTATTGCCTCTTCCTTATCCTCGCCCCTTTCCAATCTTTTTCCGGAATAACAGTCAGCCCGCATGCAAAGTGGAGACCCGCTTTCCACCAATTCACTCTTTCCTCGCGTGCCCATTCTCATTACGCGATATCGAACTCATTTCCCCGAGCTTCAACTCCGGCATGAAACATGGAGAGCCTCGCTGTTCGACTGCTCTCCTTCAGGCCTTTTGTGAACCCTTTCGCGGCACGTCGGAAAAGGGCCTTCCTCGCCTCGATGGAACTAATTTATCGGCCATCTATTTTTCCGGAAATGGTCGATGAGAACCATGACACCACAACGGGAAGGTTTCAGCGGTTTAGAACCAGTAGAGCGTTAGTGTACGACTTTCGGAATACGAATCAGAAGAAAACGAATATCAAAGGGAAACCGAGTGAAAAATAGAAACATGGCTGGGAATTTCCGAACACCTTCCCAGTGCCCAGAACACCTGGCCGGAAAGTGGGAGACCTTGATTCGAGTCCCAGTCATGTTGCTATTTTTCGATTCTGTTTCTCCTTGTTTTCAGTTGCTCAACTTTATTGTGCAAACATATTTCTTTACTTCCTATGAAACTCTAATATGTCCAAGATAGACTTTACAGGAATTGCGCGATAGTTGAGATATAAAAGAACTTGTTAATTTCTTTAGGAATATATTTTGCGCGACTAGTCTGGTCTAAATGTAGACTTGTGTTGTCTGTATTTGCACATTGCATTGTACAGTCCTGGCCAAAATTAACGCAGCACCGGCCGCAAGGATCGCTAGGGAGGTGCTGCGTTAATTTTGGCCAGGAGTGTACATGTAGTTTCCTGAAGATATTTACATTAGGACGAAAATAGTCATGCTAAATATATTCCAGTGGAAATTAACAAGTTCTTTGATTTCTCAAGTATGAATCAGAAACATAGGGAGAGTCTCTCTTGTAGTATATCTCAAGTTGTCTTGAGCTGAAAACCCAAACATGGAGAAGAACATGCAAAGACCGGCAGTTGCTTGGGTTTAGACTTCAAAATCCGAGAGGCCTCGAGAAATTATGACAGTTTGCGATCGATGAAACTAAGATTCTTCCATTTCAAGAGGATTAATGAATGCAACGCGACTCAAACGGATTTCAACCAATAGAGACGTGAACAAATTTGTGCGATAAAAATGCGAATTATTGTATCAGTCGAAGGCAATTGATCGTAAAATTGTAAATTATTGCTTTGGAATAATCGAACTGACAGGGTCTAATCAGCTTTACACTCCCAAGAGCAGCATTTCACGAACTTTTCTACTGAAGGAACACTTCACCAATTCTGAGCTTCCAACAGAACACCAGGGTAGCTTCTTATCGTTTTTAGATTTTACTAATAAGAAGTTGACTAAAGCACGATTTTAGGATAGTATTTTGTATCGTCGTTATAATTACGTAAGTTATTAGTAAACAGTAGGCTAAAGTAAGATTCTAGGATCAGTGAAAACACAATCTATTCGCAAAGTTAAGAGCCTCCGACTTCCAACATGTTTCAACTTCATCCAGCGATGAAAATCATGCTCAACATCAATTTTTATAAGGACCCACGAAATACTAGCTTTCTTTGGAACATAGATTATAAAGTGTAGCCCAAAGGCGTAAATTAAATATTTTCGGTAATTCAAGGAAACCTCCATCGAGCTCTTACTCTGGTAAAATCGGTATAAGTAAATAAGTCTATCAGGTTCATTACACTCCCTTGATCGCATGTCAAAGCAACCTTATCTTCCTTAACAGAATCAGACCCTAATGCGAAACGTCATTTGCTATCTCTCACTTCGTTTAGGAAATGCCGAAAGGCACTGTTTTCGAGCACCACCTGGACCAGCGACCAAAATGAGATTTCCATTCATAAGCGGAGAATCGTAACTTGAATTTTACGACCACAGTTTCCTGCCATACCATCACCCTTATTTCTCTGTCTGTTGGAATCCGTTGAAACATATCAAGTTTGCATTTTTTTGTTTGCAATGAAATCAGTTGAATTTTACTGCACATACTACCGAGCCAGATTCATTCACCGTTAATTATGCTTAAGTAAGTTAAGCTTATTTTTTTAATTGCATGCCCATCTTAAAGAGCTTTCAAAAATATTTTATTTCTGATGACGGTTTAAAGTGGCTACTTCTAACTAATTTTAGAAGCAGAAAGGAGATAAAAGATGATTCCCGCAGAAAAGGGAGGCTTTTAGATATAAGGCTAAATTAAGTGTAGATAGATGATTGAAAATGCGATAAGATAGTGATGACACGGCTAGCTTCGATTAGAACTGGAAAGCAACTATTTAGAAGATTTCCCAATTTTTAGTCTTGTTCAGCATACTCTTTGCGCTGAAGTATACATAATAAATAAAATCCATGGTACACATACACGGGTTAATAAAAGTAGCAAATTAAATCTTCCATTAAAGCAACCTGAAAATTTCAAATTAGAATCTCGACACATTTTTTTTAAATGTGCTTATATAACAATCAAAATGAAAAGAAGTACGAATAGATGAATGTTTACCTGACAAAAATTATTTAACCAGATCAACAAATAAAAGTTCATCAAGAATGTCTACATTTTGATTTCCGATACGCTACTTTATCCCAGTATAAGAAAAATAAACAAAAATTGCCCAACATCGTATCACTACTTTGAGTATTTCAAAATTTTCCACTAAGCGATGATTGTTCGGTGACCGCACCTTAAGAAATCTTTCGCCGTCTCAATCCATTATCTTCGTGGGTTTTTTTGCAAGATAACTGATATCTCACACATAATTAGGTTTTATTCGAGTCAATTACCGGTTTCGATAAAACTGGTTAGGGTGAAATGTTTTCTTCGGAGAGGAAGAAGTGTTATTGTGAGAGCTTTATCTTGGTTTCACGTTCCCGAAGTTGTAAACAGCGTTACAAGCGCAAAAAATAATAATGCTGTAATTTACTTTGAATCATAAAGAAAGTTAGTTATATGTTAAATCTGGAGTGGAGATGAATCAATTTGATTAAGTAATACGATCATGACGTAAATTTTGACAGAAAATATACAAACAACAATGTCTACAAAAATAGTATTCATAACTCTAAATCGAAAATGAAAGGGAACTTTACTATATCAGAATAGCATACATTTAAATGTAAATCTTCCATGTATGCTACGATAGAAATGGGGAGAGACATTGCATTTACGGGAGATCTCCTACCGTGAAGTCGATGTACGCTAAATCTCAAAAAGGATTACATATACAAACCCTAGGACTTTCAACTAAGAATAACAAATAAAATTAAAACCCATCGATTAAGTCGTGACTTGATGGAACTGCATCCTTGAGTTGAAAATAAATAATAACTGTTCAAAGTTTCGCAATGAAATCGTATCAACAAAATGATTAATTATTTCCAACGCCAAAGAATATTAAGTGTGATATTATTATAAATGTATAATGAATTTTTTCACCTATTTCTGCGCTTCAAAATCGTCACCCTGCGATAAAATAAATAACCTTTTATGCTTAATCTATATATACTTCTTTTTATATTCGACCTACGAGTGTGTGCAACCCTTTCAGCAAAGCAGAAATACGGACAATGGAAATGATTCAGCGGAAGGCGGGAAGAATTGTGATGAAGCGCTTCACCAAAAGGGAAAGTGTCACAGCATTTATAGAGGAACTGGGGTTGGTAACTTTGGAATTGCGACCACGGGACCGCAGACTGTAACAATTTCATAGGATTTCTGCGAATAAGAATTAAACGAAGGAACATAAACAGAGAATCTCTCAGCCAACAGCCTAAAAATTACCATCTCTACAAGGTTTGCAATGATTTAAAGAAAAAAAGATGTGGGAAAACATAAATTTCTACCGAGAACGTATTCCTATGAGAATATTTTCAGCTCTTTCCAAAGAAATTGTAGGGATTTGCAGAAGAGGTTAATACATATTCCCTGGTCTTAATTATTTTCATCCTTTCTCATCTTGTAAGTAAATCGATGAGGTCGTGCGTATTGTGTTAATATAAGACATATCTTTATAGTTCTTAATTTTATTTCATTCTTCCCATTAGTACCCAATTTGCGATATATTTTAATTGTATAAATTTATACATTCCCACCAGGTAATACATATATTTGAGGCGTTTCATTGATGATGATGATGGTAATAATAATATGAATGAATCTCACATTTAGGGTAACTCCATAATTGATGCATGAAGAAGAATAATCTTACATTCCACCGACTGGAAAGACTTATTAAGTTCGATATTGGTACAATTTTTATACTTGATCTCTTTCAGAGAAGCTTTATCGTTCAAATGTTCCAAACAGTAGATATTCTGCAAAAGAAACTATATTAGACGATTGTTTTCTACCTTCCGGTAGGTTCATGAGCCTAAAAATCCCTATTCAATGCCATTTATTTTGTTTCTTACTAGATTACCTTTCCCTTCGTGTCATCTAACATCTTCTGCCCATGTCTGCCGATTTTTTCCTGGAATTCTATCCTCAAATGTTCCTCCTCTCAATATCTGATCATCCCATTTCCTCTGTCGCTGCTTAATTGCTTCAATTAAAGCCCTCTCCTCTCCAACCGTTTCCTTCACCTCCGTGACTGTTTGCCAATTGACCCAACTTACTTTTTTCATTCTACACCACACCCAAATCTCGAAGGTCTCCAAACGTTTGACTTCCTCCTTTCTCAATGCCCACATTTCACACCCCTACAGAAAAACACTCTACACCAAGGATTCTCCTAATCCTTTCCCGATTTCTTCGTCGAGACCTCTAGTCATCAATCCCTTCGCTTTTTGAAGGCTTTCTTTGCCAAGGTTATTCTTTTTCGAATTACATCTCTGCATCTTCCATCCCAAGAAAGAGTACTTCCCAAGTAAGAGAATTTATCCACTTGCCCTAGTTTTTACCACATCCAACTTAATAGTTTTCTTTTCCTTAGGAAACTTCGTAACCTATCCTTACGTTAATTTTCATCCCAAACTCTCTTGCTTTATTGTTAAGTGCATTTACTAGAATTTGTAAACTGGTTTCGGAATCAAAAAGTAAATATGAAAATGAAAAAATTATATTTCCACAATGACAAAAATATTAAACAAGATAAAACCTTTTCGAGCTTCTCTAATTATTATTTATTTTCTTGATTTTCTTTGGATTTTCATTTTCTTAATGAAATCATACTGAAAGTTGTTTGGAAAAAATAATCTAGAAATGATGTAGAAAAATCAAGTGGAAAGATTACAATGAAAACTTTGATGGACCCGAATAGGATGAAAATATTCTATAAAATTAAGGTAGTTCAGACTTGGAGCATTAGAGAACAGATAGGAGAAGCACTAACGTCTATTTGATATGTTTATGATTGATATGTGTATGATATGTATGGATGTATCTCTTCACAAAACTGTCATTTTTTCTCTCAGAAATTGAGCTATATTGCCACTTTTCAAAAGAAAGGCTTTCATCTTAAGTTTTATATATTTCAATAGCATCAAACTGAATATTCGATGAGTCTAACTTCTACTGTAAACTCTAACACTCAAAACAAAGTGAATTTCAGAATTATCCTCAACTATCATAATAGAAGAAGAAGCTCACTCCATGCTATAAACTAGGAAATCTACATCTTAGTAATTTTTTCATAGAAAATCCCTTCCAAAACTTCTTTCAAAATTGTCTTCTCCCATTTTGAAAAGTGATTTGAAAATTATTTTTTTATTGTCTAAAATATCCTTACAAAAAGTAAGGTATTGCCCGCTTACTTATTTTAAGTTATAAGGTATAAGTGTGCTTGAACTTGACAGCCATTTTATTTCTTTGCGTTACTGAGAAATGTGGTTAGTCAAACATTTGATATATTTGAAGTAAGATTCTTTTAATTGAATAATCGAACTGAAAATATCAATAAAAAAGCTTATTAGACCGCAGGCTTTTTGAAAAAATTGTAATGGAAAGTATCATAATTATCATTGCATTTTGTATTAAAAAACTACAGAAATTATTTCAGATATCGTTCTTGCCAGTGAAATTATTTCGTGAATGGAGAAACATTTCCCTATATATTTATTTCCGATGAAATTCGAAAAAGGTTTGACGGGCATACGATAAATATATAACTGCTTATCTTCCAAATTTTAAACTTATTTCCATTATATAATTAATGAATTTGTACACTAGCTCACATTATTCATTTATATGTGAATAACCCGGCGGGTACTCCACAATACCGTCTATTCCTGGCTAACAATTTCGCAAATTTGTGACAAATTGATGGTCTACAGCTTAAAGTTTATGTGCATTTAATGAAATACAATTATGAAATACGGAGATTTTAATCATTTTGGCTCCTAGCAACGAGCGGGAAATGCAGCCATCCGGCCGTTATTCTAGCTTGTTGCTTAAAGCCTTTGACAGGTTATACACAAAGGCTATGAATGAAGAAAGGTGAATGCCTTGGAAAATACGTGATTCAGTCATGCTTGATTTAGAAAATCTAAACAGTACTGGCTGCTTTATTACACTAATTTTCAAAAACTTACCCTTCTGCAGCCACGTGACAATCTAAAAATAGTGTCCGAGGAGACTGGAAAATAAGCGATAAAATAGATCTATATTCAAAAATATTAAAGAGCGATTCCCTTGAGTAAATAGCGAATTTTAAAAGGCGCTAAAATGATTGTTGTTAGTGCGACAGCGCAAAAACGAATCATGCTACCAATCTAAACTTTTGATGGAGAGCCGTATAAAAACAATAATAACGTGCAATTCAATTCCTTTGTGCACCAATTGTCTAGGTGAGAAAAAAGCTAGGATATTGATTCTTGCGCAAATGTATATTTTATAAGATTAATGAACATGCACCAAAGTTTCCAAATTTCGGGCGAAGGCAACGACCTCAAACTCTTGGTCAAAATAAGTGCTCTTTGGGGAGAGAAGAAATCACTCCCAAAGACCATGCTTTGCATCGATGCGGAGATACATGCAAATTAAGTAAAAGAGTGGCTAAATATAAAGTGAATGGGAAAGAGCGATTCCGAGAAGACAGAAACTGCCTGTAACATCACTAAAAAGGTGACGTTATCCCCCTTGCGAATGAAAATAAACAGAAATCGGATAAATTTCGAGCCGGGAACAACTCAACACACGTATATCTTGAAGACAATGAACCATTCACTGAATAGATTCCATTCACAGCCTCAAGATTACGGAACGATAGAAATTGTGCGAAGTTGTCAATGCAGTGATTTTGGCAACAGCAGCCAATTACCAATCTCGAACCGAGAAAAATAAAATCGGAAGAAGATCCTGGAAGATAAACGGTGGTTTTCAAACCACCAGAAGGGGGCGTGCCGCCCGGCTTTTTCTCTACGAAACATAAAAAGGCCACGATTGGTTTGCGGGAGTTCTGGCGCACTCCAGCAACCACGTGTCCATAGAAAATTGAAAACAGCCAACCTAGGAAAGGAGAAGCTAGAGTACTAATAAAACAATAGAAAGTGAAAAACTTTCGAGACCGGTAACCCAATAAACCCCGGCACGAATCCTCCGAGACTTACCCATGTTCCTTCATCTTCGAAAGAGTTGATTTCCAAGATGTGACACAGCCAGGGGCCGCATGTTTGCTTAATTTATCCCTTCTGACTCCTCCGACTTCCGCCTATACGGAAGCGCGGCCGCTAATTCTTCATCGGCGGGAAGAGGGAATGACACTGGGAAGAGACTGCCTTTCTACGACCGGCAACCAATGATAAGAGATCTTAGATGAGTTGGGAAGGAGAAAGCCAAAGAAGTGGTGGATGAATCGGACCCCCGAGCATGGGACCGTGCCTCGACACCCTGCTGCTCTCTGAGATCCAACGGCCTTCCGAGGCCTACTATAAACTAATGAAGATACAGGAAGGATTTCCGGAAGAGAGGAGCGAGAATGCGGTATCCCGCCGCTGCTGCTGGCGCTGGTGTGGCCACGGACAATGCGGCTGTATCGACCGGCTGGAGAGGCGCGTGTAGCCGTCCCGTCGGCCCCGAGGCGCGCCCGCGTAGAGGGGGGAAGAGTGGGGGAGTCCTAAAATTCGGGGAAAGTGTCGGTGAAGACGAGATTATGGCACCAAGATTGCGACAATTCTCAAGTGCAAATCAAAGATAAATCCCCAATCTCCGAGGAAGAGGACATTTACACAGAAACCGCCGCAGTCTATGCTCTCCCTTTAATTCCTCGCGAAAATGTCTCGGCCGCTTCCTCGCGCGGATGAGGAGTCTAATTCACGAGCGAAAGGTGACTTTATCCCTTACGATAACACTTATATGTTTCATTCTCAACAAAATGGATTTCAAAAACGAAATAAAGCGCGCAAGCAACTTTAGCTCTCCATCAATTTTTGAACAAGCGCTGTCATTCTTAACGCTCGTCAAGCCAAGCGCTGCGAATAATTTCTTTAGAAAGAAGGTAGCAATTAAGTAAGCCATCTCCAAGCGATAGATTTTTTGACGGATTTAATTATAACATGCCTATTTAATGACATAAAACAATGTCGGTTGAGTTTTAACTGAGAATAGCTCTTCTCAAATTTGACGCCCAAAACATTGATTCACGCGACACCATGCGATTCAAGAGGTAACTAACGGCGCGCGATCTAAACAGAAGCATATTGTTCAGTAAAAACATAAAATTACTGTTACAAAAAATATCACACCGAGAAATTTTTAACTCCTGCCGCCCTTCAAAATAACATTTTACTCGAAATAAAACGTGCAGTAAATGAACTTTAATAAAAATTTAGGAGAGTATACGGCTCAGCGGAACCAAGCCATCTATTCCATTTTCTTGCTAAAAACACAAGCAAAATAGATAAATCCCAAAACTAGTGTTTACAGATTAATTATAAAGTTTCATAATACAAAAACTAATGATGAAACTATCCAGTTTTTAACGAAAATTACTTAATATATTTAAAGAATTTTAGATTTACTCCATACTTCGCAATTCATGACAACTAATACATGCGCTATCGTACTAAGAATTACTCTCTTCGGAAATATTAGTTATCATTAACTAAATCATAAAAACAAACACTGATGAGTTATAGTATGAAATTTCTAAAACCGATCATCTGACGTCTGCTAACCTTTCCACGGTATAAATAAAGTACACACCTACCGCGGTCCTTAGGAATCGGTGAGAGATTGGATGGCGAATAAACAGTCCCTGTATGCGGTTTAACAGAAAAATCGACCCATTTAAACCCATATAAAATCAAAACTTTTCTTTGAACAACAATGTCGCACAAGCAGTCCGAGATTGAGATGGATACCTAACACACCCACATCTTCAAAGCTACAATTTATTAATCGTTTCATAGATGTATTTTCCGAATTTTTATCAATTTTAAGAGCAATATTATAAATAAAACACAGACTAAACAATCTAATAGCATACCCATGGCTAGAACCGATAAGGCGCTGAATTTAAAATAACTTTTAATCACTCACCTTTAAATGTAATACATTTACAGCAGAGCATGACACAAAAATGTTATGCATGACCTCACATTTCTTGTTGATACTCCGCCAAAAATTAGTAAAATGTCGTAGACCATGGTCCAACTCATACCCCTCCAACAAACACTACACCGTGAACAACTCCCGATAGCTACCCTTCGCTGACAATTGAATGCTGCGCAGCGCTCTTGAAATTCGCATAAGATATTGTTACCTTAGAAAGATGTCTTCGAGAATAATAAGTTTTAATATTAAAAACATGGTCGGAATAAACTAATCACATCATCTACGATAAGGTAGTAAAATATTAATGTATCCTTACCATTATTTACTACAGCCGTCGCTCAGAGAATCGAATACTTTAGGGTCTCTTCTGGAACGAAAGAGAATATACCGCAATAATTTCCTTTCGTAAATTCATTTTTATTTAGCGATTCATTTAGATTCAAACTCACCGTTCTGCTTATATAAATCCAGTAAACCTAGAGAGTACTCGATACCTATAAGTAGAAAGAACATTACGTCATAAGAATGAATGGATTAGGCCAACCTTACGTTTAAGATTATCAACTATTACTTCTCTTGTGATTAATGATCATCGCATATTTCAATTAAATCTGATTTGTGATTGTCTGACCGTATTATTTAGCGATCTGCTCTTTTAACTCCCCATTAACTTATTAAATTATTTTCGTGAAAAAAGTAAGTTTATCCATACTCTACATGA
Source organism: Sympetrum striolatum (assembly GCA_947579665.1). Lineage (NCBI taxonomy): Eukaryota > Metazoa > Arthropoda > Insecta > Odonata > Libellulidae > Sympetrum > Sympetrum striolatum. Next base: position 72,739,888 of record OX388342.1, on the reverse strand, counting down.
GTTTCTCAAGAATGTATTTCGTAGATTTTCATCCTTGAAAACGCATATATTTCTACTAAATCAAAGCTTTTAAAACTTTGACAACCCCACGAAATTTATGGTTATTTTTCAATGGGTGGACTTCTTGGCTGGACACCAACTGATAAGTTAAAACCCTTAATATTTCGAGTGTGGAGTTATTTAAAAAAAAGTGGCTTCTGTGTGTATTTGAGCTGGGACCATTTTATCATGGAGTATACAAGAGAAAAATCCTTCAGAATAGATATAAAACAATTATTAATTTATAACATGTAACCTTAAGCAATAGTTAACTTTTTCAGTAGCCTTTACAAGAACTGTCACAAGAAGGTACTCAAACCACAAAAATTGCTGTATGAATAGTTTGCAGTCTTAATTTCCTGATACTGAAGGATCTCAATGCCTAGGTTAGAGTTTGGAGGTTACATTAGTAAAGAATTACTGAGCAAAGTTAGAATAGTAGTTACATTGCTACAGAAAACATTAATTTCAGTATTAAGACTTAGGTGGAACTTAAACGACATAATGAAAACAATGCAATCAACACCCAAATGATTTGTGATTACTGAAGATTGAGCACACAGGCATGATTTAAAAATCATAAAAATGCTGACCTAAATTAATGCTACACAAGTATTTGATACATTAATTCCCTAGAAATATTTTACACATAGCATCTAATCTCAGTTATTTAAACATTTTGCTGCATCGTAATAATATCAGTGTCATAAATTTATTACAAAATATCATCTCTCAAAGGAGTAGTTAATATATCACTACTTTTGAAACATGTTGAAGTAAACTGATAAGAATCAGAAAAACCATCAAAAAGGTCCTTGAACTAAACAGCTTGTCATTAATAAATAGGTAGTATAAACATATTTGTGGCAACAGATATATTAAACGAAGACATAGGAACAGGCAAATGAATTTATGTAATTTGAAAAAAAGAATTTGAAACAAAGGAGAGGAAAGAATGTTGGGTCTTAATAGAAGAATTTAGGAATATTTTATTGACATAACTTGTGTAATTCATCCAAAATGGTATTCTTTCCAATGTTAAAATAAGGCTAGTTAGTACTCAAAATTGCAATTAGAATGGAGAGCTTACTTGTGTATGCAAACATTTTCACCTAGATTTCAATTTAATAAATCAAAGAAAACTTAAAATCACATTAATTAGGAATTTTTATTGCATTGTTTTCAGTACGCTTGCTCTTCTTATGGAATACAAAGTGCCACATCCAGAAATCATCAATTCATAATAATGACCTTTCCAAAGATACAACACATTCTTACACTACTGAGGGTAATTGAAGTAATTAAAACAAGAGATATCTAAGTCTCCCAACTGACATTCTGCTATCTTTCCAAATATTAGTAATCAGGAAAATGTTTTATAGTTAAAGCATCTACTCTTTAAACATAATTAAACTCAAATAGGAAGGCAACTTCCATTCAATAATGCAAAACTTAAGAAGTGAAGGTTAGATAACAAAGGAAAATTATGATATTTCAGTCACTGAATTAGATATAAATGATAAGAAAACAAAGGATTATCTTCAGAGAGCAGAGTTGGCAAAAAAAGAAACAAATAATTCCTGTGAATTAAAAGGTTTGAAAAGCTAAAACTTAAATAAACACACTGTCCAAGATTACGTTAATGTGTATTTTGTATATGAATCAACAGAAAGCCACATACACAAAATTACTTCTCGATTACCTTGAACTTATTACCTCCTTCAAAAAGGGTATACCAAAGAAGTCCAACCATTTATATAAAATACCAAAACAAACAACATAAATCTTTTTCATGAAATATTGGTAAGCATGCATTTGTGAATGTCTTTCATCATCAGTAAAGAAATATGAAACACTATGAATTTTTGTAACAATGGTGATTAATTCAAAGAGAGGAGAAAACTAGTAGAAATTATAAACAATAATGATACCATATTGTTATTGATATAAACAATTTTTACAATTTCACTAATTAAGAGGCCTTGATAATATTGATTACCAACAGTTGCCAAACCTTATTCAACTCAGTGCACTTTACTTAAGCAAAATATCTCCTCGAATTTTATATAAAATGTTAATGATATATCAATAACAAGCATTGAACCTCATCTGTAAGTTTCATATACATTAGCGATATTTTCAATCCAAGCTCTTGATACAGCTCCGAGAGAATTAAAAGTGCCAAAGAGGATAGTCAATTTCTATGAAAATTCTGACCAGGTCATCCAAGAAAACCAGAAATTCACAAGAAAATGCCATTCTACCATTGGTCAGGAGCAAATTATTGAAGTAGAAGTTTGAAACAGTATCTCTACCACATAATGATTTCAGTACCATAAAACATTGTAAACAAGTGATAATTCACTAATGGCTCAGGTACAAACAGTAAGATCAATAATAATTGCAGAAACTGCAATAATTGCAGAATATGTACACAAAGGCTCCTGCAGGGATACAGATTACATACAACAATTACTTCAATAGGTGGATACACTTTCCTTTCAAGGGTAGAAACAACTTCATCTACTCAAACTGACCCATTTTATATGTGCTGCCATGAATTACTAACACGTTCTCCATGCCAAGAGGAACACTTCACCACCTGCCACCAAATGGCCCTTGACTTCCTCGAAATGGCCTGAATGGCGTGCGTGGACCACGGCCACCAACAAATTGTACATCTGGACTGAGGGGCTGTCTCAATGGAGCAAAGATGGGAGGGGGTCGAAAGAATCGTGGCAAAATATGGGGAATCCCAAACCTAATGGGCCCTCCCCTAAAACCTCTTCCTCGACTTCTTTGAGGGGGAGGAACTGAGAAACCTAGACCAGGAGGGGGATAGGCAAGGGATGGATTAAAGAATGGATCAGACATATCTTCCCTGGAAAAGTCATGCATATCAGATGTATTCAAAGGATCGACTGAATTATTCAATGACTCCTGTTCTGCCTCAGACGTCTCCGTTATTGACTCCTCCATCCCATCCACAACATCTTTATTGATAATCTCAATGTTAGAAATACCTGAAACGATATTTATACCACTTGCACTATTGTCCTTAGAAGTGCTCACGGACTGACTAACTGAAATATTGTCTGGCAAGTTTAGACTAGCATTAGGAATAACAGGTATGTTATCATGGTTGATTTCCTTCAAGTTACTATCTTTAGCAACACTAGAAGGAAAAGGAGGTGGGTCTTTTGTGTTTAATTCTGTGAGAGAAAGTATCCTAAGTGTGCTGCCAGTTCTGAAGTCATTTGATGCTGAACCGTGAGCAAAAGTTTCATTTTCATTGCTCGCCTTTTTAAAGTCTTCATTCTGTGAGTTTTTGAAAGAACCATTAGCCTGATCCCCATAACCTGTTACACTTCCCCATGACCCATCTTTATCCATAGTGTCAGTCTTTCCCCACTTTAGTCCAGAATTATCTGGTACAGGTATGTTTTTGGATGTCAAAGGGGACTTGATATCAGAAGACTGAAAAGGGGAAGGCACAGACAGACTTGAAGGTGCATTTCTATTGACAGAAACAGGAGGAACGGGGGTTGGAGTTTGGTCATTTAAGCCAGTATTTTGCAAATGTGAAGATAAAATCCCTGGGAGAGGAGGTGGTGGTGGAGGCGGAGGAGGCTTTTGCTGAAGAAGCAATGGCTGTGAAAGAGGCATTAATGGAGGGGGAGGTTTGGCTAAATCGTGAGGAGGAAACATGGGTCCACCAGGAGGGACAGGAGGCATTGCAGGAAAATGACTATCAAAAGTTTGTCTAACCACCGATGATTGGAAATTCTGTGAAACAGGTGTCCTTGGACGAAATGTAGCCCTATCAGTCCCAATGGTCTGAATTTTTTGCAATTGTATAGAAGAAAATGAACTATCAAATGAATCTGGTTTCTCGGGTTTTCTTTCACTGAAAAAGCCTTCTTGCACAGTCCGGTTGTCTGGTTTAGAACTTGGTTTGACATTCGGTTTTCCTATGGTCCCACGTTTATCTGCATTTCTGACACTATTATCCTTGTCATCTAACTTAGAATTCTGATCTTTACCCAGGGTTTCAGCATTATCTTCATCATCGCTCATCTCCATGTCGACACTCTCAATGTTGTCATGGGATTCGTCACGTTTAGGAGTTTCTTGCAACTTCCCTGTCAACGGAGGAGGAATTGGAATTCTATAGTCACAATCAGTATCATTCCCTCTGGATAAAGTCCCCACGGCAGATGTTAAATTCATGGATACAACATTTCTGTAGTCTTGATCAGATGTTTTCAGCTCCGATTGAATCCAAGAGGAAGCACTAGAATTGATTGGTCGAAAGTTTGGAGCTGGGGATCCAGTAAGGCTGATAAGATTCCGATGATCAATATCTTTGGTCTCTCTCAAACGACTGTTTGGTGCGATCGGAACCAAAGTACGGTGGTCAACATCGGAGCTGCTCGTAGGGAGGGATGGCTCAGTGTCATCGTATTCCACAGGATCACTGAAGCCTTCTTTTTCATACGTTGGTGGAGACTCTGGAGTCTCCTCCATAGTAGATACCTTGCTGGCCTGGCTCTCCACCAAAGACTTTTCTGCCAGAATATCAGTAAACCAATCCACTTTATCAGAAGAGTTTTTGTTTGAATCCCAAGTATTGGAAGGAGAAGGATCGCCCCAGGTGGGAAATTTTGGAGGGAGTTTTGTGTTCCATTCTCCAGAAGATTTTCCTCCATCTCTGGTTGGCCATTCTCCTCCTTCTTCCATCATAAAAAGGCTGGGTGGTAGCGGGGGAGGCGGAGGAAGGGGATCAGTATTGACAGAGAGATTTAGACTGGTAGGAGTCTTTGGGAAATTCAACTGTCCACCAGGTAGTTCAAAAACACCAGGAGGAGAACTGAACAATGGAGCGGTAGGACCAGCTCCTTTGGCAGGAGTTGACGTTGCCCCTGCACCTTGGCCTCCAACGCCAAGACCAGGAATCACAGAGCTAGATGAGTCAGACTGAGGAAAAGGGAATGAGAGACGTTGACTCAGCGATTTGAGAAATTCCGATGTATTGAAAATTTCTTGCAGCTTGGATCTTGAGCCAATAACTTCTATAGGTTTCCCCTGCAAAAAAGAAAATATTGCAAATGAGAAATGCACTAAGGACACAGAATAACTCCAAGTACGTAAATAGTGTTAACCTTATAAATTCAATGATCTTACATTGATTTCAAAACATGAAACCATTGAATAATTTGCAAACATCGTGGAATCTCTCTATATGACTTACTTCCAAATTAGAATAACCTTGCATTGATATTGTAACCATTTGGAAGTGGAAGCTTCCATGAATAAAATAACGGCTTCATTAAGAATTACTGTACATTTTTTTTAAATATATCTCAAATTTATGCAGTCTTCCTTCTTTCTTTGATTATTTTGTTCCAAAAAGGAACACCAGTTAGAAAGAACAAAGAAGCCATTTCGCAAACCCATTATTACATTAATTAAATGACCAGCCAGTACATTAAAAGTTAAGCTCTGGGTCACAAACAAAAGTTATGGAAAGAAAAGAAGATGGGATTCATAGAGTACAAAAGGGAATTAAGTAATTAATGCACAATTTTAAAAAAACCATCACATGCAATGTAGAATAAATCAGTTTCACCGCTATCAAACATCCATTCATTTTTTCAGGGGGGATTAAAATTCAGTGTTTCTCAACCTTTTCTTGTCATGCCCCACCTAAGCCTTTCATAAATACTAATGTCATCCATGTGACATATACAGAATGTTTAATATTAAAAGTGAATTATTCAGTGAATGAAGCCATTATGACAATTTGTTCACATTGGACATAGGACTAATAACAATGATAAGCTAAAGTAAAATCTCAAGATATGCAAGATATTTTTCATGATCCCCCTTCACTATCAAATGGCCCCCCTGTGGAGCACAGGACCCACGTTGAGAAACACCAATTTAAATCAAGATGGAATTTTTTTACCAATGTGATTAAATTTAGATTTTCAAAATAGATATACACAAAAAAAGTTAATTAATTGAAACCTACAATAGGAGGAATCACTGGAATAATGCAGCACCATGAAATAGATGAAAAAGAAATGATGAACACTACATTAATTTATATAACTTCACTCCAGGTAATTTCCGTTAGCACTATTGATAGCATGTTTTTCTGTAAATCTCATAAGTTTCTCACTAGATAAACAGGGCATTTTGTAAATATTTTTTAATGATTCTAGCAATGATAATAAGTACAAAATATGAAATATCAGCCTCATTTCAACCTAAATATATATATTTCCTAGACCAAATAAAAGCATTCCCTAAATAAATAATCTCTCCTATCTACATCTTCGGACTATAAAATTTTATCGCAAATGCTACAGAGGTGTAAAGTAGTATGCATTAAACGTTAATTTCAATGAAACTAGTAAATGAAAAAATAATTTTTTTTATTACAGAGGATTTTAAAGGATTTTCCATTCATTTTCTAATAAAATAATGAAATTACCATAAAACCAAGCAAAGTTTTACATAGGTCACAAAATGAAAAAGTTTCCAATCAAAGACCAATTAAAATTTAAAATATTTAAGGGCTATATAAATAACCTGGATATTAATCTATACTATCTGCCTTAAATATACCAATTACAGCTAACTGAACTAGAATCAACTGCTTGGGCCGTGACTTGGTGGCATGGATCCATCAGAAGCAGAAGTGAAGACAAACTTTTACTATACCACAGAATACTATTAATTATTCTGTGGTACAGCAAAAGTTTGTCTTCACTTTCACTAACTGAACTCTCAAGTAAGTAATAAATAGGCAACGTAACAATAGATAGTCTAGGTGTTCTGGAAATTAATATTCGCTCAAGTTGCTCACAGCATGGGGGACAAAATAGAATTTTACATACTATTTTTGACCTAGTGGACTAAACAGAAAACAATGAATGGTAAATATAAGGAATAAGGAGCATAAATAATTATTTACTCAATTAAAAGCGCATTTATTTGGTTTGCTATTTGGGGTCACAAAGAAAGTTCACTTACAAATGTCTTTGAAGAATACGTATGGCATTGATTCAAACTGAGATTAAAAAACTAAGATACTGAAAAGTATCCTTAGTATTATTATTATATAAACTTAGTAGAGTTGATATTTAATAATGTACAAACTTTAGAAGCAAACAAACAAACACACACAAATATGTAACAAGTCACATTGGTCTTTAAGACAATACTGGATTTACTTTATATTGTCAGTATGGTTATTGAAGGACTTCATTCTAGGATAGCAAAACCCACTAAAAATGAATGAGTAATCTTGATTTAAATATCAAAGGCTGTTCGGCTATTATTACATTGAATATGAAAATGGTTAACTAATAGATTAAAATTTAGATTAATTTGACTTCATAAAGTTCAATAAGAGGTTCAGCAACTGAAATTAATTACCTTGGTGTTTTAGTTACAATAGAGAATAATATAACAGAACTTCTTAACTCCTACCCTAACTTAAAAGAAAATAACACCGCATCCTGTACAGATTTCTTGGTGAAAACTGAAATTTTAACTCAGCACAGGACATTACGAATGAATGAGAAGCATTCTAAGTAAATGAAGCACACTGTCTTGTAACTGTTACGATATTATCAGATTAAATTTTATGAAATTCTAGCTGTTAAATCCATCATTTTTCTTAAGACTAAAGAGGTACTTGTAAACTGCTGTAGGTCAGTTTCAAGCAGTATTTCACCTAAAATTGTAATTTAATTCTATTCAGTCCTGCAATCTTAAGGATATGAAAATATTATGCAACACAACAGAACAAAGAAACTGAAAATATACACTGGATTTCAAATAAATAATTATAGCTTTTACAAATTAACAGTTATTAAACAACTTGCTTTCCTGGAACAGAAATAAGGTATTTGTATTTTTCAATACATGAAATAACATGTCATAAATATCGAAAATTTGAGAGCAGATTCACTAAGGTAAATACATATGTGACTAAAATTTGAATTAAAGTACTTACTTCCATGCCCACAACATACATAAGAAAATTCCTCTCTTGGCAACTACAAAAAAGCATGTATTAGGAGTGGAAAAGACAATAAAAATTTACAGTGCAATTTCTAAGTATGCAACCATTTTTGAAACAATAAAAAAGGTAATCATAATTGAAAAGAGGCAACAAAAAATGCAACTAAAATATAGAAATACAAAAAAGTAACTGTGATTATAAAAAATGTAGGTAATTCATTCAATGAAATGTTATACGTAGGAAAGGAAGTAAATATTAAAAATCTAAAGAATCATGCAAACTGACTGCATAAGTCTTCTTTGGGATCAATCATTGCAAAAAAATGTCACTCATGAACATAACTTTTATTTAATGAAAGAAAGATTATATAACAGCTATCAAGTATAAGGAGGAGGGAAAGAAGAAGAATCTCTGCACTTACAGGTATGCACTTGAAAAATCAAAGGCTAAGTAGAAACAAAAATTAGCTACATAAAATAAGGCTGGAACTCGAAATCCAGGTCTCCCATTTTCTGGTCAAATTTTCTAATTAGTGAACTACCACACTACATTAATCCCACTCCTATTAACGGGATACTTTGTGAGCAAAGATAGGAGTTAGAATACCTGCCTGGAAAGTGGGACCTGGGTTTGAGTCCCATTTATGTCACTATTTTTCACTTCTGTATATTCTGAGCATTGATTAAGGTTTGATAAAGCAGAATTTTTAACAGCTGAAGATAGAGGCCAAAATATATGAAAAGAAGCTAAAAATAAATCTGCTAGCACTATTGCTGTTAAATGCAAAAATAATTCAAATTAAAACAAGATTAGTTAAAATTGCATTTTCTAGAAACTTATTCTACATGAAAGCCATTAGTAATAGCAAGATCAATAGTAGATTCTCCAACATACATTCATAAATACATACATACATCAGCTTACAGATTTCATTATACATTTGGATCTGTAAATGTAAATGGGTATATTTAACTAGATCATGATTCCTTTAAGAATAGGGAGAGCAGATTTAGGACGAATGCTCATACTAGAACAATCAACAAAAATTTCGGCCAAATATTTTAGACCAATTATTCAAAGGGCTTACCTCATTTTCAGAAGTAGACAACATTGCCTCTCCACCAGAAACATCATTATCCCCACCCTCCAACATAGGTGATGGTGAAGGAGATCGTGGTGTATCGGTGCTGGTTTCATTAAAGATACTCTTCTGTATATGCATTGAGAGAAAATAGAACAGATTAAACCAAATAAAAGATGAAATCAAAAACTTACCTTAAAAGTAACAGAGAAATGTCAGCACGGAGTAATACCTAAAACAAGTTAGTAAACTAATCAAGGCAACAGATAAACATTGATAAGCATAGAGACCTTCCTTTTGACATACATTTTTAGGGTGGGTTTTAAAGTCAACTGATGCTAAGCTATTTACATTTAAACAGAAATGAACAAGAATAGGTTACAAGATAATATACTCAATCACTACATCATAGAATAGAATACAATACAAAAAAGTGACGTAAAATCATATTTTTGCGGTTTACTGAGGCAACTATAATCATTGCAATTTATTCAACAATATGTATGAGATAAGTGTTGAATCAGACTGACCCAGGCAGAGGATATAACATATCCTCTTCCTGGGGATGAGGATTTATACAAGGATAAAATAAATATGATATACGAGGGTCGTCCAGAAAGTAAAGAACGTTTGCGTATCACGCTCGGCGCTGCTTATCTTAGAAAAAAATTGCATGCTCATCAGTTAGCTCTATCTTCCTCCTCACAGTCAGAAGAGCTTCAGTATCTGTTTGGAGACGCGTCTTCATTCAGTGATCTTTTGAAATGGCTGTGCGTATAGAAAATCCCGCCTGATGTGAAGTGCGTGGTGTCATTCTTTTTCTGAACGCACAAAATGTTCAGCCCATCGAAATTTATAGGCAAATAAAGCGTGTTTATGGAGACAATGCAATTAATGAATCTTCAGTGAGGAAATGGTGCTTTTGTTTAATCAAGAAAGAACCAGTGTGCACGACGAAGAACGGGGTGAGAGGCCATCACTCATCACGGAGGATTTGCAGGCAAAAATTGAAGACAAAATTCAGGAAGACCGGCGTTTCATTTTGAGCACCATTCATGAACATTTCCCTCAAATTTCAAGATTTCTCCTACATGAAAGTGACACAACACCTATGCTATAAAAAAATATGCGCTCGATGGGTACCTAAGGTGTTGACTGAAGTTAACATGATGAAACGGATGGGAGCAGCCCTTGAGTTTTTGATCCAATACAACAATAACGGTGACCGATTTCTTGGTCGTATTGTGACGGGAGATGAAACTTGGGTTTCTTACAAAACAGTGGAAACCAAGCGCCAGAGTATGGAGTGGCATCACACAAACTCACCCTCAAAACACAGGAAAGAAAAACCAAATTTGCACACGAGAAAAGTCATAGCCACAGTTTTTTGGGACTGAAAGGGTTTAATCCATGTGGAGTTTATGCCGAGAGGAGCAACAATAAACTCAGTATCATATTGTGAAACCCTTCCGCAATTGAAACGTTCCATTCAAAACAAAAGACGCGGCATGTTGTCGTTGAAAGTGTTTTGATTCACAATAACGCTCGGCCTCATGCATCAGCTCAAACACAGAGAGAGCTTCAACATCTTAAGTGGGAAATTTTTGGACATCCTCCCTACAGCCCTGACCATGATCCAGTGATTTTCATCTCTTCCCCAAACTAAAGGACTTTCTTGGAGGAAAACATTTTGGAAACGATGAAGAGCTCAAAGAATCAGTGACATCCTGGCTAAGAACTTTGGTGGTAGAAGAGTATAACATCGGCATTGAAGAACTGGTTACACGTTACAATAAGTGCCTTGATAACCATGACAACTATATTGAAAAGTGAATTAAGGTTCTTTGATTTCGTGAATAAAATTTTATGTTGATATCTGTCGTTTTTATTTAGTTATGCAAAAACGTTCTTTACTTTCTGGACGACCCTCGTATTATATCATATTCTTTTTATCCTTGTACAGCATAACTCATGTTAACCTTCATATATATTACTAGGTAGATCAAGGATGAGTTTTTTAGTTATGCTAGCCCCAGGGTACTTCCAAGGCCACTTCTGAAAGCGAAGCAGGCACCTCATAACATTTCCATCCAGGGTGATATTCTGGCCATCCATGTCAATATTATTACTTAACTACTTAACTGTACGTTGTTTGAAAAAAAAAACGCTCCTTGGTAAATAAGATTGAAAATATTACCATGTATATAATTTCATCACAACCTGGGAAAGTCTTCATCTCCAAAGAAGATTTAATTACGGGGAATAAATTTGGTATGAAGGTTTTCTTTGCATGTACACCGCTGTGTTCCGAGTAGCAGCATTAGTCATTGATAAGGGGGAATTTGATATCCTAATAAGGTGAGCCGAGCTGAATCTTCGCATCGTATAATGAACAAAATATGACATAGGTACACGTCTTGTTAATCTGGACAGAGGCGACAAGAGGGATAAAGTTTAGACACGCCATCATCCCCAATGTTAACGAAACCTAAAACCAGGGCAACCAAGTTTCTGACCCCCACCCCTTTCCTGCCAAACCTCCTCTCTATCCCCACCCGTGCAATCCCAAGAAATACTGTTGTAGCAAATAAAAAATCATTTTACCAAAGTTTGGCAGGCACTAAGCAAGGTTGCTTCAGGCACCAGGTTGAGTATCCTGGTGCTAGCCAATAATTAAGCTTAAATACTTTAATTAAGCGTTGATAATAGAGACCTATGAAATTTCTACCATTCAATTAAAAGACATCTATAATTTTGAATATGAATGACTATGGAACCAAATCCATTAAAAATGGACAATTGAAAACCTTTAGAAAATAATAATATTTTAATAAAAGTATTTTCTGTCATGTGAAACATAGAAAATGCAAAATTAATGTTCATGAAAGATTTGATATTAATTCTTATATTTTTTTACTTAAACACCCTTCATAATGCATAACCACCTAATCTCTTCAAATCTGTGATTCCATTCCATACTTACAAATGAAGAATGAATAAATATTATGGTGGATATAATTATAAAGCACACAAATGTCACTGACAAAAACAACATAATAGGAAGAAAGTTTTAATAAATGAAATCTGAATTGTCACTTACTTTAGATTGTTTGCCTCCCATAAATTTAAACATATTCTAGGATAATAATGGCAAAAACGATGAGATAGTTTATGAGTTAAATTAAACGTTGTTATTAACCAGGTAAATACACTATCAGCAATGTGTTAACAAGAAGAATAAAATGTGAAGAGAAAAATATCACTTATTGATTCTAAATTAAGAGTAGCAAAAATATTGTAAATCAGCCAGACGCAAACAATTTAATTCACTAATACTGTAAAAAGTTTCTATTGGTGAATTTATAAAATGATTTATAAGAATTGTATTAAATGTTAATTTGAGTAAAAAATCAGCAATGGTGGGAATTGAAAAACTTAAGAATCTGTCAATTTTAAAGGAACTTATCATAAAAAGAATAAGCTATGACTTTCTCATTAAAATTTTGACCCATAGGATTGTACTAAGTTCCAGACATTTAAAAAATGATACGCTACAAAATAGAAGAATTGTATGAAGATATAAAATTACTATCTTACTTTGAAATCAAATGATAAGCTATTGCCCATGAAACTAGAAAGGCGACTGTCCAGAGGAAGGTCCTGCTTGATGATGGACTGGTGTTCTGCTACTACAGCATCAAATGAACTAGATGATGTCTGGTTTAATAAACCTGAAATGAGAAAAAATATAACTTAACAAAAGCCTGTAACATTTACTCAACGTTAGTGTTACATCCTAAATAGTATATGTTTTTGTTGTGAATATTTCAGAATTTTAAAAATCAAGCCATCTTTCTCAACAATCTGATGCTTGTTACCAATAGTTTTTGGAAAGAACAGAAAGGCCCAAATTACTGACCTTCTAAGAAACACAGATACTAATGCTATCATTGTCAGAGATTGAAAATTAAAAAAAAAAAATGAAAAATAGATATTCTTCGACCCCTAAGGATGATAGGATGGCTAGTGAAACATATATTGGGGGATTCAAAGAAGGTCAGTAACCTAACAGTAGCCAAGTAGGCCTTTCAGATGTTTACCAAAAACAAAAATTTAATCTATAGCACAACAGGCTAAACAAGGCTATGAAGCTACTCAAACTGGCACAGTTTATACCTGTTAGCACATAATCATTGACTTCCACACAGCCTTCCTTACTTTTCAACATTACACTGCCCAATATTCCTGGTACTTTCCTAAAGCAGAATCAACACCAGCAAATGAGTCCTATCCAAATTCACCAAGGATAAAAACATAGCCCACGTGGCAATAGCTAGTTACTATATGTAGAAAAAGCATAGGAAAATAAATAGCCAATAATTCGGAAAGGATATAATCATTCATTGCTAAGGAATCATCATATTTCCTTTCTGCAGAAAATTCTCTCAGGTCTTCAACTGGGTTGTCTGTTACCATAGAGATAATGGTCTCATACTCTGCGATCATCTTCAGGATAATGATTCAGGCTCCTGAAGATGGTTGAAGTTTACAGAGAAATAACAATGTACTTATTTCTAAATCGTCTTCTCCTTATTGACACTCTTTCAACATTACTTAAACATTTTTGGATGATAGAGTCATTTTCCTACTCCTACCACTCTTCCCTTCCTTACTGAATATTACTCATCCCTCACTTATATAATATAACCCATTCCCATCACTTCCTCCATATCTGGACATAGCATAACACTGTTTAATCAGGTTGTGCAGATATTTTGATTTTCAGTGAAAAATCCCGTTTCCATAGAGAAAAATTTCTGCACAGCCAATGCAACTAAGACATGTAAAAAAAACCTTTTCTGAAGCACATAAAAAAACATCCATGTCAAATATAAAAATAGCCTTGAGGCAATGGTTATCTTCAAACATAATCTCAATCCTTGCCTTCATTGAAAAGCTGATTCAATCTAACAGCTTAGCAGTTCTCAAAAGGAACTTAAGTTCCTTTTGAAGATATATATAAGTAAGTATAAGAACATAAAAAGACTTATGAAGTGATGGTGCACTGTGTGTAGGTAGCAGGCTGTATTTCAATGTTTAGTACACCCTAAATACAAACCTAAACAATATCACATTGAGTATGGACAAGTGTATTGGAGGTCATATTCTTTCAAAATCCATTTCTAATGACAACACTTAATACCCACGTAAATAAAAATAAAAGTTTAATTCTATGAGAATAACATTTACCTTTTAGTATTTGAATATTAATTTCATTTAGTTTGATTAAGTTAATTTTCATTAAGTTTGATTCACCTGAGTTAGAATGCAATAACCCAGCCATAACAGCAATTAAAGTAAAATGGCATAGAGTAGGGATTCATGTCCTCAAAGAACACTATGTATCCCAATGACTATTATTACTTAAATTATAGTAGACTTTTTATGTTGATTGAAACTCAAAATACAATTTCCTGGGAAAAGTAAGTCATCAGTATTGGCAAAAGAATTCAAGATTAATTTCAAAGAAGTGATTCTTGGATACCAGGAGATTCCATATGTGTACTCTTGAATATAATTAGGAGAAAATTGGGTCTCATTAAAAGTCAATTAACACTGAACAATGTCATTAGACGGAAATGTATGATATGTTCTCCTTAAATTGCCCTATTCTCATCAATTCAATCATTAAAGGGTTCATTTTTTTAATTTTCAAAGTTCGTTTCCACATTTTCATTACAAAGTTTGAGTAATGTGTTTTTAATTAGCTGTCTTATCTTTAAATGCTTAAAGCAGTTTTGAAGGGCATTCACTCAAAAATATTCTAAAATTTCTCTGGAATAACTAGTTTCCATTTCTCTAACAGCTCAAATGGCAATATATCAGTTCATTGACATATTAAGCTCTCATTGATTACACCCTTTGAAACTAAAACAATTCTAGATGTGGGAGAATTAAAACATACACTATAATGCCAAAGTACTATAATTTAAAACTTTATATATCTTCAACAACTGACTGAACATATAAAATCTATGGTCGAAGGCTTCAAATTGTTTAAGCGAATCTTTTAATTATTTAACTGACTGTACCTTAAGAGAACTTTCAAAATATTTTTTTTTACATTTGTGGGGATACATTTTTCCCCGTCTTTCCTGCAGGACATTATTAATTGTACGATAGAAAATTCTACAGCTCTTTAAGCAAGCCTGTTGGAAAAGCAAAGTTGGAATGACCTAGTGGAGGTAAATTTAAATTGTATGCCCACCTTTCAGGCATCTATAAGTGAAATAAGTGCATATCATAATGGAGGCTTTGGCCAGTGATGGTACAGGGCTACGGATTGGCTGAATGTCTATAACCCTCCAGTGGGTCATGCTACCCATGGTATGATATTGGGGCTTCAAACATGTTTTTGCAATTGTTATGAAATTTGCCTTTATTCCTACTGATAGCAAACTAGGAGAAAGAGGTGAAAATTGCATGGTGATTTCAGAATTTATACCCTGTGATTCAAATTCTGAGGCAAAAAGATTTCCTTAGAGATAAAAAAGAGCTGTGAAGGGAAGTACAAGGGTGGCCTTTTCTCTAATAAATTTTAAAGTTACAATACATCAGCAATTAAAGTAAGACATCTATGATTTCTTCCATGACTGTATTAAACAATCATTCCCAGCATGATGATGCCACAATAACTGAGGGTGTGATGACACCAGATAATTATCCAGCAGAATTGATAATAATCTGATATTAAAAAACAAGTTTCATAATAAAATGAATAACTGCAAACTATAAATCTTAGAACAAGGAATATATTTTTTCATACTTTACCACCCCTAAAAGCTAATATCAGACTTCATCTAATTAAATTTATCTTCATGATTGAGAAGATGGAGCAAGAAAAGTCTTTTGGGGAACAGGGAGAGAGACCAACTAAAGATGAGTAGATTAAAGCAACTTATCAGTAAATTCTGAGACACTCATTATCTCCGTCTAGTTCCACAAGAAATCGGTCTCTCTCAAATTCATATTTCCACATGCAATTTAACTCAACTACTTTTACTACATCAATATTAAAGGGGCTGAATTGGGTTGTACACAAATTACGTAATGCAAAATTCTCTAATTTTCAACAACCCCTCCCCACATGCCGCAGGACCGTGCCAGGCAGGACCCCTCCCCATTCCGTTCCATAACGAGTGCTTTGTGAAAAGTTTTGGGCATATTTTAAGGAAAGAAAGATTTTTTAGTACCCAATAATAATTCCCTTTTTAATAAACAATTTCAATTTTAAAGGCCATTCATACATTTCACCGAGATTCAATGCCATAACCAGTTGATAATTAGCATCGCACAAAACACTGACAGGGTAATACCTCAGTCAGTGTTATAACCCTAATAATAATGCCCTTGCAGCCTACCACACTCCACTAGCACTGACTACTCCCGTTCGACACTTGTGCTCGCTCGGATAGGGACTGTCAATTTTCCCCGGTAAATTTCGCTCGAGTTTTCAATTCAAACTTTAAACATGCAGAAATTTTGTTATTTTTTGCAATTCTAAAACCGTGAGGTAAAACAAACCTTGATCCCCCCTCCCTCAACATACCAGGAATGTAACGCCTGGCCCAACCCCCATTATTAACAATAATGAAATGTAAACTTTGCAAATACTAATGCACTTTTAAGAATATCAAAGGCTAAATAAAGGAGAGACAATCCAGCGATACTAGGAATCAATTTCTACTCTCCTACTTCTGGGGTACATACTCAGAAAAGTTGAGCTACCATGGAACAAGCAGCCATATTCTGTTTTCTAAAAATGCTCAGGCAAAGTGAGTTTTGTTAAGCGGCACCCATGGCCACCATGATCCCTATTTATACATGGGCCGAGAGAAAGATTAAAGGAAGATCCCTTCCATTCAATGCAGAAAGGTAGGACATGAACTTCGAACGTGTGTCTACCAAGGAGAGGAAGATCCAGCCTTGATTCCCAGCCTTGTTAGACTTTCTCGACTCTATTTATGCTTATATTTCTCAGCCAGAATGAATTCTTGTTTTTCTAAGGCAAGGTTGACTGTGCGAATATGAAACTGAATCACGCCTCTTCAAACAATGAAAAGACAAATACTACAAAACATCAACTTTGCAGGAGTTCTCTGATAATGATTTCCATTTCCGAATCACTTGCCTTCTTCAGATGAATCAAACACAAATAAAAGATGCTCAATGTCTGCATCACAATCACATACTACTCTCTATCTATAAATTCCATAATTCCTGCACTGTCTTCTGCCAAAGCTTACATACTTTCTTCAATCTTTAACATAATTTATAATCAAGAATTTGTATTAATGCCAATGATACACAAATTTCCAAGGTTTAGTATTATAACTAGAAAGTCCCAGAAGCCAAAGAGGAGAAGCAGAGAGCATTTATCCGAATAATTTTAATCTAATCAAGTAGGCAATCATGGGTTCAATGCATTAATACATTTAAAAACATATTTCAATAGAAGTGGTGATAAGGATGGCTGATGCCTGCACAGCCTACGTTTTCGAAGGTCAATTTCACATTTTAAGAAATATTCCCTCTATTAGGAACATTGATTCTGTCAGGTACATAGTTGTAATTCATTAATTGAATTCCTCCATTAAAGATTGCATACAACTATAATAAGGCCCAGTAAAACTTTACAACCATAATCAATAAGAATGAAGCAATGATATAGAAAACTAACGCATATGATTTAGTATTAATGTAAATGACACCATATACAGCACTGAGCATGAACTCTGGAACACTTTCATGAAACATAAGATGCAACTCAATTTTCTAAATTTAGATTTCATAGAAAGTTTTATGTATCAACAGAATGTCACATGCGTGAGACAATTTTTCTGTACAAGCAGTGTTTTTAAGGATGTCCCAGCATTCATGCTCATGCACTAATTCCTACCAAGAGGTTTGGAATATAAATCTAAAAAGATATGACATATTACCTGGAATAGGATCAGATTCCTCTGGAAGTTCAATGTCCGAATCCGGGGATGGGGAGGGAGCATTTACATCTGGAGAGGGTACAGGGCTGCAATCTTTGAGGGTTGGTATTAGCTCATCCAGCCTCCTCTTCAGGTTTTTCACTCTTGATCCAAAGTTTTTGTAAGCCTAAGTATGCAATTAAGTAAAATATTAATACTTTCAAAGACAAAAAATATCTGGCTCTGCAAGAGTGATGAATACTTTGACCATAATAAGCAAACAAAAGGCTTTGACCCAAATAAAAATGGGCTTTGAAGAGAGGAATATTATTCACCGAGTTCCTCAAATGAAATGTATTTTACTCTCACCATTGAGAACACACAGACGTCAAGGATGCACACAAGTTTATGAAGGAAAATGTTGGAAAAACGTTTTGTTTGGATTAAAAAGCAAGAGAGAGATGTGGGTGATTCATATCAGTAACAAACTTCACCGCAGCAAAATTACACGATTTTGCAATGCTTAGTGCACACACAATGTGTAGTCTTAAGTCTTAACAGACTTAAGAAAAACAAAACCTTTGACATCAAAGATGCACTGCAATTTCAGGAGACTTATTTAAAGGCAAAATGCCTTGTCCTAACATCAGGGAAATATTTATATATACTCCACTGATGGCTATAACAGAAAAATAACCTTCAGAATAAAGATTTGTATAAATTTCAGCATTATCAGCTAATCTTAAGTAATTAAATGATTCTTTTAATTCACAGAGAATGGCCATCAGTTTGTGGAGGATTAATACAGGGAGGGTTTGATGAATAAAGCAGCTTAAAAACAACAAAACAGATAATTTTACTACCTTTTGAAAATAAAAGTCATTCTTTAATTGTTTTAAAACTGTTTCATTTAGCAAATCCTCATTTTATGAATTCTATAATAATTTCTGGAATGGCCTCTCATATTTGAAAGGCAAATTGGTAACATTATCATCAATAAATTCTATTGCGCATCAGTTAATCACTCACATTGGCAACTACTTTGGCTTCTCCTTTCTGTACATCATAAAATAGATTCCCTTGTTCCAAAAGCTCAATCAGAACTGCTCTTTCCTTCAGTTCTTGCTCCAATGCTCTGACATACGCTTCCATCTTTGCCACTCCTTCATCAACTTCAGACACCACATCATCTCCCTGGCGACGATCTTGATAATAAAAAAAATTCCCACAGAATGCCATTATCAGCATTTGAAACACTTTCTAGAGAAAACAATCTGAAAATGAAGTTCCTGACGGCTAGGTGAGCAACATACCTTTCAAACTTGCTCTCAATGCATCTGCATCGGATAAGGAAAGGTGGGAATCATTCAGCTTCTTCAGCAGCATATCCGTTTCATCTTCACATTCTTTACAACTTTTTATTTTATCAATAAGTACTCTTGGCTGTGATGAGAACAAATAGTTATAATGCATTATTTCCTCACACAACACACAAAATAATAATTATAATACACATCGCTTCAACCTTCACCTGGCAAAAACTGCATATACTATTAAAGTAAATAATTCTAAGTTTGTCAGCAAAATAATATACATTCTTTTCAGAGTATTTTGTGTGAATTCTTTCACTTTTTCAATGATTTTCAACAATGGATGACAACGAATTCATTTAACTTACCTGAAAATCAGGAGGAGACTGAACCTGTTCACTCGTCTGTCCTTTGGTAGAGGTACTCAAAAGACCAGTTAGATCCGAAATGAAGGTTTCATCATATATACCTCTTTCATCCCATATTTTGAATATCCTCAATATACTTTGCTTTACTTTATTATCCCTATCATTGAAAAATGGAATCAATAAGAAAAATCAAATGAAGAAGATAACTTTACAATAAAACATTAAAACAAAACTACAACATAAATTCATCCATGGAGGTGTACTGACAATTTTCGATCCTTAAAGAAACATTTAGGCATTTTTAACGCAAATATGTCATTCTTCGTGAAGAAGTACTTGATCATGCATTTCTCCCTATAACACATCATTCACTGATAATAAATAATGATTGAAGTTTATTTCCAGATCAAAAATGTAAAAGATTATATGCACATAACATATCCTTACCGAACTGAAGTAGTCGCTCTCTGGAGCGCTGGAGCAAACGTCTGCACAAACTCATAACCTTTTCTTTTGCTATATTGAATCACATCATTAGCCAAATAGAAGAGAGTAAGTCGCTGATCCGGTTTTACTAACAAAAGAAAATAAAAGAAGATTTCAGAACGGATTATCAAGAGGTAATAGAAACACTAAACACACTATTGTAAATGCATCGTTCAACTACCTTTTCTTAGAACCTTCAACCATATTGCCACTATTTTCTTGTTTTGCTGTCGATGTTGTAAGCACCATGCTGATAGAGTCTGTATACTATCTTGAGAATCTTTTAAATTCAGCAACTTCTTTTCAAACTGATGTTCATTAAATGTTGACATTTTGTCAGATATTCTCAATAATACCATTTATAAACACACATCAATGATGTTGTCGACGATTCCCATATCTACTCTTTTTTAAACAAAAAGAAACCCAAAGTCACATTTCAAGATAACCTTAACATTAGATGTGCTTCGGAAATAAAGAAAAACCACAAATCACACTGTATAAAAGTTTACTAAATTAAGGATCACATAAATTGTATATATGATAACTTGAATCAGTCGAACGCGCGAAAAGGTATTCTTATATCACTCTATCAATAAAAAGCCACACGACCTGTAGAAAAGAAGTAAAAGAGAAATAAAAGAATTATACAAACATCTACCAACCTTAATTCGAGCAAATGATTGATATTCCAAAGAAAATGACAATTATTTCACACACGGTCTAGAGGGCTTCAGAAGTATCAATCACTCCCGTCGTTACTTATCAAGTACTGACTCACCATCCACTTAAGCATAAATTCCTTCACTACGTCCAATAACACGCATTATTTAACAACTTTCCGCAATGATTATCGTGAGACAATACGAATACTTTCGTACTATGAACAACAGCATCAACATCAGTCGCCAGACGCCATTGTATACTTTAATAAACAAGGAATAGGCGGAATTCGTAATAACATGGCGGACAGGCCTTCGCAGGAGTTGGAGGACCTGTGCTGTCATTTAAGAAATCAACTTTCAGTTGCCAGAAGTGAAATTAGCAATTTACGGTTAATAGATTATATTTCGTGATTCATTATTTTAAATTAGTACATGATTTTTTCACATTTTTGGAAATATTAGTGCTTATTAGGGACCTAGTCAAGCATTCTTGTATAAACTACTAATCGCAGACCTTTATTTATTTAAGGCAGCAGATTAAATCTTTGAGCCTGGTTCACCAGAAAGATATTCAGAAAGTTAAGGAAACATTGGGCTCATGGAAATGTCAAGGGTGTCTGGCGAATTCGGAAAACTGTCAATCTTTCCCAGCATTAGCCGGAAGGCAACCAGATTCTGGAGACAACTTTGAGAAACCTTTATCTCTCCAACCTATTGGCATTGTATCGACTTGGTTTCCCCAGAAAAAAGGTACTCCTCGGCAGCCTGGTATATGCAAGCAAAGCCAAGGAGTTCTGAAATTGTTCAATCATGTTTTCACGAATCCTGAACATTCGCTGGAAGGAATAGAACAGTTTTCTCATATGTGGTAAATTAGTTAAACAGTCATTGGAACATTTTTGATTATGATTATCCAATATCCTTAATTTTATTTTTACAAACATTTCAGGATATTGTTTTACTTCCACAAAAATGAATCCACTCATATCCGAGCTAAGGTTGCACCTCCCAGGTTGAACGGAAACCGAGTTGGTTTATTTGGAACCCGATCACCGCATAGGCCATCACCGATCGGTTTATCTTTGGTTAAAATAGAAAAAGTCGAAGGTAGATATCATATTTTAAATTAATCCAATGAGATTTAATTATCTGAATGAATATCAATTATTGTATTGGATTTACTGAGAATCCGTGTTCAAAATTTATTTACCTAGGCTCGGCGGTTTATTTTTCTGGCGTTGATATGATAGATGGTACTCCTGTTTTCGATATCAAGCCATACATACCGGAGTACGATAACCCATGCAACTCGAAAACCTCTTATAACTCATGCACTGAAATGGAAGAAGTCATCGTTGGACGTTTGATGGATGGTAGAGAACTTGAGGACAACGACGAAGAACATCATTGTCTCGGAGTAAGAGGTGAAATGCAGCATAGGCATTCTTCTGCAGAATCTTTAAATACTTCAAGTATAGGATTAGCATCCGAATATGAAAGAGAAGCTCCCGATGGAGAAGAGGATGAGATTTGTCCCATAGCGCAAGCCTCTGCTATGGCTACTAACAACATCGATGCCTGTGCTGCAGATTTTAATGATGAGCCAGGTAAGGCTTCGTCTGATGGTGTCACCGTACCGCAGTGGATCTCTAAACCACCTGTTCCAAAGCTTTCTGTGGAGTTCAGTGGAAGAGCTGAAGGGCAGCTGAAAGAGTTAACTAGATTAGGCGTAACGTTAGAGAATCTGAGCGACAAGGAATTAGATGTCCCAAATGAAAATGCTCTGAAGAAGGCAATAGCTAGTGTTTTGTGTGAAGACCCTCGGTCCGTTTATTTAAGAGAAAAATGGAGTAGTCAGGCGTACACATTCCTAATCCACAACTTTCACGTTAGCTGCAAGTTTGATGACAACACCAAAACTGTGACTGTCTCACAGATCCGATCATCAAATCGGAGATGCGAATGTGATTTACCTGAATGGCAATGTCGAATACATGCGGATGAATGACGATTTTAATTTAATTCTCTCTCTTGTATGTTGTCTTTCATTAATTTGTCTAAGCAAATGTTTTACTGTCGTCTTTGATCTCAAAAGTAATTATATAATTACGGATGTTAGTAGCTGTGGTTACCTTTTCTGGTAATACCTCCAGACCTATTGTGATCATTTATTTCGCTTTTTCTGGCACAGTGGAAGCTACATGGATTTGCTTTCACCAAGCCCAACATTTCTAGAGAATAGTAATCTCTTCTTTTAAAAGATGTAAATAAAAGGGTGATGAAGGGCTTCGTCTTTTCAGTAAATGGAAGACTCTAAAGGTTAACATTAAGATGTATACAATCGTTTATTTACAATAAATAAGTAATTATTTACATTTGTTGTCACAATTCCTGCTTCTAAAGCAACACAGGTGATTGTCAAATTCCTAATTGGAATTTTATGTCCAACAGGTGCTGTTAATCATTTAAATCAACTGGGATAAAAAGTAACAAAAGATGTTTTTCTTTTATTGGAATAAAATTATAAGTATCCCTAATACAACTCATGCTGAAGTTGCTCAAACTATTTCGCTTTTCACAGGTTGCATCAAAGGAAGAAGGTAAGATTCATCCACTATTTTTACACATTACATAATACTTTTAAATATTCCTCCACGAGGATGTTCCTGATGACAATTGATCCCAGAAAATGAGGAATGATAAGAACCGGCAATTACAAGGAGGGAGAAACACACATCCACACTTAATAAGGTCTCAGCCATCAAATGAACACATAATAAGAACATATGAGCACACATCCATAGGTAAAGCTTTGAGCACAAGGAAAGGGTGAGCTTGGACACCATAAGAATTAAACTTATTGCATAGAATTTGCTTTACACCAGTGGAAGAATGAGGAACCTTACAAAAATATTATTTTCTTACTACACAAATGGAAAGACATGCACAAGTAGGCCTTTTTTGTATACCAACACACCCCTGCCATTTCACAGTTATAGCTTCAATATATATTAACAGTGCCAAAAGTAATAAGTACACGACTGTACACAATAAAAACATTACATTAACATCCTGATTGTTTTCTTGAACCTCATTTTACTTGAGTAAAAATACTGAGAAAATTGGAAAAAATATGATTAATCACCAATCTCCCACTCAAGCAAACTATTGTCTTAATTGTTGGATAGAGGTACGAACAGTCCATTGCATGCCCCTTCCCTTATTATTAACATGCATATGGGAAGACAGTGCATTATCTACAAAGTAAATTTAAGTATAAAAAGCAGACCTCATCTTTAGTGTACTAAATAAGGAATGAAAGACCATCACCAAGAAGTGAAAGACCAATTGCAAAATACAACTGGAAGCAACACTGCATAGGATTTCATCAAGAATGACAAGAAATAATTTGCTAAAACTTATGCAGATCAAAGATTTGCCTATAAAATGCTCATTCACAAAAATGGCTGTTGGAACAATGAGACATTCACTATGGTCTACGGACAAAATTTTCACATTACCAATGCATATTGTTTATTCCAAACAACTCCTGCAGAAAACTTCATAATTATTGAGGCAAAAAAATGAGACAAAAAGTATTGAAAAACCATATCACACAAAACCACACAAAGATTGCAGTCTGATTCAGTCAGATAAAATGTAAAGATTTCAACAATTTTTAATTATTTAACACTAACAACTACATCAAGTGCCAAACATGGCACATCAAGAATATAACAAGTCTTGTACACATGCTAAAAACATGCCACAGTGGGCCATAAAACTACATAGTAAATTATGATAAAAATATCATCCTGACGTATAAAAACGGAGGAAAACAAGAAAATGACATATGAATATAGCATGAAACCATTTTGTTAGTAAACGAATTACCAGAGCAAAATTTCTTGCAATAACAGTGCCACCCCCAAAAATAAATTCCGATTGTCACATAAAGGCTGGCAATATAACTTATTGTACGTCAGAAAAAAATTACTTCCTCATCTGCTGTTGCGGGTACAGAGCCAGTTTTTGGTCGAGGAGATGAATCAGGACTCGTAACTTTAAACCTTTCCCTTGCCTTAGGATAAGTGTCAGTACGCCCACTGCCCACACTCACTGACCCTGATGGCTGTGATTCAATATTCTGCATCATGGCAGGACTGCTACCAGTGCGAATGTGTGTTGGTTGAGAAGGCAGCGTAGCAGATCCTGACCCTCCTCCTACCTCCTCTCCCTTAGTTGGAGACGGACGACCAAAACTTAACCTCTGATATGGGAGACCGCTACTGGCACCTCCAAGAGGAACCTTCTTGGTGGTCTCATTCGTTCCACCAGATCCTCCTGAAGCTGCTTGGCTGAGTCTCAAAGGAAGAATTTGTTGTACCCCATCTCTGGATGGACCTACCACCACACCTCCAGGCAACATTCCACTACTTCCACTGACACCAAGCTTTGTGGCCAATTTCAAGGGTAACTGTTGTTTTACCTGCACCACTCCTTGTGCAGCCTTCTGCTGATTGGTAGCACTTATTAAATTTAAAGGTAGAGATGCCTTCCCTTGGGCTTGACCTAAATTGAGAGATGACGAACCCTTCCACTTTGTATCACTCTTTAGAGTTCTCCTGCCATCGCAAGCAGGCGGGGATGGAGCTGGTAGTGGAGATTCTCCATTTCCTGATTTCTGTGGTGCGGTAGCAGGTGCCTCCCCAGATGATGATGATGTCTGCTCTTCATGTGTGACAGGTGCTGTCACTACAGGCATGTTAGGGCTAATGAGAATACCCTGACTAGTCAAAATTTCCATTTTCCTATATAATTGCTCCCTTTGCTGAGTGATATCAGCCTGATCTGCACGTACTTGCTCCTACAAAGACACAAATACATAGAAAACTAAGTTGTGAGTGATATGACACAGGAGAATAAGAAAGAAGTAACAACTAGTGAGAACCAATCTGGGTTTTGTAGATGAGACAGATTAAGGAATAGGAATAAGGACCTACCATTACACATATGTGAGAGGCATATTTATCAAAATGAACATAATCGCATGATGCATGGGATAGAAGATGTGATTGTATTTTTCAAGGATATATGTAGAGTCTGAGTGAGTGACAAATTTATCAAATTTAAGTGTTTTATTTAATAAAAAGTCTTGCTAAACTATATTAGTTGGAGTTTTTGATTCAATGTTTCTTGCATTTAGAATCCTATTAACAGAAGGAAATATGAAGCAATGGCTTTAAACTGCATGAAAACAACTCCCAAATCTAAAAAGTATCAAATTCAAGCATGATTAAAAGAAAGTCCCACAGGTGTAAAAGTCTCTTAAAAATGTTGACAGTATTGTCAAAGTGTGTATAAATAAGTGTAAATCAAACAAATGAACCAATAATGAAAACATAAAAGTGTAAGATCAATGAAAGTGTAACCAACAATGTGAGGTGGACAAACCAAATGTCAGGTGTGGTAATACAAGGGCTGTAAAGAGATTAGCTGGCATTGATGCGTGACGTTTGTAGTTGTTTCCCAAGCACCATCACTTTTACTTTAGTACAATCTGTGCTTCTTAAGACTTCGAGCTGTGCTAGTGGGAGCATCATACTGTCATGCATTTGCTCACCTTATCTTCACAAACTGAGTGGTGCAATTGAAAATCTCACTAAATGCAAGATGCATGGTATAATAAGATTTCTTGGGCAAAGTATTTGATCCTTTAAGCAAACAGTAGCATGATGAATGTAGGAGTGGTAGACCCAATAATGATTCAAATGCAATGTTTTAAACCCTTTGGCAACGGAATTCAGATATATCTGCTTTGGCTGTAACCACACTTGGCTGCGGAAATTGGATTTACCCCAAGACAATTAGAAAAACTATTCATATACCGTGTTTATTCGAATCTAAGATGCACCCAATTTTTAATTATCTAAAAAAACCAAAAAAAAAGTTAGAGGCCATTCTAAGACCCAGCATATTTAGGAATCAAAGCCCAAAAAAGCACTTCAGATGAAGAAGAAAACGATTAATGGGGTTACCCAACATTGCATCGAATCTGAACAACCTACAAATTACATTAACTTGTAGTACCACTTTCCCATTATTGTGCTTTAACTTAAGTTCCTTTTGCAATCAATTACTAAGACGTCTGTTTCATTTATGTTATGCCTCCTTGTAATAAGCCTAAACATATACCAGCACAGCGCTGCAGTGCACAGGAGTAATACAGCACAATTACGCAAGTTGCATATGTCATCTCTCATCTGTTCTTACACCCGATCTTAAGATGCGAATCTAAGATGCACCCCGATTTTTGAGGGGAAGAATTGATAAAAAAGATGTGCTTTAGATTCGAAGAAATAGGATATTTCATATGCTTCTTTAATATATCTAGAAAGGTTTTCTAAACTTAGATGTACATTTTAAGGTGATAGGTTTTAGCAATCTACCAAAAATGGTGAAGTGGCCCTTTTACAAGTCAGACACACATAGCCTGAAGTGGCTCTCCGTCAAACAACAGGGTTTGTAAGTGCCTCTAGAGGTTTCCCAGGCCAAATATTTCCCATTTATTGCTTTTAAAACTATCTGCCAACTCCAAACTAACTTTTTGCGAAAGAGAATCCTAGTATTCAAGGTTCTTGGTATGAGTGGAAGTCAGCATCTCTATTTCTTTGGAACTTGTTTTAGTTAGTTCAGTGGTTACGAGCTCCTTCATTGCAGATGTTTGCTTTGGAAATGGTATCATTTTATAAATATAACACCATTTGAATGGCCTCTTTATGGATTGTTGTACTTTATACATATATCAGGAATATTTTTGTATAACAGTGCAATACAGCCTGTATGATTCCAAAACTTTGCTTGCGGTTATGAGTTGTCTACATTAAAGAAGAATGTTCTTCTCTATTTAACGTGCTGCTTTTTAATATATCCTAAATTAAAGTGATAATCTTTGCATATTCCAGAATTTTTATGCATACTATGGCAATCTTTTTGTTTTTATTATTTTCTGTTGTAAATGTTTTCAAACTTTAATTTTGTTCCGACTTTTCTTACCTTACTTTTGATTATCTGGTTTTTACTTGAAATTCTATTTGCAATTTACCTACAAGCCGTAGAATTTTTATTATTAACCTATCAACGTCGCTGTGCATACTGGGATCCCCATGGTGAACACAGTAGTGTTTTATTTTTTCCTGTATTTTAACATTTTTTACGTAAAAACAATTCATGTATTCAAATCGAATAAGGTTTATTCATTGTTTTCAATTTATTTTTGAATTTATTATTTTACCTATATTTTTCTCGTCAATTAGTATGAGTTCTTACAAAGAATTTGGTAGTTCAGTCAGAAAAAATACTTTCCACACCTTGTAAACCTAACTCTCTTGAAAAGAGATATGTTTGAAGATAGCATAAGCAATGTTTAGCTTCTTACAACCCTATCTTGAGTTCATAAGGAATATTTTCAGTGTTAGCTCTTTGGAATTAAATGAAGGATGAGAAAGAGTCCTTCATCTCAGCCATGTTTTTGGTTTGTTTTTTTCTGAGGCACGCATTGTGATTATCTTAGCTCACTCGGAAAAACATAATCTTCAATAACAAAAAGAATTAATGTTTCATGGAGATTCAACAACTTTTAAGAAACTAACTTGATTAAGCCCCCCAGCCAAACTGTTAATCATCTCCAATGCATCCTCGACTTGGCTTAATCAGTTTTCCATCTGTTCACTCACATGAACATGAATCTTTGAGCCCAGCACTTGTATGATAATGAAGATCTGCAAAGGGCTGTGACAGTATGACTACATTTTCTGTCGGTCAGCTTTTTACGCAAAGGGATTTGCAAATTGTAGAAATGCAATTAGAAATGCTTGGATATAAATTAAGGCATTTTGAAAATAGTGGAAAGCTGTAATTTTAAATTATACAATCTGAAATATATTTACATATGCAAGTATTTCATATATACTCAAACAGCTTTTAATTTCCAAACCATCATTCATATGAATGAGAAACGTCAAAGTAAAAAAGAATAAATCAAGTAAAAAACCAAGAATGAAGAAAACATGAAGGAATGTAGGATAAATTCAAGTGTACGATAAAAATGTGTGAAGAAAAGAATGGAGAAACCAGATGCTAGAAGGAAACTTAATTCCAATACTTGCATATGAGAAGCAACAGGAGTCTTTGCCATTCATTAGTAAACAGCCATATCTCCAGATTCTACAAACTTTTGCCAAAAGCTTAATGATATGCAAGCTCAAAGTAAGAGTGAAGGTTTTAGTCTATGGTGACCAGACCTATAAAATCAAAATCAGCCTTGGTGGCCGAGTGGTTAGCATTTCATCTACACTATTGTTCCTACTCCAAGGTACCGGGTTCGAATCCCGGCTGATCAGACTTTTCTGATCAGTTAATGGTTGTGTGTGATCATTGTTTCTGTTGCCTTGATGAAGCACCTCCTGACAAGTTCAATAGAGAGCTTAGGAGGACTTCACTGATAAGAGGCAACAGTAGCTAAGCCCAAAAAAATGTCCGTACAGAATCAGAATGAGAAATGACTTCGACAAACATGCAAAGTGGGATAAAGCCACTAAACAATGAGTCTGATGATATATTGGCATCAACTATTTCATTACTGGAAATGAGCAAAGAGTCATCAAAAATTTGTTAGTGATAACTCACTATTCGTATGTTGATAGCTGTTGGTGTCATGATAAGTTATGATATACCGTGGTAGACAGGGGTTGTTGGAGAAAGTAGTTGGTAAAGAAAGAGATAGTTGCTGTTAATTATTTCTTCTGTTTGTGAATGCATATACCTCCATCATGTACAAGCATCCAACTTTGACTCTAAATTTGAATTATGACTCTATGGTAAGCCCACATGAGCAACAAGTCCATTGCCTCAATTCCCATGCTAGGGTCATGAGGAGGTGAACCCTAAGGTTCACGGTCCAGGCATATGCCAAAAGGTAGAGGGTATCACCAAATGGAGAAAACACCAAGAGCAATTAGGTAGCAAAGAGTGCAATTGCTTGCAATAGCGACAAGATGAAGGGATGAATTTGCACTTAACATACAATTGCCAGGGCAAGTGGCAAGAAGGTCAAGAAAGGTCCCTGGGAGCCTGCATCACCTCCATTTGTTCACCCTATCACCTGGGAAAGTTGCAAAATGGCTTACGTATTGCTATATAGCAAGCCATGTTTAAGAAAGACTAATTCCTTGCAAAAAAGGAATTCATTCTCAAAAGAAATTAGAGTCACTAGACAGACATGAACAATTCACCACGTCAAGATTCTCGAGTCACTACACCAGCCCAAAATAACTCTCTCTAATTGAAATCTGGAGTCACTACATAGACCCAAAGGAGTGCTGATATGGAGGAAGTCACACACAGCAACCCTGGAGATCCATGTAAACTATTTGAGACACAAATGGTAGTAAACACCATTTCTCCAACTAATTGCTTAATCAACGAAACTCTTTAAGTCTTACATTAATGTAACAACCCCGTACCATATCTGTGACAACTGATGTTAGTTTTACTCTTGTTAAATTACTCATAAATAGGATGCTGATATTCTGAAAAGTGCGGCAATGCTGGATTTCGTAAAGCCATTGTTTCCGTAGATGCACTATGCTCTGTGAATTTTGCTTCTAGGTTACTTTTTATTTGTCCAATATATATTTACCAACAATGTTTAAATCAAACTTTGTATTTATCTGATTCCTGTTATTTATGAATTTTATCAATAGGCTTGTTCTACAATTCAGTAGGTTTATGTTCCTTAATATTCCTTTGCTTTCCCTTCATTTTTTCCCCATGTATTTTAACCTCAATTACTTTCTTAACCCTCCAAGGCCAGAATTATTTTTTTGTAATTATTTTACATTTCTTATGTATTTTGCTTTTTGATTGTTTGAAAACAATACCCATAGAATATCTTATATAAACGACATATGAAACCAGCCAAACAATTACAAAATTGCAACTTTGTCATCAAGCTCTCCTATTCTGTGATAAAAAAATGAAATAATAGTAGGTGACGGATGATGCCATATGGCATCTGTAGTCCGTCGAGGGTTAAGTGGAACCCTCTCTCTTCACCCATTGATTCCTCTGCCAATGATTAATAATCTCAATTAAATCCCTCAACTCATCAACCATTCTTATAATCTTCGTGGTTTTTTTTCGATAAATCTAACCAATGTTTCAATTTGACCACAATGAAAGTAATATTATCTTTGACAAGCGAAAAGGTTCATCGATGGACCAAACTCCAGCTATGCCAAAAAACTATTATCTTTGGATAGAACGAATTTAAAGGCCATGGTAGGACTTCTTACAGGACAACTCCTGGTGAGCAAGCACCTCTACAACATAGGAATGACTGATTCCTCAAGTTGCAGATGGTGCAATTTAGAGGAGGAATCTACAATTCATCTCCTCTGTGAATGCCTGGCTGTAAATAGGACACAGTTTTGTTGTATGGGTACCTTTTTACAGGAACCAAGCGATATAATACCCAGAATAGAATTAGAATCTACAGATAAGCACAGATCATTCTGTGTGGGTTTTCTATACATGCCAAATGTGATACATATTGATGTGAAACACAAGAGTCTCTCCAAAGCAGTAAAATCACAATGCTGAAATGGTCAGGATTATTAGAAATAAAAAGAACAAATCAAAAATGCAAGAGCCAGAAGAATGTGGGGTGATAATGAGTGTTGTCTTAATCTCTTCCTTTCTCTCACACCCTTTTTACATATAACCTTCCATAATACCATCCAATTTCCACCCTTCTTAAACAGCAGAAAAACAACAGCACCAAATTCAAATAAAACACAATACACAGTTGAAGTGAGAACATTATCAACCTTTTTCTTAAAGTCAAATTTCAAGGAAGTAAGAATCAAATCCACAAATAACATATTCTAGTAAGTTGATGATGCCATCTTTGAAAGTTCCAAAGATTGCAAATGAGTCATCAACATCCCTGAGCCAAGTATTGGGGAACTGAGTGAATATCTTTTCACTTCTACCCTAAAAAGTAGGTGATGGAAAGGACTGCAAGAAAATGTGATCACATTTCTGCTTACAGTACTTTAAGTTAAATTGAGTTTAATTGAGTCATAAGTGAAATTGTAAGAAAAGCAATGGAGGACCTCAATAACATTCCAAGGCTGTTACTAAAGAAAGAAATAGGAACCCCAAGATGTATAATTAGGTGATAATAGAGGTTAATTAAATTTCTTAGGAGAACAATAATCTTAATTTTGAATGGGTACAACGCATTACAATGAGATGCTGAGGAAGCGGACTCTGTAAGAACTTTGAATTGTCCAGTCATAGAAATAGTAACATTTAGAGAACCGAGAATACAGGCATGTCTCCAGAAGACCTTGATTTTATGCATTACGTTTATTAAATACATGACTTACATCAGGAAGAAGATTATCTCAATTAAAGCCCAATATATGATTTCCCTCACTAGCGTTTCCTGATATAATTTGATAACTGAGTGCTGTAACACTCAAAATAGTAAATAAAATAACTCTTAGCAGTTCTTTGGTTTGGAAGTTGAAATAAAAAAATGAATGTGAAATAAAAAAATTAAAATAACTCGATTTGAGTATACTAGAAATTGATTTCAGAGAATATGGTTTGGTTCATATGTTTCCCAATCTGAAGACAGGTTAGAGCCGGGGTACTCAACCTTTTCTGGTGCCCGGGCACCCAAAGTTTCAGTTTCAAAAGTTTCAGAAAGCGAAGTGGGTACCACGTAACATTTCTGCCCCGGGTGATATTTAGGCCATCCTCTGGCAATATTATCACTTTACTAGATAATTGTTGGCTGTTTGGAAAAAAAAGGCTCCTTGGTAAATAAGATCCAAAATATCAAACTGTATATAATTTTATCACAACCTCATAACGTGGGAAAGTCTTTATCTCTGAAGAAGATTTGATTATGGGGATTAAATCTGCTATGAAGATAGTCGCTGCATGTGCACCGCTGCATTCCGAAAAGCAGTATTTTGTCATTGATTACGGGGAATTTGATACCCTGATAAGGTGAGCCGGGGTGAATCTTCATATTTGCATTATGAAAAAATAGATATGCGACTTGTTAGTCTGTTACAGAGGCAGAGAATTGACTAAGGCGATAAGAGGGATGAAGTTTAGCCACGCCATCACCCTGGATGTTTATGAAACCCCAGACCAACCAAGCTTCTGACCCCTTCCCTGCTGAACCTCCACTCTATCCCCACTGGTGCAATCCCAAGAAATACTGCTGTAGCAAATAAAAAAAATCTTTTTACCGAAGCTTGGTGGGCACCTATGTGCCCACGAGCACCAGGTTGAGTATCCCGGGTTTAGAGTTTGCATCTAGATCTACTTTTAGAACACTTATCTATACTCAGAATTATGCTTCCATTAAAAAAGATTCTTGAATTCTTCCCAAGGCCCTAAACTTCAACTCCTTTTTCCAAAATTCAGGGAGCTGCGGTATAAGTGATGCAGATGGTGTACATCCAATGGGATTTTTTTTAAGATAGGGAGTGAAAAATAAAGAAAACTGTAAGGAAAAATACAATTAAAAATTTAGTTGGAGTTGGAAACTGATAAGACTC
The DNA here is from genome assembly GCA_947579665.1 of Sympetrum striolatum. NCBI lineage: Eukaryota > Metazoa > Arthropoda > Insecta > Odonata > Libellulidae > Sympetrum > Sympetrum striolatum. The sequence goes on along the minus strand of OX388342.1, from coordinate 72,706,276 downwards.
GATATAATAATGATAAATGAAGCTGAAATCCCAAATTGATACGTCATCATCTGAGAAAAGGATTCATAATCAAAGAGTAAGAGTTGAGGTTGAAGTTATAAAGTTGAAATTAATTTTATGAAAATTTACAAAGAAATATGTATGCCTAGGAAGAATTGAATCATCACAATCAGAAGATCAGATAAGAATAGGTAAATATAAAAATCTTCCCATAGTATGTAATCAAGTAACTGTCCAATAACAGTCCCCCAAACGTTTTTAAAAGCAGAGCAAAATGGTACACAATAGATATGCCTTACCATACTCAGGTACTTGGTATCTTTTCCCTCAAAACAAGAAGATATTTTCATGTAACCTGTTTGTTTTCTTAATGTAAAGGAAAAATATATTTACCAGAAATTGAATTATTGAATTGAAAAGGTAAATTGGGATGATAGAATAAAAAACAAGAAATTGCAAGAGAAGAAATGGTTATTTATGATAATCAAAATATTGTGAAAGGTCAAATAGTTAGAGGAGATGGATTTTCAAAGAAAGTAGTTGAAGGTAAGATGCAAGAGAAGAAACATAAAAGAAGTCAAAGACAAAAGTTGCAGAATTAGTTGACAAGAAATAAAGGATAGGGTGGAAATTCTAAAACACATGAACCACTATAGGAGTACATGGCTCATTCATATTACTTGGATTACATAGGTTATAGGTTAGGTTACATCCCATTAATTACCTGCAAACGAGAAAGCTCAGTTTTTTTCTCTTCCAGGTCTTTCTCCTCATTTTCACGTTCCCTTTGCCAAGCTTCCTTTTCTTGAGTTAAACGATCTTGCAAATTGCGTAATTCCTCCAACTGCTGATTATGCCTATAAATGGGCTTACGCTCCCGCCCATCTTCTTGGTTTAACTGAGCTTTACATGCAGATAACTGTGCCTGTAAGCTGTTGAAAAATATAATGAGAATTTGCATTTGAAATAGCAGAATTGAAAGTGACAATATCACTGTCAATTAAATTTACCACAAAATTTAACATTATCATATACATATTCAGTGTCGGAGTCAATCATTCAGAAAATAATGTTCATTTTTCTCATGAAAGCATGCAGAAAGGGTAAAAAAAACTGCCACAATGACTAAATAGTACAGCTTCTACACAGTAAGAGGGAGATTTGAGTTTGATATTCTTACACCCTACTTTAAATTCATTATCAAGTGTTTTTATAATTGTAAAACATCAACATTTCTTAATTACCTATCTATTGTTGTCATTTGTTGCGAAATAATACATAAAAGAGTATAGACATAGTGTGAAAGCTGTACAGCGGCCATTTGCTGCTCTCGACTGAGACTAAGAAGTGCTGGTAACTCTGCATTATCCACGATATTTGATCCTATAACGCCATGTGGTACCGATGACATCATTGCGTTCCTCCATAAAAGTTTATCCTGAAGAAATAAATTGGTAAATATACCATTGTAAGAACCAACAGAAATAAATGCAAAAGCATAACTTCATTATAACGTAAATAACAACATGGTGAATCCTTACAGGTGGCAATTTGGAAGATGGTGGAACTGGATGTGCCCCATCTTTTGAACTAGTTAGTGTGCTTTCCTTCCCAACAGACATATTTTCTAAATCTGGACTAGCTGACCCTGACTGGTCTTTCATTTCCTTGGTGATGCTCTTCTTGGGGATCCCTGCAAATTAAAGTTTTAATAAGAACAACATCTTCATTCACAACTGTATACACAGGAGAGAAACTGTAACTATCTTCAATGTTAATCTCAACAAAATTCTACATTGCTCCTTAGTATAGAAGACAAAATCCAAAATATTAAAGCATACCAATAAATCCAAGGAGGGATGGTGAGATAAATATCCAACATTATATGTAAATATATATTCCACACATGTCATGACTAGTTTTGATAGAGAAAGAAAACTTGAGCTAGCTTTGACTATAACAATCCAATATGAGAATTTTAGTATTTCTTTAAGGCTGCAGATTGTCCAAAGTGAAAACTATTAAGAATACTTTATATCAAACAAAAATCCCTTATATGTAAAGTATGACCCACCTCTAGTCAATAAAACATTTACAAAAGCCTTATAATTTAATTCTGAATAATTTAGATTATCTACCACTCATACATCTAAGTAATCCTCATTTTTACATCAATTATTAACAGTAATATTTCAGAAGAAAATATTGAGATTTCATACATTAACATTAGAATAAAACAACTCTATAAAAAGTTTAGACCTCATATCTAGTAGCTTATATGTGGCTTTATCAAATTTAAAGTTAAGAAGAATTCAGAAAATGTACCTTTAGGAGTTGCTGTGACAGGACTTTCCTTGTTTGCATTGTCAAATCCACCAAACGTTTCAGCTCTTTTAGGGAGAGTAGGTGAAACATAAGCTTCACTTTGATGCTCCCCTACAGAACTCACACTTCGGGATAAGTTGGTACCAGAAGCATATAAAGAACTAGCAAGGAGGCTTACTTCCTGAATTTTCAAAAAGAAATTTGAACATCAATATGCATTAAAATCATTTCTAAGTATATAATGACCATTGCAGTAGGTAATAATGACAATTTCTCAATAAAAAAAATAATCAGAACCTGAACTGCTGATATGACTTCCTTCCACATGATATTGTTGTCAGCATCTTCAGTTACCAAGTGGCAGTAATTTGGTGGCTCAGGTAAATTTATATGGCCAGCTGTAGCAAGAAGCCTCAACTGCAAGGCCATTTTTTCTTCTAGTATCAAAGCCTGCTCAACATCCTTTTGTCTCAAAACACCTATTTCAAATATAAATGACACAAAAAATGTCGTACAACTAAATATATCATGATAAAACTTCGAAGTCATCAATATAGAATAATAAAGCCAACATTTAAAAAAGAATTAAGCATGTGAGCATCTATCTCAAATAAAACATAATTATATTTAGCCAAACAAATTATTAACTGTAATTTATCATCAAAAAATCATATCAAAAGGAACTATTAAGATGCATTTCCTTTGACAAAAAAAAATATCCTGTACTTCAAAGACAATCTAACAAACAACATAAGATTAATGAGGTTGAACAGTGGAACAATCCAGAATGCTAATTCCTGACAACTGAAACTGCAAATTTTAACTTTTACTCAATAATTGATAAATTATAATAAAAATAAAATAATTTTTATATATTCATCAAATTTCATATTCGATTTAGGGTCATATTCCAGAAATTAATCACTGTCAACTAAAAAAATAAATTTCAACCAGAATTTATTATTAGATATTATTATTATATTGGCGATCTTTATGCATTTATAATGATATAGCCTGTATGTATGAGAATGTATTCCTTCGTGGTTAACGACAGACTAAAGGAAAACCTTTCCGAGTATCGGGAGCATTCCCCCACTCATTTAAAACTGAGGGCCGGCACGATCTCCGTCCCTCGGTAAGGTACCAGAGAGCGTGCCAGCACGCTCGCCGTAGCAAAAGGTTTAAGATTAGAAAGAAAAACATGGAATAAACCAACAGATATGCTATTTAGATTAAAGTCTAATTTAAAAAACATATTTTGATAGCCAAAATTATATGTTTTTGCTCAAGCCATTTATTAAATCTTTGCATATTATAAAGAGAATTTTCAGCTAAACTATTCTATTCCTGAGGAATTTTCTTCCTTCAAGTAGCATTTCACTTATTTTCCTTTTAGTTTATTAATGAAAAATGTCTGGAATTTCCAATGGAACACTATGCATGCAACCTTAAAATATATTTTCTTTACTGGAACAAGCTGATGTGGAGCAGAAAATAACAAATTAAACATTTTTCTTGACAAACATGCTCTCAAAGGAAGGCATCTTTCGCACATCATAACATTTTATTTTATCAGCAAAGTAACGGTGATAAAAATTAATCACAAAACTTATTTATTTAAAACTATTGCAAGGTAGTTTCAGGACAGTAAATTACATCATTTTATTTAAAAGCAATGGATTAACACTAAGAAAATATACTCAATTCCAAAAACAAAAATAAAACTTCATATACTCAGAATCAATATTTTCCTCTGACTACAAATAAAAATGTGAAACAATTTCTCTCAAGTGCCAAGAAAGTACGCATTTGGTAAAATGGCCATGCACCTCTAGTTTCTACAAATTTTAATCAAGGCATAAATTAGGGAAAATTCTCATTGAGAATAATGTTAAACTCTCAGTTAATATAATCTGAAAACAGGTTTCATAAATTTTCAATGAGAAAGTTTTCCTATATCTTTAAATTATTATAAAGCTTGAGTCATGATGCAAATCAGCTAAGTTTCAGCAATACTAAGAATTCCTCAAAACATAGCAAATAATCATCCAATGTTATAGCTAATCCAGATGAAGTAATCACAAGATAATCAAATTATGCCATTTTTATATGATATAGTTTGTGCAAGGTAAAGATTTGGCCAAAACAGGAAAAGGAGGATGTTCTACACTAATAATTCTCCCAAATATTATGTCAAATTTTAAATATACTTGAGGCACAAATTAACATGCATAATTGACTTCTCTACATAAGTGCATTAAGTTCTTAAATTGCATACGAGTAAAAGTAAACATAAGATTTTAATTCTAGTAGTTTAGCTTTCTATGGAAATCATAATAAAAATAAACAACTTATACAATAGGTTAATCTAGGAAAGCTAAATTATAAACTTTAAATCTATTTTTCCCCAACCTTTGTTCTCAATCAAGGACTTGTTTTATTTACTCATTTTGATATGTCATTTTACTTCATTCTAGACAATAACATTCTTTCACCACTCAAGATTCAGCTCCTAATACCATTTCTTATTTCATAAATCCCTCCAACTTTTCCTGCATTAATAGTTATTGGTTTGTATATTAATGGGAATAATTTCTGATTTACAGTAACAAGTTCTCTATAGCATTTCTCTCTCTCTCTCTCTTAGGATTTTCAAGTAACTAAATTCATCATCATTCATTCATTCATTCATTCATCAAGAAAAGAATGTATAGATTTTATTCAAAGGAGTACCGTTTTTAAGCTTCAAAAATTCTCTTACTATACTAATCTTACTATTTCGAATTGTATTGCATACTGAAAATAAATAAGAATTCCTTCTGACAACTTTTCCAATCCTTCGTAGATTATGTGTGTGGTTTTGCCTCGTTGTTCATTATATCTTACTCTCAAAAGCTTGGTTTTGCACTTTATGTAGCTGAGTTGTATAATTCTCTTTTATTTTTTAATCACTATCAAAAATGTATTGAGAAATGTTATAAATCTTGAATCCGAACACATTTCATGCTCAATCATAGATTTAAAGCCTGTCTCATCAATTCATTCAAGAATGATTACATAGAAAAACAGTTGGAAGAAGTAAATACCGAGAAATTATTTTTAATATAACGTAGGCAAAATTACTAACTTATTTCACATGCAAAAATTGAGATTAAATCAAAGAACCACACCAATATAACTAAAAAACACATAAAGATTACTAAATAGTAGCAACAAGTTATTCATTAACTCATTCCTTGCATAGCAAAACTTGAACAGATTACCTTCAAATCCCAAACTGCTTCCTAAGGAATTACATACAAACAAAGGGAACATTAAAATAGTTTCCATAAATATGCTGAACAAATCATTTTGACCACAGATTAAATGAAAAATAAATGTATTTATAAAGCGTTACTATAACAAATGTTTAGAGATTATGAGTACAACTATCTCTGTGCCAAATGGGTAAAAATCTAACAGTGATATATAAATTTTCAAATCATCAGAAATAAAAAAACTAAATTTTAGCTGTTTGATACATTTTTCAAGAAAATTATCTCAGACTTGGCTTTACTATTGGTTAGATAATGTGCATTATAACTGATACTTATAAGAGAGAGACTTGGCATTACTCATTTGATTTTTCTGACTTATTAATATCTACATAGCACTTTTAAATTAAATTTTACTAGACAGTGGAAATGATGAAAACACATAATTAGCCCCAATTAAACCAAATTTAAATTAAATTTACAAACTAGTAAACTATTGCTAGTTTTTCATGACTATCTAACTCTATATCCTAATAATTCTAAAGGATCAAGTAAAATGCTTAGAAGTAGCCTAAAATAAGTGGATAAAATAATGTGCTTACTAGTATCGATGGTGGGACCAATTTTACATGAGAGAAAATTGTTAAACTGTTTAAACATTTAACACTAAGTATTTCATAGCAGATAATTATGCAAAAAACAACAAATATGCATCATCATAACATACTGTTGATATATTTGAGTTCTAAAAATATATACTGAATATTCATAGACACTGTGAATATGAGTCCTAAACTTACTAAAATAACTCCAAATATTCATGCCAAAATTATTTTGCCTGTATACAACTGTACTTAAAACTCAAGTAAGGGAGGAGCTGACCTTATCCTAAATTATAATTAAAACCTAAAATGTTTTAATTTAAAACCAAAAATACACATTAATCAATAATAATTTCAAAATGAAACTTAAAAGATATGAAAAGTCCTAATATAAATAATTCCGAAAATAAGGATTCCTAAAATAAATTAAAAGAAATAAAAATGGTTTTAAATTAGTTTGCTGCTTCAACCTTTCTCAAATCAAAAAAAATATCAATAAAAAGTATCAATATGTTTGCCATGCACCATGGAAAGCTAAACCACTATATAAATTACTAGCTACAAGATTCATTTGTTCTTTACCCATAATAAAAAAATAAAGAAAATAGAATTTGTCTATGTATTCAGTTTTTGACAGGGATTTAAAAAAAGATTTCCCTATTAAATTCTAAATAATTTATTGAATAATACCTGTGAAAAATATTTACAAAAGAGAGTTATCACCATTTGTAGAAAAATATATATATATTTACAGATGCATATTTATTTTATAATCTGTAATGCACTAAATTGACAAAACTCTTTAGAGAAATTTACTGAGCAACAACATTTAATGATGAATCGAATTCAAAGTTTACTAATAAAAATATTCAAAAATATTTTCCATCAAAGGGAGCTTCTACCATACATTTATTCTCCCTAATTATAGATTTCTATTGGATTTTACCCTATTTGGCACCTTTCCATGCAACATGCATATTGAAACAGTGAAAAAAGAATACATATATTTAAGTTAAATAGTTGAAACAGCAAACAAAATGAAGGAAAAGTCCGATAAAATAAAATACACATACCAACTATTTGGCGAATCTGGGAATGCTTGGCATCAAACAATTTCTTTTTCTCTTCTGAACTTAATGTAACACTTTCATCTTCATCCTCAGGGCAGTTTTGAACAGCTGACCTAAGTTAATAAATTTTTTTATAGTTAATTAATATTTTTATTTCTTCTAAAACCAATCAAAGTGTTTTGGTGAAGAGAGATAATTTCATCATAAACAACACTGCATTATACGAGCAAGAATGCAGCATGCAGTTATATACATACCTTATGGCTTCAATCCAAACTTGTTTCTCCTTAGGCTTATGAACCTTCAATTCAAACATCTCTGGATCAGCAGGATTAGATGAGATTAAATAAATTCCACGTGATTCCTGCCCAGCCTTTTCTCTCACAAGAAGCTTTTGGAGTGAAACCACTCCAGCCTATGATCAAAATATTGAACGTAAGAATGGAATCAAATAATGTGGGGTGTATGTAAACAATGACGATATATTGTGATAATCGACAATATCTGCATACATAATAATATACCGAGATCTAATTCTTTAAAATTTATCACTTTTAAAACATGAAATAAATATAATTATTGATTACCTTATTGTCTGGCGTAAAAAAAGAATATTTATGATTGTTTTCTTGAAGGAAAAATAATACATCAGAGAGGACTATAACAAGAACTACTTGCATCTTGCTTCGACCCTGCATCAACATAGCAACACCTTCAAACCTAAAGCAAGCATGAAATTATTATAAAATGCAATCACTATCACAAACATAAATGATAATCAAGTGATTTAATGCATTGACGGTTATTTTACCTCAGCTTTCGATTTGCAGACAGTATATCAGACTTTTTAAATTTTAAGCCTCGGTGAACAGTAAATGACTTGGCATCAATCCTATTGTAGATTTCTATCTTCCTGTCTTCCTTTTCTTTCTCTGCAACTTGAGCATCTACTTCAACAAGAATCTCCTGATCAGACAAAATAGAAATAAAAATCATAAACGTTCCTCAGAAATAAAGTTAATTCAACAGTCAATTGTTGGCAAAGAAAAACTGACCTTCACTAAGGCAAGAGCTCGGCCCAGCATTTCTCTCTCCGCCCTGTTATCTTTTGCTGTCTTGATTAGAGGCTCAATGAGAAGAGGATATTTTGTCAATCTTTGAGTAACAAAAAGTATACACTCTGGAATTCCTTTCTTCTTCAATAAAGGATTAGCTTGACAATGCCTCACAAACTCTCCAAAACGACGATCATGTTGTAGGTAATATTTATAAATATCCACTGCATCGCGATGACGGCTACAAAACTCACCATAAGCCGACTTTAATCGAATAGCACCTTCCCCAGAAAACTGCTCTAATAGGATATCTCCGATAGAATCTATAACAGGGCCTGCAGTTCTTTGGCGTTTTCTCAACATATCAAGAAAACCTAAATGTATTTCTGTTAGATCAAATAGACGTGGAAACATGCGGTCAACGTTAGAACCAAGCTGGAAATATTTCTGAAGGCCTTCCACAAAAACCTATTCAGAGATAGAAATGATAAATATTAACAAACAAAATCAGAGAAGCAGATTTTTTAAAAATCAATCAAATACAAAAATAAACATGAATTGACATAATAGAAATATTTTGTGAAGTTTACTAACATGAGTTTCATAAACATTTTCTTCAATTTAAAACTCTATTCTGATAAGAAGTTTGTTAAAATAAGTTCAACACGTACTTGAAGTAAAGTAATAATGAGTTTAAAGAAATCAGAAGAGAACTATGCTTTATTACATAATCTAAGAAAGCTATTAAGCATACTCTAGTATAATACCTTTTGCATGACCCTAAGTGTTAAACAGTGGTGCTTTTCTGTAAGTATAAATTCATAAATATGTTCTTGTCTCTTTATCTCCTTTTCTTTGAGTTTCTTGGTGACCTGTAAAGATAAAATAACTATTTAGGATAAACAAAATGGTGCTTTGCCTAGTTCTTCAACATCTACTTGGATCACCAAATAATATACTTGAAGGTATTAGCCAAAGGCCATAAAAACATAAAAGGATGACATTGCAGAAATAACTGTTAGTTGAATTTACAGGTTTCAGCCAATAATTACTTTATAGAATACTTACACTTGATGAACAAAAAATAATATTTTAAATGTTTGTCAAATTCTTTTTATTTTACTTTGCAGCCTATAATTTTATTTCAATACATGATGGAAAGATTTTGGCCATTTAAAATGAGTGGTAAATCACTCTCTATACCACACAAAGCAAGGCTTGAGACTGAATGACTGACTGACATCATTGAGGCTGATATGAAAGACAAAAATTCTAATAGCACAGTCAGTCATCGACTTAAGACGTTCAATTCCAACAGACTGGTCGTAAGTTGATGTGGACACGTTGGCTAATCATAGTTTTTGGTGGATTTTTATAGAAATACTTTTTATACATGCCATCTTGTTCCAAAATGGAGGCTGCTCAATTTATGAATATATTCTTCTTTAATGTAATATCAAGAACAATTAGAGGCTATTTATAATATTTGCGTTCTTTTATTCTTGCAGCTTCCTTAAATAATTTTTACACCATCTCTCCGCACAATGCTTAAATAAATATTAAACCATTTTCTTAGTTAACCATTGAATCTTTTTACTATCTTTATTTACACATGGTCCACCCAGTTGATAAGAACCATTCCAGACACTTGGTCGTAAGTCGAGCCGTTGAAAGTCACATAGGTCGTATGTTGACGGCTGACTGTACAGTTCAAAATTCTTTAAAGAATTCATTATTTATTCATAGAGGGAATGATGAGAATCTTTTCATTACCTCTTTGCTGACTGTTGGAGTCCATGAGTCGGGTTCTTCATCTTGCAGACCGAGGGTTGGATCGGTTTCCAAATCATTTGCTGTGATAGGGCCTGAATGAAAAGAGAAAACGTAAGGAGGAGGGAGCCAAAGTATGGAAGCATTTCTTTTAATCCTCAAAGACTTTGTCTTACCTTCATCCAAAAACTCAAATGGAACAAGTGGCACATCATCTGAAAAACTGAAATACATCTCACTTTAATATTTTGCAATGTTATTAATGATAAAAGTATGAAAATAACAATTTTACAACAAAAAATTTAAAAAGCCAAAATGAAAATCTGTAATAAGAACTTACTTTACATTTTCATGATGACTACCATGGTCTCCTTCCTTTTCTTCACTGATTATCTGACTGGAAAAAAAGATTCAGTAAATGATTGAAGAATTCATGAGCCAATTAAAGGATGTAAAAACTGCAAATAAAAATACCCAAAATTATTTGACTTTGTAATAAAAAGTACATGTAATGAGGTGTGTACTGATGTTTTCACGATTAAAAGGGGGATTACTTATTTCTTCCTCAAATGCAGTAAATCAGATAATGATCAATGGAAGTGAACATAGGCAATGGACAGTAGAAATTTATCTCTTGTTTTTATATCCAATCATTCTTTGTACAAAGTGCAGCAAATAGCTCACTTTTCTTTAGGATTATTAAATATTCTGAGGATTTGAATTCATTCGTGCCATTCAAATTGGAAAGGCATGCAGGTTATATATACTAGCTACATGCAATATCAAGTGATTCGTGTGATTTCTACCATCTATTAAATTTAATCACAGAAAGTTGATTTATCATGAAAATAGATGTAAAGACTGTGTCAATATTGATGCTAATTTTCAAACTAGTATGTAATGCCAAAAAGTAACTTCCAATCTATTATCTTATCTTTTTAAGGTACAATCAGAGTTGATGAAGAATATTAATGAGATTTTAAAAATACATAGAAAAGCTATCTTCATAACAACAGTAATTCATAAACTTCATTGAGGTGATTCCACATAGATACGATATTTTGAAAACACCATCCATTTATATCCAATTTTCTACTCAATCAACATCCTACAACAACAAATGCTAAAGTTTTTCAGGCATTAAAGAAGATGGAAATGAGTTTGCCATTTTGTAATTGTAAGCAGAAAATTTAGAAAAACGTAATCCAACTAATGCCATAGTTAGCTAGAGAAATGAAAATAGATTAACCCATTAATGTAAAATAAATTCAGCCTAATATTTTAGTCACGACAGAAATAATATTTATAAAATCATATCTGAATATCAAAAATAACTTCAACCATCATTTGGTAGCTTAAAAATTGCAATTACTTTAAAAATAGCTTTAAATGCAAAATCTTAGATCATGTCTCTTCTATTCAGTGCTTGTTTAACCTTTTCAACTACCTTCTTATGAAATAATTTTATTTTCTACTGATATGTCAAAGGAGATCAAACAAAATGGGGATAATTAGCATTATCAAACTTTTTAAAACAGTAAATTTGGTATTGCATTAATGGGTTAAATACATCCATAGTATATCATGGCATATAAATGATCTTCATTTTACTCTTAAATATGTACACATCAATTATAAATTAATAATATATAATTTACTAAAAATCATTGAAGAAGATGTGACTTAAATTACTCAAATATATTAAAGGAATTAAATTACTAAGTAAAGCTTACTGACATTCTTTAAATCAGACATCTCTATAATCAAAATTTAATTAAAATTTTAGAATAATTTCATTTCATTTTGTGCATATTCATCTTTAGTTCATTGCTTGTTTATCTAAAATTATTCTTCTATCTTCATTTCTGTTTATATATGAGATAATATACAAGGAAATTAACTGAATATATCTCGATATCCATTAAAGACAGAATATATCTATATAAAGCCCTCAAGAGTTCACGTCCCTGTCACACACCAAAATACAGCGTGCAATGGAACTACTATAAATATTGATGTATAATTACATAGACATATATAACATTTTTGTGGGAGAATTTACAATTTAAACAAAATTAATTAAATCTTTTGAAAATCATAATTTTAAAAATTCCTTATCTTGAGGTAAAAAAATCTTAAGAGGAAAGACAGCAATATAATTTTGAGACAGCATTTGAACTTACAATTGAAATTGTACTATCAGATGTAGATATTCCAATAGGATGTTAACCTAAAAATATACAGCAATTTAAAAGTAATTCCTGCTATATGCCATTTTATCTGGTAGATAATCTAGTATAAAATGATAATAATTCTTTTTTATAATTATCATAATTCTTATTCTTAACAACAGACCCAATGGCAGATATTCATTCCAGAAGAAGTAAATATATCTCTTCATTTTTCATTAATTCATTGTTTATAATACATTTTTGGGGCATAACTTCTTCTGCAAAACATTACATGATTTTGATGGATGCTCCCAATCTAAAAATACATTTTCCTACTCTCTATAGCATTGTCTGAACTCTTAACATATACAGCTTTACATTGGTCTTCCTTAATTCCTCTCTCCTCACCAAATATTCTACTTAGTGCCATTATTGATACTATTGTATGTTCTGAATTGATTACTTATTTTTACTTCCATTTCATAACTACATTCATTTATGCTAATAAAATTTTACTTTGATGGCTGATTATTACTTGATTAAAGTGTTACATTTGAATATTTGCTCAGTATTATATTCAGAAATTATTTAGCATATTTTTAATTTTGCCACAACTTTAGTTATTATAATTGTAATTGCATGAACACTACAAGTAGATTAAAAATCTGGCGCCAATAATTAGTTGAGTAATACATGTTCTTTAATATATATGTAAAAGAAAACAAAACAAATCTGATAGAAGGGAAACCTTCTACTGTCATTCTTCTGTATCAGTGAGATATAGAAAATGACTGACTAAAATTGTACTTTCTCATATACATCAATATCAGTTCATAACTAACAAATCAAATGTAACAATACTTTTAAGATACACAAAGAATAACACTTCTTTCTCTACTTATAAACCTAAGAGTTGGTATCTCCTAATACTATGAAATGTTCCCCAAAATTCTTACTGAGACAGCAATAAATACAAAACGTCAAAATACATGCCATGATATACAAAAAGTCAACAGATGATATGAAGTGAATGAAATACATCTATTTCTTTGAAAGAAAACAAACAATCTTAGAACTACTCTTCCTGAGAAAAATGTGTAAAAATAAATACACTAATAGAAAAAATATATTTGCTTATAAAAATCAAAATACATTGATAGCTTACACTTTTGCCAAGAATTAAAACATCAAAATGTTTCTATTTTTCTCACTAACTTTCTGTATATAAAGGACCTCAAAGAAATAATATAACAAGTATTCTGATATTTTTACAGAAAGAGAACTGCTAAATCTTAGTTTATTTAAATAATAACTCCTAGGCACATCCTAAGTTTTCTGGAACTAACTTTTCAGATCTTTGTTGAACAAATCAAAACTAATTTATATGTATTTAAAAAGGAATGAGATGCAAAAAAACTATCTAACAGCTAATTGATTGAATAATTAGGCAGAAAAAAATTATTAGCATCAAATATGATCAATTAATAAAACATCAATAAAGTTTTGAAAAATTTGATGATTTCTGAAATAAACTTTTAGTGATGGTTTCTGACATGTATTTCCTAATTCTCATCAAACTATAAACACTGCAGGACAGGAGAAATAAACTTGTGACTGCTATTTTTTGTATGTGCAATATCGCAATAAGTATTTTTAAATAATAAAATGTTAATAATAGTACCTAACTGAATAATTTACTAGCTGAAAGGTTAAAGTAACCTTAACTTTTCAAAGATGAATTGATTTTGTTACTTCAACAAGTATGAAGCTGAGTGATTAATTATTCTTCATTAAAAAATTAATTCATCGCATGTGATTACTTAAAATTAGGATATCCATGAATTTAATCTAATTATATCTGCGAATAATCCTATTGAGCCCATGAAGATTTTGGAATCACCAAAAAATATTTTGCTGAACAATACTACATTTGGAACAAAACAGCTAGAATTTGCAGTTAGTGACATTTTTTAATACATAGGTATTAGAAAATTTAAACATCTGAAGTAGTAATAACAAAATATGATACTCTTCATTTCATTTATCAATGTATATAGATAAATGAATGCAGTAAAAGATATAAAACCAGAAGTCTTTTTTATCATTAGGAACACACATCCTCATATTTCTAGTTGATTAGTGGAATTCAACAATTATTACTAAAAAAATGAATTAATTTTAAAATAAATTTTATTGAATGAAGTTGTCTAAAAGTTAATTTGAATCACTTATTTTAAAGCATCATTAAGAGGGTATTATGAAAATTAATGAGGTTGCATGCAGGTTTTGTTTTTCGGATAAAATGCCTGTGATTAGCCAAATTTGAAGCAATGATTAAAAACTTAATGGTGGGATAAATGCTGAATCTCTGCTGATGAACAACTCATTAACGATCTCAACTCAGAGGTTTAGGGGTTTCAAGAGGTAAGGGCATTAGTCCTTGAAATACATATTTACATACAAATGATCAGATATCCACCCACTGGTAAATCCTAATTCTCTCTCCTCTCTCACAATTTCTGAAAATAACTCTTTAATATAACGCAGCATTCCCCATAAAATACACCACAAACCAAAACATCTAAATGAATGATTATACCACTACTGATAGCAATAACTGCAAACAAATCCACCATCAAGTACTAAAGAAAATAAACATTAAAGAGTTAAATTACAACCTACAAGTTACAATAGTGTAAAAAGATTGCACAGATAGATCACCATCAACATTCACCAAATTCAACTTTTGTTAGATGTAAAAGATTTTGAAAGAGTGAAATCACAAACAACTACCATCACAACCATCTGCAACAAGAAATCTTCAAGAGAAAAAAGAATAACAGTAGTGAAAGTATATAGTGGTACAAGAATGGAAGAATATAGAGAGAGTTGAAGAGAGATGGACACCCAGTGGAAGAGACCTGACTTACTTCACTCCCAGTTTGGTGGCGACCCTCTTCCACTGAGAATAGCGCGTATTCCTCCTAGAAAGCAGAGTGAGCATGGGGTGGGAAGCAATGTATTAGCAAAGGGGACTGCAAGGTGCAGGATCACAGCAAGGCTACCAGGTGGACATGAACCCATACCATGAAACAGTCTTTGAATTACTGAATCTGCCTGAACAGAAGCAAAGTCAATTTCATTGAAATGTAGAGATTCCAAAGGACTTCACCTAAGACAGTGAATATATACTACTGTAGGGGATTTATGTATAAAGTCATGCACCCTAATCTTCCTTGCGCTGCCTAACATATTTTAAGTAATAATTCATTTACATTGAATCGTTAAAAAAACTGAAGTTTCTCCTATTACGACCAAAATTAGAATTTATTAAAAAAGAAACTTACACTATATCCTCATTTTAGAGTTTTACAAATAATTCTAAGAATTATTCTCACACAAACTATTAAATTTCATCCTCAAGAAATCATATACAATAAATGTATATTTTCTGCAATAATGGCTCCACGTAAGGAGTAACTTATTCCTTTAAAGCATACCTCACTTTGATGATTATAGACAATAAATGTTTGTAATAATTTATATTCAATTACACGCATATCAGGTATATAACTTCTGTATAGTAAACAGTATGAAATATCTGTAAGGCGATAAATATTCATCAAGTGTTGAGTCAGAAATGAAAGACTATAATGTTGAATTCTAGATACTCCTTATTATCTAATGAATTGGGGATTCCCATATTAAGCACATAAATTAAAATGGAGAATACAGAATCACAGCTTAACATTGGATCGAAGATATGAGAAGCTATAGGGAGCAAATCTGAGAAAATTGCTCTTAATCATAAAGTATGAAATATTTACAAAAGATAATCGTAACTCTGGCTTGTATTCAGGCAGACACAGTATTCACCCATGAGAACCCTTCATTCAGCCACAATTAATAAAACAAATTACTGCAAAAACCAAGTTTGCAAACTGAATTATGTTAAAAGGGGATGATTGTTTCTGAGGTTGTGATTAAGCAAGAATGTTAAAACATGATAACTTATCAACAAGCATAGGTGGCTGGTAAAAATTCTCTAAAAGAATTTTGAATTCATAGGATCAGAGGCAGACTTTACACAAGAGGGCATGGTTAGTCTAAGTGAAGGACAATGGGAAGTGATCTATTTAAATCACCTTAAAAACAAATGGATTGATAATTTGTAAATTGTTAAACATGCTTTGTTAATGTTTATAAAAGAATCTACTCACCAGTATTCATGCTGACCGTTTTGGTTATTATTTCCTGTTCATGCTTAAGTGACTAATATGCTAATAAAGTTATTCAAATAACATAAGAAATCAAAAAATCTACAAAACCGCTTTGAATCTAAATAATGTATTCTGCATGTGTAAAAATAATATCACCAAAAATAAAATTAAAATGATAAAAGTAAAATTTTCAACTTAAATTATGACTAAATAAGCACTATGACTACAGAATGTAGAATGACATACTTAAACCATCCATGCTTAGAAGAGAATAGGATCTAAAGATATAAAATTTTTGAAAAAGTATTTTCTGAGAATACATCTCCCACTTAAATATAGAATATTTACAGAGAACAACCACAAACATCATAAATTTTACCCAGAGCAAAATTTCACAGTGATACTGAAAATCTCAAAAATCATTTTAATTGTGCTGAAATAAAGATTTCTGAATGTGAAATTTACTTTATTTACAAAGAGGAGGTATTCATAAAATCAAAAAGGCAGGTAAAAATTCACAAAAATTCCTTGTAAAAATTATTTAAAACTAACTTTGAACATATGAATACTTCTCTCTGAGATTTTACTTTGGCTCTTAATTTCAAAGATAAAACTAATATTCATTTGCTGTATTTTGGAAAATTAAATGAGATTGACATCTCTCTTTTAAATGTTATTAGATTTATTTATATGGCTGGCAACTATATGTAGAAATATAAAACAGGAGAAATGTTTTTCTTATTTATTCACTATTAACTACTTCATAGTTAAAGGAAAATCAAAAAAAGATATACAAAAAATACAATTACTTATTGAAAAACTAATATTAAAAAATAATAGCAGCTAATAATAAACTAGAAAATAAACCAAATAAATATATTGAGAAATATACTACATATTTTATTGTCAAAGAGCTGAGAATAAAATTACAATGAAAATTGCTTTAGATATTCCTACCTATTTCCAGTTCCAGGCTGGCCTTGATTTGGTACAGATCCTGAACCTCTCTTCCCAGCAGGTAATTTATTAACTGGAATATGGCCCACCAATCCGGACGGCTTGGGTAAACTCTAAATATAATATAGATGAACAACATTTTTTTAGAAATATTTAATTTTTTTATAATAAGCATTCAGCATTATAACAGGTGCAAAATAACATTTTTGTCCAACTACTCAAACAATCCATAATTTTAATCATCGCTATAATTGGTGCTTGCAAAGAGATTCAAAATACTTTTTCAGATCCATTTAAAGTAGAAATATGCTAGATGTACTTCTTTACTTCATTGTTCTGATTAATTATGAGCCTTCTTTCAACCTCAGGTTGAGTGATTGTTATTGTCAATCTTTTCCATAAGTAAGAGTCAAGGGTTTAAGAAAGAAATTTTTCTGAGTGACAACACTGTCTTATATTCAAGGTAGATTTATAAAGTTCCTGAACTTATTTTTTCTCATTTAATGATGAAGTCATTGCTCAAGTGTGAGACATCATGCAGATTGTGGCCAAATCATTGCAGATGTAGCTGAGTTAGTCGATATCTCTGTTGGAGGGTGTCATGCCATTTAGCATGATGATTAACAGATGCACAATGTCTGCCAGCACTTGGTCCCCAAAAATGTTAGTGCTGAGCTAAAGGATGAGAGGATACTGTTGTCTGGCGACAACATTGCCACTGTGGATGCTGACCCTACCCTTCTCAACAGACTGATCACAGGTGATGAAACAGCAAAACACAGAACCTCACGCTGGAATACTGCTCAAACTGCAACATTCTTCTCCTTTCTGCCAGAGCGTACATACACAACTTACACAGCCACATCACTGAAATTCCAGCACCAATAGGCACAGACTTGCACAGCTGTACCCACAATGTGGCACTATCACCAGAATTTTACATTTCTACTGCTTGGCATTTAGCAGAAAAAAATAAGTTAGGGAACATTTAGAATGTAACTCGTATAAACTTCAGTCTTGTATGTAGGGAACAGGCACCAATTTCTACTGATTGTGAGTACTACACAGTCATGGTGTGTACAGTGTGATGCCATTGTTGATGACAATAGTTGAAGAATGTGCAGAAGTCGAAATAGGAAATAATTGAAGAATATGCTTAAAAAATAAAGCAAATATTCATAGTTATGAAAAAAAAATATATATCTATATTATCATATTCCGAAGCATCTAAAGAATAATGTAACAATTCAAGAAAAAAATGTCTTTACCTTGGCTGTTTTTGGCTTGTTGCATTCAATTATATGATCCTTGCATGAATTTTGATGAACAGTAACTGTACAAACTGAAATAAAAACAAAACAAAGTTAGATTCTAATTAGACTAGAAGTTAGATAGAATAATATGGTTTAACCCATGGTTCTCATTTTTTCCCACTCATAAAATAAAGAATAAAGATTTAACCCCTTCTAATTTCAGCCAAAACATTTGCCATGCCTTTCAACAGAACTCAATATATTTTTGAGAATAGCTATTAATAAATCAAACTCATAACTAATGAGGTTAAAAAGCTACTAACATCAACAAATGGAAATAAAAATATCATATGGCTTAAACCAACAAGATTGTATGATTGGCTATTACCTTTTCATGATATAAAATGCATCAGGAGTAAAACTTTTTTTCACTTCATACCCAAAATAAAAATTGGTGTTGTATAAATTTTGTTGAGGACAGCAAAAATATTTTTCATTAGTACAAAACATTCATAGATAGCAAAAAATCAGATAAAATAGCATGTGTTAAATATACTGTCATGCAATTATGTTGCTTAGTAAATTCAATTTTAGTGAGTAGTTCTGATCTACTTTAATTGCACAGGAAAAATTAGATTGTATTCAGAGAGCTTTTGTTCAACAGTTTGACAAACTTGGGGAGAAACAGTGCGACCTCACAGAAAACAATCTCTTCCTAGCCAAGTGGACAGAGTCTAAACCAGTGATTCCCAACCATTTTCTCACCATGTCCTACCTAAGCCTTATAAAAATTCTATTGACCCCCATTTAACATAAACAATTTTTAATATTCCACAATTAAATTATTTGCTGAATAAATCCTATTCGGCAACTTGTTCAGGACACACCTTTGCTTTCAGGAAAAAAATCACTAGGAAACTGAAAGATTATACTGAATTTTGAAAACATGGAAGACATTTTCCATCTTCTCCCTTTGCTATCAAATTCTCCACAGTGTGGCGTGGGACCCACGTTAGAAACAGCAGTCTATACTATAAACCTCATCACTAATCTCTTGCATTTTACCTTTCTCCCATACTCATGCAGTGATTTATAATCATAACATAACAAATCATACTGATGTCACTTTCTCAAAGCTAGTTCATCAATAACTAACTTGTGGTCAACAAAAAATTTATAGATATATACATTCAAGGAAGTGAAGGTCCTTGAATGAATTGCATAAATGAAGAAGACCGCAACTTAAAAATCTTTGAAAAGCTTTCTGCGTTGGTTGTTTCCTTGCACTTCAGCAACTAAATTGAAACTAGCTACATATATATTTCTGCAGATTTCCTCTTTAAAGGCAGTACATTGTCCTACAAGAGTTTCAAAGTTTCTAGTATTGAGTCAGTACAGGAATATTGCTCTCTATTGCAATTTGAAAAATTTACGAGATTCTCCCTAGGAATCAGAATTAAAAAATCAATCAGCGTACACTTAATAAACAAAAAAAAACTACTAAATGCATGTTAATAACTACATTAACTTACTTTCACAGTAGAAACCAGGCTTATTAGTAAGGGGCTTGGCACACCAATCACAGGCATGAGGTGAGCCATAACATACTGAAATCCACTGATGAGTAGCTTTTTTTACTTTATCCTGGCGGTGTTATTTATTTGTAGAAAAGCACATGTAAAATGGAGAAAAATTGAAAAAACCTTACAACTGCAGTTAGAGAACTCACACAAACACACAAAAACAGGTAAGGTTTTATGAAGCATTTTCAAGTCAAAACTTTACTTTTGATTGCATGAAGATTCATCTACTTAAATAATATAAGAATCATACCTTCTTCTTCCTGAAGAATATGCTTCCTCTCTTCCGTCTCTTTCCTTCGTGATGGTCATAGCCAGTTCTGCTGGGAGAAATTAAGCAGTTTGTAATTCATCTAACAATTGGCTTTGTCTCTATAAAGCTGGAGTATACCAACATTGCTTAACCATTAACATTTATGTGAAATACGGATGAGAAAAATAAAGCATTGGAAGCAAAAACCATGCTATGTGAGGCATGCTTTGATGGAAAAATTTTGCTCAAACGTCTCTGTACCTAGATAATAAACAGAGATCTCTACTACTTACTGTGACAAAAAATCATCAAAAACTTGGGGCACATCAAAGTGTTTCTCAGTACCGAGCAATGCAGCCAAAACCTCCTCTTCAGTTTCACTCTCAGTGCCGCTGGGTCGTTGGCAACTAATAAGGACAGTCATAAGCATACTCAGAAAGTAATAGATATTCCCAGTATGATTAATGATAAATAAAAATTTAGGAGTAGTAGACTTATTTAACTAAAACCCCCACCATTATCTAATAGCAAGAAAAGATTTTCATAAAGGTTTGTCTAAAAGAATATAAAAAGAAAATATCCAACCCCAAAATAAAGAAAAGGCAAAATGAAGGGCTTTAAACTTACTCTTGTTCATCAATGAGTTTCCTTAATGTGCTTTGTAGTGGCTCAGTAGTTTCCACAACACTGGAATAAAACAGTGCGCCAAATGCTAAACATAACATCAACAGCAACATGCTTATTAAGAGTACATGCTTTACAACATAAACAGTGACATGCAAAAATGTATTTTAATAGATCAACTTATTTTCTCATGTGAACTTCAGAGGTGGAGTCTTCATACATTGTTTTTACTCATATACTGTGCACTTTAAATATAGCAGTAATTTTTACTTAAAGAAAGGATCAGGAATGATTTTGATAATGAGACAAAAAAATTTAAAATGATAACCTGCCTTCTGATACACTATACTTTTTGGAACTCCAAAAACAATGTCAATCAAACTTTTAATGTAAAGGTACCTCAAGAAAGATCTGTTACAAATTGCAAAATAACTAACAGGTATCAATATTAACATTGTCGAATCCTTCAAATATTCTCTGCTAGAAATGTGTTCTAGAAGATTAAAAAGCTAATATATGAAGAAAGAATTTTGAAAGGTTCAAACTGATAGAATAAGTTCAAATAATTTCTTCCCTTTATATAAGGATGTCTATCAAATAAGAACTTTAAAAACTAATTTAAAACCCTAACATTGTAAATATTTATGGAAATTCAATATAAGGTTGGGAGTGTGCACTAAATTTGGGAAAGTTTTATTGCAGAAAATATTAAAGTGCATTCAGTACTTGAGTAACTTAAGTGATAGGATCAGATAACTTTGCTTAGAACTTTTTACTAATAAAAATATTGTCTTTGAATTAATAATTTGTTGAAGTCAAAGCATTGAGAAAATTAACTCACGAACAATAATCTTGCACCATGAAATAAAGTTCAGTGATGACAAACTGAAAAGATTTTATCTTGCAAGTAGCGTTTGTTAATAGGCAATAAAGAGAATTTAAACTCAAATAACAAACACTAACACAAAGTGACAAAATTATAACACATACACATGTCATAATAAAATTGTATTTCCTGAGAGAGGGAAAATGTTCACTGAGAAGCAAAAGAGAGACTAAAATGAGGAATTTAGATTCCTATGAGAATATTTTGAAACTCAGGAAAAAATTGTAATACAACCAATTTTTACAGCCAACAAATTTTGTTTAAGTGTGACCTTTAACCTAATTCATTGTGAAAACAATATGATACTTAAACAAAACTTTTAAAGTTTGACAGAGAGTATCGATTTAATAAAATTGGAGAACTGATTAATAAAATGGAAAGACCACAGTGAAAAATTATGTGAAAAAAGCATAACTAATGGGTTTATAGACATCTCAAAAGACATGCAGAATATACTCGTTTTTGAAAAGCTAATTTGGAGTGACAACTTTTAAGTGCAATCAAAAATGCAATCTCAAATCAAATTTCAAATTCAAATTCAAACATACACATGCATTTGCTCTTGGCACAAGGAAAACAATTTATTTACTTCTTTTGATGTAATCAAACATTGGAACTAATAACTCATTTTCTAAGCATTCTAAAAATGTTAGAAAAATGCTGATCAATAATCTGGATCGCAAAATAACTACTCAAATAAATTACGAATTAATATTAATTCACTCACGTTGGTACATTTGGGATGATTCCATCTGGCGTCGAGTCATTAGCAATATCTCTCACAGCGAGAATAGAGGGTGTTGAAACTGATTTTTGAAGAGGAAGGCGGGCCGGTAAAAGTCTCAAACTCTCTGCTTCGCGTTTCGCAACTATTTTATTGAAGTCATTCTGAAATTTTTCAGTGTTTAAAGAGATTTGCATTAACATTTAAAAAAAATAATTTTAACAAAGAAGATTGATAATAAAGATATCAAAATTAAAGTTCAATCACCTCAAGCATTACCTGAAGGTCAGCTTCATTTAATGAATGAGTCGATGCCCCACCACTATTCCAAGTTGCACAACTAACCGGACTTGTAGTCCCACTGTAGCGACGAGCTTTGGCTGCTGCAGTAGCTGCTGCTGCAGCTACAGCCGCAACTGCCGCAGCGGAAACTGCACTTGTTGGACCGGCCAATTTCGTGGAATCAGAACGGATTGACATACCGTGACTGTCATCAGTCTGATCCTGATACGTGTCATCATTATCAGATTCTAGACTGCTGAGGCTCAAGCTGTTTCAGGAGATAATACAATTTTTAAGAGTGATAAGTTTCTTCAGATGCACTTGTACTACTTACCGTATATTTCTGCAGATAAGATAACCTTCAAAAAAGGCGAGGTATAAATTTTTGTCCAAGTTTTATAAATTTAGCATACATCTGTCCTATACGGCAACCCTTAACTATCAATAGTCTATAAATTTAGTTTAGATCAGCGATCATAATCTGGATAAAAATATTGTACTGCATATTTGGAATTATTTCCAATTCACAATATTTTGAATGAACAAATTTTGTTTTATTGCACCTGGCAGTTACTTGCTATGCCTTGCCATTGCTGCAAACATTTGCCTTGATTTGGGTAATGACCTTGACTATCAGTAACTTAGTAGTAGTAGTATTGTTAACAGTGCTTTGACTGCTGTGGTCATTACACACATTGACTCTCACTGTGAATTGAACTGCTTTCACAAAAGCCAAATGCTGCCCACATGGCTATTTGGGAGTCCAAATATCAGTAACTTTATAAACATAACTTTTAATATTTATTTTTTTAGTATTGTTTTACTATTATTACATAACTAAATAGTTTTATATGAATTGGTGATTTTTTTAAATTTTATAATGGTTTTAATTTATATGAATTTTAATCTAATTTTTTTGTATACATCCTATAAGGTGACCCTGGATTTTGGGAGCCTATTCTTATGATTCAACTATCATCTTATCTATGAAAATGTACATGATATCTACACGAGTACAGTAAATATAAACACGAGATATTTTCTCATACAGCATATACTTATTACTCTATACGTATAAGCTATATTTTATACTCCAAAAGGAAATTGCATTTAAATGAAGTGACGTACTTTCCATCATTGCCTACAAACATTTTCTTTGATTTAATGAGATATATATTTCTTTATTTAATGCAGTATCTTGATGGTCTTTGAAAAGAGTTTCAACATATCAGTACATTTAAAGCTAACATAATTGAGGAGATAGTAAAACAAGGCACAAAAATCCTTACCTTCGCTGTTGATCTGAGCTCTTTTTATCCCGACTGTTTTTCTCCCCAACGGCAGTCCAACTCCTCCGTCTCTTGGGGTCTAATTCAGCGCCAGTTCTAGACATTAACCAATCTTTATTTGGATTTCCTAGAAAAAAAAATTTGATGAGGAAATGAACTTTTTAATTGCCTAGAGCAGTTTTATGTCTGATGCTGATTTACCTTTTGAATTTTTTCCATCCAGTCTTTGAGTTATTTGCGATCCTATGAGAGATCTTATGGGACCTTGTGTGGGAGACGAATTTGCTGATGCGAGATCCGTATCAGAACCTGCATCATTATTCAGGGAGGGGCAAGAGGAGCTAAGGCGAGAATACTGATTTAACCTTAAGATCTGCAAAATAAAGCATTACTTTAGTTAAAACAGCTTATACTCTTTCAACTAAACAATCATGTTCCTACATCAAGGAAATGTCACTTGCCTGTTGATTTAATGCCTGAGCAGAGATTTCTCTCATTTGCTGAATACTTTCATGAATGTCATGCAATTGTTGCAGACTGTCCTCTGAAAAAGTAAAAAATATTTCAATTGAGATGGTGAAAAGAATAAAATGTTAGCATTTATAGAAGTAGATAAATTGATTAATTGTTAAATAAAATGAGGTTTTAAAAACAACACAGTGACTTTTACTTTCCACATATAGGGGTTATAAAAGTTAATAAACAAAGGAAAATAAACATTAGTGTTTTATATTTTCAAAACCTTTTTTTATTTAATAATTCTACAATAATATCAGAATTTCACAAAATTTCAGCCTTGAAATTTTATTTCAAGTAGATAAAGCTTGTAATAGTTATCAAATAAAATGCTCAAGGTTTAGTTACTGTAGAAGTTATAACAGTTTCAGAATGAAACAATGAATGTAATGCTTTCTATGTTTGGTGAACTAATATTGAAAACAATTATTAAAACAAATAAAACAATTAAGAAGACAATGAATCCTTGATATTTGGTAACATTAACTGCAGAGAGAAATGTCATAAGGATAGGAACACAGTTTTTCTAAATGACCATTGACAAACTTTGCATTGATAATATAACAGACAACTATAAACACTATTTACTGAAACATCTAATGAAAATAGTAAATGTAAAAATCAATAAAATCAGCATTCTGTTGCATGTCAATTCTTTGCAGGATTATACTCTCCCTCACACAACTCCTCAAACATTCACTACAATCTGTGAACTAATTTAGATTAATCTAAACCCTTCAAAAGTATGAACCTTGCTCCCTTTAACTCCCAAATATTTGGACCATAAAGTGAATCTCTATTAGCTTATAGCTTAGTCTTAACGAATGCATCTTGAATCTGAGAAGATACTTAACAATAATTTTAAAATTAAAAATCCTTGTATAATTCAAAGGAAATTGTAAGCAAAAAATTGTTCAAATTTCATCTTTAAAAATGTTACCAAATGAAATACATACAAGGAAAGGGTTGAGGTGACTTTGCACATAAGGGCGTGCACCTAGGAAAATTCCCAAGGAAAAGGGAACTTGAAAAAAGTCTTTTTTCAAGTCTGTTTTTCCTTGGGAATTACCAAAGGAAGTTTTGCAATTGTGAGCAATATCTTCACTCTCGACTTTATGAAACAATTATGAGAGATAAAGAAAAATTTCAGACATTCTCAGATTAGCATCCAACAAAATTATGTAAAAGCTCAAATATTCCCACTTACAGATTGATTTTAGGTATGCATTTTATCCAATTACTAATTTTTAAGGCCTTAAATTCTTCCCTGGATTTGTTTACAATGCTTATCCTTCTCAAAACTTGAGTATTTTCGAACTCAATTTGACCAGCTAGGATGATAATATTCAAGTTAAATCAAGGACCTTGTATATATAATGGAATAAATAAAAAAATTCTGCACCACAAAAAAATTCATGTTATAGGGAGTGTATTAGACTATTATTAATTTTCATTTTAGATGCAAGTCTTTTTTCCTGTAATATTCACATCACTTATTTCCCCTTCTGGCAAGAGAAGTGATGGCATATCAGATATCAAAACAACTAATTAAGCAGCAATTTCTCCAATATCTAACCAGACACATTAATGATGTATAAATTTGTAAGCAGTTTACAAAAGCTAACTGTTCTATAAAAAGGGAATCATTGTTTTTATATGAGCAATGCAATTATTTCATTATAGATTTTCAATCAAAATAAGAGTTTCTTCATACAACAATGTGACACCTTGGATGTCAATTTATCCCAGATACACACCATTTATTTAAAATAATTTGGCAAAATTTTCCAATTTTTTTATCAACTCAACAACAAACATCATGGTCCCAACATGCAGATTGTTCTTCAACCAAAATAAACACATACTCAAGCTCCATTACTAATGACAACTGTAAACAAAAACACTGGCTACAAGCAGCAAGACAATAGTGATAACACTTACCTAAAATCGGGTAGTGTTTTGAACCGGGAGAGTGAGGTGTAACACTAATGGTTGGTACTAGGGGCCCGCCACCACAACCAGCCGCGGTCTTGTGCGCTGGTGCCGCCATAGGGGTGGTACTGGCGGCGTGTGGGGCGGGTGTTATCGATGCCTGAGACTGACCCAGCTCTCCGCCGAGTCCCCCGCCCGACAAGCGGATGTCCGTGGAGGAATCGGCGGCAGATGCCAAGTAATCAGTAATCACGTCCTCGTCACTCTCCTCCGCCGCGCTGTTTGAGAACTCATCTGAAACGGGAGGGGAAAAGGGGATGAGAAATTCGGATGGACGATCAATCAATCCTCGAGATGGATCGAGGGCATGCATTTTCCTAGAAACCTAAGGTAAACATTCCCTTTTCCCGAAGGAAACCCGACCCTCGAGGGAAAAGGGGCGGAAGATTACGTCTAAGGTGTTCACCTCGCGACGTAGGCGGGGTCGGAATGCTCGGTGTGTCCGAATTAAGAAGGCACCTCGGGCGACGGTCGATCCCCCGTAGTTGATAAACACTCGCTGCACCAACCTTCGATCACGCGAGACATGCGGGCTATCTCCAGTCCCATCGCCGAGGCCCATGGAGGTCGCCTTCGCGAAAACCGCCCCGAACGCAGTTCACGGATAACGCGAATCTTCCTCTTTTGACGAATCAAAGCTAAACTATTTCCCTCCCTAATTCTCACTCGATTTTTCCCTTTTTACTCGGCGCCGCCGCCGAGGAGGGGGGCAGTTCGAATGACGACCAGCGGTGATGTGGGGCTATTGATTTCGTGAATTCCCTCTCTCGACGTCCATGTTCCAGGTGGCATACCCCTTCCGCCTTTACACCACATACGCTCAGACATAGCTTCCACCGCGCCGCCTCCTCGCCCGCTTTGTTTTTTCGTTTTATCGACGGAAAACTCGTGACGACAACAAACCCTGTTAGAAGACTTCATCGAACGCGACAGTACGCGCGCCACAGGTAATCGGGTGAAACGGCCCGGAAAACTACTTTTACGAAATGCGATACCCAGATCCCGTCTCTCCTTCCCTTTCCCCGCCCTTAAAAAATGACGTCAAATCGTTTATACGGAAAGTTTCGCCGAATCAATTATTCTCGGCAAACGCCGAAAATCCGACGGGGATCGATATGCGAATTTCTCCGATTGTTTCCTTCCCTTTAAAATTCTTCCGTCCTATAAATATTTCCAACGCGTACCGTTAGGTCGAAGCACACCATTTCCGTTTTCATCCAGTAGCTTAAATCGTCATCCGTTTGTTTGTGGGCCCCCCTCTTTGCCCTTCACTCTCACTGTTCTGGGGACACAATGCCATTCCGAACATAACTTGCACCAGGCACGTTGATTATCACGAAATTCTCCGATCACGACAGGAGCCGAACCTCCTCTTTTCCCGAAATTCCCGACACGCGAACCGCAACACTCCCGCGACCCAAAAATCCATCGCCGAACGCAAAAACACGCGCCTTCTTCCCGATCATTACGTTTCGCCAGTGCACACCCCTTCAACCGTGGAATGCTTTCGATACTACGGGAGGATGCGACAAAAACTTTCTCCGCCCTTGTAGAAAATCCCGCTATGCGCGGAGAGGTTACGAAACGATCAATCCCTGCGGATAAACACCGACCCTCGACATGTCGAGCGACCAGGCGATCGCGGTACCAGCGGCCGCTTCCGGAGGACTGCGGCTGCGGATGGTTACCCCGAGAACCGCGATAGTATTGCCCACGTGGAGCACACCTCCGGAGAGGTGACGTTTGCCGCTGAGTTTTCGCGAGGGAAAGCGGGCTTACTCCCGGGCATAGCTTGGTCCTGGGCCTGGGGTTCGCCTCATCCGATCGATCACGGCAGCAACAGGAGAGAAAGAGATGAAGAAGGGGGCGGTGGGGTGGAGCGCGAAGGAAAGCGGAGAGCGCAGGGATGCTGGGAGAGGAGGAAGAGATCTAAGGGAGGGGAGGCGAAGAGAGAGGGATGGCTCCCGTCCTCAGCCAAGGCCAAGCGCCATACCCTTCCGCGCCACTTTCCCCACCAGCGGACCCTGATTCGACCCCGTCTCTCCCGGCACCCTCTCTCGGACCCACTCCCCCTTTGGCCTCTTCCACCTGCATTTGTACACTGTTGCATCGGAGCGGGAGGATCTATCCTCGCGGGAAACAAAAATGTCTCCTTCGCCCGACGGGCTTCTCTTGTGTAGCGCGCCTCATCTCCTTCATTTTTCATGAGCGTTCCATCTCAAAGGATACGCGTCCAGGGTCGCTTACTCCGCAGTGTTGACATACCGGTTGAATCGACGCTTTCGCAACATATGAACCCCCCTCCTCTTCCACTTCGCCGACGCGTTTAAAGATTAAATCGTCTGAATAGAAATGGAGTACTGTAAATAAGTCGTGGAATGGAATCCTCGAGCTGGCAATTTTTTACGTGTCGAGCAGAAAGCCGATGTAGTCCCTCCGCGTATAACCACGCTTACGTAGCCTCGATTACGTTGTTCTCCTTCGAAGTTATTGCGCTGGAAACGACATTATCGTCCTTTTCTAAATATACTCCGAAAATCGATACCCCTTAAAATTCTCCGATATGAAACGAGGCTTAAAGTCTAATGTAAGGAGGCTATTCAGCGCGGGACTAAGGGGAGAAATGGTCAATAAAATCTCATTTCGAGTGAAAGGTTCCAGCATCCATCAGCAAAAGACGTTAGGACCACCGTTTCAAGGGAATGAACCACTCGACGTCAAAAGAGTAAAACACAATGGCTATCAGCGTTTATTCGAAAGGATAAAAGAGGGACTGCATCCTTCGCTTCAAACCTTAAAAATAGAAGTGGCCTCCCGTTTTCCGGATAAAGTTTTCCTAAGACAGGAAGGACTTCGAGGAATCGAAAATCAGCTTCCTTTTTCAGCAGAACTCGGTTATCTGACTAACTACTAAAACAAACACATCATAATACTATTTCAACACATATGTTAAGTAATCCTTGAATTACCATGAAATATCTATGTTATCTATTTTAAAAAGGGTAGGTTTAAAAACCATATTAACCATTAACTACAACTTATACCTAGCTTACGTACATAAAGATGGGACAGGGAAACCGAATTGCTTGCGTTTTCTCTTCCCCTCTTAAATGACACGATCAAGGAAATTCTTGGGCGTAAACGACCATTTCATTCCCGAGGATACACTGCTACAGTAAAGGCACAAAACAAGGACGTATTGTGTCTCGACAGAAATGCCGCCTTTAAATGGAATTACGTACCGAAAGTTATATAATTATTTCCAGAAAAAATTGAAACTTTAACGGGTTTTAATAGTCGCAATTTCATGAGTGTCGTACTTTAATTAGGACGAGCATTTCAAGACTGAAAGAGAGAGGATAGCTTTATTCTCTTTAGGGTTTGACGTTATAAACGGCAAAAAATAAACACAATGAATATGATTTCCACGTATAGATAATAAGGCGAAACTTGCTATATCGATATCAAATTTACATAACTGATTATCTTTTTGGAGAGTTTCAACGAGAAAGATTGGAAAATCAAAAAAATCAATAATCGCGACAGTAAAAATTTCATGACTACGACGGATTTTTCTCGAGGCTTCGAAAATGAAAAGTCCATCGATGGAATAAAAAAATGTCTACGTGTACGTACAATCTAAAAGAGACTACTTGGGAGAATGAATTCTTCAGGGGTTAGAGATTTTGATCGAAAAGGTATAAGCGAAAAATGTCAGACGATAGTAATGACAATGGTATGGAAATACAGAGATCTTTGTAAGAACCCAGAGAAAATATGATTTGGGCGACTACGCGTAAAATATAAAATCAAATGAGTAAAAATAAAACAAAATGCGCAACTAATACAAAAATGACACTTCAAAATGGTTGTTCACATAATCTCTTCAAAATTCGACGTAGTTAAAAACGCATTTCATTTCACATTCTTATTCTAATATTCTATTCTAACTAATCCTATTTTTCTTGATCATTGTCGAAACAAAACGAAAGCTAATTTGTTTAAATCCCTTGACAGAATAGATTCTTCTAAATCTATAAGAAACATTTCTTTAAAATACATAACCTTATATATTCTAATATGACTGTAGAGCCTATCAATGAAAAATTTCCATCGAAAAAAAAACTTAGGACGATTCTTGAAAAGTGTGAAGAGAAAATAATGTACACAAATCGGATTTTTGCCGAAATTGCGATACAACTATGCCCATTTAAGAAAGGAAAGAAATTGTTTCCAACATTAGTTAAATTCCATAATTTGTCCGCTACTTTTAAGTACTCAGAAATCTCTTCTTTCTGAGACGTAAATGCAAGCATTCGCGAATATTATCTCATATATATCGGATTTGAATTCTGTAGACAGCAGAAACGAAATTCTCACTTTTGCATCGGATTTTTTTTCCTCAATGTCCACAGCCGCACCTACAGTCCTTGGAACCCAGGGAGCAAAATTTTCCTGCGGCGCCTGATTTTCGCATGCTGTTGCGTTTTGTACTATGTGGAGAAATAAATTGGCGAGGAGGCGCCCCGCTAGTCGGCGCCCGGGTGCGAGAGTGAGCGGGTGACGCATTATGGATGAGCAAATAGAAGACAGGGTGACTATTCTAAGCTGAAATTCACCAGTTGGATATTCCAGGCAGCCAATAATTACATCTCATAAAATATCTCTACGACCAGGTTAAGCGCCTCTTCCCTAAAAACATAATGTATTCGAGGTTGTACAAGAAGTGAAAAATAGTGACCTGACTGGGACTCGATCCCAGGTCAACTAATTTCCGGGCAGGTGTTTCCATCATTTTCGTAATGCATACCCATAAGCAGTCAAATTCTCTCCGCAGAAAAATATGAAATCAAACGTTTCCTTTAATTCGTTCGCTTTTCACCACGAGACAAAATACGACAAGATTCATGACTTGCTACTATAATACTATTTATAGGATCCAACGTTAGAAGCTCATATTTACTTCCGCTTTAGACGAATACATATCAAACCATTTTTATTCTATGTTAATGCCAAAGAAAGACAAGCAAAACACACCGCCTAGTGAAAAAAATCGCGACTTTTTCTGCTAAATATGATTCAATAATAATATTCTTCGCACATCGATTTCATCAATGATAAAATATAAATACTAAATTAATGGCTCAAAATGTATAAGGATTTAAACCCGTTATCCAGAACTCTAAAATGCTACAACAGTATCAAATTACAGAAAATAATTAAGTAATTACCAATCACAGAACCTTGGGAAAGATTTAATAGAAAAAAATTTACATTACATATGAAAGAATAATTCAAGTTTTCCTTAAATGCTAAACTATCAATGATTTTTATTGTTGTGCAAGTAATGGTATTATTTTTTCACATTCTTTCAATGAGTAAACAAACAATAAAAATTGTAAGTTTTTCATTACTAGTACTGTAATTCACCTATCCAGAAAAAATATAGAATGGAGAACTATTTCTATTATTCATCATAAGGCAGCTACATATATGTCTTCTTCATGTGATAAATCAAAATCAATATGCAGAAAAATATGGCACCTATAAAAAAAATAATGTAGAATGGTTCAATCAGCTTCAAGGAACAACTTGTTTTTCAAAAATCGACTGTGATAAATTCATTCAATCGCTGACGGAAAAATTAAGGTGGGAAACAAGTAGGTTTTCATGTTTCTAAATGATATGAGTTATAACAACTGAAGATACTTATCAGGATGTAATGATTGAATAATGACTTCAGTTTAGATTATGGCAAATATATATGGTGCAGTAATTGGCAGGGAATAAATCTTTTTGGAACAGCAGTTATACTGAACAATATACTTTCCAATCAGCAAAGTAACCAGTATAATTATTTTAGTGGAAATATGGTAGTTCCTTCAACTAAGATAATGATATTTTCTACGCAATCCTGAAGTGGAAATATGCACTTAGCACAACACCAAAATACAACCAGGAGTAGTATCGTCTCGAGTCTATTTTGCACATAGAACAGAGATTATACTATTTTCTGTTTATTCTTCTAAAAATTCAGCATTATTAACTAGTCAAAAATAACAAAATGTGAATTCTGTTGATCAACAAATGGATTACAATGAATACGTTGATAAATTTAAAGGTAATGTTTCAAAATGGATTTAATGCTGTGCTATAAATGGTCCTGAATATTATTTTTCATGACATTTGCCGCTCCTTGGATGGATACCCTGAATTTTTGCCATCTCTGGTCTAAAATATGTTTTACAAGTATGTTTCTGGAATTAAATCACTTCCAAAAAATAATTTTGTCATGCTCAGAAACATTAATGATTTAAAAAAATAATATCATAGAATAAAATTTAATGCAAAAGAAGCAATAAAATTTTTTATATGCAATCCTCGAGGATGAGAGCAAATTTCAGAATTTTTATTTACCTGAGCAAAGGTTAAGTAAAATATGAACTACACTCATTTAAATAATAAAAATTCCAAAAAAAGAATTGTAGATTTATATTTAATTATAACTTTAATGTGTTTCTATCAATAAATCATTGTATAAAATAAAAATTCTTACCTGAAAAGATGAGGTTTAACCTCGAATCCCCTGTTACCCTGTTCATGACTAACAGCAAGAACGTCCAACACCCAAGGTGTTGGACAGCTCAATTGTGCACTGTGAAAATAATTATTCCATATTAAAACTCAAGTGTCATATTTTTTCAATTCCCGAAGTGTATCGCAGAAAATACTTTCAAATTTTAAAACCAAATTTCCAAGGAAAGTTACAGTCACTTTTGCAGAAATATTAAAATGAAATATCATGGAAAATAATTTAATCCCAAATTACTGATGAAAATAAATATGACTGATATGAATGTAGGAATCATAGAACTCCTATGAGTATAGGTCATTTGTTTTCTATAAAGAATATTTCAATTGTGCAATAAAACTTGTAGTGTCAGAAAATAATATTGCATGGCTAATAAAATGATTTTTAGGGTAAACAAATCAGTGTTTTGAGAATTTTGCATAAAATTCAATTTTAACTAAGACAATGGCAGCAAAATTAAATTAAGATGTTTGATGAGAAAAATTAACATGCATCTATAATGAATACATACTTCGGTCATGCTAAAATGTACTTCTAACAAAACGAAAAGATGTATTACATAAATTACATAATCATTTCATCACAATCAGACCTATAAAGTACAGAAGAATAAATAATCTAACTCTGGAACATAACAGAATTTGGAAAATTCAAATAACACACACAATACACAACTAACTGTCATGACTTTTAATAAGCACTAATCCTGAACACTGCAGTTTCACATATTATCTTAAGAATTTAAAATAAAAACACTTCCCTAATCATTCCCAAAATTTCCTTAAGTCTACAGAAATGCAAAACTGGTAAGATAATGACATTCCCAAAGGATATAGAGAGAAATATAACAGTACGCACAAGTAACTAATCATACTGAAATGATTATTCAACATTTCTGTAAACTAGGCCTTCTAAAATGTTAGCTATTGTTAAATGAACGTAGACTTTAAGTTTTAAAAGCATAAATCAACGGCTTTCAAAGTCGCAGTCTTTGGTAATAATGAAAACGATATTTGAAAATGGCTTTTTGTAGTATTTTTACTGATTCAGTGTATTTTACCACTATAAAGAATTTTTTATTATACGTGAAATTTTTTAATAAGTGAAACATTTATATCTCAAGGATTAACCGGGGCTAGAGCCCATATCTTTTAATCAAACCAGACCCTTTCACTTATAAAATCATTATGATTAGAACCTTACAGTATATTTCTAGGATGAAAGAGGTTGTCTTCGGCTAAAATACTACTTAGTTTATTACTTGTAAAACCAGTAAGCAGCCAATATTTAAATCATAGAAATAACCTTTTGCAGTAATGGCTTCCGGATTTTGCCAAAATGATTAGCTGAAACAAATACTAAGTTTTTGTACTAATTTGTATTGCTCCATAATTCTATCTTATTAGTAGGTCTCTAGAATGATTCAATATTATGATAAATTACCACCATTTCACGCACATCATTATAGATAACTCCACTCAGAAGACTAGGGAAATTTGTGGATGATAAGACAGAAATAAATTCAAACTTAATTAGTAAGATTGCTGGCGACTTTCCTTTCAATCGATTCAAGCATTTGATGTTACAAAAAAAATTCTCAGGGACAAACTTGTAACCATTTCTACATCAGACTCTTCACCTATGGACAGCTGTATATTGCATTGTCACAATGAGGGGGTGACAAAAAATCAAGACTTTTACTGATAAAAGATGAATTTTATTTGGGATTCAAAGTCTTTTTAACCCTCTACAAATCTCCAGTGTCATGTTACTCTAAAAATCCGTTTTGGAGGAGGAACTGATTTTAGAGAAACATTCCATAAGACAGATTATAACCAAAGGCAATTTGTACTGATACTGATAGAAGAATTACACAGATAATTAAATTGGATTTATCTCCAAGAGTACCTTAAAATTTTCGTAAATTGCTGAGAGAAATGTTACCTGCTTCTTATTATTAAATGATGCATACAAAATATCTTTTCAATTGACTATGAGTATCCAACAGCAACCTTACACATGCATGATGCATTGTAAATGTAAATGCACTATGTAAACTATCATAAATTATTCCAAAAGATACAACGAGAATTGGCAAAATAACTGTATTCTCGCAAAGAATACTTCCTAAGATAGTAAAGATGTGTTAAAGCAGATCTCAAGAACAGTTACAATTAATAATAACTATTTAAAATATAAGAATATAGTAGGAGGCAAAACAGAGAGGAAAAACAATTTTACGCGCACAAGCATGTCTTATTTCCATAACAATGATGTTTTTACCACTCCTATGAAATCAGCAGAGAAAAAAGGAGAAATGAAACCGATAAGAAAGGTTCAGCACCACACTAGATCTATGAAACAGGATGCATGCTTAAAAAAATCTACAGCGAAGCAGTCTCAGATTCGACTCTAATAACGAATTACTCGATATTTCATTAGCTACCTTTTGACAAAATTCATGATTATTTTTTTACAGGAAATACTGAGTTCTTGGACATCCACGAAGAATCTTCTCGAGCTCCATCTTCAGCGATACAGGCTAATGTGACATTTTTATTTTTAATGATATTATTTTACGGCTAATAAGGCTGCAAAGGTGGATTTAGAAAGAAAGTAACATCAACATAAGAATAACACTTTCAGTAAATTCATCTTCCACTAGCTTAAATGAACATCATTCATGAAATTGTGGTGGTATAGGTATAGATAAACATTAATAGAGATGCCATACAGCAAATTATCGCTGCCTGTAACACGAAAATAAGGAATAAAAATTGATTATCAATAGAGAATTTTTCCTGTGTAAAGAATGATTCGATGTAAAACTTCCGTACGAATATGAAACGCAAAAGAGTAATATTAGTCATAACCAAAACAAACCCGCAACCAAATACTCAGCTAAGGAACAATTTCTAACGGAAGACCAGACATGAACG
This sequence comes from Sympetrum striolatum, assembly GCA_947579665.1. NCBI lineage: Eukaryota > Metazoa > Arthropoda > Insecta > Odonata > Libellulidae > Sympetrum > Sympetrum striolatum. The sequence goes on along the minus strand of OX388342.1, from coordinate 72,669,922 downwards.
ATAATCCCAATTAAATACTTCGAATAGACGATATTGTCTTCAAAAGATTTACGTTAAGGACGATATAATGAATAGTTCACCGGTATTACAGTAATGTTGTCAATAACAGAAGATGACGCACGTACTGGGGTCTTTTCTAAACATCAAGTGGAATATATTGTTAATATTAATAAAATAAGTTTAAAATAATTATATTTAGTATTAAACCACGATTGGGGCATTCTTAACATTATTTACGTTACAAACAGATTCATAGAATGATTAGTAGGATTTGTAATGCGTTAAATTAGGATTTACGTTAGCGTACAGTGATTAAAACTAACTTACATATGCTGTTTACAACCATTGCAGATAAAGGGATCTTCAAGAGTGCCGCAAGATTTTTAAAACACGAAAGTTCACCATAAAACAAGCTTATATATATTTTGACAATTTCTTGATACTGCCATTTCAAAGAGGACGTGACGTCACTGAAATCCTTTCTCGTTCGCCATTATGTGTATCTAGTTGTGACGCAAATAATAAAGATACGACAGCCAAAACTGTTGGTATTATGCCCTTATAATATCCAAATAATTATCAAGAGGATGCATGAGGGAATATTCAGTAAATATCTCCAAACACAAGCCACTTATGAAGTCATCAAATATTTTTAAGGATGTACTGCGGAATTTTTACTTTTTTGACTTATAACCTTCTCATATGGTATGAATTCGGTGACCGTGATGAGCTATATTTCTCATGATAAGAGGCAATTTTAAATCCAATTACGAATGATTTTATAAATTTAAGACAAAATTTTAAATTTATCGATAACTTTGAATGCTGGAATACGAGGTCTAAACTATTGATTGCTATACAAACCTAACATGACAAATCCTAGCAATAGTTAAATCGTTGTCTGGTTTATTTGCAATACATTTTCATACTTACCTAATCTTGCACAATACAAATTGTCAGACATTTTCCTTCAATCTTAAAGCTAGTGCACATCTCTTTGTAAGCAAGAGCAAACTATGATTTAATAATGATTAAAAACTATCATAAAAATCTTTGAAGATATGTGACAATCAGATGTGAAACAATAGCTTCTCTTAGCAATAGATTCTCTTCTCTAAACTTAGCAATAGATTCTCTTCTCATACAACCTTTGGGTAAGTCGCACGCTTTAAAGTGCTAAGTCTAACTCCATTTACATCATTTATTAATAATTGTCTTACCTACCACAACAAGAATCTTGAATGTTAAAAATAAAGAAAACCAAAGAATTATAAATAGTTAATTTGCTGTATAACTAACATTGTTAAGGTAAGTTTAACAAGAAAACCAGTGGAAAAAATGACAACCACTTTCCGAAGGATTCCCCACTCAATTTTTATGATTAACTTAACTCCTGTGTTATATAGTTTCTATATTTATTTATTAAGTTGAAGCTATCAAGGATGTAATATAAAAATACTTCACATATTATGAGAGTTCTTAGAGCCTATACAAGTAAACCTTGATCAATCAATAGCATTAACTTTGCTATCCTACATAAAGGGAAAACTATGGAAAATAAATCACAGAGGTGTGAGGATGCCCTTTTATAACCTAAGTTGAATGATAAGAACATTCTAGAACAAGGAAAATAGGTAAGGTGTTTTTGCATAAAATGGCATCCACCCAGCAAAAATCCCAAGAAGGACTTGAAAAAGGTCTGACGGGACCAGGATTCAAACAAAAAAAAGTCATAAAGGCAATGCTTGCAGTCATGGCTTCATATAAGTGCCAGCCGCACAAAGTGACGGAAAGGAATATCCCTTTATGGTTGACAAACAATGGGAATAGATAAGGCGTTTTATACATATCAACATGATAGGATATTTTAAATGTACAAAAAGGAATTGAAATGAAACCCTATGAATTTAAATCTATCCATTAGGGTAAAATTCCTACATTTCTATTAATGGGCATAATTTAGGATTGTTTTAAAACAAGCAGGGATTTTTTTCCTCCGTAAGTTCAAGGTTAAGCTCTGATTTTCTGCAAGAGTACTATAAAAATTTAGTTAAAAGTTATTTGTGCCTGCATATAACAGAATGTTCCTGTCAGCCCTAAATTAAGATTTACTTCCTTCCAGCAATAACCCCGGGCAAGTGAAAGACCAATCTTGAGAGTTACTGTTATCCATCCATGTAAGTTGTTCTTCAAGAAAATATTCCATAACTGGTAACTATAATAATATCTAAAATACCTTGAGACAAAGCTGAAGAAATTCAGTGTCTGAATAAGATGCACAAAAATAAATAAAGTTTCATTGAAGACTTATTTGAAATTAATCATGAATAGAAGTGGATTGGAGATGGTATTTGGAACATAACTTTTGAAAAAGCTCAGAGCTACAGTTACCCAACTCGGATTGAGTAATTAGGTGCATACTCTCATGTTAATGAAATCCATGACCTTTTTTGTACCAAAAAAGCAAACAGCTTTTTATTACAACAAAATTAGACCGCTATTATATATATCTATGAATTGAGGAATCTTTTTTGGTATCTGGAGCCCTTGCCCAAGAGTGAAACTAAACTTTGTTTGAATGTAAGTTTCCTGGATAACAATCTTATTTATGGAATAACAGCATAATAGAGCAAGAAACATCAAGTCATCTTCCGGTGTACCTAGAATATTATGCCAGAGCTAAACAAAACATGAAGCTAAACATATAACCTCATACGAAAGTCATAAGATGAATTCTCAAATTAGCTGAATATCTTCCTTGCTCAAGAGCTAGGACAATAGGTTTATCAGTTATATGGCAGAATATCTGCGTACAGCGAGTATATAAGTGGAGACCCTCCTTACATAAAACCTAAACCTTACCTCCCCACATCGCATGATTGCAGATTTGAAAAAACGCTATGGATGTTTATTTTGAGCTAATAGCCTTTTCAAACACAAGATATACCTACCTCAGAAGATACTTGAACTCCAATTTTACCTGGAAGATTAACCCTCCATTTTTTTGGGTAATTAAAATATTTAATTAACTTCTTGCCTCTTTCTAACACCACATGGTAAGAAATGAGCGAGTTTTTTTTAATCAGTTATCCTTGGAGCAGCATCTACCAGCAAAGTAGAAGGCTTCCATGACCATTTATGAAAGATCAATGACATTAACCAACATCTATAGTAATATAATAAGCCGCTTTTTGGCATGAAGCATTCATGTGACGAAGGGTTAATATACCAAACTTTTTCAAAACCACGCCATTAAGAATTAAAAAGTGCACCAAATTAGCTGCTGGTTGAATGTTCCAAGGCTTAATTATGCAAGAATTTATAATTAGTTAACCAGATACCAAATTCCTAAATTTCTAATGCAGACAAAATAACCTTAAGTGGTCACACATTAAGGGTACCTGCAAATGCAAAGAAGTTAGAGGTGTGGATATTTTGATGGATACTAGGAAAGAAAAACTATCAGGGATCACAGGGAAGTTGATCCTCTTAATCCCCAATGTTCTACCCACTCTATTATTACTGATATCAGGGAAGGATTAAATCTAAATACTTTAAAGCTGGGTTTACACATGCAATTATTACTGGCACCAGTTCATGTTTAAACACATTTCAAGAATTTATAATATACAATAAGAAGAATTTATAATATATACATATATAATGGGAAGTAGTTGCCAGGACAGATAGCTACTTTTGTCAATTTCTCCTGCTAAGTATTAGAGAAGCTAATAGCTCTCCAGATTGGATAGATATTTCAGTGTCTTACACCCCGTCATGCACCACTGGCAGATTGCAGGGTTTAAATGTAAATCTATCATTGGCGTAGTATTAAACATAGCATCCACTGAGATCCTTCGCAGGTATGACAGTAAGGGCCGTTATAAGTTATAAAAGCAAATAAGACTCTTCGGGAGAACTGTGATGTTAGAGCCTCATGATGACTCGATGGTTAAAATAATTTGTTCAATTAAACCGTTTTTTCACAAAAATTTAGACTAATCTTCCTGCTGCCACTCCTGTGATGGAGTCATACCAAGTAAAGGCTTCGGCGCAATAATAGGTCAATTGATAACGGCAAGTTGAAAGATGCAAAGGAAAACAGAGTGGGGAAAGTCCACTGGCACCAGAAAGTTTAACTCCTTCCTACTTTTACTGGCTCCAGTTGATTTTGCATGTTTACATATGCCAATCGATTGGCACCAGTAATCATTGCATGTTTAAAGCCAGCTTTACTTTCATACATATCCTTACCATACAACCATATTATCTAAAGTTATTTGTAGATAAAATTTAACTGGATTTTCTAATTAGAGTATTAAATTAAAATGTCTACAATATCTAAATGAATCTTGAATGAATGAATGAAAATGAATGAATCTACAATGAAGATCATATAAGGTAAGCAGATGTGCAAACTGAAATTACAAGAGAAGTACTAAAAGACGACTTGAATGCCTCCCTTACCATTGAAACAGTTTGAACAAATTCAAGACTCAATTAAGAAGCAATTTTATTTAAAAAGTACACAGTAAGCAATGTGGCAGAATGGAAAGACTACGAACTAATTCCTTGGAATTTGTGATGTATACAGGTCACTTCAAAACCTGGGTATCAGTAAAAAGCTTCAGTAATCAAATACGAAACCATTAACAAAGACATTTTCTCACAGGAGATATACAGGAAAGATGGAAGCATCATTTCCACCTCTCACATGGAAGTACATTGATATTTAATTTTCAAACTTTCAATTTAAAATTTCTGCAGTTACAAATCTGAACACCATCTCAGTTACACTAATTTGAGATGAAAATTGATTTAGGTGGAACCTTTAATGTGCAAAAATAGTGAATGTGGTTGATTATTGCTGATGAATACCAGTTTCAGGTTCCCACTACAGATTTTTCCCACACAGGTCAAAAATAAATCTATATAAACATTCAAGTTTAACATTATTTAACTCCTGATTGTTGCTTAATTGTGTACGTTTTGCATTGAGAATGGCAGTTCTGGTAGTGAGGTCTTTCAAAACTCAGAATTTAACACATTTGACCAAACTGGAAGTTTCAAAACTAAATTGTGGAAATATTTAGCAACAAACTTGGTTGTGATTAGAAATTCTCTCTCTCCTATAGTGATTCTCAAGGGTTCCCAAAAAAACAATTACCACAACCATCTATTAAACAAATGGCAACCCTCAAAAACGATATGAAGCTGTAAAAGCATTTAGATCATTTTAAAAAGCAATAATTTAAAGCAAACTCTTGCTTTAAAAATTACACATTTTAATTATGAAAGATTTTAATAGTCTTTGAAATCAAAACCTACAAAAAAATCTTTGCAATTATACAAAACATTCAGTCCCTCACCATTTCTATTGGAAATTAAGACATCTATTTGCTGATATCAAGCCCCAAAATAATATGGGGAAATGTATTATTTTATGTTGTTCATTTTTCACTTCCCTCCCGCAGGGCATGATGAGGTCCGACATAACAACAAGGTGTTTCAGTACCTATCGAGCATCTTTTGCACACAAAATCACATTCTCACAGGTTCTCCATTCACCGAACATTTAGCACAATTTCCCTGAATTCTAGGAAATCACTTCACAACTCTTCTTTCTTGGCTTTTCCTTTTCTGTCGAATGTTTTCAATTCTGAAGTGGAATGTTGAGCTATATACTGGACGAAATCATCCAAATCGCGTCCACCCTGCAAGAATAATTATTTAAATAAACAACTGGTATGTAATGACCTTTCGTAATGAGACAAAGAACGCTTGGAATCCACCTACCTCATATTTGACAGGATGGGCCTTGGCATCCTTGGGAGCCCAATATAGAGTGGGGAATCCTCTTACTTCATATGGTGCAGGTACATCGTTGTTGCTAGCATCCATCTTCACTATCTCTACATCTTCGTCCTTCATCTGTTAAGACATTTGGGCAAATTAAAGAGAGATAATGTTAGCTAACATCATGTCAGAAATTGTAAAAGACTTTCAAGTCAGAAAACTAGACAAAATGCCATTATAGTTTTAGCCATTCCTATCATTTACCTTTTCACCAAGTTCATCAAATGTGGGAGCTAATTTCTTGCAGTGTCCACACCAAGGTGCATAGAATTCAATCAGAGTGTCCTTTCCATTGTCATTGACCACTTCATCAAAATTCTTTGCAACTGCAACCTTTACTGGTCCAGAGTTATCTTCAGGAATGGGTTCAGACTTCAGATAAGGCTCCAACTTTCCGTCCCTGAGGTCCTTCAGGAACTTTTCAAAGTTTTCAATCCTTTAAAATGAATAAAACAAATAGTCTAGTTGGTATGCCTCATAAATGCTGACACAAGGCAGTAGATTTACAAAGAATCACTGCACTTACGAAAATTCGTCCTTCATTACAAACTTCTGATTCTCTGCATTTCGAGCAAAAATCAAAGGCTTTTCTGATGGAACATAGTCATATCCAAATTCGTTGAGCTCATGTTGGAAATCATCCTTAGCACTAACAGCAAAAGTGAAGTCATCAGCAAAGGCCTTTGCAACTTTAAGAATCCTGTTTCTCCAGTAATTGGTTCCTATAAATCATTGGAATAATAAGATTAACATTAACATTTGTTAAGGCCTCATAAGGAGTCCCACTGTACAACAAATTTCTGCCCACCTTTGGGGTTGCGGGTGTAATCAACTGCATAATAGGCAACTGCATAGGGTATTTTGAAATCTTGAGCATTGTCTCGCTGACGATGACCAACCAATCCATGACTGCAAGAATGAACTTAAATGAGTATCCTAATCACAAACAAGACATTTCATAAATAGGGTGCATTATGTAATGATTACTCACTAATTTTGGTTAATCCATTTCTCAATGTTATCCTTGTTGGCAGATCCTTCGAAGACAACGAAATTGGGTTCAAACTTGTTATGCAAATGTTTCGGTCTGTGCAGTACAATATTGTCTCTGAAAATCAAAACCAAGAAGGTGAGATGAGAGGCTGCAAATTACCACATTCTGTTCACTTTTAATAACAAATTAACAACCAAGGAGAAACTAAAAAAATACATTAGGAACTCAGCAATCGTGACCAATGAAATAAATTCATTCGGTATAACAGGAAATGGACCGCAATATCACTTACTTGTGCCCAGCTTTTTCAAGAGTTTCCACATCAACTACGTGTCCAAAGCGTACTTTCTCTCTAAGTTTATCAGCAACTTTGAGGAACGCTGATTTCAATGATGAATCTGCCTCGAAATAGCCAACTACAGCTACGTCAGATTTACCGATGAAGTCTTCATGTACCTGAGATGATGTCAGCTCCTTGGAACTTGGGCCGACTTGGGACTTCATATACTTAACGATACCATCTAGAAATTTCAACAGTACAAGTTAAATGAAAGCAAGTACAAAGCTGTCAAATTCATTACTCTACAGGAGGCACTTGACTTACCGGCGTCCCTTGGACCGGCATATTCTTTATTCACCTCTCCACCCTTAAAGATCTTCAAAGTGGGGTAGCCAGTAACTCCAAATTTATTACAGGTTTCTTTGCCACCTTCCGTGCAGTCGACCTAAAAAATTTCACAGTGATTTAAGTCGAAATGAATGTATGATGTAATTAAGAATGTCTAGAAAATGTGCATTCATTTACCTTAGCGAGCATAATTTGGGGATCGTTGCCTTTCAGGAGCCCGGCAGCCTTTTCATATTCAGGTTTAAGTTTCTTGCAGTGGCCGCACCTATGTAGGATGAAATTAAAATGAGCCTACTGACAACTCTAGCGAATTATTTGATTTAGAAGTAATTGATATTATGAACTTAAGTTCACATAGATTGGAAAGAACAATAAATTTGTACTCACCATGGAGCATAGAACATGACCAAAACGGTGTCATGTTCATTGATTCTTGAAGAGAAGTCATCATCTGTGAACACTAATACGTTTCCCTCGCTAGCAAACGCAGTACATACAACTGTTAGTAAAATTAAACCTTTCAAAATCATTTTGGATTATCTTCTTTACTAATTGAACTCAAGAAACTTCTCGCCAAGACTGACTGCTCACGACGGTCGACTGCCGGTTGAGACTCATGCAGGACGTGGCTTACGCTGATGGCTGAAGAGGTTTGTGTTGTCGTCTTCTGATTGGTCGCCAAGAGAGCCACTGAGACACTTGCTTCGTTCTGATAGGAAGTCAACGAAGTCTTTATCAGGGCGCCTTCACCTGAACTTCTACATTGCGAGAAATTATGATCATAATCTGATAAGAAGATTTATCATTACGTAGAGTTCCTTCAATAATATCAGCCAAACTTGAGTTGCTGGTTTTATGAATCCTATCAGAAAGTACAGAGCAGAGGTTACGATAGTTATTTATAAACTACTAAAATGAAATTAAGTATAATTTTTAATAATTGCAAAAATTTAAATAAATTAATGCTACGCTTACACAGCATTTATGCGTATAAAAATAAACATCCTTGAGATATAATTAGTGATAGCGGATAGTGCTTGGAAATCAATCAAAAAAAATAAAATGATGTTAATAATAGTCACCCCTGGATGTGAATCACTTTTCCCATAATTGAGTTGTTTTATGCTCCTGATACTGGTCATCGACTAGTTGCAAGGGGGCATTGCGGAAGAGTTTTACTATGTGTAGTTCACTGCCCAGTATTATATCCTAGTAATTTGAATTTCTGGTTGAAGCATATAAGTAATCTTAATTAACTGATCCACAAAGTAAATACGTATGGAAAAGGATGATGAATTCTTATAAATTTATGGCTGCAATTGACTTTACAAGAAAAAGTTGGTTAATATCCCGAAGGCCTGATTAATAGAAAAAATCATAGCTCCTGCATCTATTACTCTACTACAGGGGTCTCCAAACTTTTCAGACCGGGGGCTGCATTATTTATCAAACAGCAGTTTGGGGGCCAAATACACACTCAAGGTCCAAATAAAAAAGAATCAAAACAGCTGTATTTTTAATCATTAATATTATTATATTTAATGAATATTCTATTTTAATTCAGTAAGTATGCAGCAGCTAATCTTGGCAGGATACACGTAAATTTCTGTAATTATTTCTGTAGATAAAAAGGTCTTCATGGGCCGGATGAGAGGGCTTTGCGGGCCACATTTGACCTATGCTCTACTATAACAATTAATGCAGCTTAGGATACAGTAAAGATTGTGCTTCTTGTAATAATAAAATACTATACTGTCACTGCGTTCCTTCACTAGAAATTTAGCTTTGAAAATGACCTAAAGTGCAAGAATGCATCCTTCAATTATGTAAATTTAGTCAAAATCAGGCATATTATAGAGGGAGAAAAAATATTTTTAATAAACCAGGTCTTCAGGATATCTACCAAAAAGGTTTTCATAGATATCTTTCCAAACAGAATTATGACTTATAATAACATTATTTTTATTTCACTTGATCCTATTTTCATGTTAGGTTTTAAGCTATTTTAAAGTATTTACACTTATCAAGGATAAATTACAAGGCCTAAAAGCCAATGCAGCTTTTTGATCTTTTAACTGATACTGATAATTTAAATTAAATTTCCTGGCAGTCTTTTGGTGCCGTTGGCTCATGGATGTATCTATAATATTTTCATTTATTTTAGAAGAAAGCAAATGCTTCATGAAAAATCCACAGATTAAATTTTTGAACACTTCATTTGTCAAAGTTACAGTGAAGTTGTGAGATTGTTATTAGGATAGTAATAAACTGGTTTCTGAAAGTTATCTACGTTATCTATTAAAGATTTTTATTATTGTTTTGCTGATTGTTGACTTTTGTTATTATTGTTGGCTGAAATTGATTGTTGGTGCTTTTTTAAAGGGCATTTCAAATTTTCAGAGAACTGTGCCCTCAGTTTTCTGTCATACCAGATTTTTTATCCCACTGCTTCAGCTTTACATACATCATGTCAATCTACAGTACACAATTCAGTAACTCAAAATATCATAATTTATGTAAATAAAAAGATATCTTGCCATTAATTGTTCTCCAAACTCAAATTTGTTTTCTTATGGTCTTATCTGAGTTCTTTTCTTTATACTTTTCTTCAGACAGATTGATGTTATCACAACGCCTACAAATACTAATGAATTGTATTATAAATAAATAGAATTTCATGGCACTGAATTGTAATTTATTTCTCATACACCACATTATAGCTTACTAATAAGTAAGTACAATTTAAGGTCAATTATTACAACAGATTTAGAAGATGAAACACAGATGTTTCGAAAGTGGTGCACTGCAAATGAAATAGTAAGTAAATCAATGGCTAGTGGAATAGCATTGCTTAATTAAGGCAAGTTAGAGCAAAGATTTTTATCAACAGAGCTGAAAGTAGTTGGTAAAATAAACTATTGCTTATTGCTTTATTTTTAAATTAGAAATATTAAATAATATATGTTAGCATATTCCTTGCACATGTGACATTTTTATACCATATTTCTACAAGCATCTTGAATTTCATCAAGCTTCAAACAGATTATTTTGCCAATATAAACTGATTCCAATTTACAAATAAATAAACAGTAATTTACAACACATTTCATAGGAAATTGATTGAGGCAATTCTAATACTTATGAATGCATAAAACCAATCGATAGTTTTACATACACATTTCAAAGAAATAAATAGTCCCAAACAGGGATCTCAATTACAAACGGATGGAATGGGAAGCAGTTATCAATGGCAGATGTAAAATTCCTGGATTGCTATGAAGAACAGGACGTTGAAAAGACATACAAAAATTGTCTTGAAAACATAACAAAAACATACAAGACTACATAGGGAATGTAAAAATAAGTTAGAGGTGCTAAATTTGTTCATCAGCATTCCTAATTCACTATATTTTCATTATTTAATATACAAATATTACCCTCCATTGACATAAATCCACTTAAAATAAGAAACTCCTTTCGAAATTCATACAGTTTAAAGATTTATGTTGAGAAGTTTTGGTTACCATCCCTTAACTTTAATATTAAAGTTTTTGAAACAGATTAATTCATCCTTAAATGTCAGAATAACCTTAAACCACCATTTTTAAATTCATTTAGTTAATAAAAATGATATTTTGAATAAATCCATTTGAAGTGAAAATTGTTCAGAAAGGAGTTACAGTGAAATACATCATTGGAGCCCATGAAAATTAATTTCATGCAATACACACTGAATGCACATTGTGCACATAGACATTCACGCAAGATCGATCCTTGCTTAAATTGTTGAGCTAATGATTAAAAATTTGAAATATAAAACATTGGATGATGAATTTACTATAGACAATGAAATAAATATCTTTTCTTTCAAGTAATAAAAATAACAAACATTTCAAAACAATGTGATTGAATTACATCAATTAAAGCTGGAAAAGGATGTTACCATTAAAAAAATATACAAATACACAGTAATAAAATTGCTTACAATTCTGCGAGCATTTAAAATAATCACTTTCCTTGATAATGATGAAGTTGAACTCATTATCATCCTTCATGATTTTACTACACAACCAAAAATGTTTGATTCAAATGTCACTGAACCAGGAAAATATGATAAGAATTTAAATGTTAATGGTTTAATAATTAATAAGAAATTTCAGTTTCCCAAAGAGACTCTTATGCAGCAAAAAGTTTAAAATAGTAGTAATGCATAAATTTGGATCAAAATTACATAGGAGTTATTTCCAAATAAAATTCGAGTGATTTCACACACAGTGTGAAGAGCAGTCATAATACATTCACCATGAAATACTATTATAAATAGACTAGTTGTGGACGGGGCATGAGCTAAGAAGGACGTTCGTAAGGGAAGCCATATCTGTCCAGTCTCTTC